>CM054127.1:69291558-71817579 GCA_028751855.1 Ambrosia trifida | reverse complement strand
CAGCAGCACATTGCATTAGTCTCAGCAATGGTTTCATCTTACAATGGGTTGGTTGCTAGTCAGATTGGGAACAACAACTTAACCAACGAAGACTACGCACAAATAGACAAGGAAGAGATGGAACTCATTGACATTCAATGGGCTTTTGCGAGTATAATGAGGAGAGCAACAGAGTTCATTGAGAAAACTGGAAGGACTGACTTGGCAACTTCTCCCAACACAACCTATGGTTTTAACAAGGAGAAGGTTACATGTTTTAATTGTGGAGAAAAAGGACACTTCAAAAGGGAATGCACTCAGCCACCTAAACAAGGTAATCGAAACCCTTTCAATGCAAATTATCAGAACCGTCAACAAAACCAAGTTTCTTACCAAAATAACAACAACTACCAAAACCGAAACTTTAACAACCAAAACAGACAACCAAACACTCAACACCAGATTCAAAACCAATCTCCTAATCACCCAAACCGAACAGTTGTACCTATCACTACACCTACTGAGACTCAACAGAATGCGAGTCAGAACCAAGCTTTGGTGACTCAACAGGATGAGAGGTTTGACTGGTCGGGTATGCAAATAGGAGTTGAGGAAGTAACTACTGGTGGGAATGTGGCATGTGTTGCCTATCAGGTTGATATGGAAGAGTCGGTGGCAGTTGATGAGAAGAAAGAAACTGAGGAGAGTGAAAGTGATGATTCTGAGACTGAGATGAAAGTGGAGAGTGAACCTGTTGAGGTTAAGGCTGAGGAGAAGAGTTCTGGGATGGTGTTTGATTCAGTTTCTGATGTTCCCGAAGAGAGTAGATCGGTGTATTCAGATTCTGAGAGCGAATCAGACACAGAGGGAAGTGTTGATTCTTTGGATGATGATATTGACCAGTTGCTGGCAGAAGCTGACTTTTTGATGACGAGGAAGTCGTGCATAGCTGATGATGCTTTCACCAAGATCGACTATTCAAAGTTTTTCACTGGAAAGGAAGCTCATTTTGCTTTGATGGCCATGACCGAACCGCCAAAACCTGTAAGTTCTGAATCTAGCACTGATGTAATGAGTGATAAATACTGTGGGACTTGTGATAGATTGACAGAGGAGAATAAACAACTCCGATTTTCACGTGATAGTGCTATTCAAAACTGTCAATCTACTCGCAAAGAGTTAAATGCTTTTAACAAAGTATTAGATGGCTATAAAAAGGACATTTCTGACTTGAAAAACACTTTGTCATTGAAACAATTGGCCATAAATAACTATATCAATGAAATTGAAAACACCAAGTTGGAAATGGCTGCCATTAAATGTTTTGCTGAAAAAGTTAACAAGAAACTGGAAAGTTATAAGAATGTTGCTTATGTCGTGGATCATATCATTGATGATAACACCACCAACTACAAGTCTGTACCATCTCCGGTTCTTTTTGAAAACCATAACTATCACCAAGTGATACCGGAGAGTTCGGTGAAATCAGACTCATCATCAGAGATGGAATCTAATACCTCGAGTATTGGTGATCCATATTCTGATGTGAGACCAATTTTGGGCTTGAACAATGAGGGTGTTTATGCTGAGAGTGATAGTTCAGACTCAGAAAATGATGATACTGGTAGTGATAAACCTGTTAATGAATGTGAGATTCCAAAAGAAAATCACATCATTACTACTGAACCAGTATCACCATCTGATCATGTTCATCCGATGGCAAATGCTAATCGTAATAAGAAGTCTGAAAAGTTTGATGTTAAGAAAAAGAATGATGTTAAGAATGTGATTGAAAAGAATGAGCTGAATGAACCAAGTGACAAACCTGTAAAGGTATTTTATCGGATGGAAGGATCTGATAAAATCATTGCTGATGAGGAATTTCCGATTAAAAACGTTAACTATTCTAAACTTGATAAAATCTGGCAAGAAAGCACAATATGGTTTCCAAAACATGAGAGAACCAATGAAATTCCACCAGAAATCTTAAAGAAACTGTTTTCAGAAGTTCCTCAAGAGCCAAAAATTCATGTCACTGAGTTCATTCGACCTGATGATAAAGCAAATGGTTTTCATGAACCTTCTTACTCGAAAGGACCACTTCCTGAGAGTTTAAGAAATCAACAATATAATGATCAATTTCCTGTAAGATCATTTGCTTCACCAAATGCTCATTATGTATTTGAGGAATATAGAAAATGCTTTAAATGTGGAGAACGTGGGCATTTACTTGCTCAGTGTCCATATGTAAGGCACAAGAGACATGAAGTTGAGGTTAAGAATTCCATGAAAAAGCCGATTGATCATTATGTTCCACCGCATAGACGGATTGTTCCTCAACAACAACATTTTCATAATCAAAACAATTTTCAAATAAGGAACAACCGTCCATTTCATTATGATCGAAGGAATCGGATTGCAATGGAACAATCTTGGAGAAAACCAGTGGTGAACACAACAGCTGATAGACAAAAGGTTCCACAAAAACCAATTGTCAAGTCAAATGTTGGACCTAAGTCTGTTAATTCAGATAAGGTTGCTAAGAAAGTTACTTTTAGTAACAATGTTCAGAAACCAATTGAGAAACCAAAATCTCAAATTCGTATTCTCAAAAGGTCTGAACAATCTTGGACACCTAATGGTTCTCCAGGAGCCTCTACGTCAAAGGTGAGTGAGAAAAGTGAAACTGTTTTGAAAAATCAGAAAACGATTGATTCAAAACAGAAAGTTGTTGAAAAAGTCAATGAGAATGATTCTTTGAAAGCCAAAGTTCAAAGGCCCAAGACTCAGGCTTGGGTCCCCCGAAAGAACAAATTGTTTACTTTTTGTGTGCAGGGAGCTTCAGTTGGCCCTATTAGCAGTCTCTGGATTGTTGATAGTGGAGCTTCAGGCCACATGACGGGGGATTTGGCGTTGCTGTTTGATGTGAAGAATATTAATGGAGGATATGTTGCGTTCGCGGGAAATAAAGGAGGTTATATAACGATGGAAGGAAGCGTGAGTAACGGGATTGTGACTTTCGAGCGGATTTCTTATGTCAAACAGATAGACTATAATCTGTTGAGCGTCAGTCAAATATGCGATAAACAATTTTCTGTGCATTTTGATGACAAATCCTGCTACATACTCAAACCGGGCTTCAAGATTCCAAAGGAATGGGTTATGTTGATGGCACCTCGAGTCAACAATCTTTATATTCTTGATATGTCCAAGGCGATGACATCACAGGGACAGATAACATGCTTTCTATCCAAGGCGACTGAAAAAGAATCGATAATGTGGCACCGAAGAATGGGGCACATTCATCTGAGGAAAATGAATCAGTTAGTGAGAAATGGACTTGTCGATGGAGTAAACGTGAAACATTTCCATCTGAACGACAAGTGTGTGAGCTGCATGAAAGGCAAACAACACAAACAATCCCATAAGGTGAAGAAAGTTAACTCTGTTGAGATGCCGCTTGAGCGATTGCACATGGACCTTTTTGGACCGGTCAAGCGCAAAAGTCATCTTGGAGAGCTTTATTGTTTAGTCGTCACTGATGACTATTCACGATTCTCATGGGTGATGTGTTTAAAGAACAAAAGCGACACCTTTACCAACTTACAAGTTCTGTTCACTCGACTGGAGAATATCTACAATTTGAAGATCAAAAGGATCAGGAGTGACAACGGGACGGAGTTTAAAAATGCAAAGATGGATGAACTTTGTGAAAGCAAAGGAATACATCATGAATATTCAGCTCCGTATACCCCGCAACAGAACGGTGTTGCTGAACGAAAGAATAGGACTCTGATTGAGGCTGCTAGAACGATGCTCGCTGACTCAAATCTTCCAGTAATGTTCTGGAATGAGGCGATTTATGCAGCAAATTACACATTAAATCGGGTTTTGACAGTGAAGAAGTTTGGAAAAACATCTTATGAGCTGTTACACCGACGAAAGCCCAATTTAGAGTATCTAGAACCATTTGGGGCGCCATGTACGATGTTGAATCCAAGCGAGAAGTTTAGTCCTAAAGCTGAAGAGGGATATTTTGTTGGATATGCAACCCCGCTCAAACGGGTATTCAACAAGAGAACTCGTCAAGTGGAGGATTGGGCTAACGTGGAAGTTCAACGTTACACACAAAATCTGCAAGGCACGGGCCCTGATTGGATGTTTGATTACAAAGATTTCTTTGAATCATTCAATCTAGATAGCTTGGTTGAAGAAGCTGTGATCAGATTACTTTACGAGTGTGAAAACGCGGCAACTTCACCATTGATGCGTCCAATCACCGTAAACCCCCCACCAGCTTCTAGTGATACCAGTGCTCCTATACAAGAAGAAGAGTTGTTTCAAGAAGCTTCAACTTCATTAGACACTTCAGAATCTGAAGATGAACAATTTGAAGAAGCTGTTCTTGAAAATGCAGAAGACTTAGAAGAGCAAACTGTGAACCCAACTCCAAATACAGATGTTGCTTCATCATCTAACATGGGTAATGATCAGGATGCTGTAGAGAATTTGACTGCTCAGACGGGAGTGATTGTACCTGTTAATCCGGAATCTCGGATTCATCGTATTCACCCGCTGGAGCAAGTGATCGGTGATCCTGTTAGTGGAGTGATGACCAGAGGGCAGCTTAAAAGCGTGAATTCGCCAGAGAGTTTTGGTGCCTTAGCATTGTATGCCAAAATTCAGAAATCTGGTAGCCAAAATGATTGGTCGTTTGCATGTTATGTGTCGCAGGTAGAGCCAAGGACATACAAAGACGCTTTGCAAGAAGATGCCTGGGTTGAGGCAATGCAGGAAGAGTTATTGCAATTCCAGAAATTGGGAGTCTGGACGCTCACAGATTTGCCGCCGGGAAGAAAGAAAATAGGCACTAAGTGGGTGTTTAAGTGCAAAAAGGATGATCGTGGAGTTATTGTAAGGAACAAAGCCAGATTGGTTGTGCAGGGTTTCCATCAAATCGAAGGAATTGATTACAACGAAATCTATGCACCAGTAGCACGAATCGAAGCTATTCGGATGTTCCTTGCGTTTGCTTCGTATAAGAAATTCAAAGTCTATCAAATGGACGTCAAGAGCGCATTTTTGTACGGTAAAGTCAAGGAGGAGGTTTATGTCGGGCAGCCACCGGGCTTTGAGGACCCAATCCACCGGGACAAGGTCTACGTGATGAACAAAGCTTTATATGGTTTGCACCAGGCTCCAAGACAGTGGTACGAGGAGCTAAGTACATACCTCATCTCCAAAGGATTCAAGTGCGGCCTCGTCGATTGCACCCTCTTTACGAAGAAGACGGGAGATGACTTGCTTCTAGTACAGATTTACGTTGATGATATTATATTTGGTTCAACTAATGAACTCTTGTGCAGGGAATTTGAAACTGTTATGCAGGAGAAGTTCGAAATGAGCGCTATGGGAGAAATGCAGTTTTTCCTCGGCTTACAGGTGGATCAAAGACCCGACGGAATCTTCATTCACCAGACGAAATACGTAGCCGACATCTTGAGCCGATTCCAGATGGAGGACTCTAAGCCGATGGATACCCCGATTCAACCCAATCACGGGATTGGAGTGGACGCTAAGGGGGAGCTGACAGACCCATTTACATACAGAGCAATCATCGGATCTCTGATGTATTTGACAGCGTCTCGACCAGATATTATGTATGCAACGTGTCTCTGTGCTCGCTACCAATCGAAGCCGAAACAAAGTCATCTGACGGCGGTCAAGCGTATCCTTCGATATCTGAAGGGTTGTCCATCAAAAGGACTTTGGTACCCTAATGATGATGATTTTGATTTTATTGCTTTTAGTGATGCAGATTGGGGCGGCTGTGACAAAGACAGCAAATCAACAACAGCCGGTTGCCAGTTTTTAGGGAGCAGGTTAATTACCTGGCAATGCAAGAAACAGACTTCCGTCGCACTGTCTACATGTGAAGCCGAGTACATTTCAGCCTCGAGTTGATGTTCGCAAGTGCTCTGGATCCAACAACAGATGGTCGATTACGGTTTGCAGTTTCTTAAAACCCCTATACACTGTGACAACGAAGCCGCAATTGCATTAACTAAAAATACTGAAAATCATTCTAAAGCTAAACATATCCGGATTAAATATCATTTTATCCGTGATTGTTACGCTAAGGAATTGATTGACATGGTCAAAATCCATACTGACTACCAACGTGCAGATTTGTTTACAAAAGCTTTTGACAGATCCCGCTTTGAATATCTTTTGAAAGTAAACAATATAAAGGAAAAACAGGACTAATCGGCTCCTCGGTTTATCATTTTTAGTTTTTAGTTTTAGTATTAAATTTTTGCTAATTGGGAATTTCTCTTTGCTAATTGGGAATTTCTCTTTACTATCATAATCCTCAAAGAAGTTGATGCTTTCGAGGGGGTTGTTTAATCCTCAAAGAAGTTGATGCTTTCAAGTGGATTGTTTCTTTCAAATTTTGTTTTGTTTTGTTTTTCAGAAAAATTAAAAACCCAAAAATATGTTCTTTATTTTAGGGGGAGTCATTTTATCAGAAAAACCAAAAACATTGAAAAAATTTTCAAAATACCTAAAAATTAGAAAAACCCAAAATGTTTTCCTGGATAAAAAGAGGAAATGATAGTACATCAGTGGGGATCTGACACAGGCTAAAGAATTGTATAGTTTTAATGAGACGTATGTTGATTACGTGTGATATGCTGATAGGCTTCGTAGACTTTATATTGCGTGCATTAGTGATACAAACATAACAAACTACGCGTTTGTGGATGAACACCTCATGGGCATATGGTCTTAGTACCGTAATTTCGTTTGATAGGGTGTGTGTACAAAACTCGGAGGTTTAGGGTCGTTATGTTATTAGTTGTCTGGGGATAGCCTATCTGATCTTCTGCTGTAAGTCATTACGGACCTAGATCAGACAGGATGTCTTTATAAAAGAGCTTTATGCCAAAACCTAAAGTTACCGAATTGAGGAACTTTCCATGTTATATGATGATCAAAGATTATCTATAATATCGTATTGATCATTGATGCAAATCATGATTAATATCAGTCCTCAACCTGGTATGGTGCATATGTTACTTTGCTGCATTAATTTGCTGACCTGTATACCTCTATGCATTATATCTTGTACAATTACAGACGACGAAAGCATAATCACGCTTTACAATGAGTCTTTGTGCAAATTACTTCTTGATACGGGAGTATGTCCTGTGTGTGGGAACCACAATGTGTTAGTCTAATACATCTAATTCGTATCATTTTAAAGCATTGCGTAATTGTCTGCATGTGAGCTTATGTGGACAATAATATCAGCAATTGCCGTGTCACATATTGTTTCTAATGATAATATTGAACCAGATCAACGCTGTGTTCAGATTTCTCAGAAAACTGATATGATCCTCTTACCGGAAATCACAAAATGTTTACTGCTTTCAGTTACTTTGATGCATTTTACTTTGTTGCATTTTTACTTTTATTGTCAAAAAGTTACAAAATCCAAAAAGATTTTAGGTGTGTTTTGATAAAAATTTCAGAAAATCCAAAAGATTTGCATTTCTGCTTTATTTTTGATATCCGGGGATGCTTGATGGTCAATTTCTGAGATTTGATAACTCAATCTGGACTTTGTAATATTCAAAATGTGAAAATTTGAGTTTTGGAATTTTAACGGATTGTAAAATGTTGAACGGGATTCGAATTTGTGATTTGGCGAAATTTTCAGATTTTTCCATTTCACATTCGCCCCTTAAATGGGTCGAATGTGGAAAAATCATTTCATTCGACCGGTTTGCAAATGGACGAATGTGGAATTTCCACTTCCGGGTGTAATTTCCACTTCCGGGTACACATTCCACCTTCGGGTCTTTAAATAGGGGCGAAGGTGGAGCAGGTTCACATTCGGGTCTTTAAATAGGGCGAATGTGGCCTTAACTCACATTCGACCATTTCATACGGGCGAACGTGGATCCCTATATATAAGTCTGTCACCTTCGAACCCTTCATTCTGAAATTTTTCAAAAATTTGTGTCATACCAGACCTTGTTGCTCGTGCATTTTAAGTTACTTTGATTTGTTCCCTGATCATTGCTCATCATTTTAACACCAATATTGCAGGTAATGGACAACACAACAGATCAGAATTGACTGTTTAATGAACGGGACCTAGGGTTTTTGTTCTTGGGATTTTTGATGATTGTTGATGATTGTTTTTGATTGCCGATCATTTAACATAGGTTTTAGGGGGAGATTGTGCAAGGAATTAGGATAAAAACATGTTTAAATGATAATTTTGATCGATTGAACACATAGAACCCTAATTCCACTTTAAAACCTATGTAAAATGATTATTTGATAAAATTGGCAATAGAAGAATGTTAGTCGGACATGTTAGTACGTTTTAGGATCAAAATTGCAAGTTAAAACAAACAATGGCAAAATTTCAAATTTTGGGGGTAAATTTTTCACTTTCGGTTGTTTTAAAACGGGCGAAAGTGGAATGGTTTGGACGAATGTATAACAAAACGGACGAATGTGACTTTTTATCAAAATCATATTCACTTTCGTCCATATACTTTCACTTTCGACCAGTTATTCCCACATTCGACCAGTTTCATAATGGGCGAATGTGCAGATCAGTTTTGACCAGAATTTTATATTTTTGTCGTTTTTATGTTTTGACGCGTTTTATTGATTTTCATGTGCAGATGGCTGAACAACCCGAGAATATTGAATCACCAGCAGTGAATGTTGAGACTCCAGCAGAGATTACAGTTCAAGATTCAGTCCCCGTAGCTGAAACATCTACTCCGAGCAGTTGGCCTTTTGAACGATCGCACAACTGTTGCGCGTATCTAGGAGACGTTGAGAAGAACACGGAGTTTACTGGGATTATTGAATTTCTGAAGAGGAGCAGGATTGTACATGCTCTAGCCACACCAACCATCATTTATAAAGACATAATTGAAGATTTTTACCAGAACGCTATGTATGACTACTGGGAGAATCAGACGATCATCAAGAGCAAGATTCAGGAGATGGAGATGTTCTTGACTGAAGCTGACATTCGGGAGGCATTACAGATTAAGTTCGAAGATAGTGAGGATCCCAGGGAGTTATCTTGGACAGAACAGAAGGCGTGCTTCTTAAGGATGAAATACAAAGGTCCAATCACTGACGGATCGATGTATAAGGGGAAGCTGGGAGTGCAGTACAAGTACTTTGCACATGTTTTGATTCATGTCTTTGGTTGTGTGAGTGGTGGTTATGACGTGATGAGAAGGAGTTTGAGCTCATTAATGGTTGCGTTGACACTCAACAAACCATTTAATGTGTCTGGGATGATTCTTGACCACATGCTGGAGATGCTGAAGGGTATAAAGTTTAAGAAGTTTATGTTGTATCCGAGGTTTCTAATGATGATCTTTGACTATAAGTATCCAATGCTGAAGAAGGATCCGACAATGATCCTAGGGCAAGATCACATGAATATTAGAACCTTGATGAGGATGAAAGGTTATAAGGGTGTGCCTGACAGTGAAAAGCCACCTAACAGGAGATTGTTTGGCGCTTTGGCTCGTCCGGATTACATTGATCCAGGCAAGAACAAAGCAAGACATGATGAGAGTGACTCAGATAACGATGATCCCTTAGTGTATGTTGATTCAAGCACTAAGCGGAAACGTCAAGTAGTCAATCCTGGAGCCAAAGGGAAGGGCAAGGGAAAGGCTATTGATCAGGGAAGCACCAAGCAACAGGTTGCTAGAAAGAAATCGACGGCAAAGAAAGGATCGGGTTTGGTGGATGAAGAGTCTGTAGATTCGGAAGAGACTGAGGTTGATGAACAGTGGGATTCTGATGACGAGAACGTGAGGACCACCAAACGTAAGGCCACTATGGTTGGTGAGTCTGAATCCTTGAATCAGTCGATTGAAGAAGCTGAAAGAAGAAAGTTGTTGAAGTTGAGTCCTCCAGATCTAAGTCAAAGAAAGTGACTGTAGATGATGATGTTATGAAACAAGTCAATAAGAAGATGGAGGACATGATGAAGATGCTGATTGCTCAACAAGCTGAGATTTCTAAGTTCAAGCAGAATGAGGAGAAGATGCTCCAGATTGTGGTTGCTTCAAAATCTAATCAGGATGATATTAATGATAAGATTAAACTGATTGAAGCAAAGAATGAAAAGCTTGAGAGGAAATGTGAAAGAAACAAGAGCAAAATCAAACTGATTAAGGCTGACAACAAAGAATTGAAAAAGGAAAACAAACGCCTTTGTGGTTTGATTGAAGAGCTGTATAGCAGAGCACCCCAGTTGAAAGAGGGTGAAGAAGATGAAGAAGAAGATGAACAAAAAGTTGATTATGAGTATTCTGATTCTGAGAAAGAAGATGATGATGATGAGGATGATGATGGATCGGATAAAAGTGATGATGACAATGATGATGATGATGACAACAATGATGATGATGATGATGCTGAAGGTACAGGGAAGAAGCAGGGTGATGAGTTTAGCAGTGGAAGTGATCATGATGGAGGAGATGATACTTCTAAATATAGTTATGAGAAGAGAACACCACAGAAGAAGAAAGATACTGGAGAATCGAGTTCCAAGAAGAAAGGAGGGAATGTAGATTCGGATGAAAGTATCTTCTGGAACGAAAAGGTGAGATCTCTGTCTGATGATGCTAAACAGATATACAAGAATATGTTGGAAAAGAGAGAGTGGACCATTGAGTTCACAGGATGCTTCGCTGAAATATTCCAGACTGATGATCTGAGATATGAGCTGGAATATGAAGATCCAGATCTTGAAGAAGGGGAACTACCTGCATCTGTGGCGAAAGAAATACTAGATGGTCTCGCACAGAGGGTAGGGAAGACGTTTGAGGAGTTTATGATGGATGAATCGATTCCTGATATTCCTGAAAAGGATATGGGAAATCATTCAGATGATGTGCAGACTCCAGAAAACAATGAAGTTGAAATAGAAGATATTACTCATGAAGAGTTTCCCCAGTATTTCAGAAAAGAAGATGAGAATGAAGTATTTCCTGACTTCACAGAGATACCAAATAAGTCAGCGAAACAGAAAGCAAAGAAAAGAAGCGAAGAGTTTGTTGAGAAGGTGTTTGGTAATGAAAAGAAAGATTCCTCTAACCAGTCTGATGAGTTGAAGAATTATCTGAAGAAGTTGAAGGAGATGGATGAGAACCGACCCAAACCTGAAGCTCAAGGTAACTTTTATCGATTTCACAATGCCAAGTTCAAAGGCAGAGCTCTCGGGTGGACTTACTTAGGCAGACTGAAGTGTATTGCTGCGAAATGGGAAACCGGAATTCTGTACTTCAACAGATTCTGTGATTTGCTTACTCTACCGTACTGGGCGGTGAGAGATTTATGCAGATTCCCAATGTCAGGAGCCGAGGTAAATGGATCGCATGTCGGTTGGTGCGCAGACAAATTGGTTTGGGAAAGTCGCACAAGATGGAACAGGTTCAAGCCTCAATATCCCCGTAGAAAAGTTCATAGGGATATTGATCCTCAAACCAATATGAAGCGTGTGACTTTGATATATAAAGCACCTAATGTGATGAGAAAGATACCATTGATGCCAATGCCAAAGCATTTCAGTGCTGATTTCATATTTTGGTATTACGATTGGAGGAAGGCAGAAGCAGTGATTGTGTTGAGGGATGGAAAGGATAAATACAAGCATGTTCATGTATTTGATCCTATGTGGCTGATTAATTGCACATTCGAAGACATCATCATGTTGTTCTATAATCCGATCTACTATGAACACAACGACTTTGCTCAAGCGAGAAAGTATACTCAAGTTGTGGGAGTTTGTTTTGCATACGATATAAATGCAGGAAGCAACTTGGAGGGAAAACTTGGCAAGACTGTGAAGATCGCCAATGTGTCAAAGCCTGTGAAGAAAACATTCGAGCCACCAATGACTTCTGAGCAGAAGAAGCAGCTCAGAATCAAGCTGATGAACAAGACGATGGACTATCAGAGAAAACTATCCAATCAATAGTCGAGGGGGAGTTTGTTGATGCATTTTGCGACTAAGGATTGGATATACTATAATTAACATGTGTTAGTAGATAGCCGAAGGTGGTTCAGACTGGGCGAATGTAAATCAATATGGGCGAAGGTAATCAGAAAGGGGCGAAGGTAGAAAGGAACTGGACGAAGGAAGAATGGGCTACATCAGAAGAACACATTCGACCACTTGCAGTGGGCGAATGTGGAAAAAGCTCACATTCGACCATCTGTAAGGGGCGAATGTGCAGTGCCTATATATAGTTTTTGAGTTTTTGATTATGTAAGAGTGTTATCATTTGTGTCCAGGTTCAGTTCAGGTTTAGGAGTGTTTTTGAGAGATTGTCTGTGTGATTCTAGATTAACATAAATAGTTTGTAAATGCTTATTGATTGAAGTTAATCTATGAAAATGATATTGAAAATGATCTTGATTGTGTCGTGATTTGTATCTTATCAATTTGTTCAGATCTAGGGTTTCCGCACCTAGATTTGTGACTTGTATGATCATAAAATCTTGTTTTAGATAAAATCCAACGCTCACAATAACCCTGATCCTTACTATTACTAGGCATCTCTTCCTGACCCAAAAGTGCTATATTACGAAACACATAATCATCAGACACTTTTCCAGAATCTTGAAGCTTCTTTTTCTGGTTAAGCTCTCTCTCCTAGGTTAAGAGCTTACCATGAAGCTGGGTCAGAGATAAGTCCTTAAAACCAATAGAGTTTCTCATAAATATTACAACAGTGTCTCATTTATCTGGTAGTGATCTCAAAAACCTATGGTTCAATGTTGAGTTAGGATAAGTTAAACCCACCAGTTTTAGTTCACTAATTAAACAATCGAACCTCCCAAATTGTTGAGTTAATGACTCTCCCTTCACTTGACTGAATGTTTCATATTGTTAATTTAATATTTCATGGTTGTTTTCAATAACCTCCTAAGTCCCACCGAATTGTTCTTTCAAAGCACCCTACAACTCCTTTGCACTGTTACAGTGTAACAGCCCAACATAGATATCATTTGGTAGAGCCATGGCCACAATACTGAGGCCTTAGCATCTAACTCGATTTTCTGAAAATCTTACTCGGAGTAGTTTTCTATTTTCTTTGGCTCTTGGACCTTGGGATCTTCGGTACTCGGCACCATCAGAACATGTGGTCCGAAGATAACCGACTTCCAACACCAGTGTTCTTTTTCAGCTAGAACATGGCTCATCCGACGTTTCCAGATATTCTTAAGCGAGGCATCTTCCCACTTTCCCTTGTTATTCTTAACGGTAGAAAATGAAGTACTACATGGATGTGAGATCCTTTCTCCGACTTCCCGATTTGTCAGCTCATGAGCTAAGTGAACGATCTGCCGAATGTTATCTAGATTTGCTGGTGTGGCCATGCCCATGACCTGGGGAGCAAACCCTTTGATTCGGAGTTCAACGCACCTATGGGGTGGGTTTGACTGATTAGGGTGTATCCTTCTCAATTTAAGACCCTATTATCTTCAGGTTAAGGTACTCAATATCCAATTTTTGTGCCTTACCTCGAAGGCGATACTCCTCCATCATTAATTCCTTGAATTCTTACCATGAACTGGCATTTGCCATGTCCACTCCCAACATTTGCACTTGATTGTTCCACCAGGCCAATGCGGCACCTTCTAATGTACCGTTAGCATACATCACTCGATCGGCCTCGGGGCAATTACACATAGCTAGGACCGTTTCAATCATTTCAAACCACCTCAGTAACTCAACCACTACTTTAGTCTCGTCAAAGATATGTAGGTTATGATCCATATACGTCTTGAAGGTACAAACAGGTGGTTTATTGCGAGTCGGTTGGCCTAAGCATAAGGGCAGTAGAGAATACACGTAAGTTTGCGAAGTGGACCCTACAAAATCACCACCAAATCCGGCTCCATCACCATATCTTGGAAAATTTTCACCAAATAGTTTTTGCTTGATATCTTGGATGAATGAGAGATTTGGATATAGTCTTGAGATTATATTGAAGATATGGAAGTACATGAAGATCTTTATAAGATATACATACTCCCATTATAAATTTCAAAACTCAAAAACCCATTTCCATGCTTCCTCTAAACCGTATCATACATACACACACTTGCTATTCTCCTTTCAAGCTTCAAAAAATAAATCCATCTATATTCCAAACCCTTTTTCACAGATACAAGTGTGTTTGGAAGCTTGTAGCTAAATTTTGGAAGAACACACATAAAACCACATCCAAATCTTGTATTTTTAGCATCATCCCTGGCCTTGTGCTAGATGTATGTTTTCTTGTGTTCTTGGTCTTTCTTAAACTTTATATTTTTTTAGTGTTTTATAGAAAGTTGTATATAAGTGTTTAAACAAATGTTTTAAACATAAGATTCTGTATGTTTTTACACGACTAAAATGGATGGTTAAAAGCTAGTATATGGGTCGTAGGTTTGAGTGGTGATGTTGTATTGTTTTTGTAAGTTACAAAAGTTTAAATAAACTTGTATAAAATGATGATCTTAAGCAATGTTCGTAAATGTGACTTGAATGTACTTAAAGATGGTTTAGATCATCATAAATGACGCTTTAAAATGTAAAAAAGATGTTGAACTACTAAAATTATACGATTACAAAGTTACACCTTTAAAGTTTTCAAACTTTAAAAACACAAAATGGACATGGTGAACTAAATACAATTACCGCACCTACTAGTATCTTTAAAATGACTATTATGGAATACTAAAAGTGTTGGAACACTATAATAACATATAATGAAAAATATGACTAGATAAAATTTACTTGTTTTCGTAAAGATTGTCATTTTTGAGAAGTTAGGGATAAAAACTTAACTTTTGAAAGTTTGATGTAATATTTGATAACTTGAGGTTAAAAATGTGATTTTTGTAAAGTTAGTGTTGAACATGGAAAGGTGTAACTTTCCAAGGTTTGTTATGGAAACACCCATAAGACTTACAAAAGTATATGTTTGTATAAAATTTATTTTTATAAAATAGGATTTTATAAAAAAAAAGTAAATTACGAAAGATGTTGAGAAAAAAAAATTAAAGTTTTTATTTCTAACTGTTGGAAATTTATTCGCGGGAGAATTAACGTAAAATAATCTCTAAAGATTGTATGTTTAATAGGAAAATAAATAAACGGTAAAGTAAGTCGAGTCGAATGTTGAAAATGAAATCTCGTTCAGCAAGATTCCAGTATAATTATTTTATGGGAAAATAATTATATGGTAAAGTGAGTCGAGTAGGAGATAATGTTATTTCAATTAGTTAAAAATATATTGTAAATATATATTGAATAGTAAGATAATGACGTCCATTGGAAAATGATCTAAGTTCACTACCGCAAACATAACTAACTTGGAAATTAATATTGAATGGTTATTAGAATGTAAGTCATGTAAAACTTATAACAGGGGTAATCTATCACCAACGGGCCTAGGACACGGTTTTTATTTAAATAGGGAATTGTATGTAAATAGTACGGTGTTGGGAGTTAGGTGTACAACTTGCCGGTAAAACACTCACTAAGGACCTAGTGCCTTATATGACTAGAACACTTGTAGGTGTGTGATTGTGGACTATAGCTATTCTATACTGCTGTGTGCACATTGCCGTTAAGGTGAGTTTCACAGGCCTTTTTTACTGTCTTTGTTTGGGGGAAAGACATGTTTGTTAAAATGTTGTTAAATGTTAAAGCGTGTTAAGTGGCATGATGAGTACTTGGGTTTGTTGTACACCATTCAGGGTGAGTCATCGGTACTGTAACCATTTACTTGTGTGTTTTGTGTGTGTGTGAAATCGAGAACCGAAGGTTTATTTGGATAGTACTGTTGGTGCCTGACCAGGCCCACCCCTAATCGATAGCGTCGATTATGTAACTTTGTATATTAGTGGTGCACGTATTTTGAACTAAGTTGTTATATTCTGAGAAATAATTACTTGTAAGGACAGAAAGGATTGAAGAAACCTCTTTTGCCAACCTTAGTCTAATTCATACTTCTGCCAAAATATTCTAAGTATGAAACTATTGAAGAAAGAAGACACAAGTACTGATGAAGGATTCAACAAGTACTGAAGAAGAATGATCAGAAGTTCTGAAGTCAAACCAGACAAGTCTACTGAAGAACTACTGAAGACAAACTACTCATCAGTAGTTTGTCATTCATCAGCACTTGTAATAGAATCTTTACACCGCCCTTATGTTTCAGTAGTTTATTAGTTTATTATTACTTTATCATTTTGTACAAGTTCCAAGACTACAGCCTGTTGTAGTATTGCTTTTGTTTAAAGTTTTGAACAAGTTGTATGTATCTGTTGGTCTATAAATAGATGGGTTCATCCCTCAGTTTTAGACAATTGATTTTAATAGAAAACTGAAATCCTTCAAAGCTTTTACTTGTTATTCCATTTCATTTACTAAGAATCTATTTGTGTATTTATTGTCATATACATTCAATACTTAGATTCTCATTAACTTGTCTTTAGTTTACAAACATCTAGGGGGAGTAATAACTCTTGTTGATAGTGAAACTTTATAAACTTATTCCGCTGTGCAAAACTGATTAAACTTGCAAAACATATAAGTGTTCATAAGCAAGTAAACTGTTAAAGAGCATACTGATCCAACACTACTAGCGGGGCATTGCGTATTTTGGTTTGGTTATGGGCTCAAGGGATTGCTTGTCATAGTTTTGTAGGAGTTAGTTGCTCCTTACAATGGCCACTTCTTGTGTTTGTTCCGCACATGTTGCTGTTATTGAATGTTTTGTTGTTATGGAACTAAAATCTGTGAACTCACCAATATGTTAAATATATATATATATATATATATATATATATTGACATCTTTTTAATCATATATTTTGTGACACCCAGCATATTCAGATGAATACTTTTCATACTTTACATACATACGAGTCTACATCAACGAAAACATTGAAAACAACTACTTAATATCATACTTGACCGGGTCAGATGAGTCATTATGATGGTTCCGGGAATCATCGGGAGTCGTTACAATGATCCACGGGATCATTGGGAGTCGGTCCATAACCATGGGAACACGGATAGGTAATTTGTAGAATCACCGGGTTTAACGCACACACGTAAATCTGGAGTCTCGGGAATTGGTGAACGGATGGGAACGTGTTAGTTATCATGCATTATGTGCTTACAATCATTATGTGACTTGCCGGTATGTGAATACGTGTTTATATGTGTTAAAATAGTGATTTCGCGTAATTGCATGACATTATAGGTGATTACGCGTAATCACCAATAGTATAGGCAATTAGGATCCTAATCATGTGTAGCAACATGTCTTATAGCATCCTAATCACGTGTAGCAACATGTCTTATAGCATCCTAATCACCAGTATAAATGGCGAGTAGGAAGATGTTAGGGGAGAATAGAGGGCTATTCGCTAGTAGTACTAGCGAATAGAGCCCTACTCGCCTGCAAGATCCTCGTACTCGCCTGAACTGCAGGTGATGACTAAAAATGCCTATAAATACCACCCTTATGTTTCAAAACATCATTTGTGAAACCCTAATACACCCCAAAGCCACCCCACACCTTATCCAACCTCCGCAACACGTTTTTGAGCAAGAAATCACATTTCCAAGCCTTACACCTCATAATCTCACCATTTCAAGGTGTGTTCTTCATCCCAAACCTTTATAATGATATTGTTTTGATCCCTAAAGGTCCAGACCTGATTTATAAACATTAGTGTCTTTGAAAACTCATTAAAATCAGTTTCAAAACAAACCAAAACATCTATACTTGTTATATGTGATGTATTCATGCAATATAGGATTTTTTTTATCATTTAAACATGATTGTTCTTGTGTTATTATTGTGTTTCTGACCTAAATGAGTTAATATGATGATAATCTAGGAGTTTGAAGGTTCATAGATGTGTAATATTGATATTAGGCATTTTGACCTGTTTGAGTGATTATGGTGGATTGATGATGATATGTTGTGTTTTGTTGATTGTTTGAGGTTAGGGTTGTTAGGACAAAAAGGATTGGTGAAACCACTTTTGCAAACCTTAGTCTAATTCACTTTTGTCAAAATATTCTAAGTATAGAACTACTGAAGAATGAAGATCAAACTGCTGAAGAAGAGATTACACAAGTACTAAAGAAGAAAAGTCATCAGAAGTTCTGAAGTCCAAACCAGACATTTCTACTGAAGAACTACTGAAGACAAACTACTCATCAGTAGTTTGTCATTCATCAGTACTTATGAGAAGATCTTTTTCACCGCCTTTTGTATCAGTAGTTTATTAGTTTCTCAAACATCCAGGGGGAGTAATAACTCCTGTTGATAAGTGTAGCTTTAAACTCATATCATTCCGTTGTGCTATCACTCATAAAGAACTTGCTAGACACTTAAGTGTACAGTAGCAAGTTCATACAAAAGAGCAATACTGATCCAACAATTGGTATCAGAGCACTGGTTTATCTGATCACATATCAATCTAACACATTGAGAATCAGACACAGGCTCTTATTGATATTCAATAAAGGATTAAAAGTTCACTTTTATCAACATCCATCACTTTAAGAGATATTTGATAAATCAATACTCTTTAAAATGGATCCTCATAATACTGTTTCTGCCAATAAACCTGCTATGCTAGTAAGAAATGAATTTAACATCTGGCAAAGGAGAATGGCACATACCTTATCACAGACCAACACAGGTTGCTGGAAATCTGTGATATATGGTCCTCATAAACCAGTAAATATCAATCTTGAAACTAAAGAAGAAATTCCAAAAGACCCAAAAGACTATACAGATGATGATTTCCTAAAACTTGAGCTTGATGCTAAATCTTTCTCTTTGTTGGCAATGGCAATCCCAAATGAGATCTACTCTGGCCTATTACATTGTGATAGTGCCAAAGAGCTTTGGGACTGCCTCAAAGAACAGTTTGGAGGAACTGAAGAGGTGATTGCCAACACCAGAGAAATCTTGGCTCAACAATATGAAACTTTTGCTCACATTAATGGGGAAACTTTAACACAACAATTTGAAAGATTCTCCTCATTAATATCTGAGCTAAAATTAATGGTCAGACCTACACAACTGTATCTATGCTTCATAGATTTTTAAGGTCTTTACCTGAAAAATGGGAAACATACTCTATAGTCTTAAGATCTTCACCAGACTTTAGCTTCCTCACTCTTACAAAACTTCATGGGAGATTACTTACTTTTGAAAGAGAAATTGATCAAAAGAAAAAGTTACAAAGTTCTGGCAAAACTGCTGATGACTATCTACCAGGTAGTACATCACTATTGGGACAAGACTCACCAACTTGTTTAAATAGTTTTGGATCTTTTGACCATATTGACATAACTACTGGGATCTCATCTGAAAGATCATTCCCAGGTTATGACAATAATGATTTTAGTCAAACTGCTGATAACATGTGTTTTATCATGGATGATTTAAAAAATTTCAGCAGTGATGACTTGGAAGAAATGGATATTCTACACCAACTGGCCATATTAAGTTTAAAAACAAATAAATTTTACAAAAGGTCAGGAAGGAAGTTTCCAGGACTCAACAGTTCAACAAAAATTGGTTTTGACAAATCTAAACTTAGATGTCACAAGTGTCAAAAGTTGGGAAACTTTGCTAGAGAGTGTAGAAGCTCTAGCTTTAACCAATCTCAGTCTGGAAATAATTTTAACCCCAATTATAACAGGAATAATGGAACACAAGGGAGTGCACATTTTGTACAGGCACAAGCTCCACAACACCAATATGTGCCACAAGTACAATATGTACAGATGCTGCTCAACAGATGCAGAGCCAACAATCAATCCCTCCCTTTCCAGCTGCTCAACATCCTCCACAAACTCAGCAACCCTCACAACAAAGTTTATTTACTTCATGGTATGTTGACTAGAGCAGTCTTCCTTTTGACACTACTGAGTGTAATCCTGATGCAGACAACAAGATGTTTGACATCAACTGGGGAGAGCCTGACAATGGCAAAAAGAACTTTGCCTTAATGGCATTTGAGGGATGCACCTCAAAATCTGCCTTGTCATAGGTATCTAAAGAATCTTTGACAAAACTTTGTTCAACTTCTTGCAAAGAATCTTTTGCTCTCATAAGAGAGACTAATGTGCACTTACAAGGTAAAGCAAATGACTCTGAGAGAAAATTCACTCAGATGAAATGTGATTTAGAAAGAAAACTTTCTGCAAAAACTAAAGAAGTTTCTAAATTAACTAACACTGCAATTGAAACCCAAGCACAAATTAAAATCATGATAAATGACTTAGGAAATGTCAGACAAGAGCTTGCAGACACCAAGGTCACTTGTAAAAAATGGGTTGAATCTTGTAAGAGGTACCAACTATTGCTAAACAAACAAAGTGCTTCAAATGTTAGGTTTGGCATAGGGTACAATCACACTGAAACACCAACAGATTTTTCCCCCAAAACTACTGAAGATGGGAGAAAAATTGTTTCAGGTGAAACTTCTAAAGAGAAAGAATGCACATCTTTTCATGAAAACTTTCTAAAAACTCACAAAGAAAGTGCTTCAGAAGAACTGATTAATTCTGACTTTAAGCCATCAGTAGTTTCAACTACATCAGGAGTTGAGAACCTGAAAACTACTGATGACCTAAAACCAATCAATACAGTCAGAAACTTGTCTTTGAAAGAAAAGACAAAAGAATGTGAAATCTGTGGTCTGTTCAACCACAAGACAGAATTTTGCAGATACAGAAAAGCTATTCGGTACAACAAGAAAACTCAACAACTGGTTGTGGGAAAGCAAATCAAAAATGATTTTGTAAAAACTTTTTCTCCCAGGAAACAACAACCAGTAAACTCCTTTTCTCAGAAAAAGACAAAATCTCAACAAAAATCTTTTTCTCAAAA
The DNA here is from genome assembly GCA_028751855.1 of Ambrosia trifida. Lineage (NCBI taxonomy): Eukaryota > Viridiplantae > Streptophyta > Magnoliopsida > Asterales > Asteraceae > Ambrosia > Ambrosia trifida. The sequence goes on along the minus strand of CM054127.1, from coordinate 71,796,611 downwards.
TTCTCTTTCAGTAGTTAGACCTAAATCATTAGCAGTTTCACAAACTGCTGAGATTAAAGATCTCATAAACATGGTACAACTACTGATGACCAAAGTTGATGGTGGTCCTCAAAAGGATACCACCATTGCTCTTAATGAAAAATCCATTGCCAAAAAGACATGGATTTCTCAACTTGGTCAAGAACAAACTGTAAATGTTCTCAAGAGCAAACCCAAAGCCAAACTGGCTTGGGTTCCTAAATCTATCTAATTTGCTATCTTGTGCAGAGAGTTTCCAGAGGCTTAAATAGCATTTGGTATGTAGACAGTGGAGGCTCAATGCACATGACAGGATGCAGATACCTGATAAACAATTTTATCAGTCAAAGAGAAGGATCTGTATCTTTTGGGAACAATGCTAAGGGATATGTGCTAGGACATGGCAATGTCTCCTCTGGCAAAATACAGTTTGACAAGGTCAATCTGGTTGAAAACCTTGAGTACAACTTGCTGAGTGTGTCACAAATGTGTGATAAAGGATATTCTTCCTTTTTTCACAAAGACAGCATGCAAGATCATATCACCAGAAGGCCAGAAGTTGATAGAGAAGATCATTGAAGATCACACTTTGTTGATAGCCAAAAGATGTGGCAATGTCTATGCAGTGGACATTGAAAAAGACAAAGTACTGAACAACACTGCTTGTTTCTTCTCAAAGGCGTCAACTTCAGAGACTGATCTCTGGCACAAGAGACTTGGCCATGTGAACTTTAAAACCATAAATAAAGTCACAAAAATGGGCTTGGTCAGAGGTCTACCCTTAAAAGTATACCAGTGTCAAGAACACTGTGTATCCTGTTTAAAGGGAAAACAACATAAGTCCTCCTATAAGTCTATTGAAGAATCAAAAAATACTGCATGTCTTCAACTACTCCATATGGACTTATTTGGGCCTGTAAAAATCATGAGCCTTGGAAAGAAGAAGTACTGCTTAGTCATCATTGATGACTACTCAAGATTTACATGGGTATTCTTCTTATTTTCGAAGGATGAGGCTGCTGAAATCATCAAGTTCTTCATTCTACAAGTAGAGAAGCAATATTCGCTACCTGTCAAAACCATTAGAAGTGATAATGGGACAGAGTTCAGGAACAAAACTCTGGATGAATTATGTTTGTCTAAAGGGATTATTAGACAATTCAGTGTTCCTAGAACTCCTGAACAAGATGGTGTAGTAGAAAGGAAGAACAGAACTTTAATTGAAGGAGCAAGAACAATGTTAGCTGATTCTGGCCTACCATTATACTTTTGGGTAGAAGCAGTTAACACATCATGTTATGTTCAAAATAGAGTCCTTGTTGTCAAGAGGCATTCCAAGACTGCCTATGAAGTTCTTCATGGCATGAAGCCCCCTATCTCCTTTTTCAGGGCTTTTGGGTGTCAATGTTTCATCTTGAACATTAAGGAATCTATTTCAAAGTTTGCTGCCAAAGTTGATTCAGGTTACTTTCTTGGTTATTCTTCAACTAGAAAAGCCTACAAGGTTTTTAATTCAAAAACCAGGATAGTAGAAGAAACACTGAATGTCAAGTTCAATGAGTCAAAACACACTCTCATTCCAGCACATCCTGCTGAACTTTTTGACCTTGACAGCTTCCATTTTGGACCTGAAAAGACTGTTACTTCATCTAAACCTACTTATTATGGTGATCAATGGTTTGATGATGAGGATCCCACACCATGGACCCCTCAAACAGTCATTAAGTCAACTTCAAAACCATCAGGAGTTTCAACTACTGAAGACATTGAAACTGCAGAACCAGATATAATAGACCTTAGTGGTTTGTTTGAAGAACATGAGCCACCAACATCTGTCAGTGGTTTACAACAACTGATCGAACACAAAGATCATCCACTTGATCAAATCATGGGTGATATTGCATTAGGTGTTCTTACAAGAAACCAGCTTTCCAACTTTTGTCTCTTCTCAGCATTTATTTCACAGTTGGAACCAAAGAAGTACCAGGAAACCCTCAAAGAGAACAATTGGGTACAAGCAATGCAAAATGAATTGCTTCAATTCAACAAGCAACGGGTTTGGGAAATCTGTCCCTTACCACCAAACAAGCAATCAATTGGCACAAGATGGGTTTTCAGGAACAAACAAGATGAAGCTGGTATGATAATAAAGAACAAGGCAAGACTGGTAGTACAAGGTTACTATCAAGAAGAAGGAATTGACTATGATGAAACCTTTGCTCCAGTTGCAAGGCTTGAAGCCATCAGGTTATTTCTGGCCTATGCCATTTCCAACAAAATAAAAGTTTATCAAATGGATGTTAAGAGTGCATTTTTGTATGGAAAGATAAAAGAGGAAGTGTATGTCTGTCAACCACCTGGGTTTGAGGATCCCTCTCATCCTGAGTGGGTGTACAAACTAGACAAAGCTCTTTATGGGCTCAAACAGGCTCCAAGAGCCTGGTATGAAACACTTTCAACCTTTTTACTCAAAAATAACTTCACAAGAGGTGCCATTGATAAAACTCTTTTCATAAAACATGTTGGAAATCATATCTTACTTGTTCAAATATATGTTGATGATATCATATTTGGTTCAACAAACACAAAACTGTGTGATGAATTTAAGAAACTCATGCAATCAAAATTTGAGATGAGTACAATGGGAGAACTGCAGTACTTTCTGGGACTGCAGATTAAACAACAAACAAATTGAACTTTTATACATCAATCAAAATATGTTAAAGAATTATTAAACAAATTTTCTTTACAAGACTGTAAATCATGTTCCACTCCCATGACACCAACCACACAAGTTGAACCAGATGATCAAGGAAAACAGGTTGATCAAACCATGTATAGATGTATGATAGGTTCCCTTTTATATCTAACTGCTTCTAGACCAGATATTATGTTTTCAACATGTGTCTGTGCTAGTTATCAATCAGCTCCTAGGGAATCACACCTCATTGCAGTCAAAAGAATCTTCAGATATCTGAAAGGAACTCCAACACTTGGAATTTGGTATCCTGCTTCAAGCAATACCAAGTTATCAGCTTTTTCAGATAGTGACTATGCAGGGTGTAAAATGTCAAGAAAATCAACATCTGGTGGTTGTCAATTCTTAGGAAACTGTCTAGTGTCCTGGCAATCAAAGAAACAAACATCTATTGCAACTTCAACTGCTGAAGCTGAATACATTGCAGCTGCATGTTGTACATCACATATACAATGGCTCCAGTATCAACTTCTTGATTATGGAATCAAAGAAACCAAGACACCATTGCTTGTAGACAGCAAATCTGCCATTAGCATCATTCAAAATCCTGTTCAGTTTTCAAAAACCAAACATATTGAAATCAGGTATCATTTCATAAGAGATAGCTATGAAAAAGGCAAGATTGAAGTGAAACATGTAGCAACAGCTAATGAAATAGCTGACATATTCACTAAACCCCTTGACACATCAACATTTAAGAAGTTAGTATCCATGCTTGGGATGCTAAATTTGTAAGTGTTTCTCTTTACTTTTCTGCACATATTTTTCATTTTTTCACTTACATCTGTTTTCAAATTTGAAAACTTCTGAAAAACAAACAAGAGAGAAACTACTGATGAACAAAACATCAGTATGGGAATATTTTCTGAAAAATGATTAACTTCTGATAAAACAACCATCAGAAGTTATGAATAAAGTATTTATAAAAGCATTCTAATCAGTTGTTCAAAACTACTGAAGAGAAAGTGGGAACTACTGATGAAAACAATTCTTCATCAGTAGTGTAGTCAAAAAGGGCAAATCAGACTTTTCCCACAATCAGAAGTTTGACCTAGGCGGTTTAAAACTTCTGATAAATACCTTTTCCAACACTTATCCTTTCAAACAGCAAAAATTCCCTCCTTCTCTCTTAAAAAGCTCTCAAACCCTGAACCTGCAAAAACACTGTTCGATCCAAACACACACGAACCACATGGCTTTAGTTCTAAAATAGGGACACAATCTTAGAGCCTAACAAGAAGGCTGGTCCCAATACGATGAGATCATTGATCTCGTCGTCAAATCCCAATATATCACCGCTCTCACAATAGACCCACCAATACATCCTGAAACTCTCAATGAGTTCTGGGCTAACGCTGAGACAGTGATGGTGGATAATGAGGTTATCTCTCTCAACTCAACAATCAAAGGGAGACGAATGGCCATCACACCGGCCACACTTGCAATCAGACTGGGGTTGAATGATATGAATGCCCCTGAAAAGGTTGAAAACTCTGAAATCCACCTAACCATGACAGAGTGTGGTTATCAAGGTACTCTCTCACAAGCTACAATCTTTAAAAAGTATTTTGAACCAAATACAATCTTTTGTTTCATTATATCATTATGTGTTTCAGTCCTAAAACAGGGTCTTATGACCAGATGCCCTCAACCTTTCAACCAATTTTTCATTCCATAGTGAATGAAACAAAATACAGGGCATCAAAACTTTTCTTTAATGAGTTGGTGTTACATCATAATAACACTAAAAAGAAGTTTTTGTTATACCCAAGGTTCATTATGCGATGCATAATCAAAGAACTGGGTGATGAGGTGCTTGTGGGTAAAACTACAATTTTGAAACCCTTAACCTCACAAGCATACTCTAGGCACAACAAACCGGCTGCCTGGCCAGAAGATGACCAAGGGAAACCAGAACCAGTCCCCATGGAACCCTCATCTTCCAAACCTACACCGCCAAAGACCAAGAAACCCAAGCAACAAAAACAAAAACCCACCAAACCAAAAAGAAAAGCAGTTCAGGAGGTTGAGATGCCTGAACTGACTGCTGTGCAATCTGCACTTGATAAAGATGTGACTGAAACATCCTCTCAGTCTCATCCATCTCAAACCCCAACAAGAGCACCAATCACAATACTTTTCAAAAGAAAAATACTAAAGAAAACTATTCCTATTGACTCTTCTTTTGAAACTGCTGAATCCATTGACCAAACTACTGAAACAGCACCCCAAATTTCTGAACCTGATTTTGAAATAGCCAAACTTCTCTCTGGGCTAAAAGAGAAAGTCCCATCTAAACATGTCAGTCCCCAACAACCACATCAAACAGGGGACATAGCCTCAGAACTTGACATGGATGTGGACACTCAAAGTCCTAACCAAAGAGATGAGGATGAACCAGGGTCTCTAAGCCCAAACTTAGAAACTCTTGGTACTTTTGAGGCTGCTACTACTCATTTACCACCCAGTGGTGGATCTGAGGAAAGAAGCAACATAGCTAAGACCTCAACTGTGGCAACTACTGATGAAGGCTTAATGCCTGAGGTAGGAAATCCTCTGAACCAAGAAAACGAGGTACATGAGACAACTGAGTTGGGCTCAGCTCATGATGTAACTGATACAGTCCTCATTGAGGATGTAATCAGGGATACAGATGATTCTATTAACTTGGATGATGTTTCACAACACAAAACTACTGAATTGACGGCTATAAGTGAAGGTCCTGCACCTGGTGTATCTATGCTCAAGAAGCTAGTCACACCAGATCAGGTTAAAGTCCACTTAATCCCTGATTCCCTTAAAGTGGCATCTTCTGTACAACAAGAAGATCAACCAAAAATACACCCCTCACTACAAATGCCTACCCAATTCCCTGGGCAATCTAGCATAGACATGAACCAGCTATGCAGCCCAGATGGTCCCTTATATCACATGATGAACTCCCTCATCAAAAATCACTTCCAAACCTACACAGCTAACTTGGAGCTGTCCATCAAGAACCAATTTGGAGTGATACAGACTAAGATGAACGATCTGTCCAACAAAATTGACTTCAACACCAAACAGATTGCTTCTCTTACAGGTCATTTCTCTACACCCTCAAAACCTGATGAAGCCAAAAAGGGGGAGAAAACTAAGGAACCTATGGAGTCAATTGAAGCCAGGAAAAAGGCAAGAGTGGCTATCCAAGAAAGGGAGCAGAGAGACCAAGCCAGAAAAGAAAAACTGGCCCAACAGTTTGGTGTCTCTGTCTAAGAAATTGAAGACTGTGAAGAGTCTGATGAGAAAAGTCTGATGAATCCCAAGGGCATAATGAAGAAACATCTGATGGACAAAGTTCTGATGAAGATTCAGAAAAGACTGAAGACAATCCTTCAGTAGTTGACAGACCTTCAGTAGTTGTCAACCCATCAGATGTTAACACTTCCAACACTCAAACTGCTGAACAAGAGCCTTCCAGATCAACTGAACCTACTCAACCAATTCCTGTTCCTCCTAGGCCTACTACAACAGTTACCACTATGACTGTACTAAACCCTTCTCCAATCTCTCAATCAGCAGAACTTCTTGAGAAGAGTTTAATGGCAGTTCAGAAGAAAGCCAAGGAATATCAGATTTGGAAAAATCTGGAAGAAAGGGATAACTTGGACTTAAGCCTGGATGAAAAGCTACAGGCTTATGAAGCTGAACTTCAAAGGCAGGCTAGCCTAGAAAGAATTGCTGAGGAAGACAAAAGACAACAACTGATGTCTTACATTACTAAGAACAGCAAGACCAAAGCCCATACATTAAAGGGACTCTCCATGGAAGAGCTGACAAGAAGAGCTCAACTTATTGCAGACAAACAACACGTAAAGATGCAAAAGCCAAGAGAGCCCAGATGATTGAAGAACTAGTAGCAAATGGTTATGGTTCAAAAGCCTATGTGTCCAAATGGAAAGAAGAAAGAATGGTGGACATTTATAGAAAATACAAGGCTGCAAGGGCTGCAAATCCAGAGAAGTTTGAAACAGCTGAAGTATCAACTTCAGTAGTTAGAACTTCTGATGTTCAAAGAAGACCAACTACTCAAAAGAAGTAATCAGAGAAGAATGTGAAGACTGATTTCAGAATGGTACTGCTAGAAGGAAGTACAGTAGTCCATTCTGACTTTTACATTGAAGAAAAACCTCTCATCACACAATTCAGGGATCCTTCCACCTTTGCCTATCAAATCCAGAAAACCATCAAAGACAAACTGCACACTAAGGTAGTTACTGAGCATCATTTGCCAACTTTTCAAATACCTAATGTGATGCAACAAGAACAAGGAAGAGAATCCCACCTGAGAGTCACTGAAGTTGAAAACATCCAACACTCAGGAGCATCCCAGGGTACCACTATGGTTCCCTACACTTTAGACTTTGACAAGTCTAAAGTACCTATCATCAGATGGTCCTTTACTGATAACAACTCAGTACAAGAGACAAGAAGAGACCAGACAAGCAGAGCCTATAAGTCGATGAATGATCTGAAGAAGCTATCAACTCAAGACCTGCTTACAATCCAGCATCTAGAACCACAAAAAGGATCTCTCACTAATGAACAGCTGAACCAGCTGAAGAATTCCATGTTCAAAGGAATATGGAAGATCATAAATGACAGAAGAAAACAATAAGGAATTAGAAAGGTTTTGGCTTCATCAATCCAGGGGGAGATTGTTAGGACAAAAAGGATTGGTGAAACCACTTTTGCAAACCTTAGTCTAATTCACTTCTGTCAAAATATTCTAAGTATAGAACTACTGAAGAATGAAGATCAAACTGCTGAAGAAGAGATTACACAAGTACTGAAGGAGAAAAGTCATCAGAAGTTCTGAAGTTCAAACCAGACATTTCTACTAAAGAACTACTGAAGACAAACTACTCATCACTAGTTTTTCATTCATCAGTACTTATGAGAAGATCTTTTCCACAGCCTTTTGTATCAGTATTTTTATTAGTTTAGTATTACTTTTACTTTATGTACAAGTTCCAAGATTACAACTTGTTGCAACTTGTCTCTAAACTTGCTTTTTGGCAAGGTTCATGTATTTGTAAAGTCTATAAATAGATGGGTTCATCCCTCTGTTTTAGACATTGATTTTTAATACAGAAATCCTTCAAAGCATATTATTGTTATTTCCATTTCATATTTATTGAGAATCTGTCTAAGTGTTTCTGTTGGATCAGTTTGCTCTTGTTTGCTAAGTAAGAACTTGCTATCTTGACACTTAAGTGTTTAGCAAGTCCTTGTAAATCAGATTATAAGCACAGCGGAATGTTATAAGATAAAGCAACACTTTTTATGCAAAGGCAGAGTTGTAACTCCCCCTTGATGTTTGAAACAAGATAAATGACAAAGTATTTATTATGAATCTAAGTTGTAAATGAGAATTAGATACTTAGAGAGATTCACAATAAATACAGAAATGGAATATAACAATGAGAGTGTTTGAAGGATTTTTCTGTTAAAAATCAATGTCTAAAATAGAAGGTTGAAGCCTCCTATTTATAGACGATTACATGCATGCATCTTGCCTATAAAGCAAGCACAGAAAGTCCAGTGACAAGTTGCACAAGTTGCAACATTGAAAGAAACAAATAAAGCTAAAAGTAATATTAAACAATAAACTACTGATGCAAAAGGGCGGTGGGAAATATCTTCTGCTAAGTGCTGATGAAGGACAACTACTGAAGAGTAGTTTTGTCTTCAGTACTTCTGAAGTGAACTTGTCTGGTTTAGACTTCAGAACTTCTGCAACTTCAGCACTTCTTCATATCTTCTAATCAGCAGTTTCTTGTCTTCTATTCAGTACTTCTATACTTAGCCAAAAATGACAGAAGTGAATTAGACTAAGGTTTACAAAAGTGGTTTCACCAATCCTCTTTGTCCTAACAATCTCCCCCTGGATTGATGAAGCCAAAACCTTACTAATTCCTTATGTGTTTCTTCTGTCTTGAACAATCTTCCATATCTCTTTGTACATGGTGTTCTTGAGCTGGTTGTACAGATCATCAGACAGAGATCCTCTCTGTGGTTCTAGATGTTGAATTGTAAGCAGGTCTTGTGTTGACAGTTTCTTCAGATCACTGATCTTCTTGTAAGCCCTGCTTGAGAAGTCTCTTCTTGTCAACAGTACTGAGTTGTTATCAGTAAGTGACCATCTGATGATAGGGATCTTTGACTTGTTAAAGTCAGAAGAATAGGGAACCAGACTTGTCCCTTGGGTTGATGGTCCTGAGTGCTGGATGTCTTCAGTTTCAGATAGCCTCAGGTGGGATTCTCTTCCTTGTTGATGTTGTTGCATACCAGGCATCTGAACAGTTGGGAGATGGTGTTCAGTCACTACTTTGGTATGCAGCTTTTCTGTGATTGTCTTTTGTATTTGATAAGCAAAAGTGGAAGGATCCCTGAACTGTTTTAACAGAGGTTTCTCCTCAATGTCAAAATCTGAATGGACTATTGAGCTTCCCTCAAGTAGTACCATTTTGAAATCAGTTTTGACATTGTCCTCTGTCTTCTTCTTCTGAGCAGCAGATCTTCTAGATGCACCAGAAGTTCTAACTACTGATCTTGAAGGATCAGCAGTTTGAAACTTCTCAGGATTTGCAGCCTTGGCAGCCAAGTATTTTCTATATGTATCCATTAGTCTTTCTTCTTTCCATCTGGATACAGAGGCTTTTGAACCATATCCTTCTGCTACTAGCTCTTCTATTATCTGGGCTCTCTTGGCCTTTCCATCTTTGCTTGTGGCCATTTTCTCTGCAAGCAGTTGTGCTCTTCTTGTCAGCTCTTGCATAGAGAGTCCTTTGAGTGTAAAGGCTTTAGTCTTGCTGTTCTTGGTAATATAAGACACCAGTTGTTGTCTTTTATCCTGTTCAGCAATCTCATCAAGGCTAGCCTGCCTTTATAGTTCAGCTGCATAAGCCTGAAGTTTTTCTTCATGGCTTAAGTCCAAATCATCCCTTTCTTCCAGAGATTTCCAAATCTGATCTTCTCTGGCCTTCTTGTTGGCTGCAATTAAACTCTTCTCTAATAGTTCAGCTGAATGAGAGATGGGAGAAGGGTTTAATACAGTCATTGTTGTGACAGATGTAGGCCTGATGGGGTCAGATGTTGGTTGAATGGGAGCAGTGGTTCTGGAAGGTTCAGTTGTTTGAGGTTGGGAAGTGTTAACTTCTGAAGTGCTGACAACTGCTGATGGTTTGTCAGCTACTGAAGGATTGTCTTCAGTACTTTCTGATTCTTCATCAGAAGTTTGGTCATCAGAAGTTTCTTCATTACACCTTAGGGAATCATCAGAACTTTGGGTCTCATCTTCTTTCTCAGCAGCTTCAATCTCTTCAATAGAGACACCAAACTGTTTGGCCAATCTTTCTTTCCTGGCCTGATCTTTCTGATCTCTTTCAAGGAGTGCCACTCGTGCCTTTACTCTGGCTTGGAATGACTCCTTAGGTTCCCTGATCTTCTCCCCCTTTTTGGATTCATCAATTATAACCCTTGAAGCAGAGGGTTGGGAGAAGTGTCCTTGAAGATGAGCAATCTGTTGGCTGTTGAAGTCTATTTTGTTTGACAGATCGTTCATCTTGGTCTTGATCACTCCAAATTGGTTCTTGATTGACAGCTCCAAGTCAGCTGTATATGTTTGGAAGTGATTTCTGATGAGTGTATTCATCATGTGGTACAGGGGACCCTCTGGGCTGCATAGCTGGTTCAGGTCTATGCTTGTTTGCCCAGGGAATTGGGTAGGCATTTGCTGTGAAGGGGGTGTTTTTGGGAGATCCTCATGTTGTACAGAGGATGCCACTCTAGGGGTTTTAGGGATTGAGTGGACTTTAACCTGTGCAGAGGTGACTGGCTTCTTGAGCCTGGATACCTTTGCAGCAGGACCTTCAGAAAGTGCCGTCAATTCAGTAGTTGGAGTTTTTGAAACATCATCCAAATTAATGGAATCATCTGTATCCCTGATGTTGCCCTCAGTGAGGACTGTCTCAGTTAAATCATGAGCTGAGCCCAACTCAGTTCTCTCATGAACCTCTGTTTCTTGGTACTGAGGATTTCCTACCTCAGGCATTAAGCCTTCATCAGTAGTTGCCACATCTGAGGTCTTAGCTATGTTACTTCTGTCCTCAGATCCACCACTGGGTGGTAACTGAGTAGTAGCAGCCTCAGATGCCCCAAGAGTCTCTAAAATTGGGCTTAAAGACTCTGGTCCACCCTCATCTCTTGGGATAGGGCTAGTAATGTCCACATCCATGTCTGATGTAGTAGTTATGTCCCCTGTTTGTTGTGGTTGATGGGGACTGACATGATCAGATGGGACATTCTCTTTTAGCCCAGAGAGAAGTTTGGCAATTTCTATTGCCTCTTGTTCAGAAATTTGTGGGGAGGGTTCAGTAGTTTGGGCAATAGGTTGTTGTTCAGCAGTTTCAAAAGAAGAGTGTGTTTGATATGTTTTTCTAAGTCTTTTTCTTTTGAAATGAACAGATATGGGTGCTCTTGGTGGGGTTTGAGATGGATGAGACTGAGAGGGTGTTTCAGTCTCAACTATTTGAAGAGCAGAATGCTCAAGAGCATGTTCAGGCATCTCAACCTCCTGAACAGCTTTTCTTTTGGGTTGGTGGGTTGCAGTTTTTGTTGGCTTGGGCTTTTTGGCTTTTGGTGGTGTGGGTGTGGAAGATGTGGGCTTCAGGGGGACTTGTTGTTGTTCTCCCTGATCATCTTCTGGCCAGGCAGCCGGTTTGTTAAGTCTTGAGTATGCTTGTGATGTTAAAGGGTTTAAAGTTGAAATTTTTCCCACAAGCACCTCATTACCCAGTTCCCCTATTATGCATTGCATAATGAACCTTGGGTACAACAAAAACTTTTTCTTGGTATTATTGTGATGTAACACCAACTCATGGAAAAACAGTTTTGATGCCCTGAATTTAGTTTCATTCACAATGGAATGAAATATTGGTTGAAAAGTGGAGGGCATCTGGTCATATGACCCTGTTTTTGGACTCAAACACATAATTATATAATGAAACAAAAGTTTGTATTTTGGTTCAAAATATTTTTTGAATATTGTTGCATGGGAGAGAGTACCTTGATAACCACACTCAGTCATGGTTAGATGAATATCTTTGTTAGCAACATGGTCAGGGGCAGCTACATCGTCCAGACCCAGTCTTGTTGCTAGTGTGGCCGGTGTGATGGTCAGTTGTTTCCCTTTTATCTTTGAGTTGAGGGAAATGACCTCACCACCCATTGTAACCGTCTCAGCATTTGCCCAGAACTCATTCAGAGTTTCAGTGTGAATTGGTGGGTTAATTGTGAGAGCAGTAAAGTATTGGGATTTGACGACAAGATAAATGATCTCATCGTATTGGGACCAGCCTTCTTGTTTTTCAAGAAAGGCTCTTTGATTGTGTCCCTGTTTTAGAACTAGATCCATTGTGGTTTGGGTGTTTGATCGAACAGTGAATTTTCAGGTATAGGTTTTGAGAGAGTTTTGAGAGAGAAGGAGGGATATTTTGTGAGTTTAAAAGGATAAGTGTGTGAAAAAGGTATTTATTAGAAGTTTTAACCGCTTGAATCTTCTTTATTAGAAGTTTTAAAACCGCCTTTGGTTAAAAATCTCTTTATCAGAGGTTTTAAACTTATTAGGTCAAACCTCTGATGATGGGAAAAGTCAGATTTGCCCTTTTGACTTAAACTGCTGATGAAGGATTACTTCATCAGTAGTTCCCATTTTTCTCTTCAGTAGTTTTAACATCTGATGAGAAATGTTTTTATAAATACTTTATTCATGACTTCTGAAGTTTATTTTATCAGAAGTTACACACTTTTTCAGAAAGTTATCCCTATACTGATGATTTTTGTTCATCAGTAGTTTCTCTCAAACTGTTTTTGTTTTTCAGAAGTTTTGTTTCAGACTTTTGACATTTGTAAGTGAAAACCAGAAAAAAGATGGAAAAGGTTAATTTGAAAACCACCAAGGTAAACAGGATGGAATCAGGGGTGGAAAAAGGAAAAATAAAATTTTTCATTTTGATTCCACCATGATAAACAGGATGGAATCAAGGATGGAAAAAGGAAAAAGAAAAATTTTGATGCATAACAGTAGTGATTGATGTAGAAGTTTGATGTAGAGTTGGGTAGAATCAAGTGTTAACTTGGATTCTAACTGATATGCAGAAAAAAAATAAAATAAACACTTACAAATTTAGCATTCCAAGCATGGAAACTAACTTCTGAAATGTTGATGTGTCAAGGGGCTTAGTGAAGATGTCAGCTATCTGATTAGCTGTTGCTACATGCTTCACCTCAATCTTGCATTTTTCATAGCAATCTCTTATGAAATGGTATCTGATCTCAATATGTTTAGTTTTTGAGAACTGTACCGGATTTTGAATGATGCTAATGGCAGATTTGCTGTCTACAAACAAAGGTGTCTTGGTCTCTTTGATTCCATAATCAAGAAGTTGATATTGGAGCCATTGTATCTGTGATGTACAACTTGCAGCTGCAATGTATTCAGCTTCAGCAGTTGAAGTTGCAACAGATGTTTGCTTCTTTGATTGCCATGACACTAGACAGTTACCCAGGAATTGACAACCACCAGATGTTGACTTTCTTGTCATCTTACACCCTGCATAGTCACTATCTGAAAATGCTGATAACTTGGTATTGCTTGAAGCAGGATACCAGATTCCCAGCGTTGGAGTTCCTTTCAGATATCTAAAAATTCTTTTGACTGCAATAAGGTGTGATTCCCTTGGTGCTGATTGATATCTAGCACAGACACATGTTGAAAACATAATATCTGGTCTAGAAGCAGTTAAGTATAAAAGGGAACCTATCATGCATCTGTACATGGTTTGATCAACCTGTTTTCCTTGATCATCTGGTTCAACTTGTGTGATAGGTGTCATGGGAGTGGAAGATGATTTACAGTCATTTAAAGAAAATTTGTTCAATAATTCTTTAACATATTTTGATTGATGTATAAAAGTTCCATTTGTTTGTTGTTTGATCTGCAGTCCTAGAAAGTACTGCAGTTCTCCCATGGTACTCATCTCAAATTTTGATTGCATGAGTTTCTTAAAATCATCACACAGTTTTGTGTTTGTTGAACCAAAGATGATATCATCAACATAAATTTGAACAAGTAAGACATGATTTCCAACATGTTTAATGAAAAGTGTTTTATCAATGGCACCTCTTGTAAAGTTATTTTTGAGTAAAAAGGTGGAGAGTGTATCATACCAGGCTCTTGGAGCCTGTTTGAGCCCATAAAGAGCTTTGTCTAGTCTGTACACCCACTCAGGATGAGAAGGATCCTCAAACCCAGGTGGCTGACAGACATACACCTCCTCCTTGATTTTTCCATACAAAAATGCACTTTTCACATCCATTTGATAAACTTTTATTTTGTTGGATATGGCATAGGCCAGAAATAACCTGATGGCCTCAAGCCTTGCAACTGGAGCAAAGGTTTCATCATAGTCAATTCCCTCTTCTTGAGAGTACCCTTGAACTACCAGTCTTGCCTTGTTCTTGATTATCATACCAGCTTCATCTTTTTTGTTCCTGAAAACCCATCTTGTACCAATTGGTTGCTTGTTTTGAGGTAAGGGACAGATTTCCCAGACCTGTTGCTTGTTGAACTGTAGTAGTTCATCTTGCATAGCCTGCACCCAATTGTTGTCTTTGAGGGCTTCCTGGTACTTCTTTGGTTCCAACTGTGAAATAAAGGCTGAGAATAGGCAAAAGTTGGAGAGCTGGTTTCTGGTCAGAACACCTGTTGCTATATCACCCATGATTTGATCAAGTGGATGATCTCTGTGTTCAATCAGTTGTTGTAAACCACTGACAGGTGTAGGTGGCTCTGGTTCTTCAAACAAACTACTGAGGTCTATGATATCTGGTTCAGCAGTTGCAGCTTCTTCAGTAGTTGCAGGTGCTGAAGCAGATGTTTGAGTTTGGCCTTCAGTACTTGTTTGATAAGTAGTTTGAAAAACTTCTGATGGTGTTGTAGTTGACTTAATGACTGTTTGAGGAGTCCATGGTGCAGGATCCTCATCTTCAAACCTTTGATCACCATAATAAGTTGGTTTGGAAGAGGTAACAGCCTTTTCAGGTCCAAAGTGAAAGTTGTCAAGGTCAAAGAGTTCAGCAGGATGTGCTGGAATAAGAGTGTGTTTTGACTCATTGAACTTGACATTCAATGTTTCTTCTACTATCCTGGTGTGAGAATTAAAAACCTTGTAGGCTTTTCTAGTTGAAGAGTAACCAAGAAAGTAACCTGAGTCAACTTTGGCAGCAAACTTTGAGATAGATTCCTTGATGTTCAAGATGAAACATTGACATCCAAAAGCCCTGAAAAAGGAGATAAGGGGCTTCATGCCATGAAGAACTTCATAGGCAGTCTTGGAATGTCTCTTGACCACAAGAACTCTATTCTGAACATAACATGCTGTGTTAACTGCTTCTGCCCAAAAGTACAATGGCAGTCCAGAATCAGCTAACATTGTTCTTGCTCCTTCTATCAGTGTTCTGTTCTTCCTTTCTACTACACCATTTTGTTCAGGAGTTCTGGGAACACTGTATTGTCTAATAATCCCTTTAGACAAACAGAATTCATCCAGAGTTTTGTTCCTGAACTCTGTCCCATTGTCACTTCTAATGGTTTTGACAGATAGAGAATATTGTTTCTCTACTTGTAGAATGAAGAACTTGATGATTTCAGCAGCCTCATCCTTGGAAAATAAGAAGAATACCCATGTGAATCTTGAGTAGTCATCAATGATGACTAAGCAGTACTTCTTTTTACCAAGGCTCATAATCTTGACAGGCCCAAATAAGTCCATATGGAGTAGTTGAAGACATGCAGTTGTTTTTGATTCTTCAATAGACTTATAGGAGGACTTATGCTGTTTTCCCTTTAAACAGGATACACAGTGTTCTTGACACTGGTATACTTTCAAAGGTAGACCTCTGACCAAGCCCATTTTTGTGACTTTATTTATGGTTTTAAAGTTCACATGGCCAAGTCTCCTGTGCCAGAGATCTGTTTCTGAAGTTGATGCCCTTGAGAAGAAACAGGCAGTGTTGTTCAATACTTTGTCTTTCTCAATGTCCACTGCATAGACATTGCCACATCTTTTGGGAATCAACAAAGTATGATCTTCTATAATCTTCTCAATCAACTTCTGGCCTTCTGGTGAGATTATCTTGCAAGCTGTCTTTGTGAAAAAGGAAGAATATCCTTTATCACACATTTGTGACACGCTCAGCAAGTTGTATTCAAGATTTTCCACCAGATTGACCTTATCAAACTGTATTTTGCCAGAGGAGACATTGCCATGTCCTAGCACATATCCCTTGGCATTGTTCCCAAAGGACACAGATCCTTCTCTTTGGCTGATAAAGTTGTTTATCAGGTATCTGCATCCAGTCATGTGCATAGAGCCTCCACTATCAACATACCATATGCTGTTTAAGCCCCTGGAAACTCTCTGCACATAAAAGCAAATTAGTTAGATTTGGAAACCCAAGCCTGTTTGGCTTTGGGTTTGCTCTTGAGAACAGTTACAGTTTGTTCTTGACCAGGTTGAGAAATCCATGTCTTTTTGGCAATGGATTTTTCATGAAGAACTATGGTGGTATCCTTTTTAGGACCACCATCAACCTTGGTCATCAGTAGTTCTACCATGTTCTTAAGATTTTGAATCTCAGCAGTTTGTGAAACTGCTGATGATTCTGGTCTAACTACTGACAAGGAATTTTGAGAAAAAGATTTTGGTTGAGATTTTATCTTTTTCTGAGAAAAGGTGTTTTCAGGTTGTTGTTTCTTGGGTTTAAAGATTTTTTCATAATCATTTCTGATTTGATTTCCCACAACCTGTTGTTTAAATTTTTGATTGAACTGAATTCCTTTTCTGTATCTACAAAATTCAGTTTTGTGGTTGAACAGGCCACAAATTTCACATTCTTTTGCCTTAAGTTTTTGATCAGAAGGCAAATTTCTGACAGTTGTGAAAAGATTTTGCTCATCAGTAGTTTTCAGGGTCTCAACTCCTGAAGTAGATGAAACTACTGATGGCTTGTTGTCAGTTTTTGTAAATACTTCTGAAGTACTTTCTTTAAAAATGCCAGGATTTCTGTTTAGAAAGTTTTCATGGAAAGATGTGCAATCTTTCCCTTCAGAAGTTTCATTTGAAACAATTCTTCTCCCATCTTCAGTAGTTTTGGGAGAAAAATCAGTTGGTGTTTCAACATGATGGTATCCTATGCCAAACTTAACATTTGAGGCACTTTGTTTGTTTAGCAGTAGTTGATACCCCCTACAAGATTCAACCCATTTTTCACAAGTGATCCTGGTGTCAGCAAGCTCTTGTCTGACATCTCCCAGGTCATTTAGCATCATTTTGATTTGTGCTTGGGTTTCAATAGCAGAGTCAGTTAATTTAGAAACCTCTTTTGTTTTAGCACACAGTTTTCTTTCCAAATCACATTTTATCTGTGTGTATTTTCTTTCTAAATCATTGGCTTTGCCTTGTAGGTGCACGTTTGTCTCTCTTATGAGAGCAAAAGTTTCTTTGCAAGAGTTTGAACAAAGTTTTGTCAAAGATTCTTTTGATACCTGAGACAATGCAGATTTTGAGGTACAGCCTTCAAATGCCATTAAGGCAAAGTTCTTTCTGCCATTGTCTGGTTCTCCCCAGTTGATGTCAAACACTTTGTTGTCTGCATCAGGATTACACTCTGTGGTGTCATAAGGGAGACTGCTCCAGTCAACATACCCCGAGGTAAAGAGGCTTTGTTGAGGGGGTTGTTGAGGCTGTGGAGGAAGTTGAGCAGCTGGAAAGGGAGGGATTGATTGTTGGCTCTGCATCTGTTGAGCAGGCACTTGAACATATTGTACTTGAGGCATATATTGCTGTTGAGGAGCTTGTGCCTGTACAAAATGAGCACTCCCTTGAGTTCCATTGTTCCTATTATAATTGGGGTTATAGTTATTTCCAGATTGTGATTGGTTAAAGCTAGAGCTTCTACACTCTCTAGCAAAGTGTCCCAACTTCTGACACTTGTGACATCTCAGTTTAGATTTGTCAAAACCAATTTTTGTATTACTGGTCAATCCTGGAAATTTCCTTCCTGACCTTTTATAAAACTTGTTAGTTTTAATGCTTAGCATGGCCAGTTGGTGAAGTATGTCCATTTCTTCCAAGTCATCACTGCTAAAATTTTTCAAATCATCCATGATAAAACATAGATTATCAGCAGTTTGACTTTGGTCATCATTGTCATAACCTGGGAAAGATCTTTCTGATGAGATCCCAGTGGTTATGTCAATATTGTCATAAGATCCATAGGAACAAGTTGGTGAATCTTGTCCCAAAAGTGCTGTACTACCTGGCAGGTAGTCATCAGCAGTTTTACCAGAAGTTTGTAATTTCTTCTTTTGATCGATTTCTCTTTCAAAAGTGAGTAATCTCCCATGGAGTTTTGTAAGAGTTAGGGAGCTAAAATCTGGTGAGGATCTTAAGACAATGGAGTAAGTTTCCCATTTGTCAGGTAGAGACCTTAAAAATCTATGTAACATAGATACTGTTGTATAGGTCTGACCATTTAACTTTAGCTCAGAGATTAATGAGGAGAATCTTTCAAATTGTTGTGTCAAAGTTTCCCCATTAATATAAGCAAATGTTTCATATTGTTGAGCCAAAATTTCTCTGGTGTTGGCAATCACCTCTTCAGTTCCTCCAAACTGTTCTTTAAGACAGTCCCAAAGTTCTTTGGCACTTTCACAATGTAAAAGGCCAGAGTATATTTCATTTGGGAGAGCCATTGCCAACATAGAGAATGCCTTAGCATCTAGCTCAAGTTTTAGGAAATCTTCATCTGTATAGTCTTTGGGATCCTTAGGAATCCCTTCTTTAGTTTCAAGGTTTATGTTTACTGGTTTGTGTGGACCATATATCACAGATCTCCAACAACCAGTGTTGGTTTGTGACAAGGTATGTGCCATTCTTTTCTGCCATATATTGTACTCATTTCTCACAAGCATGGCAGGTTTGGTGGCAGAACCAGTATTGTGTGGATCCATTTTTTAAAGAGTATAGATTTGTCTGATGACTCTTTTAAGTGATGGATATTGATAAAAAGTGAACTTTTGATCTTTTTATTGAATATCAATAAGAGCTTTGTGTCTGATTCTCAATTTGTTAGATTGATATGTGATCAGATAAACCAACGCTCTGATACCAATTGTTGGATCAGTTTGCTCTTGTTTGCTAAGTAAGAACTTGCTATCTTGACACTTAAGTGTTTAGCAAGTCCTTGTAAATCAGATTATAAGCACAGCGGAATGTTATAAGTTAAAGCAACACTTTTTATGCAAAGGCAGAGTTGTAACTCCCCCTTGATGTTTGAAACAAGATAAATGACAAAGTATTTATTATGAATCTAAGTTGTAAATGAGAATTAGATACTTAGAGAGATTCACAATAAATACAGAAATGGAATATAACAATGAGAGTGTTTGAAGGATTTTTCTGTTAAAAATCAATGTCTAAAATAGAAGGTTGAAGCCTCCTATTTATAGACGATTACATGCATGCATCTTGCCTATAAAGCAAGCACAGAAAGTCCAGTGACAAGTTGCACAAGTTGCAACATTGAAAGAAACAAATAAAGCTAAAAGTAATATTAAACAATAAACTACTGATGCAAAAGGGCGGTGGGAAATATCTTCTGCTAAGTGCTGATGAAGGACAACTACTGAAGAGTAGTTTTGTCTTCAGTACTTCTGAAGTGAACTTGTCTGGTTTGGACTTCAGAACTTCTGCAACTTCAGCACTTCTTCATATCTTCTAATCAGCAGTTTCTTGTCTTCTATTCAGTACTTCTATACTTAGCCAAAAATGACAGAAGTGAATTAGACTAAGGTTTACAAAAGTGGTTTCACCAATCCTCTTTGTCCTAACAGTTTCATTCTCATTCAATACTTAGATTCTCAATAAATACTTATCATTTATTAGTTTCTCAAACATCCAGGGGGAGTAATAACTCCTGTTGATAAGTGTAGCTTTAAACTCATATCATTCCGCTGTGCTATCACTCATAAAGAACTTGCTAGACACTTAAGTGTACACTAGCAAGTTCATACAAAAGAGCAATACTGATCCAACAATGGTTTACTCTAGGATGATGCTAGAAAAGTAGGATAATGTCGGACAACGTCGTTATGTGATGAAATCTGGATATTTGCTATTTAGGGTAAGTTTTGCATGTTGATGTGATGCTTACATGCTAGTTATGCTATTTTGGGAAACCACATGCATTCGGGACGGCTAGGGTGATGATAAATTAGGGGTTTTTGCTTGAAATAGTTGGGTTAATGTTTTGGGTTGGATATTGGGTGTTTACACATGTTTCAGATCTGATTTGGAGGGTTAAACGCGCAAAAAGGACGGAACAGATCAGAACTAGCGAATAGGAGTTCTAATCGCCATTATTATAGGCAATTGGCTCCTAATCGCCTGAACTATAGGCGATTAGGAGCCCTATTCACCATTTTACTAGTGATTACAGCCTATTCACCATTTTACTAGTGATTACAGCCCTATTCACCATTTTACTAGTGATTACAGCCCTATTCACCATTTTACTAGTGATTACAGCCCTATTCACCATTTTACTAGTCATTACACCCCTACTCACCATTTTGACCCTCCTAATCACTAGTTGACTTTTCCTAATCACATGTTTGCTTCCTAATCGCGTGTACAGCTGCTATATGTATATTTTAACATCCCGAAACACGGATTGATGCCTAGGAACATGTTAGGAACCCCGTGACATGTCCAATGACTTGGTAACACGTGTTCGGACTTAGTTGTACGTTAATTGACCGATATGTTAGACTAGGTAAACTCTTGCGCGTATTACGTGTTTAATTGCATATGTTGCATGATATCTTGCTTTCAACTAACACGTGGGATGTCGGGTCACCAATGGGATGTCGGGTCTTGTCTGCTGTGGTCGGTTATACGTTTAAACATCATTTCATATGTACACGGTTATGGTCTGGACTGCTAGGGACTAATCAACCTACGGGTTGTTAGTCTAACACCTTATACGCTCGTCATGATAGGTCACCGGTATTTGGTGCCGTCTATTGAGCAGGTTTACTCGTCTTAGTGTGGGAAGCAGCATCAGGTGAGTTTCACGGCCCCACTTTAAGTCTTTACATTTCGGGGGAGACACATGCTTCATACTTATTTCATAAATTATCATGTTATACTAGTGTTAATTCATTTACATACTATACGATACGTAAAGTCCCGAGGAAACCATGAATGTGCGGGGCACAATGGGGGAAATGTGGATAGATCTATTGGGACTGGCAGACCCCACCCGTCGGCTGGGAGCCGGGCGGGTGCATATTGTCTCGGTCATAACGCTACCGTGGGACGGTAGTGCATATCGTTTCGGGCAAAAATCATATATCGTTGTCTGTAATGGTTTCCGGTCATAGCAGTATTATTCATGCGTCTAGCTAACGCTATCATTTCTAACATAGTGATAACATGATGGCTTTAATTACTTAAAACATTTAACATAAAACCTGTGAACTCACCGACATTATTTGCTGACGTTTTTAGCATGTTTGTCTCAGGTCGTTGAGGTAGCAGCTTATCATAGGTGCACGGAGTCTCACGGCGTCTAGGATTCATATGCATCTTACTTAGCTTTTCAGACTTACGTACTTTTGCATTTTGGGTTGTAATAAAGTTTTACGCTTCCGCAGCGATGTATTATTTATGAAAACTTGTTGGTCTGTTCGTGTCATTTTTACGTATCATATAGTGTCGTTTATTGTGACCGTTGACTTAGATCCTGGTTTGTCACGCGCCTCGCGGTAAAACCCCACACGTGGAATTTGAGGGTGTGACATATTTGAGGTAACTAAGTGCTTAATAGATATGAGGCTTGTAAGGAGGAATATGTGATGTCGGACACTTGTCGGGGGTTTCATCTATAATTACCATTGGGTTTGGACATATACGGAAAAACCCCATGTTTGAACTTTATGTTTGTTGTTTTGTGTAATGTTTGAGACAAAGTACTCATTTTCGACATCTTGATGAAATGCTCCTTTCTAATTATATGGTTTGGGCTAATCTTCACTTTGAAATGCTTTCGAGCGTTGCGCCACGTGTTTCCGCCATTGGCGTGAATATATATATATATATATATATATATATATATATATATATATATATGGGAATTATTTAGAGAAAACCCTCTAAAATGAGAAAACATTAGTAAACTTGATACTTGGTCCACATTTAGCCACATTACCCATCTCATATTATATTATAAAGGTTATTTAGGTCATTTTATATTTCCCCCCCCCCCTTTTCCAATTTTAAATAATTTCCCCACCCTATATAAACATATTTTCTCTCCTTCTATCATACCACCACCACATTCCCTCTCTATTATTCTCTCATACCACCACCACCTGCCACCACCTCCAGCCACAACCTCCGACCACCTGCCACTACCTCCGACCACCATCCAGTCACAATCAACCTTCAGACCATGCTCAAGAGGATATTTTATGTTACATATCCAACCCCTTCTTCTGATCAATAACGTTTCATGCCACCAGCACCTGCCACCACCTCCGGCCACCCCATAAAGTAAGGAGTTGGGATCTGGATCTTTTCTGGGTTTCGGTTGTTGAGTTCCTATTTTGTTTTTTTTATTATGGTGATTTTCATTATTATATTTATTGTTATTTTGATTTTTATTATTGTTATTATTTGTGGGAATTCATTCACTGAAAGCACACAATCCTTTCAATACTTCAATTTCATTTTAGACTCACAGAAAGTTTTCCACTTTTAAATCAATAATAAAAGTCAAAAGGTTCAATTTCACACCATTTTACACCCTTTATTACATTTTGCATATATTAATAGTTATTTTGTTATAGGTTGAATCATAAAGTTGATAATGGGGATAATGATTTTATAATATAAAAACAGTTTTGGGGATAGTTTGTTTGCACACCAAGTATTTGATCAAATGCTTAAATGAAAAAAAAAAAAAAAAAAAAAACTTATGTCAACTTTTTTGATTTTTTTATTATTAGTTTTTTGTTTATGTTAGATTGGATGTTAAAAAGATCATATATTTTTAATTGGGTAAATGTATTTTTATTGCATATTTTTTGTTTAAGGTCTGTTAGTTCTGAACTAGGAGCTGAATCTATCCCAATTAATATGTGTTAGGGTTTAATTAACATGTGTTGAATATAGCAAATGGGTTTTATTTTTTTGGTATACTTTTAATTTGTTTCTAATAGTTTAATTAACTTTTTTTTGTTTCTTCGGGGGCTAATGTGTTTTTATTGCATAGTATAACTTGGTATATCACTAATTTTTTTCAAATATAACTTGATTGTTTATATCTTTTTCATAAAAATGTATGTATTTGTATATATTAAAGTAAGGTTTGATTTTGGTGAAGGTTTTGAATATTTGTATTGGTGCTTAATGATGTGTCAGGGTTCAATTAACACATGTTAGTGATTCTAGCACATGTTTGTATTGGTGCCTACTGATGAATCTATCCAAATTGACATGTGTTAGGGTTCAAACATGTGTCACTGATGCTAACACCTGTTAGTATATGCCAAATTAACACATGTTAGGGTTCAATTAACATGTGTTAGTGATGCTAACACATGTTAGTATATGTCCAATTAACACCCAAATTGACCCAGTTACCATTTTCAAGTGATGCTAACACATGTTAAAAATAATTAATGTACGAGGTTCTATAAACAACCACCGGAGTTCAAGCCGGCTACTCTGCATAAGGATCGACTAGAGATGGAGTGCTAAGGATTTAAACATGAAGCTGAAGATGCCTAATAAGGAATGAAGCATAACGCCATAGACGACTATTAAAGAATGAAGGATAATTTTAAGTTTCATGTGCTTTTGTTAGTGTATGATAGTTTTGTATCATCTTTTTAAATGTTTAGATGTATATGAAATTAATTTGTTACACTCAATGTCGATTGCAATAATTTTTATATTCATGTGTTCATTTATGTTGTTATACTAGTCCAAAATTAACGTGAAAATTATTTGAACCAATTACACGTGTTAGTGATGTCTGTGAAATGAGTTTGTTTGAAGAGACCAAGTAACACGTGTTAAAGGGCTCGTGTGACATACGTTAATAATAAATCTGAATCTTTTAAATTAATATGAGAAATAAGTGGTAGAGAAAAAAATAGGAGAAAGGAGGTGAAGAGAGAAAAGGTCGAGAGAGAAGATGAAAAGATGGAGTGAGAAGGTGACAAGATGGAGAGAGAAGGTGCATTGCCATTTACCAATATACCTTTTTCCTAATATAATATCATTTAATCTCTAGTATTAAAGTCAAGATGGAGAGAGAAAGTGGGACCATGCTTCACATCCATTGATCATGCTTGATCAATGGTTGTGTTAATGTTTATAGAGTTTACTTAAATATTTACGGTTTTTTCTAGAACCTTACCCTATATATATATATATATATATATATATATATATATATATATATATAAGAAAAGGGTAAAATGAGAACATGGTTGAGTTTGAAGAACTACGGAACCCATTTTGTAACCACACACTTAATTTAATAAAAAAAGAATGTGTGGTTGTAAATTAAAGCATAATAAAATATTGAATTAAATATTGTTTTACTTATAAAGTCAACATTGGTGTTGTGTTCTGTTTACACAATGTAAAACCATCGTAATTTTTTTTTCATTTTTTTTACGACGGAGATACTTGTTTTTACATCAGTGTATAAACTTTTTTTTTAATTCACATTTTACATCAGAATTCTCAAGTTTTTCCAACTCAAGCTTGTTTTCATTTGAAACTAATCCTATATACATGTATATATATTACGTGTAAGCTTTTCCAAATATGTCAGAAAGCATTTCTTTCATTTTTAATCACAACTTTTTTTTTCCATCTTAAACTTTGTTTCTCTATACTTATCATCTTATACGTTATGTTCTTTTTACGTTTCGTCTACATTTTGCAAGTAAATACTTTTTGACGTGTGTATGTTGTTAAAGGTTTTTGCCTCGATTTTTTCCGGTTAACGGTTTTGTCATTATTCACGGGTCCTAGCTAAACTTGGTTATTCTTTTATACGTTTTACATTTCACTCTAATTTTTGTGTGATAACACGTCACTACTAATGTGTGTGGTTAACGTATATTTTTTTGTTTAATGGTCCCAGTGTAAAGCACAGATGCTAATATTAGTTAATTATGAAATTGTCACCACCATTTTTTTAACAATTAAATTAATTTTATTAAATATTTTAAGAAAAAGAAAAACATTTTGGCGTTTAACGTAAACACTATAAATCATTGACACTCAAGTTGTAAGATTTGTTTGATTAAACTACATTTTCAACAATTATTAAATGGCATTTGAATCTATATGATAATGAGAAAAAGGATGGAGAGTTATTTTTAAATAATTGCGTTATGATTCATCTAGTGTATAGATTAAAATAAACAGCGGCACCACATGCCATTTAATAATAGTGTTCTTGTTCGACTTAATATATACCTTGCATCTTTATCATTAAGTAATATATTATATTGTGATTATTATATAAAAATAGTAGGTTACAATGCCATGTATAACAGGGTTTTGACAAATGTGATATTATATAATTAACTAGATTATGCATCGAGAACGTTGCGGGGTTTGAAATTTAAAAATATACAGAAACGATGCCAGTTTCTTATTTTGCTCACGTAAAGCGTCTTCTTTAACCCACGCCAATAAAAATGTAAAATAACAACAATATAAACAATAATAGATTAAAAACACATGCTACACACGTTTAAGCACGTACCGCTTCATGTTCCAAATTAATCACATGGAGCTCTTTATCTTTATCATCCACGGTTCTTTGCAAGTCCATTTTAGTCTTTTCCCTCTCATTCAATTTTTCTTTTATGCACAAACACTCTAGTAAACTACATATGTCCACATATATAAAGTATAAACACAAATACTTCAATTAAGATAATCTAAACCCACCTCAAGTTTAACATTCGACGCAATGTGCTCTTTAATCTGCAAATCAATTGTCACACCCTCAAATTACACTTGCGGGGTTTTACTGCGAGACGCGTGACATACCAAGATCTCAGTCAACGGTCAAAATAAACCACAACTAGATGTATAAAATACATAAACCAAAACAAGAGTTAATAACATAAAACCGGTAGCGGGATCGTTTGAAAATCTTGTATACATCCCAACATAAGTAAATGTATCAAAAAGTTTAACATTATTGACACCAAGACCCAAGATGCCGTGTAAGACCCCGTGCGCCTAATCCATATGCAGCTACCTTAGAGATCTAAGAAAACATGCCAAAAATGTTTTGTAAGTTCCAAAGATCATCCCTATTACTACTATGTCATGCAACGTTAGCTAGACGTCAAGTGCGAATACTACTACAGTTGGGAACCCATTACTAAACATGTACCAGTATGTAAACAGCCTAGATGACGGGGTTACCGATGCCTCGGTAAACCCGAAGTTAGAGACATTATGCACCCGCCCGGCTCCCCCGTTGTGCATCCTGCATAGTCATGGTTTCCCCATGAGACTTTGTGCACAATGCCGTATAGTAATTTAAAGTAACCATAGTATAACATGATCTTTAAAAATCCAAGTAAGTAGCATGTTTCTCCCCCAAAAGTAAAACCAGTAGAAATGGGGTTGTGACACTCACCTTAGTTTGTGTACTTCAATAACAGGAATATCAACACCGCTGATAGTCCCAATGAAAGGCAACCTATCATAAAGTTTGTATAAGTGTTGTGACTACTAACCCAAGGGTTAACTAGTCCCTGTTTGTCCAAATCATGACTAAGTATGTTTAAAAACATGTTTGAGTATTGAACCGACACACCGGACAGACCCGACATCCCGTTGGTGACCCATTACATCAACTAATCAAGTATATAAGGATAACACATACGAATCATGCATAAAACACTTAGTTTGCATCAAAAATCGCATATATGCAGTCATATGGTCGAATCAGTAAATTACCAGTCTTTGTTCGACCCAAATATATCTTGTTTCGACCAAACATGTATTGGTTCGACCCCCATGATGAGTATTTGGCATATATACAAGTTCATTCGACTTAAAACATGTTTATTCGATCCTAACACATGTTAATTTGACCTAAATCATTCTCGTTCGACCAAATTGAAGTTCATTCGCCCTAACTACAAGCTGGTTCGATCTCCTGGAAGACCATTCGACCCAACAAAGAGTCAAATGAGTTTCCAGGTTCGACCCATTTGTAGCAGACTTCATAAAACGCACCAAATCACATCTAAACAGTCTAAAAACGTCACGCAACACCATGAATCACAGCTGTCAAGTATCATTAACCTATCCCCACAAAACCCTACTAATTTTACACCCCAAATCAGTCCATTTCACAACTTACCCAAAATGGCAAATTATGGAAATGTCACATCAATGCATTTAAAGTTTACCAAAAATGGAAACTTGTTGAAATCACTTAACAATTAGCTTAATATGCTCAGATTATCATGCATATGAAAACCCCTAATCAATTTATTGATAATAAAATCATGAACAAACCCTATATCTATCATAAAATCCCCAAAATGGACAAGACATCATCATCCATCAACTTGTAACCTAAGACAATCATAAACCATCATCTATAATAGTCCTAGATCATTGTTATAACACCTAAACAACATTCAATCATCAAATAACAAAATACACATCATTAAACACCATTAACACATGTTATTTTCTATAAAAACTTATATTTAATGATGAGGTTTTGTTTAGAAAGATGTTAGAAATATTTTTGTTCATGAAAACCATCTTAGAACAGATCTGGACCTTTGGGGTTCAATAAAAATAAATAAAAAAAATGCTTGAAAAGGATTTTGGATTAAGAACATACCTTAGATATTCAAATGTTTATGATATTCACTTATTTATAATATAGAAGGTGTTTAAGTTGAGAGAGAGCACTTAGAAGTGTTTCGGGTTTGTGAAATGATGAAAAATTGCAAAGTATAGTATTTATATGTAATGTACATTCAACCTGTGCAGGGGTCGAATGAGTTTGTTTGAGGGTCGAATGGGCTTCCATTTAACTGGTTCGAACCCCCTTAGGGTCAAACCAGTTTCCCATGTTTCCAGTGTTTCCAGTTTTGTCATTTAAACACGTTTTAACACATCCTATCACATGAACATGCAATCCTAACATATATTAAGCATATATAATCATGTATATTCATATAATCACTGTTAAAACACGTATTTGTACATTATATAACATAGATGGATTCATCTATGTATACTCAATTCAATTAATGTAATTTACCAACAACGGGACCTAAGACTCATGTGTGCATGCAATAACCCCGATGAACTTCCAAATCATCAAACCCCGGACAATATGCGATGTAAATCAACTCCCGATAACTCAACTGACTTTGTTAAACATAATGGATGCATGACTTGCTAAGGTAGACTGACTAGTTAATGTAATGTTACTAACCTGGGTTTGCCAGGTGTCACATCAAACCACTCCTGAATCCTCATTACCTCTGATCTACCCATAAGTCTAGTTTTGATATGTACATCCAAATCTTGAAGCTGTTCTCTTTGCTTAACAACCTCATCTAAACACAATTCATGTTCAAAACCCCCTACTAACCGTAACCGGGTCGTTACGCTGATGCACCTTTACAATCAAATCAACAAATCACACTCATTTACTATCTTCTATACTATCTTATAATAAATTTCACAATGACCTCTTAAAATTTAGGTTTTACAAGCATAATTCCTTAGAGTACAATACACAATGCTTATGTTAACTACTTTTTGAGGGTGGATATGTCTTTTAAACAATACTTACACATTTTTCCCCTCAGTTTTACTTAAAAAAAAATTATTTAAATAACAATTACAATTTTTACCCTTATTTTAACCAACTACCCCCACGATTTTTAAACGTCAATAATTTGTTTGTACATCAATGTTTTGCTAATATTATTACACCGTATAAAAAAACATATTTTTTCTCTTTAGTTTGAATATAGTATTGCTATAGTTTTTTTTTAATTTAAAAATAATATGTTATGGTTAAGTAATAACCTAAACGACAACAAACGAAAATGAACCGAAATCATCTGTACTATATTATAATACATTTCTTATTTATCTCTTAATTTATGTTTTACAGTATAATTGCTTAAAGTACAACACACAATGCACATGTTAACTAAATGTTGTTTTCCGCCGTAACGCGTGGACACTTGACTAGTTATTAATAACACACCTCATAAGTACAATCTTACAATAATAATAATAATGATAATAATAATAATAATAATAATAATAATAATAATAATAATAATAATAATAATAATCAAGATGGTGTACCATACTAAAAAAAATCTTTTTACACTAAGAACGGAATCTGGAATAACCCCGTAGATATAGTTATGGGAAAGCACAATGGGTTTTAGGCGGTGAATGCTACTTAGAGAGCTTAGAAACTCGCTGGAAAATTTATTGTAGGAATGATATAATGATTTGAGGTTTAATCATATCAAAAGTTGTGGGATTTGACCAGATATTGTGTTTTGTTTGAGGCTTAGAACACGAATCGAGAGAATAAGGTTGAGAGGAGGCATAAGGAAGATTGTAAGATAGTGCGGCTTTGGAAGCAGCAGGGTAAAGAAGGGTAGGGATTTGGAGAACGAACAGTAGGTTTGGGAGAGGAGGAGACGGGTATATACTTTGTGACTTGAAGATTATGGTTACAAATGTGACACCCCGCATTTTCAGGTTAAATACTTTTACTAAACTCTAGTTAACTTACATGTTCATACATGGCTAGATACTTAACTAGGGTTAGTTAAGTAGGTTTAACATATGTTAGAAGATGCTAACATATGTTATACGTAGGAAAATCCTTGTTAAACACACACATGAGTCCTATATCCCAAACGTTGGTGAATTATGTGACATACATAGCAATAATATAAACAAGTGAATTTTGGTGAACATGAAGTACGTGCTTATGTGAATTACATGTCTTTGTGAATGATCGCCTAACTGAAAGGTAATGCGTAGACTATGCAAATTACGTGCACAACATGAATAATATGCTATGTAATAATAAAATAATGGTTTTTATATAATTTATCATGGTTAATAATATTGGGTTCGGTATTGGGCTAGAACATGGTTAACGGGTTAAGTTAATGGACTAGAAGGGCCCTAATACCAATTGCTTGGGGAACAAGCAAAGCCCTTTTACAATTAGGAGGCAAGGAAAAAGATAAAAACCCTAACCCTTGCCCCCCTTGGTGCCGTGCGAAACCCCCCACCCCCCCCCCCCCCACTCTCTCTTTGTTTTCAAGCAATCAAGCAATCATTCACTAATCAAGCTAGTTCGGGTTTGATTTCAAGGCTCTAGGGAGTTTAATCTTTCACAAGGTATACGTTCTTACGATTTTTGATGAATTATAATGATTGAAAAACTTTAAAAACCCTAAAAATAATATATACAAAATCGCATACATGCATGTGTAGGAGTTCTTGAATGTTCTTGATGATTTGATGATGATGATTGTTATTAGCAGCCATGATTAGGGTTTTCATATGATAATATATGTGTTTTGCTATGATTAAAATGGTGTTTAATCAGTACTATAGGTGTTATACATGTATTAGGGATGTTTATGAAGAATTAGGGTTTGTAGATTACTTGGGATGCAAGTTTAAGATTCTGACAGATTTGTTTGAACGTGTTGAAGGGGCTGTAACGGGTTGGTAAATCGATTGTTTTGATGATTTCTTTGCATGATTGTAATGTACAAGGTCTTAGCTTTTCATAATTGGCAAAACCATTGATTTTGGACACTGTATGAGTCGTTTTTGGAATTTTAATTGATTAGGGGTCATATCAGATTTTCGGATTTGTAAATTGGGCTAACTTTAAATGGTCATAACTTGAGATTTACAAGGAGTTAGGTTAGGAAATGTTTACAGTAGGTCAATACTGGAAAAATAGAGCTTTTCCAAGTGGATTCATCTCGTTTGGATAAATACACAATTTTTAAGAATTTTCCTACTAAACTGACCTGTTGAGGAAATTTTCTGGACACTGCTGTGTTGTACGAATTTTTATAATTTTTGTGTTTGGAATTAAGACAAAACAAAAATAGGTATTGTCGAGTGAATCCCAAATAAAATTCAGTAAACATTTGGGACTCTAATTCATTCGTTAAGTATTTTAAATAAATTGTTTTTCACAGCGCACAATCTGTCCTAAAAACACAGATTGTGTACGGGGTCTTTAAGTGACTATTTGGAGTTCTATGTGGTGTGTAATTGACATGTACTTGTGTGGAAACTTGTATGAGATGTATTTGATGCATTAAACTGATAATAATTGCTATGATCACCAACGGGATACGTAGGACATACTTGAGCATGTAGAGTCATTAGGTGTCACTACACAGTTTTGAACTTTTAAAAGTCTTGGATAAACGAGTTACATGGTGTGTTGGTTACGCACGTGTACTCACTTAGTGACATTTGTAATAGGGAGTCGGTAGCACGTTACTATTCGTGGAATTTGGATTTTCACTTTCGACCTAAGGTGAGTTTCACTACTCTTTTTCTCAAAAGCATGCGTCTCAGGTATGAGACACTTTACTTAACATTTTCTAGTCCGGTTTGGGACTACTTACACATCCCGGGTTGGGATGCCATGGATCCTTATGAGGGTCGGTCACTTTGCTAATTCGCAATTGTGTCCTTGATAAACTAAACCATTTCTATCATTTTGTAAGTCCTCACGTACCGAATGAGTTGCCAGGGTTGGCAAGCGGGTTATTAGTTGATAGCGCTATTAGGTCTTACAAACCTCACACCGGCTCGGGGAGCGCGGGCGTGAACTATAACTACGAAACATTATCATTGCGGATAGACAATGATGTCAGGCATACGGCACACTTATGTGGCTACACGTACATAGCAGTTCGGTATAATCGGTTAGTTATCATGAATGGGTT
Source organism: Ambrosia trifida (assembly GCA_028751855.1). Taxonomy (NCBI): domain Eukaryota; kingdom Viridiplantae; phylum Streptophyta; class Magnoliopsida; order Asterales; family Asteraceae; genus Ambrosia; species Ambrosia trifida. The sequence continues at coordinate 71,764,617 of CM054127.1, read as the reverse complement.
AGCTACCCTTGGCATGCGATGAATTAGTGGTTACACGGTGCGGGGCACCAACATAACTTACTTACTTACGTGGATTGGGAAACCAGCGCAGTTACATACTCAGTTACTTTACTTAGTGAACTCACCAACATTGTTTGTTGACCCACGATTTACATGCTTTTGCAGGTAGTTAGCTTCCGGTGCCAGGATTAGAAAGCACTGCACACTTCACTGCATTCGGGGTCTTGGGCATACACCTAAATTACATATTACGTTTTTACATTTTCTTTCATATGGTTTTAATTTGGGCGCGTTGTTTTGCGCATGGTTTTAAAAGGTTTAAATTTGGTTTACGCTTCCGCAGTTTAACTAAACTTGGTTTTTGAAAACGAACTAAATGGTTTGGGCATTTAGAGTTCGTTCATATGACTTATGGCTATGGGATCCTGGTATGTCACGCGCCTCGCGGTATAAACCCCGCAGTGGAAATTTGAGGGTGTGACAACAAATATTATATTTAGGGTTTGAGAAGGGGGAGAGAACTTTTATAAGGATAAGTTTTTTTTTTTTTTTTTTTTAAATTTCCTAGTACCACATGGCACCCTCAGGGGGGGGGGGAGGGGATGGCCTCTTTAAGTACGATCTAAGATTTTAAGCTTTAGAATATTAATATATATAGATAATAAAAAATTTATGTTTAAGAACATATAGGTACTTCACAATTGAAAAACGCCGTGTGTTATACTAATAGAATCTATATTCATATCTAGAGCAAGGCTAATGTAAAAAGGAGTATTGCATAATAAGTGTAAGAAGGTATCCCACCTATTATCATTTAGTGCATAAATTCATAATATGTTAGGTGGGGCTGTGTTCCGTCGAATGTTAAAATATACAAAGTGTTAGATGGAAAGTCAATAGCTATATGTTTTAATGTATGCTAAGGTCTCCCTTGTCGATTTCTTAACTTCAATTATTGATAGGAAAGTAAATGCCCTCGTGATATGAGGTATGGTAGAATGCCCTCCTTTAATGGTAAGTTGCTTGCCTGAATATAATATTTATATCTTTATTTGTCACACCCTCAAATTTCCACTTGTGGAGTTTTACCGCGAGGCGCATGACAAACCAGGATCCAAGTCAACGGTCACAATAAACAACACTATATGAATACGTAAAACCCAAACATAGTTTCTCAGATTATCAAAATCGTAGCGGAAGCATTAAACCAGTAAAAAAACCATTTAAGACAATGTTTTAACAACTTTATTCAAAACATGAAACTAAGCATAGACGCCATGCAGATTCGTGCGCCTAGTCCAGTGTTGTTACCTTAGCGACCTGAGAAAAACATGCCAAAAAGACGTCAACATATAATGTTGGTGAGTTCACAGGTTTGTTCAATAAGTTACCAAAGTTACCAAAACGTTTCCATGTCCATACTATACCAATGTCACCAAGTGTAACATCGCAAAATTTTCAGATTTTAATACGTATATTATTATTTTATTTTATTTTTCATCATTCAAAAGGTGCCTAAGTTTTATTTTCCGACCACACAACTTATATATATATATATATATATATATATATATGTATGTATATATATATATATAAATATAATAATAATAATAATAATGATAATAATAAAAAAAAAAACTAATGTGTAGTTAGACTCTTACAACATAAACCTACAACCCAACCCAACACCCCTTATCCTTTTACATCTTCTGAAGCCCATTAATCCAGCCCAATCACCAGGCCCAGCATCCGGCCCACCAAGAGCCCAGCCCAAACCCCCTCCTTCTCCTTTAACCTGTTAAACAAAAAAAAGAAAATAATAAAACTGCTCCACCCGGGTATCGAACCTGTGCAGCGAGCCACAACACACACACACCAAACCACTTGGTCTACACCTCATGTTTGATTTAGACCTAACCTTAATTATATTTAACCCCACTCAACCAGTTTGTTCTCCTTCTTCTTTGCTTGAGTCGACGAGCAGACAGCAAAGAAAAATAAATTCATTGTTTTTTTTTTTTACCAACTAATTAAGGACAATTAAAAACCAATTAACTGTTGTTTGACTTGTTTGCCTATACATTGCCGCGTCTATTACACGTCAATTGCGGATAACTCGATCCAATTTACGCGTAAACAATCAATGACGGGTCAACATGCCAAATCGAACTCCAATCCACTTCACTATAAATTGAACACTTCTGGACTCCCTACAATCGCCGAACATACTATCCCAATCTCCAATTCTTCACAATCATCTTCTGTTATTGATTTTTCGAACGGGTTTGACTTTGCACGTTGACTGACCAATCGAGCTCGTTTCTGTATTGTAAGTACGAAATTTTTGTTGGGTTTTAGTCATCGGCACCCACACAACAAAAACCCTAAGGTTAATCGGGTTTAGGTTGTGTGGATTGACCGATTGAAATTATTAGGGCTCGATTGATACTATTTGGGGAAGAACATTGTTCAGCGTATAATATATATATTAAACAAACTGGAATCAAACACAACCACTGATGTAGATCAAGTGGTTGTGTTGTTGCTTGGTTACTGAACAGGCGCGGGTTCGAATCCCAGCGGCCACAGTTTTTGATTTGTTGTTTTTCCTTGACAAACAAACTTAAACAAATATATATATATATTTCTTTATTTTTTTTATTTTTTTATTTTTTTAACTCATTTTAAAATACTAAAACATTTTTTAAATTTCTACAAAAATTATTTTGTATTATTCTGATGGAAAGGTTCAACTCACAATTTTTAATTTTCAAAATTTATTTATTTAATATATATATTAAATAAATCAAGTTTATTCCATTTTATTTATAAAAATCTATAAAAATATCAAAACGACCTTATTAATTTCCATAAAAATTATTCTAAGTTTATATAACAATAAACTTTTCTGAAATAATTTTTATTTCAGAAAAATCATTTATTTAATATTTTTAAGCAATTTTTGTTAGTTTTAATCATAATTAAATCATAATAAATTCAATTTTTAATATTTTTGCACCAAAATTTTATACAAATTATTTCTGATCATTTACAACAGAAATATAAATTTTAAAATGATAATTCTTTAATTTTAGTATTTTTAAGATATTAAAGTTAAAGTTTGACAATTTGTAATAAATAGATTTAATAATCTATTTTAAAGAAAATAATTTTATAAAAATTATTTTTATACTTTAAACACATTCTTGTGACCATCTTAAATTTAAATTTCATAAAAAGAGTTTTGGTTATTTATTTACTAAATTTCTCTCAATTGGCGAATATTTTTATTATTAATCAAACGAGCAATTATCCCCAAATTCGAAGCCCTAGAACATATACATTTGTAGACTAGATAGACTTAGACATATTTATTACCTTATTATAGGGTGATACTTGACATACTTGGGCAACACACTATTTTTCAAGAGATAACTTTTGCTAAGGTGAGTTTTACATAGCCCCTTTTATTTATCATCATTTTTGGGGTGAAACATGTTATAACATCATTATTGCAATTCAATCATCAATGTGTCTATGTGTTTTCTATGTTGCATTATGTCTTGAGCATGATTAGAGTAAGCACCATTCTAGCATAATCATTAACTCCGTACAAGCCGACGGTATACATTGATAGATCTATTGGACTGACAATCCCACCCGGATACGTGCCTCCTACAAAGGTAGCGTGGGTGTTTGTTATCGTATAACATATTCAAGTGAACCATGAGCGTATGAGATGTATCATATTATAACAGTCACCAGGGTTGGTTATGCACTCGATTTATTTCTAGTATGTTCTCACATATGGACTAGATTTACATGACACATGAATTGCACAACATTTTTATTCAATTATCAAAAACCTATGTAATTCTCACCAACTTTTGTTGACCCAAAACGTTTTCAACTTAACATGTTTCAGGTTCTATTTGCTTGAAGATTTGAATTGATGCTTGAAGATATTTGCATAGTTTTATTCAATTTGATGTACAAATTTTTAGAACAATTGTATGTAACTTACTTAAATTATTTAATGAAATTTATTATTCACCATGAGCTACTGAACAATCATCAATACGTGACATCCCGATGTTTCCGCCATCGGTTGGGGTGTTACACCAAGTACGCTAGCTAGGCGTATGTTTTATAACTACTACAATTGGAAAACCATTACTAGACACGTTTAGCAATGTTTAGCAATGTTCAGCCCGAATGTTCAACATGATACCAATGTTACCAGTTCGAGACAATATGCACCCGCCCGGCCCTCCAAGCCGACGAGTGGGGCAGGTCACGCCCAATAGATCTATCCACATTTCCCCCGTTGTACAACCTCGCACATTCATGGTTTTCCCCGGGACATTAAAAGATCGTATAGCAATACCAAAATTAAAACCATAGTATGACATATGTTACCAAGATAGTTTAGCGCATGTTTTCTCCCCCAAAAGTTAAAGATGTAAAAGTGGGGCCGTGAACTCACCTTAGATAGCGTTCTTCGATAATTAGTAAAATGCTAAGCCCTTGATAATCCCTCTACCGGAGATCTATCAAAATGTTCACATAAGTGTTCCGACTAATAACCATAAGGTTATTAGTCCCCGATTGTCCAGATCGTAACCAAGTATATTTTAAAACGTGTTTAAATGTTCAACCGAGACACTAGACCGACCCGATATCCCATTGTCCAGATCGTAACAAGTATGTTTTAAAACGTGTTTAAATGTTCAACCGACACACTAGACCGACCCGACATCCCGTTGGTAACTCATTACCCTAACTAATCAAGTACACATAGATTACACCCAAGGTTCAAGAATAAAACACTTAGTTTGATTCAAAAATCTCATGTCTGCCTCAGAACGGTCAAACCAGTCAGATAAAATCTCCTTCGCCCATTTTAAGTTTCCTTCGCCCGTTTTTAAGTTTTCCTTCCCCCGTTTTTCCACGTTCGACCGTTTGATCAGGTTCGCCCAACATTTCCCAGGTTCGACCCTGGAATCTCTCCTTCGACAATTCGAATGGTCGAATGATTCCAGGTTCGCCCATGTTTTATAAATTTTCCTAAAAACGCTTCAACACATTCGAAACATCATCAAACACAGCAGTCAAGTATGATTAACATATCCCTACATAACCCCACCAATTTTGCCCCAAAATCAGCTTGTTTTAATACTTTCCCAAAATGGCAAAATTATGGAAATGCCACATCATGCATGAAATCTTTATCCAATTAGGAAACTTATTAAGACTAACCCATAATCATCTACAAATGCTCAGTTTATCTTGTAATCGAAAACCCCCCATTCATTTTATTAATAATACTTAACATGCACGAGCCCTAGATTTCATAAAATCCCCAAAATACCCATAATATCATCATCTATAAACTATCATTCATAGCAGCCCTAGTTCATGTTTCTAACATTAGAACAGCAGCAAATCATTAAACAACACATAACATCACATAACACATAATAAACATATGTTTATTGATACAAAACCTATGTTTAATGATAGGGTTTAGATTTAGAAAGGTGTTTAAAAGGTTTTTATTGATAAAAACTTCCTTAGGACAGATCTGGACATTTAGGGTTAGATAAAAACGGATTAAAATGCCTTAAAAAGGTTTAGGATTAAGAACACACCTATGTTGTTGATAGGTTAGATTATGAAAAAGAAGAGCAAAAACTCCTTCCTTAGTGATTAAAATCTTTTGAGAGTGTTTTGAGACGGTTAGGGTTTGTGAAATGGTGAAAAATGACAAAGTTTGGTATTTATACTATTCCACCTTCGACCCCTGTCAATGGTCGAATGTCGTCTCCTTCGACCCTTTCACAGGGTCGAATGAACCCTGACTTGGTCGAATGAAATTATTCAAATTCCATATCCTAGGTTCGCCCCTTTTCAAAGGGTCGAACCAAGGCACAATTCCACCTTCGACCACTCGAAGTGGTCGAACCAGAACCTATGTTTATCTAGTTTTCCAGTTTGTCGTGTTTAACGCATTTTAACGCACCTTAACATATGAGCATGCAACCTTAGTCTATGTTTAACATATTTAAGTATGGATAATCATCTACACATCATTTAAACACATCTATGTATATAATCCACCACACGACCCAACAACGGGACCCGGTACTAGTGTATTCCCAAAATAACTCCCAATGATCCTCCAGATCATTGAACCGTGGACAATCCTAACTTGACCCGACTCAACCAACCTAGTTAAGTTCGTTTATAAACGTTTCCCGCTAAGGTAGACTTAGATGTTACTAAAATGTTTAAGCCAAATATGCCGGGTGTCACATCATCCCCACGTTGAAAGAATTTTCGTCCCGAAAATTGCACCAAGCCCCAAAATGAAAGAAACGGAAAGAACGAAACGAAAAGAAAATTTACCGGATGTCACATCATCCCCACGTTGAAAGGAATCTCGACCCGAGATTCATTCCGCTTCAGCAGTAACATGCCTCGATTTGAACGCGCGTTTCGGAAAAAGATGAGGATGTTTAGCTTTCATCTGATCCTCCCGTTCCCACGTGAACTCCGGTCCACGATTCGAGTTCCAACGAACTTTGACGATGCGGATTATACTCCGCCGAAGGCTACGAATTTTGTAGTCGAGAATCTCGACTGGTTCCTCCACGATGCGAAGACGATCATCAACCTTGATCTCCTCCAGTGGTACAATGAGGGATTCATCAGCCAAACACTTCTTCAAGTTAGACACATGGAAGACGTTGTGAACACTACCGAGCTCAGCCGGTAAGTCAAGTCTGTATGCCACCGGTCCAATCCGAACCAGGATTGCGAATGGTCCGACATAACGAGGGTTAAGCTTGCCACGCTTTCCAAAGCGTATGACGCCCTTCCATGGTGAAACTTTCAGCAGTACCCTGTCCCCAACCTGGAACTCCAAAGGATTGCGACGGCGATCGGCATAGCTCTTCTGACGATCCCGCGCAGCAGCCAAACGGTTATGAATTTGCACAATTTTCTCCGAAGTTTCGTACACAAGTTCCGGACCAGTGAGCTGGCTTTCGCCCACCTCGGCCCAACAAAGTGGTGATCGACATTTCCGTCCGTATAGAGCCTTGAACGGAGCTGCCTTGATACTAGAGTGATAGTTGTTGTTGTAGGAGAACTCCACCAATGGTAGGTGAATCTCCCAACCCTTGCCAAAATCGATAACACACGCCCGAAGCATGTCTTCCAAGGTTTGAATCGTCCGCTCGCTCTGTCCATCAGTTTGCGGATGATAAGCCGTACTCATATCCAACTGAGTACCCAAAGCCTTGTGCAGAGCCTTCCAGAAACGCGAAGCAAAACGAGAATCACGATCAGAGATAATAGAGACAGGCACCCCGTGCCGAGCAACCACCTCCTTAAGGTAAAGTCGAGCCAACCGCTCGAGTCCATCGGTTTCCTTAATAGGTATGAAACGTGCCGATTTTGTCAACCTGTCAACAATCACCCAGATCATATCATAACCACTAGGCGACCTTGGTAGCTTGGTGACAAAATCCATCGTGATTCGCTCCCACTTCCATTCTGGAACCTCTTGTTGTGGTAGGAGACCAGACGGCCTCTGATACTCCACCTTGACTTTAGCACAAGTCAAGCATTTGCTGACATAAGAAGCTATATCAGCTTTCATGTTTGGCCACCAATAAAGTATCTTCAAATCCTGATACATCTTACCGGAGCCAGGGTGAATAGAATACCGGGATTTGTGAGCTTCATCCAAAACAAGCTCGCGAAATCCCCCGAACAAGGGGACCCAAACACGTCCCGCAAAATAGTGTAAATCATCGGTCCTGAGTTCAAGATGCTTGTCAACACTGTGCATAGTCTCAGCCTCAAGGTTCTCCTCCTTCAAAGCTTCCAACTGTGCAGAACGGATTCGGTCAGGCAATGAAGAATGAATGGTGAGCTGTAAGGCTCGAACACGACGAGGATTCGCAGACTCCTTCCTGCTCAAGGTGTCCGCCACAACGTTTGCCTTGCTAGGATGGTATTTGATAGCACAGTCATAATCGTTCAGGAGTTCAACCCAGCGACGCTGCCGCATGTTCAACACCTTCTGGTCGAAAATATGCTGAAGACTCTTATGATCGGTATATACTTCACACTTGGTACGGTACAAGTAATGTCTCCAGATTTTTAACGCAAAGACCACCGCACCCAGTTCCAAGTCATGAGTAGTGTAGTTCTTCTCATGAACCTTGAGTTGACGAGAAGCATAAGCAATAACCTTCCCGCGTTGCATCAACACACAACCGAGACCACGAATAGAAGCGTCACAGTATACAAGGAAGTCATCCGTACCCTCAGGTAAAGATAAGATAGGTACAGAACAAAGTTTAAACTTCAGTATCTGAAATGCTGATTCCTGTGGTTCATCCCAGTCGAACTTTCGGTCCTTCTGGGTAAGAGTAGTGAGGGGTTGAGCGATCTTCGAAAATCCCTCAATGAAACGACGATAGTAACCCGCAAGACCTAGGAATTGCCGCACCTCATATGGCGTCTTTGGTGCTTCCCAGTCTTTAATAGCTTCGATCTTAGCCGGGTCGATATGAATTCCCAGTTCAATCACCACATGCCCTAGGAATTGAACTTCACGTAACCAAAAATCACACTTCGAGAACTTAGCATACAACTGCTCCTGTCTCAAAAGTTCCAAGACCAACCGTAGGTGTTCCTCGTGTTCCGCCTTGTTCTTAGAATAAATAAGAATATCGTCAATAAACACGATGACGAACTTATCCAGGTAAGGTTTGCAAACGCAGTTCATTAAAACCATGAACACCGCCAGTGCTTTAGTGAGACCAAAAGGCATGACCAAGAACTCAAAATGGCCATAACGAGTGCGAAAAGCAGTCTTCTGAATGTCAGCTTCCCTGACGCGCAACTGGTGATAACCGGACCGCAAATCAATCTTCGAATAGTAGCTGGAGCTCTGGAGCTGGTCAAAGAGATCATCAATGCGAGGAAGAGGATAACGATTCTTGATGGTCACTTTGTTCAGCTCACGATAATCGATACACATGTGGAGGCTTCCGTTCTTCTTCTTCACAAACAAAATAGGAGCTCCCCACGGGGAAGAACTTGGTCGGATGAAACCCTTTTCCAAGAGTTCCTGCAACTGGCTGGACAACTCTTGCATCTCGGGAGGTGCAAGACGATACGGAGCTCGGGCAATAGGAGCTGCACCCGGAGTAAGATCGATACCAAACTCAACCTGACGATGGGGAGGAAGACTAGGCAAATCATCAGGAAACACATCGGGAAAATCACGAACCACCGGGATATCCTCGATCTTCTTCTCATCGTCAGTAGAAACGTTAACAAGTGCCAGAATGGCCGAACAACCCTTCCGAAGGTACATACGGGCTTTAATGCTAGAAATGATACTCAGTAGAGTACCGCTTTTCTAGCCATGAACCGAAAGAGTCTCTCCATCAGGGAGAGGGATCCGAATAATCTTATCGAAACAAACGATCTCCGCACGATACAGCGATAACCAGTCCATGTCGACAACGACATCAAAACTACCCAGGGGTACCGGCATAAGGTCGATGGGGAAAGACAAACCAGACAGTTCCAAGCGACATTCCCTAAGGGTGTGTGTCGCTTCGATTTTCTTACCATCAGCCAATTCTATTAAGTACTTAGCCTCTAAAGGTGTGGGTACTATATCTAGCAATCGACTAATGTCCATGAATACGAAACTCTTATCGGCACCAGAATCAAACAAGACATAAACATAGCGATCATTAAGAAGGAACGTACCGGTAACTGTGTCTGGATCCTGCCTAGCCTCTGCAGATCCAATGACGAAAGCACGTGCAGTCCTGCCTCCGCCCCCATTGTTCCCATTACCATTCCCGCCCCTTCCATTATCACCCTACTTCAGCCTAGGACAATCACGCTTGAAGTGTCCCGTATCACCACAGTTATAGCACCCCTGCTTTCCTGGAGTCCCCTGAGCAGCAGGAGTAGGAGTAGCAGCAGGAGTCTGATTTGGGGTGAGTGTCACCCTGCAATCCTTAGCATGATGCCCCAACTGATGGCACCGATGACAACGAGCCCGATCGCAACTCCCAGAATGATGAAAACCACACTTGTTGCACTTGGGATGCTTCCCAACATACCCACTTGATTTCTGCCCAGAAGAAGACCCAGATGATTCAAACTTCTTCGCCGGCTGAGATGGCGCTGGCACAACACTCTTCCCCACACCATCCCACTTCCTCTTGTTCCCCTCAGAAACCTTCATAGTAGCACCCTTAGGAGGCAAAACACCTTCTGCCACCTTCAGGTTAGTCAGCCGATGAGCTGATCGGACAACTTCAGCAATCGTGGGAAGATTCCAAGCAGCCACCAGCCCAGCAATTTCCGGCACTAGCCCAGACACATAGTGCTCGATCCTCCTAAACTCGGGTGTGTGCAAATCAGGGCACAACACCGCCAGCTCATTCCTCCTCACAGTGTACTCTTCTATCTCTGACTCGACCATCTTGTAACTCCAGACTTCATGTTCCAACTTCTGTACCTCATCCCTTCGACAGTACTCGCCTCTCAACAGTTGCATAAACTCCGCCCAAGGCATAGCAATAGCCTCCCCCAATCCCATGTTCTGAGTAGTAACATTCCACCACGATAGTGCAGGCCCCTCAAATGTCGCAGTAGCATACTTCACCCGGTCTCCAGCAGGACAGTTACACATGACGAACATAGACTCAACCTTCTCCAGCCATCGGAGCAGTCCCACCGCTCCCTCAGTTCCAGCGAAGTTATGGGGTTGACAGTCCCGAAACTTCTTATAAGAGCACTGAGGTGGAGGTGGATTGGCACCAATACCTGAAACACGGTACACGAGTAAAACACAAACGAAAGGACATGAAACCCAAGAATGAGGCAAGGTCGACAGAAATCAACTCACCACCCATGGCATTAATCCCAGCCTGGAAATTAGCCATAGCCATGTTCACTTGCTGCTGTAGCAAGTTGTTCAGCTCATCTTGGGTCATGTTGATGTTACCAAGACCACCGCCGCCACCACGACATCCACCACTGTGAGCACCAGACATGATCTAACAAATCAAGAAATCGAGGGATTCAGATTCACTTCTAGTGTCAACCACTAGAAATTTATAAGAATTAACTTAGGGACAAATCCAGGACTATACATCCAACTCGAAGTCCATCGGGATTTTCATGCATTTCAGTTTATTATTTCGTGTGCACCCGAAATGATAAACTGATCTACATGGTCCTCCAGATGTACTCCTAATCCAGACTCCGGTCACCGAATATCGTCGCCTAGTAACGTGGTACGATAGGTGCAAGTGTAAGAAGGCATGTGTGTGCTAGAACCAACAAATCAACCCCTCCTCCTTCAATCCCGAAGAAAAAGACAAAGGTAGGTAAGAACCCAAATAAAAGCGAATGATGTAACATAGAAGTATGATGATGATGTAAGGACACCCTGACAACGTTAGTACGTATCCCACTAATAGACTCAAAGTATGTGACCGTCTAGTGTGTGTGCGACTTGGCTATAGACAAGACTCTACATGCAGTCCTAGTTCACTATAACCATTGGCTCTGATACCAATCTGTCACACCCTCAAATTTCAACTTGCGGAGTTATACCGCGAGGCGCATGACAAACGAGGATCCAAGTCAACGGTCACAATAAACAACACTATATGAATACGTAAAACCCAAACATAGTTTCTCAGATTATCAAAATCGTAGCGGAAGCATTAAACCAGTTACAAAACCATTTAAGACAATGTTTTAACAACATTATTCAAAACGTGAAACTAAGCTTAGACGCTATGCAGACTCGTCCACCTAGTCCAGTGTTGTTACCTTAGCGACCTGAGAAAAACATGCCAAAAAGACGTCAACATATAATGCTGGTGAGTTCACAGGTTTCTTCAATAAGTTACCAAAGTTACCAAAACGTTTCCATGTCCATACTATACCAATGTCACCAAGTACGCTAGCTAGGCGTATGTTTTGTTACTACTATGATTGGAAAACCATTACTAGACATGTTTAGCAATGTTTAGCAATGTTCAGCCCGAATGTTCAGCATGATACCAATGTTACCAGTTCGAGACAATATGCACCCGCTCGGCCCTCCAAGCCGACGAGTGGGGCAGGTCACGCCCAATAGATCTATCCACATTTCCCCCGTTGTGCAACCCCGAACATTCATGGTTTTCCCCAGGACTTAAAAAGATCGTATAGCAATACCAAAATTAAAACCATAGTATGACATATGTTACCAAGATAGTTTATCGCATGTTTTCTCCCCCAAAAGTTAAAGCTGTAAAAGTGGGGCCGTGAACTCACCTTAGATAGCGTTCTTCGATAATTAGTAAAATGCTAAGCCCTTCATAATCCCTCTACCGGAGATCTATCAAAATGTTCACATAAGTGTTCCGACTAATAACCATAAGGTTATCTAGTCCCCGATTGTCCAGATCGTAACCAAGTATGTTTTAAAACGTGTTTAAATGTTCAACCGACACACTAGACCGACCCGACATCCCGTTGGTGACTCATTACCCTAACTAATCAAGTACACATAGATTACACCCAAGGTTCAAGCATAAAACACTTAGTTTGTGTCAAAAATCTCATTTCTGCATCAGAACGGTCGAACCAGTCAGATAAAATCTCCTTCGCCCATTTTAAGTTTCCTTCTCCCGTTTTTAAGTTTTCCTTCACCCGTTTTTCCACGTTCGACCGTTTGATCAGGTTCGCCCAACATTTCCCAGGTTCGACCCTGGAATCTCTCCTTCGACCATTCGAAGGGTCGAATGAGTCCAAGTTCGCCCCTGTTTTATAAATTTTCCTAAAAACGCTTCAAACACATTCGAAACATCTCGAAACATCATCAAACACAGCAGTCAAGTATGATTAACATATCCCTACATAACCCCACCAATTTTTCCCCAAAACCAGCTTGTTTTAATACTTTCCCAAAATGGCAAAATTATGGAAATGTCACATCATGCATGAAATCTTTACCCAATTAGGAAACTTTTTAATACCAACCCATAATCATCTACAAATGCTCAGTTTATCTTGTAATCGAAAACCCCCATTCATTTTATTAATAATACTTAACATGCACAATCCCTAGATTTCATAAAATCCCCAAAATACCCATAATATCATCATCTATCTAATAATAACCTTTACAATCCTAAACTATCATTCATAGCAGCCCTAGATCATGTTTCTAACATTAGAACAGCAGCAAATCATTAAACAACACATAACATCACATAACACATAATAAACATATGTTTATTGATACAAAACCTATGTTTAATGATAGGGTTTAGATTTAGAAAGGTGTTTAAAAGGTTTTTATTGATAAAAACTTCTTTAGGACAGATCTGGACATTTAGGGTTAGATAAAAACGGATTAAAATGCCTTAAAAAGGTTTAGGATTAAGAACACACCTTGGATTCTTGTCTAGATGTTGTTGATAGGTTAGATTATGAAAAAGAAGAGCAAAAACTCCTTCCTTAGTGATTAAAATCGTTTGAGAGTGTTTTGAGACGGTTAGGGTTTGTGAAATGGTGAAAAATGACAAAGTTTGGTATTTATACTATTCCACCTTCGACCCCTGTCAATGGTCGAATGTGGTCTCCTTCGACCCTTTGAAAGGGTCGAATGAACCCTGACTTGGTCAAATGAAATTTTTCAAATTCCATATCCCAGGTTCGCCCATTTTCAAAGGGTCGAACCAAAGCACAATTCCACCTTCGACCACTCGAAGTGGTCGAACCAGAACCTATGTTTATCTAGTTTTCCAGTTTGTCGTGGTTAACGCATTATAACGCACCTTAACATATGAGCATGCAACCATAGTTTATGTTTAACATATTTAAGTATGGATAATCATCTACACATCATTTAAACACATCTATGTATATAATCCACCACACGACCCATAATCTACACATACACTTAATTAGTTTATGTAATGTCATCAACAACGGGACCCGGTACTAGTGTATTCCAAAAATGACTCCCAATGATCCTCTAGATCATTGAACCCTGGACAATCCTAACTTGACCCGACTCAACCAACCTAGTTAAGTTCGTTTATAAACGTTTCCCGCTAAGGTAGACTTAGATGTTACTAAAATGTTTAAGCCAAATATGCTGGGTGTCACATTATTCTTTGAAGTACATGTGTATACTATTGTTTGAAATTCTATTTTAAATACATGGAAGGTGGACCCCTAGGGTGACCGTGTTGGGAAACATTAAGAACATTGTTGTGGCATAGACAACTGATTCCACTTTATTGACGTTGTTGGTGGTCTATTGTGACTTATCTGGTCTTAGTGGTAACCTAAAATGATCATATGAAGGTTTAGTCTTTTGTAAAAGTAAGTGGATTAGAATAATAGTAGAAGGCTATTCATTTACACCCATTGTTATTATATTCTTAGCATCTTATCCTTAAAACATCACCTTGGGTGGTTCCCTATCCAAGAGGATTTGAGGACGAATCCTATTATAAGGATGGTAGACTTGCAAGGACCCAAATTTCTATTTATTATATTGTACAGTTTGTACATGCCCGTTTTCTTTTATTAAGCTATGGAATGTTTAGAGGCAACATGGAAGGTGTTTTATCGTCTTGATATGTTCTGTTGGTATGCCTTTACGTGGGGTCTACGCGTATTGCTTAGGCTATTCGACGTGTGGTCTGAGTTAGAGTTATGTGTGCCAGTGCATAATGTATCTTTTTCTTGCTTGGATGGTTAGCAACCATTATGAAAGTATGGCAGTGTAAAGGGATTCAGCTGCGAGTGATGATGTAATGTGACGACTTGTGATGCAAGGGCCTTATGTAATAGACTTAGCCTGGCACATGTCTTTGAATATTGGTGTTGTTGAGATTACTTGCTAGAGACGCTAATGACTGATGCACTTCATGATAAGATGCAATCACGTTGCGGAAGATGCCTTATGTACCTACATTGAAGAACATACGACATGGTATACACTAGCTGTTAGAGCTCAGTAGCAGATTTATGGGAAGTGTCTATGCCCATAGGCAAAATAGGAAGTTGCTTAAGATCCTGAAGATCATCAGTTGTGAAGGGAGGAGTGCTCAATGTTGAAAAGTGTTTGCTACGTGATGCACAAGTTTTTTACAAGCATTTCGAATTTGATGTTTGTAAGGCCTATTACGAATACAATTTCCCTACTTTTGTTGGTTACGGCCATCGGATCAATGTGACTATCGGAGTTGCTGGTAGGACGTAGCAGGTGTGTCGACAAGTCGACAAACGAATGATGGTTACTAATTTTGTCAGTATGCATGATCTAAATGTATACCTAAATAGATGATATCATTATTAATGGTCTGATTGACAATAATGTGATTACTTGTTAGTGAAGGACCTCCATGCAAAAGTCTTTGTTTTAGAAATTAAGAAAGTTACTTCTTATAGACCAAAAAAATATAAACATGGACCATGGATAGAAGCGATATTGTAGATGCGTATGGTCCTAGATGACAAGGATTCGAGGATGTTTCCTCTTCTAAGGAGGGTAGACTTGTAACATTCTAAAAATCGCCAATATTTATTGAAATGAAAACCCGGTTTCCATCAACTGGATTCTTTAACTTTTTAGCTAAAATAAAAACTTATTTGACGGAATCGAGTAGCCAATTTTCTTTCGAGTAGGGTAGTTAACAATTTTGATGCCAATAACATGATCTCAGGTAATAAGTGGGGCCTAGTTCTCATTGTTTAAGAATGGAATATTAACTTTGGGAATAAGTTAGTATATTGCGATTGTGAAGGGGGCTATCTGTAAATTTAGAGATTTAAAACACATTATATACAGAACCCTAGTTCATGTTTGGTCTAGAGCTGTACGTGGCTGAAAGGATGAAGTAGGAAAGATTGAGAGAAGAAATTGACAACGGCGGTGTTTGAAGTGCTTTCCTGTCATGTGGTTCCTAATTCATGACAAGGCAACCTCATCTACTTTATCCTCGTTCGTTTAAAGAGTCTCTTTTAAAACTTTGCTCAAAATCATTCAAAGAATCATTTGCTTTAATAAGAGAGACCAATGTGCGTCTACAAGGCAAGGCCAATGAATCTGAAAGAAAATACACTCAAATGAAATGTGATTTAGAAAGAAAACTTTCTTCAAAAACAAAAGAAAACCTAGAAAATGTAAGAAAATAGCTTGCTGACACCAAGGTTGATTGTGAAAATTGGGTAGAGTCATGTGGAGGTTACCAAATGCTGCTTAACAAACAAACTACATTAAATGTTAAGTCTGGCATAGGGTATAATCACAAAGCATTACCAACTGATTTTACTCCCAAAACTGCTGATAATGGGAGTAGAATAGTTCAAACTTCTGATATGAAAGACTGCACATATTTTCATCAGAACTTTCTTAAAAATGAAAAAGAAAGTCTTGCGGAAGTAGAAATAACTGACATTGAATCATCAGTAGTTTCATCTACATCAGGTGTTGAGACCCTGAAAACTGCTGATGACCAAATTCTAAATTTAACAACTGTCAGTACTTTGCCTTCCAAAACTCATGAAAACTTTGCTGATACCCAAATATGTGGCAATGTCTATGCAGTGGACATTGAAAAAATAAAGTACTCAATAATATTGCTTGTTTCTTCTCGAAGGCATCAACTTCAGAGATAGACCTTTGGCATAGGAGACTTGGCCATGTGAACTTTAAAACCATAAATAAAGTCATAGAAATGGTCTTGGTCAGAGGTCTAGCCTTGAAGGTATACCAGTGTCAAGAACACTATGTATCCTGTCTTAAGGGAAAACATCATAAGTCCTCCTATAAGTCTATTGAAGAATAAAAAACAACTACATGTCTTCAACTACTCCATATGGACTTATTTGGGACAGGTAAAATCATGAGCCTTGGTAAGAAGAAGTACTGCTTGGTTATCATTAACGACTACTCAAGATTCACATGGGTCTTCTTCTTATTTTCCAAGGATGAGGCAGCTGAAATTATCATGTTCTTCATTCTACAAGTAGAGAAGCAGTATTCTCTCTCTGTCAAAGTCATAAGAAGTGACAATGGGACAGAGTTCAAGAACTAAACTCGGGATGAATTTTGTTTGTCTAAAGGGATTCTAAGACAATTAAGCATTCCTAGAACTCCTGAACAAAATGGTGTGGTAGAAAGGAAGAACATAACGCTGATTGAAGCAGCAAGAACTATGTTAGCTGATTCAGGCCTACCTCTTTATTTATAGGCTGAAGCAGTCAACATAGCTTGTTTTGTTTAAAATAGAGTCCTAATCACCAAGAGACATTCCAAACTGCATATGAAATTCTTCATGGCATTATTCCCCTTATCTACTTTTTCAGGGCTTTTGGATGTTAATGTTTTATCCTCAACATCAAAGACTCTATTTCAAAGTTTATTGCTAAAGTTGGTTCAGATTACTTTCTTGGTTATTCTTCCACTAGAAAAGCCTGTAAGGTATTCAATTCCAGAACCAAGATAGTTGAAGAAACACAGAATGTCAAGTTCAATGAGTCAAAACTTGCACTCATTCCAGCACATCCTGGTGAACTCTTTGACCTTGATAGTTTTAACTTCGGACCTGAAAAGATTGTTAATTCATCTAAACCCACTTATTATGGTGATCAAGAGTTTAATGATGATAGTCCTCCATCATGGACTCCTAATACGTTTATTAAATCAACTTTCAAGCCATCAGAAGTTCATTAAACTTCTGATTCAACAACTACTGATGAACAAACTCAAACTTCAGATTCAGCTCCAACAACTACAGAAGATGTACAAACAGGTGAACCATATATTATTAACCTCAGTGGTTTATTTGAAGAAGTTCAAGAGCCTACTCCCATTAGTGGTTTACAACAACTGATTAAACACAAAGATCATCCATTGGATCAAATCATGGGTGATATTGCCTCAGGGGTACTTACAAGAAACCAGCTTTCCAACTTCTGCTTATTCTCAGCATTCATTTCTGAGTTGGAACCAAAGAAATATCAGGAAGCCCTCAAAGATAATGGTTGGGTTGAAGCAATGCAAGATGAACTACTATAGTTCAGGAAGCAACACGTTTGGGAAATTTATCCCTTACCTCCAAACAAATAACCAATTGGAACAAGATGGGTTTTCAAAAACAAACAAGATGAATCTGGTCTAATTATTAAGAACAAGGCAAGACTGGTGGTACAAGGTTATTCTCAAGAAGAAGGAATTGACTATGATGAAACCTTTGCTCCTGTTGCAAAGCTTGAAGCCATCAGGTTATTTTTGGCTTATGTAATTTCCAACAAAATTAATGGATGTAAAGAGTGCACTTTTATATGAAAAAATAAAAGAGGAAGTTTATGTTTGTCAGCCACCTAGGTGTGAGGATCATTCTCATCCTGATTGGGTGTACAAACTTGACAAAGCTCTTTATGGGCTAAAACAAGCTCCCAGAGCTTGGTATGACACACTTTCCACCTTTTTACTCAAAAATCACTTCACAAGAGGCTCCATTGATTAAACACTTTTCATTGAGCATGTTGGAAATCACATCCTACTTGTTCAAATTTATGTTGATGACATTAGTTTTGGTTCAACCAATTCAAAACTGTGTGATGAATTTAAGAAACTCATGCAATCAAGATTTGAGATGAGTACCATGGGAGAACTGCTATACTTTTTGGGACTACAGATCAAACAAACAACAAGTGGAACTTTTATACATCAATCTAAATATGTTAAAGAATTATTGAACAAATTTTCTTTAATAGACAGTAAATCAGCTTCTACTCCGATGATTCCAACCACACAAGTTGAACCAAATGATCAAGGAAAAAAGATTGATCAAACCATGTATAGATGTATGATAGGTTCCCTACTTTATTTAACTGCATCTAGACTAGATATTATATTCTCAACTTGTGTCTGTTGTAGAATCAATCAACTCCAAGGGAATCACACCTAATTGCAGTCAAAAGAATTTTCAGATATCTGAAAGGAACTCCTACACTTGGAATTTGGTATCCTGCTTCCAGCAATACCAAATTAAAAGTTTTTCAGATGGTGACTATGCAGGGTGTAAAATGTCAAGAAAATCAACATCTGGTGGTTGTCAATTCTTAGGAAACTATCTGGTGTTCTGGCAATCAAAGAAGAAAACATTTGTGGAACTTCAACTACTGAAGTAGAGTACATTACAGCTGTAAGTTGTACATCACAGATTCAATGGCTTCAATATCAGTTACTTGATTATGGAATCAAAGAGACCAAGGCCCTATTACTTGTAGACAGTAAATCCGCCATTAGCATAATTCAAAACCCTGTTCAATTTTCAAAGACAAAACACATAGAAATCAGGTATCATTTCATCAGGGATTGCTATGAAAAAGGCACGATTGAGGTGAAACATGTGACAATAGCTAATCAAATAGCTGATATATTCACCAAACGCCTTGACACGTCAACATTTCAGAGGTTAGTATCCATGCTTGGGATGCTAAATTTTGAGTAAGTATTGTAATTGTTTTTTATTTTCCTACACATATTTTGATTACACTTACATTGTTACTAATCTGTCATAACCCTCTGATGATCAAAAAAAGAGAAACTTCTGATGTACAAAAACATTAGAATGGGGATATTTATTGAAAAATGACTAACTTCTAATTAAAATAATATTCACAAGTTATAAAATGTGTTTATAAATTGTTCTCATCAATTTTTCACAAACTACTGAAGAGAAAATGGCAAACCAGCCATTTCCCAATTTAAGAAGATTAACATAGGACGGTTATAAACTTCTGATAAACACCTTATCTCACACTTATCCATTCAAAAAGCAAAAATTCCCTCTTTCTCTCTCAAAACACTCACAAACCCTTCCCTGCAACATCAAAAACACTGTTCGATCAAAAATACACCATGGCTCTCGTACTGAAATAGGGACACAATCAAAGAGGCTACTTTGTGAAAGATTCAACCTGGTCCCAATACGACGAAATCATTGATTTAGTCATAAAATCCCAGTTCTACAGAGCTTTCACCATTGATCCTCTAATTCACATTCAAACTCTAAATGAGTTCTAGGCAAACGTCGAGGCGGTGACTATGAACAATAAAGTGATTTCCCTTAATCAAACATAAAAGGGAAAGTTATTGCGATCACACCAGCTATGTTGGGAGTATGACTTGGTCTAGATGATGCTGATGCACCAGAACAAATTCCCAACGCTAACATTCAACTAACCATGATTGAGTGTGGTTATCAAGGTACTCTCTCATGCGAAAAATTATAAGAAATTTTTTGATGCAAAATACAAACTTTTGTTTCATTACATAATCATGTGTTTAGATCCTAAAACTAGATCTGATGATCAGATGCCCTCTACTTTTCAACCTATTTTTCATTTATTTGTGAATGAGACTAAATTTAGGGTATCATCAGTTTTCTTTAATGAGTTGGTGTTGCATCACCAAAATGATAAAAATAAAATTTTGTTGTACCCAAGATTCGTGATTCAATGCATATTAAAAGAACTTGGTGATGGAATACTTGTGGGTGAGGCTGCAAAGCTTAACCTCACAAGTATTTTCTAGGCATAATAAATTGGAACTTTTGCTAGAAGATGACCAAGGGGGACAAGCCATGGTCCCTAAGGAACAAACTTCTTCAAAACCTACTCCTAAAAGCTCTAAATAGCCAAAACAACAAAAATTCAAACCCACCAACCCAAAAAGAAAAGTTGTTCAGGAGGTTGAGATGCTTGAACCAGCTCATGTGCAATCTGCACTTCAAGAAGGTATGACTGAAACTTCATCTTAGTGGATTTGACAGTTTCTTTTCTAGAATCTGTAACGCCCCAAAAATCAATTTTGCTTAATTACGCCATTAGGCGTGATTAGTAAAATAATACAACGGTTCTTAGACAATAAGAATGTGGGTTATGTTCTAATATGGAAATAACCTAGTAAATGTTATTATTTATATAAATGAGAAAAACTAACTTGATTAGTTAGTTTTTATAAGAAAATGACATTGGGGTAAAGTTAAAGGGTCTTTCTTGTAATATGGGGCCAGACAAAAAGGGGGAAGAACACCCCAAATGGGGATCACGAATTCAGCCCTCTAGGGCTTGAAAAATTGGGTCTTGAACCCTATGAATCCCAAATTGAAGATGGAGGTCATGAAATTGATAGTAGAAGAGATGATGGGAGGCATTTGGAAGGCTTAATGTTGCGATTCAAGCTTGTGGTAAGATCCCTAGTCTTCACCTCCTTCTTAAAGATGAGACCCACAAGTGGGTTTTGGTTGAACTAGGTTAAAATCGAGATCTTAATGAGTAGTATATGCTACTTTGAACATTTTAGTAAAGTAGTGATGAAATTGTGCTAGAAATGTTGGATTTCATATATATATATATATATATATATATATATATATATATATATATATATATATATATGAAATTATAGACTTCATTAGTAACTTTGATGTTACTTGATTTGTTGAAATCCTATGTTAATGGCTTAAACTAAGTGAGAGTTTCACCCTATGTGTCTTGCATGATGTTTGATTTCTAAATCCAATTGCAAGTAAATTGAATTGATAGTAACCAAATTTAATTGTTGATGAATACATTGATGTGGGCGGTAATAGAATAGGCATGTTTGGTTTAATGCATTCAAGGTGTTTGATAAAATTCCTACATGAAACTTGAATTGAGATAAATGGTGAAATATGGTGTTGTTAGTTGATTTGGTGCAAAATAGTATGAGATTCGTCACTTTTGACAGCTTTAGATAGTCATCTTGTAAAGGCCATATCTCATTCGTTATTAAGAGTTAGAAGACGAGCCTTATATCGTTGAAAAGCTTGTTTCACATTATACATTTCATATTTAGTCATAAGAAGCTGATTCTGAGTTGTAGTGGGTCAAAACAGCATCTAAAGTTAACATTTCAGTTTTGACAGCAGAGTTGTTTGGTCAAAATTATGTTTCTGACGTGATCTTAAAATATTCATATAAAATCATAGAAAAATCATTAGGATGTGTTCTTTATATGGTTGAAAAGGTCTCTGAATGAGGCACATTTTGAATTTGATAGTCAAGATCTGATTCCGAGGTTTAGAAGGGGAAAAACGACCTTGAACAGCAGCTGCGCAGAAAATCGCTGCACATTTATAATGTAATCTTTAATAAGAAAAGGTGTAAGAATGTACACGCTTGTAGTAGTCTTGGAATACAGACTGTAGGGAAAGAATACTGTATTATGTGGCATTCAAAAAGTGTCTAAAAACACTTACCAACTAGTTCATGCAAGTATTTTCACTAACGGGTCGAACGGGTTGTATATGGAAAAACTTATTGAGTAGAACTAGTTGTTGAATGTATTGATGTCATGTTTGAATGATGTAGAATGAATACTAATGATTGAATAGGTAAGTTCCAAATTAGTATTCTAACACGGCATGTTGACTTGAATGTAAGCTAGGTACAAGAAGCATAAAAGTCAACGAGTCAAGTGGATATGATCTCGAGCTAGGTGAAAAGCTTGGGACTATAAGTCAAACGCATATAAGGCGAAAACTCTCCTACGGGCAAAGGTAAGTGACTTGTTATGCAAACTCTTGGTTTAGTAATTGTATGTTTATGTATAAATAGAGAATGGGATACAAGTATGAAAGGTAATTTATAATAAGGTAAGCGAATTGATGTTGTTGGTGAACGGGTATAGTCCATCATACAACAATGAAAGTAGTTGGGATAAATGAGCAACTAAGATAAATGAAGGGAGGGTGACTAAGCATGAAATAAACCCAAGATTAACAAATATGGCATAAGAATGAATAGTAAAAATGTACAGATTGATATGCGTATATATATAGATGGATACATTAAATCATGGGTGTAACTATTTAGATTAAATTGTATAGTTATGCAAGGTCACACAGATGGTAAACCGTTTAGTAAGGGGAGTTATCTCACATTGGATGCTAGTGTAATAAAACGTGTGCATAGTTGCTTATGCCTAGTAATGTGTGAAAGTGTTATGTATGTAAAGGTTGGTCATTACGTGTAGGTTGAGTATAAGATCAAAAACGTCATGTTTGTCCTTGAGAATACATGAAGGAATAGTAGTATGACGGGTCAAGATAACTTGTACATGGTATTTGTATGTGCGTGTGTATTGTAATGATATTAATCCTTTTGTTGTGAGGATGGTAGTAAAAATGTAGGTATGTAAGTATGTGTAACACCCCAACCGATGGCGGAAACATCGGGATGTCACGTATTGATGATTGTTCAGTAGCTCATGGTGAATAATAAATTTCATTAAATGATTTAAATAAATTACATACAATTGTTCTACAAGAATTCGTACATCAAATTGAATAAAACTATGCACACATCTTCAAGCATTAATTCGAATCTTCAAATAAGTAGAACCTGAAACATGTTAAGTTGAAAATATTTTGGGTCAACAAAAGTTGGTGAGAATTACATAGGTTTTGATAATCGAATAAAATTGTTGTGCAATTCATGTGTCATGGCAATCTAGTCCATATGCGAAAACATACTAGAAGTAAATCGAGTGCATAATCAACCTTGTGACTGTTGTATTGTGGTACATCCCATACGCTCATGGTTCACTCGTTTATATTGCAGTAACAAACACCCACGCAACCTTTGTAGGAGGCACGTATCCGGGTGGGATTGTCAGTCCAATAGATCTATCAATGTATACCGTTTGGCTGATGAATGTTTATGCTAGAATTGTGCTTACCCTAGTCATGTTCAAGACATAATGCAATATAGAAAATACACATAGACACATTGATGATTGAATTGCATGAATAATGTTGTAACGTGTTTCACCCCAAAAATGGTGATAAATAGAAAAGGGGCTATGTAAAACTCACCTTAGCAAAGTATTAAGTCTCGAGAAATAGAATATGTGTAGCCCCAAAGTTGCCAATTACAATAGCTTATAATCAAAGCTTCAAGTGTAGAAGTAATAGACTATAGAAGAAAGGTATGAGGGAAAGTTTAATCGGATTGAAACAATTAGAGGTGCAAAGTATAATGGGTCATAGGTGGGTTTTTATACTAGTTTTGGATTCAATTAGCCATTAAAATTGGTCAACACCATAAAGTAAGGTTTTATGATGAATTGACTATTTGACTAAGACTTTGACTGTTTGACTAAGACTTTGACTAGGACTTTGACTATTTGACTCAAGGCTTTAAAAAAAAAATCTTGTATGTGAAAAAAAATAATTTAGAATCATATTATCATTATTATTATTATTTATATACATTTATGTATGTATATAAGTTGTGAGTTAGGATAAATAAAGACTTAGGCACATTTGTATAATATTAATGATAAAGGTGTAATAAATATATATATATATATATATATATATATATATATATATATAAGGGCTTTTTATGTATTAAAATTTTGGGGAAAATTTTGCGATGTTACAGTCTCCCCTACTTTTGGAAACTTCGTCCCGAAGTTTATTGAAAACAAAGGGTTGAAGGTGATTGGGTAGAAATTAAGACAAGGGTGGTTTGGGAAGTTTCGAGTTAAGGCATGACATAAATTTATAGGTAACAGAATAAACTGTTTCGAATAATTTGGGTAAGAGTTTTGATATGTGTGAGTTTTAAGGGTTGGATTAGGTTCATCTGAAATAGCAAGGAGAATAAGAATATTAAGTTTTAGGACTCCTAAAAGAAATGCATGAGTTGATTGACTATAGAAAGACTAAATGAACTACCAGGTAACTAGAGTTTATAATTGGTTATTTACTGAAAACCTTGATAGAATTTCACACTACCTTAACATACCTGTAAATTCATGATTACGTTCCGGACCGCAATCACCAATTTACCTTACATTAAAGTTTGGCGTCCTTCTATTTCTCCACCGATTGTTGAGCAGGTCCGATAGCCTCCACCAGTCGTGGAGTAGGTTGTAGGGCCTCTCCCGACTGTTGAAAAGGCATAATGACCTCTACCAATCGTTGATTAGGTTCGATAGCCTCCACCAGTCGTGGAGCAGGTTGTAGGGCCTCTCCCGACTGTTGAAAAGGCATGATGACCTCTATTAAGTGCAGCATTTATTATACACATAGGTTGCAAATTGATAACATGTTTATGCAAGCAAGTATAACAAGCACAGTATATGAGTTGTAGTTGTATAGATTTTTATAATTAGTTCACATTCAAACAATCATGCACCATGTAACAACTCTCAGACAAATATTTTATTACTTGAATCAAATAGCGTCAACACATAGAATAAAAGCAACCAATAGTCAAATGGTGAGACTTGCGGTTAGGTAGCTGGAGGATCTTGATCTCTGTTTAGTTTAGGGCATTGGTTACGGAAGTGATTTGGGTAATGAATGTTCAATAAGATATGGGTTGAATGAAGGACAATGAGGTAATACAAGGAATGTAATCATTTATTCATTTAATTAAAACGAATAAACGAAAACGTTGACTTATCAAAGATTCTAAATTCTAATAACATATGAAGACATGCTTTAGCCTATAAGTGAACACTCATCCTGAGAATTCCCAGGTAGGCATCCGGGTCCCTCGTCTGATTGGGATATATGCGCAATGCCAGCCTAGACAGAAGACTCAGAATACACGCGTTCACCCTTCCAGATTGCACGTGTTCGTTATTAAAATCTAGAACTTCGACGAGATCTCAAGGTGGTTCAGGCTAAACCTGAGGATTTTGTCCTATTAGTCCAAGAGTAGATCCAATGGTGGAGAGCAACCTTCTTGTAAGGATGAAAGTAGGGATAAGAAGTAGGAGGGAAGTAGAGAATGGCAAGTAAAAGAAGCAAATACTGGTTATAATCCTATGGTTATAGACTAGATTATTTTTCTAATAACCTAATTCCCTATAACCATGGCTCTGATACCAATCTGTAACACCCCAACCGATGGCGGAAACATCGGGATGTCACGTATTGATGATTGTTCAGTAGCTCATGGTCAATAATAAATTTCATTAAATGATTTAAATAAATTACATACAATTGTTCTACAAGAATTCGTACATCAAATTGAATAAAACTATGCACACATCTTCAAGCATTAATTCGAATCTTCAAATAAGTAGAACCTGAAACATGTTAAGTTGAAAATATTTTGGGTCAACAAAAGTTGGTGAGAATTACATAGGTTTTGATAATCGAATAAAATTGTTGTGCAATTCATGTGTCATGGCAATCTAGTCCATATGCGAAAACATACTAGAAGTAAATCGAGTGCATAATCAACCTTGTGACTGTTGTATTGTGGTACATCCCATACGCTCATGGTTCACTCGTTTATATTGCAGTAACAAACACCCACGCAACCTTTGTAGGAGGCACGTATCCGGGTGGGATTGTCAGTCCAATAGATCTATCAATGTATACCGTTTGGCTGATGAATGTTTATGCTAGAATTGTGCTTACCCTAGTCATGTTCAAGACATAATGCAACATAGAAAATACACATAGACACATTGATGATTGAATTGCATGAATAATGTTGTAACATGTTTCACCCCAAAATGGTGATAAATAGAAAAGGGGCTATGTAAAACTCACCTTAGCAAAGTATTAAGTCTCGAGAAATAGAATATGTGTAGCCCCAAAGTTGCCAATTACAATAGCTTATAATCAAAGCTTCAAGTGTAGAAGTAATAGACTATAGAAGAAAGGTATGAGGGAAAGTTTAATCGGATTGAAACAATTAGAGGTGCAAAGTATAATGGGTCATAGGTGGGTTTTTATACTAGTTTTGGATTCAATTAGCCATTAAAATTGGTCAACACCATAAAGTAAGGTTTTATGATGAATTGACTATTTGACTAAGACTTTGACTGTTTGACTAAGACTTTGACTAGGACTTTGACTATTTGACTCAAGGCTTTTAAAAAAAAAAAATCTTGTATGTGAAAAAAAAGAATTTAGAATCATATTATTATTATTATTATTTATATACATTTATGTATGTATATAAGTTGTGAGTTAGGATAAATAAAGACTTAGGCACATTTGTATAATATTAATGATAAAGGTGTAATAAATATATATATATATATATATATATATATATATATATAAGGGCTTTTTATGTATTAAAATTTTGGGGAAAATTTTGCGATGTTACAGTATGAATGTTTGAAAATTGGATGATAGGATCCGGACACCGGATCTGAACTTACAAAAAGGCGTTTGGATATGACCATTGAGTATTGTTGATGTTATTTACATATTGTGAAGGTTTGCACGAAGTCACTTAATGAACAAACGAAATGGTTATGTGGTAGTTGCAGGCTGTCTAATCAAGCTCACAAAGCAAGAAATGGTTGGAGGTCTAGTGAGAATACGGATTGTACGGGGTCGCGGTCACGTAAACCATTAAAGATGAGTTGTATTTGATGTAATAAGAAACAATAAAAGATGAAACACCTATAATATCTCGTAGTTATGGGTTCCAAACATACGCGAATGTTTTTATAAAGCAAGCAATTTTCTGGTTCGTATTTCCGCTGTGTATTTTCGGTTAAAAAGGTTTAGTGTGTTTCAGAATCCCATTCTTTATCATCTTGAGTCTCTCCAGAATCAATAGACTCTTCATCAACTAACATGGTTTTGACTTTTCCTTTCTTCTTGACAACCTTCTGTTTCTTAGGTTTGGCTTCATCAACTTTTGCTTTCCCTTTACCAGACTTAGCACCTTTATGTATCACTTGACGCTTCCGTTTAGCATCTTTGTCAACAAGGAATAAAGGGCTATCAGAATCAGATTCACTCTTGTTATTCCTTGATCTGTATTTGCATGGATCCTTATAACCTGGATTAATCAAATGTCCAAACAAATTCTTGAATGGAGGTCTTTCATTATCAAGAACACCTTTGTTTCCTTTCATTCTCGCCAAAGTACTAAGATTCATATGGTTTTTATACACAATCTGCTATGGATCTTTCTTCAAATTGGGATACTTGATATCAAACACCATTTGAAGGAATCTTGGGTATATGAGAAACTTATCCGTCTTTAATCCCTTCGGCACTTCCATCATGTGCTCAAAAATCATTCTAGATACGTTAAAAGGCTTGTTCAGGATCAATACAACAACTAAAGAACTCAAGCTCTTCCTCAGCACATCATAACCTCCTCCAACTGGTCCGAAAACATGTAGTATTACATGTAACAAATACTTGAATTGAGAACACAGCTTTGCCTTATGAAGTAGACCATCAGTAATTGGAGCGTTATCTTCATCCGAAGGAAACACTTCCTCTGCTCTATCCAGGACAATTCTGTAGGATCTGTAGGAGAATCCTTCAGTTGCAAAGCTTCACAAATATCATCTTCAGTCACCAATACAATATTTCCTTGTATGTAGCTTTGAATTGTAGTCTTTCCTTCACAATATCTCATCACTGCTTTCTCCCAGAAGTCAATATGATGGTCCTTATAAATCGTCTTTCTAGTAGCAAGAGCGTAAATAACTCTGCATCTCCGTAGAAAACCAACATTCCCTGAAAATTCAACGTGTTGCTTCACTTCGCCAATGAATTAGCAGTTGTGTGATGCTTCGAACATTAACTCCTTGTGTTCCTTAGATTTCCCTTTATCTTCTTTTCAGCCATTTTAATATGTAAAACACATAAAAACATGAAAATTCATCAGAAACGGACAAAATTGAAATTTTGGTTAAATTCATTCTACATTCGACCCAGTCGGGGGTTCCAATGAAAAATAAGTGAGTCGAATGTGAAAAATTTGATGAATAAATGTTACATTCGACCTCAAATAGATCATTCGACCAAAAATAGTCTCCTTCGAACCAGTAAGGTCTCATTCGACCATTTAAAGTCTCATTCGACCCTGTAAAATAAGTCGAACATGACTGTTTGGTTTCAAAATGATCAAAACTCAATTTAGCCAATTTAAACATCACATTTTTGTTTGTTAAGATCCTAAAGTGGCCAACTAACAGTTTCCAATCATCAATTGTATCTATTAATCCATTATTGATGGTTTTTATGCAAAATCTAGGGTTTCATCAATTTAAAACATCAATTCAATTCAAATCTGTGTTAAAAACCCTTGATTGTGGTTTCTTCTCCCCCTAAAACCATCGATAATGGTTTATCAATCATCAATTGTTGTTTATCCATGTTCTAATGGTCTGATTATGTGTCTTAGGGTTCACAACTTTAAACCACGATGCTGGCTTGAATATGGATCCATTACCTGTGATTATGATATGAAAATGATCAGCAAGAAGCAAGGATCAATATAGAAAGATGAAAAACTTAAGAACAACAAGGTCTGGTTACCAGGGAAATTTTGAAAAGTTTTATGAGGTTCCAATGAGGGTACTGTGATATATATAGGCACCACATTCGAACCTTGAATGGGTTCGAATGAGAAGATTTGATCTTCCTTCGACCTTAGTTAAAGGTTAGAAAGAGGCTAGATGGTTCGAATGAAGAAAAAATCAAACAAACACTCTCAATCGACCTATTTTAAAGGTTCGAATGACGACACAAACCCACCTTCGACCCAACGAAGGGGAGAATGAAGAATTGGATTTCTGAAAATTTTACAAAATTTCATATTTGAATCCCATATTGTCAATTTTGATCATTTAAACCTTCAAGCATTCATCATTTATCATTTGAATGACACAAAACTCAAATTGGTTTGTCAAACTTCAGAAAATGACCATCAAGCACCATCGGTTATCTAAAATAAAGCAGAAATGTTGATGCACGTTTTGCGACAGATGCTTTTGGATTGTATATACAAAGTTGTTTTGTTGATATCGTAGGGGCGAACGTGGAATTAAGGAAGGTCGAATGTAGAGAGAAACGGGCGGATGTGGAAGACTGAAGTATATGTGCTGATTCGAACTTTGTTCAGGGGCGAACCTGCACATTCGACCCTTACGGGGGGGGGGGGGCGAATGTGCAGTCCTATATATAGTTCCATTTTTTTTTAACTTTAACTTTTTTGCCATTTTGTCAGTGTGTTCGGTCTGTATTATCTCTAGATTTTCAGGAAGTGTCTAAAACGTGATTATTTTATCTTAAGCACTAATTGTAAAGCTTGTATCAATTGTTTATGAATGAAATGGATGTTGAAAAGGTGAATTTGCATGTTTGATTCATTTACTATCATTTTGTAACTGATCTAGGGATTCCGCACCTGGATTAGTAGACTTGTATGATCAAATAAACTTGTTTTTGTAAAAATGATCCTCCATAAAGTGGTATCATAGCCTATACGGATCATACAACTACAAATTGATAGTTTTTGAACATAATTGGACCCAAATTTGATCAATTTTTTTTTGTTTTGAATGAATAATGAGTTTTGATGAAAATTGATTGATTCGGACTAGATTTTACGGATAAAATAAAGATTTCTATTCATTAAAGTTGTTCCAAATCAAAACCGAAGAAAAGCCTGCTAAACATCATCAAAATTCATCAACTTTTGAAGAATTGGGATCAAAATAACTGATTTTCAAAGAATAACCGTTTTTCAAATGGGTCAGGTCGAACCTAGGAGAGAAGGGTCGAACGTGTAGTGTTTTTGGTCCAACCTAGCTTTTCAGGTTGAAAGTGAAGTATTTTAGGTCGAACCAAGAAGTTGCGTGTGTTGTTTTGTACATTCGACCAGTGTTTGGTACATTCGACCTTACGGGAGGTCGAACGTGGGTTATAGACGGTCGGACGTTAGTTAGTGAGTTTCATTTTCTACATTCGAGTCACAGAAAGGGTCGAACCTGGAATTTTTCCACATTCGATCCCCCGATTGTGAAAAAGGGTCGAACGTAGAACTGTTAAGAAAATTTTTCTAAGTGTTTCGCATTTAGAACTTCATAGACGTTATGTGGGGATTTCCAACAACACCTAGGCCTAATACTACACAGCAACAACATG
This sequence comes from Ambrosia trifida, assembly GCA_028751855.1. Classification (NCBI taxonomy): domain Eukaryota; kingdom Viridiplantae; phylum Streptophyta; class Magnoliopsida; order Asterales; family Asteraceae; genus Ambrosia; species Ambrosia trifida. Next base: position 71,733,559 of record CM054127.1, on the reverse strand, counting down.
TTACCATGGACCCTTGGTCTGTAGCCGCACAAAAGACGAATACTTAATCATCTCATCCGATCAATTACCTTGCGATGAGTAGTTCGACTCCACAGACTGCTGCTCAACCTCCACAGCAACCCATGAATGAGTTGTCTTTAGGTAGTGGAAACCGTCCACCAAAGCTGATGGAGATGGTAGATTACAATCTATAGCATAAAAAGTTCAAGATTCATTTTGAAGGGATGGGATTAGAAGGTACATAGGCATGGCAGATGATTGCTAAAGGATATGTTGCACCAGTGTTGGAGAATACAAGTGAACCAATTCCTCTTGAGAGTTTAGCTGAGCATGAAAAGAAGAAGTTTGCAGTGGAGAAGAAGGCTTTCTCCCAACTATCTCAAGCTATCAATACTGATCTTTTACATCATTTTGGATCATGTACTACTTCCAAACAGCTTTGGGATATGTTGAAGAATCATCATGATGGTAACGAGAAAACAAGAAAGTTGAGAGTAGAATAATTGAGAAAGGAATTTGAGAACCTTAGCTATGTGGGGAATGAGACTTTGAAGGAACTTATTTTGAGATATTGTCATCTTTTGACTGAATTGTGTAGATGCACATATTGTGACTAATGCTATTGGATTGCGAATTACAAAATGTTTTATTCTTGGTCGAATGGTCGAAGGTAGATTAAACGGTCGAAGGTGCAACTGGGAGGTCGAATGTAATTTTGTTTATGTATATGTCCAGATTCGCCCAATGTTAATGGTCGAACCTGCACATTCGACCAAGTCATTTGAGCGAATGTGCAGGCCTATATAAGGTCGAATCAGTTTTTGAATATTAACTTTTAGTCATTTGTTTTCCCTCCCAGTGTGTGTTTCTCCCTAGGGTTATTATTCAGTCTGTAACCGAGTTTAATCATTATTAACAACGTTTTGATGTGTAATTGATTATCTAAATGAATGAAATGATTATGTTAATGATGATTTCTATGTTTTGCTTGTTTTATTATCATTTTGTGATCAATTCAGGGATTCCGCACCTGAATTGAACTTGTTTGATCATTATCTTTGTTGTTTAGACGATCCTACGCGCATACAAATTGTCGAATTATGATAAAAGATTCCCATGTCAGAGTTGGTAGACAAATTTGCTGATTCTCTACCACCATATTGGAATCAACATATTGAGGTTCTGAAAGAAAAAGATGCTTATCAATACTGGACCATCAATGAGCTTATTCAAAAGCTAGAGAACAAAGAGCTAGAAGAGAAGAGGAAAGCAAAGAGATCACAATTTCCTCAGAAGCCGGAGTTGTATCATGCTGGTACATCTTCTACTTTGGTTAGTTCAAGTGTTGGTGGTACAGTTGCTCCACACATTGCATGAAAACCATCTTAGAATAGATCTGGACCATTGGGGTTCGATAAAAATAAATAAAAAAAATGCTTGAAAAGGATTTGGGATTAAGAACACTTTGGCTAGTTCAAGAGTTTGTAAGATTTTTGTTCATGAAAACCATCTTAGAACAGATCTGGACCATAGGGGTTCGATAAAAATAAATAAAAAATGCTTGAAAAGGATTTTGGATTAAGAACACACCTTAGATATTCAAATGTTTATGATATTCACTTGTTTATGATATAGAAGGTGTTTAAGGTTGAGAGAGAGCACTTAGAGGTGTTTAGGGTTTGTGAAATGATGAAAAATTGCAAAGTATGGTATTTATACGTAATGTACATTCAACCTGTGCTGGGGTCGAATGAGTTTGTTTGAGGGTCGAATGGGATTCCATTTAACTGGTTCGAACCCCCTTAGGGTCAAACCAGTTTCCCATGTTTCCAGTTTTTCCAGTTTTGTCATTTAAGCGCGTTTTAACACATCCTAACACATGAACATGCAATCCTAACATATATTAAGCATATATAATCATGTATAATCATATAATCACTGTTAAAACACGTATTTGCACATTATATAACATAGATGGATCCATCTATGTATACTCAATTCATTTAATGTAATTCTCCAACAACGAGACCCAAGACTCGTGTGTGCATGCAATAACCCCGATGATCTTCCAAATCATCAAACCCCGAACAATATGCGATGTAAATCAACTCCTGATAACTTAACTGACTTTGTTAAACATAATGTATGCATGACTTGCTAAGGTAGACTGACTAGTTAATGTAAAGTTAGTAACCTGGGTTTGCCAGGTGTCACATCAAACCACACCTGAATCCTCATTACCTCTGATCTAGCCATAAGTCTAGTTTTGATATGTACATCCAAATCCTGAAGCTGTTCTCTTTGCTTAACAACCTCATCTAAACACAATTCATGTTCAAAACCCCCACTAACCGTAACCGGGTCGTTACGCTGATGCACCTTTACAATCAAATCAACAAATCACACTCATTTACTATCTTCTATACTATATTATAATACTTTTCACAATGACCTCTTAAAACTTAGGTTTTACAAGCATAATTCCTTATAGGACAATACACAATGCTTATGTTAACTACTTTTTGAGGGTAGATATGTATTTTAAACAATACTTACAAATTTTTCCCCTCAGTTTTACTTAAAAAAATTTTATTTAAATAACAATTACAATTTTCACACTTATTTTAACCAACTACCCCCGCGATTTTTAAGCGTCAATAATTTGTTTGTACATCATTATTTTCCTAATATTATTACACCGTATAAAAAAAACATATTTTTTCTCTTTAGTTTGAATATAGTATTGCTATAGTTTTTTTTTAATTTAAAAATAATATGTTATGGATAAGTAATAATCTAGACGAAAACAAACGAAAATGAACCGAAATCATCTATACTATATTATAATACATTTCTTATGTATCTCTTAATTTATGTTTTACAGTATAATTGCTTAAAGTACAACACACAATGCACATGTTAACTAAATGTTGTTTTCCGCCGCAACGCGTGGACACTTGACTAGTTATTAATAACACACCTCATAAGTACAATCTTACAATAATAATAATAATAATAATAATAATAATAATAATAATAATAATATATTATTATTATTATTATTATTATTATTATTATTATTATACCTCGTAAATCAGTCTGTCATCCCCTTACTCTATATTTACACGGTCCAATTCATGTTAGTAGTAGTAGTAATAATAATAATAATAATAATAATAATAATAATAATAATAGTAATCAAGATGGTGTACAATACTAAAAAAAATCTTTTTACATTGAGAACAGAATCTGGATTAACCCTAAAGATAGAGTTATGGGAAAGCACAATGGCTTTTAGGCGGTGAAGGCTACTTAGAGAGCATGGAAACTCGCTGGAAAAGTTATTGTAGGAATGATATAATGATTTGAGGTTTAATCATATCAAAAGTTGTGGGATTTGACCAGATATTGTGTTTTGTTTGAGGCTTAGAACACGAATCGAGAGACTAATGTTGAGAGGAGGCATAAGGAGGATTGTGAGATAGTGCGGCTTTGGAAGCAGCAGGGTAAAGAAGAGTAGGGTATGGGAGAACGAACAGTAGGTTTGGGAGAGGAGGAGACGGGTATATACTTTGTGACTTGAAGATTAGGATTACAAATATTATATTTAGGGTTTAAGAAGGGGGAGAAAACTTTTATAAGGATAAGTTTTTTTTTTTTTTAATTTACCTAGTACCACATGGCACACTTAAGGGGGGGGGGGGGAGGGGGTTGGCCTCTTAAAGTACGATGTAAGATTTTAAGCTTTAGAATATTAGTATATATATATATATATATATAGATAATAAAAAATTTATGTTTAAGAACATATACGTATTTCACAATTGAATAAACGCCGTCTGTTATACTAATAGAATCTATATTTATATCTAGAGCAAGGCGAATGTAAAAAGGAGTATAGCGTAATAAGTGTAAGAAGGGTTAAAAGCCATAAATTAAAGTAGATAATCAGGGGCACGATGGTAAAATTATTGCGTCATTAAATGTAACAGTCCAGATTAAGCCGCACCACAATATTGTCCGCTCTGGTGTCACATGTACACCTCACGACTTTGCATTGGTGTGGCACATGTCCACTGTAAACGCGTTCTGATAAAGAAGGTATCCCACCTATTATCATTTAGTGCATAAATACATAATATGTAGGTGGGGCTGTTTTCTGCCCAATGTTAAAATATACAAAGTGTTAGATGGAAAGTCAATAGCTATATGTTTAAAAGTATGCTAAGGTCTCCCTTGTCGATTTCTTAACTTCAATTATTGATAGGAAAGTAAATGCCCTCGTATATAAGGTATGGTAGAATGCCCTCCTTTAATGGTAAGTTGCTTGCCTGAATATAATATTTATATCTTTATTCTTTGAAATACATGTGTATACTATTGTTTGAAATTCTATTTTCAATACATGGAAGGTGGACCCCTAGGGTGACCGTGTTGGGAAACATTAAGAACATTGTTACGGCATAGACAACTGATCGCACTTTATTGACATTGTTGGTGGTCTATTGTGACTTTTCTGGTCTGAGTGGTAACCTAAAATGATCATATGAAGGTTTAGTCTTGTGTAAAAGTAAATGGATTAGAATAACAGTAGAAGGCTATTCATTTACACCCATAGTTATTATATTCTTAGCATCTTATCCTTAAAACATCACCTTGGGTGGTTCCCTATCCAAGAGGATTTGAGAATGAATCCTATTATAAGGAGGGTAGACTTGTAACGCCCCAAATTTCTATTTATTATATTGTACAGTTTGTACATGCCCGTTTTCTTTTATTAAGCTATGGATTGTTTAGAGGCAACATGGAAGGTGTTTTAACGTCTTGATATGTTCTGTTGGTATGCCTTTACGTGGGGTATACGCGTATTGCTTAGGCTATTGAACGGGTGGTCATAGTTAGAGTTATGTGTGCAAGTGCATAATGTATCTTTTTCTTGCCTGGATGGTTAGCAATGCAACCATTATGAAAGTGTGGCAGTGTAAAGGGATTCAGCTGCGAGTGATGATGTAATGTGACGACTTGTGATGCAAGGGCCTTATGTAATAGACTTAGCCTGGCACATGTCTTTGAATATTGGTGTTGTTGAGATTACTTGCTAGAGACGCTAATGACTGATGGAGTTCATGATAAAATGCAATCACGTTGCGGAAGATGGCTTATATACCTATGTTGAAGAACATACGACATGGTATACAGCAGTTGTTAGAACTCAGTAGGAGATTTATGGGAAGTGTCTATGCCTGTAGGCAAAATAGGAAGTTGCTTAAGCTCCTGAAGATCATCAGTTGTGAAGGGAGGAGTGCTCAATGTTGAAAAGTGTTTGCTACGTGATGCACAAGTTTTTTACAAGCATTTTTTACAAGCATTTTGAATAAAATTTCCCTACTTTTGGATAATATGGGTAGTGACAATGAGACATGAAATTTCTAAAGAGACATGGAATTTTGTTGGTTACGGCCATCGGATCGATGTGACTATCGGAGTTGCCGGTAGGACGTAGCAGGTGTGTCGACAAACGAATGATGGTTACTAATTTTGTCAGTATGCATGATCTAAATGTATACCTAAATAGATGATATCATTATTGATGGTCTGATTGACAATAATGTGATTACTTGTTAGTGAAGGACCTCCATGCGAAAGTCTTTGTTTTAGAAATTAAGAAAGTTACTTCATATAAACCAAAAAAATATAAACATGGACCATGGATAGAAGCGATATTGTAGATGCGTATGGTCCTAGATGACAAGGATTTGAGGATGTTTCCTCTTCTAAAGAGGGTAGACTTGTAACATTCTAAAAATCGCCAATATTTATTTAAATGAAAACTCGGTTTCCATCAAGTGGATTCTTTAACTTTTTAGCTAAAATAAAAAGTTATTTGACGGAATCGAGTAGCCAATTTTCTTTCGAGTGGGGTAGTTAACAATTTTGATGCCTATAACATGATCTCAGGTAATAAGTGGGGCCTAGTTGTCATTGTTTAAGAATGGATTAGTAACTTTGGGAATTAGTTAGTATTTTGCGATTGTGAAGGGTGCTATTTGTAAATTTAGAGATTTAAAACACATTATATACAGAACCCTAGTGCATGGTTGGTCTAGAGCTGTATGTGGCTGAAAGAATGAAGTAGGAAGGATTGAGAGAAGAAAGTGACAACGGCGGTGTTTGAAGTGCATTCCTATCATGTGGTTCCTAATTCATGACAAGGCAACCTCATCTACTTTATCCTCGTTCGTTTAAAGAATCTCTTTTAAAACTTTGCTCAAAATCATTCAAAGAATCATTTGCTTTAATAAGAGAGACCAATGTGCATCTACAAGGCAAGGCCAATGAATCTGAAAGAAAATACACTCAAATGAAATGTGATTTAGAAAGAAAACTTAATTTAAAAACAAAAGAAAACCTAGAAAATGTCAGAAAATAGCTTGTTGCACCAAGGTTGATTGTGAAAATTGGGTAGAGTCATGTGGAGGTTGCCAAATGCTGCTTAACAAACAAACTGCATCAAATGTTAAGTTTGTCATAGGGTACAATCACACAGAACTACCAACTGATTTTACTCCCAAAACTGCTGATGATGGGAGTAGAATAGTTCAAACTTCTGATATGAAAGACTGCACATATTTTCATCAGAACTTTCTTAAAAATGAAAAGGAAAGTCTTGCGGAAGTAGAAATAACTGACATTGAATCATCAGTAGTTTCATCTACATCAGGTGTTGAGACCCTGAAAATTGCTGATGACCAAATTCTAAATTTAACAACTGTCAGTATTTTGCCTTCCAAAACTCATGAAAACTTGTAAGGAAAGGCAAAATCCTGTGAAATTTGTGGTCTGTTTAACCACAAAACAGAATTTTATAGATATAGAAAAGGAAATCAGTACAACAAAAAGATTTTACAACTGGTTGTGGGAAAACAAATCAAACAAGATTATGAAAATACTTTTTATCACATCAAACAACAACCAAGTAACACCTTTTCTTACCGAAAGACTAAATCTCAACCACAGTCTTCCTCTCAAAATTCTTTTTCAGAAGTTAGACCAAAACCTTCAGAAGTTTCACAAACTGCTGAGGTAAAAGATTTGATAAATTTGGTTAAACTTCTGATGACAAAAGTTGATGGTGAACCTCAAAAAGGTCCCACCATTGTTTTTAACAACAAATCCATTGCCAAAAAGACATGGATATCTAAAATTGGTCCACAACAAACTTGTACCCAATGCCAAATTGGCTTGGGTTCCTAAATCTAAATAGTCTACTCTTTGTGCAGAGGGTCTCCAGAGGTCTAAATAGCATTTGGTATGTTGATAGTGGAGGCGTAATGCACATGACAGGATGCAGGTACCTAATCAACAATTTCAAAGTCAAAGAGAAGAATATGTGTCCTTTTGGAACAATTCCAAGGGATATGTGCTAGGATATGGCAATGTATCCACTGGCAAAATGCAGTTTGACAAGGTCAATCTGGTTGAAAACCTTGAGTATAACTTGTTAAGTGTATCACAAATGTGTGATAAAGGATATTCTTCCTTTTTCACCAAAACATCATGCAATATCATATCACCAGAAGGCCAGAAGTTGATAGAGAAGATCATTGAAGATCATACTTTGCTGATACCCAAATATGTGGCAATGTCTATGCAGTGGACATTGAAAAAATAAAGTACTCAATAATATTGCTTGTTTCTTCTCGAAGGCATCAACTTCAGAGATAGACCTTTGGCATAGGAGACTTGGCCATGTGAACTTTAAAACCATAAATAAAGTCATAGAAATGGTCTTGGTCAGAGGTCTAGCCTTGAAGGTATACCAGTGTCAAGAACACTATGTATCCTGTCTTAAGGGAAAACATCATAAGTCCTCCTATAAGTCTATTGAAGAATAATAAACAACTACATGTCTTCAACTACTCCATGTGGACTTATTTTGGCCAGGTAAAATCATGAGCCTTGGTAAGAAGAAGTACTGCTTGGTCATCATTGATGACTACTCAAGATTCACATGGGTCTTCTTTTTATTTTCCAAGGATGAGGCAGCTGAAATTATCATGTTCTTCATTCTACAAGTAGAGAAACAATATTCTCTCTCTATCAAAGTCATAAGAAGTGACAATGGAACATAGTTCAGGAACAAAACTGTGGAAGAATTTTGTTTGTCTAAAGGGATTGTAAGACAATTAAGCATTCCTAGAACTCCTGAACAAAATGGTGTGGTAGAAAAGAAGAACATAACGCTGATTGAAGAAGCAAGAACTATGTTAGCTGATTTAGGCCTACCTCTTTATTTCTGGGCTAAAGCAGTCAACACAGCCGTTATGTTTAAAATAGAGTCCTTGATGTGTGTAAATGTATATCTAAAAATAACACAAGCTTTAATTAAAACGAGTCACCTAAAAACTACACACGCATGGAAAGTGTACCGGTCGCAAAGCAGTAAACAGATAAGACCGAGTATCGAACCCAAAAACGCGAATGCAACACTAGATCACAACCTATACCGAATACTAGCCTAAATAAATATATACTTATGTGGGGGGGTTAAACTAATGATTAAAAACTTAAAAGAAACTAAATATAAATAAAATAACCTCAGCTGCTTATGGGAACTAGGAACTTGGAGAAATCGGATAGGAAGAAGGCTGGTTACTTAGGTAAAATCCCAAGACACTAACAATAAATCCTGAATCTGGTAATTAACTTGAGACCCTATTCTTATCTAATAAACCTCCTGTCAAAGATAGCTCACTAGACTCAAGGCGGGACAAGTGTAGAAATGCTAAAATAGATCTGGATCGCCCTAGCGTACCAAAATCCCACAGAAATCAGATTAAAACCTCTCCTGGATTAAAACCCTCAAACTGTGAAGCAGACTTAAACTCTACTGAAGAAAACCTAGGAAAACTCTAAACACGGATAAGTAGCGACTCCCGCCCTAGCGCTTGCCAACTACCGAACAATGCCTAGTTAGTTACCTAGCAAACTCTAGTTAGATTTCTCACCCTCAAGAATGGACTGCCCGTCTTAGTTAATTTATTATATTAGTTTGTTATACTTGTGTCGTACTCCAACTCCAAACACTAGCACGCTAACCTAAGTTGACGAACTAGATTGATTTCAAGACCTAGGGGGTATCTCTACATGCCTAGCTCCACAAAACCAATAAACAAACTGCAAATAAAATCAACACCAACACACATATATCAAATCCAACAATAAAATTAAAGTCATGTAATCCTACACATCAAAACTAAAAACCAAAAATCATTAAATACTGCAAATAACGTGTCTAGTTCATAAACCTAAGCAACCATGAAAATATTTAGTTCATAATTAAAATCAGAAACATAGTCATAGAGTCTCGAAAAACAATAATAAACATGTCTCTAATAATTAAAACGAATAAAATAAACCACCGGGTCTTCAAATAATTAATCTTTAGTGCATCCGGTACCTTCTCCGTCTCCAAAAATCTCCAAAGCTCCTCTAGTCCTTTAGTCGATCAACCCCTGCTTCTCTTCGAATGAATTTTTTTTCGTATTTGTGCGTGGCTTGTTCGAAAAATATATAATCCCTTCTTAGCCTCGAATGAATGATAATAATATCTATGCGGCGCTCCTCTGTTGAATGTCGAATTTATATCTCTCCCATGATAATAATCAAAATCCCATACAATGTGTTAGATTGAAAAATGGCCGTGGCCCATAAATTCCAAAGTCACAATATATTTTATTTTCATTTAAATATTATTATTAGATATACTATTATTATATATAGTATTATGACTCCGTGCTCTTGACTCGTGTATTCTTGGCTCGACCAAAATTTCTTGTTTATGCTCCAATGTCCATGAACACCTACAAAATATAAATAAATACATAAATACTAAAAAAAATCCCAAAACTAATAAAAATCTATAAAGACCTATACTAAATAAAATAGACCAGTACAAGCCAAAAACTAATAAAAACACTATCTAAACGACTCGAAAACTGTACAAACTTTACACTGGAAATAGATGTATTTTACAATACATCAGTCCTAATCACCAAGAGACATTCCCAAACTGCATATGAAATTCTTCATGGCATTAATCCCCTTATCTCCTTTTTTAGGGCTTTTGCTGCTAAAGTTGATTTAGATTACTTTCTTGGTTATTCTTCCACTAGAAAAGCCTGTAAGGTATTCAATTCAGAACCAAGATAGTTGAAGAAACACTGAATGTCAAGTTCAATGAGTCAAAACTTGCACTCATTCCAGCACATCCCGCTTAACTCTTTGACCTTGATAGTTTTAATTTCGGACCTGAAAAGATTGTTAATTCATCTAAACCCACTTATTATGGTGATCAAGAGTTGAATGATGATGGTCCTCCATCATAGACTCCTAATACATTTATTAAATCAACTTTCAAGCCATCAGAAGTTCATTAAACTTCTGATTCAACAACTACTGATGAACAAACTCAAATTTCTGATTCAGCTCCTACAACTACAGAAGATGTACAAACAGCTGAACCATATATTATTAACCTCAGTGGTTTATTTGAAGAAGTTCAAGAGCCTACTCCCATTAGTGGTTTACAACAACTGATTGAACACAAAGATCATCAATTGGATCAAATCATGGGTGATATTGCCTCAGGGGTACTTACAAGAAACCAGCTTTCCAACTTCTGCTTATTCTCAGCATTCATTTCTCAGTTGGAACCAAAGAAATATCAGGAAGACCTCAAAGATAACATTTGGGTTGAAGTAATGCAAGATGAACTACTACAGTTCAGGAAGCAACAGGTTTGGGAATTTGTCCCTTATCTCCAAACAAATAACCAATTGGAACAAGATGGGTTTTCAGAAACAAACAAGATGAAGCTGGTCTAATTATTAAGAACAAGGCAAGACTGGTGGTACAAGGTTATTCTCAAGAAGAAGGAATTGACTATGATGAAACCTTTGCTCCTGTTGCAAGGCTTGAAGCCATCAGGTTATTTTTGGCTTATGTTATTTCCAACAAAACTAAAGTTTCTCAAATGGATGCAAAGAGTACATTTTTATATGGAAAAATAAAACAGGAAGTGTATGTTTGTCAGCTACCTGGGTGTGAGGATCATTCTCATCCTGATTGGGTGTACAAACTTGACAAAGCTCTTTATAGGCTAAAACAAGCTACCAGAGCTTGGTATGACACACTTTCCACCTTTTTACTCAAAAATCACTTCACAAGAGGCTCCATTGATAAAACACATTTCGTTAAGCATGTTGGAAATCACATCCTACTCATGCAATCAAGATTTGAGATTAGTACCATGGGAGAACTGCAGTACTTTTTGGGACTGCATATCAAACAAACAACAAGTGGAACTTTATACATCAATCTAAATATGTTAAAGAATTATTGAACAAATTTTCTTTAATAGACTGTAAATCAGCTTCTACTCCGATAATTCCAACCACACAAGTTGAACCAAATGATCAAGGAAAAAAGATTGATCAAACCATGTATAGATGTATGATAGGTTCCCTACTTTATTTAACTGCATCTAGACTAGATATTATATTCTCAACTTCTGTCTGTTGTAGATATCAATCAGCTCCAAGGGAATCACACCTAATTGCAGTCAAAAGAATTTTCAGATATCTGAAAGGAACTCCTACACTTGGAATTTGGTATCCTGCTTCCAGCAATACCAAATTGAAAGCTTTTTCAGATAGTGACTATGCAGGGTGTAAAATGTCAAGAAAATCAACATCTTGTGGTTGTCAATTCTTAGGAAACTGTCTGGTGTCCTGGCAATCAAAGAAGCAAACATTTGTGGCAACTTCAAGTTCAACTGCTGAAGTAGAGTACATTACAGCTGCAAGTTGTACATCACAGATTCAATGGCTTCAATATCAATTACTTGATTATGGAATCAAAGAGACCAAGGCCCCATTGCTTGTAGACAGTAAATCCGCCATTAGCATAATTCAAAACACTGTTCAATTTTCAAAGACAAAACACATAGAAATCAGGTATCATTTCATCAAGGGTTGCTATGAAAAAGACAAGATTGAGGTGAAACATGTGACAATAGCTAATCAAATAGCTGATATATTCACCAAACGCCTTGATACATCAACATTTCAGAGGTTAGTATCCATGCTTGGGATGCTAAATTTTGAGTAAGTACTGTAATTGTTTTTTATTTTCCTACACATATTTTAATTACACTTACATTGTTACTAATCTGTCATAACCCTCTGATGATCAAAAAAAGAGAAACTTCTAATGTACAAAAACATTGGAATGGGGATATTTTTAGAAAAATGACTAACTTCTAATTAAAATAATCTTTAGAAGTTATAAAATGTGTTTATAAATTGTTCTCATCAGTTTTTCACAAACTACTGAAGAGAAAATGGCAAACCAGACATTTCCCATTTTCAGAAGTTTAACATAGTTCAGAAGTTTAACATAGGGCGGTTATAAACTTCTGATAAACACCTTATCTCACACTTATCCATTCAAAAAGCAAAAATCCCTCTTTCTCGCTCAAAACACTCACAAAACCTCCCCTACAACATCAAAAACACTGTTCGATTAAAAATACACCATGGCTCTCGTACTGAAACAGGGACACAATCAAAGAGGCTACTTTGTGAAAGATTCAGCCTGGTCCCAATACGACGAAATCATTGATTTAGTCATAAAATCCCAGTTCTACACAGCTTTCACCATTGATCCTCTAATTCACATTCAAACTCTAAATGAGTTCTAGGCAAACGTCGAGGCGGTGACTGTGAACAATAAAGTGATTTCCCTTAATCAAACATAAAAAGGGAAAGTTATGGCGATCACACCAGCTATGTTGGGAGTATGACTTGGTCTAGATGATGCCGATGCACCAGAACAAATTCCCAATGCTGACATTCAACTAACCATGACTGGGTGTGGTTATCAAGGTACTCTTTCACATGCGAAAATTTATAAGAAATTTTTTGATGCAAAATACAAACTTTTGTTTCATTACATTATCATGTGTTTAAATCCTAAAACTGGATCTGATGATCAGATGCCCTCTACTTTTCAACCTATTTTTCATTTATTTGCGAATGAGACTAAATTCAGGGCCTCATCAGTTTTCTTTAATGAGTTGGTGTTGCATCACCAAATGATAAAAAGAAATTTTTGTTGTACCCAAGATTTGTGATTCAATGCATAATAAAAGAACTTGGTGATGGAATACTTGTTGGTGAGGCTGCAAAGCTAAATCCTTTAACCTCACAAGTATTTTCTAGGCATAATAAACTGGAACTTTTGCTAGAAGATGACCAAGGGGGACAAGCCACGGTCCCTAAAGAAAAAACATCTTCAAAACCTACTCCTAAAAGCCCTAAATAGCCAAAACAACAAAAATCCAAACCCACCAACCCAAAAAGAAAAGTTGTTCAAGAGGTTGAGATGCCTGAACCAGCTCATGTGCAATCTGCACTTCAAGAAGTTAGGACTGAAACTTCATCTCAGTCTCATCCATCTCACACCTCTCAAAGAGCTGCCATAACCATCTTGTTTAAAAGGAAGAAACTCAAAAAGACCATAACTACTGATCCTTCCTTTGAAACTACTGTTACTGAACTCTCACATCAAGCAGTAGAAATAACTCAAATTCTCTCTTGGCTGAAAGAAAACATACCATCTGAGAATGTCAATCCCCAACAACCACATAAGACAGGGGATACAACCTCAGAAACAGACATGGATGTGGATGAACCAAGGCGTCTAAGCCCAAACTTAGACACTTTAGGTACATTTGTTTGGATGATGTTTCAAACTCTCCACAACATGAATTGACGGCTCATTGTGAAGGTCATGCATCTGATGTATCTAATCTCAAAGAGCTAGTCACAAAGGATCAGGTTAAAGACCACTTGAACCCCAATTCCCTTAAAGTGGCATCCCCAGTTATAACTGAGGATCAACCCAAAACTCCCCCCCCCCCCTCCACAGCAAAAGCCTACCCAATTCCCTGGGTCATCAAGCATAGACTTGAACCATCTATGCAGCCCAGCTGGTCCCCTATAGCAGATGGTACATCAACTCATTTCCTCACATCTCAAAGACTTTGTGACTACTATGGAGTTAAAGAACAAAACTAGACTTGAGATGATCAATAATGCCAAATACCACAAACTAGGTGAGGTGTCAAGAAAAATGGAAGAGAACAGAAGACAACTTGCTCATCTATCTGGTGTAACACCTCCAACTCCTTGCTTTCCAGAAGTGGATGAAGCCAAAAAGGGGGAGATGTCTAAGGAACCAAAGGTTGTGTCTCTTGAAGCTTTAAAAAAGGCCACAGAAGCAAACATCTCAAGGATGCCCAAAAGCAAATAGTCATGACAAGATAAGAAATAGCCTTGGAAGAAAGGCATGTCTTGCAAGAAAAACAAGAAAGGCTCCTTAGAGAAACAGCTAAAAAGAAATCCCAAGGCAATACAGAAGAAACCGCTGAAGGCCAAGACAGAAGTACTTAAGAAAATCCTTTAGTAGTTGACACTTCCAAGATTGAAGCAGGACAACGTTCTAAGGCAACTGAACCTACTCCAGCTAACATTCCTAAGCCTGTACCCACTCTGTAGAGGATTGGTTTTATAGGAAAACAGTAGATGATCATACAAGTGAAACAATCTAAGTGCGGAAACCCTATATCGTATGCAATATGATATAGATCAAATCAGAAAACACAATCAAGTCCTTTTAATAAACATTTCATTAATAAACATTGATGATAAACCTTTATAATTGAGTTTATAATGAAATAAACTGTTTTGGAAGTTTCCAGAACTCAGAGAGAATACACACTCAAGACCAGACACAAATGACCAAAAACTTATAATCAAAAAAAAACTTTGAGTTTATATAAGACTAGCATTCGACCCCACGATGTAGTCGAATCTGTTCTTCGACCTTCACTAAGGCTCGAACCAACATATCTTCATCATAAGGCTTCCTTCGACCATCAAACTTCTACATTCGACCTTCTGATAACTACCTTCGACCTCACGATAGGTCGAACAACACTTTTATTAATATGAAATCTTCAAAACAATGCTTTATAAACTATCCAAATGCGATAGTCACACTTCGTGCACTTACAACCCCCCCCCTGACTATTGGTTGGATTATTGTCGTTCATAATCAAGCGTTATGTTCATTACTTGATGGTAGACTTTTCTCCTGTTCTTCAATTGCGTTATTCAAACTATCAATCTCACCAACTACAGTGGTCTTTTGTTTAGTGGATTTGACAGTTTCTTTTCTAGAATCTGTAACGCCCCAAAAATCAATTTTGCTTAATTACGCCATTAGGCGTGATTAGTAAAATAATAAAATGGTTCTTAGACAATAAGAATGTGGGTTATGTTCTAATATGGAAATAACCTAGTAAATGATATTATTTATATAAATGAGAAAAACTAACTTGATTAGTTAGTTTTTATAAGAAAATGACATTGGGGTAAAGTTAAAGGGTCTTTCTTGTAATATGGGGCCAGACAAAAAGGGGGAAGAACACCCCAAATGGGGATCACGAATTCAGCCCTCTAGGGCTTGAAAAATTGGGTCTTGAACCCTATGAATCCCAAATTGAAGATGGAGGTCATGATATTGATAGTAGAAGAGATGATGGGAGGCATTTGGAAGGCTTAATGTTGCGATTCAAGCTTGTGGTAAGATCCCTAGTCTTCACCTCCTTCTTAATGATGAGACCCACAAGTGGATTTTGGTTGAACTAGGTTAAAATCGTGATCTTAATGAGTAGTATATGCTACTTTGAACATTTTATAAAGTAGTGATGAAATTGTGCTAGAAATGTTGGATTTCATATATATATATGAAATTATAGACTTCATTAGTAACCTTGATGTTACTTGATTTGTTGAAATCCTATGTTAATGGCTTTAACTAAGTGAGAGTTTCACCCTATGTGTCTTGCATGATGTTTGATTTCTAAATCCAATTGCAAGTAAATTGAATTGATAGTAACCAAATTTAATTGTTGATGAATACATTGATGTGGGCGGTAATAGAATAGGCATGTTTGGTTTAATGCATTCAAGGTGTTTGATAAAATGCCTACATGAAACTTGAATTGAGATAAATGGTGAAATATGGTGTTGTTAGTTGATTTGGTGCAAAATAGTATGAGATTCGTCCCTTTTGACAGCTTTAGATAGTCATCTTGTAAAGGCCATATCTCATTTGTTATTAAGACTTAGAAGACGAGCCTTATATCGTTGAAAAGCTTGTTGCACATTATACATTTCATATTTAGTCATAAGAAGCTGATTCTAAGTTGTAGTGGGTCAAAATAGCATCTAAAGTTAACATTTCAGTTTTGACAGCAGAGCTGTTTGGTCAAAATTATGTTTCTGACCTGATCTTAAAATATTCATAAATAATCATAGAAAAATCATTAGGATGTGTTCTTTATATGGTTGAAAAGGTCTTTGAATGAGGCACATTTTGAATTTGATAGTCAAGATCTGATTCCAAGGTTTAGAAGGGGAAAAACGACCTTGAACAACAGTTGCGCAGAAAATCGCTGCACATTTATAATGTAATCTTTAATAAGAAAAGGTGTAAGAATGTACACGCTTGTAGTAGTCTTGGAATACAGACTGTAGGGAAAGAATACCGTATTATGTGGCATTCAAAAAGTGTCTAAAAACACTTACCAACTAGTTCATGCAAGTATTTTCACTAACGGGTCGAACGGGTAGTATATGGAAAAACTTATTGAGTAGAACTAGTTGTTGAATGTATTGATATCATGTTTGAATGATGTAGAATGAATACTAATGCTTGAATAGGTAAGTTCCAAATTAGTATTCTAACACGGCATGTTGACTTGAAAGCAAGCTAGGTACAAGAAGCTTAAAAGTCAACGGGTCAAGTGGATATGATCTCGAGCTAGGTGAAAAGCTTGGGACTATAAGTCAAACGCATATAAGGCGAAAACACTCCTACGGGCAAAGGTAAGTGACTTGTGATGCAAACTCTTGGTTTAGTAATTGTATGTTTATGTATAAATATAGAATGGGATACAAGTATGAAATGGTAATTTATAATAAGGTAAGCGAATTGATGTTGTTGGTGAACGGGTATAGTCCACCAAACAACAATGAAAGTAGTTGGGATAAATGAGCAACAAAGATAAATGAAGGGAGGGTGATTAAGCATGAAATAAACCCAAGATTAACAAATATGGCATAAGAATGAATAGTAAAATGTACGGATTGATATGCGTGTATATAAATAGATGGATACATTAAATCATGGGTGTAACTATTTAGATTGAATTGTATAGTTATGCAAGGTCACACAAATGGTAAACCGTTTAGTAAGGGGAGTTATCTCGCATTGGATGCTAGTGTAATAAAACGTGTGCATAGTTGCTTATGCCCAGTAATGTGTGAAAGTGTTATGTATGTAAAGGTTGGTCGTTACGTGTAGGTTGAGTATAGGTTCAAAAACGTCATGTTTGTCCTTGAGAATACATGAAGGAAGAGTAGTATTACGGGTCAAGATAACCTGTACATGGTTTTTGTATGTGCGTGTGTATTGTAATGTTATTAATCCTTTTGTTGTGAGGATGGTAGTAAAAATGCAGGTATGTAAGTATGAATGTATGAAAATTGGATGATAGGATCCGGACACCGGATCTGAACTTACAAAAAGGCGTTTGGATATGACCATTGAGTATTGTTGATGTTATTTACAGATTGTGAATGGTTGCACGAAGTCACTTAATGAACTAACGAAATGGTTATGTGGTAGTTGCAGGTTGTCTAGTCAAGCTCACATAGCAAGAAATGGTTGGAGGTCTAGTGAGAATGCGGATTGTACGGGGTCGCGGTCACGTAAACTAATAAAGATTAGTTGTATTTGATGTAATAATAAATAATAAAAGATGAAACACCTATAATATCTCGTAGTTATGGGTTCCAAACATACGCGAATGTTTTTGCTTTCTTCTTGACAACCTTCTGTTTCTTAGGTTCGGCTTCATCAACTTTTGCTTTCCCTTTACCAGAATTAGCACCTTTATGTATCACTTGACGCCTCCGTTTAGCATCTTTGTCAACAGGGAATAAAGGGCTATCAGAATCAGATTCACTCTTGTCATTCCTTGCTCTGTCTTTGCCTAGATCCTTATAACCTGGATTAATCAAATGTCCAAACCTATTCTTGAATGGAGGTCTTTCATTATCAGGAACACCTTTGTATCCTTTCATTCTCGCCAAAGTACTAAGATTCATATGGTTTTTATACACAATCTGCTATGGATCTTTCTTCAAATTGGGATACTTGATATCAAACACCATTTGAAGGAATCTTGGGTACCTGAGAAACTTATCCGTCTTCAATCCCTTCGGCACTTCCATCATGTGCTCAAAAATCATTCTAGATACGTTAAAATGCTTGTTCAGGATCAATGCAACAACTAAAGAACCCAAGCTCTTCCTCAGCACATCATAACCTCTTCCAACTGGTCCGAAAACATGTAGTATTACATGTAGCAAATACTTGAATTGAGAACACAGCTTTGCCTTATGAAGTAGACCATCAGTAATTGGATTGTTATCTTCATCCGAAGGAAACACTTCCTCTGCTCTATCCAGGACAATTCTGTAGGATCTGTAGGAGAATCCTTCAGTTGCAAAGCTTCACAAATATCGTCTTCAGTCACCAATACAATATTTCCTTGTATGTAGCTTTGAATTGCAGTCTTTCCTTCCCAATAGCTCATCACTGCTTTCTCCCAGAAGTCAATATGATGGTCCTTATAAATCGTCTTTGTAGTAGCAAGAGCGTAAATAACTCTGCATCTCTGTAGAAAATCAACAATCCCTGAAAATTCAACGTGCTGCTTCACTTCGCCAATGAATGCACAGCAGTTGTGTGATGCTTCGAACATTAACTCCTTGGGTTCCTTAGATTTCCCTTTATCTTCTTTTCAGCCATTTTAATATGTAAAACACATAAAAACAAGAAAATTCATCAGAAACGAAAAAAATTGAAATTTTGGTTAAATTCATTCTACATTCGACCCAGTCGGGGGTTCCAATGAAAACTAAGTGAGTCGAATGTGAAAAATTTGATGAATAAATGTTACATTCGACCTCAAATAGATCATTCGACAAAAAATAGTCTCCTTCGACCAAGTAAGGTCTCATTCGACCATTTAAAGTCTCATTCGACCCTGTAAAATAAGTCGAACATGACTGTTTGATTTCAAAATGATCAAAACTCAATTTAACCAATTTAAACATCACATTTTTGTTTGTTAAAATCCTAAAGTGGCCGACAAACAGTTTCCAATCATCAATTGTATCTATTAATCCATTATTGATGGTTTTTATGCAAAATCTAGGGTTTCATCAATTTAAAATATCAATTCAATTCAAATATGTGTTAAAAACCCTTGATTGTGGTTTCTTTCCCCCTAAAACCATCGATAATGGTTTATCAATCATCAGTTATTGTTTATCCATGTTCTAATGGTCTGATTATGTGTCTTAGTGTTCATAACTTTAAACCACGATTCTGGCTTGAATATGGATCCATTACCTGTGATTATGATATGAAAATGATCAGCAAGAAGCAAGGATCTATATAGAAAGATGAAAAACACAAGAACAACAAGGACTGGTTACGAGGGAAATTTTGAAAAATTTTATGAGGTTCCAATGAGGGTACTGTGATATATTGAGGCACCACATTCGAACCTTGAATGGGTTCGAATGAGAAGATCTGATCTTCCTTCGACCCTAGTTAAAGGTTAGAAAGAGGCCAGATGGTTCGAATTAAGAAAAAATCAAACAAACACTCTCATTCGCCTTATTTTAAAAGTTCGAATGAAGACACAAACCCACCTTCGACCAAACAAAGGGGAGAATGAAGATTTGGATTTCTGAAAATTTTACAAAATTTCATATTTGAATCCCATATTGTCAATTTTGATCATTTAAACCTTCAAACATTTATCATTTATCATTTGAATGTCACAAAACTCAAATTGGTTTGTCAAACTTCAGAAAATGACCATCAAGCACCATCGGTTATCTAAACTAAAGCAGAAATGTTGATGCACGTTTTGCGACTAATGCTTTTGGATTGTACATACAAAGTTGTTTTGTTGATATCGTAGGGGCGAACGTGGAATTAAGGATGGTCGAATGTGTAACATTACGCAATAAATACTTGTACGTTACGCTTTGACATTAATAAAACGTCAAGTTTTCATAATTATCTTCGCATTTATTATTTTTGTCGCTATTATGGAACCCTAATACTATATATAATATTATATATGTGTGTGAGTGTATAATTAAATCAAAAAAATGATTTGCCTTGGCCGGGGTTCGAACCCGCGCCAAAGGCCGGTCTAATCCAACACACGAGCACAAACCAGCTGGGCTGGCCACTTCCTTGTTTTAAACCCGGATTTATATTAATCTTATACGCGCGTTTAATCCCCACAGTTGACAAGGAAAGTCAACTGTGGGATTCCTTGTTGATCAATCCGTCTAATTAACGCGTAATTGTGCTATCTTTGGCAAATTAGGGCAATAACCGGCCCAATACAACATAATTACACACCAATAACACGTCAATCGTTGCCCTAATAATCAATTGGACGCGTATACATTCTATGGAAAGTCAACCATCTAATTAACCCTAACCCTAATCCTCTAGTATATATAGATGGTCTGCGAGCCTTGTAAAATCGCTCACAACTCTCTCTCAATCTCTATACCTCTCTAATTCACTCTGTAATTGATTAAATTGCTCGTGGTTTGACTTTTCCTTTGACCCGACCATCAACATCAATCCTACACTGTGAGTATGTTTTCTTTTGTGGGTTTAGTTCTTCGGCATCCCAGCAACAATAGCCCTAACATTAATCGGGCTATTGTTGTCTTAATCATCTGATTGTAAATCTAGGGTTCATCGCGTTTATAATTGGGGATAAAACTGGTTTTCGCTAGTGTATTTAATAATTATGAAACCAGAATCATCACAACCACCGGCCTAGGCCAAGTGGTTGTGACTCTGGTCCTGTTCAGAGGTCACCCGGGTTCGAGTCCGGCTCTGACCGGTTTTTGGTATTCTTTTCTTTTCTTTTCTTTTTAGCAAACAATTAAATATATATATATATATATATATTAAATCCTTTAATCTTTTAAATTCTTTTTAAAATACCTAAACTCTTTTATAAATTCTAAAAAAATTATATTTGTTTAATCTGTAATAAAAGTTTTATTTGTAATTTTTATTTTTCAGAAATTCTTTTATTTAATATTTATAATAATTAAATCATTTTTATACTATTATAATTATAAAAATCCATTATTATGTCAAAACAGTTTTATTAAATTTCCCAAAATTTATCCTGACTTTTTATAAAGTCAACCTTTACTGAAATAATTTTTAAATCAGTAAAATCATTTATTTTATATTTTTAAACAATTTTTGTTAGATTTAATCATAATTAATTCATAATAAATCCAATTTTCATCATTTTTGCACCAAAATTTTATACAAATTATTTTTAATCATTTAGAACAGAAATATGATTTTTAAAATAAGATTTCTTTAATTTTTGTATTTTTGATTATTAAAGTTAATAATTGGCTAATTATAAATAAATAGATTTAAAAATCTATTTTAAATGAAATAATTTTATAAAAAATTATTTTATTGCTTCAAACACTTTAATGTGCACACTCAAAATTCAAATTTTGTAAAAAGACTATTTTTTTCATTAATTATCCAATTTTCTTTATTTAATTAACATTTTTAAATTAAATTTAACAATTGATTATCCCCAAATCGAAACCCTAGGATACACGTATTAGTTATATAGACTTAGACTTATTATATATTACCTCATTATAGGGTAATATTTGGAATCACTTTGGGCAACACAATTATCATATCTTTTCAACAAGTTAACATTTGCTAAGGTGAGTTTACATAGCCCCTTTTATCACCATTTTTGGGGTGAAACATGTTATAACATTTTCATTGCAATTCAATCATCAATGTGTCTATGTGTTTTCTATGTTGCATATTGTCTTGAGCATGATTAGAGTAAGCACCATTCTAGCATAATCATTAACATTGATCAGCCGACGGTATACATTGATAGATCTATTGGACTGACAATCCCACCCGGATACGTGCCTCCTACAAAGGTTACGTGGGTGTTTGTTATCGCATAACATATTCATTGGGACCATAAGTGTATGGTATGTATCATTTATAACAGTCAACAGGGTTGATTATGCACTCGATTTATTTCTAATATGTTCTCACATATGGGCTAGATTAACATGACACATGAATTGCATAACATTTTATTCATTTATCATCAAAAACCTATGTAATTCTCACCAACTTATGTTGACCCAAAATACTTTCAAAATTAACATGTTTCAGGTAACAATGAAGCTGAGGCTTGAGTTAGCATGAGGATTTATCTTGAAGTTTATTTGAAGTTTTTGAAGTTATTATTTGATGTTATGTATTTGAATTCTTAGACATTATTTCACATTTTGAATATTTATGTTTGAATAAATTATTTAAAATTTATATTATACCATGTGCTACTGAAAACAATCATCAATACGTGGCACCCCGATGTTTCCGCCATCGGTTGGGGTGTTACAGATTGGTATCAGAGCCTTGGTTATAGGGAATTAGGTTATTAGAAATAATCTAGACTATAACCTTAGGGACTAAAACAGTACTTGCTTCTCCTACTTGTAACCCTAATTGCTTCCCTAATCCTATCCTTATCCTATGCCTTACAACCCTAAACCTACATGTGATTACTCTTAATTGTCTGCTGCAATCCTGATCCACCATTAGATTTATAGGACAAAATCCTCAGGTTTAACCTGAACCCCCTTGAGATCTCGTCGAAGTTCTAGATTTTAATAACGAACACGTGCAATCTGGAAGGGTGAACGCCTGTATTCTGAGTCTTCTGTCTAGGCTGGCATTGCGCATATATCCCAATCAGACGAGGGACCCGGATGCCTACCTGGGAATTCTCGGGATGAGTGTTCACTTATAGGCTAAAGCATGTCTTCATATGTTATTAGAATTTAGAATCTTTGATAAGTCAACGTTTTCGTTTATTCGTTTTAATTAATGAATAAATGAGTACATTCCTTATATAAACTCTCATTCATTTCATTGTGTCTATTACAGATCATGCCTCCTCGTCGCAGCACTCGCAACAACAATGGTGAGAACCACGAAGAAGGTGGTGATAACCATAACCACAACCATGACCAAGGTCCTGGTCACAACAACAATGGGGTCGATGCTCAACTGGCTGCGATCATTTCTCAACAAATGGCGCAGCAAATCGCAACTCTGGTTCCCAATTTACTTGCTCAGGTCATCCAATTGAATGGGAATGGTCACAACAACGGGAACGGGAATGGCAATGGCAATGGCAATGGCAATGGACCCCAAGCTTGCACCCTCAAGCATTTCAACTCTTGTAACCCTCCAAAGTTCAGCGGTGAAGAAGGAGCTACTGGACTTCTCCAATGGTTTGAGGGTATTGAAAATACCTTCATCAACAGTGAGTGCCCCAACAATTTCAAGGTTCGTTACGCCATGAGTGTTCTCCATAAACGAGCACTCACATGGTGGAATGAAGAAAAGCGTACTCGTGGGGCCGAGGTTGCTCTTGCTATGACTTGGGACCAGGTCAAAGAGATCATGAAGGAGGAGTTCTGTCCTCGCAATGAAGTTAAAAAGCTTGAGGATGAGTTCCACACCTTGGCTCAAGATAGTGGGGAAAATCTTGCCTACAACACCCGCTTTCATGAGCTTAGCTTATTGTTGCCACACAAGGTTACTCCTCTGCCGGTAGCCATCGAGAAGTACATCGGTGGTCTGCCCATGCAAATCCAGGACACTGTTTGGGGTAGAAATCCTGCAACTCTGGAAGAGGCCAAACGTCTTGCGGCCACTCTTACTGATAATCATGTGAAGAACGGTACTCTAGTTCGCAAGGGCACTAAGAAGACTGTTGCCAAAGATACTCCACAGCCTGCAATTGAAGTCAAGCCTGAGACCTCAAGCAACAAGAAGCGCAAGGCTAGAAACTATATGGTTGCTGCTACTCCACCTGCTGCCCAAAACCCAGCCAAGAAACCATACACCGGACCTCACCCTCTGTGCAACACCTGCAAGTATCACCATCCCACACAGGTGCCATGTCGATTTTGTACTAAGTGTCAACGATATGGTCACCTGGTGAACGTCTGCCGATCTCCTGCTGCCCAAGACAACAACAACCCAGCTCCCAACCAACAAAACAACAGGCCTACTCGTTGTCAATGCTACGAGTGTGGTAACCCTAATCACTACATCAACAACTGCCCTAACCGTAACCGTAACCAAAACCAAAATCAGAACCAAAACCAAAACCAAAACCAGAACCGCAACCAGAACCAAGGTGCTCGAGGTCGCGCCTACAATCTCAACGCTAACCAGGCTCGTGACAACAACGAAGTGGTGAATGGTACGTTTCTCATTAATAACCACTATGCATCCATATTATTTGATTCAGGAGCTGATAAGTCATTCGTGTCACTAAAGTTTGAACCTTTACTTAACTTACCCCACACTAATCTAGAATACCCTTTTGTGGTAGAGATAGCTAACGGGAAGTCTATTTCGATCGGTTCTATTATTCGTAACTGCTTGTTGAATCTCGATGATCATACCTTCCCTATCGATCTCATTCCCATGCATCTTGGTAGTTTTGATGTTATAGTAGGCATGGACTGGTTGTCAACTCATCGTGCCGAAATTCTGTTCTTCGAGAAAGTCATACGCATTCCTCTCGAATCTGGTGAGATTTTGAAGATCTATGGTGAGAAACCCTGTGGTGAGCTTAAGCTTATGTCTTGTACTACTGCTCAAAGGTACTTACGAAAGGGGTATACAGCCTTCTTAGCTAACGTGATAGAGAAGAAGGACAAAGGCAAGAGTATCCAAGACATTCCTATTATTCGTGACTATCCTGAAGTCTTTCCAGAGGACTTACCTGGTTTGCCTCCTGCTCGACAAGTGGAGTTTCGTATTGATCTTGTTCCTGGTGCTAATCCTATTGCTAAAGCTCCTTATCGTCTTGCACCCTCTGAGATGCAAGAACTTGCTAGTCAATTACAGGAACTTTCTGATAAAGGGTTCATTCGCCCTAGTTCTTCTCCATGGGGAGCCCCTGTCTTGTTCGTTAAAAAGAAGGATGGTTCTCTTCGGATGTGCATTGACTACCGTGAACTCAACAAACTCACCATCAAGAATCGTTATCCACTTCCTAGGATTGACGATCTCTTCGATCAACTTCAAGGAGCAACCCACTTCTCGAAGATTGATCTCCGTTCTGGTTATCATCAGCTTAGAGTCCACGATGAAGATATTCCCAAGACAGCTTTTCGCACTCGCTACGGTCACTATGAATTCATGGTTATGCCTTTCGGTTTGACCAATGCTCCCGCGGTATTTATGGATCTGATGAATCGGGTTTGTAGACCCTATCTCGACAAATTCGTGATCGTTTTCATCGATGATATTTTGATTTACTCTAAGTCAAAATCCGATCACGAGCAACATCTTCACTCTATCTTGAGTCTCCTAAAGAAAGAACAACTGTACGCCAAGTTCTCAAAATGTGAATTTTGGCTTAAGGAAGTTCAATTTTTGGGACATGTCATTGATATGAACGGAATTCATGTTGATCCTGCAAAGATCGAAGCTGTGAAGAATTGGAGTGTTCCTACCACTCCAACAGAAGTCCGTTCTTTTCTTGGGTTGGCTGGTTATTATCGTCGATTCATCGCCAATTTCTCCAAGATCGCTGTTCCTCTCACTACCTTAACTCACAAGGGTAAACCCTATGAGTGGGGACCTAAGCAAGAGGAAGCATTTGAAACTCTTAAGCTGAAACTCTGTGAAGCTCCTGTCTTATCTCTACCTGATGGTAATGATGATTTCGTGGTCTACTGTGATGCATCGAACCAAGGACTTGGTTGTGTTCTTATGCAACGAGGAAAGGTTATCGCTTATGCATCTCGACAACTCAAGATTCACGAGAAAAATTATACCACCCATGATCTTGAATTGGGTGCTGTTGTCTTCGCACTCAAGATTTGGAGACATTATCTCTATGGGACCAAATGTGTGGTGTTCACGGACCACAAAAGTCTCCAACATGTCTTCGACCAAAAGAATCTTAACATGAGGCAACGACGTTGGGATGAATTACTTAACGACTACGATTGCGAAATTCGCTACCATCCTGGCAAGGCGAATGTTGTGGCTGACGCACTTAGTCGTAAAGAGCGTGTCAAACTCCAATGTGCTATAGTTCGTACCGATCTCCAAGATCGCATTCTCCAGGCTCAACACACCTCAGTCACCCAAGGTAACATGTACGATGAAATGTCTTGTGGTGCTGAGACTCAACTTGAAACCAAACCCGATGGTCTCCTTTATTTCCTTAACCGACTGTGGATTCCAGACCGTGATGATCTTCGTACTTTTCTCATGAACGAGGCTCATAAGTCTCGTTATTCTATTCATCCTGGAGCTGACAAGATGTACCAAGATCTTCGTTATTCTTATTGGTGGCCTGGTATGAAGAAAGACATTGCTCTATTCGTCGCAAAATGCCTCACTTGTTCCAAGGTTAAGGCTGAACATCAACGACCATCTGGTATGCTTGAACAACCAGAGATTCCTGTCTGGAAATGGGAGAGCATAGCTATGGATTTCATCACCAAACTCCCTCGCACACCCAAAGGTTTTGACAGTATTTGGGTAATCGTCGATCGTTTGACCAAGTCAGCTCACTTTCTACATGTTCGTGAGAAGTATTCTGTGGAAAGGTTGGCAAAGATGTACGTAAGTGAAATCGTATGTCGTCACGGGATACCTTTGGATATTATTTCTGATCGCGATGGTCGTTTCACCTCTCACTTTTGGGGATCTCTACAAGATGCCTTGGGTACTAAGTTGAACTTGAGCACTGCTTATCACCCTCAAACGGATGGTCAGACTGAACGAACCATCCAGACACTTGAGGACATGCTCAGGGCATGTGTCATCGATTTTGGTGGCGCATGGGATTCTCATCTTCCTTTGGTTGAGTTTTCATACAACAACAGTTATCACGCCAGCATTAACATGGCTCCTTTTGAGGCACTCTATGGTCGGAAATGTCGTTCACCTGTCTGTTGGACCGAGGTTGGTGAAGCTCGTATTACTGGACCCGAACTAATCCAGGAAACCACAGACAAAATCCAGCTTATTCAGGATAATCTCCTCAAGGCTCGAAGTCGCCAAAAGAGTTATGCTGATAAACGTCGTAAACCCTTGGAATTTCAGGTTGGGGACCTTGTGTTACTTAAAGTATCCCCTTGGAAAGGAGTTATTCGTTTCGGTAGAAAGGGAAAACTAGCTCCTCGATACGTAGGCCCCTTCAAAATTCTTGACAGAGTTGGGAAAGTGGCTTACAGACTTGAGCTTCCACCCGAGCTAAGCAATGTTCATCCGACCTTCCATGTTTCGAATCTCAAGAAATGCTTAGCAGATGAGAACCTTCATGTTCCTCTTGAGGATGTGCAAATCGATGAAAGCATGCACATTATCGAGAAACCCGTCGAGATTGTTGACACTGGAGTCAAGAAACTCAAGCGCAGTCGTATTCCGATCGTTAAGGTTCGTTGGGAATCTAAACGAGGCCCAGAGTTCACTTGGGAGCGTAAAGACCAGATGAAGTCGAAGTATCCGCATCTTTTTCCACCAGACTCTCCAACTCCAACTTCGGGACGAAGTTCCTAAAAGTAGGGGAGACTGTAACATTACGCAATAAATACTTGTACGTTACGCTTTGACATTAATAAAACGTCAAGTTTTCATAATTATCTTCGCATTTATTATTTTTGTCGCTATTATGGAACCCTAATACTATATATAATATTATATATATATGTGTGTGAGTGTATAATTAAATCAAAAAAATGATTTGCCTTGGCCGGGGTTCGAACCCGCGCCAAAGGCCGGTCTAATCCAACACACGAGCACAAACCAGCTGGGCTGGCCACTTCCTTGTTTTAAACCCGGATTTATATTAATCTTATACGCGCGTTTAATCCCCACAGTTGACAAGGAAAGTCAACTGTGGGATTCCTTGTTGATCAATTCGTCTAATTAACGCGTAATTGTGCTATCTTTGGCAAATTAGGGCAATAACCGGCCCAATACAACATAATTACACACCAATAACACGTCAATCGTTGCCCTAATAATCAATTGGACGCGTATACATTCTATGGAAAGTCAACCATCTAATTAACCCTAACCCTAATCCTCTAGTATATATAGATGGTCTGCGAGCCTTGTAAAATCGCTCACAACTCTCTCTCAATCTCTATACCTCTCTAATTCACTCTGTAATTGATTAAATTGCTCGTGGTTTGACTTTTCCTTTGACCCGACCATCAACATCAATCCTACACTGTGAGTATGTTTTCTTTTGTGGGTTTAGTTCTTCGGCATCCCAGCAACAATAGCCCTAACATTAATCGGGCTATTGTTGTCTTAATCATCTGATTGTAAATCTAGGGTTCATCGCGTTTATAATTGGGGATAAAACTGGTTTTCGCTAGTGTATTTAATAATTATGAAACCAGAATCATCACAACCACCGGCCTAGGCCAAGTGGTTGTGACTCTGGTCCTGTTCAGAGGTCACCCGGGTTCGAGTCCGGCTCTGACCGGTTTTTGGTATTCTTTTCTTTTCTTTTCTTTTTAGCAAACAATTAAATATATATATATATTAAATCCTTTAATCTTTTAAATTCTTTTTAAAATACCTAAACTCTTTTATAAATTCTAAAAAAATTATATTTGTTTAATCTGTAATAAAAGTTTTATTTGTAATTTTTATTTTTCAGAAATTCTTTTATTTAATATTTATAATAATTAAATCATTTTTATACTATTATAATTATAAAAATCCATTATTATGTCAAAACAGTTTTATTAAATTTCCCAAAATTTATCCTGACTTTTTATAAAGTCAACCTTTACTGAAATAATTTTTAAATCAGTAAAATCATTTATTTTATATTTTTAAACAATTTTTGTTAGATTTAATCATAATTAATTCATAATAAATCCAATTTTCATCATTTTTGCACCAAAATTTTATACAAATTATTTTTAATCATTTAGAACAGAAATATGATTTTTAAAATAAGATTTCTTTAATTTTTGTATTTTTGATTATTAAAGTTAATAATTGGCTAATTATAAATAAATAGATTTAAAAATCTATTTTAAATGAAATAATTTTATAAAAAATTATTTTATTGCTTCAAACACTTTAATGTGCACACTCAAAATTCAAATTTTGTAAAAAGACTATTTTTTTCATTAATTATCCAATTTTCTTTATTTAATTAACATTTTTAAATTAAATTTAACAATTGATTATCCCCAAATCGAAACCCTAGGATACACGTATTAGTTATATAGACTTAGACTTATTATATATTACCTCATTATAGGGTAATATTTGGAATCACTTTGGGCAACACAATTATCATATCTTTTCAACAAGTTAACATTTGCTAAGGTGAGTTTACATAGCCCCTTTTATCACCATTTTTGGGGTGAAACATGTTATAACATTTTCATTGCAATTCAATCATCAATGTGTCTATGTGTTTTCTATGTTGCATATTGTCTTGAGCATGATTAGAGTAAGCACCATTCTAGCATAATCATTAACATTGATCAGCCGACGGTATACATTGATAGATCTATTGGACTGACAATCCCACCCGGATACGTGCCTCCTACAAAGGTTACGTGGGTGTTTGTTATCGCATAACATATTCATTGGGACCATAAGTGTATGGTATGTATCATTTATAACAGTCAACAGGGTTGATTATGCACTCGATTTATTTCTAATATGTTCTCACATATGGGCTAGATTAACATGACACATGAATTGCATAACATTTTATTCATTTATCATCAAAAACCTATGTAATTCTCACCAACTTATGTTGACCCAAAATACTTTCAAAATTAACATGATTCAGGTAACAATGAAGCTGAGGCTTGAGTTAGCATGAGGATTTATCTTGAAGTTTATTTGAAGTTTTTGAAGTTATTATTTGATGTTATGTATTTGAATTCTTAGACATTATTTCACATTTTGAATATTTATGTTTGAATAAATTATTTAAAATTTATATTATACCATGTGCTACTGAAAACAATCATCCATACGTGGCACCCCGATGTTTCCGCCATCGGTTGGGGTGTTACAGAATGTAGAAGTTAAGGTCGAATGTAAGGAGAAACGTGAGAATGTGGAAGACTGAAGTATATGTGCTGATTCGAACTTTGTTCAGGGGTGAACCTGCACATTCGACCCTTACAGGGGGGCGAATGTGCAGTCCTATATATAGTTCCAATTTTGTTTTAACTTTAACCTTTTGCCATTTTGTCAGTGTGTTCGGTCTGTATTCTCTCTAGATTTCCAGGAAGTGTCTAAAACGTGATTATTTCATCTTAAACACTAATAGTAAAGCTTATATCAATTGTTTATGAATGAAATGGATGTTGAAAAGGTGAATTTGCATGTTTGATTCATTTGCTATCATTTTGTAACTGAGCTAGGGATTCCGCACCTGGATTA
Source organism: Ambrosia trifida (assembly GCA_028751855.1). NCBI lineage: Eukaryota > Viridiplantae > Streptophyta > Magnoliopsida > Asterales > Asteraceae > Ambrosia > Ambrosia trifida. The sequence continues at coordinate 71,702,764 of CM054127.1, read as the reverse complement.
GTAGACTTGTATGATCAAATAAACTTGTTTTTGTAAAAACGATCCTCCACAAAGTGGTATCATAGCCTATACGGATCATACAACTACAAATTGATAGTTTTTGAACTGATTTGGGCCCAAATTTGATCAAATTTTTTCTGTTTTGAATGAACAATGAGTTTTGATGAAAATTGATTGATTCGGACTAGATTTTACGGATAAAATCAAGACATTTATCCATTAAAGTTGTTCCAAATCAAAACCGAAGAAAAGCCTGCTAAACATCATCAAAATTCATCAACTTTTGAAAAATTGGGATCAAAATAACTAATTTTCAAAGAATAACCGTTTTTCAAATGGGTCAGGTCGAACCTAGGAGAGAAGGGTCGAACGTGTAGTGTTTTTGGGTCGAACCTAGCTTTCAACGTCGAAAGTGAAGTATTTTAGGTTGAACCAAGAAGTTGTGTGTGTTGTTTTGTACATTCGACCAGTGTTTGGTACATTCGACCTTACGGGAGGTCGAACGTGGGTTATAGACGGTCGAACGTTAGTGTGTTTCATTTTCTAAATTCGAGTCACAGAAAGTGTCGAACCTGGAATTTTTTCACATTCGATCCACCGATTGTGAAAAAGGGTTGAACGCAGAACTGTTAAGAAAAATTTTCTAAGTGTTTCACATTTTGAACTTCATAGACGTTATGTGGGGATTTCCAACCACACCTAGGCCTTATACTACACAGCAACAACATGTTGCCATGGACCTTTGGGCTGTAGCTGCACAAAAGACGAATACTCAACCATCTCAGCCGATCAATTACCTTGCGATGAGTAGTTCGATTCCACAGACTGCTGCTCAACCTCCACAGCAACCCATGAATGATTATTGGGGTGTTGCTGCAGCAGCGGTACACACTCAAACTACTTATGCTATTTATACACTAATAAATGATTTGTCTTCAGGTAGTGGAAACCGTCCACTGAAGCTGATGGAGATGGTAGATTCATTTGGAAGGGATGGGATTAGAAGGTACAGAGGCATGGCAGATGATTGCTAAAGGATATGTTGCACCAGTATTGGAGAATACAAGTGAACCAATTCCTCTTGAGAGTTTAGCTGAGCATGAAAAGAAGAAGTTTGCAGTGGAGAAGAAGGCTTTCTCCCAACTATCTCAAGCTATAAATACTGATCTTTTACATTAGTTTGGATTGTACTACTTCCAAACAACTTTGGGATATGTTGAAGAATCATCATGATGGTAACGATAAAACAACAAAGTTGAGAATAGAAGAATTGAGAAAGGAATTTGAGAACTTTAGCTATGTGGGGAATGAGACTTTTAAGGAATTTATTCCGAGATATTGTAATCTTTTGACTGAATTGTCAAATTATGATATAAAGATTCCCATGTCAGAGTTGGTAGACAAATTTGCTAATTCTCTACCACCATATTGGAATCAACATATTGAGGTTCTGAAAGAAAAAGATGTTTATCAATACTGGACTATCAATGAGCTTATTCAAAAGCTAGAGAACAAAGAGCAAGAAGAGAAGAGGAAAGCAAAGAGATCACAATTTCCTCAGAATCCGGAGTTGTATCATGCTGGTACATCTTCTACTTTGGGTTGTTCAAGTGTTGGTGGTACAGTTGCTCCACACATTGCATGTGTCTCAAGTGTTATGGAAGCACTAAAAAACCCAATAAACTACCTTGCTCAAACTTCATCCTACACACCACCATCATACACTAATTCTTACATACCACCATTTTCACCAATCCAACAAGCAGCATGTTACACATCTATTATGAATTTACCTAAAAAACAACCTTACATTCCACAAATGAATCCAAATCAACCAAGTCAAAGTCCGGTAGTATTGGAAACATCCAACATGAACAATGTCACAGTTGAAGTTGCTCAGCAACACATTGCATTGGTTTCAGCAATGGTTGCTTCATACAATGGATTGGTGGCTAGTCAAATTGGTAACAACAATCTAACCAATGAAGACTATGTTCAGATGGATAAGGAAGAAATGTAGCTTATCGATATCCAATGGGCTTTTGCAAGTGTAACGAGATGGGCAACTGAGTTTATTGAGAAAACAGGGAGAACTGATCTGGCTACATCACCCAATACCACATATGGCTTCAACAAAGCCAAAGTCACGTTTTTAATTGTGGTGCTAAAGGTCATTGCAAGAGGGAGTGCACTCAGCCAGCTCAACAAGGTAACAGAAATCCATTCAACTCAAATTATCAGAATCGTCAATCTCCAAACCAAGTAACCTATCAAAACCAAAATAACAATAACTATCAATCACAAAACAATTACCAAAACAGACAGAACACCTCACGGAACAACTCTGCTAGACAAACAACTACACACAACCAGACTCAAACTCAAACACCAAATAACCCAATCAGGACCATTATTCCAATCACAACACCAAATAGTCAAAAACAAACAGAAACTCAAAATCAGGCTTTGGTGATCCAAAAGGATGAAGGTTATGACTAGGCAGGGATGCAATTGGGTGTTGAAGAAATTACTGCTGTGAATGTAGCTTGTGTTGCTCAGAAGATTGACGTAGAGGAGTCGGTGATAGTTGGAGAAGTTTAGGAGACTGAGAAGGTGTTTGAGGTAGTGATTGAGGAGATAATTGAAGATATTCCTGTTTCTGTTGCTGAGAAGAATGAAGAGCTTACTAAAGACAAGGTTTCAGGAACTATTATTGATTCTGTCACTAAGGTTTCTGATGAAGCCGAAACTGTGTATTATGACTCTAAGAGTGAATCTGATTCATAAGGAAGTGCTAATTCTTTGGATGATGTCATTGATCAGTTGTTAGCCGAAGCCGATTTCTTGATGACCAGGAAATCATGTATTGTTGATGATGCCTTCACCAAAATTGACTATTCCAGGTTCTTTGCTGGAAAGGAGGCTCATTTCGCTTTGATGGCTATGACTGATGCTACAAAACCGGTATGTTCTGAATCCACAACTAACATGAATAATGATAAGTATTATGGAACTTGTGATAGACTGACAGAGGAAAACAAGCAACTCAAGGTTCAACTTGAGAGTGCGAGAATCAACTGTCAATCTTATCGCAAGGAAGCCAATGAGTTTAACAAAGTACTTGATGGATATAAAAAGGACGTTTCTGATTTAAAGAAAACTCTTGCTTTAAAACAACTTTCTATAAACAGTTATATAAATGAACTTGAAGAAACAAAATTAGAAATGGCCACCATCAAATGCTTTGCTGAAAAGGTCAACAAAAAGCTTGAAAGTTATAAACACATTGCTTATGTGGTTGACCATATCATTGAAGAACCCTCACAACCTAGTAGTGCAAACTCCAAGACTGTTCCATCCCCAGTGTTATTTGAGAACCACAATTTACATTCAATAACACCGGAGAGTTCAATCAAATCTGACTCTGCATCGGATAATGAATCTAACACTTCTAATGTTGGAGATCCACATTCCGATGTGAGACCGATTTTAGGGTTGAATGATGAGGGAGTGGCAGCTGTAACTGATGATTCAGACAAAGAAAATGAGGAACCTGAGAAAGTGAGTGATATTCCTATGGAAAATCACATTATCACAAATGAACCAATATCACCTTCTCAGTTTTCTCATCCTCGGGCAAATATACATCGAGTAAATCAATCAGTAAGGAAAGAAGTGAAATATGAATCAGTTGACAAACCCGTCAAAGTATTTTATCGAATGGAAGGATCCGATAAAATTATCTCTGAAGAGTAGTATCCAATAAAATTTGCCAATTATTCAAAAATCGAGAAAATCTGGCAGGAAAGTACTATTTGGTTTCCTAAGCATGAAAGGACCAATGATGTACCTCCAGAAATTTTAAAGAAAATATATCTGGATACTCCAAAAGAACCTAAGGTTCATGTCACTGAGTTCATTAAGCCGAAAGAAAAAGTTAATGGTTTTCTTGAGCCGGCTTACTCAAAGGACCCAGCTCCTTAGAGTTTGAGACGTAGATGTGTGGATGATCAATATCCAATCAATTCCTACGCTAAGTCGAATGCCAAGAATGTTTTTAAGGAATATCGTGCATGTTTCAAGTGCGGGGAGAGAGGGCATTTACTTGCTCATTGCCCGTATGTGAGGCATAAAAGGCATGAAGTTGAGATGAAGCAAACTTATAGAAGTCCAGTTGACAATCATAGCTATCCTCAAAGACGTTTTGTCCCTCAACCAGCACCATTTTATAATCACAATCGTTATTTTCAAAGGAGGGATAATCGTCAATTTACTTATGATCTTCAAAACCGGATTGCTATGGAAAAACCATTGAAGAAACCATTGGTGAACTCAACTGTTGATAAACAAAAGGTTCCTCCAAAACCTGCTGTTAAATCATCAGTTGGAACTATGTCTGTTAATTCAGAAAAGGTAACCAAGAAAGTTTTATTTGAGAACAATGTTAAGAAACATGCTGTGACTCAAAAGTCTCAAATTAGGATTCTAAAACGTTTTGAACAACTTTGGTCACCGGTGGGTTCTCCGGGTGCTTCCACCTCAACTGCAAATGTGAAATAAGAGAAAGGTTTGATAGATCAGAAAAAGGCTGATTTAAAATCTAATGATTGTGTGAATGAATCTTTGAAAACTAATTTTCAAAGACCCAAGACCAAGTAGGCTTGGGTGCCCCGAAAGAACTAATGTTTTTCTTGATATGTGCAGGGAGCTCCAGCTGGCCCTGTTAGCAGTCTCTGGCTTGTTGACAGTGGAGATTCTGGTCACATGACAGGTGATTTGACGCTGCTATTCGATATAAAGAACATCAATGGAGGATATGTAGCGTTTGCTGGAAATAAAGGCGGTTATATCACGATGGAAGGAAGTGTTAGTAACGGGATTGTTAGTTTTGAGAGGATTTCGTATGTGAAACAAATTGACTATAATCTATTATGTGTGAGCCAAATCTATGACAAACAGTTTTCTGTGCACTTTGATGATAAATCTTGTTATATCCTCAAACCCGGCTTTGTTATTCCAAAGGAGTGGATCATGCTGAAAGCACCAAGAGTGAATAATTTGTACATTCTTGATATGTCTAAGGCAATGATAACTCAGGGCCAAGTTACGCGTTTCCTATCAAAGGCTATAGGGAAAGAATCAATTATGTGGCACAGGAGGATGGGACATATTCACCTCAGGAAAATGAATCATTTTGTGAATAATGAGCTTGTTGAAGGCATTAATGTGAAACATTTTCATCTCAATGAAAAGTGTGTGAGTTGCAAGAGGGGAAAGCAACACAAACAGTCCCACAAACCATAGAAAGTGAATTCGGTAGATATGCCACTTGAGCGTTTGCATATTGACCTTTTTGGACCTGTCAAGTGTAAGAGTCATGCTGGAGAATTATACTGTCTTGTGGTTACTGATGATTACTCAATAGTTTCATGGGTAATGTGCTTACAATACTAAAGCGACACGTTTAACAATTTGAAATTTCTGTTCACTCGTTTAGATAATGTTTATGGATTAAAGATCAAAAGAATTCGGAGTGACAACGGGACGGAGTTCAAAAATGCACAGATGGATGCTCTTTGTGAAGATAAAGGAATTCATCATGAATATAGTGCTCCGTATACCCCACAACAGAACGGTGTCGCAGAAAGGAAAAATAGGACTCTAATAGAAACGGCACGTACAATGCTTGCGGATTCTAACCTTCCAGTAATGTTCCGGAATGAAGCCATATACGCAGCTTGTTACACATTGAATCGTGTGTTAATAGTGAGGAAGTTTGGCGAAACTTCTTATGAACTGTTGAATAGACGAAAGCCGAATTTGGAGTATCTAGAACCATTTGGAGCACCTTATACTATGCTAAATCCGTCTGAGAAGTTTGCACCAAAAGTTGAAGAGGGATTCTTTGTTGGATATGCAGCCCCGCTCAAACGGGTATTCAACAAACGAACTCATCAGGTAGAGGAATGGGCAAATGTTGAAGTTCAACGATATACTCAGAACGTACAGGGTAGCGGTCTAGATTGGATGTTTGATTACAAAGACTTCTTTGAATCATTCAATCTAGATAACTTGGTTGAAGAGGCTATTCTAAGACTTTATTACGAGTGTGAAAACGCAGTGACTTCACCGTTGGTGCGTCCGATCACCGTAACTCCTCCAACAGCTTCTAATGATACCAACGTTCCTGCAGCTGAAGAAGAGGTTTTCCAGGAAGCTTCAAATACTCTTGATACTTCAGAATCAGAAGATGATGAAGAAATCTTCAATGAAGCTATTCTAGATCATGCAACAGAGACACCACCAGTGAACCCAAATCCAGATGTTGCTTCATCATCTAACATGGGTAATGATCTGGATTCGGTAGAAAAATTGGTTACTCAAACGGGAGTTCAAGTACCTGATCATCCGGAATCTCGGATTCATCGTATTCACCAGCTCGAGCAAGTTATTAGTGACCCTGGAAGCAGTGTTATGACTAGAGGACAACTTCGTAGTGCAAACTAACCTGAAAATCTTGGCGCTTTAGCCTTATATGCAAAAATTCAAAAATCTGATTGTAAGAATGATTGATCCTTTGCTTGTTATGTTTAACAGGTGGAGCCGCGGACATAAAAAGGCGCTTCATTGGATGATTCTTGGGTTGAGGCGATGCAAGAAGAGTTGTTGCAGTTTCAGAAGCTTGGTGTTTGGACACTTAGAGATTTACCTCCGAGAAGGAAGAAAATAGGAATCCAATGGGTGTTCAAATGTAAAAAGGATGATAGAGGTGTAATCGTGAGAAACAAAGCTCGGTTGGTGGTTCAAGGTTTTCATCAAGTTGAAGGAAATGACTACAATGAGATCTATGCACTTGTGGCACGTTTAGAAGCTATTCGTATGTTTCTAGTGTTTACTTCGTATAAGAAATTCAAGGTGTACCAAATGGATGTCAAGAGTGCATTTCTATGCGGAGTGGTCAAGGAAGAGGTATACGTCGGTCAACCTCCAGGATTTGAAGATTCTATCCACCGGGATAAGGTCTACGTTCTCAACAAAGCACTCTATGGGTTGCACCCAGCTCCACGCCAATGGTATGAGGAGCTAAGCATGTACCTACTGTAACACCCCAACCGATGGCGGAAATATCGAGGCGTCACGAATGAATGATTGTTCAGTAGCTCATGGTAATACATATGTTTAAATAATCCTTTATTTCATTACAAAATTGAATTACATTAAAGTCTACATCAAATAATCAAACAAAGCTTAAAACTTCAAATATCTCCTCATGCTAGCTCTAGACTTCAAGCATCAGTATTTCCTGTTGAGTTTGGAAAAATGGGGGGGTCAACTAGAAGTTGGTGAGAATACATAAGCCCAGTCAAGAAATTAAGTTTTTAGAATAAGAGTTTAGCAATTCATATGTCTAATGTAAGTTTAAGTCTACATGAATAAACAAGAAGTATAGTATGCACATAATCAATCCTCCGACAAAGTTTAGGTCCATCCCGCATCCACGGTTCTCCTTATAAAGTTTAGGTCCATCCCGCATTCACGGTTCTCCTTATAAAGTTTAGGTCCATCCCGCATTCACGGTTCTCCTTATAAAGTTTAGGTCCAACCCGCATTCACGGTTCTCCTTATATAGTTTAGGTCCATCCCGCATTCACGGTTCTCCTTATAAAGTTTAGGTCCATCCCGCATTCAAGGTTCTCCTTATAAAGTTTGGAACGATAACAATCACCCGCGCTCCCCATAGAAGATGGTCAACGAATCTAGGTGGGGTTGTCAATCCAATAGATCTATCATTGTATACCGCCGGCTTGATCAGGGTTAATGATTATGCAAGTTGAAGTTTAAGTCTAATAGTCTTTGTCTAAGTCATGAGGCATTAAAGTTTACAACTAGACATGTATGTAGAATTGCTTAAGTATCAAGTTTCAAGTATAAAGAATTGCATAAACAAGGTTACGTACACTCACCTAAAATTCACTGTGTAAGTACTAGCAAGTAGCAACAAGTCTGAACTTGGATTAATTGAACTCTTGTATCCTATTACAAATAAACGATGCCTTAAATTCTAATGCAAATACGCTAGTTTCGTTTCTTGGTTGTAAAGATAGTTGATTCAACTACCTAGACTCGTATTGTAAACAATACGTGTCTTAATGTGTATATCTTAACGAACCGATAGTAACTTCGTTTGATTTTTCGGAAATATATGCGTATGTATAGTTATTGGAAAAAAAATAAGTTATTGAAGTTATTGGTAAAGACACATTTTTGTATAACGAAATAATATTTACGTAGCTTGACTCAAATGTTAATTCGTCTCGTATCTTGGATACTATATATATGTACTTATTAATAAATATAAATATTTCTATTTTTTTTTTTGACGGCGTAAGATTTGAAAGTTAGGATTTATTTGTAAAAACATAATCTCGTCTACATATAATTATAAACATGGAAGGCCGATTCATTTCTTTTATTTTTATAAAATTTGGACAGAGTTTCCCCTGTTTTTGCAAGAAACCGGACAACTCAAGTTGTCTATATTTTCCCAAAACATCATGTATAAATGCATAACACAAGATTTAACTTTCAAAAGCAATAATAAGCGAGTAAAGTATACTTTTCGACAAATAACATTTATATATTAAGTAACTCTTTATTTGATGGCTCGAAAACAAATACTAAGTCGACTAGTATTAAACTTAAATAATATTGTTAATAATATAAGTTTACTTATAAGTTAGTCGTTTTTAGTTCATTCAAAAGATTAGTAAAATAACATTTAGTCACAAGTCGGTTCAAGCAATTAAAACTATATGACGTTAGCAAAAAGTTATGATAAGTATAATATATATACATATAGTCTAATGTTTTGTTAAAAAGTATGAACATAAGCTCGTCATTAACCGATTCATCCAAGCTAACAATAAAATAACCTTTATTACAATTCGGTTCGGTTCGCTTAAGTTTCCGTGATGTATAAATTTATCTATATGTACGATCTAACATAGAATGGAATAATTAAACGAAAGTAATGGCGCGTTATACCTTCCTATGAATAAGCTTACGAACCGAACCGCTTGTGCCTCGAACTGAATGTCTACAGATCTGACTGGTTGACCGACTTTTGACCAGAACCAAACTTGACTGAAGTTGACCAACAGTATGACATGGTCAACTGTTGTTAACCGAGGCCCCAAAACAGATCTGACCTGTAGTCAAGACCCAAAATAATCCACCATGTTGCTGCAGTCACAACCACCACTCACCTCGGCACCAACATCATCAAACGTAACCGTTCCGCGACCGGATTTCCGACTACTGAACCTAACCCAGAATAACCCGAATGAAACGACCCTATCCCTGTCGCGTTACTCAGCCAACCCCGCCATGAGCCACGACGCCCGGCCGTCGCATTTTGGGATGGAAAGGAGGAGGTCCTGCTATGGTGGTTCGTGTGGTGGCTGTTGGTGCTGCCACCGCTGCTTATTTAAGGGGGAGGAGGGAGATGAACCTGGATATGTTTATTGGTGGCTTCAAGGTGGCCAGTCGATGGGGACACGGTGATTGTGGGCGACGGGTTATGGTGGTTGGAGAGGGGCTGAGGTGGTGGTTGGCGGGTGTGTGTGTGTGTGGGGGGGGGGGGGGGGTCTTGGATGTTAAGGAAGAAGAGTATAAGAGATGGTGGCTAGGGTTTGAGTTAAAAAGGAGAAGATAAAGTGTTTAAGTACTGTTAGGGTTTTGGTGTGGGTTAAATGGTTGGGTACCGCGTATACGAGCCAATTACTGACTCGGTCTCGTTTAAATTACGTAACTTGTTTAACCGCTATAATAAATATTTCCTGTTATTTATATAAACCGACTTAAAACGAGTGGTTGGACAATATATTTGTCATAATATATTTTTAGTCGCGTTTAGCATTTACACGGATGAGTGTCAGTTTGCTAGTTTGTTATTATTTACGACGTGTTATTTGGCGAATTTAAATAGTTAAATTTATTAATAATTAAGAATGTATTTCTTGTAATGAAAAAATATTGTTAACGAATTAACGAATAGTTTTATGAATAAATTATTATTATTATTATATTATTCGAGAAACTCTGGACATTACACCTACTGTCCAAAGGATTCAAACGCGGTTTGGCAGACTGTACTCTGTTCACCAAAAGAACAGAGGATGACTTACTTCTCGTCCAGATATATGTTAACGATATTATTTTTGGATCTACTAACGAACTTTTATGCAGAGCATTTGAAAAAAGTAATGCTGGAAATGTTCGAGATGAGTGCAATGGGGGAGATGCAGTTTTTCCTTGAGCCGGTTCCAGATGGATGATTCGAAGCCGATGGTTACTCCAATTCAACCTAATCACGGGATTGGAGTTGACGCTAAGGGGGAGCTGACAGATCCTTTCACATACAGAGCAATCGTTGGATCTCTGATCTATCTCACAGCATCTAGACCAGATATAATGTTCGCTACATGTCTCTGCGCACGATTCCAATCGAAGCCGAAACAAAGTCATTTTACAGCCGTCAAACGGATCCTACGATATCTGAAGGGTTGTCCGTCGAAAGGACTTTGGTACCCTAATGATGATATTTTTGACTTTGTTGCTTTTAGTGATGCAGATTGGGGTGGTTGTGACAAAGATAGCAAATCCACAATGGCTGGATGTCAATTCTTGGGGAGCAGGCTCGTGACCTGGCAGTGTAAGAAGCAGACAGCAGTCGCACTATCTACTTGCGAAGCAGAATATGTGGCAGCCTCAAGTTGTTGCTCACAGGTTCTGTGGATTCAGCAGCAGATGGTTGATTACGGTTTGCAATTTCTAAAAACCCCTATTCATTGTGACAACGAAGCCGCAATTGCATTAACTAAAGACACGGTTAATCACTCAAAAGCTAAGTATATCCGGATCAAGTATCACTTTATCCATGATTGTTATGCCAAAGAGTTGATTGATATGGTCACAATCCACACTGATTATCAGAGGGCGGATCTTTTTACCAAAGCTTTTCATAAATCCAGATTTGAATATCTTTTAAAAGCTAATGGTATAAAAGAAAAACAAGACTAATCATCACCTCGGTTTATCACTTTTTGTTTTCAAATTTTTAAGTTTTACTGTTTTTCAGAAAATTCAAAAATCCAAAAATATGTTTTACATTTTAGGGGGAGTCGTTATTCAGAAAAACCAAAAACATTGAAAACTCCAAAAAGCCATAAAAATCAGAAAAACCCAAAATGATTTCCAGGAGAAAAAAGAGGAAATTATAGTACATCAGTGGGGATCTGACACATGCTAAAGATTTGAAATGTTATATAAGTCGTGTGTTGAATCTATATGATGTGTTGATAGGCTTCGTAGACCTATTACTGCGTGTTGGATACATATATATCAAACGAATTGTTATGTGGATGAACACCTCTTGGGCGTATGGTCTTAGTACCGTAATTTCGTTTGATAGGGTTTTTGTACAAAATTCGGAGGTTTCGTGTCGTTATGTTAATAGTCATCTGGGGATAGCCTATCTGATCTTCTGTCGTAAGGTTTTACGGACCTAGATCAGACAGGGTATCTTTATAAAAAGAGCTTTAGTGCCAAAACCTAAAGTTTTCGAATTGAGGAACTTTCAATGTATGACGATAATCAAAGATTATCTAATGCATCGTATCTAATCATTGATGCAAATCGTGATTGATATAAGCCCTCAACCTGGTAGGGTGCACAAGTTACTTTGTAGCATTAATTTGCTGACCTGTACACCTCTGTGCCTCAATACCTTGTAAATTACAGATAATGAAAGCATAATCACGCGTTACAATTAGTCTTTGTGCAAAATTTCCTTGATACGGGAGTATGTCGTGTGCGTGGGAACCACAGACAATGTTTTATATAATATAAATAACCGTATTACGCAATGCATAACAGTCTGCATGAAAGCTTATGTGGATAACAATATCAGTAGTTGCTGGATCACACATTGTCTTTAATGATAATATACAATAAAGATAAACGGTGTGATCAGATTTCTCAAAAACTGATATGATCCTCTTACCGGAAATCACAAAATGTTTACTGCTTTATGTTTACATTTCTACATTTTACATTTGCTTTTACTAAATATACAGAAACTCAAAAAGATTTTAGGTGTGTTTTAGCATAAATTTCAGAAAAACCAAAAAGATTTTACATTTCTGTGTTAATTTTGATAACCGATGGTGATTGATGGTCGTTTTCTGAAACTTGATGAAAGAATTTGAGTTTTGTATCTATCAAATGTGAAATGATGAATGTTTGAAGCTTAAAATATGTGAAAATGATTGAACGGGATTCGATTTTTAGATTTGGTAAAATTTTCAAAAATTCCAATCTTCATTCGCCCGGGTCGAATGTGGAATTTTTCTTAAATTCGAGCCTTTAACATTGGTCGAATGGGAGTGTTCCACTGTATTATTATACATTCGATCCCTATATCTACATTCGAGCCTTTCAGTAGGGTCGAAGGTAGACATAGTTTCTCGTTCACCCTATCCTACTGGTCGAATGTGAGTGCCTATATATACCCAGTCCCACATTCGAACCCTCATTCAAAATTTTTCAAAATTTTCTAAGATAAAAAAACCTTGTTGCCCTTGTTTCTTTAACCACTGATTCTTGTTACCTACTTGATTCTGATCAGTTTGATACCAATTTTGCAGGTAATGATCCAGAAACGAATACAGATTGTGGGGTTTTATGTTCCAACCCTAATATTGGACTGATTGACCATTTTTAAACTGTTTTAATCCAAATTGTTGATAGGATTTTAGTTTTAGATAGTTTTAGGGGGAGAATAAACAAAAATCTAGGGTAATAACAGACAGATTAAGTGTTTTGATCATTCAAACTTGGTGTAACCTAGATTTTACTTGAAAACTATCTAAAACTGAATGTTTGTAACAATTGATGGTTTAGAAAGCTTAGTCGGATAAAATAGAGGCTAAACAAATGAAACTTACATGTTAAATGGGTCTGAATTGCATTTTGAATAATTGGTCATATGAATAGACAGGTTCGACCAAAAATAAAGGGTCGAATGTGGCTTAAACGGTCGAATGTGACTTGTTCATAGGGGCGAATGTGGATCAAATGGTCGAATGTGGAGTTTTGTTGATATTCTTTCACATTCGAACTCAAAAACCACATTCGTACCTTACAATTTCTTCATTCGTATCCCCAATGGGTCGAATGTAGGATTTTCAAGATCAAATTTCAATTTTCCAAATTTTGTCCGTTTCTAATGAATTTTTATGTTTCTTTTTTGCAGAATTCTAAATTGCAGAACCACAAAACATTGAAGTACCAGCTGGATCGTCTGGAAAAGCCACTGATATAATTTTGGCAACTGCTGATATTGTTATCAACATAAACTCACATGCAGACTGTTATGCAATGCTTTAGACTGATACTGCTATGTATATTATAAACTAATTCACTTGTGGTTCCCACACACACGACATACTCCCGTATCAAGGAATTTTGGAGAAATATCCATTGTAACGCGTGATTATACTTTAGTTATCTGTAATTACAAGGTATGAGGCACAGAAGTGTACAGGTCAACAACTCAATGCTACAGAGTAATATGTGCACTCAACCAGGTTGAGATCTTACAGCAATCATGATTTGCATCAATGATTAGATACGATGTATTAGATAATCTTTGATTATCATCACATGTTTAAAGTTCCTCAATTCAGTAGCTTTAGGTTTTGGCATTAAAGCTCTTTTATAAAGATACCTTTCCTGATCTAGGTCCGTAAAACCTTACGACAGAAGATCAGATAGGCTATCCCTAGATAACTAATAACATAATGACACGAAACCTCCGAATTTTGTACAAACCCTATCAAACGAAATTACGGTACAAAGAGCATATGCCCATGAGGTGTTCATCAACATAGTAAATAGTTTTGATATGTATGTATCAGGCACGAAGTAATAAGTCTACGAAGGCTATCAGCACATCACATAGAATTAACATTTATCAAGCATTTTAACATTTTCAATTCTTTAGCAAGCAATAGATCCTCACTGATGTACTTTCATCTCCTCTTTTCTCCAGGAAAAATCATTTTTGATTTTCTGATTTTTTTAGATTTTGAAATTTTTCAATGTTTTTGGTTTTTCTAATAATGCTCCCCCTGAAATTAAAAACATATTTTTGGTTTTCGATTTTTCTGAAAGCAAAATAAAACGAAATAAAATTGATAAACCAAGGTGACGATTAGTCTTCTTTTTCTTTTATACCGTTAGCTTTTAAAAAAAAATCAAATGTTGATCTGTAAAAAGCTTTGGTAAAAAGATCAGCATGGTACGGGTTCGATAAGAAAATTTCATGGAGTTGTAAAAGAGCATGCATGGGTGGATACATGGTTGCATGGATCGAATGTGGTGAAGCAAATTGATGAATCAGGATGGTTTAGGGTTTTGGTGAAAGATATATATAAGTTTAATGAATTAGGTGATTTTCATGGTGAGGTGGTGGTGATGCCATTAGAATCTAGACGTTTGGCAAGTGAAGTTATGTGTAGGTGTTTTTAACATAATAATGATGGAATTCATTGAACATTATGGTTATTTGTGCTTGTGATGATGATGTACGTAAGTGAAGGTGTGGCTTAAGCTTGATTAAATTTTATTTTTAAAATTTTCTTAGTCTAGTTTACATGGCATGGGAGGTATGCATGCATGGAGCTTGGATTGGGTTCTCAAGTATGAGCGGGTTAAATAAAATCGGTTCTTGGTGGGTATGGATCGTGAGCTTTTTGAGGATAGTTTGGAAACTAAGCCAGGTAAGTGTTGTTATAGATTGGCATAGTAACCACGAGTTATTTAGTTACAGGTTTTGTACGAGACGAGTTGAGGTTCGAATTGGTTTTGCTTGTGATTTAGAAACTTTGCAACCAGTGAGTTCTTGAGCCTACTCTTTTAATTATTATTTTTCTAAATATTGGGCTATTGTGCATGCTAAACCAATATGATTATTTTTATGAAGGAAGTTACAAATATTTTTATCATGTTATAAATATTTTTGTATACGAATGAAATCCATATTAACTCATAGCTTAGGCATGAAACGTAAGAAGGTTTAAATATTTTTTTTGAAAAGCAAAACCCAAATAACAAGATTAGAACCAACTCAGGGTAATACTTTTTACAAACATATAAGTCTACCTTAGCAAAACATTTTACATAACGTACATAACCGGGTTACATGAGTTGGTTCGATGATTCGGGAAATCAACGGGAGTTGGTTCATACTTGCATAATGTCTATAATTGTCCATAGTTCAATGATTCGGGGAATCATGGGGGAAACACAAAAATACACATGAGTCTTGAGTCCCGTTTTTGGTGAAATTACATAATTAAGATGACTCATCAAGTATTATATGCCCATGATGATTATTAACTTGTGAATGCAAGATTTGGTGATTTGAGGTGTTAACATGTGTTAAAATAACTAAATTGAGTCGTGGATACGAATAAGAAGATGAAACTCCTCATTCGCATGACAAAGCATACGAATAGGAATTATAGAATCCCATTCGCATGGGAAATCACCAATTCTCACGGTTTAGTGTGCGAATGGGAGCAGACTATAAATTCATCTCTTTGCCTCATTTTCATCATTTCACAACCCTAACTCACCTCCAGGTGCTCTCTCTCAAACCCCAACCTGTAGAAACGAGTTTTTGTTCTTATTTCTTAGATCCTAAAGCTAAAACAAGTTTTATATCATTATCAAGGGAAGATTCAAGGTGTGTGAATCATCTAAACCCTTTTCAATACATTCTTACACATTTTTTGTAAACCTTAAGTGTCCAGATCTGATTATAAATAGTTTTCTTAAATAAAAACCTTCCTAACATCTTTTTAAAATAGATCTAGACCTACATAATGAGTTTTCTCACAAAAACCCAAGTGTAAATGATGTTGGTGACTATCTTATGTGTTTGGAATTGATGAAATGATGTGTGGATGATGTTTAGATATCTAGGACTGTTTTGGAACATGATTAAATGATATATGAGTGATTAATTGGTGTTTTGTGGATTTGTACCCATTTGAGGGTTTATGTTAGAAACCTAGGGTTTGTACCATGAACATAATGATGATAATATGATTAGGGATTCATTAGGGTGAGTTAATCTTTGCTTCATGATCTTGAAATGATGTTATTTCAATACTTTCCTTTTTGGGTAAATTTCTCATGCAATTGATGTGACATTTCCATATTTTGTCATTTTGGGTAAAGTGGTGATTTGGTATGTAAAATGGACGTATTGATAACTGAAATAGTTGTAGTAACATGTTATTATGGTAGATAAGGTTGACTATAGTGTTTGGTTGCATTTCGTGAATTTTTCGATTGGGTATGAAGGGTTTTTGCTCATCAAAATAGCTTAAAAATTGTGCAAGTATGAATGGAAACTCATTCGCATGGTCGACCATGCGAATGGGAGGAAAATTTTGTTGGATTATTTGTGCTTATCACAGTTCTTCAATGAACATTTATATTTAATATGTCAAAGTAAATGCAGCGGAATAACAATAAGTGTACTAAGTTAACAGTTCAATTTTAATAGAAGTAAATGCTCCCCCTCAAATTTATAACTAAAGCAGTATTGAAGTTAACATGAGAATCAAACAGTTAATGACTAAAATAGTTGTAAATGCTTCAAATGATTCTCATATATTAGAATGATATTCTGCAAGAGATATATAACATAGATGGTATGAACCCATTTATTTATAGATAGAAATAAACGTACATTGGAAGTATTAAAAGTAATACTATAATACTACATCCGGCTGTATTATTGGAACTTGTAGATAAAGTAACAAAACCTAATATAATACTAAACTACTGAAGTATAAGGGCGGTGGGAAGCTTCTACTGCAACTGCTGAAGAACAAACAACTTCTGATGACAAAGTTGTTCTTTAGGTGTTTGCATACTTAGCAAAATATGCAGAGAATAATTATACTATGGTTGAACTGGCTTGTCAATCCTCTTTGACCCAACAATCTCCCCCTGATTGATTTAGCCAAAAACTTATCTAATCTTTATTTAATCTTATTTTTTCTTCTGCAATCAAGAATTCTCCATATTTCTCTTACCATGGAGATCTTGAGTTGGTTAACTTGTTGTCCAATGAGAAGTGGTCCCTGTTCTGGTTCAAGATACTAAACAGCTAGAAGATCTTATGTTGAAAGGTTATTCAGCTCATGTTTGTGATGTATAACCTTGTAAGAACAGTCTTCTCTTTCCAAAACAATGGCATTTGATCGGTGATTGAAGGACCATTTCACTATATTGGATTTAGACTTATCAAAGTCCATCTTGTTGGGTATTATACCCTGTTCTTGGTTTAAACTTGATAATTGAGGTTCTTCAAGTTCAGTGATTATCAGGTTGGATCTCCTTCTGTATTCAACTTATACTACACCAGGTGTATCACTAGGATTAGGAATGTGATGTTCTGTGATCACATTGGTTTGTTTTTGTTATGTCATGGTTTAGGTAAGTTGATAGGCAAATGTAGCAGGATCCTTATGTTGTGTAATCACATGCTTTTCTTCCCAAGATATGTCTTGATCTACTATTTGATTACCTTCAAGTAGAATCATCTTGAAATCTGTCTTGACCTGTTCCTATGATTTGTTTTGCTTCTTGCCAGCTAGTTTGGAAGTTGGCTTTCTTGCAGGATCAAAAGTTTAGGAAACTTCTTATGGGTTAAATTTTTCAGGATTAGACTTATGCAAAGCCTTGAATCTTTTGTAGGTTTCATGGAGATCAGCTTCTTTCCATCTTGACAGTTGAGCTTTTGAACCATAGTCATATGTTGCCACTTCTTCAATTATTTGAACCCTTTTCAACTTCTTTTCTTTTTCAGCATTTTGTCTATCTGAAATTAATCTTGTTCTGTGTTCAAGTTCTGAACTTGAAAGATCTCTAAGAGAGTATCTTCTTGTCTTGCTATTTTTCACAATGCAGCTAATCAGCTGTTGTCTCTTGTCTTCCTCAGCAATTTGGATTTGTTACTCAACAATACTTTCTTCTTCATCTAACTCTCTAAGTTTGGTTTCATAGGTTTGAATTTGGTCATTGAAGCTCAGATCTCCCCTTTCTTCTATGTTGTTCCAAATCTCATCTTCCTTAGCTTATCTTTTGGCTGCTAATAAACCATTCTCCATTTCTTGTGATGAGAATGCAATTGGTGAACAGTTTAGGATGGTTGCAGTTGCAGGTATAAGCATAAGAATTTAGGTTAGAATTGGTTCAGTTACAAAAGAAGGTTAAGTTGTTGCTTGAGTTGCAACCGCTGAAGTGTTGGTCTGAGTGCCAACTACTGAAGGATTGTCTTCAGTACTTTTGGGTTGCTCTTCAGCAGTTGTTTCTAGGCCTTGGGAAGCTTTCAAAGCTTTTTCCCTAAGGAGCCTTTCTTGTTTTTCTTGCCAATCATGTCTTTCTTTTAGGGCAATTTCTTTTCTTGTTTTGAAAGATTCTTTTTGGGCATCCTTGAGTTGTTGAGCTTCTTTTGCCTTTTTAGAGGCTTCAAGAGAGATCTTTTCTGGTCCTTTTCCTTTAGCTGTCATCTCCCTCTTTTAGGCTTCATCCACTTCTGGAAACCAAGGAGCAGGAGGTGCATCACTAGATATATGCTTCCAGTTGTCTTCTGTTATCTTCTACTCTTCTTGACAACCCCTTCATCTTTAAATAAATGGCATTATTTATCATCTCCAATTGAGTTTTGTTTTTCAACTCCATAGCGGTTGTGAAGGTTTGGAGATTTGAAGAAATTAGGTGATGGAGTATTTGGTATAAAGGACCATCTGGGCTGCATAGCTGGCTCAGGTCTATGCTTGTAGCATAAGAAGATTGGGTAGGCTTTACATTCCAGTATCTGATCCAAAACAGAAAGATGTTGATGATATAAAAACTGAAAAGAACAATCATGTTGAAGTTGAAGATATCTCACACGAGGAGTATCCTGAATACTACAACATTCATAATGATACCAACATTCCAACCATTAATGAAGAATCTCTCAGACAAGCCGAACAGATTGCTAAAGAAAAGAGCAAGAAGATTTTAGTTGAAGTCTTTGACAATGAAGCTGAAAAAAGCAGAAGTCTTCAAGCAGTCTGATTCATTAAAGGAGTTGTTAAAGAAGCTGAGAGAAGATGAACTCAAAAAACCAAAACCTGCAGTTCAAGGCGATGTCTACAGACACCAGAACAAGATTTTCAAAGATCATGCATTAGCCTGGAAATACTTTCCACAGGTAAGGTGTATCAGGATCAAGTAGGAGAAGGGGATCTTGTATTTCAGACATTTTCATGAGATGAAGACATTACCTTACTTGGCTGTGAGAGATATCTTTAGACATTAGATTTCTGGTTGTGATCATTGGATGGCTGAGAGGATGACAAGAGAAAGTTATACGAAGTAGGATGCGTGTAGACCACAATATCCAAAGAGGATTGTGCATAAAGAGATTGATCCTAATAATGGTTTACCGAAGGTTACGCTGAAGTATAAACCTCCCAAAGTGATGAAACGGATTCCTTTGATGCGTATACAGCAACATTTTGCTCAAGACTTTTAGTTTTGGTATTATGATTGGGTTACGGGAGAAGCTGTGATAGTGCCGAGGGATAAGAATCTGAAGCTTATGGTGAAGAAGATACGTGTGTTCGATCCGATGTGGTTGATTAACTGTTCAAAAGAAGACATCGACGTGCTGTATTATAATCAGATTCATTTTGATGTGAGAGACATAGAACCTTCTTGGTATTTCCAAAAGGTTGCTATATTTTGTTTTGCATGGGGTATTCATGCTTATTATGATTACAATAAGGTGTTTGGTAAGACATTGAAGATTTATTGAACCGAAGAAACGTACACTTAAACAACAAGCTGAATCTGAAATGAGTGAGTGACAGAAGAACAAGATAAAGATCAAGCTTCACAATATAGCAGATGCAAGAACAATCAAAGCAATAGCCAAGGGGGAGTTTGTAGATGCATATGTGTGGCTATTGATTTTGGATTGTACATGATTGGCGAATAATTGAAGAATTGAAGTTTTGAAGATACCCATTCGACCTGTCGTGGGGTCGAAGGGATTTGATAGAGGTCGAATGAAGTTTGTGTTTATCAAGTTTTGTTTATTGATGTTCATTCGAGCCATGTAATGGTCAAACGAGTCCATTCGACCTATGCAGAGGTTGAATGTAGAAGTGTATATATATATATATATATATATGTGTGTGTGTGTGTGTGTGTGTGTGTGTGTGTAAGTCGATTTCAAGTTAGAACTTTTGGTCATTAGTCGTGTATGTTTGTGTGTGTTTTTAGAAAGTGTTCTAGAGAGTTCCAAACTAGGTTTTCATTAATATCTAAGCAATGTAAGGTTTTTATGAATCAATTATTAATGAAAATGACTTGAGAATGGATATTATTGTGTTCTGATCTGATTATTATCATTTTGCATGTGATATAGGGTTTCCGCACCAAGATTACTCATACTTGTGTTCTGATCTGATTATTATCATTTTGCATGGATATTATTGTGTTCTGATCTGATTATATCATTTTGCATGTAATGTTATTATTATTATTATATTACTAGGAAAACCTTACCATTTCCCCATAAATACCCCCCATACCTCATTTCATACACATACCCACACACATACACTTCAAGAAAAATCATCCAACTTCTTTCTTCTTCTTTTTCTTGGCCGATTACCCCCATCAACACAACAATCTTCTTGTTTTGTCCATGCAATCACATAAATGGACACTACAAGTTAGATAAGTTAGTGTTCTTGGAGATTTGAAGCTAAAGATCAAAGATTCTAGAGAGAGAAGCAAGGATTGGAGCCTTTTATCAAGGTAAGTTCTTGAACAGAAACCCATTATAATCTTTGTTTTAATCAAAACTTTCACCTAACAATCAAAGATAATCAAAGGGGTTTTTGTTAAATAAACAATGGAAATGAGATGTAATGAAAATAAAAATGGATACATATGTATATATGTGTGCCGTGAGTGTGTGTGTGTGTGTGTATATATATATATATATATATATATATGGGCCGCATACATGTATACATAGAGGGATAAATGTGAAATCAATTGTTTAGTTGATAAGATGATAGATTAAGCTTAGATCCTTTGATTTTAAGGACATGCAATAAGGTTTTCTGAAAGGATTCAGATCTGATGTAAAAGTGTAGTTTTATGATTTAGATGGTCTAATAAAATGGTATAATGATAGGATTGGTAAGATGTGGTTTAGTTGAAGAAGGTGTTTATGTTTAGGCATTGTTTTTGTTGAGTTTTTGAGGTAATTTAGACTTAAGTACAGGTCTGATCATAATAATAATAAGATGATTTTTATAAGCTTAAAATGGTGTAAAACACGATTGAATAGGTTCTACACACCTGGGATCCCTTGCATGTACGGCTTAAAATGCCTAAAATATGAGTTTTGATAAAGATAATCTAAAATTTATTTAGAATAGGTTTTTATATGTTAATATATAATGTAAAATAAAGGATAATTAAACATTTATAAAAAGATTTTGGTCGAAACTTGAATAAACACGTGAAAGATGCGCAAAAATGCTTGTTTTCGACAAAAACGACGCATCTAAAAGATTATTTTTAAATCTGATGTAAAACAGCTATTTTTCATTATAATGAGGATAAAAGTCTTTATTTAGGATGTAAGACATCCTTACCATGTTGACGGATGTTAACGGAACAAAACTATGTCTTAGAAGTCACTAAGAATGTGGATTTTGAGGTGTTTTAGTGATAGAATAAGCAAATGATTTAAGATGATGAATTGAGTATTATTAAAGTATAGATTTATACACTAAGTTGATGTGTGATATCGGCAATTTATACGGGATGAAAATTGTTAAGATAAGCTTTATTATGCGTTTTAATGACGTATTAACTGGAACTAGAAATACGAGATAGATCGGGTAATGACATTAAACATGAGATGATTACTTGAGGATGTTAGTAAAGCTAAGATGGTTTATGAGCGATTCATATTTATTTCTAGGGAGTATGCTCAAATAAGAATGACCGCATCTATACATGGATTTAGTTAGTATTGACGAGGTTAGACTAAGATATTACATACGAGTAAGCAATTATGTCATTGAAGGATTAATTCTAATAGATTACATGATTATAACATAAGATGGTTTCACATGCAAATGCGTAAGTATGGATTTAAGGAATGGGTAATTTGACGCTATATATGTATATGTAATGATTTAACTTTAAACCATTTACCAAGATCACCAAAGGGGTGATAGGGTAAGGATAAACGGAAATTTCATTACTTTGGTTTAACGAAAACAATAAAGTTTGGTGAAATATTTGATTAGACATAGGATGATTACTATAATAGTCTTGCATATTATAGGTTATAATAAGTAAAGGACTTTGATTGATTGATTTCGTGAATTTCTGCATTAAGGTGAGTTTCACGGCCCCTTTTCTTTAAATGTTTTTGAACGTTTTCTAAATCGGGGGATTAACATGCTGTATGAAGGGTAGGACTAGAATTGATGAATACTTGATGGCCTTAGGTAGTGTACGGGGTATTAATCTTTGTATTAGTACACGTAGGTCGTCTACGGACTGACATTCTCCGCACGCCTTAATCATTAACTCTTAGAGCCGTAGTTTATGTTGGTAGATCTATCGGGTTGATGACCCTTACCATCTGGTGAATTTTATTGATGCGGTAAAACATAACCTTTAAAAGTTGTTTCCTCATTAAATTGAGGTGGTAACTTGAGAGGCTGATTGTCGTGGCTTGATTAAGCACCTTAGGTTACATCATACATGTAGAACAAGCTAGTCTACATGATTCACTTCGAGTTTTACTCTATCATACTTGTTAAATTAAAACTTTATGTTTGATTATTTGCTATAAAACCTGTTAACTCGCCAACATTTTTGTTGATGTTTTTAAGCATGTTTTTCAGGTACCAATATTTAGGGAATTTGAGAGTGGGTTTAGCAGGCATTACGATGGACATGATGTTGGGACCATAAAATATAAATCATGAACTTATGTACTTATGATTTTAAATAATAAACTATGTTTTATATTATTTCTAAATAATTGTAAACATTAACTATGTAACTCGCTTCACCTTGGTATTAACATGTTTTTATTAAACTTTCTTAAGACCGGAAAAGTAAATATGTTTAACTAGAGACTGGTTGAAAGATGTCCATACGTTACTCACATGCGATGCTAGACTTTTCGGTAACAACTTCCATTACCTCATGACTTGCTTTTCGATGTGCGCTGTTGGGGTGTGACCGAAGTTGGTATCAGAGCAATGGTTATAGATAAGTAGGAGCTACTAGGTCTATACTATAACCATGAACGCTCTCAAAAATAAATGATTAAGTATTATTGGACTTAGTATACATTACCTAGAGTACCTTGAGAAACAATGTTTAGGTTGTTATGCCCTTATTTGGTAGTATGAATTAGGATTATGTGCTTCTATTATCTCTACGACTATATACTTATTAGGCACGAATACTACTTGTCACAGATTATGGCTTCGTCGAGCACCTGTTTTTCCAGCACCGAGAAGGAAACACCGCAAGTACCACACGTTCCCGAGGTAGCACCAGAGATTCCATTGGTCCGTAATCTTGATGAGCCAGGAGTAGGGTGGTTGGTAGAGCGAGATGATGAGGTAGTGGTTACACCAGCTGCAGTAGTACCCGTGACTGATGCACCCGCTAGTGCAGAGCCATTAGTTACTTCGACAGTTGACCCTAAACCAACTATGATAGCACCTCCTGTTGATGAGCCTATACCCGAGAAACCTTTGGACGCACATGGAGCTCGTACTGATACTAGGATTACCACACTTCAAGGGAAGTATGTGAGATTGGATATGAGGACTGATACTCTATACCATAGGATGGATGGTTCAGAGTTTAACTTTGATGATTTGAGTGCTAAGTTTGGTTTACTCCAGGAGCAGTCGGCAGCTATGAAGGGACGGATTGGTTCGTTGGATGATAACATTGATTTATTGGACGATAGGATTACCACTTTTGAGGAGGATGATGTGATTCAGAGTGATGTTCGATTTCAGTTACGTCATAGGGTTGAGAGGTTTGAGATAGACTTGGTGGAGGTACAGAGAAAGTTGTCGGAGATTTAGGAGAAGATGGCAGAGCAGGATGTTATGTTGGAGGAGATTGCAGTTTGTAGGGAAGGGATGGAGCAAAGACTGAAGGAGGCAGAAGAGAAGTATGAAGCCGCTACGGCATTGACCACCGTGTTGTTGATGTTTATGGCTACTATCCTTCGTGGAGGCAGGACCCCATGAGTTGTTTGTGTTTCTTTTGATTTACGAGTGCGTTAGACTTTACGTTTATGTTTTGATGGTCCAGTTGGACAAAACTTGTTGTGATGTTTTTGCTATGTTACTTTTGTTGGTTTTAACATTTTCAAGACTATGTGTATTTGATTTGAATGATTTCATGAATGATTTGAATTTGAAAGTTCTCTAATGTGTTGTTATGCATTTATGGAAGTAAGTGTTCTTGGTTTATTATTTAGACACATGGCCATGGTTATCTATTTTTATGTTATATTTTTAGATAGTAATAGGATGCGATTACTTTATGATATGATGATATTGTAGATATCATTTTAGGGATGATTTTGATGTCCTATATAGTAGACTTCAAAACCATTAGCTATTCCTTATATAAGATTCTCCCTCGAAATATAGTGAGCAAAGGAATTATGGCACCCGTAGCGAAAACTTATGCGAAGGCAGTAGATTTTTCACTTTCATTATCACCACAACAGTTAGCCAGGATGATAGCGCAACAAGTGAACTACGTACTTGATCAGCGTGAGGTTATGACGAAAGTTGGAAGCGACAAAGGTATTGGCACGTTAGGTGATAGTGGATTACACGAGCAAAGTATGATTGAAGGAGAAATTGATGCTAAGGGTTTGGCAGGTAGACACCCTTGAGATTTGGTACTAAATGTTTCATAAGGTTGTTATTTTTGATCATATATCAAATAGTAACTTTGTGCGTACAAATGAAACGGGAAGTCCAAAGCGAGGTTGTGATTACGAGACGTTTATGTCTCATTACCCTCGAACATTTTCAGGAACTGAGAATCCGACAGAGGTTATTACTTGGATTAAGGAAGTAGAGTCGGTTATGATGACCAGTAATTGTTCGGAAACTCAGAGAATTAGATACGCTATATGTCTTTTTCGGGATGATGCTATTTCTTGGTGGAATACGCGAGTTTGGCCATTTAATCAGGATGCCACGTATAATCTTTCTTGGAATGAGTTGAAGGATATGTTGTTGAAGGAATATTGTCCTCCTAGTGAGATGCAGAAGACGGAAGTTGAGTTATGGTCACATTCCATGCAAGGAATAGGAATAGAGGCTTATACGTCTAGGTTCCGTGAGTTGGTTAGGTTAGTACCACGTTTGTTTGCTTCTGAAGCAGCTTGTGTTGAACAGTATATTTGGGGATTGACACCACAGATTAGAGATATGGTGATATCGTTGAATCCGACTACTATGCAGAGTGCGATGTACTTGGCAAGTTCTTTGACGGAAGGAGCCGTTAAAACTGGATTATTGATTGAGCATACAGGAACTCAAAAGGATCCCATCGAAGTGGATGAGGAGAATCCAAAATCAACAGTAATGTCGGTAGGAGTCAAGAGAAAGGGATTTAGTGAATCAGGAAAACGATGAAAAGGTGGTAAGAACAAAGACCAGAAACGAAAGAAAGGAAAGGTCGGTGGTGATTTTAAAATAGAGAAGAGTAGGGAAATGATTCCCAAAGGTTGGCAATTTGATTTTCTTGCTAGAAGAGGGATTATTTGCAAAAGGTGTGGATATTTGGGACACATGGCTTCATAGTGTAGAGTAGACCTTGCAACGAAGGCAAGTAAGGAAAAGATGGAGCAAGGTTGTTTCTTTTGTAAGAAAAGAGGACATATCAGGAGAGATTGCCCAGAGCTTCACCGAGATGACGCAAAGGAGCAAGGCATGGAAGAATTTTACCAAAGCGTTAAGCGCTAAGAGTCCGTTGTAGTGATCGGTATGTTTTTATTCTTTTATGCATATAAGTTATTACTTTATTGTCACTATTGGTAGTTATAGTTCGGGATGTTAGGAATTTAGGTTATTGGTGGTTATGATGAAACCTCATTGGATGTGATTGGAAATGGAATTTTAAGTCAAGGATATTCCGTAACAATTTATGATAAGGTTGATGGAAGGATGCGAATAGCGATGTTCCTATCAAATGGAAGTTTCAGAATTAAGGAAACCATGTAGTTTTTCAGTAAAGACGGATTATGAGATTGTCATTTGTCATAGGTAATTGAGGTTTAGTAAATGGAATTTGTTTGGCGAAAAAATTAAGAAGCCCTTGGAACCTTTGGAATATAGTATGAATGGAATTTTTGTTTGTTAGGACAAAGAGGATTGGTGAAACCACTTTTGCAAACCTTAGTCTAATTCACTTCTGTCAAAATATTCTAAGTATAGAACTGTTGAAGAAGGAAGATCAAACTGCTGAAGAAGAGATTCCACAAGTACTGAAGAAGAAAAGTCATCAGAAGTTCTGAAGTTCAAACCAGACATTTCTACTGAAGAACTACTGAAGGCAAACTACTCATCAGTAGTTTGTCATTCATCAGTAATTATGAGAAGATCTTTTCTACCGCCTTTTGTATCAGTAGTTTATTAGTTTCTGAACTTGCTTTTTGGCAAGGTTCATGTATTTGTAAAGTCTATAAATAGAAGGGTTCATCCCTCTGTTTTAGACATTGATTTTAATACAGAAATCCTTCAAAGCATATTATTGTTATTTCCATTTCATATTTATTGAGAATCTGTCTAAGTGTTTCATTCTCATTCAATACATAGATTCTCAATAAATACTTATCATTTATTAGTTTCTCAAACATCCAGGGGGAGTAATAACTCCTGTTGATAAGTGTAGCTTTAAACTCATAACATTCCGCTGTGCTATCACTGATCAAGAACTTGCTAAACACCTAAGTGTTCACTAGCAAGTTCATTCAAAGAGCAATACTGATCCAACAATTGGTATCAGAGCGACTGGTTTATCTGATCACATATCAATCTAACACATTGAGAATCAGACACAGGCTCTTATTGATATTCAATAAAGGATTATAAGCTCACTTTTATCAACATCCATCACATTAAGAGATATTTGACAAATCAATAATCTTTAAAATGGATCCTCATAATACTGGTTCTGCCAATAAACCTGCTATGCTAGTAAGAAATGAATATAACATCTGGCAAAGGAAAATGGCACATACCTTATCACAGACCAACACAGGTTGCTGGAAATATGTGATATATGGTCCTCATAAACCAGTAAATATTAATCTTGAAACTAAAGAAGAGATTCCTAAAGACCCAAAATACTATACAGATGATGATTTCCTAAAACTTGAGCTTGATGCTAAAGCTTTCTCTATGTTGGCAATGGCACTCCCAAATGAAATCTACTCTGACCTATTACATTATGATAGTGCCAAAGAGCTTTGGGACTGCCTCAAAGAACAGTTTGGAGGAACTGAAGAGGTGATTGCCAACACCAGAGAAATCCTGGCTCAACAATATGAAACTTTTGCTTACATTAATGGGGAAACTTTAACAAAACAATTTGAAAGATTCTCCTCATTAATATCTGAGCTAAAATTAAATGGTCAGACCTACTCAACTGTATCTATGCTTCATAGATTTTTAAGGTCTTTACCTGAAAAATGGGAAACATACTCTATAGTCTTAAGATCTTCACCAGAATTTAGCTCCCTCACTCTTACAAAACTTCATGGGAGATTACTTACTTTTGAAAGAGAAATTGATCAAAAGAAAAAGTTACAAAGTTCTGGAAAAACTGCTGATGACTATCTACCAGGTAGTACAGCACTATTGGGACAAGACTCACCAACTTGTTCAAATAGTTTTGGATCTTTTGACCATATTGACATAACTGCTGGGATCTCATCTGAAAGATCATTCCCAGGTTATGACAATAATGATTTTGGTCAAACTGCTGATAACATGTGTTTTATCATGGATGATTTAAATAATTTCAGCAGTGATGACTTAGAAGAAATGGATATTTTGCACCAACTGGCCATGTTAAGTTTTAAAACAAATAAATTTTACAAAAGGTCAGGAAGGAGGTTTCCAGGACTCAACAGTTCAACAAAAATTGGTTTTGACAAATCTTAACTTAGATGTCACAAGTGTCAAAAGTTGGGACACTTTGCTAGAGAGTGTAGAAGCTCTGGCTTTAGCCAATCTCAGTTTGGAAACAATTTTAACCCCAATTATAACAGGAATAATGGAACACAACGGAGTGCACATTTTGTACAGGCACAAGCTCTACAACACCAATATGTGCCACAAGTACAATATGTACAGATGCCTGCTCAACAGATGCAGAGCCAACAATCAATCCCTCCCTTTCCAGCTGCTCAACAACCTCCACAGCCTCAGCAACCCTCTCAACAAAGTTTATTTACTTCAGGGTATGTTGACTGGAGCAGTCTTCCTTTTAACACCACAGAGTGTAATCCTGATGCAGACAACAAGATGTTTGACATCAACTGGGGAGAGCCTGACAATGGCAGAAAGAACTTTGCCTTAATGGCATTTGAGGGATGCACCTCAAAATCTGCCTTGTCACAGGTATCAAAAGAATCATTGACAAAACTGTGTTCAAATTCTTGCAAAGAATCTTTTGCTCTCATAAGAGAGACTAATGTGCACTTACAAGGAAAAGCAAATGACTCTGAGAGAAAATTCACTCAGATGAAATGTGATTTAGAAAGAAAACTTTCTGCAAAAACAAAAGAATTTTCTAAATTAGCTAACACTGCTATTGAAACCCAAGCACAAATTAAAATCATGATAAATGACCTAGGAAATGTCAGAAAAGAGCTTGCTGACACCAAGGTCACATGTGAAAAATGGGTTGAATCTTGTAAGGGTTACCAACTATTGCTAAACAAACAAAGTGCTTCAAATGTTAGGTTTGGCATAGGGTGCAATCACACTGAAACACCAACAGATTTTTCCCCCAAAACTAAGGAAGATGGGAGAAAAATTGTTTCAGGTGAAACTTCTGAAGAGAAAGAATGCACATCTTTCCATGAGAACTTTCTAAAAACTCACAAGGAAAGTTCTTCAGAAGTACTGACTAATTCTGACTTTAAGCAATCAGTAGTTTCAACTACATCAGGAGTTGAGAACCTGAAAACTACTGATGACCTAAAACCAATCAATACAGTCAGAAACTTGTCTTTGAAAGAAAAGACAAAAGAATGTGAAATCTGTGGTCTGTTCAACCACAAGACAGAATTTTTTAGATACAGAAAAGGTATTCAGTACAACAAGAAAAATCAACAACTGGTTGTGGGAAAACAAATCAAAAATGATTTTGTAAAAACTTTTTCTCCCAGGAAATAACAACCAGTAAACACCTTTTTCTCAGAAAAAGACAAAAATTTCAACAAAATCTCAACACCTTTTCTCAGAAAAAGACAAAATCTCAACAAAGATCCAAAAAGACATGGATTTCTCAACTTGGTCAAGAACAAACTGTAAATGTTCTCAAGAGCAAACCCAAAGCCAAACTAGCTTGGGTTCCTAAATCTAACTAATTTGCTATCTTGTGCAGAGAGTTTCCAGAGGCTTAAATAGCATTTGGTATGTAGACAGTGGAGGCTCAATGCACATGAAAGGATGCAGATACCTGATAAACAATTTTATCAGTCAAAGAGAAGGATCTGTATCCTTTGGGAACAATGTTAAGGGATATGTGCTAGGACATGGCAATGTCTCCTCTGGCAAAATACAGTTTGACAAGGTCAATCTGGTTGAAAACCTTGAGTACAACTTGCTGAGTGTGTCACAAATGTGTGATAAAGGATATTCTTCCTTTTTCACAAAGACAGCATGCAAGATCATATCACCAACAGGCCAGAAGTTGATAGAGAAGATCATTGAAGATCACACTTTGTTAATAGCCAAAAGATGTGGCAATGTCTATGTAGTGGACATTGAAAAAGACAAAGTACTGAACAACACTGCCTGTTTCTTCTCAAAGGCATCAACTTCAGAGACTGATCTCTGGCACAGGAGACTTGGCCATGTGAACTTTAAAACCATAAATAAAGTCACAAAAATGGGCTTGGTTAGAGGTCTACCCTTAAAAGTATACCAGTGTCAAGAACACTGTGTATCCTGTTTAAAGGGAAAACAGCATAAGTCCTCCTGTAAGTCTATTGAAGAATCAAAAACAACTGCATATCTTCAACTACTCCATATTGACTTATTTGGGCCTGTAAAAATCATGAGCCTTGGTAAGAAGAAGTACTGCTTAGTCATCATTGATGACTACTCAAGATTTACATGGGTATTCTTCTTATTTTCCAAGGATGAGGCTGCTGAAATCATCAAGTTCTTCATTCTACAAGTAGAGAAGCAATATTCTCTACCTGTCAAAACCATTAGAAGTGATAATGGGACAGAGTTCAGGAACAAAACTCTGGATGAATTCTGTTTGTCTAAAGGGATTATTAGACAATTCAGTGTTCCCAGAACTCCTGAACAAAATGGTGTAGTACAAAGGAAGAACAGAACTTTAATTGAAGGAGCAAGAACAATGTTAGCTGATTCTAGCCTACCTTTATACTTTTGGGCAGAAGCAGTTAACACATCATGTTATGTTCAAAATAGAGTCCTTATTGTCAAGAGACATTCCAAGACTGCCTATGAAGTTCTTCATGGCATGAAGCCCCTTATCTCCTTTTTCAGGGCTTTTGGGTGTCAATGTTTCATCTTGAACATTAAGGAATCTATTTCAAAGTTTGCTGCCAAAGTTGATTCAGGTTACTTTCTTGGTTATTCTTCAACTAGAAAGGCCTACATGGTTTTTAACTCAAGAACCAGGGTAGTAGAAGAAACACTGAATGTCAAGTTCAATGAGTCAAAACACACTCTCATTCCAGCATATCCTGCTGAACTTTTTGACCTTGACAGCTTCCATTTTGGACCTGAAAAGACTGTCACTTCATCCAAACCTACTTATTATGGTGATCAAAGGTTTGATGATGAGGATCCAGCACCATGGACTCCTCAAACAATCATTAAGTCAACTTCAAAACCATCAGAAGTTTCACAAACTTCTGATTCAACAAATGCTGAGGAACAAACTCAAACATTTGCTTCAGCACCTGCAACTACTGAAGACATTGAAACTACTGAACCATATATAATAGACCTCAGTAGTTTGTTTGAAGAACATGAGCCACCAACACCTGTCAGTGGTTTACAACAACTGATCGAACACAAAGACCATCCACTTGATCAAATCGTGGGTGATATTGCATCAGGTGTTCTTACAAGAAACCAGCTTTCCAACTTTTGTCTCTTCTCAGCATTTATTTCACAGTTGGAACCAAGGAAGTACCAGGAAGCCCTCAAAGACAACAATTGGGTGCAAGCAATGCAAGATGAATTGCTTCAATTCAACAAGCAACAGGTTTGGGAAATCTGTCCCTTACCACCAAACAAGCAACCAATTGGCACAAGATGGGTTTTCAAGAACAAACAAGATGAAGCTGGTATGATAATAAAGAACAAGGCAAGACTGGTAGTACAAGGTTACTCTCAAGAAGAAGGAATTGACTATGATGAAACCTTTGCTCCAGTTGCAAGGCTTGAAGCCATCAGGTTATTTCTGGCCTATGCCATTTCCAACAAAATAAAAGTTTATCAAATGGATGTTAAGAGTGCATTTTTGTATGGAAAGATAAAAGAGGAAGTGTATGTTTGTCAGCCATCTGGGTTTGAGGATCCTTCTCATCCTGAGTGGGTGTACAAACTACACAAAGCTCTTTATGGGCTTAAACAGGCTCCAAGAGCCTGGTATGACACACTTTCAACCTTTTTACACAAAAATAACTTCACAAGAGGTGCCATTGATAAAACTCTTTTTATAAAACAGGTTGGAAATCATGTCTTACTTGTTCAAATATATGTTGATGATATCAATTTTGGTTCAACAAACACAAAACTGTGTGATGAATTTAAGAAACTCATGCAATCAAAATTTGAGATGAGTACAATGGGAGAACTGCAGTACTTTCTGGGACTATTGATTAAACAACAATCAAATGGAACTTTTATACATCAATCAAAATATGTTAAAGAATTATTAAACAAATTTTCTTTACAAGACTATAAATCATGTTCCACTCCCATGACACCAACCACACAAGTTGAACCAGATGATCAAGGAAAACAGGTTGATCAAACCATGTATAGATGTATGATAGGTTCCCTTTTATATCTAACTGCTTCTAGACCAGATATTATGTTTTCACCATGTGTCTGTGCTAGATATCAATCAGCTCCTAGGGAATCACACCTCATTGCAGTCAAAAGAATCTTCAGATATCTGAAAGGAACTCCAACACTTGGAATTTGGTATCCTGCTTTAAGCAATACCAAGTTATCAGCTTTTTCAGATAGTGACTATGCAGGGTGTAAAATGTCATGAAAATCAACATCTGGTGGTTGTCAATTCTTGGGAAACTGCCTAGTGTCCTGGCAATCAAAGAAACAAACATCTGTTGCAACTTCAACTGCTGAAGCTGAATACATTGCAGCTGCAAGTTGTACATCACAGATACAATGGCTCCAATATCAACTTCTTGATTATGGGATCAAAGAGACCAAGACACCATTGCTTGTAGACAGCAAATCTGCCATTAGCATCATTCAAAATCCTGTTCAGTTTTCAAAGACTAAACACATTGAAATCAGGTATCATTTCATAAGAGATTGCTATGAAAAAGGCAAGATTGAAGTGAAACATGTAGCAACAGCTAATCAAATAGTTGACATATTCACTAAACCCCTTGACACATCAACATTTCAGAAGTTAGTATCCATGCTTGGGATGCTAAATTTGTAAGTGTTTCTCTTTACTTTTCTGCACATATTTTTTATTTTTCACTTACATCTATTTTCAAAATTGAAAAACTTCTGAAAAACAAACAAGAGAGAAACTACTGATGAACAAAACATCAGTATGGGGATATTTTCTGAAAAGTGATTAACTTCTGATAAAAACAACCTTCAGAAGTTATGAATAAAGTATTTATAAAGTATTCTCATCAGTTGTTCAAAAATACTGAAGAGAAAGTGGGAACTACTGATGAAAATAATTCTTCATCAGCAGTTTAGTCAAAAAGGGCAAATTAGACTTTTCCCACATCAGAAGTTTGACCTAGGCGGTTTAAAACTTCTGATAAAGAAATTCTGACCTAGGCGGTTTAAAACTTCTGATAAATACCTTTTCCAACACTTATCCATTCAAAAAGCAAAAATTCCCTCCTTCTCTCTCAAGAAAGCTCTCAAACCCTGAACCTGCAAAAACACTGTTCGATTCATACACACACAAACCACATGGCTTTAGTTCTTAAACAGGGACACAATCTTAGAGCCTACTTAGAAAAACAAGAAGGCTGGTCCCAATACGATGAGATCATTGATCTCGTCGTCAAATCCCAATATTTCACCGCTCTCACAATAGACCCACCAATACATCCTGAAACTCTCAATGAGTTCTGGGCTAAGGCTGAGACAGTGATGGTGGACGATGAGGTTATCTCTCTCAACTCAACAATCAAAGGGAGACAAATGGCCATCACACCGGCCACACTTGCAAACAGACTGGGGTTGAATGATGTGAATGCCCCTGAAAAGTTTGAAAACTCTGCAATCCACCTAACCATGACTGAATGTGGTTATCAAGGTACTCTCTAACAAGCTACAATCTTTAAAAAGTATTTTGAACCAAAATACAAACTTTTGTTTCATTATATAATTATGTGTTTGAGTCCTAAAACAGGGTCTTATAACCAGATGCCCTCAACCTTTCAACCAATTTCTCATTCCATTGTGAATGAAACAAATTACAGGGCATCAAAACTTTTCTTTAATGAGTTGGTGTTACATCATAATAACACTAAAAAGAAGTTTTTGTTATACACAAGGTTCATTATGCAATGCATAATCAAAGAACTGGGTGATGAGGTGCTTGTGGGTAAAACTGAAATTTTGAAACCCTTAACCTCATAAGCATACTCTAGGCACAACAAACAGGCTGCCTGGCCAGAAGATGACCAAGGGGAACCAGAACCAGTCCCCATGGAACCCTCATCTTCCAAACCTACACCCCCAAAGGCCAAGAAACCCAAGGTACAAAAACAAAAACCCACCAAACCTAAAAGAAAAGCTGTTTAGGAGGTTGAGATGCCTGAACAAACTATTGTGCAATCTGCACTTCTTAAAGATGTGACTGAAACATCCTCTCAGTCTCATCCATCTCAAACCCCACCAAGAGCTCCATTCACAATTCTTTTCAAAAGAAAAAGACTTAAGAAAACCATTCCTATTGATGCTTCTTTTGAAACTGCTGAACCCACTGCCCAAACTACTGAACCAGCACCCCAACTTTCTGAACCTGATTTTGAAATAGCCAAACTTCTCTCTGGGTTAAAAGAGAAAGTCCCATCTAAACATGTCAGTCCCCAACAACCACATCAAACAGGGGACATAGCCTTAGAATTTGACATGGATGTGGACACTCAAAGCCCTAACCAAAGAGATGAGGATGAACCAGGGTCTCTAAGCCCAAACATAGAAACTCTTGGTACTTTTGAGGCTGCTACTACTCATTTACCACCCAGTGGTGGATCTGAGGAAAGAAGCAACATAGCTAAGACCTCAACTGTGGCAACTACTGATGAAGGCTTAATGCCTGAGGTAGGAAATCCTCTGAACCAAGAAAAAGAGGTACATGAGACAACTGAGTTGGGCTCAGCTCATGATGTAACTGATACAGTCCTCATTGAGGATGTAATCAGGGATTCAGATGATTCCATTGACTTGGATGATGTTTCAAAACACCAAACTACTGAATTGACGGCTACAAGTGAAGGTCCTGCACCTGGTGTATCTATGCTCAAGGAGCTAGTCACACCATATCAGGTTAAAGCCCACTTAATCCCTGATTCCCCTATAGTGGCATCTTCTGTACAACAAGAAGATCAACCAAAAACACACCCCTCACTACAAATGCCTACCCAATTCCCTAGGCAATCCAGCATAGACATGAACCAGCTATGCAGCCCAGATGGTCCCTTATATCATATGATGAACACCCTCATCAAAAATCACTTCCAAACATACACAGCTAACTTGGAGCTATCCATAAAGAACCAAGTTGGGGTGATATAGACAAAGATGAACGATATGTCCAACAAGATTGACTTCAACAGCAAACAGATTGCTAATCTTACAGGTCAGTTCTCCCAACCTTCAACATCAAAGCCTGATGAAGCCAAAAAGGGGGAGAAGACTAAGGAACCTATGGAGTCACTTGAAGCCAGGAAAAAGGCAAGAGTGGCTATCCAAGAGAGAGAACAAAGAAACCAAGCCAGAAAAGAAAAACTGGCCCAACAATTTGGTGTCTCTATTCAAGAAGTAGAAGATGCTGAAAAGTCTGATGAATCCCAAGGGCACAATGAAGAAACCTCTGATGGACAAAGTTCTGATGAAGAATCAGAAAGTACTGAAGACAATCCTTCAGTAGTTGACAAACCTTCAGTAGTTGTCAACCCACCAGATGTTAACACTTCTAACACTCAAACTACTAAACAAGAGCCTTCCAGAT
Organism: Ambrosia trifida; assembly: GCA_028751855.1. Taxonomy (NCBI): domain Eukaryota; kingdom Viridiplantae; phylum Streptophyta; class Magnoliopsida; order Asterales; family Asteraceae; genus Ambrosia; species Ambrosia trifida. The sequence goes on along the minus strand of CM054127.1, from coordinate 71,666,848 downwards.
CAACTGAACTTACTCAACCAACTCATGTTCCTCCTAGGCCTTTTACAACAGTTACCACTATAACTGTACTAAACCCTTCTTCAATCTCTCAATCAGCAGAACTTCTTGAGAAGAGTTTAGTGGAAGCTCAGAAGAAAGCCAAGGAAGATCAGATTTGGAAAAATCTGGAAGAAAGGGATGACTTGGACTTAAGCCTGGATGAAAAGCTACAGGCTTATGAAGCTGAACTTCAAAGGCAGGCTAGCCTATACAGAATTGCTGAGTAAGACAAAAGACATCAACTGATGTCTTATATTACTAAGAACAGCAAGATCAAAGCCCACACATTAAAGAGACTCTCTATGGAAGAGCTGACAAGAAGAGCTCAACTTATTGCAGACAAACTTGCAACAAGTAAAGATGCAAAAGCCAAGAGAGCTCAGATGATAGAAGAACTAGTAGCTAATGGTTATGGTTCAAAAGCCTCTGTGTCCAAATGGAAAGAAGAAAGATTAATGGACACTTACAGAAAATACAAGGCTGCAAGGGCTGCAAATCCAGAGAAGTTTGAAACTGCTGAAGTATCAACTTCAGTAGTTAGAACTTCTGGTGTTCAAAGAAGACCAGCTACTCAAAAGAAGAAATCAGAGGAGAATTTGAAAACTGATTTTAGAATGGTACTACTAGAAGGAAGTACAGTAGTCCATTCTGACTTTGACATTGAAGAAAAACCTCTGATCACACAATTCAGGGATCCTTCCACCTTTGCCTATCAAATCCAGAAAACCATCAAAGACAAACTGCACACTATGGTAGTTACTGAGCATCATTTGCCAACTTTTCAAATACCTAATGTGATGCAACAAGAACAAGGAGGTGAATCCCACCTGAGAGTCACTGAAGTTGAAAACATCCAACACTCAGGAGAATCCCAGGGTACCACCATGGTTCCCTACACTTTAGACTTTGACAAGTCTAAGGTACCTATCATCAGATGGTCCTTTACTGATAACAACTCAGTACAAGTGACAAGAAGAGATCAGACAAGCAGAGCCTATAAGTCCATGAATGATCTGAAGAAGCTATCAACTTAAGACCTGCTTACAATCCAACATCTAGAACCACAAAAAGGATCTCTCACTGATGAGCAGCTGAACCAGCTGAAGAATTCCATGTTCAAATGAATATGGAAAATTGTGAATGACAGAAGAAAACAATAAGGAATTAGTAAGGTTTTCGCTTCATCAATCCAAGGGGAGATTGTTAGGACAAAGAGATTTGGTGAAACCACTTTTGCAAACCTTAGTCTAATTCACTTCTGTCAAAATATTCTAAGTATAGAACTGTTGAAGAAGGAAGATCAAACTGCTGAAGAAGAGATTCCACAAAAACTGAAGAAGAAAAGTCATCAGAAGTTCTGAAGTTCAAATTAGACATTTCTACTGAAGACAAACTACTCATCAGTAGTTTGTCATTCATCAGTACTTATGAGAAGATCTTTTCCACCGCCTTTTGTATCAGTAGTTTATTAGTTTAGTATTACTTTTGCTTTATGTACAAGTTCCAAGACTGCAACTTGTTGCAACTTGTTTCTGAACTTGCTTTTTGGCAAGGTTCATGTATTTGTAAAGTCTATAAATAGAAGGGTTCATCCCTCTGTTTTAGACATTGATTTTAATACAGAAATCCTTCAAAGCATATTATTGTTATTTCCATTTCATATTTATTGAGAATCTGTCTAAGTGTTTCATTCTCATTCAATACTTAGATTCTCAATAAATACTTATCATTTATTAGTTTCTCAAACATCCAGGGGGAGTAATAACTCCTGTTAATAAGTGTAGCTTTAAACTCATAACATTCCACTGTGCTATAACTGATCAAGAACTTGCTAAACACCTAAGTGTTCACTAGCAAGTTCATTCAAAGAGCAATGCTGATCCAACATTGTTTAAGTTGCATCTTAGAAGTAAGTTGGTAATTACTATTAAGTGAATCTTTGAGGTTTTGAATTAAGTAACATCGAAGAAATGTGAAGTATCCAAGAAGACTATTAGAGTGACTTGGAAGATTAAGCAATCCATTATTAGTAAGGATGTATATAGATAGCTATCAGTAAGGAAGGTTGAAACCCTTATTAGATGCGTAATGATTATAGAAGGTTGATTGAGTTTACCGCCCTAAGGAAAGGTTGGAGAATGTGGAAATGATATTCATGATTCAAGAAAAATTGTGAATTAAGGAATGATTACGAAATATGATTTATACATCAGACGTATGTTGTGATTAGATTTTCTTTAGGATAATAAGGAGATTTTTGAGAATTTATCTCATTAAGAAAGAACTACCTAGAGGTTTGAAGGAAAGACGTGTTTTGAGATAATATTTTGGTGATTTTTAGATTACATTTCGGATAAAGGAGAAGGTCTGCGAGATTGACTTCAGTAGGCGCAAGCAAGGAAAAGTATTGATATCGTCTTTTGGATGGATGACAAACAAATACAAGGTTTGTTTAAAGCGCTAGGAAAAGCGAATGTCATGTGACTAAGTTGATAAAGGAAAACGCAATAAATCCGATAAGGAAACGGGTGATTAATATTAAGAAGTATTACTGGAAGGAAATCACATAGTATGGAACATTGTGGCGTGGAAAGTAATAATCACCACTTTATTAATTCAAGATAGGCAATCAATGATCGGATTAAATTAGTAATTTACCACGGAAAGGAGTTAGATATGCTAGATTTTTCATCTTTGGAAAAGGTGATGATATTGATAGTAAACTTGGAAAAGCAATTTGTATGAAGTTATGGCTTATGGATATAGTTGTACCTGAGCTAGGAATATTGTGAGAACACCTTGAGTTCCATGAGTAGTTCTATATTCGTTAATGATTTGGGCAAATGTTCTTAGGAAGATCGGCTAAGGATGGACATAAGCCAGTTCAGGATAATATAGGATAAGGTCGAGTTTAGACGGACGTCATAGCAGGATATCCTCACAAAGAGATAAGCTCTATTACGAAATCAGTAGTATTTGACAAAAATTTTGAGGACGAAATTTCTTAAACGAGGGGAGACTATGACAACTTTCAAAATCCGGATATTATTCGTTTACGATAATAATCACCGTAAGGATGATGAGCTATATATAGTGTACTTGATAGAGGAAAATTAGAGTTGTTAGAAGCTCAACAGTAATTTTCAAGTAATAATTGGATATTTGATGGAATTTTAGGAACTTCCAGATTGTTTGATAACGGGTTATCGGTATTGATTGATGACGACCCGGTTAATATTTTAGAGCCTGGAATTGATCTGTAAGGTATGAAATAATATATTAGAGTAAAAATATTGTTAAGGCTAGTATAGATTTTAATTAGTGGCTTTGAACCGTTAAGGCCGGAAAGTTGCGTGTTTTAGATTTTTAGCGCAAATCCGAGACCCGGAACGATGAGAAAACCTCTAATATGATCGAAATTAGCTAAAAATAAATATTAGTGTAGGGGAATGTTATTATGGACCGAATAGGTAAAAACCTTAATTTATTATTACGAAAGGGGATTTTATGGGATAGGAGATTGAGTATTATGTTTTAAGATTTATAAAAAATATATATAATACCCAAACCCCCTCCCCAAAACCGGTCGAACACCCTCCCCCAAATAATACCACTGTGATTATTATTATTATTATTATTATTATTATTATTATTATTATTATTATTATTATTATTATTATTATTATTATTATTATTATTATTATTATTATTATTATTATATTACTAGGAAAACCTTACCATTTCCCCATAAATACCCCCTATACCTCATTTCTTACACATACCCACACACATACACTTCAAGAAAACCCATCAAACTTCTCTCTTCTTCTTCTTCTTGGCCGATTACCCCCATCAACACAACAATCTTCTTGTTTTGTCCATGCAATCACATAAATGGACAATACAACTTAGATAAGTAAGTGTTCTTGGAGATTTGAACCTAAAGATCAAAGATTCTAGAGAGAGAAGCAAGGATTGGAGCCTTTTATCAAGGTAAGTTCTTGAATAGAAACCCATTATAATCTTTGTTTTAATCAAAACTTTCACCAAACAATCAAAGATAATCAAAGGGGTTTTTGTTAAATAAACAATGGGAATGAGATGTAATGAAAATAAAAATGGATACATATGTATATATGTGTGCTGTGAGTGTGTGTGTGTGTGTGTGTGTGTGTGTATATATATATATATATATATATATATATATATGGGCCGCATACATGTATACATAGAGGGATAAATGTGAAATCAATTGTTTAGTTGATAAGATGATAGATTAAGCTTAGATCCTTTGATTTTAAGGACATGCAATAAGGTTTTCTGAAATGATTCAGATCTGATGTAAAAGTGTATTTTTATGATTTAGATGGTCTAATAAAATGGTATAAATATAGGATTGGTAAGATGTGGTTTAGTTGAAGAAGGTGTTTATGTTTAGGCATTGTTTTTGTTGAGTTTTTGAGGTAATTTAGACTTAAGTACATGTCTGATCATAATAATAATAAGATGGTTTTCATAAGCTTAAAATGGTGTAAAACACGATTCATATCTATTTCTAGGGAGTATGTTCAAATAAGAATGACCGCATGTATACATGGATTTAGTTAGAATTGACGAGGTTAGACTAAGATATTACATACGAGTAAGCAATTATGTCATTGAAGGATTAATTAAAATAGATTTCATGATTATAACATAAGATGGTTTCACATGAAAATGCGTAAGTATGGATTTAAGGAATGGGTAATTTGACGCTATATATGTATATGTAATGATTTAACTTTAAACCATTTACCAAGATCACCGATGGGTTGATAGGGTAAGGATAAATGAAAATTTCATTACTTTGGTTTAACGAAAACAATGAAGTTTGGTGAAATATTTGATTAGACATAGGATAATTACTAAAATACTTTTGCATATTATAGGTTATAATAAGTAAAGGACTTTGATTGATTGATTTCGTGAATTTCTTCATTAAGGTGAGTTTCACGGCCCCTTTTCTTTAAATGTATTTGAACGTTTTCTAAATCGGGGGATTAAAATGTTGTATGTAGGGTAGGACTAGAATTGCTGAATACTAGATGGCCTTAGGTAGTGTACGGGGTATTAATCTTTGTATTAGTACATGTAGGCCGTCTACAGACTGACATTCTCCGCACGCCTTAATCATTAACTCTTAGAGTCGTAGTTTATGTTGGTAGATCTATCGGGTTGATGACCCTTACCATCCGGTGAATTTTATTGATGCGGTAAAACATAACCTTTAAAATTTGGTTCCTCATTAAATTGAGAGGCTAATTGTCGTGGCTTGATTAAGCGCCTTAGGTTACATCATACATGTAGAACTAGCTAGTCTACATGATTCACTTCGAGTTATACTCTATCATACTTGTTAAATTAAAACTTTATGTTTGATTATTTGCTATAAAACCTGTGAACTCGCCAACATTTTTGTTGATGTTTTTAAGCATGTTTTTCAGGTACCAATGTTTAGGGAATTTGAGAGTGGGTTTAGCAGGCATTACGATGGACATGATGTTGGGACCATAAACTATAAATCATGAACTTATGTACTTATGATTTTAAATAATAAACTATGTTTTATATTATTTCTAAATAATTGTAAACATTAACTATGTAACTCGCTTCACCTTGGTATTAACATGTTTTTATTAAACTTTCTTAAGACCGGAAACGTAAATATGTTAAACTAAAGGGTGGTTGCAAAATGTCCATACGTTACTCACATGCGATGCTAGACTTTCCGGTAACAACTTCCGTTACCTCATGACTTGCTTTCTGCTGTGCGCTGTCGGGGTGTGACACCGGTGATAGATGATGTTGAATTGGTTTTTGAGAAAGATTGTGAAAATGTGACTGAGAAGGTTTCTGAGGTAGTGATTGAGGAGATTGTTGAAGAGATTGCTAAAGAGGTTCCAGATCATGTTGCAGAGAAGATTGATGAACCGGTTGCTGAAACGGTTTCAGGGACAATAATCGATTCTGTTGCCGATGTGTCTGATGAACCGGAATTTGTATATTTTGACTCAGAAAGTGAATCTGATTCTGAGGCTAGTGTTAACTCACTGGATGATGATATTGGCCAGTTGCTAGCCGAAGCTGACTTTCTGATGACGAAAAAGTCGTGCATGGTTGATGATGCTTTTACCAAGATTGACTATTCAAGATTCTTTGCTAGGAAGGAAGCACATTTTGCTTTGATGGCCATGACAGATCCTCCAAGACCGATAAGTCCTAACTCTGCTACTAGGGAAAATCCATATTGTGGAACTTGTGATAGATTGAATGATGAAGTTAAGCAACTCAGGCATCAGTTTGAGAGTGCTAAAATAGTCATTCAATCGTATCATAAGGATGAACACGATTTCAATAAAACACTTGAAGGATATAAAAAGGATGTTTCAGAACTGACAAAAACATTATCTTTGAAACAAATTGCCATTAACAATTACATCAATGAAATTGAGGAATTAAACTAGAAATGGCAAAGATCAAGTGTTTTGCTGAAAAAGTGAACAAGAAATTGGAAAGTTATAAACATGTGGCATATGTGCTGGACCACATTGTTGAAGAGCCATCTCAATCCAATGATGCCAATTATAAGGTTGTTCCTGCTCCAGTGTTATTTGAACATCACAACTTGAATTCAGTAACACCTGATAGTTCAGTGAAATTGGACTCTTTCTCGGACAATGAATCCAATACTACTAGTATTGGAGATCCAAACTCTGATGTAAGACCGATACTTGGATTGAATGATGAAGGAGTGGTTGCAGTAACTGATGATTCAGATACTGAAGAAGAGAAACCTAAGAAATCTTATGATATTCCTTTGGAAAATCATATCAGAAATGAGATAATTTCACTATCTCAGGTTTCTCCTCCTTAGAAAACCGTTAACAAAATGAATCAATCAGTTAAGCAAGTTGAGAAAAATGAACCGGTTGAAAAAGTAGTTAAAGTTTTCTATCGGATGGAATGATCCGATAAGATCACTGCTGATGAAGATTATCCGATACAGTTTGTCAATTATTCTAAAATTGATCAAATCTGGCAAGAGAGTACCATTTGGTTCCCAAAACATGAAAGGACCAATGATATTCCTCCAGAACTGATTCGCAGACTGCATGGTGATAATTCTTCACAATCGAAGATTCATGTTTCTGAATTCATTAAGCCAAAAGAAAAGGTTAACGGATTTGTTGAACCGGCTTACTCAAAGGAAGAAGCTCCTGAGAGTTTAAGGCGTAAGTGTGTTAATGATCAACACCCGGTTAACACTTTCGCGAAACCTAATGCTAAGAATGTGTTTGAAGAATACTGTGCATGTTATAAATGTGGGGAGAGAGGGCATTTACTTGCTCACTGCCCATATGTAAGACATACGAGGCACGAGGTTGAGAGAAAACAGAATGTGAGGAATCCAGTTGATAATCATAGACAATTTTATCCACAACAACAGTTCTTCCCTCAGAGGCAACAATCTTATAACCAAAATCGTTTTTATCAACAAAGGGGAAATTGTCCAATTGTCTATGATAATCGTAACCGGATTGCCATGGAGACAAAGCTGAAGAAACCAATGGTGAACACGACCAATGATAAACAAAAGGTTTGTCCAAAACCTACTGTTAAATCATCGGTTGGACCTTCATCTGTTAAATCAGATAAGATTGCTAAGAAAGTTTCATTCATGAACGATACTAAGGAACCTGTTGAGGTTAAACAATCCCAATTAAGGATTCTGAAACATTCGGAACAGACTTGGACACCAAAGGGGCAGAGTAATTCAAATTTTGAATTTGGAGCTCAAATTTAAAAGTTGTATGCTTTCCCTCTCTCTAAACATCTGTCGATTTTGACTCGTTATACTAAACAGATGTTGTTGAGTGTTACTCTGTAAACAGCAGATGCTAAACTTACTTAATTGTTGGCCCACATTTTGCAAGTGGCATTATTTAATTCCTTTAAATGAGTGGATGACGATTTTTCTTGAATATGATAATCAGATGTTATGACGTCATCTTTTGCATCACCGAAGCCTTCTCAATGGGTGCCACATAGCTTTCTTATGTCTAAAATCTTGACAACTCAGCCTTGCTGACATCACTCACGCTTCTCCTATTATGGAAAGTATAGATAACCTTTTCCATTAAACTTATTGATGCCACTTGTCATTATTCTATGGCTTCTTACACTTCTTAGATAAATCTCACTTTCTACACAAGTCTTAACCTATCTTAGTTAATTATGGATAATTATTTTTTTAATTAAAGATAATTATTATATTATTAATCAAATAATTTTTATATTAAATTAATTATTGATAACTTAAATAAACTTCTAGTTTTTTTACTTTAATACTTCACCAAATTCAAGCTTATGCTAGTTAAATTACGTAAAATGAAAAATGATGAAAATAATTATTTTTTAAGTGATATCTAAAAATTTTCAAATACTTAATGTGGTTGTATGGTAAATAATAATAAAACTACAATATGTCAAATAATAAAAAAAAAATAGATGATTTATAACTGTCACGTGAATGTTCGTTTTCTTAATTACATATCTAGAGAACTCTATATGTTAATAAATTACATTATAAGCATAATATACCGATATTTTCTACCTTGAAATGCATATGTTTGTTTAAGCATATGTTTTTTTTATTAATTATGTAATACTGAATTTATCAACCCATATAATACAGGTGAATGTAACCTTGTTTAGATTAAATAATTATTTTAAGATCTATATATATTAATATTCCAAAGGCTTATATCCTACATGACACTCAAGGAGATCATTATTTCCCTTGAGAATGCTATGTGGCACCTATGTGGACAAATTAAAAAACAAAAGCTATTGAGTTATTTTAGGAAAAGAAAAGAATTTAAAAACAAAATTAAATTTTCTCTCTCATGTTTCCTTCCATAACTTTTAAACGTTAATATCTTTTATATACGGGATTTTTTAAAGAAAAAAATTACACCAAATTAACGAGCGTTTTATTATATTTCCAAATTAACGAGCGTTTTCTTAATTACATATCTAGAGAACTCTATATGTTAATAAATTACATTATAAGCATAATATACCGATATTTTCTACCTTGAAATGCATATGTTTGTTTAAGCATATGTTTTTTTTATTAATTATGTAATACTGAATTTATCAACCCATATAATACAGGTGAATGTAACCTTGTTTAGATTAAATAATTATTTTAAGATCTATATATATTAATATTCCAAAGGCTTATATCCTACATGACACTCAAAGAGATCATTATTTTCCTTGAGAATGCTATGTGGCACCTATGTGGACAAATTAAAAAATAAAAGCTATTGAGTTATTTTAGGAAAAGAAAAGAATTTAAAAACAAAATTAAATTTTCTCTCTCATGTTTCCTTCCATAACTTTTAAACGTTAATATCTTTTATATACGGGATTTTTTAAAGAAAAAAATTACACCAAATTAACGAGCGTTTTATTATATTTCCAAATTAACGAGCGTTTTCTTAATTACATATCTAGAGAACTCTATATGTTAATAAATTACATTATAAGCATAATATACCGATATTTTCTACCTTGAAATGCATATGTTTGTTTAAGCATATGTTTTTTTTATTAATTATGTAATACTGAATTTATCAACCCATATAATACAGGTGAATGCAACCTTGTTCAGATTAAATAATTATTTTAAGATCTATATATATTAATATTCCAAAGGCTTATATCCTACATGACACTCAAAGAGATCATTATTTCCCTTGAGAATGCTATGTGGCACCTATGTGGACAAATTAAAAAACAAAAGCTATTGAGTTATTTTAGGAAAAGAAAAGAATTTAAAAACAAAATTAAATTTTCTCTCTCATGTTTCCTTCCATAACTTTTAAACGTTAATATCTTTTATATACGGGATTTTTTAAAGAAAAAAATTACACCAAATTAACGAGCGTTTTATTATATTTCCAACGATTATCATAGTGCTATATAAAAAACAGAGAAAAAAAACGACCATTTTTTGTGGGTTTTGTTTTCAAATATATTTTACTCTACTAATAAATCACTACTTAGGATTTTATATATTTGAATAAGAAACGATAAACAAAACTTTATAGGCAGAGATTCGTTTTTTTTTTTTATATTTGAATATGATAACTTATGGCAGAGATTTATTCAAAATAAATAATAATAATAATAATAATAATAATAATAATAATAATAATAATAATAATAATAATAATAATAATTAATCATGTATTGGCTATTCATTAATCATATATTGGCAAGTCATTAATTATATTATCATATTAGATATTTTATTATGTCATATTAGATATTTCAACCTCGGAACACTCTTGGGTTAAAAACTAGTTTAAAATATTTCAACACTTAAATATTTTTTTTTTCATATTTCAAATATAAACTAACTAGCTTTTATCCCGGGAGCGTCTCGGGGTTGAAAAATATAACAATTCTAATAATACTAATACTAATAGTAATAATTATTACTCTTGTAATTAAATAAATAAAAAAATAACCTTGCTATAAGGTGACACCATGTGTTGTAGTGTTACGCGATTCTTTCTCCTAGCTTCTCTTGATGAAGTATACCTATGCATCTTTAAAAGAGTAAAATTCCAATGAAAGCATGGCGATTGGGCTGAATTTCAACATCGTAGATAAGAACCTGGTTTAAAAGAAAAAACATTATTAATGAATAACCTGAACACTTTGTGTTTTTTTTCCTGTATGAACGAAACCCCATAAAAAATAGTCGTTTGTTTTCTGCGTTTTTTATATAGCACTATGGTACTCGTTAGAAAGATAATAAAACGCTTGTTAATTTGGTGTAATTTTTTCTTTAAAAAATCTCGTATATAAAAGATATTAACGTTTAAAAATTATGGGAGAAAACATAAGAGAGAAAGTTTAAATTTGTTTTTAAAATCTTTTTTCATAAAATAACTCAATTTAAATTTAGTAGATTAGATTTTATATTATTATTTTATTTTTTTTATTTGTCATATGGCATGACATATGGCATACTCAAGGAGGAGAATGCCTCATTGAATGCTATATGATTAAAATGAATTTCTTGGGGTTTCATTAACCTTCATTGAACGAACGATAAGTTATAGATTTGAAGTATTCTGAATTTATTTATTTATGTCAGAGAAGTACAAACAATATCTTTTATTGACGTTGCACAACATCACCCGCTCATTACATATCCCAAACACCAAAACAGATTCCATCCGTTCCATCGTATTCCATTCCATCCCCTTTGACTCAGGAATCATGCTTTCCACTTCTTTGAGCTTCCATCCCTACCATCACCCTCATGTCCCCTCCACCCTCAAACCCAATTCAATTACGATTCCTATTTCTACTAAACTTGCATTCAATTCAATTCCATCCAACAAACCAATCCTTTCCCTAACCAAAAAGCTCCTCTTCACACCCATGGCATCCACACAACTCAATTCCATTCCAGAGTTTGATAACTTCCAACCCGACCCGACTCTAATCAACGAAGATCTAGCGCCCACGAAGGCGAGTCAACGGACCTATTCGGGCTGGGAAATGGCCAGTTTGTGGGTCGGGTTGGTTGTGGGAGTGCCAACTTATTACCTTGCTGGTAGTCTTGTGGATCTTGGAATGGCTTGGTGGCAAGGGATACTAACCGTGGTTGCCGCGAATATTATCACGTTCATCGCGTTAGGATTAACCGGTCATCCTGGTACCAAGTATGGTATTCCCTTTCCTGTGTTGGCCCGATCGGCTTTCGGAATCCGTGGGGCACACATTCCTACTCTGCTTAGAGGATTGGTGGCTTGTGGATGGTATGGAATTGAGACATGGATTGGTGGTGAAGCTATTTTTCTTTTGTTGCCTGATTCTCTCAAGAAAATGTCTATTGCTAATTCCATTCCATGGCTTGGAACTTCCCCTATTGAGTTTGGTTGTTTTTTGGTGTTTTGGGTTGTACAATTGGTAGCTGTGATCAAAGGAATGGATGGGATTAGAGAGCTTGAAAAATACTCTGCCCCAATTTTAATCATTCTCACTTCAAGTTTGGCCATATGGGCTTATGTCAACGCCGGCGGATTCGGTCGAATTTTGTCGATGTCTTCTCGGCTCTCGTCGACCGAATTCTGGGCCCTTTTTTTCCCTTCGCTAACCGCCAACGTGAGCTTTTGGGCCACCTTGGCGCTTAACATCCCAGACTTCACGCGATACGCGAAGAGCCAGAATGACCAAATCATCGGTCAAGCCGGGCTACCAATATTAATGGGTGCGTTCACGTTTGTCGGTTTGGCCGTGACCGCGTCCACTCAAGTGATTTTCGGGCGCACTATCTCGAACCCGATTCAATTATTAGGAGAAATTGGCGGGTTTGGAACCATGATTCTCTCCATATTTGGAATCACACTCGCCACTATCACCACCAATATTGCCGCCAACGTTGTTGCTCCTGCGAACGCGCTTGTGAATGTAAGCCCATCCGCGTTTAATTTCCAACGAGGCGCGTTACTAACGGCATTGCTTGGAATCGCATTCCAACCGTGGAGACTTCTTCAATCAAGCGAAAGTTTCGTCTACACTTGGCTGGTTGGGTATTCGGCGTTGATGGGGCCGATTGCGGGGATCATCTTGGTCGATTATTATCTCACTAAGCGTCGAACTCTTCGAGTTAACGATTTGTACACACTGAATCCTGTTGGGAGTTACTTCTACTATAAAGGGTACAATTTGGAAGCAATAGGGGCTCTAGTAATTGGGATTTTGCCTGTGATTCCAGGGTTCTTGCAGAAGATTGGAATGTTGAATCCAATTCCTCAGTTGTTGGTGACGATCTACAACAATGCTTGGTTCTTTGGGTTTTTTACATCTGGAATTATTTACTGGATTTTTTCGGTTTTGAGAGCATCAAAAGAAGAGGGGGATTCTCCAAAAGCATCGGATACCTTTTTGCCAAATACAAATTAATATTTCGTTTTTAGTTTCTTTTTGTATATTAGTGTATAAAATAATGTTCTACTTTGTACACAAAATATATGTACACGTAGAAAAGAAAGATTTTTAACCGATTGTGTTGTATGTAAACAAAACATGTAACGATAGTCTTTCCCTTAAAATTTAACCGGTTTGATATTATGATTTTGGTTAGTGAAAAAAAAAAAAAAAAAAAAAAAGCGAAAAATTGGTTAGTGAAATGAAATTTCTTTAATTTTGGACTTAAATAAATACATTTATACATGAGTTATATTATAGATTACTATTTTTGGGTTTGTGTTGTACATTGTGAGAGCATCATAACGATTCAACCCATGTCCAAAACAGAGCTAAGATTAATGAGATATCAATATTTGAAGTTGTATGATTGAAACAACCAAAAATGAGAAAAGTCGATTAAGCTTTGTCAACATGCCTCAAGTAGATGAATTGCAAAACTTGAAGTGGTGTATAAGGCGGATCACTCCTTTAATAACATATTTATCCTTTAACATGTTCCACTAGTGTTTCTCGTAGTATCTGCCATTTACTCCACTTCCCTCCACATTTTATCAAGTGGTCATGTTAGAGACATAAACAGATATGAACCAAATCCCGGTAATGATTTTGACTAATTTGAAGAACATCCTTAAGTACTTCAAAAAGACTAAGGATATGTTTTTGGTATATGGAGGACTAGAAGAAGAGTTATTAGTTGAATGTTATACTGATGCTAGTTTCCAAACTGATTGAGACAATTCTCGATCACAGACGGAATATGTTTTCATTCTAAATGGTGGAGCAATCACTTGGAACAGTTTCAAGTAGAGTATAGTTACTCAGTCCATCACATAATCGAACTACATTGTTGCATCTGGTGCTGAAAAGGAGGCTGCTTGAATGAAAAAGTTTCTTGCTAATCGGAATGGTACCTAGCATTCGTAACCTAATACTATGCGACAATACTTGTTCCATGGCTCAAGAAAAGAAACCTAGGTCACACCATAATATGAAGCACAAATGCAGAAAGTTACATTGTGTTAAAGAACTATTGGAACGTGATGCCCTCATAATAAATAAAGAACTAGTTCATACTGATAAGAATCGGGTAGACCCCTTCACCAAACCTATGTCTCTTGCAAAACATGAGAAGCACCATGAGTAAGATAAGGATTAGATTTGCTTGACAATGCATTTATCTGTAATTTAGTATTTAGCGCCATTGAAAAAGTACATTGAATATTTATTGGTATTTAATGGTTAAATGCTTTACAAATAATGCTTATGATTTTCAATTTTTCTACGTTTAAGTATCATTAATAAGTAAGTGTATTCTAAATTCCCATAGTCGATCAAATGGACTGAAATCAATTTGAACGAAAGACAATAATGAATGATTGGTGGTTCAATGGATGAAAGCTCAAGGCGGGAGGACCTATAATTATAGATAGGCAAATGGGATTACACTAAACGTAACATGCTTGAGAACAATCTTAATGGATCGATGTCACAAGAAGTCTTAAACTGGTATGATCTTATTATCCTTCAAAATAACATGCATACTTCAACTAAATATAACTAAAGCTTGTTCTTTGATCTTATGTAACGTTGTTTTTGTAAAGAAAAGTAATAAGGGTTGATTTGTGTGTGGTTTTAGTGATTAAAATTATTTTCTTAAAAATGGCAAGTTATCGGTGGAAGTGTCAAAAACTTGATGAAAAAGGAATTTAAGTCGAAAACTTTGTTGTGTGACACTTTCAAGTTTTAAATTTATAAAATAAAATGATAGTTGCTTAACATTCTAAAACCCATACAATAGGCAAGTGTACCTATCGAGCATAGTATAGAAATGATAAAGTACTGAGTATCGAATCAAAGGATACAATTTTCATTACTCAGTTTTAAGTTGCTTTAAAAATAAATAAAAGTAAAAATAAAAGTAAAAGATAACGAAAGTGGCCAAGACAATAACCAATAACCAATAACCAAACAGAAGTATTGCTTCAGGATCCGAATTGTCTTGGTATAGACTAACAGTAGATGCTTAATTAAGTGATGTGTTCAAGATGCACATTATACCGCGTTACTTTTAAAAACGATTTGTGTTCTAGTTGTTATTGTAAGGGTCTCCCTACCCCGGTAAGCTCACCTCTCAACGGTGAAGGGCGGATCACCCAAGATTGTATGCATCCAACCCTAAAGAACACACCTCCCAAAATTGTGATATTGACATCTAACGACTCTACTATTTTTATAAACAACTTGCTGGCGACCGGATCATAGCCGAACAAGCAGCCACTTGACATCATAGGGGCGTCGTAGCTTCCCACATAAGCATATCCCCTACTTGAATTAATTAACTTTTCCAAAAGTGATTAGCCTATTACTAATTGTGCGGCAATATAGTAATGGAAGAAAATATAGACTGTTTGCTTCCAACACGGGTTCACTAATTCTTGGTTTGTGCCAAAGTTATTACATAGACCATGAAGCTAAGTCGCTCAACCAAGTCTTGGTTTATCACTAGGCCCAGGTATAAAGACCGTACCGACCCTAAGTGAGATTTTGATAGTTGAGGATTAAGCCACAAGTATGAATGTTTCCAAACACAAATGAGCTAATCTCTACATGTGGAATTAGGTTAGCTTACAAGTGTGTGGGTTTTTACACACCATGGGTACAATAATAAGTCCATCCACTTCCTATCAAAATACCCACAAGACCAAATACTAGTTGATTAAATAATTAGTTCGTCAAACAAAGAAAGAGTAGAAAGAATTAACTACAACACAAAACATTTCTCAAAATAAACATGAACTATATAAATCCATAACAAGAAAGTCTACACCCAAGCAACATCCTAACAATCCTAGCCAAATAATGGCTTTACATCAAGCTCACTAAGGTTGATTTGATATGAAATCATGGTGAGGTTTGATAGAGGATTTGGAGAGTATTTGGGTGATTTTATATGGTTTCTCTTAAAGCTCACTCAATCTTAGGGTTTATGGAGTGATCCCAAGCTCCAAAGGTCATTTACAAGACCCTAAAACAACCCTCGTGTGGGAGAGAATCGGGTGGAATGAGATAGGATGGGATTAAAAAAATGAAGAGTGAAGGTCTCCTTTTATAGAGCTGCCAGGAGGTGCACAATCGTGCTTAAAGGTGTGCATGCCTGTGCCAGACATCTGAGGGCAGTCTGTAGTCCTTTTCGGCAGATTCTGTCAAGTTTGCTGATGAGCACGTCTATGCTCACTAGTGAGCATGGGCGTGCTTGCCCACGTGTGTTTCCGTTTTGTCAGTTTTGGTCTCCTGAGCCTTGTTTTGCACGTTTGGAGGGATGCACGGCTGTGCCAAGTGATGAGCATGCCCATGCACGTTGATTTCTCGATTCTGGTTGACATGGAAATGTTGACTGTTGACTTGAGCATGAGCACGGCCGTGCACCATCTGCTGTACTTTGGAAGGTCTTTAATTGTTACACCCTTAAACCGTTCTAACAGAAAATACGCAACGACAATACGAACCAGAAAATTTCTTGCTTTATAAAAACATACTCGAATGTTTGAAAAACATATCTCCAAGATAATATAGGTGTTACATCTTTTATTGTTTCTCAATTACATTCAATATAACTTATCTTTATTAGGTAATGTGACCGCGACCCAGTACAATCCGCGTCCTGACTCGATCTCCAACCATCCTTGCTTTGTGAGGTAGACTGAACAACCTGCAACCACCACATAACTATTTTGTTAGTTCATTAAGTGACTTCATGCAATTATTCACGACGTGGAGATAACATCCAACAATACTCAATGCTCATGTTCAGCCGCCTTTTGCAAGTTCGGATCCAATATCTAGATCTCCAATTTTTCATGCATTCATACTTACATACTGATGTGTCGTAAAACACATCTAATTTCCTATGTATTTTGTATTTTATTTGGTCAAGTGTGTATTCGTTTCGTGTCAGTTTTATTATTTATTTGTTTATTTTATTATTTTATAGGTGTTCGTGGAGAATAAGCTCAAAAGGAAAGAATTTTAATTGAGACACGGACACTTGAGAGCATGTGTTCATGGACGTCGGAGCGTAAACGAGAAACTTTGGTCTAGCAAAAAACAACCGAGCTAGGAACATGGAGTTATAATAAATATAATAATAATAATAATAATAATAATAATAATAATAATAATAATAATAATAATAATAATAATAATAATAATAAAAAGAAAAAGAAAACAAAAGCTTGGGCCACGAGCCCAAGCCTAAAACAAAGAAAGCAAAGTGCACTTCAATAAGTCGGTGCACGAATTGTGATGGATATATATTTATAACAAAAGTTGGACGGCAACATTATTAATTTGGAGAAGAATTATCATTCATAATTCCAATTTCTTTCGCACAGCAACTTGGAACCGGCCATAAGCGGTGACGAGCGGAAGGGCACGGAAGGAGAAAAGGCCACGGGCACATTAAAGATCAATAGCCAACGAGCCTTGGGTTAGGTTTAGTTCTTATTTATTTTTTCTATAGACATGGTTAAAGCTATATTTATTTATTTTGTGAGGATGTTTTTAATTATTATAGGCTAAACCTTTTATTGGTGACTTGGGATGATGAACTAGATTATGGTTTCTAATTAAAGACTTATGTTTTCTGTTTTGGATGTGTTGGGTTACATGATTTAATTTTTATGTTTGATTTTGAATATTTGTGTGCTGGCGCTTTTTGGTTTGATTACTTGTTTGTTGGTTTTGATGTTCTAGGCACATAGGAATATCCCCTAGATCTAGAAATCATTCTAGTTTGATTAACTTTCGTTGTCGAGCTAGTTCTTGCAGTTAGGAATGACGCAAGTTTAACAGGTTTTTAAAATCAATTATTTAAGGTGTGCAATCCCTTCCCGAAGGTTAGGAATATAATTCGGGATTGCTAGGTTGACTAACTAGGCATTGTTTGGTAGCTTGGTTATCGCTGGGGCGAGACCGGTTACTTATTCGTGTTTAGAGTTTTCCTAGGATTTCATTCGTATTAGTTAAGTCTGCTTCACAGTTTGGGAGTTTTCGATCCAAGAGTGGTTGATTAAAGGATTACTGTGGGATTTGGTTTCGCTGGGGCGATCCACTTTCATTTTAGCATCTCAATACTTGTCCCGCCTTGAGTCTAGTCGACTATCCTTGACAGGAGGTTTATTAGGTGAGAACAGGGTCTCCAACCGGAATACATAAGTCAGCCTTTATAGCCAGAGTCTAGGGATTCTACCCAGGTTACCAGTCTTCTCCTCATTAGAGTTCCAACCCAGTTTCTTAGCTTTCATTTATTTTCAGTTTCTTAGTTTAATTAGTAATTTAGTTTTAATTAGTTTTAACTATTTATTTTAATTTCAGTTTAAACCCCCAATTAATAAATCAATTTAATAATAATAATATTTTATTAGGTAATTCATTAGGAGTAATTTCAAAAGTGTTAGATAAAGTCCTTAGGTTCGATACCTGGTCTTGCCTACTTGCTACTAGCGATCGGTACACTTGCCGATAGTGTGTGGTTTTAGAGGAGTCTAGGATTTTAACTTGGTAAATTTATTTATATACTTATTTTCACACATCAAGATTTTGGCGCCGTTGACGGGGACTTCTAATTGGCACTTTTTGATTTTACTTGCTTTGTTTTACTTGTTTACTGCTTGCTGGATTTACCTTCGATTATCTGTGCTACTTGTGCTTTTAGTCTTAGGTTATTTGCTATCCATTAGTAACTCCAGCGTGGTTTGCACTTTCAGTGTATGCCACATACTTGTTCACAGGGATCACCACAACTCACCAATTCTAAAACACCCACTCACTTTCCATTCACCACCATTCCACTTCCTACCTTCGATATGGCTGATGCGAACATCAGGCGTACTGTGCACTCTCGTGCTACTGAGGGCTATATAGGGATTCGTTCTCCCATCACTCGTCCTACCATTGCTGATGCCAACAATTGGCAAATCCCATCCCATGTCTTGACCACTATCATTAATGTCACTCAATTCCATGGTCTTGATGAAGAGGATGCTCATGGACATCTGTCCCGATTTGTGTGTATCTGTGACACTTTCAATCTTCCCCACATCACTAAGGAAGCCATTTATCTGCGTCTGTTCCCATTTACTTTGTCTGGTCGTGCCGCCACTTGGTATGACACTCTGCCTAATAGTTCTATTTCTACTTGGGAGGACATGCTTGGAAAATTCCTAAGAAAATATCACCCAGCTTCCAAGGATTCCCGCATTAGGGAGCAGATTCACTCTTTCCGTATGGATCCTGATGAGCCATACTACATGGCTTGGGAGCGATTCCAGACCCTACTGAGCCGATGCCCTCAGCATGGCCTTTCTGACTGGGCCCTTGTGGAGAAATTCTACAATGGCCTCACTTTTGAGACTCGAGTTCGTTTTAATACAGCTGCACAGGGTAATTTCATGGAAAAAATGGATATTGATGCAGCTAATGAGTTGTTTGAGAGTTTTGCCTATTCTGAGAGACCACCAAAGCATACTATTGGGAATTCCATTCCCATGACTAGTAACACCTGTCCTACTACCTGAGGTATTCATCAGATTGCACCTGATACTGGTCTGACTGCGGTGATTGAGAATTTAACTAGGCAAGTGAGAGATCTTCAGATGAAGTTGGATAGGTGTGAAATATGTAGAGGGGGTCATAACACACCTGAGTGTCCAGTTCAAAGTCGAGAACAGGTAGATTCTCTTAATTCCGGGTGGCTTGAACCAGCCTATCAAAACTATAGCCCTGATTCAAACTCCAATTGGAGATATCAAAACTCCAACTGGCAAGGTGGTAGCTCTTCTAGATACCAACCTCGTCAGAATTTGTTCGAAGCTCCCAGCTCTGGGGGGCCCACTAGTCGTACTAAGTCTGACCTTACCACCATTCTACAGATGCAGTCCCAGATGCTTAGTAACATTCAGTCAAAACTTGATGAGCAGGACACTTTCAGGAAAGGTCAGCAAGCTGCTTTCCAAAACCTAGAGGCCAAAGTAGGAGAATTAGCTAATCAGGTTAGTCAAGGACCTCAGGGAGCCCTTCCTAGTAACACTGTTCCTAATCCTAACTCAAGTACTTCTACATTTAGGCATGCTCAAGTTAAGGCAGTAACTACTAGGAGTGGGTGGAATGTAGTTGGTCCATCACCGGGAGAAGATGAAGAACCGGTTGAAGAGGAAATTGAGTTAGAGCCACCATCTGCTAAAGTGCAACCTAGGCTAGTCTCAAAGAGTAAAACACAACCGAGTGAGTCGAGTGAGAAGAAGAGAGAAGAGAGTCCAGTTCGTGTCTATAAGCCTAAACCACCATTCCCTGGTCGTCTAGTGCGTGCTGATGATTCTGAGTTGTATGCTAAGTTCGTGGAGATGCTGAAGAAACTCCACGTTAACCTCCCATTCATAGAGGCTCTTTCCAAAATGCGAAAATATGCCAAGTTTCTTAAAGATCTGCTGACTAATAAAAAGAAACTTGAGGAGCTCTCCACCGTTACTCTTTCTGAGGAGTGCTCTGCTGTCGTGCAGAATACACTTCCTCAGAAAATGACCGATCCAGGAAGTTTCACCATTCCCTGTTTGATCGGCCACCTCACTCCTAGAAATGCGCTAGCCGACCTAGGTGCTAGCATAAACCTGATGCCCTACTCTCTATTCTTAAAGCTTAATCTTGGGGAGCTAAAACCAACTAGGATGTGTATTCAGCTAGCTGACAAATCTGTGAAAATTCCTAGGGGCATATTGGAGAACTTGTTAGTGAAGGTGGACAAATTTGTGTTCCCAGTCGACTTTGTGGTTCTAGACATGAAAGAGGACGACACCGTGCCGCTCATTTTAGGTCTACCATTCTTGGCAACATCGAGAGCACTAGTCGACATGGGTGAAGGAAAACTGAGGCTACGAGTAGGTGATGAGGAGATTGTGTTTGGAGTTCGGCAGAATTCATATGAGGAGCCGAAAGAGGAGGTTAAATCTATTAATGTGCACCTAGACTATGAACGAGACAAAATCAGAACAAAAGAGGTGCGAGATCCACGAAAACGACCACAGTACGGTGTTGGTTTGGAGGCGGCTTTTGTTTGGTGGACTAGATGGGGAGGCGGTCAAAGTATAAGAGAGGTGATGGATCACACTGCTAGGAATTTAGCTTATCAGGTTGCCAAGGATTGCAAACGGGAGCCACCAGATATATTTTGAAAAGAATAGAGCGTACTTGGGATTTGCCCAAGTTGTATAGTTTGTAGATTCTTGCTTATTTTATTTTTCTTTTATGTTTTGGTTTGTGTCTAGTGTGGGGATTGTCCATATTATTAATTACAGATTTGGAAGGGTCGTGCCTGTACTCAATCTCCATTCAGGCGGGGTTAATCCAATAATATTTTATTTGTAAAAGGACATCCCTAGTCGTCGGTCTATTTTTATTTCATTTTACGTTTTGGCTTTTTAGTTTTTGTGTGCTAGATTTATTGATGCAGCCGCGAATGAAATGCTATACGGTTGTTTTGCACTTGGATGGGGCAGCTCAGGACACGCTTTGCAAGGATGTTACTGCAATATTACCAGGGGAGTCTGTTCCACTTTACTTGTTATATTTATTTTTATCTTCTTTATTTTTAGTTCCTTGTCGCTACACATTGAGGACAATGTGCAATTTTAAGTGTGGGGATGGGAACTGCGTTTTAGTATAGTTTGAGTCTTTATTTCAAAAAGAAAAAAAAAGAAAAAAAGTTGAAAAAAAAAGAAAGAAAAAAAAATTGTCCCTGATTTTTTGTGCATTTTATATGGAAAATGATAGTAAAATTGGGATTTTTGGTTTTCAAAATATTATATATATGAGAATATAAATAGATTGAAAGCGTGTTTGCTTAAGATGTGTCGGTAGGCCCAGCTAGCTTTGAAAGGTCCTAGGATTGTTCTTAATATACCCTAATAAATCATGAAATCTTGTGGGTTCTCATCTTAGGAGAAACGGTAGAACTGAAACCGCTGATAGTAATTAGAGGTACCACTGTAGGTTGAAAGCCCATATGTATTATTAATTAAATGGCACACTTGATCCTTTTTATGAGAATAAATCCGGTGAAAAGTGGCGCTAAAAAAAAATAAAAAAATCCACATGTCCATCAATAGAGCTAGAAAAAAAAAACTGAAGCCTCTGATCGAAACTCTCTCGAGGTCAAGTTGAAAAAAAAAAATAAAGTAAAAATGTCAAAGCTCATGCTGTCGCTCTTGGGGATGGTGACTCTGATTGAGACAACCTCTGGGTTAGGTATGAAAAAAATGTGTCTAAGCTCATAAACTTCATCCATCATAGATTTAATTTCTAATACATTAGGGAGTTTAGTTTGCAGTGGTTGGTATATCTATATGGTTTAACCTTTGCTTCGAAAGCTTGATGTGGGATTAGGTGAAGCTGGATATCTTGAGTGTGAGACCCATAGATTGATTGTAATAATATGAACTTAATTGCTTTACATGATTGAAGCCTAATTAGCTAGTGGTTGGGTTTAGGTGGACAACAATACCGACAGTTTTGGTTGATGCGTAATTAGATCATAATTAATGAACCTAAAAGTTTTTTAAACCAAGAATTCTAATTATGATTCCATTGCAGTCTTTTTCAGGGACGAAAAAGAGTCAAGTGTGGGGATGTTTGATGTGCCGTAAAACACATCTAATTTCCTATGTATTTTGTATTTTATTTGGTCAAGTTTGTATTCGTTTCGTGTCAGTTTTATTATTTATTTGTTTATTTTATTATTTTATAGGTGTTCGTGGAGAATAAGCTCAAAAGGAAAGAATTTTAATTGAGACACGGACACTTGAGAGCATGTGTTCATGGACGTCGGAGCGTAAACGAGAAACTTTGGTCTAGCAAAAAACAACCGAGCCAGGAACATGGAGTTATAATAATAATAATAATAATAATAATAATAATAATAATAATAATAATAATAATAATAATAATAAAAAAAAAAAAAAGAAAAAGAAAACAAAAGCTTGGGCCACGAGCCCAAGCCTAAAACAAAGAAAGCAAAGTGCACTTCAATAAGTCGGTGCACGAATTGTGATGGATATATATCTATAACAAAAGTTGGACGGCAACATTATTAATTTGGAGAAGAATTATCATTCACAATTCCAATTTCTTTCGCACAGCAACTTGGAACCGGCCATAAGCGGTGACGAGCGGAAGGGCACGGAAGGAGAAAAGGCCACGGGCACATTAAAGATCAATAGCCAACGAGCCTTGGGTTAGGTTTAGTTCTTAATTATTTTTTCTATAGACATGGTTAAAGCTATATTTATTTATTTTGTGAGGATGTTTTTAATTATTATAAGCTAAACCTTTTATTGGTGACTTGGGATGATGAACTAGATTATGGTTTCTAATTAAAGACTTAAATTTTCTGTTTTGGATGTGTTGGGTTACATGATTTAATTTTTATGTTTGATTTTGAATATTTGTGTGCTGGCGCTTTTTGGTTTGATTACTTGTTTGTTGGTTTTGATGTTCTAGGCACATAGGAATATCCCCTAGATCTAGAAATCATACTAGTTTGATTAACTTTCGTTGTCGAGCTAGTTCTTGCAGTTAGGAATGACGCAAGTTTAACAGGTTTTTAAAATCAATTAGTTAAGGTGTGCAATCCCTTCCCGAAGGTTAGGAATATAATTCGGGATTGCTAGGTTGACTAACTAGGCATTGTTTGGTAGCTTGGTTATCGCTGGGGCGAGACCGGTTACTTATTCGTGTTTAGAGTTTTCCTAGGATTTCATTCGTATTAGTTATGTCTGCTTCACAGTTTGGGAGTTTTCGATCCAAGAGTGGTTGATTAAAGGATTACTGTGGGATTTGGTTTCGCTGGGGCGATCCACTTTCATTTTAGCATCTCAATACTTGTCCCGCCTTGAGTCTAGTCGACTATCCTTGACAGGAGGTTTATTAGGTGAGAACAGGGTCTCCAACCGGAATACATAAGTCAGCCTTTATAGCCAGAGTCTAGGGATTCTACCCAGGTTACCAGTCTTCTCCTCATTAGAGTTCCGACCCAGTTTCTTAGCTTTCGTTTATTTTGAGTTTCTTAGTTTAATTAGTAATTTAGTTTTAATTAGTTTTAACTATTTATTTTAATTTCAGTTTAAACCCCCAATTAATAAATCAATTTAATAATAATAATATTTTATTTGGTAATTCATTAGGAGTAATTTCAAAAGTGTTAGATAAAGTCCTTAGGTTCGATACCTGGTCTTGCCTACTTGCTACTAGCGATCGGTACACTTGCCGATAGTGTGTGGTTTTAGAGGAGTCTAGGATTTTAACTTGGTAAATTTATTTATATACTTATTTTCACACATCACATACCTGCATCTTTATTACCATCCTCATAACAAAAGGTTAATAACACAACAATACATACGCGCATACGAATCCCAGATACAAGTTATCTTTACCTGTCATATTATTCTCCATTCATGTATTTACTAGGACAACATGACATCCCTGATCCTATAACCAATCTACACATAATAAACAACCTTTACATACATAACACCTTCACACTTACTCGAGTGTAAGGAACCTATGCATACACTCTATATCGTAATCATCCACTGCGTGACAACTCTACTTACCAAACGGTTTACCTCATGTATAACCTTGCATAACTATATAATTTAATCTAAATAGTTACACCCATGAATAAATGTATCTCTCTCTCTCTCTCTTTAAATATATGCACACACATACTCTATACATCGTACCATTCATTCTTATGCCATATTTGCAAATCTTAGGTATGTTTCATGCTTAAAATACCTTCACGTCATTTTTTTATCTTTGTTGACCCATTTATCACAACTACTTTCATTCATTGTTGTGAGGTGAACTATACTTGTTCACTAACAACATCCATTTACTTGTCTTACTACAAATTACCGACTCATTCTTGTTTCCCATTATACATTAATACATAAACGTGCATTTACTAAACTAAGAGTTTAGTTCATAAGTCACTTACCTTTGCCCGAAGAGGTGTTGTCGTTCATTCCATCCATTTGACCCATTATCTTTCAATCCGTGTCATTCCTACTTTAACAAGCAGTGGCGGATCTAGACCAAAATTTCAGGAATAACGTTACATAATTTTCATGGGTAACATAATACAAAACACGTAAAAAAATAAAAATACACTAAAAATACACTACGCCAAAAAAGTTGAGGGGTAACGGACGTTACCCCTGCTAACCTTCTAGTCGAACTTGCAAACCATTAGAACATATAACGGGTCACTTTATAGAAATAATGCACGTTATGTGTGCACTTAATAAAAATAGTGCACACCATGAATTCAAGACATCTTACTTTTAATTCACCAATAAACCAATGTATAGGTTTTGGGATATAATCCAACACGTTTAATCCATTCACCCAAGTGACCCGTTTGGGTGATTCTCCCATTATTGACTTAACCAACTATCATGACATTATGCTCACTCATAACAACTAAATCCACCAAATGAGTTAACCTAAAGTTTATACCCACTTATCCATCCTTTCATTATTACCATTCTTTATACACATGTGAATTCAATTACATAAATAGAATTTAAGTTTGGGAATAACTTACGAATGCGAGTAGAGGCCGAAACCATATCAAACGAACTCCAATTTAGGTGATTTAGGAGTCCATGAAACCGTCTCACTGAGACCTGCAACCCCTATTAGTTTCCGTCACCTGAAACCGCGACCACCGTCGCTGAAATGGCAAAACAGTGGCTGGAAAAACCATTTTCGAGCTGCTGTCTTCTGGTTTGTAAAAACCCCTCTTCCAAGTCTCTAAATCGTAACACCACCATTGGATATGATCTTCTGTATGTGTTATAGCTTCTGTCAAAATTTGAGAACGATCCGACGGTTCAATCTTCAGGAAATCCCAATTTATGACAGGTAGGAAAACCTAAAAATGGGATTTTGGACTTTGATGGTTCTCTCTCTCTCACACACCCCCTTTTCTCTTTCTAGAATTTGGGGGTGGAGTATCAAATGAAACAATAGAAACATTCTCATCCCTTTAATTAGGGATGGCAATGGGTCGGGTTTGGGACGGGTTTAGGTAATCCCAACCCCATACCCGATTAGGTATGCTTGTCCCAAACCTAGCCCAAAACCCGTCGGGTTTGTGTCGGGTAAATACACATCGGGTATCGGGTATACCCGCAGGTTTCGGGTAAACCCATAAATTTTAAACTTACTTATTGAGTATATCCGACCAAAAACTCGACGGGCATTTATTAGGTAACTATTAACCAATTACATTTAGCATTATTAAATATACATGTAAATGATTATAGTATATAAATATAAAATACTTAAATCATATAAAAACAATCAAAGACATAGATAACAAATATTATACACTAATTTTTGGTACTTTTAGCACAAGATGACAATGTAGATGGACAATTAGATATATTATGTATACATATTTAAAAGATATATTAGAAATTATATTGGGTATCTAATCGGGTAAACAGGTATACTTTATCGGGTAATCGGGTCGGGTAAATGGGTATATCATCAAATCCCAAACCCGTCCCAAACTCGCGAAAAAATTAAAAATTAATCCCATACCCGGACCTATACCCGATTACCCGACCCTAAACCCATCCCAAATGTGTCAGGTTTCGGGTTTACCCATCGGGTTCGGGTTTGATTGCCATCCCTACCTTTAATACGGCAAGTTTGCCAATTAAGCCAATCTACCCCCTTGAACTTCTAAAAGATTGTACACTAGTCCACACACTTTGTTAATATTAGAAATGTGTCACATATAGCATAATTCCAACATTAGCTCTTACTAATAAATTCACATGCTCTACATTTACTACGCATTTCACTTCTAATTCACAATGAAACAGCTTATCCAACACGTTGTAGGTATCTTACCAATCAAGTATAGAGTAAAAATCTCTTAATGCATAGTTCTAATAAATCACACCATCAAACTATATTTCAAAATGAATTTCATCTTCTACATGTTAATTATAGATCTTTTAACAATATAAAATCATCAACCACCCTTTATTTCTTCCATTACATAGATTCTCACATTCATTTTTCAAACCTTCACAAGAAGTTCATTCAATTTCTTTAACTAGGTTAATCATTCTAGCTAAGTATTTCTATGCATTGGTACAACATAAACATGCTAATAAATAGTTAGTCGGGTTTTGGGGCGTTACAAGTCTACCCCTCTTAATGAAGGTTTCGTCCCCGAAACCTGTTTCATTTAGTTTTATTTTTATTTTTCAACTCAAGTTTACTCTTACCTTTCGTTTGTTTATACACTCAAATGACATACATAGAATGCATACCCAGTAAGTTGTGTATAAACTTCTTACCATATATTCACAATGCATATCCCGGGTCCCTATACATTATGACCCTCGGGCACTCATTCCAATGTATCAAAACTCATTTTTTTGGCGTAATGCTAGTTCCCTAACAAACATCATTACTGCTTATTTATTTAGTCATTCATTTCGTTCCAAGATTTCATGCCATGTCGCATGCCCTCATTATAAAACTAAAAAAAAACAACTTTACACATGACAAGCATATTCATATGTTTATTCCTACACTCTTACATTCACAAGAGGCTCCTGCATTTATTAATCATAATAAATCGATTAGTTCTATTTTTAACCCATAAACCCTACTTAATCTTCCATTCCCGCATTAGTTACAAGAAGCTCATCATGAGATTACTACAAATTCCACTATTAGTATACCTTCTAAGTGTTTTCTAAACTAAAATAGTTAGCCTATATACATACGTATTTTGCAAACATTCAATCATGGTATCCTTATAATAACATAGTTGCTATCTCTTTCCTACTAAATCATACTTATTCAAATGTTAAACCTCATTCTATACCCACTACAATTAAATTTACAATGCACACCCGTTAGGGTGAAATTTCAAGTCGTTTCATTCATGCTTATTTGTTTCTTAGTTCGTTTCATGCACTACTAACAATTCGCACACATGCATATTTCTCAATGATATCAAGTAGGGGATGAAAGTCATTCATTAATTTTTTTTGACCTTTAAAAGTCAAACATTCCATACCACATCATACTTGAACTATTACTTATTCGTACGGAGGTACTATTCAATTTAACTTTTTCTATCTAACAATTATAAGCTAAGCATTTTACTAACCTTGCTTTCATGGCGTTAGCCAACAATATGTAAGCCGAATAGGTTCGCTTCTAGCCAATTTTGATGCCAAACTTGTCTTGGTCCAAATCATTCACATGACTAGTTCCAACTTGTAGTCATCCTTTCACCAATGCTAATGGTTTCATTATATTAAGAGTTAGATTATTCGTGTCTACAAAATCAATAATTAGTCATATAGGAGACTTTCAACAGTCCATTGAAGGTTCCTTTCACATTCAAGGTCTATTTATCTATAATTCTTTCATAAAATTCTCATTCAAATACAAAACCATGTCACACATTTAACATTCTTGCATAAGATCCTTACATTTTATTTAGTTACTTTCACAAACCTTTCAGCAGTTTGACCTTTCAAATTGTCATTTCTTACTAATTTATGACATTCGACCATCAATTCTTTCTAATCTTTCTAATGCTAGTTGGAAGTATGCTTTGTACTTCCTTTTTAATCTAGAAAGCTTATGAAAACAATATTCATTCATTTCTTGCAAAAAGAAAATATTCGTTTCCTTATCAAATTAAGTTATTCATACGATTCTTAGCCACGTATTTATGTTTACTTGTCACACCAACAACTCCTAGTTGATAAATGATTATGTTTATTTCATGCGATAAGCATTTCATGCAATCTTATTAATACATGTGTTACTCTTACCAATCAACTTTTATTTTTTTACTTTTCATAGAGTCAAACCATTAATGCATTCTTAACTATCTTTCCACAATTCGTTTCTACCGTTAGTTACTTTGTATTTCTACCCACATCAATAAAACTATAGGTATAATACCTATTCATTCATTTCATTGGTCGCACAACATGTTTATCCCAACGAAATTATTAACTACATACTTACAACTTTTAAATTTTTCATTGTTGGAGACAGGAATGCAATTCTCTTCTCCATCCCCGTTCGACACTACATATAATATGCATTCTACCTCTCATTCATGCATGTTTGAATCGTACTTACCTGTAGTTTCAAGCATATGCATTCAACGCATATTTGGGCCATACTTATCTATTAACTCGATCCATTCATTCAATACATGTTTGATCCATGCTCACCTATGGACATCTCAATCCATTTCAAGGGTTATTCTACATTTTTACAATGTTCCACCTAAGTTCACCCCTCACGTGGGTCATTTTACATTTCTTAATTTTTTTTACCAATTTGACCCATCATGTGGGTTATTCTACCTTCCCAATTTGTTAGGCATACCTGTCATGATTCTCACGGTCCCACGTGTATATACGCTTCTTGCTAAAAAGTTAATTATCAACCCCTTTTTGACTCGTGCATCACGCCACGAAGTCATTTCCCACACTTTGACTTGTGCAACTTGCCACGAAGTCAATTTCCACACATTGACTTGCGCATCTTGCCACAAAATCAATTCCCAAAGTTTGACTTGTGCATCTTGCCACAAAGTCAATTTCTTATCTATTGAATTTGCATCTTTTAATGATTCATTTATCATCCAATTATCAATAAAGATATGCTACACTTGTTCTACCATACCCATGGCGTCCCATAAATCACAACGTCACATTATGAGAAAGATGAATTGTAACTCATGTCTTATTTCTTTACCCACCCCTAATTCCCTAGACAACTTTTTGGGGTTTTTTTTCTCTTGGATATCTATCCTCCCTACTGTCATACTTTTATCCACATTCGTATTCTCAACTTCATTACGTCTACATTCTACTTACTAGTTACTAAACTAATAAATCATACCTTTCACGCATTCCTTCCAAGGTGTATAATATATCTTCATGTACGTACCATGTTTGATTTGTGACTTCCTTCTCTTTCTCTTTCTTTTTTTCATTTTCATGAAGTAGGAATTTATCCTCTTCTCCCTCTGATAGATGACCTTTCCAACTGTTCCACATGTCTGCCTTGGACCGTGACCTAAAGGCATATTCATCATCCACTAAAGCTCACCTTAATAAAACAACTCAATTATTTCTGTCGTATCACGTGAATTTTTAATAAATTCTACCTTCATGTCCTGATCGAATATTGGATTGTACGGGTCACTAATCTCAAGAGCACACGGGTTTGAGTTCAAGTACTTACCTTCTTGTACTCAATTTCACTCAACCCCGGGCTCTGATACCAACTTGTTACACCCTTAAACCGTTCTAACAGAAAATAGGCAGCGGAAATACGAACCAGAAAATTTCTTGCTTTATAAAAACATACTCGAATGTTTGAAAAACATATCTCCAAGATAATATAGGTGTTACATCTTTTATTGTTTCTCAATTACATTCAATATAACTTATCTTTATTAGGTAATATGACCGCGACCCAGTACAATCTGCGTCCTGGCTCGATCTCCAACCATCCTTGCTTTGTAAGGTAGACTAAACAACCTGCAACCACCACATAACTATTTTGTTAGTTCATTAAGTGACTTCATGCAATTATTCACAATGTGGAGATAACATCCAACAATACTCAATGCTCATGTTCAGCCGCCTTTTGCAAGTTCGGATCCAATCTCTAGATCTCCAATTTTTTATGCATTCATACTTACATACCTGCATCTTTATTACCATCCTCATAACAAAAGGTTAATAACACAACAATACATACGCGCATACGAATCCGAGATACAAGTTATCTTTACCTGTCATACTATTCTCCATTCATGTATTTACTAGGACAAAATGACATCCCTGATCCTATAACCAATCTACACATAATAAACAACCTTTACATACATAACACCTTCACACTTACTCGAGTGTAAGGAACCTATGCATACACTCTATATCGTAATCATCCAATGCGTGACAACTCTACTTACTAAATGGTTTACCTCATGTATAACCTTGCATAACTATATAATTTAATCTAAATAGTTACACCCATGAATAAATGTATCTCTCTCTCTCTTTAAATATATGCACACACATACTCTATACATTGTACCATTCATTCTTATGCCATATTTGCAAATCATGGGTATGTTTCATGCTTAAAATACCTTCACTTCATTTTTTTTATCTTTGTTTACCCATTTATCACAACTACTTTCATTCATTGTTGTGAGGTGAACTATACTTGTTCACTAACAACATCTATTCACATGTCTTACTACAAATTATCGATTCATTCTTGTTTCCCATTATACATTAATATATAAACGTGCATTTACTAAACTAAGAGTTTAGTTCATAAGTCACTTACCTTTGCCCGAAGAGGTGTTGTCGTTCATTCCATCCATTTGACCTATTATCTTTCAATCAATGTCATTCCTACTTTAACAAGCAGTGGCGGATCTAGACCAAGATTTCAGGGATAACGATACATAATTTTCATGGGTAACGTAATACAAAACACGTAAAAAATAAAAATACACTAAAAATACACTACGCCAAAAAAGTTGAGGGGTAGCGGACGTTACCCCTGCTAACCTTCTAGTCGAACTTGCAAACCATTAGAACATATAACGGGTCACTTTATAGAAATAGTGCACGTTATGTGTGCACTTCATAAAAATAGTGCACACCATGAATTCAAGACATCTTACTTTTAATTCACCAATAAACCAATGTATTGGTTTTGGGATATAATCCAACACGTTTAATCCATTCACCCAAGTGACCCGTTTGGGTGATTCTCCCATTATTGACTTAACCAACTATCATGACATTATGCTCACTGATAACAACTAAATCCACCAAATGTGTTAACCTAAAGTTTATACCCACTTATCCATCCTTTCATTATTACCATTCTTTATACATATGTGAATTCAATTACATAAATAGAAGTTAAGTTTGGGAATAACTTACGAATGCGAGTAGAGGTCAAAACCATATCAAACGAACTCCAATTTAGGTGATTTAGGAGTCCATGAAACCATCTCACTGAGACCTACAACCCCTATTAGTTTCCGTCACCTGAAACCGCGACCACCGTCACTGAAATGGCAAAACAGTGGCTGGAAAATCCATTTTCGAGCTGCTGTCTTCTGGTTAGTAAAAACCCCTCTTCCAGGCCTCTAAATCGTAAACCCACCGTTGGATATGATCTTCTGTATGTGCTATAGCTTCTGTCAAAATTTGAGAACGATCCGACGGTTCAATATTCGGGAAATCCCAATTTATGACAGGTATAAAACCTAAAAACATGATTTTGGACTTTGATGGTTCTCTCTCTCTCACACACACTCTTTTCTCTTTCTAGAATTTGGGGGTGGAGTATCAAATGAAACAATAGAAACATTCTCATCCCTTTTATACTACAAGTTTGCCAATTAAGCCAATCTACCCCCTTGAACTTCTGAAAGATTGTACACTAGTCCACACACTTTGTTTATATTAGAAATGTGTCACATATAGCATAATTCCAACATTAGCTCTTACTAATAAATTCATATGCTCTACATTTACTACGCATTTCACTTCTAATTCACAATGAAACAGCTTATCCAACACGTTGTAGGTATCTTACCAATCAAGTATAGAGTAAAAATCTCTTAATGCATAGTTCTAATAAATCACACCATCAAACTATATTTCAAAATGAATTTCATCTAACATGCATTTCTACATGTTAATTATAGATCTTTTAACAATATAAAATCATCAACCACCCTTTATTTCTTCCATTACATAGATTCTCACATTCATTTTTCAAACCTTCACAAGAAGGTCATTCAATTTCTTTAACTAGGTTAATCATTCTAGCTAAGTATTCCTATGCATTAGTACAACATAAACATGCTAATAAATAATTAGTCGGGTTTTGGGGCTTTACATTAATCTGCTTCCCTTTGTGCCAATTTCCGCTCCTTTTTGCTTGTTGCGTTTATCTCTTAGGAACGATTTGGCTATGTTTTATAAGGATAAAAACATCTATCTATACTTTCCATAATAGGAGAAGCGTGAGTGATGTCAGAAAGCTGATGTGTCAGCCAGAGAGATTGGCTACTAATGTCTGTATGATGCAAAAACTGACGTCATTAATCCCATTAAAAAATTCAAAAAAGGCGTAGGCCATGTGAAACCAACGCTGTTGCCCCCAACAGCGGTTCTCAATAGCTGGGTCTGCCAACCAACAGCAGACCTTTACTAATATATCCTCTCAGCTATTTTAGGCCCTAAGTTTTTGAATTTTAAGGGGGAAAATTAAAATCCACATTGGGAAATGTGCCTCATCAGCTGCCTATATATAAGCACATAACCAATGCATCCATTTCTTTTATCAGCTTTGAATTTTCTAATTTTTTTTTTCAAATTTCCCTCTTAAAATTTAAAACAATGTCGACGTCAATGGAAGATGAAGAAACCCATGGCACTTTTATTCGTGATCTCAATCCAGTCAAAGATATGTGGCACATAAAGGCTCGTGTCATAAGAAAATGGAAGACAGCCTATAAGTTGGAAGTTATATTCATTGATAAGCAGGTAAACTTTCTAAGTTGCTTTATTTTGTTATTCTTGAAGACATGGTTTTTTTGTGTTTCTTTTAGAACAAAGTTTAACATTCAGTTTTGTTGAACATTATTCCTTTTAAACTTAATAGATGTTTGCCAAAACTATGTGTTTCTTTTTATAGATGTTGCTGGTAGCGTCATTTGGTGTGGTGATGTTAGGATCTGAGTTTGATTGTTCTGATTTGTTTAAGTAAAATGAGAAATGAATGAAGTGAATATATATGGTAAGTGCAGCGGAATAATAAACTGTAATCAAAACAAAAGAAATAAATGTTTTCTTAATCGAATGTTTTCATTATATTGAAAGATTACAATCAGTTACAAGTACTCCCCCTTAGTCTGATCACTCTGTGATTGTTTGTCTGAGAGAATGTTGTGAGTGATCAATAGAACAGTACAAGCACTGTTCTATTTATAGACAAATCTAAACCACTGGTGACCTAGGCTGACGTCACCTAAGATAGTGACCTCTAACAGAATAACAACATAAAACATCTGCCCTATACAAACTACTGTTATATTACAAAACACTGTAAGGTAAACTACTGTTGAGGAAAACTCTGATGGTCTTGTATCATCTGTTGAAGCCTAAGTGTTGTTGGCTCCAACAGACCTTTAGTCTTCAGCACTTGATCAGCAGTTGTTCTTTATCAGACTTTTGGTCAACAATTGTTCTCTATCAGTTGTTATCCAACAGTCCTTTATAGCAGCAGTTGTCATAGCAGTTGTTTGGGTGGATCAGTTGTTAGGGTCAACAGTCTTTTGGGAAGAGTATGTTGTAAAGGCTGTTTATTTATGTGGATCAACTGTTAGTATATTTTGGCTTTTCAGTCATCTGTTCTTCTTCAGGTCAGCAGACCCAACAATCTCCCCCTAGAACAGATGATGCCAAAACTAGACTTTATTCTTGATCTTTATTCCTCATCAGACTTTCTCTGATTTGACCTTTGAATTGTAACTCAAAGTTCAAAGAGTAGAGGTCTTATGCATCTCTTTCAAGCTCAAGCTTCAGCAGTGTTTGGAGGTCATCTGCACACAGGCTATATGCATCATCCATGCTTAGCTTTTGAGCTTCTCCATTTGATCTGAGCAAAGTCAATTCATGGGTGTCTTTGTTGACCTTCCATTTTAGAATTTTTGAATCAGAGGATTAGCTGAGATGTACTTTTATTTTGGATGAGTTTGGTGATGGAGGTCTCTCAATGAGTTCTCTGAGTTTTTCAGTAATGGGATCTGAGAAAAAGTGTACTTGATTGAAGAGGCCCTCCTTTATATAAGTATCATCAAACTTCTTCTGATCCTCTTCAGACATTTCTTTCTTTTTCTTGAATTGTCTTCTAGCAGCAGCTGATAGATTAGAAGTATCAAGTAGGTTGTTTAATGTAAAAGCCTGTTGAGGTCTCTTCATCAGTGGTTCATCAGAGTAGACAGGTTTTCTGGGCAGGTTAGGGTCTTTCTTCCTATTTTCTTCTAGTTTCTTGTAGGTTTCAACCAACCTCAGCTCAGACCACCTTGCAACAGACTTCATCTCCCCATAGTCAGCAGCCACAATTTCTTGTCTCATTCTTTTGAATTTCAAGGCTCTGGCTGGATCTCTGCCTTTATTGAAATCAGGGGCAGAAACCTTAGCTGGGGGATTCTTGGCCATCTCTTCAATTCTTAAGAGTTCTTTTCTGAGAGCATGAGTGGTCCAGCCTGTAAACTGTTTCTTGTTTGCTTTATAAGGCATGGTTGCCAAGATCTGTTCAAGAAGTGGTTCCCTAACCTCCCTTTCCATGTCACTGCTGAGAGGCATGGTAGACATGGAGTTGCTCAGGGTCTTAGCAAAATCTTCAATCCTTCTCAATTCGCTAAGCTCTGCTGAATGGATGCCTTGAGCAGTCCTCTCATCTTTCCCTTTGCATTTCTCTTTTATGATGGCATCTGCCTGTTCAGCCTTGTATTTTAGATACGTGTCTATGTTTAGGGGAACAGGAAAATGTGGAAGAGAAGGGAAAGATCTTTCAGATGGTTGTTCAGTATTATAGAAGGATTGCATTTCCCCCTTGTGTAGATCAAGTTCAAGGGGATACTGAACAGCCAATGGTGTGATGGTTGGTAGTGGTCTATGGGATGTGACTTGTGATGTGTGTGGTGAGAATGATGAAAGTGGAATGGAAGATATGGGTGTAGATTGTGTGGTTGAAGTAGTAGGTGGAGATGTGTGAATGTTTTCATCCTGTACAACAAAGGTAGATTTCCTCTTCCTTTTGTCCAAGATTTTCGGTGATGGTGGTGTAGAGGCAGTAGTTGTGTTAACATCTGTTGGCACTTTCGTAGGACCAGCGGATGTTTGGGATTTAGGTGGTGGAGTGGTTGTAGGTTCAGTGATTGGTTTGGTGGTAGTGGTGATAGGTTCAGATGTTGTGGTGGTATCAGTGGTTTGGGTGGCAGCAGTGGTTTTGATAGCAGTGGTTTTAACAGCCAGTTTAGATGGTGGTTTTCTGATATGTTTGGTAGGCATTTTTTCCTTTTAGAGGAACCCACATCTTCAACTTCCTGCTGTTGTTCCCTTTTCTTTTGTATCAAAGCCTCTGCCTTGACTTCCAAAGTGTCAGCCCTCTTTTGCTTATCTTCAGTAGCTTTTTCATCTTCTTCATTAGTAGAGTTGTCCACTTCTTTAGCTTTGCTGGTTTGGACATTGGATTGTTGTTGTTGTGGTGCTGTTTGGGTAGACCCTGGTTTGTTGGCAGACTTTGATTGACCTTTTTGTGAAGGTGGACAACCAAAGGGATTTAGCTTTGGCAAACTATCTCTGCCACTCTCCCCCTTTTTTGGCATCATCAGCTATGAAGTCATCATCATCTTCATCTCTGAGAATTGTGGTAGGGGCAGAGCTAGTGGTCTTCAGCAGATGGTCTTTAATGGCTTGAATGTCTGCATGGGTATCTTTGTACCTAGCATCTACCATTTTTCTGATTTCAGTCATGTAAGTTTCATGAGTCTGATCTGCTAGTTTTTTGTGAGCTATGATGATGGGAGAAACATATTTCCATAGCTCACTAGCAATATCAGCTGTGGATGGTTGACTTTTGGTGAGAGTAGCCAAAGATCCCAATATTGTCTTGATATCTGATTTGATATCAGCAACAAAGGTTTCAATGGACTATACTCTGGCCGTCAATTCTTGGTATTTTAACTCATCACCTAAGTTAATAGGATCATCTGAATTCTTACCAGTGGTAGTTGTAACTGGTTCAGTCCTAGAAGGTGAGTCCAAGGGATGAGAACTAGATGCCCCTTTTTCTTGGTTCTGGGGACTTCCAACTGATTTTGGGGACACTATAGTGGCCTCATCAGTTGTTGCCTTCAAGGGAGACTTAGTTATGTAACCACTGTCCTGTTGTGAGACAATGGTCTCTACATCAGTAGTGGCTGCTCCACTTGAAAACTAACCTAGAGTTTCATTGAACTCTAGGGGTGTAACCTCCTCTTCTGCTTGTGGGATGGCTGATTGAATTTTCTCAGTCCCAGTCACTTGTGGAGGTATACTCTAATTAATAGGTGAAAGAAGGAACTGGGATTTTCCTGAGTTTTCTCAATAGCCTCAAACAGAGGTTGCATGGTTTGAGGAACATGTGTTGGTGAAGGTGGAGGAGTAAAAAGAGAATTAGCCCAGGGAGAGGGGCTTGTGAACATATGGCCAAGTGACTCAAATGTATCATGATGTGTTTCCCCTTGGCTTACAACATGATCCTTTTGTGAGGATGCATGAGGAGTTTGGTCAGGTTGAGATATTACCAACTGTTGTGAGGAAGTAACAGCAGTGGTTTCTTGTTGCTTTTGTGTTGCAACAGGGTTATCTTCTGGTATCTCATCTTCCAGAAGTCCTCTTTTTGGTTGAGTGGTGGTTTTCGTGGATGGACGTTTTCTTTTGGAAGTGGCTGGTGTGGGTTTCACAGCACTGGATGTAGTGCCATGATCACGAGGAGCAGTGGGCTCAACAACAGAGGTTTGGACAACAGTTGTTGTCTTAGTCCTCTTTGTTTGTGTTTTGGAAACTTTTGACACTTTTAATACCGTTTCTTGGGTGGTTGAACCTAGCATTCTTGTGAAAGTTTTATCAGTTAGACTCTTCATTTGAATAGACTCACCCTTTTAAAATCTTTTTCAGGTAAAACCTTTTGAAGGATTACACTCAAAATTCATAGGTAAATCAAAAAAGCATTATTAGACCCAGACTTTATGGCCTTCACATTTGACACTAAGTCCACAAACAGTCCCTGGGATATATTGAAGTCTAAATCTGACAACATAGCATAGCCCAAGTATGAAAGAAAAATTTCATGACTGGTGGGAAAAACTTTTTGAAAAGTGTTGACCCAGTCATCTGTGCATCATAACCTCTTTCCTGAAATTCTGTGTGAAGCTCTGCCTTAGGGAAAGAATCTTTACCTGACAGGTCATTGAGTGAGAAGGTTGTGGATATGAGGTTAGGGGTAATGGCGATACTTGTCTCTCCAATTTTTGAAATAATGGATGTAGGCTTTTTGTCTTGAAGAAGAAACTCAGCATTTAACTAGAATTCTTGGAGGGTATCAAGATAGATAGGGGCATCAGCGGTTAGAATTGTCAGGTATTTGGATTGTCAAATGATGTCGATGGTGGAATGGAATGGAGTGTTTTCATCTGTTTTTACCAGATATGGGAGATAATTGTGGGTGGCTTTAGCTTGAAGATCCATTATAATGGATTCCGAGTGTGAGAGTGAGTGGAATTGGAGCAAGGGTTTGAGAATGAAGAAGGCGGTTTCAGTATTTTGAATACAATGAGACAGTGTAACGACTATTGTGAGAAAACAGGGTTTTATAGGCTCTGGTGAAACCGCTGATGTGGCCAAAAAGCTGCTTGTAGGAGCAGACGTGGCAAACATCTGATGGTGAAACAACTGGTGGTATACAACTGTTGCCAAAGATCTGATGCAAACAGCTGTTTCTTTACCAAAGTGCTGATGCTAACAACACTTGATTTTTTTTTATTAGATATAATATATATATATAGAAAAAGAAACAGTTGTTTTATCTGATCAGAGGTTTGAAACAGATTTTTCAACCAAGCAGTGGTTGTTTTATCTGATCAAATGTTTGAAACAGATTTTTCAACTTAGCAGTGGTTGTTTTATCCTTAACAGATTTTTCAACCAAAAGGCTATTTTTAAGGATGGATTTTGATTTTCTGAAACATTTTAATGCTTTTATTAAAAACATTTGTGTTGTTTAATCCATGTTTAACATACCAATTCTAGAAATCAGATTTGTAAAGGTAGATGTGTCTAAAGCTTTTGTCAACACATCTGCCAACTGATCCTCTGTTGGAACATGGTGCAGAGAAATCAAACCTTTTTCATAGCTATCCCTGACAAAATGATGTCGGATGTCTATGTGCTTGGTGGTTGAGTGAGAAACTGGATTCTTGATGATATTTTCAGCAACTTGACTGTCCAACATGAGTGGAGTCTTTAGTGCAGTTATCCCAAAATCCAGCAATTGATTTTGAAGCCACATGAGTTGGGCTGTACAGCTTGCAGCAGCAATATATTCAGCCTCAGCTGTTGAGGTTGAAATAGCTGCTTGCTTTTTGCTTTGCCAAGAGACTAAGGCATTCCCTAGAAACTGGCACCCTCCTGAAGTAGACTTCCTTGTGGTGTGGCAGCCAGCAAAATCACTATCTGAATAACCTGAAAGCTCAATATTTCCATTAGCAGGATACCAGATACCAAGTGTGGGAGCACCTTATAGGTGTCTGAATATCCTTTTCACAGCAATAAGGTTTGACTTTCTGGGTGAAGCCTGG
This sequence comes from Ambrosia trifida, assembly GCA_028751855.1. Lineage (NCBI taxonomy): Eukaryota > Viridiplantae > Streptophyta > Magnoliopsida > Asterales > Asteraceae > Ambrosia > Ambrosia trifida. The sequence goes on along the minus strand of CM054127.1, from coordinate 71,627,181 downwards.
GATCTTGCACAAACACAAGTGGCAAACATAATGTCTGGCCTAGATGCAGTTAAGTAAAATAAAGACCCAATCATGCATCTGTAGTGTGTTTGGTTGATTGGTTCATCCTTGTCATCAATAGTGAGTAGCTTGACTGTACTCATGGGTGTACTACATGGCTTAAAATCATTCATCTCAAATCTAGTTAACAAATTTTTTGCATATTTATTTTGATGAATGAATGTGCCATTTTCAAGTTGTTTCACTTGGAGACCAAGGAAACACTGAAGTTCACCCATAGCACTCATTTCAAACTCTGCTATCATGAGTTCCCTAAACTCTTCACACATTTTGTTACATGTGGATCCAAAAATGATGTCATCCACATATATTTGAACAATCATTAAATCTTTCCCTTTCCATTTCAAAAATAAGGTTTTATCAATTTTACCTCTTGTGAAACCAATGGATAAGAGAAAGGTGGAAAGAGTTTCATACCAGGCCTTAGGTGCTTGCTTGAGTCCATACAAAGCTTTATTTAGCTTGTAGACATGATCAGGATGGAAGGTGTCTTCAAAACTAGGTGGTTGACATACATAGACCTCCTCCTGAATTTTGCCATATAGGAAGGCACATTTGATATCCATCTGATACACCTTGATGTTGTGGTTGACAGCAAAGGCTAGAAAGAGTCTGATAGCTTCTAACCTTGCTACAGGAGCAAAGGTTTCATCATAGTCTATTCCTTCTTCTTGTCTGAAGCCTTGAACCACAAGCCTTGATTTATTCTTGACAACTATACCCCTTTCATCAGTTTTTTTTGAAGACCCACTTTGTACCTATTGGGCAAACATCCTTAGGTAGTGGTAGAAGTTCCCATACTTGTTGTCTTTTAAACTGAAGGAGCTCTTCTTGCATAGCTTCTACCCAACTGTTGTCTTTTAGTGCCTCTTGGTACTTGACAGGTTGTGTGAGAGATAGAAAACCTGCAAAAAAGACAGATATTTGAGGATTAGCTTCTTGTTAGCACACCCTCTCTGATGTTGCCAATGATTTGATCTGGTGGATGAGCTCTTAGGTAGATTAGATCTCCCTGATATGGTATGATGGCATTTTGAGGTGAAGGACAGAGGTTTGGTGACTCTGTTGGTGTAATATCTGTTTGCACTTCTGTAGTGCCATCAGATGTTTGAAATGGAAGTGGGGGAATGGTTCCAAGTGGTGTAAAACTGGACTGACTTTTGTCAACAGATGTTTGACTTTTGTCAACAGATGATTGTGCAGTGGATGTGAAGGATGAAGCAGTGGTTTGAGGGTAAGACTGGCCAACAGTGGCTGACTCAGCTGTGACAGAGTTTTGACAGTTGTTTTGAACAACTGCTTCCTCTGATGCAGAATAGATTTTATAGTGACTTGGGATCACAACATCTGTTCTGTAATATTGTTGTGGAGATTATGGAGTACCTGCATTGTTAGTTTTAACAGTGATATATTCAAATTTGAATTTATCTAAATCAAACAACTCAGCAGGATTTGCTGGGATTTTTAGGGATGAAAGTTCATTGAACTTTACATTCAGAGTTTCTTCTATTGTCCTGGTCCTTGTGTTAAACACTTTATAGGCCTTGGCAGTAGAAGAATATCCCAGAAAGTATCCAAAATCTACTTTGGCTGCAAATTTTGAAATGGAATCTTTGAGATTTAAAATGAAACATGGGCAGCCAAAGATTTTGAAAAATGAGATTAATGGTTTGATTTTGAACAAAATTTCATAAGCAGTCCTTTGATGTCTTGGGTTGATCAAAACTCTGTTTTGAACATAGCAAGCAGTGTTTACAGCTTCTGCCGAGAAGGACAGTGGCAAACCAGAATCTGCTAGCATGGTTCTTGCAGCTTCAATAAGAGTTCTATTTTTCCTCTCAACCACCCCATTTTGCTCTGGTGTTCTTGGGATGCTGTACTGCCTCACAATCCCTTTTGACACACAGAAGTCACCCAGCTCCTTATTTTTAAACTCTGTTCCATTGTCACTTCTAAAGACTTTTACTGGCAAGTCATATTGTTTTTCCACTTTGGTGACCAAGTCCTTCAAGATACCTGCAGTCTCATCGTTAGACTGTAAAAAGTAAGTCCATGTAAACCTAGAAAAATCATCAACTATGACAAGACAAAATCTTTTTCTTCTTAGACTCATGATTTTAACTTGGCCAAACAAGTCCATGTGCAACAATTATAGACATTGACTTGTTTTAAACTCATCAATGGATTTGTAAGAGCTTTTATGTTGTTTTCGTTTTAAACAGGAAACACAATGCTCATCACATTTGAATTCTTTTGATGGTAAACCTCTGACAAGGCTTTGTTTGGAGAGTGAATTGATAGTTTGAAGGTTGGTATGACCCAGTCTCCTATGCCACAATTCTGTTTCCTTTGTGGAGGCAGCAGAAAAGAAACAGACATTTGCCATAGGATTGTCCTTCAACATATCAACTACATACACATTGCCACTCCTATGAGCAATAAGTTGTGCTTTGCTCTCAGCAATGATGGTATCAATCTTTTTCACCACTTCTGGCCCAATAATCTTACAAGTATTCTTAGTGAAGAATGAGCCATAACCTTTGTCACTCATTTGTGAAACACTAAGAAGATTAAATTTAAGATTATCAATAAGATTGACATTTTCAAACTTGAGTTTCCCAACCTGAACAGTCCCTGAACCCAACACCTTACCTTTTGAATCATTACCAAAGGATATATCACCCCCTCCATGAGCTAAGAAGTCTAGAAGAAGGGCTCTACATCCTATCATGTGCCTGGAGCCTCCAATATCTACATACCAAAGACTATCTATACAAGCAGAAGCTCCCTGTACAGCAGTAATGAATTAGTTTTGGTGAGTTTCCAAAGCCAAGTTGGCTTTGGATGGGTCCACAGACTTTTCAGACACAAGCTTGGGAAGGTGATCAGTGGTTTGAACTAGTTTTTGAATCAAGTTCAACAACTGTTGCTGACCATTTGCAAGTGCTTGAATGTCAACACTTGGGGCAACAGTTGTTTGATCACTTCCAGACAGATGATAATACCCGTAGGGATTTCTGTCCACTCTTGGTTTAGAAGGTCTTTTTGGTTCCTCATAAACTTGTGAAAGATTATGACATGGTGGTTGTCCATATCCTCTTGGGTACTTGCTTGTGGGTGGAGCATCTGTTACTTGGACATCCCTGGGAGCAGATGTTTCAAGACTTTTGGTAACAGATGTTTCTACTGGTGTAAAAGTCTGTTTGGGCTTTCCTTTTGAAGTACTCACCACCTGACTTGCAAGAGTTTTAGCCTTGTACTCTTGTATTTTGACATCAAAATTTTTGAGATACAGACATTCTTTGGTTTTATGATTCTTTTTACCACATATTGAACATGTGGCCTTGGAATCACATGCACTTGTTCCTTTGTTTATATCATATGCTTTTAGAAGAAAACAGTTTTTAGTCACATGATTCCTCTTTTCACAGAAATCACAGAACAAGTGGACAGACTTTTCTTTCATTTTCCCTTTTTCAACCTTCTTTTCAACAGATGTTTGAGCATCTGCTGGAGGGTTTTTCAAGGGAATGATCTTTGCCTGTGGTGCTGTCTTCCCCTTAGGAGTTTTGAAATCAACCGGTTTAAAGTTCTCAAGAGTACCACACTCATCAGACCAAGTAGGTTTAAATTCATAATTTTCAAGTTCAGTGAATGACGAGGAGCCTTCTGGTTTTTCTAGAACAATTTTCTTACCATTAGGTTCAGTGATTTTAATCTCTTGACCCTTCAAATTTGTTGGAACTACCTCAACTAACTTTTGATCCCTTTTTCAGTGTTTTCAAAAGCTGGAGCAGTGGTTTCAAAACCAAAACCAAACTTCACATGACTTTTGGTTTGTTTGTTGAGTAGCATTTCAAAACCTCTACATGATACTCGAGCTGAAACTGAAACTAGAATTGAGGAACATCCCAGTGGTCCGAGACTTCCAAGATGTATTCCCAGAGGAATTACCTGGACTTCCACCCGTTCGTCAAGTGGAGTTCCAGATTGACCTTGCACCTGGAGTAGCGTCAGTTGCACGCGCACCGTACCGTTTAGCACCAGGGGAGCTTCAAGAACTATCTACCCAACTCCAAGAGCTATTGGATAGGGGTTTCATTAGGCCCAGTTCTTCGCCATGGGGAGCTCCGATTCTGTTTGTTAAGAAGAAAGATGGGAGCTTTCGCATGTGCATAGATTATTGGGAGTTGAACAAAGTGACGATTAAGAACCGCTACGCTTTTCCTCGTAGTGATGAGTTGTTCGACCAACTGCAAGGGTCGAGTTTCTATTCTATGATTGACTTGAGGTCAGGATACCATCAGTTGAGAGTCGGAGAGGAGGACGTGGCAAAGACAACCTGTCGAACTCGTTATGGACATTATGAGTTTTTGGTGATGCCATTTGGATGCACCGGCTGTGTTCATTGTTCCGATGAACCATGTGTGCAAACCCTATTTAGACAAATTCGTCATAGTGTTCATAGATGACATACTGATTTATTCCAAGAGCAGGGAAGAGCTCGAACGACACCTGTAACTGATCTTGGAACTAATAAGGAATGAGCAGCTGTATGCAAAGTTTTCTAAATGTGACTTCTGGATTCGAGAAGTCCAATTCCTTGGGCATGTGGTCAACGAGGCAGGAATACATGTGGACCCAGCCAAGATTGACGCTATCAAAAGTGGGAGGCTCCTAGGACCCCTACTGAAATGCGCCAATTTCTTGGTCTCACAGGATACTATCGCTGATTTATTAAGGGATTTTCTAAGATCGCTCAACCTCTCACTGCCCTAACACGGAAAGGTATTACTTACAAGTGGGGAGATGCCCAAGAAACTGCCTTTCAGCTACTAAAGTCAAAACTTTGCAGTGCACCGATACTATCGTTGCCTGAGGGTACAGAGGACTTTGTAGTATACTATGATGCGTCTATCCAAGGCTTAGGGTGTGTACTGATGCCACGTGATAGGGTAATCACATATGCATCGCGGCAATTAAAGGTCCATGAGAAGAATTACCCCCCCTCATGATTCGGAACTGGGAGCGGTGGTTTTCACTCTCCAAGAATCAGGAGACACTACCTCTATGGAACAAAGTGCACAATTTTCACTGATTACAAGAGCCTTCAGCATATATTCGATCAGAAAGTGCTGAACATACGACAACGACGCTGGGTTGAACTTTTGAATGATTATGATTGTGCCATCAAATTTCATCCAGGGAAAGCTAATGTAGTAGCTGATGCCCTCAACCGTAAGGAAACGGAACCTAAACGGGTGCGAGCTTTACAACCCACTATAAATTCTAATCTTCCCGATAAGGTACGTGAAGCCCAGGGCGAGGCTTGAAAGAAGAAAACATCAGGCTTGAAACTTTACATGGTGCTGATAAGCACTTGGAACGGGAGACGGATGGTCTTCAATACTTCACTAATCGAGTCTGGATACCACGATTTGGGGATCTCAAACAACTGGTGCTTGATGAAGCACGTACCTCTCGCTATTCGGTACATCCTGGTTCGGACAAGATGTACCAAGATTTAAGACTCTTTATTGGTGGCCAAACAAGAAAGCAGAGATAGCCACTTATGTTAGTAAGTGCTTTACTTGTGTGAAGGTTAAGATTGAATATCAAAAACCTTCAGGCATACTCCAACAACCAGAAATTCCGATGTGGAAATGGGATGGGATTTCCATGGATTTTATTACAAAGCTTCCTAGAATGCCAACTGGCCATACCGTGATTTGGGGTTATCGTGGATCGGTTAACCAGATCGGCACACTCTCTGGCAATAAAGGAAACGGACTCGTTGAAGAAACTAGCAAATCTCTACATCAAGGAGATAGTCTCTAGGCATGGGGTGCCTACTTCGATTATATCTGATCGCGATGGGCGATTTACTTCTCGTTTCTGGACTACTCTCTTAAACGCTTTGAGAACTCTCTTAGATCTGAGCACAGCCTATCACCCACAAATGGATGGACAGAGTGAACGTACCATCCAAACACAGGAAGATCTGCTACGAGCAGGCGTGGTGGATTTTGGCAACAGTTGGGATAAGCACTTGCCCTTGACTGAATTTTCGCGTGACAACAGTTACCACACTTCGATATAGTGTGCGCCTTTTGAGGCACTTTATGGACACAAGTGTAGGCCTCCCATCTGCTGGACTGAGGTTGGGTTTAGCCAGCTAACAGGTCCCGAACTCATGCATGAAACTTCTGAGAAGATAGTGCAAATGGGATGGAATTTCCATGGACTTCATTACAACTAGAGATTCCGATGTGGAAATGGGATGGAATTTCCATGGACTTCATTACAAAGCTTCCTAGAACGACAACGGGCCATAACATGATTTGGGTTATCGTGGACCGTTTAACCAAATCGGCCCACTTTCTGGCAATAAAAGAAACGGATTCGTTAGAAAAGCTAGCGAACCTATACATCAAGGAGATAGTCTCTAGGCATGGGGTGCCTACTTCCATTATATCTGATCGCGATGGGCGATTCACTTCTCGTTTCTGGACTACTCTCCAAGATGCTCTAGGAACTCGTCTTGATATGAGCACAGCCTATCACCCACAGACGGATGGACAAAGTGAACGTACCATCCAAACATTAGAGGATCTGCTACGAGCGTGCGTGGTGGACTTTGGTAATAACTGGGATAAGCACTTGCCCTTAATCGAATTCTCTTACAACAACAGTTACCACACTTCGATACAGTGTGCGCCTTTCGAGGCACTTTACGGGCACAAGTGTAGGTCTCCTATCTGCTGGACTGAGGTTGGGGATAGCCAACTAACAGGTCCCGAACTCGTGCATGAAACTTCTGAGAAGATAGTGCAAATTAGAAACCGGATGGCTGCTGCTCGGGATCGACAGAAAAGTTATGCTGACAAACGTAGAAAACCTTTGGAGTTCCAGATTGGGGACAAGGTTTTGTTAAAGGTGTCACCTTGGAAAGGAGTGATACGCTTTGGGAAACGAGGGAAGTTAAATCCCCGATACGTTGGACCTTTCGAGATTGTTAAAATGATTGGTCCGGTAGTTTACCAGCTGAATTTACCAGATGAACTCAGTGGAGTGCATAATGTATTCCACATCTCAAACTTGAAGAAATGCTTATCCGATACGACACTGGTAGTGCCACTGGAGGAGATCCAGGTGGACGATCAGCTACGGTTCGTGGAAGAACCAGTGGAGATTCTTGAGCAGGGCGTCAAGAAACTCAGACAAAGTACTATACCTATTGTTAAGGTACGATGGAATTCCCGTCTAGGACCGGAATACACGTGGGAGCGCAAAGATCAGATGCGGCTCAAATACCCACACCTCTTTACTGAACTTGAAATCGTACATAGATCAAACGCGGAACATAAAGCAGCTCTTTCAAAGTGAATTTCGGGGCGAAATTCCTTTCAACTTGGGGATGATGTGACATCCGGGAACGAAGCACACATTTTTATAGCTGGCTTTATTGTTTACTTGCTGAATTTCGGGACGAAATTCTTTTCAACTTGGGGATGATGTGACACCCCGCATTTTCAGGTTAAATACTCTTACTGAACTCTAGTTAACTTGCATGTTCATACATGGCTAGATACTTAACTAGGGTTAGTTAAGTAGGTTTAACATATGTTAGATGATGTTAACATATGTTATAAGTAGGAAAATCCTTGTTAAACACACACATGAGTCCTGTATCCCAAACATTGGTGAATTATGTGACATACATAGCAATAATATATACAATTGAATTATGGTGAACATGAAGTACGTGCTTATGTGAATTACATGTTTTTGTGAATGATCGCCTAACTGAAAGGTAATGCGTAGATTATGCAAATTACGTGCACAACATGAATAATATGCTATGTAATAATAAAAACAATGGTTTTTAGTCAATTTAGAATGGTTAATAATATTGGGTCCGGTATTGGGCTAGAACATGGTTAACGGGTCAAGTTAATGGACTAGAAGGGCCCTAATACCAATTGCTTGGGGAACAAGCAAAGCCCTTTTATAATTAGGAGGCAAGGAAAAGATAAAAACCCTACCTCCTTGTCCCTCTTGCGCCGTGCGAACCCCCACCCCCACCCCCTCTTGGTTTTTCAAGCAATCAAGTAATCCTTCACCTAATCAAGCTAGTTCGGGTTTGATTTCAAGGCCCTAGGGAGTTTAATCCTTCGCAAGGTATACATTCTTATGATTTTTGATGAATTATAATGATTGAAAAACTTTAAAAACTCTAAAACTAATATATGTAGAATCGCAGGTATGTATGTGTAGGAGTTCTTGGATGTTCTTGATGATTTGATGATGATTGTTATTAGTAGCCATGATTAGGGTTTTCACATGATAACATATGTGTTTTGCTATGATTAATATGGCGTTTAATCAGTACTATAGGTGTTATACATGTATTAGGGATGTTCATGAAAAATTAGGGTTTGTAGATTACTTGGGATGCAAGTTTAAGATTCTGGCAGATTCGTTTGAACGTGTTGTAGGGGCTGTAACGGGTTGGTAAATCGATTGTTTTGATGATTTCTTTGCATGATTGTAATGTACAAGGTCTTAGATTTTCATAATGGGCAAAACCATCGAATTTGGACATCGTTTGAGTGGTTTTTGGAATTTTAATTGATTAAGGGTCATATCAGATTTTCGGATTTGTAAATTGGGCTAACTTTAAATGGTCATAACTTGAGATTTACAAGGAGTTAGGTTATGAAATTTTTACAGTAGGTCAATATTGGAAAAATAGAGCTTGTCCAAGTAGATTCATCTCGTTTGGATGAATACACAATTTTTAAGAATTTTCCTACTAAACTGACCTGTTGAGGAAATTTTCTGGACATAGCTGTGTTGTACGAATTTTCAAAATTTTTGTGTTTGGAATTTAGACCAAAACAAAATACGTATTGTCGAGTGAATCCCAAATAAAATTCAGTAAAAATTTGGGACTCTAATTCATTCGTTAAGTATTTTAAATAAATTGTTTTTCACAACGCACAATCTGTCCTAAAAACGCAGATTGTGTACGGGGTCTTTAAGTGACTATTTAGAGTTCTATGTGGTATGTAATTGACATGTACTTGTGTGAAAACTTGTATGAGATGTATTTGATGTATTAAACTGATAATAATCACTATAATCACCAACGGGATACGTAGGACATACTTGAGCATGTAGAGTCATTAGGTGTCACTACACGGTTTTGAACTTTTAAAAGTCTCGGATAAACGAGTTACATGGTGTGTTGGTTACGCACGTATACTCACCTAGTGACATTTGTAATAGGGAGTCGGTAGCACGTTACTATTCGTGGAATTTGGATTTTCACTTGCGACCTAAGGTGAGTTTCACTACTTTTTTTCTCAAAAGCATGCGTCTCAGGTATGAGACACATTACTTAACATTTTCTAGTCCGGTTTGGGACTACTTACACATCCCGGGTTGGGATGCCATGGATCCTTATGAGGGTCGGTTACTTTGCTAGTTCGCAAATTGTGTCCTTGATAAACTAAACCATTTCTATCATCTGTAAGTCCTCACGTACCGAATGAGTTGCCAGGGTTGGCAAGCGGGTTATTAGTTGATAGCGCTATTAGGTCTTACAAACCTCACACCGGCTCGGGGAGCGCGGGGGTGAACTATAACTTAACGAAACATTATCATTGTGGATAGACAATGATGTCAGGCATGCGGCACACTTATGTGGCTACAAGTACATAGCAGTTCGGTATATTCGGTTAGTTATCATGAATGGGTTAGCTACCCTTGACATGCGATGAATTAGTGGTTACACGGTGCGGGGCACCAACATAACTTACTTACTTACGTGGTTTTGAAAACCAGCGCTTTTACATATTAAATTACTTTACTTTGTGAATTCACCAACATTGTTTGTTGACCCACGATTTACATGCTTTTGCAGGTAGTTAGCTTCCGGTGCCAGGATTAGAAAGCACTGCACACTTCACTGCATTTGGGGTCTTGGGCATACACCTAAATTACATATTATGTTTTTACATTTTCTTTCATATGGTTTTGAATTGGGCGCGTTGTTTTGCACATGGTTTTAAAAGGTTTAAATTTGGTTTACGCTTCCGCAGCTTAACTAAACTTGGTTTTTGAAAACGAACTAAATGGTTTGGGCATTTAGAGTTCGTTCCTGTGACTTATGGCTATGGGATCCTGGTTTGTCATGCGCCTCGCGGTATAAACCCCGTAGTGAAAATTTGAGGGTGTGACATTTTAGTGCCTCTTGGTACTTGACAGGTTGTGTGAGAGATAGAAAACCTGCAAAAAAGACAGATATTTGAGGATTGGCTTCTTGTTAGCACACCCTCTCTGATGTTGCCAATGATTTGATCTGGTGGATGAGCTCTTAGGTAGATTAGATCTCCCTGATATGGTATGATGGCATTTTGAGGTGAAGGACAGAGGTTTGGTGACTCTGTTGGTGTAATATCTGTTTGCACTTCTGTAGTGCCATCAGATGTTTGAAATGGAAGTGGGGGAATGGTTCCAAGTGGTGTAAAACTGGACTGACTTTTGTCAACAGATGTTTGACTTTTGTCAACAGATGATTGTGCAGTGGATGTGAAGGATGAAGCAGTGGTTTGAGGGTAAGACTGGCCAACAGTGGCTGACTCAGCTGTGACAGAGTTTTGACAGTTGTTTTGAACAACTGCTTCCTCTGATGCAGAATAGATTTTATAGTGACTTGGGATCACAACATCTGTTCTGTAATATTGTTGTGGAGATTATGGAGTACCTGCATTGTTAGTTTTAACAGTGATATATTCAAATTTGAATTTATCTAAATCAAACAACTCAGCAGGATTTGCTGGGATTTTTAGGGATGAAAGTTCATTGAACTTTACATTCAGAGTTTCTTCTATTGTCCTGGTCCTTGTGTTAAACACTTTATAGGCCTTGGCAGTAGAAGAATATCCCAGAAAGTATCCAAAATCTACTTTGGCTGCAAATTTTGAAATGGAATCTTTGAGATTTAAAATGAAACATGGGCAGCCAAAGATTTTGAAAAATGAGATTAATGGTTTGATTTTGAACAAAATTTCATAAGCAGTCTTTTGATGTCTTGGGTTGATCAAAACTCTGTTTTGAACATAGCAAGCAGTGTTTACAGCTTCTGCCGAGAAGGACAGTGGCAAACCAGAATCTGCTAGCATGGTTCTTGCAGCTTCAATAAGAGTTCTATTTTTCCTCTCAACCACCCCATTTTGCTCTGGTGTTCTTGGGATGCTGTACTGCCTCACAATCCCTTTTGACACACAGAAGTCACCCAGCTCCTTATTTTTAAACTCTGTTCCATTGTCACTTCTAAAGACTTTTACTGGCAAGTCATATTGTTTTTCCACTTTGGTGACCAAGTCCTTCAAGATACCTGCAGTCTCATCGTTAGACTGTAAAAAGTAAGTCCATGTAAACCTAGAAAAATCATCAACTATGACAAGACAAAATCTTTTTCTTCTTAGACTCATGATTTTAACTTGGCCAAACAAGTCCATGTGCAACAATTATAGACATTGACTTGTTTTAAACTCATCAATGGATTTGTAAGAGCTTTTATGTTGTTTTCGTTTTAAACAGGAAACACAATGCTCATCACATTTGAATTCTTTTGATGGTAAACCTCTGACAAGGCTTTGTTTGGAGAGTGAATTGATAGTTTGAAGGTTGGTATGACCCAGTCTCCTATGCCACAATTCTGTTTCCTTTGTGGAGGCAGCAGAAAAGAAACAGACATTTGCCATAGGATTGTCCTTCAACATATCAACTACATACACATTGCCACTCCTATGAGCAATAAGTTGTGCTTTGCTCTCAGCAATGATGGTATCAATCTTTTTCACCACTTCTGGCCCAATAATCTTACAAGTTTTCTTAGTGAAGAATGAGCCATAACCTTTGTCACTCATTTGTGAAACACTAAGAAGATTAAATTTAAGATTATCAATAAGATTGACATTTTCAAACTTGAGTTTCCCAACCTGAACAGTCCCTGAACCCAACACCTTACCTTTTGAATCATTACCAAAGGATATATCACCCCCTCCATGAGCTAAGAAGTCTAGAAGAAGGGCTCTACATCCTATCATGTGCCTGGAGCCTCCAATATCTACATACCAAAGACTATCTAAACAAGCAGAAGCTCCCTGTACAGCAGTAATGAATTAGTTTTGGTGAGTTTCCAAAGCCAAGTTGGCTTTGGATGGGTCCACAGACTTTTCAGACATAAGCTTGGGAAGGTGATCAGTGGTTTGAACTAGTTTTTGAATCAAGTTCAACAACTGTTGCTGACCATTTGCAAGTGCTTGAATGTCAACACCTGGGGCAACAGTTGTTTGATCACTTCCAGACAGATGATAATACCCGTAGGGATTTCTGTCCACTCTTGGTTTAGAAGGTCTTTTTGGTTCCTCATAAACATGTGAAAGATTATGACATGGTGGTTGTCCATATCCTCTTGGGTACTTGCTTGTGGGTGGAGCATCTGTTACTTGGACATCCCTGGGAGCAGATGTTTCAAGACTTTTGGTAACAGATGTTTCGACTGGTGTAAAAGTCTGTTTGGGCTTTCCTTTTGAAGTACTCACCACCTGACTTGCAAGAGTTTTAGCCTTGTACTCTTGTATTTTGACATCAAAATTTTTGAGATACAGACATTCTTTGGTTTTATGATTCTTTTTACCACATATTGAACATGTGGCCTTGGAATCACATGCACTTGTTCCTTTGTTTATATCATATGCTTTTAGAAGAAAACAGTTTTTAGTCACATGATTCCTCTTTTCACAGAAATCACAGAACAAGTGGACAGACTTTTCTTTCATTTTCCCTTTTTCAACCTTCTTTTCAACAGATGTTTGAGCATCTGCTGGAGGGTTTTTCAAGGGAATGATGTTTGCCTGTGGTGCTGTCTTCCCCTTAGGAGTTTTGAAATCAACTGGTTTAAAGTTCTCAAGAGTACCACACTCATCAGACCAAGTAGGTTTAAATTCATAATTTTCAAGTTCAATGAATGACGAGGAGCCTTCTGGTTTTTCTTGAACAATTTTCTTACCATTAGGTTCAGTGATTTTAATCTCTTGACCCTTCAAATTTGTTGGAACTACCTCAACTAACTTTTGATCCCTTTTTCAGTGTTTTCAAAAGCTGGAGCAGTGGTTTCAAAACCAAAACCAAACTTCACATGACTTTTGGTTTGTTTGTTGAGTAGCATTTCAAAACCTCTACATGATTCCACCCATTTCTGAAATTCAACTGGGGTGGACTCATGCTCACTTTTGCAACTCTGATATTTAGTTATCATAGTTTGGAGCTGGTCTTTGGTTATGGTTGCTTCATGTTTTAAGCTGCTTATTTCAGATTCTTTTTCAGTTAAATTTGTTTTTAACTCTTTTGAAAGTTTCTCAAATTTAGCTTCATCATCTAAAATTTTCTTTCTAAGGTTTTCATTCACCTCTTTGATGTTAGCAAATGCTATTACACATTTGTCAGAACATAAATCTTTAAAAATTTGAGGAGATACCTTAGCAGCAGCCATCAATGCACAATCACACTTGCACTCACAATCATCAGATGCACCCCAGGGATCTGAGAGATTCACAACCTCTTCTTCAGGTTTTTCACCTGCAACTACTTCATCAACAACATCATCAGTCACAACTATAGATTCAGTCACCACCTCCTCAGATTCAACTTCTTCTACCATAGCCATGAAACAAAAAATTTATGTGTAATTTTCAGCTTTGGCAACTAATGCAAAATTTTCATCTGTCAACTCATCTGGTAGACTGCTCCAATCAACAAAGCCTTGTGTGAAGAAACTCTATTGACTGGTCTCTGCAGAAGCAGAGGATGAAGCAGCAGTCATTGGCACAGGTGCCTGAGCAACAGGTGTTTGCACATAGTGGATCTGAGGAACAGTGGTTTGGACAAACTGGACAGGAACAGTGTTTGAGGACTGTGCAAAATGAGCAGTGTTTTGCACATTGGGTCCAGGGGTATTATAGGAATTTTGATAAGTGTTGGTCTGAGGCCTTTGATTTGAATAGGTAATCGTAGGTGTACCATATTGACTCCTACATTCCCTAGCAAAATGACCAAGTCTATGACATTTATATCACTTTATCTTTGATTTATCCAACCCCACCTTTGATCGGCCAGTTAACCCTGGAAACCTTCTCCCAGTTTTCTTGTAAAAATTGTTAGTTCTTACACTGAGAAGGGCCAATTGGTGCATAATGTCCATTTCCTTCAAATCATCTGGATCAAAGTATTGTAGGTCATCATACTCAAAGGATATGTTATCAGATGCCTGGATATCACCACTACTTGCTGTAAAAGCATAGTTTGGTGAATAAGAATCAGAGTTAAAACCTGAAGTTATGTCAATGAAATGATCATAACTCTGATCCTTAGTATTTCCAGGCACCTCATCATGACCCAAAAGTGTTGTATTACCAAATACATAATCATTAGACACTTTTCCAGAGTCCTGGAGCTTCTTTTTCTGGTTAAGCTCTCTCTCATAAGTCAAGAGCTTACCATGAAGCTGGGTCAGTGATATGTCCTTGAATCCAATTGACTTTCTCATAACTATAGCAATAGTGTCCCATTTATCTGGTAATGATCTTAAAAACCTATGGTTCAAGGTTGAATGAAGGTAAGTTAGACCAACCAGCTTTAGTTCACTAATGAGACAGTTAAACCTCTCAAATTGTTGAGTTAATGACTCTCCCTTAACATGACTGAATGTTTCATATAGTTGGTTAAGTATTTCACGATTGTTTTCAATAACCTCTTCAGTCCCACCAAATTGTTCTTTCAGTGCATCCCACTACTCCTTTGCACTGTTACAGTGTAACAGCCCAGCATATATATCATTGGGTAGAGCCATGGCCACAATACTGAAGGCCTTAGCATCTAACTCAATTTTCTGAAAATCCTGGTCGGAGTAGTTTTCAAGTTTCTTAGGCTCCTGAACCTTGGGATCTTCTGTACTCGGCACCATCGGAACATGTGGTCCGAAGATAACCGACTTCCAACACCCAGTGTCCTGTTGAGCTAGAACATGGCTCATCCGATGTTGCCAGATATTGTATTCAGATCTGACAAGAATCGGTGGCTTGTTGTTCGTTCCAGTGTTGTGTGGATCGTGATTGATTGAAGCCATTCTCTGATTTTTCAAAAACAAAGTCTGTTTATAAGCGGTTGAATCGAAAATAAACTATTACTCTGTTTTCAATCCGACAAACAAACGATATCAATAATTGTGAGCTGATCTGTTTATATTAAATTGATTGATCAGATCGAATTTAATTGACCAAGCTCTGATACCAATTGTTAGGATCTGAGTTTGATTGTTTTGATTTGTTTAAAGTAAAATGAGAAATGAATGAAGTGAATATATATGGTAAGTGCAGCGGAAAAATAAACTGTAATCAAAACAAAAGAAATAAATGTTTTCTTAATCGAATGCTTTCATTATATTGAAAGATTACAATCAATTACAAGTACTCCCTCTCAGCCTGATCACTCTGTGATTGTTTGTCTGAGAGAATGTTGTGAGTGATCAATAGAACAGTACAAGCACTGTTCTATTTATAGACAAATCTATGCCACTGGTGACCTAGGCTAACGTCACCTAAGATAGTGACCTCTAACAGAATAACAATATAAAACATCTGCCCTATACAAACTATTGTTATATTACAAAACACTGTAAGGTAAACTACTGTTGAGGAAAACTCTGATGGTCTTGTATCATCTATTGGAGCCTAAGTGCTGTTGGCTCCAACAGACCTTTAGTCTTCAACACTTGATCAGCAGTTGTTCTTTATCAGACCTTTGGTCAGCAGTTGTTCTCTATCAGTTGTTATCCAACAGTCCTTTGTAGCAGTAGTTGTCATAGCAGTTATTTGGGTGTATCAGTTGTTAGGGTCAACAGTCTTTTGGGAAGAGTATGTTGTAAAGGCTGTTTATTTATGTGGATCAACTGTTAGTATATTTTGGCTTTTCAATCATCTATTCTTCTTCAGGTCAGCAGACCCAACACGTGACTTGGATGTGTATGGACAAGTTCCTAATGAAACCAAACGGATGAATCTTGATCTTCAGGACTTAGAGTAAGGGTTTTTCTTGAAATTGTTATACAGTGTTCTTGTAAAGTATAGCATCTGCTATTCAGATACTTGGCACTTAACAAAAATATTCTGTTTTTAAGATGAGTTATGTTTCAATGGTTGAAAACAATCATTGTTAGAATTGCAAATTTAATTTCTGTAATAAATGTTATGATGAGATTGATATATGATTGACTGTTTTGAATCTTATGTGGAACACACTTATTGATGTAATAAATCATCTGTAATTAATTTTTGTATAGTTTCAGGTTTTTTCAATTTTTTTTACATCTATGGTTATTTTGTGTTGTTTTAGAGGTACGACGTTAAGCTATACATTGTGGAACTCTTACTCAATACAGTTTAAGGAATTTATTTCTAACATCACTGAGGAGCATCTACTTGCAATTATCCAGCATGGAAGGGTTATAAACTGGAAGGGTAAGTTTTGTTTCATTTTTGTTATTTTAAAAAGATTTTATTATAAATGAAGTCATAAAGATATGTGTGTTATGAAATTTATAGAACGAATTACAGTTCAAACTGATAAGTATGGATCTCGCCTCTTTCTCAATCAAGGAATAGATGAGGTTTTTGACCTAAGCAGGAGGTACTATTTTTTATATTTCTATAGGCAAATTTAAATTTAATTTGCTTTAGCTTTTAGATGTAATTTGTTCCATATTTATGTAGCTTAGTGTTGAAACAAGAACAAGAGTTTGGATGTACTTCTCAAACCGTCATTACAACAAAAGGGCTTTTAAGGACCTTTTGTGTGGGACGCTTATAAAATATGATCCTAAAAGCTATTTAATAGGACGAATGAATTTTTGGGGTCCTTTTCTAATATACGCTACTAAACTAGTGTCCTAAAAAGCTATTTAATAGGATGGATGATTCTTTGGGTGGTATTATCATGTAACTTAATAAGACACTTAAAATGTAGATCCTAATAAAGTAATTTATATGACATTTAATTGTTAGTGTCCCAATATATGGTAATGTAATAGGACACTTGACACATGAGTTTTATAACTTTAACCTTTACGGTACGCCTATTCATTGTGGTGTTATTATAATACACTGTAATTGGTCACATGATATTTGAGTTATAAAATATCACTTTTATAGGACCCTTATTCGCTAGAGTTTTTTTTATAACATAACTTAGAGGGTGTTTGGGATTGAGTTTGGAAATGCAAAAGTGCTTTTGGTCAAAAGTGCTTATTGGCTTATGACTTTTTGAAAAGGAGTTTTAAGAAAAGTGTTTGGATTAGCTTTTCGGATGAGAAATGTCAAAAAGTCAATAAATTGTTGTTTTTTAAGTGTTTCGCTTAACTTATTGTGAATATTGGCTGTATGGGTGGTAAATTTGTAATTTTTTCCAAAAGTCAAAAGCCAGGATTTCTAACTTTTCAAAAACAGCTTTTCCACCCATAAAAGCCAAAAGTCAAAAGTCCAAACAGAAAGTGCTTTTGGGTTACACAAACAACTTATTGACTTATTGGCTTTTTGAAAAAGCCAATAAGTCAATAAGTTGTTTTCAAACTCAATCCCAAACACCCTCTTAATAGGTCACTTAACATTTGGGTTTTATAATTTTAACCTTTATAGGACACATAATCATAATGGTATTATTATAATACATTGTAATAGGACACGTGATATTTGAGTCATAATAAAAAAAATCATGTAGCAAAATAATCCATTTCATACGATATCTATACAATATTATAAAGGAGCAAAGATATACCATATGGTAATTTTAATAGCCGTCCAACTTAACAAGCAACATGTACAATAGACTTAAGCTTATTTTATAAGGATATAATGGTATTGTGATCATAATAATAAGATGTTTTAGGGTAATAGAGGTATTTCACTACACCTGGAAAAACGGGCGGATTGGGTCGGATCAGGTGGCTGGTCAAAACGAGTTCTGGTCAAAAAGGGTCCAGGTCAAAATGGGTCCGGGTCAAAACGAGTCAATTAAAAAAACGGGTCATGTTGGTTCTATTGGTAACGGGTTTGGGTCTGGTCAAAGCGGGTCTGGGTCAAAACTAGTTTCGGGTTGGGTTGAGGGTCAACCCAACATGTCTGGGTTGACCCAAACCCGTTTAGACTAAACCCAAACCCGCAAATTTCTTGTTAGTTTCGGATCAAATCGTATTTTCGGCCTGTGTCAAGAAATTCACAACCCTCTGATTATTTCGAAAGAATTGGTTGAACTTTCAATTAATATTTTAGTCAAACATTCAGCATACTAAATTATTTAAGATTTCAAATATGTAATAATGATGCACAAACGTATTGATTATTTATTTATTTTATAATTATTTCGAAAGTTACTTATGAAACAAACCGAATAATATTTGAACATGCACGTGTTTGAGCGGCTTATAAAATGGTTTTGGGCGTTCCTTCTCTTAAAACCACCCACAATCTCTTTTAATTTTCTAAAGGCCCAAAAATATTTGCCAAAAAAATTTATGCTTTATTTTGAGCGGCTTTACGCCTAAATTACTTAGAAAACCTGCCAATAATAATTTTAAATAAAATATAACATGAATTAAGATCCAATATGGGACTAAGAAAATGTTTCCCACACTTAGAAATATTTCTGTTTTACATAAAAATATTCAATAAACAGATTTTGTAATTTATATTTAATTAAATAACTTATTATGACAATTTAAATATAAATAAGCTAGAAATATAAGATATGGTCCAAAAATAATATTTTTATGAAAAATGAATATTATATGATGAGAAACGCCCAAAATAAATTTTTCATAAATTTTCCCAATTTATTCGTATTTAAAACCGATTTAATTAGTTTAAATCATGTTTAAATGGTTAAAAATAGAAAAATCTATAAAAATTAATCATTTCTAATTCAATAAATTAGAATTAAGTTTCTAATGTAAATTAATAATTCCACAAAAATTTTGAAATTAAACTCATTTAAAATAGATTTTTAATTAATTAAATTAATAAAAACGTGAAAATAAATTATTTTCCAGAAAATAAAATTATGATAATTTCCTATGAGGTGTCAAGAAGCTACACCTAAATTTTTATGATTTTTGGATCAAAACCAAATTTTATATGAATATTTTAAGTTTATATGTGTTAAGAAAAATTTGAAATAAAAAAATTATAATAAATAAAGATAATAGAAAAATTCATTAAAAGGGGTGAGGATGCCTGGGTTCGAACCCGGCTCCTTCCCTTCACTAAACAATAGCTCCACCACTGCAACACAAGCACATTATGTTGATAGTTTTGATTTATAATTATATTTAACATTTAAGGAAAACTTCTTCTTCTTCCTCATGAACATAGCCCTAACCCTAGAATCTAGCATCTCTAATTCGTAATCTATAGAACCCGATTTCATAGGGCTTTCAAACAACAACATATAATGATCAAAACGGCTTATAAATGGAAGACTCACGTGACTAAATCGACCTTGAAAGAAGCGATTTACAGGTCGCAACCCTTACTCCGAAAACTACAACTTCTGTCAACGATTTAGAGCTTTGAGTGTGTTTGTACAACGGGGTCAAGGCCTAGGAACAAATTAGAATGGTCTAATTATAGGTTATAATACGAAATCGTAACATACAACTTGGCTTCAAAATTCCGGTAATAAAGTCGACGGTTACAAAAACCCGTTGATCATTATATCAATAAACGTATTTTTAATGAGTAATAACTAGGGCTATAAACAAACCAAACGTTCGGCGAACAGTTTGTGAACTGTTCGGCGGGAAGTTCGTTTGTGTTCGTTCGTTTAATACATGAACGAACACAAACAAAAAATTCTGTTCGTTTAGCTAAACAAACGAACAAGAACAAAGGTCACATTCGTTCGTTTATGTTCGTGAATGTTCAGTAACGTGTTCGTTTATGTTTGTTTGTGTTTGATAGTTCATTAGGGTTTTTAGTTTTTTATATTTAATTTAAGTATTTCAAATTTCCCAATGGTAGATTATTTAGCATATATTAATGTATCACCTGTTAATATTACTTTAACTATTAACTGTTATTTTTGGTGGATTAAACGAGGATTAGTTTAATATGATACCTCTGTGTTTTTATAAGACATTATGTGATCAAGATTATATATGTCACGTATATTTAGGAACTGAATTAGTATATATTGTGCGGATAATGTTAACGATGAAAATTGCTAATTTTCAGAATTTAATGTGTTAGTTTGTGCTCGATTTTGTTCAGTAATGCCTATTTGTGTTCGTTTACGTCATTTGTGTTTGTTTGTGTTCATTTTTTGTCCGACACATAAATTTAACAAATAAATACAAACAAACACGAACAAAAATCTCGTTCGATAAGTGTTCATGAACACGTTATTTTCTTAACAAACGAACACGAACAAAAAATCTCGTTCGGTAAGTGTTCATGAACAGTTTGCGAACACGTTATTTCCTTAACAAACGAACACGAACAAGGCCTTGTTCGTGTTCGTTTGGTTCATTTATAGCCCTAGTAATAACCATTGAAACCGATTGTTAATGATGGAGAATGACTGATATCCAAAGAAAAACGGTCTAAAATGTTGAAATAAAGGATTTTAAGGGTCGCCGGAGCTCGACCGGAATAGTGACCGGAACTCGCCGGAATACCGAGAAAGAGAGAAAAAAAATCAGATTTGAACTTTTGGTTTTTGACATAACTGTCCCCTCTACTTCTAACTAGGTTAACTTAATTATTTAACTATGTTAGATCTTTCCTTTATAAACTTTAACAACTTAACAAGGTTTTTAACTTTAAATTTTCAAATCTTTAAAATCTTTTAAATTAAAGTCTTTTTTTTCTAAAATAAAAACAGATAGAACCTTTATAAGATGATATGATTATACGATTATGGCACATTTTATATGTAGACACGTACATATACAAAACGTGTACATACACCATTTTAACGGAAAATTTAAATTGAAATAAAATAATATTTGATGGGCACTAGAGGTGAAGCTTCAAAACAGACGGAGGGCTAAAATTGACAGCTTGCTAAAAGGTGAGGGTAACGGATGTCACAACTCAATAGCGGTTTTAGAACTATCAAGATCATATCTCAAATTCTTGTTTTCATTCTCAAGCCTATCACACTTTCCAAGCAATGTAACACAATCACTACACTTTGGAAGTGAGTTAGAACTTACCAGATTCATTGAGTCAGTCATGGCCATAAGAGCAAAGAGAGCTTCCTTCCCCGAGAAGAATTTGGAGTAGTCCACTTTCGTGAAAGCGTCATCCACCATACACGATTTCTTTGTCATCAGGAAATTGGCTTCTGCTAGTAGTTGCTCAACATCGTCATCAAGTGAATTAACACTTGCTTCCGAATTAGATTCGATCTCCGTATCAGAATAAACAGACTCTTGATCTTCAGAAACTTCACAAACAGAATCAACAACCGCTTCAGATACGGTTTTTTCAACAATTGGTTCCTCAACCTTTTCAGGAATAACCTCTTCAACAAACTCTTTAATCACATTCTCAACAACCACCTTCTCAACAAGTTCCTCTTTTGTCAACTTTTAAACTATCACCGACTCTTCATTCACCACCTCTTGCTTAAAATATGCAACATTTCCCCGAGTAAACTCTTCGACACCAAGTTGCATATCATTCCAATTAAACCCTTCATCTTGTTGGATAACTAAAGCTTGATTCTCATTTTAGTTTTGAGTGTTCGGTGTAGTAACTGGAACAATGGTTCTATCTCGGTTTGGTGTGGATTGAGTTTGGTTGGGTGTGGATGTTTGTCTTTGGTTGGTATTTTGGGAGATATTTTGTTGGTTTTGGTAATTGGTTTGGTTTTGATAGTTGTTGTTTTAGTTTTGGAAGCTAACTTTGTTTTGGTCTTGGCGATTTTAGTAGTTTCAGTTGAATGGATTGTGGTTTCCTTGTTGCTTTGGTTGAGTACACTCTTTAGCAAAATGACCTTTGGTTCCACAATTGAAGCAAGTCACTTTTGCTTTGTTAAATCCATAAGTTGTATTCGGTGAAGTTGCGAGATCTGTTCTTCCCGTTTTCTCAACAAACTTAGTCGCCCTTCTCATAACACTAGCAAACGCCCATTGAATATCGATCAACTCCATTTCTTCTTTGTCACTTTGGGCATAATCTGCATTCGTCAAATTGTTGTTTCCAATTTGACTAGATACAAGTCTGTTGTACGAAGCAACCATAGCCGAAACCACGGCAATGTGTTGTTGAGCTACTTCGACAGTCACATTGTTCATGTTAGAAGTTTCTAACATGATTGGACTTGAGCTTAATGAAGCTTGACTAACAACCGGTGTAGCTTGTTGAGTCATGTTCACCAGTGAAGTACCATAGTAACTTGAAGCTTGCATTGGAGGTTGAGTTGGTGTATAAGATGGTCCAGATGATACACCATAGTAACTAGCTGCACTATTTGGTTCAACACTCGACACAAATGCAGTCTGTGGTGCAACACTCACACCTCCACTTGGGATAGACGAAGATGATGAACTAGCATAATAAAGTTATGGATTCTGTGGAATCTGGGATCTCTTCGCCTTTCGTCTTTCTTCCATTTCCTTATTTTCCAACTTCTGAATGAACTCATTGATGGTCCAATATGGAAAGGAATCCTTCTCTCTTAGCACTTCCACATGTTGACTCCACTAAGGAGGCAACGCATCAGTAAACTTCTCAACGACCTCATTCATGGGATAAATGATCTCATAATTCGACAATTCAGATAACAAATGAAAATATCTAGGAGTAAGATCCTTCAAAGTCTCATTTCCCACGAAGCTAAAGTTTTCAAACTCTTTCTTTAACTCCTCAAATCTAATTCTCCTTGTCTTCTCATTTCTATCATGTCTACTCTTCAACGCTTCCCAAAGCTCTTACAAGTAGAGCATGGTCCAAATTGGTGTAATAGATCAGTTGTCAAAGCCTGAGACAACTGTTAGTATGCTTTCTTCTCAGCCGCATACTTCTTCTTTTCATCATCCTTGAGATCATCAAGTGCTATTGGTTTGTTCGAATTTTTGATCATCGGTGGCGCATATCCCTTCTCAATCATTTGCCACGCTTCTTCAGCATCCAAACCTTCAAGATGGATTCTAAACCTCTTTTGCCACGAATGTTATTCAATCATTTCCAACATCTTTGGCGGTCTATTCCCATTCCTGGTAGACAAATCATTCACCAAAGTTGTAATGGCATTTGTGGTTTGGCTCTGTACTGCTGCAGCTGTTGCGACTCCCTAATAGTCTTGAATTTGTTGTGGAAGAGGTCTCATAGCAGGTTGAGTTGGTCCAGACACACCCTAGTAATTCAGAATTTGTTGTAGTTGTATATTCCTCCATTCAGCTGTCACAGCCCATGGGTTCATCGGTGTTTGTTGTGGTTGGGTCATAACAGGTCTCGTATTCATAGGTAATCCCTAAATGTTGTGCATGATGTGTAAAATCTCAACACATAGAAAATTCCAAAATTTGCCAACTTGGTTCGACTGGTTGTGAGGTCGAATGAACAAGATTCAATTGATTCGACCCAAGGAAACAACTCCAACGTATACGTAACAATCCGATTCGACCTCAAAATAACTCGTTCGACCTAACGACACCTCGAATGAATATGAAAACACTCGAATGAATGAAACACTAACTGATTCGAACTCTTAAACACCCCAAATGAACACACAAAGAACTGATTCGACCTAAGAGTCACCGATTCGACCTCTGACTCACACTGGTCCGACCCGACCCATTCTGAAAATCAAATTTTCTTCAAAAATAATTGATTTTGATATGAATTTTCCAAAAGTTGTTGAATTTCAATACAAATTGTTAGTTTTTGATTCGGATTGGATGTAGATCAAGTTTTGTGAAAGAATTTTTTATTTTATCCGTAAAAACTAGTCTAAATCAATTAAAATCCATTGTAGGAACGTTTTATCATAAAGAAACAGTTTAAATCACACGAGTATTAGTAAATCATGTAGATGCATATTATGCGACTAATGCTTTGGATTGCAAATAACATATGTTTTGTTCATAGTCGGACGGTCGAAGGTGAAATTACATGGTCGAAGGTGGTTTCTAACTGGTCGAAGGTAGATGTAAAGGGTCGAATGTATTCAGGGAGGTCGAAGGTAGAAATAGGTTTAATGTATATCTTGATTCGACCATGATGATTGGTCGAAACTGTACATTCGACCAACACAAATGGGCGAATGTGCAGGCCTATATAAGGTCAAGTTGATTTTTGCAATGTAACTTTTGACATTTTGTTTTCCCTCCCTGTGTGTGTTCTCCCTAGGTTTATTGTTAAGTCTGAAAAACTATTTTAAGCATTGTAAACATCATTTTCAAGTGTAATTGATTATCTATCTTAATGAAATGAGAATGTTTATGATGATTTCTGTGTTTTGCTAGTTTTGTTATCATTTTGTGATCAATTCAGGGATTCTGCACCTGAATTGAACTTGTGTGATCATTATCTTTGTTGTTAAACGATCCTACGCATATTACAAAGTGGTATCAGAGCCATATGGATCAAACAACCACAAATTGTTAACATTACAGCTGATTTGGACCCAATTATTGATCAAAACTTTATGTTTTTCTTTGATAAACTGAATTTGGTGTTAAATTGATTGATTTGAGCTTGTTTTCATGGATAAAACTCATAATTCTCTTTGTTAAACTTGTTCCAAATCAAATCCGAGGCAAAACCTGATTAAAATTAACTGATTTTCAAAGAATAGCCGTTTTTGAAACATAGAGGGTCGAACCTAGGCAGATTTGGTCGAAAGTGTGAGCTTTTGGTCGAACCAAGGATTATTTGGTCGAACGTGGAGTGTTATTTGGTCGAATCTAGAGTTAATTAGTGTGATTTTGTTCATTTGACCATATTGGGTACATTCGACCAATCGAGTGGTCGAACGTGGGTTTAAACGGTCGAAAGTGAACTGAGTTTGTTATTTTCTACATTCGAACTTTATCAAACGGTCGAACGTGGATTGATTTACACATTCGACCACGCGATCAAGCAAAAGGGTCGAACGTAGAAACTGTTATAAAATTTTTCCAATTGTTTCGTGTTTAATCATTTTCTAGATCGATATGTGGAATTTTCCTACAACACCACGACCTATTACAACACCACAACAGCAGGCAACCATGGATCCTTGGTCGGTGGCTGCTCAAAAGTCTAGTCAACCATCCCAACCGATTAACTACATGGCAATGACTAGCTCTATGCCTTAACAAGTTGCACAACCACAACCACAACCACAACCGATGGCTGACTATTGGGGTGTAGCAGCAGTGGCGGTTCATTCTCACACTACCAACGCTATCTCGACTCTTATTCAAGACTTATCGTCGGGTAGTGGAAGCCGTCCACCAAAGCATATGGAAATGGTCAACTACAACACATGGAAGACCAAGTTTAAGATACATCTTAAGGGAATGGGATTAGAGGGAACAGAAGCTTGGCAAATGATTGCTAAGGGCTATGTTGCTCCGATCTTGGAGATCACGGGTGAGCCAATTCCGTT
This sequence comes from Ambrosia trifida, assembly GCA_028751855.1. NCBI lineage: Eukaryota > Viridiplantae > Streptophyta > Magnoliopsida > Asterales > Asteraceae > Ambrosia > Ambrosia trifida. Next base: position 71,601,399 of record CM054127.1, on the reverse strand, counting down.
GGAGAATCTTGCTGAGGATGAGAAAAAGAAATTTACTATTGAGAAGAAGGCGTTTTCTCAACTGTCCCAGGCCATTAATACTGATCTCTTACATCAGTTTGGCTCTTGCACTACATCTAAACAATTGTGGGACATGTTACGAAATAGGCATGATGAGAATGAGAAGACGAGGAAGTTGAGGATGGAGGAACTTAGGAAAGAGTTTGAGAACTTCAACTACATGGGGAATGAGACGCTGAAGGAGCTGATTCCGAGGTATTGTCATTTACTGACCGAGCTTTCTAGCTATGAGATTAACATACCAATGTCGGAGTTGGTGGACAAGTTTGCCGATGCGTTGCCACCATACTGGAATCAGCATATAGAGGTATTGAAGGAAAAGGATGCGTACCAATACTGGACCATCAACGAGTTTATTCAGAAACTAGAGAATAAGGAAATGGAAGAGAAGAGGAAGGCGAAAAGAGCTCAAATTCCTCAAAAACCGGATTTATATCATGGTAATGCATCTTCATCTTTTGCTAGTTCAAGTTCTAGTTCAAACGTTGCACCACACATTGCGCGCGTTTCTAGCCAGGTTGAACCATCTAAAACACCTATCAATTACCTTGCACAAACTTCATCTTATACCCCGCCATCATATCCGACTACAACATTCATACCACCATTCTCACCTATGCAACAAGCAGCTTGTTATTCTGCTAATCTAAACCAACCTCAACCACAATCCTATATTCCTCAAGTGAACCAAACTCAGATGAATCAAACCCAACCTACTCAAGTTCTATTGTGCTGGAAACCTCGAATTTGAACAATGTTACAGTTGAGATTGCACAGCAACATGTAGCATTGGTGTCAGCTATGGTAGCTTCCTATAACGGGCTGGTTGCGAGTCAAATTGGGAACAACAACTTGACCAGTGAAGACTACGCACAGATTGATAAGGAAGAGATGGAGCTCATTGATATCCAGTGGGCATTTGCGAGTGTTATGAGAAGAGCTACCGAATTCATTGAGAAGACCGGAAGAACTTATCTTTCTACTTCCCCAAACACCACATATGGCTTCAACAAAGCCAAAGTGACTTGTTTCAATTGTGGTGGGAAAGGTCACTTTAAAAGAGAATGCACACAGCCAGCACAGCAGGGGAACATAAATCCTTTCAACACCAACTACGAAAACTGTCAAACCCAAAACCAGATATCTTACCAAAGCCCTAATATTTCAAGCTTTCAACCACAAAATACCTACCAGAACCGTCAAAATACTTCACAAAACAACACTCCTAGACAAACCATAACCCAAAACCAGAACGAAAATCAAACACAAAAAAATTCAAACCGAACAATCATTCCTATTTCTACACCAAACACACAAACCCAATCAGATAATCAAAACCAAGCCTTGGTGATACAGAAAGACGAGGGTTTTGATTGGACGGGTATGCAGTTGGGTGTTGAGGAGATTACCACTGGGAATGTGGCATGTGTTGCACAAAAGATGGATCTGGATGAACCGGTATGTGTTAAAGAAGAGATAGTGACTGAGAAGTTGTCTGAAGTGAAAATAGAAGAGTTGAGTGAAGAAAGTGATGATTGTGGAGAGAAGAAATCTGGTTTGATTCTTGATTTAGTTACTGAGGTGCCAGAGCAGTATGATTTAGCTTATTCTGATGAGGAGAGTGAGTCTGATTCTGAATCTAGTGTTAACTCACTGGATGATGATATTGACCAATTCCTTGCTGAAGCTGACTTTTTGATGACCCGCAAATCATGCATGGTGGATGATGCTTGTACCAGGATTGATTATTCAAAGTTTTTCGCTGGGAAGGAAGCACACTTTGCAATGATGGCAATGACAGAACCTCCAAAACAGGTAAGTACTGAATCTACTTCAAATTCAATTTGTGATAAACATTGTGATGCTTGTGATAAATTGACAGAAGAGAATAAGCAACTCAAGGTTCAGCTTGAGAGTGCTAAAATCAACTATCAATCCTATCAAAAAGAAGCAAAAGAATTTAACAGAGTGCTTGATGGTTATAAGAAAGATGTTTCAGAACTGAAAAAGACTTTATCTTTGAAACAACTGGCCATAAATAATTACATCAATGATTTAGAAAACACAAAACTTGAAATGGCCACCATCAAGTGCTTTGCAGAGAAAGTAAATAAGAAACTTGAGAGTTATAAGCATATTGCTTATGTTGTTGATCATATAATAGAGGAGCCTTCACAGTCTAGCAGTGCAAACTACAAGGCAGTCCCATCTCCAGTGTTATTTGAAAATCATACTATACATTCAATAACACTGGAGAGCTCAGTCAAGTCTGAATCGACATCGGATAATGAGTCGAACACTTCTAGTGTGGGAGACCCAAATTCTGATGTTCGACCAGTTTTGGGACTAAACAATGAAGGCGTAGTTGCTGTAACAGATGATTCTGATTCTGAGGATGATCAATCTGAGAAGGTATCTGAGAAGGTGTGTGATATTCCTGATGAAAATCACATAATCACTAACGAACCTGTTTCAACATCTCAGATTGTGCATCCCATGGCTAACGCTGATAGAAAGAATCAATCAGTTAAGCCTGTTGAAAAGAAACATGAAAAGAAAAATGAATCTTGTGACAAACCCATCAAGATTTTCTATCAGATGATTGGATCCGATAAGATAATGTCTGACAAGGAATATCCAATTAAATTCGCCAATTATTCAAAGATTGAAAGATTTGGCAGGAGAGTACCATTTGGTTCCCAAAGCATGAGCGAACAAATGATGTACCTCCAGAGGTTTTACAAAGAATTTACTTGGATGTTCCTAAAGAACCTAAAGTTCATGTCACAGAATTCATCAAGCCAAAGCATAAGGCTAACAGTTTTCTTGAGCCGACTTACTCTTTGGCTCCAACTCCTGAGAGTCTTAGAAGGAAATGTGTGGAGGATCAATATCCTATCACCACATATTCTAAGTCAAATGCCAAGAATAACTTTGTAGAATACCGTGCGTGCTATATATGTGGGGAGAGAGGGCATTTACTTGCTTACTGCCCATATGTTAGGCACAAAAGGCACGAGGTGGAAATGAAGCAAAATTATCAACGTCCAGTCGATAATAAATGTTATCCACAACAACGTGTTGTCCCTCAACAATCACATTTTTACAATCAAAATCACTTTTATCAAATAAGGGATAATCGTTCGATGACATATGATCGTCGTAACCGGATAGCAACTGAAAAATCCCTTAAGAAACCAATGGTGAATACAACTGTTGACAAGAAAAAGGTTCCAGTTAAACCTGCTGTCAAACCAACAGTTGGACCTGTCTCTGTTAAATCAGAGAAGGTAACCAAGAAAGTTTCATTCAAAGACGAAGTAAAGAAACCGGTTGAGACCCCAAAATCTCAAATCCGGATCTTGAAACGTTCAGAACATCATTGGTCGCCAAAAGGTTCACAAGGTGCTTCATCTTCACAGTTAAATGAGAATGTCAAAGCTGATACTGAAAAAGATTTAATTGATCAGAAAAAGATCAATTCAAATCTATCTGATTGTAAGAAAGAATCTTTGAAATACAAAGTTCAAAGACCCAAGACCAAGCAGGCTTGGGTCCCCCGAAAAATCTAATCTTTTTACTTGATATGTGCAGGGAGCTTCAGCTGGCCCTGTGAGCAGTCTTTGGATTGTTGACAGTGGAGCTTCTGGTCACATGACAGGGGACTTATCGCTACTGTTCGATATCAGAAATATCAATGGAGGTTATGTAGCGTTTGCTGGTAACAAGGGTGGATACATTACCATGGAGGGTAGTGTTAGTAATGGAATAGTCAGTTTTGAGAAGATCTCTTACGTGAAGCAAATCGATTACAATCTGCTCAGTGTCAGTCAGATTTGTGATAAGCAGTTTTCAGTTTACTTTGATGATAAATCTTGCTATATACTCAAGCCGGGATTTGTATTACCAAAAGAGTGGGTAATGTTAAAGGCGCCGAGAGTGAACAACTTGTACATTCTCGATATGTCAAAAGCAATGACTACACAAGGCCAAGTCACATGTTTTCTGTCCAAGGCTACTGAAAAAGAATCAATTATGTGGCATAGGAGGATGGGACATATTCACCTTCGAAAGATGAATCAATTGGTGAAGAATGAACTTGTCATAGGCGTGAATGTTAAACATTTTCACTTAAACGACAAGTGTGTGAGTTGCAAGAAGGGTAAGCAGCACAAGCAATCCCATAAGCCAAAGAAAGTCAATTCCGTTGAATTGCCACTTGAGCGTTTGCACATAAATCTGTTCGGACCGGTCAAACGTAAAAGTCATGCTGGTGAATTGTACTGTCTTGTTGTTACCGATGACTTTTCAATATTTTCATGGGTTATGTGCTTGCACTATAAGAGCGACACGTTTGATAATCTGAAAGTTCTGTTCACTCGATTGGAAAATATCTATGGTCTCAAGATCAAGAGAATTAGGAGTGATAATGGGACGGAGTTTAAGAATGTACAGATGGACGCTCTTTGTGAAAACAAAGGTATTCATCATGAATACAGTGCTCCGTATACCCCTCAACAGAACGGTGTCACCGAAAGCAAAAACAGGACTCTAATAGAAACGTCGAGGACAATGCTTGCGGACTCCAATCTTCCAGTAATGTTCTGGAACGAAGCAATTTACGCAGCTTGTTATACTCTTAATCGTGTTTTAACGGTGAAGAAGTTTGGCAAAACTTCTTATGAGCTGTTGAATCGATGAAAGCCGAACTTAGAGTATCTAGAACCGTTTGGAGCCATGTACAATGCTTAATCCATCTGAGAAGTTCGCACCGAAGGCTGAAGAAGGATTCTTTGTTGGATATGCAACCCCGCTCAAATGGGTTTTCAACAAACGAACTCGTCAAGTCGAGGAGTGGGCTAATGTCGAAGTACAAAGATATACTCAGAATGTACAGGGAAGCGGTCCAGACTGGATGTTTGATTACAAGGATTTCTTTGAATCATTCAATCTAGATAGCTTGGTTGAAGAAGCTGTATTACGATTATATTACGAGGTCGAAAATGCAGTGACATCACCGTTGGTGCGTCCGATCACTGTGAACCCCCAAACAGCTTCTAATGATACCAATGCTCCTGTAGCTGAAGAAGAGGTTTTACAGGAAGCTTCTACAACTCTTAATTCATCGGAATCTGAAGATGACGATGATGTAATAAGTGAAGTTGTTCTAGAGATTGCTACAGAGACACTACCAGTGAACCCAAATCCGCATGGTGCTTCATCATCAAATGTGGGTAATGATCCGGATTCCACAGAGAACTTAACTACTCAGACGGGAGTTCAAGTACCTGATTATCCGGAATCTCGGATACATCGGATTCACCCGATCGAGCATGTTATTGGTGATCCAGGTAGCAGTGTGATGACGAGAATTCAACTGAGGAATGCTAACTCACCAGAAAACCTTGGCGCTCTTGCTTTATATGCCAAAATTCAAAAATCAGGTTTTCAAAATGACTGGTCTTTTGCTTGTTATGTTTCGCAGGTTGAGCCGCGAACATACAAGGACGCTCTTTTGGATGACGCTTGGGTAGAGGCTATGCAAGAGGAGTTATTACAGTTTCAGATACTCGGAGTGTGGACACTGACAGATTTACCCCCAGGACGGAAAAAGATAGGAACAAAATGGGTGTTCAAGTGTAAGAAAGATGATAGAGGAGTGATTTTCAGGAACAAAGCTCGTTTGGTTGTACAAGGCTTTAATCAAGTTGAGGGAATTGATTACAACGAGATTTATGCACCAATTGCATGCTTAGAAGCTATTCGAATGTTTCTGGCGTTTGCTTCATATAAGAAATTTAAGGTGTATCAAATGGACGTCAAAAGCGCGTTTCTTTACGGTGTGGTCAAGGAGGAAGTTTACGTAGGTCAACCACTAGGCTTTGAAGATCCTATTCACCGGGATAAAGTCTATGTTCTAAACAAAGCTCTTTACGGGTTGCACCAGGCTCCGAGACAATGGTATGAGGAGCTAAGCACGTATCTTCTGTCCAAAGGATTTAAACGAGGTTTGGTAGATTGCACACTGTTCACAAAACGAACAGTGGATGACTAGTTTCTAGTGCAGATTTATGTTGATGACATTATTTTTGGTTCTACTAACGAACTTCTGTGCAGAGAATTTGAACGTGTTATGCAGGAAAAGTTCGAAATGAGTGCGATGGGAGAGATGCAGTTTTTCCTAGCCCTGCAGGTGGACCAAAGACGAACGGGGATCTTTATTCACCAGATGAAATATGATTCTGAAGTCTTGAGCCGATTCCAGATGGATGATTCGAAGCCTATGGATACCCCAATACAACCTAATCACGGGATTGGGGTTGATGCTAAGGGGGAGCTAACTGACCCAATTACATAAAGAGCAATCGTCGGATCTCTGATGTATCTCACCGCCTCCAGGCCAGATATAATGTTTGCCACATGTCTTTGTGCATGTTATCAGTCGAAGCCGAAACAGAGTCATCTTGCAGCTGTCAAATGTATCCTTAGATATCTGAAGGGTTGTCCGTCGAGAGGACTATGGTACCCTAATGATGATAATTTTGACCTAATCGCTTTTATTGATGCAGATTGGGGTGGCTGTGATAAAGACAGCAAATCCACAATGGCTGGATGTCAGTTTATGGGGAGTAGGCTTGTGACCTGACAATGCAAGAAACAGACCGCAGTTGCCTTATCCACATGTGAAGTAAAATACGTCTCAGCATCAAGCTGCTGCTCACAGGTTCTTTGGATACAACAACAGATGGTGGACTACGGTTTGCAATTTCTTACAACCCCTATTTACTGTGATAACGATGCCGCAATTGCATTAACAAAAGACTTAGTAAATCACTCAAAAGCTAAACATATCCGGATCAAATACCATTTTATCCGTGATTGTTACGCTAAAGAGTTGATTGATATGGTCAAAATCCACACTGACTATCAACGTGCAGATCTTTTTACCAAAGCTTTTGATAAATCAAGATTTGACTATCTTTTGAAAGCTAATGGTATTAAAGAAAAACAGGACTAATCACCACCCCAGTTTATCACTTTTTAGTACAGTTTTTATTGCTTTTCAGAAAAATACAAAAATCCAAAAATTTGTTTTAGATTTCATAGATAGAATTTATTTTCAGAAAAACCAAAAACATTGAAAAATTCAAAAACCCATAAAAATTAGAAAAACCCAAAATGATTTCCTGGAGAAAAAGGGGAAATGATAGTACATCAGTGGGGATCTGACACATTCTAAAGAAATGTAATGCAATATAAAGCGTGTGTCTAAGTCTGTGTGACGTGCTGATAGGCTTCGTAGACCTATTACTGCGTCCCTGATACATACATATCAAACAAATTGTTGTGTGGATGAACTCCTCATGGGCATATGGTCTTAGTACCATAATTTCGTTTGATAGGGTATTTGTACAAAATTCGGAGGTTTCGGGTCGTTATGTTATTAGTTGTCTGGGGATAGCCTCTCTGATCTTCTGCTGTAAGTCATTACGGACCTAGATCAGACAGGGTGTCTTTATAAAAGAGCTTTAAAGCCAAATCCTAAAGTTACCGAATTGAGGAACTTTCTATGTATGACGATAATCAAAGATTATCTATTACATCGTATTCAATCACTGATGCAAATCATGATTGATATTAGCCCTCAACCTGGTAGAGTGCACAAGTTGCTTTGTAGCATTGAATTGCTGACCTGTATACCTCTGTGCCTCCTACTTTGTAAATTACAGATGACGAAAGCATAATCACGCGTTACAATGAGTCTTTGTGCATTTACTTATTGATACGGGAGTATGTCGTGTGCGTGGGAACCACAGACAATTGAGTTTATACTATAAATAATAGTATCAGTCTAAAGCACTGCACAACAGTTTGCATGTGAGTTTATGTGGATCACAATATCAGCAGTTGCCAGATCACACATTGTCTTTAATGATAATAAATCAAAAAGATCAACGGTGTGATCAGATTTCTCAATAACTGATATGATCCCTTTACATTTATGCATTTTACATTTCTTGTCAAAAATACAAAACTCAAAAAGATTTTAGGTGTGTTTTAACAAAAAGTTTAGAAAATCCAAAAAGATTTTACATTTCTATCTTATTTTTTGATAGCTGATGGTAGTTGATAATGATTTTCTAAAACTTGATGGACCATTTGAGCTTTGTCATCTTTAAATGTGAAATAATGAATGTCGGATGCTTAAAAGTTGAAAAATATTTTGAACGGGACTCGATTTTGAGATTTGGTAAAATTTTCAAAAATTCCATTTTCCATTCGCCCCTTCGTTGGGTCGAAGGTGGAATTTGATCTGTTCATTCGTCCTTTTTAAACTGTCGAATGTGAGAGTTCATGTGATATTTTCACATTCGAACCCTTTTCCTACATTCGAACCATTCAGTAGGGTCGAAGGTAGAAAAAGATTCACATTCGACCTAGTCAAACGGTTGAATGTGGAGTCTATATATACCATATCTGCACATTCGACCTCATTTCAAAAAATTTCAAAAATTCTGAGATAAAGTGATTTTGTTGCCCGTGCATTAAAAATTGTATCATTGTGTTCGTCTTGATTCACTGATCATTTTCCTATATCATTTGCAGGTTATAACTCATTAATCAGTTCATAATCGTTGTTTTTGTGAACGAACTCTAACTGTCATTAAACTATAATTTTCACCGGTTAATTGTTCAAATTTTTGATGAGGATTCATTAATTATGTGTTTTAGGAGGAGAATGAACAAAAAACTTAGGGTTAATTTCAATCAGGTTGATCAATTGATGAATTAAACAGTTCGAACCCTAGTTTTTGGTATAAAACACATAATCAATGCTTGATAATTGCAATTGTTGCTTGAAAATGCTTAATCGGTGGTGTTAGAATGTATCCAAATCAAAATGGCATCTTAAAATGAGCCAAATCAGATTTTGATGTTCAAGGAGATGAACAGTCTCCTTCGCCCAATTTCAAACGGTCGAATGTGACTGTTTGGGCGAAGGTGAATGTTCACAACGGTCGAACCTGGAACAAACGGTCGAATGTATTCTTTTACAAAATGTTTTCACATTCGAACCTTTCTAATTCCACATTCGAACCCTTGATTTCACATTCGAACCAACGACTGGTCGAATGAAGAATATGAAAACCAAAAATTTTCAAGTTTTGTTTATTTTGTTCGTTTTTAATATGTTTGTTTGATTTGTTTTGCAGTCTAACTATGTCTGAACAGGGAAGTGCTAGTGTTCCCGCTGGATCTTCAGAGCAAGCAACCGGGAAGGAACAGATTGTAGACTTGCCATGCGAACCGGTACACAATTGCTGTGCGTACATAGGAGACTTGAAGAAGCATACTGAATTTGCTGGGATCATAGAGTTTTTGAAGAGGAGTCGTGTTATTGACGCCATTGCTACTCCAGCTATTATATACAGAGATCACCAAAGAGAGTTTTGGACAAATGCCAAGATGGATTATTGGGAAGGTGAATCTTCGATTGTTAGTAAGATTCAGGGGGAATTGGTGATTATCTCTGAAAATGATATCAGAGAGGCGTTGAAGCTGGAAGATGTGAAGACAGATCCCAGAGAATTGTCTTGGACTGAGCAAAGGAAATGTTTCCTTCAGATGAAGTATAATGGACCAATCACTGACGATTCATTACACAAAGGGAAGTTATGTCCTCAATTTAAATATCTTGCTCATGTCATGATACATGTGTTCGGATAAGCAAGTGGAGGGTATGATGTGATGAGAAAGAGCATCAGTTCTTTGATGGTGGCTCTTATATTAAATAAACCGTTCAATGTATCAGGTATGTTATTAGAACACATGTTAGAACCACTTAGAGGGTTGAAGAGCAAGAAGTTTCTATTGTACCCGAGATTTCTTCAGATGATCGTTGATTTGAAGTATAAGAATTTGAAGAGAGATCCTAAACAGATTGTAGTCCAGGATCATATGAGTTTGAACACACTTGTTAGGATGAAAGGTTGTAAGGGTCTGGCGATGAATGAAAGACCACCTATGAAGAATCTTTTTGGACATCTGATCAAGGAAGATTATGAAGATCCAGGTACTGATAAGGTTAGACATGATAACAGTGAATCAGATGAAGACAATCCGTTGTGTCCAGTAGATCCTGATGCTAAGAGAAAGCGTCAAGTGATTAATGTTGGTGCAAAGACTGGAAAAGACAAAGAGAAACAAGATGATAGTGATCCTGCTCAGAAGAAGGTTTCGAGAAGGAAAAAGAGTATTGCAAAGAAAGGTTTACATTTAGTGGATGAAGTGTCGGTTGACTCAGAAGAGACACAAGAGGATGAACGATGGGATTCGGATAGCGAGACTGTAAAGAGCACCACGCCCAAGGCCACTGTGGCTGGTGAGTCTGTAAGTCTTAATAAGTCTTTGGAGGAGCAAAGGACAAAAAGTCCAATTGCGTTGGATGAAACCGATGAAGGTTTGGGATTAGGATCCGATGACTTTGTTGGATCGCCAAAGCCAGGTGAGAAACAAAAGAAACCACAGTACAAGAAGAAAGAAAAAGTACTGAAGCCAATGGAGAAAAGGGCTAGAGACATTGAGATATTGGTTGCTGGTAAGAAACTGCCACCAACATCTAACTCTAAATCACCTATCACATCCCCAGCAGCGAAGAAGCAAAAGACAACAACTGCTGCTAAAGAGACTGAGTTACCAACTGAAGAGTTCAACGATGCACTGGATAGAGTGCTGAAGAAGATAAAGAAAGGTAAGATTCCTGTTGCTGAAGCTTCTACACCCAAGGTTACAGTAGACAGTGATGTTATGCTTGCTGTGAACCAGAAGCTTGCTGACATGATGAAAATTATAAATCAGCAACAAGCAGAGATAGAACAGTTGAGAAACAATGATAAGAAGATGTTAGACGTTGTTGAAACATCTCATGAGAATCAAGAAGCTCTTAAAGCTAAGATAAAACATCTTCAGAAAGAAAACAAGAAGTTGTTGAAGCACAAACAGAGAAACACCAGGAGATACATTGCTATCAAAGAGGAGAATAAGAAGCTAAAAGAGAGTAACAAGAGTATGGATAATTTGATTAAAGACTTGTACTCTAGAGCTCCTCAATTGCAAGCTGGTGAAGACGATAAAGAGCGTAAAGAAGAAGAAGTTGATTTTGAACCATCCGATGAAGAGGAAGAAGAAGATGTTGAGTTAGATGAGGATGCTGGTAAAGATCCTAAGAAGAAGAAAGATGGTGATGATGATGGTTCGGAGTTGATTCAGGAGAAGGTAATAGCTCTGCAAGTTCTGACAGTGATGATGATGATGATGACACAGACAAGTATAAGTGCGAGAAGAGAAGATCAGGAAAAGATACAGGAGAATCTAGCTCAAAGGCTCCTGGTGGTACTGTTGACTATGAGAGTATCTTTTGGAATGAAAAGATTAGATCCTTATCCAATGATGATAAGAATATGTATCGCCAGATGTTGACAGACAGAGTCTGGACGATAGAGATGACTGGCAGATTCCCTGAGATATTTGAGTCCAACGATATGAGATTTGAGTTGGAATACAACGATCCTGATTTAGAAGATGGAGATGTTTCTGCGGCCATGTCTAAGAAGATTTTAGAAGGACTGGCGAAACAGGTTGGAAAGACTCTGGAGGAGTTGATAATTAATAATCAGATTCCAAACATACCTGAGAAAGAAGCAGGTAATCACTCCGATGACAGAGACGTGCCAGTATTTGAGGAAGTAGAGATTGAAGATATCACGAGTAAGGAATATCCAGAATACTTCAAGAAGAATAAAGATTCTGGATTTCCTGGATTCACTGACGAGTTGTTGAAAGAGGCTGAGAAACTTGCTCATGAAAAGAGTAAGAAATTTGTTGAAGAAGTGTTTCCAGATTGTGACAAGCCAAACACTGAACAATCTGATACTTTGAAAGATCTGTTGAGAAAGCTGAAGGAGAAAGAAGATAATCGTCCAAAGACAGAGATTCAGGGCAGCTTTTACAAGTTCCATAATGAGTTGTTCAAAGGGAAAGCTCTTGGGTGGAAGTTTGTGAAACAGTTGAAGTGTGTAGCTCTTAAATGGGAGAAAGGAATACTGTACTTTGACAGATTTCATGATTTGAAGACACTTCCATACTGGGCGATTCGTGATATTTGTAGACATAAGATGACAGGTTCTGTAAACGATCATGTTGCTTACTTTGCAGATCGTATGTCGAGAGAAAGCAAAACTAAGTGGAACTTGTTTACTCCCCAGTATCCAAAACGAATTGTTCATAAGAAAAAGATTGATGATATTACTGGGATGCCTAAGGTGATGTTAAAGTATATACCACCTAAAGTGTTGAAACATATTCCATTGATGCAAATCCCACAACACTTTTCCAAAGATTTCATTTGGTGGTACTATGATTGGAAAACTGCAGAGGCTATTATAGTGTTGAAGGATGGTGCAAAGGATTTCAAGAAGATTCACATCTTTGATCCTATGTGGTTGATCAACTGTTCGCATGAGGATATTATAAGGTTATATTATAATCCAATTTACTGCGAAGCTAAGGATAGTGAACAAGCAAGCAAATACCAACGTGTGGTATTCTTATGCTTTGCATGGGATGTGAATGCTGGATGTGATTTTGATAAGAAACTGGGAAAGTTTGTGAAAGTTCAGGAAGTTCCAGAAGTTAAAAAGAAAAAGCCGAAACAAACTTTTGAACCAGTGATGACCAAGGAACAGAAGACGTTACTACGCATCAAGCTCATGAACAAGATGATGGACCAAGAGCGTAAGCAATCCAAGCAATAGTCGAGGGGGAGTTTGTAGATGCATATTATGCGACTAATGCTTTGGATTGTAAATAACATATGTTTTGTTCATAGTCGGACGGTCGAAGGTGAAATTACATGGTCGAAGCTGGTTTCTAACTGTAAGCGTAAGATTTTAACTAAAACAGGATAATATGATCATACAAGTCACAAAACCAGGTGCGGAAACCCTAGTTCTGAACAAAATGATAAAACTCTAATCAAAACACAATCAATATCATTTTCAATATCTTTTCATAGATTAACTTTGTCAAATATTCAATTACAATCACACACACGTTAATCTAGATCAATTACAGACTTTCACAAAATCACCTGGAACCTGACCTGAACACATACACAACTGACAACTCTATTACATACTCAAAAACACAAAACCTATTTATAGATACTGCACGTTCGCCCCTTTGCACTGGTCGAATGTGGATCTTTTCCACATTCGCCCACTACCAATGGTCGAACGTATCTTCTGATCAGCTTCATTCTACCTTCGCCCACTAACCATCTACCTTCGCCCCTTTTATCTACCTTCGCCCACTTCTAACAAAAACTTAACATGTGTTATTTATCCAATCATTAGTCGCAAACCGCATCAACAAACTCCCCCTCGACTATTGATTGGATAGTTTTCTCTGTTGGTCCATTGTTTTGTTCATCAATTTGATTCTGAGCTGTTTCTTCTGCTCAGTAGTCATTGGAGGCTCATATGTTCTTTTCACTGGTTTAGACACATTTACTATCTTCACTGTCTTACCAAGCTTATTCTCCAAATTGCTTCCCGCATTGATGTCGTAAGCAAAACAAACTCCAACCACTTGAGTATATTTTCTTGCTTGAGTAAAGTCTTTAGGTTCATAGTAAATCGGATTGTAGAAAAGCATGATGATGTCTTCAAACGTGCAATTAATCAACCACATAGGATCAAATACATGAACATGCTTGTATTTATCCTTTCCATCTCTCAACACAATCACCGCTTTAGCCTTTCTCCAATCATAATACCAGAAGATAAAATCAGCACTGAAATGCTGTGGCATAGGCATCAAAGGTATCTTTCTCATCACTTCAGGTGCTTTGTAGATCAAAGTAACTCGTTTCATATTGGTTTGAGGATCAATATCCCTATGAACTTTCCTTCGGGGATATTGAGGCTTGAATCTATTCCATCTTGTACGACTTTCCCAAACCAATTTATCTGCACACCAACCAACATGTGAACCATTCACTTCTGCACCTGACATTGGGAATCTACATAAATCTCTGACCGCCCAGTACGGTAGAGTAAGCAAATCACAGAATCTATTGAAGTACAAGATTCCTGTTTCCCATTTCGCAGCTATGCACTTCAACCTGCCTAAGTATGTCCACCCGAGAGCTCTGCCTTTGTACTTGGCATTGTGGAATCTATAAAAGTTACCTTGAGCTTCAGGCTTTGGTCGGTTCTCATCCATTTCCCTCAATTTCCTCAAATAACTCTTCAACTCATCAGACTGATTTGAAGGTCCTTGATTATCAGCACCAAATACCTTCTCTACAAATTCTGCACTCCTCTGCTGAGCTTTTGGTTTTGCTGAATTATTTGGTACTTCAGTAAAATCAGGAAATACCTCATTTTCATCCGTTTGTCTGAAGTACTGAGGAAACTCTTCATGAGTTATATCTTCCATCTCCACTTCATTGTTCTCAGGAGTCTGCATATCATCTGAGTGACTTCCAATATCTTTTTCAGGAATATCTGGAATCGACTCGTCCACTATAAACTCCTCAAAAGTCTTCCCTACCCTCTGTGCAAGACCATCTAGAATTTCCTTTGCCACAGATGCAGGTAATTCTCCTTCCTCAAGATCAGGATCTTCATATTCCAATTCATATCGCATATCATCAGTTTGGAATATTTCAGTAAAGCATCCTGTGAACTCAATGGTCCATTCTCTTTTCTCCAACATATCTTTGTACAACTGTTTAGCATCATCAGATAAAGACCTCACCTTCTCATTCCAGAAGATACTTTCATCTGAATCAACGTTCTCACCTTTCTTCTTAGAACTTGATTCTCCAGTATCTTTCTTCTTTGATGTTCTCTTCTCATAAGTGAATCTGGAAGTATCATCTCCTCCATCATTATCACTCCCACTGCTAAACTCATCTCCTTTCTGTCTCCCAGCACCTTCTGCATCATCATCATCATCATTCTTGTCATCATCATCATCACTTTTCTCCGATTCATCATCATCCTCATCATCATCTTGTTCTTTATCAGATTCAGAATCTTCATAATCAACTTTCTCTTCTTCTTCTTCTTCATCTTCTTCACCCTCCTTCAACTTGGGTGCAGTATTATACAAGTCATCAATCAAATCACTAAGGCGTTTGTTTTCAGCCCTTAGTTCTTTGTTATCTGCCTTAATCAGCTTAATCCTGCTCTTGTTTCTTGCACACTTTCTTTCAAGCTTTTCATTCTTAGCTTCAAGCATCTTAACCTTCTCATTGATCTCATCTTGATTAGATTTAGACGCAACCACAATCTGAAGCATTTTCTCCTCATTCTGCTTGAATTTGGCAATCTCAGCTTGTTGAGCTACAATCATTTTCATCATGTCATCCATTTTCCTATTCACCTGCTTCATCACATCATCATCCACAGTGACTTTCTTGGATTTGGATTTGGATGGCTCAACTTCTTTTCCCTTCTGAGGCTTTCTGAACATGTCAAGTACATTGTCCAGTGCAACGTTAAGTTGATCAGCTGATATTGGTTCTGCCTCTTTGGATTTCTTTTGTTTCTTGGCGACAGGTGAAGATAGCTTTGATGATGTACCAGCATCGGGCACTCTTTTTCCTTTCAACAGTTGAGCTAACTCTTTCTCTCTCAACTCTTTCGTACTAGACTTCTTCGCCATGGTCTTTTGCTTTTTCGTCTTAGGCAAATTAACCACCACAGTCTCTCCAACACTTAACTCTGCTAAGTCAACACCTAGACTCTCATCTTCAACAGATTTCTTTCTTTTCTCAGCTTCTTCAATCGATTTGTTCAAAGATTCAGACTCACCAACCATAGTGGCCTTACGTTTGGTGGTCCTAACATTTTCATCATCAGAATCCCACTGCTCATCTATCTCAGTCTCCTCTGAATCAAATGACTCTTCATCCACCAAACCTGAACCTTTCTTTGCCGTTGATTTATGTCTAACCACCTGTTGCTTTGAACTTCCCTGATCAATCTTTCCCTTGCCCTTCCCTTTGGCTCCAGGATTGACTACTTGTCTCTTCCTCTTAGTGCTTGAATCAGCGTACACTAAGGGATCATCATTATCCGAATCACTATTATCGTGCCTTGCTTTGTTCTTGCCAGGATCAGTGTAATCCTGACGAGCAAAAGCTCCAAAGAGTCTCCTATTAGGTGGCTTTTCACTATCTGGCACACCTTTGTATCCCTTCATCCTCACTAGAGTACGAATGTTCATGTGATCTTGACCTAGGATCATAGTTGGATCCTTCTTCAACTCTGGATACTTGTGGTCAAAGATCATCATCAGAAATCTTGGATATAGCATGAACTTCTTGTGCTTCATACCTTTCAGCATCTCCAGCATATGGTCTAGAATCATACCAGAAACGTTAAATGGTTTGTTGAGAGTCAACGCAACCATTAACGAACTTAAACTTCTTCTCATAACGTCATATCCACCGCTCACACATCCAAATACGTGGATAATAACGTGTGCAAAGTACTTGAACTGCACGCCCAGCTTCCCTTATACATAGATCCATCTGTAATCGGACCTTTGTACTTCATACGTAAGAAACAAGCTTTCTGTTCGGTCCATGATAACTCTCTGGGATCTTCACTGACTTCAAACTTGATCTGCAGTGCTTCCCGTATATCAGACTCTGTCAAAAACATCTCCATATCTTGAATCTTGCTCTTGATAATCGTCTGATTATCCCAGAAGTCATACTTCGCATTATGGTAGAAATCTTCAATAATGTCTCTGTATATGATCGTCGGTGTGGCTAATGCATGTACAATTCTGCTCCTTCTCAAAAACTCTATGATCCCGGTGAACTCTGTATTCTTCTCCACGTCACCAAGATAAGCACAACAGTTGTGAGATCGCTCGAACGGCCAACTGCTTGGAACAGATGCTTCAGCCTGTTGTACCGGATCTGGAATAACATTCTCTGCTGGAGCTTCCACATTTTCTACTGGTGCTTCAACATTCTCGGATTGATCAGCCATCTGTACATCAAAAACAGAAAAATACGTCAAAATGCAAAAACGACAAAAAGTTAAAAATTTTAAGGTTTTAAAGAATTACATTCGCCCCTTTTGTTTAGGACGAATGTGAAATGTTTTGGACGAAAGTAAAACATTTAGGTCGAATGTGAAAAATATTTGATTAAAAACACATTCGCCCGTTTTTAAACCACATTCGTCCATAAAATGTACATTCGCCCGTTTTAGTGACCCGAATGTGAAACATGTTTATCCCCAAAATTTAAAAATTTTGCAAACTTGTTTTTGACTCTTGATTTTGATTAAGATATGTCCTAATATGGCCGATTATCACTCGTGTATCACCAATTGTCCATTACTTTCAATATATATCAGTTTTTAAAGATGAATTAGGTTAAATCAGTTCATTCAATCAATTGATCACAAAAACGATGTTAATAACCTAATTCCTTTAACATTCTCCCCCTAAAACTGATATGTATTGAATGTAAATCAAAATCAAACATTAACAAACATCCTAAGACCCCTAAAATTGAAACCCTAAGTCCGGATATAAAAATGTCGATTCTGATCTGAATACAGCTCCAATACCTGTGAAATTAGTGTCAAATTGATCAGGAATATATAGGGAATGAAAATCACAATCAAAAGAAATCTCAGCAACAAGGTCTGGTTATCGAAGAAATTTTGAAAAAATTTTGAATGAAAGGTTCGAACCTGAAAGGGCTTATATATAAAGGCCACCTTCGCCCGTTTGATATGGACGAATGTGAGGTAATTCCACATTCGCCCCAAGCTAATGACCCGAATGTGAAAAGGTTTACCCGAAGGTGGAATTGATACCCGAAGGTGAAAATGTCCCACATTCGTCCAAATTGAAACGGTCGAAAGTGAGGATTTTTCCACATTCGACCCAATTAAGGGGCAAATGTGAAATGGAAAAATCTGAAAATTTCGCCAAATCACGAATTCGAATCCCGTTCAACATTTTTCAAGCTGTTAAACTTCCAAAACTCAAATTTTCACATTTTGAATGATGCAAAGCCCAGATGGTGTTATCAAATCTCTGAAATTGACCATCAAGCATCCCCGGTTATCAAAAATAAAGCAGAAATGCAAATCTTTTGGATTTTCTGAAATTTTATCAAAACACACCTAAAATCTTTTTGGATTTTGTATCTTTTTGACAATAAAAGTAAAATGCAACAAAGTAAAATGCATTAAAGTAAATGAAAGCAGTAAACATTTTGTGATATCCGGTAAGAGGATCATATCAGTTTACTGAGAAATCTGAGCACAGCGTTGATCTGTTTTAATATTATCATTAGAAACAATATGTGATACGGCAATTGCTGATATTGTGGTCCACATAAGCTCACATGCAGACAATTACGCAATGCTTTAAAATGATACGAGTTAGGTATTTTAGACTAACACATTGTGGTTCCCACACACACGACATACTCCCGTATCAAGTAATTGCACAAAGCTTCATCGTAACGCGTGATTATGCCAAAGTTATCCGTAAAATTTACAAAGTATATAGCACAGAGGTGTACAGGTCAGCAAATGAATGCAGCAAAGTAACATGTGCGTATACACTAGGTTGAGGCTGATATTAACCACTGATTTGCATCAGAAAGTCAATACGATGTAATAATGATCTTTGATCAATAAAACATAAAGTTCCTCAATTCGGTAACTTCCGGTTTTGGCAATATGCTCTTTTTGCAAATATTCTGATGAAACTAGGTCCGTAAATCAATACGACAGAAGTTGTATCAGAATATCCCGGATAACAATAACATAACGACCCGAAACCTCAGATTTTGGCAATCCTATCAAACGAAATTACGGTACTAAGACCATATGCCCATGAGGTGTTCAGCCACGAACGCGTAGTTTGTTATGTTTGTATCACTAATGCACGCAATATTTAGTCTACGAAGCCTATCAGCATATCACACGTAATCAACATATGTCTCATTATACTATACAATTCTTTAGCCTGTGTCAGATCCCCACTGATGCACTATCATTTCCTCTTTTTATCCAGGAAATCATTTTGGTTTTTCTAATTTTTAGGTCTTTTGAAAATTTTTCAATGTTTTTGGTTTTTCTGATAAAATGACTCCCCCTAAAATAAAGAACATATTTTTGGGTTTTTAATTTTTCTGAAAAATAAAACAAAAATTTGAAAGAAACAATCCACTTGTAAGCATCAACTTCTTTGAGGATTAAACACTCCCCTCGAAAGCATCAACTTCTTTGAGGATTATGATAGTAAAGAGAAATTCCCAATTAGCAAAAATTTAAAACTAAAACTAAAAACTAAAAAGCGATAAACCGAGGTGCCGATTAGTCCTGTTTTTCCTTTATATTGTTTACTTTTAAAAGATATTCAAAGCGGGATCTGTCAAAAGCTTTTGTAAACAAATCTGCACGTTGGTAGTCAGTATGGATTTTGACCATATCTATCAATTCCTTAGCGTAACAATCACGGATAAAATGATATTTAATCCGGATATGTTTCGCTTTAGAATGATTTTCAGTATTTTTAGTTAAAGCAATTGCGGCTTCGTTGTCACAGTGTATAGGGGTTTTAAGAAACTGCAAACCGTAATCCACCATCTGTTGTTGGATCCAGAGTACTTGCGAACAGCAACTTGATGCTGCAATGTACTCAGCTTCACAGGTAGACAGTGCCACGGAAGTCTGTTTCTTGCATTGCCAGGTAATTAACCTGCTCCCTAAAAACTGACAACCAGCTGTAGTTGATTTGCTATCTTTGTCACAGCCGCCCCAATCTGCATCACTAAAAGCAATAAAATCAAAATCATCATCATTAGGGTACCAAAGTCCTTTTGATGGACAACCCTTCAGATATCGAAGGATACGCTTGACCGTCGTCAGATGACTTTGTTTCGGCTTCGATTGATAGCGAGCACAGAGACACGTTGCATACATAATATCTGGTCGAGACGCTGTCAAATACATCAGAGATCCGATGATTGCTCTGTATGTAAATGGGTCTGTCAGCTCCCCCTTAGCGTCCACACCAATCCCGTGATTGGGTTGAATCGGGGTATCCATCGGCTTAGAGTCCTCCATCTGGAATCGGCTCAAGATGTCGGAGACATATTTCGTCTGGTGAATGAAGATCCCGTCGGGTCTTTGATCCACCTGCAAGCCGAGGAAAAACTGCACCTCCCCCATAGCGCTCATTTCAAACTTTTCCTGCATGACAATTTCGAAGTCCCTGCATAAAAGTTCGTTAGTTGAACCAAATATAATATCATCAACGTAAATCTGTACTAGAAGCAAGTAATCTCCCGTCTTCTTCGTGAAGAGGGTGCAATCGACGAGGCCGCGCTTGAATCCTTTGGAGATGAGATATGTACTTAGCTCCTCGTACCACTGTCTTGGAGCCTGGTGCAAACCATATAAAGCTTTGTTCAGCACGTAGACCTTATCGCGGTGGATTGGGTCCTCAAAGCCTGGTGGCTGCCCGACATAAACCTCCTCCTTGACTTTCCCGTACAAAAATGCGCTCTTGACGTCCATTTGATAGACTTTGAATTTCTTGTATTAAGCAAACGCAAGGAACATCTGAATAGCTTCAATTCGTGCTACTGGTGCATAGATTTCGTTGTAATCAATCCCTTCGATTTGATGGAAACCCTGCACGACCAATCTGGCTTTGTTGCGAACAATAACTCCACGATCATCCTTTTTGCACTTAAACACCCATTTAGTGCCTATTTTCTTCCTTCCCGGCGGCAAATCTGTGAGCGTCCAAACACCCAATTTCTGGAATTGCAATAACTCCTCCTGCATTGCCTCAACCCAGGCATCTTCATTCAAAGCATCTTTGTATGTCCTTGGCTCTACCTGCGACACATAACATGCAAACGACCAATCATTTTGACTACCAGATTTTTGAATTTTGGCATATAATGCTAAAGCACCAAAACTCTCTGGCGAGTTAACGCTTTTCAGCTGCCCTCTAGTCATAACACCACTTCCAGGATCACCGATAACTTGCTCCAGCGGGTGAATTCGATGAATCCGAGATTCCGGATTAACAGGTATAATAACTCCCGTCTGAGCAGTCAAGTTTTCTACAGCATCCTGATCATGACCCGTGTTTGATGATGAAGCAACATCTGGATTTGGAGTTGGGTTCACAGGTTGCGCTTCTAATTCTTCTGCATGTTCAAGAACAGCTTCTTCAAATTGTTCATCTTCAGATTCTGAAGTGTCTAATGAAGTAGAAGCCTCTTGAAACATCTCTTCCTCTTGTATAGGAGCACTGGTATCATTAGAAGCTGGTAGGGGGTTCACGGTGATTGGACGCATCAACGGTGAAGTCGCCGCGTTTTCACACTCGTAAAGTAATCTGATAACAGCTTCTTCAACCAAGCTATCTAGGTTGAATGATTCAAAGAAATCTTTGTAATCAAACATCCAATCAGGACCCGTGCCTAGCAAATTTTGTGTATATCGTTGAACTTCCACGTTAGACCAATCCTCCACTTGACGAGTTCGCTTGTTGAATACCCGTTTGAGCGGGGTTGCATATCCAACAAAATATCCCTCCTCAGCTTTAGGACTAAACTTCTCTCCTGGATTCAACATCGTGCAAGGCGCCCCGAAAGGTTCTAGATACTCTAAGTTTGGCTTTCGTCGGTGTAACAGTTCATAAGATGTTTTTCCAAACTTCTTCACTGTTAGAACCCGATTTAATGTATAATTTGCTGCATAAATCGCCTCATTCCAGAACATTACCGGAAGATTTGAATCAGCAAGCATTGTTCTAGCCGCTTCAATTAGAGTCCTATTCTTTCGTTCAGCAACACCGTTCTGCTGTGGGGTATACGGAGCCGAATATTCATGATGTATCCCTTTGCTTTCACAAAGTTCATCCATCTTGGCGTTTTTTAACTCCGTCCCGTTGTCACTCCTGATTCTTTTTATCTTCAAATTGTAGATATTCTCCAATCGAGTGAACAGAACTTGTAGGTTAGTAAAGGTGTCGCTTTTGTTCTTCAAACACATCACCCATGAAAATCTTGAATAGTCATCAGTGACAACTAAACAATAAAGCTCTCCAAGATGACTTTTGCGCTTGACCGGTCCGAAAAGGTCCATGTGCAATCGCTCAAGCGGCATCTCAACAGAGTTAACTTTCTTCACTTTATGGGACTGTTTGTGTTGCTTCCCCTTCATACAACTTACACACTTGTCGTTCAGATGGAAATGTTTCACGTTTACTCCATCGACAAGCCCATTTCTCACAAGTTGATTCATTTTTCTCAGATGAATGTGCCCCATTCTGCGGTGCCACATTATCGATTCTTTCTCCGTCGCCTTGGATAGAAAGCATGTTATTTGCCCCTGTGATGTCATCGCCTTGGACATGTCAAGAATATAGAGATTGTTGACGCGAGGTGCCATCAACATTACCCACTCCTTTGGAATTTTGAAGCCCGGTTTGAGAATATAGCAGGATTTGTCATCAAAATGCACAGAAAATTGTTTATCACATATTTGACTGACGCTCAACAGATTATAGTCTATCTGCTTGACATAAGAAATCCGCTCGAAAGTCACCATCCCATTACTCACGCTTCCTTCCATTGTGATATAACCACCTTTATTACCCGCGAATGCGACATACCCACCATTGATGTTCTTCACGTCGAACAGCAACGCCAAATCCCCTGTCATGTGGCCTGAAGCTCCACTATCAACAATCCAAAGACTGCTAATAGGGCCAGCTGGAGCTCCCTGCACACACAAAGTAAACATTTAGTTCTTTCGGGGGACCCAAGCCTGAGTCTTGGGCCTTTGAACATCGGCTTTCACAGAAACATCCTCATTAACTTTTTCAACAACTTTTTGTTTTGGATCAATCTTTTTCTGATTGTTCAAAACATTTTCCTTTTTCTCACTTACCTTTGAAGTAGAAGCTCCTGGAGTACCATTGGGTGACCAAGATTGTTAAGACCTTTTAAGAATGCGAATTTGAGATTTTGGTTTTTCAATTGGTTTCTGAACATTGTTAACAAAAGTAACTTTCTTGGCTACCTTATCTGAGTTAACAGACTTAGGTCCAACATTTGATTTGACAATCGGTTTTTGTGGAACCTTTTGCCTATCAATTGTTGCGTTCACCACAGGCTTTCTCCAAGATTGTTCTATAGCAATCCGATTTCTTTGATCATATTGAATTGGACGATTGTTCCTCATTTGAAAATTGTTTTGATTATAAAACTGTTGTTGTTGAGGAACAACTCGTCTATGTGGTGGAACATAATGATCAATCGGTTTTCTTATGGAATTTCTAACTTCAACCTCATGTCTTTTATGCCTTACATATGGACACTGAGCAAGTAAATGCCCGCGTTCTCCACATTTAAAGCATTTTCGATACTCTTCAAAAACATAATGAGCATTTGGTGGAGCAAATGATCTAACAGGATATTGATCATTATACTGTTGATTCCTCAAACTCTCAGGAAGTGGTCCTTTTGAGTAAGTGGGCTCATGAAAACCATTTGCTTTGTCATTTGGTCGAATGAACTCGGTGACATGGACCTTAGGTTCTTGAGGAATATCCAAAAACAATTTCTTTAAAATTTCTGGTGGAATTTCGTTTGTTCTCTCATGTTTTGGAAACCAAATAGTGCTTTCTTGCCAAATCTTTTCAATTTTAGCATAGTTAGCATTTTTGATTGGAAATTCCTCATCAGAGATGATTTTATCGGATCCTTCCATCCGATAAAACACCTTGACAGGTTTGTCACTTTGTTCATTCTCAAGGTCTTTTCTAATCTCATTCTTTTCAGAGTTTTTCTCACGATGGGCAGTTGCCATCGGATGCACATGTTGAGATGGTGACACTGGTTCAGTAGTAATGATGTGATTTTCTTTTGGAATTTCACATACATTAACAGTTTGATCACTACCAGTATCATCATTTTCTGAGTCTGAATTCACACTTTCAGCATAAACACCCTCATCATTCAAGCCTAAAATCGGTCTCACATCGGAATGAGGATCACCAATACTCGAGGTATTAGATTCCATTTCCGATGATGAGTCTGATTTTACCGAGCACTCCGGTATAACTTGGTGATAGTTATGATTTTCAAAAAGAACCGGAGATGGTACAGACTTGTAATTGGTGGTGTTATCATCAATGATATGGTCTACCACATAAGCAATATGCTTATAACTTTCCAACTTTTTGTTTACTTTCTCAGCAAAGCATTTTATGGCTGCCATTTCCAACTTGGTGTTTTCAATTTCATTGATATAGTTGTTAATTGCCAATTGTTTCAATGATAAAGTATTTTTCAAGTCAGAAATGTCCTTTTTATAGCCATCTAATACTTTGTTGAAAGCATTCAACTCTTTGCGAGTAGATTGACTGTTTATGATAGCACTATCACGTTGAATTCGGAGTTGTTTATTCTCCTCAGTCAATCTATCACATGTTCCACAATATTTATCACTCCTAACATCAGTGCTAGATTCAGAACTTACAGGTTTTGGCGGTTCAGTCATGGCCATCAACGCGAAATGAGCTTCCTTTCCAGTGAAAAATTTGGAATAGTCAATCTTGGTGAAAGCATCATCAGCAATGCACGACTTCCTCGTCATCAGAAAATCAGCTTCTGCTAACAGCTGATCAATATCATCATCTAAAGAATCAACACTTGCCTCTGTGTCCGATTCACTGTCCGAGTCTGAATAAACTGATCTACATTCCTCAGGAACATCAGAAACTGTATCCATCACCATTCCAGAATGAGTTTCTTCAACCTTAACCTCAACATGTTCATTCTCCACATTCATCTCAGTCTCAGAATCATCACTTTCACACTCCTCAGTTTCTTTCTTTTCTTCCTCCATCACTGACTCTTCAATATCAACCTTGCAAGCAACGCAAGCCACATTTCCACCAGTAGTGATTTCCTCCACTCCTATCTGCAATCCCGACCAATCAAACCTTTCATCTTGTTGAGTCATCAGTGCTTGATTCTGACTCGTGTTCTGTTGTGTCTCATTTGGTGTAGTGATTGGTATAACTGTTCGATTAGAAATGTTAGGAGATTGGTTTTGAATCTGGTTTGATGTGTTAGGTTGTCTGTTTTGGTTGTGGTTAGAGTTGTTTTGACGGTTTTGGTAGTTGTTGTTTTGGTAAGAAACTCGGTTTTGGTTTTGTTGTTGACGATTCTGATAGGTTGCATTGAATGGGTTTCTATTACCTTGTTTTGGTGGCTGGGTGCATTCACGTTTAAAGTGACCTCTTTCTCCACAGTTAAAACAAGTAACTTTCTCCTTGTTGAACCCGTAGGTTGTGTTAGGAGAAGTTCCCAAATCTGTTCGACCTGTCTTTTCAATAAAGTCTGTTGCTCTTCTCATGATACTTGCAAAAGCCCATTGGATATCAATTAGTTCCATCTCTTCCTTGTCGATCTGTGCATAGTCCTCATTGGTTAAGTTGTTATTCCCAATTTGACTAGCAACAAGTCCATTGTAGGATAAAACCATTGCTGAGACTAATGCAATATGTTGTTGAGCAATTTCCACTGTCACATTGCCCAAGTTAGAAGTCTCCAAAACCACTTGTTGTTGATTAGGTTGAGTAACTTGGTTCATTGGTTGTTGAGATTGGCTAGCAGTATAGAAACCTGCTTGTTGCATTGGAGAGAATGGTGAAATGTAGGAATTGTTGTATTGTTGTTGTGGTGGTGGTTGTGTGTATGATGGTTGTGAGTAAGATGAAGTTTGTGCCATGTAGTTGATGGTCGGTTTTGGTGGTTCCATAACATTGGAAATGCAAGCAACATGTGGTGCAACTACCCCTCCTGAACTTGAGCTACTCATAGGAACTGAAGTACCTCCAAAGTACAAACTAGGATTCTGAGAAACCTGTGCTCTCCTAGCTTTCCTCTTCTCTTCCATTTCCTTGTTTTCCAGCTTCTGTATGAACTCTTGAATAGTCCAGTACTGATATGCATCCTTCTCCCTGAGAACTTCCACATGCTGATCCCAGTAAGGTGGTAGAGCATCTGCAAACTTATCCACCAAATTCTTCATGGGAATCTGTATACCATAACTAGACAATTCGGTTAGCAAATGACTATATCTAGGAGTTAATTCTTTTAAAGTTTCATTTCCAATATAAGAAAAATTCTCAAACTCCTTTCTCAGTTCATCCATCCTCAAACTTCTCGTTTTCTCGTTCCCATCATGTCTCCTCTTAAGCACATCCCACAATTGCTTAGAGGTTGTACAAGTCCCAAATTGATGTAGCAAATCATTTGTGATTGCCTGAGTCAATTGGGAAAAGGCTTTCTTTTCCACCACATATTTCTTCTTCTCATCCTCAGTTAAGCTTTCCAAAGGAATCATTTCACCTGTATTCTCCAAAATCGGTGCTGTGTAACCTTTAGCAATCATGCTCCATGCCTCTGCTCCTTCCACTCCCATGCCCTCCAAGTGAATCTTGAATTTGTTCTGCCACTGATTGTATTCTGATATGTCCATGAGCTTCGGTGGCCTATTCCCGCTACCTGAAGACAAATCGTTAATCAAAGTAGAAATAGCATTAGTAGTTTGAGTATTTACCACCGCCGCTGCTACTCCCCAGTAGTCATGTTGTGGTGCTGGAGGTGCTACACTTTGAGGCATCGAGCTCGTCATCGCCATGTAGTTTATCGGTTGCGAAGACTGTGTGCTCGTCTTTTGTGCTGCCACTGTCCATGGATCCATCACTTGCTGTTGTGGTTGTGTCGTTGCTGGTCTTGGTGTAGTCGGAAAATTCCACATGATCACAAACTTAGAAAACTTCAACACTTAGAAAATTTTCCAAAACAAAATCTAGGTTCGCCCGGATTGACCTAGATTCGCCCAGAATAAACTAGGTTCGCCCAAAATATAACACTTTCGTCCCTTCTGATTCTATGTTCGACCACACAGTACCACCCGAACGTAGAAATCACCAGAATGTAAACACAGACTAATACACTTTCCACTTTCGCCCAAAGTATAACGGTCGAAGGTAGAAAATTTACCCGAAAGTGAAAAATTCAACAACAATTTTCAGGTTCGTCCAAACTAATACTCAGGTTCGCCCACCCACAATCACTTTCGATCACTCAGGTTCGAGGTTCGCCCATTTTGCTCAGATCTCACTTTGAAAAACGGTTATTCTTTGAAAAACGGTTATTTTGATCTCAGATTTTCAAAAGTTTGTGGATTTGAATGATCTTAATCAGGTTATGCTTCGGAATTGATTTGGAGCAACTTTAATTCTTGGAAAACTTGATTTTAACCACAAATTCAACTCTAAATCAATCAAAAACACTCAAAAACCATGTTTATGTAAAAACAGATGTATTTTGATCAAAAATATGTCCAAATCAGCTCTGAGTTTATCAAATTTGTTGTTGTATGATCCGTATGGCTCTGATACCACTTTGTAAGCATAAGATTTTAACTAAAACAGGATAATATGATCATACAAGTCACAAAACCAGGTGCGGAAACCCTAGTTCTGAACAAAATGATAAAACTCTAATCAAAACACAATCAAGATCATTTTCAATATCTTTTCATAGATTAACTTTGTCAAATATTCAATTACAATCACACACACGTTAATCTAGATCAATTACAGACTTTCACAAAATCACCTGGAACCTGACCTGAACACATACACAACTGACAACTCTATTACATACTCAAAAACACAAAACCTATTTATAGATACTGCACGTTCGCCCCTTTGCACTGGTCGAATGTGGATCTTTTCCACATTCGCCCACTACCAATGGTCGAACGTATCTTCTGATCAGCTTCATTCTACCTTCGCCCACTAACCATATACCTTCGCCCCTTTTATCTACATTCGCCCACTTCTAACAAAAACTTAACATGTGTTATTTATCCAATCATTAGTCGCAAACCGCATCAACACTAACTGGTCTAAGGTAGATGTAAAGGGTCGAATGTATTCAGGGAGGTCGAAGGTAGAAATAGGTTTAATGTATATCTTGATTCAACCATGATGATTGGTCGAACCTGCACATTCGACCAACACAAATGGGCGAATGTGCAGGCCTATATAAGGTCAAGTTGATTTTTGCAATGTAACTTTTGACATTTTGTTTTCCATCCCTGTGTGTGTTCTCCCTAGGTTTATTGTTAAGTCTGAAAAAGTATTTTAAGCATTGTAAACATCATTTTCAAGTGTAATTGATTATCTATCTTAATGAAATGAGAATGTTTATGATGAATTATGTGTTTTGCTAGTTTTGTTATCATTTTGTGATCAATTCAGGGATTCCGCACCTGAATTGAACTTGTTTGATCATTATCTTTGTTGTTTAGACGATCCTACGCGTATTACAAATCAGGCGCGGAAACCCTAATTCACATGCAAAATGCAAAAATCATAATCAGAACACGTAAAGATCCATTTTCAAGTTGTTTTCCATTAATATGATAAAGATGATCATTACAATATAGAATATAATGAAAAACGGAAGTTTCCAGAATTCTCCTAGACACACACCAGAAACACAGACACCAAATGAGCACCTGTTCCAAACAATAACTGCCCAAACATATATATAGCCCAGCTCACTCGACCTTGGGAAGGTTCGAATGAACCGTTCGACCATTCGAGGGCTCGAACAGACAAAATAATAACCTTCAAAGCTACATTCGACCACATAGATATTCATTCAACCCCACGTCTGGTCGAATGGACTTCTAAATTACCAAAAACCTCAAATCTTCAACTTTATTCACGAAATCCGAAAGCGACAGCCACAATATGCACCTACACACTTTTTGTTTTTTTTCCTGTATGAACAAAACCCCACAAAAAAAATTGTCGTTTTTTTCTCCGTTTTTTATATACGATGATACTCGTTGGAGAGATAATAAAACGCTCATTAATCAAAAATAATACTCTCAAACAAAACAATTGTCAGTATGAAAAAAACCCACACCTAAAAAGCCTTTATTCCCTTGTGCAACCAAAAATAATACTTTCAAATAAAACAATTGTCGATTTTGTTGCATGTTAAAAAAAGGTCACGTCTAATAATAACAAGTATAAAAAGCTAATAGGTATACAAATTTTGGACCTTTATAACTCGTATAATAATATAAACTGTTAGTCATACTCCTAAAAATATATTAAATTTAACAACAAAAACTGAAGAAGTGGCTTATCCATCCGATTAATGTTACTATTAGAACAATCAAAAGTAACAAAATTCAATACCTAACTAGACATCTTTATCTTAACCAAAAATTGTTAATCTAATATCAAGTAGCGGAAATACAGTCGTAACAATCTTATAGAACACACTTTTGATTCCTACTAGCTAATGTAGGCGCACACAAACAAAGAAGACCCAATATGTTACATATTAAATGAAAAATTAAAAAAAACTTGTTTATGCTATTTTACCTCTATAATAAGAAATGAATTTTTATTTTTTTTATAAAACTCAAATAACATGCTTAAAACTAATAAACAACACTTAAAAAAACATAACCACAACCCATATAGGCCTCTATTGGCCGTAGATGGTGCCAATAAACGGGTCGTAGAGACCTTTATGGGTCGTAGATGGTTTGGAGAAGGATCGTAGAAGTTCTTTATGGGACGTATTGGTTGTTTATCTACGGGTCGTATAGACCTTTACGGCCCGTGGAGGACAAACCAAACACATCCATTCCAACACAATCTAAAAAAATAGAAACTCTCTACGGCCCATAAAGAACCATATACGGCCCATAAAGACCCATATCTACCTGAACCAATGATTAGCAATCATTGCCAATCATTAGGAAACATATACCGGAGGTAACTAAAAACACGTCCAAGTTCCTACTCGCACAAAAAGTAGTATAAAGTAACCCCCTTATACCATTTAATCTCTCTCTCCCTCTCTCTCTCTCTCTCTCTCTCTCTCTCTCTCTCTCCCTCTTATCTCTCTCTCTCTCTCTCCCTCTCATCTCTCTCTCTCTCTCTCTCTATATATATATATATATATATTTTTGTGTATATCTCGCACCACATTTACAAACTGATTGTTGTGTGGTGTTCCAACAAATGTCAATGATGTTTGATCAAATTGAGAGCTTAAAAATGGAAGAAGAGAACAAAGGAGTGAAGCGTTTGTATGAAATGGGCATTACACAAGTTCCTAAAAAGTATATTCTTCCTGCTCCTGATCGTCCCAACAACAAGAATTCATCATATGAATGCAACAATCTCAAGCTACCAATCATTGATTTCTCACAACTCCATGGCCCAAATCACGATCAAGTCATTGCTTCCTTGGCTCATGCATGCGAGAATTTTGGCTTCTTTCAGGTTATGATTTCAACTTTCACGATTATTTTTTCAAATATGGTGTCAAAATTAAATGAATGTTTTAAGAATTTTTGTTTTCGGGAATTCCAACGCGGGCTTGATGCAACAGGACGAACCGTTGTTTTCCATGTCCATATTACATTTATGGGTCGAGAAATCACCCTGGCTGGACTTACCAACTCTCTTTTGGGTCACCAATTATTTTGACAACCAAAGTGAAAGAAGGTATAATTTTGACAGCTTAGAAAAAATCCATCTTTACACTCACCTCATCTAAAGAGACTAGCCGGGTGAGGAGGGCGCCTATTTGTCCTATAAACCACACATTTGTTAGCTATATACATTACATAATCGATGTTTGACAAGCTGTTTACCCTTTTGTGTAATGTTGAACGTACACATATCTATAGCTCATAAACCATGGAGTTTCAAGCGATGCATTAAGCAAGATGGAGGATGTGGGTAGAAGATTCTTTGAGCTCCCTTTGGAAGAGAGAGAGAAATATATGTCTACAGATATCCATTCACTAGTTAGATATGGAACCAGTTTCAACCAGACCAACGATGCTGTCTTTTGCTGGAGAGATTTCTTGAAATTGGTTTGCCATTCAGATGCCCTGTCTCATTGGCCTTCTTATCCTTCGGATTTTAGGTAAATTATCGACTAACCATCACATTTTTCTAAAAATTCAGAACTATCGATACCATTTGTATGCTTGTTTATACCGTCATACACACCCTTTTCCCCGTAACAATATCATTATGATAATGTTTAAAGTTGTCTGATATACGACTATAGAAAACTAGGCCTTAGGACCAAAATTTACAACCTTAAAATAAAGTCGCAAATTTAGGGACCGATTTGTGACCAAAATCACATATGTCCGCCAAACGGTTGCAAATTTGGATTACCAACATAGGTTTTTGCCACCACGATTTTGGTATCAAATCTGTTGCCGAAGCTGCTTGCAAGTTGGAAATACCCAGTTTTCTAGATCGTGTATATTAAGGTGAACGTGAAACCAACCATCTTGTACAAGTAAGATAAGTGCAGTAGATGTGTTATAATGCCTACTAAAAATGTGATGCCTGGCTAAAATACAACAATGCTTCAATTCATCCTACCAAATTTACACCAAATATCTGTCAGTGCATTTGATGGAAACTACATAAAGTGATTGCCTGATGGGTTAAGTTTTTGGTTTTATTAGCTGTGCTTTTGTGGCATCCATTGTAATTATTTACCCTTAATGACAAAAATAAAGGCCTATATATTGTTGTTTGATGCAATAAGACACATATACGAGTTAATATGTCCATAATGATAAGCACAAGGCCTATAGTTCTTTGTTGCAAAAACGAGAGGTATCTATTTGAACAATATATACCCATATATATCAGAAATGTGTCTTTAGTACTAGGAAACCACATCATAGATTAACTATAAAAAAAAATACTAAAATTTTATATCTGAAGCCAAAATCATCAAAAGTAACATTATAAAAGAACATAAATAATTATCATATAAAGTCAAAATTAGATCAATAATTGTTTGCTTTATAGAAAACGACCAGCCTTGTCATATAGGCCGCAAACATATGGTATCTAATTTGGGACGTATATAACTTTATAAAACAAAACATGCCAACAAATTGAATTATTAGAAGCCTCTGGGTTCAAGAAAAATGAAAACCCAATAGATTCTATATGTGGAGGACACGGTTTTAAAATGGAATTACATTTCATATAATTATTGTGGTACAATAATTATTCATCATGCCTGCGTAACCGATCCACGAGTTTTTTCACCAGTATTAATAAAAATTGATGTTACGTGTATCTAGTACGTGTTTTTTTATTTTAGTAAATTACTATTTTAGTCCCCATATTTTTTTTTTTTTTTTTTTTTTTTTTTTGAATTACACTACTTTTTTTTTTTTGAATGGCCAACGAAACGTTTCTGCCCGACTACCCATGGGACCCTTAAACTGGCGAACCCAAGACCCCCCCCAGGACTATGCAAGGGGCTGGCCAGGGTAGCCAGGCTTGCCCACGAGGTTTCCGAACCGGGGAAAACCCGATCCCCCACCCGTCCGAAAACCCGTTGTGGAGAACCGGTAAAACCCGGGTGAGATCAGGACTCGAACTCCTGACCTATGGTCAGGAGTCATCCCTCATTTCTCTTAATGTCCTCCAAACGTAGCTAGTGGGAATTGAACCCAAGCCTCCCATAAAAAACTTAGGCCTTCAATCAACTGGGCTACAAGTGTTGGACGTGAATTTAACTACTTGATTTCAGTTTTCAAATTCATGACGATCTGATTGAAATTGCACCTATTTGATTCCAATTAACCAACTCCATCTAACAAATTTGTAACTTTTTCTATGATCAGGCAAAATTATAACATGTATTAAAATATAAAAACAAATGCTCACATAGTTAAAAATTTAGGGATTGAAATATTGAATCAAGTAGTTAATTAAAACACACATACATGAGAACTTAGAAACTAATTTACTCTCTTTATTTAATTTTGTTCGAAGCATCATAGCAGTTTTATAGAAGATGATTTTTACATATGAAATAATTTGTTTATAGGTTTTGAAGGTGACTTTGATTTTGTTCAAATAGTTTTACTTTGAACTGACTGCGGTTGTAATCGATCATTTTCCATTGCTTAAAACTAACAAATAACTAGTTAGTGCATCATTTACGGTACCAAACATCTATTATAATAATTAAAACTAATAAATCATACATGACATTTAAAGATACCATTCTCCTAGCATGCTATATATCATTAATTGATTTTAGGAAAAAAATTTAAAACAAAATTGGATTTTTTCTTTCTTGTTTTCTCCCATAATTTGTAAACGTTAATATCTTTTATATATGAGATTTTTTTTAAAAAAAAAGTTTACATCAAATTAATGAGCGTTCTATTATCTTTCCAACGAGTACCAAAGTTCTATATAAAAAACGGAGAAAAAAAAGACTATTTTTCGTGGGGTTTTGTTCATACAGGAAAATAAGCACAAAGTGTTTAGTTAATTCACTAATCATGTATAGGCAAGTCACTAATTATGTTCAAATCAGTAAATATGAATTTTATTTTCAACATGTGTTAGCATTGGAGTTGTACATTGTTTTAGGTTAGGTATTGAAGAAAACAACGAGTGTTGCTTCTGGTATAGCTTGGGGTTGCTACTCGTGTTCACTGCAAGATATAATCTTTCGCTCACACCGAGGTTAGATCCGTAGCCCGTAAGATAGATAAAGGATCAAGAGAAATACACAAACATATAGGGTATAAGTGGTTCGGTCTCGTTGACCTACGTACACTGTTAATGTATGTTCTTTATTACTCGAAAGGTTACAAGTGCAAAAGAAAGATACAAGTAAGAGATACAAGTGTATATGTGTAATTGGAGAATTGATCGACCCTATAAAAGGTGTAGAAGTCTTCCTTTTATAGAGGATGTGTGGGCCGGGTGCCTCAGCCCACAACAGGCGCAATGGGCATAGGCCCGGGAGTGGAGCCTGCCTTCAATAAGCCCATTTGGTTGGATTTGGACCAAGGATGGGCATAAAGCAAACCGGGTGCAAGTGGCGTCCTGCCACTTATCCACGTGGGGCGCTGTAGTTAGTTGTCAGAGCGGCGCCCTGCCACTGGTACACGTGGCGCCTTGTGGTTGACTGCAGGGATCTCTTTTTCTTGTTGTTGCCAGAGTGTGCGGCTTGCTATGGTGACGTTTGACACATGGGAGATGGTGCAGCAAGTGGGAGTTTAAGGGGAGCTGCACCTTGGTGCAGCTAACTGTCACTTTCCGCGGGTGAGCATCGCCAGGTCTGGCGCATGGGCTCACGCGGGCAGGTTATACAACTCAAGTGAGCTGGATTCCGCAGAGGCGTACAATGTGCTTTGAGTTGTCATTTCGAATGGTAAAGCTCTTTGGGGGTATATTAAAATAGCAATGTTGTGGTGTTAACATTGGAGACACATTGTTAATTGTTTTAGGTTAGGTGCTACCTGAAGCTTCATGCATGTAACTGTAAACTGTATCATTCTATTTCATATGTTAAATTAATGTGTCACATTAGATTTCTCAACCTCAGGATGATTTCAGGATATAATCTAGTATGAAATATAAGTAATCACATGTCAATCAAGCAAGTTCAAATGAGTTCATCTCTTTGTTTATTTAACTCAAAAAGTGATTTTTTTTTTAATAAAAGTGTTATTTCACCTATGACTTTTCAAAAATAGTATTCGATTAGTTTTTGTGGTGGAAAAATAATATGTCAATAAGGTTTTTTAAATAAAAAAAAAACTATTAGGCTTACCTTATTTGTATTCGAAAAGTTAAAAGCAAAAACAAAAAACCAGAATTCTTGATTTCTCCAAATCAGGTGTTTCTATGGGTGGACTTAGGTATATAGTTCAAAGGGGCAGGTGCCCCCTAGAAAAAAATAAATAGTGTAATTTGTAGACCAAAATCCCGACCGCACCCCTTAAAAGTTCGTTTAAACTCTTTGATCGCACACCTAGAAAAGAAATCCTAAGTCCGCCACTAGGTTTTTCACCCATATTAAAAAGCCAGAACGAAAAGGACTTGTACCAAAATCAAACAACATATTGAGTTATTGTTTTTTGATAAAAACCAATAAGTTAATAAGTTATTTTTCAACTCAATTCCAAACACCCTCTAGATAGACAATTGAAGAGATTAAATTAGGGGTGCAAATGAGCCGAGTTACTCGATCGAGCTCATCTAAGAAAAAGCTCATAACGAGCCGAGCCAAAAACGAGCTCGAGATATATCGAACCGAAGCTTGAGCTTTGTGTATCAAGCTCAAGCCGGCTCGTAAGCCTTAACCAGCTCACTATTTATGTAAATTTTAAATGATATATTAAATATGTATTTAATTATAATAATTAATATTTATAAAATTATGATTAAATAACCAAATTATATATTAAAAAGTATTACGATTAATATAAATTAATTAATAACTAATAAACGAGTCAAGCCTGAGTCAAACTCGAGCTATAGGAACAATGCTTGAATTAAGCCGAGCTCGAGCTCGAGCTTTCATAACTTAAACGTGCCCAAGCTCAAGCTTGGTCAATCTCGGGCTCGGCTCGTTTTCACCCCTATATAGAACAAATCGGGTTGTTTGAAATGGAAAATAGATCATTATTCTGTACTAGAACTATGATTATCATTGTCATTGGCGCAACTCTTAAGAGGCGGGGAGGGGCGGCTGATCGATGTCGTTGGGTCAGTATAAAAAATGAGAATAAGTAGTATATGGAAGTTGAGTCGTCTCCACAGGGAATTGGTGGAAAGAGTAGTTTTGTAAAGTAACGAATAAACAAAAGTCTAATTGTTTTGTTGTTTGTTTTGGAATTTTAAGAAAATGAATTTAAGAAGTTGTAAACAATAATATAAAAGAAGTAATCCCCTCCAGGCTTCCGGTTAATGATCCACCCTACTCTTTTTTAAATGATTGGATACTACATAGACATAGTTTTGTTGGACGGTTCAAATCAAGTGATAACCGAACACAAGTTTTTAATAATAACCTGTACAATTCAATTACCAACCCACAAGTATCACCTACCCTCTAAATTATCAAACTACTCACGATGCAAGAAAAACCAAATGTGAATGATAAAAATATAAGCAAATGAAAACAAGTGAATCGCTTAAATGATAGAAACCACAAATATTCTTCAACTAAATGAAAAACAATCCATAAACCAAAGTAAACAAGATTTCAAGTTTCACAATTAAACCATACACCCGGAGGTGATTACAAGATGTTTAGCCACTCATAGTAACAAGAACCGAATCGAAAACATGATTAATAATACCGAACATGATGATTAGAATTGAAAGTATGGATTAATGATGATGAATAATGATGATTGTAGCTCTAAATTGCTCCCAAAGATAGCTTATTTTCGTCCCTTGGTGACTGGATATCTTTAGGGTTGAAGTTTGTAGCTTTTATATCTTGAAAACAAACTTTCCAAAATTCTTGTGCCTGACCGCAGTAGATTACGGCTGACCTCAGACCCCTTACAGCCAGCAAACTCTGCAGTGAATGGGTTTGTTGCAGCTGCTCCATGCTTTTCTTTGTCCTCTCCGTACCCTACTGCTGGAACATTCTGATCTGTTTTGGCAAACAAAGCAAAAACATGGTTGTGCTTGTATGTAGCATGGTTGTGCTCATATGGCTCTACTTAAAACATCAGAACAACAGCAACAGAACAACAGTTTTCAACCATCATCTAATTCCATTCCATTTCATCTTGATTTCTCGCATAGTATCACAAATCACCACCAAACCTATAGCACGCCAATACACATTAACTCTTACGGCCATTAGTCTCATTATTATCATTGCTTTAAACTTCACGACTCAATCCGAGTAACTTGCCAATCTTCATTCCTTCACATCCATAACCTTTGTTAGCCTTGTTTCGCCACACGCAATGCCCTATGAACTTCCAAACCTTCGATTCATCATCCGAGCTCAATCTTATCCATGTTTAAGCTTCCGAATCCATTCAATTATGTCGTTTATCCTACAATCACACATAAATGCGTAGTTATCACATTCAAATCATATAAACAATCAAACGACATTAAAAACAAATAGTTAAGCATCTTAAACACCATGATTGACCCTGTCCATCACATTTCCACACTTACCTTTGATTGTCCCCAATCAAACCATCTCAAAACACGACTCACCTACTTAACAAATGTAACACCCCAACCGATGGCGGAAACATCGGGGTGCCACGTATTGATGATTGTTTCAGTAGCACATGGTATAATATAAATTTTAAATAATTTATTCAAACATAATATCCAAATATAAAATGATGTCTAGGAATTCAATACATGATATCAAATAACAAAACTTCAATAACTTCAAATAAACTTCATGTTAAATCCTCATGCTAACTCAAGCCTCAGCTTCATTGTTACCTGAAACATGTTAATTTTGAAAGTATTTTGGGTCAACAAAAGTTGGTGAGAATTACATAGGTTTTTGATAATAAAATGAATAAAAATGTTGTGCAATTCATGTGTCATGTCAATCTAGTCCATATGTGAGAACATACTAGAAATAAATCGAGTGCCTAATCAACCCTGATGACTGTTATAATATGATACATACCATACGCTCATGGTCCACTTGAATATGTTATGCGATAACAAACACCCACGCAACCTTTGTAGGAGGCTCGTATCCGGGTGGGATTGTCAGTCCAATAGATCTATCAATGTATACCGTCGGCTTGTACAGAGTTAATGATTATGCTAGAATGGTGCTTACTCTAATCATGCTCAAGACATACTGCAACATAGAAAACACATAGACACATTGATGATTGAATTGCAATAATGATGTTATAACATGTTTCACCCCAAAAATGGTGATAAATAAAAGGGGCTATGTAAAACTCACCTTAGCAAATGTTAAACTTCTTGAAAAGATGAAATAATAGTGTTGCCCAAATTAATGCCAAATATCACCCTATAATAAGGTAATAAATAATAAGTCTATGTCTAATTAGTTTGTAAGTGTATCCTAGGGTTTCGATTTGGGGATATCCAATTGTTGAATTTAAAATAAAATGTTAATTAAATAAAGGGAAATTTGATAATTAAATAAAAGAAAGTCTTTTTATAAAATTTGAATTTAGAATGTACACAATAAAGTGTTTGAAGTATAAAAATAATTTTTATAAAATTATTTCATTTAAAATAGATTTTTAAATCTATTTATTACAAATTGCCAATATTTAACTTTAATATTCAAAAATACTAAAATTAAAGAATTTCTATTTTAAAAATGATATTTCTGTTCTAAATATTTAAAAATAAATTGTATAAAATTTTGGTGCAAAAATAATGAAAATTGAATTTATTATGATTTAATTATGATTAAATCTAACAAAAATTGATTAAAAATATAAAACAAATGATTTTTCTAAATAAAAAATTATTTCAGTAAAGTTTAGCTTTATACAAACTCATGATAATTTTTGGAGAATTTAATAAAATTGTTTTGATATTTTAATGGATTTTTATAAATATAATAGTATAAAATTGATTTAATTATTATAAATATTAAATAAATGAATTTCAGAAAAATAAAATTTGTAAATAAAACTTTTAACTCAGATTTAATAAATATAATTTTTTTAGAATTTATAAAATAGTTTTAATATTTAAAAATGAATTTATAAGATTAAAATGTTTAATATATATATTATAATAGGATTTGTTGTTTAAAAAAAAAATAAAAGAAACAAAAGAGAGGCCGAAGCCGGACTCGAACCCGGGTGCTCAGGGTTATAGACCATGGTCACAACCACTTGGCCTAGGCCAGTGGTTGTGATGATCTCTGATTAAAATTAAATAAATACGTTATGTAAATCTGAGTTTATCCCCAAATCAAGTTACGAACCCTAGATTCTACAATCAGACAATCCATACACTTTGAACCCGATTAATGTTAGGGCTTTTGTTGTATGTTTGCCGACTAACAAAACCCACAAAGAAGATTAGACTTACAGTGTGGAATCGTGTACGATTGTCTGGTCAAAGACAAAAGTCAACTGTGTAATCGTGTAGCACAATCAGAGTGTTTGGAAAAGAATTGAAGGTGGAGAAGAGAGTGTGAGCGAGTTTTAAAGGTTCGTAGATGTCCAATTTATACTGGGGATCGATGTATGGTTTAATTGGAAGGTTTGACTAAACCTTAAAGTCTATACGCGTAATCAATCAAATTGGTCAATGATTTATGGTTAATTGATGTGTATCCGAGTCAGATGAGGCCGATAATCAACTAAGTTTGCCAAATTAGGATCAATCACGAGTTAATAAGGTTTGATTATACATACGCGTGATCACAGTTGACTTACCAAGTCAACTGTGATGAATTGAAAGAAGGTATAAAGTTAAAACGCGTCTGGGTTTATTCCAAGTAGATGGCCAGCCCAGTTGGTTAAGTGTGTTGTGTGGTTTGGGCTTTGGCGCGGGTTCGAACCCCGGCTAGAGCAAAATTATTTTTTTTGATATAATTATTACACAACACCTATATAATATAATATATATAAAGTATTAGGGTTCCAATAATGCGACAAAAATAATTAATGCGAATGTAAAGGATAAAACTTGACGTTTTTATTCAATAAAGTCGTGTAACGTACAAGTTTGAATGCGTAATGTTACAACTATCATCAAATGCAGAGCCGTCTCCATCACTCGAACCATCATCTGATCCTCCATCATCCTTATCATCCTTCTTCTTCTTCTTTGTATCGTTACCAGCATCTTCATCAAGTTCATCATCTTCTTCTTCATCAGACAGTTCGTAATCAACTTGTTCTTCTTCTCTTTCTTTGTCTACTTCACCAGCTTGAAGTTGAGGAGCTTGAGAGTACAAGTTCTTGATCAGATCATCCATATGCTTGTTACTCTTTTTCAACTGTTTGTTCTCCTCCTTCAAGACTATGATTCTTCTGGTGTTTCGTTGCTCATGCTTCAGCAACTTCTTATTTTCTCTCTTCAATCTCTTGATTGTCTTCTTCAAAGTCTCATTATCATCTGCCGATGTGACTACGACCTCCAACATCTTTTTATCATTAGACTTTAACTGCTCAATCTCCGTTTGTTGTTTGTTAATCAGATTCATCATCTCAGAAAGTCTCTGATTCACAGCAGTCATGAAGTCACTATCCACCGAAACTTTTGTCTTCTTTGGTGGTTCAACAGCATCAGGCAGTTTACCTTTTCTGATCTTCTTGAGCACATTATCCAATGCCTCATTCACATCATCCATCGGTATTTCTTCAGTCTGTGGGATACTTGATGTTGTTGCAGTCTTCTGCTTCTTATGAGCTGGTGCAATAACCGGTGATTTAGAACTTGTAGCTGGTGGCAGTTTCTTACCAGCTATCAAAGATTCTATCTCTTTCTTCCTCTTTATACTCGGCTTCTCCTGTTTCTTCTTTTCATTTCTAGCAGCTTGCACAGGAGAACCAACAAACGTCTCATCAACATTAAAACCCAGCTCTTCTACATCAACGGGAATAGGACTTTTGTTCCCTTGATCTTCAACATTTTGGCTAGCAGACGCACAAGCCTCAGTGGCCTTGGGCATGGTTGTCTCTACCGTTTCAGCATCAGAATTCCATTGTTCTTCCTCTATCGTCTCTTCTGAATCAACAGACGCTTAATCAACTAAATTCAATCCCTTTTTCGCCATTCTCTTATTTCTTCTTTGAGTACTTTTCTTCTTCTCTGGTTCAGAAACCTCTATCCTTATCTCTTGTTTCTTTGTCTTCCCACTCTTTGCGCCAACATTCACAACTTGTCTCTTGCGCTTAGCGTCAGGATCAACATGATGTAAAGGATTATCCTGATCAGAATCACTGTTTACATTCCTCACCAGCCCTTCACCCGGATCTTTATAATCCACTCTAGCTAGGTGTCCAAATAAACGTCTTACAGGAGGACGTTCTTCAACAGACAAACCTTTATACGCTTTCATCCTAGCGAGTGTATTCAGTGACATGTGTTCCTGAACAACAATGTGTTTAGGATCTCTTTTTAGCTCTTTATACTAGTGATCAAATATCATTTGGAGAAAACGAGGATATAAAAGAAACTTCAGGTTCCTCGTTCCATTCACGGGCTCCAGTAAATGAGACATCAGCATGCCAGAGACATTAAACGGTTTGTTCAATACTAAAGCAACCATCATAGAACTGATGCTCTTCCTCATCAAATCATAACCTCCTGCTGCAGATCCGAAAACGTGAATCAAAACGTGTGCCAGATACTTGAATTGTGGGCACAGTTTTCCTTTATGCAGCGAATCGTCAGTGATTGGTCCGTTGTACTTCATCCTGAGAAAGCACTTTCGTTGATCCATGAATGTAAACTCCTTTGGATCTTTCGGATCATCATTCAGATTCAATGCTTCTCTCAAATCTTCTTCGCAAACAATTACTCGTTGTCCTTGAATCTTTCTAGTCAAACAAGATTCGCACTTCCAGAAATCAAGTTAAGCATTAGACCAAAATTCCTGAATCATATCTCTGTAAATAACTGTCGGCGTAGCAATGGCATCAATCACCCTGCTTCTTTTCAGAAAATCAATGATACCGACGAACTCTGTGTGCTTTTTCAGATCTCCAAGATATGCACAGCAGTTGTGCGCATTCTCAAAATCTAGCTGTTTAGCAGGCTGTGATGAGGATC
Source organism: Ambrosia trifida (assembly GCA_028751855.1). NCBI lineage: Eukaryota > Viridiplantae > Streptophyta > Magnoliopsida > Asterales > Asteraceae > Ambrosia > Ambrosia trifida. The sequence continues at coordinate 71,559,561 of CM054127.1, read as the reverse complement.
CTGCTTGTTCCGTCGTCTTCTGTTGTTCAGTCATCGTTAAATCTGCAAAACAAACAAAAACACACATTAAAAATCGTCAAAATTTCAAATTGAAAATTTTTGGTCATAAACTCCTCTTTCGCCCAAACGGGGGTACGAAGGAGCTTTTGCATAGGTACGAATGTGAAATACAAGGTACGAATGTAATGGTTTTGATAAAATGTTTCATTCGTCCATCTAATCCTTATTCGACCATTTCATTTTCTTCCTTCGCCCATTCGATCTGGTCGAAGGAAACAGTTCATATTTTGAAATTTCAATTTTGAAATCTAATGATTCTGAACATGTCCATTTGATTGAAATCAGGCCTAATAATGCCGATAATCATTCCTAAACCAACAGTTTCATTAATTATGAATTGTGTTTATGTTTTCACCCAAAAACTAGGGTTTAAACAATTATTGATCAATCTGAGTAGTTTTAAACCATGTTTTTGGTAATTTCTCCCCCTAAAACACAGACACAATAAACCCTATGCATCAATTAAGACTATTATGATGAATTTAAACGATTTTGAACACTTAGGGCTTGGAAAGTAAAACAGGGCTTAGATCCTTGAATCATTGATGAAAACCTGTAAATGAGATGGCAAAAGGATCAGTATATGATGCCGAACACAATGAGATGTTGTAAAAGAAACGAGCAATAAGGTGAGTTTAAGAATAAAAATCTGGAAATAATTATGAATGAGTTCGAATGAGGAGATGGATATATATAGGCTTGCCCCTTCGCCCGTTTTAGTCATACGAAGGAGAAGCTTTTGTCTCCTTCGACCCTAATGAAAGGGTACGAATGAGGCAAAAGGGTTCGAATGAGATAATTTTCATGAACACTCTCCTTCGCCCGAACAAAACATACGAATGAACAAATAAAATCCCACATTCGACCAAACGAATGGGCGAATGAGAATTGGGATTTTTGAAAATTTTCCAAATCTCAAAAACGAGTCCCGGTCCAATTATTTTCCAACTTTTAAGCATCCAACATTCATGTTTTCACATTTTAAAAGTTACAAAGCTAAAATGGTGTATCAAGGTTTAGAAAATCGACATCAACCACCATCAGTTATCAAAAAATAAGATGAAAAAGAAAATTCTTTTTGGATTTTCTAAAGTTTATGCTAAAACACACCTAAAATCTTTTTGAGTTTTGTAATTTTTGACAATAAAATAAAATGCAGAAATGTAAATGAAAAACTATAAATACTTTTGGAATTTCCGGTAAAGGGATCATATCAGTTTTTTTGAAAAATCTGATCACACCGTTGATCTTTTTGAAATTATTATCATTAAAGACAATGTATGATCTGGCAATTGCTGATATTGTGATCCACATAAACTCACATGCAGACTTTTGTGCAGTGCTTTATACTGATACTGATATTTATAGTATAAACGCAATTGTCTGTGGTTCCCACGCACACGACATACTCCCGTATCAAGAAGTAAATGCACAAAGACTCATTGTAAAGCGTGATTATGCTTTCGTTGTCTGTAATTGTACAAGATATAATGCATAGAGGTATACAGGTCAGCAAATTAATGCAGCAAAGTAACATATGCACTATACCAGGTTGAGGACTGATATTAATCATGATTTGCATCAATGATCAATACGATGTAATAGATAATCATTGATCATCATATAACATGGAAAGTTCCTCAATTCGGTAACTTTTAGGATTTGGCATATAGCTCTTTTATAAAGACACCCTGTCTGATCTAGGTCCGTAATGACTTACAGCAGAAGATTAGAGAGGCTATCCCCAGACAACTAATAACATATCGACCCTAAACCTCCGAGTTTTGTACAGATACCCTATCAAACGAAATTACGGTACTAAGACCATATGCCCATGAGGAGTTCATCCACACAACAAATCGTTTGATATGTATGTATCAGGCACGCAGTAATAGGTCTACGAAGCCTATCAGCACATCGCACAGACTCAGACACACGCCTTATATAGCATTACATTATTTAGAATGTGTCAGATCCCCACTGATGTACTATCATTTCCCTTAATACTCCAGGAAATCATTTTAGAATTTTCTGATTTTTATAGATTTTCGAATTTACTGTTCCCAAAGATAAGCTGGAGCATTTCAAATATGTGACTGCCCAGATATCGTTTGTTCACAGAAATCTGACGGCATTAATCTAAGGGAAGAAGATACAGCAGTCAGCAAAGAAATTTTTCAATTTTTATGGATTTTTAAATTTTTCAATGTTTTGGATTTTCGAAATTTTTCTGAAAAGCAGTAAAAATTTAAACTAAAAAGTGATAGACTGAGGTGGTGATCAGTCCTGTTTTTCTTTAATACCATTAGCTTTTAAAAGATAATCAAATCTGGATTTGTCAAAAGCTTTGGTAAAAAGATCTGTGCGTTGATAATCAGTGTGGATTTTGACCATATCGATCAACTCTTTAGCATAACAATCACGGATAAAATGATATTTAATCTGGATATGTTTAGCCTTTGAGTGATTTACTAAGTCTTTTGTTAATGCGATTGAGGCTTCATTATCACAGTAAATAGGGGTTTTAAGAAATTGCAAACCGTAATCCACCATCTGCTGTTGGATCCAAAGAACCTGTGAGCAGCAGCTCGATGCTGAAACGTATTCTGCTTCACATGTGGATAGTGCAATTGCGGTTTGTTTCTTGCATTGTCAGGTCACGAGCCTGCTCCCCATAAACTGACATCCAGCCGTTGTGGATTTGCTGTCTTTGTCACAGCTGCCCCAATCTGCATCACTAAAAGCGATTAGGTCAAAATTATCATCATGAGGGTACCAAAGTCCTTTCGATGGACAACCCTTCAGATATCTAAGGATACGCTTGACAGCTACAAGATGACTCTGTTTCGGCTTCGATTGATATCGCGCACAAAGACATGTCGCAAACATTATATCAGGTCTTGACGCTGTGAGATACATCAGAGATCCGACGATTGCTCTGTATGTAAATGGATCAGTCAGCTCCCCCATAAGGTCAACTCCAATCCCGTGATTGGGTTGTATCGGGGTATCCATCGGCTTCGAATCATCCATCTGGAATCGGCTCAAGACTTCAAAAACGTATTTCGTCTGGTGAATAAAGATCCCCGTTGGTCTTTGCTCCACCTGCAAGCCGAGGAAAAACTGCATTTCTCCCATTGCGCTCATTTCGAACTTTTCCTGCATAACTTGTTCAAATTCCCTGCACAGAAGTTCGTTAGTTGACCCGAATATAATATTATCAACATAAATTTGTACGAGAAGCAAATCATCTCCTGTTCGTTTCGTGAACAGTGTGTAGTCAACCAATCCGCGTTTGAATCCTTTCGAGAGAAGATACGTGCTCAGCTCCTCATACCATTGTCTCGGAGCCTGGTGCAACCCGTAGAGAGCTTTGTTTAACACATAAACCTTATCCCGGTGAATAGGGTCCTCAAAGCCTGGTGGTTGACCTACGTAAACTTCCTCTTTGACCACACTGTAAAGAAAAGCGCTCTTTACATCCATCTGATACACCTTAAATTTCTTCCATGATGCAAACGCTAGGAACATTCTGATAGCTTCCAAGCGTGCATCCGGTGCATAGATTTCATTGTAGTCGATTCCTTCAACCTGATGAAAACCTTGAACGACCAAACGAGCTTTGTTTCGCACTATGACTCCTCTGTCATCCTTCTTGCACTTAAACACCCATTTGGTTCCAATTTTCTTTCTTCTAAGGGGCAAATCTGTCAGGGTCCATACACCAAGTTTCTGGAATTGTAATAACTCCTCCTGCATTGCTTCCACCCAGGCGTCATCCAAAAGAGCATCCTTGTAAGTTCGCGGCTCGACCTGCGAAACATAACAAGCAAATGACCAGTCAATTTTGAAAACCAGATTTCTGAATTTTGGCATATAAAGCAAGGTTTCCAATATTTTTTTGCTGCTTGAGCATTTCTCAGCTGCCCTCTTGTCATCACACTGCTACCAGGATCACCAATAACCTGTTCAAGCGGGTGTATCCGATGTATCCGAGATTCCGGATAATCAGGTACTTGTACTCCCGTTTGAGTTGTCAAATTCTCTGTAGAAACCAGATCATTACCCACATTCGATGTTGAAGCATCAGTATTAGTCGGGTTCACTGGTGGTGTCACTGTAGCATTGTCCAGAATAGCTTCACTTGTTGCATCATCATCTTCATATTCTGATTCTGATGAATTAAGCGATGTAGAAGCCTCTTGGAACACCTCTTCTTCCAACACAGGAGCAGTGGTATCATTAGAAGCTGCTTGGGGGTTTACCGTGATCGGACGCACTAACGGTGAAGTCACGGCATTTTCGACCTCGTAATATAATCGAAGTACAGCTTCTTCAACCATGCTATCTAGATTGAATGATTCAAAGAAGTCTTTGTAATCAAACATCCAATCTAGTCCTCCACCCTGTACATTTTGTGTATATCTTTGAACTTCGACATTAGTCCACTCCTCGACTTTTCTAGTTCTTTTGTTGAATACCCGTTTTAATGGGGTTGCATATCCAACAAAATAACCTTCTTCAGCCTTTGGTGCAAACTTCTCCGAAGGATTCAGCATTGTACACGGGGCACCAAATGGTTCTAGATACTCCAGATTCGGCTTGCGTCGGTTCAACAGCTCATAAGAAGTCTTGCCAAACTTCTTCACTGTCAAAACACGGTTAAGAGTATAACATGCCGCGTAAATAGCTTCGTTCCAGAACATGACTGGAAGATTTGAATCCTCAAGCATAGTTCTCGCCGTCTCTATAAGAGTCCTGTTCTTTCTCTCTGCGACACCGTTCTGTTGGGGTGTATACGGAGCACTATATTCATGATGAATTCCTTTGTTTGCACAAAGATCCTTCATCTGAGCGTTTTTGAACTCCGTCCCATTGTCACTCCGGATTCATTTGAACTTCAGACCATATATATTTTCCAGACGTGTAAACAGAACCTTCAGGTTATCAAAAGTGTCGCTTTTCTGATGCAAGCACATTACCCGTGAAAATCTTGAATAATCATCAGTCACCACAAGACAGTATAACTCCCCGGCATGACTTTTACGTCTGACTGGACCAAATAAATCCATATGCAAACGTTCAAGTGGCAGCTCAACGGAATTAACTTTCTTTGGTTTATGGGATTGTTTGTGCTGCTTTCCCTTTTTGCAACTGATACACTTGTCATTCAAATGGAAGTGTTTCACATTAACTCCCGTGACAAGTTCATTCTTCACTAACTGGTTCATTTTTCGTAAATGGATGTGTCCCATTCTCCTGTGCCACATGATCGATTCTTTTTCTGTAGCCTTGGAGAGGAAACACGTGACTTGGCCATGGGTGGTCATTGCTTTGGACATGTCGAGAATATACAAGTTGTTAACTCTCGGTGCCTTCAGCATCACCCATTCTTTCGGTAGCTCAAACCCAGGTTTCAAGTGTAACAAGATTTGTCATCAAAATACACAGAAAATTGTTTATCACAAATTTGACTAACACTGAGCAAATTATAGTCTATCTGTTTCACGTAAGATATCCGCTCAAATGTTACGACCCCATTGCTTACACTACCCTCCATAGTAATGTAGCCTCCCTTATTACCAGCAAATGCCACATAACCTCCGTTAATGTTTTTGATGTCAAAGAGTAGCGTGAGGTCCCCTGTCATGTGACCAAAAGCTCCACTGTCAACAATCCATAGGCTGCTAACAGGGCCAGCTGGAGCTCCCTACACATATAACGTAGAGCAGTTAGATCTTTCGGGGGACCCAAGCCTGTTTGGTCTTGGGTCTTTGAACTGGTTGTTTCAAAGAGTCTTTCAAATCACAAACATCTTGGGTTACTTCAACCCCTTCCTTCTCACTCACAATTTTCTTTTTCTCATTCTTCTCATTCTGTGAATTAGAGGCTCCTTCAGATTCCTTAGATGACCAAGATTGCTCAGATCTTTTCAAGATCCGTATCTGAGATTTTGAAGTCTCAGTCGGTTTCTTTACTTCATCTTTAAAAGCAAACTTCTTGGTTACCTTCTCTGATTTAACAGAGACAGGTCCAACTGCTTGTTTTCCATTAGGTTTAGGAACAACCTTTTTGTTATCAGCAGTTGAGTTCATCACAGGTTTCTTAGCAGATTTATCAGTGGTCATCCAGTTGCGTTTATCATACATCATCGGACGGTTTTCCCTCTTGTTGTAAAAATTGTTTTGATTAAAATATGATTCTTGCTGAGGGTAATACCGTCTCTGTTGATAGCCGTAGTTGTCAACCGAATAATCATTATGTTGCCTCATCTCCACCTCGTGCCTTTTGTGTCGTACGTACGGGCAGGCGGCAAGTAAATGTCCCCGTTCCCCGCACTTATAACACGCACGGTATTCCTCATAATTCTCCTTTATCGGCGACTTGGAAAAGCTAGCAATGGGATATCGATCGACCATGCATTGTTTCCTTAAACTCTCAGGAACTGGGTCCTTTGAGTAAGTCGGTTCAATAAAACTGTTTTCTTTATGAACAGGCAAAACGAATTGTGTGACATTGACCTTAGCCTCTTTATCCGAATAAATTTTGTCTAAAATTTCTTGAGGAATGTCATTGGTTCTTTCAAATTTTGGAAACCAAATCGTACTTTCCTGCCATATCTTTTCTATTTTTGAATAATTGACAAACTTAATCGGATATTCATCATCAGATAAAATCTTATCGGAGCCTTGCATCCGATAAAAGATTTTGACAGGTTTGTCACACGATTCGTTGCTCACATCATTGGTTTTCTCAGATTTAAGCTCATTTTTCTTTTCTACCGGTTTTACCACATTTTTCTCAAATTTGGTTTCATTTTTCTTTTCCACCGGTTTTCTCACATTTTTCTCAACCTTCTTTACCTCTTTCTTTTCAAAACTCTTACCAACAGACTTTTCATTTTTCTTAACCTCATTTTTACGATGAGCATTTGCCATTGGATGAATGATCTGAGACGGTGAGACTGGCTCAGTAGTGATTATATGATTTTCATCAGGGATATCACTATCACTTTCAACCGTCTCAGATGGTTCATCTTCTTCATCTGAATCATCAGTAGCGACCACACCCTCACTATTTCCCAGTACTGGTCTCACATCAGAATATGGATCCCCGACACTGGAAGTGTTAGGCTCATTTTCTGATGTGGAATTAGGATTGATTAAAGTCTCCGGTGGTATTGCATGTAAAGTGTGATTCTCAAACAATACCGGAGATGGGACCGACTTATAGTTTGCACTATTTGACTGGGAGGGTTCTTCAATGATATGGTCGACTACATATGCTATGTGCTTGTAACTCTCTAACTTTTTGTTAACTTTTTCAGCAAAGCACTTGATGGTTGCCATTTCAAATTTAGTGTTTTCCATTTCATTGATGTAATTATTAATGGCAAGTTGTTTGATTGACAATGTCTTTTTAAGTTCAGACACATCCTTTTTATAACCATCAAGAACTTTGTTGAAATCTTTTAAGTCCTTTTGATAAATCTGACAATTGATTTTGGCACTCTCAAGTTGGACTTTGAGAAGCTTATTTTCATCAGTCAGTTTTTCAAAATCAGCACATTTATCACATTTAACACACGCTTGAGATTGAGTTTCAGAACTTACCGGCTTAGGAGGTTCTGTCATGGCCATCAAAGCGAAGTGAGCTTCCTTCCCTGCGAAGAATTTGGAGTAGTCAATCTTGGTGCATACATCATCCACCATACATGACTTGCGGGTCATCAGGAAATCAGCTTCAGCTAACAGTTGGTCAATATCATCATCTAGTGAATTCACACTAGCCTCTGAATCAGATTCACTCTCCATATCCGAGTAAGCTGAATCGTATTGGTCTCCAACATCCGTGACAGAATCAAAAATCATCCCCGATTTCTTGTCTTCACTCTCAACAATCACATCCTCATTCACTTCCTCAATCTTCAACTCCGACACTTTTTCAATCACAACTTCTTCTTCAATCTCCTCATTCTCATCCAAACTTATCTGCTGTGCTACACAAGCTACATTCCCAGCAGTGATCTCCTCCACCCCCAATTGCATTCCAGTCCAATGAAAACCTTCATCCTTTTGGATCACAAGTGCTTGGTTTTGGTTTTGATTGTCAGTTTGGTTTTGGTTTTGTGTGTTAGGTGTAGAGATAGGAACTATAGTTCGGTTTGGATTTTGTTGAGGTTGGTTTTGAGTTGTGGATTGTCTGGTGTTGGTGTTTTGTTGACGGTTCTGATAAGTGTTTTGTGGTTGAAAGCTTGAGATGTTTGGACTGTTGTATGACACTTGATTTTGGTTTTGGTTTTGTCTATTTTGGTATGTTGAATTGAAAGGGTTTCGGTTACCTTGTTGTGCTGGCAGTGTGCACTCTCTTTTAAAATGTCCCTTCTCACCACAGTTGAAGCATGTAACTTTTGCTTTGTTGAATCCGTATGTGGTGTTGGGGGAGGTTGAGAGATCAGTTCTGCCAGTCTTCTGAATAAAGTCAGTGGCTCTCCTCATAATGCTTGCAAAAGCCCACTGAATGTCCATCAACTCCATCTCCTCTTTGTCGATTTGAGCGTAGTCCTCATTGGTGAGATTGTTGTTACCAATTTGACTCGCTACCAAACCGTTGCACGAAGCAACCATAGCAGATACAAGAGCAACATGCTGTTGAGCAATTTCAACAGTCACATTGTTAAGGTTTGAGGTCTCTAACACAATCGGGTTTTGACTTGACTGTGCTTGAGTAATCTGCATCTGATTCAATTGAGGAGGATATTGTTGTTGTTGTTGAGGTTGACTTGATGTGTAGCATGCGGCTTGTTGTAATGGAGAAAATGGTGGAATAAAGTTTGGTGTTTGATAAGGTTGTTGTGTGTATGATGGTGTGTAGGATGAAGTTTGAGCAAGGTAGTTAATGGGTGCTTTTGTTGGTTCAACAACGTTGGATACACATGCTATATGAGGTGCAACATTAGACGTGGTGCTTGAAGCAGAAAGAGAGTTAGATGTACCACTCACATATAAATCAGGATTTTGTGGAATCTGAGCTCTCTTAGCTTTTCTCTTTTCCTCCATCTCTTTGTTTTCCAGCTTTTGAATGAACTCGTTAATAGTCCAATACTGGTAAGCATCCTTCTCCTTTAACACTTCGATGTGTTGGTTCCAGTAGGGTGGTAAAGCATCAGCAAATTTATCTACTAACTCTGACATTGGAATGCTGATCTCATAGCTCGACAATTCAGTGAGCAAATGGCAGTACCGTGGAACCAACTCTTTTAGGGTCTCATTACCCATGTAACTGAAGTTTTCAAACTCCTTCCGAAGCTCTTCCATCCTTAGCTTCCTTGTCTTTTCATTTCCATCATGTCTATTTCTCAGCATATCCCATAGTTGTTTGGATGTTGTGCACGATCCAAACTGATGCAATAGATCAGTGTTAATCGCTTGGGATAGCTGAGAGAATGCCTTCTTCTCTATCGCAAACCTTTTCTTCTCATCATCCGCCAAATTCTCCAAAGGTATCGGTTCTCCAGTATTCTCCAGAATAGGAGCAACGTAACCCTTCACAATCATTTGCCATGCCTCGGCTCCCTCAAGTCCTTGTCCCTCAACATGGATCTTGAACTTCGTCTTCCAAGTATTGTACTCCTTCATGTCCATTAGCTTTGGTGGACGATTGCCGCTTCCAGAAGATAGATCATGAATAAGAGTGGATATAGCGTTGGTCGTCTGCGAATGAACTTCTGCTGCTGCGACTCCCCAATAGTTGTCAATCGGTTGTGGTAATGGTTGGACAACTTGTTGTGGAGCCGAACTAGTCATTGCCATATAATTAATTGGCTGTGATGGTTGACTAGTATTCTGAGCTGCAATGGACCACGGATCTTGTGTTGTCTGCTGTTGTGGTGCTTGAGTAGGTCTAGCCGTTGTTGGAAAGTTCCACATCTTGTCCTGCAAACGATTAAACACGAAAAGATTAAAAATGTTTTAAACAGGATGCTCCTTCGTATATACGAACGTGCGAATGAGAAATAAATTTCTCCTTCGACCGTTTTTAACTGATACGAATGTGAACTAAAACAACAAAATCTCCTTCGACCACTTAAGTCTCTCTTTCGACCGTTTTTCTGGCTCCTTCGACCGTTCGATCAGACGAAGGTGAAACAAATGGGCGAATGTGAAAAATAAGCAATCAAAGTCTTCTTTCGACCACAATAACACCTCCTTCATACACAAAATCACTCTTTCGACCCAAATGATTTCCACTTTCGACCAAACTCTCTCGTTCGACCCCTGTGATTTCAAAAATAGTTATTCTTTGAAAATCAGTTAATTTTGATCATGTTTATCAAATGTTGATGGATTTTGATGATCTTTATCAGGTTTTGAATCGGAATTGATTTGGAACAACTTTAATAAAGAGAATTATCCGATTTAAACTCGAAATCAAGGTGTAATCGATCAAAATCTTATCACATCTGTTTGTTCATTGAAAACAGAAACTTTTTGACCAAAATTGGGTCCAAATCAACTGAGAGATTATTAATTTGTGGTTGTTTGATCCGAAATGGCTCTGATACCACTTTGTATGTGCGTGAAAGGATCGATAACAAACAAAGATTGATCAAACAAGTTAGTTTCAGGTGCGGAAACCCTAAAACTATCACAAAATAATAATCAAACAGATTCAAACACACAGATCATCATTTTCAAACGTTTTCATTAATAAAACACTTGTTTACACGTTGAAATATAGATACAATCAAGGTATGAACGATAAACAAGTTTAACAAAACACTAGAGAGAGTTTCTGAAAGTGGAGGGAATAATAATGATCAAAAGTTACATTCAAAAATCAAACTTGTCTATTTATAGACTGCACATTCGCCCAAACTGTTTGTGCGAATGTGCAGGTTCGCCCAAATCAACTGGTCGAACCAAGTTCTACTATAATCTAAATCTTCATTCGTCCAAACTGTCTTCCTTCGCACCTTTCAAGCTTCCTTCGCACCTTTCAAGCTTCCTTCGCACCTCTTAAAACTCTCCTTCGCACCTTCGATATTACCAAAACATATTGTGTTGTACAATCCAAAGCTTTAGTCGCACATTTGCATCTACAAGAAAGATGACAGAGGAGTGATTGTTAGGAACAAAGCTCGATTGGTCGTACAAGGCTTTCATCAAGTTGAAGGGATAGATTATAACGAGATTTATGCACCGGTTGCACGCTTAGAAGCTATCTGCATGTTTCTGGCGTTTGCATCTTATAAGAAATTCAAGATGTATCAAATGGACGTTAAAAGCGCGTTTCTTTATGGTGTGGTCAAGGAAGAAGTTTACGTAGGTAAACCACCAGGCTTTGAGGATCCTATTCACCGGGATAAGGTCTACGTTCTTAACAAAGCTCTCTACGGGTTGCACCAGGCTCCAAGGCAATGGTATGAGGAGCTGAGCACGTATCTTCTGTCCAAAGGATTTATGTGAGGTTTGGTGGATTGCACACTATTCACAAAACGAACAGAAGATGACTTGCTTCTAGTGCAGATTTATGTTGGTGACATTATTTTTGGTTCTACTAACGAACTTCTGTGCAGAGAATTTGAACGTGTTATGCAGGAAAAGTTCGAAATGAGTGCAATCTGAGAGATGCAGTTTTTCCTAGGGTTGCAGGTGGAACAAAGACCAACGGGGATCTTTATTCACCAAACGAAATATGTTTCTGAAGTCTTGAGCCGATTCTAGATGGATGATTGAAAGCCGATGGATACCATGATACAACCTAATCACGGGATTGGTGTTGATGCTAAGGGGGAGCTAACTGATCCTTTTACATACAGAGCAATCGTCGGATCTCTGATGTACCTCACCGTCTCCAGACCAGATATAATGTTTGCTCCATGCCTCTGTGCACGTTTTCAATCAAAGCCAAAACAGAGTCATCTTGCAGCTGTCAAACGTATCCTTAGATATCTGAAGGGTTGTCCGTCGAGAGGACTATGGTACCCTAATGATGATAATTTTGACCTAATCCCTTTTAGTGATGCAGATTGGGGTGGCTGTGACAATAACAGCAAATCCACAACGGCTGGATACCAGTTTATGGGGAGCAGGCTCGTGACCTGGCAATGCAAGAAACAAACTACAGTCGCTTTATTCACATGTGAAGCAGAATATGCCTCAGCATCAAGCTACTGCTCACAAGTTCTCTGGATACAACAACAGATGGTGGACTACGGTTTGCAATTTCTTAAAACCCCTATTTACTGTGATAATGAGGCCGCAATTGCATTGACAAAAGATTTAGTAAATCACTCGAAAGCTAAACATATCCGGATCAAATATATTTTATCCGTGATTGTTACGCAAAAGAGTTTATCTATATAGTCAAAATCCACACTGACTATCAACGTGCAGATCTTTTTACCAAAGCTTTTGATAAATCAAGATGTGAATATCTTTTAAAAGCTAATGGTATAAAAGAAAAACAAGACTGATCACCACCTTAGTTTATCGCTTTTTAGTTTTTATTGTTTTTCAGAAAAATACAAAAATCCAAAAATATGTTTTACTTTTTAGGTAGAGTTTATTTTCAGAAAAACCAAAAACATTGAAAAAATCAAAAACCCATAAAAATTAGAAAACCTAAAATGATTTCCAGGAGAAAAAGGGGAAATGATAGTACATCAGTGGGGATCTGACACATGCTAAAGAAGTGTTATACAATATAAGGAGTGTGTTTGAGTTTGTGTGATGTGTTGATAGGCTTCGTAGACCTATTCCTGCGTGCCTGATACATACATATCAAACGATTTGTTATGTGGATGAACTCCTCATGGGCATATGGTCTCAGTACCGTAATTTCGTTTGATAGGGTATTTGTATAAAATTCGAAGGTTTCGGGTCGTTATGTTATTAGTTATCTGGGGATGGCCTCTCTGATCTTCTGCTGTAAGTCATTACGGACCTAGATCAGATAGGGTGTCTTTATAAAAGAGCTGTAAAGCCAAATCCTAAAGTTACCGAATTGAGGAACTTTCAATGTATGAAGATAATCAAAGATTATCTAATACATCGTATCCAATCATTGATGCCAATCATGATTGATATCAGCCCTGAACCTGGTAGAGTGCACAAGTTACTTTGTTGCATTGATTTGCTGACCTGTATACATCTGTGCCTCATACCTTGTAAATTACAGATGACGAAAGCATAATCACGCGTTACAATGAGTCTTTGTGCATTTATTTCTTCATACGGGAGTATGTCGTGTGCGTGGGAACCACGGACAATTGAGTTTACTATAAATAATAGTATCAGTCTAAAGCACTACACAACAGTCTGCATGTGAGTTTATGTGGATCACAATATCAGCAGTTGCCTGATCACACATTGTCTTTAAGGATAATAAATCAAAAGATCAACGGTGTGATCAGATTTCTCAAAAACTGATATGACCCCCTTACCGGAAATCACAAAATATTTATTGCTTTATCTTTTCATTTCTGCATTTTACATTTCTCGTCAAAAATATAAAACTCAAAAAGATTTTAGGTGTGTTTTAACAAAAAGTTTAGAAAATCCAAAAGATTTTACATTTCTATCTTATTTTTGATAACTGATGGTGGTTGATGGTGATTTTCTAAAGCTTGATGGACCATTTGAGTTTTGTCATCTTAAAATGGGAAATAATGAATGTCGGATGTTTAAAAGTTGAGAAAATTTTTGAACGGGACTCGATTTTGAGATTTGGTAAAAACTTCAAAAATTCCAATTTTCATTCGCCCCTTCGTTGGGTCGAAGGTGGAATTTTTCCTGCTCATTCGAACCTTTCAAACGGTCGAATGTGAGTGTTCATGTGTTATTTTCACATTCGAACCATTTGTTTACAATCGAACCTTTAAATAGGGTCTAAGGTGGACAAATTTTCACATTCGCCCTAGTCGTTTGGTCGAATGTGGAGCCTATATATGCCTGATCTGCACATTCGACCTCATATTCAAATTTTTTTAAAATTCTGAGATTAAGTGATCTTGTTGCTCGAACATTTAAAATCATATCATTATGTTCTACATTTCTTGCTGATTAATTTGACTCATCATTTACAAGTATCCATCCACAAACAATGACAGAATCGTTGATTTTCTGACCGAACCCTAACTGAGATTAAACCATGATTTTGACCCAATAATTGTTACAATTTTTGTTAAGGTTTCAATGTTTAAGTGTTTTAGGGGGAATAATAAAAAATCCAGGGTTTAAACAACTTGTATTGATCAATTGATGATTTAAAAACTTAGAACCCTAGATTTTAAATAAAAACACATAAACACTGATTAATTGATAAAATTGATGATTGGGAATTGTTTATCGGCCATATTAGATGATGTTCAAATCAAAATGGCATGTTAAAACCATCTAAATCAAAATTTGCAATTTGAGAAGACGAACAGTCTTCTTTCGCCCAATTTTAAACGGTTGAACGTGGACTTTTGGTCGAATGTAGATGTTCAAATGGCCGAAAGAGGAATAAATGGTCGAATGTACACTTTTACTTACTGTTTTTCACATTCGAACCTTTGATTCCACATTTGAACCTCATTTTTCACATTCGTACCTTTGAATGGTCGAATGTAGAATTTCAAAATCAAAAATTTCAAGTTTTGGTTATTTTATCCGTTTTTAACGTGTTTTCTTGATTTGTTTTGCAGTCTAATCATGTCTGAACAGGAAAGTAATGATGTTCCCGCAGGATCTTCAGAAAAGGCAGCTGGAAAAGAACAAGTTGAAGATTTACCAATTGAAGCAGCACACAATTGTTGTGCGTTTATGGGAGATCTGAAGAAACATACCGAATTCGCCGGTATTGTTGATTTCTTAATGAGAAGCTGTGTGATTGTTGCCCTTGCTACTCCCGCCATCATATACAAAGATCATCCACAAGAATTCTGAAAGAATGCCAGAATGGATTATTGGAACAATGAATCTGCTGTCGTAAGTACGATTCAGGGGGAGTTTGTGATCATTTCCGAAGACGATATAAGAGAAGCTTTGAAGCTGCATGATAAGAAGACAGATCCAAGAGTTCTCTCATGGATTGAGCAGAGAAAGTGTTTCCGACGTATGAAGTACAATGGACCGATTACTGATGGTTCATTACACAAAGGGAAGCTATGCCCTCAGTTCAAGTATCTCGCACACGTTATGTTACACGTGTTTGGATCAGTGAGTGGAGGTTATGATGTTATGAGAAAGAGTATTAGCTCTTTGATTGTTGCCCTAATCTTGAACAAGCCTTTCAATGTATTTGGAATGATACTTGAACATATGCCGGAGCCACTCAGAGGTTTGAAGAACAAGAAGTTTCTGCTATATCCGAGATTCCTGCAGATGATATTTGATGAGAAGTATAAGAACTTGAGAAGAGATCCTACTCAGATAGTTGTACAGGATCACATGAATCTGAACACGCTAGTTAGAATGAAAGGTTATAAAGGCGTGCCTATGAATGAAAGACCACCACACAAGAATCTGTTTGGTCATCTGATTAATCCAGGATATGAAGATCCAGGTAAGGATAAAGCTAGGCATGCTAACAGTGATACTGATGAAGATAATCCTTTATGTCCTGTTGATCCTGATGCAAAGAGAAAGCGGCAAGTAGTGAATGTCGGTTCAAAGACTGGGATAGGGAAAGAGAAACAGGATGATGTTGAACCACCACAGAAGAAGGTATATAAAAGGAAGAAAAGTGTAGCCAAAAAGGGTAGCCAAACAGATTTATTAGACTCATTGATACAAAGATTCAATCACAAGGTTATTCTGCATTACCTACATGTGTGTTTAGAGTCATAGAAGGACACAAAACCCTAATGTAAGGTAAATTGGTGATTGCGGTCCGGAACGTAATCATGAATTTACAGGTACGTTAAGGTAGTGTGAAATTCTATCAAGGTTTTTCGGTAGCTAATCAATTATAAACTCTAGTTACCTAGTAATTCATTTAGCCTTGCCATAGTCAATCAACTCACACATATCAAAACTCTTAACCAAATTATTCGAAACATATTATTCTATTACTTATAAATTCATGTTGTGCCTTAACCCAAATTTTTCAAACCACAGTTGCCCTAATTACTACTCAATCACTCTCAACCCCATATTCTTAATAACTTCGGGACGAAGTTTCCAAAAGTAGGGGAGACTGTAACGCCCAGCTTTTCTCGAATAATACAATAATAATATTTTATTCATAAGACGATGCGTTAATTCGTTAACAATAATATCTCTATAACAGGAAATACATTTTTTATTATTCATTATAAATTAAATCACTTGATTTCACTATTTTAGCGTTGAATCTAATAATAACACGTTGTAAGTATTAACATATTAGTAAACCGACACTTATCCAGGTAAATTTCTTAACGCGACAAAAAAATATATGTATATATACATATATAATAAATACGTAGTCCAAATACTAGCCCTACGCCGGTTTATATAAATAAATTACATAATATAATTATTCTATTGATTAAACGAGTTTAAGTCATAAACGAGACCCGAGTCGGTGACGAGTTTGTATACGCGGTCTCCACCTAACCTACACGAAACCCTAGCTATTTAAACACCTTAACATATCTTCTTCCCCACTTCACCACAACTCCAACCCTAGCCATCACTACCAAGAACCACCATTAAAACTATCCCTTTCAACCCTTACAATCTTCAACTCTGACTCCCGCACCCTCTCTTTCACCATAGGCGGCCGCCGCCGCCGCCGACCCTCACCCGGACCACCAACTATCTCCTTCTTCTTCTTCCTTGTACCTGCGACGCACAGCAGCTATGGAACAACCCGATTAGTAGCCGCCAATAAGACTGAAATCCATACCCTTCCTTCTAGAGTAGCGGCAGCCAAGCAGACCAACAACAACCACCCGAACCACCACCCTTAACCACCTCACCGCCGCCGCCGACCACCTGAGCTATCCCTGCCCCCACGCGTTGACCAACGAACCACCACTAAACATCACCTTCTCCATCCACTCGTCCCTATTACATAAGCAACCAGCAGCGAGGACCAGAAGCAACAATCAGGGATGTCGCCGCTGGTAGCAGTTCATAGTGGTGGCGACTTCCGGTTGTCTAGTTTTGTTCAGCTACAGTAACAACCGGGAAGGTTAGGTTCGTCTGGGTCTTTTAGTTCCGGGCTAGTTGTCGTTGATGCTTCCGGTCGGGTTTGTGACGGCAACCAAGTAAGCAGATTCGTTTGGTCTTTTGTTTAGGGCTGGTTACAACTTAAGTCAAGTCTGGGTTGGGTGATGTTTCGGATTACAGCTCGGTCAGGGCTAGATTCGTTGTTGGTTCAGGTAGTATGGTTTCGATTCGTGTTCGGACTCCATTCAGGCCAAGATGCTCGTTGGGTTCAGGCGTTCCTTGTGCTCGGCTAGGCCAGACCTTGTCTCCTTGTCCGTTTTCTTCTCGGTCAACACTGGTTGACCAGGTCAAAGCTGGTCAACTCCAGTCAACAGTCAAGTCGGGTCAGATCAGTCAACTCGGTTCTAGACGAATGCGTGTCGATTCGAGAGTTGTTCGCGGGAAGGTATAACGCGCGCCACGATCTTAGTTTATTTCTATTTTCTTTATTTATTTATTTATTTTTTTTTTCCGTGTATATTGTATATAAATACTTATTCTAAAAGTGTAAGCGAACCGAACCGATTACGACTAAAAACTATTTTATTTTAGTGACTCGAAGGAACGGAAAAATAACTAACTTATTATATACTTAATGTCGCGCGGATAATTAAATGTTAAACTACATATGTCTACATATGTCTACATATCACTTGTCGAAATGTATAGTTTCTCAATATTTTAGCGTTTTAAGTTAAACCATTCGTCGAGTAAAATAACTTAGTTAAATAGTTTGCGTGTTGTGAAATTTGACTATTGATTTTGGGAATAATATAGACAACATGAGTTGTCGGTTTCTTACAAAAACAGAGGAAACTCTGCCTAAATTTTTATAAAATATAAGAAACAAATCGGGCTTTCATGTTGTAATTACGTGTAAACGAAATTCGTGTTTTTATAAATGATATTCTTAACTCCTAAACTTCACCTCGTTAAAATAGAAACATATGTATATGTTAACATCTAGAAACATATATACTATCCAAGATACGAGACGAATTAACATTCGAATCAAGCTACATAAATATTATTTCTTTAACCAAAATTTGTTGTTGACATAACGTCAAGTCGAGACATTGAAAGATATATTAAAGCGTTATTCCAAGTAAATACACATACGTATATATTCTTGTGAAACCAAACCAAGTCCTATCGGTTCGTCAAGCTAAAAATACTTTAAGATGAGTATTGTTTTCAATACGAGTCTAGGTAGTTGAATAAACTATCTTTACAACTAAGAAACGAAACAAGTGTATTTGCATTAGAATTTAAGGCAACGTTTATTGGTTATAGGATACAAGAGTTCAATTAATTCAAGTTCAGACTTGTTGCTACTTGCCAGTACTTGCACAGTGAATTTCAGGTGAGTTTACATAGCCCCTTTATTTATCACCATTTTTGTGGTGAAACATGTTATAACATTTTCATTGCAATTCAATCATCAATGTGTCTATGTGTTTTCTATGTTGCATATTGTCTTGAGCATGATTAGAGTAAGCACCATTCTAGCATAATCATTAACATTGATCAGCCGACGGTATACATTGATAGATCTATTGGACTGACAATCCCACCCGGATACGTGCCTCCTACCAAGGTTACGTGGGTGTTTGTTATCGCATAACATATTCATTGGGACCATAAGTGTATGGTATGTATCATTTTATAACAGTCATCAGGGTTGATTATGCACTCGATTTATTTCTAGTATGTTCTCGCATATGGACTAGATTGACATGACACATTAATTGCACATCATTTTTACTCAATTATCAAAAACCTATGTAATTCTCACCAACTTTTGTTGACCCAAAACATTTCCAACTTAACATGTTTCAGGTTCTATTTGCTTGAAGATTTGAATTGGTGCTTGAAGATATGTGTATAGCTTTATTCAATTTGATGTTCAAATTTTAGAACAATTGTATGTAATTCATTTAAATTATTTAATGGAATTTATTATTCGCCATGAGCTACTGAACAATCATCTATACGTGACATCCCGATGTTTCCGCCATCGGTTGGGGTGTTACAGAAGTGTCTGTTGATTCTGAAGAGACACAGGAAGATGAGAGACGGGATTCGGATAATGAGACTGTTGAGAGCACCATGGCCAAGGCCACTGTGGCTGGTGAGTCTGAAAGTCTAAACAAGTCTTTAGAAGAGCAAAGGACAAAAAGTCTGATTGCATTGGATGAGATTGATGAAGGTTTAGGTTTGGGATCCGAAGATTTTGGAGGATCGCCAAAGGCTGGAGAGAAACAGAAGAAGCCATTATACAAGAAGAAAGAAAAAGTTGTTAAGCCGATGGAGAAAAGAGCTAGAGACATTGAGAATTTCATTGCAGGAAAGAAAGTGCCTGCAGCATCTAGTTCTAAATCACCTATTACATCCCCAGCAGCAAAGAAACAGAAGACATCATCTGCTGCTGAGCATACTGAACTGCCAACTGATGCATTCAAAGATGCCTTAGATAGAGTTTTGAAAAAGCTGAAGAAAGGAAAGATTCCAGTTGCTGAAGCTTCAACACCGAAGGTTACTGTAGATAGTGATGTGATGACTACAGTAAACCAGAAGCTTGCAGATATGATGAAGATCATTAATCATCAACAAGCGGAGATTGAACAGTTGAGAAACAATGACAGAAAGATGTTAGATGTTGTCGAATCTTCACATGAGAATCAAGAAGCTCTAGAAGCAAAGATTAAACGACTTCAGAAATAGAACAAGAAGTTGTTAAAGCATGAGCAGAGAAACACCAGAAGGTACATTACTATGAAAGAGGAGAACAAGAAGTTGAGAGCAGACAACAAGAGTATGAATAATCTGATAAAGGATTTGTACTCTAAAGCTCCACAATTACAAGATGGTGAAGAAGATAAAGAACGTGACGAGGAGGAAGTTGATTTTGAACCATCAGATGAAGAAGAAGAAGATGATGATGAGTTGAATGAGGATGCCGGTGATGCTCCTAAAAAGAAGAAGAAAGATGATATTGATGATGATGGTTCAGGAGATGATTCGGGTGAAGGTAATAGCTCTGCTAGTTCTGATAGTGATGATGATGATACTGACAAGTATAAGTGTGAGAAGAGAGGATCAGGAAAAGCCACAGGAGAATCTAGTTCTAAAGCTCCTGGTGGCACTACTGACGATGATAATATCTTCTGGAACGAGAAGTTAAAAGCCTTATCTGAAGAAGATAAGAAATTATATCGCCAGATGTTGACTGATAGAGTCTGGACGATCGAGATGACTGATTGGTTTCCAGAAATATTTGAGTCAAACGATATACGTTTTGAGTTGGAATATAATGATCCTGATCTAGAAGATGGAGAAGTTTCTGCAGCCATGTCGAAAGAGATATTGGAGGGATTGGCAAAACAAGTTGGTAAATCTCTGGAGGAGTTGATGAGTGAGAATCAGATTCCTAATATAACTGAGAAAGAGGCAGGTAATCATTCTGATGATAGAGATGTCCATGTGTTTGAAGAAGTGGAGATAAAGGATATTATGAGTGAGGAATATCTAGAATATTTTAAGAATGACAAAGATTCTGGATTTCCTAAATTTTCTTATGAACTGTTGAGCCAGGCTGAGAAACTTGCTCGTGAGAAGAGTAAGAAGTTTGTTGAAGAAGTGTTTTCAGATTGTCAAAAGCCAAATATTGAACAATCTGATGCTTTGAAAGAATTATTGAGGAAGCTTAAAGAAAAATAAGCTAACCGTCCAAAGACTAAAGTTCAAGGTAGCTTTTACAAATTCCATAACGAGTTATTCAAAGGCAAAGCTCTCGGCCGGAAGTATCTAAGACAGCTTAAGTGTGTTGTTGTGAAATGGGAGAAAGGAATTCTGTACTTTGACAGATTCCATGACATTAAGACACTACCATACTGGGCTGTTCGCGATATCTGCAGACATGAAATGTCAGGTGCTTCAGTAAACAACCATCTTGTTGGTTACTTTGCAGATAGAATGGCTAGAGAGAGCAGGACGAAATGGGACGTGTTTACCCCACAATATCCTAAGAGGATTGTCTATAAGAAGGAAAAGGATGATATAACGAGGTTGCCCAAGGTGACTTTGAAGTATAAACCACCAAAAGTGTTGAAGAATATTCCTTTGATGCAAATTCCACAACACTTTTCAAAGGATTTCATGTGGTGGTATTATGACTGGAAGACAGCAGAAACTATTATCGTTCTGAAGGATGGTGCGAATGACTTTAAGAAGATTCACATCTTTGACCCTATATCGCTGATCAATTGCTCGCACGAAGATATCATCATGCTTTATTATAATCCAATTTATTGCGAAGCTAAAGACAGTGAACAGGCAGCCAAATACCAACGTGTGGTATTCTTATGTTTTGTGTGGGATGTTAATGCGGGTTGTGATTTCGACAAGAAACTGGGGAAGTTTGTTAAGATTTAGCATGATGAAAAGAAGAAACCTAAACAGACTCATGAACCAGTGATGACAAAAGAACAAAAGGCATTATTGCGTATCAAACTAATGAACAAGACAATGGACGAAGAGCGAAGGCTGAAGAAATTTAAGCAATAGTCGAGGGGGAGTTTGTAGATACACGAAAGTGCGACTAGTGCTATTGAATTGCGGATCTTAATATGTTTTGTTCTGGTCGGGTGGTCGAAGGTGAAAAGTAAACGGTCGAAGGTAGAAACAAACGGTCGAAAGTGACACTGGGAGGTCGAATGAAGTTTTGTTTATATGTATGTCCAAATTCGCCCTATATGAACGGTCAAACCTGCACATTCGACCAAGCTATTTGGGCGAATGTGCAGGTCTATATAAGGCAATCTCATTTTTGAATGTTTAACTTTTGGTCATTTGTTTTCCCTCCCAGTGTTTGTTTCTCCCTAGGGTTTTTATTGAATCTGTAAACAAGTTTAATCATTATAAATAACGTTTTGAAGTGTAATTGATTATCTTATTGAATGAAATGAATATGTTTATGATGATTTTTGTGTTTTGCTAGTTTTATTATCATTTTGTGATTAATTCAGGGATTCCGCACCTGAATTGAACTTGTTTGATCATTATCTTTGTTGATTAGCCGATCCTATACGCATACAAAGCTCCTGATGGTAATGATGATTTCGTGGTCTATTATGATGGATCAAATCAAGGTCTGGGTTGTGTTCTTATGCAACGAGGCAAGGTTATTGCTTATGCGTCCAGAGAGCTCAAGGTCCACGAAAAGAATTATACCACCCATGATCTCGCATTGGGTGCAGTCGTCTTTGCTCTCAAGATTTAAAGACACTAGCTTTATGGTACCAAATGTGTGGTTTTCACAGACCACAAAAGTCTCCAACATATCTTCAACCAGAAGGACCTTAACATGAGGCAACGACGCTGGGTTTAGTTACTTAACGAGTATGATTGCGAGATTCGCTACTATCCTGGCAGAGCAAACATTGTGGCAAACGCACTCAGTCGTAAAGAACGCATCAAACTTGATTGTGCAACGGTTCGTACTGATTTCCAGGATCGTGTTCTCCAGGCTCAACATACATCAGTCACCCAAGGTAACATGTATGATGAAATGTCTTGTGGTCCTGAGAATCAACTTGAAACCAAACCTGATGGTCTACTTTATTTTCTCAATCGACTTTGGGTTCCAGACCCTGATGATCTTCGTACCTCCCATATGAATGAGGCCCATAAGTCTCGTTAGTCTATCCATCCTGGTGGTGATAAAATGTATCAAGATCTTCGATATTCGTATTGGTGGCCTGGTATGAAGAAAGATATTGCTCTTTTTGTAGCAAAATGTCTCACTTGTTCCAAGGTCAAGGCTGAACATCAACGACATTCTGGTATGCTTGAACAACCAGAAATTCCTGTATGGAAATGGGAGAGCATAGCGATGGACTTTATCACTAAACTCCCTCGTACACCCAAAGGCTATGACAGTATTTGGGTAATCATTGATCGTTTGACCAAGTCAGCCCATTTCTTACCAATTCGTGAGAAATATTCCGTGGAACGATTGGAAAGGTTGTACATGAGTGAAATTGTATGTCGCCATGGTATACCCTTGGACATCATATCTTATCGCGATGGTCGTTTCACCTCTCATTTTTGGAATTCCATACAAGATGCTTTGGGTACCAAGTTAAACCTGAGCACAGCTTATCACCCTTAGACAGATGGTGTAACACCCCAACCGATGGCGGAAACATCGAGGTGTCACGTAAGAATGAGTATACAGTAGCACATGGTAACCAAATTTTAATTGAAATAAATTTAAAGTGCAAATAAAAAGTAGAAATACATAAAGAGTTTTAAATGTGGAAATCTAATACATCACAAAAGAATCAAGCAAGCATAGACTTCATATTGTCTTCATAAAATACTCTAGTCTTCATGCATCATTATTTCCTGTTGAGTTTTAAAAATGGGGGGGTCAACTAGAAGTTGGTGAGAATACATAATCCATGTTAAGCAAATAGTTTAAGTATAAAAGTTTAGAAATTCATATGTCTATCGTAAGTTTATGTCTACATGAAATAGCATAATATGTTGAATCGACATAATCAAACCTCCGACTAGTTTAGGTCCATCCCGTCATCTACGGTTCACCTTAGTAATATGTTGGAACGATAACAATCACCCACGCTACCTATGTAGGAGGTACGCGTATCCGGGTGGGGTTGTCAATCCAATAGATCTATTATTGAGTATCGCCGGCTTGGCCATAGCTAATGATTATGTAATGTTGAAACTCGATGAAACTGTTGTTGACTAATTCATGAGGCAATAAAGTTTACAACTAGACATGCATGTTGAATTGCTTAAATAAAATGTTGCAAGTATAAAGCATCGCATAAACATGGTTACGTAAACTCACCTTGGTATAGTATTAGGTATTGAGGAATAATATGAGTGTAGCCCAATAGATTGCCAAGTATTACCCTATGTATAAGGCAACAAATAAGTCTAAGTCTATCTAGTCTACAAGTATATTCTAGGGTTTCGAATTGGGGATATCCATTTGTTAAATTTATAATAAAATGTCTTAATAAATAAAGGGAAATTCGATAATTATATAAATGACAGTCTTTTTATAAAGTTTGAATTTAGGATGTTCACAATAATGTGTTTGAAGTATAAAAATAATTTTTATAAAATTATTTTCTTTAAAATAGATTATTAAATCTATTTATTACAAATTGCCAAAATTTAACTTTAATATTTAAAAATACTAAAATTAAAGAATTATTATTTTAAAATTTATATTTCTGTTCTAAATATTCAGAAATAAATTGTATAAAATTTTGGTGCAAAAATATTAAAAATTGAATTTATTATGATTTAATTATGATTAAAACTAACAAAAATTGATTAAAAATATAAAATAAATGATTTTTCAAAATTAAAAATCATTTCAGAAAAGTTTATCATTATTCAAACTTAGAATAATTTTTGTGGAAATTTATAAAATTGTTTTGATATTTTAATGGAATTTTATAAATATATTAGAATAAAATTGATTTAATTATTATATATATTAAATAAATTAAATTTAGAAAACTAAAAATTGTGGGTAAAACTTTTACATCAGATTTGTTAAAAATAATTTTTTTAGAATTTATAAAAGGGTTTTAATAATTAAAAACGAATTTATAAGATTATATGTAATATATATAATTAAATGGAGTTTGTTGTTTAAAAATGAAAAAGGAAAGAAAAGAGACGCCACTGCCGGGACTCGAACCCGGGTGGCTCAGGAGGCAAGCAACAGTCACAACTACTTGGTCCAAACCAGTGGTTGTGATTATTTCTGTTTTGTTTAAAATAAATATACTAAGCAAAATCAGTTTATCCCCAATTTAAACCTTCGAAGCCCTAGATTCTGCAATAGTTTGATTCACACATCAATAGCCCAATTAATCATAGGGCTATTGATGTGTGGATGCCGATGAACATATCCCACAGAAAACATTTCACTTACAAAGTTGTTACGAGCTCGATTGATTGGTCAAACCAAAAAGTCAAGAACGCGATCGTGAAGAACAAACAGAGTATAATTAAGAAGATTGGAGGTTAAGAGAGGAGTATTGGCGAGTTGTGAAGACTCGAGAATGTTCAATTTATAGGGTTAAACACTGGATCGAAGAAATGGAAAGAGTTGACCAACATTGATTGTCAAACGCGTATATGATAATCTAGGTATCAATTGATTGATAATTAGTGTGTATCCTAGTCAGAAAGGATCGGTAATCGTGTTGTGTTACCAATAATATGCAAATCACAAGTTAATGGGATTGATTATGGCAAGTCGTGTGTCACAGTTGACTTTCCAAGTCAACTGTGACAATTTTAAACAAGTGATATAGTTATAACGTGCCTGGATTGAATCAGATAAGAAGGCCAGCCCAGATGGTTAGTGTGTTGTGACATTGTTGGGCCGGTCTTGGGCGCGGGTTCGATTCCCGGCCCAAGCACCTTATTATTTTTTTTTAATTATCCACGGTATAAACCATATATATATATAATATATAGTATTAGTGTTTCACAAATGCGACAAAATAATTAAATGCGAACATTAACGATAGAACTTGACGTTTTATTAATAATGGTGATGTTACAGTCTCCCCTACTTTTAGGAACTTCGTCCCGAAGTTGGAGTTGGAGAGTCTGGCGGAAAAAGATGTGGATACTTCGACTTCATCTGGTCTCTACGTTCCCAAGTGAACTCTGGGCCTCGTTTAGATTCCCAACGAACCTTAACAATCGGAATGCGACTACGCTTGAGTTTCTTGACTCCTGTATCAACAATCTCGATGGGTTTCTCGATAATGTGCATGCTTTCACAATTTGCACATCCTCAAGAAGAACATGAAGGTTCTCATCCTCTAAGCATTTCTTGAGATTTCAAACATGGAAGGTCGGGTGAACATTGCTTAGCTCAGGTGGAAGATCAAGTTTGTAAGCCACTTTTCCAACTCTGTCAAGAATTTTGAAGGGGCCTACGTATCGAGGAGCTAGTTTTCCCTTTCTACCGAAACGAATTACTCGTTTCCAAGGGGATACCTTAAGTAGTACAAGGTCCCCAACTTGAAATTCCAAGGGTTTACGACGTTTATCAGCATAACTCTTCTGACGACTTCTAGCCTTGAGAAGATTATCCTGAATGAGTTGAATTTTGTCGGTGGTTTCCTGGATTAGTTCGGGTCCAGTGATACGGGCTTCACCAACCTCAGTCCAACGGACAGGTGAACGACATTTACGACCATAGAGTTCCTCGAAAGGAGCCATGTTAATGCTGGCGTGATAACTGTTGTTGTATGAAAACTCAACCAAAGGAAGATGAGAATCCCATGCACCACCAAAATCGATGATACATGCCCTGAGCATATCCTCAAGTGTCTGGATGGTCTGTTCAGTCTGACCATCTGTTTGAGGGTGATAAGCAGTACTCAGGTTCAACTTGGTACCCAAAGCATCTTGTAGAGAATCCCAAAAGTGAGAGGTGAAACGACCATCGCGAGCAGAGATAATGTCCAAAGGTATACCATGACGACATACGATTTCACTTACGTACATCTTTGCCAGCCTTTCCACAGAATACTTCTCACGAATGGGCAAGAAGTGGGCTGACTTGGTCAAACGATCGACGATTACACAGATACTGTCAAAACCTTTGGGTGTACGAGGGAGTTCGGTGATGAAGTCCATAGCTATGCTCTCCCATTTCCATACAGGAATCTCTGGTTGTTCAAGCATACCAGATGGTCGTTGATGTTCAGCCTTGACCTTCGAACAAGTGAGGCATTTTACAACGAAAAGAGCAATGTCTTTCTTCATACCAGGCCACCAATAAGAATAACGGAGATCATGGTACATCTTGTCAGCTCCAGGATGAATAGAATAACGAGACTTATGAGCCTCATTCATGAGAAAAGTACGAAGATCATCATGGTCAGGAATCCACAGTTGATTAAGAAAATAGAGAAGACCATCAGGTTTGGTTTCAAGTTGAGTTTCAGCACCACAAGACATTTCATCGTACATATTACCTTGGGTGACTGATGTATGTTGAGCCTGAAGAATGCGATCTTGAAGATCAGTACGAACTCTCGCACATTGAAGTTTGATACGCTCTTTACGACTAAGTGCGTCAGCCACAACATTCGCCTTGCCAGGATGGTAGCGAATTTCGCAATCATAGTCATTAAGTAACTCAACCCAACGTCGTTGCCTCATGTTAAGATTCTTCTGGTCGAAGACATGTTGGAGACTTTTGTGGTCCGTGCACACCACACATTTGGTCCCATAAAGATAATGTCTCCAAATCTTGAGAGCAAAGACAACAGCACCCAATTCAAGATCATGGGTGGTATAATTCTTTTCGTGAGTCTTGAGCTGTCTAGACGCATAAGCAATAACCTTTCCTCGTTGCATGAGAACACAACCAAGACCTTGGTTTGATGCATCACAGTAGACCACGAAATCATCATTACCATTAGGTAGAGACAAGATAGGAGCTTCACAGAGTTTCAGCTTAAGTGTTTCAAATGCTTCCTCTTGCTTTGGTCCCCACTCATAGGGTTTACCCTTGTGAGTTAAGGAAGTGAGAGGAACAGCGATCTTGGAGAAATTGGCGATGAATCGACGATAATAACCAGCCAAACCAAGGAAAGAATGGACTTCGGTTGGAGTTTTAGGAACACTCCAATTTTTCACAGCTTCGATCTTTGCGGGATCAACATGAATTCCGTTCATATCAATGACATGTCCCAAAAATTGAACTTCCTTAAGCCAAAATTCACATTTCGAGAACTTGGCATACAGTTGTTCTTTCTTTAGGAGACCCAAGATGGAGTGAAGATGTTGTTCGTGATCGGATTTTGATTTAGAGTAAATAAAAATATATCGATGAAAACGATCACGAATTTGTCGAGGTAGGGTCTACAAACCCGATTCATCAAATCCATAAACACTGCGGGAGCATTGGTCAATCCAAAAGGCATAACCATGAATTCATAGTGACCATAACGTGTGCGAAAAGCTGTCTTGGGAATATCTTCATCGTGGACTCTAAGCTGATGATAACCAGAACGGAGATCAATCTTCGAGAAGTGGGTTGCTCCTTGAAGTTGATCGAAGAGATCGTCAATCCTAGGCAGTGGATAATGATTCTTGATGGTGAGTTTGTTGAGTTCACGGTAGTCAATACACATTCTAAGAGAACCATCCTTCTTTTCAACGAACAAGACAGGGGCTCCCCATGGAGAAGAACTAGGGCGAATGAACCCTTTATCAGAAAGTTCCTGTAATTGACTGGCAAGTTCTTGCATCTCAGAGGGGGCAAGACGATAAGGAGCTTTGGCGACAGGATTAGCACCAGGGACAAGATCATTTCTAAACTCCACTTGTCGAGCAGGAGGCAAACCAGGTAAATCCTCTGGGAAGACTTCAGGATAGTCTCGAATAATAGGAATGTCTTGGATACTTTTGCCTTTGTCCTTCTTCTCTATCACGTTAGCTAAGAAGGCTGTATACCCCTTTCGTAAGTACTTTTGGGCAGTAGTACAAGACATAAGCTTAAGCTCGCCACAGGGTTTCTCACCATAGATCTTCAAAATCTCACCAGATTCGAGAGGAATGCGTATGACTTTCTCAAAGCATAGAATTTCGGCACGATGGGTTGACAACCAGTCCATGCCTACTATGACATCAAAACTTCCAAGATGCATGGGATTGAAATCGATAGAGAAGGTATGATCGTCGAGGTTCAACAAGCAGTTACGAATAATAGAGTCGATCGAAATAGACTTCCCATTAGCTACCTCTACCACTAGAGGTTCCTCTAGATTAGCGTGGGGTAAGTTAAGTAAAGGTTCAAAATTCAGTGACACAAATGACTTATCAGCTCCCGAATCAAATAATATGGATGCATAGTGGTTATTAATGAGGAACGTACCATTCACCACTTCGTTGTTATCATGAGCCTGGTTAGCATTGAGATTGTAGGCGCGACCTCGAGCACCTTGGTTCTGGTTGCGGTTCTGGTTTTGGTTGCGGTTTTGGTTCTGGTTCTGGTTTTGGTTACGATTAGGGCAATTGTTGATGTAGTGATCAGGGCTGCCACACTCGTAGCATTGACCACGAGCAGGCCTGTTGTTTTGTTGGTTGGGAGCTGGGTTGTTTCTGGCTGGGTTGTTTTGGTTGTTTTGGTTGTTTTGGGCAGCAGGGGCTTGACAGGCGTTGGTGTAGTGTCTATACCGCTTACAGTTATTACACTGGCGGCACGGTCTACTAGGAAGATGATGGTATTGACAAGTGTTGCAAAGAGGGTGAGTCCCGCCATATGGCTTCTTGGTTGGGTTTTGGGCAATAGGTGGAGTGGTAGCAACCATGTAGTTCCTAGCCTTGCGTTTTTTGTTGCTTGAGGTCTCAGGTTTGACTTCAATTGCGGGCTATGGAGTATCTTTGGCAACCGTCTTCTTAGTGCCCTTGCGAAAGAGAGTACCGTTCTTCACGTGATTATCAGTAAGAGTGGCCGCTAGACGTTTGGCCTCTTCCAAAGTTGCAGGATTTCTTCCCCAAATGGTGTCCTGGATTTGCATGGGCAGACCACCGATGTACTTCTCGATGGCTACCGGCAACAATAAGCTAAGCTCGTGAAAGCGGGTGCTATAGGCAAGGTTTTCCCCACTATCTTGTGCTAGGGTGTGGAACTCATCTTCAAGCTTCTTAACCTCGTTGCGAGGACAAAACTCTTCCTTCATGACCTCCTTGACTTGGTCCCATGTCATAGCAAGAGCAACTTCGGCCCCACGAGTGCGCTTTTCTTCATTCCACTAAGTGAGTGCTCGTTTGTGGAGAACACTCATGGCGTAACGAACGTTGAAGTTGTCGGGGCATTCACTGTTGATGAAGGTATTCTCAATACCCTCAAACCATTGGAGGAGTCCTGTAGCTCCTTCTTCACCACTAAACTTTGGAGGGTTACAAGAATTGAAATGCTTAAGGGTGCAGGCTAGGAGACCATTTCCATTTCCGTTGTGGTTTCCATTTCCATTACCATTGCCGTTCCCGTTCCCGTTGCCGTTCATTTGAATGACTTGTGCTAGCATATTGGGAACCAGAGTTGCGATTTGCTGCGCCATTTGTTGAGAAATGATCGCAGCCAGTTAGGCATCGATACCATTGTTGTTGTGGTTAGGACCTTGGTTATGGTTATGGTTATCACCACCTTCTTCGTGGTTCTCACCATTGCTGTTGCGAGTGCTGCGACGTGGAGGCATGATCTGTAATAGACACAATGAAATGAATGAGATTATATAAGGAATGTAATCATTTATTCATTAATTAAAACGAATAAAGGAAAACGTTGACTTATCAAAGATTCTAAATTCTAATAACATATGAAGACATGCTTTAGCCTATAAGTGAACACTCATCCCGAGAAATCCCAGGTAGGCATCCGGGTCCCTCGTCTGATTGGGATATATGCGCAATGCCAGCCTAGACAGAAGACTCAGAATACAGGCGTTCACCCTTCCAGATTGTACGTGTTCGTTATTATAATCTAGAACTTCGACGAGATCTCAAGGCGGTTCAGGTTAAACCTGAGGATTTTGTCCTATTAATCTAATGGTGGATCAGGATTGCAGCAGACGAATATGAGTAGTCACATGTAGGCTTAGGGTTATATAAGGTATATGATAAGGATAGGATTAGGGAAGCAATTAGGGTTACAAGTAAGAGAAGCAAGTACTGTTTAAGTCCCTAAGGTTATAGTCTAGATTATTTTCTAATAACCTAATTCCCTATAACCTGGCTCTGATACCAATCTGTAACACCCCAACCGATGGCGGAAACATCGAGGTGTCACGTAAGAATGAGTATACAGTAGCACATGGTAACCAAATTTTAATTGAAATAAATTTAAAGTGCAAATAAAAAGTAGAAATACATAAAGAGTTTTAAATGTGGAAATCTAATACATCACAAAAGAATCAAGCAAGCATAGACTTCATATTGTCTTCATAAAATACTCTAGTCTTCATGCATCATCATTTCCTGTTGAGTTGTAAAAATGGGGGGGTCAACTAGAAGTTGGTGAGAATACATAATCCATGTTAAGCAAATAGTTTAAGTATAAAAGTTTAGCAATTCATATGTCTATCGTAAGTTTATGTCTACATGAAATAGCATAATATGTTGAATCAACATAATCAAACCTCCGACTAGTTTAGGTCCATCCCGTCATCTACGGTTCACTTTAGTAATATGTTGGAACGATAACAATCACCCACGCTACCTATGTAGGAGGTACGCGTATCCGGGTGGGGTTGTCAATCCAATAGATCTATTATTGAGTATCGCCGGCTTGGCCATAGCTAATGATTATGTAATGTTGAAACTCGTTGAAACTGTTGTTGACTAATTCATGAGGCAATAAAGTTTACAACTAGACATGCATGTTGAATTGCTTAAATAAAATGTTGCAAGTATAAAGCATCGCATAAACATGGTTACGTAAACTCACCTTGGTATAGTATTAGGTATTGAGGAATAGTATTAGTGTAGCCCAATAGATTGCCAAGTATTACCCTATGTATAAGGCAACAAATAAGTCTAAGTCTATCTAGTCTACAAGTATATTCTAGGGTTTCGAATTGGGGATATCCATTTGTTGAATTTATAATAAAATGTCTTAATAAATAAAGGGAAAATCGATAATTAAATAAATGAAAGTCTTTTTATAAAGTTTGAATTTAGGATGTTCACAATAATGTGTTTGAAGTATAAAAATAATTTTTATAAAATTATTTTCTTTAAAATAGATTATTAAATCTATTTATTACAAATTGCCAATATTTAACTTTAATATTTAAAAACTACTAAAATTAAAGAATTATTATTTTAAAATTTATATTTCTGTTCTAAATATTCAGAAATAAATTGTATAAAATTTTGGTGCAAAAATATTAAAAATTGAATTTATTATGATTTAATTATGATTAAAACTAACAAAAATTGATTAAAAATACAAAATAAATGATTTTTCAGAATTAAAAATCATTTCAGAAAAGTTTATCATTATTCAAACTTAGAATAATTTTTGTGGAAATTTATAAAATTGTTTTGATATTTTAATGGAATTTTATAAATATATTAGAATAAAATTGATTTAATTATTATATATATTAAATAAATTAATTTTAGAAAACTAAAAATTGTGGGTAAAACTTTTACATCAGATTTGTTAAAAATAATTTTTTTAGAATTTATAAAAGGGTTTTAATAATTAAAAACGAATTTATAAGATTATATGTAATATATATAATTAAATGGAGTTTGTTGTTTAAAAATGAAAAAGGAAAGAAAAGAGACGCCACTGCAGTAACACCCCAACCGATGGCGGAAACATCGGGATGTCACGTATTGATGATTGTTCAGTAGCTCATGATAATACATATGTTTAAATAATCCTTTATTACATTACAATATTGAATTACATTAAAGTCTACATCAAATAATCAAACAAAGCTTAAAACTTCAAATATCTCCTCATGCTAGCTCTAGACTTCATGCATCAGTATTTCTTGTTGAGTTTGGAAAAATGGGGGGGTCAACTAGAAGTTGGTGAGAATACATAATCCATGTTAAGCATATAGTTTAAGTATAAAAGTTTAGCAATTCGTATGTCTATCGTAAATTTAAGTCTACATGAATAGTATAATATGTTGACATAATCAAACCTCCGACTAGTTTAGGTCCATCCCGTCATCTACGGTTCACCTTAGTAATATGTTGAACGATAACAATCACCCACGTTACCTATGTAGGAGATACACGTATCCGGGTGGGGTTGTCAATCCAATAGATCTATTATTGAGTATCGCCGGCTTGGCCATAGCTAATGATTATGTAAATGTTGAAACTCGTTGAAACTCGTTGAAACTGTTGACTAATTCATGAGGCAATAAAGTTTACTACTAGACATGCATGTTGAATTGCTTAAATAATTGTTTCAAGTATAAAGAATCGCATAAACATGGTTACGTAAACTCACCTTAGCAAAGTATTAAGTCTCGAGAAATAGAATATGTGTAGCCCCAAAGTTGCCAATTACAAGAGCTTATAATCTAAGCTTCAATTGTAGAAGTAATAGACTATAGAAGAAAGGTATGAGGGAAAGTTTAATCGGATTGAAACAATCGATTTAGAGGTGCAAAGTATAATGGGTCATAGGTGGGTTTTTATACTAGTTTTGGATTCAATTAGCCATTAAAATTGGTCAACACCATAAAGTAAGGTTTTATGATGAATTGACTATTTGACTAAGACTTTGACTGTTTGACTAAGACTTTGACTAGGACTTTGACTATTTGACTCAAGGCATTATTTAAATAAAAAAAATCTTGTATGTGAAAAAAAAAGAATTTAGAATCATATTATTATTATTATTATTTATATACATTTATGTATGTATATAAGTTGTGAGTTAGGATAAATAAAGACTTAGGCACATTTGTATAATATTAATGATAAAGGTGTAATAAATATATATATATATATATATATATATATATATATATATATATATATATATATATATATATATATATATATATAAGGGCTTTTTATGTATTAAAATTTTGGGGAAAATTTTGCACTGTTACAGTCTCCCCTACTTTTGGAAACTTCGTCCCGAAGTTTATTGAAAACACAGGGTTGAAGGTGATTGGGTAGAAATTAGGACAAGGGTGGTTTGGGAAGTTTCGAGTAAAGGCATGACATAAATTTATAGGTAACAGAATAAACTGTTTCGAATAATTTGGGTAAGAGTTTTGATATGTGTGAGTTATAAGGGTTGGATTAGGTTCATCTGAAATAGCAAGGAGAATAAGAATCTTAAGTTTTAGAAGTCCTGAAAGGAATGAGTTGATGGACTATTGAAAGACTAAATGAACTACCAGATAACTAAGGTTTATAATTGGTCAACTACCAAAAACCTTGATAGAATTTCACACTACCTTAACGTACCTGTAAATTCATGATTACGTTCCGGACCGCAATCACCAATTTACCTTACATTAGGGTTTTGTGTCCTTCTATAACTCTAGACACACATGTAAAATAATATGATTAACCATGTATCCATAAATGAGTCCAACTGTTGAGCAGGAAAAAGACTTCTACCAGTCAGTGAGTAGGAACCTCTACCGACTGTTGAGCAGGTATGATAGCCTCTACCAGTCGTTGAGCAGGTTGTAGGGCCTCTACCGACTGTTGAGCAGGCATGATGACCTCTACCAATCGTTGAGTAGGTTATTTTGTACTCTACTAACTGCTGAGCAAGTACTTCATCCTCTATCAGTTGTTTGATTAAGTGTACCAATTATTACACACATGAATTGCAAATTGATAATATGTACGTGTAAGCAATCAAGTATCAAGTATAGCATACGAGTTGTAATAGAGTTGCCCTAGATAAGGTTAATGACTCTAGGTGTGTCTATAGTAAATAGTTTATATTCCATGAATTCTAGTTTCAAATGTTCAAATAAGGCAAATAGTCGAATCCTCATGTATAACTAAGGATTATGTTTGATGCAACACACAATCAAGTTTCAATAGTTTGGTTATCATGGGTAACTAGCTCATGTGTGAGAAGGTGAAGGATATGAATTTAGTTCTTGAGAGGATGATGAAAAATTCTTGAAGCAGAATCAAAGTTGTGAGAGATAGTGAATGTGAAGATAGTTGATAAAGAGTTTATTTTATAGTATGGAGATTATATGATTTGAGTAGGGTGTTGAATATTTAAAAAGTGGCTAAGATGGTAAGGTGAAGTGTGATTGTGAAATCCATGGATGGTTATGAAATGAGATTGATTTAAGCTGTAAAATTTTGAGATTTTAGAGCTTAGTTTAAGGAAAGTGAGTGTAATCATTTATTCTATAATTAAAACGAATAAACGAAAACGTTGACTTATCAAAACTTCTAAATTCTAATAACATAGTGAAGACATGCTTTAGCCAATAAGTGAACACTCATCCCGAGAATTCCCAGGTAGGCATCCGGGTCCCTCGTCTGATTGGGATATATGCGCAATGCCAGTCCTAGACAGAAAACTCAGAATACAGGCGTTCACCCTTCCAGATTGCACGTGTTCGTTATTAAAATCTAGAACTTCGACGAGAACTCAAGGTGGTTCAGGCTAAACCTGAGGATTGTCCTATTAGTCTAAGAGTAGATCTTGTGATGGAGAGCAATCTTCTTGTAGGGGTTGAAGTAGGGATAAGAAGTAGGAGTGAGATAGAGAATAGCAAGTAAAAGGAGCAAATACTGGTTATATTCCTATGGTTATAGACTAGATTATTTTTTTTTTCTAATAACCTAATTCCCTATAACCAAGGCTCTGATACCAATCAGTAACACCCCAACCGATGGCGGAAACATCGGGATGTCACGTATTGATGATTGTTCAGTAGCTCATGATAATACATATGTTTAATTAATCCTTTATTACATTACAATATTGAATTACATTAAAGTCTACATCAAATAATCAAACAAAGCTTAAAACTTCAAATATCTCCTCATGCTAGCTCTAGACTTCATGCATCAGTATTTCCTGTTGAGTTTGGAAAAATGGGGGGGTCAACTAGAAGTTGGTGAGAATACATAATCCATGTTAAGCATATAGTTTAAGTATAAAAGTTTAGCAATTCGTATGTCTATCGTAAATTTAAGTCTACATGAATAGTATAATATGTTGACATAATCAAACCTCCGACTAGTTTAGGTTCATCCCGTCATCTACGGTTCACCTTAGTAATATGTTGAACGATAACAATCACCCACGTTACCTATGTAGGAGATACACGTATCCGGGTGGGGTTGTCAATCCAATAGATCTATTATTGAGTATCGCCGGCTTGGCCATAGCTAATGATTATGTAAATGTTGAAACTCGTTGAAACTCGTTGAAACTGTTGACTAATTCATGAGGCAATAAAGTTTACTATTAGACATGCATGTTGAATTGCTTAAATAATTGTTGCAAGTATAAAGAATCGCATAAACATGGTTTCGTAAACTCACCTTAGCAAAGTATTAAGTCTCGAGAAATAGAATATGTGTAGCCCCAAAGTTGCCAATTACAAGAGCTTATAATCAAAGCTTCAATTGTAGAAGTAATAGACTATAGAAGAAAGGTATGAGGGAAAGTTTAATCGGATTGAAACAATCGATTTAGAGGTGCAAAGTATAATGGGTCATAGGTGGGTTTTTATACTAGTTTTGGATTCAATTAGCCATTAAAATTGGTCAACACCATAAAGTAAGGTTTTATGATGAATTGACTATTTGACTAAGACTTTGACTGTTTGACTAAGACTTTGACTAGGACTTTGACTATTTGACTCAAGGCATTATTTAAATAAAAAAAATCTTGTATGTGAAAAAAAAAAAGAATTTAGAATCATATTATTATTATTATTTATATACATTTATGTATGTATATAAGTTGTGAGTTAGGATAAATAAAGACTTAGGCACATTTGTATAATATTAATGATAAAGGTGTAATAAAATATATATATATATTTATATATATATATAAGGGCTTTTTATGTATTAAAATTTTGGGGAAAATTTTGCACTGTTACAACTGCCGGGACTCGAACCCGGGTGGCTCAGGAGGCAAGCAACAGTCACAACCACTTGGTCCAGACCAGTGGTTGTGATGATTTCTGTTTTGCTTAAAATAAATATACTAAGCAAAATCAGTTTATCCCCAATTTAAACGTTCGAAGCCCTAGATTCTGCAATAGTTTGATTCACACATCAATAGCCCAATTAATCATAGGGCTATTGATGTGTGGATGCCGATGAACATATCCCACAGAAAACATTTCACTTACAAAGTTGTTACGAGCTCGATTGATTGGTCAAACCAAAAAGTCAAGAACGCGATCTTGAAGAACAAACAGAGTATAATTAAGAAGATTGGAGGTTAAGAGAGGAGAATTGGCGAGTTGTGAAGGCTCAAGAATGTTCAATTTATAGGGTTAAACACTGGATCGAAGAAATGGCAAGAGTTGACCAACATTGATTGTCAAACGCGTATATGATAATCTAGGTATCAATTGATTGATAATTAGCGTGTATCCTAGTCAGAAAGGACCGGTAATCGTGTTGTGTTACCAATAATATGCAAATCACGAGTTAATGGGATTGATTATGGCAAGTCGTGTGTCACAGTTGACTTTCCAAGTCAACTGTGACAATTTTAAACAAGTGATATAGTTATAACGTGCCTAGATTGAATCAGATAAGAAGGCCAGCCCAGATGGTTAGTGTGTTGTGACATTGTTGGGCCGGTCTTGGGCGCGGGTTCGATTCCCTGCCCAAGCACCTTATTATTTTTTTTAATTATCCACGGTATAAACCATATATATATATAATATATAGTATTAGGGTTTCACAAATGCGAGAAAATAATTAAATGCGAACATTAACGATAGAACTTGACGTTTTATTAATAATGGTGATGTAACGTACAAGTATAAATACGAAATGTTACAGATGGCCAGACTGAACGGACCATCCAGACTCTTGAAGATATGCTCAGAGCATATGTCATCGATTTTAGTGGCGCATGGGATTCTCATCTTCCTTTGGTTGAGTTCTCATACAATAACATTTACCATGCCAGTATTTACATGGCTCCATTCGAGGCACTTTATGGTCGTAAGTGCCGTTCACCTGTCTGTTGGACTAAGATTGGTAAAGCTCAGATCACTGGTCCTGTACTGATCCAGTAATCCACAAACAAGATTCAACTGATCCAAGATAATCTTCTTAAGGCTGGAAGTCGACAGAAGAGTTATGCTGATAAACGTAGAAAGCCATTGGAATCACAAGTCGGGCACATTGTACTTCTTAAGGTATCTCCTTGGAAGGAAGCGATTCGCTTCGGGAGAAAAGGGAAAACTAGCTCCTCGTTATGTGGGTCCATTCAAAGTGCTTGACAGGATTGAAAAGTGGCCTACAAATATGATTTTCCACCTGAGCTAAGCAATGTCCACCCAATTTTCATGTTTCGAATATGAAGAAATGCTTAGCAGATGAGAACTTCCATGTCCCTCTCGAAGATATGTAAATCGATGAAACCATGAACATTATTGAGAAACCTGTTGACATCATGGACACTGGAGTCAAGAAACTTAAGCGGAGTCGCATCCCGATTGTCAAAGTTCGTTGGGAATCTGAACGAGGTCCAGAGTTCAACTAGAAACGTAAAGACCAAATGAAATCAAAATACCCACACCTCTTTCCAGCAGACTCTCTAACTCCAACTTCGGGACGAAGTTCCTAAAACTAGGGGAGACTGTATGTAGATGCAAAAGTGCGACTAAAGCTTTGGATTGTATAACATAATATGTTTTGTTGATATCAAAGGTGCGAAGGAGAGTTTTAAGAGGTGCGAAGGAAGCATGAAAGGTGCGAAGGAAGCAATGTGGACGAATGAAGATTTAGATTATAGTAGAACTTGGTTCGACCGGTTGATTTGGGCGAACCTGCACATTCGCACAAACAGTTTGGGCGAATGTGCAGTCTATAAATAGACAAGTTTGATTTTTCAATGTAACTTTTGATCATTATTATTCCCTCCACTTTCAGAAACTCTCTCTAGTGTTTTGTTAAACTTGTTTATCGTTCATACCTTGATTGTATCTATATTTCAACGTGTAAACAAGTGTTTTATTAATGAAAAAGTTTGAAAATGATGATCTGTGTGTTTGAATCTGTTTGATTATTATTTTGTGATAGTTTTAGGGTTTCCGCACCTAAAACTAACTTGTTTGATCAATCTTTGTTTGTTATCGATCCTTTCACACACATACACTGTAACGTTTTGTATTTTTTTATTATCCTTGTACTTATAATTCTTTTACAAATCATTGGATCTCGACAGTTTTTGTGTGTTTTAAAAATTTTTCGCAACATTTTTAGCCTTGTGTAATTATATATATATATATATATATATATATATATATATATATATATATATATATATAAGTTATATATGAAAAATGCTTCAAAAAAAACACACCACATAAACCACTGAGCCATCTTGCCTTTTCGTGACAATATACTGAAACAATAAGACTTAACACATTCCTTTAATTAACCCAGTTAACCAACAGAAGACAACCATGATCGATCCATCCAAGTGATTCTAAATCCTGCGTTTTATATACTTGATTATGTATGGAATGTTTTTTACTAGTCTTTCAGCGTATTCCCCACGCGAAAATTCATTCAAAACATACCAATTATAAGACAATTACGCGTATTATATAAGGTATGGTTCAAACTTACCAAATAATCCAATTCATGTATTAGTCTATAAATTGAACCCTTCCGTGGAACCTAAACTCCTCAAAAACAAAAACCCCACTTCCAATTTCCACAAACAATTCGTTTTTAAGCCTGAAGCATACGCGTTTTACTCTTTTTGTTCGACTTGTCATTCTTCTTCGATTATGTCCTGTAAGTTGCAATCCTTTACGTGTTTTCAACCTTTGTATTCACACGATTTATAACCCTATAAATACAAGGGTTATTGATTGATGATTTGAGCAATTATAATAGCTAGGTTTCGAAGCCTTATTTGGGGAAGATGATAAGAAGCTGCAATTGTTTATAATTAAAACAGATTAACATCCATCACCAACTGATGAGTTGTAGTCCCAAAATACTAGATCTTTCAAGTGCACAAGATTGTTATCACTTAGAAACACCTATTTGTTAGGTGTTTTAAGTGATTAATCTTCACAATCCAAGAAACTAGATAAACAAATGAAAACCGACACACAAGATACTGAAATTCAAGCTTTCCATTAATGATAAAACATCAAAGCACCATGGATACATACACTCAAGTTTGCTAAATTCTCTTTGTGTTCTAAGATGACCAAAAACCCTAAACCCTAGCTGCACACACACAAGCTTTATATAGGAAGCTCACTGGGCCTGCGCACTTAGCTTAAGTGCGCAGAGCCCGTCATATTAAGTGCGCAGATTAGGGTTTAGGCAACCAAACTATGCTATAATTACATATTAAGTCCTTCAACTATAAAGCTATACAATATACTATCAAACGTCTCTAATCTGGTAACTGTGGTCTCAATATAACCCAACAATACTCCCCCTAGACCACAGCTACCAGTTCTTTAATCTTCAATCTATCTCCATTTCGCTTTCCTCCCCCTCAACCTGTTCGGGGGGGTCTTGCATGTATAACGCGACTGGATCTTCTTCAGTTGCTTGAGGAGCTTGAGTTGATTCTATTGTAGTTCCTTCAGGATCAGCTACTGGTGCAGGTTCTTCAGTATGTGCCTCTGAAGCAGTCTCGACTTCAGGTTGAGCAGTTTCTGCACTAGCAGCAGCAGCAGCAGTAGCTTGAGCAGCTTTCTCCCTGTCATCCTTTTCTTTATCTGCTGCACTGATCCTGTCGATTTTCTCAAGCAATAAACCATTAGTAATACGAAATCTACCTAAATCAGTAGATGAGAAACAACAAACAAAGAAATGAGGTTTGATTTGTGAGGATTAGGGTGTTTGGGGGTGATTAGTTGAGATAATGATGATGATGATGAATGGTGATGAAGACGAACAGGGTGATGAACAGGTAATTATGGTTAGTAAAAAGTGTTAACGAAGATAAAACTTTTTAACCATATTTGACTCAGTATATATACAGTCAACAGATGGGCCTGCGCACTTTAGTTAAGTGCGCAGGGCCCAATAAGTACGCAGAGTTTAAGATTTGGCCCAAAAAGTAAGTTTTAAAGCCCAAATCCATTTTAATAAGTGGGGTTTTACCAAGTCTCACCTTCTGCATTCAAGATCATACTAATCATACCTGCCAGAACCCGTTTCAACTTTCCGTTGGATAGCTGCAGCCTAAGAACGATTGTCGGTATGCTTGTCCACTTAAATCCATGCCTTTTCTCTTTCAACATGTGTTTGGCGATGCTGATTATCATGTTTTTCGGTAATATTGACGAAAATTTTATGGACCCCACAGTGTGCTAGGTATTGGCCTACCGATCCTCAAGGTTTATTGAAATATAATGATGAGAGCTTCAGGTCTATGTTACCATAAGCAGAGAAGATGATCATTATCTTGATCAGATGATGAGAGCTTCAGGTCTATGTTACCATAAGCAGAGAAGATGATCATCTGATCGTTCGGTGAGCTATCTATATATGTTTGCACGTCACTGACATTGCGT
Source organism: Ambrosia trifida (assembly GCA_028751855.1). Taxonomy (NCBI): domain Eukaryota; kingdom Viridiplantae; phylum Streptophyta; class Magnoliopsida; order Asterales; family Asteraceae; genus Ambrosia; species Ambrosia trifida. Next base: position 71,518,016 of record CM054127.1, on the reverse strand, counting down.
GTCTTTTGCTGCTCAGTTTCAAAAATTTTGTTTTTCTTAGCCCCGCATTGGTAGCTTGCACTCTTAGGTGTCTTTTGATTTACTTATGCACAAAATTTTCTGTGTCTTTTAATTTCTCAACCTATGTATGACCGGACTCAGCTTGTGCAGACCTAAAGCATAGTGGGAATCCAGCTTTCCGTGTAGATCTTCATTGTTAATCACCTAGTAGCAGTTTACTTGATTCCAGGCTGAATCTACCGACACATCGTTGCTTGAGGCCACAACATCCTCTGGATCCTATTCACATGCTGACGAGATATGATTAGTTCCTATCATTTCCTGAATTAATTTTGCATTAAGAATGGACTGGTTTACTTTCTCCCCCAAAAATCTTTTTTTTTTTTTTTTTTTTTTTATCTCAAGCCATGAAACCAACTTTGTTTGGTTTTAGAGTGATCAATTGGATTCTTCACGATGTCACGACATGCATCATTATCAATAAAAATAGGTGTATGCATGACATTCAAACCGTAGTCCAAAAGCTGATTTTGGATCCATAACACCTGACAGCAACAACTGGATGCAGCTGTGTATTCGGCTTGAGCAGTGGAGATGGACACGGTGGTCTGATTCTTGCTCTGCCAAGACACTAGCCTGTTACCCAGAAATTGACAACCATCAGAGACAGATTTTCTGTCAATCCTGCAACCTGCATGATCACTATCAGAGTAAGCGATTAGATCAAAGTTATCACTCTTAGGATACCATAAACCAAGTTTTGGTGTTCCTTTGAGGTAGCGGAAGACTCTTTTCACTGCAGTCTCATGCGATTGCATAGGATTGGACTGAAAACGCGCGCAGCATTAATGAACCGATAGTTTTTGAGGAGTTCTTTTAATCCCGTCATGTGCCTTGACGCCCCGCTATCAACATGCCATAGATATCTCATCATGGCAATCAACCATTTCTGTAGTTTATTCAAAAAAAATTACATAGAACAAGAGAAATATACAGATACATATACGAGACACTATGTACAATCACGACTCAGACCATATTTTAAGTAACTTTTGGAATCCAGGTCTGTTTTAGTTTTAATCTGTCGTGATTTTCACCCAAAACTGAATCTTGTCTTTTCCAAGTTTTTGTGACCTTAACAAAACTTCTTATAGTTTCTTGAAGATCTTTAATTTGAACTGAAAAAGATTTTTGGGTATTGGTATCACTTTGTGGTTTGGGTTTCAAATGACAATTTTTAACCACATGTCCCTCATTTCCACATCTAAAGCATTTTGAGTGCTTTGGCTTGATCTTTGGAGAGGGTCTGGATGATGATGGTTTTGATGCTCTTCTCTTGATCTTGCTTGAGCATGAGCTTTCACTGGAACATGGTTCATCAATGTTGTTGTTGCTTGATTCCTCATTTTTGTTGCAGTCTGGCTCGCTAATGTCACTTTCTGTATCACTTTGTGATTCTTCAGGAATTGTGTTATCTGTTTCACTTTGTGATTCTTCAGAACATGACATATCTGTTGATGATGGAGTAAACTCTGGAATTTCTTCAGTAAGGAATTTTCCAAACCTGTTTCTTTTTAATTCTGGTACAAACGAAGATGGTCTATATACATTTTCATTATCAGAGAATGCATCATTAAGATCAACACAAACTGGCATAACATTGTCAACACAAATATCTGAGCGTTTGATAGGATTCTTCCTATCATCAGGGTCCACAACGCCCTTTAAATTAAGTTTAGATGTTAATGTAGTACAGTCATCCGGCCTAGATAAACTATTACAGTTATCCATCCTAGATAAACTATTACAATCATCCAGTTTAGTTAAGTTATTACATTCATCCGAATTCAAAATAGTTTTAGACTTGTCATGACTCCAGATGAACCAATTCACTGTAGAGTAATTGGCACCTGGGTGACCTAACCCCATCGTTTGTCCACCACAACTCTCATCATCGTTCACCTGATCCTGTTGGGTCATATCTGCACTTCTTTTACTTATATTAGAGTTTGACTCAGATTTAACACATTCTTTTTCAAAAAGATCATTTTTTGGATGTGGTTTTGGAATGGGTATATATTCACTTTTGCTCAAAGGTAGAAATAGAGATTTTACAATTCCCTTTTTATCCTTATACCCAATTCCATCTTTGACGAATGATTTCCTTGAACAATCAAGGATATCTGTATGAGCATGCTTGCTTACATTCCATTTGTCCACAACAATTTGGAGATGATTTGTTTCATTTCTAGATATTTCTAGTTTTTCAGTTAAGTCATTTATTAAAAAATCTTTTCTGAGAACAAATTCTTTTAGAGTTTGCATTTCAGCTATTGTTGCATTTAACTTTCGCTGATATGCTAACTCATTTTCTTTCATTTCAGTGTTGATTTTTCGGATGTCATCCATTTCTCTTAAAATTTTCCTATTGTGGGTCAAACAGTAAGCAACAGCTGTAACACACCTTGGTGAGCACAGCTTTGATTTTATTTCAAGAGGAATACTTACCAGATCTCTCTCCTCAACTGTCTTAGGCACGCTCTGCAGCTTCTCATTTGATTTGCTGGTGGAGGTCTTCTCAGCCACGAGTGCTTCCTCAGACGTCGCTTCTTTTCCTTTATCGCCCACAAGCACTTCTTTCAGACCTACATTCTCCAGTGCTCCATTCTTTGGCATCTCCGCAGATAGCCCTTCCAGAGAGTTCACGCCGTTAGCGGATTTGGTGCAGATTTTGGCCATCAGTGCCTTGTTGTTGTCGACTTCTGCAACCGTAACTTCTTCACCCCAGTCACAATCCTCCCCAAATGCCTTTGGTGCTTGTGTTTCAGCAGTCTCATTTTCATCTGTTACTACCACAGATCCTTTTGTAGGCTTGATCTCATTTCTAGAATTTGTTGAAGAACTATTAACATTTTCAGCTGAAATAGAGGATGGAGTGGAGCTTTTCGCACTAATAGGAGCAGTGAAAACCATGTTTTTAGACATTGATCTTGGTGGACTTGATAATGGAATGTAACCGACTTGATTCATCTCACCCTTTGTGACATCATTTTCATACGACTTTAAGGTATTTATCACATCTGACAAAGTCATTGGAAAAATCATAAAGTCCTTCTTGACCGTCATGAATTTCAAGCTCCATTCCTTTGGGAGTGAATTGAACAACTTCTTGATTGAATTGCGGTTGTTAACAGGACTCCCGACCTTCTTCATCTTTGTGAGCATATTCATGAAACGATCGACGTGACTGCTTAAACTTTCACCACGAATGCTTCCAAACATGTCATACTCCTTTTGAACCATGTCTTGTCTTTTCTTAATCATGTTCTGATTTCCTTCATAGTACTCATTTAACGCAAACCACAGATCGTGCGCAGTGCCATACTCCTCAAACATGTTATACACATTGTTTGATAAGGCCATGGTAAGGGCACCATAAGCCTTATGATCTCTCTGAAGAAGCTGTTTATCGACATCAGTATAAGTGGTTGGATCAGGGTTAAACTCTTCTCCTGTGGCAGTGGTTCTCATCGGAGTGTGTGGGCCCAACTGGATGGAATTCCATTGGGTGAAGTCTGTGACATAGAAGAATGACCTCATTCTGTTCTTCCAAGTTCCATAATCTTCAGCACCTTTTAACTTAGGTACTCTGGTAGTGGTTCCGGTTTCCAGGTCTTGTTGTGTGATATGGTTAACAGTTGATTGATTATTGTTACCAGCCATGATTTAGATGAATTTTAGAAATGTGGTTTAACAGATTTTAGTTATCAGTCCAGAAAATTGTCCATGTCCGTAAGTACACAGCTAAGTTCGCAGCTAAGTACGCAGTTAAGTTCACACTTAAGTTCACAGCTAAGTTCACAGTTAAGTACGCAGTTAAGTTCACACTTAAGTTCACAGCTAAGTTCACAGCTAAGTACGCAGTTAAGTTCACACTTAAGTTCACAGCAGTCTGGATAAGTATGCAGCAACCTGTAAGAATATAAACAGCCTTGTCAAGTTGTAGTCTTTGTTAAGTGTGCAGCTCGGAAGTATACGTGTGGCTATGCTTCTTGATAAGTTCGCAGATCAGTCAACACTTGGGCATTATAAGTGCTCAGTGTTTACTGATCAGCCTGCGTACTAAAATAAGTGCGCAGACTCACTTAAACTCTCGTTTAAGATTTTAAGTTCGCAGAAACCCTAGCCAAGTACTCAAGACTACACCTTCAGTAAGTGCGCACTAATCCAAGATTTCTATTTAAGTACGCAGAAACCCTAGATAAGTACTCAAGACAATGAGATGCAATAAGTGCGCAGAAATCCAATTAAAATGCAACAAGTGCGCAGAAACCCTAGCTGCGTACTAAAATAACAAGTTTAAGTACTCAAACTATGAACTAAGTACTCAAAATAAGTACTCAAATTTTGAGACAAGTACTCAACCATGAGCTAAGTACTCAGAATCAAGAAATAAGTGCGCAATAATATGAGACAAGTACTCAAAATTTGAAATAAGTACTCAAATTTTGAGACAAGTACTCAACCATGAGCTAAGTACTCAGAATCAAGAAATAAGTGCGCAATAATATGAGACAAGTACTCAAAATTTGAAATAAGTACTCAAAATAAGTACTCAAATTTTGAGACAAGTACTCAACTATGAGCTAAGTACTCAGAATCAAGAAATAAGTGCGCAATAATATGAAACAAGTACTCAAAATTTGAAATAAGTACTCAAAATAAGTACTCAAATTTTGAGACAAGTACTCAACTATGAGCTAAGTACTCAGAATCAAGAAATAAGTGCGCAATTAAGTGCTCAAAACAGCCTGATAATGCACAAAAAACACAGCAGAAACTTATCCAAGCCTTTTTCAATTGATCTGAAGTGCTCGGATGACTTTTCTACCAAAGATAAACAACTTTTAACACCTAAGAAACACAACTATAAGGGAAATTTGAAGCAAATGGAGATGAAAAACCTTCCTTTTTTTTTTTTATGAAAACACAAAAATTTATAAAAAACATAAAGAAAAACTAACAAAATGAGGGTTTTGGTATCTTGATCAGATACAATCTAGAGCACAGAGGCTCTGATACCAAATTGTAGTCCCAAAATACTAGATCTTTCAAGTGCACAAGATTGTTATCACTTAGAAACACCTATTTGTTAGGTGTTTTAAGTGATTAATCTTCACAATCCAAGAAACTAGATAAACAAATGAAAACCGACACACAAGATACTGAAATTCAAGCTTTCCATTAATGATAAAACATCAAAGCACCATGGATACATACACTCAAGTTTGCTAAATTCTCTTTGTGTTCTAAGATGACCAAAAACCCTAAACCCTAGCTGCACACACACAAGCTTTATATAGGAAGCTCACTGGGCCTGCGCACTTAGCTTAAGTGCGCAGAGCCCGTCATATTAAGTGCGCAGATTAGGGTTTAGGCAACCAAACTATGCTATAATTACATATTAAGTCCTTCAACTATAAAGCTATACAATATACTATCAAACGTCTCTAATCTGGTAACTGTGGTCTCAATATAACCCAACATGAGTAGACCAGTTGGTGATACCTTCTTTGTTTAAACGCTGAACCAGCGTGTGACTAGGGTTCGAATCCAGTCCCTACCATTTTATTTTGATAATTCATGATTAAATCCAAGGAGGCTTTATAATTATTTGAAACCAAATAAAAATGTTCTTTGGGTCAAGACCAGATGGTCTAGGCTTGTGATTTAAAAACCCCAACCGGCCAAGGACCCGTGTTCGATCCTTGGCAGCAAGAAACTTTTTTTTTAAACCCTTTATCTTTATATTTAATCTAATCATCTTTTAAAATAGTTTTCAAATACTAAAAATGATTTATAAATTCCATAAAATTTATTTTATGTCATTCTGATGGTAAAGTTTATCATACAATTTTTAGTTTTTCAAAAATAATTTATTTAATATATATATAAAATATATTACAAGTTTATTCATTAATAAATCAAAAATTCTATAAAAATATCTAAACAGTTTTATAAAATTTCGTAAAAATTATTTTAAACTTATAAATTGATAAACTTTCCAGAATTAAATTTTAATTTCAGAAAAATATTTATTTAATATTTTTAATTAATTTTTGCTATTTTAGTCATAAATAATTCATAATAAATTCATTTTCATTATTTTTGCCTCAAAATTTCGGATAAATTAATTTTATTCATTTAGGTCAGAAATCTAATTTTATGATTTGAAAATTTTGAATTTTAATATTTTAAGATAATAATACTATATTTTGACAAATAAATATTAATGTATTATATATTCATTAATTAAGAAAATAATTTTATAAAAATTATTTTCACATTACAACATTTTAATACAACTACCTTTAATCAAGATCTTACAAATATTCTTTTATTTATTTAATTATTATTATTTCATTAACCACTAATCTAAATTATCAATTGTCGATCCCCAAATTAGGAAGCCTAGAATACTTTTAGACTAGAAATTTTAGACTTTTAAGTTTTCCCAAACACTTATTTATTGCCTTAAACATAGGGTAATACTCGGCAATGTTTGGATCGCATTTATTCTATTCCAAAGGATTTGATACTTTGCTAAGGTGAGTTTACGTAACCTTATTTATGCAACTTTTATGCTTGAAACTTTACACTTAAGCAATTCTTTATACATGTCTAGTTGTAATCTTTGATGCCACATGACTTAGACAAAAACTATTAGACTTAAACTTAAACTTGCATAATCATTAACCTTGATCAAGCCGGTGGTCGAAAGAAGACTTTGATTGCTTATTTTTCACATTCGCCTAGTTATTTCACCTTCGTCTGATCGAACGGTCGAAGGAGCTAGAAAAACGGTCGAAAGAGAAACTAAAGTGGTCGAAGGAGATTTTGTTGTTTTAGTTCACATTCGTATCAGTTAAAAACGGTCGAAGGAGAAATTCATTTCTCATTCGCACGTTCGTATATACGAAGGAGCATCCTGTTTTAAAAAATTTTTAATCTTTTCGTGTTTAATCGTTTGCAGGACAACGCCTAGACCTACTCAAGCACCACAACAGCAAACAACACAAGATCCGTGGTCCATTGCAGCTCAGAAGACTAGTCAACCATCACAGCCGATCAATTATATGGCAATGACTAGTTCGGCTCCACAACAAGTTGTTCAACCATTATCACAACCGATTGACAACTATTGGGGAGTCGCAGCAGCAGCAGTCCATTCACAGACGACCAACGCTATATCCACTCTTATTCATGATCTATCTTCTGGAAGCGGCAATCGTCCACCAAAGCTAATGGACATGAAGGAGTACAATACTTGGAAGACGAAGTTTAAGATCCATGTTGAGGGACAAGGACTTGAAGGAGCCGAGGCATGGAAAATGATTGTGAAGGGTTACGTTGCTCCTATTCTGGAGAATACAGGAGAACCGATACCTTTGGAGAATTTGGCGGATGACGAGAAGAAAAGGTTTGCAATAGAGAAGATGGCATTCTCTCAGCTATCCCAGGCAATTAACACTGATCTATTGCATCAGTTTGGATCGTGCACAACATCCAAACAACTCTGGGATATGCTGAGAAATAGACATGATGGAAATGAAAAGACAAGGAAGCTAAGGATGGAAGAGCTTCGGAAGGAGTTTGAAAATTTCAGTTACATGGGTAGTGAGACCCTAAAAGAGTTGGTTCCACGGTACTGCCATTTGCTCACTGAATTGTCGAGCTATGAAATCAGCATTCCAATGTCGGAGTTAGTAGATAAATTTGCTGATGCTTTACCACCCTACTAGAACCAACACATCGAAGTGTTAAAGGAGAAGGATGCTTACCAGTATTGGACTATTAACGAGTTCATTCAAAAGCTGGAAAACAAAGAGATGGAGGAAAAGAGAAAAGCTAAGAGAGCTCAGATTCCACAGAATCCTGATTTATATGTGAGTGGTACATCTAACTCTCTTTCTGCTTCAAGCACCACTTCTAATGTTGCTCCTCACATAGCATGTGTGTCTAACATTGTTGAACCAACAAAAGCACCCATCAACTACCTTGCTCAAACTTCTTCCTACACACCATCATACACACAACAACCTTATCAAACACCAAACTTTATTCCACCATTTTCACCATTACAACAAGCCGCATGCTACACATCAAGTCAACCTCAACAAAAACAACAATATCCTCCTCAAATGAATCAGATGCAGATTACTCAAGCACAGTCAAGTCAAAACCCGATTGTGTTAGAGACCTCAAACCATAACAATGTGACTGTTGAAATTGCTCAACAGCATGTTGCTCTTGTATCTACTATGGTTGCTTCTTATAACGGTTTGGTAGAGAGTCAAATTGGTAACAACAATCTCACCAATGAGGACTACGCTCAAATCGACAAAGAAGAGATGGAGCTGATGGACATTCAGTGGGCTTTTGCAAGCATTATGAGAAGAGCCACTGACTTTATTCAGAAGACTGGCAGAACTGATCTCTCAACTTCTCCCAACACCACATACGGATTTAACAAAGCAAAAGTTACATGCTTTAACTGTGGTGAGAAGGGACATTTTAAAAGAGAGTGCACACAGCCAGCACAGCAAGGTAACCGAAATCCTTTCAATTCAACATACCAAAATTGACAAAACCAAAACCAAAATCAAGTGTCATACAACAGTCCAAACATCTCAAGCTTTCAACCACAAAACACTTATCAGAACCGTCAACAAAACACCAACACCAGACAATCCACAACTCAAAACCAACCTCAACAAAATCCAAACCGAACTATTGTTCCTTTCACTACACCTAACACACAAAACCAAAACCAAACTGACAATCAAAACCAAGCACTTGTGATCCAAAAGGATGAAGGTTTTGATTGGACTGGAATGCAATTGGGGGTGGAAGAGATCACTGATGGGAATGTAGCTTGTGTAGCACAGCAGATGAGTTTGGATGAGAACGAAGAGATTGAAGAGGAAGTTGTGATTGAAAAAGTGTCGGAGTTGAAGATTGAAGAAGTAAATGAGGATGTGATTGCTGAGAGTGAAGACAAGAGATCAGGGATGATTCTTGATTCTGTCACTGATGTTGGAGACCAAGATGATTCAGCAAGAACCATATTTTAATCAAAACAATTTTTACAACAAGAGGGAAAAACGTCCGATGATGTATGATAAACGCAACTGGATGACCACTGATAAATCTTCTAAGAAACCTGTGATGAACTCAACTGCTGATAACTAAAAGGTTGTTCCTAAACCTAATGGAAAACAAGCAGTTGGACCTGTCTTTGTTAAATCAGAGAAGGTAAACCAAGAAGGTTGCTTTTAAAGAAGAAGTAAAGAAACCGACTGAGACTTCAAAATCTCAGATTCGGATCTTGAAAAGATCTGAGCAATCTTGGTCATCTAAGGAATCTGAAGGAGCCTCTACTTCACAGAATGAGAAGAATGAGAAAAAGAAAATTGTGAGTGAGAAGAAAGGGGTTGAAGTAACACAAGATGTTTGTGATTTGAAAGACTCTTTGAACCAACCAGTTCAAAGACCCAAGACTAAACAGGCTTGGGTCCCCTGAAAGATCTAACTGTTCTACTTTAAATGTGCAGGGAGCTCCAGCTGGCCCTGTTAGCAGCCTATGGATTGTTGACAGTGGAGCTTCTGGTCACATGACTGGGGACCTCACGCTACTCTTTGACATAAAAAACATTAACGGAGGTTATGTGGCATTTGCTGGTAATAAGGGAGGCTACATTACTATGGAGGGTAGTGTATGCAATGGGGTCGTAACATTTGAGCGGATTTCATACGTGAAACAGATAGACTATAATCTGCTCAGTGTTAGTCAAATTTGTGATAAACAATTTTCAGTGTATTTTGATGACAAATCCTGCTACATCTTGAAACCTGGGTTTGAGCTACCAAAAGAGTGGGTGATGCTGAAGGCACCGAGAGTTAACAACTTGTATATTCTCGACATGTCCAAAGCAATGACCACCCATGGCCAAGTCATGTGTTTCCTCTCCAAGGCTATAGAAAAAGAATCGATTATGTGGCACAGGAGAATGGGACACATCCATTTGCGAAAGATGAATCAGCTTGTGAAGAATGAACTTGTCACGGGAGTTAATGTTAAACACTTCCATTTGAATGACAAGTGTATCAGTTGCAAAAAAGGGAAAGCAGCACAAACAATCCCATAGACCAAAGAAAGTCAATTCCGTTGAGCTGCCACTTGAACGTTTGCATATGGATTTATTCGGTCCAGTCAGACGTAAAAGTCATGCCGGGGAGTTATACTGTCTTGTGGTGACTGATGATTATTCAAGATTTTTATGGGTAATGTGCTTGCATCAGAAAAGCGACACTTTTGATAACCTGAAGGTTCTGTTTACACGTCTGGAGAATATATATGGTCTGAAGATCAAAAGAATCCGGAGTGACAATGGGACGGAGTTCAAAAACGCTCAGATGGAGGATCTTTGTGCAAACAAAGGAATTCATCATGAATATAGCGCTCCGTATACATCCCAACAGAATGGTGTCGCGGAGAGAAAGAACAGGACTCTTACAGAGACGGCGAGAACTATGCTTGTGGATTCAAATCTTCCAGTCATGTTCTGGAATGAAGCTATTTACGCAGCATGTTATACTCTTAATCGTGTTTTGACAGTGAAGAAGTTTGGCAAGACTTCTTATGAGCTGTTGAACCGACGCAAGCCGAATCTGGAGTATCTAGAACCATTTGGTGCCCCATGTACAATGCTGAATCCTTCGGAGAAGTTTGCACCAAAGGCTGAAGAAGGTTATTTTGTTGGATATGCAACCCCATTAAAACGGGTATTCAACAAAAGAACTAGAAAAGTCGAGGAGTGGACTAATGTCGAAGTTCAAAGATATACACAAAATGTACAGGGTGGAGGACCAGATTGGATGTTTGATTACAAAGACTTCTTTGAATCATTCAATCTAGATAGCAGGGTTGAAGAAGCTATACTTCGCTTATATTACGAGGTCGAAAACGCTGTAACTTCACCGTTAGTGCGTCCTATCACGGTAAACCCCCAAACAGCTTCTAATGATACCACTGCTCCTGTGTTGGAAGAAGAGGTGTTCCAAGAGGCTTCTACATCGCTTAATTCATCAGAATCAGAATATGAAGACGATGATGCAACAAGTGAAGCTATTCTGGACAACGCTACAGTGACACCACCAGTGAACCCAACTAATACTGATGCTTCAACATCAAATGTGGGTAATGATCTGGTTTCTACAGAGAATTTGACAACTCAAACGGGAGTACAAGTACCTGATTATCCGGAATCTCGGATACATCGGATACACCCGCTTGAACAGGTTATTGGTGATCCAGGTAGCAGTGTGATGACAAGAGGGCAGCTGAGAAATGCTCAAGCACCAGAAAATATTGGCAACCTTGCTTTATATGCCAAAATTCAAAAATCTGGTTTTCAAAATGACTGGTCATTTGCTTGTTATGTTTCGCAGGTCGAGCCGCGAACTTACAAGGATGCTCTTTTGGATGATGCCTGGGTGGAAGCAATGTAGGAGGAGTTATTACAATTCCAGAAACTTGGTGTATAGACCCTGACAGATTTGCCCCCTGGGAGAACGAAAATTGGAACCAAATGGGTGTTTAAGTGCAAGAAGGATGACAGAGGAGTCATAGTGCGAAACAAAGCTCGTTTGGTCGTTCAAGGTTTTCATCAGGTTGAAGGAATCGACTACAATGAAATCTATGCACCGGTTGCACGCTTGGAAGCTATCAGAATGTTCCTAGCGTTTGCATCATGGAAGAAATTTAAGGTGTATCAGATGGATGTAAAGAGCGCTTTTCTTTACGGTGTGGTCAAAGAGGAAGTTTACGTAGGTCAACCGCCAGGCTTTGAGGACCCTATTCACCGGGATAAGGTTTATGTGTTAAACAAAGCTCTCTACGGGTTGCACCAGGCTCTGAGACAATGGTATGAGGAGCTGAGCACGTATCTTCTCTCGAAAGGATTCAAACGCGGACTGGTAGACTGCACACTGTTCACGAAACGAGCAGGAGATGATTTGCTTCTTGTACAAATTTATGTTGATGATATTATATTCGGGTCAACTAACGAACTTCTGTGCAGGGAATTTGAACATGTTATGCAGGAAAAGTTCAAAATGAGCGCAATGGGAGAAATGCAGTTTTTCCTCGGTTTGCAGGTGGAGCAAAGACCAACGGGGATCTTTATTCACCAGACGAAATACGTTTCTGAAGTCTTGAGCCGATTCCAGATGGATGATTCGAAGCCGATGGATACCCCGATACAGCCCAATCACGGGATTGGAGTTGACCTTAAGGGGGAGCTGACTGATCCGTTTACATACAGAGCAATCGTCGGATCTCTGATGTATCTCACAGCGTCAAGACCTAATATAATGTTTGCGACATGTCTTTGTGCGCGATATCAATCGAAGCCGAAACAGAGTCATCTTGCAGCTGTCAAGCGTATCCTTAGATATCTGAAGGGTTGTCCATCGAAAGGACTTTGGTACCCTCATGATGATAATTTTGACCTAATCGCTTTTAGTGATGCAGATTGGGGCGGCTGTGACAAAGACAGCAAATCCACAACGGCTGGATGTCAGTTTATGGGGAGCAGGCTCGTGACCTGGCAATGCAAGAAACAAACCGCAGTTGCACTATCCACATGTGAAGCAGAATACGTTTCAGCATCGAGCTGCTGCTCATAGGTTCTTTGGATCCAACAGCAGATGGTGGATTACGGTTTGCAATTTCTTAAAACCCCTATTTACTGTGATAATGAGGCCGCAATCGCATTAACAAAAGACTTAGTAAATCACTCAAAGGCTAAACATATCCGGATTAAATATCATTTTATCCGTGATTGTTATGCTAAAGAGTTGATCGATATGGTCAAAATCCACACTGATTACCAACGCGCAGATCTTTTTACCAAAGCTTTTGACAAATCCAGATTTGATTATCTTTTAAAAGCTAATGGTATTAAAGAAAAACAGGACTGATCACCACCTCAGTCTGTCACTTTTCAGTTTAAATTTTTACTGCTTTTCAGAAAAATTTCGAACATACAAAAACATTGAAAAATTTCAAAAACCATAAAAATTAGAAAATTTCTTTGCTGACTGCTATATCTTCTTCCCTTAGATTAATGCCGTCAGATTTCTGTGAACATACGATATCTGGGCAGTCACATATTTGAAATGCTCCAGCTTATCGAACAGTAAATTCAAAAATCTATAAAAATCAGAAAATTCTAAAATGATTTCCTGGAGTATAAAGGGAAATGATAGTACATCAGTGGAGATCTGACACATTCTAAATAATGTAATGCTATATAGGGCGTGTGTCTGAGTCTGTGCGATGTGCTGATAGGCTTCGTAGACCTATTACTGCGTGCCTGATACATACATATCAAACGATTTGTTGTGTGGATGAACTCCTCATGGGCATATGGTCTTAGTACCGTAATTTCGTTTGATAGGGTATCTGTACAAAACTCGGAGGTTTAGGGTCGTTATGTTATTAGTTGTCGGGGGATAGCCTCTCTGATCTTCTGCTGTAAGTCATTACGGACCTAGATCAGACAGGGTGTCTTTATAAAAGAGCTATATGCCAAATCCTAAAGTTACCGAATTGAGGAACTTTCCATGTTATATGATGATCAAAGTTTATCTATTACATCGTATTGATCATTGATGCAAATCATGATTAATATGTCCTCAACCTGGTATAGTGCATATGTTACTTTGCTGCATTAATTTGCTGACCTGTATACCTCTATGCATTATATCTTGTACAATTACAGACGACGAAAGAATAATCACGCTTTACAATGAGTCTTTGTGCATTTACTTCATGATACGGGAGTATGTCGTGTGCGTGGGAACCACAGACAATTGCGTTTATACTATAAATATCAGTATCAGTATAAAGCACTGCACAAAAGTCTACACGTGAGTTTATGTGGGTCACAATATCAGCAATTGCCAGATCACACATTGTCTTTAATGATAATAATTTCAAAAAGATCAACGGTGTGATCAGATTTCTCAAAAACTGATATGATCCCTTTACCGGAAATCCCAAAAATATTTACAGTTTTCATTTACATTTCTGCATTTTATTTTATCGTCAAAAATTACAAAACTCAAAAAGATTTTAGGTGTGTTTTAGCATAAACTTTAGAAAATTCAAAAAGATTTTTCTTTTTCATCTTATTTTTGATAACTGATGGTGGTTGATGTTGATTTTCTAAACCTTGATACACCATTTGAGCTTTGTAACTTTTAAAATGTGAAACATGAATGTTTAATGCTTAAAAGTTGGAAAATAATTGGACCGGGACTCGTTTTTGAGATTTGGAAAATTTTCAAAAAAATCCCAATTCTCATTCGCCCATTCGGTTGGTCGAATGTGGGATTTCACTTGTTCATTCGTATGTTTTGGTTGGGCGAAGGAGAGTGTTCTAGACAATTATCTCTTTCGAACCCTTTTGGCTCATTCATACCCTTTCAATAGGGTCGAAGGAGACAAAAGCTTCTCCTTCGTATGACTAAAACGGGCGAAGGGGCATGCCTATATATAACCATCTTCTCATTCGAACCTTAGTGATCATTTTGCTATCAATTTTACAGGTTATCATCAAGATTTCAGGCTTTAATCCCTGTTTTACTTTACAAGCCCTAACTGTTCAAAAACGTTTTAAATCATCATAATTATCACAATTGATGTGTAGGGTTTATTGTGTGTGTGTTTTAGGGGGGAGATAGAACCAAAAACATGGTTTAAAACTAGTCAGATTGATCAATCATGGTTTAAACCCTAGTTTTTGGGTGAAAACACAAACACAATTCATAATTGTTGAAACTGTTAGTTTAGAAATGTTTATCGGTATTATTATGCCTGATTTCAATCAAATGGACATGTTTAGAATTATTAGATTTCAAAATTGAAATTTCAAATTTATGAACTGTTTCCTTCGACCAGATCGAATGGGCGAAGGAAGAAAATCATTTAGGCGAAAGAAGATTACTTGGGCGAATGAAACATTTTATCAAAACCATTACATTCGTACCTTGTATTTCTCATTCGTACCTATGCAAAAGCTCCTTCGTACCCCCGTTTGGGCGAAAGAGGAGTTTATGACCAAAAATTTTCATTTTGAAATTTTGACGATTTTTAACATGTGTTTTTGTTTGTTTTGTAGAATTAATGATGTCTGAACAACAGAAGACGACGGAACAAGCAGGATCCTCATCACAGCCTGCTAAACAACTAGATTTTGAGAACGCGCACAACTGCTGTGCGTATCTTGGAGACGCAAAGAAGCACCCAGAGTTCGTCGGCATCATTGATTTTCTGAAAAGAAGCAGGGTGATTGATGCCATTGCCACGCCGACAGTTATCAACAGAGATATGATACAGGAATTCTGGTCTAATGCTAAACTAGATTTCTGGAAGTGCGAATCCTGTTTGACTAAGCAAAATTCAAGGACAACGAGTAATTGTGTGCGAATAGGATTTGAGGGAAGCATTGAATCTGAATGATGATCCGAAAGATCCAAAGGAGTTTACATTCATGGATCAGCGAAAGTGCTTCCTCAGGATGAAGTATAACGGACCAATCACTGACGGTTCGTTGCATAAAGGAAAACTGTGCCCACAATTCAAGTATCTGGCACATGTTTTGATTCACGTTTTCGGATCTGCAGCAGGAGGTTATGATTTAATGAGGAAGAGCATCAGTTCTATGATGGTTGCTTTAATATTGAACAAACCGTTCAATGTCTCTGGCATGCTGATGTCTCATTTACTGGAGCCCGTGAATGGAACGAGGAATCTGAAGTTTCTTTTATATCCTCGTTTTCTTCAAATGATATTTGATCACAAGTACAAAGAGCTGAAAAGAGATCCTAAACACATTGTTGTTCAGGAACACATGTCGTTGAATAAACTAGCTAGGATGAAAGCTTATAAAGGTTTGTCTGTTGAAGAACGTCCTCCAGTAAGACGTTTTTTTGGACACCTAGCTAGAGTGGATTATAAAGTTCCGGGTGAAGGGCTGGTGAGGAATGTAAACAGTGATTCTGATCAGGATAATCCTTTACATCATGTTGATCCTGACGCTAAGCGCAAGAGACAAGTTGTGAATGTTGGCGCAAAGAGTGGGAAGACAAAGAAACCAGAGATAAGAATTGAGGTTTCTGAACCAGAGAAAAAGAAAAGTACTCAAAGAAGAAATAAGAGGATGGCGAAAAAGGGATTGAATTTAGTTGATGAAGCGTCTATTGATTCAGAAGAGACGATAGAGGAAGAACAATGGAATTCTGATGCTGAAACAGTAGAGACCACCATGCCCAAGGCCACTGAGGCTGGTGCGTCTGCTAGCTAAAATGTTGAAGATCAAGGGAACAAAAGTCCTATTCCCGTTGATGTAGAAGAGCTGGGTTTTAATGTTTAAGAGACGTTTGTTGGTTCTCCTGTGCAAGCTGCTAGAAAAGAGAAGAAGAAACAGGAGAAGCCAAGCATAAAGAGGAAGAAAGAGATAGAATCTTTGATAGCTGGTAAGAAACTGCCACCAGCTACAAGTTCTAAATCACCGGTTATTGCACCAGTTCATAAGAAGCAGAAGACTGCAACAACATCTAGCACACCACAAACTGAAGAAATACCGATGGATGATGTTAATGAAGCATTGGATAATGTGCTAAAGAAGATCAGAAAAGGTAAATTGCCTGATGCTGTTGAACCACCAAAGAAGACAAAAGTATCGGTGGACAGTGATATTATGACTGCTGTGAATCAGAGACTGTCTGAAATGATGAATCTGATTAACAAACAACAGACGGAGATTGAGCAGTTAAAGTCTAATGATAAGAAAATGCTGGAAGTCGTAGTCACATCGGCAGGTGATAATGAGACTCTGAAGAAGACAATCAAAAGATTGAAGAGAGAAAATAAAAAGTTGCTGAAGCATGAGCAACGAAACACCAGAAGGATTATAGTTTTGAAGGAGGAGAACAAATAGCTGAAAAAGAGTAACAAGCATATGGATGATCTGATCAAGAACTTGTACTCTCAAGCTCCTCAACTTCAAGCTGGTGAAGTAGACAAAGAAAAGAGAAGAAGATCAAGTTGATTATGAACTGTCTGATGAAGAAGAAGATGATGAACTTGATGAAGATGCTAGAAATGATACAAAGAAGAAGAAGAAGGATGATAAGGATGATGGAGGATCGGATGATGGTTCGAGTGATGGAAACGGCTCTACATTTGATGATAGTAGTGATGATGATGATGATGACGCTGATAAATTCACATATGAGAAGCGTGACTCAGATAAGGGTGGTGAGTCGAGCTCTAAGGCTCCTGGTGAGAATGTTGATGAAGATATCTTCTGGAACGAGAAATTGCAGTCATTGTCTGAAGAGGATAAGAACAAGTATCGCCAGATGCTCACTGATCGAGTCTGGACGATCGACATGACTAGCAGGTTTCCAGAAATATTTGAATCGAACAATAAACTATTTGAGTTGGAGTTTGATGATCCTGATCTTGAGGATGGGGAAGTTTCTGCGGCAATTTCGAAAGAGATACTTGAAGGTTTAGCAAAGCAAGTAGGAAAGACTTTAGAAGAATTACTTGCTGACAACTTCATTCCTAAAATACCTGAGAAGGAAGCCGGGAATCATTCTGATGACCGTGACGTTCCTGCATTCGAGGAAGTTGAAATGGAAGACATTACGAGCGAAGAGTACCCACAATATTTCAGGACAAATCAAGATTGTGGATTCTCTTTCTCAGATGAACTGCTAAACCATGCCGAGAAGCTAGCGAAAGAAAAGAGCAAAGTCTTTGAAGACGAAATCTTTAAAGGGCATGACAAGCCACGGTTCGAGCAGTCTGTCACACCCTCAAAATCCACTTGCGGAGTTTTACCGCGAGGCGCATGACAAACCAGGATCCAAGTCAACGATCACAATAAACAAAACTAAATGAACATATGCAATTTCAAAAACATAGTTTAAAATCCCCAAATACAGCGGAAGCTTATTCTCAAAACATAATCCAAAAGTAAACCAAATTATTCAATGTTCGAAAACCATGCAATCCTAACTAGACGCCGTGCAGACGCGTGCGCCCTAGTTCCGTTGTGCTACCTTAGCGACCTGAGAAAACATGTAAGAGTTACGTCAGCACAAAAATGCTGGTGAGTTCACAGGTTTGTAATTAATGTACCAAGTTCAACCTGTCCATACTATATCAATTTGCAAACCAAAGTACGCTAGCTAGGCGTATGTTTTGTTACTTCTACGATTGGAAAACCATTACTAACTCGCAAACCAGATGTCGTGCCCGAATAGTAAACCTGTTCCTGTTTGAGACAATACGCACTCGCCGACCCTCCAAGCCGACGAGCGGGGTTGGTCACTCCCAATAGATCTATTCACATTTCCCCGTTGTGCTAACCCGCACATTCATGGTTTCCCCCGGGACTTCCAAAGATCGTATAGTAAACCATAGAAACCCATAGTATGACAGTTGTTACCAAAACATAAGTTTAACACATGTTTTCTCCCCCAAAAAGTGAAACCAGTTAAAAGAGGGGCCGTAAACTCACCTTAACGTGCAAGCAAAGAATTCGAACAGCAAGTAATATATGCTACCGACACCCTAATAACAGTGTCATTAAGTGAGTATAGGCGTAATATCATTACACCATATAACTCGTTTGTCCAAGGCGTTTTAAATGTTCAAAAGTGTGTATGCGACGCCTAGTGATTCTACATGCAATAGTAAACCCTACGGACTCGTTGGTTAATGAGTTGGTTACCATTAGTTTCTACATCCCGTATGTGTCACAAACAAGTGTACTTCAGTTATATGTCAATTCCAGATCGCCTAACACCTCAATTAATCACATAAGCACATAATACACAATCTGTGTTTTCAGGACAGATTGTGCGCCATCAAAACGAATTCATTTAAAATAGTAAATAAGTAAGTTATCCTCCCAAATTTTTACTGAATTTTCTTTGGAATTCACTTGACAATTCCTATTTTTGTTTAGTCTTAAATCCAAACACAAAAATAATTAAAATTCGTCTAACTCAGCTATGTTCAGAAAACCCTCCTAACAGGTCAGTTTGGTAAATAATTTCCCAAAAATTGTGTATTCATCCAAACGGGATGAATCTACTTGGAAAACTTGCAAAACTCCAATATTAACCTTCTGTAAAAAGTTTAAAACCCAACTTTTTATAAAACTTGAGTTATGATGTTTCAAAGTTGACTCAGTTTGACACCCCAAA
The DNA here is from genome assembly GCA_028751855.1 of Ambrosia trifida. Taxonomy (NCBI): domain Eukaryota; kingdom Viridiplantae; phylum Streptophyta; class Magnoliopsida; order Asterales; family Asteraceae; genus Ambrosia; species Ambrosia trifida. Next base: position 71,498,663 of record CM054127.1, on the reverse strand, counting down.
TTCTGATCTGACCTATTTTCAATGAAAATTCCAAAAACGACTCATCCCACGTCCAAAACACATGATTTTACCCATTATGAAAAGCTAAGACCATGTGTGACCTAATCATGCAAGGAAAATACTAAAATCATTGTGTTAGGGCCGTGTTACAGCTCCTACAAGTTCAACTAATCATTCTGTGCAGATTTTAGTTTCGCCTAAATCATACTTTACTCGCCTACCGTGTGCATAAAAACAATTAACAACCATCAATTATCAACACACAACATTCCTAATACCTATTCCCATCAGATTCTATTATTAAACATGTCAAGATCAAAGCTTTAAGGATCAAAACACCAATAACTTGCGCAACAATTATCCTATGATGTTACTAAGCGTTTATTAATATGTTTAATCCGTTTAATCTTCAAAAAGACTCATGTTTTAATGTTTCTTAAACCCATTCAGACCTGGACAAACTTGTTATATGATTTTTATAGTAAAAACACAAGGTAAAAGCGTAAGAAATCATAAGTTATACCCTTAACTCTTCAAATCAATCAATCGCGCGCCTTGGAGCTTCCCAATTGATGATCTTGAGCCTTAGAAGGAGATTTTGGAGTGAAATATTCGTGTGGGGCAGTAAGGGGGCGATTAGGGTTGAGTATGGGGGTTTCATGTGTAACATCGCCAAAATTTCAATTATGAAACGTATATTATTTACATAACGTACCTAAGTCTTTATTTTTTCCTCATTCACAACTTATATATATATATATACATATATAGATTTATAATAATAATAATAATAATAATAATAATAATAATAATAACATTACTCTAGATGCAAATTGTTTAAACTCAAACCCAAGATCTCCTTAAAACCTTTATAATAGCCTAGTCCAAACCCAACCCAACCATAACCCCATTCAACACCTTTTTGTTTCCTTGAAGCCCAACAAAACCGGCCCACTAACAGGCCCAACCCCACCTCCCTTTATCCTGTTTTCATCAAAAAAAAAAAATATAAGGGTCCAGCCGGGTTTCGAACCCAAGACCTCCCACACACACACGCGCATGTATACCAACTGCTCCACAGCTCGTTGTTGTTTAAATCCAACCTGTATTAATTATAAGCACATTTTCTTCTGTCTCTTCTTCCTTGTCCACTGGTAGCGCGCAGCAGCAGATTTTTTTGAGTTTTCAAATTTTAACCAATCAATCAACTTAATTAACGTGTAATAATCAAGGGTTGACTTGGGAGCTTGATTATCGGCCATCACCAAGTCAAACACACAAACAATCGCCATCAATTACTTCCATTTTTATGTAGAACGCGTATAACATTTAATATATAGTCAATCCTTACCATTTCATCAAATCAGTGCTTAATCCTATAAATTGGGCATCCCAAAACACTCACAACTCGCCGAAAACATTACCCCCACTCTCAATTTCTGTTTAATTCCCATCTACGAGTTGGAATTGTTCGCTATTTGACTTTCCGGTTGACCCTCGTTGTGGAAATAATTCGTAGAGGTATGTTATAATACTTTGTTTCCGTGTATTAATCGGCCCTATACAAACCTTAACCCCATGTTTAATTGGTCGCTAATAATGTTCATAATCAGATTGCAATTCTAGGGTTTATAAATTGGGGAAGAACACAAAACTCTGATTATATTTATTTTATTTAAACAGGAACCAAACACAACCACTGGTCTAGACCAAGTGGTTGTGTCTGGTGCTCTCCACCTCAGCCACGCGGGTTCGAGTCCCGGGTGTGGCATCCTTTTCCATGTTTTTTGTTCTATTTTCCTAAAACAATCAAGATTAACATTATATTACTCAAAATCTTATAAATTCATTTTAATTTATTAAAACTATTTTATAAATTCTAAAAAAATTATATTTATTAAATCTGAGTCAAGAGTTTTATTTACAATTTTTGTTTTTCAAAAATTCATTTATTTAATATTTATAATAATTAAATCAATTTTATACTATCATATTTATAAAAATCCATTAAAATATCAAAACGATCTTATAAATTTCCACAAAAATTATTTTAAGATTTTATAACATTAAACTTTTCAGAAATGATTTTTAATTCAGTAAAATCATTTATTTTATATTTTTAATCAATTTTTGTTAGTTTTAATCATAATTAAATCATAATAAATCCAATTTTCATCATTTTTGCACCAAAATTTTATACAAATTATTTCTGATCATTTAGAACAGAAATATGATTTTTAAAACAATAATTCTTTAATTTTAGTATTTTTGAATATTAAAGTTAAATTTTGACAATTTGTAATAAATAGATTTAAAAATCTATTTTAAAGAAAATAATTTTATAAAAATTATTTTTATACTTTAAACACATTCTTGTGACCATCCTAGATTTAACATTTATAAAAAGATTTTTAGTTATTTATTTACTAAATTTCTCTCAATTGGCGAATAATTTTAATATTAATCAAACGAGCAATTATCCCCAATTCGAAGCCCTAGAAACTTATACATTTGTAGACTTGATAGACTTAGACATATTTATTACCTCATTTTAGGGTGATACTTGATACATTTGGTCAACACATTTCTCAACAGATATAACATTTTACCAAGGTGAGTTTTACATAGCCCCTTTTCTATTTATCACCATTTTTGGGGTGAAACATGTTTATAACATCATCATTGCAATTCAATCATCAATGTGTCTATGTGTTTTCTATGTTGCATTATGTCTTGAGCATGATTAGAGTAAGCACCATTCTAGCATAATCATTAACATTGATCAGCCGGCGGTATACATTGATAGATCTATTGGACTGACAATCCCACCCGGATACGTGCCTCCTACAAAGGTTACGTGGGTGTTTGTTATCGTATAACATATTGGACCATGAGCGTATGGTATGTATCATTTTATAACAGTCATCAGGGTTGATTATGCACTCGATTTATTTCTAGTATGTTCTCACATATGGACTAGATTGACATGACACATGAATTGCACAACATTTTATTCAATCATCAAAAACCTATGTAATTCTCACCAACTTTTGTTGACCCAAAATATTTTCAACTTAACATGTTTCAGGTTCTATTTGCTTGAAGAATTGAATTGATGCTTGAAGATATGTGTATAGTTTTATTCAATTTGAAGTACAAATTCTAGAACATTTGTATGTAAGTTATTTAAATCATTTATGAAACTTATTATTCACCATGAGCTACTGAACAATCATCATTACGTGGCACCCCGATGTTTCCGCCATCGGTTGGGGTGTTACAGATTGGTATCAGAGCCATGGTTATAGGGAATTAGGTTATTAGAAAAATAATCTAGTCTATAACCATAGGATTTAACAAGTACTTGCTTCTTTTACTTGCTATTCTCTATCTCCCTCCTACTTCTTATCCCTACTTTCATCCTTACAAGAAGGTTGCTCTCCATCACTGGATCTACTCTCAGACTAATAGTACAAAACCCTCAGGTCTAACCTGAACCACCTTAAGATCTCGTCGAAGTTCTAGATTTTAATAACGAACACGTGCAATCTGGAAGGGTGAACGCCTGTATTCTGAGTCTTCTGTCTAGGCTGGCATTGCGCATATATCCCAATCAGACGAGGGACCCGGATGCCTACCTGGGAATTCTCGGGATGAGTGTTTACTTATAGGCTAAAGCATGTCTTCATATGTTATTAGAATCTGGAGTCTTTGATAAGTCAACGTTTTCGTTTATTCGTTTTAATTAATGAATAAATGATTACATTCCTTATATCACCTCATTCATTTCATGCCACATTGAACCTTCATTGTGTCCCTTATGGATCATGTCTCCACGTCGTAGCACTCGCAATAACAGTGGTAAAAACCAAGAGGAAAGTAACAACAACCACAACACCAACCACAACAACAACAAAAACAACAAAGGTGTTGATGCCCAACTGACTGCAATTATTCACAACCCTGGTAATTATGCTATGAATGTGGAAACCCAAATCACTACCGTAACTGATGCCCTAAACTAAACCGAGATCAAGACCCTCCAGCTACATAACAGCAAGTCCCACCATTTAAATGTTGTTTGCTTTTAATTCTATGTATTGACGCTATTTGATTCAAGTAATAAAATTCGAGTATTATCATAACATCTATGTGCATGTTTGTCTAAATGTGAATTAATTGCTATATCTATAATCATACTTGCTTATTTGTACAACAATTAGTTAACTACCAAACAACCAGCTTAACGATTAGTAGAGGTCATCATGTCTTTCCAACAGTCGGGAGAGGCCCTACCACCTGCTCAACGACTGGCGTAGACTATCAGACCTGCTTAACAATCGGTAAAGTCATAAAAGGACGCAAAACCCTAATGTAAGGTAAATTGGTAATTACGGTCCGGAACGTAATCATGAATTTACAGGTACGTTAAGGTGGTGTGAAATTTTATCAAGGTTTTCGGTAGTTGGCCAATTGTAACCCTGGTTTTCTCTTAACTTCGGGACGAAGTTCCTAAAAGTAGGGGAGACTGTAACATCGCCAAAATTTCAATTATGAAACGTATATTATTTACATAACGTACCTAAGTCTTTATTTTTTCCTCATTCACAACTTATATATATATATATACATATATAGATTTATAATAATAATAATAATAATAATAATAATAATAATAATAACATTACTCTAGATGCAAATTGTTTAAACTCAAACCCAAGATCTCCTTAAAACCTTTATAATAGCCTAGTCCAAACCCAACCCAACCATAACCCCATTCAACACCTTTTTGTTTCCTTGAAGCCCAACAAAACCGACCCACTAACAGGCCCAACCCCACCTCCCTTTATCCTGTTTTCATCAAAAAAAAAAAAAATATAAGGGTCCAGCCGGGTTTCGAACCCAAGACCTCCCACACACACACGCGCATGTATACCAACTGCTCCACAGCTCGTTGTTGTTTAAATCCAACCTGTATTAATTATAAGCACATTTTCTTCTGTCTCTTCTTCCTTGTCCACTGGTAGCGCGTAGCAGCAGATTTTTTTGAGTTTTCAAATTTTAACCAATCAATCAACTTAATTAACGTGTAATAATCAAGGGTTGACTTGGGAGCTTGATTATCGGCCATCACCAAGTCAAACACACGAACAATCGCCATCAATTACTTCCATTTTTATGTAGAACGCGTATAACATTTAATATATAGTCAATCCTTACCATTTCATCAAATCAGTGCTTAATCCTATAAATTGGGCATCCCAAAACACTCACAACTCGCCGAAAACATTACCCCCACTCTCAATTTCTGTTTAATTCCCATCTACGAGTTGGAATTGTTCGCTATTTGACTTTCCGGTTGACCCTCGTTGTGGAAATAATTCGTAGAGGTATGTTATAATACTTTGTTTCCGTGTATTAATCGGCCCTATACAAACCTTAACCCCATGTTTAATTGGTCGCTAATAATGTTCATAATCAGATTGCAATTCTAGGGTTTATAAATTGGGGAAGAACACAAAACTCTGATTATATTTATTTTATTTAAACAGGAACCAAACACAACCACTGGTCTAGACCAAGTGGTTGTGTCTGGTGCTCTCCACCTCAGCCACGCGGGTTCGAGTCCCGGGTGTGGCATCCTTTTCCATGTTTTTTGTTCTATTTTCCTAAAACAATCAAGATTAACATTATATTACTCAAAATCTTATAAATTCATTTTAATTTATTAAAACTATTTTATAAATTCTAAAAAAATTATATTTATTAAATCTGAGTCAAGAGTTTTATTTACAATTTTTGTTTTTCAAAAATTCATTTATTTAATATTTATAATAATTAAATCAATTTTATACTATCATATTTATAAAAATCCATTAAAATATCAAAACGATCTTATAAATTTCCACAAAAATTATTTTAAGATTTTATAACATTAAACTTTTCAGAAATGATTTTTAATTCAGTAAAATCATTTATTTTATATTTTTAATCAATTTTTGTTAGTTTTAATCATAATTAAATCATAATAAATCCAATTTTCATCATTTTTGCACCAAAATTTTATACAAATTATTTCTGATCATTTAGAACAGAAATATGATTTTTAAAACAATAATTCTTTAATTTTAGTATTTTTGAATATTAAAGTTAAATTTTGACAATTTGTAATAAATAGATTTAAAAATCTATTTTAAAGAAAATAATTTTATAAAAATTATTTTTATACTTTAAACACATTCTTGTGACCATCCTAGATTTAACATTTATAAAAAGATTTTTAGTTATTTATTTACTAAATTTCTCTCAATTGGCGAATAATTTTAATATTAATCAAACGAGCAATTATCCCCAATTCGAAGCCCTAGAAACTTATACATTTGTAGACTTGATAGACTTAGACATATTTATTACCTCATTTTAGGGTGATACTTGATACATTTGGTCAACACATTTCTCAACAGATATAACATTTTACCAAGGTGAGTTTTACATAGCCCCTTTTCTATTTATCACCATTTTTGGGGTGAAACATGTTTATAACATCATCATTGCAATTCAATCATCAATGTGTCTATGTGTTTTCTATGTTGCATTATGTCTTGAGCATGATTAGAGTAAGCACCATTCTAGCATAATCATTAACATTGATCAGCCGGCGGTATACATTGATAGATCTATTGGACTGACAATCCCACCCGGATACGTGCCTCCTACAAAGGTTACGTGGGTGTTTGTTATCGTATAACATATTGGACCATGAGCGTATGGTATGTATCATTTTATAACAGTCATCAGGGTTGATTATGCACTCGATTTATTTCTAGTATGTTCTCACATATGGACTAGATTGACATGACACATGAATTGCACAACATTTTATTCAATCATCAAAAACCTATGTAATTCTCACCAACTTTTGTTGACCCAAAATATTTTCAACTTAACATGTTTCAGGTTCTATTTGCTTGAAGAATTGAATTGATGCTTGAAGATATGTGTATAGTTTTATTCAATTTGAAGTACAAATTCTAGAACATTTGTATGTAAGTTATTTAAATCATTTATGAAACTTATTATTCACCATGAGCTACTGAACAATCATCATTACGTGGCACCCCGATGTTTCCGCCATCGGTTGGGGTGTTACATCATGGGGGTTAAGGATGCTTAAATATGAGTTTGAGGCGGTTTAGACCCGTCAGGGAGATTCGAGCGGCCGCTCGGAGCCTGTGAGCGGCCGCTCACAGGTCCGAGGCACGCGCTTTTGCTTCGTTTCGCCTCCCGACGCGTTATCCATCGACGTTTTTGTTATTTCGGACCGTAACAAGTGTAACCCCATGCGTTAAGACCCTAATCAACCTCATGCTCCACTTTTAATGATTTTTATTAACGTGTTTGGTTTAGGTTCACATAATCACGTATGGTTTTCACATAAGTTTGTCAGATATCACCGAGACACATAAGTTTATTATTCACCAACGTCCGAGGTTCACTAATCATGTAATCACATATTAACTAACCCTAGTTAAGTATAATATACGCGTGACTCGCTAAGGTAGACTTTAATCTAGACAACGTTGTTAACCAGAATTTGCCGGGTGTCACATCATCCCCACGTTAAAAGAACTTTCGTCCCGAAAATTGCACAAGTACCAAAAGGAATAACAAAAGAAACAGACAAAAGATAGAAACCAAGAGAGGGATTTACCCGAGTTGTCACATCATCCCCACGTTAAAAAGGAATCTCGCCCCGAGATTTATTCAGCTGCAGTGGTAACATATCTCGATTCAAACGCTTCCTTAGGAAAGAGATGAGGATACTTAGACTTCATCTGATCCTCCCATTCCCAAGTGTACTCTGGTCCCCGGTTCGAGTTCCAGTGAACCTTAACAATGCGAATCTTGCTATGACGTAGGCTACGAATCTTGTAATCAAGAATCTCAACAGGTTCCTCCACAATCCGAAGACGATCATCAACCTTGATCTCTTCCAGTGGAACAATAAGAGACTCGTCAGCCAGACACTTCTTTAAGTTGGATACATGGAAGACGTTATGTACGTTGCCGAGCTCCGTCGGTAAATCAAGACGATATGCCACCGGTCCAATTCGTTATAGGATTGTAAATGGGCCGACATACCGAGGGTTGAGTTTGCCACGCTTCCCAAAGCGTATGACGCCCTTCCACGGTGAAACTTTCAGAAGTGCTTTGTCATTAACTTGGAATTCCAATGGCTTGCGACGCTGATCGGCATAACTCTTCTGCCGATCCCGTGCCGCTGCTAACCGGTTACGAATCTGTACGATCTTTTCCGAAGTTTCGTACACTAGCTCAGGCCCAGTGAGTTGACTCTCACTAGCCCGTACAGTGCCTCGAACGGAGCTGCCTTGATGCTCGTGTGGTAACTGTTGTTGTAAGAGAATTCTACTAACGGTAGGTGGGCTTCCCAACTTTTGCCAAAATCGATCGCACATGCCCGCAGCATGTCTTCTAAGGTTTGAATCGTGCGTTCACTCTGACCGTCAGTCTGTGGGTGATAAGCGGTACTCATGTCTAGCTGGGTACCCAAAGCCTTATGCAAAGACTTCCAGAAGTGAGAAGTAAAGTGGGAGTCACGATCCGAAATAATAGAAACCGGCACCCCGTGCTTAGAAACAACTTCCTTCAGATAAAGACGAGCCAAACGATCCATGGTGTTGGTCTCCTAAATAGCGAGAAAATGGGCTGATTTCGTCAACCGATCAACAATCACCCATATCTTATCATTCCCGCTCGGTGACTTAGGTAGTTGCGTGACAAAATCCATTGTAATCCGTTCCCATTTCCACTCCGGAATTTCAGGTTGTTGCAAGAGACCCGACGGTTTCTGGTATTCCACCTTGACTTTAGCACAGGTCAAGCATTTGCTCACGTATGAGGCTATATCCGACCTCATGTTTGGCCACCAGTAAAGCACCTTTAGATCTTGGTACATCTTATCCGAACCAGGATGAATAGAATACCGGGACTTGTGAGCCTCATCTGAAACAAGCTCCCGAAGTCCCCCAAATAAAGGAACCCATATGCGTTCTGCGAAGTAGTGTAGGCCATCAGGCCTTCGCTCGAGGTGCTTGTCGGCACCGTGCATAGTCTCAGCTTTAAGGTTTTCCTCCTTCAAAGCTTCTAACTGAGCAGAACGGAGTTGGTCAGGTAGAGAGGAATGAATGGTGAGCTACAACGCCCGAACGCGACGAGGATTAATTGATTCCTTCCTGCTCAAGGCGTCTGCTACTACATTCGCCTTGCCAGGATGGTACTTAATGGCGCAATCATAGTCGTTCAGGAGTTCAATCCAACGACGCTGTCGTATGTTCAAATGTTGTTGGTCGAAAATATGTTGAAGACTCTTGTGATCGGTGTAGATGGTGCATTTGGTACCGTACAAGTAATGTCTCCAAATTTTCAACGCGAAAACCACTGCACCCAATTCCAAGTCATGGGTGGTGTAGTTCCTCTCGTGCACCTTGAGTTGCCGAGAAGCATACGCAATCACTTTCTCGCGTTGCATCAACACGCAACCGAGACCATGAATAGAAGTATCATAGTAAACAACGAAATCATCGGGGCCTTCAGGCAAGGACAAAATAAGAGCAGAACAAAGTTTAGACCTCAGTTTTTGAAATGCTGACTCTTGTGGTTCACCCCAGGCGAATTTTCTATCCTTCTGAGTAAGAGTGGTGAGGGGTTGAGCGATCTTCGAGAACCCCTTAATGAAACGACGATAATAGCCCGCAAGGCCTAGGAATTGCCGCACCTCAGTTGGCATCTTTGGTGCTTCCCAGTCCTTGATCGCTTCGATCTTAGCTGGATCGACATGAATTCCTAGTTCATTAACCACATGTCCTAGGAACTGAACTTCGCGTAACCAAAATTCACACTTTGAGAACTTAGCGTAAAGTTGTTCCCGTCGCAAAAGTTCCAAAACCAAGCGCAGGTGTTCCTCGTGTTCGGTCTTGTTCTTGGAGTAAATCAGGATGTCATCAATAAACACAATGACGAACTTGTCAAGATACGGTTTGCAAACGCGGTTCATCAAATCCATGAAAACCGCCGGTGCGTTTGTGAGACCGAAAGGCATGACCAAGAACTCAAAATGGCCATAACGTGTACGAAAGGCAGTCTTTGCAACGTCATCTTCCCTTACGCGCAACTGGTGATAACCGGACCTCAAATCAATCTTAGAGTAGTAGCTAGAACCCTGGAGTTGGTCGAATAGATCATCAATACGTGGAAGAGGATAACGGTTCTTGATGGTCACTTTGTTCAATTCTCTGTAATCCACACACAATCGAAAACTTCCTTCCTTCTTCTTAACGAACAGAATCGGGGTTCCCCAAGGGGAAGAACTTGGTCTAATGAAACCCTTGTCCAAGAGTTCCTGTAACTGACTGGACAATTCCTGCATCTCGGGAGGTGCAAGACGGTAGGGGGCCCGAGCAATAGGAGCAGCTCCCGGTACAAGATCAATACTGAACTCAACCTGACGATGGGGAGGAAGACCAGATAAATCATTGGGAAATACATCAGGAAACTCGCGTACAACAGGAATATCGTCGATCTTCTTCTCATCGGTAGAGGAAACAGATAAAAGTGCCAAAACGGCCGAATAACCCTTTCGAAGATACTTAAGGGCTTTCATGCTGGAGATGAGATTTAGCGGAGCACCGCCCTTGATACCGTACACAGAAAGGAATTCTCCATCAGGGAGGGGAATCCGAATAATCTTGTCGTAACAAACGATCTCAGCGTGATACAAAGACAACCAATCCATGCCTACAACAACGTCAAAACTACCCAAAGGTACCGGCATAAGGTCGATGGGGAAAGACAAACCCGACACGGTGTAGTGTCCATACCGCTTACAGTTATTACACTGGCGACACGGTCTACTAGGAAGATGATGGTATTGACAAGTGTTGCAAAGAGGGTGAGTCCCGCCATATGGCTTCTTGGTTGGGTTTTGGGCAGTAGGTGGAGTGGTAGCAACCATGTAGTTCCTAGCCTTGCGTTTTTTGTTGCTTGAGGTCTCAGGTTTGACTTCAATTGCGGGCTATGGAGTATCTTTGGCAACCGTCTTCTTAGTGCCCTTGCGGAAGAGAGTACCATTCTTCACGTGATTATCAGTAAGAGTGGCCGCTAGACGTTTGGCCTCTTCCAAAGTTGCAGGATTTCTTCCCCAAACGGTGTCCTGGATTTGCATGGGCAGACCACCGATGTACTTCTCGATGGCTACCGGCAGGGGAGTGACTTTGTGAGGCAACAATAAGCTAAGCTCGTGAAAGCGGGTGTTGTAGGCAAGGTTTTCCCCACTATCTTGAGCTAGGGTGTGGAACTCATCTTCAAGCTTCTTAACCTCGTTGCGAGGACAAAACTCTTCCTTCATGACCTCCTTGACTTGGTCCCATGTCATAGCAAGAGCAACTTCGGCCCCACGAGTGCGCTTTTCTTCATTCCACCAAGTGAGTGCTCGTTTGTGGAGAACACTCATGGCGTAACGAACCTTGAAGTTGTCGGGGCATTCACTGATGATGAAGGTATTCTCAATACCCTCAAACCATTGGAGGAGTCCTGTAGCTCCTTCTTCACCACTAAACTTTGGAGGGTTACAAGAATTGAAATGCTTAAGGGTGCAGGCTGGGAGACCATTTCCATTCCCGTTGTGGTTTCCATTTCCATTACCATTGCCGTTCCCGTTCCCGTTGCCGTTACCGTTCCCGTTGCCGTTCATTTGAATGACTTGTGCTAGCAAATTGGGAACCAGAGTTGCGATTTGCTGCGCCATTTGTTGAGAAATGATCGCAGCCAGTTGGGCATCGACACCATTGTTGTTGTGGTTAGGACCTTGGTTATGGTTATGGTTATCACCACCTTCTTCGTGGTTCTCACCATTGCTGTTGCGAGTGCTGCGACGTGGAGGCATGATCTGTAATAGACACAATGAAATGAATGAGATTATATAAGGAATGTAATCATTTATTCATTAATTAAAACGAATAAATGAAAACGTTGACTTATCAAAGATTCTAAATTCTAATAACATATGAAGACATGCTTTAGCCTATAAGTGAACACTCATCCCGAGAAATCCCAGGTAGGCATCCGGGTCCCTCGTCTGATTGGGATATATGCGCAATGCCAGCCTAGACAGAAGACTCAGAATACAGGCGTTCACCCTTCCAGATTGCACGTGTTCGTTATTAAAATCTAGAACTTCGACGAGATCTCAAGGGGGTTCAGGTTAAACCTGAGGATTTTGTCCTATTAATCTAATGGTGGATCAGGATTGCAGCAGACGAATATGAGTAGTCACATGTAGGCTTAGGGTTATATAAGGTATATGATAAGGATAGGATTAGGGAAGCAATTAGGGTTACAAGTAAGAGAAGCAAGTACTGTTTAAGTCCCTAAGGTTATAGTCTAGATTATTTTCTAATAACCTAATTCCCTATAACCTGGCTCTGATACCAATCTATAACACCCCAACCGATGGCGGAAACATCGAGGTGTCACGTAAGAATGAGTATACAGTAGCACATGGTAACCAAATTTTAATTGAAATAAATTTAAAGTGCAAATAAAAAGTAGAAATACATAAAGAGTTTTAAATGTGGAAATCTAATACATCACAAAAGAATCAAGCAATCATAGACTTCATATTGTCTTCATAAAATACTCTAGTCTTCATGCATCATCATTTCCTGTTGAGTTGTAAAAATGGGGGGGTCAACTAGAAGTTGGTGAGAATACATAATCCATGTTAAGCAAATAGTTTAAGTATAAAAGTTTAGCAATTCATATGTCTATCGTAAGTTTATGTCTACATGAAATAGCATAATATGTTGAATCGACATAATCAAACCTCCGACTAGTTTAGGTCCATCCCGTCATCTACGGTTCACATTAGTAATATGTTGGAACGATAACAATCACCCACGCTACCTATGTAGGAGGTACGCGTATCCGGGTGGGGTTGTCAATCCAATAGATCTATTATTGAGTATCGCCGGCTTGGCCATAGCTAATGATTATGTAATGTATATTCTAGGGTTTCGAATTGGGGATATCCATTTGTTGAATTTATAATAAAATGTCTTAATAAATAAAGGGTAATTCGATAATTAAATAAATGAAAGTCTTTTTATAAAGTTTGAATTTAGGATGTTCACAATAATGTGTTTGAAGTATAAAAATAATTTTTATAAAATTATTTTCTTTAAAATAGATTATTAAATCTATTTATTACAAATTGCCAAAATTTAACTTTAATATTTAAAAATACTAAAATTAAAGAATTATTATTTTAAAATTTATATTTCTGTTCTAAATATTCAGAAATAAATTGTATAAAATTTTGGTGCAAAAATATTAAAAATTGAATTTATTATGATTTAATTATGATTAAAACTAACAAAAATTGATTAAAAATACAAAATAAATGATTTTTCAGAATTAAAAATCATTTCATAAAAGTTTATCATTATTCAAACTTAGAATAATTTTTGTGGAAATTTATAAAATTGTTTTGATATTTTAATGGAATTTTATAAATATATTAGAATAAAATTGATTTAATTATTATATATATTAAATAAATTAATTTTAGAAAACTAAAAATTGTGGGTAAAACTTTTACATCAGATTTGTTAAAAATAATTTTTTTAGAATTTATAAAAGGGTTTTAATAATTAAAAACGAATTTATAAGATTATATGTAATATATATAATTAAATGGAGTTTGTTGTTTAAAAATGAAAAAGGAAAGAAAAGAGACGCCACTGCCGGGACTCGAACCCGGGTGGCTCAGGAGGCAAGCAACAGTCACAACCACTTGGTCCAGACCAGTGGTTGTGATTATTTCTGTTTTGTTTAAAATAAATATACTAAGCAAAATCAGTTTATCCCCAATTTAAACCTTCGAAGCCCTAGATTCTGCAATAGTTTGATTCACACATCAATAGCCTAATTAATCATAGGGCTATTGATGTGTGGATGCCGATGAACATATCCCACAGAAAACATTTCACTTACAAAGTTGTTACGAGCTCGATTGATTGGTCAAACCAAAAAGTCAAGAACGCGATCGTGAAGAACAAACAGATTATAATTAAGAAGATTGGAGGTTAAGAGAGGAGAATTGGCGAGTTGTGAAGGCTCGAGAATGTTCAATTTATAGGGTTAAACACTGGATCGAAGAAATGGCAAGAGTTGACCAACATTGATTGTCAAACGCGTATATGATAATCTAGGTATCAATTGATTGATAATTAGCGCGTATCCTAGTCGAAAGGACCGGTAATCGTGTTGTGTTACCAATAATATGCAAATCACAAGTTAATGGGATTGATTATGGCAAGTCGTGTGTCACAGTTGACTTTCCAAGTCAACTGTGACAATTTTAAACAAGTGATATAGTTATAACGTGCCTGGATTGAATCAGATAAGAAGGCCAGCCCAGATGGTTAGTGTGTTGTGACATTGTTGGGCCGGTCTTGGGCGCGGGTTCGATTCCCGGCCCAAGCACCTTATTATTTTTTTTAATTATCCACGGTATAAACCATATATATATAATATATATAGTATTAGGGTTTCACAAATGCGACAAAATAATTAAATGCGAACATTAATGATAGAACTTGACGTTTTATTAATAATGGTGATGTAACGTACAAGTATAAATACGAAATGTTACAGATGGCCAGACTGAACGGACCATCCAGACTCTTGAAGATATGCTCAGAGCATGTGTCATCGATTTTGGTGGCGCATGGGATTCTCATCTTCCTTTGGTTGAGTTGTCATACAATCACATTTACTATGCCAGTATTTACCTGGCTCCATTCGAGGCACTTTATGGTCGTAAGTGTCGTTCACCTGTCTGTTGGACTATGATTGGTAAAGCTCAGATCACTGGTCCTGTACTGATCCAGTAATCCACAAACAAGATTCAACTGATCCAAGATAATCTTCTTAAGGCTAGAAGTCGACAGAAGAGTTATGCTGATAAACGTCGAAAGCCCTTGGAATCTCAAGTCGGGCACTTTGTACTTCTTAAGGTATCTCCTTGGAAGGGAGTGATTCGCTTCGGGAGAAAAGGGAAAACTAGCTCCTCGTTATGTGGGTCCATTCAAAGTGCTTGACAGGATTGAAAAGTGGCCTACAAATATGATCTTCCACCTGAGCTAAGCAATGTCCACCCAATTTTCATGTTTCGAATCTGAAGAAATGCTTAGCAGATGAGAACTTCCATGTCCCTCTCGAAGATATGTAAATCGATGAAACCATGAACATTATTGAGAAACCTGTTGACATCATAGACACTGGAGTCAAGAAACTTAAGCGGAGTCGCATCCCGATTGTCAAAGTTCATTGGGAATCTGAACGAGGTCCAGAGTTCAACTGGAAACGTAAAGACCAAATGAAGTCTAAATACCCACACCTCTTTCCAGCAGACTCTCTAACTCCAACTTCGGGACGAAGTTCCTAAAACTAGGGGAGACTGTATGTAGATGCAAAAGTGCGACTAAAGCTTTGGATTGTATAACATAATATGTTTTGTTGATATCGAAGGTGCGAAGGAGAGTTTTAAGAGGTGCGAAGGAAGCATGAAAGGTGCGAAGGAAGCAATGTGGACGAATGAAGATTTAGATTATAGTAGAACTTGGTTCGACCGGTTGATTTGGGCGAACCCGCACATTCGCACAAACAGTTTGGGCGAATGTGCAGTCTATAAATAGACAAGTTTGATTTTTGAATGTAACTTTTGATCATTATTATTCCTTCCACTTTCAGAAACTCTCTCTAGTGTTTTGTTAAACTTGTTTATCGTTCATACCTTGATTGTATCTATATTTCAACGTGTAAACAAGTGTTTTATTAATGGAAACGTTTGAAAATGATGATCTGTGTGTTTGAATCTGTTTGATTATTATTTTGTGATAGTTTTAGGGTTTCCACACCTAAAACTAACTTGTTTGATCAATCTTTGTTTGTTATCGATCCTTTCACACACATACACTGTAACGTTTTGTATTTTTTTATTATCCTTGTACTTATAATTCATTAACAAATCATTGGATCTCGACAGTTTTTGTGTGTTTTAAAATTTTTTCGCAACATTTTTAGCCTTGTGTAATTTTTTATGTATATATATATATATATATATATATATATATATATAAAATAGTTATATATGAAAAATGCTTCAAAAAAAACACACCACATAAACCACTGAGCCATCTTGCCTTTTCGTGACAATATACTGAAACAATAAGACTTAACACATTCCTTTAATTAACCCAGTTAACCAACAGAAGACAACCATGATCGATCCATCCAAGTGATTCTAGATCCTGCGTTTTATATACTTGATTATGTATGGAATGTTTTTTACTAGTCTTTCAGCGTATTCCCCACGCGAAAATTCATTCAAAACATACCAATTATAAGACAATTACGCGTATTATATAAGGTATGGTTCAAACTTACCAAATAATCCAATTCATGTATTAGTCTATAAATTGAACCCTTCTGTGGAACCTAAACTCCTCGAAAACAAAAACCCCACTTCCAATTTCCACAAACAATTCGTTTTTAAGCCTGAAGCATACGCGTTTTACTCTTTTTGTTTGACTTGTCATTCTTCTTCGATTATGTCCTGTAAGTTGAAATCCTTTACGTGTTTTCAACCTTCGTATTCACACGATTTATAACCCTATAAATACAAGGGTTATTGATTGATGATTTGAGCAATTATAATAGCTAGGTTTCGAAGCCTTATTTGGGGAAGATGATAAGAAGTTGTAATTGTTTATAATTAAAACAGATTAACATCCATCACCAACTGATGAGTAGACCAGTTGGTGATACCTTCTTTGTTTAAACGCTGAACCAGCGTGTGACTAGGGTTCGAATCCAGTCCCTACCATTTTATTTTGATAATTCATGATTAAATCCAAGGAGGCTTTATAATTATTTGAAACCAAATAAAAATGTTCTTTGGGTCAAGACCAGATGGTCTAGGCTTGTGATTTAAAAACCCCAACCGGCCATGGACCCGTGTTCGATCCTTGGCAGCAAGAAACTTTTTTTTAAACCCTTTATCTTTATATTTAATCTAATCATCTTTTAAAATAGTTTTCAAATACTAAAAATGATTTATAAATTCCATAAAATCTATTTTATGTCATTCTGATGGTAAAGTTTATCATACAATTTTTAGTTTTTCAAAAATAATTTATTTAATATATATATATAAAATATTTTACAAGTTTATTCATTAATAAATCAAAAATTCTATAAAAATATCTAAACAGTTTTATAAAATTTCGTAAAAATTATTTTAAACTTATAAATTGATAAACTTTCCAGAATTAAATTTTAATTTCAGAACAATATTTAGTTAATATTTTTAATTAATTTTTGCTATTTTAGTCATAAATAATTCATAATAAATTCATTTTCATTATTTTTGCCTAAAAATTTCAGATAAATTAATTTTATTCATTTAGGTCAGAAATCTAATTTTATGATTTGAAAATTTTGAATTTTAATATTTTTAGATAATAATACTATATTTTGACAAATAAATATTAATGTATTATATATTCATTAATTAAGAAAATAATTTTATAAAAATTATTTTCACATTACAACATTTTAATACAACTACCTTTAATAAAGATCTTACAAATATTCTTTTATTTATTTAATTATTATTATTTCATTAACCACTAATCTAAATTAACAATTGTCGATCCCCAAATTAGGAAGCCTAGAATACTTTTAGACTAGAAAATTTAGACTTTTAAGTTTTCCCAAACACTTATTTATTGCCTTAAACATAGGGTAATACTCGGCAATGTTTGGATCGCATTTATTCTATTCCAAAGGATTTGATACTTTGCTAAGGTGAGTTTACGTAACCTTACTTATGCAACTTTTATGCTTGAAACTTTACACTTAAGCAATTCTTTATACATGTCTAGTTGTAATCTTTGATGCCACATGACTTAGACAAAAACTATTAGACTTAAACTTAAACTTGTATAATCATTAACCTTGATCAAGCCGGTGGTCGAAAGAAGACTTTGATTGCTTATTTTTCACATTCGCCCAGTTATTTCACTTTCGTTTGATCGAACGGTCGAAGGAGCCAGAAAAACGGTCGAAAGAGAAACTAAAGTGGTCGAAGGAGATTTTGTTGTTTTAGTTCACATTCGTATCAGTTAAAAACGGTCGAAGGAGAAATTCATTTCTCATTCGC
This sequence comes from Ambrosia trifida, assembly GCA_028751855.1. Lineage (NCBI taxonomy): Eukaryota > Viridiplantae > Streptophyta > Magnoliopsida > Asterales > Asteraceae > Ambrosia > Ambrosia trifida. The sequence goes on along the minus strand of CM054127.1, from coordinate 71,480,359 downwards.
ACGTTTGTATATACGAAGGAGCATCCTATTTTAAAAACATTTTTAATCTTTTCGTGTTTAATCGTTTGCAGGACAAGATGTGGAACTTCCCAACAACGCTTAGACCTACTCAAGCACCACAACAGCGGACAACACAAGATCCGTGGTCCATTGCAGCTCAGAAGACTAGTCAACCATCACAGCCGATCAATTATATGGCAATGACTAGTTCGGCTCCACAACAAGTTGTTCAACCATTATCACAACCGATTGACAACTATTGGGGAGTCGCAGCAGCAGCAGTCCATTCACAGACGACCAACGCTATATCCACTCTTATTCATGATCTATCTTCTAGAAGCGGCAATCGTCCACCAAAGCTAATGGACATGAAGGAGTACAATACTTGGAAGACGAAGTTTAAGATCCATGTTGAGGGACAAGGACTTGAAGGAGCCGAGGCATGGCAAATGATTGTGAAGGGTTACGTTGCTCCTATTCTGGAGAATACAGGAGAACCGATACCTTTGGAGAATTTGGCGGATGACGAGAAGAAAAGGTTTGCAATAGAGAAGAAGGCATTCTCTCAGCTATCCCAGGCAATTAACACTGATCTATTGCATCAGTTTGGATCGTGCACAACATCCAAACAACTCTGGGATATGCTGAGAAATAGACATGATGGAAATGAAAAGACAAGGAAGCTAAGGATGGAAGAGCTTCGGAAGGAGTTTGAAAATTTCAGTTACATGGGTAATGAGACCCTAAAAGAGTTGGTTCCACGGTACTGCCATTTGCTCACTGAATTGTCGAGCTATGAAATCAGCATTCCAATGTCGGAGTTAGTAGATAAATTTGCTGATGATTTACCACCCTACTAGAACCAACACATCGAAGTGTTAAAGGAGAAGGATGCTTACCAGTATTGGACTATTAACGAGTTCATTCAAAAGCTGGAAAACAAAGAGATGGTGGAAAAGAGAAAAGCTAAGAGAGCTCAGATTCCACAGAATCCTGATTTATATGTGAGTGGTACATCTAACTCTCTTTCTGCTTCAAGCACCACTTCTAATGTTGCTCCTCACATAGCATGTGTGTCTAACGTTGTTGAACCAACAAAAGCACCCATCAACTACCTTGCTCAAACTTCTTCCTACACACCATCATACACACAACAACCTTATGAAACACCAAACTTTATTCCACCATTTTCACCATTACAACAAGCCGCATGCTACACATCAAGTCAACCTCAACAACAACAACAATATCCTCCTCAAATGAATCAGATGCAGATTACTCAAGCACAGTCAAGTCAAAACCCGATTGTGTTAGAGACCTCAAACCTTAACAATGTGACTGTTGAAATTGCTCAACAGCATGTTGCTCTTGTATCTGCTATGGTTGCTTCTTATAACGGTTTGGTAGCGAGTCAAATTGGTAACAACAATCTCACCAATGAGGACTACGCTCAAATCGACAAAGAGGAGATGGAGCTGATGGACATTCAGTGGGCTTTTGCAAGCATTATGAGAAGAGCCACTGACTTTATTCAGAAGACTGAAAGAACTGATCTCTCAACTTCTCCCAACACCACATACGGATTCAACAAAGCAAAAGTTACATGCTTTAACTGTGGTGAGAAGGGACATTTTAAAAGAGAGTGCACACAGCCAGCACAGCAAGGTAACCATATCACAGTCAAGTCAAAACCCGATTGTGTTAGAGACCTCAAACCTTAACAATGTGACTGTTGAAATTGCTCAACAGCATGTTGCTCTTGTATCTGCTATGGTTGCTTCTTATAACGGTTTGGTAGCGAGTCAAATTGGTAACAACAATCTCACCAATGAGGACTACGCTCAAATCGACAAAGAGAAGATGGAGCTGATGGACATTCAGTGGGCTTTTGCAAGCATTATGAGAAGAGCCACTGACTTTATTCAGAAGACTGAAAGAACTGATCTCTCAACTTCTCCCAACACCATATACGGATTCAACAAAGCAAAAGTTACATGCTTTAATTGTGGTGAGAAGGGACATTTTAAAAGAGAGTGCACACAGCCAGCACAGCAAGGTAACCGAAATCCTTTCAATTCAACATACCAAAATAGACAAAACCAAAACCAAAATCAAGTGTCATACAACAGTCCAAACATCTCAAGCTTTCAACCACAAAACACTTATCAGAACCGTCAACAAAACACCAACACCAGACAACCCACAACTCAAAACTAACCTCAACAAAATCCAAACCGAACTATTGTTCCTATCACTACACCTAACACACAAAACCAAAACCAAACTGACAATCAAAACCAAGCACTTGTGATCCAAAAGGATGAAGGTTTTGATTGGACTGGAATGCAATTGGGGGTGGAGGAGATCACTGCTGGGAATGTAGCTTGTGTAGCACAGCAGATGAGTTTGGATGAGAACGAAGAGATTGAAGATGAAGTTGTGATTGAAAAAGTGTCGGAGTTGAAGATTGAAGAAGTAAATGAGGATGTGATTGCTGAGAGTGAAGACAAGAGATCGGGGATGATTCTTGATTCTGTCACTGATGTTGGAGACCAAGACGATTCAGCTTACTCGGATATGGAGAGCGAATCTGATTCAGAGACTAGTGTGAATTCACTAGATGATGACATTGACCAACTGTTAGCTGAAGCTGATTTCCTGATGACCCGCAAGTCATGTATGGTGGATGATGCATGCACCAAGATTGACTACTCCAAATTCCTCGCAGGGAAGGAAGCTCACTTCGCTTTGATGGCCATGACAGAACCTCCTAAGCCGGTAAGTTCTGAAACTCAATCTCAAGCGTGTGTTAAATGTGATAAATGTGCTGATTTTGAAAAACTGACTGATGAAAATAAGCTTCTCAAGGTCCAACTTGAGAGTGCCAAAATCAATTGTCAGATTTATCAAAAGGACTTAAAAGATTTCAACAAAGTTCTTGATGGTTATAAAAAGGATGTCTCTGAACTTAAAAAGACATTGTCAATCAAACAACTTGCCATTAATAATTACATCAATGAAATGGAAAACACTAAATTGGAAATGGCAACCATCAAGTGCTTTGCTGAAAAAGTTAACAAAAAGTTAGAAAGTTACAAGCACATAGCATATGTAGTCGACCATATCATTGAAGAACCCTCCCAGTCAAATAGTGCAAACTATAAGTCGGTCCCATCTCCGGTATTGTTTGAGAATCACACTTTACATGCAATACCACCGGATACTTTAATCAATTCTGATTCCACATCAGAAAATGAGCCTAACACTTCCAGTGTCGGGGATCCATATTCTGATGTGAGACCAGTATTGGGAAATAGTGAGGGTGTGGTCGCTACTAATGATTCAGATGAAGAAGATGAACCATCTGAGACGGTTCAAAGTGATAGTGATATCCCTGATGAAAATCATATAATCACTACTGAGCCAGTCTCACCGTCTCAGATCATTCATCCAATGGCAAATGCTCATCGTAAAAATGAGGTTAAGAAAAATGAAAAGTTTGTTTGTAAGAGTTTTGAAAAGAAAGAGGTAAAGAAGGTTGAGAAAAATGTGAGAAAACCGGTAGAAAAGAAAAACGAAACAAAATTTGAGAAAAATGTGGTAAAACCGGTTGAAAAGAAAAATGAGCTTAAATCTGAAAAATCTAATGATGTGAACAACGAATCGTGTGACAAACCTGTCAAAATCTTCTATCGGATGCAAGGATCCGATAAGATTTTATCCGATGATGAATATCCGATTAAATTTGTCAATTATTCAAAAATAGAAAAGATCTGGCAGGAAAGTACGATTTGGTTTCCAAAATTTGAAAGAACCAATGACATTCCTCAAGAAATTTTAGACAAAATTTATTCGGATAAAGATGCTAAGGTCAATGTCACACAATTTGTTTTGCCTGTTCATAAAGAAAACAGTTTTATTGAACCGACTTACTCAAAGGACCCAGCTCCTGAGAGTTTAAGGAAACAATGCATGGTCGATCGATATCCCATTGCTAGCTTTTCCAAGTCGCCGATCAAGGAAAACTATGAGGAATACCGTGCGTGTTATAAGTGCAGGGAACGGGGACATTTACTTGCCGCCTGCCCGTACGTTCGACACAAAAGGCACGAGGTGGAGATGAGGAAACATCATGATTATCCGGTTGACAACTACGGCTATCAACAGAGACGGTATTACCCTCAGCAAGAACCATATTTTAATCAAAACAATTTTTACAACAAGAGGGAAAACCGTCCGATGACGTATGATAAACGCAACCGGATGATCACTGATAAATCTGCTAAGAAACCTATGATGAACTCAACTGCTGATAACAAAAAGGTTGTTCCTAAACCTAATGGAAAACAAGCAGTTGGACCTGTCTCTGTTAAATCAGAGAAGGTAACTAAGAAGGTTGCTTTTAAAGAAGAAGTAAAGAAACCGACTGAGACTTCAAAATCTCAGATTCGGATCTTGAAAAGATCTGAGCAATCTTGGTCATCTAAGGAATCTGAAGGAGCCTCTACTTCACAGAATGAGAAGAATGAGAAAAAGAAAATTGTGAGTGAGAAGAAAGGGGTTGAAGTAACCCAAGATGTTTGTGATTTGAAAGACTCTTTGAAACAACCAGTTCAAAGACCCAAGACCAAACAGGCTTGGGTCCCCCGAAAGATCTAACTGTTCTACTTTAAATGTGCAGGGAGCTCCAGCTGGCCGTGTTAGCAGCCTATGGATTGTTGACAGTGGAGCTTCTGGTCACATGACTGGGGACCTCACGCTACTCTTTGACATCAAAAACATTAACGGAGGTTATGTGGCATTTGCTGGTAATAAGGGAGGCTACATTACTATGGAGGGTAGTGTAAGCAATGGGGTCGTAACATTTGAGCGGATTTCATACGTGAAACAGATAGACTATAATCTGCTCAGTGTTAGTCAAATTTGTGATAAACAATTTTCAGTGTATTTTGATGACAAATCCTGCTACATCTTGAAACCTGGGTTTGAGCTACCAAAAGAGTGGGTGATGCTGAAGGCACCGAGAGTTAACAACTTGTATATTCTCGACATGTCCAAAGCAATGACCACCCATGGCCAAGTCACGTGTTTCCTCTCCAAGGCTACAGAAAAAGAATCGATTATGTGGCACAGGAGAATGGGACACATCCATTTGCGAAAGATGAATCAGCTTGTGCAGAATGAACTTGTCACGGGAGTTAATGTTAAACACTTCCATTTGAATGACAAGCGTATCAGTTGCAAAAAGGGAAAGCAGCACAAACAATCCCATAGACCAAAGAAAGTCAATTCCGTTGAGCTGCCACTTGAACGTTTGCATATGGATTTACTCGGTCCAGTCAGACGTAAAAGTCATGCCGGGGAGTTATACTGTCTTGTGGTGACTGATGATTATTCAAGATTTTCATGGGTAATGTGCTTGCATCAGAAAAGCGACACTTTTGATAACCTGGAGGTTCTGTTTACACGTCTGGAGAATATATATGGTCTGAAGATCAAAAGAATCCGGAGTGACAATGGGACGGAGTTCAAAAATGCTCAGATGGAGGATCTTTGTGCAAACAAAGGAATTCATCATGAATATAGCGCTCCGTATACACCCCAACAGAACGGTGTCGCAGAGAGAAAGAACAGGACTCTTATAGAGACGGCGAGAACTATGCTTGCGGATTCAAATCTTCCAGTCATGTTCTGGAATGAAGCTATTTACGCGGCATGTTATACTCTTAATCGACAGTGAAGAAGTTTGGCAAGACTTCTTATGAGCTGTTGAACCGACGCAAGCCGAATCTGGAGTATCTAGAACCATTTGGTGCCCCATGTACAATGCTGAATCCTTCGGAGAAGTTTGCACCAAAGGCTGAAGAAGGTTATTTTGTTGGATATGCAACCCCATTAAAACGGGTATTCAACAAAAGAACTAGAAAAGTCGAGGAGTGGACTAATGTCGAAGTTCAAAGATATACACAAAATGTACAGGGTGGAGGACCAGATTGGATGTTTGATTACAAAGACTTCTTTGAATCATTCAATCTAGATAGCATGGTTGAAGAAGCTGTACTTCGCTTATATTACGACGTCGAAAACGCTGTAACTTCACCGTTAGTGCGTCCGATCACGGTAAACCCCCAAACAGCTTCTAATGATACCACTGCTCCTGTGTTGGAAGAAGAGGTGTTCCAAGAGGCTTCTACATCGCTTAATTCATCAGAATCAGAATATGAAGACGATGATGCAACAAGTGAAGCTATTCTGGACAACGCTACAGTGACACCACCAGTGAACCCAACTAATACTGATGCTTCAACATCAAATGTGGGTAATGATCTGGTTTCTACAGAGAATTTGACAACTCAAACGGGAGTACAAGTACCTGATTATCCGGAATCTCGGATACATCGGATACACCCGCTTGAACAGGTTATTGGTGATCCTGGTAGCAGTGTGATGACAAGAGGGCAGTTGAGAAATGCGCAAGCACCAGAAAATATTGGCAACCTTGCTTTATATGCCAAAATTCAAAAATCTGGTTTTCAAAATGACTGGTCATTTGCTTGTTATGTTTCGCAGGTCGAGCCGCGAACTTACAAGGATGCTCTTTTGGATGATGCCTGGGTGGAAGCAATGCAGGAGGAGTTATTACAATTCCAAAAACTTGGTGTATGGACCCTAACAGATTTGCCCCCTGGAAGAAAGAAAATTGGAACCAAATGGGTGTTTAAGTGCAAGAAGGATGACAGAGGAGTCATAGTGTGAAACAAAGCTCGTTTGGTCGTTCAAGGTTTTCATCAGGTTGAAGGAATCGACTACAATGAAATCTATGCACCGGTTGCACGCTTGGAAGCTATCAGAATGTTCCTAGCGTTTGCATCATGGAAGAAATTTAAGGTGTATCAGATGGATGTAAAGAGCGCTTTTCTTTACGGTGTGGTCAAAGAGGAAGTTTACGTAGGTCAACCGCCAGGCTTTGTGGACCCTATTCACCGGGATAAGGTTTATGTGTTAAACAAAGCTCTCTACGGGTTGCACCAGGCTCCGAGACAATGGTATGAGGAGCTGAGCACGTATCTTCTCTCGAAAGGATTCAAACGCGGACTGGTAGACTGCACACTGTTCACGAAATGAGCAGGAGATGATTTGCTTCTTGTACAAATTTATTTTGATGATATTATATTCGGGTCAACTAACGAACTTCTGTGCAGGGAATTTGAACAAGTTATGCAGGAAAAGTTCGAAATGAGCGCAATGGGAGAAATGCAGTTTTTCCTCGGTTTGCACGTGGAGCAAAGACCAACGGGGATCTTTATTCACCAGACGAAATACGTTTCTGAAGTCTTGAGCCGATTCCAGATGGATGATTCGAAGCCGATGGATACCCCGATACAGCCCAATCACGGGATTGGAGTTGACCTTAAGGGGGAGCTGACTGATCCGTTTACATACAGAGCAATCGTCGGATCTCTGATGTATCTCACAGCGTCAAGACCTGATATAATGTTTGCGACATGTCTTTGTGCGCGATATCAATCGAAGCCGAAACAGAGTCATCTTGCAGCTGTCAAGCGTATCCTTAGATATCTGAAGGGTTGTCCATCGAAAGGACTTTGGTACCCTCATGATGATAATTTTGACCTAATCGCTTTTAGTGATGCAGATTGGGGCGGCTGTGACAAAGACAGCAAATCCACAACGGCTGGATGTCAGTTTATGGGGAGCAGGCTCGTGACCTGGCAATGCAAGAAACAAACCGCAGTTGCACTATCCACATGTGAAGCAGAATACGTTTCAGCATCGAGCTGCTGCTCACAGGTTATTTGGATCCAACAGCAGATGGTGGATTACGGTTTGCAATTTCTTAAAACCCCTATTTACTGTGATAATGAGGCCGCAATCGCATTAACAAAAGACATAGTAAATCACTCAAAGGCTAAACATATCCGGATTAAATATCATTTTATCCGTGATTGTTATGCTAAAGAGTTGATCGATATGCTCAAAATCCACACTGATTACCAACGCGCAGATCTTTTTACCAAAGCTTTTGACAAATCCAGATTTGATTATCTTTTAAAAGCTAATGGTATTAAAGAAAAACAGGACTGATGACCACCTCAGTCTATTACTTTTCAGTTTAAATTTTTACTGCTTTTCAGAAAAATTTCGAAAATATAAAAACATTGAAAAATTTCAAAAACCATAAAAATTAGAAAATTTCTTTGCTGACTACTATATCTTCTTCCCTTAGATTAATGCCGTCAGATTTCTGTGAACAAACGATATCTGGGCAGTCACATATTTGAAATGCTCCAGCTTATCCTTAGGAACAGTAAATTCGAAAATTCATAAAAATCAGAAAATTCTAAAATGATTTCCTGGAGTATAAAGGGAAATGATAGTACATCAGTGGGGATCTGACACATTCTAAATAATGTAATTGCTATATAGGGCGTGTGTCTGAGTCTGTGCGATGTGCTGATAGGCTTCGTAGACCTATTACTGCGTGCCTGATACATACATATCAAACGATTTGTTGTGTGGATGAACTCCTCATGGGCATATGGTCTTAGTACCGTAATTTCGTTTGATAGGGTATCTGTACAAAACTCGGAGGTTTAGGGTCGTTATGTTATTAGTTGTCTGGGGATAGCCTCTCTGATCTTCTGCTGTAAGTCATTACGGACCTAGATCAGACAGGGTGTCTTTATAAAAGAGCTATATGCCAAATCCTAAAGTTACCGAATTGAGTAACTTTCCATGTTATATGATGATCAAAGTTTATCTATTACATCGTATTGATCATTGATGCAAATCATGATTAATATCCGTCCTCAACCTGGTATAGTGCATATGTTACTTTGCTGCATTAATTTGCTGACCTGTATACCTCTATGCATTATATCTTGTACAATTACAGACGACGAAAGCATAATCTCGCTTTACAATGAGTCTTTGTGCATTTACTTCTTGATACGGGAGTATGTCGTGTGCGTGGGAACCACAGACAATTGCGTTTATACTATAAATATCAGTATCAGTATAAAGCACTGCACAAAAGTCTGCATGTGAGTTTATGTGGATCACAATATCAGCAATTGCCAGATCACACATTGTCTTTAATGATAATAATTTCAAAAAGATCAACGGTGTGATCAGATTTCTCAAAAACTGATATGATCCCTTTACCGGAAATCCCAAAAATATTTACAGTTTTCATTTACATTTCTGCATTTTATTTTATCTTCAAAAATTACAAAACTCAAAAAGATTTTAGGTGTGTTTTAGCATAAACTTTAGAAAATCCAAAAAGATTTTTCTTTTTCATCTTATTTTTGATAACTGATGGTGGTTGATGTCGATTTTCTAAACCTTGATACACCATTTGAGCTTTGTAACTTTTAAAATGTGAAACATGAATGTTTGATGCTTAAAAGTTGGAAAATAATTGGACCGGGACTAGTTTTTGAGATTTGGAAAATTTTCAAAAAAATCCCAATTCTCATTCGCCCATTCGGTTGGTCGAATGTGGGATTTCACTTGTTCATTCGTATGTTTTGGTTGGGCGAAGGAGAGTGTTCTAGACAATTATCTCTTTCAAACCCTTTTGGCTCATTCATACCCTTTCAATAGGGTCGAAGGAGACAAAAGCTTCTCCTTCGTATGACTAAAACGGGCGAAGGGGCATGCCTATATATAACCATCTTCTCATTCGAACCTCAGTCATATTTTTTCCAGATTTTTACACTTAAACTCACCTTGTTGCTAGTTCATTTTATACCATTCCATTGTGTTCGTACATTCACACTGATCATTTTGCTATCAATTTTACAGGTTATCATCAAGATTTCAGGCTTTAATCCCTGTTTTACTTTACAAGCCCTAACTGTTCAAAAACGTTTTAAATCATCATAATTATCACAATTGATGTGTAGGGTTTATTGTGTGTGTGTTTTAGGGGGAGATAGAACCAAAAACATGGTTTAAAACTAGTCAGGTTGATCAATCATTGTTTAAACACTAGTTTTTGGGTGAAAACACAAACACAATTCATAATTGTTGAAACTGTTAGTTTAGAAATGTTTATCGGCATTATTAGGCCTGATTTCAATCAAATGGACATGTTTAGAATTATTAGATTTCAAAATTGAAATTTCAAATTTATGAACTGTTTCCTTCGACCAGATCGAATGGGCGAAGGAAGAAAATCATTTGGGCGAAAGAAGATTACTTGGGCGAATGAAACATTTTATCAAAACCATTACATTCGTAACTTGTATTTCTCATTCGTACCTATGCAAAAGCTCCTTCGTACCCCCGTTTAGGCGAAAGAGGAGTTTATGACCAAAAATTTTCATTTTGAAATTTTGACGATTTTTAACATGTGTTTTTGTTTGTTTTGCATAATTAACAATTTCTGAACAACAGAAGACGATGGAACAAGCAGGATCCTCATCACAGCCTGCTAAACAACTAGATTTTGAGAACGCGCACAACTGCTGTGCGTATCTTGGAGACGTAAAGAAGCACACAGAGTTCGTCGGCATCATTGATTTTCTAAAAAGAAGCAGGGTGATTGATGCCATTGCCACGCCGACAGTTATCTACAGAGATATGATACAGGAATTCTGGTCTAATGCTAAACTAGATTTCTGGAAGTGCGAATCTTGTTTGACTAAGCAAAATTCAAGGACAACGAGTAATTGTGTGCGAAGAGGATTTGAGGGAAGCATTGAATCTGAATGATGAACCGAAAGATCCAAAGGAGTTTACATTCATGGATCAGCGAAAGTGCTTCCTCAGGATGAAGTATAACGGACCAATCACTGACGGTTCGTTGCATAAAGGAAAACTGTGCCCACAATTCAAGTATCTGGCACATGTTTTGATTCACGTTTTCGGATCTGCAGCAGGAGGTTATGATTTAATGAGGAAGAGCATCAGTTCTATGATGGTTGCTTTAATATTGAACAAACCGTTCAATGTCTCTGGCATGCTGATGTCTCATTTACTGGAGCCCGTGAATGGAACGAGGAATCTGAAGTTTCTTTTATATCCTCGTTTTCTTCAAATGATATTTGATCACAAGTACAAAGAGCTGAAAAGAGATCCTAAACACATTGTTGTTCAGGAACACATGTCGTTGAATACACTAGCTAGGATGAAAGCTTATAAAGGATTGTCTGTTGAAGAACGTCCTCCAGTAAGACGTTCATTTGGACACCTAGCTAGAGTGGATTATAAAGATCCGGGTGAAGGGCTGGTGAGGAATGTAAACAGTGATTCTGATCAGGATAATCCTTTACATCATGTTGATCCTGACGCTAAGCGCAAGAGACAAGTTGTGAATGTTGGCGCAAAGAGTGGAAAGACAAAGAAACCAGAGATAAGGATTGAGGTTTCTGAACCAGAGAAAAAGAAAAGTACTCAAACAAGAAATAAGAGGATGGCGAAAAAGGGATTGAATTTAGTTGATGAAGCGTCTATTGATTCAGAAGAGACGATAGAGGAAGAACAATGGAATTCTGATGCTGAAACAGTAGAGACCACCATGCCCAAGGCCACTGAGGCTGGTGCGTCTGCTAGCCAAAATGTTGAAGATCAAGGGAACAAAAGTCCTATTCCCGTTGATGTAGAAGAGCTGGGTTTTAATGTTTAAGAGACGTTTGTTGGTTCTCCTGTGCAAGCTGCTAGAAAAGAGAAGAAGAAACAGGAGAAGCCGAGCATAAAGAGGAAGAAAGAGATAGAATCTTTGATAGCTGGTAAGAAACTGCCACCAGCTACAAGTTCTAAATCACCGGTTATTGCACCAGTTCATAAGAAGCAGAAGACTGCAACAACATCTAGCACACCACAAACTGAAGAAATACCGATGGATGATGTTAATGAAGCATTGAATAATGTGCTAAAGAAGATCAGAAAAGGTGAATTGCCTGATGCTGTTGAACCACCAAAGAAGACAAAAGTATCGGTGGATAGTGATATTATAACTGCTGTGAATCAGAGACTGTCTGAAATGATGAATCTGATTAACAAACAACAGACGGAGATTGAGCAGTTAAAGTCTAATGATAAGAAAATGCTGGAAGTCGTAGTCACATCGGCAGATGATAATGAGACTCTGAAGAAGACAATCAAAAGATTGAAGAGAGAAAATAAAAAGTTGCTGAAGCATGAGCAACGAAATACCAGAAGGATTATAGTTTTGAAGGAGGAGAACAAACAGCTGAAAAAGAGTAACAAGCATATGGATGATCTGATCAAGAACTTGTACTCTCAAGCTCCTCAACTTCAAGCTGGTGAAGTAGACAAAGAAAGAGAAGAAGATCAAGTTGATTATGAACTGTCTGATGAAGAAGAAGATGATGAACTTGATGAAGATGCTGGAAATGATACAAAGAAGAAGAAGAAGGATGATAAGGATGATGGAGGATCGGATGATGGTTCGAGTGATGGAAACGGCTCTGCATTTGATGATAGTAGTGATGATGATGATGACGCTGATAAATTCACATATGAGAAGCGTGACTCAGATAAGGGTGGTGAGTCGAGCTCTAAGGCTCCTGGTGAGAATGTTGATGAAGATATCTTCTGGAACGAGAAATTGCAGTCATTGTCTGAAGAGGATAAGAACAAGTATCGCCAGATGCTCACTGATCGAGTCTGGACGATCGACATGACTAGCAGGTTTCCAAAAATATTTGAATCGAACAATAAACTATTTGAGTTGGAGTTTGATGATCCTGATCTTGAGGATGGGGAAGTTTCTGCGGCAATTTCGAAAGAGATACTTGAAGGTTTAGCAAAGCAAGTAGGAAAGACTTTAGAAGAATTACTTGCTGACAACTTCATTCCTAAAATACCTGAGAAGGAAGCCGGGAATCATTCTGATGACCGTGACGTTCCTGCATTCGAGGAAGTTGAAATGGAAGACATTACGAGCGAAGAGTACCCACAATATTTCAGGACAAATCAAGATTGTGGATTCTCATTCTCAGATGAACTGCTAAACCATGCCGAGAAGCTAGCGAAAGAAAAGAGCAAAGTCTTTGAAGACGAAATCTTTAAAGGGCATGACAAGCCACGGTTCGAGCAGTCTGTCACACCCTCAAAATCCACTTGCGGAGTTTTACCGCGAGGTGCATGACAAACCAGGATCCAAGTCAACGACCACAATAAACAAATTTCAATGAACATATGCAATTTCAAAAACATAGTTTAAAATCCCCAAATACAGCGGAAGCTTATTCTCAAAACATAATCCAAAAGTAAACCAAATTATTCAATGTTCGAAAACCATGCAATCCTAACTAGACGCCGTGCAGACGCGTGCGCCCTAGTTCCGTTGTGCTACCTTAGCGACCTGAGAAAACATGTAAGAGTTACGTCAGCACAAAAATGCTGGTGAGTTCACAGGTTTGTAATTAAAGTACCAAGTTCAACCTGTCCATACTATATCAATTTGCAAACCAAAGTACGCTAGCTAGGCGTATGTTTTGTTACTTCTACGATTGGAAAACCATTACTAACTCGCAAACCAGATGTCGTGCCCGAATAGTAAACCTGTTCCTGTTTGAGACAATATGCACTCGCCGACCCTCCAAGCTGACGAGCGGGGTTGGTCACTCCCAATAGATCTATTCACATTTCCCCGTTGTGCTAACCCGCACATTCATGGTTTCCCCCGGGACTTCCAAAGATCGTATAGTAAACCATAGAAACCCATAGTATGACAGTTGTTACCAAAACATAAGTTTAACACATGTTTTCTCCCCCAAAAAGTGAAACCAGTTAAAAGAGGGGCCGTAAACTCACGTTAACGTGCAAGCAAAGAATCCGAACAGCAAGTAATATATGCTACCGACACCCTAATAATAGTGTCATTAAGTGAGTATAGGCGTAATATCATTACACCATATAACTCGTTTGTCCAAGGCGTTTTAAATGTTCAAAAGTGTGTATGCGACGCCTAGTGATTCTACATGCAATAGTAAACCCTACGGACTCGTTGGTTAATGAGTTGGTTACCATTAGTTTCTACATCCCGTATGTGTCACAAACAAGTGTACTTCAGTTATATGTCAATTCCAGATCGCCTAAGACCTCAATTAATCACATAAGCACATAATACACAATCTGTGTTTTCAGGACAGATTGTGCGCCATCAAAACGAATTCATTTAAAATTGTAAATCAGTAAGTTAGCCTCCCAAATTTTTACTGAATTTTCTTTGGGATTCACTTGACAATACCTATTTTTGTTTAGTCTTAAATCCAAACACAAAAATAATTAGAATTCGTCTAACTCAGCTATGTTCAGAAAACCCTCCTAACAGATCAGTTTGGTAAATAATTTCCCAAAAATTTTGTATTCATCCAAACGGGATGAATCTACTTGGAAAACTTGCAAAACTCCAATATTAACCTTCTGTAAAAATTTCAAAACCCAACTTTTTATAAAACTTGAGTTATGATGTTTCAAAGTTGACTCAGTTTGACACCCGAAATTCTGATCTGACCTATTTTCAATGAAAATTCCAAAAACGACTCATCCGGCGTCCAAAACACATGATTTTACCCATTATGAAAAGCTAAGACCAGGTGTGACCTAATCATGCAAGGAAAATACTAAAATCATTGTGTTAGGGCCGTGTTACAGCTCCTACAAGTTCAACTAATCATTCTGTCCAGATTTTAGTTTCGCCTAAATCATACTTTACTCGCCTACCGTGTGCATAAAAACAATTAACAACCATCAATTATCAACACACAACATTCCTAATACCTATTCCCATCAGATTCTATTATTAAACATGTCAAGATCAAAGCTTTAAGGATCAAAACACCAATAACTTGCGCAACAAGTATCCTATGATGTTACTAAGCGTTTATTAATATGTTTAATCCGTTTAATCTTCAAAAAGACTCATGTTTTAATGTTTCTTAAACCCATTCAGACCTGGACAAACTTGTTATATGATTTTTATAGTAAAAACACAAGGTAAAAGCGTAAGAAATCATAAGTTATACCCTTAGCTCTTCAAATCAATCAATCGCGCGCCTTGGAGCCTCCCAATTGATGATCTTGAGCCTTAGCAGGAGTTTTTTGTAACATCGCAAAATTTTCGAATTCTAATACGTATATTATTTTCATAATATGCCTAAGATTGATGTTCCGACCACACAACATATATATATAATAATAATAATAATAATAATAATAATAATAATAATAATAATAATAATAATAATAATAATAAAAAAAAAATAAGAAACTAGTAAGTTTAATCATTCCAGCAGCCCAAGCCTTTCAGTAGCCCATATACACAGCCCAGCAAAGGTAGCCACCAGATCTCCGGCCCACCTGGGATCCGGCCCACAACATGTCTGGCCCAACTCCAGCCCTCCATACCTGATTTACAAAAAAAAGGGGTGAGTTTTGCTTCAGCTTGGGTTCGAACCGGGGACCTTTTACACACAAACCACACGCGTCTACCACCTGGGCCACACCCTTCCATTGATTTTAATCCAACTTAATTTATATTTAACCCCACATTCACTTCTCCTTTTTCCCTTCTTCCTTCACGAACAGCGAACAGCAACAGAGTTGAATTTTTTTTTCCACTAATTCACTCAACCTTTGGAATGATTGAACCAAATTAATTTATGTTGACCTATTATATTTATTATCCCGCGCCTATTACACAAATTAGCAATCAATTATAACCAAATTTAGCCAAAACGCGTCAAACATTAAACGAGGTCAACGATTTGCCAAATTAACGATTCAGACTCGTTCACTATAAATTGGACATTCACGAACAATCACAATTCGCCATTTCATCTCTCTCAACCACTATTTCTTCTTAATTACACGCTATTCTTGTTCCACGATCGTATTTTGACTTTTGGTTTGACTTTCCAATCAAGATCAAATCTGTATTGTAAGTTGTTTTTTTGTTGTGGGTTTTGTTAATCGGCGTGTGCACGACATTAACCCCATGATTGATTGGGTTAATGTCGTGTGAATTGATCAATTGAATAATCTAGGGCTCTTAGTTATAATTGGGGAAGAACGATTTCTGCAGACTTTGTTTTATAATTAAAACAGAGCCAAGATTATCACCAACCGACCCGTAGAGCAGTTGGTGTGATCCCTTGTCATAAAACATGAACCGGCCAGATGGCCAGGTTCGAGTCCCACAAGCACCATCTTTTTTTTTTTTTTTTTTAAAGCTTAACTTATATATATATTCATTTATATATTTAAAATTCATTTTAAAATACCAAAACCCTTTTATAAATTCTACAAAAATTATATTATGTTAATCTGATGAAAAAGTTCAACACCCAATTTTTAGTTTTCAAAAATTTATTTATTTAATATATATATTAAATAAATCAAGTTTATTCCATTTTATTTATAAAAATCTATAAAAATGTCAAAACGATCTTATTAATTTCCACAAAAATTATTCTAAGTTTTCATAACAATAAACTTTTCTGAAATGATTTTTATTTCAGAAAAATCATTTATTTAATATTTTTAATCAATTTTTGTTAGATTTAATCATAATTAAATCATAATAAATTCAATTTTTATTATTTTTGCACCAAAATTTTATACAATTTATTTTTAAATATCTAGAACAGAAATATGATTTTTAAAATAATAATTATTTAATTTTAGTAATTTTAATTATTAAAGTTAAAGTTTGACAATTTGTAATAAATAGATTTAATAATCTATTTTAAAGAAAATAATTTTATAAAAATTATTTTTATACTTTAAACACATTCTTGTGACTATCTTAGATATAAAACTTATAAAAAGATTTTTGGTTATTTATTTACTAAATTTCTCTCAATTGTCGAATATTTTTAATAATAATCAAACGAGCGTTTATCCCCAATTCGAAGCCCTAGAACTTATACATTTGTAGACTTGATAGACTTAGACATATTTATTACCTCATTTTAGTGTGATACTTGATACATTTGGTCAACACAATTATCCAAATTTCTCAACAGATATAACATTTTACCAAGGTGAGTTTTACATAGCCTCTTTTCTATTTATCACCGTTTTTGGGGTGAAACATGTTACAACATCATTTATGCAATTCAATCATCAATGTGTCTATGTGTTTTCTATGTTGCATTATGTCTTGAGCATGATTAGAGTAAGCACTATTCTAGCATAATCATTAACTCCGTACAAGCCGACGGTATACATTGATAGATCTATTGGACTGACAATCCCACCCGGATACGTGCCTCCAACAAAGGTAGCGTGGGTGTTTGTTATCGTATAACATATTCAAGTGAACCATGAGCGTATGGGATGTATCATTTTATAACAGTCATCAGGGTTGGTTATGCACTCGATTTATTTGTAGTATGTTCTCACATATGGACTAGATTGACATGACACATGAATTGCACAACATTTTTATTCAATTGTCAAAAACCTATGTAATTCTCACCAACTTTTGTTGACCCAAAATATTTTCAAATTAACATGTTTCAGGTTCTATTTGCTTGACGATTTGAATTGATGCTTGAAGATATGTGTATAGTTTTATTCAATTTGATGTACAAATTCTAGAACAATTGAATGTAATTCATTTAAATTATTCAATGGAATTTATTATTCACCATGAGCTACTGAACAATCATCAATACGTGACATCCCGATGTTTCCGCCATCGATTGGGGTGTTACAGATTGGTATCAGAGCCATGGTTATAGGGAATTAGGTTATTAGAAAAATAATCTAGTCTATAACCATAGGATTTAACCAGTACTTGCTTCTTATACTTACTATTCTCTATCTCCCTCCCACTTCTTATCCCTACTTCCATTCCTACAAGAAGGTTGCTCTCCATCAGTGGATCTACTCTTAGACTAATAGGACAAATTCCTCAAGTTAAACCTGAACCCCCTTGAGATCTCGTTGAAGTTCTAGATCTTAATAACGAACACGTGCAATCTGGAAGGGTGAACGCCTGTATTCTGAGTCTTCTGTCTAGGCTGGCATTGCGCATATATCCCAATCAGACGAGGGACCCGGATGCCTACCTGGGAATTCTCGGGATGAGTGTTCACTTATAGGCTAAAGCATGTCTTCATATGTTATTAGAATCTAGAATCTTTGATAAGTCAACGTTTTCGTTTATTCGTTTTAATTAATGAATAAATGATTACATTCCTTATATTACCTCACACACTTCATGCCTCATTAAAAACTTCATTGTGTCCCTTACAGATCATGTCTCCACGTCGCAGCACTCTCCTTAACAATGGTGACAATCAAGATGAAGTCAATAGCAACGACCACAACACTAACCACATTAATGGGAGTGATGCCCAACTAGCTGCGATTATTTCCCAACAATTGGCGCAACAAATCACAACTCTGGTTTCTAACTTGTTGACTCAAGACATCCAAATGGATGGGAATGGCATTGGAAATGGCGTTGGAAATCACGAAAGGAACATGACCTTAGTTCGGAAAGGCAAGAAAACAAGTATCGTGGCCGCGGTAACTACCAAGAAACAGAAACGTAAGACCAGGGATCCTGATGTAAACCTCACTACCCAAGTTTCTAACAAGAAGCCTTATACGAGGAACTTTCCATTGTGTAACACATGCAATCGACATCATCCCACTGTTTCAGCGTGTCGCTTGTGCACCAATTATGGTAGGTATGGTCATCTGGTCAACACATGTCGCGAGACCCCAAACCCTAATCAACCTACCAACCCTGCTACTTTGGAGGAAGCAAAGCGGTTGGCTGCCACCTTAACAGACGATCATGTAAAGGCAGGAACCCTGACCCGGAAAAGGGAGAAGAAAACTGTTGCAAAAGATACTCCCCAACCTGCCGTTAAAATCAAAACTGAGGCCTCAACCAACGGAAAGCGCAAGGCCAGAAATTTTGCAAAAGACACCACTACCCCACCCAACAAGAAACAATATCGCGGGAAACTACCTAAGTGTGACACCTGCCAGTATCACCATCCAACCCAAGTGCCCTGCCGTTAGTGTACCAATTGCCAAAGGTATGGACATCTTGCGGACGCTTGCCGAATTCCTGCTACAAACACCCTTGCTGCTCCAAATAACCCACTTGAGACCCTCCAGCTACTTAATAGCAAACTCTACCATCTGAATGATGTTTATTTTTCTCTTTAATTCCATGTATTGGCATTTTATTTTCAAGTAATAAATTCAAGAATTATCATAACATTTGTGTGCATGCTTGTTTGAATGTGAACTAACTGCTATATCTATAATCATACTTGCTTACTTGTACAACAATTAGTTGATTACCAAACAACCTACTTAACGATTGATAGAGGTCATCATGTCTTTCCAACAGTCGGGAGAGGCCCTACCACCTGCTCAACGACTGGTGGAGACTATCAGACCTGCTCAACAATCGGTAAAGTCATAAAAGGACGCAAAACCCTAATGTAAGGTAAATTGGTAATTACGGTCCGGAACGTAATCATGAATTTACAGGTACATTAAGGTAGTGTGAAATTTTATCAAGAGTGTCGGTAGTCGACCAATTGCTAACCTAGTGTCTTCCTTTAACTTCGGGACGAAGTTCCTAAAAGTAGGGGAGACTGTAACATCGCAAAATTTTCGAATTATAATACGTATATTATTTTCATAATATGCCTAAGTTTGATGTTCCGACCACACAACATATATATATATAATAATAATAATAATAATAATAATAGTTTTCAAAAATTTATTTATTTAATATATATATTAAATAAATCAAGTTTATTCCATTTTATTTATAAAAATCTATAAAAATATCAAAACGATCTTATTAATTTCCACAAAAATTATTCTAAGTTTTCATAACAATAAACATTTCTGAAATGATTTTTATTTTAGAAAAATCATTTATTTAATATTTTTAATCAATTTTTGTTAGATTTAATCATAATTAAATCATAATAAATTCAATTTTTATTATTTTTGCACCAAAATTTTATACAATTTATTTTTAAATATCTAGAACAGAAATAAGATTTTTAAAATAATAATTATTTAATTTTAGTAATTTTAATTATTAAAGTTAAAGTTTGACAATTTGTAATAAATAGATTTAATAATCTATTTTAAAGAATATAATTTTATAAAAATTATTTTTATACTTTAAACACATTCTTGTGACTATCTTAGATATAAAACTTATAAAAAGATTTTTGGTTATTTATTTACTAAATTTCTCTCAATTGTCGAATATTTTTAATAATAATCAAACGAGCGTTTATCCCCAATTCGAAACCCTAGAACTTATACATTTGTAGACTTGATAGACTTAGACATATTTATTACCTCATTTTAGGGTGATACTTGATACATTTGGTCAACACAATTATCCAAATTTCTCAACAGATATAACATTTTACCAAGGTGAGTTTTACATAGCCCCTTTTCTATTTATCACCGTTTTTGGGGTGAAACATGTTACAACATCATTTATGCAATTCAATCATCAATGTGTCTATGTGTTTTCTATGTTGCATTATGTCTTGAGCATGATTAGAGTAAGCACCATTCTAGCATAATCATTAACTCCGTACAAGCCGACGGTATACATTGATAGATCTATTGGACTGACAATCCCACCCGGATACGTGCCTCCTACAAAGGTAGCGTGGGTGTTTGTTATCGTATAACATATTCAAGTGAACCATGAGCTTATGGGATGTATCATTTTATAACAGTCATCAGGGTTGGTTATGCACTCGATTTATTTGTAGTATGTTCTCACATATGGACTAGATTGACATGACACATGAATTGCACAACATTTTTATTCAATTGTCAAAAACCTATGTAATTCTCACCAACTTTTGTTGACCCAAAATATTTTCAAATTAACATGTTTCAGGTTCTATTTGCTTGAAGATTTGAATTGATGCTTGAAGATATGTGTATAGTTTTATTCAATTTGATGTACAAATTCTAGAACAATTGAATGTAATTCATTTAAATTATTCAATGGAATTTATTATTCACCATGAGCTACTGAACAATCATCAATATGTGACATCCCGATGTTTCCGCCATCGGTTGGGGTGTTACATTTTTGAAGTGAAATATTCGTGTGGGGCAGTAAGGGGGCGATTAGGGTTGAGTATTGTAACATTACGCATTTAAACTTGTACGTTACACGATCGTTTTTAATAAAAACGTCAAGTTTTATCCTTTACATTCGCATTAATTATTTTTGTCGCATTATTGGAACCTTAATACTATATATATATATATATATTATATGTGTTGTGTAATAATTATATCAAAAAAATAATTTTGCTCGAGCCGGGGTTCGAACCCGCGCCAAAGCCCAAGCCAACACAACACTTAACCAACTGGGCTAGCCATCAACTTGGAATAAACCCGGACGCGAATTAATCTTATACACACTTTGAACTCTTGACAGTGGACTTGAGAAAGTCAACTGCCTTACGCGTGATGAAGAATCAATCACAATAACTTGTGATTGATCCATATATGGCAATGATACACGATTACCGGCCCTGTATGACTTCGATTACACGCTAATTACAATCAATCATTGACCAATTTTGGATCCTACGCGTATAGACTTTAATAATTTGTCAAACCTTCCAATTAACCCACCCATCGATCCCCAGTATAAATTGATCGTCCCCAAGGCATAACAACTCGCTCATAATCTTTTCTCAACCCCCATTTGTCTTCAAAACACTCTGATTGTGCCTCACGATTACACAGTTGACTTTTATCTTTGACCGGCCAATCGTATACGAATCAACATTGTAAGTTACACTTTTTCTGTGGGTTTTGATCACCGGCGTTCACACATCAAAAGCCCTAACATCAATTAGGCCAATGAGTGTGAATCATGTTATTGCAGAATTTAGGGTTCGTGTAAACGATTTGGGGATAAACTGATTTTCCCACTATGTATTTATTTAATTTTAAACGGGTTTCATCACAACCACTGGCTTAGGCCAAGTGGTTGTGACTAAGGCTTGCAACCTCAGCCACCCGGGTTCGAGTCCCGGCTGTGGCTTTCCTTTCTTTTCTTTTTTCATTTTTAAACAACAAAACATTATATATATATATATTATACATTTAAAACTTATAAATTCATTTTTAAATATTAAAACCTTTTTATAAATTCTAAAAAAATTACATTTTTCAAATCTGAGTTAAAAGTTTTATTTACAATTTTTGGTTTTCTAAAATTAATTGATTTAATATTTATAATAATTAAATCAATTTTATACTAATATATTTTTAAAAATCCATTAACATATCAAAACAATTTTATTAAATTCTACAAAAATTATCCCGAGTTTGTATAAAGTTAAACTTTACTGAAATGATTTTTAATTCTGAAAAATCATTTATTTTATATTTTTAATCAATTTTTGTTAGATTTAATCATAATTAAATCATAATAAATTCAATTTTCATTATTTTTGCACCAAAATTTTATACAATTTATTTTTAAATATTTAGAACAGAAATATGATTTTTAAAATAGAAATTCTTTAATTTTAGTATTTTTGAATATTAAAGTTAAATATTGGCAATTTGTAATAAATAGATTTAAAAATCTATTTTAAATGAAATAATTTTATAAAAATTATTTTTATACTTCAAACACTTTATTGTGTACATTCTAAATTCAAATTTTATAAAAAGACTTTATTTTATTTAATTATCAAATTTCCCTTTATTTAATTAACATTTTATTTTAAATTCAACAATTGGATATCCCCAAATCGAAACCCTAGGATATACTTATAAACTAATTAGACATACACTTATTTATTACCTTATTATAGGGTGATATTTGGCATTATTTGGGCAACACTATTATTTCATCTTTTCAAGAAGTTTAACATTTGCTAAGGTGAGTTTTACATAGCCCCTTTTATTTATCACCATTTTTGGGGTGAAACATGTTATAACATCATCATTGCAATTCAATCATCAATGTGTCTATGTGTTTTCTATGTTGCATTATGTTTTGAGCATGATTAGAGTAAGCACCATTCTAGCATAATCATTAACTCCGTACAAGCCGACGGTATACATTGATAGATCTATTGGACTGACAATCCCACCCGGATACGTGCCTCCTACAAAGGTAGCGTGGGTGTTTGTTATCGCATAACATATTCAAGTGGACCATGAGCGTATGGTATGTATCATATTATAACAGTCATTAGGGTTGATTATGCACTCGATTTATTTCTAGTATGTTCTCACATATGGGCTAGATTGACATGACACATGAATTGCACAACATTTTTATTATCAAAAACCTATGTAATTCTCACCAACTTTTGTTGACCCAAAATACTTTCAAAATTAACATGTTTCAGGTAACAATGAAGCTGAGGCTTGAGTTAGCATGAGGATTTAACATGAAGTTTTATTTGAAGTTATTGAAGTTTTGTTATTTGATATCATGTATTGAATTCCTAGACATCATTTTATATTTGGATATTATGTTTGAATAAATTATTTAAAATTTATATTATACCATGTGCTACTGAAACAATCATCAATACGTGGCACCCCGATGTTTCCGCCATCGGTTGGGGTGTTACAGATTGGTATCAGAGCCTTGGTTATAGGGAATTAGGTTATTAGAAATAATCTAGACTATAACCTTAGGGACATAAACAGTACTTGCTTCTCTTACTTGTAACCCTAATTGCTTCCCTAATCCTATCCTTATCCTATGCCTTATATAACCCTAAACCTACATGTGACTACTCTTATTCGTCTGCTGCAATCCTGATCCACCATTAGATTAATAGGACAAAATCCTCAGGTTTAAACTGAACCCCCTTGAGATCTCGTCGAACTTCTTGATTTTAATAACGAACACGTGCAATCTGGAAGGGTGAACGCCTGTATTCTGAGTCTTCTGTCTAGGCTGGCATTGCGCATATATCCCAATCAGACGAGGGACCCGGATGCCTACCTGGGAATTCTCCGGATGAGTGTTCACTTATAGGCTAAAGCATGTCTTCATATGTTATTAGAATTTAGAATCTTTGATAAGTCAACGTTTTCGTTTATTCGTTTTAACTAATGAATAAATGATTACATTCCTTATATAATCTCATTCATTTCATTGTGTCTATTACAGATCATGCCTCCTCGTCGCAGCACTCGCAACAGCAATGGTGAGAACCACGAAGAAGGTGGTGATAACCATAACCATGACCAAGTTCCTAACCACAATGGTGTCGATGCTCAACTGGCTGCGATCATTTCTCAACAAATGGCGCAGCAAATCGCAACTCTGGTTCCCAATTTACTCGCTCAGGTCATCCAAATGAACGGCAACGGGAATGGTCACGGCAACGGCAATGGCAATGGAAATGGACCCCCAGCCTGCACCCTTAAACATTTCAACTCTTGTAACCCTCCAAAGTTTAGTGGTGAAGAAGGAGCTACAGGACTCCTCCAATGGTTTGAGGGTATTGAGAATACCTTCATCAACAGTGAGTGCCCCAACAACTTCAAGGTTCGTTACGCCATGAGTGTTCTCCATAAACGAGCACTCACTTGGTGGAATGAAGAAAAGCGTACTCGTGGGGCCGAGGTTGCTCTTGCTATGACATGGGACCAAGTCAAGGAGGTCATGAAGGAATAGTTTTGTCCTCGCAATGAAGTTAAGAAGCTTGAGGATGAGTTCCACACCTTAGCTCAAGATAGTGGGGAAAACCTTGCCTACAACACCCGCTTTCATGAGCTTAGCTTATTGTTGCCTCACAAAGTTACTCCTCTGCCGGTAGCCATCGAAAAGTACATCGGTGGTCTGCCCATGCAAATCCAGGACACCGTTTGGGGTAGGAATCCTGCAACTTTGGAAGAGGCCAAACGTCTGGCGGCCAGTCTTACTGATAGTCACGTGAAGAACGGTACTCTCTTCCGCAAGGGCACTAAGAAGACGGTTGCCAAAGACACTCCCCAGCCTGCAATTGAAGTCAAGCCTGAGACCTCAAGCAACAAAAAGCGCAAGGCTAGAAACTATATGGTTGCTGCTACTCCACCTGCTGCCCAGAACCCTGCCAAGAAACCATACACCGGACCTCACCCTTTGTGCAACACTTGCAAGTACCATCATCCAACACAGGTGCCATGTCGTTTTTGTACTAAGTGTCAAAGATATGGTCACCTGGTGAACGTCTGTCGAGCCCCTCCTACTACCCAAGACAACAATAACCCAGCTCCCAACCAACAAAACAACAGGCCTGCTCGTGGTCAATGCTACGAGTGTGGCAACCCTAATCACTACATCAACAACTGCCTTAATCGTAACCGAAACCAAAACCAAAACCAAAACCAAAACCAGAACCGCAACCAGAACCAAGGTGCTCGAGGTCGCGCCTACAATCTCAACGCTAACCAGGCTCGTGACAACAACGAAGTGGTGAATGGTACGTTTCTCATTAATAACCACTATGCATCCATATTATTTGATTCGGGAGCTGATAAGTCATTTGTGTCACTGAAGTTTGAACCTTTACTTAACTTACCCCACACCAATCTAGAGGAACCTTTAGTGGTAGAGGTAGCTAACTGGAAGTCTATTTCGATCGACTCTATTATTCGTAACTGCTTGATGAACCTCGACGATCATACCTTCCCTATCGATCTCATCCCCATGCATCTTGGAAGTTTTGATGTTATAGTAGGCATGGACTGGTTGTCAACTCATCGTGCCGAAATTCTGTGCTTCGAGAAAGTCATACGCATTCCTCTCGAATCTGGTGAGATTTTGAAGATCTATGGTGAGAAACCCTGTGGCGAGCTTAAGCTTATGTCTTGTACTACTGCCCAAAAGTACTTACGAAAGGGGTATACACCCTTCTTAGCTAACGTGATAGAGAAGAAGGACAAAGGCAAATGTATCCAAGACATTCCTATTATTCGAGACTATCCTGAAGTCTTTCCAGGGGATTTACCTGGTTTGCCTCCTGCTCGACAAGTTGGATTTCGTATTGATCTTGTTCCTGGTGCTAATCCTGTCGCTAAAGCTCCTTATCGTCTTGCACCCTCTGAGATGCAAGAACTTGCCAGTCAATTACAGGAACTTTCCGATAAAGGGTTCATTCGCCCTAGTTCTTCTCCATGGGAAGCCCCTGTCTTGTTCGTTAAAAAGAAGGATGGTTCTCTTAGAATGTGTATTGACTACCGTGAACTCAACAAACTCACCATCAAGAATCGTTATCCACTTCCTAGGATTGACGATCTCTTCGATCAACTTCAAGGAGCAACCCACTTCTCGAAGATTGATCTCCGTTCTGGTTATCATCAGCTTAGAGTCCACGATGAAGATATTCCCAAGACAGCGTTTCGCACACGCTATGGTCACTATGAATTCATGGTTATGCCTTTTGGGTTGACCAATGCTCCCGCAGTATTTATGGATTTGATGAATCGGGTTTGTAGACCCTATCTCGACAAATTCGTGATCGTTTTCATCGATGATATTTTGATTTACTCTAAATCAAAATCCGATCACGAGCAACATCTTCACTCTATCTTGAGTCTCCTAAAGAAAGAACAACTGTACGCCAAGTTCTCAAAATGTGAATTTTGGCTTAAGGAAGTTCAATTTTTGGGACATGTCATTGATATGAACGGAATTCATATTGATCCCGCAAAGATCGAAGCTGTGAAGAATTGGAGTGTTCCTACCACTCCAACAGAAGTCCGTTCTTTCCTTGGTTTGGCTGGTTATTATCGTAGATTCATCGCCAATTTCTCCAAGATCGCTGTTCCTCTCACTACCTTAACTCACAAGGGTAAGCCCTATGAGTGGGGACCTAAGCAAGAGGATGCATTCGAAACTCTTAAACTGAAACTCTGTGAAGCTCCTATTTTGTTTCTACCTGATGGTAATGATGATTTCGTGGTCTACTGTGATGCATCGAACCA
Organism: Ambrosia trifida; assembly: GCA_028751855.1. Lineage (NCBI taxonomy): Eukaryota > Viridiplantae > Streptophyta > Magnoliopsida > Asterales > Asteraceae > Ambrosia > Ambrosia trifida. The sequence continues at coordinate 71,453,374 of CM054127.1, read as the reverse complement.
GGGTCTTGGTTGTGTTCTCATGCAACGAGGAAAGGTTATTGCTTATGCGTCTCGACAACTCAAGACTCACGAAAAGAATTATACCACTCATGATCTTGAATTGGGCGCTGTTGTCTTTGCACTCAAGATTTGGAGACATTACCTTTATGGGACCAAATGTGTGGTGTTCACGGACCACAAAAGTCTCCAACATGTCTTCGACCAAAAGAATCTTAACATGAGGCAACGACGTTGGGTTGAATTACTTAACGACTATGATTGCGAAATTCGCTACCATCCTGGCAAGGCGAATGTTGTGGCTGACGCACTTAGTCGTAAAGAGCGTGTCAAACTACAATGTGCGAGAGTTCGTACTGATCTTCAAGATCGCATTCTCCATGCTCAACACACATCAGTCACCCAAGGTAACATGTACGATGAAATGTCTTGTGGTGCTGAAACTCAACTTGAAACCAAACCCGATGGTCTTCTTTATTTCCTTAATCGACTGTGGATTCCCGACCGTGATGATCTTCGTACTTTTCTCATGAACGAGGCTCATAAGTCTCGTTATTCTATTCATCCTGGAGCTGACAAGATGTACCAAGATCTTCGTTATTCTTATTGGTGGCCTGGTATGAAGAAAGACATTGCCCTATTCGTTGCAAAATGTCTCACTTGTTCCAAGGTCAAGGCTGAACATCAACGACCATCTGGTATGCTTGAACAACCAGAGATTCCTGTCTGGAAATGGGAGAGCATAGCTATGGATTTCATCACCAAACTCCCTCGTACACCCAAAGGTTTTGACAGTATTTGGGTAATCGTCGATCGTTTGACCAAATCAGCCCACTTTCTACCTATTCGTGAGAAGTATTCTGTGGAAAGGTTGGCAAGGATGTACGTAAGTGAATTCGTATGTCGTCACGGTATACCTTTGGACATTATTTCTGATCGCGATGGTCGTTTCACCTCTCACTTTTGGGAGTCTCTACAAGATGCTTTGGGTACCAAGTTGAACCTGAGCACTGCTTATCACCCTCAAACTGATGGTCAGACTGAACGAACCATCCAGACACTTGAGGATATGCTCAGGGCATGTGTCATCGATTTTGGTGGCGCATGGGATTCTCATCTCCCTTTGGTTGAGTTTTCATACAACAACAGTTATCACACCAGCATTAACATGGCTCCTTTTGAGGCACTCTATGGTCGGAAATGTCGTTCACCTGTCTGTTGGACTGAGGTTGGTGAAGCTCGTATTACTGGACCCGAACTAATCCAGGAAACCACAGACAAAATTCAACTCATTCAGGATAATCTCCTCAAGGCTAGAAGTCGCCAAAAGAGTTATGCTGATAAACGTCGTAAACCCTTGGAATTTCAAGTTGGGGACCTTGTACTACTTAAGGTATCCCCTTGGAAAGGAGTAATTCGTTTCGGTAGAAAGGGAAAGCTAGCTCCTCGATACGTAGGCCCCTTCAAAATTCTTGACAGAGTTGGAAAAGTGGCTTACAAACTTGAACTTCCACCTGAGCTAAGCAATGTTCATCCGACCTTCCATGTTTCGAATCTCAAGAAATGCTTAGCGGATGAGAACCTTCATGTTCCTCTTGAGGATGTGCAAATTGATGAAAGCATGCACATTATCGAGAAACCCATTGAGATTGTTGATACTGGAGTCAAGAAACTCAAGCGCAGTCGTATTCCGATCGTTAAGGTTCGTTGGGAATCTAAACGAGGCCCAGAGTTCACTTGGGAACGTAAAGACCAGATGAAGTCGAAGTATCCACATCTTTTCCCACCAGACTCTCCAACTCCAACTTCGGGACGAAGTTCCTAAAAGTAGGGGAGACTGTAACATTACGCATTTAAACTTGTACGTTACACGATCGTTTTTAATAAAAACGTCAAGTTTTATCCTTTACATTCGCATTAATTATTTTTGTCGCATTATTGGAACCCTAATACTATATATATATATATATATTATATATGTGTTGTGTAATAATTATATCAAAAAAAATAATTTTGCTCGAGCCGGGGTTCGAACCCGCCCCAAAGCCCAAGCCAACACAACACTTAACCAACTGGGCTAGCCATCAACTTGGAATAAATCCGGACGCGAATTAATCTTATACACACTTTGAACTCTTGACAGTGGACTTGAGAAAGTCAACTGCCTTACGCGTGATGAAGAATCAATCACAATAACTTGTGATTAATCCATATATGGCAATGATACACGATTACCGGCCCTGTATGATTTCGATTACACGCTAATTACAATCAATCATTGACCAATTTTGGATCCTACGCGTATAGACTTTAATAATTTGTCAAACCTTCCAATTAACCCACCCATCGATCCCCAGTATAAATTGATCGTCCCCAAGGCATAACAACTCGCTCATAATCTTTTCTCAACCCCCATTTGTCTTCAAAACACTCTGATTGTGCCTCACGATTACACAGTTGACTTTTATCTTTGACCGGCCAATCGTATACGAATCAACATTGTAAGTTACACTTTTTCTGTGGGTTTTGATCACCGGCGTTCACACATCAAAAGCCCTAACATCAATTAGGCCAATGATGTGTGAATCATGTTATTGCAGAATTTAGGGTTCGTGTAAACGATTTGGGGATAAACTGATTTTCCCACTGCTTAAATATGAGTCTGAGGCGGTTTAGACCCGTCAGGGAGATTCGAGCGGCCGCTCGGAGCCTGTGAACGGCCGCTCACAGGTCCGAGGCGCGCGCTTTTGCTTCGTTTCGCCTCCCGACGCGTTATCCATCGACGTTTTCGTTATTTCGGACCGTAACAAGTGTAACCCCATGCGTTAAGACCCTAATCAACCTCATGCTCCACTTTTAATGATTTTTATTAACGTGTTAGGTTTAGGTTCACATAATCACGTATGGTTTTCACATAAGTTTGTCAGATATCACCGAGACACATAAGTTTATTATTCACCAACGTTCGAGGTTCACTAATCATGTAATCACATATTACTAACCCTAGTTAAGTATAATATACGCGTGACTCGCTAAGGTAGACTTTAATCTAGACAACGTTGTTAACCAGAATTTGCCGGGTGTCACATCATCCCCACGTTAAAAGAATTTTCGTCCCGAAAATTGCACAAGTACCAAAAGGAATAACAAATGAAACAGACAAAAGATAGAAACCAAGAGAGGGATTTACCCGAGTTGTCACATCATCCCCACGTTAAAAAGGAATCTCGCCCCGAGATTCATTCAGCTGCAGTGGTAACATATCTCGATTCGAACGCTACCTTAGGAAAGAGATGAGGATACTTAGACTTCATCTGATCCTCCCGTTCCCAAGTGTACTCTGGTCCCCGGTTCGAGTTCCAGCGAACCTTAACAATGCGAATCTTGCTATGACGTAGGCTACGAATCTTGTAATCAAGAATCTCAACAGGTTCCTCCACAATCCGAAGACGATCATCAACCTTGATCTCTTCCAATGGAACAATAAGAGACTCGTCAGCCAGACACTTCTTTAAGTTGGATACATGGAAGACGTTATGTACGTTTCCGAGCTCCGTCGGTAAATCAAGACGATATGCCACCGGTCCAATCCGTTCCAGGATTGTAAATGGGCCGACATACCGAGGGTTGAGTTTGCCACGCTTCCCAAAGCGTATGACGCCCTTCCACGGTGAAACATTCAGAAGTGCTTTGTCATTAACTTGGAATTCCAATGGCTTGCGACGCTGATCGGCATAACTCTTCTGCCGATCCCGTGCCGCTGCCAACCGATTACGAATCTGTACGATCTTTTCTGAAGTTTCGTACACTAGCTCAGGCCCAGTGAGTTGACTCTCACCCACCTCAGCTCAACAAAGAGGAGACCGGCATTTCCGCCCGTACAGTGCCTCGAACGGAGCTGCCTTGATGCTCGTGTGGTAACTGTTGTTGTAAGAGAATTCTACTAACAGTAGGTGGGCTTCCCAACTTTTGCCAAAATCGATCGCACATGCCCGCAGCATGTCTTCTAAGGTTTGAATCGTGCGTTCACTCTGAACGTCAGTCTGTGGGTGATAAGCGGTACTCATGTCTAGCTGGGTACCCAAAGCCTTGTGCAAAGACTTCCAGAAGTGAGAAGTAAAGTGGGAGTCACGATCCGAAATAATAGAAACCGGCACCCCGTGCTTAGAAACAACTTCCTTCAGATAAAGACGAGCCAAACGATCCATGGTGTCGGTCTCCTTAATAGCGAGAAAATGGGCTGATTTCGTCAACCGATCAACAATCACCCATATCTTATCATTCCCGCTCGGTGACATAGGTAGTTGCGTGACAAAATCCATTGTAATCCGTTCCCATTTCCACTCCGGAATTTCAGGTTGTTGCAAGAGACCCGACGGTTTCTGGTATTCCACCTTGACTTTAGCACAGGTCAAGCATTTGCTCACGTATGAGGCTATATCCGACCTCATGTTTGGCCACCAGTAAAGCACCTTTAGATCTTGGTACATCTTATCCGAACCAGGATGAATAGAATACCGGGACTTGTGAGCCTCATCTAAAACAAGCTCCCGAAGTCCCCCAAATAAAGGAACCCATATGCGTTCTGCGAAGTAGTGCAGGCCATCAAGCCTTCGCTCGAGGTGCTTGTCGGCACCGTGCATAGTCTCAGCTTTAAGGTTTTCCTCCTTCAAAGCTTCTAACTGAGCAGAACGGAGTTGGTCAGGTAGAGAGGAATGCGACGAGGATTAATTGATTCCTTCCTGCTCAAGGCGTCTGCTACTATATTCGCCTTGCCAAGATTGTACTTAATGGCGCAATCATAGTCGTTCAGAAGTTCAATCCAACGACGCTGTCGTATGTTCAAATGTTGTTGGTCGAAAATATGTTGAAGACTCTTGTGATCGGTGTAGATGGTGCATTTGGTACCGTACAAGTAATGTCTCCAAATTTTCAACGCGAAAACCACTGCACCCAATTCCAAGTCATGGGTGGTGTAGTTCCTCTCGTGCACCTTGAGTTGCCGAGAAGCATACGCAATCACTTTCTCGCGTTGCATCAACACACAACCGAGACCATGAATAGAAGCATCACAGTAAACAACGAAATCATCAGGGCCTTCAGGCAAGGACAAAATAGGAGCAGAACAAAGTTTAGACTTCAGTTTTTGAAATGCTGACTCTTGTGGTTCACCCCAGGCGAATTTTCTATCCTTCTGAGTAAGAGTGGTGAGGGGTTGAGCGATCTTCGAGAACCCCTTAATGAAACGACGATAATAGCCCGCAAGGCCTAGGAATTGCCGCACCTCAGTTGGCGTCTTTGGTGCTTCCCAGTCCTTGATCGCTTCGATCTTAGTTGGATCGACATGAATTCCTAGTTCATTAACCACATGTCCTAGGAACTGAACTTCGCGTAACCAAAAGTCACACTTTGAGAACTTAGCGTAAAGTTGTTCCCGTCGCAAAAGTTCCAAAACCAAGCGCAGGTGTTCCTCGTGTTCGGTCTTGTTCTTGTAGTAAATCAGGATGTCATCAATAAACACGATGACGAACTTGTCAAGATACGGTTTGCAAACGCGGTTCATCAAATCCATGAAAACCTCCGGTGCGTTTGTGAGACCGAAAGGCATGACCAAGAACTCAAAATGGCCATAACGTGTACGAAAGGCAGTCTTTGCAACGTCAGCTTCCCTTACGCGCAACTGGTGATAACCGGACCTCAAATCAATCTTAGAGTAGTAGCTAGAACCCTGGAGTTGGTCGAATAGATCATCAATACGTGGAAGAGGATAACAGTTCTTGATGGTCACTTTGTTCAATTCTCTGTCATCCACACACAATCGAAAACTTCCATCCTTCTTCTTAACGAACAGAATCGGGGTTCCCCAAGGGGAAGAACTTGGTCTAATGAAACCCTTGTCCAAGAGTTCCTGTAACTGACTGGACAATTCCTGCATCTCGGGAGGTGCAAGACGGTAGGGGGCCCGAGCAATAGGAGCAGCTCCCGGTACAAGATCAATACTTGTTGATGCATTTGCGACTAAGGATTGGATATGATATTACTAACGTATGTTAATAAGTAGCCGAATGTGATTCTGATGGGCCGAATGTAGATGGATATGGGCGAAGGTGAGATAAACTGGGCGAAGGTAGATACTGACTGGACGAAGGAAGATGGACATGGACAGAAGACCACATTCGACCACTGCAAGTGGGCGAATGTGGAAAACTCTCACATTCGACCTACAGAAAGGGGCGAATGTGCAGACATTATATATAGGTTTTGAGTTTTTGATTATGTAAGTGTGTTATCATTTTGTGTCCAGGTTCTGTGCAGGTTCAGTAGTGTTTTGAGAAAGTGTCATTGTGTTTCTAGATTAACATAAACGTTGTAATTGCTTATTAATTGAAAGTTAATCTATGAAAATGAAGTTGAAAATGATCTTGATTGTGTCGTGATTAGCATCTTATCAATTTGTTCAGATCTAGGGATTCCGCACCTAGATTTGTGACTTGTATGATCATAATATCCTGTTTTAGATAAAATCCAACGCTCACAAAGTGGTATCAGAGCTTAGAGGATCATACAACATCAAATTCGATAAGATCAGAGTTGATTTGGACATGTTTTAGATCAATTATCATCTGTTTTTACAAAAACTCTTATAAAACATAGTTTTTGATCGATTTCAAGGTGATTTTGTGGTTAAATTCAAGTTTTCCAAGACTTAAAGTTGTTCCAAATCAAATCCGAAACATAACCTGATCAAGATCATTGAATTCCATGAACTTTTGAAAATCTCAGATCAAAATAACCGTTTTTCAAACAATAACCGTTTTTCAAAAGTGAAATCTGCTGATATGGGGCGAACCTGGAACCTGGACTGAGTTAGTGGGCGAACCTGACTGAAAAAGGGGCGAACCTGAGAGTTGAGTGGACGAATCTGAAATTCTTGTTGAAAAGTTTCACATTCGGGTAGAAAAATCCACATTCGACCGTTTTCATTCCGGGCGAAAGTGGAAAGTGTGATTGTGTGAGTTACATTCTGGTCAGTTTCACATTCGGGTATCACTATTTGGACGAAGGTGAAAGAAAAGGGACGAGAGTGTGACAGAATTGGACGAACATAGAAAATTTGGACGAAAGTACCAATTTTCGGGCGAATCGAGGATATTTTTTTTCTGAAAAATTTTTCTAAGTGTTGTGATTTTCAGATTTTAATCATGTGGCGTTATCAGACTACTCAGGGATCAGCACCAACACAACCACAACAGCAGACAATGGACCCATGGACTGTTGCAGCTCAAAAGACGAACACGCAGTCCTCACAACCACTGAACTACATGACTACATCAAGCACGATGCCTCAGAATGTAGCACATCCAGCTTTACAATCAGATTATTGGGGAGTAGCTGCAGCGGCGGTAAATACTCAAACCACTAACGCTATCTCTACCTTGATTAAGGATTTGTCTACAGGTAGTGGAACTCGGCCACCTAAGCTCATGGATATGCAAGAGTACAACCAGTGGCACACCATGTTCAAGATCCATCTGGAGGGCATGGGAGTTGAAGGAGCTGAGGCGTGGAGCATGATCGTCAAAGGATATACAGCACCGATTCTGGAGAATACCGGTGAGTTGATTCCTCTTGAGAGCTTGGCAGAGGATGAAAAGAAGAAATACGTGGTGGAGAAGAAGGCGTTCTCTCAACTGACACAGGCAATCACAAGTGACCTGTTGCATCAGTTTGGGACATGTACAACGTCGAAGCAGCTTTGGGATAAGCTGAAGAGGAAGCATGATGGAAACGAAAAGACTAGGAGTTTGAGAATGGAGGAGTTGGTTAAGGAGTTTGATAATTTTTCGTTTATTAATAATGAAACTTTGAAAGAACTAACACCAAGATATATGCATTTATTGTCTGAATTGTCTAGCTATGGTGTACAGATTCCCATGACCAAGCAGGTTGATAAGTTTGCAGATGCTTTGCCACCACAGTGGGATCAGCATGTGGAGGTACTTAGAGAAAAGGATGCTTATCAATTTTGGACCATTTCAGAATTTATTGAGAAGTTGGAGAACAAAGAGCTGGAGGATAGGAGGAAAGCTAGGAGGTCGCAGATTCCTCAGAATCCAAGTCTGTATTTTGGAGGTACTTCAGTCTCAGCTGGAAACTCGAGCTCTGGAAGTGTTGCACCACATGTTGCATGCATTTCTAATGTCATGGATCCATCAAAACCAACCACCTATACACCACCACAATACAATTCCTACACACAACAACCATCATACACACCACCACAATATACTTCCTACATTTCACCAGTCTCTCCAATGCAACAAGCTAGTTTTTACACCGCTAACCAAACACAACAACCATCAAACCAAATTACTCAACATAAACAACCGATGGTTTTGGATACATCCAACTTAGGAAACGTGACTGTGGAGGTTGCTCAGCAACACATTGCATTAGTCTCTGCTATGGTTTCATCATACAATGGATTGGTTGCTAGTCAGATTGGGAACAACAACCTGACCAACGAAGACTACGCACAGATCGATAAAGAAGAGATGGAACTCATAGACATTCAATGGGCGTTTGCGAGTATAATGAGGAGAGCAACAGAGTTTATAGAGAAAACTGGAAGGACTGACTTGGCAACTTCTCCCAACACGACCTATGGTTTCAATAAGGAGAAGGTTACATGTTTCAATTGTGGAGAGAAAGGACACTTCAAACGGGAATGCACCCAGCCACCTAAACAAGGTAACCGAAATCCCTTCAATGCAAACTACCAGAACCGTCAACAAAACCAAGTTTCTTACCAAACCAACAACAACTACCAAAACCGAAACTTTAACAACCAAAACAGACAACCAAACACACAAAACCAGATTCAAAACCAATCTCCTAATCACCCAAACCGAACAGTTGTACCGATCACTACACCTACTGAGACTCAACAGAATGCGGGTCAAAACCAAGCTTTGGTTACTCAGCAGGATGAGAGGTTTGACTGGTCGGGTATGCAAATAGGGGTTGAAGAAGTAACTACTGGTGGAAATGTGGCTTGTGTTGCCTATCAGGTTGATTTGGAAGAATCAATGGTAGTTGATGAGAAGAAAGAAACTGAGGAGAGTGAGAGTGATGATTCTGAGACAGAAATGGAAGTGGAGAGTGAACCTGTTGAGGTTAAGGCTGAGGAGAAGAGATCTGGGATGGTGATTGATTCAGTCTCTGATGTTTCCGAGGAGTGTAAATCAGTCTATTCAGACTCTGAGAGCGAATCAGACACAGAGGGAAGTGTTGATTCTTTGGATGATGATATTGACCAGTTGCTGGCAGAAGCTGATTTCTTGATGACGAGGAAGTCGTGCATAGCTGATGATGCTTTCACCAAGATCGACTACTCAAAGTTTTTCACTGGGAAGGAAGCTCATTTTGCTTTGATGGCCATGACCGAACCGCCAAAACCTGTAAGTTCTGAATCTAGCACTGATGTCATGAGTGATAAATACTGTGGGACTTGTGATAGGTTGACAGAGGAGAATAAACAACTCCGAATTTCACGTGATAGTGCTATTCAAAACTGTCAATCTACTCGCAAAGAGTTAAATGCTTTTAACAAAGTATTAGATGGCTATAAAAAGGACATTTCTGACTTGAAAACTACTTTGTCATTGAAACAATTGGCCATAAATAACTACATCAATGAAATTGAAAACACCAAGTTAGAAATGGCTGCCATTAAATGCTTTGCTGAAAAGGTTAACAAGAAGTTAGAAAGCTATAAGAATGTTGCTTATGTCGTGGATCATATAATTGATGATAACACCACCAATTATAAGTCTGTACCATCTCCGGTTCTTTTTGAGAACCATAACTATCATCAAGTGATACCGGAGAGTTCGGTGAAATCAGACTCATCATCAGATATGGAATCTAATACCTCGAGTATTGGTGAACCATATCCTGAAGATGTGAGACCGATTTTGGGCTTGAACAATGAGGGTGTTTATGCTGAGAGTGATAGTTCTGACTCAGATAATGATGATACTGGTAGTGATAAATCTGATAATGAATGTGAGATTCCAAAAGAAAATCACATCATTACTACCGAACCAGTATCACCATCTGATCATATTCATCCGATGGCAAAAGCTATTCATGACAAGAAGTCTAAAAAGCTTGATGTTAAGAAAAAGAATGATGTTAAGAATGTTGTTAAGAATGTGATTGAAAAGAATGAGCTGAATGAAACCAGTGACAAACCTGTAAAGGTATTTTATCGGATGGAAGGATCCGATAAAATCATTGCTGATGAGGAGTTTCCGATTAAAAACGTTAACTATTCTAAACTTGATAAAATCTGGCAAGAAAGCACAATTTGGTTTCCAAAACATGAAAGAACCAATGAAATTCCACCAGAAATCTTAAAGAAATTATTTTCTGAAACTCCTCAAGAGCCAAAAATACATGTCACTGAGTTCATTCGACCTGATGATAAAGCAAATGGTTTTCATGAACCTTCTTACTCGAAAGGACCACTTCCTGAGAGTTTAAGAAATCAACAATATAATGATCAATTTCCTGTAAAAACATTTGCTTCACCAAATGCTCATTATGTGTTTGAGGAATATAGAAAGTGCTTTAAATGTGGAGAACGCGGGCATTTACTTGCTCAGTGTCCATATGTAAGGCACAAGAGACATGAAGTTGAGGTTAAGAATTCCTTGAAAAAGCCGATTGATCATTACATTCCACCGCATAGACGGCCTGTTCCTCAACAACAACATTTTCAAAATCAAAACAATTTTCAAATGAGGAACAACCGTCCATTTCATTATGATCGGAGGAATCGGATGGCAATGGAACAATCTTGGAGAAAACCAGTGGTGAACACAACAGCTGATAGACAAAAGGTTCCACAAAAACCAATTGTCAGGTCAAATGTTGGACCTAAGTCTGTTCAATCAGATAAGGTTGCTAAGAAAGTTACTTTCAGTAACAATGTTCAGAAACCTATTGAGAAACCAAAACCTCAAATCCGTATTCTCAAAAGGTCTGAACAATCTTGGACACCTAATGGTTCTCCAGGAGCCTCTACATCAAAGGTGAGTGATAAGAATGAATCTGTTTTGAAAAATCAGAAAACGATTGATTCAAAACAAAAAGATGTTGAAAAAGTCATTGAGAATGATTCTTTGAAAGCCAAAGTTCAAAGGCCCAAGACTCAGGCTTGGGTCCCCCGAAAGAACTAATTGTTTACTTTCTGTGTGCAGGGAGCTTCAGTTGGCCCTATTAGCAGTCTCTGGATTGTTGATAGTGGAGCTTCAGGCCACATGACGGGGGATTTGGCGTTGCTGTTTGATGTGAAGAATATCAATGGTGGATATGTTGCGTTCGCGGGAAATAAAGGAGGTTATATAACGATGGAAGGGAGCGTGAGTAATGGGGTTGTGACTTTCGAGCGGATATCTTATGTCAAACAGATAGACTATAATCTGTTGAGTGTCAGTCAAATATGCGACAAACAATTTTCTGTGCATTTTGATGACAAATCCTGCTACATCCTCAAACCGGGCTTCAAGATTCCAAAGGAGTGGGTTATGTTGATGGCACCTCGAGTCAACAATCTTTACATTCTTGATATGTCTAAGGCAATGACACCACAGGGACAGATAACATGCTTTCTTTCCAAGGCGACCGAAAAAGAATCAATAATGTGGCACCGCAGGATGGGGCACATTCATTTGAGAAAGATGAATCAGTTAGTGAGAAATGGACTTGTCGACGGAGTTAACGTGAAACATTTCCATCTGAACGACAAGTGTGTAAGCTGCATGAAAGGAAAACAACACAGACAATCCCATAAATTGAAGAAGGTTAACTCTGTTGAGATGCCGCTTGAGCGATTGCACATGGACCTTTTTGGACCAGTCAAGCGCAAAAGTCATCTTGGGGAGCTTTATTGTTTAGTCGTCACTGATGACTATTCACGATTCTCATGGGTGATGTGTTTGAAGAACAAAAGCGACACCTTTACCAACTTACAAGTTCTGTTCACTCGGCTGGAGAATATCTACAACTTGAAGATCAAAAGGATCAGGAGTGACAACGGGACGGAGTTTAAAAATGCAAAGATGGATGAACTTTGTGAAAGCAAAGGGATACATCATGAATATTCAGCTCCGTATACCCCGCAACAGAACGGTGTTGCTGAGAGAAAGAATAGGACTCTGATTGAGGCTGCAAGAACAATGCTCGCTGACTCAAATCTTCTAGTAATGTTCTGGAATGAGGCGATTTATGCAGCAAACTACACATTAAATCGAGTTATAACAGTGAAGAAGTTTGGAAAAACATCTTATGAACTGTTACACCGACGAAAGCCCAATTTAGAGTATCTAGAACCATTTGGGGCGCCATGTACGATGTTGAATCCAAGCGAGAAGTTTAGTCCTAAAGCTGAAGAGGGATATTTTGTTGGATATGCAACCCCGCTCAAACGGGTATTCAACAAGCGAACTCGTCAAGTGGAGGATTGGGCAAATGTGGAAGTTCAACGTTATACACAAAATTTGCAAGGCACGGGCCCTGATTGGATGTTTGATTACAAAGATTTCTTTGAGTCATTCAATCTAGATAGCCTGGTTGAAGAAGCTGTGATCAGATTACTTTACGAATGTGAAAACGCGGCAACTTCACCGTTGATGCGTCCAATTACCGTAAACCCCCCACCAGCTTCTAGTGATACCAGTGTTCCTACTCAAGAAGAAGAGTTGTTTCAAGAAGCTTCAACTTCGTTAGACACTTCAGAATCTGAAGATGAACAATTTGAAGAAGCTGTTATTGAAAATGCAGAGGACTTAGAAGAGCAAACTGTGAACCCAGCTCCAAATACAGATGTTGCTTCATCATCTAACACGGGTAATGATCAGGATGCTACAGAGAACTTGACTGCTCAGACGGGAGTGATTGTACCTGTTAATCCGGAATCTCGGATTCATCGTATTCATCCGCTGGAGCAAGTGATCGGTGATCCTGGTAGTGGAGTGATGACCAGAGGGCAGCTTAAAAGTGTCAATACGCCAGAGAGTTTTGGTGCTTTAGCTTTGTATGCCAAAATTCAGAAATCTGGTGACCAAAATGATTGGTCGTTTGCATGTTACGTGTCCCAGGTAGAGCCAAGGACATACAAAGACGCTTTGCAAGAAGATGCTTGGGTTGAGGCGATGCAGGAAGAGTTATTGCAATTCCAGAAATTAGGAGTCTGGACGCTCACAGATTTGCCGCAGGGACGAAAGAAAATTGGCACTAAGTGGGTGTTTAAGTGCAAGAAGGATGACCGTGGAGTTATTGTAAGGAACAAAGCCAGATTGGTTGTGCAGGGTTTCCATCAGATTGAAGGAATTGACTACAACGAAATCTATGCACCAGTAGCACGAATGGAAGCTATTCGGATGTTCCTTGCGTTTGCTTCGTATAAGAAATTCAAAGTCTATCAAATGGACGTCAAGAGCGCATTTCTGTATGGTAAAGTCAAGGAGGAGGTTTATGTCGGGCAACCACCGGGCTTTGAGGACCCAATCCACCGGGACAAGGTCTACGTGCTGAACAAAGCTTTATATGGTTTGCACCAGGCTCCAAGACAGTGGTACGAGGAGCTAAGCACATACCTCATTTCCAAAGGATTCAAGCGCGGCCTTGTCGATTGTACCCTCTTTACGAAGAAGACGGGAGATGACTTGCTTCTAGTACAGATTTACGTTGATGATATTATATTTGGTTCAACTAACGAACTCTTGTGCAGGGAATTTGAAACTGTTATGCAGGAGAAGTTCGAAATGAGCGCTATGGGAGAAATGCAGTTTTTCCTCGGCTTACAGGTGGATCAAAGACCTGACGGGATCTTCATTCACCAGACGAAATATGTTGCCGACATCTTGAGCCGATTCCAGATGGAGGATTCTAAGCCGATGGATACCCCGATACAACCCAATCACGGGATTGGAGTCGACGCTAAGGGGGAGCTGACAGACCCATTTACATACAGAGCAATCATCGGATCTCTGATGTATTTGACAGCGTCTCGACCAGATATTTTGTATGCAACGTGTCTCTGTGCGCGATATCAATCGAAGCCGAAACAAAGTCATCTGACGGCGGTCAAGCGTATCCTTCGATATCTGAAGGGTTGTCCATCAAAAGGACTTTGGTACCCTAATGATGATGATTTTGATTTTATTGCTTTTAGTGATGCAGATTGGGGCGGCTGTGACAAAGACAGCAAATCAACAACAGCCGGTTGCCAGTTTTTAGGGAGCAGGTTAATTACCTGGCAATGCAAGAAACAGACTTCCGTCGCACTGTCTACATGTGAAGCCGAGTACATTTCAGCCTCGAGTTGCTGTTCTCAAGTGCTCTGGATCCAACAACAGATGGTCGATTACGGTTTGCAGTTTCTTAAAACCCCTATACACTGTGACAACGAAGCCGCAATTGCTTTAACTAAAAATACTGAAAATCATTCTAAAGCTAAACATATCCGGATTAAATATCATTTTATCCGTGACTGTTATGCTAAGGAATTGATTGACATGGTCAAAATCCATACTGACTACCAACGTGCAGATTTGTTTACAAAAGCTTTTGACAGATCCCGCTTTGAATATCTTTTGAAAGTAAACAATATAAAGGAAAAACAGGACTAATCGGCTCCTCGGTATATCATTTTTCATTTTTAGTTTTAGTTTTAAATTTTTGCTAATTGGGAATTTCTCTTTGCTAATTGGGAATTTTTCTTTACTTTCATAATCCTCAAAGAAGTTGATGCTTTCAAGGGGGTTATTCAATCCTCAAAGAAGTTGATGCTTTCAAGTGGATTGTTTCTTTCAAATTTTTGTTTTGTTTTGTTTTTCAGAAAATTAAAAACCCAAAAATATGTTCTTTATTTTAGGGGGAGTCTTTTTATCAGAAAAACCAAAAACATTGAAAAATTTTCAAAATACCTAAAAAAATTAGAAAAACCCAAAATGATTTCCTGGATAAAAAGAGGAAATGATAGTACATCAGTGGGGATCTGACACAGGCTAAAGAATTGTATAGTTTTAATGAGACGTATGTTGATTACGTGTGATATGCTGATAGGCTTCGTAGACTTTATATTGCGTGCATTAGTGATACAAACATAACAAACTACGCATTTGTGGATGAACACCTCATGGGCATATGGTCTTAGTACCGTAATTTCGTTTGATAGGGTGTTTGTACAAAACTTGGAGGTTTAGGGTCGTTATGTTATTAGTTGTCTGGGGATAGCCTATCTGATCTTCTGCTGTAAGTCATTACGGACCTAGATCAGACAGGATGTCTTTATAAAAGAGCTTTATGCCAAAACCTAAAGTTACCGAATTGAGGAACTTTCCATGTTATATGATGATCAAAGATTATCTATAATATCGTATTGATCATTGATGCAAATCATGATTAATATCAGTCCTCAACCTGGTATGGTGCATATGTTACTTTGCTGCATTAATTTGCTGACCTGTATACCTCTATGCATTATATCTTGTACAATTACAGACGACGAAAGCATAATCACGCTTTACAATGAGTCTTTGTGCAGATTACTTCTTGATACGGGAGTATGTCGTGTGTGTGGGAACCACAATGTGTTAGTCTAATACATCTAATTCGTATCATTTT
Source organism: Ambrosia trifida (assembly GCA_028751855.1). Classification (NCBI taxonomy): domain Eukaryota; kingdom Viridiplantae; phylum Streptophyta; class Magnoliopsida; order Asterales; family Asteraceae; genus Ambrosia; species Ambrosia trifida. The sequence goes on along the minus strand of CM054127.1, from coordinate 71,437,681 downwards.
AACGCATTGCGTAATTGTCTGCATGTGAGCTTATGTGGACAACAATATCAGCAATTGTCGTGTTACATATTGTTCTCTAATGATAATATTGAACCAGATCAACGCTGTGTTCAGATTTCTCAGAAAACTGATATGATCCTCTTACCGGAAATCACAAAATGTTTACTGCTTTCATTTACTTTTAATGCATTTTTACTTTGTTGCATTTTACTTTTATTGTCAAAAAGTTACAAAATCCAAAAAGATTTTAGGTGTGTTTTAATATAAATTTCAGAAAATCCAAAAGATTTTGCATTTCTGTTTTATTTTTTTGATATCCGGGGATGCTTGATGGTCAATTTCTGAGATTTGATAACACCATCTGGTCTTTGTAACATTCAAAATGTGAAAATTTGGATTTTGGAAGCTTAACGGATTGAAAAATGTTGAACGGGATTCGAATTCGTGATTTGGCGAAATTTTCAGTTTTTCCATTTCACATTCGCCCCTTAATTGGGTCGAATGTGGAAAAACTCTCTCTTTCGACCGTTTTTCTTTTGGGCGAAGGTGGAATTTTCACCTCCGGGTGTGATTTCCACTTCCGGGTACTATGTTTCACCTTCGTGTCTTTCATTAGGGGCGAGTCGTGTCTTTAAAACGGACGAATGTGATTCCTATCCACATTCGTCCATCCTTACCGGTCGAAGGTGGCACCTTATAAATAGCCTTGTCACATTCGTATTCTCATTCTGATATTTTTTCAAATTTTCTCTCATAACCAGACCTTGTTGATCTTATTCTTTATGTGTGTGCATTTCATTCCCTTGTCTTTGCTGATCATTCTAAGCCTACTTTTACAGGTATTGGACAACAAACAAGATCAGATTTGATTGTTTACGGACCGGACCTAGGGTTTTCAATCTGGGGATTCTTGATGTTTAATGATGCATGATTTTGTTAGCCGATCAATATACATAGGTTTTAGGGGGAGAGTATGGAAGGAATTAGGATTATTAAGTGTTTAGATAACAGATTTGATCGTTTGAACTTGATGAACCCTAATTCCAATTGAAAACCAATGTAAATTGATGTTTTGTTAAAATTGATTGTAAACGAGTGTTTGTCGGCACTGATAGTACACATAGGAATCAAAATCACAAGTTAAATACAACAATGGCAAATTTTCAAAATTTGGGGGTAAAACAGGTTCCACCTTCGGTTCTTAAACCGGGCGAAGGTGAGAATTTTTGGGCGAATGTACCCAATAATGGGCGAATGTGACTTTTTATCAGATCATATTCACTTTCGTCCATAACAATTTCACATTCGACCAACAAAAACTCACATTCGACCACTTTGATATGGGCGAATGTGCAGATCAGTTTTGACCAAAATTTTATATTTTTGTCGTTTTTGTGTTTTGACGCGTTTTATTGATTGTTATATGCAGATGGCTGAACAACCAGAGAATATTGACGCTCCAGCAGTGAATGTTGAGACTCCAGCAGAGATAGCTGTTCAAGATCCAGTTCCCGCAGCTGAAACATCTACACCGAGCAGTTGGTCTTTCGAAAGATCGCACAACTGTTGCGCGTATTTAGGAGACGTGGAGAAGAACACAGAGTTCACTGGCATTATTGAGTTCCTAAAGAGGAGCAGGATCGTACATGCTCTAGCCACACCTACTATCATTTACAAGGACATTATTGAAGATTTTTACCAGAATGCTAAGTACGACTACTGGGATAATCAAACCATTATCAAGAGCAAGATTCAGGAGATTGACATGTTCTTGACTGAAGCCGACATCCGGGAAGCTTTACAGATTAAGTTCGAAGATAGAGAAGATCCCAGGGAGTTGTCGTGGACTGAACAGAAAGCGTGCTTCTTAAGAATGAAATACAAAGGTCCTATCACTGACGGATCGATGTATAAGGGGAAGCTGGGAGTGCAGTACAAGTACTTTGCACATGTTCTGATCCATGTTTTTGGATGTGTTAGTGGTGGCTATGACGTGATGAGGAAGAGTTTGAGTTCATTAATGGTTGCGTTGACACTCAACAAACCATTTAATGTTTCGGGGATGATACTTGACCATATGTTGGAGATGTTGAAGGGTATAAAGTTCAAGAAGTTTATGTTGTATCCAAGGTTTCTAATGATGATCTTTGACCATAAATATCCAATGTTGAAGAAGGATCCGACAATGATTCTAGGTCAGGATCACATGAATATTAGAACCTTGATGAGGATGAAAGGTTATAAGGGTGTTGCTGATAATGAGAAACCACCCAACAGGAGATTGTTTGGAGCTTTGGCTCGTCCGGATTACACTGATCCAGGCAAGAACAAAGCTAGACATGATGATAGTGACTCAGATAATGACGATCCCTTAGTGTATGCTGATTCAAGCACTAAGCGGAAGCGTCAAGTAGTCAATCCTGGAGCCAAAAGGAAGGGCAAAGGAAAGGCTATTGATCAGGGAAGCACAAAGCAACAGTCTGCTAGAAAGAAATCGACTGCAAAGAAAGGTTCGAGTTTGGTGGATGAAGAGTCTGTGGATTCGGAAGAGACTGAGGTTGATGAACAGTGGGATTCTGATGACGAGAACGTGAGGACCACCAAACGTAAGGCCACTATGGTTGGTGAGTCTGAATTATTGAATCAGTCGATAGAAGAGTCTGAGAGGAGAAGGAAATCGGTTGAAGATGAAGGTTTGGGAGTTGATTTAGCTGAGTTGAGTGTTGGTGACACTGTAGTGGTGAATTTGCCTAAGAAGTCAAAGAAACAAAAGACGATGGCAAAGAAATCAAGTGTGAAAGAACTGAGAGAGAAGGAGTTGGCTCAGTTGCTGAAAGGTAAAAGATTGCCTGATGCTGGAACACCTTCCAAGCTATCTTCGCCAGTTGCTAAGAAGCAGAAGAAAGGAAAGGAGGCAGAGACTTTACCAATCGATCAGTTTAATATCGATATGGATAAAGTGCTCGATATGTTTAGGAAGCCTCAGAAAGAGAAAGCTGTTGAAGTTGAGCCCTCCAGATCAAAGTCAAAGAAAATGACTGTTGATGATGATGTGATGAAACAAGTCAATAAGAAGATGGAGGATATGATGAAAATGCTGATTGCTCAACAAGCTGAAATCACTAAGTTCAAGCAAAATGAGGAGAAGATGCTCCAGATTGTAGTTGCTTCAAAAGCGAATCAGGATGATATTAATGAAAAGATTCAGTTGTTAGAAGCTAAGAATGAAAAGCTTGAGAGGAGATGTGATAGAAATAAGAACAAGATCAAACTGATCAAGGCCGACAACAAAGAATTGAAGAAGGAAAACAAACGGCTTTGTGGTTTGATTGAAGAGTTATATAGCAGAGCACCTCAATTGAAAGAGGGTGAGGAAGATGAAGAAGATGATGAACAGAAAATTGACTATGAGTATTCTGAATCAGAGAAAGAAGATGATGATGATGAAGAGGATGAGGATGGTTCGGATAAAAGTGATGATGACAACAATGATGATGATGATGACAATGATGATGATGATGATGGTGCTGAGGGTACAGGACAGAAGAAGGGTGATGAGCTTAGCAGTGGAAGTGATCATGAAGGAGGAGATGACACTTCTAAGTATACTTATGAGAAGAGAACATCACAGAAGAAGAAAGATACTGGAGAATCTAGTTCCAAGAAGAAAGGTGAGAATGTAGATGAAAGTATCTTTTGGAACGAAAAGGTGAGATCTCTTTCTAATGATGCTAAGCTGATATACAAGAACATGTTGGAGAAGAGGGAGTGGACCATTGAGTTCACTGGATGCTTCACTGAAATATTCCAGACTGATGATCTGAGATACGAGCTGGAATATGAAGATCCAGATCTAGAAGAAGGGGAACTACCTGCATCTGTGGCGAAAGAAATTTTAGATGGTCTCGCACAGAGGGTAGGTAAGACATTTGAGGAGTTCATGATGGATGAATCGATTCCTGATATTCCTGAAAAGGATATGGGAAATCATTCTGATGATGTGCAAACTCCAGAAAACAATGAGGTTGAGATAGAAGATATCACTCATGAGGAATTTCCCCAGTATTTCAGAAAGGAAGATAAAAACGAAGTATTTCCTGACTTCACAGAGATACCAAACAAGTCAGCGAAACAAAAAGCGAAGAGAAGAAGTGAGGAGTTTGTTGAGAAGGTATTTGGTGATGAAAAGAAAGATTCTTCCAACCAGTCTGATGAGTTGAAGAATTATCTGAAGAAGTTGAAGGAGATGGATGAGAACCGACCTAAACCTGAAGCTCAAGGTAACTTCTATCGATTTCATAATGCCAAGTTCAAAGGCAGAGCTCTCGGGTGGACTTATCTTGGCAGACTGAAGTGCATTGCAGCTAAATGGGAAACCGGAATTCTGTATTTCAACAGATTCTGTGATTTGCTTACTCTACCGTATTGGGCGGTGAGAGATTTATGCAGATTCCCGATGTCTGGAGCCGAGGTAAATGGATCGCATGTCGGTTGGTGCGCAGACAAGTTGGTTTGGGAAAGTCGTACACGATGGAAGAGATTTCAGCCTCAATATCCCCGCAGAAAAGTTCATAGGGATATTGATCCTCAAACCAACATGAAGCGTGTGACGTTGATATACAAAGCACCAAATGTGATGAGAAAAATACCATTGATGCCTATGCCGCAGCATTTCAGTGCTGATTTCATATTCTGGTATTATGATTGGAAGAAGGCAGAAGCAGTGATTGTATTGAGGGATGGAAAGGACAAATACAAGCATGTTCATGTATTTGATCCTATGTGGCTGATAAACTGCACCTTCGAAGACATCATCATGTTGTTTTATAATCCGATTTACTATGAACCGAACGACTTTGCTCAGGCGAGGAAGTACACTCAAGTTGTGGGAGTTTGTTTTGCGTATGATATAAACGCTGGAAGCAACTTGGAGGGGAAACTTGGCAAAACTGTGAAAATCGCCAATGTTTCAAAGCCTGTGAAGAAAACATTCGAGCCGCCTATGACTGATGAGCAGAAGAAGCAGCTTAGAATCAAGCTGATGAACAGGACGATGGATTATCAAAGAAGACTATCCAATCAATAGTCGAGGGGGAGTTTGTTGATGCATTTGCGACTAAGGATTGGATATGATATTACTAACGTATGTTAATAAGTAGCCGAAAGTGATTCTGATGGGCCGAATGTAGATGGATATGGGCGAAGGTGAGATAAACTGGGCGAAGGTAGATACTGACTGGACGAAGGAAGATGGACATGGACAGAAGACCACATTCGACCACTGCAAGTGGGCGAATGTGGAAAACTCTCACATTCGACCTACAGAAAGGGGCGAATGTGCAGACATTATATATAGGTTTTGAGTTTTTGATTATGTAAGTGTGTTATCATTTTGTGTCCAGGTTCTGTGCAGGTTCAGTAGTGTTTTGAGAAAGTGTCATTGTGTTTCTAGATTAACATAAACGTTGTAATTGCTTATTAATTGAAAGTTAATCTATGAAAATGAAGTTGAAAATGATCTTGATTGTGTCGTGATTAGCATCTTATCAATTTGTTCAGATCTAGGGATTCCGCACCTAGATTTGTGACTTGTATGATCATAATATCCTGTTTTAGATAAAATCCAACGCTCACAATACTGAACTCAACCTGACGATGGGGAGGAAGACCAGATAAATCATCGGGAAATACATCAGGAAACTCGCGTACAACAGGAATATCGTCGATCTTCTTCTCATCGGTAGAGGAAACAGATAAAAGTGCCAAAACGGCCGAATAACCCTTTCGAAGATACTTAAGGGCTTTCATGCTGGAGATGAGATTTAGCGGAGCACCGCCCTTGATACCGTACACAGAAAGGAATTCTCCATCAGGGAGGGGAATCCGAATAATCTTGTCATAACAAACGATCTCAGCGTGATCAAAGACAACCAATCCATGCCTACAACAACGTCAAAACTACCCAAAGGTACCGGCATAAGGTCGATGGGGAAAGACAAACCCGACAACTCTAGTTGACACTCCCGAAGGATACAAGTAGCTTAAATCTTTTTACCGTCAGCCAACTCAATTACATACTTAGCCTCTAATGGCTCGGGTACTACATCTAGCAGTCGACTAACTTCCATAGATATAAAACTTTTATCAGCACCGGAATCAAATAAAACACTAACAGAGCGATTATTGAGAAGGAATGTACCGGTAACTGTGTCAGGATCATGTCTAGCCTCTGCGGCTCCAATGACGAAGGCACGTGCATTCCTGCCACCGCCCCCGTTGTTCCCGTTACCGTTTCTATCCCTCACATCCCCGCCCTGCTTCAGTTTTGGGCACTCCTTCTTGTAATGCCCAGTCTCCCCACAGTTGTAACAACCCTGTTTTCACGTAGTTCCTTGAGCAGTAGGAGCCGGGGTAGTACTTGGGGCCTGGGTCGATGGAAGTGTCGCCCGACAATCTTTAGCAAAATGCCCAAGTCACTGGCAGCGATGGCAACGATTACGGTCGCAGTCCCCCTGATGATGACACCCACATTTGTTGCACTTAGGTAATTTCCCCGCATAACCACCCGGTTTGGTACCAGAAGAAGAAGAACCCCCGCTATCGAATCTCTTACCCTGTTGTGCTGGTGCTGGCACAGATCCTTTCCCCTCATTATCCCATTTACGCTTGTTATTCTCCGGGGCCTTGACAGTCGAACCCTTAGCAGGCAAGATACCCTCATTCACCTTCAAGTTTGTCATCCTGTGAGCCGATCGGACCACCTCTGAGTATGTAGGAAGATTCCCCGCAGCCACCAACCCTGCGATCTCTGGTACTAGCCCCGAGATATAGTGTTCAATCCTCCTGTATTCTGGCACATGCAGATCAGGACACAGCACTGCCAACTCATTACGCCTTACCGTATACTTTTCAATCTCTGACCCGGTCATCTTGAGGTTCCACACCTCATGCTCTAGCTTCTGAATTTCTTCCCTTGGACAGTACTCTCGCTTCAGTAGTTGAACAAAATTTTCCCAAGGCATAGCATAAGCCTCCCCTATACCCATATTCTGGGTGATATTGTTCCACCAGGTCAAAGCAACATCCTGGAATAACGCAGCACCATACTTGACTCGATCCTCTGGGAGACAGTTGCACATCAGAAACACTGACTCCACCTTTTCTAGCCACCTGAGCAAGCTCACCGCACCCTCAGTGCCAGAGAATTCCTGGGGCTTACAGTGCCGAAACATCTTGTAGGTACACATAGGTGGGGGTGGGTTAACAGGACCACCTGAAATGAAACTCATGAGAAACCACGAAGGATGTAACAAAGTTCACCAATGAGGCAAAAGTGGATAAGTCAACTTACCACCACCATTGTGCCCTAACTGAAAGGCAGCTTGCAGCAAGTTGTTCAGATCTTCTTGTGTTAGGTTTACACCTCCACGACCACCACCACCACGACCACCACCACGCCCACCAGCGCGGCCACCTCCACGTCCTCCTCGTACTCCAGACATGATTCTGACCAAAAGGACGAGAAAATTTAGTTTCACAGCTAATGGTAACCACTAGCGTTCACAAGATCAAAGCTAGATCCAACCCAGGACTATCCATTCAAACCCAGAGCTCACTAGGGCTTTCATGCATTTCGGTTTATGATTTTGTGTGCACCCAAAATGATAAACCGCTCTACATGGTCCTCCAAGTGTTCTCCTAGTTCAAAGTTCAAATCACCGAACATAGACTCTTAGCTATACACCGTAATGCTACGTTAATTTATGGCAAGTGTTTCTATTGGAGTATGAAAGGGAGATGTCCGAGCCTTGGACAAATCTCAAGAGTACACGATTTACCCCAATATACCACACTGCCTAGAGAGCAAGTAACCCGACCTAAGATAGAACGGATGATGTAACATAGGATGGTCAGATGATTTAGAGACACTCCGACAAGGCCATACGTAATCCACCATAATGTTTAGTACTATGTGATCGTCTAGTGTGTGCGACTCGGCTATAGACTAGACTCTACATGCAATCCTAGTTCACTATAACCATTGGCTCTGATACCAATCTGTCACACCCTCAAAATCCACTTGCGGAGTTTTACCACGAGGCGCATGACAAACCAGGATCTAAGTCAACGATCACAATAAACAAAACTAAATGAACATATGCAATTTCAAAAACATAGTTTAAAATCCCCAAATACAGCGGAAGCTTATTCTAAAAACATAATCCAAAAGTAAACCAAATTATTCAATGTTCGAAAACCATGCAATCCTAACTAGACGCCGTGCAGACGCTAGCGACCTGAGTTCACAGGTTTGTAATTAAAGTACCAAGTTCAACCTGTCCATACTATATCAATTTGCAAACCAAAGTACGCTAGCTAGGCGTATGTTTTGTTACTTCTACGATTGGAAAACCATTACTAACTCGCAAACCAGATGTCGTGCCCGAATAGTAAACCTGTTCTTGTTTGAGACAATATGCACTCGCCGACCCTCCAAGCCAACGAGCGGGGTTGGTCACTCCCAATAGATCTATTCACATTTCCCCGTTGTGCTAACCCGCACATTCATGGTTTCCCCCGGGACTTCCAAAGATCGTATAGTAAAGCATAGAAACCCATAGTATGACAGTTGTTACCAAAACATAAGTTTAACACATGTTTTCTCCCCCAAAAAGTTAAACCAGTTAAAAGAGGGGGCCGTAAACTCACCTTAACGTGCAAGCAAAGAATCCGAACAGCAAGTAATATATGCTACCGACACCCTAATAACAGTGTCATTAAGTGAGTATAGGCGTAATATCATTACACCATATAACTCGTTTGTCCAAGGCGTTTTAAATGTTCAAAAGTGTGTATGCGACGCCTAGTGATTCTACATGCAATAGTAAACCCTACGGACTCGTTGGTTAATGAGATGGTTACCATTAGTTTCTACATCCCGTATGTGTCACAAACAAGTGTACTTCAGTTATATGTCAATTCCAGATCGCCTAAGACCTCAATTAATCACATAAGCACATAATACACAATCTGTGTTTTCAGGACAGATTGTGCGCCATCAAAACAAATTCATTTAAAATAGTAAATCAGTAAGTTAACCTCCCAAATTTTTACTGAATTTTCTTTGGGATTCACTTGACAATATCTATTTTTGTTTAGTCATAAATCCAAACACAAAAATAATTAAAATTCGTCTAACTCAGCTATGTTCAGAAAACCCTCCTAACAGGTCAGTTTGGTAAATAATTTCCCAAAAATTGTGTATTCATCCAAACAGGATGAATCTACTTGGAAAACTTGCAAAACTCCAATATTAACCTTCTGTAAAAATTTCAAAACCCAACTCTTTATAAAACTTGAGTTATGATGTTTCAAAGTTGACTCAGTTTGACACCCGAAATTCTGATCTGACCTATTTTCAATGAAAATTTCAAAAACGACTCATCCGACGTCCAAAACACATGATTTTACCCATTATGAAAAGCTAAGACCAGGTGTGACCTAATCATGCAAGGAAAATACTACAATCATTGTGTTAGGGCCGTGTTACAGCTCCCACAAGTTCAACTAATCATTCTGTCCAGATTTTAGTTTCGCCTAAATCATACTTTACTCGCCTACCGTGTGCATAAAAACAATTAACAACCATCAATCATCAACACACAACATTCCTAATACCTATTCCCATCAGATTCTATTATTAAACATGTCAAGATCAAAGCTTTACGGATCAAAACACCAATAACTTGCGCAACAAGTATCCTATGATGTTACTAAGCGTTTATTAATATGTTTAATCCGTTTAATCTTCAAAAAGACTCATGTTTTAATGTTTCTTAAACCCATTCAGACCTGGACAAACTTGTTATATGATTTTTATAGTAAAAACACAAGGTAAAAGCGTAAGAAATCATAAGTTATACCCTTAGCTCTTCAAATCAATCAATCGCGCGCCTTGGAGCCTCCCAATTGATGATCTTGAGCCTTAGCAGGAGTTTTTGGAGTGAAATATTCGTGTGGGGCAGTAAGGGGGCGATTAGGGTTGAGTATGGGGGTTGCATGGGGGTTAAGGATGCTTAAATATGAGTTTGAGGCGGTTTAGACCCGTCAGGGAGATTCGAGCGGCCGCTCGGAGCCTGTGAGCGGCCGCTCACAGGTCCGAGGCGCGTGCTTTTGCTTCGTTTCGCCTCCCGACGCGTTATCCATCGACGTTTTCGTTATTTCGGACCGTAACAAGTGTAACCCCATGCGTTAAGACCCTAATCAACCTCATGCTCCACTTTTAATGATTTTTATTAACGTGTTCGGTTTAGCTTCACATAATCACGTATGGTTTTCACATAAGTTTGTCAGATATCACCGAGACACATAAGTTTATTATTCACCAACGTCCGAGGTTCACTAATCATGTAATCACATATTAACTAACCCTAGTTAAGTATAATATACGCGTGACTCGCTAAGGTAGACTTTAATCTAGACAACGTTGTTAACCAGAATTTGCCGGGTGTCACACAGTCAGAAAGCTTGAAAGAGTTGTTGAAGAAGTTGAAAGAAAAGGAAAACAATCATCTGAAACCTGATATTCAAGGAAGCTTTTACAAACTTCACAATAGGATTTTCAAAGGTCGTGCATTGGCCTGGAAGTTTGTTAAAGAGTTGAGATGCTTCGCAGTAAAGTGGGAGAAGGGGATCTTGTATTTCGACAAGTTTCATCACTTGAAGACCCTTCCTTATTGGGCAATCAGAGATATTTGTCGTCACCGTCTAACGGGAGCGTCAAATAGTCAGATTACTTACTTTGCTGAGAATATGACTAGAGAAAGCCGAACCCAGTGGGACTTGTTTACACCACAATGTCCAAAGCGTATTGTTCATAAGAAGGATATTGATTTGATAACTGGTATGCCCAAGGTGACTTTAAAATACAAACCACCGCGAGTGTTGAAAAAGATTCCTTTGATGCCTATTCCACAACACTTCGCCAAAGACTTAATCTGGTGGTATTATGATTGGAAGATTGCAGAGGCCGTGATTGTGTTGAAAGACGGAGAGTCGAATTACAAGAAAGTGCATATCTTTGATCCCATGTGGTTGATAAACTGTTCAGATGAGGATATTATCATGCTGTTCTATAATCCGATCTATTCAGATGCAAAAGATGCTGAGCAAGCAGGAAAGTACCAACGTGTGGTATTTTTGTGCTTTGCGTTTGATATCAATGCTGGATGTGATTATGATGAGAAGTTGGGAAAGTATGTGGAGAAGCAAAAGGTGTCTGAGCTGAAAACGAAGAAGCAAAATCAATTTCATGAACCGGTGTTGACAAGAGAACAAAGAATTCAAAGACACATCAGACTGATGAACAAAAGGATGGACGAAGAACGACGAACACAATCCAAGCAATAGTCGAGGGGGAGTTTGTAGATGCAAAAGTGCGACTAAAGCTTTGGATTTTATAACATAATATGTTTTGTTGATATCGAAGGTGCGAAGGAGAGTTTTAAGAGGTGCGAAGAAAGCATGAAAGGTGCGAAGGAAGCAATGTGGACGAATGAAGATTTAGATTATAGTAGAACTTGGTTCGACCGGTTGATTTGGGCGAACCTGCACATTCGCACAAACAGTTTGGGCGAATGTGCAGTCTATAAATAGACAAGTTTGATTTTTTAATGTAACTTTTGATCATTATTATTCCCTCCACTTTCAGAAACTCTCTCTAGTGTTTTGTTAAACTTGTTTATCGTTCATACCTTGATTGTATCTATATTTCAACGTGTAAACAACTGTTTTATTAATGAAAACGTTTGAAAATGATGATCTGTGTGTTTGAATCTGTTTGATTATTATTTTGTGATAGTATTAGGGTTTCCGCACCTAAAACTAACTTGTTTGATCAAACTTTGTTTGTTATCGATCCTTTCACACACATACACTGTAACGTTTTGTATTTTTTTATTATCCTTGTACTTATAATTCTTTAACAAATCATTGGATCTCGACAGTTTTTGTGTGTTTTAAAAATTTTTCGCAACATTTTTAGCCTTGTGTAATATATATATATATATATATATATATATATATATATATATATATATATATATATATATATATAATGGTTATATATGAAAAATGCTTCAAAAAAAACACACCACATAAACCACTGAGCCATCTTGCCTTTTCGTGACAATATACTGAAACAATAAGACTTAACACATTCCTTTAATTAACCCAGTTAACCAACAGAAGACAACCATGATCGATCCATCCAAGTGATTCTAACTCCTGCGTTTTATATACTTGATTATGTATGGAATGTTTTTTACTGGTCTTTCAGCGTATTCCCCACGCGAAAATTCATTCAAAACATACCAATTATAAGACAATTACGCTTATTATATAAGGTATGGTTCAAACTTACCAAATAATCCAATTCATGTATTAGTCTATAAATTGAACCCTTCCGTGGAACCTAAACTCCTCGAAAACAAAAACCCCACTTCCAATTTCCACAAACAATTCGTTTTTAAGCCTGAAGCATACGCGTTTTACTCTTTTTGTTTGACTTGTCATTCTTCTTCGATTCTGTCCTGTAAGTTGCAATCCTTTACGTGTTTTCAACCTTCGTATTCACACGATTTATTGTGAGCGTTGGATTTTCGCTAAAACAGGATTATTCGATCATACAAGTCACAACACCAGGTGCGGAAACCCTAGTTCTGAACAAATTGATAAAACACAAATTACGACACAATCAAGATCATTTTCAATATCATTTCATAGATTAACTTCATTCAAATAATCGTTTACAATCAGTTTATGTTAATCTAGAACACACACACTATTTCTCAAAAACACCTCTGAACCTGATCTGAACCTGGACACAAATGACAACTCTCTTACATTATCAAAATCACAAAAACTATATATAGGCACTGCACGTTCGCCCATTGCAACTGGTCGAATGTGAGTGATTTCCACATTCGCCCATTCTAAATGGTCGAATGTGTCTTCATGATCATGTCCATTCTTCCTTCGTCCCTTTATCATGTACCTTCGCCCAGTCTTTTCTACCTTCGCCCATTCAAAACTACATTCGTCCATACTTATTTACCTTCGGCCATCACTAACATGTGTTAATTATGTATATCCAATCCTTAGTCGCAAAACGCATCAACAAACTCCCCCTCGACTATTGATTGGATAGTTTTCTCTGTTGGTCCATTGTCTTGTTCATCAACTTGATTCTGAGCTGTTTCTTCTGCTCAGTTGTCATTGGCGGCTCAAATGTTTTCTTCACAGGCTTAGATACATTAGCTATCTTCACAGTCTTGCCAAGTTTACCCTCCAAGTTGCTTCCAGCATTTATATCATACGCAAAACAAACTCCAACCACTTGCGTATACTTTCTCGCTTGAGCAAAGTCATTAGGTTCATAGTAGATCGGATTGTAGAACAACATGATGATGTCTTCAAATGTGCAATTAATCAACCACATAGGATCAAATACATGAACATGCTTGTATTTATCCTTTCCATCTCTCAACACGATCACCGCTTCTGCCTTTCTCCAATCATAATAACAAAAGATGAAATCAGCACTAAAATGCTGTGGCATCGGCATCAACGGTATCTTCCTCATCACATTAGGTGCTTTGTAGATCAAAGTAACACGCTTCATATTGGTTTGAGGATCAATATCCCTATGAACTTTTCTACGGGGATATTGAGGCTTGAACCTATTCCATCTCGTACGACTTTCCCAAACCAATTTATCAGCACACCAACCGACATGTGATCCATTTACTTCGACACCTGACATTGGGAATCTGCATAAGTCTCTAACCGCCCAGTATGGTAGAGTAAGCAAGTCACAGAATCTGTTGAAGTACAGAATTCCGGTTTCCCATTTTGCAGCAATACATTTCAGCCTGCCTAAGTAAGTCCACCCGAGAGCTCTGCCTTTGAACTTGGCATTATGAAATCGATAAAAGTTACCTTGAGCTTCAGGCTTTGGTCGGTTCTCATCCATTTCCTTCAATTTCTTCATATAATTCTTCAACTCATCAGACTGGTTAGAAGAATCTTTCTTTTCAGTACCAAATACCTTCTCAACAAACTCTTCACTCCTTTTCTTAGCTTTCTGTTTCGCTGACTTATTTGGTATCTCAGTGAAGTCAGGAAATACTTCATTTTCATCATCTTGTCTGAAATATTGGGGAAACTCTTCATGAGTTATATCTTCTACCTCCACTTCATTGTTCTCTGGAGTCTGCACATCATCTGAATGACTTCCCATATCCTTTTCAGGAATATCAGGAATCGATTCATCCATCATAAACTCCTCAAACGTTTTCCCTACCCTCTGTGCAAGACCATCTAGTATCTCTTTTGCCACAGATGCAGGTAATTCCCCTTCTTCAAGATCTGGATCTTCATATTCCAACTCATATCTTAAGTCATCAGTCTGGAATATTTCAGCGAAGCATCCTGTGAACTCAATGGTCCACTCTCTCTTTTCCAACATATTCTTATACAGCTGTTTAGCATCATCAGACAAAGATCTCACCTTCTCGTTCCAGAAAATACTTTCATCCGAATCAACATTCTCACCTTTCTTCTTGGAACTCGATTCTCCAGTATCTTTCTTCTTCGGTGTTCTCTTCTCATAACTAAATCTAGAAGTATCATCTCCTCCATCATGATCACTTCCACTGCTAAACTCATCACCTTGCTTTTTCCCAGCACCTTCAGCACCATCATCATCATCATTATTGTCATCATCATCATCATTATCATCATCGCTTTTCTCCGATTCATCATTATCCTCATCATCATCTTCTTCTTTCTCAGATTCAGAATACTCATAATCGACTTTCTGTTCATCTTCTTCTTCTTCTTCTTCACCCTCTTTCAACTGGGGTGCCCTGCTATAAAGCTCTTCAATCAAATTACTAAGGCGTTTGTTTTCCTTCTTTAGTTCTTTGTTATCTGCCTTAATCAATTTGATTTTGCTCTTGTTTCTTTCACATTTTCTTTCAAGCTTCTCATTCTTTGCTTCAATCATTTTAATCTTATCATTTATATCATCCTGATTAGATTTTGAAGCAACCACTATCTGAAGCATTTTCTCCTCATTTTGCTTGAACTTAGCAATCTCAGCTTGTTGAGCAACCAACATCTTCATCATGTCTTCCATCTTCTTATTTACTTGCTTCATGACATCGTCATCCACAGTCACTTTCTTCGACTTAGATCTAGATGACTCAACTTCAATAACTTTCTCCTTCTGAGGCTTTCTAAACATATCGAGCACTTTATCCAAATCGACATTGAATTGATCGATTGGTAAAGTCTCTGCCTCTTTTGTTTTCTTCTGCTTCTTGGCAACAGGTGAAGATAGCTTAGATGGTGTACCAGCATCAGGTAATCTCTTTCCCTTCAATAACTGAGCTAACTCTTTCTCCCTCAGTTCTTTTACACTTGACTTCTTGGCCATAGTCTTTTGCTTCTTTGTTTTTCTGGGCAAATTCACCACTACAGTATCTCCAACACTCAATTCAGCTAGGTCAACACCTAGACCCTCATCTTCTACTGATTTCTTTCTTCTCTCAGCTTCTTCTATCGACTGGTTCAAAGATTCAGACTCACCAACCATAGTGGCCTTACGTTTGGTGGTCCTCACATTCTCATCATCAGAATCCCACTGCTCATCAACCTCAGTCTCTTCTGAATCTACCGACTCTTCATCCACCAAACCCGATCCTTTCTTCGCCGTCGATTTCTTTCTAGCCACTTGTTGCTTAGTGCTTCCCTGATCCACAGCCTTTCCCTTGCCCTTCCCTTTGGCTCCAGGATTGACTACTTGCCGTTTCCGCTTAGTGCTTGAATCAACATACACTAAGGGATCATCGTTGTCCGAGTCACTATCATCATGTCTTGCTTTGTTCTTGCCAGGATCAGTATAATCTGGACGAGCCAAAGCACCAAATAATCTCCTGTTAGGTGGCTTCTCACTATCAGGCACACCTTTGTAACCCTTCATCCTCATCAAAGTTCTAATATTCATATGATCTTGACCTAGGATCATAGTCGGATCCTTTTTCAGCATAGGATACTTGTAGTCAAAGATCATCATCAGAAATCTCGGATACAACATAAACTTCTTATTCTTCATTCCCTTCAGCATCTCCAGCATATGATCAAGAATCATCCCAGAAACATTAAATGGTTTGTTGAGTGTCAACGCAACCATTAATGAACTCAAACTCCTTCTCATGACGTCATAACCACCACTCACACATCCAAAAACATGAATAAGAACATGTGCAAAATACTTGTACTGCACTCCCAGCTTCCCCTTATACATAGATCCGTCAGTGATTGGACCTTTGTATTTCATTCGTAAGAAACACGCCTTCTGTTCTGTCCATGATAACTCCCTGGGATCTTCACTATCTTCAAACTTAATATGTAAAGCTTCCCGAATATCAGCTTCAGTCAAGATCATATCCATATCCTGAATCTTGCTTTTGATGATCGTCTGATTCTCCCAGTAGTCATACTTCGCATTCTGGAAAAAATCTTCAATGATGTCTTTGTATATGATGGTTGGTGTGGCTAAAGCATGAACAATCCTGCTTCTCTTCAGAAACTCTATAATCCCGGTGAATTCTGTATTTTTCTCAACATCTCCGAGATAAGCGCAACAGTTGTGCGATCTTTCAAACGGCCAACTGCTTGGAACAGATGTTTCAGCTTCTGGTACTGGATCTGGAACTGTAATCTCAGCTGGAGTTTCCACATTGACTGCTGGTGTTTCAACATTCTCAGGTTGATCAGCCATCTGCACATGAAAATCAATGAAACACGTCAAAATACAAAAACGACAAAATTATAAAAATTCTGGTCAAAATAATCTGCACATTCGCCCGTTCTGAAATGGCCGAATGTGAGAATATTTGGTCGAATGTGAAATTATATGGTCGAATATGAAAAAGTTCTGATTAAAAATCACATTCGTCCATTTTGTTGTAAATTCGCCCAAACCAGTTCCACTTTCGCCCGTTTATAACAACTGAATGTGAAACAGTTTTCCCCCAAAATTTAAATTTTTGCCATTGTTGGTTTTAACTTGTAATTTTGATCCTAATATGTGCTAACAAGTCCGACTAACACTCGTTCATAAACAATTTTGACAATTAATCAGTTTTCATTGGTTTTAAAGTAGAATTAGGGTTCAAACGTGTTCAAACAATCAAACTAACATCTAAATGTGTTATTAACCTAATTCCTTCTACATTCTCCCCCTAAAACCTATGAGAACTGATCGGTAATCAAAAACAAGCATCAATAATCATCATAAACCCCAAAAATTGAAACCCTAGGTCCTGCTCGTAAAACTATCAAATTTGATCTGATATGAAGTCCATTACCTGCAAGTTTAGTCTTAAAATGATCAGTAATGGTCAGGGAACAAATCAATGAATCATAAGAAACACGAGCAACAAGGTCTTGGTATCAAGAAAGTTTAAAAAAAAATTTTGAATGAGGGAAGCGAACCTGAAAGGCTTATATATAAGCAGCCACGTTCGCCCGTTTGTTGTGGACGAATGTGGGTTAAGTCCACATTCGCCCCAAGTGAATGGCACGAGTGTGAAACAATTCCACCTTCGCCCCTATTTAAAGACCCGAAGGTGAAAAATGTACCCGGAAGTGGAATTTTCACCCGGAAGTGAAAAAGTCCACATTCGCCCATAATCAAAACGGTCGAATATGATGATTTTTCCACATTCGACCCATTTAAGGGGCGAATGTGAAATGGAAAAATCTGAAAATTTCGCCAAATCACAAATTCGAATCCCGTTCAACATTTTTCAATCCGTTAAACTTCCAAAACTCAAATTTTCACTTTTTGAATGATACAAAGCCCAGATGGTGTTATCAAATCTCAGAAAGTGACCATCAAGCATCCCCGGTTATCAAAAAATAAAGCAGAAATGCAAATCTTTTGGATTTTCTGAAATTTTTATCAAAACACACCTAAAATCTTTTTGGATTTTGTATCTTTTTGACAATAAAAGTAAAATGCGACAAAGTAAAATGCATCAAAGTAAATGAAAGCAGTAAACATTTTGTGATTTCCGGTAAAAGGATCATATCAGTTATCTGAGAAATCTGAACACAGCGTTGATCTGTTTTAATATTATCATTAGAAACAATATGTGACACGGCAATTGCTGATATTGTTGTCCACATAAGCTCACATGCAGACAATTACGCAATGCTTTAAAATGATACGAATTAGGTGTATTATACTAACACATTGTGGTTCCCACACACACGACATACTCCCGTATCAAGAAGTAATTTGCACAAAGACTCATTGTAAAGCGTGATTATGCTTTCGTCGTCTGTAATTGTACAAGATATAATGCATAGAGGTATACAGGTCAGCAAATTAATGCAGCAAAGTAACATATGCACCATACCAGGTTGAGGACTGATATTAATCATGATTTGCATCAATGATCAATACGATATTATAGATAATCTTTGATCATCATATAACATGGAAAGTTCCTCAATTCGGTAACTTTAGGATTTGGCATAAAGCTCTTTTATAAAGACATCCTGTCTGATCTAGGTCCGTAATGACTTACAGCAGAAGATCAGATAGGCTATCCCCAGACAACTAATAACATAACGACCCTAAACCTCCGAGTTTTGTACAAACACCCTGTCAAACGAAATTACGGTACTAAGACCATATGCCCATGAGGTGTTCAGCCACAAACGCGTAGTTTGTTATGTTTGTATCACTAATGCACGCAATATATAGTCTACGAAGCCTATCAGCATATCACACGTAATCAACATATGTCACATAAAACTATACAATTCTTTAGCCTGTGTCAGATCCCCACTGATGTACTATCATTTCCTCTTTTTATCCAGGAAATCATTTTGGGTTTTTCTAATTTTTAGGTATTTTGAAAATTTTTCAATGTTTTTGGTTTTTCTGATAAAATGACTCCCCCTAAAATAAAGAACATATTTTTGGGTTTTTTTTTTTTTTTTTTTTTAATTTTCTGAAAAACAAAACAAAAATTTGAAAGAAACAATCCACTTGAAAGCATCAACTTCTTTGAGGATTAAACAACCCCCTCGAAAGCATCAACTTCTTTGAGGATTATGATAGTAAAGAGAAATTCCCAATTAGCAAAGAGAAATTCCCAATTAGCAAAAAAAATTTAGAACTAAAACTAAAAATTAAAAAGCGATAAACCGATGAGCCGATTAGTCCTGTTTTTCCTTAATATTGTTTACTTTCAAAAGATATTCAAAGCGGGATCTGTCAAAAGCTTTTGTAAACAAATCTGCACGTTGGTAGTCAGTATGGATTTTGACCATATCTATCAATTCCTTAGCGTAACAATCACGGATAAAATGATATTTAATCCGGATATGTTTCGCTTTAGAATGATTTTCAGTATTTTTAGTTAATGCAATTGCGGCTTCGTTGTCACAGTGTATAGGGGTTTTAAGAAACTGCAAACCGTAATCGACCATCTGTTGTTGGATCCAGAGCACTTGCGAACAGCAACTCGAGGCTGAAATGTACTCGGCTTCACATGTAGACAGTGCGACGGAAGTCTGTTTCTTGCATTGCCAGGTAATTAACCTGCTCCCTAAAAACTGGCAACCGGCTGTGGTTGATTTGCTGTCTTTGTCACAGCCGCCCCAATCTGCATCACTAAAAGCAATAAAATCAAAATCATCATCATTAGGGTTCCAAAGTCCTTTTGATGGACAACCCTTCAGATATCGAAGGATACGCTTGACCGCCGTCAGATGACTTTGTTTCGGCTTCGATTGATAGCGAGCACAGAGACACGTTGCATACATAATATCTGGTCGAGACGCTGTCAAATACATCAGAGATCCGATGATTGCTCTGTATGTAAATGGATCTGTCAGCTCCCCCTTAGTGTCCACTCCAATCCCGTGATTGGGTTGAATCGGGGTATCCAACGGCTTAGAGTCCTCCATCTGGAATCGGCTCAAGATGTCGGCTACGTATTTCGTCTGGTGAATGAAGATCCCGTTGGGTCTTTGATCCACCTGTAAGCCGAGGAAAAACTGCATCTCCCCCATAGCGCTCATTTCGAACTTCTCCTGCATAACAGTTTCAAATTCTCTGCACAAAAGTTCGTTAGTTGAACCAAATATAATATCATCAACGTAAATCTGTACTAGAAGCAAGTCATCTCCCGTCTTCTTCGTAAAGAGGGTGCAATCGACGAGGCCGCGCTTGAATCCTTTGGAGATGAGGTATGTACTTAGCTCCTCGTACCACTGTCTTGGAGCCTGGTGCAAACCATATAAAGCTTTGTTCAGCACGTAGACCTTGTCCCGGTGGATTGGGTCCTCAAAGCCTGGTGGCTGCCCGACATAAACCTCCTCCTTGACTTTACCGTACAAAAATGCGCTCTTGACGTCCATTTGATAAACTTTGAATTTCTTATATGAAGCAAACGCAAGGAACATCCGAATAGCTTCAATTCGTGCTACTGGTGCATAGATTGCGTTGTAATCAATTCCTTCGATTTGATGGAAACCCTGCACAACCAATCTGGCTTTGTTGCGAACAATAACTCCACGATCATCCTTTTTGCACTTAAACACCCACTTAGTGCCTATTTTCTTTCTTCCCGGCGGCAAATCTATGAGCGTCCAGACTCCCAATTTCTGGAATTGCAATAACTCCTCCTGCATTGCCTCAACCCAGGCATCTTCATTCAAAGCGTCTTTGTATGTCCTTGGCTCTACCTGTGACACATAACATGCAAACGACCAATCATTTTGACTACCAGATTTCTGAATTTTGGCATACAATGCTAAAGCACCAAAACTCTCTGGCGAATTAACGCTTTTTAGCTGCCCTCTGGTCATAACACCACTTCCAGGATCACCGATATCTTGCTCCAGCGGATGAATACGATGAATCCGAGATTCCGGATTAACAGGTACAATCACTCCCGTCTGAGCAGTCAAATTCTCTACAGCATCCTGATCATGACCCGTGTTAGACGATGAAGCAACATCTGGATTTGGAGTTGGGTTCACAGATTGCTCTTCTAAGTCTTCTGCATGTTCAAGAACGGCTTCTTCAAATTGTTCATCTTCAGATTCTGAAGTGTCTAATGAAGTTGAAGCTTCTTGAAACAACTCTTCTTCTTGTATAGGAGCACTGGTATCATTAGAAGCTGGTGGGGGGTTTACAGTGATTGGACGCATCAACGGTGAAGTTGCCGCGTTTTCACACTCGTAAAGTAATCTGATAACAGCTTCTTCAACCAAGCTATCTAGGTTGAATGATTCAAAGAAATCTTTGTAATCAAACATCCAATCAGGGCCCGTGCCTTGCAAATTTTGTGTGTATCGTTGAACTTCCACGTTAGCCCAATCCTCCACTTCACGAGTTCTCTTGTTGAATACCCGTTTAAGCGGGGTTGCATATCCAACAAAATATCCCTCCTCAGCTTTAGGACTAAACTTCTCGCTTGGATTCAACATCGTACATGGCGCCCCAAAAGGTTCTAGATACTCTAAATTGGGCTTTCGTCGGTGTAACAGTTCATAAGATGTTTTTCCAAACTTCTTCACTGTTAGAACCCGATTTAAAGTATAATTTGCTGCATAAATCGCCTCATTCCAGAACATTACTGGAAGATTTGAGTCAACGAGCATTGTTCTAGCAGCCTCAATCAGAGTCCTATTCTTTCTTTCAGCAACACCGTTCTGTTGCGGGGTATACGGAGCCGAATATTCATGATGAATCCCTTTGCTTTCACAAAGTTCATCCATCTTGGCGTTTTTGAACTCCGTCCCGTTGTCACTCCTGATCCTTTTTATCTTCAAATTGTAGATATTCTCCAGTCGAGTGAACAGAACTTGTAAGTTGGTAAAGGTGTCGCTTTTGTTCTTCAAACACATCACCCATGAGAATCGTGAATAGTCATCAGTGACAACTAAACAATAAAGCTCTCCAAGATGACTTTTGCGCTTGACCGGTCCAAAAAGGTCCATGTGCAATCGCTCAAGCGGCATCTCAACAGAGTTAACTTTCTTCACTTTATGGGACTGTCTGTGTTGTTTTCCTTTCATACAGCTTACACACTTGTCGTTCAGATGGAAATGTTTCACGTTTACTCCATCGACAAGTCCATTTCTCACTAACTGATTCATTTTTCTCAGATGAATGTGCCCCATTCTGCGGTGCCACATTATCGATTCTTTTTCGGTCGCCTTGGATAGAAAGCATGTTATCTGCCCCTGTGATGTCATCGCCTTGGACATATCAAGAATATAAAGATTGTTGACTCGAGGTGCCATCAACATAACCCACTCCTTTGGAATTTTGAAGCCCGGTTTGAGAATATAGCAGGATTTGTCATCAAAATGCACAGAAAATTGTTTATCGCATATTTGACTGACGCTCAACAGATTATAGTCTATCTGCTTGACATAAGAAATCCGCTCGAAAGTCACAATCCCATTACTCACGCTTCCTTCCATCATAATATATCCTCCTTTATTTCCCGCGAACGCGACATATCCTCCATTAATATTCTTCACATCAAACAGTAACGCCAAATCCCCCGTCATGTGGCCTGAAGCTCCACTATCAACAATCCAGAGACTGCTAATAGGGCCAGCTGAAGCTCCCTGCACACAAAAAGTAAACATTTAGTTCTTTCGGGGGACCCAAGCCTGAGTCTTGGGCCTTTAAACATTGGATTTCAAAGAAACATCCTCAACAACTTTTTCAACAATTTTCTGTTTTGGATAAATCTTTTTCTGATTGTTCAAAACAGTTTCATTTTTCTCACTTACCTTCGAAGTAGAAGCTCCTGGAGTACCATTAGGTGTCCAAGATAGTTCAGACCTTTTGAGAATACGAATTTGAGATTTTGGTTTCTCAATTGGTTTCTGAACATTGTTACTAAAAGTAACTTTCTTAGCAACCTTATCTGAATTAACAGACTTAGGTCCAACATTTGATTTGACAATTGGTTTTTGTGGAACCTTTTGTCTATCAGCTGTTGTGTTCACCACAGGTTTTCTCCAAGATTGTTCCATAGCTATCCGATTTCTGTGATCATATTGAAATGGACGGTTGTTCCTCATTTGAAAATTGTTTTGATTAAAAAATTGTTGTTGTTGAGGAACAGCCCGTCTATGTGGTGGGACATAATGATCAATCAGCTTTCTCATGGAATTTCGAACTTCAACCTCATGTCTTTTGTGCCTTACATATGGACACTGAGCAAGTAAATGCCCGCGTTCTCCACATTTAAAGCATTTTCTATATTCCTCAAACACATAATGAGCATTTGGTGGAGCAAATGATCTAACAGGAAATTGATCATTATACTGTTGATTTCTCAAACTCTCAGGAAGTGGTCCTTTCGAGTAAGAGGGCTCATGAAAACCATTTGCTTTATCATTTGGTCGAATGAACTCGGTGACATGGACCTTTCGTTCTTGAGGAACTTCTGAAAACAATTTCTTTAAGATTTCTGGTGGAATTTCGTTGGTTCTCTCATGTTTTGGAAACCATATTGTGCTTTCTTGCCAGATTTTATCAAGTTTAGAATAGTTAACATTTTTGATCGGAAATTCCTCATCAGAAATGATTTTATCGGATCCTTCCATCCGATAAAACACTTTAACCGGTTTATCACTTTGTTCATTCAGCTCATTCTTTTTGACAACATTCTTAACATCATTATCTTTCTTATCATCAATCTTTTCAGACTTTTTATCACGATTAGCATTTGCCATCGGATGAACATGATCAGATGGTGACACTGGTTCAGTAGTAATGATGTGATTTTCTTTTGGAATCTCACATTCATTAACAGATTGATCACTACCAGTATCATCATTTTCTAAGTCTGAATTATCACTCTCAGCATAAACACCCTCATTGTTCAAGCCCAAAATCGGTCTCACATCGGAATATGGATCACCAATACTCGAGGTATTAGATTCCATTTCTGATGATGAGTCTGATTTTACCGAACTCTCCGGTATAACTTGGTGATAGTTATGGTTTTCAAAAAGAACCGGAGATGGTACAGACTTGTAATTGGTGGTGTTATCATCAATGATATGATCTACCACATAAGCAACATTCTTATAACTTTCCAACTTCTTGTTAACCTTTTCAGCAAAGCATTTTATGGCTGCCATTTCCAACTTGGTGTTTTCAATTTCATTGATATAGTTGTTTATGGCCAATTGTTTCAATGACAAAGTATTTTTCAAGTCAGAAATGTCCTTTTTATAGCCATCTAATAC
This sequence comes from Ambrosia trifida, assembly GCA_028751855.1. Taxonomy (NCBI): domain Eukaryota; kingdom Viridiplantae; phylum Streptophyta; class Magnoliopsida; order Asterales; family Asteraceae; genus Ambrosia; species Ambrosia trifida. Next base: position 71,413,312 of record CM054127.1, on the reverse strand, counting down.
TTTGTTAAAGGCATTCAACTCTTTGCAAGTAGATTGACAATTCAGGATAGCACTATCACGTGAAATTCGGAGTTGTTTATTCTCCTCAGTCAATCTATCACATGTTCCACAATATTTATCACTCATAACATCAGTGCTAGATTCAGAACTTACAGGTTTTGGCGGTTCAGTCATGGCCATCAACGCAAAATGAGCTTCCTTTCCAGTGAAAAACTTGGAGTAGTCAATCTTAGTGAAAGCATCATCAGCGATACACGACTTTCTCGTCATCAAAAAGTCAGCTTCTGCCAGCAACTGATCAATATCATCATCTAAAGAATCAACACTTGCCTCTGTGTCTGATTCGCTCTCAGAATCTGAATAAACTGATCTACACTCTTTGGGAACATCAGAAACTGAATCAATCACCATTCCAGAACTCTTTTCCTCAGCCTTAACCTCAACAGGTTCATTCTCCACTTCCATCTCAGTCTCAGAATCATCACTTTCACACTCCTCAGTTTCTTTCTTCTCATCAACTGCCACCGACTCTTCCATATCAACCTGATAAGCAACACATGCCACATTCCCACCAGTAGTCACTTCCTCAACTCCTATTTGCATGCCCGACCAGTCAAACCTCTCATCCTGTTGAGTCACCAAAGCTTGGTTCTGACTCGCATTCTGTTGAGTCTCATTAGGTGTAGTAATAGGTACAACTGTTCGGTTTGTGTGATTAGGAGATTGGTTTTGAATCTGGTTTCGAGTGTTTGGTTGTCTGTTTTGGTTGTTAAAGTTTCGGTTTTGGTAGTTGTTATTTTGGTAAGAAACTTGGTTTTGTTGACGGTTCTGGTAATTTGCATTGAAAGGGTTTCGATTACCTTGTTTAGGTGGCTGGGTGCATTCCCTTTTGAAGTGTCCTTTTTCTCCACAATTAAAACACGTAACCTTCTCCTTGTTGAATCCATAGGTTGTGTTGGGAGAAGTTGCCAAATCAGTCCTTCCAGTTTTCTCGATGAACTCTGTTGCTCTTCTCATGATACTCGCAAAAGCCCATTGAATGTCAATGAGTTCCATCTCTTCCTTGTCTATCTGTGCGTAGTCTTCGTTGGTTAAGTTGTTGTTCCCAATCTGACTAGCAACCAACCCATTGTAGGATGAAACCATTGCTGAGACTAATGCAATGTGTTGCTGAGCAACCTCCACAGTCACATTTCCCAAGTTAGATGTATCCAAAACCACTGGTTGTTGTTTACGTTGAGTAACTTGGTTTACTGGTTGTTGTGATTGGTTAGCGGTGTAAAAACTTGCTTGTTGCATTGGAGAGATTGGTGAAATGTAGGAATTATATTGTGGTGGTGTATATGATGGTTGTGAGTAGGAATTGTATTGTGGTGGTGTGTAGTTGGTGGTTGGTTTTGATGATTCCATGACATTAGAAATACATGCAACATGTGGTGCAACGCTTCCTGAGCTCGAGTTACCAGCTGGAACTGAAGTGCCTCCAAAATACAAACTGGGATTCTGAGGAATCTGTGACCTTCTAGCTTTCCTCCTATCCTCCAACTCTTTGTTCTCCAACTTTTCGATAAACTCTGAAATGGTCCAGAATTGATAAGCATCCTTCTCTCTCAGTACTTCCACATGCTGATCCCATTGTGGTGGTAAAGCATCTGCAAACTTATCCACCTGCTTAGTCATTGGAATCTGTACACCATAACTAGACAATTCAGACAACAAATGCATATATCTCGGAGTTAGTTCTTTTAAAGTTTCATTATTAATAAAAGAAAAATTCTCAAACTCTTTGACCAATTCCTCCATTCTTAGACTCCTAGTCTTTTCGTTACCATCATGCTTCCTCTTTAGCTTATCCCAAAGCTGCTTTGATGTAGTACATGTTCCAAACTGATGCAACAGGTCACTTGTGATTGCCTGTGTCAGTTGGGAAAACGCCTTCTTCTCTACCACATATTTCTTTTTCTCGTCCTCAGTTAAGCTTTCCAAAGGAATCATCTCACCTGTATTCTCCAGAATTGGTGCTGTGTATCCTTTAACAATCATGCTCCATGCCTCAGCTCCTTCAACTCCCATGCCTTCCAAATGGATCTTGAACATGGTATGCCACTGATTATACTCTTGCATATCCATGAGCTTCGGAGGCCGAGTTCCACTACCTGTAGACAAATCCTTAATCAAGGTAGAAATAGCATTAGTGGTTTGAGTATTTACCGCCGCAGCTGCTACTCCCCAGTAATCAGATTGTAGTGCCGGATGTGCTACGCTGCCACTGTCCATGGGTCCATCGTTTGCTGTTGTGGTTGTGTTGTTGCTGATCCCGGAGTAGTTTGAAAACGCCACATGATCTCAATCTGAAAATCTCAACACTTAGAAAAATTTTTCAACAAAAACCCTAGGTTCGCCCGAAAAATTCTAAGTTCGCCCAATCAATCCTTTGTTCGTCCAAATTTTAACACTCTCGACCCTTCTGGTTCTACTTTCGTCCAAACAGGAACAACCGAATGTAGACTTGACCAGAATGTAAACACAGACTAACACTATTCCACTTTCGTCCAAAATAAGAACGGTCGAATGTGGAAATTCTACCCGAAAGTGAAAAGTTCAACAAGAAAATTCCAGGTTCGTCCACTTAATACTCAGGTTCGACCACTTTTTAACACTTTCGACCACTCAACTCAGATCAGGTTCCAGGTTCGCCCAAAACAGTCAGATCTCATTTTTGAAAAACGGTTATTGTTTGAAAAACGGTTATTCTGATCTCAGATTTTCAAAAGTTCATGGATTTGAATGATCTCAATCAGGTTATGTTTCGGAATTGATTTGGAACAACTTTAAGTCTTGGAAAACTTGAATTCGACCACAAATTCACCTTTAAATCGATCAAAAACTCTTAGAAACTATGTTTATGTAAAAACAGATGATTTTATGTCAAAAACATGTCCAAATCAGCTCTAATTTTATCAAATTTGTTGTTGTATGATCCTCTAGGCTCTGATACCACTTTGTGAGCGTTGGATTTTAGCTAAAACAGGATTATACGATCATACAAGTCACATAACCAGGTGCGGAAACCCTAGTTCTGAACAAATTGATAAAACACAAATTACGACACAATCAAGATCATTTTCAATATCATTTCATAGATTAACTTCATTCAAATAATCGTTTACAATCAGTTTATGTTAATCTAGAACACACACACTATTTCTCAAAAACACCTCTGAACCTGATCTGAACCTGGACACAAATGACAACTCTCTTACATTATCAAAATCACAAAAACTATATATAGGCACTGCACGTTCGCCCATTGCAACTGGTCGAATGTGAGTGATTTCCACATTCGCCCATTCTAAATGGTCGAATGTGTCTTCATGATCATGTCCATTCTTCCTTCGTCCCTTTATCATGTACCTTCGCCCAGTCTTTTCTACCTTCGCCCATTCAAAACTACATTCGTCCATACTTATTTACCTTCGGCCATCACTAACATGTGTTAATTATGTATATCCAATCCTTAGTCGCAAAACGCATCAACATTTATAACCCTATAAATACAAGGGTTATTGATTGATGATTTGAGCAATTATAATAGCTAGGTTTCGAAGCCTTATTTGGGGAAGATGATAAGAAGCTGTAATTGTTTATAATTGAAACAGATTAACATCCATCACCAACTGATGAGTAGACCAGTTGGTGATACCTTCTTTGTTTAAACGCTGAACCAGCGTGTGACTAGGGTTCGAATCCAGTCCCTACCATTTTATTTTGATAATTCATGATTAAATCCAAGGAGACTTTATAATTATTTGAAACCAAATAAAAATGTTCTTTGGGTCAAGACCAGATGGTCCAGGCTTGTGATTTAAAAACCCCAACCGGCCAAGGACCCGTGTTCGATCCTTGGCAGCAAGAAACTTTTTTTTTAAACCCTTTATCTTTATATTTTATCTAATCATCTTTTAAAATAGTTTTCAAATACTAAAAATGATTTATAAATTCCATAAAATTTATTTTATGTCATTCTGATGGTAAAGTTTATCATACAATTTTTAGTTTTTCAAAAATAATTTATATAATATATATATAAAATATATTACAAGTTTATTCATTAATAAATCAAAAATTCTATAAAAATATCTAAACAGTTTTATAAAATTTCGTAAAAATTATTTTAAACTTATAAATTGATAAACTTTCCAGAATTAAATTTTAATTTCAGAAAAATATTTATTTAATATTTTTAATTAATTTTTGCTATTTTAGTCATAAATAATTCATAATAAATTCATTTTCATTATTTTTGCCTCAAAATTTCAGATAAATTAATTTTACTCATTTAGGTCAGAAATCTAATTTTATGATTTGAAAATTTAGAATTTTAATATTTTTAGATAATAATACTATATTTTGACAAATAAATATTAATGTATTATATATTCATTAATTAAGAAAATAATTTATAAAAATTATTTTCACATTACAACATTTTAATACAACTACCTTTAATCAAGATCTTACAAATATTCTTTTATTTATTTAATTATTATTATTTCATTAACCACTAATCTAAATTAACAATTGTCGATCCCCAAATTAGGAAGCCTAGAATACTTTTAGACTAGAAAATTTAGACTTTTAAGTTTTCCCAAACACTTATTTATTGCCTTAAACATAGGGTAATACTCGGCAATGTTTGGATCGCATTTATTCTAATCCAAAGGATTTGATACTTTGCTAAGGTGAGTTTACGTAACCTTATTTATGCAACTTTTATGCTTGAAACTTTACACTTAAGCAATTCTTTATACATGTCTAGTTGTAATCTTTGATTCCACATGACTTAGACAAAACCTATTAGACTTAAACATAAACTTGCATAATCATTAACCTTGATCAAGCTGGCGGTAAACAATGATAGATCTATTGGATTGATAACCCCACCCAGATTCGTTGACCATTTCTATGGGGAGCGCGGGTGATTGTTATTGTTCCAAACTTTATATTAAGGAGAACCATGGATGTGGGATGGACCTAAAATTTGTCGGATGATTTATGATGTGCATACTATACTTTGTGTTTACGCATGTAGACTTAGATATACATTAGACATATGAATTTCTAAACTTTGAAACTTTTTAAAACTTATTGCTAAACTTGGCTTATGTATTCTCACCAACTTTTAGTTGCCCCCCCCCCCATCTTTTCCAAACTCAACAAGAAATACTGATGCTTGAAGTCTAAAGCTAGCATGGGGAGTTATTTGAAGTTTTAAGTTTCGTTTGTTTGATGTACTAGATTTCATTCAAGACTTTGTCATCAATTTCAATTTGGATATTTTTTTGGAATAAATGCTTATTTAAAATTTGATTACCATATGCTACTGAACAATCATCAATACGTGACATCCCGATGTTTCCGCCATTCATTGGGGTGTTACAATTGGAACGTAACCGACTTTATTCATCTCTCCCTTTGTGACATCCATTTCATACGAATTTAAGGTATTTATCACATCTGATAAAGTCATTGGATAAATCCCAAAGTCCTTTCTAGCTGTCATGAATTTCAAGCTCCATTCCTTTAGGTGTGAATTGAACAACATCTTGATTGAATTATGGTTGTTAACAGGTATCCCGACTTTCTTCATCTTTGTGAGCATATTCATGAAACGATCGATGTGACTAGTTAAACTTTCACCACGAATGCTTCTAAGCATGTCATACTCTTTCTGAATCATATCTTGCTTGTTTTGAATCATTTTAGTATTTCCATCATAGTAATCACTATAAGCAAACCATAGAGATTGAGCAGTGGTATACTCTTTAAACATGTTTAAAACATCATTCGACAAATCCATGGTAAGGGCATCGTAGGCTTTGTGATCACGTTGAATCAATTGCTTGTCAAGTTCTATGAACGTTGATGGATCATCATTGTACACCTCACCAACATCAGTGGTTCACATTGGGATATGGGGGCCAAGTTGAACAGAAGTCTAGTGAGTGTGATCATTGAGAAAATAAAATGCTTTCTTCCTGTTTTTCCAAGTCCCAAAGTCCTGAGCACCCTTCAATTTTGGTAGACATGTTGCGGTACCGGTATCATATTCTGCTTGGTTTATTAGTGTCATGTTTCTTAGAGACATTTTTTTTTTAAATTTTAATCCAAACAATTATTTTTTTTGCTCAAAACCTAGTTCAGATCACACTAAAAATAAACTCGTATTGACTCTTTTCTTGATATTCCATAAGTTTTAAAATGAATAGGCCTAAACAAATTCTTAACACCCGGTCCAATTTGAATTCCTAACAAATTTTGTTGAACCAAATCAATTTTCAAGAGGCCCAAAATTTTTAATTCTTCTGATAGCCGACCCAATAGATGTTTAACAATTCCATACCCAAAAAATTATCAAATCTTCAGGCCCACTGAACTTGAATAGCCTAATATAATTTGAAAATGCTCAGAACACACGACCTAACTAAAAGTTTAGTAAATTGGTTCATAAATTTCTAGCCATCTTGAAGTCCATGGACCATTAAAAGAATAATAACTACCAACGTCACTTTTCATTTTTTTTATAGTAAATTACGAAAACAGTCCCTGAATTTTGGGCCAATATGTCTGTCCAGTCCAATCTTTTAAAAATTGCTTGAAAATAAAGATGCCGGAAAGTTTTAAAATGCCGTGAGAATGTCACAGAAAACAAAGTCACTGACCCCAAAGTCGCCTTTGGTAAATGCGCCAAAAAATATAAAGTCGCCCGGAATGTATCTGAAAAATTAAATACGCTGGATATTCAATACGCAACAAATACGCATAATGAAGAACAAATAGCCCCAAAATTAAAAACTCCGAAAACTCGTTAAGTACTTTCTGATGTGTTTCAAAACAGCTCCAAATGATTTAAAAAATCACTTTAAGTCTCCCTAACCACACCATGATCAATCCTCCTTGAACAAACAACTAAAAAAAAACATTTTAGATCTGCATTTTTAAGAAAAAAGTTTGAAGATGAAAAACCCAAAAATTCAAAAATCTATAAAATATTCAACAAAAACCAGATTTTAATGATGAATTTGTGGATGATGAAATCCCAAATTCGAATACCAAGCTCTGATTCCAAATTGTAGTATCGATTTCAAGCTAAAATCTGATTTTGATGAAGATTAAGAAGAATGAATAAGATGAACACAGACAAGAATATGACAATAAAACCCCCTAGATAGATTAGCATAAGATGAATACAATGTAGCCCCCAAATCACTCTAGAATGTGTGTTGTCTAAAACCCTAATCTATCATTCTATTTATAGTCTAAACACACTTAGGCTAATTACATTTAGGTCCCTAGGGTTAATAAATTACTAAAACACTCACTAAACAAGAAAACCATTTTTTTAAAGTAATAAATATATTTTGTCTAAACAAAATATATTTAATATCCATAGCGCCTTTCTTGATCATAACTTGAGCTTCACTAGTCGATCTATTATCTGGATTTCTCGAGTCGCCTTACGTGTTGACTGCGAGCCGCTCGACTTTGACTTTTGTTGGTCGAACATTGACTTGTTGACTTTGACTTTGTTGATAAAATTAGACTACCAATTTAGACCCAACAATCTCCCCCGTCCTACCTACACTTTCCTAAACATTATCAAAGAGAGTCAAACCCAAACCAAGCCAGATTCTCCATTTGAATTCCATTCATAAACTTCTATCATATTATCAAAAATACCAATCTGATTTACTCAATCAACGCATCACGAGAAATTTGCACGCCGTAGACTTTCAATGTTGATTTGGGTTTCTGAAGCTAGGTCACCGGCTAATAGTTGAAGCACAAATCCTACACATTATTCACAACCCTTAGCATTTCCTTTGCTGTGACTCGATCATCCTTTAAAACTTAAAGACTATTTTCAGAAATGTTGTATATATATATATATATATATTAAGTTTTTCACATCCATGTTATTTCGAAGCCTCAAACTTTCTTAAATATTTGGGAATTTATTAGTGACATATACGTTGACTTTTATTATTCACGTCATTTCTAAATCTTGGTCTTTTAAAACGCATTTGATTTATATGGTTCCTCTTGCATTTCATAAACTTGTTTTGCATATTTACAAGTCAAATGTAAACCTTCTAGTTTTCATATAACGGATCCAATATATGTTTTCGGGAAAAGAGAATGAGGAAACTTACAACAGATAATATGCCTTATGTCAATTTTCAACCTGACTTCTCATAAACACATGAAAGTGTGTACTTACGAAGTCTTTTGATGTGAATCTGTTTTGAATTTAAAACATTCTTCGATTTCATAAAAAAGTTATTTTCATGCATTAATACTATTCTTTCAACTATATCACATAGTTAGAGTAAACTACGTTTTTATAAACGACATTTTATTTTACACTTGCACTCTTTTAGTCGCAAAACTTTTGGTCTAACAAAAAAAATGGACATATCCTCACCGAATGTTGCTAAATGCCTTTTATCGTATAGTGCATATATGTAAAACTACTAAATTTAAACCCTCATGCCAGTAGACTATACGTCTGTTCTGCGCACTCTCATTTGCAGTAAATTTCATTATTTTATTCTTACATCATTTTATTTATAAGTTATGTTTGCGCATTATCTTATTTATGATTATTTTTGCATTATTCTATTGGCAGTTATTCTCACATACTATTTGTGGTTATTCTCTCATTTTTAGCCGATATCCTAACGCGTTACATGTGATTATTTTTTTTCACTATTTATTAGCAGTCATTCTTGCATCACTGATGTTGAGCATTAGTTCAATTTATTTACTCTTATTTTGTGCATTTGCGTGATTTACACGACTTATTGGTCTTTCGAATCGAAATTTTATGCAATACTTTTCATGAATGCATGTTTTGAACGTATATTTTGAACGCATATTTTGTATGCATATTTTTCCTATTTTGCGCAAGACCCTGTTATACTTTCTCATTACTTTGTTCAACACCATGGTCAATAAACATACTAATTGATAACTCGTATGAGATCTAAACTAGTGGCCCCATACTGTAACGCCCAGCATTTCTCGAATAATATAATAATAATATTTTATTCATAAGACGATGCGTTAATTCGTTAACAATAATATCTCATTAACTAAGAAATACATTTTTTTTGTTCATTGATAAACTAAATTATCTATTTACGTTATTTTTATGTCGAAAATAATAATAATAACGCGTGGCAAGTGATACCGTACTTGTTAACCGACACTTATCCTAATAAATTTTAACACGACTATAAATACATATAACAAATGTATTGTCTAAATAAACGGTAACGGGCTCGTATACGCGGTGTCCACCTAACCCACCTAACAAACCCTACCTATTTAAATCTTCTTCTTCTTCTTCAATCATCTCCTACCTATCTTTTTCCTCCTCATAAACCCTTGCCCAGTATCGACCCCCGATAAATTCAACTTACCAATCACGCTTGAATGCTATTGTTGGAAGTCATTTATAACATTGAATGACCAACACATCACCTCATCCCTTCCAGCCAAAATTTTCGGCCAATTAGAAGAAAAAGTGAAGCAAATTGGCGTGTTGACCAAACACACGGTCAACTGACCGAAGATTTCCATCTTTGCGAATGTATTATAAATTAAAAAAAAAAAAAAAAACCTCACCTTCACAATCACTCATTCACTTTTGTCAAACTCACTTAACCAAAACCCCCACCTTGAACCTCCTTCCCTCCGCCCTTGATCAGCGGCGGCAACCACCACCACCCGACCATTCCTGAAGCAGCAGCAGCAGCAAGCAACACCCGAGCCCTGTACACAGCTCCTTCCTCTCCCTCTCTCGCACCCTAGACAGGTGCCGCCGCCGATAACCACCAACAACACAGCAGCGGCAGTAGCAATACTACAGCGCAGAGACCCAGGTCTTGTTGGGTTCGGGCTATCATGGTTGTCGTGTCAAGGTGCTCGATGATGCTTGTATCATGGTGTTTTGTTCCTGTTCGATTGTGTGGGGTTCAACCCCATTGTGGTGACCAGTGGTGGCTGGGTGAGAATAAATAGAGCATCAGAGACAGGTCTTGGGCTTCGTTTAAGTTTTTCTGGTTCGTGTATGGTGCAGGAAGAAACCGTTGGAGTCTTGTGGTTACAGGTCAGAGGCGTAGCTATGACGGTGGTGATGTTTAGTTCGAGTCAACTCCGGTCAAAGAATGGTGTGTTGGTTAAGGTGAAGTTGGTGCAATGATTGGTCTTGGTCGAGGTTCCGGCAAGTCGGGTTTAGGCCTCTACTATGGTTCGTTTTCTCTCGGGTCTTATAACAGCCAAACACTTGACCGTCTCGGGTCAAACCTGGACCTGGTCAACGGTAGTCAACAGTAGTCAACGTGGTCAAACCGGTCAGACCTGTCAACACGAGCTACGAGGCGAATGCGCGAGCCGGGAAGGTATAACGCACGCCACGACTCTTATTCTTTTCGTGTACAATCGTATATAAATATAGGTTGTAGAAAACTTAAACGAACCGAACCGACTTGTGAACGAAAATATTTTATTATTAGCTTAGACTAACCATTTGGCGACTAACTTACGCTATGAATATCGTTACTAGAATTATCAAAGCGTCAAACCACATATATATATAATTACGCTTATGACGACAATGAGATGTTGGAATATATATGTTATTTGTTAAAAAGTAAAGTTTCATCGCGTGTCATAGTTTTAATAACTCGAACTTTTGTCACATATAAAGACTTGATTAAATTTTATTGCGTTTCGCGGTTTTGGACAATTGATGTTTTGGGAAAAATATAGACAATTTGAGTTGTCTGTTTCTTACAAAAACAGAGGAAACTCTGCCCAAATTTTTATAAAACATAAGAAACATGTCAAGCGTTCAAATCTATGAATTTGTACAATAAACTACGTTTTCACAAATAGAATTACCTCCAAACCAACACGCTTTCACAAATTGACTATTTTAACAATAAATACAATATTTAAATTCTATTTTTGCCGTGCTAATGATACATATATTATTATCCAACGTGCCATTTCAAAATGATTAAAAGTTGCTATTCGGAATACTATTTAAAGTATGAATTTTAAATGAACACACATGCGCTCACACTTCGAGAAACAAAAACCAAGTTCCTATCGGTTCGCTAAGTCATACACTCATTAAGACACGTATTGTTTACAATACGAATCTAGGTAGTTGGATCAACTATCTTTACAACTAAGATGCGAAACAAGCTTATTTGCATTAGAATTTAAGACGTCCTTTATTTGTAATAGGACACAAGAGTTCAATTAATCCAAGTTCAGACTTGTTGCTACTTGCTAGTATTTACACAGTGAATTTCAGGTGAGTTTTACATAGCCCCTTTTCTATTTCACTACTTTTTTTTTGGGGTGAAACATGTTACAACATTCTATATGCAATTCAATCATAAAGTGTCTATGTGTTATTCTATGTTGCATTATGTCTTAAACATGACTAGGGTAAGCACAATAATCTAGCATAATCATTAACATTGATCAGCCGACGGTATACAATGATAGATCTATTGGACAGACAATCCCACCCGGATACGTGCCTCCTACATAGGTAGCGTGGGTGATTGTTATCGCATAACATAATCGAGTGAACCATGAGTGTATGGGATGGACCACAATATAACAGTCACAAGGGTTGATTATGCACTCGATTTACTTCTAGTATGTTTTCACATATGGACTAGACTTGCCATGACACTTGAATTGTACAAGCTTTATTCGATTATCAAAACCTATGTAATTCTCACCAACTTTTGTTGACCCAAAATATTTTCAAACTTAACATGTTTCAGGTCATAGCTTGCTCGAAGATTAGAGTTAATGCTTGAAGATGCGTAGCCAGTATTTTTTTTATCTTGATCTACAAATTCTTAGAACAATTGTATGTAATTTATTTAATTCATATATTGAAACTTATTATTTACCATGAGCTACTGAACAATCATCAATACGTGACATCCCGATGTTTCCGCCATCGGTTGGGGTGTTACACATACGACTCAGATCAGAGTATTCCTCTAACCCGAGGGGAATGGTGTAATCCTCATTGTTTATCAATATGGGTGTTTAGAGCCCAACGATGTGAACAAAAATTTACCGGTTAAGGGTGAACCCGAAAGGTGAAGGACCTCTAATCATGTCTTATACTTACACATTATTCTCATTACGGTTAAAAGGTGAACCTGAAAGGGAAGGACCTCTAACAATGTCATGCTTGAATATTATTTAATTGTAGTATCTATTATTTAACACATATTGGTTGCACACATTGTTTCTTGTATCATTTATGTTAGTGTTATTGAAAAGCATAACACCCTAGTGTAAGGTAAATTAGTGATTACAGTCCGGAACGCAATCATGGGTTTACAGGTACATAGCGATGGTGTGTGATTTTTACTTAGGCTATTGGTAGACAATTAGTACGCGTCCACAACATCAGTAGTGTGGTGGGTTAGCTGCGGTACACCCTATATACCAGCATGAACGATAATGCGGGGACAGACTCTGAGTCTAACCAAGAACCTTCCCATTATTTTCTATTGCATTTCTGTATACACTCACATGTTTGATTACTTTGAATCTCTTTGCATGTCCTTAATAAAGTTCAGTCAGAAACCTTTCTAAAGTAGGGATGACTATTATATCACTACCTCTGCCCTCACAAGTTACAGACATTCCCAAAACTTTACTCATTGTAAACTCTCAACTTCTTAACCTTGGGTCAACTGTCAAGGATTTTGAAACTTTTACTTTGGATATTAGACAACTACTTTAAATTTTGTCAAATCATGACTGATGCAATTTTTAAAAGCTACTTGACTTTTACAACGCCTTTTGTTTCATAGAAACCTCTACTTAAAAGAAATTTCGGGGTGAAAATTTCTAAAGTAGGGGAGACTATGACCACCTACACCCTCATCTTTGCCAAGTTGTCGATAGTAGTCCTTCATATATTCTAGTGTTCTATCCTTGAAATTTTTAATCGTTTTCGTATTTAACGAAAAGATCGAATTCAATGTTTATCATTGCATTTATTATGGATTGAATCTTCATTTTAATCAAATATGTATAATGAGACATTATTCGAAATCGTTTTTACAAAAATTGGAAAAAAATAAATATTAATTATAACAATAACATTAATAACAATACCTATAAAAATTGACATATTCTTCTCTATATTTTGTAAGATGTTTATTATAAAATGATATGTGTCAAAATGAAATTTGTTATTTAGTAATATTCATTTTCAAACAATAGTAATTAAAATTATGATTATAATAATGAAAATAAACATACTATGTTTAATGATGATTTATGAGTCCATAAAAATTCAAGTTTCACTCTGACTTCCTTAGCAATTGTAATCAAGTCATCAATTGAAACCGACATTTTAATTGTAGTAAATTCATTCATGTATACTTCCATTATTTCAAAAACTATATATGAGTTTATCTTTAATCCATTTATAAGGAAAAATAAAATAAACTTCCTCATAGTCTCTACTTTCTAACACTCCTACGACGAACCATCTACTTAGAAAACCTACGCCTCTTGAACTTGCATCTCTTTGGAAGTCATCGAATCATAGGACTTGCATTATCACTTATTTGTTTTGGTTAATGTAGAGGAAATCATAAATTTCTTCACACTAAGGTACGGATCACCTATATGTTATTTTATATAAAAATTGTTTATCTTTATTTTCGTGACTCTAACACATATCTATATGAATAGGAGATTATTAATCTAATTGCCTTTACTTTATTTAGCAATCTATTTGACTAATAATCTTATTCAAATATTCGTGTGCGTGTGGGTATAGACTTTGATAATATTTTATATAAAAAATAATTATATAGTTTTACACACGTTCTCATATTCATTTTGTCATATTCACTATTTGAATTGTATAGAAAGGTTTATTTTGTCAGATTATATAAGTTGTCATATATATATATATATATATATATATATATAACACTTGACATTTCGATACTCATATTGTAGGTTGGTGTTAAACTTTAGACATATTTTACATATGTATAAACTATACATTGCATTTTATTTTGTTACTTTCTAAGTCAATATATAATTCTAGACGATTTGATTTATTAATATATTGCTAGTCATTTGATTCTGTTTTAGTCAAAGCTATAATCTATACATATACGTTTATATATTTATTCCCTGATATTAATATCGTGTGGATATATTAAACTCTATTTGATCGTGTCATTATTCATACAAAATATATTTACCCTTACCGTTTTATATAAATACAAATTGGTATTTTGGATTATATATTTTTCGTTTCATTATACTATCTAGAGATTTTAGAGTCCTAGACTAAATATCTAAACCCACATGAACTTATAAATCTCCAAGTCATTTCAATTCATTTTATTCTATTGCTCATAAATATACTATTCACTCTATTAGGATAATTTTTAGATTTACCCAAACCACTACAACTTGTACAAGTCGTACTTGCTATTCATCGCAACATGTGAGTATATCTTTTCCCTTTTTTCATTTTTACTCTTTTGGGGATACTCATGTACATTTGTCAAATTACTCTTTCTTTTCACTAAGTGCAATTCTCATGTTTGCTTGCTTTGTGTTATTTTCTGTATCTATGACTTGTCAAAATCATTAACCGTTGCGGCCTAGCATTTTAATGAATAGTACTATGGTATATACCCCTTGTGACTCTGTTGAGAGACCTTAGTCATTGCTTTGTGTTTCATTACTACTGTCAATAGCGCATACTATATATAAATTTCATTTCAATTTCATAGGGTTGATTTTGACCCAGATACTACTTATTACATAATTGCAAAAGGTATACAACACATGAATTGCTAAACACTTTTTCTACTATATGTATTCAAACATGGTATGCTCACCAATACATTTTTGTATTGACAAAATTATTTTCATACATGTTTCAGGTTATTTATGAGATGACTTTTAAGCTTTTGGAATTTTTACTTAGATGTTGGATTTATTGTATTTCAGTTTTAGTTGTCACTTTAGAATTTTTGTATCTTGTATTTTTCATTCAATGTAATAATCTATTTAATCAATGTATCAATATTTACACTTTAGTACCATGAGTTATTGAACAATCGTCACTACGTGACACCTCGATGTTTCCGCCGTAGGATGGGGTTTTACCGCAAGGCGCGTGACAAACCAGGATCCAAGTCAACGGTCACAATAAGCGACAACTATATGATATGAAAACGACATAAACCATTCATTAAGTTCTCAAAATGTAATCACAACAGCGGAAGCATAAAACGTCTTTACAACGCGAAAAGTAAAAGTTATGAATCTGGTAAAGTTCAAAACCATGCAAGTGAAATCCTAGACGCCGTGCGACCCCGTGCGCCTATCAATGATTGCTACCTTAGCGACCTGAGAAAACATGCTAAAAACCTCAGCACAAAATGCTGGTGAGTTCACAGGTTTTTAAGTAAAACGTTTCCAAAAGTTTCCAAAGTTACCGTTATGCTAACAGGATGCCAACCTAGGCATATGAAACCATCATGTTACTGCTATGCTCTAAGTATGCCAAACACGGCACATGAAAACGCTAATACGATACCAGGTGTAAAACACCCATGTGTAACCGAACAGCCAACCCAAGCATAACGGAACTACCGATCCACGGAGAACTGAACAGCCGAGCCCAGCCAACCGAACTACCGAACCACGGCTAACTGAACAGCTGTCCAACGGAAAAACTGAACTATTGTATAGTAAGAACACAAAGTAACACTAGCATAACATGATTAGTATGAAAGCAAGTACATAACATGTTTCTCCCCCGAAAACGTAAACACAGATAGAGGGGCCGTGAAACTCACCTTAGGTTGCTTTCTTCTAAAGCAAGTAAATCAGCTCGAATAGATAGTCCCAACTACCGGTGACCTATCATGATGAGTGTATAGGGTGTTAGACTAATAACCCGTAGGTTAATGTAACACCCTCAAATTTCCATGTGCAGGGTTTTACCGCGAGGCGCGTGACACACCAGGATCCAAGTCAATGGTCACAATAAACGACAACTATATGATACAAAAACAACGTAAACTGTCCATTAAATTTCAAAACCGTTCCAACACAGCGGAAGCATAATATATTGTTACAACTCAAAAGTAAAACTTAAAGTTTGAAATGTTTGACAAACATGCTTATGAATCCTAGACGCCGTGAGACTCTGTGCACCTATCGATAGCTGCTACCTTAGCGACCTGAGACAAACATGCTAAAAACGTCAGCAAATAATGCCGGTGAGTTCACAGGTTTTTTGTGAAGACTGACTCCAAAAGTTTTAATGAATACCCGTGGCCAAACCAGGCCGTATGCATGCAAACCATATGAATACCTGTTACTACTGCGATTGGAAAACCATTACTGAACTTGAATACTGTGAATGCGTGAATACTGCCCGAATGAATACTGAGTACTGAATACTGAATAAGAGACAACATGCACCCGTCCAACCTCCAATTGGACAAGTGGGGCCGGTCACGCCCAAATAGATCCCGCACATTAATGGTTCTCCCCGGGACTTCCAAAACATCGCATAGTAACCCATAATGAATACTCCAAAACATAATGAATACTTCAAAACATAATGAATACTCCAAAACATAGTGAATGCATGAATACTAAAAACGTAGTTGACATATCTTTTATGAAAACATAGTTGACACACGTTTAAAGAATACAACATGTTTTCTCCCCCGAAAATGTAAAACCAGTAAAGAGTGGGGCCGTGAAACTCACCTTAGAGTGCGTCTTCTGATAACTAGAAATCCCACACGTGTATGATAATCCTGACTAATGACAACTTATCAATGAATTCGAATAAGTGTTTTGACTATCAACCCGAAGGTTAACTAGTGCTCGATTGTCCAGATCTTGACTACGTATGTTAAAAGTGTGTTTGAAAGTTAACCAAATGTATCAGACTGACTCGACATCCCGTTGGTGACTCATTACATCAATAAATCAAGTACATAGGATTATGACATAAGTTTCAAGCATACAACACTTAGTTTGCATCAAAAATCGCACACAAAGAGTTGTAAGATCGCATCAGCATACAAAAGGTCCAGGTTCAACCCTCTTATAGTTCATCTGACCTAAATACAATTTTATACAACCTAATATGAGTTCCTTCGACCTTAACACATGTTCATTCGACCTTAACATGTTTTAATTCGACCTAAATCAAGTTCGTTCGACGTAACAGAGCTACATTCGACCAACAACAACCTACCTTCGACCCCTTCCTCTCCTCCCTCGACCCCACGCTGGTCGAAGGAGAGACAGGTTCACCCCTGCAACCTCAATCTTCCTAAAACACATCAAATCGCATCGAAACTATCCGAAAACATCACCAAACATCACCAAACATCACCAAACACAACAGTCAATTACCATTAACATGTTCCCACAAAACACTACCAATTTTATCCCAAAATCTATTCGTTTTACAAGTTACCCAAAATAGCAAATTATGGAGATGTCACATCAAACGCATGCAATCTTTACACAATTAGGAAACTTTCTGAAATCACTTAAAAATCAACTTAACATTCTCAGATTATCATGTACAATAGAACCCCCAATCATATCATTATCCATAACATCATGAACAAGCTCTAGATCTAACCCAAAATCCCCAAAATGAGCAAAACATCATCAACAACCAATTGTAACCTATCTCAATCATAAATCATCATCAATAACAGTCCTAGATCATTGTTATAACATCTATACAGCAATCAATCATCAAATAATACATAACACAACATAAAACACCATTAACATATGTTAATTTGTATGAAAACTTAGTGTTTATGAAAAGGTTTTGTTTAGAAAGATGTTAGGAAGGTTTTTATTCATGAAAACATGTGTGAATCTGATCTGGACCTTTGGGGTTTAATGAAAACGAATCAAAAAGCTTTAAAAAGGATTTAGGATGAAGAACACACCTTTGATCTTTGTTTAGAAGATGTTTGTAGGTTAGATTATGGAAAACAAGAGCAAAAACTCCTTCCCCAATGATTAATGTTGCTAGAGAGTGTTTAGAGGCGTTTAGGGTTTGTGAAATGATGAAAAATGACAAAGTGTGGTATTTATACCCAGTCCATGTTCGACCTCCCTCATAGGTCGAAGTAGACTTTTAAGTGGTCGAATGTATGTTTTGATTTCCCATTCCCAGGTTCGACCGCCCTACAGGTCGAACCTGTACATGTGTTTTCCAGATTTTCCAGTTTTGTCGTTTTAGCGCATTTTAACACATCCTAACACATGAACATGCAATCCTAACCTATATTAAGCATATATAATCATGGATAATCATATAATCATCGTTTAAACACGTATTTGTATATTCTACACCATATACAGATCAATTCACGATTGTTACCTAATCTAATTCATGTAATTCACCAACAACGTGACTCATGACTCATGTGTGTGTGATTACCACAATGATCCTCCGAATCATCGAACCCTGGACAATATGGACTGTGTTCTGACTCAACTGACCTCGTTAGGTATGTTCAGTAAATGTTTTTGGCTAAGGTAGACTTATATGTTTATAAAATGTTGACCTAAACATGCCGGGTGTCACATCATCTCCCTGTTGAAAGAATTGTCGTCCCGATATTTTCCTGAAGTCAAAGAGAATGAAACAATAAATAGAAAAATTTTTCCGGTCGTCACATCATGCCCCTGTTGAAAGGAATCTCGACCCGAGATTCACTCAGCTTCCGGGGTAGAACGCCCTCAGCAACCTTCATGTTGGTCAGCTTGTGAGCTGCCCGAACAGTAGCCAACATAGTAGTGTGATCAGTGGCAGCAATATGCCCAGCAATCTCCGGCACTAACCCAACGATGTAGCGCTCAATCCTCCGGTACTCCGGTGTAGCCAAACCGGGGCACATCACAGCCAACTCGTTGTGCCTAGCAGTAAACTCCTCGATCTCCGATCCAACCATCTTCATAATCTCGTCCCTCGGGCAATACTCCGCTCGCAACATCAGAATAAAATCAGGCCACGGCATAGCATTGGCCTTACCTAGAGTAAAAGAAGCATACTTCACGCGATCAGCATCAGGACAGTTGCACATAGCAAAAACTGATTCGATCTTCTCTAACCACCGGAGCAGTGCCACTGCCCCTTCAATCCCACTAAAGTTATGGGGCTTACAGTCCATGACATCTTGTAGGTGCATCCAGACTGCACCTGATTAGTGTTTCCCAGGGTCTGCTGAGCAGCTTGGAAAACAGCCAACATAATGTTCCACTTCTGCTGCAACATGCTATCCAACTCCGGCTGAGTCATGGTGATGTTCCCACCACCCCGTCCACCACCAGTGCGACCCCGCCGCCCCCACGGCGTCCCCAAGTACGTCTACCATTATGACCGGACATGTTTTGCCAAAACATGGAATAAGATACTCAATGCCACTACTAGATCAACTATTAGTGACCAAATGAATTCAGAACGGGGTTCCAACATGACCATCAGTCCGAACACGAAGTCCACCAAGATTCTCATGCATTTCGATTTATGATTTCGTGTGCACCCGAAATGATAAATCGCTCTACATGGTCCCCTAGGCGTGCTCCTAGCTAGAACTCCAGGTCACCCGACACCCACATCCTTAAAAGAAACTGTTATCGCATGAAGATCCCAAAGTGAACAATCACTCAGGGGTGTACTATGACAAGTACTACTGCATGATAGTGTGTGTGCAGGCAAGTATGTACATTAGAGCATAGAGGGGAGATATCCAAATCCCGGAAAAATCTCAAGAATGTGCCGAAGCCAACCCAATGTACACTACTGCCAAGTATAAGCGATAAGCCTCTTCATCTTTAAACCCGAAGAAGAAGATAAAGTAAACGTAGAGATATTCCCAAAGATAGGTAATACGATACTGTGTGATGAGGACACCGACACCTCGACAAGGTTAGTATGTTTACCACATGACACAACTCGTAAATATGTGTGACCGTTTAATGTGTGTGATACTCGGCTATAGACTAGACTCTACATGAAGTCCTAGTTCACTATAACCATTGTCTCTGATACCAATCTGTCACACCCTCAAATTTCCACATGTGGGGTTTTACCGCGAGGCGCGTGACACGCCAGGATCCAAGTCAACGGTCACAATAAACGACAACTATATGATACGAAAACAACGTAAACTGCCCATTAAGTTTCAAAACCGTTCCAACACAGCGGAAGCATAATATATTATTACAACTCAAAAGTAAAACTCAAAGTCGGAAATGTTTACAAACATGCTTATGAATCCTAGACGCCATGAGACTCCGTGCGCCTATCGATAGCTGCTACCTTAGGACGAAATTTCAAAAAGTAGGGGAGCCTATAACATTATATAATTTTCCCTAAACTTTTGAAATTAATAAAATTTTCATTTTATTTCAATTTGTTCCATTTCCATTTATTTAAATTTGTCCCATTCCCATTTATTTCATAACTTTATATTAATTACTTAATATTACAAAAAAACATTTAGTCATGACAAGATTATTAATTTCCTAACAAATACAAACATTTTCTTGTGGAGGATCGTTTTGATAAAAACAAGTTGGTTGATCATATAAGTCTACCAATTTAGGTGCGGGATCCCTACATCAGTTACGAAATGATAGTAATCAAGTAAAGACACACAATTAACCTTTTCAATAACCATTTCATTAATAAACATTTCATATAAACCATACAATTGATGTTTACAATGAAATAAACTGATTTCAGACACTTCCTATCACCTAGAGAGAATATTAGGTCGAACTAGACAGACAAATGACAAAAAGTTAATCTTAAAATGAATTTTCAGGTTTATATACACCTGCACATTCGCCCCCCCCCCCCCCCCCCCCCCGATAAGGGTCGAATGTACAATCCAATAGCACTAGTCGCAAAACGTGCATCAACAAACTCCCCCTCGGCTATTGCTTGGATTGCCTTCGCTCTTCGTCCATCTGCTTGTTCATCAGCTTGATGCGCAATAACGTCTTCTGCTCTTTAGTCATAACTGGCTCGAAAGTTTGTTTTGGTTTCTTCTTTTCTTTTGTAATCTTCACAAACTTTCCCAGTTTCTTGTCGTAGTCACATCCCGCATTGACATCCCAAGCGAAACACAAGCATACCACACGTTGGTATTTCAGGGCTTGTTCGCTATCTTTCTCTTCACAGTAAATTGGATTGTAATACAACATTATGATATCTTCATGTGAACAGTTGATCAACCACGTCGGTTCAAAAATATGAATCTTCTTGAACTCATCTCTTTTATCCTTCAGCAAGATAACAGCTTTTGCGGTCTTCCAATCATAGTACCAAAACATAAATTCTTTCGAAAAGTGTTGTGGAATCGGCATCAAAGGAATATGTTTCAATATGGTCGGTGGTTTATACTTTAAAGTCACCTTGTTTATCCCAGTAATTGGATCTTTCTTGTTTTTGTGAACTATCCTTTTCGGATACTGCGGAGTGAACACATCCCATTTTGTTCTGCTCTCTCTTGCCATGCGATTTGCGAAATAGCCAACTGCATCGTTCTTCACAGTTGCTCCAGATAAAGTATGTGGGAAGATATCGCGTACAGCCTAGTAAGGTAGTGTCTTTATATAATGGAATCTGTTGAAATACAGAATTCCCTTTTCCCATTTAACAGCAACACACCTTAGCTGTCTTAGGTACTTCCAACCGAGAGATCTTCCTTTGAACAATTCATTATGAAAGTTGTAGAAACCTCCCTGAATTTCAGTCTTTGGTCGGTTGGCTTCTTTTTCTTTCAGTTTCCTTAACAAGATTTTTAGATCATCAGATTGTTCAACATTCGGTTTCTGATTCTCTGCATTCTTGAAAACTTAATCAACGAATGTCTTCCTCTTCTGTCGTGCAAGTTTCTCAGCCTGATTCAACATTTCTTCAGAAAATTCAGGAAATGCATCATCCTGTTTCTCTTTGAAATACTCTGGATATTCTTCGCTAGTAATATCCTCAATCTCAATGTCTTCAAATACTGGAGTATCTCTATCATCAGAGTGATTTCCTGTTTCTTTTTCAAGTATATTAGGAATCTGATTTTCACTCATCAACTCTTCAAGAGATTTACCAACCTGTTTAGCCAAACCTTCAAGTATCTCTTTGGCTACGACTGCTGAAACTTCACCATCTTCCAGATCAAGATCATTGTATTCAAGTTCAAATCTCATATCATCAGATTCCAAAATCTCTGGAAACTTTATAGTAAGCTCGATCATCCAAACCTTCTTAGTTAATATCTAACGATACAACTTCTTATCTTCATCTGATAATGATCTGATCTTTTCATTCTAGAAAATACTGTCATCATCAGTATTACCGCCAGGTGCTTTTGAACTTGACTCACCTGCGTCTTTGTATGAGGATCGAATTGTCAAAAACAAAGACTTTGATCAAACAAGTATATCTATTTAGGTGCGGAATCCCCGAATTGATTACGAAATGATAATACTACTAGCAAAACACACAAATCACTTTCAAAGTTTCCATTTCATTATAAAAAAGCTTGATAATCTTTACAAAACAGTATTTACAATGATATAATCTAAATTCAAACACATAGAAACCCTAGGGAGAGAACACACTCGAAGGAGGGAAATAAAATGACAACTGTTAAACTTAAAATCTGATTCAGCCTATATATTAAACTGCACATTAGACCATACGTATGGGCGAATGTGCATGTTCGACAAAACAAACGGGCGAGTCAGCACTATATACTACAAAAACTTTCCTTCGACCTTGAGCTTCTCCCTTCGACTATTAACTTTCACCTTTGACCATATATAAATCCACATTCGACCTTTCGATTATGACAAAACAAGAGTGTACGTATTAGCAATCCAATAGCACTAGTCGCATAATATGCATCAACAAACTCCCCCTCGACTATTGCTTGGATTTCTTAAGCCTTCGATCTTCGTCCATTCTCTTGTTCATTAGCTTGATATGCAGTAAGGTCTTCTGCTCTTTCGTCATTACTGGTTCATGAGTTTGCTTTGGTTTCTTCTTTTCTTTTTGAATTTGAAAAAACTTCCCCAGTTTCTTATCATAGTCGCACCCCGCGTTAACATCCCATGCAAAACATAATGATACCACATGTTGGTATTTTGCAGCATGTTCACTGTCTTTTTCTTCACAGTATATCGGGTTGTAATACAGCATGATAATGTCTTCATGAGAGCAGTTTATCACCCACATTGGATCAAAGATATGCATCTTCTTGAAATCATTCTTCCCATCTTTCAACAAGATAATAGCCTCTGCCGTCTTCCAATCATAATACCACCACATAAAGTCTTTCGAGAAATGTTGTGGAATAGGCATCAAAGGTATATGTTTCAAAACTGTCGGTGGATCATATTTCAAAGTAACCTTGTTTATCCCCGTTATCTGATCTTTAATTTTCTTATGGACAATCCTCCTCGGATACTTTGGGGTGAACACATCCCATTTCGTCTTACTCTCTCTCTCTCTCGCCATGCGATCTGCAAAGTATCCAACAGCATCGTTGTTCACAGTAGCACCTGACAACGTATGTCTGCAGACATCGCGTACAGCCCAGTAAGGTAGTATTTTAATGTCATGGAATCTGTGAAAATACAGAATTCCTTTCTCCCACTTCACTGCAACACACCTCAATTGTCTCAAATATTTCCACCCGAGAGCTTTACATTTAAAGAGTTTGTTATGGAATTTATAGAAACCCCCCTGAATCTCAGTCTTTGGGCGGTTGGCCTCTTTCTCTTTCAGCTTCCTTAGCAAATTCTTCAGATCGTCAGATTGTTCAACAGTCGGTTTCTGACAATATGAGTTCTTGAAAACTTCATCAACGAACTTCTTGCTTTTCTAACGTGCATGTTTCTCAGCTTGGCTTAACAGTTCTTCAGAAAATTCAGGAAATCCAGAATCCTTATCATTTTTAAAGTATTCTAGATATTCCTCACTTGTAATATCCTCCATTTCAACATCTTCAAACACCGGAGTATCTCTATCATCATTGTGATTTCCTGCTTCTTTCTCAGGAATATTCGGAATGTAATTCTCACTCATTAACTCTTCAAGAGATTTCCCTACCTGTTTAGCCAATCCTTCAAGTATTTCTTTCGAAACAGCTGCAGAAACTTCACCGTCTTCAAGATCAGGATCATTGTACTCAAGTTCAAATCTCATGTCATCTGACTCAAATATTTCTGGAAATCTTCCTGTCATCTTAATCGTCCAGACTCTATTTTTTTAACATCTGACGATATAGCTTCTTATCCTCATCAGATAACGATCTGATCTTCTCATTCCAAAAGATATCATCATCATCAGTATTTCCACCAGGAGCTTTCAAACTTGATTCTCTTGCATCTTTTCCTGATTCTCTCTTTTCATACTTATACTTATCAGTGTCATCATCATCGTCATCATCAACATCGTTCGCAGAGCTATTATCGTATCCAGAATCATCACCTGAACCATCATTATCATCACCATCCTTCTTCTTCCCAGGAGCATCACCGGCATCCTATTCAGGTTCTTCATCATCTTCTTCATCTTTCTCAGACTCAGATGGCTCAAAATCAACAAGCTCTTCTTCTCTTTCTTTAACCTCCTATCCTTCTTGTAACTGAGGAGCTCTTTCATACAGATCATCAATCAGCTTCCTAAGCCCTTTGTTTTCTTTCTTTACTTGCTTGTTATCAAGTTTTAAAGTCATGTATCTTCTAGTATTTCTCTGCTCATGCTTTAACAACTTTTGATTCTCATTCTGGAGTAGTTTAATCTTTGCTGCTAACTCTTCCTGACTCTCCTGTGAAGATTCAACAACATCCAACATTTTTCTATCATTGTTTCTCAACTGATCAATCTCTTCTTGTTGTTGGTTTATGATCTTCATCATTTCAGTCTGCTTCTGATTAACTGCATCCATCACATCTCCTGATACAGTAACCTTAGGAATTGAAGCCTCAGCAACTGGAGTCTTTTTCTTACACTTGTTTAAGACTCTATCCAAAGCAGCATTAAAATCATCAGTTGGAATATCAGTTTTCTCAGCAGCAGATGTTTTCTGTTTCTTTCCTGCTGGGGATTTCACGGGAGACTTCGAGCTAGATACTTCAGGAACTTTCTTTCCTGCAATCAGACTTTCAATATCCTTAGCTTTCCTCTTCTTAGGCTTTTCAATTTCAACAGCCTTAGCTTTCTTCTTGTAAATTGGATTCTTCTGTTTTTCTCCAGCCTTTGGTGATCCACCAAAATCTTTAGAACCCAATCCCAGACTTATATCAATATAATCCATCACAACTAGACTCTGCATCCTCCGTTCTTCTAAAGTTTGATTAAGACTCTCAGATTCACCAGCCACAGTGGCCTTGGGCGTGGTGTTCTTAACGGTCTCATCAGCAGAATCCCATCTATCTTCCTCCTGAGTCTCTTCAGAATCAATAGACTCTTCATCAACCAATTGTGTTCCTTTCTTTGCAACACTTTTCTTTCTTCGAGATGTCTTCTTCGACGATTCTGCTTCAACTTCTTTCTCTTTACCTTTACCTTGACCACTCTTGGCACCAACATTAACAACTTCTCTCTTTCTTTTGGCTTCAGGATCAACAGGACATAATGGATCATCATTATCAAATTCACTATTTTCATTCCTTGCCTTATCAACACCTGGATCTGTGTAACCTGGATTGATCAAGTGTCCAAATAAATTCTTCAAAGGTGGTCATTCGTTTATGTAGATACACGAAAGTGCGACTAGTGCTATTAAATTGCGAATAATAATATGTTTTGTTTTTGTCGAGTGGTCGAAGGTGGATTTAAGAATGGTCGAAGGTAGAACAGACGGTCGAAGGTAACACTGGGAGGTCGAATGTAGTTTTGTTTATATGTATGTCCAGATTCGCCCACTGTATATGGTCGAACCTGCACATTCGACCAAGCTATTTGGGCGAATGTGCAGGCCTATATAAGGTTGAATCAATTTTGAATGTTTAAATTTTGGTCATTTGTTTTACCTCCCAGTGTGTGTTTCTCCCTAGGGTTTTTGTTGAGTCTGTAATCAAGTTATATCATTATAAACAACCTTTTCAAGTGTAATTGATTATGTTATTGAATGAAATGAATATGTTTATGATGATTTCTGTGTTTTGCTAGTTTTATTATCATTTTGTGATCAATTCAGGGATTCCACACCTGAATTGAACTTGTTTGATCAATATTCTTTGTTGATTAGCCGATCCTATTTGCATACAAAGTTGTATCAGAGCCATTTGGATCAAACAACCATAAATTGATAATATTACCGCTGATTTGGACCCAATTTCGATCAAAACTTTCTGTTTTTCATTGAATATTTGAATTTGGTGTTAAATTGATTGATTTGAACTTGTTTTAATGGATAAAATTCAAAATTCTCTTTGTTAAACTTGTTCCAAATCTAATCCGAAGCAAAACCTGCATAAGATCATCAAATTTCATCAACATTTGAAATTTTTTTATCAAAATAACTGATTTTCAAAGTATAACCGTTTTTCAAAATGAAAGGGTCGAACCTAGGGAGATTTGGTCGAGAGTGGAGTTTTTAGGTCGAACCAGGGTATTTTCGGTTGAACGTGGAGTGTTATTTGGTTGAACTTAGAAAGTTTTAGTGTGCTATTGTTCATTCGACCTTAAGTGGTACATTCGACCAACTGGGTGGTCGAACGTGGGTTAAATCGGTCGAAAGTGAACTGAGTCTGTTATTTTCTACATTCGAACCTTATCAAACGGTTAAACCTGGATTAATTTTTACATTCGACCACGCGATTCTTCAAAAGGGTCGAACGTAGAAATTGTTGTGAAATTTTTCTAATCGTTTCGTGTTTTATCATTTTCAGAACGATAAGTGGAACTTTCCTACAACACCACGACCTAATACAACACCACAACAGTAGACAACTATGGATCCTTGGTCAGTAGCTGCTCAGAAGACTAGTCAACCATCCCAACCGATTAACTATACGGCGATGACTGGTTCTATGCTCCAACAAGTTGCATAACCACAACCACAACCGATGGCTGATTACTGTACACTCTCAGACTACCAATGCGATTTCGACACTTATTCATGACTTATCTTCGGGTAGTGGGAGTCGTCCACCAAAGTTGATGGAAATGGTAGACTACAACACATGGAAGACCAAGTTCAAGATTCATCTTGAGGGAATGGGATTAGAAGGAACGGAAGCTTGGCAAATGATTGCTAAGGGGTGTGTTGCTCCGGTTTTGGAGAACCCAGGTGAATCGATTCCGTTAGAAAGTCTTGCTGAGGACGAGAAGAAGAAGTTTGCAGTGGAAAAGAAAGCGTTTTCCTAGCTGTCCCAGGCCATTAACACTGATCTCTTACATCAGTTTGGGTCGTGCACCCCTTCTAAACAAATGTGGGACATGTTAAGGAATCGTCATGATGGGAATGAAATGACGAGGAAGTTGAGAATGGAGGAGTTAAGAAAAGAGTTTGAGAACTTCAGCTATATGGGAAATGAGACGCTGAAGAAGTTGATTCCGAGGTACTGTCACTTATTGACCGAACTTTCAAGTTATGAGAATAACATACCGATGTCTGAGTTGGTGGACAAGTTCGCTGATGCATTGCCACCATACTGGAATCAACACATCGAGGTACTCAAGGAGAAGGATGCGTACCAATACTGGATCATCAATGAGTTTATCCAGAAGCTTGAAAACAAAGAGATGGAAGAAAAGAGGAAGGCAAAAAGAGCACAGGTTCCTTAGAATCCAGAGTTATACCATGGTGGTACATCTTCATCTCTAGCTAGTTCAAGTTCCAGTTCTAATGTTGCTCCACACATTGCTTATGTATCAAGTATTGTTGAACCACCCAAAGCCCCCATAAATTACCTTGCTCAAACTTCATCTTATACCTCACGATCATATCCTACTACTACTTTTATTCCACCATTTTCACCGATGCTACAAGCTGCTTGTTATTCTGCAAGTCTAAACCAACCTCACCAACAATCCTACATTCCTCAAATGAATTAAACCCAAATGAACCCAAGTCAACCTAATCAGAGCCCAATTGTGCTGGAGACTTCGAACTTGAACAATGTTACTGTTGAAGTTGCACAACAACATGTAGCATTGGTTTCTGCTATGGTCGCTTCTTATAATGGGTTGGTTGCTAGTCAAATTAGTAACAACAACTTAACCAGTGAAGACTATGCACAAATTGACAAAGAAGAGATGGAGCTCATTGATATCCAGTGGGAGTTTGCTAGCGTTATGAGGAGAGCGACTGAATTCATTGAGAAGATGGGCAGAAATGATCTTTCTACTTCTCCAAACACCACATATGGCTTAAATAAAGCCAAAGTGACATGTTTTAACTGTGGTGGGAAAGGTCACATCAAGAGGGAATGTACACAGCCAGCACAGCAGGGGAACAGGAATCCTTTCAACACCAACTATCAGAACCGTCAATCACAAAATCAGGTATCTTATCAAAGCCCAAACATTTCCAGCTTTCAACCACAAAATACCTACCAAAACCGTTAAAACACGTCATCAAACAACTCTGTTAGACAAACCACTACACAAAACCAGAACCAAAACCAAACACCACAAAATTCAAACCGAACAATCCTTCCTATTTCTACACCAAATACCCAAACTCAATCAGATAACCAGAACCAGGCCTTGGTGATACAGAAAGATGAGGGATTTGATCGGACGGGTATGCAGTTGGGTGTTGAGGAGATTACCACTGGTAATGTGGCGTGTGTTGCACAGAAGATGGATTTAGATGAGCCGGTGTCTGTTGAAGAAGAATTAGTGACTGAGAAGATGTCTGAGGTGAAAATTGAGGAGTTGAGTGATGAAAGTGATAATTGTGTTGAGAAGAAGTCGGGTTTGATTCTTGAATCTGTTACTGATGTGCCAGAACAGTATGATTCAGCTTATTCTGATATGGAGAGCGATTCTGATTCTGAAGCTATTGTTAACTCACTAGATGATGATATCGATCAACTTCTTGCTGAAGCTGATTTTCTGATGACACGCAAATCGTGCATGGTGGATGATGCTTTTACCCGAATTGACTATTCTAAATTCTTTGCTGGAAAGGAAGCACACTTTGCATTGATGGCGATGACTGAGCCTCCAAAGCAGGTAAGTTCTGAATCTAATTTAGATATGAATAGTGAGAGGTATTGTGGTGCATTCGATATATTGACAGAGGATAATAAGCAACTCAGGGTTCAGCTTGAGAGTGCTAAGATCAATTGTCAATCGTATCAGAAAGAATCACGAGAATTTAATAAAGTGCTTGATGGTTACAAAAAAGACATTTCAGAACTTCAAAAGACTTTATCTTTGAAACAATTAGCCCTTAACAACTATATCAATGAATTGGAAAATACAAAACTTGAAATGGCTACCATCAAGTGCTTTACAGAAAAGGTCACACAAGAAGCTTGAAAGCTATAAACACATTGCATATGTTGTTGACCACATCATTGTGGAGCCTTCACAGTCAAGTAGTGCAAACTACAAAGCAATCCCATCTCCAGTGTTATTTGAAAACCATACTATGCATTCAATAACACTGGAGAGCTCATTTAAGTCTGACTCTACATCGGATAATGAGTCTAACACCTCCAGTGTGGGAGACCCAAATTCTGATGTTAGACCAATTTTGGGACTAAATAATGAAGGTGTGATTGCTGTAGCTGATGATTCCGACTCTGAGGATGACAAATCTGAGAAGGTGTGTGATATTCCTGTTGAAAATCACATAATTACAAATGAACCAGTGTCACCATCTCAGATTGTGCATCCCATGGCTAACGCTCATCGAGCGAATCAATCAGTTAAGCCTATTGAGAAAAACAATCAAGGTGACAAACCCGTCAAAATTTTCTATCGGATGAAAGGATACGACAAGATAATTTCTGACGAGGAATATCTAATCAAATTTGCCAACTATTCCAAAATTAAGAAAATTTGGCAGGAGAGTACCATTTGGTTCCCAAAGCATGAGCGAACAAATGATGTACCTCCAGAGGTTTTAGAGAAAATTTATTTGGATATTCCAAAAGAACCAAAGGTTCATGTCACAGAATTTATCAATCCAAAAGAGAAGGCTAATAGTTTTCTTGAGCTGACTTACTCCAAGGACCCAGCTCCTGAGAGTCTTAGAACGAAGTGTGTGGATGATCTATATCCTATCACTACATATACTAAGTCGAATGCCAAGAACAATTTTAAGGAATACCGTGCGTGTTATAAATGCGGGGAGAGAGGGCATTTACTTGCTCACTGCCCGTATGTTAGGCACAAAAGGCACGAGGTGGAAGTGAAGCAAAATCATCAACTTCCAATCGATAATCAATGTTATCCACAACGACGTTTTGTCCCTCAACAAGCAACTTTTTACAATCAAAATCGTTTTTATCAAAGAAGGGATAATCATTCGATGACATATGACCGTCGTAACCGGATAGCCATGGAAAAACCACTTAAGAAACCTGTGGTGAACACAACTATTGACAAGAAAAAGGTACCTGTAAAAACCTGCAGTCAAACCAACAGTTGGACCTGTCTCTGTTAAATCAGAGAAGGTAACCAATAAAGTTTCCTTTAAAGACGAAGTAAAGAAACTGGTTGAGATCCCAAAATCTCAAATCCGGATCTTGAAACGTTCGGAACAGTATTGGTCACCAAAGGGTTCTCACGGTGCTTCATCTTCACAAGAAAATGTGAAATCAGAAACTGAGAAAGATTTAATTGATCAAAAAAAGATCAATTCAAATCAAACTGTTTGTGAGAAAGAATCTTTGAAACTCAATGTTCAAAGACCCAAAACCAAGCAGGCTTGGGTCCCACGAAAAATCTAATCTTTTTACTTGATATGTGCCCGGAGATTCAGCTGGCCCTGTGAGCAGTCTTTGGATTGTTGACAGTGGAGCTTCTGGTCACATGACAGGGGATTTATCACTACTGTTTGACGTCAGAAATATAAATGGAGGATACGTAGCGTTTGCCAGGAATAAAAGTGGATACATTACTATGGAGGGTAGTGTGAGTAATGGGATAGTGAGTTTTGAGAAGATTTTGTATGTGAAGCAAATTGATTATAATCTGCTCAGTGTCAGTCAGATATGTGATAAGCAGTTTTCGGTATTCTTTGATGACAAATCTTGCTATATACTCAAGCCAGGATTAGTTTTACCAAAAGAGTGGGTTATGCTAAAAGCACCGAGAGTGAAAAATTTATACATTCTCGACATGTCAAAAGCTATGACTACACAAGGCCAAGTCACGTGTTTCCTCTCCAAGGCTACTGAAAAAGAATCAATCATGTGGCACAGGAGGATGGGACACATTCACCTTAGAAAGATGAATCATTTGGTGAAGAATGAACTTTTCACAGGCGTGAATGTTAAACATTTTCATTTGAATGACAAGTGTGTGAGTTGTAAGAAAGGAAAGCAGCACAAACAATCCCATAAACCAAAGAAAGTCAATTCAGTTGAACTACCACTTGAACGTTTGCACATGGATCTGTTTGGACCGGTCAAGCGTAAAAGTCATGCTGGTGAATTGTACTGTCTTGTGGTTACAGATGACTATTCCAGATTTTCATGGGTTATGTGCTTGCATCATAAGAGCGACACGTTTGATAATCTGAAAGTTCTGTTCACTCGATTGGAAAATATCTATGGTCTGAAGATCAAGAGAATTAGGAGTGATAATGGGACGGAGTTCAAGAATGCACAGATGGATGCTCTTTATGAAGACAAAGGAATTTATCATGAATACAGTGCTCCGTATAACCCTCAACAGAATGGTGTCGCATAACACGCAAAAACAGGACTCTAATTAAAGCGGCAAGAACAATGCTTGCGGACTCCAATCTTCGAGTAATGTTATGGAATGAAGCAATTTACGCAGCCTGTTATACTCTCAATCGTGTTTTAACGGTGTAGAAGTTTGGCAAAACTTCTTATGAGCTGTTGAATCGACGAAAACCGAACTTAGAGTATCTAGAACCATTTGGAGCTCCGTGTACAATGCTTAATCCAGCTGAGAAGTTCGCACCAAAGGTTGAAGAAGGATTCTTTGTTGGGTATGCAAACCCGCTCAAATGGGTATTCAACAAACGAACTCGTCAGGTTGAGAAGTGGGCTAACGTTGAAGTTCAGAGGTATACTCAGAATGTACAGGGTAGCGGTCCAGACTGGATGTTTGATTACAAGGATCTCTTTGAATCATTCAATCTAGATAGCTTGGTTGAAGAGGCTGTATTACGATTATATTACAAGGTCAAAAACGCAGTGACATCACCGTTGGTGAGTCCGATCACCGTAACATAACGACCCGAAAGTTCCTCAATTTGGTAACTTTAGGATTTGGCATTAAAACTCTTTTATTAAAATACCCTGTCTGATCTAGGTCCGTAATGACTTACGACAGAAGATCAGGTAGGCTATCCCCAGATAACTAATAACATAACGACCCGAAACCTCCGAATTTTGTACAAAAGCCCTATCAAACGAAATTACGGTACTAAGACCATATGCCCATGAGGAGTTCATCCACAAAACAATTCGTAGATATGTATGTATCGACACGCAGTAATAGGTCTACGAAGCCTACCAGCACATCACACAGACTCAAACACACGCCTTATATTGCATTACACTTATTTAGAATGTGTCAGATTCCCACTGATGTATTATCATTTACTCTTTTTCTCCTGGAAATCATTATGGGTTTTTCTAATTTTTATGGCTTTTTGAATTTTTCAATGTTTTTGGTTTTTCTAAAAATAAACTCCCCCAAAAACTAAAAATGATAAACCGAGGTGATGATCAGTCTTGTTTTTCTTTTATACCGTTAGCTTTTAAAAGATATTCAAATTTTGATTTATCAAATGCTTTAGTAAAAAGATCTGCACGTTGATAATCAGTGTGGATTTTGACCAAATCGATAACTCTTTTGCATAACAATCACGGATAAAATGGTATTTGATCCAGATATGATTAGCTTTTGAGTGATTGACTAAGTCTTTAGTTATCGATCAACTCTTTGTCCCAGCCTCCCCAATCTGCATCACTAAAAGCAATTAGGTCAAAATTATCATCATTAGGGTACCATAGTCCTCTCGACGGACTGCCCTTCAGATATCTTAGGATCCGTTTGACAGTTGCTAGATGACTTTGTTTTGACTTCGATTGATAACGTGCACAGAGACATGTGGCGAACATTATGACTGGTCTAGATGCGGTGATGTACATCAGAGATCCGACGATTGCTCTGTATGTAAAAGGATCGGTCAGCTCCCCCTTAGCGTCAACTCCAATACTGTGATTAGGTTGTATCGGGGTATCCATCGGATTTGAATCGTCCATCTGGAATCGGCTCGAGACTTCAGATACGTATTTGGTTTGGTGAATAAAGATCCCCATTGGTCTTTGGTCCACCTGCAAGCCAAGGTAAAACTGCATCTTTCCCATCGCACTCATTTCGAACTTTTCCTGCATAACCTTTTCAAATTCGCTGCAAAAAAGTTCATTAGTAGATCCAAAAATAATGTCGTCAACATAAATCTGCACTAGAAGCAAGTCATCCCCTGTTTGTTTTGAGAACAGTGTGCAATCTACCAAACCTCGTTTGAATCCTTTGGATAGAAGATATGTGCTCAGCTCCTCATACCATTGCCGTGGAGCCTGGTGCAACCCATAGAGAGCTTTGTTAAGAACGTAGACCTTATCTCGGTGGATAGGATCCTCAAAGCCTGGTGGTTGACCTACGTAAACGTCTTCCTTGACCACACCATAAAGAAACGCACTTTTAACGTCCATTTGATACACCTTGAATTTCTTGTAAGATGCAAACGCTAGAAAGATGTGAATAGCTTCTAAGCGTGCAACCGGTGCATAAATTTCGTTATAGTCGATTCCTCCCACTTGATGAAAGCCTTGTACAACCAGTCGAGCTTCGTTTCTCACAATCACTCCTCTGTCATCCTTTTTGCACTTGAATACCCATTTGGTTCCAATCTTTTTCCCTCCTGGAGGTAAATATGTTAGTGTCCACACTCCCAGTTTCTGAAATTGCCATAACACCTCTAGCATTGCCTCTACCCAAGCGTCATCCAAAAGAGCATCCTTGTATGTCCGCGACTCAACCTGCGAAACATAACAAGCAAAAGACCAGTCATTCTGACAACCTGATTTCTGAATTTTACCATATAAAGCTAGAGCGCCAAGATTTTGTTGTGAGTTTGCATTCCTAAGTTGTCCTCTTGTCATAACAGGGCTTCCAGAATCACCAATAAGTTGCTCGAGTTGGTGAATACAATGAATCCGAGATTCCGGATGATCAGGTACTTGCACCCCCGTTTGAGTAGTCAAATTCTCTGTAGAATCCAGATCATTACCCAAGATTGATGATGAAGCACCAGTTTGATTTGGGTTCACTGGAGGTGTCTTTGTAGCCTGTTCTGGAATAGCTTCACTTGTGACTTCATCATCATCTTCCGATTCTGATGAATTAAGAGTTGTGGAAGCTTCCTGGAACACTTCTTCTTCTGCTGCAGGAACGTTGGCATCATTAGAAACTGTTTGAGGAGTTACGGTGATCAGACGCACTAACGGTGATTTTACTGCGTTTTCACACTCGTAGTATAATCTTAATACAGCCTCTTCAACCAAGTCATCTAGATTGAATGATTCAAAGAAATCTTTGTAATCAAACATCCAATCTGGACCGCTACCCTGTACATTCTGACTATACAGCTAAACATCAACGTTAGCCCACTCCTCAACCTGACGAGTTCGTTTGTTGAATACCCGTTTGAGCGGGGTTGCATATCCAATAAAGAATCCTTCTTCAGCTTTCGGTGCGAACTTCTCAGATGGATTAAGCATAGTACACGGTGCTCCAAATGGTTCTAGATACTCTAAGTTCGGCTTTCGTCTGTTCAACAGTTCATAAGAAGTTTTGCCGAAATTCTTCACCTTTACACACGATTCAGTGTATAACATGCTGCGTAAATGGCTTCATTCCAGAACATTACTGGTAGGTTGGAATCCGCAAGCATTGTTCTAGCCGCTTCAATTAGAGTCCTGTTTTTACGTTCTACGACACCGTTCTGTTGAGGGGTATACGGAGCACTATATTCATGATGAATTCCTTTATCTTCACAAAGAGCATCCATCTGTTCATTTTTGAACTCCGTCCCATTATCACTCCTAATTCTCTTGATCTTTTGACCATAGACATTTTCTAATCGAGTGAACAGAACCTTCAGATTGTTAAACGTGTAGCTCTTATGATGCAAACACATTACCCACGAGAATCTGGAATATTCATCGGTAACCACAAGACAGTACAATTCACCAGCATGATTTTTACACTTGACCGGTCCAAATACGTCCATGTGCAAAAGCTCAAGTGGCATCTCAACTGAATTTACTTTCTTTGGTTTGTGGGATTGCTTGTGCTGCTTTCCTCTCATGCATCTCACACACTTGTCGTTCAAATGGAAATGTTTAACATTTACGCCTTCGACAATTCCATTGTTCACCAGATGGTTCATTTTTCTAAGGTGAATGTGTCCCATCCTCCTATGCTACATTATTGATTCTTTTTCAGTAGCCTTGGAGAGGAAACACATGACTTGGCCCTGGGTTGTCATAGCCTTTGACATGTCGAGAATGTACAGATTATTCACTCTCGGTGCTTTCACCATTAACCATTCTTTTGGAAGTACGAAACCGGGCTTGAGAATGTAGCAAGATTTGTCGTCAAAGAATACAGAGAACTGTTTGTCGCAGATTTGACTGACACTAAGCAGATTATAGTCTATTTGCTTCACATACGATATCTTCTCAAAACTCACGATACCATTACTCACACTACCCTCCATAGTAATGTATCCTCCTTTGTTCCCAGTAAATGCTACATATCCACCGTTGATGTTTCTAATATCGAACAGCAGCGATAAATCCCCCATCATGTGACCAGAAGCTCCACTGTCAACAATCCAAAGACTGCTAACAGGGCCAGCTGAAGCTCCGTGCACATATCAAGTAAAAACATTAGTTCTTTCGGGGGACCCAAGTCTGCTTGGTCTTGGGTCTTTGAACATTTTGTTTCAAAGATTATTTATCACAAACACTGAATTTAAATTGACCTTTTTCTGATCAATTAAATTCTTTTCATTCTCAGATTTCTCATGTACTTTTGAAGTCGAAGCACCTTGAGAACCCACCGGTGACCAGAATTGTTCCGAACGTTTCAAGATCCGGATCTGAGATTTTGGAGTCTCAGTCGGTTTCTTTACTTCATTCTTGAAGGAAACTTTCTTGGTTACCTTCTCTGATTTAACAGAGACAGGTCCAACTGTTGGTTTAACTGCAGGTTTTAAGTACCTTTTGCTTCTCAACAGTTGTGTTCACCACTGGTTTCTTTAAAGGTTTTTCCATTGCGATCCGGTTACGACGATCATAGGTCATCTGACGATTATCCCTCTTTTGATAATAACGACTTTGATTGTAAAAAGGTGCTGCTTGAGGAACACAGTGTCGTTGTTAAACTTGTTCTAATTCCAATCCGAAGCAAAACCAGCAAAAGATCATCAAATTTCATCAACATTTGAAAATTTTGGATCAAAATAACTGATTTTCAAAGTATAACCGTTTTTCAAAATGAAAGGGTCGAACCTAGGGAGAAACGGTCGAGAGTGTGATTTTTAGGTCGAACCAGGGATTTTTAGGTCGAACGTGGAGGTTAATTCGGTCGAACCTATAAATTTTTAGCTTGTTGTTGTTCATTCGACCATCAGTTTTACATTCGACCAATCGGGAGGTCGAAAAAGGAAAAGTTTGGACGAAAGTGAAAAGTGTATGTTATTTTCTACATTCGAGTCTTTAGAAACGGTCGAATCTGGACTAAATTCCACATTCGCCCCCACGATCACTTGCAAACGGTCGAACGTAGAAACTGTTGAAAATTTTTTCTAATCGTTTCGTGTTTTAAACTTTGCAGACAATATGTGGAACTTTCCAACAACACAACGACCTAATGCAACACCACAACAGCAAACAACAATGGATCCTTGGTCGGTGGCTGCTCAGAAGACTAGTCAACCATCTCAACCAATCAACTATTTGGCAATGACTAGTTCGATTCCCCCAACAAGTTGCTCAACCACCACAACAACCCATGGCTGATTACTGGGGAGTTGCAGCAGCGGCGGTACACTCTCAGACTACCAATGCTATTTCGACGCTTATTCATGACTTATCTTCGGGTAGTGGGAGCCGTACACCTATGTTGATGGAAATGATGGATTACAACCAATGGAAGACCAAGTTCAAGATTCATTTAGAGGGAATGGGAATGGAAGGCACTGAAGCTTGGCAAATGATTGCTAAGGGGTATGTAGCTCCGGTTTTGGAGAACACGGGTGAGCCTATTCCATTAGAGAGTCTAGCTGAGGATGAGAAGAAAAAGTTTGCGGTGGAAAAGAAGGTGTTTTCCCAACTATCCCAGGCCATTAACACTGATCTTTTACATCAGTTTGGGTCGTGCACCACTTCTAAGCAATTATGGGATATGTTAAGGAATCGTCACGATGGGAATGAGAAAACAAGGAAGCTTAGAATGGAGGAGTTGAGAAAAAAGTTTGAGAACTTTAACTATATGGGTAAT
This sequence comes from Ambrosia trifida, assembly GCA_028751855.1. Lineage (NCBI taxonomy): Eukaryota > Viridiplantae > Streptophyta > Magnoliopsida > Asterales > Asteraceae > Ambrosia > Ambrosia trifida. Next base: position 71,375,403 of record CM054127.1, on the reverse strand, counting down.
GAGACACTGAAGGAGTTGATTCCGAGGTATTTCCATTTATTGACTTAACTTTCAAGTTACGAGATTAACATACTGATGTCTGAATTGGTGGATAAGTTCGCTGATGCATTACCACCATACTGGAATCAACACATTGAGGTCCTTAAGGAGAAAGATGCATACCAATATTGGACCATCAATGAATTCATCCAGAAGCTTGAGAACAAAGAGATGGAGGAAAAGAGGAAAGCGAAGAGAGCACAAGTTCCTCAGAATCCAGAGTTATACCATGGCGGTACATCTTCATCTCTAACTAGTTCAAGTTCCAGTAATACTGTTGCACCACACATAGCTTGTGTTTCAAGCAATGTTGAACCAACCAAAACCCCCATAAACTATCTTGTTCAAACATCATCTTATACACCACCATTATACCCTACTACTTACATTCCACCATTTTCACCTATGCAACAAGCTGCATGCTATTCAGCTGATTTGAACCAACCTCAACAACAACCTTACATTCCTCAAATGAACCAAACTCAAATGAACCCAAGTCAATCAAATCAAAGCCCAAATGTGTTGGAGACATCAAACTTGAACAACATCACTGTTGAAGTTTCACAGCAACATGTAGCCTTGCTTTCTGCTATGGTTACATCATATAACGGGTTAGTAGCTAGTCAAATTGGTAATAACAATTTAACCAGTGAAGACTACGCTCAAATTAACAAGGAGGAGATGGAGCTCATTGACATTCAGTGGGCATTTGCTAGTGTCATGAGGCGAGCGACTGAGTTTATAGAGAAGACGGGCAGAACTGATCTTTCCACATCTCCCAGCACCACATATGGCTTCAACAAAGCCAAAGTCACATGTTTTAACTGTGGTGGGAAAGGTCACTTCAAAAGAGAATGCACACAGCCAGCACAACAGGGGAACATAAATCCTTTCAACACAAATTACCAGAACCGTCAATCACAACATAAGGTATCATCTCAAAGCCAAAACAATTCCAACTTTCAACCACAAAATAATTACCAAAACCGACAAAATGCCTCACCAAACAATTCTGTTAGACAAAACACTACACAAAACCAGACCCAAAACCAAACACCACACAATCCAACCAGAACAATCATTCCTATTTCTATACCTAACAGCCAAACCCAACCAGATAAACAGAACCAGGCTTTGGTAATCCAGAAGGATGAGGGATTTGATTGGACTGGTATGCAACTTGGTGTTGACGAAATTACTGCTGGTAATGTGGCGTGTGTTGCACAGAAGATGGATTTGGAGGAGCCGGTGTCAGTTGAAGATGATTTGGAGATTGAGAAGATATCTGAAGTGAAGATTGAGGAGTTAGTTGAAGATAATGAAGTTTGTGTTGAGAAGAAGTCAGGATTGATTCTTGACTCAGTCACTGATGTTCCTGAACAGTGTGATTCAGCTTATTCTGACTCAGAGAGCGATTCTGATTCTCAAGCTAGTGCTAATTCACTAGATGATGATATTGATCAACTTCTAGCCGAAGCTGATTTTCTGATGACGCGCAAATCTTGCATAGTGGATGATGCTCTTACCAGAATCGACTATTCTAAATTCTTTACTGGAAAGGAAGCACATTTTGCATTGATGGCGATGATGGAGCCTCCAAAATATGTAAGTTCTGAATCTTCTTTAGATATGAACAGTGATAAGTATTGTGGTGCATGCGATAGATTGACAGAGGATAATAAGCAACTCAGGGTTCAGCTTGAGAGTCTTAAGATCAACTGTCAATCGTATCAAAAAGAAGCACGTGAATTCAATAAGGTACTTGATGGTTATAAGAAAGATATTTTAGATCTTAAGAAAACATTATCTTTAAAACAACTGGCCATTAACAATTACATCAATGATTTAGAAGAAAGAAAACTTAAAATGGCCACCATCAAGTGCTTTGCTAAGAAAGTCAACAAGAAGCTTGAAAGCTATAAACATATTGCATATATTGTTAACCATATTATTGAGGAGCGTTCACAGTCGAGTAGTGCAAACTACAAGGCCGTCCGATCTCCAGTGTTGTTTGAAAATCATACTTTGCATTCAATAACACCGGAGAGTTCAGTTAAATCTGACTCTACATCGGATGATGAGTCTAACACTTCTAGTGTGGGAGACCCTAATTCCGATGTTAGACCTATAATGGGACTGAATGATGAAGGAGTGGTAGCTGTAACTGATGATTCTGACTCAGAGGATGACAAATCTGAGAAAGTGAGTGATATTCCTGTTGAGAATCACATTATTACCAATGAACTTGTGTCACCTTCTCAGATTATACATCCAATGGCTAATGCTAATCGAGTGAATCAGTCAGTTAAGCAGGTTGTGAAAACTTAACAATGTGACAAACCCGTCAAAGTGTTTTATCGGATGGAAGGATCCGATAAGATAATTTCTGACGAGGAATATCCAATTAAGTTTGCCAACTATTCCAAGATTAAGAAAATTTGGCAGGAGAGTACCATTTGGTTCCCAAAACATGAGAGAACAAATGATGTACCTCCAGAGGTTTTAAAGAAAATTTATTTGGATGTTCCAAAAGAACCAAAGGTTCTTGTCACATAGTTTATTAAGCCAAAGGAGAAGGTGAATAGTTTTCTTGAGCCGACTTACTCAAAGGACCCAGCTCCTAGAGTTTAAGAAGAAGGTGTGTGGATGATCAATATCCTATCACTACTTATGCAAAGTCGAATGCCAAGAACAACTTTGAAGAGTACCGTGCGTGTTTTAAGTGCGGGGAGAGGGGGCATTTACTTGCTCACTGCCCGTACGTTAGGCACAAAAGGCACGAGGTTGAAGTGAAGCAGAAATACCAAAGTCCAGTCGATAATCGTTGTTATCCACAATGACGCTTTGTCCCTCAACCAGCACCTTTTTACAACCAAAGCAGATATTTTCAAAAGAGGGATAATCGTCAGATGACATATGATCATCGTAACCGGATCGCCATGGAAAAGCCTTTTAAGAAACCTGTGGTGAACACAACTGTTGAGAAGCAAAAGGTACCATTAAAACCTGTAGTCAAACCAATAGTTGGACCTGTCTCTGATAAATCAGAGAAGGTAACCAAGAAAGTTTCCTTCAAGGACGAAGTAAAGAAACCGATTGAGACCCCAAAATCTCAGATTCGGATCTTGAAACGTTCGGAACAATTTTGGTCACCAAAGGGATCTCAAGGTGCTTCGACTTCAAAAGTGAATGAGAAATCTGAAAATGAAAAGGATTTAATTGATCAAGAAAAGATCAATTTAAATTCAAATGTTTGTGAGAAAGACTCTTTGAAACTGAATGTTCAAAGACCCAAGACCAAGCATGCTTGGGTCCCCCGAAAAATCTAATCTTTTTACTTGATATGTGCAGGGAGCTTCAGCTGGCCCTGTGAGCAGTTTTTGGATTGTTGACAGTGGAGCTTCTGGTCACATGACATGGGATTTATCGCTACTATTTGACATAAGAAATATCAATGGCGGATACGTAGCATTTGCTGGCAACAAAGGAGGATACATTACTATGGAGGGTAGTGTGAGTAATGGTATCATGAGTTTTGAATAGATATCGTATGTGAAGCAAATAGACTATAATCTGCTCAGTGTCAGTCAAATCTGTGATAAGTAGTTTTCTGTATTCTTTGATGACAAATCTTGCTACATTCTCAAGCTAGGATTCGTACTTCCAAAAGAGTGGGTAATGCTTAAAGCACCGAGAGTGAACAATCTATACATTCTCGACATGTCAAAGGCCATGACAACCCAAGGTCAAGTAACGCGTTTCCTCTCCAAGGCTACTGAAAATGAATCCATCAAGTGGCATAGGAGGATGGGACAGAATCACCTGAAAAAAATGAACCATCTGGTGAAGAATGAACTTGTCGAAGGCGTAAATGATAAACATTTCCATTTGAACGACAAGTGTGGGAGTTGCAAGAAAGGAAAGCAGCACAAGCAATCCCACAAACCAAAGAAAGTCAATTCAGTTGAATTACCACTTGAGCGTTTGCACATGGACCTATTCGGACCGGTCAAGCTTAAAAGTCATGCTGGTGAATTGTACTGTCTTGTGGTTACCGATGACTATTCCAGATTTTCATGGGTTATGTGCTTGCATCAAAAGAGCGACACGTTTAACAATCTGAAGGTTCTGTTCACTCGATTGGAAAATGTCTATGGTCTAAAGATCAAGAGAATTAGGAGTGATAATGGGACGGAGTTCAAGAACGCACAGTTGGATGCTCTTTGTGAAGACAAAGGAATTCATCATGTATATAGTGCTCCGTATACCCCTCAACAGAACGGTGTCCTAGAACGTAAAAACAGGACTCTAATTGAAGCAGCGAGAACAATGCTTGCGGATTCCAACGTTCCAGTAATGTTCTGGAATGAAGCCATTTACGCAGCTTGTTATACTCTCAATCGTGTTTTAACAGTGAAGAAGTTTGGTAAAACTTCTTATGAGCTGTTGAACAGACGAAAGCCGAACTTAGTGTATCTAGAACCGTTTGGAGCACCGTGTACAATGCTTAATCCATCTGAGAAGTTCGCACCGAATGCTGAAGAAGAATTCTTTGTTGGATATGCAACTCCGCTCAAACGGGTATTCAATAAACGAACTCATCAGGTAGTGGAGTGGGCTAACGTTGATGTTCAGCGGTACACTCAGAATGTACAGGGTAGCGGTCCAGATTGGATGTTTGATTACAAAGATTTCTTTGAATCATTCAATCTAGATAGCTTGGTTGAAGAGGCTGTATTAAGATTATACTACGAGTGTGAAAACGCAGTGACATCACCGTTGGTGCGACCGATCACCGTAACCCCTCAAACAGCTTCTAATGATGACAATGCTCCTGCAGTTGAAGAAGAGGTATTTCAGGAAGCTTCCACAACTCTCAATTCATCAGAATCGGAAGATGATGATGATGTTACAAGTGAAGCTGTTCCATATATTGTTACAGAGACACCTCCAGTAAACCCAAATCTAAATGGTGCTTCATCATCAAACTTGGGTAATGATCTGGATTCGACAGAGAATTTAACTACTCAAACGGGAGTGCAAGTACCTGATTATCCGGAATGTCGGATACATCGTATTCACCCGCTCGAGTAGGTTATTGGTGATCCTGGTAGCAGTGTCATGACGAGAGGACAACTAAGGAATCCTAACTCACAAGAAAATCTTGGTGCTCTAGCCTTATATGCTAAAATTCAAAAATTAGGTTGTCAGAATGACTGGTCTTTTGCTTGTTACGTTTCGCAGGTTGAGCCGCGGACATACAAGGATGCTCATTTGGATGACGCTTGGGTAATGGCAATGCAAGAGGAGTTATTACAATTTCAGAAATTGGGAGTGTGGACAATAACAGATTTACCTCCAGGACGGAAAAAGATTGGTACAAAATGGGTGTTTTAATGTAAAAAGGATGACAGAGGAGTGATTGTTAGAAACAAAGCTCCATTGGTCGTACAAGGCTTTCATCAAGTGGAATGAATTGATTATAACGAGATTTATGCACCGGTTGCACATATAGAAGCTATCCGCATGTTTCTAGCGTTTGCATCTTACAAGAAATTCAAGGTGTATCAAATGGACGTTAAAAGCGCGTTTCATTATGGTGTGGTCAAGGAAGAAGTTTATGTAGGTCAACCACCAGGCTTTGAGGATCGTATCCACCGGGATAAGGTCTACGTTCTAAACAAAGCTCTCTATGGGTTACATAAGGCTCCACGACAATGGTATGAGGAGCTGAGCACGTATCTTCTATCCAAAGGATTTAAACGAGGTTTGGTAGATTGCACACTGTTCACAAAACGAACAGGGGATCACTTGCTTCTAGTGCAAATTTATGTTGATGACATTATTTTTGGATCTACTAATGAACTTTTGTGCAGAGATTTGGAAAAAGTTATGCAGGAAAAATTCGAAATGAGTACGATGGGAGAGATGCAGTTTTTCCTAGGCTTAAGGTGGACCAAAGACCAACGGGGATCTTTATTCACCAAACCAAATACGTTTCTAATGTCTTGGGCCAATTCCAGATGGATGATTCGAAGCCAATGGATACCCCGATACAACCTAATCACGGGATTGGTGTTGACGCTAAGGGGGAGGTGACTGATCCTCTTACATACAGAGCAATCGTCGGATCTCTGATGTACCTCACCGCATCCAGACCAGACATAATGTTCGCCACTTGTCTTTGTGCAGGTTATCAATCGAAGCCGAAACAAAGTCATCTAGCAGTTGTCAAACGTATCCTTAGATATCTGAAGGGTTGTCCGTTGAGAGGACTATGGTACCTATTGATGATAATTTTGACCTAATTGCTTTTAGTGATGCAGATTGGGGAGGCTGTGACAAAGACATCAAATCCACAACGACTGGATGTCAGTTTATGGGGAGCAGGCTCGTGACCTGGCAATGCAAGAAACAAACTGCGGTCGCCTTATCAACATGTGAAGCAGAATATGTCTCAGCTTCAAGCTGCTGCTCATAAGTTCTCTGGATCCAACAACAGATGGTGGACTACGGTTTGCAATTTCTTAAAACCCCTATTTACTGTGATAATGAGGCCGCAATTGCATTAACAAAAGATTTAGTCAATCACTGGAAAGCTAAGCATATTCGGATCAAATACCATTTTATCCGTGATTGTTACGCAAAAGAGTTGATTGATATGGTCAAAATCCACACTAACTATCAACGTGCAGATCTTTTGACCAAAGATTTTAATAAATCGAGATTTGAATATCTTTTAAAAGCTAATAGTATAAAAGAAAAACAAGACTGATCATCACTGTAACCTCACAAATTTTCCCATTTATTTTGCATTAAAGTATTTCCCGATCCATGATATAAAGTCTAATTTATTTCTAAGTATTCTTATCTTTATCCGTGCACTCTATTTTTCTAAGTTCCTTTTATCATTGTACTTGAAAAAAAAAATCTTCAATCATGACATATGTCCTATCCTAATTCTATTTATAAAATCATCATTTTATAAGACGGTGTTTTTTTTATTTTCTAATTCAAACTAATGATTTTTTTTTATTTTTTTCTTAAATAAAGCCTTGAGTCAAATAGTCAAAGTCCTGGTCAAAGTCCTAGTCAAATAGTCAATTCATCATAAAACCTTACTTTATGGTGTTGACCAATTTTAATGGCTAATTGAATCCAAAACTAGTATAAAAACCCACCCATGAACCATTACACTTCCCACCTCTAAATCGATTGTTTCAATCCGATTAAACTTTCCCTCATACTTTTCTTCTATAGTCTATTACTTCCACAATTGAAGCTTTGATTATAAGCTCTTGTAATTGGCAACTTTGGGGCAACACATATTTTTTTCTCGAGACTTAATACTTTGCTAAGGTGAGTTTACGTAACCATGTTTATGCAATTCTTTATACTTGCAACATTATACTTAAGCAATTCTACATACATGTCTAGTTGTAAACTTTAATGCCTCATGATTTAGACTACAACAACAGTTTCAACGAGTTTCAACATTACATAATCATTAGCTATGGCCAAGCCGGCGATACTCAATAATAGATCTATTGGATTGACAATCCCACCCGGATACGTGTACCTCCTACATAGGTAGCGTGGGTGATTGTTATCATTCCAACATATTATTAAGGTGAACCGTGGATGACGGGATGGACCTAAACTAGTCGGAGGTTTGATTATGTCGATTCAACATTTCATGTTTATTCATGTAGACTTAAACTTACGATAGACATATGAATTGCTAAACTTTTATTCTTAAACTTAATTGCTTAACATGGCTTATGTATTCTCACCAACTTCTAGTTGAACCCCCCCCCCCCCCCCCATTTTTCCAAACTCAACAGGAAATACTGATGTTTGAAGTCTAGAGCTAGCATGAGGAGATATTTGAAGCTTTACTTGATTATTTGTTGTAGACTTTAATGTAATTCAATATTGTAAAGAAATAAAGGATTATTTAAACTTGTGTACTACCATGAGCTACTGAACAATCATTCATACGTGGCACCTCGATGTTTCCGCCATCGGTTGGGGTGTTACAATCACCTCGGTTTATCGCTTTTTAGTTTTAGTTTTTACTGTTTTCTAGAAAAATTCAAAAACCCAAAAATACGTTTTTCATTTTAGGGGGAGTTTATTTTTTAGAAAAACCAAACACATTGAAAAATTTAAAAACCCATAAAAATTAGAAAAACCCAAAATGATTTCCAGGAGAAAAAGAGGAAATGATAGTACATCAGTGGGGATCTGACACATGCTAAAGAAGTGTAATGCAGTAAAAGGCATGTGTTTGAGTCTGTGTGATGTGTTGATAGGCTTCGTAGACTTATTACTGCGTGCCTGATACACATATATCAAACGAATTGTTATATGGATGAACTCCTCATGGGCATATGGTCTTTATAAAAGAGCTTTAAAGCCAAATCCTAACGTTACCGAATTGAGGAACTTTCAATGTATGATGATAATCAAAGATTATCTAATGCATCATATCCAATCATTGATGCAACTCATGATTGATATCAGCCCTCAACCTGGTAGAGTGCACAAGTTACTTTGTAGCATTGAGTTGCTGACCTGTACACCTCTGTGCCTCATACCTTGTAAATTACAGATGACGAAAGCATAATCACACGTTACAATGAGTCTTTGTGCATTTACTTCTTGATACGGGAGTATGTCGTGTGCGTGGGAACCACAGACAATTGAGTTTATACTATAAATATCCGTATCAGTCTAAAGCACTGCACAACAGTCTGTATGTGAGCTTATGTGGACAAACAATAGCAACAATTGCCGGATCACACCGTTGATCTTTTGATTTATATTTCTCAATAACTGATATGATCCTCTTACCGGAAATCACAAAACATTTATTGTTTTATCTTTACATTTTTGTATTTTACATTTCTCGTCAAAAATACAAAACTCAAAAAGATTTTAGGTGTGTTTTAACAAAAACTTTCAGAAAATCCAAAAGATTTTACATTTCTATATTCTTTTTGATAACCGATGGTGGTTGATGGTGATTTTCTAAAACTTGATGGACCATTTGAGTTTTGTCATCTTTAAATGAGAAATAATGAATGTCGGATGCTTAAAAGTTGAGAAAAATTTTGAACGGGAATCGTTTTTGAGATTTGGTAAAAGTTCAAAAATTCCAAATTTCATTCGCCCCTTCGATCGGTCGAATGTGGAATTTTGCTGTTACATTCGAACCTTCCAAATGGTCGAATTTGAGTGTTCTTATGTCTGATTGTACATTCGAACCATTTTTCTTCCATCAAACCTTTAAATAGGGTCGAAAGTGGAAAAGTTTTCACATTCGCCCAGGTAAAAGGGTCGAATGTGGAGCCTATATATACCTATCTGCACATTCGACTCTTCATTTCAAAAAAAATTTCAAATTCTGAGATTACCACCCCTTGTTGCCCGATTGTTTAAAATCATATCATTTTGATCTTCGTCTCTTGCTGATCATTTTAAGTTTTAATTTGCAGGTATTAATCATGTTTTCACATCAGAATCAGTGATTATGTGTTCAAACCCTTGACTGAATCAAAACATGGATTCTGGACTGTTATAGGGACAATTATTGATAGGGATTCATTGTTTAAGTGTTTTAGGAGGAGAGGATATCAAAATCCAGGGTTAAATCATAACAGATTAGTGGATTGATTGTTCAAAACCTTCAAACCCTAGATTTTAGAGAAAACACTTAAAAACTGAATAATTATAACAATTGATTGTTAGGAAAGGTTTATCGGTCATGTTAGAAGCCTTACAAATCAAAATGGCATGTTAAAACAAACAAAATCAAAATCTGTAACGTTTGAAGATGAACAGTCATATTCGACCATTTCAAAAGGGTCGAATGTGACTTTTTGGTCGAATGTACCATGTTCAAACGGTCGAAAGTGGATAAAAAGGGCGAATGTACATTTTTAAAATTGATTTTTCACATTCGAACCTTATTTCCACATTCGAACCTCTTATTTCACACATTCGAACCCACGACTGGTCGAATGTGGATTTACAAAATCAAAAATGCAAATTTTGAATATTTTGTCCGTTTTTAACGTGTTTTCTTGTTTTGCTTTGCAGATTAATCATGTCTGAACAACAAAGTTCTGATACTCCCACTGGTTCATCAGACAAGGCAGCCGGGAAGAAACCTGAAGAGGATTTACCGTTCGAAGAGGCACATAACTGCTGTGCTTATCTAGGTGATTTTAAGAAACATACCGAATTCACCGGTATTGTTGAATTTCTGAAGAGAAGTCGTGTTGTTGATGCTATTGGTACTCCTACCATTATTTATAGAGATCATCAAAAAGAGTTCTGGACGAATGCAAGAATGGATTTTTGGGACAATGAATCTGCTATTGTGAGTAAGATTCAGGGGGAGCTAGTGATAATATCTGAAGATGACATTAGACAAGCATTGAAGCTGACTAATAAGAACACTGATCCGAGAGTTCTATCTTGGATTGTGCAGAGGAAGTGTTTCTTGAGAATGAAGTACAATAGACCGATTACTAATGGTTCATTACATAAAGGTAAACTGTGCCCGTAGTTCAAATACCTTGCTCACGTCATGTTACATGTTTTCGAATCTGTGAGTGGTGGATACGACGTGATGAGGAAGAGTATTAGATCTTTAATGGTTGCCCTGATCCTGAACAAACCATTCCATGTATCTGGAATGATACTTGAACACATGCTTGAACCATTGAGAGGTTTGAAGAGTAAGAAGTTCTTTTTGTATCCAAGATTTCTGCAAATGATCTTCGATCAGAAGTATAAGAATTTGAGAAAATATCCTACTCAGATAGTAGTGTAGGATCACATGAGTTTGAACACATTGGTAAGGATGAAGGGATATAAAGGTGTGCCGATGAATGAAAGACCACCTTTGAAGAATTTGTTTGGTCACCTGATGAATCCAGGATATGAAGATCCAGGTGTTGATAAAGCCAGAAATGCCAACAGTGATTCTGATGAAGATAATCCTTTATGCCCTTTTGATCCTGAAGCTAAGAGGAAAAGGCAAGTTGTGAATGTTGGTGCGAAGAGTGGTAAAGGAAAAGGAAAGGAAAAAGAGGATGATGCCGAACCACCTAAGAAGCATCTCGGAGAAAGAAAAGTGTTGCTAAAAAAAGGTATACACTTTGATGAAGAGTCAATGGATTCTGAAGAGACTTAGGTAGAAGAGAGATGGGATTCTCATAATGAGACTGTGAAGTCCACTACGCCCAAGGCCACTGTGGCTGGTGAGTCTGAAAGTCTGAATAAATCATTGGAGGAACAAAGAATGAAAAGTCCGATTGTGATGGACGATGTTGACGAAAGTCTTGGTTTGGGATCTGATGATTTTGGTGGATCGCCAAAGACTGGAGAAAAACAGAAAAATCCAACTTACAAGAAGAAGGCTAAGGCTGTTGAGATTGAAAAGCCGATGAAGAAAAGAGCTAAAGATATTGAGTGCCTAATTGCAGGAAAGAAAGTTCCTGTAATGTCTATTTCTAAATCTCCCGTGACATCCCCAGCAGCTAAGAAACAGAAAACATCTGCTACTGAGCAATCTGAACTTCCAACTGATGATTTCAATGTTGTGTTGGACAGAGTCTTGAACAAGTTTAAGAAACAAAAGACTCCAGTTGCTGAGGCTTCAACACCACATGTTACTGTATCAAGTGATGTGATGGATGCAGTGAACCAGAAGCTGACTGAAATGATGAAAATCATTAACCAGCAATAAACTGAGATTGAACAGTTAAGAAAGATTGATAGGAAGATGTTGGATGTAGTTGAATCTTCACAGGAGAGCTATGAAGAATTAGCAGCTAAAATCAAGTTACTCCAGAAAGAAAATAAGAAGCTGTTATTGTATGAGCAGTGAAATACTCGAAGGTATATCACTATGAGGCTTGAAAACAAGAAGTTGAGACCAAACAACAAGAGCATGAAAAATATCATTGATGATTTATATTTGAAAGCTCCTCAATTTAAAGAAGGAGAAGAGGATAAAGAAAAAGAAGAAGAGCTTGTTGATTTCGAACCATCTGAGTCAGAGAAAGATGAAGAAGATGATGAGGATCTAGAACAGGATGTCGGTGATGCTCCTGAGAAGAAGAAGAAGAAAGATGGTGATGATAAAGATGGTTCGGGTGATGATTCTGGTGATGGTAATAGCTCTGCTGATGATGATGATGATGATGATGATGATAATACTGATCAATATAAGTATGAGAAGAGAGAAACAGGAAAAGATGCAGGAGAGTCTAGTTCAAAAGCTCCTGGTGGCAATACTGACGATGATGACATATTCTGGAACGAGAAGATCAAATCTTTATCTGAAAAAGACAAGAAGTTATATCGCCAGATGTTGACTGATAGAGTCTGGACGATTGACATGACTGGTAGATTTCCAGAAATATTTGAGTCAGATGATATGAGGTTTGAACTGGAGTATAGTGATCCTGATCTGGAAGATGGAGAAGTTTCTGCAGCTGTGACTAAAGAAATATTGGAAGGATTTGCTAAACAGGTTAGTAAATCTCTTGAAGAGCTGATGAGTGAGAACCAAATACTGAACATTCTTGGAAATCACTCTGATGATAGAGATGTTCCAGTATTTGAAGAAGTTAAAATGGAGGATATTACTAGTGAGGAATATCTAGAATACTTCAAAAATGATAAAGATTCTGGATTTCCTGAATTCTCTGAAGAGTTGTTGAGCCAAGCTGAGAAACTTGCTCGTGAGAAAAGCAAGAAGTTCGTTGATGAAGTATTTAAGAATTCAGATTGTTAAAAGCCGAATGTTGAACAATCTGATGATCTGAAAGACTTGCTGAGGAAGCTTAAAGAAAAAGAAGCTAACCGCCCTAAGACTGAAGTTGGAAAAAGGAATTCTGTACTTCAACAGATTCCATGATATAAAGACACTACCTTATTGGGCTGTTCACGATATCTGCAGACATACAATGTCGGGAGCTTCAGTAAACAACAATCTTGTTGGTTACTTTGCAGATCGCATGGCGAGAGAGAGCAGAACGAAATGGGAAGTGTTCACCCCACAGTATCCTAAAAGGATAGTTCACAAGAAGGAGAGAGATCAGATAATGGGGTTGAACAAGGTGACTTCGAAATGTAAACCACCGACTGTTCTGAAACATATACCTTTGATGCCTATTCCACAACATTTCTGTAAAGACTTTATGTGGTGGTACTATGACCGGAAGACGGCAGAGGCTATTATCGTACTGAAGGATGGGAAGAATGACTTCAAGAAGATGCCTATCTTTGACCTGATGTGGTTGATAAATTGCTCTCATGAGGATATTATCATGTTATATAACAATCCGATTTACTGTGAAAGAGAAAGATAGTGAGCAGGCAGCTAAATACCAACATGTTGTATTTTTATGTTTTGCATGGGATGTCAACGCGGGTTGTGATTTTGATAAGAAGCTGGGGAAGTTTGTTCAAGTTCAGAAAGCTGAAAAGAAGAAACCAAAGCAAACTCATGAACCAATCATGACAAAAGAACAAAAGAAGTTATTGCACATCAAGCTGATGAATAAGAGATTGGATGAAGAACGAAGGATGAAGCAATTCAAGCAATAGTTGAGGGGGAGTTTGTAGATACACGAAGTGCGACTAATGCTATTGAATTGCAAATTCAATTATGTTTTGTCATTTACGAATGGTCGAAGGTGGATTTCATATGGTCGAATGTAGATAGAACGGTCGAAGGGAGAACTCAAGAGGTCTAATGAAGATTTTGTATATATATGTGTTGATTCGCCCAGATAGAATGGTCGAACCTGCACATTCGCCCAATCTGTCACACCCTCAAATTCCACGTGCGGGGTTTTACCGCGAGGCGCGTGACACACCAGGATCCAAGTCAACGGTCACAATAAACGACATCTATATGATATGAAAACAACGTAAATTGCCCATTAAGTTTCAGAAATTCACCCACCGCTTGCGGAAGCGTAAAACTTTATTACAACTCAAAAGTAAAACATGAAAGTCTGATAATGCTCAAAATGAAATGCTAATGGATTCTAGACGCCGTGAGACTCCGTGCGCCTAACTCAATGCTACTACCTTAGTGACCTGAGAAAACATGCCAAAAAGACGTCATCATATAATGCTTGTGAGTTCACAGGTTTTAAGTTTACAAGCGTTTCAAGCGTAAAGAGTTTCATCTCAAAAGTACCAAGTATGCAAACCTTTAAGCACATTTCCCCCGTTGTGCCCCGCACATTCATGGTTTCCCAGGGACTTAGCGTTGCGTTTCGTCGTATAGTAATTTAAAACAAGCGTTGTGTTTCATAAGCGTTGCGTTTCAAAAGTGTTGCGTTTCATAAGCATTGCGTTTCAAAAGTGTTGCATTTCATAAGCGTTGCGTTTCATAAGCGTTGCGTTTCAAAAAGTGTTTCGTTTCATAAACGTTGCGTTTCAAAACATAAACGTTGTATTTGTTAAAACGTGTGGCATGCTTCTCCCCGAGAAAAAAGTGTATAAAAGAGGGGCCGTGAAACTCACCTTAGAGTGCGTCCTCAGAAAAATAGAAATCCGATACGTGTGTAATAGTCGTTACTAGTGGCGACCTATCAATGAGTTTACATAAGTGTGATGACTACTAACCCGAAGGCTAATCAGTCCCCAAGCTGTCCAGACCGTGACCGTGTATGTTGAAAACATTTTAAACGTTAACCCGACCAAACCAGACAAATCCCGACATCCCATTGGTGACCCGACATCCCACGTGTTAGCCACATACAAGATATCATGCAACATATGCAATTAAACACTTAGCATGCGCAAACGTTCACCCTATCTAGCATAACGCCCAATTAAAACATAAACAAGTCCGAACACGTGTTACCAAGTTATTAGACATGTCAAGGGGTTCCTAACATGTTCCTAGGTGTCAATCTTTGTTTCGGGATGTTAAAATATACATACAGCAGCAGTATACGCGATTAGGAATCAAACATGGAATTAGGAAAAGTCAACTGGTGATTAAGAGAGTCAAACTAGCGAGTAGCATTGTAATTTCCAGTCAAAATGGTAATTGGGCTCCCAATCGCCTATAGTTCATGCGATTGGGGGCCAATCGCCTATAATACAGGCGATTAGAAACCCCTAATCGCCCCTACTATTCTGTTCCGCCTTTTTGCGCGTTTAACCCTCCAAATCATATCCGGATCATGTGAAAACACCCAATATCCAATCCAAAACATTAATCCAACTATTTCAAGAAAAAAGCCCTTAGTCATCCAGCTAACCATATAAACAGAGGATCATCCTTCGTGTTTCTTGATTAAAAAAAGTAGTAGAACTTCCTACAATCGTACTTACAGATACCTTTCACCTATAGTGTGTCTAATTTGAAAATATCTAGATTTTCTTTTTTGTGGTTCATGACAATTTTTTTTCCGGTTTAGTGTTTTGTGCTACACTCAATGCAATTTGGCTGCGCCTCGCCTGGGCACACACCTTTAACTATGTCACACCCTCAAATTTCCACATGCGGGGTTTTACCGCGAGGCGCGTGACACACCAGGATCCAAGTCAACGGTCACAATAAACGACAACTAAATGTAGGAAAATATGTAAGACATTCCATGCAACAACCAAAACATTATGCTTTGAGCCATAAACCAGCAGCGGAAGCATTTGTTGTTTACAACCAAAAGACATATTACAGTTTACAAAACATGGTTTAATATGCAACAAGACTTCTAGACGCCGTGCAAGACTCCGTGCGCCTAGTCCATTAACCGCTACCTTAGCGACCTGAGAAAACATGCCAAAAATGTCAACATATAATGCTGGTGAGTTCACAGGTTTTTCTTTTTCAATAAGCGTTTCATTAATCCTTTAAAAAAACTGCTACCGTTACTGTTATTGTTACTGTTCATACTATGCTTGTTCGTACGCTAGCTAGGCGTCAAGTGTTACTCATACGGGCGAAACCATTGCTGACTGTGTGATACCCTTGTTTACAGATTACCTCATCTTCGGTAAGCCTAGTGTGATTGAGACAATATGCACCCGCCCGGCCTCCAGCCGTCGAGTGGGGTTTGTCAGGCCCAATAGCGTTATCCACATTTCCCCGCTACATCCCCGTATTAGTGGTTTCTAAGGGACTTAGATGAACCGTATAGTAATAAAGTGTGAGCCATAGTATAACATGAAAACGTGTGTTTATAATGTATAACATGTAAATGTGTGATCAAAATGTATAAGCATGTTTCTCACCCCGAAAACAAAACTAGTAAAGTGTGGGGCCGTGAATTCACCTTAGATTGCGTTACTTGAAAACAGTTAAATCAGTATGCTATGATAGCCCCAAATAGCGGCGACCTATCATAAGATGTGTATAAGTATCCGGACTAATAACCCGCAGGTTAACTAGTCTCCGAATGTCCAGACCATAACCATAAACGTTTGAAAACACCTTTGGCTGTTAAACCGACCGTACCAGACAAGACCCGACATCCCATTGGTGACCCGACATCTCACGTGTTAGACAAATACAAGACATCATGCAACATATGCAATTAAACACTTAATACGCGCAAGAGTTCACCTAGTCTAGCATAATGTTCAATTAACGCATAAACAAGTCCTACCACGTGTTACTAAGTCATTGGGTGTATCCCGGGGTTCCTATCATGTTCCTAGGGATCAAATCGTGTTCTGGGATGTCAAAATACGCTTACGACAGCAGTACACGCGATTAGGAAACTAACATGCAATTATGAAAAGTCAACTGGTGATTGGGAGTGGTCAACTGGCGATTAGGCTGTAATCGCCTGATACATCAGGCGATTAGAGCTCTATTCGCCCCTGTTCATGCTGTCGCGCAATTTCGCGCGTTAAACCCTCCAAATCAGATCCGAAACATCTAAAAACACCCAATATCAAACCTAAACCATTTACCAACCCAATCCAAGCAAAAACCCCGAATTTATCTCTGCTCTAACGGCCTCGGTGCGAATATTTCCTAAAATGGCAAAGTACTAAGTTTCATTAACTATGAAATCTTTCCTTAAATGGAAATAATCAGATTACACAACCTACAACCTTGCAAATCACTATCCCTATGTTATAACACCCTTCTAATGTGAATCCTAACAACAAACAATCATTGAATCATATCATAACATCCTAATTCTTCAAGAATCACCCAAATGGGTCAAAATGCATACTTTCATCAAAACACCATAACAATAGCTCAAATCCTTAGATAATCATCCTAATAACTCCTACACATCAGAAGTACATCAATTACATGGAAACATTCATGTTATAACCACCAAAATCATTATATGCATCAATACTTCACATATAGCAAGTATTATGGTGTAGACTTGTTTTAGAAACTCATTTCAAAGGTTTTTAAAGACACAAACTTAGTAAAACAAGGTTTGGACCTTTGGGAACCAAAAAAATAACATTACAAAGGTTTGGGATGAAGAACACACCTTGGATTTTATCAAAGAAAGGTGTATTAGCTTGGAAATGGAGAGTTTTGAAGCAAAACAAGTTCCAGAAGTGTTTTGAGTTGTGTGGGAGGCTTAGGATCTGTTAGGGTTGCACAAATGGTGTTTGGGCAGTCAAGGGTGGTATTTATAGGTGTTTTGACTCGTGCATTGCGGATCAGGCGAGTAGGAGGACTCATCAGGTGATTAGAAGCTCTAATCGCCTATATACTGGCGATTAGAAGCTCTAATCGCCCCAATGGGCTGCCAATCGCCTATAACAATGGCGATTAGGATTCTATAAGACATGTTGCTATAAGACATGTTGCTATAAGACATGTTGCTATAAGACATCTTGCTATAAGACATGTTTCTATAAGACATGTTGCTATAAGACATGCATGTCATGAAATTACGCGAAATCACTATTTTAACACATATAAACACGTATTCACATACCGATAAGTCACATTATGATTACAAACACATGATGCACGATAACTAACACGTTTACATCCGTTCACCAATTCCCGGGACTCGAGACTAGCGTGTGTGCGTTAAACCCGGCGATTCCACGAATCACCAATCCTTGTACACATGGTTATGGACTGACTCCCGATGATCCCGCTGATCATTGTAACGACTCCCGGTGATTCCCAGAATCATCGTAACGACTCGACTGACCCAGTTAAGTACGTTGCATGACTCGCTAAGGTAGACTTACTAGTTTAACGAAAGTTATTAATCGGAGTTTGCCGGGTGTCACAAACTACATATTCAAGTCACGTTAATTTCTCTTTTTGGTATTTCATCGAGTCATAGTTCAATGTTATATTGTCATCTTATCAAAAGATTGGCACGTGGACCAACTTTAACTGTGACTTGTGTTTTATTTGGAAGGTCTAATTGATCCAAAGCTTCCGTCTGTTGTTAATCCAAATCTTCCGTCACACCATGGTTATAAATAGCCTTAGCTTTTTCAATGTTTATTGTAGCTAATACCTTGTGTGAGGCTTTTACTGAAGTTGGAACCTAAATCATATCTTGTTTTAGTTATAAGTTACAAACGATCTTTTCGCTTTGTGTTAGCTCTCCTAATATTTACATTTAATAAAAAAATTGAAAGAATTGAGGATCTGAAGATAGTTTCACAATTCATTCAATAAACTTACAAACACGTGCTTGCTAAATTATTTTTTAACGGAGATTTGTAAAGCTAATGTTATGGATAGATCACATTGATGCCCCGGATAGGAAAAAATAACATGTATACTATACAATATATCACGAGAACAATGATAAAGTAATATAAAACGAACACCCTGTTATAAATTGTTGCTCCCGCCGCATCGCGCGAGTTTCTTACTAGTTGATATATATATATATGGGAGGAATAAAAATGAAAACCCTCTTGAGTTGAGAAAACCTTTGAAAACCCATGTAAAGAAACATTATTATTTTATTTTTTTTTGAAAAAAAGTAACCATTGTGAAATACATGTATTTAACCATTTTGGGCAAAAAAATAAAAATAAAGCGCCGAAGGGATTTTTTTTAAAACAAATAAACAAAGTTGCGCTGAAAACATATGTTTTCAGCAACTTTGTTTATTTTCTTTTAATCCCGTCGGCGCTTTTTTATTTTTTTTGGCACAAAACACTTAAAATATGTATTTTACATTGGTTAGTTTTTTTCAAAAAAAAATGTTTTTTACATGGGTTTCCAAAGGTTTTCTAAACGCAAGAGTGTTTTCATTTTATACATAACCTATTTATATATACATGTGTTAGTTTTTGGCTTGATTCACAATGTGGGTGTGTATATAGCTGAGTTGTTCAACATAATATTGATATAGGAATGGGCATGGCATCGTGGTTATGTATAGATGTGGGTGGCTGATTATGTATACACCAACACATGGTCCTTATTAACTAGTTTACTAGATTGATGTGTTGTGCACATATAGGTGTAGATATGGCTGATAATACATGCATATGTGTGGTATATGGAGTGTTATAGATATCCATTATCAATAGAATTGGATTATTGGATGTTAACATTGTTGGGAATCATGGTATCTAATACACAGCGGAAGCGGTTTATATATATTAACAAAACCGGATTATATATACAATATATATTAGGCCGATTTATATATATATGATCTATATATGTTTAATTTCATTAATCTGATTAATAAAATATTCCCAATCAGGATCTTGGTTAAACGCGTATAAACAAATAAATAACATAAACAATCAAAGGGGGTTTAGTAATCAACCTTTGACGACTACACCGGAATTGTAACACGCGGGTTACAACGAATCCTCGCTAGTAGGAAGTTCACAACCGAGGACAAGCTAACCAAGAGCAACACTTGCAAGAAGGAAGGCAACGATGGTGGTGGCCGATTACGATAGCCAAGAGGCGGCCCTTAGGGAGTGGCAGCAGAAAATAGAGAGAAGGAGGCAAGGAGGTGTGTATAGTTTTTGATAAAACTTTTCCTATTTATAGGACAAGTCATTTGGTATATTCTCATAATATCCCATATGCTTTGTAATATTCTTAGGATATCCTTTGGAATATTTTAATAATATTCCATATGCCTTGGAATATTCTTAGAATATTCCATATCCTTTGGAATATTCTCATAATATTCCATATGCCTTAGAATATTCTTTAAATACTCCATATCCTTTGGAATATTCTTATAATATTCCATATGCCTTGGAATATTCTTAGTATATTCCATAATATTAATCTAATTAATATTAAATCTCTCTAGTTTAAAACATTATTATTTCACAAATAACAATCCACCCACACGTGAACTTGTTCTGATTCGTGATCCAACGTGTAACTCTTCAGATTGTACCAGGTCGAGTTACATTGATTTCGACTTTAATTACTATCGGACATACCATATGTCAAACAATCTCCCACTTGGACGATTTTAATTAAACGAGTCAACGTGCGCAGAGTTGGACGTCTAGCTGCATCGCACTGTACCCAACACCATATGACACTTTACAGTCGTCCTATCTTTGAGTTCAAGTAACGCTTTACTTAACCAAATATTATAGCCCTGATAATTCTATCAATAAGTCCCTTCTGTATAGACATCCATTGATCATAAGACATGGATCATTCATTCTTATATAGTGATCAACCATTCTCTATTCTCGTCTTTAATTCAAAGTGGTCAAACAAACTACCTTAGTCCGAGCGTGGCCACACGTTTATACCAGTTTGAGTTAACGAGGGTGCCAGAATGTCTAAACTTCTAATCCTATAGAAGTACAGAATTCCATCAGCATCATACAACTCCCACTTAATCTTGGATTTCTCCCAACGCTACCTGGATTAATACCCATGTTTCAAGACACTGTTAGATAACATCAAAGATAGTCCTTGAACAATGTAGTTTAATATGTGCCTTAGGAAAAAGGACATATTGAACATATCAATATCAAAACATCTCATGACACAGATCCATAGAGATCGTTTTGAAGCGAGTTACATCCAATATCATTCCCTAATGATATCTGTGAATTATGATTCTCAAACCCTTGAGTTATTCATCTCATGAATACAATCATCTCAATTCACAATAGTCTTACATTCAAATTCATTCCCATGTAATTTGATTGACTACGAACATTTTACACTACTAGAAAAAATGGAATTTCCTACTAAAATTTCCTACACAATTTTTTTTCGTCACAAATTCCTACCTACTTGTGACGAATTTCCTACGGAAAAAAAATCAAGATTTTATGACACATTTTCTACCCAACAACAACAGATTTACTACGAAAAAAATCGCGTCATAAATTTGTCAAAGTTGCGTCATAAATCTGTCAAAAAAATTCCTACGCAAAATAATGTGTCTCAAATTCCGACCCAGTTCCTACACATTTACTACGAAAAAAACCCAAATTATTTTGTCAGATTTGTTACACAAAAGCGACCTAAACAAAACAAAAACCTTATTTGTTCACTATTTCTAAATATTGCATCGGAAATGCGTAGCAACTTGCTACGCATTTGTGACAAAAATTTATTATTTGTAACGTATTTTGGTTTTGCGTCGAAAATGCGTAGCAAATGATTTTTTAAATAAAATATTGAAACATGCGTAGCAAGTCTGTAGCAACCTGCTACACAATTGCTACAATATTATGATATGCGTAACAAATGCGTAGGAACTTGCTACGCATTTGTGACGGAACATTGTATATTTATGTATATATGTGATTGTACGTATGCTTAAGTACGCAATAGTAACATTTGTGACAAGTCTGTAGCAACTTGTATGCGGATGTGTATGTGAATGCGTATTTATATGTATATATATGTATATGTGTAGGTATGTGTGTCTGTGTGTATATATATGTATATGCATGTTTAGGTATGTATATGTGTATATACAAACATACAATAATATACGGTCATCAAAACTGTGAAATCGTTTGTAGAATAAAAGTATTTGTTGTATATTGAATTAATACAAAAGGCACAAAGAAAAAAAATGATGTTTGGACCATTAATTTTAACAATAATGCATTTTCGTAGGAAATGCGGAGCAAATGAGTAGTAACTCTCTACACATTTGTGACAAAAAATTTTTTTTATTAAAATATTGAAAAATGTGTAGCAATTTTGTAACAACTTGCTACACATTTGTGACGGAACATTGTATATTTATTGTATATATGTGTTTGTATGTATACTTATATATGTAAAACTAGCATTGAATATTGTATTTATATATTTTACTAATACTATTAGCAAATTTTATCTAGATGTGTATGTGAATGCTTATATATATGTGTATATATGTATATGTATGTATATGCATGTTTAGGTATGTATATGTGTATATACAAACATACAATAATATACGGTCGTCAAAACATTGAAATCATTTGTAGAATAAAAGTATTAGATGTATATTTAAATAATACAAAAGACACTAAGAAAAAAAAAATGATGTATGTACCTTGAAATTTTAACAATAATGTATTTTCGTAAGAAATGCTTAGCAAATAAGTAGTAATTTACTACACATTTGTGATAAATTTTTTTTATTAAAAATATTGAAAAATGTGTAGCAATTGTGTAACAACTTGCTACACAATTGTGACAATAGTATTATATGCGTAGCAAAGGTGTAGGAATTTGCTACGCACATAAACGAACTTCCTGCCGAATAGTTGACGAACAGTTCATGAAAGTTCGGTTCGTTTACAGGCCTAAGCAAGAGGATACAATGTTGTTGTTGCTGCTGCTGCTGTTGCTGCTGTTGCTGCTGTTGCTGCTGTTGCTGTTGTTGCTGCTGTTGCTGCTGTTGCTGCTGCTGTTGTTGTTGTTGTTGTTGTTGTTGTTGTTGTTGTTGTTGTTGTTGTTGTTGTTGTTGTTGTTGTTGTTGTTGTAGATTTGCATTGGGTTGAAGCGAGGTCGATCATTGGGGGGTAGAGGAGATGGAGGTGGAGACGGTGACGATAGCAACAATTTAAATGACTATAAATGGGACCTGAACTCAATTACCGAGCCTATCCGAACTACACAAAACCTGAATCAACCACATGTCAGTTACTCAAACTCGATTACCAATACCGACTCAAATGTCATTACCGAAATGGAAGTAACCAAGACCTTAATCTCTTGATACTGCACTAAATCATGTGATATGTAATGGAGTTGAACTGTGTCTGCTTAGTTGGTAAGTTTGTTGACTTGCTCTGTTTCTTATTGTTGCTATTATTTATGAGGTTGGCAGAGAATTCTGAATTTAAATGTTGGTGTTTCTTTTAGTATGCAATCATGGTACACGATTGCTTTCTCTTTATATTCCACATATGTTTTTAATTTGAGGAAAGCCCAAACCGTTTTGTTTATTGGCGTTATGACGGCCTTGTCAATTGAAGGAAATCGCGACTGTAGTAATTAACGTGATTTTAAGGCATGTTCTAATTTCACGCGTCGGGTGACGAAAATAATAATTAAGTTGCTCGGTTTATTTGTATTTCTAATTTCAAATAAAACTGACTAGTTTTTGTGATAAGGCATGGACCCTAAATATAAACAGAGACGTTTTACGTTTAAAATGGGTTTGATACACGATACAACTCACCAACTCTAACCCTAACTATAAAAGCCACGTATTCTCCTACACTACTTCATTTTGTGCAGCCACACCAAAGAACACCCTAGCCTCTCTCTCTCTCTTTCTCTCTAAACTCAATCTATCTCTCTCTGTCCTCTCTCTCAAACCGATTGGCCCTCCCTCTTCCTTCCTTTTCAGTGCCGGCCGACCACCACCATGGTTGGGTGGTGGCGGCATGGAGGTTTTTATGCTCGAAAGAGCTGCCCACGAGGGAAAGGTGACGAATGATGGTGGTTTCGAGGTTAGTGGTCGTTCAGGTGGAAGGCAATGATCCGGTGGTTTCTGGTTCGAGGTTAGAGATGAGAATGGCGGCGGCACTGTGGTGGTTGTGGCTCGAGATGGTGGTGATTGGTCAAGACTCACGGCGGTGGTGCTGGTTCGAAGGGAAATCGGGTGTGGGTTTCGGCTCGTGGTGGATCTCGGTGGTGGTTCCGGCCGGTGCCCCCATGCGACGGTGGAAGTGGTGGACTGAATGAAGAAGGAATCACAGAAAGCCACCAATAAGAAATCCTCAATCATACTATATTGTGACTCATGATTTACTTGAATATTGTGAATTTAATTGATGTGTTTGTTCTTGAGGAAGTATTAGAATCCTAGGACCATTACCAGAAAACTGCTAGCTAATGTTGCGACAACCATATTTGTGGGAAACATGTGGGAAAAAATAGTTGCGACAACCACATTTTAAGCTTGTTTTTTGTTCTTTAGTAAGTAGATCCAACCTGAATTGCAGTATGTGCTTTACTGAATTACCAGAGGTCATGGTTCATTTGAATTTTGAAGAGGGTTTGAGGCAATTTGACATGAACATTATGCAGCAGATTAAGCATTTAATAAGCACATTACTAATGTATACAATGCAGCAGATTAAGCATTTAGTAAGCAGATTGATACTTGTTTTGTGGCCTATGTTTATCTGATTAGGTAATGATGACATTTTTATCAGTCTGAAACATCATACAAACTCCTCACTGATTACTAGTGCTCACCAACCAAGGTTAGACTACCAATTCTTTATGCTTCTTAAGAGCATCTTATGGAGCTAGAGAACATTTGATTGATCGACATTAAATCTCTGCTAGCTTACACTGTAGCTAAATGTATAGTCCCTGTGAAGTCCCTTTATTTTATTTAATTATTTTATTAGGATGGCTATCATCTTTTTCACTGTATCTTAACTTATTAATTGTGCAGTTGTGCTCAAGAAAGTAACTCATCGGTTAAATCTTTCTTGAAATTGAATCTTTTTCTTGGTTTTTTGATTGTGTAAATACTCTTTTTGGCTTGCTTTCTACGTGTATAGGATCAACCCCTAAATTGGTTTTACAACTTTAAAACATAAAGGATGTGAACTTTGCTCATGTGAAAAGCCATCTATAGGTCAATCAGAATAAATTATTAGTAGTCTGTTACTTTGTTACATCAGTTTTTTAGGCAGTGTTCAAAATAGATTATACTGTGTTAGACCATGCGTAGTGGGGGGCTTTATTTATAAAGCCCCCCTTCCTGATTGGTCCACGTGGCTGCTGAGTCAGCATGGAGAGAGAAACTGAAAAAGGAGTGTAGTGGTAGGGGCCATGGTTTAAAAAGGCGTTCCGAGGCGCGCCTCGAGGCTTACGCCTCAGCTGAGGCGGTAAGAAATAGCCTCTGAGGCTTAGCCTCATTGGGTAATTCTGAAAATTAAGCCTCAGTGAAGTCGAGGCGGTTCGAGGCTTTGAGGCTTTGAGGCGGGGCGGTGAGGCTTATGCCTCGGCTGAGCATGTTTATTTTAGTTACTGGGCAACTTTTGGGCTTAATTGGTGGGCCCAACAGAATGAGTTTTTTAGGTTAAAAGAATGAGTTTTTAGGTTAAAACTCATTCTTTTAGCTGCAGCAAGCAGCCATTTCTCCCAGGTAAAATCATATGGCTGCCATCATGTTTTTTGTTTTAATTGCTAACTTTTAGTAGTAGTTATCTGATACCTGTTTAAAGTTTAAACTAATTTCTTTTTTCTACCCATTCTGATTTCTTTTATAATCGAATTACTGTGGTTATCATATCTCATAGTCACCTACATCTTAATATATTATATATGTATGCTATTCTTAACTTGTACCTGTTTTGATTGTTTTGATATTTGATTAGGTTTGAAATTAATATTTGTACCAGTTATGCATCATAATGCACACATTTGTTTGTACCAATTCGTTGTGTATATTGTATGGTCTTAACAGGTAGGGTCTGATTAATTGTATGGCTGAATATAATTAAATCTTAGCTGCTAAAAACGTGATGATAAAAACCTTGCTGATAAAAACTTGCTGATAAAAAAAACTTGCTGCTAAAAAAATTGCTGCTAAAAACTTGCTGATAAAAACCTTGCTGATAAAAAACAACGATTATGTTTTCCAGATAGGGTCTATTTTGCATCATAATGCACACATTTGTTTGCATCAAATCTTGCTGATAAAAATCAATGATTATGTTTTCCAGATAGTATGGCTAGCAAGGGATCAAGAAAAGATCCAGCTTGGAAATATGGTGTGGAACATGAGGTTCCAGCAGAAGGCACAAAGAAAGGTTACAAATACATAAAGTGCAACTTTTGTAGTAAAGTTATTACCGGTGGAGTTTCAAGGATGAAAGCACATCTTGGTGGCTCGCACAAAAATGTTGCACCGTGTCTTCAAGTGCCACAGGAAGTAAAAGAAGAGATTAAAGAATATCTTAAAAAGTTTGAAACTACAAAATTCAACTTCCAACGGAATTTTGGGGAGGCAATTGATGCCGGAGCATACTTTGGAAGTGGTGCTAGTGGAAATGCGAGTGGCGAATTTTCTGGTGGTGTAAAAAGTGGTTCAACAGCTGCACAACAAAGTATGTTTAAATTTTTGAATACCGAAGTAGACAATGAGGAAGGACCAAAGGCGGAAGTGAAGATGACACCAAACATGGCTAAAGAACGACGCAACAAAGTTTGCTTAGACATTGGAAGATTTTTTTATGAGAATGCAATCCCTTTTAATGTTGCAACGAGTCCTTCATTCATTAGCATGCTCCGATCGGTTGGTAACTATGGTCGAGGATTAAAACCTCCATCCATGTACGAGTTGAGGACATGGATACTAGAAGAAGAAGTGAATACAACGACGACACTTGTTGATGAAATAAAAGCTACGTGGAACAGTACCGGAGGGTCATTGTTATCAGATGGTTGGTCCGATATGAGAAATAGGAGTCTCATAAACTTTTTGGTGAATAATCCATTTGGTACGGTTTTCTTGAAAACGGTTGATGCATCAGATTGTATCAAGGATGCTCAAAAATTGTTTGAGTTGCTTGATGAGGTGGTTGAAGAAATTGGAGAAGATCTTGTTGTGCAAGTCATGACAGATAATGCTAGTGCATACAAAAAGGCTGGAGCTTTATTGATGGAAAAGAGGAAAAGCTTGTATTGGACCCCATGTGTTGCGCATTGCATCGACTTAATGCTTGAGAAACTAGCGGAGTTGCCACAACAAAAAAATGTTGTGATTAAAGCAAAAAGAATTAGCCATTTCATTTATAACCATCAGTGGGTGTTGAGTTTGGTTAGAAAGTTTTTAAAGAAAGATCTTATGCGACTAGTCACCACTAGATTTGCCACCGCTTTTTTGACTATAGAAAGCGTGTATGAATTGAAACAACAATTACAACAAATGTTTATTTCAAGTGAATGGGTTAATTGTGCTTGGGCAAAGAAAGTTGATGGAAAAGAGATAAGAAAAATAGTCATGGACGAGAGAAATTTTTGGCCTAGTGTGGTTTATTCTCTTAAAACCGCAAAGCCACTTGTAGATGTGTTGAGGATTGTTGATGGGGAGCGGTCGCCTGCTATGGCTTTTATTTATGGTGCCATCGATGAATGCAATGAAAAAATTGCAAGTAACTTTGATAAAGATGTATCAAAGTATAAAGAGATTTGGGACATCATTGATGAAAAATGGGAAAACCAAATGCATCATCACTTGCATGCGGCTGGATACTACTTGATTCCCCGATTTGGATGGAGTCCCGATGTTTCCAACAACCCAGAAAAAAAACATGATTATATAGTTGCATGGGACGATTTTATAAGAATAATGAACTGTATATGAAGATTGAGGCTCAACTTGATGAATACAAATACAAGAGATGATTGTTTGGACATAGAGCTTCTCTCGGCTCATATATGCAGCGAGTACCAAGTAATTATATTATATTAAATAATTTATAACTATTTTTTTTAATTATTCATTTATTCTCTAACTTATTTATTCCTAACATATATAGTTACATGGTGGGACCATTATGGAGATGAAGTTCTGGAACTAAAGGCCTTCGCGATGAGGGTATTGGGTCTTACTTGTTCGGCTTCGGCTTGTGAACGAAATTGGAGTGCATTCAATCAAGTCCATACAAAAAGAAGAAATCGGTTGAGTACCGATAGAATGCATAAGTTGGTGTACGTTATGTACAATAAGAAACTGAAGCAAAAGTTTATAAGGAAGACTAATCTAAAAGATGGTGAGGACCCGCTAGTTGTTGATGAGATTTTGTCGGATGATGAGTGGATAGCCGACCCGAGTTTGGATGCCATTAATGGAGATAACAATATTGGAGTTGGCGGGTCAATTAGGGAACAAGGTGAGAGCTCATCGTCTAGGAAAAGGAAACACGTTCAAATTAATCTGGTTGATGAAGACGATGACGACGATCCAACTTTCGATCCAAGTTCTGTTGATGAAAACAATGAAGATGATGTGGAGGAGAACGTCTTTTTTAATATTTAAGTCATAACCGTCCAAATTTAGCTTGGTGTCTTGAACTATTTTCCATCTTTAACTATTTTATGTCTTGTTGAACTATTTTATGTCTTATTGAACTATTTTATGATGGTTTTATAATATTTATGTCGTTTGTTTTATATTAAATTGTGATTTTTATAATAGATATATATATGTTTTTTATTTTTTTTAGTAATATCTTGAGGCTTACGCCTCGGTCCGCCTCGAGGCTTACGCCTCGTGAGGCTACCGGACAACGCCTCGAGGCCCGTTTTAGCCTTTTAAAACCTTGGTAGGGGCTTTATTTATAAAGCCTCTATTAATATTTTATTATATTTTTTAAAGTAAAAAAAATAATAAGAGAGAGAGAGAGTATGATGTGGCACAATTTGATTGGAGGGGGAATAATTGGTCCGGCGCCATTTCTATAACGCCAAAGCATGATTTTCAAAAATAAAGCCCCCCGTAGCGGTGTGGGAGGCTTTATTTTCTAAAATAGCGCCCCTTTTGTTAACCAGTACGGTGGGTCGTATGTCCTTAATGTTTGTTGTTCTGCTTAATTTTCTGATCCTTATTTCTAAATGAAGTGACATTAGAAAAGTATTTAAAAAAAGATACGAGTATACTTTTAAATAGTGTCCTCTTGTTTTCATAATGAAAGTTCTTTATTTTCTTTAAAGGTTATTGCTAATATCCTTGCTAAGAAAGACTTAACATGCGGATCATTTTACTCGCGTAAAAAACCCGAAGTACAAAGAGGGCGAATATTATAGCTGGACCATTTTCCCAGACCTGGATCTGGCTAGTATAGTAATGACATTTATGTGTATATGCCCTGTTCTTTTTAGCCACTGGCTGGTTGTAATGTAATTTGTGGATTACTGGGGTTTTGAATATAGGTGTGTTTGATTGTAAAAAATGCCACATCCTAGTTTATTATTAAATGTAAAGAAACAAGAAAAAATCAGAAACCAGAAAAAATATTTTTTTTTTTAAATTTTGTAGGAAATGCGTAGCAATCTCCGAAGCCAATATTCTGTAGGAAATTCGTAGCAATCTCTGACGCCTCTATTCTGTAGGAAATGGGTAGGAAAATGCGTAGGAAATGCGTAAGAAACAGGTTTCCTATGAGTGATATTGCTACATACGTATTGTGTCACAAATTCGTAAAAATACCACGATTTTGTGACGCTAAGAAAAGGTGTAAGAAACACGTAGTAGGTTATTGTGTAGGAAATGTGTTACAGCCCGCGACGCGGTAATTGTGTAGGAAATGTGTAGCAACCTGTGACGCGGAAATTGTGTAGGAAATGTGTAACAATCTGTGACGCGGTAATTGTGTAGGAAATGTGCAACAAGTTGCATAGGAAGTGTGTAGCAAACTGGTTTCCTATGGGGTGTTTAGCTACATCACGTTTTTTTGTCACAAATGCGTAGAAAGTGACGATTTATGATGCATTTCCTATGGAAACTTGCATAGAAAATTTCATTTTTTAATACTCTTATTCAAGGATTTAAACATACAAATAACGAACACAGTTACAAAATATTTAAATTTGCATTTAACCCATTAAATCAAATAGATATTCAATGTAACTGTTATAGTTCAAAATAAAACATCAATACTAACTACAGATCATGCCCACTGTCTAGCAACTCTAAGCCCTATCTTTCTAGCATGCTCTTCATGTTTAGCTTGAGGTAAAGACTTAGTAAAGGGGTCAGCCAGATTCAGATCTGTATGAACTTTGTTTATTACGATGTCTCCGCGTCCTATTATCTCTCTAATACAGTGAAATTTCTTGAGTATATGCCTTGTGGTCTGATGTGACCTTGGTTCCTTTGCAAGAGCAATGGCACCAGTGTTGTCACACACTATCTCGATTGGTTTCTTTATGCTAGGCATAACATCGAGATCACCAATGAACTTCTTCATCCATGAAACATCCTTTGCAGCATCCGATGCAGCATTGTATTCTGATTCAAAGGTGGATTAAGCAACCACACTTTGCTTAGAGCTGTTCCAAGTTACAGCCCCACCATTTAGAATGAAAAACATATCCCATTGGTGACCTTGAATCATCACGATCAGTCGGGAATCTAGCATCAGTATAACACTTAACTGACAGTTCCTCATCCAGTCCACCATATATTAAGAACATGTCATTAGTCCTTCTCAAGTACTTAAGAATGTTCTTCACTGCAGCCTAGTGACTCTCTCCTGGGTTATGTTGATATCTACTCGTCATGCTAAGAGCATACGAGACATCAGGTCTAGTACAAAACATGGCATACATGATAGAACCAATAGCAGAAGCATATGGAACTCTTTCCATTTTCTTCTTTTCCTCTTCAGTGTTTGCACACTGCTTGCTATTTAGAATGGTTCCAGGTGCCATGGGCAGGAGCCCCCTTTTTGAGTATTGCATTGAGAAGCGTCGTATGACCTTATCAATATATGTACTTTGACTCAAACCCAATAATCGCTTTGATCTATCTCTATAAATCTTTATTCCCAGAATATAAATGGCTTCACCAAGATCTTTCATTGCGAAATATTTACCCAACCAGGTCTTAACATCTTTAAGCATAGGGATATTGTTTCCAATGATTAGTATGTCATCTACATATAGTATGAGAAAAGTGATATAGCTCCCACTAGATTTCTTATAAACACACGGTTCATCTTCGTTCTTGATAAAACCAAACTCTTTGATTTTCTGATCAAAACGAAGATTCCAGCTGCGAGACGCTTGCTTTAATCCATAGATGGATTTATTCAGCTTGCACACCTTATTAGGATTCTTTTGATCGACAAAACCTTCAGGCTGAACCATATAGACATCTTCCAGTAAGTGTCCATTAAGGAACGCAGTTTTGACATCCATTTGCCATGTCTCATAGTCATAATATGCAGCAATGGCAAGTAGAATTCTAATAGACTTAAGCATGGCTACTGGCGAGAAAGTTTCCTCATAATCAATTCCTTGAGTCTGAGTAAAACCTTTCGCTACAAGCCTTGCTTTGTAGGTTTGCACATTCCCATCCATGTCAATCTTCTTCTTGAAGATCCATTTGTTTCCTACAGTCCGACATTCGGCAGGAAGATCAACCAAATCCCAGACTTGGTTATCATACATGGATTGCATCTCTGCATTCAGGGCTTCTTGCCATTTCTTGGATTCCGAATCCAAGATTGTAGCTTTGTAAGTAGTAGCCTCAGCTTCATCAATCATGAAGATACCGTCATACCTTTCAGGTGCACGACGATCCCTAATACTTCTTCGAACACTTGGTGTTTCTGTTGTTTCTTGAGTCCTCTCAGGCACAACCTCAACAACTTGATCGATTACTTCTGGTTCTGTCTGAACAACTGGTTCAGTCACTTGTGATTCTCAAATTTCTTCAAGATCCACATGGTTATCTCCAATCCCTCGCGTCAGAGGCTCTTCCTCCAAGAAAGTGCCTCTGCGTTTAGTGAAAATCCTATTTTCAGTGGGGTGGTAGAATAGGTAACCGATCTTCTTAGCGTATCCGACGAAAACCACCTTTTCGCCTCTGGGGTCTAGTTTATCCGAAGATTCTAGAGTGACATAAGCATTACATCCCCAGACTTTAAGATACGATACATGAGGTTTCTTTCCATGCCATATCTCATAAGGCGTTTTGTCAACCTTCTTTGTCGAAGCTATATTTACAAGTCTTGCAGTAGTTTCAAAAGCATAACTCCAAAAGGATTTTGGAAGGTTTGATCGACTCATCATTGATCGAATCATATCTAATAGAGTTCGATTTCTCCGCTCAAACACACCATTATGTTGTGGTGTTCCAGGTGGAGTGAGTTGTGAAACTATTCAACAATTCTTTAGATGGTCGATGAATTCCTGACTAAGATATTCACCACCTCGATCTGATCGAAGCATCATAATAGTTCTATTCAGCTGATTTTCAAGAGTTACATGTTTATGCTTCATAAGATAAACATAACCATATCTACTGAAATCATCAGTAAATGTAACAAAGTATCTTTCTCCATGTCTTGACATTGTTCTGAATGGACCACATACATCGGTATGTACAAGTCCTAACAAATCATTAGCTCTTTATCCAACATTTGAAAAATGTGCTTTTGTTAACTTTCCACTTAAGCATGATTCGCATTTTCCAAACGACTCTGAACCCTTGGAATCCAGGATTACTGCGGTCTTGAGTTGTTTAACACGATTCTCGCTAATGTGACCAAGTCTACAATGCCACATATACGTATCATTGAAGTCCAACTTATTACGTTTATGGGAGATGTTGCATAATATGTTATCGTTTTGGACTTCTATCTAATAGATTCCATTGTTGGGTTTTGCATCAAAGTAAAACATATCGTTAAAATAAGGAGAAATAAATTTACCATTAAAACGATAAGTAAAACCTTGTTCACGCAAAGCAGAAACTGAAAGAATATTTCTAGTCACACTAGGAATATAATAAACATTGTTCAAAACAAGTTCTAAACTAGAAGGAAGTAAGAGAACACATTCTCCTATCGCCTTCACCAAAACTCTTTTTCCATTGCTAACATGGACCTCCAAGTCGCCTTGTTTTAGCTTTCTAATCATTCTTAGTCCTTGCAAAACATTACAAATGTGGAAACCACATCCTGTGTCAAACACCCATGTTTTGTTAGGAAAAACAAAGATTTCAATAACATATACACCTGAGGACTCTCCTCCTGAAGCCTTAGCTTGCTTTAGCTCAGCTAAATACTTAGCATTGTTCCTCTTCCAGTGCCCAGTTTCATCACAATGAAAACACTTGGCATCTTTCCGAGGGTTCTTATTGGCAACAGATTTGCCTTTTCCCTTCCATTTGACCTGATTGCCTTTCTTCTTGGTGTTAGGTTTCTTAACATGACCCTTCCTGATCATTAGCACTAGTGCAGTTTTGCTAGGTATGTTCACCTCAGCGATTTTGAGCATCTGATGCAGCTCTGCAAGTGTCTTCTCCATCTCATTCATATTATAGTTCATAATGAACTGGTCATATGACTTGGGCAATGAGTTTAGGATAAAAACCCCAGCTAGCTCATCGCTCAAGGGGGATTCCAGACGAGCCAAGTGATCAACATATGCCTTCATTTTTAGCACTGGCATTTCAAGAACATACAACTTGTTCTCCGCCTTGAGAACAATTTTCAAGTTGCAGTGCCAGTCTATGAAGTTGGAGTGGTTTAGTTTGTCCTTTTCTAAGATGGACTTGAGAGAGAATTGGGAGGCGGAATTGTTTTTAGTTGTCATCTACAAAGTTCAAGATTAGTATTTTGTGCTTTAAATGTCCTAATTTATCTTATGACCCAAAAGCAGAATTAATTAGGATGAGACCCCGATTCATCAATACACAGTGAACTGGCTTAGCACTGTCCACTGGTATGATTAGGTAGGTAACCAACGATGTTAATTGTGTCCACTACACAACTCTCCATTTAGGGTTATCGCTAAAAGCGATGTATGTTTAACCCCAACTATGCCCACTTGACAAACAAGCGATGTTTGGTCCTTTACTGTAACTGTAACACCGACCTATGTTACACAGGAAACGCGATGATTACTTTCACTCACAATCAACACTCAGACGCAGGGTTCAGCACTAACATTTGGGTTCGATTTAGAATGAAGTGTTAACTCGTTAAGGGTAGCATAAAACACCAATTTAAAATTGAGATTTATTTTAATATTTACCATAAATATTTTGAATAACTCGTAGCATGATGCGAGTTACACAACGGTTTATAAAATCCAATTTTATATGATTCGTGATAATTGAAACTCCTTTCAACGCTAGACATGGTATAGTTTTAAATACCCTATTTAAACTATGTTAGTCGTTTTATCGCGAATGGACTTGTTTTAATATTAATAAAACTCTTTTATTATATACGCTTTTCGGTTTTAAAAAACTTGATTTAATAAAACTATTGCCATGATTGTGAAAATTTTATTTATTTTGGGTTACCTAGATTATTTACAATAAATAAAACACAACCACAAAATATAATAATAAAATTAAACGAAACGAGCCCTTAATAGGTCGCCCGTTTTGTTTTAGCCAGAAACGAAACAAACTAGTCCAAAGGGTTTCAAAAACTAGTTTGACAACTCCCACTTGACCCGAGATCTCTATCTCTTACACCAGATTCAATATCCATAACAAAAATAAAATAAAACCATCACAATCACAACCATGACAAGGTACAAATACCTAGAGCTCGATTCCCATCACAATCCATGAACAACCAAAAGCCTTTGATCTTTTGTCAAAATAAATAATATTTTTTTTGACAAATAAAACATAGATCAAAATTATAACTTTACCATCTATACGCGCGTAACCGTGGCACTGATACCACTGTTGGGAATCATGGTATCTAATACACAGCGGAAGCGGTTTATATATATTAACAAAACCGGATTATATATACAATATATATTAGGCAGATATATATATATATATATATATATGATCTATATGATCTATATATGTTTTATTTCATTAATCCGATTAATAAAATATTCCGAATCAGGATTTCGGTTAAACGCGTATAAACAAATAAATAATATAAACAATCAAAGGGGGTTTAGTAATCAACCTTTGACGACTACACCGGAATTGTAACACGCGGTTACAACGAATCCTCGCTAGTAGGAAGTTCAAAACCGAGCACAAGCCAACCAAGAGCAAAACTTGCAAGAAGGAAGGCGACGATGGTGGTGGCCGATTACGATAGCCAAGAGGCGGCCCTTAGGGAGTGGCAGCCGAAAATAGAGAGATGGAGGCAAGGAGGTGTGTATAGTTTTTGATAAAACTTCTCCTATTTATAGGACACGCCATTTGGAATATTCTCATAATATTCCATATGCTTTGTAATATTCTTAGAATATCCTTTGGAATATTCTCATAATATTCCATATGCTTTGGAATATTCTTATAATATTCCATATCATTTGGAATATTCTCATAATATACCATATGCCTTGGAATATTCTTAAAATATTCCATATCATTTGGAATATTCTCATAATATTCCATATGCCTTGGAATATTCTTAGAATATTCCATAATATTAATCTAATTAATATTAAATCTCTCTAGTTTAAAATATTATTATTTCACAAATAACAATCCACCCACACGTGAACTTGTTCTGATTCGTGTACCAACGTGTAACTCTTCGGATCGTACCAGGTCGGGTTACGTTGATTTCAACTTTAATTACTATCGGACATACCATATGTCCAACAAACATATGTGTGTAATAACATTAGTGATCATGTAAGATATACACATATGTTATTGGGGGTTATTCATGTGTTATCGGGTATTATTAACGTATGATAACACATGCTTCTTCCTTGGTAGTGTTTAACAACTTTGATGTGTGTTGAATGTCACAAACACATTGTGAATTGTTCGGATTTGTGTGGGATTGTGTAATTTCCCACTTTAGTTGTGTCATGTGTATTGTTGTTTTGTCCATGCGTAGTAATCGGGTATCCGGTTGCTCTCTGTTGATCGTGTGATTGGCTTGATTGTTCAACGCCAATTGTCTTAGAAATTTCGGCTGTTGTATGCGTAGATGGATAATCCGTAGAATTTCTGCAATGGTTCAGGCTTTACTCGACCGGGGGGTATAGTAAGTGCTAAATTTGTCTAATATGCATATGAAATGACATGGTTAAGTAGAAATGTGTATGGATCTTGACCTGGTTCGTTGACTAGTATCAAACGTGTTCACTGTTATTTCAACAAGCATAAAAGACTAACAGCCGGTGATGGTGATGATAGTGAAAGTGAAGACGAGGAAGATGATGAAAATGATAATGATTCTGGCGATGATCATGTATTGGAGAAAGATAGAACTGGGGGTAACGATTAGGATGAAGGTAGTGATTGTGACAACCTGCATCCTTCACTTATCATAAATGTGCATAATTGGTCCCTCAACTATTTAAAAATTTTCATTTTTAACCCTCGTATTTTAATATGATCAAAAGTCACAATTTAATAAAACTTCTATTTTTTATAAGTAAAAGTATGCACGTTTTATACTCACATCTACACCCGAGCACGTATGTTTCAGATCTTGTTACTCAAAACCGTTAATTTCGGTCCTAAAACAACTTAGAAACCAAAGGAAACAAGTTCGGAACGTAAAATTGATTAAACTAGAAAAATTAATTTTTTTAACTCTCGCGGTCCGTGG
Source organism: Ambrosia trifida (assembly GCA_028751855.1). Classification (NCBI taxonomy): domain Eukaryota; kingdom Viridiplantae; phylum Streptophyta; class Magnoliopsida; order Asterales; family Asteraceae; genus Ambrosia; species Ambrosia trifida. The sequence goes on along the minus strand of CM054127.1, from coordinate 71,338,647 downwards.
AGACAGTCAAACAGTCAAAGTCCTAGTCAAACAGTCAAACAATCAAAGTCCTAGTCAAATTCCTAACCAAACAGTCACCGTTCTAGTCAAACAATCAATTCATCTTAAAACCTTACTTTATGGTGTCAACCAATTTTAATGGCTAATTGAATCCAAAACTAGTATAAAAACCAACTTATGTGACCCATTCTCATTGCACCTCTAAATTGATTGTTTCCATTCGATTAAACCCTCCCTCATACCTTTCTTCCAAAGTCTATTACTTCTGCAATTGGCGAATTGGAAGCTTCATATTCTTTCTTTTCCGGTTTTTATTTCTCCAAATTGGACTAGCTACGTTGTGAGTTTTTCAAATTATTTTTGCATGATATTTCATTCATATTTTTAGATCAATAGCCCTCTATTTAATTTGTCAATTATAGTCTCTAAGGGTTTCAATTGAATAATCTAGGGTTTAGGGTGTTTTAGGTGATTTGGGGATTAATCTAGGGTTTAAGGTGTTTTAGGTGATTTGGGGATTTTTGATTTTAAAGTTTATAAAACCTTATAAATTTATAACTCACTCATTTCTTATCCAAAAAATATGAAACTTGGTAGATTTTCTCCTACAACTAATTAGAAGTTTTAGAAATTATTTTGGAATTTATTAAAGCCGGTTAGTTTTTTTTTTATTATTTTATAATGCTTTAATCACATGTAATTCATATAAAATCATATAAAATGTAATTTGACATAAAATTTTGTAGAAACATGTTTCATTATGTTAGAATAATTTTCTTGCTATTTTCCCTCTGTTTTGATTCGGTTTTATATGTTATCCCATCTTTATTTGTTAAAATTTGTTTTAAAAAAATAATATTCATATAAGCTAGATTTTTATCATAAAAACTATATAAAATTTATTATGAGCCTTTTTAAGTCAACAAATTGAGTTTTCATAGAAACGCTTATCTTTAAGAGCATTTGGTATTTCATTTTTAATTTATGTGGTTTTAATCATATTTAAATCATATAAAATTGAAATTTAATTATTTTAACATGAACATTTGTGTAAAAATATTTCATCATGATAGGATCATGTTCACATCAGTTTTTCTCTATTTTATAATGTCTTTATTTGATATCTAATTTTTATGGAATAAATTACATTTTCATTATATAATTTCATCAAAGACTTTTATATATATTATAAGATATTTTCTGAGTTAAATATATTATTTTTTAAGCTCGGAAAATATCTATTTTGTAAACTCAAGTATTCATTATCTTTCACATCTTATTAATAATCAATATAATTATTTATATTTAATTTAATAAATATGAATAATTATAGTTTAAGATTATTAAATTTACTTCTTTCATCATGACCCTTCTTATTTTACTTAGTTATATTTATAATATGAACCTAAGTTATACTCTCGATTTACCTCATGGATTCGTGTATTGAGATTCTCATAAACTATTTAATTGTTTTGGCGTCTCATCCTTATATTAAACTTTAAACCCCTAAATTCAGACTAGACATCCTAGATGCCTTAGATTAGGAACCCTAGACTCTTTTAAGCTCAGACACTTTTGTTGGAAACTTGAAACTTTAGGTTGAGTCTTTGGGATTCGCCTAGCATACATTCATAAGGCTTAGAGGATAATTCAGCTTAGCGAAAGTGAGTATATCTAACCCCTTTTTACTGTTTTACTCTTTTGGGGTGAATCATGTACCGTTATTATTAAATTTATATATATTCTTTATAACGTGATGTGGTTTATGAAATGCTTGTGTGAATTGTATGAACGCTTGTCAAAATCATTAACCAATGTGCGCCGAACATAACAATGAGTAGTACTACGATTTATATCCCTTATCTGACTTATGTGAACGTATTGAGTCCTTGGTCATTGTTATGGTTTTTTTGTGATCGATATTTGAACTATCACACCCTCAAATTTCATAACTTAATTCCTTGTAAAACTCGAGTTATGATTGTTTAAAGTTAACTCAGTTTGTTAATCCGAAAATCTGATATGACCTTTAATCAAAGAAAATTCCAAATACTATTCAAACGACGTCCAAATCAGACGATTTTGCCCAATAGGAAAAGCTAAGACCATATATAAAACAACCATGCAAAGAAATCATCAAAACCAACATGTTTAAGTCACGTAACAGGCCCTACAAGTCGACCCAAACATTTTGTCCAGATTTTATTCATGCATAAACTCTTATTTAAACTACTCACGTATGCATATAATCGAGCAACGAAAATCAAAAACCATCATAAAACATTCATAAGACTTAACATGTTCAGAACCTATCATAACACATGCAAAACCATAACCCTAAAGATCATAAACATCATAAACATGCCCAACATGCAACCTATCAATTTCTAATCGCATAAGATTATGTTTAACCCATTCAATCTTTATAAACTTCAAGTTTTAATCTTTATGAAAACGTTTCAGACCTGGACAAACTTAGTTATGAGGTTTTAATAACATATTAAGGAAGATTAAAACAAAAGAGATTGAAGGTTATACCGCAAGCCCTTCAAAAAAATCAACCGAATGCTCTTCAAGCTTCCCGATCGATGTTCTTGCGCCTTAGCAGGTGTTAGGGGTTGATATTTTCATAATAGGGCAGTACGGGGCGATTAGGGTTGAGTTTAGGGGATACAAGAGGCTTAAGATTGTTTAAATAGGGTTTTAAGTCGGTTTAGTTGCGTCAAGATGTTGCGCGCGGCCACTCGGAGAGAGTGAGCGGCCGCTCACCGGCGCGCGCTCACTCGGAGAGATTGAGCGGCCGCTCACTTCTCCCCGGCCTACTCCGGGTGGCCTACTTCGTTGTACCGCGTCTTTTCTTCGATGTTTTTGCTATTTTGGACCATAAGAAGTGTAACCCCATGTGTTAATACTCCAACCATCCTAATGGTCCACCCGTTGCGATTTTTATTAACGTTTTCGGTTTAAGTTCGCGCAATCACGTATAGTTTGCACATAGTTTCATGGAGTTTCATAGATATACATAATTGCAATCAATCTCAATCAATTAATTCCCAATTATCTAATTTCACCGTTCACCAACGTCCGAGGTTCACTACTCATGTATATAGTCTGGTAATTCCTCGAGTTACCACTTCATGCAGTTATTAACCTATAACTGTGCGACGTGTGACTTAACTAGCTAACCCTATGAACGCTTGTTGAATGCTATTAGGCTTGATTTTGATCATGAAATTGCGGGGTATCACATGAAATTGCAGGGTATCACATGAACGCTTGTTGAACGCTATTAGGCTTGATTTTGACCCTTTTACATATTGCAAATATCATAGCACATAAATTGTGAAACACTTTTCCTCCTATATGTATTCTAAACATGGTATGCTCACCAATACATTTTTGTATTGACATATACTATTTTCGTACGTGTTTCAAGTTGTTTTGAGACGCTTCTTTTAAGCTTTTGGATTTATGTTTATGTCTTGACTGCGTTGTATTTTGCTAGACTTGTCACTTTAGAACTATTGTATCCTATTATTCTCTTTCAATGTAATAAACTATTTATTCAATGTATCAATATTTACACTTTAGTACCATGAGCTATTGAACAATCGTCACTACGTGACACCTCGATGATTCCGCCATCGGTCGGGGTGTTACAGATTTATGGAGTCAGTAGTCGTCAAACTAAGACTGCTTACTCACAGTTCATGGAGAAGAGATCTTGGTAATCTCGTGAAGTGAGTGGTGGATCTAGTACGGGTGGATCGTCTTCCCAACCAAGTCATATCAGAAGAAGGTTAGCGGATATTCAAGGAGGTCATTGTGTCAAAAGAAGTTCCTATTGAATGGACGTAAAACTTTTTTATGATATGTTCTTCATAGATGATAATGGTAATCCAGTGACAAAGCCGTACATGGATCTGGAGGAAGGAGAAAAACCTTCAAAAATGTGGCGTGAAGATGTTGCTTGTGTCTTTGAGCTTACATATGAAGAAGTTATCCCTACTGATAGTTCTTAAAAATTCAATGAAGACGAGTCGCTAGATGACATCGAAATTGAAGACATCACTAGCGAAGAATATCCTGAATATGTGATGAAGGATGATAAGAATGAACATGTGGAGATCCTATTTCCTAAGCCATATGATTATGAACAAGTGGAAAAGTATTTGAAGTCTCAACCTTTTTCTGAACCAGAATCGAATCAAGACAGGAAGGCAAGGGTTTAGGCTATATGTGGAGCTTGGTACAAGAGGAGACTAGCTGAGCCAGTCCAAGCCAGAGAGTAACACAGGAGAGTGTAAGTCCCAAATGCTAGATCTTGTAAGTGCAACAGATTGTTATCACTTAGAAACACCTATGAATTAGGTGTTTTAAGTGACTAATCTTCTACAATCAAAGAAACTAGATGAATATTGTAAGCACCGACACACAAGATTAAGTGACTAATCTTCTACAATCAAAGAAACTAGATGAATATTGTAAGCACCGACACACAAGATGAATAATACGATAATTCCATTGATGATTTAACACTGAAGAACCATGGATTACAGCAAGTACGCACCTATCTTGTGCTATCAAAAGATAATGACCAAAACCCTAACCCTAAAGCTGTGCACACACATCCTTTATATAGGACGTCTCTTGGGCCTGCGCACTTAACTTAAGTGCGCAGAGCCCGTGTAATTAAGTGCGCAGCATTAGGGTTTGCTTACAAAACTATGTCATAATTACACACTAAGTCCTTCAACTATCAAGCTATACAATATACTATCAAAAGTCTCTAATCTGGTAACTGTGGTCTCAATATAACCCAACAATACTCCCCCTAGACCACAGCTACCAGTTCTTCAATCTTCAATCTATCTCGATCTCGCTTTCCTCCCCCTCAACCTGTTCAGGGGGGTCTTGCATGTATAACGCGACTGGATCTTCTTCAACTGCTTGAGGAGCTTGAGTTGATTCTGTTGTAGTTCCTTCAGGATCGGCTACTGTTGCAGGTTCTTCAATATGTACCTCTAAAGCAGTATCGACTTCAGGTTGAGTAGTTTCTGCACCACCAGCAGCAGCAGCAGCTTGAGCAGCCTTCTCCCTATCATCCTTTTCTTTATCTGCTGCATTGATCCTATCAATTATCTCAAGCAGCTCTCTTTTCTGTGACACCCCAGGAACACACCTCATCAGGGACGATGAGAGACTCTAACGGGGGGTAAATGTGACACCCCAAGAAAATCCCACATTGGCCGTGGCCAGGAGAGATCCTTGGTTCATAAGTAATGTCTTGCCTCTTAAATCACCAACGCGTTTTGGGGCTTAATGTTAGTGGATGAGAGGAGAACTCCACAGTTAAGCGTGCTTAGGTGGGAGAAATTTCAGGATGGGTGACCTCCTGGGAAGTCTCCACTGGGCAACCAAAAACAAATCCGTGAGCTCTGGATGGGCAAAGCGGACAATATTGGTGGTGAGAGGGGCCGGGTGTTACAGATGGTATCAGAGCCACTCCTGTGCCGTTCGGGATGGTGGGTGCACACCTCATCAGGGACGATGACACTCTAACAGGGGATGAATGTGACACCCCAGGAACACACCTCATCAGGGACGATGAGACTCTAACGGGGGGTAAATGTGACACCCCAGGAAAATCCCACATCGGCCGTGACCAGGAGAGATCCTTGGTTCATAAGTAATGTCTTGCCTCTTAAATCACCAACGCGTTTTGGGGCTTAATGTTAGTGGATGAGAGGGGAACTCCACAGTTAAGCGTGCTTAGGTGGGAGAAATTTCAGGATGGGTGACCTCCTGGGAAGTCTCCACTGGGCAACCAAAAACAAATCCGTGAGCTCTGGATGGGCAATGCGGACAATATTGGTGGTGAGAGGGGCCGGGTGTTACATTTTCAGATTCATAGCTCTATCCACAGCCCTTCTAAACAACACCGCTTCCTCAAACAACGTGTTCCCGGCACCCACATTGATCTGATTTGCAAACAGCATATTCAGATCTGACAAATTAAGCGCAAACACGTCTACTGGATCCAAAATCCTTAAAGCCTCCGAATCGTCCTGCAGTTTAATGACTGCTTCACCCGTGTTGCTGTCGTAAAACCATTTTTTAAAGTCCCTCAGCATCACTGGAAGGTCAGATCTAATAGGAACTCGTGTGACGACCTGTGGAGGGTCAATCACATAAGTTATCATGCCACGACCGGTTGCTGGATCGATTCTTTTCTTCGAGATTCTCCTTCTTGGTTTCTGCGGCTTCAGGATTTGGAAATCTGTGTCACATTCCTTCTTGATAAACCACTCGACCATGGCAGCCTGAGAGTCGAGGGAGTGATTGATGAAAGGGGCCCTGCTGAGCTCCCTGATATCCCATCGGGGGAGAGATTTCAGTTCCTTTTGACCCTTGAAATATTGTATCACTCCCCCTCTTCTTTTCACAGCAAACAATCTCTTTTCTTCGTCATATTTCCAGGAGATGATCTTCTCCTGGTGAGCAGACTCGGTGTGATGGATATTCTGATGTAAGGCTGGAATGGTGATGGGCCTTCTAGGAAACCAAGTTGATCTTTCGGGATCCAACTTGTGCCCATCAGATGTCTCATAAACAACTTCTTCATCCATTCCCATCTCCACGAATCTCTCTGGCATCTCATCTTCACTCACTTCATCAACCTCACTTTCCTCGGCAATCCTTTCTTTCTCTTTCTCCTTCTCCAAAAACTTTCCGAAATCAAAAGTCTCATCAAATGTAGTGCTGGGAGCACCGGTTTGCTACTACTTGAAATCTTGGAACATCTCAAACATTTGCATTTGAACTTCATTCTGAAACTTGATAATGTATCTTTGATCTTTAATGATTTTCTCCATGTTCCGGTTCTTGTGTTTGAGCTTCTTTACTTTCTTTCTCAGCTCCTGGTTGTTGTGCACGTCACTCTTTAAAGTGCAGATTTCCCTGGCGGCAGTTTTACCAACCTCCTTCACAAGCTTTTCATATAGTTCCTGATGCACCGGTTTGTGACGAGGTGCAACAGGAGCTGATGAGGATGGTTCAGCTGATTGTTGGGCTGGAGCTTTGGGGGCTGGTGCAGCAGCAGTGGAAGGCCCTGGTTGATTTGGTTGTTCTGCCCCAAAGATGTGTTCTAAGACCACTTATTCCTCAATATCATCCTGAGTTACTACACGAGGAATCTCTGATTCAGGTAGCTGTTCTCTTCTTCTCTTTCTCGCTGCCCTCTCAAACTCAGCAACTTCTTATAAGGCTGCAGCAGTTTCAAGTTGCTCAGGTGTCAATGTATCTCTCCCTTCTTGTAACAAACCTGCTGGTCTTTTCTTTTTGCTAGGCTTTGATAGAGCAGGTTCAGTCGCCACTCTTTTGCCCCTTGATTTTTCTAGGGCAATTCCCTCAGCAGTTGGCTGGGCTGAAGGAGTGAGTTCAGATGGTCCAGGTGCAGGAGCAGCTCTGGGTGGTTGTCGAGTTTCAGCAGCATCTGACCTTCTCTTCTTGATCTTGTTGTACAGCTCCATGACAAGAGGATATCGCTGGGCCGCATACATATTCTCCAGCATTGGTTCCCAGTCAGGTGTGTTGCATTCTGTAAAGAATCGTGCACCTCTGGTGAATATGTATTCGTCACCGAGAGGCAGACTCTCATGTTGAGTGTTGAACCTCATCTGTACAAACCTTGGGTACATAGCCCATTTGCCTGACACAGCATCTGCATTCTTCACCATGTAGTCAAAGATCATGCCTGACAAGTTGAACGCTTCGTCCTTGCAAATCTTTATCATCGCTGTCGACCATTCAGCACTGAGCGCATTATAGCCTCCCTTTCTATGACATAGAGACATTATAAATACATGACTAATAAGTCTCCAATCTCTTGTTAGTTGGCTCTTCTTGACGTCGCCTCTCCTGTCAAATTCACCCTTGTAGCCGAAATTCCTGAACTGTTGGTGAATATCTGCTTTAGACATGAATCTGACAGTTCCTGGTTGATCTTGCAGTCTCAGTACGTTTCGAACGGTGTCCTCAGTGATGATTACAGGCATGTTTCGGACAGTTGCGTTGATTCGCTTGACTCTTGATACAGTTTCGACTCGAGCTGATCTCCAGAAATCTTCAATGTGGGAAACGTAGACTGGTTCAACGTTCTGCATAGCAAATCCGACTTTGCTGCGTCTTATCCAAGTCACTACATCTCTAAACTTGACATCATCAGTATCAAGATTCATCGGTTGGTTGTGCATGCCTCTAGGATCCCAGTCAAGTGCCATATGTTTAACCAAGAGCACGAAAAGCCAATTAGATTTCCGATAACTGACTTTAGACTTAAACTTAGACGGACAACGAACTTAGACTTAGATTTTATTAATTTTTAGGTTTGAAATTTTAACAGTCGCAGGATTAAAGTTTGATGGATTGGTGTCATCGGTGTCCATGATACGTTTGATTTTCAGTTGTAAGATCATTAAGGTCTGGGTTTAAGTTCGCAGTCCGTTCAAGTGTCTTAATGGTCAAAATGAATGTCATATTGTTGTTTAAAGTCCAAGTGCGCATGGTTATCAAGTGCGCAGTCCAAGCATAGTCAACAAGGTTATGTGCTCAGTCAAGTGCGCACATACTTGACTGAGCACTTGGTTAGTACTCAAGCCCAAGTCAAGTGCGCAGTCCAAGTGAAACACGGGCATGATAACCCCTTAGCAACCCAGTCAGGTCTGCGTACTAGGCAAGTACGCAAACACTTGAACCTTCGTTCAAGATTTAAGTTCACACAAACAAGTGCGCAGGACATTAGGGTTCTTGAAGACTTGTATGATTATGAGACAAGTGTGCAGTCTCTATGAGACAAGTATGCACTTGTTCATTATCAAGTACGCAGATCTTCAAGAATTCAAAAACCCAATAAGACAACTCAAAATCCCAACTGATGCATCAAGATCATCCTTTTAGTCCCTGTAATCACAAGCAGTAAAACATTAATACGTGGTAACTACCTTAATCAGTGGATATAATCAACAAACAAAGAAATGAGGTTTGATTTAGGATGATTAGGGTGTTATGGGGTGATTAGTTGTGATGATGATGATTGAAGATGATGATGAACGGGGATGATGATGAGATTTAGATGATGGTTAGGGTTTGTAAAAACTGTTAAAGAAGATAAAACTTTTTAACCAGATTTGACTCAATATTTATATAGTCAACTAATGGGCCTGCGCACTTGAGTTAAGTGCGCAGGGCCCAATAAGTACGCAGAGTGCAAAATTTGGCCCAATAAGTGTGTTTTAAAGCCCAAATCCATTTTAATGAGTGGGGTTTTACCAAGTCTCACCTTCTGCATTCAAGATCATACTAACCATACCTGCCAGAACCCGTTTCAACTTCCCGTTGGATAGCTGCAGCCTAAGAACAATTGTCGGTATGCTTGTCCACTTAAATCCATGCCTTTCTCTTTCAACATGTGTTTGGTGATGCTGTTTATCATGTTTTTCGGTAATATTGACGAAAATTTTATGGACCCCACAGTGTGCTAGGTATTGGCCTACCGATCCTCAAGGTTTATTGAAATATAATGATGAGAGCTTCAGGTCTATGTTACCATAAGCAGAGAAGATGATCATTATCTTGATCAGATGATGAGAGCTTCAGGTCTATGTTACCATAAGCAGAGAAGATGATCATCTGATCGTTGGATGAGCTATCTATATATGTTTGCACATCACTAACATTGCGTGTCTTTTGCTGCTCAGTTTTTCAAAAAAATTTGTTTTTCTTAGCCCCGCATTGGTAGCTTGCACTCTTAGGTGTCTTTTGAGTTACCTATGCACAAAATTTTCTGTGTCTTTTAATTTCTCAACCTATGTATGATCGGACTCAGCTTGTGCAGACCTAAAGCACAGTGGGAATCCAGCTTTCCGTGTAGATCTTCTTGTTAATCACCTAGTAGCAGTTTACTTGATTCCAGGCTGAATCTACCGACACATCGTTGCTTGAGGCCACAACATCCTCTGGGTCCTATTCACATGCTGACAAGATATGATTAGTTCCTATCATTTCCTGAATTAATTTTGCATGAGGAATGGACTGGTTTACTTTCTCCCCCAAAAATCTTGTTTTTAAAAGAAAAGAAGATTTTTCTATAAAATATGCACAAGTAAAGTTTGTTTTTTTTTATTCAAAATTTATCATCTCAAGCCATGAAACCAACTGATGAAACCGGGTTTTATCGAAAGCTTTTGTAAAGATATCTGCTTTTTGATCAGCAGTATCTATAGGCAACACCTGTATGTACCCTTTGTCATGCGCATCGCGAATTGAGTGAATCCGAATTTCAATGTGTTTGGTTTTAGAATGATCAATTGGATTCTTCACGATGTCACGACATGCATCATTATCAATAAAAATAGGTGTATGCATGACGTTCAAACCGTATTCCAAAAGCTGATTTTGGATCCATAACACCTGACAGCAACAACTGGATGCAGCTGTGTATTCGGCTTGAGCAGTGGAGATGGACACGGTGGTCTGCTTCTTGCTCTGCCAAGAGACTAGCCGGTTACCCAGAAATTGACAACCACCAGAGACAGATTTTTTGTCAATCCTACAACCTGCATGATCACTATCAGAGTAAGCGATTAGATTAAAGTTATCACTCTTAGGATACCATAAACCAAGTTTTGGTGTTCCTTTGAGGTAGCGGAAGACTCTTTTCACTGCAGTCTCATGCGATTGCTTAGGATTGGACTGAAAACGCGCGCAGCATCCAACTGCCCACATGATATCTGGTCTGCTAGCTGTTAGATACATCAGGGAGCCAATCATTGATCGATACGTGTGAGGATTCACTGAAGGCCCCTGAAGATCTGGTACAAGTGTTGTTTGGGCCGCAAAAGGAGTATTGGACGGCTTGCAGTCGGTCATGTTGTATTTTGCCAGAATGTCTCTTGTATACTTTGCTTGGTGGATGAGAATTCCGTCTTCTTTCTGCTGCACTTCCAAGCCTAAGAAAAACGATAATTCTCCCATCATGCTCATTTCAAATTGAGACTTCATGATGCTTTCAAATTCCCTGCATAAGTTTTCATCAGTGGATCCAAAGATAATATCATCAACATAAATTTGAACAAGGATAGAGTGTTTGTTGACTTCTTTGGTGAACAAAGTCATGTCAATCTTCCCTCTGGTGTACCCATTCTGCAGCAAGTATGAAGATAAGGTCTCATACCAAGCTCGAGGAGCTTGATGAAGTCCATAGAGAGCCTTATCCAGTTTGTAGTACTTGTTGGGATGATGAGGATCTTCAAAACCCGGGGGTTGACAAACATAGACTTCTTCTTTGATCTTCCCGTACAGGAATGCACTCTTCACATCCATTTGAAAGACTTTGAAGTTCTTGTATGAGGCATATGCCAAGAAGATACGTATGGCTTCAAGTCGAGCAACTGGAGCGAACACTTCCTCATAATCAATACCCTCCTGCTGACGAAATCCCTGAACAACCAGACGAGCCTTGTTCTTAATTACCACACCTCTTTCATCCATTTTGTTGCGAAACACCCATCTTGTTCCGATAGGATACTTTCCTTCGGGTAAATCCACAAGTTCCCAAACCTTTAGCTTTCTAAACTGATACAGCTCATCCTGCATGGCTTCAACCCAACTTGCATCTCTAACAGCATCTTCAATGCTGAAAGGTACCGTCTGAGATAAGAAGGCTGAAAGTGCAATATTCAGTTTGTCTGCCTGATTCCTAGTAAGAACACCCTCAGAGATTGGTCCAATGATGTTCTCCACAGGGTGATCCTTAGAAGACTTAAATCCCATGTTTTGTTCTTCTTGAATTTGGGAAGGCAAGTTAGAAAGGTGATCTGCAGGAATTGATGAACTGGATGGATCATTTGCAGACTGTTGTGATGAAGATGTTTCTTCTGAAGCTGGAGTACCTTCAGGAGATGGAGTAGTTTCAACAGTTGCATCACCATTTGTGGACTGAAGGGGAACAATTGGATCAGCTACGAGTGGAGAAAATCGGGTGGTGAAAGGTGCAGCATCGTCTTTGGAAGAGTAAAGAGTATCTTCAAGAGGAGAAAGATCGGCTGCTTGATTTCCAGATGGCTGTTCATCAATGATGCTGAAATTGTTGAAAACAACATCCACGTCAAAGAACCAGTCAGGACCGGCTCCTGTGTTGGTAGAGTTGGATTCCTGCCAATCAACATAAAAAGACTCGAGAACTATTTTGGTTCGTTTGTTGTACACTCTATAAGCTTTTTGACTTGAGGAGTATCCAACAAAGAAGCACTCATCTCCAACTGCATCAAACTTCATTATGTTCTCGTAGTAGTTAAGCAGCGTACATGAGCATCCAAAAGGCCTGAAGTAGTCAATCAGAGGTTTTCTTTTAAAGAGCAACTCATAACCTGTTTTCCCGCGCGTCTTTACAATTAAGACTCTGTTAAGAACATAACAGGCGGTATTCACAGCTTCAGCCCAGAAAATGATCGGCAATTTAGAGTCGATAAGCATGGTTCTGGCCGCCTCAATAAGTGTACGATTTTTCCTTTCAGCAACACCATTCTGTTGAGGAGTTCTCGTAGCACTATACTGAAGATGAATTCCTCTATTGTTGCAGAAGGTCACGAAACTTTGATTTTTGAATTCAGTTCCGTGATCACTCGGATTGATCTAACTTTTGTCTTTATTATGTTCTCAATGAGAGGAACAAACAGCATCAATATCTCAGCAGCTTCACTTTTGTATTCCAAGAAGTACACCCATGTGAATCGGGAAAAATCATCTGTTATCACCAAACAATAAGACTTTTTAGCTAGACTTTTAACACTAATAGGACCAAAAAGATCCATGTGCAATAATTGAAGAGGTGAGTCTATAGAGTTCATAGCTTTGGACTTATGCGACTTTTTGTGTTGTTTTCCTTTGGCACATGCTAAGCATTTTTCAGAAAAAAGGGAATTCCTTAGAGGGAAGACCTCTGACAAGATTTAGCTTTGAAAGCTTATTAATATTTTTGAAGTTAACATGTCCTAATCGCCTGTGCCATAGCAGTGACTCTGACTCGGATGCTTTAGAAAGTAAGCATGTCATTTGACATTCAGACTTTGCATCTCTCATGTTTATCACATAAGTATTATTTTGTCTAGGAGCTTTAAGCATAATCATATTGGTAGGAGGAATGAATCCTGGCTTTAGAAAGATGCACTCCATGTCATTAAATAACACTGAGATTCCTTTGTCGCAGACTTGTGATACACTCAGCAGATTGTAGCACAATTCTGGAACATAGTTCACATCTTCTAAAGTCAGTGCATCAGAAATCACGTCTCCTATCCCAACTATCTTTCCGCCCTTCTCGTTGCTGGCAAAAGCAACAAACTCTCCATCAATGAACCGATAGTTTTTGAGGAGTTCTTTTAGTCCCGTCATATGCCTAGACGCCCCGCTATCAACGTGTAACACCCCAACCGATGGCGGAAACATCAGGATGTCACGTATTGATGATTGTTCAGTAGCTCATGGTGAATAATAAATTCCATTAATTGATTTAAATAAATTACATACAATTGTTCTAGAATTTGTACATCAAATTGAGTAAACTATACACATATCTTCTAGCATCAATTCAAATCTTCAAGCAAATAGAACCTGAAACATGTTATGTTGGAAATGTTTTGGGTCAACAAAAGTTGGTGAGAATATATAGGTTTTTGAAAAATAATTGATAACAATAATTGGTACAACATTCAAAGTTGTAAGATGATAGAGTATGATGCAGACATGTAACAATGCGTCTTTGTACAACCAAACCTTGTGTCGACTGTTGACTAACTCGCAAGTTAGTTAAATGTTGTTACTGTTATCGATCATCCCTGAATTTATGCGGGGGATGGGTTTGTCAGACCTATAGCGCTATAATCTAAACAGGCGGCTTGATCATTGTTAATGATTGTACTGTGTCTTTTTGTTACAGTCAAATGATAGAATGATAGTGTATTTGAATTACGAGTAAGTATGAGTAAATGATAGTATAAAATGTTTAAACATGTTTCACCCCAAAAATGTAAAAGAGAAAAGGGGCTATGTAAACTCAACTTAGTATAGTGTTAGGTATTGAGTGTAGCCCAATAGATTGCCAAGTATCACCCTATGTATAAGGCAACAAATAAGTCTAAGTCTATCTAATCTACAAGTACATTCTAGGGTTTCGATTTGGGGATTTCCAATTGTTGAATTTATAATAAAATGTTTAAATAAATAAAGGGAAATTTGATAATTAAATAAATGAAAGTCTTTTTGTAAAGTTTAAATTTAGGGTGTTCACAATAATGTGTTTGAAGTATAAAAATAATTTTTATAAAATTATTTTCTTTAAAATAGATTATTAAATCTATTTATTACAATTTGTCATAATTTAACTTTAATATTTAAAAATACTAAAATTAAAGAATTATTATTTTAAAAATTATATTTCTGTTCTAAATATTCAGAAATAAATTGTATAAAATTTTGTTGCAAAAATAATAAAAATTGAATTTATTATGATTTAATTATGATTAAAACTAACAAAAATTGATTAAAAATATAAAATAAATGATTTTTCAGAATTAAAAATCATTTTAGTAAAGTTTATCATTGTACAAACTCAGGATAATTTTTGTGGAAATTTATAAAATTGTTTTGATATTTTAATGGATTTTTATAAATATAATAGCATAAAATTGATTTAATTATTATAAATATTATATAAATAAATTTCAGAAAACTAAAAATTGTAGGTGAAACTTATACATCAGATTTGTTAAAAATAATTTTTTTTAGAATTTATAAAAAGGTTTTTATAATTAAAAACGAATTTACAAGATTAAATGTATAATATATATAATTGTTTTGTTTGTTTTAAAAAAAAAAAAAAAAAGAGGATAAAGGAAAAAAGGGGTGCCATACCCGGGACTCGAACCCGGGTGGCTTGAGTAATCAACATCAGTCACAACCACTTGGTCCAGACCAGTGGTTGTGATTATTCTTGTTCTAAATAAAATAAATATACCATGCTAAATCAGTTTATCCCCATTTCAAACCTGCGAAACCCTAGATTCAGCAATCAGGCAATCCACACAACTTTAACCCAATTAACCTTAGGGTTTATGTTGTGTGGGTGCCGATAAACAAAACCCACGAAAAACATTATACTTACAAAGCTTAATTGACTATGAATTGAACGGTCCACTTTAAAGTCAAACTCGAATAATTATACCACGAACAGCAGACTTTGAGAGAAATTATAGATTGAGGAAGAGTAAACGGCGAGTTGTGAAGGTTCGTGTATGGTCAATTTATAGTATTAAAGCTTCAGTCTTCGAATTGGCAAGGGTTGACCAACATTGAAGTCCATACGCGTATTTGATTTAATTGGGTATCAATTGATTGATGTTAATCGTGCATCATGGTCAAACAAGGCCGGTAAACACGTATGGATACCAAAATTATGCAAAACACGAGTTAATTTGATGTTTATGGTATGTCGCGTAATCACAGTTGACTTACCAAGTCAACTGTGACGAATTGAAAAGATGATATAGTTTTAACGCGCCTAGAATGAAT
Source organism: Ambrosia trifida (assembly GCA_028751855.1). Lineage (NCBI taxonomy): Eukaryota > Viridiplantae > Streptophyta > Magnoliopsida > Asterales > Asteraceae > Ambrosia > Ambrosia trifida. The sequence continues at coordinate 71,323,020 of CM054127.1, read as the reverse complement.
CAGGTGTGAAGGCCAGCCCAGCTGGTTTGATGAGTGTTGTTTAGTGGTTGACCCGGGTTGCTGCTTGGGTTCGAAACCCGGCAGAACCATTTTTTTTTTATTAAAACAGAAAAGGGGGGGAAAGAACTAGTGGGCTTGGGCCGGGTATTTGCTTGGGCTGGGTGGGCCACAGATGGGTTGGGTCAATTAGTTAGTTTGTTCAATATTATTGTTATTACTTATTATTATTATTATTATTATTATTATTATTAATATATATATATATATATATATTTAAAATGCTACAAAATAATTAAATGTAAATTATAATAATAGAACTTGTCGTTTTAATCCAAATCATACGTTAACGTATAATTATTAAATGCGAATGTTACAGTCTCCCCTACTTTTAGGAACTTCGTCCCGAAGTTAAAGGAAGACACTAGGTTAGCAATTAGTCCACTACCGATAACCTTGATAAAATTTCACACTACCTTAACGTACCTGTAAATTCATGATTACGTTCCGGACCGTAATTATCAATTTACCTTACATTAGGGTTTTGCGTCCTTTTATGACTCTACCGATTGTTGAGCAGGTCTGATAGTCTCCACCAGTCGTTGAGCAGGTTGTAGGGCCTCCCCCGACTGTTGGTAAGACATGATGACCTCTACCAATCGTTGAGTAGATTGTTTGATAGTCAACTAATTGTCGTACAAGTAAGCAAGTATAATTATAGACATAGCAATCAGTTCACATTCAAACAAACATGCACACAGATGTTATGATAATACTTGAATTTTATTACTTGAAAATAAAAATGTCAATACATGGAATTAAAGATAGACATCATTCAGATGGTAGGGTTTGCTGTTAAGTAGCTGGAGGGTCTCGATCTCTGTTCAGTTTAGGGCATCGGTTACGGAAGTGATTTGGGTCTCCACATTCATAACACTGACCATAGTTGTATCGATTTGGATTGGTGGGTTGGTTGGCATTAGGATTTGGGGTCTCGCGACATGTATTAACTAGGTGGCCATACCTACCACAATTGATACACAAGCGACACGCTGAAGTAGTGGGATGATGTCGGTTGCATGTGTTACACAATGGATGGTTTCCTGTATAAGGTTTCTTGTTAGAAGCTTGTGTAGTGAGGTTGACATCAGGATCCTTGGCCTTACGCTTCTGATTCTCAGTAGTTACCGCGGCTACAATACTTGTTTTATTGCCTTTCCGAACTAAGGTCCCGTTCTTTACGTGATTATCAGTTAAGGTAGCTGCTAAACGTTTGGCTTCCTCCAAGGTGGCAGGATTCCTTCCCCACACCGTGTCCTGGATTTGCATGGGCAGACCACAGATGTACTTCTCGATGGCTACCGGCAGGGGAGTGACTTTGTGGGGTAACAATAAGCTAAGCTCGTGAAAGCGGGTATTGTAGGCAAGGTTTTCCCCACTATCCTGAGCAAGGGTGTGGAACTCGTCTTCTAATTTCTTGACCTCGTTACGTGGACAAAATTCATCTTTCATTATCTCCTTGACTTGATCCCATGTCATAATAAGTGCAACTTCAGCTCCTCGGGTACGCTTTTCCTCATTCCACCAAGTGAGTGCTCGTTTGTGAAGAACACTCATAGCATAACGGACCTTAAAGTTATCGGGACACTCACTGTTGATGAAGGTATTCTCAATACCCTCAAACCATTGTAGGAGTCCTGTAGCTCCTTCTTCTCCACTGAATTTTGGGGGATTGCAAGAATTAAAGTGCTTAAGGGTACAGGCTGGAAGTCCATTCCCGTTGTGGTATCCATTTTCATTCCCGTTGCTGTTGCCATTCCCGTTGCCGTTCAACTGGATGACTTGAGCTAGTAAGTTGGGAACCAGAGTTGCGATTTGCTGCGCCATTTGTTGAGAAATGATTGCAGCCAGTTGGGCATCGACACCATTGTTGTTGTTGTTGTTGTTGTTGTTGTTGTTGTGGTTAGTATCGTGGTTGTGGTTGTGATTGCTACTTCCTTCATCATGATTTTCACCACTGTTAAGACGAGCACTGCGACGTGGAGGCATGATCTGTAAGAGACACAGTGAAATGAATGAGGTTATATAAGGAATGTAATCATTTATTCATTAATTAAAACGAATAAACGAAAACGTTGACTTATCAAAGATTCTAAATTCTAATAACATATGAAGACATGCTTTAGCCTATAAGTGAACACTCATCCCGAGAATTCCCAGGTAGGCATCCGGGTCCCTCGTCTGATTGGGATATATGCGCAATGCCAGCCTAGACAGAAGACTCAGAATACAGGCGTTCACCCTTCCAGATTGCACGTGTTCGTTATTAAAATCTAGAACTTCGACGAGATCTCAAGGTGGTTCAGGTTAAACCTGAGGATTTTGCCTTATTAGTCTAAGAGTGAATCCAGTGATGGAGAGCAACCTTCTTGTAAAGATGAAAGTAGGGATAAGAAGTAGGAGGGAGATAGAGTATAGCAAGTAAAGAAGCAAGAACTGGTTAAATCCTATGGTTATAGACTAGATTATTTTTCTAATAACCTAATTCCCTATAACCATGGCTCTGATACCAATCTGTAACACCCCAACCGATGGTGGAAACATCAGAATGTCACGTATTGATGATTGTTCAGTAGCTCATGGTGAATAATAAATTCCATTAATTGATTTAAATAAATTACATACAATTGTTCTAGAATTTGTACATCAAATTGAGTAAAACTATACACATATCTTCAAGCATCAATTCAAATCTTCAAGCAAATAGAACCTGAAACATGTTAAGTTGGAAATGTTTTGGGTCAACAAAAGTTGGTGAGAATACATAGGTTTTTGAAAAATAATTGATAACAATAATTGGTACAACATTCAAAGTTGTAAGATGATAGAGTATGATGCAGACATGTAACAATGCGTCTTTGTACAACCAAACCTTGTGTCGACTGTTGACTAACTCGCAAGTTAGTTAAATGTTGTTACTGTTATCGATCATCCCTGAATTTATGCGGGGGGTGGGTTTGTCAGACCTATAGCGCTATAATCTAAACAGGCGGCTTGATCATTGTTAATGATTGTACTGTGTCTTTTTGTTACAGTCAAATGATAGAATGATAGTGTATTTGAATTACGAGTAAGTATGAGTAAATGATAGTATAAAATGTTTAAACATGTTTCACCCCAAAAATGTAAAAGAGAAAAGGGGCTATGTAAACTCACCTTAGTATAGTGTTAGGTATTGAGTGTAGCCCAATAGATTGCCAAGTATCACCCTATGTATAAGGCAACAAATAAGTCTAAGTCTATCTAATCTACAAGTACATTCTAGGGTTTCGATTTGGGGATTTCCAATTGTTGAATTTATAATAAAATGTTTAAATAAATAAAGGGAAATTTGATAATTAAATAAATGAAAGTCTTTTTGTAAAGTTTAAATTTAGGGTGTTCACAATAATGTGTTTGAAGTATAAAAATAATTTTTATAAAATTATTTTCTTTAAAATAGATTATTAAATCTATTTATTACAATTTGTCAAAATTTAACTTTAATATTTAAAAATACTAAAATTAAAGAATTATTATTTTAAAAATTATATTTCTGTTCTAAATATTCAGAAATAAATTGTATAAAATAATGGTGCAAAAATAATAAAAATTGAATTTATTATGATTTAATTATGATTAAAACTAACAAAAATTGATTAAAAATATAAAATAAATGATTTTTCAGAATTAAAAATCATTTTAGTAAAGTTTATCATTGTACAAACTCAGGATAATTTTTGTGGAAATTTATAAAATTGTTTTGATATTTTAATGGATTTTTATAAATATAATAGCATAAAATTGATTTAATTATTATAAATATTAAATAAATAAATTTCAGAAAACTAAAAATTGTAGGTGAAACTTATACATCAGATTTGTTAAAAATAATTTTTTTTAGAATTTATAAAAAGGTTTTTATAATTATAAACGAATTTACAAGATTAAATGTATAATATATATAATTGTTTTGTTTGTTTTAAAAAAAAAAAGAGGATAAAGGAAAAAAGGGGTGCCATACCCGGGACTCGAACCCGGGTGGCTTGAGTAATCAACATCAGTCACAACCACTTGGTCCAGACCAGTGGTTGTGATTATTCTTGTTCTAAATAAAATAAATATACCATGCTAAATCAGTGTATCCCCATTTCAAACCTGCGAAACCCTAGATTCAGCAATCAGGCAATCCACACAACTTTAACCCAATTAACCTTAGGGTTTATGTTGTGTGGGTGCCGATAAACAAAACCCACGAAAAACATTATACTTACAAAGCTTAATTGACTATGAATTGAACGGTCCACTTTAAAGTCAAACTCGAATAATTATACCACGAACAGCAGACTTTGAGAGAAATTATAGATTGAGGAAGAGTAAACGGCGAGTTGTGAAGGTTCGTGTATGGTCAATTTATAGTATTAAAGCTTCAGTCTTCGAATTGGCAAGGGTTGACCAACATTGAAGTCCATACGCGTATTTGATTTAATTGGGTATCAATTGATTGATGTTAATCGTGCATCATGGTCAAACAAGGCCGGTAAACACGTATGGATACCAAAATTATGCAAAACACGAGTTAATTTGATGTTTATGGTATGTCGCGTAATCACAGTTGACTTACCAAGTCAACTGTGACGAATTGAAAAGATGATATAGTTTTAACGCTCCTAAAATGAATCAGGTGTGAAGGCCAGCCCAGCTGGTTTGATGAGTGTTGTTTAGTGGTTGACCCGGGTTGCTGCTTGGGTTCAAAACCCAGCAGAACCATTTTTTTTATTATTATTATTATTATTAATATATATATATATATATTTAAAATGCTACAAAATAACTAAATGTAAATTATAATAATAGAACTTGTCGTTTTAATCCAAATCATACGTTAACGTATAGTTATTAAATGCGAATGTTACACAACGTGCCATAGATATCTCGTCAAGGCAATCAACCATTTCTGTAGTTTATTCTGAAAAACACATAAAACAAGAGAAATATACAGATAAATATACGAGACACTATGTACAATCACGACTCAGACCATAATTTAAGTAACTTTTGGAATCCAGGTCTGTTTTAGTTTTAATCTGTCGTGATTTTCACCCAAAACTGACTCTTGTCTTTTCCAAGTTTTTGTGGCCTTAACAAAACTTCTTATAGTTTCTTGAAGATCTTTAATTTGAACTGAAAAAGATTTTTGGTTATTGGTATCACTTTGTGGTTTGGGTTGCAAATGACAATTCTTAACCACATGTCCCTCATTTCCACATCTAAAGCATTTAGAGTGTTTAGGCTTGATCTTTGAAGAAGATCTGGATGATGATGGTTGTGATGTTCTTCTCTTGTAGTTGCTTGAGTTGGGGCTGTCTCTTGAACATGCTTCATCACTGTTGTTGTTGCTTGATTCTTCATTTGTGTTGCATTCTGGCTCGCTGATGTCAATTTCTGTATCACTCTGTGATTCTCCAGAAGTTGTGTTATCAGTTTCACTTTGTGATTCTTCAGAACATAACATATCTGTTGATGATGGTGTAACCTCTGGAATTTGTTCAGTAAGAAATTTCCCAAACCTGTTTCTTTTTAGTTCTGGAACAAACAGAGATGGTCTATATACATTTTCATTATCAGAGAATGCATCATTAAGATCAACACAAACAGGCATAACATTTTCAACACAAATATCTGATCGTTTGATAGGATTCATCCTATCATTTGGGTCCACAACACCCTTGAAATCAAGTTTAGAAGTTAAAGTAATACAGTCATCCGGCCTAGATAAACTATTACAGTTATCCATCCTAGATAAACTATTACAGTCATCCAAATTAGTTAAATTATTACAGTCATCCGAATTCAAAGAAGTTTTTGACTTGTCATGACTCCAGATGAACCAATTAACTGTAGAGTAATTGGCACCTGGGTGACCTAACCCCATTGTTTGACCACCACAACTTTCATCATCGTCCACCTGATCCTGTTGGGCCATATCTGCACAACTTTTACTTATATTAGAGTTTGACTCAGACGTTACACATTCTTTTTCGAAAAGATCATTTTTTGGATGTGGTTTTGGAATTGGTATATATTCACTTTTGCTCAAGGGTAAAAATAGAGATTTTACAATTCCCTTTTTATCCTTATACCCGATTCCATCTTTGACGAAAGATTTCCTTGAACAATCAAGGATATCAGTATGAGCATGCTTGCTTACATTCCATTTGTCCACAACAATTTGGAGATGATTTGTTTCATTTCTAGATATTTCTAGTTTTTCAGTTAAGTCATTTATTAAAAAATCTTTTCTGAGAACAAATTCTTTTAGAGTGTGCATTTCAGCTATTGTTGCATTTAACTTTCGCTGATAAGCTAACTCATTTTCTTTCATTTCAGTGTTGATTTTTCGGATGTCATCCATCTCTCTTAAAATTCTCCTATTGTGGGACAAACAGTAAGCAACGGCTGTAACACACCTTGGTGAGCACAGTTTTGATTTTATTTCAAGCGGGATACTTACCAGGTCTCTTTCCTCAACCTTCTTCTGCATGCTCTGCGGTTGTTGATCATCCTTGCTTGTGGAAGTCTTCTCAGCAACTAAAGCTTCCTCGGTAGCAGTCTCCTTGCCCTTGTCCTCACTCAACACACCTTTTAGACCAGCCTTCTCCATCCCTTCTCCTTTTGGCATCTCCGCTGATGACCCTTCCAAGGAGCTCACACCAAGTGTTGATTTTGTGCAGATTTTTGCCAACAATGCTTTGTTCACTTCAGCTTCTGCCACAGCAGCTTCCTCTCCCCAGTCAAAATCTTGAACCACAAGCGCCTTCTGCTGGTTGGCTTCTCCTCCATCTGTGATTGCCACCATCCTCTTTGCCGGTTTAACTTCAGCTTGATTTAAGGTTGGACACTCATACTTGAAGTGTCCGAGAGTTTTGCAATTGTAGCACCTGTTTTTTGATTTCTCAAACCCAGCCTTTCCCAATCCAACCCTTCGACCTGTTCTGTCCTGGAACCTCTTAACCCTTAGAGTAATCATGGCCATTTGCCATTTCAGGTCCATCTCCTCCATATCATCTGGATCCACTTGATACATATCTTCCGGGCTCATCATGTCATTCTTCAGATAACCTGTCTTCAATGCTTCAAAGCTGGTCATGAAGGCGTTGAAGAGTTCAACGTGTTCACTAGCAAGCTTTGTTTGTTGAGGATTGAGAGTTGGGGGTTGAGGGTTCTTGCCACTGGGTTGAGAGTATGGAACATTCTTTCCTGAACTGGAGCTACCACCAATCATTCCATCAGTATACACATGAGATGAGCTTGAACCCATGTTACCCACTGGAGTCATTAATGCCAAGTTTTTCATTGCAGTGATGGGTACTGCCTTTGGATTGGTCTGGTTCATCTCTCTCTTTGTGATGTCCATCTCAAACGACTTCAGGGTGTTGATAAGATCAGCCAAGGTAGACTGGGCGTCTAGCTATTCTTTTCTGATCAGCATACACTGGATGCTCCATTCTTTTGGCAATGAGTCAAGCAGCTTCTTGATTGAATTTCTGTTGTTCACAGGAATTCCAGCCTTCTTCATCTTTGTCAACATGCTCATGAACCTATCAATGTGTGAGCTCAAACTTTCCCCACGAATACTGCCAAACATGTCATATTCTTTCTGTACCATGTCTTGCTTGTACTGGCGCATCTCTTCGTTCCCTTCATAGTATTCGTTCAACGCAAACCATAGATCATGTGCCGTCCCATATTCCTCAAACATGTTATAAACATCGTTTGATAAGGCCATGGTTAGAGCACCATAAGCCTTGTGATCTCTTTGGAGTAATTGTTTATCGACATCGGTGTAAGTGGTTGGATCAGGATTAAACTCTTCCCCAGTGGCAGTGGTTCTCATGGGAATGTGTTGGCCCAACTGGATAGAATTCCATTGGGTGAAGTCAGTAACATAGAAGAATGACCTCATTCTGTTCTTCCAAGTCCCATAGTCCTCAGCACCTTTTAACTTAGGCACTCTGGTTGTGGTTCCGGTTTCAAGTTCTTGTTGAGTGATAGGGTTAACTGTTGAATGGTTATCGTTACCAGCCATGATTTAGATGAATTTTAGGGATTTAGTTAAACAGATTTTAGTTACAGTCCAGAAAATGTCCAAGTCCGTAAGTACATAGCTAAGTGCGCAGATAAGTTCACAGTTAAGTTCACAGCAGTCCAGATAAGTATGCAGCAACCTGTAAGAATGTAAACAGCCTTGATAAGTGCGCAAATCAGTCAACACTTGGGGATGATAAGTGCTCAGTGTTTACTGATCAGCCTGCGTACTAAAATAAGTACGCAGACACTTAAACTCTCGTTTAAGATTTTATGTTCGCAGAAACCCTAGCCAAGTACTCAAGACTACACCTTCAGTAAGTGCGCACAAATCCAAAATTTCTGTTTTAAGTACGCAGAAACCCTAAATAAGTGCTCAAGACAAATGAAAATGCAATAAGTGCGCAGAAACCCTGATTGCGTACTAAAATTACAAGTTTAAGTACTCACAGTCACAAGTATGCAATATATGAGCCAAGTACTCAAACTAAGAAACAAGTGCTCAACTTATGAGATAAGTGCACAGGATATATGAAATAAGTGCGCAAAACGAGCTGTAACAAACACAAAACTCAGCTGAATCCTTTCCAAACCATTTTCTAATCAAAATAACATACTCTAAACATTTAGAAACACGATTTTCACGAAATTTGAAGCCAAAATATAAGAAAAACACCTAAGTTTTAAAGTTTATAAAGAAAATAATCTTGATAATAAAAACTAACAAGATGAGGGTTTTGGTATCTTAAAGTAGATACAATCTAGAGCACAGAGGCTCTGATACCAAATTGTAAGTCCCAAATGCTAGATCTTGTAAGTGCAACAGATTGTTATCACTTAGAAACACCTATGAATTAGGTGTTTTAAATGACTAATCTTCTACAATCAAAGAAACTAGATGAATATTGTAAGAACCGACACACAAGATGAATAATACGATAATTCCATTGATGATTTAACACTGAAGAACCATGGATTACAGCAAGTACGCACCTATCTTGTGCTATCAAAAGATAATGACCAAAACCCTAACCCTAAAGCTGTGCACACACATCCTTTATATAGGAAGTCTCTTGGGCCTGCGCACTTAACTTAAGTGCGCAGAGCCTGTGTAATTAAGTGCGCAGCATTAGGATTTGCTTACAAAACTATGTCATAATTACACACTAAGTCCTTCAACTATCAAGCTATACAATATACTATCAAAAGTCTCTAATCTGGTAACTGTGGTCTCAATATAACCCAACAGAGAGGAATCTCATGTCAGGAAATATTATGAGCTGGATATATGTGGCTCACTCAGATGCTATTGGGAATAAGTTTGAGAGTGGCATCCCGTATTTTGAGAATGTATACAAGATCAAGTCATTACCATACTGTTCGTGGTCTTGCAAGGAAGTAGCCGATAGAAACAAAAAAGCAAAAAATACGCTAAGCATGTTCAAGAAGTTGACCGAGAAGAAAGCAACACTAGGTAGGTGTACGTGATTCCTTAGTATCCAAAAAGTTACTAGTCAACAGAAATAAATCCAATCACTAGGAAGCCAAATTTGGAAGCATATTATTACATCACCTGAGATCATGAGCAAGTTCCCACTTATCCTAATTGAGCAGCATTTCTCGGACAAGTCGTCTTCAGTGATTATGATTATCTGACAACTAAAGCTATGAATGTGTTTAAGAACGATCCAAAGATTTGCCGCAAAATACGATTGTATGATGCGATGTGGCTTGTGAATTTATCAGAAGCTGATGTGAAGACCTTGCATCTGAATCAAATTCACATCCAAGATCAAGATGCACATCAAGCTGTTTGTTTTTAGAAGATGGCCAGGTATTGTTTTGTTATGAAGGTGCATGCAGGGTGTGATTGTTCGAAGTTTCCTGTTCTTGAAGCTTGATAGAGGGTTGTTAATCAAGTTGGTTATTGAAGGTTTTGAAAATCTATCTAGGTCCAAGGGGAAGTCTATTAGTGTACCATTCGGCTTTGTCCTTAGTTTAGATATTGTATTAGGATCTCATATATACATTTTGGGCTTTAACGGGTAACATTTTGGGGTTCTAGGGGCTATTTTGTAACTATGGTATCTTACAAGGCGTATGAATCTTCATAAGTCTGGCTTAGAGGCGTAAGAGAGCTTCTATGCCTGGAAGCCCCCAAGCGTACGAGGCAACCCCTATAAATAGGACCCTTTGATATTTCATTTGTAAATTTTGCTCATTTTCTAGTGAAGTGTTGCCCATTTTGTGTGTGCTCTTATCATTTCCATATCTCCCTAATCAATTCTTGTCCAAATCACAATCCTACATAGTATTTTTTTTTTTTTTTTTATGGAAAAGAAATGCTAAGCATAAAGTACACAATCTAAAATACATAGTTTGTTGGAAAAAAAATTATTAGAATTAATCAGATGTTAACTAGTAAAAACTTGACATATACGCGATAAAACCAAAAAAAAATACAATACTTTAATATCGGTATTATATTTTTAGGGGAGATATCCTATACAAAGTGTTTTTTTGGTAAAAATTGTGAGAATCAAAGGAGGGTATTTTTTTTTATTTTATTTTTTTTTTGAAAATTTTTTTCCCATATTGTTAATCTTGTATTATAGTATTGAAAACTAAAAAAAATAAAAAATAATTTGGTGTAGAGTAATTACGTGTAGAGTAATTATATTACTGTAGTGTAAACTAGTGTATTTACTTTAATGACGTAATTACACTAAAAAAATATTTTTTAATTTTTTTTTGTATTATTCGTCTAGAAAGTATGTTTAAGCACATGGGAAAAAAATTCTAAAAAAATATATAATTTTTTTACCCTTTGATTCTCACAGTTTTTACCGAAAAACATTTTGTATTTGATCTTTACTCTATATTTTTATCTATTTTCACACCAAACACATAACAATGCAATAGAATTAAGGGAAAATGGCCAAAATAGCCCGTTGACCGGGCGTTTTGCATAAATAGCCCTCTCCACCGTCTCCGAGACCGTTTGGTTTTAGATCCAATGGCCAATTGCCATGTGGCGTCTCTGATCCCGAGGCTGTACCGTCTCTCTCCAGACGGGTCAGAACTCTCTCCCAGACGGTTCACGTTTCCCATGCCGGCTGCCCCTTCGGTTCAATCGTCTCAAAAGACGGTTCACCTTTCCCCATGCCGGCTGCCCCTTCGGTTCAACCGTCTCAAAAGACGGGTCACAATTCCCTGTACCGGCTGGCCTTCGGTTCAACCGTCTCTCAAGACGGTTCACATTTCCCAAGTCCGGTGAGTCCCGATGATAGTCCGACGCTTCGGTTGTCCAACTCAGCCCTATAAATACCGTTCTCCCGTCCCATTCCCGTCACCCCAACACCGTCTAACACTATCCACCACCCCACCACCACCGTCCAACACCGTCTAATTCTTTAAAAATGGCACCGCAAAAATGGACCGAAGAACAGGAAATTGCCCTGATTGCAGCATGGCGTCATGTTGAAGAAAGCACCCACCAAACCAACAAATGGTTCCGAATATTGCACGAATACAATCGGCTGGTTGGAGGGTCAGACCGAACAACGGAGTCCCTTAGCCGGAAGTTGACAGATTTGACCACGAAGTGTCAAATCTTCAACGGGTACCACAACCGGACACTTCAGGAGGTACACTCTAACTTTTGCGAAGACGTGGCAATTAGACACAGTCAAAGACAGTATAAAAACAGGGAGCGCAAAGAATTTAAACACGTGTCTGCCTGGCAAATGATGAGGGATCGTCTTAATTAATTTGTAGTTTATTAAACTTTTGTAGTAATCTATGTATTTTTATTAATGCAATGAATGTTTAAATTTTGTTTTTTATATTAAAGTAAATATTTCATTAAACAAACTATACTATTACAATCACAATAAACAAACTATACTATTACAACAACAATAAACAAACTATACTATTACAACAAACTTCCTAAATTTACTTCCAGAACTAAGAACTTTGTTTGAAGTAATCGAAGTATCTAACCAACTATTGAAGACTACATCCTAGTGTTAGATGTTTTGTCCTCCACAGCGGTGGTAGTAGCAGTGGTCTACATAGACGTTGTTTCGAATGGTGTATGTGCTCTACACAGACAAGTCCGAGACGTTTCCTCGTTTTATGTAACAATAGTTCTCAGTGAGCACACGTCGAACATCGAGACATAAATTCGGGAAGCGAACGAACTTGCCTCAAATGTAGACCACCATATCATCGATCCATTCTACACGGGTTAAACCACGCACAGATGGAACAACAATCCAAGTAGCCATACGCAGATGAAACAACAATCCAAGTAATCGGACAATATTTTCGTAAGCCTGTAGGCTTCGGCTGGGAAAGCAAAAAACGTCATTGGTTTGGAAGATGAAAGCTTTGAGGAGAGCGGTGGGTGCAAATTTCGTTAAGTGAATTGGGATATTTATATACACTCGTGAGACGGTTCAGACGGTTCAGACGGTAGCACAAAACGGCTTAAGACGACTTGGGAAATGTGACCCGTCTTTTGAGACGGTTGAACAGCCGGAATGGGGAAACGTGAACCGTCTTTTGAGACGGTTGAACCGAAGGCAGCCGGCATGGGGAAACGTGAACCGTCTGGGAGAGAGTTCTGACCCGTCTGGAGAGACACGGTACAGCCTCGGGATCAGAGACGCCACATGGCAATTGGCCATTGGATCTAAAACCAAACGGTCTCGGAGACGGTTCAGGCTCGTTGGGAGCCGTGTCCCGTCTCTCCAAAGACGGTGGAGAGGGCTATTTATGCAAAACGCCCGGTCAACGGGCTATTTTGGCCATTTTCCCTAGAATTAATGTTCCAGCCACGTTGGAAGATTTTTAGATTTAAAAGGTTTATCAAATGATCACCAACGTTGGTTTCGTTAACTTTTACGGTTACGCGATAAGTCTATATGAAGCGGCTACCAAATGCAATCTCATGCGTTTAAACCCGGACTTTGCTAGACTTTTATGGACTGAACTAATAATAATTAAGTCTTAACGCACAAAATTAGCACATAAACGAATATCTAGGATGTATGAATTAGCCTAAAAATTTGACGGTTCTCACATACACCACTTTAAGACCCTCAACCTTCAAACCCTTTTCATCAACAGACGAGGATCCAAATCCTCTTGTCTAAGAGGAGTTGAACTTAGTGTATGACTACACCATGCTTCAACTTCAATTTCATCAACTAGGAATTGAATTGGATCCTCGACATCAAGTTTACTGAGAAACACGAGTTTTCGAAGGAACCCATCCTTTAGTAGTATGCTTCTGTTTATTACCTAGAAAACCCTAAAAACTAAAAGTTATGTTCTTTAATTTGATCAGATATACCAAAGTTATTGGTAAAACATCCACTTTGAGATCAAGTATCCATGTCACTATTCAGAGTGTTGATAGATGCAGATTTCTGATCACATATATTAACAACACGAAAGAAACATATAATTACATGGAGTAGTTCGATGGCAACCGTCGCCATATTATTCTTATGATTACATGTCTATTTCTTTACTTTTTTGCAGGAGATGATCGATCATATAAAACGACGTCGATTCAAGAATAATTCCACAGGTTATGATCCACTTCATTTCCAGTAGCAAACTCATCGTTTATGAGATCAAACCGAGGAGGGCTAAGTAGCATGCCTTCAGCCATGCTGTTTATGAGACTAGGCATATTAAATATCAAATCCTCATCCACAAAGTCTCCGGCAAACCAAATTGTCGGAGGGGAAGCTATCATGCTGGTTGTCACACAACGAGCATGACAGCTTCCCAGTGCATCCATGGCTGCCCCAGTCGCACCTGCAGCACTGGCAGCAGCAGCCTGGATGTCACGAGAGGAGGAAGAGAGAGGCACAGGCAAAGAAGACGCGGATTCAGGGAAATTGAGCTGCGCATCTCCACCTTTGAGTGCAAGTGCTGCCACGTCATATGCCACAGCCGCCATTTCGGCGGTTGGGAATGTGCCAAGCCATATCCGGTTGGGCGATTTCGGCTCACGGATTTCCGAAACCCATTTTCCACTTGCTCCACGACGCCTCACTCCGCGGTATATTGGGTGTTTCTTTGAACATGTGACGGGTAGAGTATGGTTTTTCGACATCGGAAATCTTCTGATTGCTTGAATATTTGCTGATATTAATTTGAGAGACGAAGATCATGATGGAAGCCATGCACACATAAATATGGTGTGGTTTAAGGAATTTTTAGGGTTTATGATCTGGAAATATTTGTAAACCAGTTGTTAATGAACTGCCTGTTGTGAGGTTTTTGGGTGTAAGGCAAAATATGTGTTAGAAGACAAATTAATCACTAGAGTTGCCATAGTGGTTATTGTTATAATACTTTTGTGATATGCGGTTACCACCGTTTATTAGGTATACACTTATTTGTAAATGACGTTTTTAGTTTTTGCTACACACTGAGGGAACACACAACTTATCTTGGGTCCCACCAAGTGTTAAATATGGTAGGGAGTTGAAGTCTTAAGTGTTATCCAAATAAATGCTTTTAAATTAACCGCGGATATCCAAGATGCCTAATGAGGATTTTGATAGGGATGTAAACTCTTTCTTTGACCGGAATGGTGATGATTTCTTTGTCATTGCATTTAAAAATTATATTTGTTTTAAGTTTATTGAAGAGGTATAAGGCTTTATACCACGGCTCAGGACAAGCTACGGATTTAAATTTAAGGCCGTAGTCCACATCGGTACGAACGAGGCCATATCAGCCAATGTAAGTACACATGATCTTCGGAAGTGTAACCCTTCCGAAGGTAAGTAGAAGTGGTCCGAAGCAAAGTACAACTTTGCTGACCATTATAAATACCCCTCATAAAGTACAATTGACACACGAATGCACACACTCCGAACTATACTTTCTCTCTCTACTTTGTCTCACTAAATAAATACTTATCCTTACGCTGGATGGTGGTTACAGAGAGGTCCTCCCTCCTCCTATGTAACAAGCCTATCGGTTTTCTACCGTGTGTAGCTTCATACAAGACTCATATCTTACAGGATCTCATTGGATCGTCCCTGTTCTCACCCAATTACAGGTTCAACCACTTTTTGGATATTCAATTGGTGCCATCCGTTTGTACAACTATTTTCTTTAACTTTTTAAATAAAGATTTCGATGGTTTTCCCATGGCGGCATTATCGGAAGGTTTCACAATAGATGATGTTACACACACCGAACGCGAGGACAAGGTGACTGTCGTAGCAACCTCTACCGTTGCTGTTTCATCTTTTAGTCGCTTTCAGATTGAGGGGTGGCAGATATTCACTCCTAGCTCAGTAGAGAATGTGGTTTTGAGGCGTTCGGACTCTGTTCCGGAATTTGATTATGCTTTCCTCACAAAAAATCGTGAGTTTATGTTACGATTGAAAGAATAACAAGATAAGGAGGAAAAGCTTAAAAGTGTACAATTAAACCTGTTTCCTACCGAAGGACATAGTTTGTCCTCCGGACAAGGTTCGGGCTTGTGTCACAACCAACATATTCAACGGTAATGACTACTCCTCCTTTTATGACCCCTTACGGAAGCTATATCCCTCATGGATATTCTGGACCAACTCCTGCTGTCACAACGCTGGTAGAACAAACAAAGGGTGGTTGTTACATCATCCATAGATGATGATCTCACCGCTCCTTATCGCCCGGCCTATATGGCCGCATACTCCATGTTCGCCCCAAGAATCTCCAGTGCTCGTCTCCTGGCAAAACTAAAGATGCCTGCGACAGATAAGAAGTATGATGGCACATCCGACCCGGATGATCACATCTTCGATTTTGGTGGAACCACTACGCACACAAAAAAATAGTGACCGTATGCCTTTCGCCACACTTTTTTTCCAACTCAAGTGTGACCAAAGGTCGAGTCATCGTAGGTATCATACGGCCACATTCATGTTAAGTGGCCATATCAACAAAAAAGTGTGGCTAAACGGTGCAAGTATTTCTTGCGGGAGTTAAACATTCCCTCCATTAAGTGTGGCTAAAAGGTAGCAACAGCCACATCAAATTACATTAAATGTGACTGTTTGTATTATACAGTCACATTAATTTACTAAAACGTTTGTTTTAGCCACATTAATTGTAAGAAAGTGTGGCAAAATGGTTGTTGTAATCAAGCATTTTAGCCATTAAATGTGATTAAAGGATAGTAACTGTCACATGAGTTTCTTAAAAGTATCGCCAGTTATAATATATAGTCACATGAATTAACTGAAAGTGTGGCTAAAAACTATTTTTAGACACAAAAGACAATTTTGTGATTTTAAGTGTAGCTATTGTCTGACATATGGCCACACATATGCTTTTTCTCGTGACATTTGTTATCATTTTATCACACAACAAGAAAAACAAACCCACGAGGATGTGGCCATTGAGTATCTAAAGCCACATAAAATTTTGTAGTTTTGAACGTGGCTATTGTTTAACCTTTAGTCACACATATTGTTTTTTCTATGACGTTTGTTATTATTTGGTCACAAAAAAGTGATTAATGTGTGACTAATGGTTATGTAAAGCCACATAAAATTTTGTAATTTTAATTGTGGTTATTGTCTACCCTTTGGTCACACATACTTATTGTGGTTTTATGTGGCCATTTTCATGTAATTATCCATTTTATTTTCAAATTTTCATAAAACAAGACACCGGTAAGCATGAAAAACCCTAAAAAGCAAATGATATTAACACTAATAAACCAAAATCCATACATAAGTTTTCAACTTAAGTACTATAAACACAAACTTCTAATCAAAACCTATTTACATAAGTTGCAGAGGGAAATAGCTATACAAAAACTAAAAACTATATGAATCAATATATTCACAGCTGCCTTTTGACTTAAAGTGTTGTAGACTCTGATCATGCAATTTGTTCAATACGTGTATCCAAATGCCCTCTTCTGCAAGATTCAAAAGCAACCAACTATTACCTTCAAAGTAGAAATGAAAGCAAATATTCACCCATTGGTTGTTTGGTATAAATAACAAAGAATGTACTTGGTGAAAGATATAGGCTCGTCCAAAACTTCGTCATTGGCAGCATTCTTGCTAAGGACAACACTTTAGGCTTTGTTGTTGCTCCATGTCATCATCCTGCGCATTTCCAGTCTAAACCTAGTCAACAAGCAATTTAAGAATAAAAACTTACATCAATGCAAACACACTGCTATGCATTTGTAAAACTTATTGCCAATTAACATAATGTCTTGTGGCATACCATTATAACAATATACATGATGTCTTTGACTTGTTTTCGTTGCGCATTGAGAAGATCATCCTCCATTGGTTTTCCTGTTCTTATCTGATGCATTTTAGAAGCTGACAGTCAGACAATGAAAACAAGAAAATTAACACCTAAATAGGCAAATAACAAGCGCAGCTCTAGAAACTGTTAGCACCAGCTGAAAACTGAGAGAAAACAACCGTTAGAAAATGAAAACAAGGAAATAATAAACTCAAACTATATACAGAGCACCGGTTTAACAAAGACAAATGTGGTCGTAGACTTTTACTGAAACTCTTACTTTAGCAAGTAGGCTCTTTTGATAGTTTCTTTAAAAACCATTTCAGCCTGAACCCAATTGATCAGAGCCCATTCTTTCTTTATTCGACTCGGTTGGCTTGAACCAGTATGCAACCTGACCCACCCATTTACCAGGGTTACTAAAAGCGATATGTCAAGTAGGTAAAAAAAAAGTCCACACGGAATATACTTTTGTCTTGATGATATTTGAATTTTAGTTTTGAGTTGATTACTCTCTCCTTTGGTCTTGCTGTCTGTATCTTTCCTTCTTTTTGTATTTCCTTTCCTTGCTCTTTGGTGTTTGAATTTAACCAGAGCTTACTTCGATTGTATATTTATAAATTAAAAGGCTAACATTTAAACAACATTTGGGTGGTAAGTTTTGTACATAAATCCAAGTAAAGGAGAGATATGGGTTGATATAGGTTGTAGCGTACCAACCTGAATGCTGTAAACTTGAAGGAGCTTTGTGGATGAAAGCAACAATATGATGAAATAATCTTTCTGGTTTAAACATTGATCCTTCATATTGCATATGGCTGAAAAGCTACAATATCCCCTTTCTTCACATCATGACAATCAGATAAATCATCATCTGCAAAGCATACAAATTTGCCATATGATGGTATTATTTCATCTTAGTAAAGAGCATATGAAACAATGCAACATGTTTAGTACTTCACATATTTATTAGCTGTCTAGGATGTAAGGATACCGGAATTACATAAAACCCATGGAATTATGTCAATGAAAAACTAGACTATAACTGAAATGAATAATGATAATGTCTTTTGTTGACACGCTAATTATTAATAAATATTTGTTTTTATAATTTCAGACAGTGAGCATTGGGTTGACCCGACCAAACCCAGCCCAACCCGTTCTGTTCCATTCCATTGTAAACCTACTCCACTAACTACTAGTAACAATGTTCATTAGTCAAAGGCCCGATTAAGTCCAAGAATGAGGAAATACTAAATGTTTGAGTTGCATACCACTGGAACCACAAGATAGTCTGATAGTTATGTTCAAAGCGGCATGAAGATGCTGATATATTAAATTTGTTAGAATGACAAATAGATGTTAAAATAATTATATATTAAACACAATCCATGATCATCATACGGAGATTAAACTTTGCCCCAAAACACTCACTTTAATCAATCATCTTTTCTATCGAACCAAACTTTTCCCTAAACTCAAGGTTGCAAAAGGCACTAGGCGCTAGACAGGCGGTGAGGTCCAGCCTCGGGACTAGTCGGGACTAGGCGAAAATTAGGCGGAATTAGGCGTTTTGGTATTTTATATATATATATACACAAATTTAGGTGTTCTTTGAAAATATGTTAAGATATATACACATAATACTTAGATATATACACATATTACTAAGAAATACCTAGAAATACTTAGAAATTTAATAAAAAAAATAAAAAATACCACCGCCTAGGCCCGCCTAGGCTCCGCCTAACTGCCACCTAAAGGCCAAATCGCCCAGGAATCCGACTAGGGCTAAATTCCTAGTTTTGTTCAACCTAGCGCCTAGGCGCCGCCTAGGCCGCCTTCTGGAACAGTGCCTAAACTAAAATCCTACCAAAGAATCAATAGAAACTAAATAACTGATATATTAAATTTGTTAGAACCGGTAACCCAACAGCACAAATGCTCACCGTGCGACCTAGTCTAATGGCGCCAATAATCTAATTAACACAAGAATTTTTGGTATATGTCAGAGAGACGGTAAACAAAATCAAGGGGAAACACCAATAACAATTTCACCTAGAAGACAAAGAAAGTTTTTAATAATCACAAGTAATGGTGCTTCAACAAATGTGTACTTAGAATTGGATACCAGCTAAACTGATGTTCTTCATGAATCATAAATCATGAACAAAATCCACAAATTAAACAAACCTAACACATAAAATATAAATTCAGATGAATAGTTAAATAAGGAATATGAGATTGAACCTGATGATAACTTTTAGTTGGAACAACTAATCATCATCCTTTCGAAATATGTCATCAAATCAAGCTGTTGAACAGAGGTAGGGGTTGTTGAACAGAGGTGGTAGCTGTTGGTTTCCCCTGACGGTTGTTAGTGGGTTAATAGGTGAAGGCGGCGATGGAGTGGACATGACGAGAGGTGGTTGGATGTCGGTGGTGAACGGAGGTGAATCGGGGTTACAGGTAAAGGCCTGTTGGGGTTTCGTCGTATGGAGGTTGGGGGTGGTGTGTTCGGATGGTGGTGCATTGGCATCGATAGGCAAAGGAGGCTATCAGCCATAGTTGTTACTGTCTGGGAAAGGAGACCATAGGGTAAGATGGGAGATTAGGGAAAGATGCGAAATGAGAAGGTAGTAGATGGATTTTCGGAGGGGATTCAAATTTTGGGGAAATTTGGGCGGAAACTACAAAAAAAAAAAAAAAAAAAAAAAAAAGTGGGAATTAAAAATTTTGTGGGGGAAACAAGTTAAATAATAGGGAATAATATTTGTATAAGGGTGTAAACAAACCGAGCTATCCGACTTCGGTTTGTAAAAATAGCTCGAAACAGGTCAAGCTTAAACGAGCTCAAACCTAAGCCCCAAAACAAGCTCAATTAGTAAAACAAGCCTAAGCTTCACTTATATAGTTCGAGCCAGCTCACGAGCCTACTATTTATATATTTTTTAGTTAATATGTTAAATTTATATTAAATACTAATAACAATTAATTTTTTAAAATTATGAATGTATACAAAAATTATATATACAGTAACAATTATAATTAAATAATCGGATGAGCTTAGTATCGAATTATACCGGTACTAGAAATCACAAATCTGGGTATGGTATTACAAATTTTCATTATGTTGTATGATTATTTATTTAGGCATAATATAGTTTATTAAGACATATGTGTGTATATACACTATTGTCAATAATTAAGAGTTATCATAGTTGTTAAGGCCCAACAGTGTCTACTAAGATATATATGATCTATTATTGTTCATTGTTATTCACTAAGGCCTATTATGGTCCATTAAGACTTATATGATGCACTATTTTCCTTTGTGATCCAGTATGATCTACTAAGACATTAATTATCTAGTATTGCCTATTGTGTTCCATTGAGACACATTAAGACATGTATTATCTATTATTGATTATTGTGTTCCATTGACGCTTAATATGGCCCATTAAGACATATATTATCTATTATTGTCCATTGTGATCCATTAAGGCTCAATATGGCCCATTATGACATATATTATCTATAATTGCCCATTGTGATCCATTAAGGCTCAATATGACCCGTTATGACATATATGATCTATTAATTATTGCCCGTTTTGATCCATTAAGGTGGGCCCTTAAGACATATATGACGTGTTATTCTCATTGTGACATATATGATCTACTATTGCCCAGTGTGATCCATTAAGGAGGGCCCTTAAGACATATATGATATACCATTGGCCATTGTGATCCATTAAGGCCCATTAAGACATATATAAGATGTATATTGCCCATTGTGATCCATTGAGGCCTAATATGTCCATTAAGACATATATACGATCTACAATTGCCTATTGTGATCTATTTAGGCCTAATATGGCCCATTAAGACATGTGTGATATATTATTGTCCATTGTGATCCATTAAGGCACAATATGGTCCACTAAGACATGTATGATCTACTATTATCCATTGTCAAAATATTATTATTTTAATTAGGAGATGGAAGATTTAGGGGTGGAATAATGGTTTTTAAGGTAATTTGATAGAGGGGATTTGGTGGACGGGTTGTGAATGCTCATATGGTATGGTATGCTATGGTATAGTATATATAATATGTAGTATGGGATGGGATGCTATAGGATTATGGTATACTATAATATATGGTATTGGACGGATGGTGTAGAATGGTATGCCATAGTATAGTATAGCATAGCATATGGTACGATAAGGTAAGGTATGGTATGGCATGGTATTGTACGACATATGGTACGGTATTGTATGGTATGTCATACCATAACATACCATACGATCACAGGCCATGTCACGACCTGACACGCCATGCTTTTCCATGCCATACCATATCATACTATACGATCACATGCCATATCACGCCAAGTCTTTACATGCAATTCCATGCCTAGTCATGCCATACCATATCATAACATAACATACCATACCATAACATACCATACCATACCATACCATACCTTGTACTATATAAGATACAATACTATAGTATACCATATACCATACTATAACATGGGTACAAGATTATTTTAATTCACTTGACGGTTATAAGACGTGTTTGTGATTGTGTCGTAGCTGACATACCTGAAACCATTTATCATTTACACAACCGCATACCCACTAGCGGATCTTCCTAAAAGCCGGACGAGGCCTCTAGACGCATAGTTTTTTCGCTTCGTAGTTTAAATTTACCGAAAATTTATAAAATTGTGTTATTGAGTCATGCTCTACTAGGTTTTTTGTTCAAGATCCGCCATTGCGTGATATATCGGAAATTGTTTTCTTTTTGCAGGGACTTGGGCTTTCAAATCTAATTGGCTTTTTGAATCTTTGCATACTAGACTTTTGCCCGCGTTTACACGCGGTTCACCAACGTACAATTATTTTGAGTGGTAAGATGTAAAAAAAATATAGTAGAAATATTTTATTAAAATTTAAAAGAAGACAACATACATTTTATTCAAATATCAGGAAATATTTCTTTATACACGACATTTTTTGTTTTAGTCTGCACCTTCCCATCAGAATCAAGTATAAGCAACTTCACACCTGCCCTGCTTTTAACTCTTGAAAGGGTGACATAAAGCTGGCAATGTGAGAATACAGGGTCTCTTAAATACAATCCAACCTTCGATAGAGACTGTCCTTGGCTTTTATTGATGGTCATTGCGAAACGTACGCTTATTGGGAATTGACGCCTTTGGAACTTGACTGGAATCTTGTTATCAGATGGTATCATATTTATTCTAGGAATAAGAGTTTTGGTACCAATGTTTCCACCTGATATGATTTCGGCTTCAATAACACGCTTTGAAAGTTTGGTGATTCGTAGCCTCGTGCCGTTACACAAGCCATTTTGTTGATCTATGTTTCTCAACAACATAACAGGAACACCAATCTTTAGTGCTAAGTGATGATTAGGCAATCCAGAAATTTTTAAACCATTAAGGATATCAGGAAAATATAAATCTTCCTGTGAACGGTTATTAGCATTCTCAGTCTGGCATATACTATCAGAGCTCAAATACTCGACTTCATCTCCAGGAAACAATGCAAGCAACCTATCATTAATTTCATGTACCACTTCGTTTTTTGGTGCAAGTATTGCTCGTTCTCCAAAATAATATTTATTCTTGTAAAGCTGAATAAGTGAAGGGTAGACGAAGTCAATTAAGCTACAAATAGGATCCGATGAATGCTTAATAAGAAGATCATTTGGAATGTCTACATCTGCCTCATCTTCATCAAATGAATCACCAACTTTACCTTCACCTAACTCTAGAAGCCAGTCTGCAAATTTCTTTATTTCTTCTGATTCAGATGCGTTGTTACCAATTGTTAACCTCATGTTTTTGGTTAATGTACGGACTTTGCAACTATTCCAAATCTTGGACGAAGTTATTGAGGCATTCATAATATCTCTTTTACTACCATTGGGAACAACAAGAAGGATTTGTCTAAAATCACCACCCAAAACCATAACCTTACCTCCAAAAGGCAGCTCAGAATTAACAGAATCCTTTGATTTCAAGATGTCTTTCATTGTGCGATCAAGAGCTTCAAAAGCATGTTTATGAATCATTGGAGCTTCATCCCAAATAATTAACTTAGTTTGCTTCAATAAATCTGCCTCATCGCTATTCGCCTTCATAGAACACATTGATGATTCAGTAACATTCAAAGGTATACGGAACCTAGAATGCGCCGTCCTTCCACCTGATAACAGCAAAGAAGCAATACCAATGGATGGAACGTTCAAAACAATTTGCCCTTTAGATCTAATGGCAGCGGACAACGTTTTCCATAAAAAGGTTTTACCAGTGCCTCCAAAACCATAAACAAAGAATAGGCCACCTTTGTTACAATCAACCGCATCAATTATTTCATCAAAAATTAAACGTTGCTCGTCTGTTAAAGAAGGTGCGTTGCTATGAAATTCTTCAGCTAGCATACTAACTTGATAATTCAATTCATCAAGTATCAAACGATTATTTGCAGATGCAATCGAATCATTATTAGGATAAGGCATATATGGAAACCTACGTAGGCTGGAGTTATTCCGAAGCAACTGTTTCTCAATTTCAAGCAATGTAAGGTTCTTGATTTGATCATCAGGAAGAGACAAACCTAATAATGAAATACATTCTAATTAATATTCAAAGAACAAATAATAACAATAAATAAAAAAATAAATTTTTAATTATAAGTTTTTTACCTTCAATTTGGAATACGTCTTCGTGTTTACGCATATTACCGTCTAACAAGTACTTCCATGTCTTCTCCCAAACATAGTCAGGCCTAGATAAGCTGTTAGACAACAACATCATCGCAAACAAATTACGAAGAGAGTATCCTGAGCCTGTATAATGAGCTTCCTCAATAGCTTCTATATATTCCTTGTCATCTTCCAACAGGCCAAGAGCATAACATGCATCTCGATATGTTGGTAAAACTTCTCCATTCCCCATTCTTATATCAGCAAAAGATTTAGGACCTTTTACTTTATTGAGAAGAATCCTCAAGAAATAAGCCTCGCCCATTGAAGGAGTAACCATGTGAACACGACCAATTGCCTTACCTGTTTTCCGAAAGTCCCACTTTTTTTCATCATCTTTCCAAACAAATTTACTTGGGATTTCGATATAACTAAGTTCACGTGCCACAGCTTCAGTTTCGTTTAGTTTCATCCACTGTAGAAACATTGTACAAGACACTGATGGTTTGTTGAGTACATTTTGAAGCTTCTCTTGTGGACCGTATACAATAGTTTGCTCACCAGGTAGATGAAAAGGAAGCCTAATCATTGGAGGGTATCTGAAATGCACATCGTGTTTAAATATCCTCCATGAAGCTTCACATGCTAAAAGGAACCTGCAATCATAATGTTTTTTGATTTCATCTCTTTGCAAAACTTGTTCACCTTCTCCATCATCTTCTACAAAATCAATTTTAGCCTGTCCGGTCCCTTGTTAATGTATTTGAATAAATACTTGATTGAAGCGGCCTGGTTACACCATTCAACATTAATATGAGCTTGATAACGCCTCAATAGTGTTGGGTTATAAGGAACCACATGTCTGTTGTCTAACTAAGCAGTTCCTTTTTCAACAAATACTCCAGAGTCTCTTCTTTATATACATAAATTATAAAGGAGGAGTGATGTACCATATTGGAATTTTGACATGGGTACAATTTTTAAACTAAAAAGTATAAGAGAATAAAGCTTATTTCATAAGGGTATTATAGGGATATTGGGGACAATTAAGACACTTTGAAGGGTAAGGTGGTAAATTTATGTAGAACTTTTAGTTATAACTAAAAGCTGATTCCATCCTTGCCCTTTAACCATACCTATCTCTTTAATTCCCTCCTTTACTTCTTTATTACTTCTCAGACAACTCAAAGGTTCTTGCAATTGCAATTGAAGCATTTGTCAATTACCCACTCATCATATTCTTCCTGAAGGTGTGCCTCCATATTAAGAGATCCTCCTTCCAATTTCTTACCCTCATAACAAATCAGTCATATTACAGGTAATTGTTTTCTCAAGTTATTGGTAATTTTTCGTGATTTGTGGTTATTTTAGGCTTTGTATTGTTTGTTTTTAGTTTATTTGCGGTTCAAAATTCGTGGTATTTATATGATGATGAAAGAAACCCCACTGACCTACATAGAATTCTACAGCCAGTTTTGAAGTTCTTGTAGGTTAGTTTTTCTTTTAATCAACTATCCGTTTTCCAAATTTGTGTTGATATTGTTTTATTTTTATACTTTTAAAACTATTCATGTATATTTTTATTACTTGTAATTGATTATAAGATTGTTCTGTGATGATGATGTGGTACAGGGTTAGTTTCTATAATTTATATAGATTATAATATTAACCAACTACTTAGTTTTGCTTAACTTCAATATTTGTTTCTACATGTTGAAACTATAAAAATTTCAATCTTTTTCATTCGTATGCATGCTTAAGCTGTAGTTTTTTGTAATTTGTAGTTGCTTGGTTGTTGGATTGATCTTTTTTAGTTACAATGTGAAACACTTTTATGACTGAACCATATTTTTCTAAACTTAGTGGAAAGTAGATGGTGTAAAAAACCATTTAACACTACATTGAACTAGAAGCATGTTGAGCCTTAGCCATTTTCGTCATAACAGCACTCATATTTGCAGCCTGCTCGATACACCCAACCTTATGCAGTGAATCTGTAAGTACAACACAAGTATTAGGATACACATGACATCAAATAATTTGGCGCGACTCCCTTTAAATATCTCATGCCTTTTTTTGTATATGAAGATGTTCTTTTATGGATTAGTAAGTGGCATGCTTTGCATCTCCATTGAGCTTTCTGGCACATTGGGTTATTTAGCTCATGAGTATCTTTTAGATGGTATGACTAAGGTGCTGTTTGTTTTTTCTGCAGGAAAAGGTCTGCAGTCTGCGGACCACATCTGTAGGAGAAGAGGTGGACTAAAGGTCTGCAGTCTGCAAGAAGAAGACTGTTTGTTTGTTAATGTCTGCAGACTGCTGAAATAAACTGAAATTTAAATAAACTGATTTTTTACAGTAGTCTAGTGGTAGACGGTGGTGGTGGACCGTGGTGGTGGGTGTTGGTGGTCGTGGTGGTGGGTGCTGGTGGACAGTGGTGGTGGTGATGGTGGACGGTGGTGGTGGACCATGGTGGTGGTGGATGGTGGTGGTGGACGGTGGATGGTGGTGGATGGTGGTAGCGGTGGGTGGTGCTGGTGGACCGTGGTAGGTGGTGGACGATGGTAGGTTGTGGTGGACGGTGGTGGACCGTGAATGGTGGTGGTGGTGGTGGTGGACCGTGGTGGTGGTAGACGGTGGTGGTGGTGGTGGTGGTGGGTGGTGGTGGACCGTGGTGGTGGACGACGGTGGTGGTGGACGGTGGTGGTGGTGGGTGGTGGATGGTGGTGGTGGACGGTGGTGGTAGACGGTGGTGGTGGTGGACCGTGGTTGGTGGTGGACTGTGGTGGTGGTAGACGGTGGTGGTGGTGGTGGTGGTGGACCGTGGTGGTGGTGGTAGGTGGTGGTAGGTGGTGGCGGACGGTGGTGGTGGTGGGTAGGTGGTGGTGGTGGTGGGTGAGGAGAAGAGAAGTGGGAAGACCTTAGAAGACTTTGAAACAAGTCTGCACCAAGAAGAGGTCAGGAAGACCTTTTTGAGTGAAAGATCTTCCAAAAAACAAACAATCTGCAGACCCCAAACGTCTGCGCGCGTCTGCGTGGCGCAGACAAAAGAGGTCAGAAATGCTTCTGAGCAAAAAACAAACAACACCTAAGTAATCTTGAACTACTTAAATTTTATACAAAACTGATTTATGTTAAGCCACTTTTTATTAATTTGTTTTTCTAAATTTGATGGTATGTTTTCCTTGTACAGTTCATGTTGATGCTGCTATCGAAAAGTTTTTTACTTTTAAGACAACAAGTCCATAAGCTACAGTTACTTAGATATTCGTGTAACTTGGTAAAGCAAGTCTTCATCACATGAACTTTATACATACATCTAAAAAGAACTAAGAGTTATCACAAGTGGAAAATGTATTATATAGCCATATGACATTGAAGTAATCAGCACAAAGAATTGCAATTGCAATTGAAGCATTTGTCAGTTACCCACGGGTCACCAAGTTCAAAGCACCTAAGGCGTCTCCGATGAGGCTTCTTGTAAGTCACTTTGGTCAAGTGGCTATTTTCGCGATTTTCCCTTTTATAAATGTAGTTTCAATAATCAACTTCTTAACTATAAAGATAAAAACAAGAATGTAAATAAGATTTTAAAACTATTTTCTGAAAAGATTGGCATATAGATATCACATGTAGAAGAGAATACAATGAAGTTAAATATAAGGCATTGGTGTTAGAAACTTCTTTCACATTGAGTGTTAGAAGTAAATGTGTGTTAATTAGTTATCATTTGAAGGGTTTAATAGTTATAGGGTTTTACTTTATTATATTTAAAGTTGAAGTTATGTGTTATACAGTTATGAAAATGATAATTGATTGTCATAATTATTAGTTTGTAACTATTCAACATTCAATATTCTTTAATATTCTTGGTCTTCATCATCTTAATGGTAACAGCTTAGGGAAGGCATCATCTCTTTATATAAAAGTAAAAGGAAAAAAAAAGAATAACTAATAAAATTTGTTGTACAAGAATGGGGAAAATAGAATAATAATCAATAAATCTATATTTGAGATCTGTCAACACATTTGTATATGTCAAGTTTTAATATTTAGGTTGTAATTATTTACAAAGAAGCTGGTTGACGACTCCACTGACCATCAAGGCTATAACCTGATGTGAGTGTTTTTCATGCATTGCGTCTTGGTTTAATATGTCAAGTTTTAATATTTAGGTTGTATTATTTACAAAGAAGC
Source organism: Ambrosia trifida (assembly GCA_028751855.1). NCBI lineage: Eukaryota > Viridiplantae > Streptophyta > Magnoliopsida > Asterales > Asteraceae > Ambrosia > Ambrosia trifida. Next base: position 71,294,658 of record CM054127.1, on the reverse strand, counting down.
TGGTTGACGACTCCACTGACCATCAAGGCTATAACCTGATGTGAGTGTTTTTCATGCATTGCGTCTTGGTTTAATATGTCAAAACCAATCGGGTTGGCCATTGCAAATTCTCGCCCCACAATGCTTTAATTTTTTTAGTGTAAGGTTTTATTTGGATCCCGCGGCAACGCGCGGGTAAACCCACTAGTAATAATAAAAGAAAACTCAGGTTAAATGTATCATCTACGTTGGGGTGGTGTTAAAACTTTGAACCTGTTTACCAACAACTCTAGGAACCATTGATCATACTTGAAATAACCCAACACCACATAAATCATAATGAAAAACATATATTGGTCAATAAAAAAGTTGAAAACTGGTCCGGACATCATCAACCTCAAAAACCAGTACCTGATATTCTCAGGCTTATTTTTAGCCATTGCTACTAAACACAAGACCGAAACCCGAAATCAAAAACTTAAAACCAAATCTAAAAGTATAACCCGCAGAATAAAACACCCTTCTTTCACACAAAAATACCCATCCCCCCTTAACAAGACACAATCTTTGGAACATAAGAACTCAGTACTTGTAGTCCTTAACATGAAGGCTCTCAGTAGCACCCTCTACTGCAGCACCACCTTGGTACTTCCCAAGTGTCGCCTCTGAGTTAGCCTTGCACCGGGTAAGGAACGCCTCCTGAGCCTTCTTCACATTCTCTTCTTTCCCGCCCCATGCCTTGAGGGTGCTCTGTTGCAGGGCACGCCCGAAGGAGAAAGTTAGGCTCCATGGCTTCTTACCCTGGTACTGGTTGATAGCATTCAGGTTCAACGTGGCTTCCTCCTCACTTTGACCGCCTGACAAGAACACCACGGCTGGGACTGCAGCTGGCATGGTACGTTGAAGGGCGCGGACGGTGTACTCAGCCACGACTTCAGGTGCAACCTTTTTGGAGTCAGATCCAGGCGTGACCATGTTGGGTTTCAAAAGGGTACCCTCAAGAAGCACATGGTGGTCGTTAAGAGCCTTGTAGCACGCAGCCAGAACACGTTCAGTGACATCAGCACACTTGTTTATGTCATGAGGTCCGTCAACAAGGATCTCCGGCTCAACGATTGGCACGAGCCCGTTCTCTTGGCATATGATGGCGTATCTGGCTAACCCGTTAGCGTTTTCATTGATGGCTAGCTGAGATGGCTCGTTTGGGCCAATCTTAAGGACTGCACGCCACTTGGCAAACCTTGCACCTGCTTCATAGTACTTGGCACATCGCTGGGCAAGACCATCTAGACCTTGGGTGGTGGTCTCACCGTTGGTTCCGGCAAGCTCAACCGTACCCTTGTCAACTTTGATTCCTGGGAGCACATTAGCCTCCTTCATCACATCAACAAAGGGCTTACCTGAAACAATTACAAGAAATTTATAAACAAAACACACCAAATACATGGTTTTAAAGCGTGTGGCTCTCTATTAGCATTTTGATTAGAAGCGCAAACAAGCCGAGCAACTCAAGCTTGGCTAGAAAAAGCTTGAAACGAACCAAATCATTCATGAAATATTTATTTTAATTAATATAAGTTAATTACTAATATATAATAAAGAAGCCGAGCTCAAGCTTAGCTCAAAAAACTACCAATGAGCCAAGCTCAGCTCAAGCTTTCATAATTTAAACAAGCTGGAGCAAGAGAACTACCCCTAATTTTGATCCTGAAAGCCAAATCGTGATGCATGTACTAAAAAACTATTTATAGAACATATTTCAAATTGTTTACTTTAAAACACTAAAATATAGGATTGATGAGATTTGTTGGAACCGAGGGTCTAATTTTTTTTAAATATCTAGTACATCGCATCAGACCACCAGATCGCATCAAGCTGCATAAATCGAATCAGATGCACATCGCATCGTGCAGAAGGCGCATTTTTTAACAGAATATATGCAATGAATAGGTTAGGGAGTTAAAAAATAATACCATCAGCAGTCTTCTGGTAAAGAGTTTCTTCAAACAAAATGATACCACTGAGGTACTGGAGGGCACCAGGAGTGCAGAACAGAAGCTCGCGGAGCGCTCTCCTGTTCGACTCAACGTTCTCAACATTGATGCTGGAAAGACGCTTTCCGATCGTCCCGGTTGACTCATCAGCAGCAAGGATACCCTTCCCAGGTGTACCAATGTAGGCAGCATTGGCAATAAGCTCATCTGATCAACCATTAACAACAATCATCACGTATTATTCACCTTTGTTATTACGATATAAACCAAGGGGAAAGATCCGGTACAAATAGCTTTTTTGGTAAGAACTGTGAGAATCAAAGGAGGGTATTTTTTTTTAATTTTTTTTTTCAAAATTTTTTTTTCCCATATTGTTAAACATGTATTATAGTATTGAAAACTAAAAAAAAAAAAAAAAAAAAAATTTGGTGTAGAGTAATTACGTGTAGAGTAATTACATAATTACTCTAGTGTAAACTAATGTATTTACCTTAATGACGTAATTACACTAAAAAAAAATTTTTTTTTTATTTTTTTTTTGTATTGTTCATCTAGAAAGAATGTTTAAGCACATGGGAAAAAAAAAATTCTAAAAAAAAAATAAATTTTTTTTACCCCCTTTGATTCTCACAGTTCTTACAAAAAAACTATATGTATTTGATCTTTACTCTATAAACCAATATATAATCATGAATTGAAATAATAATTAAAAAAACGTCAAAAGTAGATGAGACAATAACGAATCATTATAAAATCCATTAATAATAATAATAATAATAATAATAATAATAATAATAATAATAATAATATGGATTTGGAATCAGGCCTTGGACGGATCAACCGTTTTCCGAAGTTGAAGCGGAAAAGGCAAAGAGAAAATCAACCATAAACTAAAGATATTTTTTTATTGAATATATACACTTCTGGAAACAATAATTATTTGAAAGGAATTTAAAAGAGAGGTTTTAAACAGCAAGCCCTACAGTCAGATCTATAAAAGCATCTTTAAAAAAAAAAAAGATTAATAAAGAACGAAGTTTGAGAGAATAAAGGATAAAAATACTAGAAAGAGAGATCAGGATGAATTAAATAACAGATGGAACGGAAAACAAACAAGAAATAAGAAGGAAAGAGTTGAAGGAGGAGGAGGAGGATTATATTATTACCAGCATACTTTCCCTTGTAACAAGACATGGTTGGTGAGATTTCAAAAGACGGAGTAATAGTAGGAGGAGGAGGAGGTTATAGAGAGGAAATGATACGAGAAAGTGTTGTAGGTTTAAGGGTTTATATATAAAAATAAATAGAAGATATGTTGAGATCGTAATTCTCGCTGCTTTTCTTTTTCTCCAAGTTGTTGTTACTTGTTTTCTAAAACCGCTTTCAAACGCGGTTTTCACCTAAAATCTTTTTTGTTTGCTTTTTATTTTTTTACTTTATGATTGCAAAATTGAATTTGAATACTAAACCATGTGTACTCGGATATGCCCCATAAATACCACCTCCAACAAATAAAACTGTTTCAAGCTCTTTGTAGCTCCATCCTAACCAATGAAACTGTATCACGTTATTTATATTTTGAAGTAGCCCCATCACTGAAAATGTCATAACTTAAAATAGCCTAATTCGGTTTTCTTTTTTAATCTTAATTAATTAAAACAAAATAAAACCAAATATGGTTTGCACCGCCTACCCAAGATTGTTTGTATGTGAAAGAATGAAATGGTTTACTTGCTTGAACCAACAACTTTTTTTGGTTATCTAATGCAATATTGTTTGTATGTGAAAGAATGGTTTGGATTTGAAATGTTTTAGTAAAATAGTTATTTATAATGATTTCATTTTTTTTCTTTAATGTGCAACGATCATACGGTTTGCATTTATTGATTTTTTTTTAATAAATCAACGGTCACATTAACGGTCAAAAAATGGATAACCAATTCGGCTTGCCTAAGCCGAAAATCAAAGCCTAAGTCGAAGCCCCATCAGACGAACTAGTGTAGCTGCGGGGCTACTGAAGCCGATTGGAGGTAGCCGAGGGTGCCTCGTCCCCTCTAATGCCCCTCTTTTAGGGATGGCAATGGGTTGGGTGTGGGACGGGTTTAGGTAATCCTAACCCCATACCCGATTAGGTATGCCTATCCCAAGCCCGTCCCAAAACCTATCGTGTTTGTATCGGGTAAGTACCCATCGGGTATCGGGTGTCGGGTATACTCATAGGTTTCGGGTAAACCCGTTAATTTTTAAAAGTTACCCATTGGGTATATCCGACTAAAAACCTACCGTGTTTGTATCGGGTAAGTACCCAAGCCTGTCCCAAGCCCGTCCCAAAACCTATCGTGTTGGTATCGGGTAAGTACCCATCGAGTATCGGGTTTCGGGTATACTCGTAGGTTTCGGGTAAACCCGTTAATTTTTAAAAGTTACCCATTAGGTATATCCGACTAAAAACCCATCAGGTATCTATTGGGTAACTACTAACTAATACATTTAGCATTATTAAATATGTATGCAAATGATTACAATGTATAAATATAAAATACTCAAATCATATAAAAATACTAAAACACAGATAAACAGATAGTATATACTAATTATTGGTGTTTTTTAGCACGTGATGACGATCTAGTTGGACAATGCATACATATTTAAAAGGATATATAAGAAATTGTATCGAGTATCTAATCAGGTATACTTTATCGGGTAATCGGGTCAGGTAAACAGGCATATCATCAAATCCTAACATTTGATGACTTAATAATTTTTATCTACCCTAGGGGAAGTCGGAGTTACTTTTCTTTATACCGATATAATCACATTACCATCCAAACACCTCCTTTACCCCCTAAATTAAAATAATCATACAACCAATTATATATCTCTTTATACTCCCACTAAATTGAACAGTGTAGGATCGATTTCGAGCTAATAATCTGATTTTAAAGATTAAATAGAGATTAACACACACTAAATATTCAATAAAACCCACTAATAACTTGTATAAGATGAATAACAATGATAGCCCCCAAATTACTAGAATGTGTGTTGCTTCAAAACCCTAACCTAGCATTCTATTTATAGCCCAACCATAATTAGGTTAATTACACTTAGGTCCCTAGGGTTAATAAATTACTAAAACACCCACTAAACAAGAAAACTATTTTTTAAAGAAATAAATATATTTTGTCTAAACAAAATATATTTATTATCCATAGTGCATTTCTTGATCATAACTTGAGCTTCACTCGTCGATCTATTATGTGGATATCTCAAGTCGCCTTACGTGTTGACTGCGACTCGTTCGACTTTGACTTTTGTTGGTCGAACATTGACTTGTTGACTTTGACTTTGTTGATAACATTAAACTTTTAGACCCAACAATCTCCCCCTTAGTCTAATGTTATCAAACTCTTGTATCATCTTCAGAACCGTTAATCTCTACGTACTTTGATCTTCAATTTGGCAAAGCTTTAGTCTCAAATTTAAGTACCCAACAATACTCCACCTAGACTGTTGCTTTCCGAATTTTCTTTACTGAAGGTGTTTTTGTCACTTTGTTCTTTGAGAACTTTTATCCAACAATCTCCCCCTTTTTGCATGCATCATCTTTTGTTGATCAGGTACAAACATTGCCAACTCTCTTGTTAAATGCATGTAACACCCCAACCGATGGCGGAATCATCGAGGTGCCACGTAGTGACGATTGTTCAAAAGCTCATGTGTACTAAAATGTAAATATTTGATTAAAGAATATTGTTTTACAACATGTGAAAATAAATTACAAGACAACAAAAATAGAGATAATTGATTTATTTAATCTAAGTCCAAAGTCCTATGTGAAGCGTCAAGCAACTTATCCTGAAACATGCACGAAAATAAATTTTGTCAACATATGATGTTGGTAAGTACTACCTAGCTTTGTACATATAGTATAAGTTTGAAAAGTAGTACAATTCATGTGTCTAGCATCACCAAGGCATTATGTACACACGCAAGTAACCAAACAAGACAAAGATCAAATGTAAAGTTGGTAAAATGAAATTGATAATGAGCACCCTAACACGTGTCAAGTCTAAAAGAGCACCATAACATAAGTTATGTCTAAATGAGCACCGTAACATAAGTTACGTCTATATGTAAAGAGCACCATAACATAAGTTATGTCTAGATGTATGATTTTGTATGTAAGCTACGTTCATGTTCAAACATAAGCACAAAGATAAACAAGACACGTATATAAATTGTAAATGAATAAAAATGTGTGTATAAATGAATATGAAAGTTTTGTATACTTGTGCATGAATCACCCCAAAAAGTTGTAAAAGCGAAAAAGGGGATAAGTAATACTCACCTTAGCAAGGTGGTAAGTCTTGTGGAATTGAATAAGTATAATCCAACGTTGCCAAGTATCACCCTATGTATAAGGTAACAAATAAGTCTAAGTCTATCTAGTCTATAAGTATTTTCTAGGGTTCCTAATTTGGGGATATGAAATTGTTTAATTAATAAATTAAACGTTTAATAAGTAGTAGAAATTCGATAAATAAATGAACAAAAGTCTTTTTGTAAATTTTAGATTAAAGATGGTCACATCATAAAGTTTTCAGTGTGAAAATAATTTTTATAAAATTATTTTCTCAAAAAAAATTGAATATTTAATCTATTTATTTAAAATTGTCAAAATATAACTTTAATATTTAAAAATATTAAATTTAAAGAATTTTTAAATTAAAAATTGTATTTCTGTTCTAAATGGATAAAAATAATTTATATAAAATTTTGGTACAAAAATATTAAAAATTGAATTTATTATGATTTATTTATGATTAAAACTAACAAAAATTGATTAAAAATATTAAATAAATGATTTTTCAGAAATAAAAATCATTTCAGAAATGTTTAATGTTATATGAACCCAGAATAATTTTTGTGAGAATTTATATAATCGTTTTGATATTTTTATAGAATTTTATAATTATAATAGAATAAACTTGTAATATTTATTTTATATAATTAATAAGAGATTTTTGAAAATTTAAAAATTGGATAATGAACTTTATCATAAGAATAACTAAAGATAATTTTTGTAGAATTTATAAAGCACTTTTAGTATTTAAAAAGTATTTTAAAGGATTACTAGTTAAAACATATATAAATGGAATGTTAAAAAAAATAATTTGCAGCTCATGGGGATCGAACCTGGGCCATAGGCCGGTTCATGTTCTGGAGCAAAGGAGGGTAACCAACTGGTCTACGAATCTGTTTGTGATGGATTCTGATTTGTGTTAAATTTAAATGATAATGTATCAGTGTCATCTTCCCCAAACTAGGCTAAGAACCCTAGATTCCTTAATAATTTTAAACACGCAATTACAGGTCAATTAACCATGGGGTTATTGATTGTAAGGGGTCGATTAACATAACCCACCAAAAAAAATTAGACTTACAGTGAGATTATAGCATTCGAATGATAGGTCAAACGAAAAGTCAAACGACGAGCTTCTTGCAGATTATTATTAGGATTCAGTAAAAATTGAGAGTGGAGAGATAGATTTCGGCACATAGAGGTTGTCAACCGAGGTTCAATTTATAATGATGTTGCATCTTTGGAAATTTTCTGCGTTTGACTCGTCAATGGTCAAGGTCGCGTGAATCATGCTCATTTAGAGCTGGAATTTCGATCAGTAAACGCGTGGTGACGTGTTTGGTCAAAACCGAATCATCTAATCTAAGCATGGTTTCCATATTAGTCTCAATTAGATGGTCAAAGGTGGTGTTTGACAGATTTTTAATGTGGGTGATGGCTGGTCGCGTAACAACTGAGGAAGGGGAAGGAGAAGTATGGGTTTAAGTGTGTATATATGTATATGGCTTGGATAATAAACGCATCATGGGGTGTAGCACAGTTGTTGTTGGCGTGTGTGTGTTCGAGTGGAACGCTCCCAGGCTCGGGTTCGAGTCCTGGGAGGCTTCTTTTTTTTTTTTTTGATAAGGTGGAGAGAAGGGGGTTTGGGCTGGTTATGTTGGGCTTCTGGATGGTTGGGCTCAATACTTGGGCTCCGAAAATTAGGATTAATAAGGGTGGGTTTGGTTTGGGTTTAAAGGTTATGGAAATGGTTATGGTTTTGGAGATAAGGTTTCTAAAAAATGAGTTTTATGGATTACATATATTTTTTTATAACAAATAAAATGAATTATTATTATTATTATTATTATTATTATTATTATATACAAAAATAAAAATAGAATAAAAAGAAAAGTGACGGATGTCACAGCATCCCCTACTTTTAGAAACTTCGTCCCGAAGTTATTAGAAACATAGGGTTATGGATGTTCGGGTAAAAATTAAGATAACTGTGGTTTGGAAAATTTGAATGATTTTGGATAAGAGGTTTGATAGGTGTGAGTTAAGGATTGGATTAGGTTCGTCTCGAATAATAAGGAGAATAAGAATCTAGTAAATCACTAAATTTCAAGTTTTAGGAATCCTAAAATAAACATACGAGTTGATTGACTATAGAAAGACAAATGGACTACCAAGTAACTAGAGTTTGTTCCTGGTCCGACTTCCAGTCTCACTTTCAATGCATCATTAGTATTTATATATAGGGTGTACCGCAGCTAACCCACCACACCTTTGATACCTTGAAAACGTACTGGACGCCTACCAAAAACTCTAATAGAATTTCACACTACCCTAACGTACCTGTAAATTCATGATTACGTTCCGGACCGGAATCATCAATTTACCTTACATTAGGGTTTTATGTCCTTCTATGATCCTAATCTAACAACACATTAGAACAAATAAGTTTCACAAGAAGATGACACAACGAACACGTTGAGTTACAATGAGATGTTATCAATGAAATGAGGCCATGTAATAATGAGGTCAATTGGTTTGCAACGACTTGTAAGCATAACAAAATTTAAGTATGGGCTACCACTCATCCGAGGAGCCCTTTAAATGAAATGTTTGTTTTAGTTGAGTGGATAAATGTAGTAGTTGTCTTTCATAAATCAACATGCAAATTTATAATACACACATGCAAGCAAGTTTATAAGTACGACAACCATTAAGTATAAGTGTTATCTTAGTGGCCTATAGAGATAGCTCATATTTGGCCAGCCATGTTCACGAGTATCATGAATAATTAAATGTTTAATGAATAGTCAATTTAAGGAAAAATCAAGTTTCATATAACAAACAATGATGTTTCTAAAAAACTCTGTAGGATCAAGTATCAAGTTTTTTTAGTAGTTTGGTTTTCATGGAAATCAAGTCCAAATGTTTCAATAAAATGTAGGGCAGAGTTTTAAACTTCTACGATTAAAATAAACGTAACCAAATATGATAAATTTTCCAACCTGCGTTCGTACACAATAGTATGCAAGGAATTTCTAGATGTTATATGCTTATGGGTACGACACAATTGGGTACAAAATGATAATAGGGTTAAGAAAATGAAATCACAAGTATTGAATTCTCGAGTCTTAAGAAGATTCCATCCATGGCTTAGCCAGTAGGATTAGCGTCACCCTGACCGTTTGTTTCGTTGATATTGATATTGAAAGCTCGTCCATGTGCCACATTATTCAATTCAGGACATCGAGGTCGCATGTGGTTAGGGTCTCCACAATTATAACATGCCCGGCCGTTAGTAATCGGCAGTGGTTCCTAGGCAACTGTTTGATGATTATCTTGTGTCCTAACCGTTACACGACAAGTAGTGACAAAGTGTCCAAACCTTCCACATCTAGTGCATTGACGACATGGAAGATTTGCAGGGTGATGATACTTGCAAGTGTTGCATTGAGGATGGATTCCCGTGTAGGCTTTCTTGATAGGGGGTTGAGTCACAGGATCCTCAACAGCCTGGTTCTGATTATCGCCCACTCGTCTCTTAGAGTTCGAAGCAGTAGTGGCGGCCTTTGCTAAAACAGTCTTAGATGGTTCAACAACATGAGTGGTTTTCCCAGCAGACGTCTTGGTGCCCTTCCTAACCAAGTTTCCTTTCCTTACGTGTTTGTCTGTTAAAGTGGCTGTAAGCTGGATGGCTTCTTCCACCGTAGTAGATTTGCTTCCAGTGACAACGTCTTGAATCAGGTCAGGTAATCCCTCGATATATTTCTCGATTGCTCGAGAGACCGGGGTGACCATGTGTGGAACCAATATGCTGAGTTCATGATATCTAGTATTATACACAAGATTCTCACCACTGTCTTATTTGAGCTCACGAAACTCATCCTCCAGTTTCCTGATTTCGTTCCTAGGGCAGAATTTGGCGATCATGAGTTCCTTAACTTCAGCCCAAGATAAAGATAAAGCAACATCAGCGCCCCGATTGCGCTTTTCGCTGTTCCACCAAGTTAATGCCTCCTTTTGAAGGACACTAGTGGCATAGCGAACACGGAGTTCATCAGGACATTCACTGTTTACAAAGGTGCTCTCCATGCTTTCAAACCATTGGAGAAGGCCAGTAGCACCCTCCTCACCAGTAAATTTTGTGGGGTTGCAGGAGTTAAAGTGTTTGAAAGTGCATCGAAATGGAGTCGCACCCCCTGTGTTGGCACTGTTACTATTCTGGGTTATCTCACTGACAAGGTTTGGGATCACTACGGCAATTTGCTCAGCGACTAAAGATGCGAGGCGACGATCATAACGTTGTCCAGGAGCACGAACAGTGCGTTGGCTGGCATCACGGAGCATGCGGCGAGCAGACATCTATGAGGCAGTTAATGAATAATCATGAGATTAGAAAATGTAAGTGTATAACCGTACAGATGATTATGAAAGTATGAACTTGTAAGCAATATATGAAAATTATGAAATACAAAATATTGTATATGAAACGAGAGAGTACTATTGAAAAATTTGCATAAAATGCTTGGAGTGCCCTTGTCTAGCTGTGAAGCCCAACAAGAACATTGACTTTTCAAAGGAATTGAACCCAATGGTGATCAAAGAAGACATGCTTTAGCCTATAAGTGGACACTCACTCCAGGAATCCCCAGGTAAGCATAACAGGTCCGTTATCGGATTTATGCGCTATGCTTGCCTATGCCAGAAAACCCAGTGTACAGGCGTCCACCCTTCCAGATTGCACGTGTTCTATCACACTCATTAAAGCTCAACAACTTTGAAGGAGCAAAATAAGAGTAGGCATTATGTCTAAGAGTGTCTTCATGAAAGGTACTGCTCCCGTTCCATGATGATGTAAACTTTCCACTCCCTGTAGGACACCATCTCTATGCACCATGATGAAAGATGAGAAGAATGGAGAGAGAGAAGAAGGGAAAGATATAGGAAGGAAAGTAGAAGGAAATGGAAATCTATGGAATATTATGCATGAAAGTTGAAGTTCGGTTATAGTCTAGGCCATTTTATCTAATAACCTAGTTCCCTATAACCATGGCTCTGATACCAATCTGTAACACCCCAACCGATGGCAGAATCATCGAGGTGCCACGTAGTGACGATTGTTCAAAAGCTCATGGTACTAAAATGTAAATATTTGATTATTGAATATTGTTTTACAACATGTGAAAATAAATTACAAGACAACAAAAATAGAGATAATTGATTTATTTAATCTAAGTCCAAAGTCCTATGTGAAGCGTCAAGCAGCTTATCCTGAAACATGCACGAAAATAAATTTTGTCAACATATGATGTTGGTGAGTACTACCTAGCTTTGTACATATAGTATAAGTTTGAAAAGTAGTACAATTCATGTGTCTAGCATCACCAAGGCATTATGTAAACACGCAAGTAACCAAACAAGACAAAGATCAAATGTAAAGTTGGTAAAATGAAATTGATAATGAGCACCCTAACACGTGTCAAGTCTAAAAGAGCACCATAACATAAGTTATGTCTAAATGAGCACCGTAACATAAGTTACGTCTATATGTAAAGAGCACCATAACATAAGTTATGTCTAGATGTATGATTTTGTATGTAAGCTACGTTCATGTTCAAACATAAGCACAAAGATAAACAAGACACGTATATGAATTGTAAATGAATAAAAATGTGTGTATAAATGAATATGAAAGTTTTGTATACTTGTGCATGAATCACCCTAAAAGTTGTAAAAGCGAAAAAGGGGATAAGTAATACTCACCTTAGCAAGGTGGTAAGTCTTGTGGAATTGAATAAGTATAATCCAACGTTGCCAAGTATCACCCTATGTATAAGGTAACAAATAAGTCTAATTCTATCTAGTCTATAAGTATTTTCTAGGGTTCCTAATTTGGAGATATGAAATTGTTTAATTAATAAATTAAACGTTTAATAAATAGTAGAAATTCGATAAATAAATGAACAAAAGTCTTTTTGTAAATTTTAGATTAAAGATGGTCACATCATAAAGTTTTAAGTGTGAAAATAATTTTTATAAAATTATTTTCTAAAAAAAAATAGAATATTTAATCTATTTATTTAAAATTGTCAAAATATAACTTTTGGTACAAATTGTATTTCTGTTCTAAATGAATAAAAATAATTTATATAAAATTTTGGTACAAAAATATTGAAAATTGAATTTATTATGATTTATTTATGATTAAAACTAACAAAAATTGATTAAAAATATTAAATAAATGATTTTTCAGAAATAAAAATCATTTTAGAAATGTTTAATGTTATATGAACCCAGAATAATTTTTGTGAGAATTTATATAATCGTTTTGATATTTTTATAGAATTTTATAATTATAATAGAATAAACTTGTAATATTTATTTAATATAATTAATAAGAGATTTTTGAAAATTTAAAAATTGGCTAATGAACTTTATCATAAGAATAACTAAAGATAATTTTTGTAGAATTTATAAAGCACTTTTAGTATTTAAAAAGTATTTTAAAGGATTACTAGTTAAAACATATATAAATGGAATGGTAAAAAAAATAATTTGCAGCTCATGGGGATCGAACCTGGGCCATAGGCCGGTTCATGTTCTGGAGCAAAGGAGGGTAACCAACTGGTCTACGAATCTGTTTGTGATGGATTCTGATTTGTGTTAAATTTAAATGATAATGTATCAGTGTCATCTTCCCCAAACTAGGCTAAGAACCCTAGATTCCTTAATAATTTTAAACACGCAATTACAGGTCAATTAACCATGGGGTTATTGATTGTAAGGGGCCGATTAACATAACCCGCCAAAAAAAATTAGACTTACAGTGAGATTATAGCATTCGAATGATAGGTCAAACGAAAAGTCAAACGATGAGCTTCTTGCAGATTATTATTAGGACTCAGTAAAAATTGAGAGTGGAGAGATAGATTTCGACACATAGAGGTTGTCAACCGAGGTTCAATTTATAATGATGTTGCATCTTTGGAAGTTTTCTGCGTTTGACTCGTCAATGGTCAAGGTCGCGTGAATCATGCTCATTTAGAGCTGGAATTTCGATCAGTAAACGTGTGGTGACGTGTTTGGTCAAAACCGAATCATCTAATCTAAGCATGGTTTCCATATTAGTCTCAATTAGATGGTCAAAGGTGGTGTTTGACAGATTTTTAATGTGGGTGATGGCTGGTCGCGTAATAGCTGAGGAAGGGGAAGGAGAAGTATGGGTTTAAGTGTGTATATATGTATATTGCTTGGATAATAAACGCATCATGGGCTGTAGCCCAGTTGGTTGTTGGCGTGTGTGTGTTCGAGTGGACCGCTCCAAGGCTCGGGTTCGAGTCTTGGGAGGCTTCTTTTTTTTTTTTTTTTTTTTTTTTTTTTTTTTTTTTTTTTTTTGAAAAGGTGGAGAGAAGGGGGTTTGGGCTGGTTATGTTGGGCTTCTGGATGGTTGGGCTCAATACTTGGGCTCCGAAAATTAGGATTAATAAGGGTGGGTTTGGTTTGGGTTTAAAGGTTATGGAAATGGTTATGGTTTTGGAGATAAGGTTTCTAAAAAATAAGTTTTATGGATTACATATATTTTTTTTACAACAAATAAAATGAATTAATATTATTATTATTATTATTATTATATACAAAAATAAAAATAGAATAAAAAGAAAAGTGACGGATGTCACAATGCAATAGATTGTTATCACTTAGAAACACCTATGGATTAGGTATTTTAAGTGATTAATCTTCTACAATAAAAGAAACTAGATGAACATGAATAAAACCGACACACACAATGAATAACATGATGATTCCATTTCTGATTTGATGATGAATAACCTTGGAATACACAGACAAGTACGCACCTATTCACGTGTGCTACAAAGATAATCCCAAAACCCCAACCCTAGAGCTGCACACACACTTAGCTTATATAGGCAGGCTCATGGGCCTGCTCACTTATCACAAGTGCGCAGGGCCCGTGTCACAAGTGCGCAGCCTAGGGTTTCTTTACTAAACTTTGTGTTAATTACATAATCAGCCCTCTAACTATCAAACTATACAACTGGCCATCAAAAGTCTATGATCTGGTAACTGTGGTCTCAATATAACCCAACAATACTCCCCCTAGACCACAGCTACCAGTTCTTCCATCTTCAATCAATCTCAATCTCGCTTTGATCCCCCTCAGCCTGTTCTGGGGGGTCTTGAATGTACAGCGCCACTGGATCTTCTTCAACCACTGGAGGAGCTTGAGTAGATTCTATTGAAGGTCTTTCCGGATCAGCTACAGTTGCAGGATCTTGTGTCTGTACCTCTAAAGTAGTCTCGGCTTCAGGTTGAGTAACTTCTGCAGTAGCAGCAACAGCGGCTTGGGCAGCTTTCTCCCTTTCTTCCTTTTCTTTATCTGCTGCATTGATCCTGTCGACTATATCAAGCAACTCCCTTTTCAGATTCATAGCCCGATCCACAGCCCTTCTAAATAACACCGCTTCTTCAAACAGGACATGCCCAACACCAACGTTGATTTGATTCGCAAAGAGTATATTCAGATCCGATAGATTAAAAGCAAAAACATCTACCGGATCCAGGATCCTTATAACCTCCGAATCGTCCTGCAGTTTGATGATTGCTTCACCAGTATTGCTATCGTAAAACCACTTCTTAAAGTCCCTCAGCATAACTGGAAGCTCAGATCGAAAAGGAACTCGTGTGACGACCTGAGGAGGGTCAATCACATATGTTATCATGCCTTGTCCTGTTGCTGGATGGATTCTTTTCTTGGAGATCCGCCTTCTTGGTTTCTGTGGCTTGAAGATTTGGAAATCAGTGTCACATTCTTTCCTTATAAACCACTCAAGCATGGACCCCGTGGTGTCGTGGGTGTGGTTGATGAATGGGGCCCTGCTAAGCTCCCTGATATCCCATCGAGGGAGAGACTTCAGTTCTTTTTGACCCTTGAAGTACTGTATCACTCCCCCTCTTCTCTTCACGGCAAACAACCTTTTCTCTTCATCATACTTCCAGGAGATAATCTTCTCCTTGTGAGCTTCCCTGGTGTGATGGATGTTTTGATGCAGGGCTGGAATGGTGATGGGCCTTCTAGGAAACCAAGTTGATCTTTCAGGATCCAACTTGTGCCCATCTGACGTCTCAATAAACAACCTCTTCGTCCATTCCCATCTCCACAAACCTATCTGGCATCTCATCTTCACTGATCTCGTCAACCTCACTTTCCTCAACAACTCTTTCTTTCTCTTTCTCTTCCTCCAGAAACTTCCCGAAATCAAAAACCTCATCAAATGTTGTGCTGGGAGAACCAGTCTGCTGTTGCCTCAATTCTTGGAACATGTCGAACATTTTCATCTGAACCTGATTCTGAAACTTAATCAGGTATCGTTGATCCTTGATGATTTTCTCCATGTTTCTGTTCTTGTGCTTGAGCTTCTTCACTTTCTTTCTCAGCTCTTGATTGTTGTGCACATCACTTTTCAGGGTACAGATTTCCCTGGCAGCCGTCTTTCCAACCTCTTTCACTAGCTTCTCATACAGTTCCTGATGCACCGGTTTGCGACGTGGTGCAGCAGGAGCTGAGGAGGATGGTTCAGCTGGCTGTTGAGCTGGAGCTTTAGGGGCTGGAGCAGCAGCTATGGAAGGCCCTGGTTGTTCTGGTTGTTCTGCCCCGAAGATGGATTCCAAGATCACTTGTTCCTCGATATCATCCTGAGTCATTACCTGAGGAATCTCAGACTGAGGCAACTGTTCTCTTCTTCTCTTTCTATCGGCCCTTTTTAACTCAGCAACTTGTTGAAGGGCTTCAGCAGTTTCAAGCTGTTCAGGTGTCAGTGTTTCTCTTCCTTCTTGTAATAAACCAGCTGGCCTCTTCCTTTTGCTGGGCTTTGATGGAGCAGTTTCAGTAGCTACTCTTTTGCCCCTGGCCTTCTCTAGATCAATCTCTTCAGCAGTCGGCTGGGCTGAAGATGGAGCAGGGTCAGATGATCCAGGTGCAGAAGCAGCAGTGGATTGTTGACGAGATTCTGTAACATCTAACCTTCTCTTCCTGATCTTGTTGTACAGCTCCATGACCACAGGATATCGCTGGGCTGCATACATATTCTCCAGCATGGGTTCCCAGTCAGGCGTGTTGCACTCAGTAAAGAATCATGCACCTTTGGTGAAATTGTATTGATCACCAAGGGGCAGATTCTTGTGTTGTGCGTTGATCATCATCTGCACGAACCTTGGGTACATAACCCATTTGCCTAACCCAGCTTCAGCATTCTTTACCATGTAATCAAAGATCATGCCCGACAAGTTGAAGGCTTCATTCTTGCAAATCTTTATCATTGCGGTCGACCATTCAGTGCTGAGCGCGTTGTAGCCTCCTTTTCTATGACACATAGACATAATGAATACGTGACTGATTAGTCTCCAGTCTCTTGTCAGCTGGCTTTTCTTGATATCGCCTCTCTTGTCAAAATCTCCCTTGTAACCGAAATTCTTGAACTGTTGGTGAATATCTGCTTTGGGCATAAATCTGACAATTCCTGGCTGATCTTGAAGTCTCAGCATGTTCCGAACGGTATCTTCAGTGATGACTACAACCTTGTTTCTGACTGTAGCGTTGATTCGCTTGACTCTTCCAGCAGTTTCAACTCAAGCAGACCTCCAGAAGTCTTCAATGTGAGAACAGTAAACTGGTACAATGTGCTGCACAGCGTATCCGACTTTGCTGCGTCTGATCCAGGTCACAACGTCTTTAAACTTGACATCATCGGTCTCAAGATTCATCGGCTGATTGTGCATTCCTCTCGGATCCCATTCGAGTGCCATCTGTTTAAACCAAGAGCACGAAAAGCCAATTAGATCTCTTGAATACGAATCGATGACCAAAGACTGACCTTAGACTTAAACTTTGACGGACAACGTACTTAGACTTAGATTTTATTATTATTATTTTTTTTTAAGTTTTGTATTTTTAACAGTCATAAGATTGAGGTTTGATGGATTTGTTTCATCAGTGTCCATGATACGTTTGATTTTCAGTTTTAAGATTATTAACGTCCGGGTTTAAGTACGCAGTCCGTTCAAGTGTCTCAATGGTCAAGATGAATGTCACATTTTGTTTAAAGTTCAAGTGCGCAGGTTTTTAAGTGCGCAGTCCAAATCAGCAGCTTATGAGCCAAGTGCTTAGTCAAATACTCACACTCTTGACTGAGCACTTAGGTTAGTACGCAGGCCTTAGTCAAGAACTTAAGTGCGCAGGTCAGTGATGATTTGGGCATGGTAACCCTTAGTCAAAACAGTCAAGTCTGCGTACTAGATAAGTACGCAGACACTTAAACCTTCGTTTAAGATTTTAAGTTCACACTCAAGTACGCAGGGCATTAGGGTTTTCAGAGTATGAGTAGGGATGAGACAAGTGCACAGTCTCTATGAGACAAGTGCGCAAAGTTCATCCCTAAGTTCGCAACATTCATATCTTCAAACCCATTCTTCAAAAAACTCAACAAAGACCCGACTGATTTCTATTAAAACCATGATCAATTCTCCAGTAATCACAACCAAGAAGCAATCAATACAAAACAAAATACCTTAATCAGTATCAAGAATCACAAAGAAATGATGTGAACAGAAAATTTTGGGATGCAAGGTGATTAATGGATGCTAATTGTGATTAAGATTTGAATGTTTGATGATGAACGGTGAGGATGAGGTGAGGATGAACAGGTATGGTAAAGTGAATTAGGGTTAAAGAAGATAAAATATGTTAAAAAAAATTAACTGAGAATATATACAGTGACCAAGTGGGCCTACGCACTTGAGTCAAGTGCGCAGGGCCCAATTAAGTACGCATGGCTCATAATTTGGCCCAATAAGAGTTTAAAGGCCCAAATTCATTTTAGTATGTGGGGTTTTACCAGATCTCACCTTCTGCATTTAAGATCATACTAACCATACCTGCCAGAACCCGTTTCAACTTCCCGTTGGATAGCTGCAGCCTAAGAACAATTGTCGGTATGCTTGTCCACTTAAATCCATGCCTTTTCTCTTTCAACATGTGTTTGGTGATGCTGTTTATCATGTTCTTCGGTAATATTGACGAAAATTTTATGGACCCCACAGTGTGCTAGGTATTGGCCTACCAATCCTCATGGTTTATTGAAAAATAATGATGAGAGCTTCAGGTCTATGTTACCATAAGCAAAGAAGATGATCATTATCTTGATCAGATGATGAGAGCTTCAGGTCTATGTTACCATATGCAGAGAAGATGATCATCTGATCGTTTGGTGAGCTATCTAGATATGTTTGCACGTCACTAACATTGCGTGTCTTTTGCTGCTCAGTTTCAAAAATTTTCTTAGTCCCGCATTGGTAGCTTGCACTCTTAGGTGTCTTTTGATTTACCTATGCACAAAATTTTCTGTGTCTTTTAATTTCTCAACCTATGTATGAACGGACTCAGCTTGTGCAGACCTATAGCACAGTGGGAATCCAGCTTTCCGTGTAGATCTTCATTGTTAATCACCTATTAGCAGTTTACTTGATTCCAGGCTGAATCTACCGACACATCGTTGCTTGAGGCCACAACATCCTCTGGGTCCTATTCACATGCTGACGAGATATGATTAGTTCCTATCATTTCCTAAAGTAATTTTGCATTAGGGATGGACTAGTTTTACTTTCTCCCCCAAAAATCTTGTTTTAAGTGAAAAGAAGATTTTTTTTTTTTTTTTAAATTATGCACAAGTAAAGTTTTTTTTTAATTAATTACTCAAAATTTATCATCTCAAGCCATGTAACCAACTGATGAAAACGGGTTTTGTCAAAAGCTTTTGTGAAGATATCTGCCTTTTGATCAGCAGTATCTATTGGCAACACCTGTATATATCCTTTGTCGTGAACATCGCGAATGGAGTGAATCCGAATTTCAATATGTTTGGTTTTAGAATGATCAATTGGATTCTTCACAATGTCACGACAGGCATCATTATCAATAAAAATAGGTGTATGCATGACGTTCAAACCGTAGTCCAAAAGCTGATTTTGGATCCATAACACCTGACAACAACAACTGGATACAGCTGTGTATTCAGCTTGAGCAGTGGAGATGGACACTGTAGTCTGCTTCTTGCTCTGCCAAGACACTAGCCTGTTGCCCAGAAATTGACAACCACTAGAGACAGATTTTCTGTCAATCCTACAACCTGCATGATCACTATCAGAGTAAGCGATTAAATCAAAATTATCACTCTTAAGATACCATAAACCAAGTTTTGGTGTTCCTTTGAGGTAGCGGAAGACTCTTTTTACTGCAGTTTCATGCGATTGCTTGGGATTGGACTGAAAACAAGCGCAGCATCCAACTGCCCACATGATATCTGGTCTGCTAGCTGTTAGATACATCAGCGAGCCAATCATTGATCGATAAGTGTGAGGATTCACTAAAAGGCCTTGAAGATCTGGTACAAGTGTTGTTTGGGCCGCAAAAGGAGTATTGGACGGCTTGCAGTCGGTCATGTTGTATTTTGCCAGAATGTCTCTTGTATACTTGGCTTGATGGATGAGAATTCTGTCTTCTTTCTGCTGAACTTCCAAGCCTAAGAAAAACGATAATTCTCCCATCATGCTCATTTCAAATTGAGACTTCATAATGCTTTCAAATTCCCTGCACAAATTTTCATCAGTGGAGCCAAAGATAATATCGTCAACATAAATTTGAACAAGGATAGAATGTTTGTTGACTTCTTTGGTGAACAGAGTCATGTCAATCTTCCCTCTGGTGTACCCATTCTGCAGCAAGTATGAAGATAAGGTCTCATACCAAGCTCGAGGAGCTTGATGAAGTCCATAAAGAGCCTTATCCAATTTGTAGTACTTGTTGGGATGATGAGGGTCTTCAAAGCCCGGGGGTTGACAGACGTAGACTTCTTCCTTGATCTTCCCGTACAGGAATGCACTCTTCACATCCATTTGAATGACTTTGAAGTTCTTGTATGAGGCGTATGCCAGGAAGATACGGATGGCTTCAAGTCGAGCAACTGGAGCGAACACTTCCTTATAATCGATACCTTCCTGCTGACGAAAGCCCTGAACTACCAGACAAGCCTTGTTCTTGATCACCACACCTCTTTCATCCATTTTGTTGCGAAACACCCATCTTGTTCCGATAGGATACTTCCCTTCAGGTAGATCCACAAGTTCCCTTGAGCTTTCTAAACTGATACAGCTCATCCTGCATGGCTTCAACCCAACTTGCATCTCTGACAGCATCTTCAATGTTGAAGGGTACCGTCTGAGATAAGAAGGCTGATAGTGCAATATTAAGTTTATCTGCCTGATTCCTAGTGAGAACACCCTTAGAGATTGGTCCAATGATGTTCTACACAGGATGATTCTTAGATGACTTAAATCCCATGTTTGGTTCTTCTTGAATTTGGGAAGGCAGATTAGAAAGGTGATCTACAAGAATTGATGAGTTGGATGGATCATTTGCAGACTGTTGTGCTGAAGATGTTTCTTCTGAAGCTGGAGTACATTCAGGAGATGTAGTAGTTTCAACAGTTGCATCACCATTTGTGGACTGAAGAGGAACACTTGGATCAGCTACGAGTGGAGAAAATCGGGTGGTGAAAGGTGCAGCATCGTCTTCGGAAGAGTAAAGAGTATCTTCAAGAGGAGAAGGATCGGCTGCTTGATTTTCAGATGATTGTTCTTCAATGATACTGAAATTGTTGAAAACAACATCCACGTCAAAGAACCAGTCAAGACCCGCTCCTGTGTTAGTAGAGTTGGATTCCTGCCAATCAACATAGAAAGATTAGAGAACCATTTTGGTTCGTTTGTTGTACACTCTATAAGCCTTTTGACTGGAAGAGTATCCAACAAAGAAGCACTCATCTCCAACTGCATCAAACTTCATTATGTTCTCGTAGTTGTTAAGCAGCGTACATGAGCATCCAAACGGCCTGAAGTAGTCAATCAGAGGTTTTCTTTTAAACAGCAATTCATAACCTGTTTTCCCACGCGTCTTTACAATTAAGACTCTGTTAAGAATATAACAGGCGGTATTCACAGCTTCAGCCCAGTAGATGATCGGCAATTTGGAGTCGATTAGCATGGTTCTGGCCGCTTCAATAAGTGTACGATTCTTCCTTTCATCAACTCCATTCTGTTGAGGAGTTCTCGTAGCACTGTACTTCATGAATTCCTTTGTTGTTGCAGAAAGTCACGAAGCTTTGATTTTTGAATTCAGTTCCGTGATCGCTTCTGATTGATCTAACTTTTGTCTTCACTATGTTCTCAATGAGAGGAACAAACAGCATCAATATCTCGGCAGCTTCACTTTTGTATTCTAAGAAGTACACCCATGTAAAGCGAGAAAATCATCTGTTATCACCAAACAATAAGACTTTTTAGCTAAACTTTTAACACTGACAGGACCGAAAAGATCCATATGCAATAGTTGAAGAGGCGAGTCTATAGAGTTCACTGTTTTGGACTTGTGCGATTTCTTGTGTTGTTTTCCTTTGGCACATGCTAAACATTTTTCAGAAAAAGGGAATTCCTTTGAAGGAAGACCTCTGACAAGATTTAGTTTTGAAAGCTTGTTAATGTTTTTGAAGTTAACATGTCCTAATCGCCTGTGCCATAACAGTGACTCTGACTCGGATGCTTTAGAAAGTAAGCATGTCATTTGACATTCTGATTTAGCATCTCTCATATTTATCACATATGTGTTATTTTGTCTAGGAGCTTTTAGCATGATCATATTGGTGGGCGGAATGAATCCAGGTTTCAGAAAGATGCACTCCATGTCATTGAATAACACATATATTCCTTTGTCGCAGACTTGTGACACGCTCAACAGATTGTAGCACAATTCTGGGACATAATTCACATCTTCTAACGTCAGTGCGTCAGAGACCACATCTCCTATTCCTACAATCTTTCCGCCTTTTTCATTTCTGGCGAAGGCAACAAACTCTCCATCAATAAATCTATAGTTCTTGAGAAGTTCCTTTAGACCAGTCATGTGTCTAGAAGCCCCGATATCAACATGCCATAGATATCTCATCAGTGCTATCAGCCATTTCTGTAACTTATTCTGAAATACAAAAGAAAAACACAAGAAATACACATATAAATACAAGAGACTCTATGTACAATCACGACTCAAACCTTTACTTAGTTGACTTTGGGAATCCAGGTTTGGTTTAATTTTGATCTATCGTGATTTTCACCCAAAACTGACTCTTGTCTTTTCAAAATTTGTGTGGTTTTATCAAAGATTTTTACTGTTTCTTGAAGGTTTTTAATCTGATCAGAAAGACAGTTTAGTGCTTTGACATCACTGAATTTTAAATGACATGTTTTGACCACATGACCCTCATTTCCACATCTAAAGCATTTTGAGTGCTTTGGCTTGATCATTGGAGAGGGTCTGGATGATGATGGTTGTGATGCTCTTCTCTTGATCTTGCTTGAGCATGAGTTTCACTGGAACATGGTTCATCAATGTTGTTGTTGCTTGATTTCTCATTTGTGTTGCAGTTTGGCTCGCTAATGTCACTTTTTGTATCACTCTGTGATTCTTCAGGAATTATGTTATCTGTTTCACTTTGTGATTCTTCAGAACATGACATATCTGTTGATGATGGAGTAAACTCTGGAATTTCTTCAGTAAGAAATTTCCAAACCTGTTTCTTTTTAATTCTGGTACAAACGGAGATGGTCTATATACATTTTCATTATCAGAGAATGCATCATTAAGATCAACACAAACTGGCATAACATTGTCAAAACAAATATCTGAGCGTTTGATAGGATTCTTCCTATCATCAGGGTCCACAACGCCCTATAAATTAAGTTTAGAAGTTAATGTAGTACAGTCATCCGACCTAGATAAACTATTACAGTTATCCATCCTAGATAAACTATTACAATCATCCAGTTTAGTTAAGTTATTACATTCATCCGAATTCAAAATAGTTTTAGACTTGTCATGACTCCAGATTAACCAATTCACTGTAGAGTAATTGGCACCTGGGTGACCTAACCCCATCGTTTGTCCACCACAACTCTCATCATCGTCCACCTGATCCTGTTGGGTCATATCTGCACTGCTTTTATTTATATTAAAGTTTGACTCAGATTTGACACATTCTTTTTCAAAAAGATCATTTTTTGGATGTGGTTTTGGAATGGGTATATATTCACTTTTGCTCAAAGGTAAAAATAGAGATTTTACAAGTCCCTTTTTATCCTTATACCCAATTCCATCTTTGACGAATGATTTCCTTGAACAATCAAGGATATCTGTATGAGCATGCTTGCTTACATTCCATTTGTCCACAACAATTTGGAGATGATTTGTTTCATTTCTAGATATTTCTAGTTTTTCTGTTAAGTCATTTATTAAAAAATCTTTTCTGAGAACAAATTCTTTTAGAGTTTGCATTTCAGCTATTGTTGCATTTAACTTTCGCTGATATGCTAACTCATTTTCTTTCATTTCAGAGTTGATTTTTCGGATGTCATCCATTTCTCTTAAAATTTTCCTATTGTGGGACAATCAGTAAGCAACAGCTGTAACACACCTTGGTGAGCACAGCTTTGATTTTATTTCAAGCGGAATACTTACCAGATCTCTCTCCTCAACTTTCTTCTGCACGCTCTGCGGTTGTTGATCAGCTTTTCTTGTGGAAGTCTTCTCAACAACTAAAGCTTCCTCGGTAGCAACCTCCTTTCCCTTGTCCTCATTCAGCACACCTTTTAGACCAGCATTCTCCATCCTTTCTCCTTTTGGCATCTCCGCTGATGACCCCTCCAAAGAGCTCACACCAAGTGTTGATTTTGTGCAGATCTTTGCCATCAGTGCCTTGTTCACTTCAGCCTCAGCCACAGCAACTTCCTCTCCCCAGTCAAAATCTTGAACCACCAGTGCCTTCTACTGATTGGCTTCGCTTCCATCCGTGATTGCCACCATCCTCTTTGCCGGTTTAATTTCGCTTCCATTGTAGCACCAGATTTTTGACTTATCAAAGCCAGCCTTTCCCATTCCAACCCTTCGGCCTGTTCTGTCCTGAAACCTCTTCACCCTTAGAGTAATCATGGCCATTTGCCATTTTAGGTCCATCTCCTCCATATCATCTGGATCCACTTGATACATATCTTCCAGACTCATCATATCATTCTTCAGGTCACCTGTCTTCAATGCTTCAAAGCTGGTCATGAAAGTGTTGAAGAGTTCAACATGTTCATTAGCAAGCTTTGTTTGTTGTGGGTTGAGAGTCCTAGCCACTGGGTCAGAGTATGGAACGGTCTTTCCTGAACTGGAGCTACCACCACCCATTCCATCAACATACACATGAGACGAGCTTGAACCCATGTTACCCACTGGGGTCATTAATGCCAAATTTTTCATTGCAGTGCTGGGTACGACCTTCGGATTGGTCTGGTTCATCTCTCTCTTCATGATGTCCATCTCAAACGACTTCAGGGTGTTGATAAGGTCAGCCAAGGTAGACTGGGCGTCTAGATATTCTTTCCTGATCAACATACACTGGATGCTCCATTCTTTTGGCAGGGAGTCTAGCAGCTTCTTGATTGAATTTCGGTTGTTAACAGGAATTCCCGCCTTCTTCATCTTGGTCAACATACTCATGAATCTTTCGATATGTGAGCTCAAGCTTTCCCCACGAATGCTACTGAACATGTCATATTCTTTCTGCACCATGTCTTGCTTATACTGGCGCATCTCTTCATTCCCTTCATAGTACTCATTTAACGCAAACCACAAATCGTGCGCAGTGCCATACTCCTCAAACATGTTATAAACATCCTTTGATAAGGCCATGGTAAGGGCACCATAAGCCTTATGATCTCTCTAGAGTAGCTGTTTATCGACATCAGTGTAAGTGGTTGGATCAGGGTTAAACTCTTCTCCTGTGGCAGTGAATGTGTGGGCCCAACTGGATAGAATTCCATTGGGTGAAGTCCGTGACATAGAAGAATGATCTCATTCTGTTCTTCCAAGTTCCATAGTCTTCAACACCTTTTAACTTAGGAACTCTAGTTGTGGTTCCGGTTTCAAGTTCTTGTTGGGTGATAGGATTTACTGTTGAGTGGTTATCGTTACCGGCCATGATTTAAGTGAATTTTAAGAGTTTTGTTTATTAGATTTTAGTTAACAGTCCAGAAAAGTTTGTCCAGTCCTTAAGTACACAGCTAAGTTCGCAGCTAAGTTCGCAGCAGCCTGTAAGAATGTAAACAGCCTTATCAAGATGTAGTCTTTTGATAAGTACGCAGTCCGGAAGTACACGTGTAGCTGTGTTTCTTGATATGTGCGCAGATAAGTCAACACTTGGGCATGGTAAGTGCTCAGTCTTGACTGATCAGTCTGCGCACTAAATGAAGTACGCAGACACTTAAACTCTCGTTTAAGATTTAAGTGCGCAGAAACCCTAGCCAAGTACTCAACATCACACTTTTCAATAAGTACGCAAAAAAACAAGGATTCTGTTTAAGTGCGCAGAAACCCTAGTTAAGTACTCAAGACGATTAAAAACAATAAGTACGCACAAGCTTGTTTGCGTACTAAAACCAGAGATTTAAGTACTCAACAATCACAAGTATGCAATATATGTGCTAAGTACTCAAACCAAGAAACAAATGCTCAATGTATGAGATAAGTGCGCACAATGTATGAAATAAGTGCGCAAAACAGGCTGTGAAAAACACAAAAACTCAGCTGAATTCTTTCCAAAACATTTTCATTTCATTCAGAAGTGCTTGGATGGAATTTCTACCTAAAATGACATACTATTAACCTTCAGAAACACAATTTCCACGAAATTTGAAGCCAAAATATAAGAAAAACACCTAAATTTAAAAGTTCATAAAGAAAATAATCTTGACAATAAAAACTAACAAGATGAGGGTTTTGGTATCTTAAAGTAGATACAATCTAGAGCACAGAGGCTCTGATAACAAATTGAAGGATCGATTTCGAGCTAAAATTCTGATTTTAAAGATTAAATAGAGATGAACACACACTAAATATTCAATAAAACCCACTAATAACTTGCATAAGATGAATAACAATGATAGCCCCCAAATTACTAGAATGTGTGTTGCTTCAAAACCCTAACCTAGCATTCTATTTATAGCCCAACCATAATTAGGCTAATTACACTTAGGTCCCTAGGGTTAATAAATTACTAAGACACCCACTAAACAAGAAAACTATTTTTTAAAGAAATAAATATATTTTGTCTAAACAAAATATATTTATTATCCATAGTGCATTTCTTGATCATAACTTGAGCTTCACTCGTCGATCTATTATGTGGATATCTCGAGTCGCCTTACGTGTTGACTGCGACTCGTTCGACTTTGACTTTTGTTGGTCGAACATTGACTTGTTGACTTTGACTTTGTTGATAACATTAGACTACCAATTTTAGACCCAACAAATAGTGTCGTTGCAATCTTCATAAAAAAAATCAGTTGTTAAATACTTTAAGTTTGAAGACTTATTCAAGTTGTTGGTGTTGGTCTGGTGGTTGGGGTGGTTTTGTTACAGCTGGGCTGCCCGGGTTCGAATCTTTGTGCCCCGGTTTTGGTTTTTATTTTTATTTTTTTACCTAGCTTTGTAATTATAGAAATTTTTAAAGGTAATATGGTCATTTCGGTGCTTGCCACGTTTTCTATTTCCCTTTCCTTCTTACACGTAACTGTCCACCTTCCTAAACACAATCATAACTGAATGCATTCTCTCTTCTATTTCTTTGTTACACACGCACGCAGATATCTCTCTCTCTCTCTCTCTCTCTCTCTCTATTTCTATACAATACGACGGGTGGTTAGGGGTGTGATTGGGGTTCGTCATGAGGGTGGTTTGGGATCTCAATCGACGGTCACGAAGAACAGACGGTCATGAAGATGAACATGCGTCGTTTTTAGGGTTTCGATGATGGTGGGTTTGATGGTGGTGTTCGTGGGTGTGGATGGTGGGGTTCGGTGATGTGGTTGTACACGGTGGTTGTTCGTGTTGATGGTGGTGGGTTCAATGACAGGTTAGGGCTCGATAATGCGGCTGGTTGTTCGTGTTGACGGTGGTGGGTTCAATGAACAGTTCACAATGGTGGTTTAATGATGATGGTGAACAACGAAGATCAACAAATGGTTTTTGCCAGGGTTGTGATAGTGGTTGTAGGCCTGTAAACGAACCAAACGAACATGAACACAGGCGTGTTCATTTAACTTTAACCGAACACGAACACGAACACATAATCGAACACATTTTTGTGTTCGTGTTCGTTCATTAAGAAATTTGTCGTGTTCGTGTTCGTTTATGTTCATTCATTTAAAACTTAAACGAACAGTTCATGAACATAAACGAACACAAATGATCAGTATAAAAGAACACAAATGAACATAAACGAACAAATGCAGATAAGTGTTGCTTTAGCCAGTAACAATCAATGGTGGATGGCATATGCCTAACTTCTAATCGTGGTAAATGGTCAAACCCACAAAGCTATAGAGAAAAAAATGATAAGAGGAGGTGGGTCATACTTGCGGCGCTGTGGATGCTGGAGAGTGGTGACCGGGCTGTGGAGGCTGGAGACAAGGTTGTGGAGGCTGGAGGTAGGATTTTGGAGGTGGTCGACTGGAATTGGAAGAAGGTAGGGCTGTCATGAAGTGTAGAGAAGAAGGGATGTGAGGCTGTGAAGTGTGGAGAGGGCTGACAAGTGATATGTTTAGAATGTTAGGGTTAAGGTTAAGTTTTTAGAAATATGAATTAAGGTTACTTAACAAAAGAAAATAAATAATAAAAATAAAGTTAAGTTTAATTAAACGAACAAAAATAAACGAACGAACATAAATGAACGAACACAACGTGTGTTCATGTTCGTTCATTTAATTAAATGAACAAAAAAATTGTGTTCGTGTTCGTTCATTTATTTAAATAAACGAACATAAATGAACTTCCCGCCGAACAGTTCATGAACGTTCGGTTCATTTACAGGCCTAGGTGGTTGGCTGAATGACGTGTTATGTGGCTGCGGATGAAGGGTTTGGATCATGTGTCTGGAAATGGTGGTGACATAAATTTTGAAAGGCAATCTATGTATCTTAGATCAATGTAATGATCATCGGGTGATACTCTATTTGAATGATTGTGATTGTGGGGAAGGTAATCTATGTATCTTAGATCAATGTAATGATCATCGGGTGATACCCTATTTGAATGATTGTGATTGTGGGGAGAAACATTGTTTTCCGAATGTAGTATTGAAGGTTAAAAATCATTTGCGGAAAGTCAAGCTCAAGGATGTAGCTGTGGAATTTCTTATAGAGTTTCTTGACACCTAATATTCTAGCGAGAGAGAGATAGAGCTAGAGAGAGATGTCTCTGTGTGTGTGTGAGTGAGAGAGAGAGAAAGAGATTAAATAAAGTACCTTGACTACTAATCATTTGCGGAAAGTCAAACTCAAAATGAAGCTGGTATGTTTACACTATGATTCTATCTTAAGTTATTTTAAAATTTGGCTGAAGATTTCTTTTGTCTTGAATGTATACCAATGCTTCCTCTCTTTCACATTGTAGGCTGTTTTACGTATAACCAACTACTAATTTTGACATACCATCCATTGCACATCAATGAGTTAAAATGCATTTTGAGTTTGATATGGCTCGGGTGCTTAAAGTTCAAGAACAAAAGGGTATTTTTTTTCTTTATAATCTTCTTTAGTGTTTATGTTGTTTAGATGATATTTGCCTTACATGAATTAGGGTATTTTTTATCTTAATACGAGTAGGTTGTAAAGCCATGGCGTTTCAAGGAAAACGGCTAATTTGTGCTATTGTCTTAGGTCAGCATTTTTTAAGAAAATGCATGATATTAATGGTCCACGTTTGGCTATCAACAAAGGGTATGGGTAGTGCATCACTTTAGCTATGCGTTTAGGTTTCAAAGCGTTATTGCTAAATTTTTTAAAATCTGGGTATTATTTTTACGGTGTTTCTTTTTCTTTCCTTTTTTTTTTTTGTGTTTAAAAGTCACATTCTAAATTTGGATCCTTCTCTAACAGTGTCATAAACATGTTGCATTCATACATCCTACCGAGTCGAGGTTAGTCTACTGCATATTTAACAAAATTAGCACTTGTTTTATAGTGTTCTTTCATTAGTTTATCTATTTCTTCCTTACCCAGCTCTACAGCCATAAGGCGTTTTGGCTCCGCCGTGACATTTTGCCACACCCTCAAATTCCACATGCGGGGTTTTACCGCGAGGCGCGTGACACACCAGGATCTCAGTCAACGATCACAATAAACATACAACAAACATGCATTCATATATATTTTTAAAACCAAAATATCATGCTTTGAGCCGTAAACCAGCAGCGGAAGCATTTCTTGTTTACAACCAAAAGACATATTATAGTTTACAAAACATTGTTTAATATGCTTCAAAATATTAGACGCTGTGCATGACTTCGTGCGCCTAGCCCATTGACTGCTACCTTAGCGACCTGAGAAAACATGCCAAAAATGTCAACATATAATGCTGGTGAGTTCACAGGTTTTCTTTTATAAAAGAGTTGTTACAAGTTTGAAAAGATCATATCTGTTACTACTAGGTTATAAGTACGTTAGCTAGACGTTAAGTGTTTGTTTACTACTACAGTTGGGAACCCATTACTATACGTGTGTAAGTTGTTGAAGCTTGCCCAGACGTTTTGGCTATAACCGATGCCTCGGCGAGCCAGTAATAAGAGACAATATGCACCCGCCCGGCCCAGCCGTCGAGTGGGGTTTGTGAGGCCCAATAGATCTATCCACATTTCCCCCGTTGTACATCCCCGCACATTCATGGTTTCCCCCTGGGACTTTCCATAAAAGCCGTATAGTATTTGTAAAGTAACCATAGTATAACATGACCTTTAGTAAGTAAGTATGTAGCATGTTTCTCCCCCGAAAGTAAAACAGTAAAAGTGGGGCTGTGACACTCACCTTAGATTGCGTTACTTTATAACAGTTAAGTAATTATGCTATGATAGCCCCAAATAGCGGCGACCTATCATAAGATGTGTATAAGTATCCGGACTAATAACCCACAGGTTAACTAGTCCCCGAATGTCCAGACCATAACCATAGACGTTTGAAAACACCTTTGACTGTTAAACCGACCGTACCAGACAAGACCCGACATCCCATTGGTGACCCGACATCCCACGTGTTAGACAAATACAAGACATCATGCAACATATGCAATTAAACACTTAATACGCGCAAGAGTTCACCTAGTCTAGCATAACATTCAATTAACGCATAAACAGGTCCGAACACGTGTTACTAAGCCATTGGGTGTATCCCGGGGTTCCTATCATGTTCCTAGGTGTCAAATGATGTTCCGGGATGTCAAAATACGCTTACGACAGCAGTACACGCGATTAGGAATCTTACATGCAATTAGGAAAAGTCAACTGGTGAATAGGAGATAGTCAACTGGCGAGTAGGGGCTACTCGCCTGATGTATCAGGCGAATAGGCTGTAATCGCCTGATACATCAGGCGATTAGAGTTCTATTCGCCTATGGCACTGCTGTCGCGCATTTTCGCGCGTTAAACCTTCCAAATCAGATCCGAAACATGTAAAAACACCCAACATCAAACCTAAGCCATTTACCAACCCATTCTAAGCAAAAACCCCCCAATTTATCTCTGCTCTAACGGCCTCGGTGCGATTATTTCCTAAAATGGCAAAGTACTAGGTTTCATTAACTATGAAATCTTTCCTTAAATGGTAAAGATCAGATTACACCTCCTACAACTTGCACATCATCATCCCTATGTTACAACATCATTCTAGCATGATTCCTAACAATAAACAAGCAATGAATCATATCATAACATCCTAATTCTTCAAGAATCACCCAAATGGGTCAAAATGCATACTTTCATCTAAACATTATAACACTAGCTTAAACTCATAGATAATCATCCTAACAACTCCTACACATCAGAAGTACATCAAATTCATGGAAACATTCATGTTATAATCACCAAAAATCATCATATGCATCAATACTTCACATATAGCAAGTATTATGGTGTAGACTTGTTTTAAAACTCATATCCAAGGTTTTTAAAGACACATTCTTAGCAAAACAAGGTCTGGACTTTTGGGGAACCAAAACAATAATATTACAAAGGTTTGGGATGAAGAACACACCTTGGATTTTATCAAAGAAAGGTGTGTAAGCTTGGAAATGGTGAGTTTTGAAGCAAAACATGTTCCAGAGGTGTTTTAAGGTGTGTGGGAGGCTTAGGATCAGTTAGGGTTGCACAAATGGTGTTTGGGGTGTCAATGGTTGTATTTATAGGTGTTTTGACTCGTGCACATCAGATCAGGCGAGTAGGGAATCAGTACAGGCGATTAGAGCCTCTAATCGCTTATATACTGGCGATTAGAAGCCCTAATCGCCAGTAATCATTCCTATTCGCCTATATAAGTGGCGATTAGGAGCCTTCCTGGTTCCTAATCGCGTGTTTGGTTCCAGGATGAGTTTTTGGCGCGTTAAACACTATTTTAACACATATAAACATGTATTCACATACCGACAAGTCACATAATGATTACAAACACATAATGCACGATAACTAACACGTTTACATCTGTTCACCAATTCTCGGGACTCTAGACTTGCGTGTGTGCGTTAAACCCGGCGATTCCACGAATCACCAATCCTTGTACACATGGTTATGGACCGACTCCCGATGATCCCGCGGTTCCTCGTAATGACTCCCCATGATTCCCAGAATCATCGTAACGACTCGACTGACCTAGTTAAGTACGTAATATGCATGACTCGCTAAGGTAGACTTACTAGTTTAGTCAATGTTACTAACCTAAGTTTTGCCGGGTGTCACATCATCCCCCTGTTGAAAGAATTTTCGTCCCGAAAATTGTTCAAGGCCAAAAAGGAAGAGACGAAAGAAAAGAAAAATTTTCCGGTTGCCACATCATCCCCCTGTTGAAAGGAATCTCGACCCGAGATTCATTCAGCTTCAGCAGAGACATGTCTTGATTCGAACGCGCGCTTAGGAAATAAATGGGGATACTTGGCCTTCATCTGATCTTCCCGTTCCCACGTGAACTCCGGTCCACGATTTGAGTTCCAACGAACTTTAACAATGCGGATTTTACTCCGATGAAGGCTACGGATCTTATAATCGAGAATCTCAACCGGTTCTTCCACAATACGCAGACGATCATCCACCTTGATCTCTTCGAGAGGAACAACCAAAGATTCATCCGCTAGACACTTCTTGAGATTAGAGACATGGAAGACATTATGAACATTACTGAGTTCAGCTGGCAGATCAAGCCTGTATGCAACCGGTCCAATCCGTTCCAGAATTGCGAACGGTCCCACAAACCAAGGATTCAATTTGCCCCGCTTCCCAAAACGTATAACGCCCTTCCACGGAGATACCTTCAATAAAACCCTGTCGCCAACCTCAAACTCTAAAGGCTTGTGACGACGATCGGCATAGCTCTTTTGACGATCCCGAGCTGCTGCATGCGGTTACGGATTTGTACGATCTTCTCGGAAGTCTCATACACAAGTTCCGAGCCGGTGAGTTGACTCTCACCCACCTCAACCCAACAAAGAGGAGACCGGCATTTCCGTCTGTAAAGAGCCTCGAACGGAGCCGCCTTGATGCTAGAATGGTAGCTATTGTTGTAGGAGAATTCCACCAACGCTAGATGACTCTCCTACCCCTTGCCAAAATCGATCACACACGCTCGAAGCATGTCTTCTAGTGTTTGGATTGTCCGCTCACTTTGACCGTCAGTTTGCGGATGATAAGTTGTGCTTATGTCTAACTAAGTACCCAGAGCCTTATGCAAGGACTTCCAGAAGTTATAGGCCAACTGAGAATCACGATCAGAAATAATAGAGACAGGCACCCCGTGCCGAGAAACCACTTCCTTAAGATATAAACGTGCCAGACGCTCAAGGCCATCGGTTTCCTTGATAGCGAGGAAGTGTGCAGACTTTGTCAACCTATCGACAATCACCCAGATCATGTCACAACCACTGGGCGATTTCGGGAGTTTGGTCACAAAGTCCATCGTAATCCGCTCCCACTTCCACTCGGGAATTTCAGGCTGTTGCAGAAGGCTGGACGGCTTTTGATACTCAACCTTGACCTTGGCACATGTCAAGAACTTGCTCACATACGAAGCTACATCCGCCTTCATGTTCGGCCACCAATAAAGTATCTTTAAGTCTTGATACATCTTATCGGAGCCAGGGTGAATAGAGTACCGGGACTTGTGAGCTTCATCTAGAACGAGCTCCTGCAAGCCCCCAAATAAAGGGACCCAAATACGTTCAGCGAAATAATGTAGGCCATCGGATCTGAGCTCAAGGTGACTATTAGCACCATGCATGGTTTCAGCTTTAAGGTTTTCCTCCTTCAAAGCTTCTTGTTGCGCCGAACGGATTCGGTCAGGTAAACCGGAATGGATAGTGAGCTGAAGAGCTCGAACACGACGAGGTTTAGCGGATTCCTTCTTGCTCAAGGCGTCTGCGACCACATTCGCCTTGCCAGGATGGTATTTAATAGCGCACTCGTAATCATTAAGAAGCTCGACCCAGCGACGCTGTCATAATACTCTAAGTATAGAACTGTTGAAGACAAAGGATTGGTGAAACCACTTTTGCAAACCTTAGTCTAATTCACTTCTGTCAAAATACTCTAAGTATAGAACTGTTGAAGACAAAGGATCAAACTGCTGAAGAAGAGATTCAGAAGTGCTGAAGAAAAAAAAGCCATCAGAAGTTCTGAAGTTCAAACCAGACACTTCTACTGAAGAACTACTGAAGACAAACTGCTCATCAGTAGTTTGTCATTCATCAGTACTTACAGAAGATCTTTTCCACCGCCTTTGTATATCAGTAGTTTAATACTTTAGTATTTCTTTTTGCTTTATGTACAAGTTCCAAGACTGCAACTTGTTGCAACTTGTTTCTGAACTTGCTTCTGGCAAGGTTCATGTATTTGTAAAGTCTATAAATAGAAGGGTTCATCCCTCTGTTTTAGACATTGATTTTAATACAAGAAATCCTTCAACACTTATTATTGTTATTTCCATTTCGTGTTTACTGAGAATCTATCAAAGTGTTTCATTCTTATTCAATACTTAGATTCTCAATAAACACTTTTCATTTATTAGTTCTTGATTCCAGGGGGAGTAATAACTCCTGTTAATAAGTGTAGCTATAAACTTATAAACATTCCGCTGTGCTATCACTCACCAAGAACTTGCTAAACATTTAAGTGTCAACTAGCAAGTTCAACTAAAAGAGCAGCTTACTGATCCAACAATTGGTATCAGAGCACTTGTTTATCTGATCACATATCAATCTAACACATTGAGAATCAGACACAGGCTCTTATTGATATTCAATAAAGGATTACAAGCTCACTTTTATCAACATCCATCACTTTAAGAGATATTTGACAAAACAATACTCTTTAAAATGGATCCTCATAATACTGGTTCTGCCACTAAACCTGCCATGCTTGTAAGAAATGAATATAACATATGGCAAAAGAGAATGGCGCATACCTTGTCACAGACCAACACAGGTTGTTGGAGATCTGTGATATATGGTCCTCATAAACCAGTAAATATAAATCTTGAAATTAAGGAAGAGATTCCAAAAGAACCAAAAGACTATACTGATGATGATTTCCTAAAGCTTGAGCTTGATGCAAAAGCTTTTTCTATGTTGGCAATGGCACTCCCAAATGAAAT
This sequence comes from Ambrosia trifida, assembly GCA_028751855.1. Taxonomy (NCBI): domain Eukaryota; kingdom Viridiplantae; phylum Streptophyta; class Magnoliopsida; order Asterales; family Asteraceae; genus Ambrosia; species Ambrosia trifida. Next base: position 71,259,480 of record CM054127.1, on the reverse strand, counting down.
CTATTCTGGCCTATTACATTGTGATAGTGCCAAAGAGCTTTGGGACTGCCTAAAAGAACAGTTTGGAGGAACTGAAGAGGTGAATGCCAATACTAGAGAAATCTTGGCTCAACAGTATGAAACTTTTGCTCACATTAATGGGGAAACTTTAACTCAACAATTTGAAAGATTTTCCTCATTAATATCTGAGCTAAAACTAAATGGTCAGACCTATACAACTGTATCTATGCTTCATAGATTTTTAAGGTCTTTACCTGATAAATGGGAAACATACTCAATAGTCTTAAGATCTTCACCAGATTTTAGCTCCCTCACTCTTACAAAACTTCATGGGAGATTACTTACTTTTGAGAGAGAAATTGATCAAAAGAAAAAGTTACAAAATTCTGGTAAAACTGCTGATGACTATCTACCTGGTAGTACAGCACTATTGGGACAAGACTCACCAACTTGTTCAAATAGTTTTGGATCTTTTGACCACATTGACATAACTGCTGGGATCTCATCTGAAAGATCATTCCCAGGTTATGACAATAATGACTTTGGTCAAACTGCTGATAACATGTGTTTTATCATGGATGACTTAAATAGTTTCAGCAGTGATGACCTTGAAGAAATGGATATTTTGCACCAACTGGCCATGTTAAGTTTAAAAACAAATAAATTTTACAAAAGGTCAGGAAGGAAGTTTCCAGGACTTAACAGTTCTACAAAAATTGGTTTTGACAAATCTAAACTTAGATGTCACAAGTGTCAAAAGTTGGGACACTTTGCTAGAGAATGTAGAAGCTCTGGCTTTAACCAATCTCAGTCTGGAAACAATTTTAACCCCAATTATAACAGAAATAATGGAACACAAAGGAGTGCACATTTTGTACAGGCACAAGCTCCACAACACCAATATGTGCCACAAGTACAATATGTACAGATGGCTGCTCAACAGATGCAGAGCCAACAATCAATCCCTCCCTTTCCAGCTGCTCAACAACCTCCACAGCAACAACAATCCTCTCAACAAAGTCTATTTACCTCAGGGTATGTTGACTGGAGCAGTCTTCCTTTTGACACCACAGAGTGCAATCCTGATGCAGACAACAAAATGTTTGACATCAACTGGGGAGAGCCTGACAATGGCAGAAAGAACTTTGCCTTAATGGCATTTGAGGGATGCTCCTCAAAATCTGCTTTGTCACAGGTATCAAAAGAATCTTTGACAAAACTATGTTCAAATTCATGCAAAGAATCTTTTGCTCTCATAAGAGAGACAAATGTGCACTTACAAGGAAAGGCTAATGATTCTGAGAGAAAACTCACTCAGATAAAATGTGATTTAGAAAGAAAACTTTCTGCAAAAACAAAAGAAGTTTCTAAATTGACTATCTCTGCTATTGAAACCCAAGCACAAATAAAAATTATGATTAATGACCTAGGAAATGTCAGACAAGAGCTTGCTGACACCAAGGTCACATGTGAAAAATGGGTGGAATCTTGTAAGGGGTACCAACTATTGCTAAACAAACAAAGTGCTTCAAATGTTAGGTTTGGCATAGGGTACAATCACACTGAAACACCAACAGATTTCTCTCCCAAAACTACTGAAGATGGGAGAAAAATTGTTTCAGGTGAAACTTCTGAAGAGGAAGAATGCACATCTTTCCATGAAAACTTTCTAAAATCACACAAAGAAAGTTCTTCAGAAGTACTGAGTAAATCTGACTTTAAGCCATCAGTAGTTTCAACTACATCAGGAGTTGAGAACCTGAAAACTACTGATGACCTAAAACCAATCAAAACAGTCAGAGATTTGTCTTTGAAAGAAAAGACAAAAGAATGTGAAATTTGTGGTCTGTTCAACCACAAAACAGAATTTTGCAGATGTAGAAAGGGTATTCAGTTCAATAAGAAAAATCAACAACTGGTTGTGGGAGAACAAATAAAAAATGATTATGTAAAAACTTTTTCTCCCAAGAAACAACAACCAGCAAAAACCCTTTCTCAGAAAAAGACAAAATCTCATCAAAAGTCTTTTTCTCAAAATTCTATATCAGTAGTTAGACCTAAATCTTCAGCAGTTTCACAAACTGCTGAGATTAAAGATCTTATGAACATGGTACAACTACTGATGACCAAAGTTGATGGTGGTCCTCAAAAGGATACCACCATTGTACTTAATGCAAAATCCATTGCCAAAAAGACATGGATTTCTAAACTTGGTCAAGAACAAACTGTAAATGTTCTCAAGAGCAAACCCAAAGCCAAACTGGCTTGGGTTCCTAAATCTAACTAATTTGCTATCTTGTGCAGAGAGTTTCCAGAGGCTTAAATAGCATTTGGTATGTAGACAGTGGAGGCTCAATGCACATGACAGGATGCAGATACCTGATAAACAATTTTATCAATCAAAGAGATGGATCTGTGTCCTTTGGGAACAATGCTAAGGGATATGTGCTAGGACATGGCAATGTCTCCTCTGGCAAAATACAGTTTGACAAGGTCAATCTTGTTGAAAACCTTGAGTACAACTTGCTAAGTGTGTCACAAATGTGTGATAAAGGATATTCTTCCTTTTTCACAAAGACAGCATGCAAGATCATATCACCAGAAGGCCAGAAGTTGATAGAGAAGATCATTGAAGATCATACTTTGTTAATTGCCAAAAGATGTGGCAATGTCTATGAAGTGGACATTGAAAAAGACAAAGTACTGAACAACACTGTCTGTTTCTTCTCAAAGGCATCAACTTCAGAAACTGATCTCTGGCACAGGAGACTTGGCCATGTGAACTTTAAAACCATAAATAAAGTCACAAAAATGGGCTTGGTCAGAGGTCTACCCTTAAAAGTATACCAGTGTCAAGAACACTGTGTATCCTGTTTAAAGGGTAAACAGCATAAGTCCTCCTATAAGTCTATTGAAGAATAAAAAACAACTGCATGTCTTCAACTACTCCATATGGACTTATTTGGGCCTGTAAAGATCATGAGCCTTGGTAAAAAGAAGTACTGCTTAGTCATCATTGATGACTACTCAAGATTTACATGGGTATTCTTCTTATTTTCCAAGGATGAGGCTGCTGAAATCATCAAGTTCTTCATTCTACAAGTAGAGAAGCAATACTCTCTACCTGTCAAAACCATTAGAAGTGATAATAGGACAGAGTTCAGGAACAAAACTCTGAATGACTTCTGTTTGTCTAAAGGGATTATTAGACAATTCAGTGTTGCCAGAACTCCTGAACAAAATGGTGTGGTAGAAAGGAAGAACAGAACTTTAATAGAAGGAGCAAGAACAATGTTAGCTGATTCTGGCCTACCTTTATACTTCTGGGCAGAAGCAGTTAACACATCATGTTATGTTCAAAATAGAGTTCTTGTTGTCAAGAGACATTCAAAGACTGCCTATGAAATTCTTCATGGCATGAAGCCCCTTATCTCTTTTTCAGGGCTTTTGGGTGTCAATGTTTCATCTTGAACATCAAGGAATCTATTTCAAAGTTTGCTGCCAAAGTTGACTCAAGTTACTTTCTTGGTTATTCCTCAACTAGAAAAGCCTACAAGGTTTTTAACTCAAGAACCAGGATAGTAGAAGAAACACTGAATGTCAAGTTCAATGAGTCAAAACACACTCTCATTCCAGCACATCCTGCTGAACTCTTTGACCTTAACAACTTTCATTTTGAACCTGAAAAGACTGTCACTTCATCCAAACCTACTTATTATGGTGATCAAAGGTTTGATGATGAGGATCCAGCACCATGGACTCCTCAAACAGTCAATAAGTCAACATCAAAACCATCAGAAGTTTCACAAACTTCTGATTCAACAAATACTGAAGGTCAAACTCAAACATCTGCTTCAGCACCTGCAACTACTGAAGACACTGAAACTGCTGAACCAGACATAATAGACCTCAGTAGTTTGTTTAAAGAACATGAGCCACCAACACCTGTCAGTGGTTTACAACAACTGATCGAACACAAAGACCATCCACTTGATCAAATCATGGGTGATATTGCATCAGGTGTTCTTACAAGAAACCAGCTTTCCAACTTTTGTCTATTCTCAGCATTTATTTCACAGTTGGAACCAAAGAAGTACCAGGAAGCCCTCAAAGACAACAATTGGGTGCAGGCAATGCAAGATGAATTGCTTCAATTCAACAAGCAACAGGTTTGGGAAATATGTCCCTTACCACAAAACAAGCAACCAATTGGCACAAGATGGGTTTTCAGGAACAAACAAGATGAAGCTGGTATTATAATAAAGAACAAGGCAAGACTGGTAGTACAAGGTTACTCTCAAGAAGAAGGCATTGACTATGATGAAACCTTTGCTCCAGTTGCAAGGCTTGAAGCCATCAGGTTATTTCTGGCCTATGCCATTTCCAACAAAATAAAAGTTTATCAAATGGATGTCAAGAGTGCATTTTTGTATGGAAAGATAAAAGAGGAAGTGTATATTTGTCAGCCACCTGGGTTTGAGGATCCTTCTCATCCTGAGTGGGTGTACAAACTAGACAAAGCTCTTTATGGGCTCAAATAGGCTCCAAGAGCCTGGTATGATACACTTTCAACCTTTTTACTCAAAAATAACTTCACAAGAGGTGCCATTGATAAAACACTTTTCATAAAACATGTTGGAAATCATTTCTTACTTGTTCAAATATATGTTGATGATATCATTTTTGGTTCAACAAACACAAAATTGTGTGATGAATTTAAGAAACTCATGCAATCAAAATTTGAGATGAGTACAATGGGAGAACTGCAGTACTTTTTAGGACTGCAAATTAAACAACAAACAAATGGAACTTTTATACATCAATCAAAATATGTTAAAGAATTATTAAACAAATTTTTCTTTACAAGACTGTAAATCACGTTCCACTCCCATGACACCAACCACACAAGTTGAACCAGATGATCAAGGAAAACAGGTTGATCAAACCATGTATAGATGTATGACAGGTTCCCTTTTATATCTAACTGCTTCTAGACCAGATATTATGTTTTCAACATGTGTCTGTGCTAGATATCAATCAGCTCCTAGGGAATCACACCTTATTGCAGTCAAAAGAATTTTCAGATATCTGAAAGGAACTCCCACACTTGGAATTTGGTATCCTTCTTCAAGCAATACCAAGTTATCAGCTTTTTCAGATAGTGACTATGCAGGGTGTAAAATGTCAAGAAAATCAACATCTGGTGGTTGTCAATTCTTGGGAAACTGTCTAGTGTCCTGGCAATCAAAGAAACAAACATCTGTTGCAACTTCAACTGCTGAAGCTGAATACATTGCAGCTGCAAGTTGTACATCACAGATACAATGGCTCCAATATCAACTTCTTGATTATGGAATCAAAGAGACCAAGACACCATTGCTTGTAGACAGCAAATCTGCCATTAGCATCATTCAAAATCCTGTTCAGTTTTCAAAGACTAAACACATTGAAATCAGGTATCATTTCATAAGAGATTGCTATGAAAAAGGCAAGATTGAAGTGAAACATGTAGCAACAGCTAATCAAATAGCTGACATTTTCACTAAACCCCTTGACACATCAACATTTCAGAAGTTAGTATCCATGCTAGGGATGCTAAATTTGTAAGTGTTTCTCTTTATTTTTCTGCACAATTTTTTTATTTTTCACTTACATCTGTTTTCAAACACTTGAAAAACTTCTGAAAAGCGAGAAACTACTGATGAACAAAACATCAGTACCGGGATAATTTCTGAAAAGTGATTAACTTCTGATAAAATAACCTTCAGAAGTTATGAATAAAAGTATTTATAAAGAATTTCTCATCAGCTGTTCAAAACTGCTGAAGAGAAAATGGGAACTACTGATGAAGACAACTCTTCATCAGCAGTTTAGTCAAAAAGGGCAAATCTGACTTTTCCCATCATCAGAAGTTTGACCTAGTCAATTTAAAACTTCTGATAAAAGGATTTTTAACCTAGGCGGTTTAAAACTTCTAATAAAGAAGATCCAAGCGGTTAAAAACTTCTGATAAATATCTTTTTTCAACACTTATCCTTTCAAACACAAAAATTCCCTCCTTCTCTCTCAAGAAAGCTCTCAAACCCCTGAACCTGCAACACAAAAACACTGTTCGATTCATCAACACACACAAACCACATGGCTTTAGTTCTCAAACAGGGACACAATCTCAGAGCCTACTTAGAAAAACAAGAATGCTGGTCCCAATACGATGAGATCATTGATCTCGTCGTCAAATCCCAATATTTCACCGCTCTCACCATAGACCCACCAATACATCCTGAAACTCTCAATGAGTTCTGGGCTAATGCTGAGACAGTGATGGTGGATGATGAAGTTATCTCCCTCAACTCAACAATTAAAGGGAGACAAATGGCCATAACACCGGCCATACTCTCAAACAAACTGGGGTTGAATGATGTGAATGCCCCTGAGAAGTTTGACAACTCTGCAATCCACCTAACCATGACTGAGTGTGGTTATCAAGGTACTCTCTCACAAGCTACTATCTTTAAAAAGTATTTTGAACCAAAATATAAACTTTTGTTTCATTATATTATTATGTGCTTGAGTCCTAAAACTGGGTCTTATGACCAGATGCCCTCAACCTTTCAACCAATCTTTCATTCTATTGTGAATGAAACAAATTTCAGGGCATCAAAACTTTTCTTTAATGAGTTGGTGTTACATCACAATAACACTAAGAAAAAGTTTTTGTTATATCCAAGGTTCATTATGCAATGCATAATATCTGAACTGGGTAATGAGGTGCTTGTGGGTAAAATTGAAATTTTAAAACCCTTAACCTCACAAGCATACTCAAGGCACAACAAACAGGCTGCCTGGCCAGAAGATGACCAAGGGGAACCAGAACCAGTCCCCATGGAACCCTCATCTTCCAAACCTACTCCACCAAACGCCAAGAAACCCAAGATAACAAAACAAAAACTCACCAAACCTAAAAGAAAAGCTGTTCAGGAGGTTGAGATGCCTGAACAAACTACTGTGCAATCTGCACTTCTTAAAGATGTGACTGAAACATCCTCTCAGTCTCATCCATATCAAACCCCACCAAGAGCACCAATAACAATCCTTTTCAAAAGAAAAAGACTTAAGAAAAATATTCCAATAGATTCATCTTTTGAAACTGCTGAACCCACTGCCCAAACTACTGAACCAGCACCCCAAATTTCTGAACCAGACATTGAAATAGCCAAACTTCTCTCTGGGCTAAAAGAGAAAGTCCCATCTACACATGTCAGTCCCCATCAACCACATCAAACAGGGGACATAGCCTCAGACAGTGACATGGATGTGGACACTCATAGCCCTAACCAAAGAGATGAGGATGAACCAGAGTCTCTAAGCCCAAACTTAGAAACTTTTGGTACTTTTGAGGCTGCTACTACTCATTTACCACCCAGTGGTGGACCTGAGGACAGAAGTAACATAGCTAAGACCTCAACTGTGGCAACTACTGATGAAGGCTTAATGCCTGAGGTAGGAAATCCTCTGAACCAAGAACAAGAGGTACATGAGACAACTGAGTTGGGCTCAGCTCATGATGTAACTGATACAGTCCTCATTGAGGATGTAATCAGGGATTCAGATGATTCCATTGATTTGGATGATGTTTCAAAACACAAAACTACTGAATTGACGGCTACAAGTGAAGGTCCTGCACCTAGTGTCACTAAGCTCAAGCCCACTCAATCCATGATTCCCCTAGAGTGGCATCTTCTGTACAACAAGAAGATCAACCAAAAACACACCCCTCACTACAAATGCCTACCCAATTCCCTGGGCAAACAAGCATAGACCTGAACCAGCTATGCAGCCCAGATGGTCCCTTGTATCACATGATGAGCACCCTCATCAAGAATCACATCCAAACATACATAGCTAACTTGGAGCTGTCCATGAAGAACCAATTTGGAGTGATACAGACGAAGATGAATGATCTGTCCAACAAGATTGATCACAACAGCAAACAGATTACTCATCTTCAAGGTCATTTCTCCCAAGCTTCAACTTCAAAGGCTGATGAAGCCAAAAAGGGGGAGAAAATCAAGGTACCTATGGATACACTTGAAGCCAGAAGAAAGGCAAGAGTGGCTATCCTAGCAAGAGATCAAAAAGATCAAGCCAGAAAAGAGAAACTGGCACAACAATTTGGTGTCCCTATTCAAGAAATAGAAGATGCTGAAAAGTCTGATGAATCCCAAGGGCACAATGAAGAAACCTCTGATGGCCAAAGTTCTGATGAAGAATCAGAAAGTACTGAAGACAATCCTTCAGTAGTTGACAAACCTTCAGAAGTTGTCAACCCATCAGAAGTTAACACATCCAAGACTCAAACTGCTGACCCTTCCAGAACAACTGCTCCTATTCAACCAACCTCTGTTCCTATCAGGCCTACTACAAAAGTTACCACAATGACTGTGCTAAACCCTTCTTCAATCTCTCAATCAGCAGAATTACTTGAGAAGAGTTTAGTTGCAGCCCAAAAGAAGGCCAGAGAAGATCAGATCTGGAAAACTCTGGAAGAAAGGGATGACTTAGATCTAAGCCATGAAGAAAAACTTCAGGCTTATGAAGCTGAACTCCAAAGGCAGGCTAGCCTAGATGAAATTGCTGAACAAGATAAAAGACATCAACTGATGTCTTACATTATGAAGAACAGCAAAATCAAAGCCCACACATTGAAGAGACTCTCTGTGGAAGAGCTGACAAGAAGAGCTCAACTTATTGCAGATAAACTTGCAATAAGTAAAGACACAAAGGCCAAGAGAGCTCAGATGATAGATGAACTGGTAGCTAATGGTTATGGTTCAAAAGCCTCAGTGTCCAAGTGGAAAGAAGAAAGACTGGTGGACACATATAGAAAATACAAGGCTGCAAGGGCTGCTAATCCAGAGAAGTTTCAAACTGCTGAAGCTTCAACTTCAGTAGTTAGAACTTCTGGTGTTCAAAGAAGACCAGCTACCCAAAGAAAGAAGTCAGAGGAGAAAGTGAAGACTGATTTCAGAATGGTACTACTAGAAGGTAGTACAGTAGTACATTCTGATTTTGACATAGAAGAGAAGCCTCTGCTCACACAATTCAGGGATCCTTCCACCTTTGCATATTAAATCCAGAAAACCATCACAGACAAACTGCACACTAAGGTAGTAACTGAACATCATTTACCAACATTTCAGATACCTAATGTGATGCAACAAGAACAAGGAAGTGAGTCCCACCTGAGAGTCACTGAAGTAGAAAACATTCAACACTCAGGAGAAACCCAGGGTACCACCATGGTTCCCTACACTGCAGACTTTGACAAGTCTAAAGTATCAATCATCAGATGGTCCTTTACTGATAACAACTCAGTACTTGTGACAAGAAGAGATCAAACAAGCAGGGAATATAGGTCGATGAATGAACTGAAGAAACTATCAACCAAAGACCTGCTTACAATCCAACACTTAGAACCAAAGAAAGGGTCTCTTACTGATGATCAACTGAACCAGCTCAAGAATTCCATGTTCAAAGGAATATGGAAAATTGTGAAGGACAGAAACGAACAATAAGGAATTAGTAAGGTTTTGGCTTCATCAATCCAGGGGGAGATTGTTAGGACAAAAAGGATTGGTGAAACCACTTTTGCAAACCTTAGTCTAATTCACTTCTGTCAAAATACTCTAAGTATAGAACTGCTGAAGACAAAGGATCAAACTGCTGAAGAAGAGATTCAAAAGTGCTGAAGAAAAAAAAAGTCATCAGAAGTTCTGAAGTTCAAACCAGACACTTTTACTGAAGAACTACTGAAGACAAACTACTCATCAGTAGTTTGTCATTCATCAGTACTTACAGAAGATCTTTTCCACCGCCTTTGTATATCAGTAGTTTAATACTTTAGTATTTCTTTTTGCTTTATATACAAGCTCCAAGACTGCAACTTGTTGCAACTTGTTTCTGAACTTGCTTTTGGCAAGGTTCATGTATTTGTAAAGTCTATAAATAGAAGGGTTCATCCCTCTGTTTTAGACATTGATTTTAATACAAGAAATCCTTCAACACTTATTATTGTTATTTCCATTTCGTGTTTACTGAGAATCTATCAAAGTGTTTCATTCTCATTCAATACTTAGATTCTCAATAAACACTTTTCATTTATTAGTTCTTGATTCCAGGGGGAGTAATAACTCCTGTTGATAAGTGTAGCTATAAACTTATAAACATTCCGCTGTGCTATCACTCACCATGAACTTGCTAAACACTTAAGTGTCAACTAGCTAGTTCAACTAAAAGAGCAGCTTACTGATCCAACAATTAATTACATGACCAAGGAACTGGACTTCCCGCAACCAGAAGCTACACTTAGAAAACTTGGCGTACAACTGTTCTCGCCTCAAGAGTTCCAAGACAAGACGCAAGTGTTCCCGGTGGTCCACTTCGTTCTAGGAATAGACTAGAATATCGTCAATGAAGACAATCACGAATTTATCAAGATAGGGCTTACAAACACGGTTCATCAAATCCATGAATATGGCGGGTGCGTTGGTGAGACCAAAAGGCATGACCAAGAATTCGAAATGGCCATAACGAGTTCGAAAAGCGGTCTTCGGAATATCAGCTTCTTGGACCCTCAACTGATGGTACCCCGATCTCAAATCAATCTACGAATAGAAACTAGAACCCTGAAGTTGGTCAAATAAATCATCGATGCGAGGAAGAGGATAGCGATTCTTGATGGTAACCTTGTTCAATTCACGGTAGTCGATACACATTCGCAGGCTTCCGTCTTTCTTCTTGACAAACAAAATAGGGGCTCCCCACGGGGATGAACTAGGTCGGATGAAACCCTTCTCTAACAGCTCCTGCAACTGGTTAGACAACTCCTGCATCTCGGGAGGTGCAAGACGATATGGGGCTCGGGCAATAGGGGCCGCACCTGGAGCAAGTTCAATTCTGAATTCAACCTGACGATAAGGCGGAAGGCTAGGTAAATCTTCAGGAAATACGTCGGGAAAATCACGAACGACAGGAATATCTTCAATCTTCTTCTCTTCCTCTGACGAAACCGAAACAAGTCCCAGAATGGCAGAATATCCCTTCCGAAGATACTTATAGGCTTTCATACACGAGATGATACTCAAAGGGACCCCGCTCTTCTCACCATGCACCAACAGAATTTCTCCATCGGGGAGAGGAAGTCGGATAACTTTATCAAAACAAACGATCTCAGCATGATACAAAGACAACCAATCCATACCCACGACAACATCAAAACTACCCAAGGACACCAGCATAAGGTCAATATGAAAAGAATAACCCGACAACTCAAGGCGACACTCCCTAAGGACGTGCGTCGCTTCAACTTCTTACCATCAGCCAATTCTATCAAGTATTTAGCCTCTAAAGGTGTAGGTACCCTATGAAGCAATTGACTAAACCCAAGAGATATAAAACTCTTATCGGCACCGGAATCGAATAAAACCGTAGCATAGCGATTATTAAGAAGAAACGTACCGGTAACAGTGTCAGGATCCTGTCGAGCCCCGCTCGAACCAATCACAAAGGCGCGAGCATTCCTGCCTCCGCCCCCGTTGTTTCCATTACCCGATCCGTTCTTCCCAGCCTCGCCCTGCTTCAACTTGGGGCATTCATGCTTGTAGTGACCAAGCTCACCACAATTATGGCACCCCTGTTTTCCCTGGGTTCCCTGGGAAGCAGCAGCCTGAGGAGCCGGAGTAGGTGCAGCAGGTGGGTTCCGGTTACCCTGAAGATTAACCCTGCAATCCTGAGCTACATGCCCGGCCCTGTTGCACCGGAGACACTAGTTCTTGTCACAGCGACCAGTATGATGGAACCAGCATCGTTCACACTTCGGTAACTTTCCTTGATAACCCCCCGTTTTCTGCTCAAACGATGATCCCCCAACATCAGATCTCTTCACCTGCTGAGGCTGAGCCGAACTCGAGCCTTTACTCACGCCTTCCCACTTTCGCTTGTTGCTCCTGGGAGCCTTCACAGTAGTGCCTCGAGGAGGCAAGACTCCTTCAGCCACCTTCATATTGGTCAGCCTGTGAGCCGACCGAACAACCTCAGAATAAATAGTAAGATTACCCGCAGCTACCAATCCCGCAACCTCTGGCACCAACCTAGAAATATAGTGCTCAATCCTCCGATATTCCGGTGTGTGCAAATCCGGGCACAACACCGCCAACTCATTGTGCCTAGCAGTGTAAGCTTAAATCTCGGACCCCACCATCTTGTGATTCCAGACCTCATGCTCAAGCTTTTGGATCTCATCCCTCGGGCAGTACTCGTTTTTCAAAAGCTGAACGAACTCTGTCCAGGGCATAGCGTGAGCTTCCCCAATACCCATGGTCTGGGTGGTGGAGTTCCACCAAGTCAGAGCTTGACCCTCCAGGGTCGCAGAAGCATATTTCACCCGGTCGCCTTTCGGGCAACTGCACATCGAGAAAACCGATTCAATCTTCTCCAGCCAGCGGAGCAGTCCCGCTGCCCCTTCAGTTCCACTAAAATTGTGGGGCTTGCAATCCATAAACTTCTTGTAGGAGCACTGGGGTGGAGGGGGATTGACAGCACCACCTGGAACACACACATCGGTGAAAATCAAGAAAAGGTACAGTACCCTAGAACAAGGTAGAATAGGTGGGAATTGACGTACCACCCATAGCATTATGAGCAGCTTGGAATGCAGCCAAGGCAATGTTCACGTGCAGCTGCATCAGGTTGTCCAACTCCGCTTGGGTCATATTAATGTTTCCACGACCACCGCCGCCACCACGGCCGCCAACACGACCACCAGCACGGCCTCCTCTGCGACCTCCACGAGCTCCCGACATCTTCTGCCACAACATGAAATAAAAGATTTAGGCTTGCCCATGGTACAACCCATTAAGAATTTTAAGGAACTAGACCGAGCCCAGCTCGGGTCCATCCGTTCAAACACAAAGTACACTAGGGCTCCCATACATCACAGTTTATGATCTCGTGTGCATCCGACATGATAAACTGTTCTACATGGTCCTCCAGGCGTGCTTTAAGTTTGAAGTTCAAGTCACCGAACACTAGCACCCAATCATGGTATTATCATAAGTATAAGTATAAGATAGCATGCATAAGAACGAGCGTGTCCATTAGGGCATAGAAGGGAGTTGTCCGAATCCCTGGACAGATCTCAAGAGTATGCCGAAGCTACCCCAATGTACACCTCCGTCAAGAAGGTTCAATAGTATATCGTTCATCGTCGAATCATGGTAAGGATGGGTAGAATGATAAAGAGTTAACAGATGATGTAGCATAGAAGATGATGACACCGACACCCCCGACAAGTTATATTGTTACCCATATGTTAAGACTCGACTATCTGTGACCGTCTAGTGTGTGCGACTTAGTTATCGACTAGACTCTACATGCAGTCCTAGTTCACTATAACCGTTGGCTCTGATACCATTCTGTCACACCCTCAAATTCCACATGCGGGGTTTTACCGCGAGGCGCGTGACACACCAGGATCTCAGTCAACGATCACAATAAACATACAACAAACATGCATTCATATATATTTTTAAAACCAAAATATCATGCTTTGAGCCGTAAACCAGCAGCGGAAGCATTTCTTGTTTACAACCAAAAGACATATTATAGTTTACAAAACATTGTTTAATATGCTTCAAAATATTAGACGTTGTGCATGACTTCGTGCGCCTAGCCCATTGACTGCTACCTTAGCGACCTGAGAAAACATGCCAAAAATATCAACATATAATGCTGGTGAGTTCACAGGTTTTCTTTTATAAAAGAGTTGTTACAAGTTTGAAAAGATCATATCTGTTACTACTAGGTTATAAGAACGTTAGCTAGACGTTAAGTGTTTGTTTACTACTACGGTTGGGAACCCATTACTATACGTGTGTAAGTTGTTGAAACTTGCCCAGACGTTTTGGCTATAACCGATGCCTCGGCGAGCCAGTAATAAGAGACAATATGCACCCGCCCGGCCCAGCCGTCGAGTGGGGTTTGTGAGGCTCAATAGATCTATCCACATTTCCCCTGTTGTGCATCCCCGCACATTCATGGTTTCCCCCTGGGACTTTCCATAAAAGCCGTATAGTATTTGTAAAGTAACTATAGTATAACATGACCTTTAGTAAGTAAGTATGTAGCATGTTTCTCCCCCGAAAGTAAAACAGTAAAAGTGGGGCTGTGACACTCCCCTTAGATTGCGTTACTTGAAAACAGTTAAGTAATTATGCTATGATAGCCCCAAATAGCGGCGACCTATCATAAGATGTGTATAAGTATCCGGACTGATAACCCGCAGGTTAACTAGTCCCCGAATGTCCAGACCATAACCATAGACGTTTGAAAACACCTTTGACTGTTAAACCGACCGTACCAGACAAGACCCGACATCCCATTGGTGACCCGACATCCCACGTGTTAGACAAATACAAGACATCATGCAACATATGCAATTAAACACTTAATACGCGCAAGAGTTCACCTAGTCTAGCATAACGTTCAATTAACGCATAAACAGGTCCGAACACGTGTTACTAAGCCATTAGGTGTATCCCGGGGTTCCTATCATGTTCCTAGGTGTCAAATGATGTTCCGGGATGTCAAAATACGCTTACGACAGCAGTACACGCGATTAGGAATCTTACATGCAATTAGGAAAAGTCAACTGGTGAATAGGAGATAGTCAACTGGCGAGTAGGGGCTACTCGCCTGATGTATCAGGCGAATAGGCTGTAATCGCCTGATACATCAGGCGATTAGGGTTCTATTCGCCTATGGCACTGCTGTCGCGCATTTTCGCGCGTTAAACCTTCCAAATCAGATCCGAAACATGTAAAACACCCAACATCAAACCTAAGCCATTTACCAACCCATTCTAAGCAAAAACCCCCCAATTTATCTCTGCTCTAACGGCCTCGGTGCGATTATTTCCTAAAATGGCAAAGTACTAGGTTTCATTAACTATGAAATCTTTCCTTAAATGGTAAAGATCAGATTACACCTCCTACAACTTGCACATCATCATCCCTATGTTACAACATCATTCTAGCATGATTCCTAACAATAAACAAGCAATGAATCATATCATAACATCCTAATTCTTCAAGAATCACCCAAATGGGTCAAAATGCATACTTTCATCTAAACACTATAACACTAGCTTAAACTCATAGATAATCATCCTAACAACTCCTACACATCAGAAGTACATCAAATTCATGGAAACATTCATGTTATAATCACCAAAAATCATCATATGCATCAATACTTCACATATAGCAAGTATTATGGTGTAGACTTGTTTTAAAACTCATTTCCAAGGTTTTTAAAGACACATTCTTAGCAAAACAAGGTCTGGACTTTTGGGGAACCAAAACAATAATATTACAAAGGTTTGGGATGAAGAACACACCTTGGATTTTATAAAAGAAAGGTGTGTAAGCTTGGAAATGGTGAGTTTTGAAGCAAAACAAGTTCCAGAGGTGTTTTAAGGTGTGTGGTAGGCTTAGGATCAGTTAGGGTTGCACAAATGGTGTTTGGGGAGTCAAGGGTTGTATTTGTAGGTGTTTTGACACGTGCACATCAGATCAGGCGAGTAGGGAATCAGTACAGGCGATTAGAGCCTCTAATCGCCTATATACTGGCGATTAGAAGCCCTAAATAAGTGGCGATTAGGAGCCTTCCTGGTTCCTAATTGCCTGTATGGTTCCAGGATGAGTTTTTGGCGCGTTAAACACTATTTTAACACATATAAACACGTATTCACATACCGACAAGTCACATAATGATTACAAACACATAATGCACGATAACTAACACGTTTACATCCGTTCACCAATTCCCGGGACTCGAGACTTGCGTGTGTGCGTTAAACCCGGCAATTCCACGAATCACCAATCCTTGTACACATGGTTATGGACCGACTCCCGATGATCCCGCGTATCCTCGTAACGACTCCCGATGATTCCCAGAATCATCGTAACGACTCGACTGACCCAGTTAAGTACGTAATATGCATGACTCGCTAAGGTAGACTTACTAGTTTAGTCAATGTTACTAACCTGAGTTTGCCGGGTGTCACACATTTGTGTCAGGGCCAGGCTCATCTTGAAGATGATCTTGGCGTTGACACAAAAGTCAAGGTAGGGCTATAGACTACCTAAGGTTGTCGAGGTATATGAAGAGAACATGGATAAGCTAATGTAAGAACGTTATAGACCAGACGCTAATTTTGTTAAATATGCAGAAGCCTTGAAAGATTTCAAAAAGATTAGGTACTTTCAACTAGAAAATAACAAAGGGAGAAAGAAGAGTGGAGAAAAATGGAAATGGAATTCTTCACAAAGGGAGGGAATGCAAGGGGGACAACAAATTCAGTCTTCTGCCTTATTAAGAATGTTGAGCGTAACTGAAAAGCAATGCGACATTAATGAGGTACGTTTAATTGTTTATCTTACTTTATTTTCTAAATTTCCTGTTTAAACAAAGGCATATATATATATGATGTTACTTAAAATATTAGGTGTTGATTGTTTTTTTTTTAATACAACCAGGCATGCAAAGGTCTCTGCAATATTTATCCAAGTCGGATGGCTATTGTTGCAGTATCTCAAGTTGAAGTTATAATGTGGTTAGGAGTTTGGGTTTGCTAGAAGAGAGAGAGAGAGAGAGAGAGAGAGAGAGAGACTGAGAGAGAGATGGAGAGAGAGATGTTTGTGTGTGTATAAGAAACAGATTAGAGAAAAAATCTTTAATCAATAAAAATTTGAATTGGAACAACTAAGTTTATGATATCTTTTCCCAAAACACCTAACATTATAGGATAGCGGTAAATTTAGCATTCCCCTCGATCATTAAATGTGTTGATGACACATAGATGTCCCACGGCCGCAACGCGGCCGTAAAAAACCACTAGTTTATTCTATCCAGACACCCCTAATTCATTTATACTCCTACTTCCTAAGCATAACAAAACCAAGATAACATAAAATCTTTAAAAAAATAATTAAAAGAACGTTACATGATGAACCGAAACTCTGATCTGGGTTCATTTCTAAACCTTTGTTTTACCTCAATATAAAATTCCACCTGTTCGAGCTTCACTTTCTTCAATTCCTTTGTGGGTCCACATTCATGCATATCCGAAAGTGCAATCGTTATTTAAACTCCACAACTTTCACTAAAATAAAAAAATCAATATTTTAAAACATAATATTATATATATATATATATATATATATATATATATATATATATATATAAAAAGAGAGATGAGGGAGATGCAGAATTAAAATTTTATAATTGACACTAACCTTTCCTGAGTCATTGTATTATTATTATTATTATTATTATTATTATTATTATTATTATTATTATTATTATTATTATTAGAGTACAATGATGTAATTATAAATAATCAAATAAAAAAGAATAATAAGGAACCAGTAAATAATATCTTGTAACAGTATACATATCAAATTGGAACAAACACTAAGTTATGTAAATAAAATTGCATTAATTTATTAACTGCAATATAAATTATGTAATTCCATGTGAAAGGTATATAAAAACATTGAAAGAAATAATAATAATAATAATAATAACTATACCAGAAGATAAAGAAGAGGAATAAGAGCGGCATTGAAATGTGGAACGGCGGTGACGCCGCATAGAGGGATGATTTTATGGTGGTTATGTTGGGTGGTTGTGGTGACGACGAGTAGAGGTGAGCAAATCGGTTTTTTTTTTGCCGAACCGGCTTCGGTTCCAAACCGGTTTGCTACAGTACCGGTTCCTGGCCAAACCGGTTTCGGTTCCAATCCGGTTTGGTTTTGGACCGGTTTTGTCGGTTCGTAAGACCGGTTTCGGTTCGGTTTCAGTTTCGGTTTGTTTCGGTTCTTAATCGGTTTTGCGCGCACTTTTGAAAATCGTATAAATTACATAAAATTTAACTTTTAATAACTTTTACGGTTTTTTAAAGAAGGAAATTGAATATTAATACAAAAAAAAGCAATGTTTTATTTGTGTTTATGGCCAAAAAAATGTATTTTTTAAGCCGGTTTCTGTTTTTTACCGGTTTCGGCTGGTTTTTAGCGATACCGTTTCGGTTCGGTTTTGGTTTGTGTACCGGTTTCGGTTCGTTTTTGGTTTCTTTTGACCGGTTTTTTCGTCGGTTTTAGGCCGGTTTTCGGTTCGGTTTGAGATTTTTTTAGTACCGGTTTCACGTGAAACCGGTTTTGACCGATTTCGGTTCGGGTCGGTTTTACAGGTTTCGGATCCCGAACCGGTTTTTTTGCTCACCTCTAACGACGAGATTGGTGGCCGGTGGGGATGAAGAGGAAGGAGGGACAACGAGAGGGAGGAGACAGAGGGAGAGGCAACGGTGGAGAGTGAAGACACGAAGGGGAGGGCCAATTGCGTGGACAGGTGGAGGGAGGTCGTTGGTGGTGGGAAAGGAGAAGGGAGGTCGCCGATGGTGGGAGAGGATGAGGGAGGTGGTTGTGGAACATAGGCGGCTTTGGCCAAGCCGGAGATGCCATCCGGCTTGGGCCCATTTTTATCGGGGGCACAATTTCTTTTATAAAAATTCCTATATATGTGTGTGTATTTTTAATATAGAAAACTCATTTAACACTTAAACGTTTGGCTTAATAATAATCTATTTAAAACTTAAATATTATTAACTCAAAGCCCATAAAATTTATAAGCCCAATACCTATTTAACCTACTAAATGAAAAAATAAAAAAACAATGCTTTTTTCTATTCAGATTTGAACTTATTTGACACATCACAAAAATTTAGCGACCCTATAGATGTTTTGGAGCATATGAAAGATGGTTATTATTTTCCAAATGCGTGCATTACATATAGAATGTTATTGACCATTACAATCACGATGGCATCTGTATAAAAGAGCTTTTCAAAATTAAAGTTGTTGAAATCATACTTACGATCTACAATGTCCGAAGAAAGACTTAGCAGGTTAGCGATGATAGTTATCAAGAACAAAATTATAGATTGTATAAAGTGCTAAGAGTTGGTCCACCAATTTGCTAACAATAATACTAGTACAGCTTAACAAATTGTCGGTTAGATACTAGTCTATTAAAGTATGTAATTTAACTCAATCTAATACTATTATTTTAAAATTGTTTATTGCTATACTACTAATCCACATAACATTTAGTTAAATTATTTAATTCATTAAAGATTAAGGGGCATATTTTTTAACGGCTTGGATAGAGCACGTAAATTCTCAGGGACGCCTCTGTTGTGGAAGTATGGAGAGGAGAAAACTTTTAGGGTTTTGGGACAGAGAAATCTTTTATATGTGATTTGTTTTTTTTTTTCTTTTAAATTCTCACGTCATGTCAAGTGGCACATTTAAAAAGGGGAGGATGACACAAATGAATGTTATGTCGTTATCATAACTTTCCTTTATAGATTATATATATTTATAGATTATAGATTTATAGATTATAGATATATCGACCAATCTAATCTAGTTTAGTCTAGATAATAAAGAAAAAGAAACATGTTAAGTAGTTTAAAAAAAACGGGTGAAAAACGAGATAGAAAACAAGGGACTAGAAACCAGAACCTCACATACACAACTCACGTGGTTTGGGCCTTTGGGATACAAACGTGATTCACCCCAACCAATATTTCACATTTATCATGAGGGTCTACACCCACCTTTTTTAGAACATTTTCAATACAAGCCATAAAATATGGTAGTCAATAAGTTTCAACTTTTATCAACCAAAAATGGGGATTGGCATTCGGTACCCGGTACCAATGTATTATACCAATAGATTCAGTTTGGTATTTGGTAGTCAATTTTTTTTTTTTCTTTGAAATTTAGTATTGGCGTCGGTTCGTTACCAATACCATTTAGAGAGAGCATTTTGTAACGAGTACCAATACCACGTCGATAAATTTAGTACGGTATTCGGTATTCACTTATTAAAAAAAATTGATGTTATTAGTCTTGGCATCAGTACCGGTACGTTACTAATCTCATCCCTAGCTAGCAACATCATAGTAGCATTTTCTTTCTATTTTTATTTATTCACAACATAACACAACAAAACAAAACTTGTATGTGGAAATGACAAAAAAATTGGAAAATAACAAAGTGGTCATCTTCGTGGTATGCGGTAGGGGTGAGCAAAGTTAACCACCATAACCAATAACCGAACCATAACCGAACCGATTTTAACCGATAACCAACATAACCAATGGTTATGGTTATGAAATTTTTTTAACCGACCTAGCGGTTATGGTCATGGTTATGAAACTTTGGTTAACCGATATAACCAAAACCGAACCGAACGTCTAGTTTTAAGTCTATGTAATAGGTTTATATTGTACACTAACCATGTAGAAGTTTTCTACTAAGATAAAAGTATGCTAGTAACAAAACTTAGGCTTAGGTAAGTTTTTTTTTTTTTTTTGTCTAGAAATATCTTATTAACAAGGATTCCTTATTGGTAGTTTAACAGAAAAATGTAATGTTGTTAGTCTTATAAAAAAAACTTAAGTTAAGTCCACCGTTATAGGTTCATTTTTTTATTTTGTAAACCCACTTGATCTTAATTTTTGAACTTTTGTCGAAAGTTAGTTTTAGTTGAAGTTTGTGGTTAATAACCGAAATAACCATAACTGAATTCATAATCGATTAACCATAACCGAAGTATGGTTATGGTTGTGGTTAAGGAAATCCCATAACCAAAATAGCGGTTATGGTTATGGTTATGGTTAATGATAAAAAACGAACCGATCCGAACCATGCACACCCCTAGTATGTGGTAATCTTTATTTGGGTATATTTTTTTAGTCCGATAGTAAAAAAGTAAAGCATAAATTATACGAGCATTTAAATTAAATACTTTAATTTCATCAGAAAATCAATGTCGTTTGATATGGGTAGGTAAATTATACTCAGTCCTTGACAGGGGACTTGCTGTAACACCTCAATCGATGGCAGAATTATTGAGGTGCCACGTAAAGACGATTGTTCAATAGCTCATGGACTAAAAGTATAAATATTGATACATTGATTAAGCAGTTTATTACATTGAAAGAAAAATACAAGATACAATAATTCTAAAGTGACAACTAAAACTGAAATACAATGAATCCAAAATCTAAGTAAAAATTCCAAAAGCTTAAAAGTCATCTCATAAATAACCTGAAACATGTACGAAAATAGTATATCTCAATACAAAAATGTATTGGCGAGCATACCCTGTTTTGAATACATATAATAGAAAAACGTTTCGCAATTCATGTGTTGTATACTATTTGCAATTATGTAATAAGTAGTATCAGTCAAAACAAACCCTAATAGAATGAGACAAACACATGAAAACCATTTTTAGTATAATGAATCACAAGACAATGACTAAGGTCTCTCAACAGAGTCACAAGGGTATATAACATAGTACTATTCATTGAAATGCAAGGCCGCTGAACAGTTAATGATTTTGACTAAGCATAGATACACACAAATTCACATATAGCAAACACACACGAGAAATGCATTAAGTATAAGAATAACATTTGATAATAGTGTACATGAATAGCCCCAAAAGAGTAAAACATGAAAAGGGGGAAAGATATACTCACAGTTTGCGAGGTAAGGTAATTCTATTTAAGCGGTGAGAGTGGGCAATGAGAATCACGAGGAATTTACCCTAAATTGTTTGAGTAAATTTGTGAGTCAACAATCTTAAATTAAAGTCTAGGGTTCTAGGCCTATAGACGATTATGGATTTTAGACCTTAATTTGGGAATTTAGAGTACTAGAGACTTTTATTTATTCTTTTGATATTGATAAAAATAAATAAATGGATTTAAACTAGTAATGTACGACACGCCATGATAATATGTGTATATATATATATAATAATCTAAACGATACGCTTTAAATGTATTACGAATAACTGTTAATGCAAATATTTATGTAGATAATTAGCGAAGTTTGATTAAATGGAAAGTACCAAATTAATAATTTAGTTTGTAAAGGTATTCATCTACGAAAGAATTTTGCCTTAGAATAGTCTACCTGGTGTGTATGTATATAAACACAGTTTAGATAAAGAAAATTATCTACTGAAAGCTATTAGATAAGTTTAATAATTTCAAATGCGATAACAACAATAAAGTTTGTACCATTTTATAATAGAGTTGTAAAATAATAATTGTACCATTTGCTGATCTTAAATAGCTAGAAACGAGTTTGTCTAAACCATGAAACAAGTCTTTTTTTTTTATATAAAATTTTAACCCAATAAGAAATAATTAGATAAGAGAATTAAGGAAAAAGAAAATTAAATAAATAAACAAATAAACAAAAAGGTCTCATAAGGGTTGAATCCTAGCCTTAGAGAGTGTCTATTTAGACCCAATTGAGAAATGGAGCTCCAACTTTTACACTATATAAACCGTTTTTATATTTTTTTTCATTCTCCAAAACACAACTCTCCAATTCTTCCTAAGAAAGTTTTCTATCATCCTCCTTCATTTTGCAAAATCTTTTGATTCTCCAAAACCGATTCAACATCTTCAATGGGATTTCGTCATTTAATTTTATCAAGGTAATGATCGATCCTATTGTTCTAACGTTGATTCATTATTATGTTTCACTTTATTTTTATTCTTAACGTTATTATTGTTATGTCAACATCCGGATGTTTTCATAATACTTTGTATTTGGCCGAAGATAAACAACAATTCTGGGTTAGTATTCGATTTGGGTATAAAAATGAGAAATAATCCTAAAGATGCGTTTCTTTAGGATTATCTGGGTTAGTATTCGATTAGGGATAAACAACACTTCTGTTTTCATAATACTTTGTATTTACCCAGAATTGTTTTTGGGTATAAAAATGAGTAATAATCCTAATTTCTTTCCAATAATAATGATTTAATATTCGTTTAAAAAACAATCGGATGTTAACCGATTTTAAATATCAATTTTTTTATTTCAAGTTTATCAACGTTTACAATAGTTGATGAAGATTTCAACTCATTTTGAAACTTTTTTTTTTTCATTTTCCAAAAAACAGGATTTTGATCCAAACACACAAACGCTTATCACAATGGATCTCAATTCTTCAAGGTTTTGCATGACCATTCGTCAACAGTTTTGGTATGTTTGATTTTCTTTTTTTTTTTGTGTTCATATGCCTATTTAATTTTAAAAAATGGTTCTTTCATTTTTAATGTTGTTTTTTATGTGACTTTCCAGACTGTGCCGAAGGCCATGAGTAAATTTCTGTTGTCTAAAAACATACATAACAGTGATATTACAATAGCGACATACGAAGGAAAGTAAAAGTTTTTACATTTATCGGTCAACAATAGTAAAATGAAAGTCATAATATTATTAATATCTATGAAAATTATTTTGAATATGTTATATAATTTAGGAAACTGTTAAATATATTTAAATTATATTTATTATTAAAAAAAAATAAATTTAAATTAAATTTATTAAATGCATTTAAATGAGAGAAAAGAATAGATTCATGTTTTCAAATTTTTATTTACCAAAATTATTGCATGATTTATTTTGTTATCATTAATTAAGTTTTTTATAATTTTTGAATAATTTTTGAATATTATCATGATTTATTGCATGATTTATTAAGATTTTTATTTAAATTTTGTTATTGACATTAAAATTATTCCTTTTTAAATTTACGATATATAATAAATGATGCTACTTATTCGCAGAAATGAATGTAATCATTTCAGTTGACCATTATTAAATTGTTAATAAATGCTAAGCAAAATAATCATTCAATTGGCAGTAAAATAGTAAATGGTAATGAAATTAATCATTCGATTGGCAATAAAATGTTAATTTGTAGATATTATATGACACCCCAGGAAAATCCCACATCGGCCGTGGCCAGGAGAGATCCTTGGTTCATAAGTAATGTCTTGCCTCTTAAATCACCAACGCGTTTTGGGGCTTAATGTTAGTGGATGAGAGGAGAACTCCACAGTTAAGCGTGCTCAGGTGGGAGCAGTATCAGGATGGGTGACCTCCTGGGAAGTCTCCACCGAGGCAACCAAAAACAAATCCGTGAGCACTAGATGGGCAACCCATCGGGGCAAAGCGGACAATATTGGTGGTGAGAGGGGCAGGGTGTTACAGATGGTATCAGAGCCACTCCTGTGCCGTTCGGGATGGTGGGTGCATACCTCATCAGGGACGATGAGACTCTAACAGGGGGTGAATATGACACCCCAGGAAAATCCCACATCGGCCGTGGCCAGGAGAGATCCTTGGTTCATAAGTAATGTCTTGCCTCTTAAATCACCAACGCGTTTTGGGGCTTAATGTTAGTGGATGAGAGGAGAACTCCACAGTTAAGCGTGCTCAGGTGGGAGCAGTATCAGGATGGGTGACCTCCTGGGAAGTCTCCACCGAGGCAACCAAAAACAAATCCGTGAGCACTAGATGGGCAACCCATCGGGGCAAAGCGGACAATATTGGTGGTGAGAGGGGCAGGGTGTTACATATTAATGTACTCATTCACATTAATTCTCATTCTATTGTCAATAAATGCATACTAACGAAAACATTAATTCATTTAGTTAACAAATTAGTAAATGATTTAATTTTTTAATTTAAATTTTGTCAACATTTTCATATGATAAAGTCAAAAAATTTGTTAATGATTAATATAACTTAAATTTGGTCTCTAAAAACGTGCACAACAATGTCGTTACAGTGGCCACATACAAAGGACAATCTTGGTTGGTTTTAATAGAATTGATAGATGATGTATTTTGTTGTTTTACATATACATTAGTATTCAATTCTACATTCCATATTGGGAGCATAATATTAAACCAATTTTAATTTCATTAATTCTGAATTATTGCTATTTATTTACATTAATAAAGTTGACCGAATTTAATGTCATTTAATTTGAAATTTAAATCTTAATAATTGTTATTAATTTACATTAATAATATTTTGAACCAATTTAATATTATTTATTATATAGTAACATTAATACGAATTTAAGTTTACCATAATAAGCCTTATTTATTATATAGATGTTAGTTATATTATTTTTGTAAAGTTTGTATAAAAAAATAAATGAATATTTTAGGATAAATGTAAGCATAACGTTGACAAACCTAGCGACAATTACCTATGTTTTTAAATTTGATTGAAATAAAGTTGACAATTACCTAATATATACACCATATGTAAATTAATAGTAAATTAAATTTAAGTTTAGTCAACAATATCTATCGTATTCAAATTAATAATACTAACATTGTTAATTTCAATTAAAGATATTTAACAACCTTAAACACAATTTTGTTATACATTGTTTATATAAATACAAAAAAATAACAAATTAAAACCATAATTATTATTAATATGAAATTGATTAAATTAATACGAGATTTTTTAATCTTTAATTCGTCTAATTGATTAAATTATACGAATGATAACATTGATTAAATTATAATTGATTAAATTGATTTCGTATAATTGATCAAATTTATAGTTTACCATAATAAAGCGTATTAATTCTTTTGTATAAATGATTGATTATGAATCAATTTGACCCGAACTTTATGATTACCATAATTGACTGAATTTAATGTTATTTATTACGATTTTTTAATCTCATTAATTTATATTACTATTAATATGAAATTGATTAAATTGATTAAATTATACGAATTGATTAAATTAATACGAGTTTTTCTAATCTCTGCTTTCGTATAATTAATTAAATTATACGAATGATAATATTGATTAAATTATAATTGATTAAATTGATTTCGTATAATTGATCAAATTTATGGTTTACCATAATAAAACGTATTAATTTTTTTGTATGAATTATTGATGTATTATCAATCATTCCCGAATTTTAGGATTACCATAATTGACCGAATTTAATGTTATTTATTACGATTTTTTAATCTCATTAATTTATATTACTATTAATACGAAATTGATTAAATTATACGAATTGATTAAATTAATACGAGATTTTTTAATCTGTAATCAATAATACGAATGATAATATTGATTAAATTATAATTGATTAAATTGATTTCGTATAATTGATCAAATTTATGGTTACCATAATAGCTCTCATTTATTTTTATTTTTTTTCTTATTTAATTCTTATTACTATGCAGATAATTCCTAATACGATTGCTGAATTGGCAAACTTAAATTAATCAATGAATATCAAGATTAAATTTACAGATGGGTACGCGTGGTCTGTGTCGATGCGTGTTGAAATTTCTGCTCAAATCGTTAGGTTTGTTATTCAATTATTAAACATTATGTTTACAGTATTCTTATTTTATAATTAGGTAGACATTCTAAATTTACTATACACAATGCTTTTGTAAAGGTTTACTGTGATTGGATGGCCTGATTTGCTTCAATCGGAAGATATTTCCATTGGCGAAAATTGTTTCTTTAAATGGTATTCAATCCAACACAGGCTATTTGTTACTAAGATTGCACCACAAAAAGTCGTTGATTTTAAAATTTAAATTATGATCTTTTATGTTTTTAATGTAATTTATTTGAATAATTGATTACGATTTTGAGGTTATTTATTAAGATTTATAATCTTAATAAGATTATGATTAGTCTTGCATTTAATAAGATTTATAATCTTGCTATGTTTACAAATTATGATTAGTATTAATTGCAATTAATAAGATTTATTAAGTTTAAATGTTATTTATTAATATTGACATTAATAATAATTGACCGAATTTAATGTTATTTATTAAATATTTTAATCTCATTTATTTATATTACTTTTTTTGAATATATGTTTAGTACAATTGATCGAATTTAATTTTTTATATTATGACTTTCCTTTAATCAATAATCATTAAATGATAATAATCAAAATCATTTCCTTTATATTATAACTTTTCTTTAATTATTCTTAATATATTTTTATTATGTTATATTTACTGTTATTTATGGACATTAATAATAATTGACCGAATTTAATTTTATTTATTACGATTTTTAACCTCATTTATTTATATTACTATGCATACGAAATTATGCTTTTTCTATTTTTACGAAATTACCTTTAATATTATTTATTGACATTGATAATAATTGACCGAATTTAATATTATTTATTAAAAATTTTAATCTCATTGATTTATATTACTTTTTTTTTGACTTTATGTTTAATATTATTGACTGAATTTAATTTTTTATATTATGAGTTTATTTTAATCAATTCTCATTAAATGATAATCATCAAAATCATTTCATTTATATTATGACTTTTATTTAATTATTCTTAATATATTTTTTATTATGTTAGAATTAATTTTATTTATGGACATTAATAATAATTGACCGAATTTAATGTTATTTATTATGATTTTTAACCTCATTTATTTATATTACTATTAATATGATAGTATGTTTAATCTATTTTTACAAAATTATGTTTAATACTATTTATTGACATTAATAATAATTGACCGAATTTAATGTTATTTATTAAAATTTTTAAGCTCTTTTATTTATATTACTGTTTTTTTTTTGTTTTTATGTTTAATATTATTGACCGAATTTGAGTTTTTATATTATGACTTTCCTTTAATCAATTCTCATTAAACGATAATCATTAAAATCATTTCAATAATAATTGACCCCTATTAATGTTATTTATTTCGATTTTTTAATCATTTTACGAAATTATTTTTATTCTATTTATTTCTTATCTACCGAATTAAATTACGAATATATTACTAATACTAAAACTAATATTACGATTTTCAATTTTATTTTTAATCTCATTTATTTCTTATCTACCGAATTAAAATTTTCTTTTACGATTTTTATGAATATATTAGTAAAATATATACTATTTTCAAAATAATTTTCAATTATATTAATAAATAAGTTAATAATTATAATTGGTAAGTTAACTTTTGTCATTCATTTATTACTATTAATAGTAATATTTATTACAATTATTAACATAAAGAATAAACGTAACATCAATATAAAAAAAAACCTCATTTGTCATGACAATTAACAACGTTCAAATTATTTTAAAAATTATAAAAAAAAACTCAATTAATGATAACAGAAAGATTCAAGCGATAATTTTGGTAAACAAAATGTATTTAATAAATACAATTTAAATCTATTTTTTAATAATAAATATAATTTAAATCTAATTAACAATTTCCTAAAATATATAATATATTCAAAATAATTTTAAATGATATTACTAATAACGACATTCATTTTAATATTGTTGATCGATAAACATAAAAACTTTTTACGTTTTTGTTACTTTGATGGATATCAATTCTTTGACTTTATTTATTTTTCATGTCTTAAAATACACTTATTAGTAATTAGTAACAAAATTTGTCATGAAATCCTCCATCATTGACTACATTAACTAAATATCGTTTCAGTGATACTAAGAATAAGAATATTACGTCTTTCATTTAAATATCTTTGACAGATTAACGTTATCATATTTTTCACCGTGGTTTTAGCTTGATTTTTAGGTCATTGGTTATGAGTCAAGCCGTCAAAACAGTTCTGGGTCTTCTGGATATATTTACCTTAAATTCTTGATGATAATACAGTTAAAATGCCAAATGTCTTTCTTTTCCTCACCAGAGTTTTTTTTTTTGGACAAATTTTACTGTTTTGTTATTCTAATGGTTCGGGAATCCTATATGTGGACATAAATTCTTTTCAAAGTTCCAAATCGTCTTGCCATATCAAACCTTTTTATAGAAGCTAAAATAATTTCAGGGAGTAACATTGGAATGCAAACTTTTATCCAAAGAATTAGGCTGTCCCCATTTGATAAGAAGATTCCTTTCAGATTTAACAGAAGACAATTCCCTCTTACTTTAGGGTAGGTATGTATTGGAATGCAAACTTTTATTTTTCGCAATGACAATAAATAAAAGTCAAGGACAAACCCTATTTAGAATAGGTATGTATTTGAAAGATCCTATTTTTACACATGGGCAGTTGTATGTCGCTGCCAAGTGACAAGAGTAGAGATGGCCTGAACATACTAATATTGGATAAAGATGACAACGTTAATAATAAATAACAAATGTTGTCTATAAAAAAATATTTTGAAGTTTGTGAATAAGTATGCGATCATATTTTGCATAAATTGTTTTTTTTTTATAATTTTTTGGCTGTGTGATTTGTTAAACTACATTTATTTACTTTGAATTTAATCTTCATTTGCATGTCGTTACAATAAATATATGTTTATTCATTTCATTATTTGTTTTAAATCACGTCTATTCAAACATTTGTTGATTCATATATCTGTTATTGGGTAACATTAAACTTTTTTTATGATAATTTACAATCAACAAAAATTCATACGAATTGTATTACGTAACTTTCAATAAATAAAATTTGCATACTGCGATCTTTATAGAATTTTTTTTCATTTGCCATGAACATGTACTGCGTGTACACGCGGGGCTCAAACCTAGTTAGAAAATAAAAAGAATGTTTATAAAACTTGTTTCTGATCGCATCCCTAATCCCAAATCAATATCTAAAACCTTGGTTTCCCTCGAATCCAAAATCAAACCCAACTACTGAAGTGAAATAGGAAATTAACAGAGGGCTATCAGCCTATACCTCAAATCGAGCAGGATGATTGGTCAAATTGCATTACAGATCTTGAGAGCTAAGGCGTTAGGAAGCACATGAATGTATAATGGTAAAAATTAATCATGGGAAAGGGGTATTCATTTGTAGGTTTCGTAACTCCCACAAGCTCCATATGATCAAGGCTTAAGCTAGTATTTATACCTGTCTACTAGAAGTTTCATGTATGTCACATTAATGAGACTTGATAATTGTGGGTTATTGCTCATAAAAGTCAATCAGTTACTAGCGAGGTTGAATCCATTTAACTAGGAAGGTAACTAGGAAGGGCTTGGCGGTTTCAAAAAAAAAAAAAATAAATAAAATGAAACGTTTGACAATTGTATATTTATTTTCTTGAATAGCCACATCAATGCAACATAAATGAGGAAGATGAAGTCCAATTTTGTTTTATTATATAGTTTTTTTTTAACAATTGAAATGATCAAAGTACAAGGACTAAAAATGTAAATACAAATACGGCAAATGTTACAGTCTCCCCTACTTTATAAAATTTTGTCTCGAAATTTCTTTCAAGCGGAGGTTTCTATGAAATGAAAGACGTAAAAAAACAAATAAGTTTTAAGAAATACATGCGTCATGATTTGGCAAAATTTAAAGTAGCTGTCTAATATCCAAAGAAAAAGTTTCAAAATCTGTTACATTTGACCCGAGATTAGGAAGTTGAGAGTTTACAATGTGAAAAGTTTGGGAAAGTATGTAACTAGTGAGGGCAGAGACAATGTTGAAGTAGTCTCCCCTACTTTAGAAAAGTTTTTGACTGACTTTATTCGGGTATGCAACAAGATTCCAAATTAACTGAGAGTGTGAGTGTATACAGGAATTAAGAAAGTTTTCAAGGAAGACGAATTGAAGCTTGTGTAAAAAAATTTCTTGTTGAAAGAAAAAAAAGAAAAGGAACTGATAGCCATTGATCAACGACCTATTAAAGAGGTTGGGTCCAACGCCATTAAATAGCCCAAAATGTGAAAATGTAGAAGATAATGGATAGGTTCTTGGTTAGACTCCTAGTCCGCTTCCGCGGTATCGTTAGTGCTTATATATAGGGTGTACCGTAGCTAACCCACCGCACTACTGATACCTTAGATTCGTACTGATTGTCCACCAATAGCCTAAGTAGAATCACACACCACCCCCATGTACGTGTAAACCCATGATTGCGTTCCGGAACTTAATCACTGATTTACCTTACACTAGGGTGTTATGTTTTTCCATAACACTAACATTAATGATACAAGAAACAATGCGTGCAACCAAAATTTGTTAAATAATAGATACTGCAATGCAATAATATTCAAGCATAACATGGTTGGAGGTTCTTCCCTTTCGTGTTCACCCTTTAACCGTAATGAGAATAATGTGTAAGTATAAGACATGGTTAGAGGTCCTTCACCTTTTGGTTTCGCCCATAACCGGTAAATTTTTGTTCACATCTTTGGGCTCTAAACACCCATATTGATAAACTCTGAGGATTACACCGTTCCCCTCAGATTAGAGGAATACTCTAATCCGAGTCGTACGTGGGCACTGGCTTAGATCTCATACGAGTTATCAATTAGTATGTTTATTGACCATGGTCTTGAACAAAATAATGAGTAAGTATAAAAGGGTCTTGCTTAAAACAGGAAAAATATGCATACACAATATGAATTCATGTAAGTATATAAGTATAGCATAAAATTTCGATTGAAAGAATAATATAACATAAATCGAGTAAATCAGGATTACGAAAAATAAGAGTAAATGAGTTGAATCAATGTTCAAAATCAACGATGTAAGAATAACTGTTAACAAATAGTGCGAGAGTAACCACAAATAACGCGTAAGAATAACCGCTAATAAAAGGATAATGCGAGAATAACCATAAATAAAATGATGCGCGAACATAACTATAAATAAAATGGTGTATAAATAAAATAATGAAATTTTCTACAAATGAGGGTGCGCAGAACAGGTGTATAGCCCACTGGCATGCTGGTTTAAATTTAGTAGTTTTGCATATATGCACTATACGATAAAAGACATTTAGCAACATTCCGATGAGGATATGTCCAATATTTTGTTAGACCAAAAGTTTTGCGACTGAGAGAGTACAAGTGTAAAAAGATAATTTTCCGTTTATAAAACATAGATTACCCAAACTTTGCAATATGGTTGAAAGAATAGTAGTAATGCATGAGAATAACTTTTTAGAAATCGAAGAATATTTTATATTCAAAACAGGTTCACATGAAAAGACTTCGTAAGAACACACTTTCATGTGTTTACGAGAAGTTAAGTGGAAAATTGTTATAAGGCATATTATTAGTCGCAGGTTTCTTTTCCCGAAAACATTTATTGGATCCTTTGTATGAAAACAAGAAGGTTTACATTTGACTTGTAAATATGCAAAACAAGTTTATAAAATGCAAGAGGTAACTATATAAATCAAATGTGCTCCAAAAGACCAAGATTTAAAAATGGCGTGAATGATAAAAACCAACGTGTATGACACGAAAAGCTTATAACTACATAAAATTTCTGAGAACAGATTTCAAGCTTTGAAAATAAGATCGATCACAGCAAGGAAAATGATAAGGATTGTGAACAACGTGCAAGTTTCTAGTCTCCACTATGGTCGGTAACCTAGCTTCAAAAACCCAAAATCAAAGTTGGAAGTCCACGACGCACAAATTTCTCGTGCTGCATTGAATGAGTGAATCAACTCGGTATTTTTTATAATATTGTAGAAGTTTATGAGTTGTTTTGAAGACAATGGGGAATCCGGTTTGGTTTAGGTTGATTCTCTTTGATAATGTTTGGAAGGTGTGGGTAGGACAGGTATGAGGTTGTGAATGATCCCGAATGCCTTGACGAATTAGGGTTTTTCTGTATTTAAACATTTATTTATCTTGTAAGTTATATATATATATATATATATTAAATGTTTGAGAAAATCTAAGTGTTACTTGAAACTTTAAGAGTTTTACGAAATTTATACGTTGAAAAACAGTTTGTTTGCAAGGATCGTTAAGGCATTTATTTGAGCTCACAATGGGCTATTTTGTTTTTCAAGGAACAAGGTGTATATCAAGTGTGTACTAATTTGGTGAATAGACTTCTCCAGAACTGGGTCTTTGGGTTTTGTGCCATTGTGAAAAGGCAACACAGGAAATAGTTTGATTAGTAAATTGTTTTAAAGAGTAGTGTATTGGTTTGTATCGTGTAGCTAGGCACTTATGTATGAATTTAGTCTGGCCAAAAGGAGTTAACTAGTGGTAGTGGATAAGGCTTAAGAGACTGGGCATGGTTATGGTAGTAAATCAGTATCAGGATATATTGTGTTATGAATATTATGGGCACAGAAAAGGTACTCAACAAAATTTCTGAGAGTAAATATGAGAGGTTCTTAACAACTAGTGGCTTCGTGTAGGGGTAGTTGTTAAGATGTTAAAGTGTTGAAGAGAACAAAGTTTTAATCTGGGTTTTCCCACCGTTTTCTAAGAATACAAAAGATCATGGTTTAGTGATCTACTATGACATCGATCAACGAGTTTATAGACATGATGATATAAAACGAGTTGATTAATAAGTTTATAGACATTGACCAAGCATAAGTGAAATGGTGTAAGTTTTAATGCGATAAATTTTTTTTTTTAAAATGATGGTGAGGTACCCAAAAGCGAATGATCAAATAGCATATGAAACAACAAGCGATGAAATTGAGACTTCAAATGATAAACAAGGCATAAATATCAATAACAAGAGACATTGGGATTGTTTCCATAGAAAACTTTGACTAACCCATGTATTTGAAATCTCATAGTGACATGTGGGGGCGTGCTTTAGCCTATAAGTGAATGCTCATCCCGAGAGTTCCCAGGTAGGTATATGGATCCTTCGTCTGATTGGATTTATATGAAATACCAGGCCTAGACAAAAAACTCAGAATACAGGCGTTCACCCTTCCAGGTTGCACGTGTCCCGCCACTAGTGAATTCCAAAACTTTAGCGAGATTTAAAACGAGATGCAGAAATAGATTCTTGAGATGTGGATTTCACTCTTAGCTCAAAGATGTATTTAAAAATTGAAAACTACAATTGAATGAATCCAATCACTAAGTTAAAGATATCACTCCCATCTTAGTGGTTGAGTTTATTTTTGGAGGAAATACTCTTTGAGGTGTGGATGTCAGTCCTATCCCAAAGATATATTCCAAAGGTGTATAACATATAGAGGAGTGAAACTAATCACCAAGGTATGGATACCATCCCTAACTTGGTGATATCGTTTCGTTTGTGAAATACAAATGTTTTCTTCTCCAAGCAAAATACCGAAAAGATTAACGAGAAAGAATAATAGCGAAAATATCTTGATAGAAAATGTAAGGATAATGAGAAATATATAGAGGGCTCGTCGAGGTGCCATGTAGTGACGATTGTTCAATAGCTTATGGACTAAAAGTGTAAGTATTGATACATTGATTAAGTAGTTTATTACATTGAAAGAAAAATACAAGATACAATAATTCTAAAGTGACAACTAAAACTGAAATACAATGAATCCAAAATCTAAGTAAAAATTCCAAAAGCTTAAAAGTCATCTCATAAATAACCTGAAACGTGTACGAAAATAGTATATGTCAATACAAAATGTATTGGTGAGCATACCCTGTTTTGAATACATATAATAGAAAAACGTTTCGCAATTCATGTGTTGTATACAATTTACAGTTATGTAATAAGTAGTATCAGTCAAAACCAAACCTAATAGAATGAGACTAACACATGAAAACCATTTTTAGTATAATGAATCACAAGACAATGACTAAGGTCTCTCAACAGAGTCCCAAGGGGTATATACCATAGTACTATTCATTGAAATGCAATGCTGCAGAACGGTTAATGATTTTGACTAAGCATAGATACACACAAATCTACATAAAGCAAACACACATGAGAATTGCATTAAGTATAAGAATAACATTTGATAAAAGTGTACATGAACAGCCCCAAAAGATTAAAACATGAAAATGGGGAAAGATATACTCACAGTTTGCGAGGTAAGGTAATTCTGCTATAGCTGTGAGAGTGGGCAATGAGAATCACGAGGAATTTACCCTAAATTGTTTGAGTAAATTCATGAGTCAACGATCTTAAATTAAAGTCTAGGGTTCTATGACTATAGACGATTAGGGATTTTAGACCTTAATTTGGGAATTTAGAGTACTCGAGACTTTTATTTATTCTTTTGATATTGAAAAAAAATAAATAAATGGATTTAAACTAGTAATGTACGACACGCCATGATAAAATATGTATATGTATATATATATATAATAATCTAAATGATACGCTTTAAATGTGTTACGAATAACTGTTAATGCAAATATTTATGTAGATAATTAGCGAACTTTGATTAAATGGAAAGTACCAAATTAATAATTTAGTTTGTAAAGGTAGGGTGAGGTTCCTGTACAAAGTGCATTTTTTTGTACAAAGTGTGAGAAGTCTATATAGGCATTGTGTTTTAAATTTTAGGCATGATGTTTTATATTCTTTTGGTATAGTGTTGTATATAAAAACACAAATCATAGCAATTTAAAACACTAATTAATGTATTCTGGACATGCAATCTAAAACACCATATGAAGAAAGTAATCAGCGTGTTTTAAATTTCATGTCTAAAATACATTTGATTATGTTTTAAATTGTAACTTTTGGTGCTTTTCTATATAAATCAATGCAAAAGGAATTGAAAACATTATAGCTAAAATTTAAAAAAAATGACTATATAGACTTCTCACACTTTGTACGAAAAATATACTTTGTACAGGAACCTATACCTGTAAAGGTATTCATCTACGAAAGAATTTTGCCTTAGAATAGCCTACTTGGTATATATGTATATAAACGTACTTTATATAAACCAAATTATCAATGAAAGTTATTAGATAAGTTTAATAATTTCAAATGAGATAACTCCAATAATGTTTTAAATATATGGATCGGTTTATAATAGAGTTGTAAAATAATAATTGTACCATTCGCTGATCTTAAATAGCTAAACACGAGTTTGTCTAAACCATGAAACAAGTCTTTTTTTATATAAAATTTAAACCCAATAAGAAATAATTAAATAAGAGAATTAAGGAAAAAGAAAAAATTAAATAAACAAAAAGGTTTCATAAGGGTTATTAACCTTTCACACGTAAGGCAACCCAACTGAGCTACTCTTATTAGAAAATAAAAAGAACGTTTATAAAACTTGTTTCTGATCGCATCCCTAATCCCAAATCAATATCTAAAACCCTGGTTTCCCTCGAATTCAAAATGGAACCCAACTATTGAAGTGAAATAGGAAATTAACAGAGGGCTATCAGCCTATACATCAAATAGAGCAGGATGATTGGTCAGACTGCATTACTGATCTTGAGAGCTACGACGTTAGGAAGCACATGAATGTATAATGGTAAAAATTAATCATAGGAAAGGGGTATTCATTTGTAGGTTCCGTAACTCCCACAAGCTCCATATGATCAAGGCTTAAGTTAGTATTTATACCTGTCTACTAGGGGTTTCATGTATGTCACATTAATGAGACTTGATAATTGTGGGTTATTGTCACACCCCGATTTTCCCGTCGGTTGTAAACGTTTGGCACCTTTGCTACGCAGCGGAATATTTCAACCAAGACTTCTACTTGTTCCGAACGCCTTTTTCTGAGCCTTCTAGGGTCTCAAATCCCAAGACATCACTTAAATCCAACCATGCCGTTGCCAAGTCTATACGTGAAAGACATGCTTAAAAAGGTCAGCATAAAGCCGGTGAGTTCATGGTTTTATGTTTATCGTTCATAACCCATTTTTCTTTCAAAACACTTGAGAAAGTATTTGCAAATGTTAATGAGAGTTTATTTTGTTTACGCAAAACATTGTTTGGGAAAATACATATAAAAAATCCCATTTTAAACCTTACCGGTTATTCCTTTCTTAACCTTCGACTCGACTCACTTTGCCATATATTTACCTCCCCATAAAGATAAATATACCCAAGTTTCGTCGATCGAACATACATATAAAAAGTCTCTTTTACATTCTTGCACGGTATTCCTTGACCTTCGACTCGACTCACTTTGCCATATATTTACCTCCCCATAAAGATAAATATATCCAAGTTTTGTCGATCGAACCTTAAACCCAAAAGGAGACTTCCACAATAACTTTTGAAAAACTCTCACATTAATATGAAAACCATTTTCCCCCGGAATTACCCTCCGGACAATCACGTACGCCGAAAGTGGAAATGATTAAATAAAATAACCATTATTTAAAAAGTTAGTGCGCGTAACAAACATAAGAAATGTGCTACATAAACTTAGAGTTGCAAATCCTAATGCCAATGGCGTCCCCATGAGCCCGTAACCAAAACCAGACTACTTACTTTTGCCCCGCACGTTATTATAGTGGTAACAACAAGTTTAGAATATCGTAACACCCCTTGGTCCATCCGAGTTGACGCTAATCAACCGGGGGTGGGTCCACGTCAAGGACCGATAGTACTATCCCCATATTCTACGGCTACATCACTTTGTATTAATGGTTACAGTTAACTGCGGAGACTGCACGTCCCACTTTTTCCGTAACCCATGTGCCCATCTTATGTACCATTTCAAGTTTCCACAGTTACCGCACAGTTTAATGCTCATAACTTTCATTTCCCTTTTTACCCACGTACGATTTTATAAAAGCATTGTAACTTCACAAATTTTTCATAAACTTTGTTATGCTTTAAAATATACAGGTTTTCGTAAAACAAGCATGTCTTCCCCCCGAAAACATTTACAAAACAGTAAAAAGTGGGGTCATGAACTCACCTTAATTTCCTTGCTTAGCTAGCAAACAAAGCCCGAAGCTTTGACCGACTTCCTCGTGCCCTATTACCAACAAAGGCAAGGTTGTAAAAGGCGCTCTAGGCGGCCGCCTAGGCGGCGCCTAGGCGCTAGGCTAGGGTAAATATCGGAAATTCGACCTAGGCTGGGAATTAGGCGTTTTTGGGATTAGGCGGTGATTAGGCTTGATTAGGCTGTGATTAGGCGTGATTAGGCGGTGCTAGGCGTGGGTAAGGTTAGAGAAACTTACAGCTGTTAGGGTGAAGAAGATGCGTTTAACTTGAAGAAACTTGCAGATCTGTGTTAAGAAATTGATAGAGGAAAGAGGACAAGGGTGGGTTTTGTTTGTTTATATTATATTATAGGTGATTTTGTGTTCTCGAGGAGTCCACTTGCACTGGAGTGTACTATATATAATAAATATATAATAAAGTGTAGTAGGTGCCACTTTAATATATCCAAAAGACAATTTAACCCTTTTTTAAGGGTAACAAATGGATAAATGATGTCTATAGGTTAAAAAAACGTAAATTTTTAATTATTATGTGTATATATCTAACACATTTTCATAAAAACACCTAAATCTGTGTGTGTATATATATATATATATATATAATACGTATGCAATTCCAAAACGCCTAATTCTGCCTAATTTCGCCTAGTCCCGACTAGTCCCTATGCTAGACCCCACCGCCTGCCTAGCGCCTAGCACCTTCTACAACCTTGAATAAAGGACACATTAAAAGTTATCACATATAAGCCTAGTCAATTATCCGACTAAAAGATAGCTTATCCAACTATCTAGACTCGTGTGTACTAACTCGAGTCTTAATATGCTTTAACTCGATGAACCGATCATGACTTATCTTACTTACGCGTTAACACACGACATAGTACCCAAGTTGCGCACTTGTTCTATTCGCGTGTAACCCACGTTGGACTAATACCACGAAACGTATATCTTATCATGAGCCGTAGCTTGTCTCGTTAGACGAATAAATGCATTTGTCTTATACATTTATTTTTAGGAAAATATACTTTGCAAAGTACAATCCTTGTTATTAATTTCAATTAATAACATTTGTTACTTCCTTCCCAAAATCCAAACATTTAAAGTATTCAAAAACTTTGCTCTTTATAAAAGATTTCCAAGTAAAATCGAATGTTTATATATTATTGAATCCAAACAATAAACCTTTCGAAAACTTGTCATACTTGACGTTTGGCAAAACTATATGTATTTGTATTGAAAATATTGTCCGAAATTCACTTATTATTGTTACAAATAATCTTTGTCAAAATGTCGAGATTTGGTATAATTACATTTAATAACCACTTGGGAATTATTTATAAAAACATACACTACAATGTTGGTTTTATTACGCTTTGGATTTTATAAATTTCGGCAAAGTTTCCTCTGTTTTTGTACAAACCAGACAACACAAGTCGTCTTTAAGATTCCCAAAACAATTTCCAAACACAAGACAATCAATCCATTTATCCATTCCAAGCTACACGAGACAATATACGTTCCGTTACTTATAAATTTACAAGTATTTATATAAATATAAATATATATATATATATATGCACATATAGTCCAACAACTTGGTACGATTTCAATATTATAAGTCACGTTTTAATACCATTACCAATCTTTCCGATTATACTTTCCGTTTATGACTTTATTGGTTCGTTTCGCGAGTTAAAACTATTTCATTCGTAATTATATATTTATAAAAATACGATATTCACAATTAATAAAAAAAATAATAAACACGAATTCATTATATCGAGATTACACACGTCTGGGTCTCGTACCACGCGTCTCGAACGTGTTGACTGAATCTTTTGACCGGGTTGACTGGACCCGAACGTGACCCGAGCGAATCCCGAGCCGATTCCAGGTTGTCTGTTTGACCAGCTTAACCATTTAACCTGGTCTGACCGATTGGCTTGGTTTAACCAGGCCCGGTCCTGACCCGGACCACTACCGAGTCCTCCTAAGCTCGAGCCAAACATCACTGATGAGCACTAACAGACCCGAGCCAAACAAGACCCGAGCCATAACCACCAACCACCACCTTAAACTACACCCTCGCAGCCGAAGCCATCATCACCAATGACAACCCGCAGGCGACCGGATCTGAACTGATCGCTGCCAACCAAGCCCAAACGAACCACCACCACCACCAACCTCGACCGAAACCCACCAAATCTGTAACCACCCTCAAACCACCACTGTACCCGTCATCATCATCATCGGTCCAAGAAACGAGCCCCAACCACATCATCTAACCCGATCCAAAGAACCCCATCAAAAACTGCGCTCCAATCAACCTAACAACCATCCTCGAGTACCCATTGCAGCACC
Organism: Ambrosia trifida; assembly: GCA_028751855.1. Taxonomy (NCBI): domain Eukaryota; kingdom Viridiplantae; phylum Streptophyta; class Magnoliopsida; order Asterales; family Asteraceae; genus Ambrosia; species Ambrosia trifida. The sequence continues at coordinate 71,219,480 of CM054127.1, read as the reverse complement.
CAACACGTACCATCACCGCCTCATCCACTGGACCTCGAAATACAACCAGCTAACCACCACCATCTTCGACTCCAAGCCACCTTCCTGTCATCTTTTAACACTGCACCGACACGATACACCACTAACGTGGTGGTGGTCGGCCGATTAGCAAAAGAAAAGGGAGGAGGAGAGAGATCGATGAGGGAGATGGTTGTTTAGAGAGAGAGTAGAGAGGGGGGGGGGGGGTCTTGCGGCTGCTAGAAAAATGAATGGGAGGAAGAAGAAGCCTCCTTTTTATACTTAGGGTTTGGTGGTAGGTGAGTTGTACTGCGTATCAAACCCGTTTTAAACGTAACTCGCTCGGTTTTATTTTAGGTTCGAAAATTAATAACAAAAATTAGTCGGTTTTGATCGAAATTAAAAATATAACTAAACCGAGCAAATATCATATTATTTTCGACATCCGACACGTTCTTTCAGAAAACGCGTTAAAATAGCGTTAGTTACGTTAGTCGCGGTTTCCTTTATTTAAATGATCCGTTCACTTTCGAAACTTAATAAATGACATTATTTCTAACAAATAACTATTTAGACACTACAAATGTGGTTAAAACCACGTATTTAGACATCTGATTCCCATGTCGGTTATTTCCCGCGTTTTCCAAAACACTGCGTTTTAAGCCGTTTTCAAGCCGATTTCACATCCGATCACTTCACTAGCAAACACACGTTGTATTTACATATAATATCCTTATGTTAGTCCAGTTTACCCAATATTTACCGATGTCAGTTCGTTAACGTTAATCACTCACAAGTCTTTCTTTAAAAGCGCATCAAGGCGTCCACGAACTTCAAGAATAACATTGTAGGACTCGTAACGGCTTATTTATTCAAAATTAACTATAAATCATGTTAATTACTTTGAAAAAGTAATTAAAATTACATCGAACGTTGATCGGAATTTGCTTGTTATCACAGTTATTGCTCATAAAAGTCAATTATGTACTAGCGAGGTTGAATCCGTTTAACTAGGAAGCTAACTAGGAAGGGCTTGGAGGTTTAAAAAAAATGAAATGTTTGACAATTGTATATTTATTTTATTGAATAGCAACTTCAATGCAATATAAATGAGGAAGATGAAGTCCTATTTTGTTTTATTATATAGTTTTTTTTATACAATTGAAATGATCAAAGTACATGGACTAAAAATGTAAATACAAATACGGCAAATGTTACACTTGCGTAGGGTAATCGCCTCACCAGGCTCAATGGAAAATTGGGTAAAACTTCTATTACTGTCACGGTGTACCCTGCGTGTGGTCAAACCGTCCACTAGGCAGGAGCGCAGGTCGGAAAGTAGGAAATCGTTGGCTCATTGCAGAGTACCAGTATCTTGCAAGCGCCTGCGTTGTGGAAAGGCGGATCTGGGTTTGCAGGTTTAGTTCCTTCCCTTTTTGATAATATGGAGGGTAGTGTTTTTTTTAAGCATGGGAGGGGGGGGGGGGGGAAGGGAGATCCTATTGAAAAGAGTGCAAATTTCAAGCAATGCCTTCGAAAGGTTAGGGACGGTCATTTCACAGCTGCAGTCAAGGTGTTGTGTTCTAGCGGGGTTGCCCCCTTTGGGGACTCCACTATGAAAGCCCTCATTTAAAAACATCCAGTGGTGCCTCCTCCGTCCTTGCCCCTAATTCTGTCACCCTACACGCCCTTTCTGTTGTTGGAGACTGTGTGATTGGATGTATTTGATCTTTTCGTAAAGTGACTTCATGTGGAAGGGACAGGTTGCGGGCCTAACCCTTGTTGGATGCTCTTAGTGGAGAGGGGTCGGTGACTTCCGCGGGTCTGCTCTCAGCTATCTTTTAAGTAGTCATATTATGGCTAGGGGTTGTGCCCCAAGGTGCTCACTGAGTTCATTGCTTTAGCCCCGCTCACCCCCCTTTTATAACTGGATAATGGAATTCGGCCTATTGCCATGGGGGGAATCTGGCGTAGGTTGGTTTCTAAGGTGTCTATGAAGAAGGTCGGGAAGGAAATGGCTCGATATTTAGGGGACTTTCAATTTGGGGTAGGGACTTCTAATGGGGCTGAGGCGGTGCTCCACAGCGTGAACATGTTTCTTAACTCCTATCATGCGGACAGTTCTTTGGCTATGCTCACAGTGGATTTCTCTAACACCTTCAACCTGATTGACCGCACTGCTCTTCTACGGGAGGTTCATGAGCATTGCCCGCCTATTTATCTCTGGGTCCAATTCCTGTATGCCCAGCTAGCTAGGTTGTACGTTGGTGATGACTGTATAGGGGCTACCACTAGGGTTCAACAGGGAGACCCTTTTGGGGCCCCTCCTGTTTGCCCTTGCGTTACACCCTCTGGTTCTTCAGGTACAAGAAAAATGTAACCTCCCATTTCATGCGTGGTACTTGGATGATGGGAAGATTATTGGTGATGCTATTGAGGTTGCTAAGGCTCTTGACATTATTAGTTTAGAGGGGCCATCCTTGGGTCTTCAACTTAACATCAAGAAAACTGAGGTTTTTTGGCCGTCTTGTAACGGGGTGAAAGTTAGGGATGGCCTTTTCCCCAGAGGGATTTCTAGACCCGAAAAAAGGAGTGAAGCTCCTTGGAGGGGCCGTTAGTCGGGATTTTTCCTTTATCCAGGATTTGGCAGGGCGGAGAGCCTCGCATGCCGTTGATCTTATGAAACCCTTGCCCTGCCTTCGGGATCCCCCAGAATAAACTCCTCTTGCTCAGGTCTTGTATGGGGGTCACCAAGTTGCTTTTTGGGTTACGGACGTGCCAACCCCTTATTATGGACGAAGCAGTTTCATGTTTTGACAGAGGGCTCTAGGGAGCCATTGAGGACATGGTGGTGGGCGGGTGCCGTTCTTTGGAGACTTACAATGGCGTTTAGCATCCTTGCCGATACGCTTTGGAGGTTTAGGGCTTCTGTCAGCGAAGGATGTTGGGGCTTATGCCTTTGTGGCTTCTAGAGCTCAATCATGGAAACTTCAAGATCACATTTTAAGGAACACCGGGGTTGCCGGCATGGATTCGGACTACGTTCAGGCCCTCGACAGGCTAAATGACTTTCTCCCAGGCTTTGATATGGGCGGCTTTTCTAATAAGGACACCCCCCCAAAGCCTCATAAAACTTTGGCGAATGCCCTCTTTGGAAAAATCGCTCAGTGCCTGGGTGAAGTCTTCTGCTTGTCCCCACGTCAAAAGGCGGTTATTGAATGCTTGCAAGGGCCCCATGCCCAGGATTTTCTGACTGTTATCCTGATTGACGGAGTGGGTCAAAGCATGTCAGCGGTTTAATACATGGCCGTTCTTAAGTACCGGTTGACGGTGCCTATGTACCCCGAAGACAAAGTTTGCCCGATCTGCCGCAAAGCCTGTCTGGACAAGTACGGAGAGCATGCGGTTCACTACAAAGAGCTGTCCGGGATCAAGTACAGGCATGACTGGGTTCGGGACGTCCTCTGGGACTTTTTTAGAAGAGCTGCGATATCAGCCAAGAAGGAGGCTCATGTGAACTTTCTGTCGCACCATGCGGAAGGGAGATCCACCTTGTGGGCAACAGATTTGCTTGTTTTTGGGTGGGCTGGGGAAACACGCTTGTGTTGACCTAACAGGAGTATCACCTATGGATGGTTTGAGGGATAATGGGTTTGTAGCAGGGCATGCTGCGCGAAGGGCAGCAACGAAGAAAGTGGAAAAGCATGCTAATGCTTACGAAGAGAACCAACACGCCTTCATTCCCATGACTTTTGATACCTTTGGGCCTTTGGCACCAGAAGCTATCTGTTTTTTGACCAGGATCTAACGGGTTATTCATAGCAATGTTTCGACCCGGGGGCAAGGATTTGTTTTTAGTAGAATAGGTTTTGCCACACAAAATGGGGTGACGGCGCAGCTTGTTGCCCGTCTACCTGCTCTTTTGATGTAAGTATTTGAAAAGAATAAATTTATTATTATGATCCAAAAAAAAAAGTATGCATCATTTAATATGGAAAGAATAAAGATATATTTGAGGATATATGAATTTTATTTGTGTATCATTTAATTTGGAAAAAAAATGTATTTTGTAGAAATATGCTAATCTAAAAGGGTCATATAATCGAATATGATAACCGTATCAAACAATATTGGCTTAAAGAATTTAGGGAACTAAATCAGATTTGCGTATAACTTTTTTCAGTAAATTACATGGATCGTCTGTCGATATCTCCACATTTCATCACATTCCGTCCTCAACGGCTACCTTCCCTACCGTTTGCGAGTTCATAACACTTTTAATCAAGTTTTCACCTCAATTTATAAACAAGGCTATTGAGGCGTTTCATCAAACACTTTGTGACGTTCGGCAAAATTAAGGTAAATCCGTACGTAATTAATATATGTAATTACCTGTTCTAAGCAAAAATTAACATCAATTAAGTATAATTGAGTATTTGGAAAATAGCGGAGTCCAATAGATGGCATAGGAATGCCTTAGTTTAATTAGAAGTGCGAAGGAATCGCGTAAGAATAAACTAGTCCGAAACGTACGTTGGTGATTACCCGGCGATAATTAAATAACCGAAAATGATCCCGAATGCCCGAGATATAAAATAAAGGGTATTTTTATGAAATATAAAGTGTTTTGGAACCCCAAAACTATATATGAAAACTACAAATTAAAATCTCCCGGTAGCGAATAAAGTTCGCGTATCGCACCCGATGCGCGTAAAATATATAATTTCACCCGGCAAGAGCCTAAATAACTTACCAATACTTAAACTAGGCTATGTTTAAGGGTAATTTAAAGCTAATTATATGTCCGAAATAGCTCATAATAAGAACGCGCAAAAACCTGAAAAACCCTAACCGAACCGATTCGAAACTAACTAAACAATTGCAAGATATTTTTGAAACATAATGTGGGACCCACAAGGCCTTTTTGGCCAGCCATGGAAGCCTCCATAGCCACCCTAATGTTGACTAAAGTGAGGGACATTATGAGAAGGTTAAGGCATGCTTAAGATATTTTATTTTTATAATCCAAAAATACACCTTATAAGCCATTGAACTCTCATCTTTTCCATCATAAAACCAACACAAAAAGCTCCTAAAATTCTGATGTGGCTGCCGTGACCTTTAAGCCCCACCCCACTTCCATTTTCAAGCAAATAACACACAAAAATCACATCATTCCCACCCTAAATCAAGTGTGTACAAGTGCTTGGAGCATAACCCTTGAAAGACACATATAACCCCTTGATAATCAAGTGTTTTTGTGACTTCCCTAGCCTTGTGCTAGTCAAAAGTTTCTTAAAACTCATCTTCTTTAAGTTTTGTTCATTTATGTGTTTAACTTGCAAGTTGTTTTGGGGGTGCTTTTAACCAAATGTTGTAAACAAGGTTTTGTGTGTTTTCTAAAAATGAAATAAATCGCTTACAAATATGGTCATAAACTTGAGTTTTAGGATGGTTGGTGATGTTATTTTGTTACAAATATATTGTTTGTTCTAGTATTTTTTTTTTAAAAGTTGTTTTGGATGAAAAAACATAAAGTAACACCTAATACACCTAAAAATGGTTTTGATCATCATATTATGACTAATGGAACTATTTGAACATGAAATATGTGTAACAAAATGTAATGAAGCTAAAATCATAAAAATGAAGTTTTAGACTTTAAAAATACAAGTAAGAACAAATGGACTCCAAGACTTTAATCAAACATGTTAGTAGACTTAAAATGACCATATGTTACTAATAAAAGTGTTTGGATAGTGAAAAGAACACTTATTGTAAATTTTGACATGTTAAAGTTTACTAGTTTTAGAAGAAATTTGTCATTTTTATAAGTCTTGGGAATAATATGTAACTTTTGTAAAGTTAAAGGTTTGAAAAGTTACTTTGGAAAGTCCATGGGTGTAAAATGTGATTTTGGAAACTTTATGTCGAAAAATGTAACTTTGAAAAGTAAAAGGTTAAGAATGAAAAGTTAGATTCTAAAAGTGTTGCTTTTGTAAATATGAAGAAACTTACACAAATATTTTACTTGTAAGAATTATATTTTTATAAAAAGTATTTTATAAAAATATAAATTTACCATAAGTGTTGGAACATATAAACACTAACATTTTTGAACATTTTTAGGAATAAAACATCCAGGTTAATACATTTTCAATAAACATATTTATATATTTTCAAAAGTAGGAAAATGCGTAAACCGGCAAGAAGTTTGATTTCCTACAATATATATATGCACAAATATATACATATATATATATATATATTATATATATAAGTTAAGAAATCGGGGAAGCGGACGTATGTTAATGCGGCGGGCTATCGGACAAAGTGTAAAACGAACAAGGTATAAATCGGACAAAAAAGTAAATCGGACGGATAAGTATACAAGTATAACTTCCTACAAGATACAAGTATACATTATTGCGGCGATTACGGACTAATTATTCCAAGTAAGAAAATAAGTATATATTTTGTGAACAAAATATATGTAAGAATGATAAAGGGTGAAAAATATACATAAACACTTTCCTAAGTGTTGGAAGTAAAATGGGAGAATTTGTAAGAAATAAAATAAATAAGTATGTTATTATAAGTATATATGTATACTTATGTGAAAAATAAATACTTAACATGAAATGAATCTCGTTCGACAAGATCTTTGTATATTTATTTTTATGGGGAAATAAATATATAATAAAAGTGAGTTAAGTCGGAAGATATAACGGAATATTAATACAAGTTAGCAAGTACATATTGATGAATATGTTTAAAGATCATGACGTGTAAGGAAACGGGCAATGATCGGGGTTCGCGATGACGAAACCAACTAACTTGGTAATTAATATCAACAGTTATATTATAAGATTAAGTGAATCTTGTAACGAGATAAATCACCACCAACGGACCTAAGACTAGGGTATATTCCTAATTAAACTGAATATGTAAAAGTGGTGTCGGGAGTTGGGGAAAGACAACTTGCCAGTAAGACACGCACTCGGAGACCAGTGCCTTATTAAATTAGGACACATGTAGGTGGTCTCACATTGGACTTGGCAAAGACTATTTTCTGATTTCGTGACACGTTTGAGGTGAGTTTTCACGGCCCCTTTTCTATTTTAATGTTTTTAAACTCGGGGGAAATATATGTAAGTAAGAAAGTATTAAATGTGCGGTAACATGTGAAAGTATGACATTGTACATAAGATGGGCACATGGGTAACGGTAAAGTCACATGGGACGTGAACTCTCCGTAGTTAACCATAAGCATTTATACAAAGGGATGTAGCCATAGAATATGGGAATAGTATTATTGGTTCTTGACGAGACCCACCCCGGTTGATTAGCGATCAACACGAAAGGACCACGGGGTGTAACGATATTCTAAATTAGTTGTTACCATGTAAACAACTTGCGGGGCAATGTAAAGGAGTCTGGTTTTGGTTACAAGCTCATGGGGAATCCATCAGTATTAGGACTAGCTTCCTTTATGTTATATATAGCACATTTCTTATTTCGTTATGCGCACTTATTTACAAATGAATGTAATTTGTTTGTGTGTCAAAACATGTGAAACTCACCAATATATTCATATATTGACGTTTTCCCTAACATATCTTTCGGGTAACTAAGAATGTGAAGGCGTGAAATGGTTAAGACGGGCGAAATAAAGACGAGACGGACTTTTGTTAGGGATTTACTAATATTTCCTATGGGATTGGGAAATAGTTGGAAATCCATATTTTGTTAAATACTACATTTTGGGACATGTACCTAAACAAAATAGTTTCCACCATCTAATGAATGTTTATTATGTGTTTGTTTAATCTTGGCTATGAAACATTTCTCTTTCGCGTCCACGCCACGTGTTTCCACCGTTGTCGTGGTGTGACAGAAATGGTATCAGAACCAAGGTTATATCGAACTAGTATTTTGGATAAATCTAGACTATAACCGGTTTTGGTTCGAAAGAGAAAAATTATATTTTCTTAAAAAGAAACACGAAAAATATATTAGAAAAGGAAGTCCCGAATCACCTAGCAAAGCACGCCAAGGGAAGTAACAAAAAGTAGATGGTAAAATTTTGGAAGTATAGATGTTTTTGCTTAAGTTAATTAAATATTCGTATATATATATATATATATGTGTGTGTGTGTGTGTGTGTATATATATATAATATATATATATATATAGTATGGTACTTTTTCCAGGAAAGAAAATGTCTGCTTCTAAGGAATCCGAGTACATGTTTGACTCCGATAGCAGTGTTCAGATTGTAGAGGACATTCCCAATGCCCCTGTGGTTGTGGATTTGAGTTCAGATCTCGAGGTCGAGCCAGACGAGATGATGGTCGACAGTGAGTACGAGGGGGATGAGGACCCTAGTGAGGAGGATGCGAGGTCTGAGGCATCAGCCACTTCCCCACCACTCGTCGCTCCTACACCTACATTCCCTATTTACCCAGTCCGTGCTATTCGTACCTTCCCTCCGAGATTCTTTGATTCGGTCGCCCCATCTTCTCGTGCTGGGCCATCAGATCAGGCTGGCCCGAGTGTGCCTGTCGTGTCTGAGGCTCCTATCGAGCCAATTTCTGCCACTGTTATTGTTGGGAGTGTCTTAGGTTCTGATGAGCCAGTTGGTCCGGTCGAGCATATAGCTCCTGTTGTTGGTGAGGTGCCGGTAGCGCTTCATGCTCCATTAGTTTCGGATGACGAGGATGGGCCCATGGAGGGTGATCATCGTGCTGTTATTCTGGAGGGCAGTCCTGCCCGCAGTAGCGAGCTTAGACGAACTGGGATGCGTGCCCACGCTACTGATAGCGATGATGCTTCTAGGGATGTTGTCCCTGCCAGCCCTGAGGTGGAGGCACCACCTCACTCCCCTGTATTGCCTGTTGTCGACCCAGTTGTTCCTGCGGAGGATCCTATTCCCATTGAGGTCCCTGTTGCTCCTGTTATCCATGTTGTCCCTGTTGTTACCGTTGTCCCTACTACCCATGTTGTTCCCAGTGTACCTTTTGAGGCTCGTTCTTTCCAGCCAGCTACTGTCATTCCGGGTACCCCTGAGATGGAAGGTCCGTCTCAGTATCCTATTAGCATGTGTGTTCCTGAGATGGTTGGTCCGTCTCAACCTGATGGTGTCTCTTACAGTCAGCCCCGTGATGAGGCACGTATGCCTGCGTTTGCTGTTTCCTCCTTGCTCTCTCTTGAGTAAGATTTCTTGTCTATGACAAATGCACTTTCCTCCACTATATCCCATGTTGATACAAATATTCGGTCCATTTGGGCTCGCATTATAGAGACGAACTCTATGATGACTCGCATTGCTGATGATCTGTTACGTGTGGATACCCTTTGTGGCATTCCTTTTGGTGAGCACATGGATCGCGCCCAGCGAATTATGATCACATTGCTGCCGTCGACGCAGCCATTCGGCTTAATGCTCCATAGTATGCTCGTTGGCCTCCTTCCCAGGCTTAGTTGAGTTTCCAGTGGATAGTGGATCGTGGTAGCTATTAGAGATGGTTGTAGTAGTGATGGATGTTGTATATTTTGTATTTTACCTAGCTAGACTAGTTATGACTAGCATAGTATGTTGTGATATTTTGTTATTTTCAAACGATGTATGTGGGATTAGATATCACCACCTTTTGTTGTATGAACAAATGATATAATTGTAATTAATGAGAATGAATGAAAATCATGATGTATTATGGTAAAATATATTATTGTATTGTAGTTATTTTCCGTTATGGTTGTTGTTATTGTTATAATTATGACTATTATTTATTCTTGCCTTGTGATTCTCATATTCTGATGTGGTGATTATTTGGTGATGAGTTATGAATCTTGTGGGATGTTTATTTTATTAGTATGACGTGCATGACAATATTGGTTAAATATATGTCTAATTATACTTAGATATTTTATATTGAAGTATAAAAATGCCGCCTACGACAAGAAAAACAACGCAAGACCCGCTGCCTACTTATCAGGCACAACTAGACCAACTAATTGCTGACAGAATCGCTACCGCCCTGGCCCAGTTCGAGGCCAACCGCACCGCTCAAAGCGGGGGCTCTGGCGGAACTGGTAGTCGAGGTGACAATACTCGCGAAAGTTCCACGTCAGGTATATATCATGGATATGTCTTATATGTGGGGTTAAGTCCCAAATTGACTTATCTTGTTGTGGCATTATTTTGTAATGTTGCAGAATTTGGCAATCCTGTTCCCCCCTATACTTTCAAAATGTTTCTGGATTGCAAGCCAATCAACTTCAATGGCACTGAAAGATTCGTTGGTCTTCTGAAATGGTTTGAGAAAACTGAATCTGTGATTCATATCAACAAGTGTACTGATGAACAAAAAGTCATGTATGCTACAAACCTTTTTCTGGACAATGCACTGACTTTGTGGAACATTCAAGTGCAATCCATGGGTGATGAAGCAGCCTATGCTCTTTAATGGCCTGATTTGAAGGAATAAATGATTAAGGAGTACTGTCCAACTAGCGAAATTTAAAAATTGGAAACTGAATTCTGGAACCTTTCCATGATCGGGGCGGATGTTGCTGCCTATACCTCCCAATTCCATGATCTTTCACGTTTGGTACCCCGCCTTTTCACTCCTGAGTCGAAGAAAATTGAGAGGTATCTTTATGGTTTGGCCCCTCAAATTCGTGGCATGGTGGCTTCCTCAATGCCTACTACTATGCGTGAAGCAATTGATCTTGCTCTCAGCCTGACAGAGGATGCTATACGTATTGGCACACTATCGAAAAAGGCTATTGATGGTAAAGTTTCTGAGATGAAAGTTTCTAAGGCTAAGAACACTGTGGTTGAAGGTCAGTCTTCTGGTCGTAAAAGAAAGTTTCCAGAGAACAAGAACCACAACTCTTCTGGTAACAAATCTGGATCTAATCGAAAAGGTAAAGGTTTTGTTGCCACTACTCAAAATGGTGGTAAAAGACAAAGTTCACAAGGTAATGGTGGTGGAAACCAAACTGTTTGCTGGAAGTGCAAAAGGGTTGGTCACAGTGGTGAGAAATGCTATACAGGAACGCCTGCGGTTCCTGGTGATAAGCGTCCGCGCTATGAATGTGGATCCACTGACCATTGGAGGAAGAATTGTCCAAAGCTCAGAAATCAAGCCCAGGGAAGAGCCTTTGTTATCGGTGCCGGTGAAGCACGTCAGGATCCAAATGTTGTCACCGGTACGTTCCTCCTTAACAATCACTATGCTTCTATTCTACTCGATACCAGAGCCAATTTTAGTTTTGTGTCTATTGATTTTAAACACTCTCTTGGTTTAAAGACTAGTAAACTAGAAACACCTTACTCCATAGAATTGCCAACGGTAGAATTATAGAAACGGATGAAGTAGCAAAAGATTGTAAATTGGGTCTTTGTGGGCATGAGTTTAGTATTGATTTTCTACCGATCATCTTGGGTAGCTTTGACATCGTTATCGGTATGGATTGGTTGTCAACAAACCATGCAGTCGTGGTACGCGACGAAATGTTAATTCGAATCCCTCTAGTGGACGATGAAGTTCTCTCTATTCAAGGAGAAAGGCGTGGAACGCCCTTGCGAATCATTACTTGCATGAAAGTCCAGAAGTGCTTGCGGAGAGGCTGTTATGTGTTCTTAGTGCATGTTTTTTATAAGAAGTCCCAAGAGCGTAAGCTTGAAGATATTCCCGTGGTAAGAGATTTTCCTGAAGTTTTACCTGAAGATTTGCCGTGATTGCTGCCTCCCCGACAAGTCGAGTTTCATATTGATCTTATTCCTGGAGCTGCTCCTATGGCACGATCGCCATATCGATTAGCTCCCTCCGAAATGCAAGAATTGTCCAACCAGTTGCAAGAATTGTTGGACAAAGGTTTCATTCAACAAAGCTTCTCACCTTGGGGAGCGCCGGTCTTGTTCGTTAAGAAGAAAGATGGTACGTTTAGCATGTGTATCGACTATCGTGAGTTGAACAAACTTACCATCAAGAATCGTTATCCCTTGCCTAGAATTGATGATTTGTTTGATCAACTTCAAGGTTCTAGTTATTATTCAAAAATTGACCTAAGGTCCGGGTATCATCAGTTGCGTATTCAGGAAGAAGATATACCGAAGACTGCATTTCAAACTCGCTACGGTCACTATGAGTTTCTTGTCATGCCTTTTGGACTAATGAATGCTCCTGTTGTCTTCATGGATTTGATGAACCGGGTGTGCAAACCTTATTTAGACAAATTCGTGATCGTATTCATTGATGATATTCTTATTTATTCGCGAACCAAAAAGGAGCATGAAAATCACCTAAGGTTAATTCTCGAGCTCTTGCGAAATGAAAAGTTGTATGCCAAATTCTCTAAGTGTTACTTTTGGATTCGAGAAGTCCACTTTTTGGGCCATGTTGTTAATGAGAAGGGTATACATGTCAATCCTGCGAAAATTGAACCGATTAAAAATTGGGAAGCACCAAAGACCCCCACCGAGGTGCGTCAATTTCTTGGTCTTGCGGGTTATTATAGAAGATTCATTGAGAATTTTCTAAGATAGCACAATCATTGACAATGTTAACCTAAAATGGCAAGAAGTTTGAATGGACCGATAAATAGGAGTCAACTTTCCAATTGTTGAAGCATAAGTTGTGTGATGCTCCTATTCTTTCTCTACCTGAAGGTACGGAAGATTTCGTGGTATACTGTGATGTTTCGCATCAAGGTTTGGGTTGTGTGTTAATGAAACGTGATAAAGTAATCGCTTATGCTTCCAGACAGTTGAAAGTGCATGAGAAAAATTACACGACACATGATCTGGAACTTGGTGCCGTGGTTTTTGCACTAAAAATTTGGAGGCGTTATCTCTATGGTACTAAATGCACAATTTTCACTGACCATAAGTCTTTTCAGCATATCTTTGATCAAAAAGAGCTGAACATGAGGCAAAGACGTTGGGTGGAATTGTTAAATGATTATGATTGTGAAATCAAGTACCATCCTGGCAAAGCAAACGTTGTAGTGGATGCTTTAAGTCCGAAAGAAAGGGCCAAGTCGTTACGTGTTCGTGCATTGGGCTTGACGATCTATACCAATTTGACCGATCGTATCCGTGAAGCCCAAAGTAACGCGCTAAAACCTGAAAACGTGAAGAAGGAAAATCTTTGCGGTATGGTTGATTTGTTGTTGTCTATGACGGATGGAACTTTGTATTTTATGGATCGAGTATGGGTACCTCTGTATGGTGGCTTGCGTGAGTTAGTTTTGGACGAAGCTCACAAGTCAAGGTATTCGATTCATCCTGGAATTGATAAAATGTTCAAAGATCTGAAGGAATTTTATTGGTGGTCATACTTCAAACGAGACATTGCGACTTATGTGGCTCGTTGTTTGACATGTTCGAAAGTAAAATCCGAGTATCAAAAAACATCAGGACTGCTCCAACAACCTGAAATTCTTGAATGGAAATAGGAGCAAATTTCTATGGATTTTATTACAAAGTTTCCCAAAACATCAAGTGGTCACGACACTATTTGGGTAATTGTTGATCGATTAAAAAAATCCGCTCATTTCTTGCCCATTCGTGAAACCGACAAAATGGGAAAATTGGCTCGTTTGTACATCAAAGAAGTGGTATCTAGGCACGGAGTGCCTGTATCTATTATTTCGGATCGAGATAGCCGATTCTCTTCAAGATTTTGGCGAACATTGCAACATGCTATGGGTACTCGCTTAGATATGAGTACAACATATCACCCTCAAACTGATGGTCAAAGTGAAAGGACTATTCAGACATTGGAGGACATGTTGCGAGCCTATGTAGTTGATTTTGATGGTAACTGGGATTCGCATTTGCCTCTGGTTGAATTCTCATATAATAATAGTTATCATTCAAGTATTCAAGCTGCATCGTTTGAAGCTTTGTATGGGCGTAAGTGTAGATCTCCATTGTGTTGGGCTGAGGTTGGTGGCTAGAAATTAACCAGACCAGAAATTATTCAAGAGACGACTGACAAGATCTTTCTGATAAAAGATCGTTTGGAAGGGTGTAAGTTGTTTTGGAAAACACAGGAAGTTAAATCCTAGATATGTTGGTCCCTTCGAAATCTTGGCTAGGATTGGTCCCGTTGCTTATAAGCTCAGGTTACCCGAAGAGCTTAATGGAGTACATGATACCCTCCATGTGTCCAACCTGAAAGAGTGTCTCTTGGATGAAACTTTGATCATTCCCGCTGATGAGATTCATGTTGACGATAAGCTTCATTTTATCGAAGAACCGATAGAAGTAATGGACTGGAAAGTTCAAAAGCTTAGGCGTAGCAGAATCAAGTTGGTGAAAGTGCGTTGGAATGCAAAGCGTGGACCAGAGTTCAAATGGGAAAGGGAAGATCAAATGAAGCAGAAATATCCCAACTTTTTAAGAAAAATCCTCGAAAGAAGGGCTCAGGCTGAGTTTCGCGGACGAAACTCCTTAAACAGGGGGAGAATGTGGCGTTCGGCAAATTTAAGGTAAATCCATACGTACATAATATATGTAATTAACTATTCTAAGCAAAAATTAACATCAATTAAGTATAATTGAGTATTCGGAAAATAGCGGAGTCCAATAGATGGCATAGGAATGCCTTAGTTTAATTAGAAGTGCGAAGGAATCGCGTAAGAATAAACTAGTCTGAAACGAACGTTGGTGATTACCCGGCGATAATTAAATAATCGAAAACGATCCCGAATGCCCGAGATATAAAATAAAGGGTATTTTTATGAAATATAAAGTGTTTTGGAACCCCAAAACTATATATGAAAACTCCAAATTAAAATCTCCCGGTAGCGAATAAAGTTTGCGTATCGCACCCGATGCGCGTAAAATATATAATTTCACCCGGTATGAGCCTAAATAACTTACCAATACTTAAACTAGGCTATGTTTAAGGGTAATCTAAAGCTAATTATATGTCCGAAATAGCTCGTAATAAGAACGCACAAAAACCTGAAAAACCCTAACCGAACCGATTCGAAACTAACTAAATAATTGCAAGATATTTTTGAAACATAATGTGGGACCCACAAGGCCTTTTTGGCCAGCCATGGAAGCCTCCATAGCCACCCTAATGTTGGCTAAAGTGAGGGACATTATGAGAAGGTTAAGGCATGCTTAAGATATTTTATTTTTATAATCCAAAAATACACCTTATAAGCCATTGAACTCTCATCTTTTCCATCATAAAACCAATCCAAAAAGCTCCTAAAATTCTGATGTGGCTGCCGTGACCTTTAAGCCCCACCCCACTACCATTTTCAAGCAAATAACACACAAAAATCACATCATTCCTACCCTAAATCAAGTGTGTACAAGTGCTTGGAGCATAACCCTTGGAAGACACATATAACCCCTTCATAATCAAGTGTTTTTGTGACTTCCCTAGCCTTGTGCTAGTCAAAAGTTTCTTAAAACTCATCTTGTTTAAGTTTTGTTCATTTATGCGCTTAACTTGCAAGTTGTTTTGGGGGTGCTTTTAACCAAATGTTGTAAACAAGGTTTTGTGTGTTTTCTAAAAATGAAATGAAACGTTTACAAATATGGTCATAAACCTGAGTTTTAGGATGGTTGATGATGTTATTTTGTAACAAATATATTGTATGTTCTAGTATTTTTTTAGAAGTTGTTTTGGATGAAAAAACATAAAGTAACACCTAATACACCTAAAAATGGTTTTGATCATCATATTATGACTAATGGAACTATTTGAACATGAAATATGTGTAACAAAATGTAATGAAGCTAAAATCACAAAAATGAAGTTGTAGACTTTAAAAATACAAGTATGAACAAATGGACTCCAAGACTTAAATCAAACATGTTAGTAGACTTAAAATGACCATATGTGGCTAATAAAAGTGTTTGGATTGTGAAAAGAACACTTATTGTAAATTTTGACATGTTAAAGTTTACTAGTTTTAGTAGAAATTGTCCTTTTTATAAGTCTTGGGAATAATATGTATCTTTTGTAAAGTTAGAGGTTTTAAAAGAAACTTTGAAAAGTCCATGGGTGTAAAATGTGATTTTGGAAACTTTATGTCGAAAAATGTAACTTTGGAAAGTAAAAGGTTAAGAATGAAAAGTTAGATTCTAAAAGGGTTGCTTTTGTAAAAATGAAGAAACTTACACAAATATTTTACTTGTAAGAATTATATTTTTATAAAAAGTATTTTATAAAAACATAAATTTACCATAAGTGTTGGAACATATAAACATTAACATTTTTGAACATTTTTAGGAATAAAACATCCAGGTTAATATATTTTCAATAAATATATTTATATATTTTCAAAAATAGGAAAATACGTAAACCGACAAGAAGTATGATTTCCTACAATATATATATATATATATGTTAAGAAATCGGGGAAGCGGACGTATGTTAATGCGGCGGGCTATCGGACAAAGTGTAAAACGAACATGGTATACATCGGACAAAAAGTAAATCGGACGGATAAGTATACAAGTATAACTTCATACATAATACGAGTGTACGTTATTGTAGCGATTACGGACTAATTATTCCAAGTAAGAAAATAAGTATATATTTTGTGAACAAAATATATGTAAGGATGATAAAGGGTGAAAAATATACATAAACAGTTTCCCAAGTGTTGGATGTAAAATGGGAGGATTTGTAAGAAATAAATAAGTAAGTATGTTATTATAAGTATATATGTATACTTATATGAAAAATAAATACTTAACATGAAATGAACCTCGTTCGACAAAATCTTTGTATATTTATTTATATGGGGAAATAAATATATAATAAAAGCGACTCGAGTCAGAAGATATAACGGAATATTAACATAAGTTAGCAAATACATATTGATAAATATGTTTAAAGATCATGACGTGTAAGGAAACGGGCAATGATCGGGGTTCGCGAAGACGAAACCAACTAACTTGGTAATTAATACCAACGGTTATATTATAAGACTAAGGGAAACTTGTAACGGGAAAAATCATCACCAACGGACCTAAGACTATAATATATTGCTAGTAAGACACGCACTCGGAGACCAATGCCTTATTAAATTAGGACACGTGTAGGTGGTCTCACATTGGACTTGGCAAAGACTATTTTCTGATTTTGTGACACGTTTGAGTTGAGTTTTCACGGCCCCTTTTAGAATTCGTTTTGGGATCTAATCACGAACCGTGACCTCACGAATACCA
Source organism: Ambrosia trifida (assembly GCA_028751855.1). Taxonomy (NCBI): domain Eukaryota; kingdom Viridiplantae; phylum Streptophyta; class Magnoliopsida; order Asterales; family Asteraceae; genus Ambrosia; species Ambrosia trifida. Next base: position 71,202,268 of record CM054127.1, on the reverse strand, counting down.
ACCGTAGGGTGCGGAATCCCCTCCGGTTGTGCAAAATGATTCAGAAGTAAACATAATCGATCATGATGAAAACGGATAACGAATCACCGAGCAATTTCCATAACTTTACTCTTGTATTAGATCAAATATCAATGATTACAGATAAAATCCTAGACCTATTACAGAGAATATCATACACACACAAACTGGGAAAAGCTCCAAATGATAACTCTCTATCAAAATAACTAACTTTTCCCTATTTATAAGGTTTCCACCTTCGCCCCTTTCAAGAGGTCGAAGGTGTTCATTCGACCCCTCATGGGTTCGAATGAAACCTTCTTCTTCATTCAATCATCATTCGACCAAAGATAAACTACATTCGACCTTCCGACTGGTCGAATGTATATTTAAGCTAATATCTTGGTCGTTTTCTGATTATCTGAACCTTCGACATTCAGTACTGGATCACTAGCTGGGGGACATACATGAATAATGCACTTACAATCTCCCCCTTGGACCTAGCTAGTGATGTACCAAATAAGAAAGTTATCAATTCTTCAAGTCTTGATCTCATCGTCTTGAATGACTTGAAAACTTTCCATCTTCTTCCACGTTTGTGTCGAGGTTCTTGTCTATCTCTGCAGTAAGCTTCAAAATCTTAGACAGACTCAAGAAATCTTAGCTTTGTCATTTGTTGGTCCAGAGATGAAGTCAGACATCAAATCTTGAAGTCTTCAATCATCAGTCATTTCTTTTACAACCTTTGACTAATTTATGTTGTTCTGGTGATCTTGATATTCAGGTTTGGGTCTTGTTCGGTTATACACTTTGTCGATTAGTCTTGAGTAGTGCACCTGTTGTGTTTGATTCTGTAGAAAAATTTACTAAAAACTACACAAACTACAACCAGCGTTAGACACGACAAAAATCTCGAAAGTACTCTTCACATTCCTTTTGACCGTCAATAGTTCTCCCCTTGAACTATTAAACATTTTTAATATGCACCAGAAACTTGAAAATCTGTAGTCTTTTTCAACTTTTGAGTAACTAAGCATTCACATTAAGTATCCCATCATCGGTTATCAAAAATAAAATAGAAACAAAACATTTTGATTTTTTAAAGTTTATGCTAAAACACACAAAAAATCTTTTTGATTTTTCAAATAGATTTTGTATAAAAGTAAACTAAATATATTTTTGTGAATCTTCCGGTAAGAGGATCATATCAATATTGAAACAGTCAGTCAAAACTCTTTTTGATCAATTTTATGCTTTTTAACATTGAGCATCCTACAATCATTACCAGTATGTTTGTCCACTTAACCTCAAAATCATTATTCGTTGTTCAGCACTTCAGATACATTATGGTAATATTAGATACTGAAAAATCTATGGTCCCCGCACACGTGACACATTCCCGTATCAAGAATTGCACAAAGTTTCATTGTAACATGTGATTATATTGTAGTTATCCGTTAGTTACAAGGTATGAGGCACAATGGTGACAGGTCAGCAAATTAATGCTTTAAAGCGACTTATGCACTCAACCAGGGTGAGGACTAATGTCATACATGATTTTCATCATAGTATTGATACGATGCATTAGATAATCTTTGACTATCATCACACATGTTAAGTTCCTTATTCGGTAACTTAAGGATTTGTCATTAAAGATCTTTTGTTAAGATACCCTGACTGATCTAGGTCCGTAAATCAATACGACAAAAGATCAGTTAGGCTATCCCCTGATAACTTTCAATATAACGACCCGAAACGTCTGATTTTGGCAATCTATCAAACGAAATTTCGGTACTAAGACCATATGCCAACGAGACGTTGATCCACATGATTATCATTTAATGTTTTTACGTTTATATCAACATGCTGAACTTTAAACTTTGATTTCAAGCCTACCAATATATAATTGTAGTGGCTACTCAATATTTGTTCATACATTTTGTTTTCAGTGTAATCTGACAGTCCACTGATTTACTATCATTTCCTCTTTTATTCCAGGAAAACTCATTTTTGATTTTCATCATTTCCTCTTTTATTCCAGGAAAACTCATTTTTGATTTTCCAATTTTTTTTTTATTTTGATTTTTCTGAAATTTTCTCCCCCTAAAAATCTAAAAATAAGCGTATTTTTGGATTTTTCAACTTTTGAAGAAAAACAAAATAAAATGATATCCGATGCGGTTTAGACATTGAATTTCAAAAACCATTTTCCCACTCAGACTACTTGACTTACTTTGTTCTTTCAATTAGTAAATCCATTAACAAAGATAAGAGAGTTTAGAATAAACCGTTTTGTCACATCTGTTGTAAAAATCCAAAACCTTAGAGCAATTGCATGAAATTGCTACGTTTTCCGACTTCACAGGTAGGAAACAGACGACAAACACTCTCCTTTCTGTTGAACTCATGTTTTCCTTTGTCACTATAACTTGCTTGACCTTCACCTCTCCAATAAATAGCTTGTATACAGATGCTCCACTATCAACTATCAAAAGATAGTTAATAGGTCTGTCTGGAACAACCTGCACATTTGTTAAAAAATTAGCACGAGAGAGGCACCCATCCCTTCACAATGATGGGTCGTCCAAGGTCATCAATTCTCGGAATATCAATCCATTCTCCTTTAAAAAAATCAATTGGCTTTTCAATGGATTGATTTGAAGTAGAAATTGCTATAGATTTAGAGAGTGATTTGGGTTTCCAAATACGTTCAGAGTTTATTTTAGACTTTGTTGAAATCGTTTTGATTGTTGACTTTTCAGATTTCTTATTTGAATCATGCTTCTGAACTTTGTTTGGAATCTTCTCAGACTTAACTGATGAAGATCCAGGTTTAGAGTTATTCTTAGGCTTAGCCTTAGAACTCCCCCTTACCTTAGCAACCCTTTCACTATCTACATTTTTGTTCAAGGCAATTTTGTTGCGATTGTCATACACAACAGACTGTTTCCCCTTTTGTTCATTAGTTTGTTTTGGGGCTACAGGTCTTTTGACATTGCCTGAATTTTTAGTAAATTTCACTTTGGTCTTTTTCTGTTTAACATACGGACAGGCAGCAACTAAATGCCCACACTCTTTGCAGTTATAACAAGACCTATATTCCACAAAATCATAATGATACCCATCATCCCAATACCAAAAGGGGCAATAAGCAGCAATATGACCAACTTCACCACATTCAAAACAGCTTCTCCATTCAACATAACCATGAGAATACTGTGGTGAGTTGTTTCTCCAATAACCATCAAATCAAGAGTGACTTGAATAATCATAAAAGTCATGTGATCTAGATGAAAAACTTCTTGAATTCTCATGATAAGAATTTTTCCTCTGATCATTGCCTTTCGATTTGTTTGGTTTTAGTCCTTTTGCCCTAGGATTTTTCTTTTTGTTCCCAGGCTGATCCTTTTCATTATCATGTTGGTTAGGATTGAGTTCAAAATGAAGATGACCAAATTGATTTCTAAATTGATTTATCAAATCATTGTTATCAACAAAGATACATTTAAGTAAAGATTGTTCGATATTATCAATTGGAAAATCTTTGTTGAAAATCAATTTGTCCTGTCCTTCTAACATGTAGGATCCTTCAACTCCTTCAGGAAACTTGAATATGGGTTTCGCTTCAGATTCAGATTCTGAAGTTGCTACCACATTTTCAGTTTTCTCTTCAAACACTGGTTTCACCTCAGATTCAGAATCAACAACACAAGGTGTTGTGATTTCCAACTCTGATGTGGAATTATTCTTTGAAATAGTGTTATGAAGTTCTGAAATCTCTTTCTTTAAAGATTCAATTTGAATCATGAAATGTCTTTCATTATTTGCCAAAATTTTATTTTCAATTTGAAATCTTTCAAGTTTATGTGTTAAGTTCCTTTTGTCCTCAAGAAGTTTCAGCACTTTATTTTTCAATTTGACACAATCAGGACAATTAGCACATTCAGTATTAGATTTTACCCCAGCATCTGAATTATTACCATTCTCGGAATATTCATCAACATTTGATGCATCACTTCCTCTTGATTCACTCTGTTCTAAACTCGTATCAGAACTCAAATCACTCTTTGACAATTCACTTGAATCATCATTTCCCATTTGTTTGACAAGATACATAACATTATTTTTAACACTTTCTCTGTTAACACACTCATTCACATTAACCATTTCATCAGTTGGTTGCACAGCTGGTCGTGTAATAGATTGTTGAAGCTTAGATGCAACAACTTGTTCCCATGTTAGCTTTTGTTGCATTACAGCTTTTATCTGATCATCAGTTCATGATATAGCCAAGTAATTTATCACTTTTCAACAAAAATTATTTAAAATTTTTTTTCTAAAATCAGCCTTATTCGACCTTAAAATTTAAAAAAAAAAAAATTTTACACCTTAAAATTTGAAAAATATTATCCGAATATTCGTGGGTTTGAATCTGGAAAAATATAGTCTTATTCGACCTTTTAAAAGGGTCGAATGTACCTGTGTCTTGGTTCGACCTGATGAAAAGTAATCGAGGGTTCGAATGTGGAAAATTTCCAGGTTCGACCCTTTCCTCTGACTCGAATATGAAAACTGTAAAGCACTGACTCACTTTCGACCACTAAATTCCCACTTTCGACCTCCCGTAAGGTCGAATGTACCAGACCTTGGTCGAATGTACAGAACAACACACACAACCTCTTGGTTCGACTTAAAATGGTTCACGTTCGACCAGAAAAAGCTAGGTTCGACCCTCAAATCTCACATTCGACCTTTTCAGGTCTGTTCATCATCTTCAACCTCAAGAACACGAATCTGATCGGTTTTTGACAAAATTTTCACCAAATGTAATGAAATTTGATAGGTTTTGTGCGGATTTGAATTTAGACAAACATTTGTGAAAGGATCTTTTTAAAACAACATCAAATTCAACTCCAATTTAATCAAAAACCAAGTTTTTATGAAAAGCTTCAAAATTTCTAGGGTTTTGATCTTTAAACCAGAATTTTAATCTGTTTTCATCAATTCAGATCAATTTGCAATCATGAAATCGAGCCTATGCTCTGATACCAATTGAGAATTTGTTTTGGATCGTAATCACGAACCGTGACCTCACGAATACCAACCGTAGGGTGCGGAATCCCCTCCGGTTGTGCAAAATGATTCAGAAATAAACGTAATCAATCGTGATGAAAACGGATAACGAATCACCGAGCAATTCCATAACTTTACTCTTGTATTAGATCAAATATCAATGATTACAGATGGCCTTTGTTTTCGCCGAGCCCATAGTCCGCTTTTTCGGACGATCGGCTCTACCGAGTGGTAGACATTGAGTTTATGTTCCGCTATGTCGCGCGGAACGCCGACCATGTTCGGCGGTTGTCATGCGAAGACGTCCATGTTTTTTATCAGTAGCTGTTCCCCCGAATGAATGCAACACCTGTCTTGGTTGGAAAACCAACCATTTTGTGCGCCGTGGAGGCGTTTGCATTGAAGCGCGCGATGCCCTCGCGACCTAGTAAGATGTCATGATGGGAATTGGGTGGCAAAACCATGAAGTCGCAAATTTCGGTGCGCTCATGGGTGTCGTTCGACATCATGACGGGCATTGAAATCATGCCGCGAGGCATGATGGTTTCATGAATGAATCCAGAGATAGGTTCATTTACTGGAACAAGCTTTGCCTTATCTTCTTCATCCAATTGTTGGAAACACTACTCATACATGATGTCAGTGTTGCTGCCGCCATCAAGGAACATGTACCTGGTGCGGCAATGTCCGAAGACAGCAGTAATCTGCCACCGCGGACTTATGGGAGGAGGACGTCAGCCTCTTTCCAAGAATCGTCGTTGTGTTGCACTCTGGGGCACTTCCCACGGTTATGTTTCTTTCCGTGCCTGGCAATATTGCATTCATTGCGCGGGACAAACGTGACCATATGGGTGTTGAGGTCACGGATTTTCTTGCACGACCCCTCGGCTTCTTTGTCGTCCCCGTTATGTCCGCGTGCTGCACGATGTACATTTTTTACCAAGTGTCTGAGCTGACCAGACTTCAGCACGGTCTCGATCTCCATCTTTAGACTATAGTAGTTGTCTGTAAGGTGGCCAATTGTGGTACTCGCAAAACTTGCTTGTATCCACATTTCTTCGCTTGCCAAGGGGCTTGGGCTCCTTGATTGTTATTTGATCTGTCTTAAGGACTTGTGACGCAGTTTTTTTTAGCGGGGTCCAGTCGTAGTTTTTTTGGAGTGACCACACTGGTCCCGCGATTGCTTGTTACTGATTAGTTGGCGAGCGTCGTTGACGGAGGAATATTTTCCTTCCTCCGTGGAGCCCGAGATGCGGGTCCAAACTGACTTCGCCTTATTATTATTATTATTATTATTATTATTATTATTATTATTATTATTATTATGTCGTTGTTGTTGTTGTTGTTGTTGTTGTTGCTGGGTTTGGGGCATCTGATGGAAAGACTTTTCCGAAGATGCGTAGATCTTGGCGGCACGGATGAGTTCGTCCCAAGATTATGGGACGCCATCTTTTCGGTGAGACACTTCATTAAATTTGCGCTGCGTACATTCTGGTTAAACGCCGCGCGGGTGAGCTCTTTGCTGCACCCTATCTTGAGCGCCTCCCTGTTAAAACGAACAATGAAGTCCTCGATAGACTCATGGTCATGGTGCTAGCACAACAGGATGTGTGCCTTGTCTTTCTTGTGTTTTCGCAGATGCGAAAAGTGATTACCAAACTTGTTGGTAAGATCGTCAAAGTCCGTAATACTCCCCGCGGGGAGATTATTGAACTAGACCCTAGCGGCTCCAGTTAGCGTTTGGGCGAAAAGATTGAACCAAACCTGGACCGGCCAGTTGACGGACGTCCACCCACATTCAAAGTCGTGATTCTGGCCGTCTAGGTCACACATGCCATCGTACTTGCCGATTGTGCTGGGGAGTTTGGATTTTTAGGGATGCTCGCCATTGCTATGCGAGCAACGAACTTTTACTTTTCCGCGAACGACTTTTGTAACATCGCAAAATTTTCCCCAAAATTTTAATACATAAAAAGCCCTTATATATATATATATTTTTTTATTACACCTTTATCATTAATATTATACAAATGTGCCTAAGTCTTTATTTATCCTAACTCACAACTTATATACATACATAAATGTATATAAATAATAATAATAATAATATGATTCTAAATTCTTTTTTTTTCACATACAAGATTTTTTTTTTTTAAATAAAGCCTTGAGTCAAATAGTCAAAGTCCTAGTCAAAGCCTTAGTCAAACAGTCAAAGTCTTAGTCAAATAGTCAATTCATCATAAAACCTTACTTTATGGTGTTGACCAATTTTAATGGCTAATTGACTCCAAAACTAGTATAAAAACCCACCTATGACCCATTATACTTTGCACCTCTAAATCGATTGTTTCAATCCGATTAAACTTTCCCTCATACCTTTCTTCTATAGTCTATTACTTCTACAATTGAAGCTTTGATTATAAGCTCTTGTAATTGGCGAATTGGAAGCTTGATATTCTTTCTTTTTCGTTTTCTTCAATTTGGACTAGCTACGTTGTTGAGTCTTTGGGATTCGCCTCGCATACATTCACAACACATTATTCTATTTTTTTTACGAGACATAACATTTTGCTAAGGTGAGTTTTACATAGCCCCTTTTTCTATTTATCACCATTTTTGGGGTGAAACATGTTACAACAATATTTATGAAATTCAATCATCAATGTGTCTATGTGTATTTCTATGTTGCATTATGTCTTGAGCATGACTAGGGTAAGCACAATTCTAGCATAAACATTCATCAGCCAAACGGTATACATTGATAGATCTATTGGACTGACAATCCCACCCGGATACGTGCCTCCTACAAAGGTTACGTGGGTGTTTGTTACTGCAATATAAACGAGTGAACCATGAGCGTATGGGATGTACCACAATACAACAGTCACAAGGTTGATTATGCACTCGATTTACTTCTAGTATGTTTTCGCATATGGACTAGATTGCCATGACACATGAATTGCACAACAATTTTATTCGATTATCAAAACCTATGTAATTCTCACCAACTTTTGTTGACCCAAAATATTTTCAACTTAACATGTTTCAGGTTCTACTTGCTTGAAGATTTGAATTAATGCTTGAAGATGTGTGCATAGTTTTATTCAATTTGATGTACGAATTCTTGTAGAACAATTGTATGTAACTTACTTAAATTATTTAATGAAATTTATTATTTACCATGAGCTACTGAACAATCATCAATACGTGACATCCCGATGTTTCCGCCATCGGTTGGGGTGTTACAGATTGGTATCAGAGCCATGGTTATAGGGAATTAGGTTATTAGAAAAATAATCTAGTCTATAACCATAGGATTTGACCAGTACTTGCTTCTTTTACTTGCTATTCTCTATCTCCCTCCTACTTCTTATCCCTACATTAATCCCTACGAGAAGGTTGCTCTCCATCACTGGATCCACTCTTAGACTAATAAGGCAAAACCCTCAGGTTTAACCTGAACCACCTTGAGATCTCGTCGAAGTTCTAGATTTTAATAACGAACACGTGCAATCTGGAAGGGTGAACGCCTGTATTCTGAGTCTTCTGTCTAGGCTGGCATTGCGCATATATCCCAATCAGACGAGGGACCTGGATGCCTACCTGGGAATTCTCGGGATGAGTGTTCACTTATAGGCTAAAGCATGTCTTCACTTTGTTGTTGGAATCTGGAATCTTTGATACGTCAACGTTTTCGTTTATTCGTTTTAATTAATGAATAAATGATTAAATTCCTTATATCACCTCATTCATTTCATGCCACATTGAACCTTCATTGTGTCCCTTACAGATCATGTCTCCACGTCGCAGCACTCGCAATAACAGTGGTGAAAACCAAGAGGAAAGTAACAACAACCACAACACCAACCACAACAACAACAAAAACAACAAAGGTGTTGATGCCCAACTGGCTGCGATTATTTCCCAACAAATGGCGCAACAAATCACAACTCTGGTTTCTAACTTGTTGGCTCAAGTCATCCCAATGAATGGGAACGGCAATGGAAATGGAAATGGCGATGGAAATCACATAAAGAACGGGACCTTAGTTCGGAAAGGCGAGAAAACAAGTATTGTGGCCGCGGTAACTACCGAGAACCAGAAGCGCAAGACCAGTGATCCTAATGTAAACCTCACTACACAAGCTTCTAACAAGAAACCCTATACAAGAAACTTTCCATTGTGTAACACATGCAAACGACATCACCCCACTGTTTCAGTGTGTCGCCTGTGCACCAATTGTGGTAGGTATGGCCATCTGGTCAACACATGTCGTGAGTCCCCAAACCCTAACACCAACCAACCAACCAACCCTGCTCAGGTTGCTAATCTTAATCGTCCTGGTAAATACAACTATGGTCAATGCTATGAATGTGGAAACCCAAATCATTTCCGTAACCGATGCCCTAAACTAAATCGAGATCAAGACCCTCCAGCTACTTAACAGCAAACCCCACCATTTGAATGATGTCTACTTTTTAATTCTATGTATTGACACTTTTTGATTCACGTAATAAATTCAAGTATTATCATAACATCTGAGTGCATGCTTGTTTGAATGTGAACTAATTGCTATATCTATAATCATACTTGCTTACTTGTACAACAATTAGTTGACTACCAAACAACCTACTCAACGATTGGTAGAGGTCAACATGTCTTTCCAACAGTCGGGAGAGGCCCTACAACCTGCTCAACGACTGGTGGAGACTATCGAACCTGCTCAACAATCGGTAGAGTCATAAAAGGACGCAAAACCCTAATGTAAGGTAAATTGATAATTACGGTCCGGAACGTAATCATGAATTTACAGGTACGTTAAGGTAGTAAGAAATTTTATCAAGGTTTTCGGTAGTCGACCAATTGTATACCTGGTGTTTTTCTTTTAACTTCGGGACGAAGTTCCTAAAAGTAGGGGAGACTGTAACATCGCAAAATTTTCCCCAAAATTTTAATACATAAAAAGCCCTTTTATATATATATATATATATATATATATATATATATATATATATTTATTACACCTTTATCATTAATATTATACAAATGTGCCTAAGTCTTTATTTATCCTAACTCACAACTTATATACATACATAAATGTATATAAATAATAATAATAATAATAATATGATTCTAAATTCTTTTTTTTTCACATACAAGATTTTTTTTTTAAATAAAGCCTTGAGTCAAATAGTCAAAGTCCTAGTCAAAGCCTTAGTCAAACAGTCAAAGTCTTAGTCAAATAGTCAATTCATCATAAAACCTTACTTTATGGTGTTGACCAATTTTAATGGCTAATTGACTCCAAAACTAGTATAAAAACCCACCTATGACCCATTATACTTTGCACCTCTAAATCGATTGTTTCAATCCGATTAAACTTTCCCTCATACCTTTCTTCTATAGTCTATTACTTCTACAATTGAAGCTTTGATTATAAGCTCTTGTAATTGGCGAATTGGAAGCTTGATATTCTTTCTTTTTCGTTTTCTTCAATTTGGACTAGCTATGTTGTTGAGTCTTTGGGATTCACCTCGCATACATTCACAACACATTATTCTATTTTTTTACGAGACATAACATTTTGCTAAGGTGAGTTTTACATAGCCCCTTTTTCTATTTATCACCATTTTTGGGGTGAAACATGTTACAACAATATTTATGCAATTCAATCATCAATGTGTCTATGTGTATTTCTATGTTGCATTATGTCTTGAGCATGACTAGGGTAAGCACAATTCTAGCATAAACATTCATCAGCCAAATGGTATACATTGATAGATCTATTGGACTGACAATCCCACCCGGATATGTGCCTCCTACAAAGGTTACGTGGGTGTTTGTTACTGCAATATAAATGAGTGAACCATGAGCGTATGGGATGTACCACAATACAACAGTCACAAGGTTGATTATGCACTCGATTTACTTCTAGTATGTTTTCGCATATGGACTAGATTGCCATGACACATGAATTGCACAACAATTTTATTCGATTATCAAAACCTATGTAATTCTCACCAACTTTTATTGACCCAAAATATTTTCAACTTAACATGTTTCAGGTTCTACTTGCTTGAAGATTTGAATTAATGCTTGAAGATGTGTGCATAGTTTTATTCAATTTGATGTACGAATTCTTGTAGAACAATTGTATGTAACTTACTTAAATTATTTAATGAAATTTATTATTTACCATGAGCTATTGAACAATCATCAATACGTGACATCCCGATGTTTCCGCCATCGGTTGGGGTGTTACAACTTTGGTCGATACGGCTTGACCAAATCGTCGTCTATGTCCTTGTGAGCAATGGAGTGCGAACGGCGTGAGTGGCTCCGTCCACTGTAGTCCGAGTCTCTGCTGAACGACTCGTACCCAACTGGTTCACCGTGTGATTTGTCGTGGCCCCAAGCATCAACGTTTCCTCCATGCCCCCCGCCACGACTCTCACGTTGGTTGGCATCTTTGCTTTTATGACTTCTCCTGGGTGGAGAGTCATTAGTTAGGGTCTTACCCTTTTTCTTTGCTTGCTTTTGTAGCATCCGCTGGTATTTAGCGGTGCTTTTAGCATTTTGCCGGAGGAGCCACGCGTTGGGGTCCTCCTCAATGGTGTTCTCACTGTCGTCGTCACTTGCCACGTCACGTATTTCGAGGGCTAGCCTCTGAGTACGTGTCGTGGTTTGCTTCACGACAGTGGCTTGGGTGCCAGAGTTCCCCCGAGTTAGACGTCTAGGTCCTCGAGTGGGTTGGCAGTGTTGGGGTTGGGTTCAGCCATGGGTGTAGGGATGAGCATACAATGGCGAATACAGATCCCGTCCTGTCCCGATCCCGATACCGTACCATACCAAACCGATATCGAATCGAGCGGTTTCGGGATCGGTATCGGTACCCATATTTATGGATTTTTTGTTTTGTTATTATCGGTATCGGTATGGGATCGGTATGTTATCAGTATTTTAAGGCAAAATACCGATACCATACCGGTACCGTACTAATACCGAACCGATCCCATACCGTACCATATGTGTTCAACATCGGTATTGGTTTTTTGGACTTTTCGGTATTGGCATTGTCGGGATCGGTATCGGTTCGGTACCGATACCGTCCCGAGCTCATCCCTACATGGGTGGGCTAAAGGATGGAAAAGAAATGTGTTCTAGCCGGTACGGATGGCTCCAATGAAGAAACAACGAGTATAACGGTGATTACTCGTAATCACCAAGGGGTTAATACTCTTGTTTGCCTATAAACAATCCTTCACCCAAACCTAGGGATGAACTGTAACCGTGAAATATAAAATAAAGTGTGTGTGTGTGTGTGTGTGTGTTGAAAGTGGATACAAGAGTTTAAGTGGTTCGATCAAGTTCTACCTACGTCCATTGTGAAGAGCTAGTCGTATATTACTTTGGAGTTTACAAAGTGTTACAAGAATAACCTAGCTCTCTAGAACAAGTAATAATTTTTGGATCTTTTGCAAAGGAGTCGATGTCTTCTACTTATAGTGTAAGTCGTGGGCTTTGGAAAAAGCCCACAAGAAGTCCTAGCCCGTCTGGGCCTTGACCGACCCATGTGCTTTCGGCCCATGAAATTGGCGGGAAAAAGGCAAGTCCATGCTGCTGACGTCATCGGCAGTTGGATTTGCTCTGTCTCACGGACACGTGGCAACATGCGATTGGTCACCGGCGGCATGTCGTTCTGACATAGTATGGTTGACTTACCTGCTGGCATCTGACGTGACGTCTGGCAGCAGGTAAGCATGCATGTGCAATACTGTAGGGGCAGCATGGTGGGAGCATGAGAGCAATCAAGTCACTGCTCATGTCAATGGTTGTTGGACCACTGCGGACACGTGTCGCCATCTGACTGGCGACGTCTCTAGTCTTCTGTGAGTGAATCTTCCTGATCCTTGATCTTCTGTACCTCGTACCAAAAGCTGGTTAGTTGACGAATATTCCGCGCGTGGGCGAACACGCGTGTATTCTTCTGGAGTGATGCGGATAAGACTGCTCCATGTGCAGTCTTGTTCCCTCTGGCAGAGTGATTTCTGCCTAGGGCTTCCGCGGATTACTCTAAAGTGCGATAAGGATCCCGCCTCCGCGAGGATTAGGCTCCCTATTCGTTCACCTATTTATTTTATTAACTACCGTGATGTTATAAAACATATCAAAAGAAATACAAACACAAGTTCAACAAGAAGCTAGGACCAAAAAACTAAGCGAAAACAACACCTATAGTTGAAGTCAACTATTTACTTATGTCCTAGTATCTCGTCTATAGTCAATGTGCCCTTACCAACCACCTAATGGCGAAGTGGTATGGACACCCAATGATAGAAGACCCATGGCTGAAAGATCATGGGTTCGATTCTTGAGAAGGCCGAGTTTTACCGATTATTCCATTGTCGTGCTTTCGGGCGGGCGGATAATCAGGGTTTTCCCGGAACTGGTGAACTTGGTGAAACCTGGAGCTCCCTTACATGTCTAGCTATGCCAAGTGGAAGGGGTTCTGATTTGACTGAGTAGAAACTCAGAATGGAGTTCTTGCAAACGGGCAGCTTGTTGCCCGTCTACCCGCTATTTTGATGTAATATTTGCTTTTATGGTATGAATGGAATTAAAAAAAAAAAAAATCAATGTACCCTTAGTTGAATCGGTTTTTTTTTTTTTTTTTTTTTTTTTTTTTTTTTTAGGGAATGGCCCCTTAGTGCCCCTTATGACTCGAACATCATGGGTAATTGTTTCGTTTGTAGACTTCTTCAAAATAGAATTATGGTGTGTGAAAATCTTATCGTTCAAGATAGGTGTGTGGATTTATAGCATCATCTGAAAATACGCTCCAAACCTAACACGAAATTAGTGGGTTTGGGTTAGTATAAACGGGTTCAGGTCAGTTTCAGATTGAACCCGTGAACCTGTTTAGCTAAATAGGTCGGCTTCGGGGCAACCCGAAGGGGTTGGCGGGTTGACCCGTTTAACCCATTTATACTATATTTTATTTTTGCAATATGTTTTAGGTTATAAATTAAATTGGTTAGGTATTTTATTCTAAACTCATAACTTAAAATTTAAATAGGTATAATGTTTTATAATTAAAATGTAATTGTTTTATATATGCCAATATTTTTTAGTAAAATTTTAATATTAGTTTTCGGGAAAAAAATTAAAAAGTTAGGGTTCAACAGGTCGTGTTTGGGCCAACCCATGAATATTCAGGTCGGGTTCATATGTATGACAAACATTCCGGATTCGGGTAAGGTTCGGGTTCATATAAAATATTCCGGTGGGATTGGACTCGCAAACCGACAAACCCGACCCTTTTAGCACCTCTAGTTCGAAGTATTAATAACAACTCTAGTTATTGTCAGGGACGGGTGTAAAGTCAAGGCAGGGGGTGCACCCGTTACCCCTCGATTTTGCGCGCGTAGTGGAAATTTTTTTTTACATTTTTTATAACATGTTACTCCTAAAATAGTTTTTTTGTTACCCCTAAAAAAATTATGTTACCCCATACATAATAATTTTGTTACACCTTAAATTATACGTTAACTTATATCCGAAACGAAATTTTAATAAACATTCTCTAAACCGAATTGCTTATAAATAAACCTTTTATTTTGTATTTATAAATAGGCCAACCTAATCCATTAACTCAATTGTTTAACTAACAAATAGCCCAACTATCCAAGCCCAACCCTAACCCTTCCCTAATTCCCTTGGCACCTTCTTTCATGTTCTCGTTATCTTCCGGAAACAAAAGAAAAAAAAGAAAAAAAGAAAGGCCAATACCGTACGCCGATCCATTTTCACGCACAGGTATCCTTCTTTTATTTGGGTATTAGGGTTTGATAGGAAGCTTATGTTAGGCAATCAGAATTTTGTTCTTTGTTAGCTTTGATCTGATTTAGTTTATGAAAAGATTTGGTTAATAATAATGCATTTGATGAATGACAAAGCTAAAAACAGTTTATTAAACTGAAATGAGTTTTTTTTATGGTAAAAAAAACTGAAATGAGTGATTTGTTATTAATGCTGTTAAGAGTGTAAAGACTAAAACTTTGTTGGATTTTAAATTATAGGTTAATTGAAGTTTAAAGATTGTTTATTCAAGTTGTTTAATTCTGTGTATTTTTCTGTTCAAATGAATGTGAAGCTAAATATAGTTCAGATTGTTTAGGTTAATTGAAGTTTAAAGATTGTTTAAAATACTTATTGTTATGATTACGTTTGTGGCTTTGTGTGATTGTGAATATGAAACTAAGCTCTAGTAAAAAAAACAAGCTCTTATTAGCAACTTGTTCAAAAGTAAAGAGGAAATAAGGTGTCTTTTGGTTGATCTTATGGTTATTTATAACACATTAAAGGAAGATGGTAAATTTGCAAAATTAAATGATATGTGTGACCTTGCTCGTGTGATGGTGGAAAACGGGAAACATGAAACTTTTCCTTTGGTTTATCGGGTGTTGAAGTTAGCGTTGATTTTACTGGTTGCAACCGCAACCGTTGAAATGTGCTTTTCTAAAATGAAGCTAATCAAGACGGATCTACGCAATCGAATGAGTGAGGAGTATTTGAACAATGCTCTAATTTGTGCGGTCAAAAGGAATACTTTTGATAAGGTGAAAGAAGAGGATGTAATGGCTCGATTTCAAGCGATCAAAACCGAAGGGGAGAAATATATTAGGTACGTATTTAACTTTATTTATTATCGTGTTGTTATCTTTGTTTCATTTATGTTATATGAAACTACGGCAAAAAAAATAATTTGAATGTTACCCCTAGATTTTATTTCTAGATCCGCCACTGGTTATTATAGGGAATGTTGGGAAGGCCGGAAATTGTGGCCCATGCTTTCATGGATTGTCCTATTGTCAAAGCAGTTTAGAGAAAAGTTTCAATATGGTCGAGAAGGGATCGTACAGCCTTCTCCACCTTGGATCACTTGATTTTGCAAACTACTATAATGGGGAGTGAAATTATAAGAAATACTTTATTGGGCATCATCTACAAGTAGGGCTATTCATTTTTATCTGAAACCTGAAACTTGATCTGAATTCGAAGCCACCAAAATTTGAATTAGAAGACACCTGAAAAACCCGAAACTGAATAACTAAAACCCGACCAACCCGAACCTTAAATAGATCGGTTATCGAGTCACTTTTCGCAAGAAAAAACTCAAACAACCCGACCCGAAAAAACCCAGTATCTGAAACCCGAACATTTAATGCCTTTTTTTTATAGACGCGTTTAAGGTTTTTTTTATCATAAACATTAAGGTGCTGTTTGTTTTTTCTGCAGGAAAATGTCTGCAGTCTGCAGACCACATCTGCAGACATCTGCAGGAGAAGAGGTGGACCAAAGGTTTGCAGTCCGCAAGAAGAAGACTGTTTGTTTGTTAATGTCTGCAAACTGCTGAAATAAACTGAAATTTAAATAAACTGATTTTTACAGTAGTCTGGTGGTAGACGGTGGTGGTGGTGGTGGGTGGTGGTGGTGGATGGTGGTTGTGGTGGGTGGTGGTGGACGGTGGTGGGTGGTGGTGGACCGTGGTGGTGGTGGATGGTGGTAGTGGTGGGTGGTGGTGGACCGTGGTGGTGGTAGATGGTGGTAGGTAGTGGTGGACCGTGGTGGTAGTGGACGGTGGTGGGTGGTGGTGGACGGTGGTGGTAGGTGGTAGGTGGTGTTGGACGGTGGTGGTGGTGGGCGGTGGTGGTGGACCATGGTGGTGGTGGACGGTGGACGGTGGTGGTGGTGAGTGGTGGTGGACCGTGGTGGTGGTGGACGGTGGTAGGTGGTGATGGACCGTGGTTGGTGGTGGACGGTGATGGTGGTGGTGGTGGGTGGTGGTGGTGGTGGACGGTGGTGGTGGTGGGTGAGGAGAAGAGAAGTGGAGAAGACCTTTGAAGACCTTAGAAGACTTTGGAACAAGTCTGCATCAAGAAGAGGTCAGGAAGACCTTTTTGAGTGAAAGGTCTTCCAAAAAACAAACAATCTACAGACCCCAAACGTCTGCGCGCGTCTGCGTGACGCTGACAAAAGAGGTCAGAAGTGCTTCTAAGCAAAAAAAACAAACAACACCTAAGTTTATGACTTTTAAACATTATTATAATATATTGTCAAATGATGTTTGAATTTTGATAAAATTTTGAGTAATATGTCGAATTTGATGATATTTTACGAAAGTAATAAAACATTTTTCATAATACATCTAAATCCAAAAACCAAACATCTTGACCCGAACTAACCCAAACATTACAATGGTTTGGTTATCGGGTCACTTTCTCTCGGCTAAAAACCCGAACAACCCGACCCAAAAAAGCCGAAACCTGAAGAACACTAAACGACCATTGAATGGGTGTATATGGAAAGAAGGAGATACTGGATCAAGCACAGATCTAAGCATAGCGATTGGAGGTTGTCGGCGCCTACCCGACGTCGCTGTTGTCTCGGTTCGCATGTTGGACCTGTTGTATTGCCGATTCATTTCAAGCGTTGATTCGCGTGTGCAGGTTTGTGAGCATGTCAACTAAAGTGACGTTTGTTGAATCCAAAGTGCATGTTCTTCATTTTTTTGTGTCAAAGGTTTAAGCCTGGAACATCATATGGGTTGGATTATATAATTATTTAAACAGTTACTGATTAGGTTAAAAAAAATTGGATTTAACGTTTTCGTGTACATACTTCGAATACTTTGAGTAATATATGATATTAATAAATAATAAAATTAGATTATATTAATATTAAAATTCCACACCTATTTTACACCCATAAATATAAAAATACAGAAGAAGCATGTATTCATCCAAAACAAAACAATTAGTGGAGAAGTTAACGAGACTCACATGTCTCAAACAGTCATGCAACATAGGTTGTGTTTTAGTTCACGGTTGTAGGTATTCCACTACTGCGGTGGCGCAATTCATTTCGCCATTGGAAATATCAACAAACAAGTTATCGAGCTGCTCAATGCGGGCATCATCCGCCCTATCCGGTACCAAACATGGGTCGCCAACCCCATTATGGTCGCAAAGGCCAACGGGGGCTGGCGCATGTGTGTTGATTACAAGGACCTCAATAAGGCGTGTCCTAAAGATTGCTATCCACTACCCGAAATTGAGTTAAAGGTGGACTACTTTGCCCCTTATCGCTTCAAATGCTTCTTAGATGCGTACAAGGGATATCAAAAAATTTAGATGGCAAAGGATGATGAAGACAAAACAGCGTCCCGCACAGACACGGGCACCTACTGCTACACCAAGATGACTTTTGGCCTGAAAAACGCGGGCGCCACTTATCAACGCCTCATGGACACCACTTTCGTTAAGGAAATCGGCGTACGGCTCGAAGTGTACGTCGACGACCTTGTAATTAAAAGCAAAGAAGAAGGAGACATGCTACGGGATATTCAACAGACATTCAATCAACTGCGCAACGTGCGCATGAAGTTAAATCCCAGCATGTGCTCCTTCGGAATGGAGGAAGGCAAATTCCTCGGCGTTGTTGTCACGCGGGATGGATTCCGCGCAAACCATGAGAAAGTTCAAGCAATCGAGAGAATGCCTTCCCCCGCATCAATCAAGGAAGTACAAACGTTGATGGGTCGCTTAGTGGCCCTCAACCGCTTCCTATCAAACTATGCTTCAAAGTCTTTCCCCTTCGTGGATACTTTGAAGAATTGTCTAAAGAAGAGAAATTTCCGCTAGACGGCGGAAGCAGAGGCCGCATTCCAAGAAATGAAACAGTGCCTGATGAACCTCCCAACTCTAACAACTCCACTACCTAAGGAGCCGCTCACACTCTACCTCTTTGTCACTGAACGGGCGGTAGGAACAGTCCTCCTAGTAGTGCGCAAAGGGGTTCAAACGTCGATCTATAATATCAGCCGCACTCTCCTAGATGCGGAAAGAAGGTACACCATCCTAGAAATCTCTACGGTTGCGCATGTATTTCCAAGGTTATCCAATCAACGTCTTCACGGACTATAAAATTAGGGATGTCCTTCACAAGCCAGAACTATCGGGCCGCCTGGTGAAATGGGCTATTGAACTAGGAGAACACACCATTTACTACAAGCCCAAACCCGCAATCAAAGGATAAGTGCTTTTCGACTTCGCAACGGAAATACCCGCCAACAAAGTTCAAGAGTGTATAGCTGAACAATCACCCGTGCCACCTCAAGATCAATCGCAAAAATGGTCCCTCTACACAGACGGGTCCTCAAACGGCGATGGTTCTGGAGCGGGTCTCCGCCTAATCAGCCCAGATAATCAAGAGCTCACATACGCTATTCGCCTGGACTTCAAAAGTACTAACAATGAAGCACAATATGAAGCGTTGCTGGCAGGCCTTCGCATTGCGAAAAAAATGGAGGCCAGGCATGTTGAAGCGCATGTGGACTCACTGCTCGTCGCAAGGCAAATAAACGGGACCTACGACGCCCGAGACGAAAAAATGGCTTTATACTTGGAACAAGCCAAGCAGCTCATGTGCAAATATGACTCCTGCACTGTCAAACACATCAGGCGTAGCTAAAATAAACGCGCAGACGCGTTGAGCAAAATGGCTTCAACAGTTTTTGAACACATCACCAAAGACGTCCGTGTCGAGGTACTCAGTAAACTGTCTGTCCTGTTGCGGCAAGTGAATGTCATTCAAACAGGCAATGCGTCCTGGATGACACCAATTAAAGCCTATCTACATTCCGGAACCTTGCCTGACAACAAGTCAGAAGCTCGGAAAATTCAACACAAGGCTCTACACTATCAGCTAATCGATGGTATAGTATACCGCTACTCATACCTGGGCCCGCTCCTCCGCTGTATACACTCTGCGGATGCTTCCTTCCTCATCTGAGACATTCATGAAGGCATCTGCGGTTTCCACGCGGGACCTAGGTTGGTCATCGCAAAGCTGATGAACACGGGGTACTATTGGCCGGGAGTGCACATAGACGCTGTCAAAGAGCTTCGCAAGTGCGATAGTTGTCAGCGCCACGCGCTAAATACCCTGCGCCCCAAGAATTAACTGGTGCCTGTCATAGCCGCCTAGCCCTTCAAAAAATGGGCAAACAACTTGGTCAGCCCCTTCCCAACAACGCTAGGAAATGTCAAATTCTTAATCATCGTCGTTGATTACTTCACTAAATGGGTCGAAGCAAAACCCCTAGCCAAAATCGACGGGGCGCATGTCAAGAAGTTCATATGGGAATTCATCATTTGCCGATTTAGACTTCCGATGCAACTTTTGAGCGATAATTGGGCGTAATTCGCGGACCAGACATTGCAAGAATGGTTGGTGGAAATGGGCGTCCAAAAAATCTTCACATCAGTCGCGCACCCGCAAGGAAACGGTCAAGTCGAATGGGCAAATTGAAGCATCGACGAGGGCATCAAAACAAGATTGGGAACACGGAAAACAGGGTGGGTTGATGAACTACCACATGTCTTATGGGCCTATCGCACCCTAACTTAAACAAGCAACGGTGAAACCCCGTTTAGCTTAACCTACGGGTCCGAGGCCGTAATTCCCGCCGAAATAGGTTGTCCCTCCGCAAGAGTTCTCATGGCCGAAAAAGGGAACAATGATGAATAAATCCGCCTAAATCTCGACTTACTCGAAGAATGCCGAGATCTCGCGGCGATCAAAGAGGCAAGGTACAAGACACAGCTACAGCGCTACTACAATCAGCGCATCAAGAAATGCACATTCAAGGTTGGTGACTACGTTTTCCGCAACAATGAAGCCTCCACTGCTGAAAAGCAAGGAAAACTATCACCAAATTGGGAAGGGCCATACAAGATTCAAGAAGCCTTGGGTATAGACGCATGTGCTCTAGAAAAACTCGATGGAACCCCCATCCCACGAACTTGGAATGCAGCGTAGTTACGTGTCTGCTACTTGTAATCTATGTGTAATCATGGCTATCTGCGCCATTTATACTCATAAAATAAATTAAAGTTTGTTTCCTATATCTGTGATTCTACTTGTTCGCCATAAACACGTCTTCAAGGCTAAGCTAACACCTACGTCAGACTAAAACAGCCGCGTACTTACAGGCATGCCGTGTAGCAGTCTTCAAGACACGTCTAATACCTGTCAGACTTATAAACACGCGCCCACCTATATACGTTGCGCTAAAAGTCTTTAAGACAAGGTTCGCCTGTCGGGATAACAAGTCGTGTATGCGAACATAAGCCATGTCTTAGTCTTCATGTAGATGCAAAAGTGCGACTAAAGCTTTGGATTGTACAATACATTTTGTTTTGGTGATATCGAAGGTGCGAAGGAGTTGATTAGAAGGTGCGAAGGAAGCAGCTTGGACGAATGAAGAATTAGATTATAGTAGAACTTGGTTCGACCTTATGGTTTGGGCGAACCTGCACATTCGCACAAACAGTTTGGGCGAATGTGCAGTCTATAAATATACAAGTTTGATTTTTGAATGTAACTTTTGATCATTATTATTCCCTCCACTTTCAGAAACTCTCTCTAGTGTTTTATTAAACCTGTTTATCGTTCATACCTTGATTGTATCTATATTTCAACATGTAAACAAGTGTTTTATTAATGAAAACGTTTGAAAATGATGATCTGTGTATTTGAATCTGTTTGATTATTATTTTGTGATAGTTTTAGGGTTTCCGCACCTGAAATTAACTTGTTTGATCAATCTTTGTTTGTTATCGATCCTTTCACGCACATACACTTCAAGACATGTTTAACATGTCGGACTAAGCAGTCGCGCATCTACCACGTACGATGCACAACAGCCTTCAAGACATGGCTCAACTCTTAGGCTGGACTAACGACACAAATTATGTTGCGCTACATTCTTCAAGGAAAAAGT
This sequence comes from Ambrosia trifida, assembly GCA_028751855.1. Taxonomy (NCBI): domain Eukaryota; kingdom Viridiplantae; phylum Streptophyta; class Magnoliopsida; order Asterales; family Asteraceae; genus Ambrosia; species Ambrosia trifida. The sequence continues at coordinate 71,180,352 of CM054127.1, read as the reverse complement.
ATTAACACTTTAAACGCCAAACAGCGAAGCTAAACACAAGCGCTAATTTCTACTTACACACCGGGTTGCGACTTGGTTAAATAAGTATAATAGAAATCAACGCGAGAACAAAGCAGATATAACAAACACAAAATTTTCATTAAAAGTTGGGAATTAAAAACCCAACGAATATTTACAAGTAGAAACAAAAGAAAATATTACAAGATCCACCTACTCATGGAGCCGCTAAATTAAACTTGGTCCACATAAGGGTCAGGTTGACTACCAGAAACCCCTCACCCGAGGCTTTCTGGCACTCCTTCTCTTGATGCTCCTTCTCCGCTTGCTCGCCGAGCTTGTCTGATTTTTCAATAAAATACCTTAGCGCAGCGGCAGGATCAGCATGGCGGTTACAGTCCGCCACCACCTGAAGGATGGGGAACTCAACCTTTTCGAACTTGGCCAGTTCCGCCTCGTACTCCTCCTTTAGGGGCTTCCCATAGTGCTCCGCATCTATTATCCGCCAATTATTTTGAGCATGGAGAAAGCCATCTTCAAAACCCTCACTGTACCCGTAGGAGATAGCGGCAGCAGTTATGTTGGCGACCTGGTCGCCAAGTTTAGGTTCATGCCAGAACCGTTTAAAAATCTACAAAAGAAGGGAAACTATTAGAAATATTTAGCAACACTAAAAGCCTAACATGGGAAAAGTTTCACTTACCACTTCAACCCCACTAGTCATCAACCAATGCAACGCCTCCTGCATCTTCTCTTGTGTAGAGGTAGATTCATCCAAAAGGCTCTTGGCGGTTACAACCTCCTTCACCGCTGCATCACGGACTTCCTCCATAGAGCCCCTTTCCTGCTCTAACTCCTCCTTCGCCCGGAGCATGAAGATCCTTTCCTCTTCAAGCACAGAGACACGCGTAGTTGCGGTGGCAAGTTTGGCGTCATTAGACTCCAACTCCTTGCGCATCTCCACAAACTTGGCAGTCCTTTTAGAAAAGGTCTTGCACTTCTTCTCCAGGTCCGCAGCGGCAAGCCTGCTTTCCTGCTTCAGCTCTTGGATGCGCTCTTTAAGCCGCATCGCCTCTTCGTTGCTGCGGACACAGGACTAGGTCCACCTATTCTTATCTGCCGCCGCGTCACGTTCAAGTATTTTAACACGATACTCAGCATCGTGAGCGCGACGACGATACTTCTCCACATCAGCTTTGAAGGAAGATTCCTTCTCTGCCAAGGCAGCCTTCTCTGCATTCAAGCGGACGATGTTTCGCTGCATGGCGACATCCCGCCTTCTCAACGAGTCCATCATGGCCAGTTGAGTCACCTGATTAACGCACATGTTGGCACTCAAGTCAGGACAACTCAAACTGTCCTGATACTCCCTCTCATATGGGGGCACAACCCTCGCCACAAACTCTTCAGCGGTTAGGGAGCTAGAAAACAAAGTATTCTCCTTGACTGCCCAACGGGGACACCAGATGGCGTCACTCCCCGTCCAGCTGGAACCATCATAGGTTCCAGCCGAACCTCTAGCCACCGCACCGGGCGACGCCTCCCGCCGAGGTGGACACCTCCAACTTGGAAACATCATCGGCCTGCTTCTTGGCCTCAGCTTCAACCTTTCTTTTCTCAACATTCTCTCTCTAAAGGCGAGCCTTCTCTTGTTCCTCCAAGCGAGGATGCTCTTTTTCTGTCCTCTCAGCCTTAGCTCTTTTAGCAGCTCCATCGGCTTTGGCCTTCTTCTCCGTTTCTTCCTTCTCCCTCCAGAGGCACTCCTCCTCCTCCTCCTTCCTAGCCACCTCAGCGATCTGCTCGGCGGTAGGAGTGGGCAGAGACGGGGTAGGAGTCACCTTTGGTGCAACCACTGCAATGCGATCAGGAGTTAGAAAAATTCCTTAAACCAAAATTTTAAAAAGAAACAAGTTGAGAGAAGGCAACGATACTTTCAAGGAGTCTTCTTCTTCACAATCTTGTGAAGTAGAGGCTGACGCACAGGGGGAGCACTAATGTCAACAGTGAACGCAGGAGCATCCTTCTCCTGTGGCTCAGTGCTTTCGGCAGTGGACTTATCCTTTCCTCCGGTCACTCCAGCGCTTTCGGAGACCTCATCGCTACCCCAGTTCCCTTGGAGCCCCCAGCGCTACCCCAGTGCCCTTGGAGCCCCCAGCGCTCCCACCACAACCTTTACTGTCCCCCCCCCCCCATGAGAGGATAGCTCTCGGTGACACCTATTTGTCTTCAACTTTGTGCCATCATTATCCTCCTCATCTCCGGAGGGCGGGCAATCCTTCCGCTTGTGGTTGTTCTTAACATTCTCGCCCCCTGCACTCGAAGATTCAGAGTCAGTAGGAGCTAACACTTTCCGAGGGGAATAACCATGCTTCCGCGGAGCGTATTTCCAATGACCACCCCCCGGAGGTCTTTGGCGGCTGAGATACTGCTACTGATGAATCAGTAGACTCAGCGTTAGAAATACTAATAAAGCCCGAGCGCGAGGACTCACTAATGGCGTACAAGTGGTTGGGCGGGTTCTACAAGTTGGGGTAGTGAAAATTATGTAACACCCCAACCGATGGCGGAAACATCGGGATGTCACGTATTGATGATTGTTCAGTAGCTCATGGTAAATAATAAATTTCATTATATGATTTAAATAAATTACATACAATTGTTCTACAAGAATTCGTACATCAAATTGAATAACAATATGCACACATCTTCAAGCATTAGTTCAAATCTTCAAGCAAGTAGAACCTGAAACATGTTAAGTTGAAAATATTTTGGGTCAACAAAAGTTGGTGAGAATTACATAGGTTTTGATAATCGAATAAAATTGTTGTGCAATTCATGTGTCATGGCAATCTAGTCCATATGTGAAAACATACTAGAAGTAAATCGAGTGCATAATCAACCATTGTGACTGTTGTATTGTGGTACATCCCATACGCTCATGGTTCACTCATTTATATTGCAGTAACAAACACCCACGCTACCTTTGTAGGAGGTACGTATCCGGGTGGGATTGTCAGTCCAATAGATCTATCAATGTATACCGTCGGCTGATGAATGTTTATGCTAGAATTGTGCTTACCCTAGTCATGTTCAAGACATAATGCAACATAGAAATACACATAGACACATTGATGATTGAATTGCATAAATAATGTTGTAACATGTTTCACCCCAAAAATGGTGATAAATAGAAAAGGGGCTATGTAAAACTCACCTTAGCAAAATGTTATATCTGTTGAAAAATTGAATAGTGGTGTTGCCCAAATGTGTCAAGTATCACCCTATAATAAGGTAATAAATATGTCTAAGTCTATCTAGTCTATAAATGTATAAGTTCTAGGGCTTCGAATTTAGGGATAAATGCTCGTTTGATTAATATTAAAAATGTTTGATAATTGAGAGAATATTAGTAAATAAATAAACAAAAATCCTTTTTATAAAATTTAAATTTAAGATGATCACAAAAATATGTTTAAAGTATAAAAATAATTTTTATAAAATTATTTTCTTTAAAATAGAATATTAATTCTATTTATAACAAATTGTCAAAATTTAACTTTAATATTTAAAAATATTAAAATTAAAGAATTATTAGTTTAAAATTTATATTTCTGTTCTAAATAATCAGAAATAATTTGTATAAAATTTTGGTGCAAAAATATTAAAAATTGGATATATTATGATTTAATTATGATTAAAACTGACAAAAATTGATTAAAAATATTAAATAAATGATTTCTCAGAATTAAAAATCATTTCAGAAAATTTTATCATTATATAAACTCAGAATAATTTTTGTGAAAATTTATAAGATCGTTTTGTTATTTTAATGGGATTTTATAAATATAATAGAATAAAATTGATTTATTTATTAAATATATTAAATAAATAAATTTTTGAAAACTAAAAATTGTAAGTTAAACTTTTTCATTAGCTTAACTTAAAATAATTTTTGTAGAATTATTAAAAGGGTTTTAGTATTTTAAAACGAATTTAATAAATATATAAGTAATATATATAATTAAATTGATTGTTTTGATAAAAAAAAAAACAAAACAAGTGAAAAACATTGCCACGGCTGGGTTTCGAACCCGCGTGGCTTGTACAGAAGGCACCAGACACAACCACCTGGTCCGGACCAGTGGTTGTGTTTGGTTTTAGTTTATTTAATATAAGTAATATACGTGTTCTTCCCCAATTCGAATGCTCGTGCCCTAGATTTTCCAATCGAGTAATTCTCACAACATTAACCCAATTAATCATGGGGTTAATGTTGTGCAGACGCCGATTAGCGAATCCCACAACAAAAATCAAACTTACAATTATGTTTTGATACTTAATCGATCGGTCAAGGCCGAAGTCAAACTCGAGCGAAAACTTCAAGAACAGAAGACTTTTAGGAGAAATTGGGGATAGGGAAAAGATGTTCGGCGAGTTGAGATGGTCCAGTAGTGATCAATTTATAGTGAGGTCGTCTAGGTGTTCGATTTGGCAACTTTGACCTCGTGGTTAATGTTTGACACGTCAATAATAAAAATTAGAATCAATTGATTGACAATTGACGAAAGTATGAGTCAGAATAGGCCGGTTATCACGATGCATTACCAATTATAAATCAATTACGAGTTAGTGATGTTGATTTTGGCAAATCATGTATCACTGTTGACTTTCCAAGTCAACTGTGAGGGTTTTGAATTAAATGATATAATTATAATAGACCGGGTTTGAATCAGATATGAAGGCTAGACCAGATGGTTGTGAGTGTGTGTTGTGTGTTTGAACCGGCTCACTGCCCGGGTCCGAGTCCCGGCAGGAGCAGTAGAGTTTTTTTTTTTTTTTTTTTTTTTTTTTTTTTTTTTTTTTTTTTTAACAGATAAGGGAGCAAAGGAGGTGGGCTTGGGCCAGCTTTAATGGGCTTTGGTAAAAACACAAAAAGAAGTAGAATGGTTAGGTTTGGGCTACACATGGTTTGGGCTCAAGGTTTAGTCTAATATAATTATTTATTATTATTATTATTATTATTATTATTATTATTATCATTATTATTATTATTATTAACCTATATATATATATATATATATATATATATATATATAAGTTGTGTGGTAGGAAAAATAAAACTTAGGCACATTATATAAAATGAACGATACGTATTAAATTTGGGAAAATTTTCGCGGTGTTACAAATTACCCACAAACTGCTCTAACACAGACACCTGCCCCTCCCCAGACGCCTCCACTTCATCATCCCCTTGTCCTCTCGGGCCGCATACATATCTAACTTAGTCACATCTACAAACGACAACAGCGGGTCAATAACAAGAAGAAGCAAACATGTTAGCAAAAACAGAAAAAGGGTATATACACATACCCTTGTCAATAATGTACGGCTCTTTCCCTGCGCGTATGCCTATACGGAAAAAGGGTGATCGAAATTTTTTTGCTTAGGGTTTGAACAAAGATGTCCATGAATGGATTATTTTTTCCAGTGAGGACAATATCGTCAACGTAGACGAGTAGATAGCAAGTGTTACCATTTGTGTTGTAGACAAAAAGAGACGCATCAGAGAGACATTTTTTTTAAAACTGAAGCTAATGAGGAAGGCGGTTAATTCATTGTACCAAGCCCGCAGAGCTTGTTTAAGGCAGTAGAGAGATTTCTTGAGTTTGCAAATGTGATTAGGAAATGCCAAATTTGCAAATCTCGGTGGTTGAATCATGTACACATCCTTATGTAATGTGCCATGAAGAAATGCATTATTGACGTCTAGTTGGCGTAACGACAACCCTCGAGATAGTGCGATGGAAAGAACAGTACGAATGGTGACACGTTTCGTGACCGGACTAAAGGTATAAAAATAGTCCTTACCGTACTGTTGTTGAAACCCTTTTGCGACTAGGCGCGCTTTAAACTTATCAATAGTTCCATCGGGTTTTCGTTTGGTTCGGAATACCCATTTGCATCCGATTGGATTTTGGGTAGTATGAGGGACAAGCTCCCACGTATGGTTTTGAAGAAGAGTGTTGTATTCAAGATCCATTGCTTATCGCCATTGTGGATCTTTCGTCGCTTGGATGTGAGTAGAGGGCTCAGTGGATGTAGGAAGTGGGTGAAGTGTGGTGGAGTTGATGAAGCTGGAATTGTAATATTTTGGGTTAGGATTGCGAGGCCGTTGTGGGAGAGTAAACGTGGTAAGAGAGGGGTTAGTTGAAGGAGTTTGAGATAAGGAGGTAGTAGAGTCATTGGAAGGTTGTGTAGGTGAATTAGGTTGTGTAGGTGTGGAGGATTGTGTAGGAGATGAGGACTGTGTATGGACAGTGGAGGACTGTGTAGGGATAGCGGAGGGCTATGTAGAGGACAAGAGTTGTGTAGGGTTAGGGGATTGTTGTGTAGGTGTAGTAAAATACTGTGTATGGTCAAACGAATGTTGTGTAGTATCGGGCAACTGTTGTGTAGGTGCAACAGAAGGTTGTGTAGGGTTAGGATAGGGATGTGTAGGAGGTATGGGTTGGGGTATAGGATTGATGGGAGGTTGTGTAGGGTTTGAAGGCTTTGGAGGATTTGATATGTTGTGAAAAAATGATTCATAGGTGACAGTAGAGAGGCGGAGTTATTGGTCTGGGATGGGATGATGTGTAGCATGAATTTAGCATGGCGAGAGTGATTAGCTTGTTGGTGGCTGAATCAAAGCATTAGTATGCTGATCTGGAAGAGGAGTATCCAAGAAAGATACATGATGCGGAGCGAGATTGTAACTTAGAGGTGTTGTATGTGCGGAGCCAAGGATAGCAAAGACATCCAAACGGTTTTAGTTTGGAGTAGGTGGGAGCAACATTGAATAACATGTCATAAGGTGATTTGTTGTTAAGGATGGTGGTGGGTAGATGGTTGATGAGATAAGTGGCGGCTTGTCAGGCATGTGACCAAAATTGTGATGGGAGTTGAGCATAGTTGAGGAGGGCAAGGCCCGTTTCAACAACGTGTCAATGACGACGTTCGGCCACCCCATTTTTTTCGGGTGTATGAGGGGGTGTGGTGTAGTGAGAAATTCCACGAGTTGTGAGAAGTGGTTTAAGACCAATGTATTCACCACCATTGTCAGTAAATAGAGAGATAAGAGGTGTTCGAAATTTTTTTTCCATTAGTGATTTGAATTGTGGAAAAAGGATGGAGACGTCGGATATTCTTTTTATCGGATATAACCAAATGTATTTAGAAAAATAATCGACAAATATGACATAGTACTTGAAGCCGTCAATAGATGTTTGGACTGGACCCCATACATCTGAGTAAACGAGTTGCAACGGTTTATTTGCAACAAATGAGTTTTTGCCAAAACGAATTTTGTGGCTTTTATTTAACGAACAAGATTTGCAATGAAAAGGCTCGAGTGACACTTTATTACCATTTAGTCATAATTTAGAAATTAAGGACTTGAAGACTTGAAACGAAGGATGTCCAAGGATATGGTGCCACACAAGTAGAGATCTTGTTGTTGTTGCATTGATTTGAGGAGAGAGTGTGGTTGGTCCATAGTAAACGTCATTGATTTTCACGCCCCGCATGAGATACGCCCCCCGTGCGTAGATCCTTAACCAAGAAATGATATGGAAAAAAAATTCAACATAAACTTGATTAGTACGATTTACTTTTGCAACAAAAATAAGATTATTGCGAAGAGATGGAACGATTAAGACATCGTTTAAGAAAAGCGGTCGTGAGTTGGTGTGAGGGGTTGTTTGACCAATGTGTGTGATAGGAAGGGTTTTACCGTCACCTAAAACAATCTCATCCGGGCCACCATATTCGGAAAGAACATGCATTTGGTTGTTGTTGTTAGTGTGATTGGAAGCGCCTGCATCCCACATCCATGGAGTGTTTGGAACCGCGGTGTGAAAAGATGTATTATTCACAACCGGGTATGATTAGGAATCATGAGTATAGACTTGATGTTCGCGTAGGAAGAGACTAAGTTTGCAACAATCTTTCGTTACATGACCGGGTATGCTGCAAAAATAACAAAAAAACGTTAGTTTGGCTGTTGTGGGTCGGGTTGTTTTGAGTTTGGGTTGCGGATTTGATTGACCACGAGGAGGGTCGGTTTTGTAATGAGGGGTTTGAGACTGAGAACAAGGGTTCCGATTGTAGTTACAGTTTGATTGATGAACAAAAAAGGGAGTCATTATTCATAGAAGATTATATAATGACTACAACATTAATACAATGGCTTATGCACCGGATCCCATCAGAACTCCACAGTTAAGCCTGCTTGGGCGAGAGTAGTGCTACGATGGGTGACCCCCTGGGAAGTCCTTGTGTTGCAACCCCTTTTTAATTCTTTTTTTTTATGACCTCTTGGTCTACTGGTATGGTGTCCCCCCTTATAAATATGAGGTTGTGGGTTCAAATCATTCCAAATGCAAGGTTAGGTGGAAATAAGGTGGTATAAAAATTTGCCATTATAAAAAATTAATTTAATGACTTGATTCTAGGAGGACTATTGACTAAGAATATTGATTAAATAATTACAAAGGCATAAAGATAGCTTTTTAAGTGTTGACTATGACTATTGACTATTGATTTGTGTTAATAAAATCAACCCGATTCTCCCATGTCACGTCATCGCGTTTCGCTCTATTCTTCACCCATAAAAACGCCATCTCTTGTATCTCTCCAAACAGTCCATTGATACTATCTTCTAGATATATATTCAATTTCTCTTCATTACCGGTCGTCGTAGCTTTGTTCAAATGTAGCCGCCGATGATGAACGTGAAAATGTCAGCGGCTACAAGTAAAGGGTGCCCTAGTTTTGCAAAATTAAAAGGAATACACTTCTAGAATGTAAGGCATCAATCGTTTTCTGAAGACTTCTTTTTTTTTTTTCTTCTATTGTCTTGTCAAATTAAGAAGACCACAAGGACAATTGTTTTGGTGTTAAATCACATAATAAAATACAAGAAAGAGGCATGACATATGATGTATGGACTTGCTTGTTTTCGTTATTTTATACATTATTATAATATAATTGATAGTGATGTGTAAACTTTTGTGGATTCCAATTAAAAATAACATATTTAGTTCCCCTAGATATTTAATCTTGCTTCCGTTGGAAAGTTGTATAGTTTATAACCTTTTTATATCGACTTCGTCCCCACCTAGTTTTATTCACAAGTTAATCCGTTTGACTTTTTGGTAGCATGCCTTTTGTGGTTTTCATAGAGAATAGATGTAATAGGTATTAAGTGGTGTGTTTAATGTCTTGGGTTCGAGATGGGACGTGATACTAGTAGCGTCTCATAAGTTATTGGTCTTAAATTTAAGGCTTAATGTCCAAGTGATCGTTAAAAAAAAAAAGACTCGGTGCCCTGACCCCAGTAAAATTATTTTTTTTACTATCCGGTAACAGTTAACCAGTTATTATTTTTTTTGAACGACAAATTTTATCACAACTTAATTCCACCTCACCTTGCATTTGCAAGAATTTAAACCCACAACCTTACATTTGTAAGGGGGACACCATACCAATAGACCAAAAGGTTATGGGTACAATTAACCGGTTACTACTTATGGGTTTGTGAACCGTTTTATTAATTATCATAAAATTTTTCATTGTTATATGAAGGTTTAAAATTTTTTTATTTTTATATTAAACCCACGCGGTGGGATTTGTAAGGTGTTTTTTTTTTCATTTGGTTGTTAACTAGGGTGTTGGCTACCCCGTGTTTCGTGGCGGGGCACGTTTTTTTTGTACAGAGTGCTTAGTAGTACTATGGGCAATGATTTTTCCGCATTCCTTTGACGATTCAACGGTAAATATGTTGGTATTAGTTCATTACAGTGCCAACACATTATATGGCAAATGTCATGCCTGTTTCTGTGGGAAATAGAAACGAATACCCTATCGCTATCGATATTAAGAAAATACTGGTTCAGTTTTTCCCAATAATGAAAAATATAACCATACTTGTATCGAACCGGTACTTGCTAATATAATTTAATTTTCAATTGATTAAACTGTTACGTTGAGAAAACTATAAATAAGAATATGGTATCGATACTGATAGTAATATTGTACTAGTTCGGTTCTTTACAATAAAGAAAGATATCACTACACTGGTATTGAACCGGCACTTGTATATAAAATTCAATTTTCAATGGATTTTATACTGTTACATTGAGAAAAATATAAAAACGAATACGGTATCATTACCGATATTAAGACAATACTGACTCGGTTCTCCAGAATAAAGAAAATCTATAATCTATATCTATAACTATTAATAAAAGAATTAACTTATGATGATGTGACATTCAATGGAGGCCTCGACCCCCCATTAAATGTGTCACGTGACATATTGAGGTGAGAGGTTTAATAGAATATTTATTTAAAAATAAATAAAAGAAGTTATGCATATCTTCTAATTGAAAATATTTAAAATTTAAATATTATTTTCGATATATACTATATATAAATATTGTTTTCGAATTATGTAGAAGGATTAACATAAAGATTTAAATATTTATTTGTTTACTGTAAGTTTAATAAAATATTTATTTAAAAATATATAAAAGAAGATATGCATATCTTCTATATTTTATTTCTAATTTAAAATAGAAGATTTTATTTACAAATTAATTTAATATAGAATTATTAATCATCAGTAACCACAAGACAGTAAAGTTCTCCAGCATGACTTTTACGCTTGACAGGTCCGAAAAGATCCATATGCAAACGCTCAAGTGGCATATCTACAGAATTCACTTTCTTTGGTTTGTGGGACTGTTTGTGCTATTTGCCCTTTTTGCAACTCACGCATTTATCGTTGAGATGAAATTGCTTCACATTAACCCCTTCTACAAGCCCGTTCTTCACCAAATGATTCATTTTTCTGAGGTGAATATGTCCCATCCTCCTGTGCCACATAATCGATTCTTTTTCTGTAGCCTTGGATAGAAAACATGTAACTTGGCCCTAGGTTGTCATCGCCTTACTCATATCAAGAATATACAAGTTGTTTACTCTTGGTGCTCTCAACATAATCCATTCTTTTGGAATGACGAAGCCGGGTTTCAGAATATAGCAAGATTTATCATTAAAGTGTACAGATAACTGTTTGTCACAAATTTGACTGACACTTAACAGATTATAATCGATCTGCTTCACGTAAGAGATTCTCTCAAAACTTACAATCCCATTTCTTACGCTTCTTTCCATCGTAATATAACCTCCTTTATTACCCACAAACGCTACATACTCCCCATTCACATTCTTGATATCAAATAATAGCGTTAAGTCTCCGGTCATGTGCCTAGAAAGTCCACTGTCGACAATCCAAAGACTGCTAACAGGGCCAGCTGGAGCTTCCTGCACCGGACAAAGAAATGATTAGATTTTTCGGGGGACCCAAGCTTGCTTGGTCTTGGGTCTTTGAACATTAAGTTTCAAAGATTCATTTTCAACAACTTTAGGTTTAGAATCGACCTTTTTATGATCATTCAAACCTTTTTCTTCTTTAACTTTCACATTTGCAGTTGAGGTGGAAGCACCCGGAGAACCCACTGGTGACCAAGATTGTTCGGAACGTTTAAGAATCCTAATCTGAGATTTTTGAGTCTCAACAGGTTTCTTTGTATCGCTTGCAAAAGAAACTTTCTTAGTTACCTTATCTGATTTAACAGATTTAAGTCCAACTTGTGACTTAATAACATGTTTAGGAACAACCTTTTGATTGTCATTAGTTGAGTTCACCATTGGTTTCTTTAGATGTTTTTCCATAACAATCTTGTTTTGATGATCATAGACAAACTGACGACTTTCCCTCTTTTGAAAATATCGACTTTGATTATAAAATGGTGGTCTTTGAGGGATAAAGTGTCGTTGTGGATATCTATGATTATCGACTAGACTTTGATAAGGTTGCTTGTGCTCAACTTCGTGCCTTTTGTGTCGCACATACGGGCAATGAGCAAGTAAATGCCCTCTCTCCCCGCATTTGTAACACGCACGGTACTCTTCAAATACATTTTTAGCTCCCGGCTTAGCATATGAAGTGATCGGAAATTGATCATCAACACATCTACGTCTTAAACTCATTGGAGCTGGGTCCATTGAGTAAGCCGACTCAAAAAATGCATTCGCCTTTTCTTTAGGCTTAATGAATTCAATGACATGAACTTTTGGTTCTTTGGGAGCATCATAATGCAATTTCTTCAAAAGTTCTGGAGGAAAGTCATTGGTCCTTTCATGTTTAGGAAACCAAATTGTACTTTCCTATCAGATTTTGTCAATTTTTGAATAATTTGCAAACTTTATTGGATACTCCTCGTCAGAGATGATCTTATCGGAGGATCCTTCCATCCGATAGAAAAATTTGACGGGTTTGTCAACTGAATCATTTTTCTCAATCTTTTTCACATTGTTAGTAACTGATTGATTCTTTCTGTGTGCATTAGCCAGAGGATGAGAAAATTGAGAAGGTGACACTGGTTCATTAGTGATGATATGATTTTCCAAAGGAACATCACTGCCTTCTTGCGGTTTCTCATCTTCAGTGTCTGAATCATCAGTCACTGTGACCACTCCCTCATCATTCAGTCCGAGTATCGGTCTCACATCAGAATGTGGATCTCCAATACTTGAAGTATTAGATTCATTGTCTGATGTGGAGTCCGATTTAACTGAACTCTCCGGTGTTACTGTGTTGAAGTTATGATTCTCAAACAACACTGGAGAAGGAACAGATTTGTAGTTTACACTACCGGACTGTGATGGTTCTTCAATGATGTGGTCAACAACAAAAGTTATGTGTTTTTAGCTCTCTAACTTCTTATTGACCTTCTCAGCAAAACATTTGACAGTTGCCATTTCCAATTTAGTGTTTTCAAGTTCATTTATGTAATTGTTAATGACAAGTTCATTTAAAGCAAGGGTTTTCTTTAATTCAGAAGTATCCTTTTTATACACTTCAAGTGTTTTATTAAACTCATATGAATCCTTACAATGAGATTGAATGTTGATTCTAGCATTCTCAAGGTTAACCCTGAGTTGCTTGTTTTCCTTAGTCAATTTATTGCAAGTACCACAATATTTATCACTATTCATGTCAATAGTAGAATCAGAACATACTGGTTTTGGTGCATCAGTCATAGCCATAAGCGCAAAATGAGCCTCCTTCCCAGCAAAGAACTTTGAGTAGTCAATCTTTTTGAAGGCGTCATCAACAATACATGATTTTCTGGTCATTAGAAAATCTCCTTCGGCCAGAAGCTGATCAATATCATCATCCAAAGAATTCGCACTTGCTTCTGAATCAGCTTAACTCTCAGAGTCGGAATAAACAGATTCAGGTTCATCAGGAACTTCAGTAACAGAATCAATGATAGTTCCAGAAACTTTCTCATCATTAAGCTCTCCAACCTGCTCAGTAACAGAAACCTGAGAATCTTCGACTACCAATCACCACCTCAGACACCTTCTCAGAATCCAAAACTTCTTCAGCTATCACCGTCTTCTCGCTATCCATCTCATTAGCAAAACATGCTACATTCCTAGTGGTAATCTCCTCAACTCCCAATTGCATTCCCGTCCAGTCATAACCCTCATCCTTCTGTATCACCAAAGCCTGATTTTGGGTTTCAGTTTGAGTTTGGCTGTTTGGTGTGGAAATAGGAATAATGGTTCTGGTTGGGTTATTTGGAGTTTGAGTTTGAGTTTGGTTGGGTGTAGTTGTTTGTCTAGTAGAGGTATTATTTGAGGTGTTTTGTCGGTTTTGGAAATTATTTTGATGTGGATAGGTGTTGTTGTTTTGGCTCTGGTTGGTCACCTGATTTTGTGCTTGGCAATTTTGATAGTTTGAGTTAAATGGGTTTCGATTACCTTGCTGCATCGGTTGCGTACATTCTCTTTTAAAATGACCTCCACCACCATAGTTGAAACATGTAACTTTGGCTTTGTTGAAGCCGTATGTGGTATTCGGTGAGGTTGCCAAATCAGTTCTACCGGTTGTAACATCAGATATTTTCCCCAAATCTTTTTATTAATAAAAAAGGATGTATTTGTTTTAAACAATATATTTTAATAATAATAATAATAATAATAATAATAATAATAATAATAATAATAATAATAATAATAGTAATAATAATAATGACATAATAGGACAAAGTAATTAATTCATCCCCTACATTAACCTTCTTGATGAAGGTTCGTCAAAAAAAAAAAAAATGTGAATCCCGGCGAAAATTCGGATGCCATCCTCATTCATTTTGGCGAGCCACCAAGTCATTCAACCTTTCCATTTTAGAACCAAATCAATCTACCAATCATGCAATCAATATTCCACGTTGACCGTCTTCAAATCCTTTCCTAAAAACGAGTTCGAATCACGGCATGAATCACGGGATTTCCATTAATCTAAAACCACACCTCAACCCTATAGATGCCATCAATCTATTAACCGACATAATATATGTCTTCTGGAATATTCAAACCAAGTCAAAATATTCCATCCGAGTCAAATGCGATTAGTCAAATGTCATTAATTTGTATAATAGTGTTTGTTGACTTTCCTTGTTTATCTTTGACTAGCCAGCAATATGTTAGGCATTAACCTTGTATATATAGTGTACTCTTACTTGTAATGGTCATCAATCAAAATTCATTATCACTCGATACTTAACATGGTATCAGAGCGATCATACTATATTTTTAAACACACCAATGTTCAACCTTAAGCCACCCATCTCAAACCAACTGCCGCATAGCCATCATTGCGACACCATCGGACAGCCATCTCCGAACACAATTGGCACTGTCACCAACCACTTGTACATCACTGCCACCATCACCCGTCGCCGCTTCCGGGATTGCGTCGACCACTACCGTGAATCATTAAAGAAGGTAACGATTTCATTATGTGCTTTGCGTTGCCCCGTCGATTAGTTTGGGTTAGAATTCCGGCAAGTGGGATTTGGTGGTTACTGTAAATATCCTTAATAAAAAAAAACAAATCTTTTGACAATTTCGTTTTATAGATTTTCGTATACGTAAACTCCATATTACCATTTTTCTCACATGGTAGTTTATGTTTTGGTCACAGTAGGTATTTTTTTCTAGACTCATGAAATATGGAATTATTTAGTTCCATTGGTTTACATGGTATTCTAAACAACTAAGCTATAGATTTTATAATTAAACCAAATAAAATATTGTATGATATCTTAATCTAATATGTTTCTCGAACAAATTTTAAACTAACCTTTCTCTAATTTTCAAAGACATTTTGTATAATGTCATTTATCTAGCTAAATTATAGTTTAGCTAATAAAAGGATTTGCAATTAAATGGCACATTTATTTGATGTCAAATCGGTTAGGACCGAATAGTATCATAAAAATGATTCATGAAATTAATCTTAAATATATTTATAATTTAGGTTGCCATAAATTTAGAGTGACATTCGAATTTCTCGCCAAGTTGATATACGCGTTTAAGATTCAAGCATAATGCATTGACTCTCGTTGATTCTTTTGCAATTTCAACATCACAGTCAAGGTGAGTTTTACATAGCCCCTTTTCTATTTTCACTATTTTTGGGGTGAAACATGTTACAACATTCTATATGCAATTCAATCATAAAGTGTCTATGTGTTTTTCTATGTTGCATTATGTCTTAAACATGACTAGGGTAAGCACAATATTCTAGCATAATCATTAACATTGATCAGCCGACGGTATACAATGATAGATCTATTAGACTGACAATCCCACCCGGATACGTGCCTCATACATAGGTAGCGTGGGTGATTGTTATCGCATAACATAATCAAGTGAACCATGAGCGTATGGGATGGACCACAATATAACAGTCACAAGGGTTGATTATGCACTCGATTTACTTCTAGTATGTTTTCACATATGGACTAGCTTGCCATGACACTTGAATTGTACAAGTTTTATTCAATTATCAAAACCTATGTAATTCTCACCAACTTTTGTTGACCCAAAATATTTTCAAACTTAACATGTTTCAGGTTATAGCCTGCTTGAAGACTAGAGTTAATGCTTGAAGATGTGTATTTAGTATTTTTTTTTGTTGATGTACAAATTCTTGTAGAACAATTGTATGTAATGTATTAAATTCAATTATTGAAATTTATTATTTACCATGAGCTACTGAACAATCATCAATATGTGACATCCCGATGTTTCCGCCATCGGTTGGGGTGTTACACCGGTTTTCTCAATAAACTTTGTTGCCCTTCTCATCACACTTGCGAACGCCCATTGAATATCAATTAACTCCATCTCCTCCTTATCAATCTGTGCATAATCTTCATTGTTGGGTCTGCTGACCTGGAGAAGAACAGATGAATGAAAAGCCAAAATATGTTAACTATTGATTCCACAAATAAACAGTCCTTACAACATACTCTTCCCAAAAGACTGCTGACCCTAACAACTGTTCCATCCAAACAACTGCTGATACAACTGCTGATACAAAGGACTGCTAGAGAACAACTGATAGAGAACAACTGCTGACCAAAGGTCTGATTAAGAAACAACTGCTGATCAAGTTCTGAAGACTAAAGGTCTGTTGGAATCAACAACACTTTGACTCCAACAGATGTTGCAAGACCATCAGAGTTTTCCCTTAGCAGTAGTTTATCTTACAGTGTTTTGTAATGTAACAGTAGATTGTATAGGGCAGATGTTTTATGTTGTTATTCTGTTAGAGGTCACTATCTTAGGTGACGTTAGCACATGTTACCAGTGGTTTAGGTTTGTCTATAAATAGAACAGTGCTTGTACTGTTCTATCACATCACACACAAACATTCTCTCAGACAAACAATCACTGTGTGATCAGGCTGAGGGGGAGTATTTGTACTGATTGTAATCTTTCAATAAATGAAAGCATTAGATCATTGATAACAATTATTCCCATTGTTTTGATTATAGTTTATTATTCCGCTGCACTTTCATATATACTTATATCATTCATTTCTCATCTTATTCTAAATACATCAAAACAATCAAACTCAGATCCTAACAATTGGTATCAGAGCTTGGTCAATTAAATTCGGTCTAACAAATCAATTTAATATAAACAGATCAGCTTACAATTATTGATATCGTTTGTCTGTTGGATTGAAAACAGAGTAATAGTTTAATTTCGATTCAACCGTTTTTTAAACAGACTTTGTTTTAAAAAAAATCAGAGAATGGCTTCAATCAATCACGATCCACATAACACTGGCACGAGCAACAAGCTTCCGATGCTTGTCAGATCTGAATACAATATCTGGCAACGTCGGATGAGCCATGTTCTAGCTCAACAGAACACTGGGTGTTGGAAGTCGGTTATCTTCGGACCACATGTTCCGATGGTGCCGAGTACTGAAGATCCCAAAGTTCAGGAGCCAAAGAAACTTGAAAACTACTCCGACCAGGATTTTCAGAAAATTGAGTTAGATGCTAAGGCCTTCAGTATTGTAGCCATGGCTCTACCCAATGATATATATGCTGGGCTGTTACACTGTAACAGTGCAAATGAGTTGTGGGATGCACTGAAAGAACAATTTGGTGGGACTGAAGAGGTTATTGAAAACAATCGTGAAATACTTAACCAACAATATGAAACATTCAGTCATGTCAAAGGAGAGTCATTAACTCAACAATTTGAGAGGTTTAACTGTCTCATTAGTGAACTAAAATTGGTTGGTCTTACTTACCCTCATTCAACCCTGAACCATAGGTTTTTAAGATCTTTACCAGACAAATGGGACACTATTGCTATTGTTATGAGAAACTCAATTGGATTTAAGGACCTATCACTGACCCAGCTTCATGGTAAGCTATTGACCTATGAGAGAGAGCTTAACCAGAAAAAGAAGCTCCAGGACTCTGGAAAAGTGTCTGATGATTATGTATTTGGGAATACAACACTTTTAGGTCATGATGAGGTGCCTGGAAATACTAAGGATCAGAGTTATGATCATTTCATTGACATAACATCAGGTTTTAACTCAGGTTTTAACTCTGATTCTTATTCACCAAACTATGCTTTCACAGCAAGTGGTGGTGATATCCAGGCATCTGATAACATATTCTTTGAGTATGATGACCTGAAATACTTTGACCCTGATGATTTGGAAGAAATGGACATTATGCACCAATTGGCCCTTCTCAGTGTAAGAACTAACAATTTTTACAAGAAAACTGGAAGAAGGTTTCCAGGGTTAACTGGCAGATCAAAGGTTGGGTTGGATAAATCAAAGATAAAGTGTTATAAATGTCATAGACTTGGTCATTTTGCTAGGGAGTGTAGGAGTCAACATGGTACACCTATGATCACCTATCCAACTCAAAGACCTCAGACCAACACTTATCAAAACTCCTACCATACCCCTGGACCAAATGTGCAAAACACTGCTCATTTTGCACAGTCCTCAAACACTGTTCCTGTCCAGTATGTCCAAACCACTGCTCCTCAGATCCACAATGTGCAAACACCTGTTGCTCAAGCACCTGTGCAAACGACTGTTGCTCCATCCTCTGCTCCTGCAGAGACCAGTCAACTGAGCTTCTTTACACAAGGCTTTGTTGATTGGAGCAGTCTACCAGATGAGTTAACAGATGAAAATTTTGCATTAGTTGCCAAAGCTGAAAATGAACCAGAAAACTTTTGTTTCATGGATTTGGTAGATGAGGTTGAATCTGAGGAGGTGGTGACTGACTCTAATGTTGTGACTGATGATGTTGTTGATGAAGTTGTTACAGGTGAAAAACCTGAAGAAGAGGTTGTGAATCTCTCAGATCCCTGGGGTGCATCTGATGATTGTGAGTGCAAGTGTGATTGTGCATTGATGGCTGCTGCTATGGTATCTCCTCAAATTCTTAAGGATTTGTGTTCTGGCAGATGTGTAATAGCATTTGCTAACATCAAAGAGGTGAATGAAAACCTTAGAAAGAAAATTTTAGATGATGAAGTTAAATTTGAGAAACTTTCAAAAGATTTAAAAACAAGTTTAACTGAAAAGGAATCTGAAATAAGTAGCTTAAAACATGAAGCAACCATAACCAAAGACCAGCTCCAAACTATGATAACAAAATATCAGAGTTGTAAAAGTGAGCTTGAGTCCACCCATGTTGAATGTGAGAAATGGGTGGAATCATGTAGAGGATTTGAGATGCTACTCAACAAACAAACCAAAAGTCATGTGAAGTTTGGTTTTGGTTTTGAGACAACTGCTCCAGCTTTTGAAAACACTGACAAAAGGGATCAAAAGTCTGTTGAGATAGTACCAACATACTTGCAGGGTCAAGAGATTAAAATCACTGAACCAAATGGTAAGAAAATTGTTCTAGAAAAACCAAAAGGTTCCTCATCATTTACTGAACTTGAAAAGTATGAATTTAAACCTACTTGGTCTGATGAGTGTGGTACTCTTGAGAATTTTAAACCTGTTGTTTTTAAAACACCTGAAGGAAAGACAGCTCCTCAGGCAAAAGTCATTCCCTTGAAAAACCTTCCAGCAGATGCTCAAACATCTGCTGAAAAGAAGGCTGAAAAAGGGAAGAAGAAAGAAAAGACTGTCCACTTGTTCTGTGATTTCTGTGAAAAGAAGAATCATGTCACTAAAAACTGTTTTCTTCTAAAAGCATATGACATTAACAAAGGAACAAGTGTATGTGATTCCAAAGCCACATGTTCAATATGTGGGAAAAAGAATCACAAAACCAAAGAGTGCTTATATCTTAAAAATTTTGATGTGAAAATACAAGAGTACAAAGCTAAAACTCTTGCAAATCCTGGGGTAAGTAGTTCAAAAGGAAAGCCCAAACAGACCTTCACTCCTGTCCAAACATCTGTTACTAAAAGTCTTGAAACATCTGCTCCTAGGGATGTCCAAGTAACAGATTCTCCACCCACAAGCAAGTACCCAAGAGGATATGGACAACCACCATGTCATAGTCTGTCACATGTTTATGAGGAGCCAAAAAGACCCTCTAAACCAAGAGTGAACAGAAATCCCTATGGGTATTATCATCTGTCTGGAAGTGATTAAACAACTGTTGCCCCAAGTGTTGACATTCAAGCACTGGCAAATGGTTAGCAGCAGTTGTTGAACTTGATTCAAAAATTAGTTCAAACTACTGATCATCTTCCAAAGCTTGAGTCTGAAAAGTCTGAGGACCCATCCAAAGCCAACTTGGCTTTGGACACTCACCAAAACTAATCCATTACTGCTGTGCAGGGAGCTTCTACTTGTTTAGATAGTCTTTGGTATGTAGATAGTGGAGGCTCCAGGCACATGACAGGATGTAGAGCCCTTCTTCTGGACTTCTTAGCTCATGGAGGGGGTGATATATCCTTTGGTAATGATTCAAAAGGTAAAGTGTTGGGGTCAGGGACTGTACAAGCTGGGAAACTCAAGTTTGAAAATGTCAATCTTATTGATAATCTCAAGTTTAATCTTCTGAGTGTTTCATAAATGAGTGATAAAGGTTATGGCTCATTCTTCACAAAGAAAACTTGCAAGATTATTGGGCCAGAAGTGGTGAAAAAGATTGATACCATCATTGCTGAGAGCAAAGCACAACTTGTTGCTCATAGAAGTGGCAATGTGTATGTTGTTGATATGTTAAAGGACAATCCTATGGCAAATGCCTGTTTGTTTTCTGCTGCCTCCACAAAGGAGACAGAATTGTGGCATAGGAGACTGGGTCATACCAACCTTAACACTATCAATACACTCTCTAAACAAAGTCTTGTCAGAGGCTTACCATCAAAAGAATTCAAATGTGATGAGCATTGTGTTTCATGTTTAAAAGGGAAACAACATAAAAGCTCTTACAAATCCATTGATGAGTCCAAAACCAGTCAATGTCTACAATTGTTGCACATGGACTTGTTTGGCCCTGTTAAAATCATGAGTCTAAGAAGAAAAAGATTTTGTCTTGTCATAGTTAATGATTTTTCTAGGTTTACATGGACTTACTTTTTACATTCTAAGGATAAGACTGCAGGTATATTGAAGGACTTTGTCACCAAAGTTGAAAACAGTATGACTTGCCAGTAAAAGTCTTCAGGAGTGACAATGGAACAGAGTTTAAAAATAAGGAGTTGGATGATTTCTGTGTGTCAAAAGGGATTGTAAGGCAGTACAGCATCCCAAGAACACCAGAGCAAAATAGGGTGGTTGAAAGGAAAAATAGAACTCTTATAGTAGCTGCAAGAACCATGCTAGCAGATTCTGGTTTGCCATTGTCCTTCTAGAAGCTGTAAACATTGCTTGCTATCTTCCAAACAGAGTTTTGATCAACCCTAGACATCAAAAAACTGCTTATGAAATTTTGTTCAAAATTAAACCATTAATTTCATTTTTCAAAATCTTTGGCTGCCCATGTTTCATTTTAAATCTCAAAGATTCCATTTCAAAGTTTGCAGCCAAAGTAGATTGTGCTTATTTTCTGGGATGTTCTTCTACTGCCAAGGCTTATAAAGTGTTTAACACAAAGACCAAGACAATAGAAGAAACTTTGAATGTAAAGTTCAATGAACTTTCATCCCTAAAAATCCCAGCAAATCCTGCTGAACTATTTGATTTAGATAAATTTAAATTTGAAGATATCACTGTTAAAACTAACAATGCAGGTATTCCACAATCTCCACAACAAGATTACAGAACAGATGTTGTGATCCCCAGTCACTATAAAATCTATTCTGCATCAGAGGGAGCAGCTGTTCAAAACAATTGTCAAAACTCTACCACAGCTGAGTCAACCACTGTTGGCCAGTCTTACCCTCAAACCACTGCTTCACCTTTCACAACCACTGAACAATCATCTGTTGACAAAAGTCAATCATCTGTTGACAAAAGTCAGTCCAGTTTTACACCACTTGGACCCATTCCCCCACTTCCATTCCAAACATCTGATGGCACTACAGAAGTGCAAACAGATGTTACATCAACAGAGTCACCAAACCTCTGTCCTTCACCTCAAAATGCCATCATACCATATCAGGGAGATCTTATCTACCTAAGAGCTCATCCACCAGACCAGATCATGGGCAACATCAGAGAGGGTGTGCTCACAAGAAGCCAATCCTCCAATATCTGTCTTTTTGCAGGGTTCCTATCTCTCACACAACCTGTCAAGTACCAAGAGGCACTGAAAGACAACAGTTGGGTAGAAGCTATGCAAGAAGAGCTCCTTCAGTTCAAAAGACAACAAGTATGGGAACTTGTACCACTGCCTAAGGATGTTTATCCAATAGGTACAAAGTGGGTCTTCAAAAACAAAACTGATGAAAGGGGTATTGTTGTCAAGAATAAAGCCAGGCTTGTGGTTCAAGGCTTCAGACAAGAAGAAGGAATAGACTATGATGAAACCTTTGCTCCTGTAGCAAGGTTAGAAGCCATCAGACTTTTTCTAGCCTTTGCTGTCAACCACAACATCAAGGTGTATCAGATGGATATCAAATGTGCTTTCCTTTATGGCAAAATTTAGGAGGAAGTCTATGTATGTCAACCACCTGGTTTTGAAGACACATTCCATCCTGATCATGTCTACAAGCTCAATAAAGCCTTGTATGGACTCAAACAAGCACCAAGGGCCTGGTATGAAACTCTTTCCACTTTTCTCTTATCCATTGGCTTCACAAGAGGTAAAATTGATAAAACCTTATTTTTAAAATGGAAAGGGAAAGACTTAATGATTGTTCAAATATATGTGGATGATATCATTTTTGGATCCACATGTAACAAAATGTGTGAAGAGTTCAGGAAACTCATGACAACAGAGTTTGAAATGAGTGCCATGGGTGAACTTCTGTGTTTCCTTGGTCTCCAAGTGAAACAACTGCAAAATGGCACATTCATCCATCAAAATAAACATGTAAAGAATTTGCTAACTAGATTTGAGATGAATGACTGTAAGCTATGTAGTACACCCATGAGTACAGTCAAGCTACTCACTATTGATGACAAGGATGAACTGGTTGATCAAACGCATTATAGATGCACGATTGGGTCTTTATTGTACTTAACTGCATCTAGGCCAGACATTATGTTTGCCACTTGTTTCTGTGCAAGATCCCAGGCTTCACCTAGAAAGTCAAACCTTATTGCTGTGAAAAGGATATCCAGACACCTAAAAGGTGCTCCCACACTTGGTATCTGGTACCCTGCTAATGGAAACATTGAGCTTTCAGGTTATTCAGATAGTGATTTTGCTGGCTGTCACACCACAAGAAAATCCACATCTGGAGGGTGCCAATTTCTAGGGAACGCCTTAGTATCTTGGCAAAGCAAAAAGCAGGCAGCTGTTTCCACCTCAACAGCTGAGGCTGAATACATTGCTGCTGCAAGCTGTACAGCCCAACTCATGTGGCTTCAAAATCAATTGCTGGATTTTAGGATAACTGCATTACAGACTCCACTCATGTTGGATAGTAAAGGTGCTGAAAATATCATCAAAAATCCAGTCTCTCACTCCACTACCAAACACATTGACATCAGACATCATTTTGTCAGAGATAGCTATGAAAAAGGTTTGATATCTCTGCACCATGTTCCAACAGAGGATCAGTTGGCAGATGTGTTGACAAAAGCTTTAGACACATCCACCTTTACAAATCTGATTTCTAGAATTGGTATGCTAAACATGGATTAACAAAAATGTTTTTAATAAAAGCATTAAAATGTTTTAGAAAAATCAAAATTCATCCTTCAAAATAGCTTTTTGGTTGAAAAATCTGTTTCAAACTTCTGTTCAGATAAAACAACCACTGTTTCATTCATTTATCCACTGTTAGTTGAAAAATCTGTTTCAAACCTCTGATCAGATAAAACAACTGTTTTATTATCCATATCTATAATATATATATATATATATATGTATATATATATGTATCTACAATAATTGATAAAAAAAAACTGCTGTTTGCATCAGCTGTTTGCCAAAAATAGTTGTTCCCCACCAGATGTTTTAACCATCAGATGTTTGCCACGTCTGCTCTTACAAGCAGAGTTTTGGCCACATCAGCGGTTTCACCAGAGCCTATAAAAACCCTGTTTTATCACAACAGTCTTCACACTGTCTCATTGTATTCAAAATACTGAAACGGCCTTCTTCATTCTCAAATCCTCAATCAAATTTCATTCATTCTCCACTTCGGAATCCATTACAATGGATCTTCAAGCTAAAGCCACCCACAATTACCTTCCATATCTGGTTAAAACAGATGAAAATACTCCATTTAATTCCACCATCGACATCATTCTAAAATCCAAATACCTGACAATCTTAACCGCTGACGCCCCCATCTATCTTGATACTCTCCAAGAATTCTGGTTGAATGCTGAGTTCTTGCTTCAAGACAAGAAGCCTACTTCCATTATCTCAAAAATTGGAGAAATAAGTATCGTCATTACCCCTCAATTGATATCCACAACCTTCTCACTTAATGACCTGTCAGGTAAAGACTCTTTCCCTAAAGCAGAGCTTCACACAGAGTTTCAGGAAAGGGGGTATGATGCTCAGATGACTGGGTCAACACTTTTCAAAAAGTTTTTCCCACCAGTCATGAAATTTTTCTTCCATACCCTCCTTCTCTGTGTCTCTGCTAAGTCCACCTCCTTTAATGAAATCCCATTGAGGATTCAGTACTTGGGCTATGCTATGTTGTCAGATTCTGACTTCAATCTATCCCAGGGACTGTTTATGGATTTAGTGTCAAATGTGAAAGCCATAAAGTCTGGGTCAAACAATGCTTTTCTAATTTACCCAAGAATCTTAAGTGTAATCCTTCAAAAGGTTTTACCAAAAAAAGTTTTCAAAAAGGGTGAGTCTATGCACATGAAGAGTCTAACTGATGAAACTTTTACTAGAATGCTGGGTGCAAACACCCAAGAAAAAGCATCAAAAGTGTCAAAGGTTTCAAAAACACAAACAAAGAGGACTAAGACAACAACTGTTGTCCAAACCTCTGTTGTTGGGCCCACTGCTCCTGGTGATCATGGCACTACATCCAGTGCTGTGAAACCCACACCAGCCATTTCCAAAAGAAAACGTCCATCCACAAAAACCACCACTCCACCTCACAAGAGACTTCTAGAAGATGAGATACCAGAAGATAACTCTCTTGCAACACAAAAGCAACTAGAAACCACTGTTGTTACTTCCTCACAACAGTTGGAAATATCTCAACCTGACCAAACTCCTCATGCATCCTCCCAAAAGGATCATGTTGTAAGCCAAGGGGAACCACATCATGATACATTTGAGTCACTTGGCCAAATGTTCACAAGCCCCTCTCCCAGGGCTAATTCTCTTTTTACTCCTCCACCCTCACCATTACATGTTCAACAAACCATGCAACCTCTGTTTGAGGCTATTGACAAAACTCAGGAAAATCCCAGTTCCTCTCTTTCACCTGTCAATGAGAGTATACCTCCACAAGTGACTGGGACTGAGGAAATTGAATCAGCCATCCCACAAACAGATGAGGAGGTTACACCCCTAGATTTCAATGCAACTCTAGGTGAGTTTTCAAGTGGAGCAACCACTACTGATGTTGAGACCATTGTCTCACACCAGGACAATGGCTACATAGCTAAGACTCCCTTGAAGGCAACAACTGATGAGGCCACTATAGGGTCCCCAAAATCAGTTGGAAGTCCCCAGAACCAAGACAAAGGGGCATCTGGTTCTCATCCTTTGGATTCACCTCCTAGGACTGAATCAGTTAAAACTACCACTGGTAGGAATTCAGATGATCCAATTAACTTAGGTGATGGATTAAAATACCAAGAATTGACGGCTAGAGTTCACACCATTGAAACCTCTGATGCTGACATAAAATCTGATGTCAAGCTAATATTGGAATCCTTGGCTAATCTTTCCCAGAGTCAACCATCCACATCTGATATTGCTAGTGAGCTATGGAAATCTGTTTCCCCCATCATCATTGCTCACAGAAAACTAGCAGATCAGAATCATGAAACCTACATGGCTGAGATCAGAATCATGGTAGATGCAAGGTACAAAGATACTCATGCAGACATTCAAGCCATCAAAGACCATCTGCTGAAGACCACTGGCTCTGCCCCTACCACCATTCTCAGGGATGAAGATGACGATGCATTCACAGCTGATGATGCCAAAAGGGGGAAGAGTGGCAGAGACAGGTTGCCAAAGCTAGATCCCTTTGGTTGTCCACCTTCTCAAAAAGGTAAATCAAAGTCTGCCAACATACCAGGGTCTACTCAAACAGCACCACAACAGCAACAACCAACTCAAACTGCACCACAACAACAACAACCACAACAACCAACTCAAACTGCACCACAACAACAACAAACCAGCAAAGATAAAGCAGTAGACAACTCTGCAAATGAAAAAGCTGAAAAGGCTACTGAAGACAAACAAAAGAGGGCTGACACCTTGGAAGCCAAAGCAGAGTTGCTGGTACAACTAAAAAAGGAACAACAGCAGGAAGTTGAAGATGTGGGATCCTCAAAAAGGAAGAAGATGCCTGCTAAACATGTTAGACAACCACCATCTAAACTGAAAACCACTGCTGCTAATACCTCTGTTGATAAAGCCACTGCTGACAAAACCACTGCTGCCACCCAAACCACTGATAAAACCACAACACCTTAACCTACAATCACATCACCACCCAAATCCCAAACATCTGCTGGTCCTACTAAGGTGCCAACAGATGTTGACACAACCACTGCTTCCACACCACCATCACCAAAAATCTTGTACAAAAGGAAGAGGAAATCAACCTTTGTTGTACCGGATGAAAACATACATACATCACCACACACCACCTCAACCACACAATCAACACCTATATCAGCCATTCCACTCTCATCATTTTCACCACACACATCACAATTCAGATCCCATAGACCACAACCAACCATTACACCACTGGATGTTCAGTATCCCCTTGAACTTGATCTACTCAAGGGGGAAATGCAATCCTTCTATAATACTGAACAACCATCTGATAGATCCTTCCCTTCTCTTCCACATTTCCCTGTTCCCTTAAACATGGACACATATCTAAAATATAAGGCTGAACAGGCAGATGCAATTATAAAAGAGAAATGCAAAGGGAAGGATGACAGGACTGCTCAGGGCATCCATTCAGCAGAACTTAGCAAATTGAGAAGGATTGAAGATTTTGCTAAGATCCTGAGCAATTCCATGTCTGCCATGCCTCTCAGTAGTGACATGGAAAAGGAGGTTAGGGAATCTCTTCTAGAACAGATCTTGGCAACCATGCCTTACAAAGCAAACAAGAAACAGTTTGCAGGCTGGACCACTCATGCACTAAGGGAGGAACTCTTAAGAATAGAAGAGTTGGCCAAGAATCCCCAAGTTAAAGTCTCTGTCCTTGATTTTGGTAAGGGCAGAGATCCAGCCAGAGCCTTGAAGTTCAAGAGAATGAGACAAGAAATAGTGGCTGCTAATTATGGGGGAGATGAGGTCTGTTGCAAGATGGTCTGAGCTGAGGCTGGTTGAAACATACAAGAGACTTGAAGAAAATAGGAAGAAAGATCCCAGCCTACCTAGAAAACCTGTCTACACTGATGAACCACTGATGAAGAGACCTCAACAGGCTTTTACACTTGACAGCTTACTTGACACTTCTGATCTATCAGTTGCTGCTAGAAGACAATTCAAGAAACAGAAAGAAATGTCTGAAGAAGATCAGAAGAAGTTTGCTGACACTTTCATTAAAGAGGGCCTCTTCAATCAAGTGCACTTTTTCTCAGATCCCACAACTGACAAGCTCAGAGAACTCATTGGGAGACCTCCATCACCAAACTCATCAAGAATAAAGGTGCATCTCAGCAAATCCACTGACTCAAAAATTCTAAAATGGAAAGTCAATAAAAACAACCATGAATTGACTCTGCTCAGGTCAGATGGAAAAGTTCAGAAGCTAAGCATGGATGATGCATATAGCCTGTGTGCAAATGATCTCCAAACACTGCTGAATCTTGAGCTTGAAAGGGATGTAGAAGACCTATTTTCCTTGGACTTTGAACTTCAATTCAAAGGACAAATCAGAGAAAGTCTGATGAGAAATAAAGATCAAGAATAAAGCTTAGTTTTGGCATCATCTGTTCTAGGGGGAGATTGTTGGGTCTGCTGACTTGGAGAAGAACAGATGATTGAAAAGCCAAAATATGTTAACTATTGATTCCACAAATAAACAGTCCTTACAACATACTCTTCCCAAAAGACTGCTGACCCTAACAATTGTTCCATCCAAACAACTGCTGATACAACTGCTGATACAAAGGACTGCTAGAGAACAACTGATAGAGAACAACTGCTGACCAAAGGTCTGATGAAGAAACAACTGCTGATCAAGTTCTAAAGACTAAAGGTCTGTTGGAGTCAACAACACTTTGACTCCAACAGATGTTGCAAGACCATCAGAGTTTTCCCTTAGCAGTAGTTTATCTTACAGTGTTTTGTAATGTAAACAGTAGATTGTATAGGGCATATGTTTTATGTTGTTATTCTGTTAGAGGTCACTATCTTAGGTGACGTCAGCACATGTCACTAGTGGTTTAGGTTTTTCTATAAATAGAACAGTGCTTGTACTGTTCTATCACATCACACACAAACATTCTCTCAGACAAACAATCACTGTGTGATTAGGCTGAGGGGGAGTATTTGTACTGATTGTAATCTTTCAATAAATGAAAGCATTAGATCATTGATAACAATTATTCCCATTGTTTTGATTATAGTTTATTATTCCGCTGCACTTTCATATATACTTATATCATTCATTTCTCATCTTATTCTAAATACATCAAAACAATCAAACTCATATCCTAACATTCATAAGTCAGACAATTATTCCCGACCTGACTTGCCACAAGACCGTTATAACATGCAAGTATTGCTGAAACAAAAGCAATGTGTTGCTGAGCTACTTCAACGGTAACATTATCCATGTTGGAAGTTTTCAACACAATAGGACTTTGGGTTGATGAAGCTTGTGGTGTTGTTGGAACATATTGTTGTTGTTGAGGTGTTCTAGATGTGTAATATGCGGTGGACATTTGAGGTTGTGGTGGAATGTAAGAATTTTTGGTGTAGTTTGGTGGATAGGTTGATGTTTGTGCAAGATAGTTAATTGGTTGTCTTGGAGGTTCAATGACACTCGAAACACAAGCTATATGTGGCGCAACATTACTTGCCACACTTGAACTGGTCACAGAAGTGGATGAAGAAGCATGATACAATTCCGGATTTTGTGGGAATTGTGATCGTCTAGCTTTCCTCATCTCCTCCAACTCCTTGTTTTCTAACTTATGAATTAACTCATTGATTGTCCAGTATTGATAAGCATCCTTCTCTTTCAATACCTCAATGTGTTGATTCCCATAAGGTGGTAATGAATCAACAAACTTATCAACCAACTCAAACATAGGAATCTTGATGCCATTATCTGACAACTCTGTCAACAGATGACAATATCTCGGTATAAGTTCCTTCAGAGTCTAATTTCCAACATGACTAAAGTTTTCAAATTCCTTCTTTAGTTCTTCCACCTTCAATCTCCTCGTCTTATCATTCCCATCGTGTCTGTTATTCAACATATCCCAAAGCTGCTTAGATGTGGTACACGATCCAAACTGATGAAGTAGATCGGTAGTCAATGCTTGAGATAGTTGTGAGAAAGCCTTCTTCTCCACTGCAAATTTCTTCTTCTCATCTTCAAATAAACCATTGAGTGGAATCGATTCACCTGAATTCTCCAAACACGGAGCAGCAAACCCCTTAGCAATCATCTGCCATGCCTCAGTTCCTTCCATTCCCATGCCTTCAAGATGTATCTTGAACTTCTTTTGCCATTTATTATACTCTGCCATGTCCATCAGCTTCGGAGGACGATTCCACTACCTGAAGGCAAATCACTTATTAGAGTAGAAATAACATTAGTAGTTTGAGAATGTACCGCTGCTGCTGCAACGCCCCAATAATTTGTCATCGGTTGCTGTGAAGGTTGAGTAGCAGGTGGTGGTATCGAACTACTCATGGAAAGGTATTTAATAGGATGAGATGACTGAGTATAAGTCTTTTGAGAAGCTATAGCCCATGGATTCATTGGAACGTGTTGTTGCTGGCCTTGGTGTCATAGGAAATCCCCACATGTTGTCCATGATGTTCAAAATGTAAACACTTAGAAAATTTCCCAAAATAATTATTGGTTCAACCTCTGATGTGATAACGTGGGTTCGAAGGTAGAAAATCCTAGGTTCGACCTCCAAAATCAGACTCGAATGTAGATATGTAACACACAAGACTATCCTGAATAACTCTCCTTCGACCTCCCGGTAGGTCGAATGAACAACAAGTGGTCAAATGTACAAACAACACACCGGAAAAGTTTTGGTTCGACCTAAAATACCCAGATTCGACCTAAAGTGACCTTGGTTCGACCAAAAACTTACACGTTCGACCTAACTCTCTCTGGTTCGACCTGACCCATTTGAAAAACCGTTATTCTTTGAAAATCAGTTAATTTGATCCAAATTTTTCAAAAGTTTATAGATTTTAATGATCTTAATCAGGTTTTGCTCGGATTTGAAAGTAGATCAACTTTAATGAGTGAAACTTTTGATTTTATCCGTGAAATCTTATCCAAATCGATCAATTCCATTAAAACTCAATGTTCTATCAAAACAGAAAAAATTTGGACAATTTTGGATCAAATTTAGTTCAAAACATATCAAATTGTAGTTGTATGATCTTGTAGGCTCTGATACCATTTTGTAGATGGATTGGTTTTGAAAAAAAACGTTTAGGTGATCATACAAGTCTAACAAATCCAGGTGCGGAAACCCTAGATTATGTACAATATGATATGAATCGAATCAAACACACACACACACAAGTACCTTTTCAATCATCATTCTCATTAATAACTTGATAAAAAGTGTTTACAATTAGGTTTACAAGCTTATAAATCACTTTCAGAAAGATCAAAACCTAGAGAGAGAATCTAGACCAGACACAAGATACAAAATGACAAAAGTTATAAAGTTAACAAAAAGTTGAGCTTATATAGAAATATACATTCGACCTCACGATGAGGTCGAATGTACTCCTTCGACCTTCAAGGCAGCTCGAACCAGTCTTCTATCTAGAATCTTCTCCCTTCGACCATGATAAACTTCCTTCGACCTCTCGTAAATCAATAAACCACTTTATTTTACCAATCCAAAGCACTAGTCGCAATAATGCATCTACAATCTGGTTAGTGATAATAGGAAGGATTTTAACAGGGGACCTAATCTTAACTTGAAGTGCACTCATTGCAATATGATTGGTCATACTGTAGATAGGTTCTTTGAGTTGATTGGGTATCCTCATGGGGTTAAAAAGAGGGTTCCTAGTAGACAAAATAGTCAACCTTATAAGTCTAAAAATGCTAGTAGTCTGTCTTGTGGTAAAAGTTCTTCTACTACTGCTGCTGCTTCTTCTATTCCTTTTTCACCTGAACAGATATATAAGCTGATGAGTCTGATAAGTGAGAAAAATGGAAATGAAGCATAGAGTTAAAAAACTGGAGGTGAGAGTGTTGTCACCTCTGGGTTTTCTTGTATGTCTAGAATTTCGAATTTGGAATCTATTTTTAAAAATTGGGCTAGTTGCTCAAGTTTTGTTAGATTTGCTATTAGTCAGGGTTGGATTACTGATTCTGGTGCAAACCAACATATGACTAAGAGTGATGATTGTATGTTTAACTGTATAGATGTAGGAGACTATGATATACAAGTTAAACATCCAAATGGAACTTGTGCTAAGGTCACTAAAATTGGTGATATACAACTAGTTGAAGGAGTTGTTTTAAAAGATGTTTTCTTAGTTCCTGATTATTGTGTTAACTTGATGTCAGTCCATAAGTTAGCTAAGGATAATAAGTTGTCTGTTTTATTTGATGAACATAAATCTAATGTTCAGGATTCCAGATCCAAGAGAGTCTTGGTGACTGGTAAACAAAGTGATGGCTTGTATTTTGTTGCTGAAAATGTGAGTAATACTAATGTTTTTTTAATAGTGTGAATGACAGAAACCTATGGCATAGTAGGTTGGGGCATCCTTCTGATCAAGTCTTGGCCATTTTAAAAGACGACTTAGGGATAAATAAAACCGAGTCAAAACTTTGTAAAATATGTCATAAAGCTAAACAGGTCAGAGTTCCTTTTCCCATTAGTGATCATAAAACTAAAGCTATAGGTGTGTGGAGGATCGTTTTGTCAAAAACAAGTTGTTTGATCAAACAAGTCTACCAATTTAGGTGCGGAATCCCTAAGCCAGTTACGAAATGATAGTGATATGAACAAAACACGCAAATCACCTTTTAAGATCCATTTCATTATTAAACAATATCAATAAACCTTACAAAATGTTGTTTATAATGAAATAATCAAGTTTCAGAAACAATTAGAACACTAGAGAGAATTACAGGTCGAACGGGAAAGACAAATGACAAAAAGTTAACATTAATATGAAATTTTCAGTTTATATAGGCCTGCACATTCGTCCCCCCGTAAGGGTCGAATGTGCAGGTTCGCCCCTCCAAATGGACGAATCAGCACATTGCTCTTCAGACTTCCATATTCGACCTGATACTCTACCATCGACCATCAGCAATCCATCTTCGACCCTTCAAAAGCCACCTTCGACCCCACGATTTCACCAAAACATAATAGAATGTACAATCCAATAGCACTAGTCGCAAAACGTGCATCAACAAACTCTCCCTTGACTATTGCTTGGATTGTTGTCGTTGGTAATAAAGCGTCTTGTTCATCAACTTAATATGCAAGTTCATCATCTGCTCTTTCGCCATAACTGGTTTGAAAGTTGGTTTAGATTTCTTCTTTTCAATTGGAATCTTCAAAAACTTTCCCTGTTTCTTGTCGTAGTCACATCCCGCATGACATCCCAAGCGAAACACAAGCATACCACCCGTTGGTATTTCAGAGCTTGTTCGCTATCCTTCTCTTCACAATAGATTGGGTTGTAATACAGCATAATGATGTCCTCATGTGAGCCATTGATCAACCACATCTGATCAAAAATATGAATCTTCTTGAACTCATCTCTCCCGTCCTTCAGTAAGATAACTGCTTCTGCGGTCTTCCAATCATAGTACCACCACATGAAATGCTTTGAAAAGTGTTGTGGAATCGGCATCAAAGGAATATGTTTCAGTACGGTCGGTGGTTTATACTTCAAAGTCACCTTGTTCATCCCAGTAATCTGATCTTTAATCTTCTTATGAACAATCCTTTTAGGATACTGTGGAGTGAACACGTCCCATTTGGTTCTGCTCTCTCTAGCCATGCGATCTGCGAAATAGCCAACTGCATCGTTGTTTACAGTTGCACCTGACAAAGTATGTCAGCAGACATCGCGTACAGCCCAGTAAGGTAGTGTTTTGATGTCATGAAATCTGTTATAATACAAAATTCCCTTCTCCCATTTCATAGCAACACACCTTAGCTGTCTTAGGTATTTCCAACCGAGAGCTCTTCCTTTGAATAATTCGTTGTGAAATTGTAGAAACCTCCCTGAATCTCAGTCTTTGGTCGGTTGGCTTCTTTTTCTTTCAGTTTCCTCAACAAGCTTTTCAGATCATCAGATTGTTCAACATTCGGTTTCTGACTTTCTGAATTCTTGAAGACTTCATCAACGAATGTCTTACTCTTTTCTCGTGCAAGTTTCTCAGCTTGATTCAACACTTCTTCAAAAAATTCAGAAAATGCAGAATCCTGTTTGTCTTTAAAATATTCTGGATATTCCTCACTGGTAATATCCTCAATCTTAACATCTTCAAAAACTGGTGCATCTCTATCATCAATGTGATTTCCTGCTTCTTTCTCAGGAATGTTGGAATCTGATTATCACTCATCAACTCTTCAAGAGATTTACCGACTTGTCTAGCCAATCCTTTAAATATCTCTTTTGATATAGCTGCAGAAACTTCACCATCTTCAAGATCAGGATTATTATACTCAAGCTCAAATCTCATATCGTCCGACTCAAATATTTCTGGAAACTTTCCTGTAAGATCAATCGTCCAGTCTTTCATAGTCCACATCTGACGATATAACTTCTTATCTTCATCTGATAAAGATCTAATCTTTTCATTCCAGAAAATATTATCATCATCAGTGTTACCACCAGGAGCTTTCGAGTTTGATTCTCTCTTTTCACACTTATACTTATCTGTATCATCA
This sequence comes from Ambrosia trifida, assembly GCA_028751855.1. Lineage (NCBI taxonomy): Eukaryota > Viridiplantae > Streptophyta > Magnoliopsida > Asterales > Asteraceae > Ambrosia > Ambrosia trifida. The sequence goes on along the minus strand of CM054127.1, from coordinate 71,146,052 downwards.
TCATCATCATCGTCATCATCATCATCATCTGCAAAACTGTTATCGCCAGAATCATCTCTAGAACCATCTTTATCATCATCATCATCCTTCTTCTCAGGAGCATCACTGGCATCCTGTTCTAATACCTCCTCATCATCTTCTTCTTCCGATTCAAACGGTTCAAAATCAACAAGTTCTTCTCCACGTCCTTTATATCTTCTCATTCTTTCAACTAAGGAGCTTTTTCATAAAGATCGTCAATAAGCTTTCTTAAAATCTTATTGTCTTTCTTCACCTTTTTGTTCTCGAGTCTCAAAGAGATGTATCTTCTAGTATTTCTCTGTTCATGAGTCAACAACTTCTGATTTTCATCTTGAAGTAGTTTTATCTTTGCTTCCAATTCTTCTTGACTCTCTTGTGAAGATTCAACAATATCTAACATCTTTTTATAATTTTTTCTCAATTGTTCAATTTTTTGCTATTGCAGGTTATTAATTTTCATCATATCTGCAGGCTTCTGGTTAACTGCATTCATCACATCACTTGATACAGTAATCTGTGGTGTTGAAGCCTCAGCAACAGGTGTCTTCTTCTTGAATTTGTTCATAACTCTTTCCAAAGCAGCATCAAAAACTACTGTAGGATCAACTGTCTTTTCTGCTACAGATTTCATTTGCTTCTTTGCAATTGGGGATGTCACGGGAGTAGCAGATTTAGAACTACTAACATCAGGAACTTTCTTTCCTGCAATCAAGATCTCAACTTCTTTAGCTCTTCTCTTATTTGGATTCTCCTTATCATCCTTTTTAGACATAGTCTTGTATTTGGGCTTCTTTTGTTTTTCACCCATCATTGGAGATCCAATGAAGTCTTGTTCACCAATCCAAGACCCAGATCAATATCATCCATCACAATCGGACTTTTCAGACTCACCAGCCACAGTGGCCTTGGGCTTGGTTTGTTTTACCGTCTCTTCACCCGAATCCCATCTTTCATCAGTTTGAGTCTCCTCAGAATTGGCAGACTCTTCATCAACAAGCATAGTTCCCTTTCTCGCTACGCTTTTCTTCCTTCTTGATGTTTTCTTTGGAGGTTCAGCCTCATCCTCCTTTTCTTTACCTTTTCCTTTCCCGCTCTTTGCACCAACATTCACCACTTGTCTCTTCCTCTTTGCTTTCGGATTAACGTGAAACAAAGGATCATCATTATCAGATTCACTGTTTGCATTTCTAGCCTTATCCACACCCGGATCCTTATAATCATGATTAATCAAATGCCCGAACAGATTCTTCTGAGATGGTCTTTCATTCTCAGGAACCCCTTTGTAATCTTTCATTCTTAATAAAGTGTTCAGATTCATATGATCTTGAACTAGAATCTGTGTAGGATCTTTTCTCATCTTCTTGTACTTCTGATCAATTATCATCTGTAGAAATCTGGGATATAGCAAAAACTTCTTGTGCTTTAAACCTTTCAGTGGTTCAAGCATGTGATCCAAGATCATTCCAGACACATTAAACGGCGTGTTCAGTATAAGAGCAACCATCAACAAACTGATGCTCTTCCTCATCACGTCAAAGCCACCATTAACGGATCCAAAAACGTGTAACATCACATGAGCTAGATATTTGCACTGTGGGCATAATTTTCCTTTATTCAAAGCTCCATCTGTGATTGGTCCGTTGTATTTCATCCGTATAAAGCATTTTCTCTGTTCAATCCAGGATAAACATCTCGGATATGTCAGCTCATCCTTCAGTCTCAATCTTTCCGAATATCACTTTCAGAAACTATTGCAAGCTGTCCTTGAATGTTGCTTACAATAGCTGTTTGATTATCCCAAAAATCTATCTTCGCATTCTTCCAGAAGTCTACTTGATGATCTTTATAGATAATGGCAGGTGTAGCTATTGCATCAATGACTCTGCTTCGCTTTAGAAACTCTACAATGACAGTGAATTCAGTATGCTTCTTGACATCGCCAAGAAATGCACAACAATTGTGAGCCTCCTCAAATGGCATTTCTTCTTCCGGTTTCTTTCCAGCAGCTTTGGCAAACGATCCAGCTGGAATATCTGTGTTTTGTGGTTCTGCCATTTGAAATTCTGCAAAAACGAAACATGAAAATTAATTAGAAACGGACAAAATTTGCAAAATTGAAAATTTGGTTTTTGAAAGTCCACATTCGACCCATCGGTGGTTCTAATGTTGAAATTCCAAGGGTCGAATGTGAAAGATAAGGTTCGAATGTGAAAAATCTGTTTAAAATTGTTCATTCGACCTTTATTCCACATTCGACCCTATGAAAAAGTCACCTTCGACCAGAAAAGCCACATTCAACCTTTCTAAAGTGGTCGAACCTGACTGTTCATATGACCAAATGTTCAGAATTCAAATTAGAACATCTTAAAATTGGATTTTCATTTGTTTAGCCTCTAATACAACCGACTAAGACTTTTCATCAATCAATTGTAACAATTATTTAGTTTTTGATTGTTTTTACCAAAATCTGGGGTTCGTTCGTTTTTAAACAATCAATTAATCAATCTGTGATGTTTTAATCCTAGATTTTGTTATATTCTCCCCCTAAAACATTCAACAACTAAATCCTGATCAACAATTGATTCAATAACACACTCTAATTGATCTAACAGTCCAGGTTAGGGTTCGGTCACAAAATCATTGATTCTGCCTTCGTTTCTTGACCATTACCTGTGATTATGGTATCAAAATGATCAGTGATGAATGAGGAATAAGAATCAAAGATGAAAGAAACACGGGCAACAAGGGTTGGTTATTTCAGAATTTTGAATTTTTTTTTTAATGAGGTTCGAATGTGCAGATAGGTATATATAGGCTCTCACATTCGACCGTTTTATAAGGGCGAATGTGAAACTATTTCCACATTCGACTCTAATGAAAGGCTCAAAAGTAGAAATATGGTTCGAATGTACAAAATACACTGGAACACTCACATTCGACCATTTTAAAAAGCTCGAATGTAAGAAAAATTCCACATTCGACCCATTGAAGGGGCGAATGAAGATTGGAATTTTTGAACATTTTACCAAATCTCAAAATCGAATCCCGTTCAATCTTTTTCACACCTTTTAAGCTTCAAACATTCATCATTTAACATTTAAAAGTTACAAAACTCAAACGATTCATCAAGTATTAGAAAACGACCATTAATCACCATCAGTTATCAAAAATAACACAGAAATGTAAAATCTTTTTGGTTTTTCTGAAATTTATACTAAAACACACCTAAAATCTTTTTGAGTTTTTGTAATTTTTTTAACAAATGTAAAATGCAGAAATGTAAACATAAAACAGTAAATGTTTTGTGATTTCCGGTAAGAGGATCATATCAGTTTTTGAGAAATATGATCACACCGTTGATCTTTAGTGTTTATTATCATTAAAGACAATGTGTGATCCAGCAATTGCTGGTATTGTTATCCACATAAGCTCTCATGTAGACTGTTATGCAGTGTTTGATACAATTATCTATAGTATAAACAAAATTGTCCGTGGTTCCCACGCACACGACATACTCCCGTATCAAGGAATAATTGCACAAAGACTCATTGTAACGCGTGATTATGCTTTCGTTATCTGTAATTTTACAAGGTATTGAGGCACAGAGGTGTACAAGTCAGCAAATCAATGCTGCAAAGTAACGTATGCACTCTACCAGATTGAGGGCTAATATCAATCATGATTTTCATCAATGATTGGATACGATGCATTAGATAATCTTTGATTATCGTCATACATAGAAAGTTCCTCAATTCAGTAACTTTAGGTTTTGGCATTAAAGCTCTTTTAGCAAGATACCCTGTCTGATCTAGGTCCGTAAAACCTTACGACAAAAGATCAGAAAGGCTATCCCCATATAACTAGTAACATAATGACCCGAAACCTCCGAATTTTGAAGAAAAATCCTATCAAACGAAATTACGGTACTAAGAACATATGCCCATGAGGAGTTCATCCACATAACAATTAGTTTGATATGTATGTATCTAACACGCAGTAATAGGTCTACGAAGCCTACCAGCACATCAAATTGACTCAACACACGGCTTATATAACATTTCAAATCTTTAGCATGTGTCAGATCCCCACTGATGTATTATCATTTCCTCTTTTAATCTAGGAAAATCATTTTGGGTTTTTCTAATTTTTATGGCTTTTTGGATTATTCAATGTTTTTGGTTTTTCTGAAAATCTAAAAACTCCCTCTAAAATGTAAAGCATATTTTTGGGTTTTTGAATTTTTGAAAAACAGTAAAACTAAAACTAAAAGTGATAAACTGAGGTGATGATCAGTCTTGTTTCTCTTTTATACCGTTAGCTTTTAATAAAAATTCGAATCGAGATCTATCGAAAGCTTTGGTAAAAATATCTGCACGTTGGTAATCAGTGTGGATTTTGACCATATCAATCAGCTCTTTGGCATAACAATCTCGGATAAAGTGATACTTAATCCGGATATGTTTAGCTTTTGAGTGATTGACCATGTCATTAGTTAATGCAATTGCGGCTTCATTGTCACAGTGAATAGGGGTTTTCAGAAATTGCAAACCGTAATCAACCATCTACTGTTGAATCCACATAACCTGTGAGCAGCAACTGGAAGCTGACACACATTCTGCTTCGCATGTAGATAGTGAGACTGCCGTCTGCTTCTTACACTGCCAGGTCACGAGCCTGCTCCCCAAAAATTGACATCCAGCAGTTGTGGATTTACTGTCTTTGTCACAACCGCCCCAATCTGTATCACTAAAAGCAATTAGGTCAAAATTATCATCATTAGGGTACCATAGTCCTCTCGACGGACAACCCTTCAGATATTGTAGGATCCGTTTAACGGCTGCAAGATGACTTTGTTTAGGCTTCGACTGATATCGTGCGTAGAGACATGTAGCGAACATTATGTCTGGTCTAGATGCGGTGAGATACATCAGAGATCCGACGATTGATCTGTATGTAAAAGGTTCAGTCAGCTCCCCCTTAGCATCAACTCCAATCCCATGATTAGGTTGTATTGGGGTTTCCATCGGCTTCGAATCTTCCACCTGGAACCGGCTCAAGACTTCAGATACGTATTTGGTTTGGTGAATAAAGATCCCCGTTGGTCTTTGTTCCATCTGCAAGCTAAGGAAAAACTGCATTTCTCCCATCGCACTCATCTCGAACTTTTCCTGCATCACTTTTTCAAATTCTCTGCACAAAAGTTCGTTAGTAGATCCAAAAATAATATTGTAAACATAAATCTGGACGAGAAGCAAGTCATCCCATGTTCTTTTGGTGAACAGAGTGCAGTCTACCAAACCGCGTTTGAATCCTTTGGATAGTAGGTACGTGCTTAGCTCCTCATACCATTGGCGTGGAGCTTGGTTCAACCCGTATAGTGCTTTGTTGAGAACATAGACCTTATCCCGGTGAATAGGATCTTCAAAGCCTGGAGGTTGACCGACGTATACCTCTTCCTTGACCACACCATAAAGAAACACACTCTTGACATCCATTTGATACACCTTGAATTTCTTATATGAGGCAAACGCTAGAAACATATGAATAACTTCTAAACATGCCACAAGTACACAAATCTCATTGTAGTCAATTCCTTCCACCTGATGAAAACCTTGAACTACCAGTCGAGCTTTGTTTATCACGATTACGCCTCTGTCATCCTTTTTACACTTGAAAACCCATTTAGTTCCAATTTTCTTTCTACCTGGAGGTAAATCTGTTAGTGTCCACACACCCAGCTTCTAAAACTGCAATAACTCGTATTGCATCGCCTCTACCCAAGCATCATCTAAAAGAGCATCCTTGTAAGTCCGCGGCTCAACCTGCGAAACATAACAAGCAAAGGACCAGTCATTCTGACAACCAGATTTTTGATTTTTTGCATATAAAGCTAAAGCGCCAAGATTTTTAGGTGATTTTGCACTCCGAAGTTGTCCTCTAGTCATAACACTGCTTCCAGGATCACCAATAACTTGCTCGAGCGGGTGAATAGGATGAATCCGAAATTTCGGATGATCATGTACTTGAACTCCCGTTTGAGTAGTCAAATTCTCTATCGAATCCAGATCATTACCCAAGTTGGATGATGAAGCAATATCTGGATTTCGGATCAGTGGAGGTATCTCTGTAGCATGATCTAGAATAGCTTCACTTCTGACGTCATCACCATCTTCCGATTCTGATGAATTAAGAGTAGCGGAAGCTTCCTGGAAACCTTCTTCCTCAGCTGCAGGAACATTGGTATCATTAGAAGCTATTGGAGGAGTTACGGAGATCGGACGCGCCAACGGTGAAGTCACTGCGTTTTTACACTCGTAATATAATCTTAATACAGCCTCTTCAACCAAGTTATCTAGATTGAATGATTCAAAGAAGTCTTTATAATCAAACATCCAATCTGGACTGCTACCCTGTACATTCTGAGTATATCGTTGAACTTCAACGTTAGCCCACTCCTCTACCTGACGAGTTCGTTTGTTGAATACCCGTTTGAGTGGGGTTGCATATCCAACAAAGAATCCCTCTTCAGCTTTTGGTGCAAACTTCTCAAACGGATTAAGCATAGTACACGGTGCTCCAAATGGTTCTAGATACTCCAAATTCGGCTTTCGTCTGTTCAACAGTTCATAAGAAGTTTTGCCAAACTTCTTCGCTATTAACACACGATTCAATGTGTAACATGCTGCGTAAATGGCTTCATTCCAGAACATTACTGGAAGGTTAGAATCCGCAAGCGTTGTTCTCGCCGCCTTTATTAGAGTCCTATTTTTCCTTTCTGCGACACCGTTCTGTTGAGGGGTATACGGAGCACTGTATTCATGATGAATTCCTTTATCTTCACAAAGAGCATCCATCTGTGCATTTTTGAACTCTGTCCCATTATCATTCCGAATTCTTTTGATTTTCAAACCATAGACATTCTCTAAACGAGTGAACAGAACTTTCAAATTGCTAAACGTGTCACTTTTATATTGCAAGCACATTACCCACGAAAATCTAGAATAATCATCAGTAACCACAACACAGTAAAGCTCTCCGGAATGACTCTTACGCTTGACAGGTCCAAATAGGTCCATGTGCAAACGCTCAAGTGGCATTTCAATAGAGTTTACTTTCTTTGGTTTGTGGGACTGTTTGTGCTGCTTCCCCTTCTTGCAACTCACACACTTGTCATTAAGATGAAAATGTTTGACATTAACGCCTTCAACAAGCCCATTCTTCACCAAATGATTCATTTCCTGAGGTGAATGTGTCCCATCCTCTTATGCCACATAATAGATTCTTTCTCTGTAGCCTTGGAGAGGATACACGTAACTTGGCCCTGAGTTGTCATTGCCTTTGACATATCGAGAATGTAAAGATTATTCACTCTCGGTGCTTTCAACATGATCAACTCTTTTGGAATAACAAAGCCAGGTTTGAGAATATAGCAAGATTTGTCATCGAAGTGTACAGTAAACTGTTTGTCGCTGATTTGGCTGACACTAAGCAGATTATAGTCGATCTGTTTTACATACGAAATCTTCTCAAAACTAACAATCCCGTTACATACACTTCCCTCCATTGTGATGTAACCTCCTTTATTTCCAGCAAACGCTACATATTCGCCATTGATATTTCTGATATCGAATAGCAGCGACAAATCCCCTGTCATGTGACCAGAAGCACCACTGTCAACACTCCAAAGACTGCTAACAGGGCCAGCTGAAGCTCCCTGCACATATCAAGAAAATCATTAGTTCTTTTGGGGGACCAAAGCCTGTTTGGTCTTGGGTCTTTGAACATTCAATTTTAAAGATTCATTAACACAAACAGTTGGATTTGAATTGACCTTTTTCCGATCAATCAAATTTTTCTCACTTTCAGATTTTTCATTGACTTTTGAAGTTGAAGCACCTGGAGAACCCACCGGTGACCAAGATTGTTCCGAACGTTTCAGAATCCTGATTTGAGATTTTGGGGTCTCAGTCGGTTTCTTTGTATTATTCTTAAATGAAACCTTCTTAGTTACCATCTCTGATTTAACAGAGACAGGTCCAACTGTTGTTTTAACAACAGGTTTTGATGGAACCTTTTGTCTATCAACAGTTATGTTCACCACTTGTTTCTTCAATGGTTTTTCCATAGCAATCCGGTTACGACGATCATATGCAATTTGACGATTATCCCTCCATTGAAAATTACGGCTTTGATTATAAAATGGTGCTGGTTGAGGGACAAAACGTCTTTGTGGGTAACAATGATTGTTGACTGGACTTCTATATGTCTGCTTCACTTCAACTTTGTGCCTCTTATGTTTCACATACGGGCAGTGAGCAAGTAAATGCCCTCTCTCCCCGCACTTGAAACATGCACGGTATTCCTCAAAAACATTCTTGGCATTCGACTTAGCATAAGAAGTGATAGGATATTGGTCATCCACACACCTTCATCTCAAACTCTCAGGAGCTGGGTCCTTTGAGTAAGTCGGCTCAAGAAAACTGTTAGCCTTTTCTTTTGGCTTGATGAACTCAGTGACGTGAACCTTAGGTTCTTTTGGAATATCCAGATAAATTTTCTTTAAAATTTATGGAGGTACATCATTGGTCCTCTCATGTTTAGGAAACCAAACAGTACTCTCCTGCAAAATTTTCTCGATCTTTGAGTAATTGGCAAATTTTGTTGGATATTCCTCGTCAGAAATAATCTTATCGGATCCTTCCATCCGATAAAATACTTTGATGGGTCTGTCAACTGATTAATTTTTCTCAACTATCTATACTGACTGATTCACTCGATGAGCATTTGCCATCGGATGTGAAATCTGAGAAGGTGATATAGGTTCATTTGTGATAATGTGATTTTCCAAAGGAATATCACTCACTTTCTCAGGTTCCTCATCATCTGATTTAGAACTTACCTGTTTCGAAGGATCAGTCATCGCCATCAAAGCAAAATGCGCTTCCTTTCCAGCAAAGAATTTGGAATAGTCAATCCTTGTGAAAGCGTCATCAACTATGCATGACTTCCGAGTCATAAGAAAATCAGCTTCGGCCAAAAGTTGATCAATATCATCATCTAGTGAATTGACACTAGTTTCCGAATCTGGGTCACTCTGCGAATCAGAATATATCGAATCACGCTCATCACGAATATCAGTGACTGAATCTAGAATCATTCCTGAAGTCTTCTCAACAGAAATATTAGCTTCTTCTACCATCTCCTCAATCTTCACTTCAGAAATCTTCTCATTCTCCAAAACTTCTTCAACTATTACCGGCTCCTGTAAATCAATCTTCTAAGCACCACAAGCTACATTACCAACAGTAATCACTTCAACACCCAGTTGCATCCCAGTCCAGTCAAAACCTTCATCCTTTTGGATCACCAAAGTCTGGTTTTGGTTTTCAGTTTGGGTTTGACTATTTGGTGTGGAAATGGGAATAATGGTTCTAGTTGGGTTATGTGGTGTTTGAGTTTGAGTCTGGTTTGGTGTAGTTGTTTGTCTAGCAGAGTTGTTTGGTGAGGTGTTCTGTCGGTTTTGGTAAATGTTTTGTGATTGATAGTTGTTGTTGTTTTGGCTTTGATAGGTTACCTGATTCTGAGATTGACGGTTTTGGTAATTTGTGTTGAATGGATTCGTGTTACCTTGTTGAGCTGGCTGTGTGCACTCCTTTTTGAAATTACCTTTACCACCACAGTTAAAACATGTGACTTTGGCTTTGTTGAAACCATAAGTGGTGTTTGGTGATGTAGATAGATCCGTTCTACCAGTCTTCTCAATGAATTCGGTTGCTCGTCTCATAACACTAGCAAATGCCCACTGAATATCAATAAGCTCCATCTCCTCCTTATCAATTTGAGCATAGTCTTCACTGGTTAGATTGTTGTTACCAATTTGACTAGCTACCAGACCATTGTAAGAAGTTACCATTGTAGATACCAATGCGACATATTGCTGAGCAACTTCAACTGTGATGTTGTTCATGTTGGATGTCTTCAAAACTATTGGACTTTGACTTGGTTGACTTGGGTTTATTTGAGTAATGTAAGGTTGTTGTTGAGTTTGATTCATGTTAGCTGAATAACATGCTGCTTGTTGCATTGGTGAAAAAGGTGGAATGTAAGTGGTAGTGTATGATGGTTGTGTGTAAGATGAAACACAAGCAATGTGTGGTGCAACAGTACCACTAGCACTTGAACTAGTCAAAGTAGAAGATATACCACCATGATATAGCTCCGGATTCTGAGGAAATTATGCTCTTTTTGCTTTCCTCTTCTCTTCCAACTCTTTGTTCTCCAGCTTTTGAATAAACTCATTGATGGTCCAATGTTGATAAGGATCTTTCTCCTTCAGGACCTCAATATGTTGGTACCAATATGGTGGTAGAGAATCTGCAAATTTGTCTACCAACTCAGACATGGGAATCTTGATGTCATAATTTGACAGTTCAGTCAAAAGATGGCAATATCGAGGAATCAATTCCTTCAAAGTCTCGTTTCCCACATAACTGAAGTTTTCAAATTCTTTTCTGAATTCCTCCATTATCAACTTTCTGGTTTTCTCGTTACCATCATGATGATTCTTCAACATATCCCAAAGCTGCTTGGAAGTTGTGCAAGATCCAAACTGATGTAAAAGTTTGACTGGGGTGATTCGCAGGAATCAGCATTTCAGATGCTGAAACTTAATCTCTGTTCTGCACCTATCTTATCCTTACCTGATAGTACGGACGACTTCGTCGTGTACTGCGACGCTTCTATTCGTGGTCTCGGTTGCGTGTTGATGCAACGCGAGAAGGTTATTGCTTACGCTTCTCGTCAGCTTAAGGTTCACGAGAAGAACTACACTACCCATGATTTAGAACTGGGTGCGGTGGTTTTCGCTCTGAATATTTGGAGACATTACTTGTACGGTACCAAGCGCAGTATTTATACCGATCACAAGAGTCTCCAGCATATTTTCGATCAGAAGGAGTTGAACATGCGACAACATCGCTGGGTCGAACTCCTTAATGATTACGACTGTTCCATTAAGTACCATCCTGGCAAGGCGAACGTTGTAGCTGACGGCTTGAGCAGGAAGGAACCTGCGAAACCACGTCGTGTTCGAGCTTTACAGCTCACTATCCATTATTCTTTGCGTGACCAAATTCATTTTGCACAACTTGAAGCTTTGAAGGAGGAAAACCTTAAAGTTGAAACTATGCATAGTGCCGATAAGCACCTTGAACTTAGGTCTGATGGCCTACACTACTTTGCGGGGTGAATTTAGGTACTTCGGTTTGGGGGATTACGGAAGCTTGTCTTGGATGAGGCTCACAAATCCCGATATTCTATTCATCCTGGCTCCGACAAGATTTATCAGGATTTGAAGATACTCTACTGGTGGCCAAACATGAAAGCTAACATATCCGCCTATTTTAACAAGTGTTTGATTTGTGCAAAAGTTAAGGTGGAGTACCAGAAGCCATCTGGTCTCCTGCAACAACCAGAGATTCCCGAATGGAAGTGGGAACGAATCACGATGGATTTTGTAACCAAGCTACCGAAATCACCAAGTGGCTGTGATATGATTTGGGTGATTGTTAACAGGTTGACAAAATCGGCGCACTTCCTTCCCATTAAGGAAACTGGCGGACTCGAGCGCTTGGCTCGCATTTATCTTAAGGAAGTGGTTTCTAAGCACGGGCTGCCTGTTTCTATCATCTCTGATCGTGATTTTCGTTTTGCTTCGCGTGTCTGGAAGGCTCTGCATAAGGCCTTAGGTACTCAGCTGGATATGAGTACAACCTATCATCCGCAAACCGACGGTCAGAGTGAGCGGACGATTCAAACTTTGGAGGACATGCTTCGAGCATGCGTTATCGATTTTGGCAAGGGTTGGGAGAATCACCTACCGATCCCCTCTTTGTTGGGTCGAGGTGGGCGAGAGTCAGCTCACTGGTCCAGAACTTGTGTACGAAACTTCGGAGAAAATCGTACAAATTCGTAACAGTTTAGCGGCTTCGCGGGATCGTCAGAAGAGCTATGCCGATCGCCGTCGCAAACCTTTGGAGTTCCAGGTTGGGGACAGGGTACTTCTAAAAGTTTCTCCATGGAAGGGAGTCATACGCTTTGGAAAGAGTGGCAAACTTAAACCTCGTTATGTCGGACCGTTCGCAATCCTGGAACGGATTGGACTGGTGGCATACAGACTTGACTTGCCGGCGGAGCTCGGTAGTGTCCATAACGTCTTCCATGTGTCTAACTTGAAGAAGTGTCTGATGGATGAATATCTTATTGTTCCTTTAGAAGAGATCAAGGTTGATGATCGTCTTCGCATTGTGGAGGAATCGGTTGAAATTCTTGACTACAAGATTCGTAGTCTTTGTCGGAGTAAAATCAGAATCGATAAGATCCGTTGGAATTCAAATCGTGGACCGGAGTTCACGTGGGAACGGGAGGACTTGATGAAGTCCAAATATCCTCATCTTTTTCCTAAGCGTGCGTTCGAATCTAGACATGTTACCGCTGAAGCTGAGTGAATCTCGGGGCGAGATTCCTTTCAACGGGGGGATGATGTGACAACTGGTTTTCTTTCATTTCTTTCTTTTCGTCTCTTTCTTTTCTTTGGCTTTGTGTAATTTTCGGGACGGAAATTCTTTCAACAGGGGGATATTGTGACACCCGGCATATTCGACTTGACATATTTAAACTTATAAGTCTACCTTAGCGGGAAACGTTTTACTTACGTACTTAACTGGGTTAGATGAGTCAGGATTTTCTAACGTATTGTCCAGGGTTCAATGATCTGGAGGATCATTCGTGTCTTTTACATACACACGAGTCTTGAGTCCCGTTGTTGGTGAATTACATAAACTATATTAAGTGTTATGCGTAGATTGATTCTTATATGGTGGATTATATGCAAATACGTGTTTAAACGATGTGTAGATGATTATCCATGCTTATATATGTTAAACATAGATTAGGATTACATGTTCATGTGATAGGATGCGTTAAAATGCGTTAAACATGACAAACTGGAAAAACTAGAGAACATAGGTCCAGGTTCGACCCATAGCGTGGGGGCAAACCTGGGAAAAGATCTTGGTTCGATCCACAATGTAGGGGCGAACCTGGGATGGGAAAACCACATAAATCCATTCGACCCATAATGATACATTCCACCCTGAACAAAGGGTGAATGTGGGTACATTCGACCTTGTGAAAAGGGCGAATGTGGACTGGGTATAAATACCGCATTTTGTCATTTTTTCATCATTTCACAAACCCTAAACGCCTCCAAACACTCTCTTTCGAGTTTTATCATTGGGGAAGGAGTTTTTGAGCTTGTTTTTCATAATCCAACTCTCTAAATCCTTACAAGTGAAGATCTAAGGTGTGTTCGTCATTCTAATTCCTTTTTAAGCAATTTTAATTCGTTTTTATAAAACACCAAAGTTCCAGATCTGATCTAAGATGACTTTTATGAATAATAACCTTTCTAAAACCTTTCTAAACAAAACCTCATCTTAAAACATGAGTTTTCTTATGTGTTAACATATGTGAATGATCTTTCATGTTATGTTATATGATTATTTGATGTTGTATGATGTGTGGGTGATATAGAGATGTTCTAGGATAGTTATGACTGATGAGTTTTGATTATCTTAGCTCATAAACTATTGTATGATGATGTTAGGTCTAATTTGGGGATTTTGATAGATTTGGGGATTTATGCATGATGTTATTAGGAATGATATGATTGGGGGTTTTGATCTACTTGATAATCTGAGTATGATGCTGTGTTTATTAAGTGATTTCACAAAGGTTTCCCAATTGGGTAAAGTTTCCATGCATGATGTGACATCTTCATAATATTGCCATTTTGGGTAAACTTTAAAACGGACTGATTATGGAGTAAAATTAGTAGGGTTCTGTGGGGATATGTTACTCATACTTGACTGCTGTGTTTCATGATGTTTCGTGATGTTTTCGACCCAACTACTTCGTATGTGCAATTCTAGATGCGAACTAAGTATGTTATGCTTGAACCTTACTTGTAATCTATGTGTACTTGATTTGTTTGTGTAATGGGTCACCAACGGGATGTCGGGTCGGTCTAGTGTGTCGGTTAAACTGTCAAACACGTTTTCGAACTTACTTAGTCATGATCTGGACAATCGGAGAATAGTTAACCTTAGGGTTATTAGTCAAAACTCTTATACAAACTTTATTGATAGATCACCGGTATTTGGGATTATTAAGACCTGTCTTTATTCTTATTTTGGGAACGCAAACTAAGGTGAGTGTCACAGCCCCATTCTTTACTGTTTTCGGAACATTCTGGGGAGAAACATGCGGTAAAACTTTCTAACTTTTAGACCAACATATTACATTATATCACATGGATACTTAGTGAATCTTACTCTATCATTAAACTACTCTCATGTCTTAGTGAACCATCAATATGTGGGTACATAGCGGCGAAAGTGTGAATAGATCTATTCGGCCTGGCAAGCCCCACTCGGGATGACTGGAGGTTGGTGGCGGGTGCATATTTGTCCTATATCTTACGGCACCGGGTGATGAACCGGTGACAGATTTGAGTCATTCTTATTTTGTCAGCAGTGGTTCACGACACTATAGTATGATGTAACGATGTCTAGCTAGCATCAGGTATAGATGTAAGGATTGTTGGGTCTGGTTTACTTGTGACGAAGTTTTACAAACTATTTCTCTGTGACTCACCGGGACTTTATGTGTTGTCTAACTTCGCATGTTTTCTCAAGTCGCTAAGGTAGCAGGGAGTCTTAGGCGCACTGGAATTGCACTGCATCCAGTCTTGCATACATAAGCAAACCGGGTTGTGTTTGCATTCGTATTTTGACTTTGGTTTTGTAAACATTTATTTTGCTTCCGCTGTCGTTGTCTACTTTACTCTTAAACTTATAAACTGCGTGGTTGGTATTTCTACGTAACTTTTAATGCATATAGATGTTGTTTATTGTGACCGTTGACTTGGATCCTGGTATGTCACGCGCCTCGTGGTAAAACCCCGCAAGTGGAATTTGAGGGTGTGACAGATTTAAACTTATAACTTATAAGCCAAAGTCTGCATGACATACCAATCTGTCAGCTGAACTTATAACTTATAGCTGGTATGTAGAGAATCTGGTTAAAAACCGAATCGACGGATTGATTAAGCGAAAACAACTCGGTTTCAGACGGAAGATATGAGACGAGACAGAAATCAACGAGTAATATGTTTATATAGGCCCAGCACCTTCGCCTCTTGCAGGAGGTCGAATGTGCTAGTTCGACCTTGACATATGGTCGAATCAACAAGTAATATGTTCGTTCGACCTCTTACTTTCAGGTTCGACCTCACGCTAGTTTGAACTAATCAGGTCTACCTTAAACAACTACGTCAGATCCATAAAATGCCCTTATGGATCATCACAATCTCATGTATTACAATACAAGACTCAACCCTAGTCTATTCGACAGTGACGTCCACAGAAAGTGCATCAACAATCTCCCCTTGGACGTTGCTGGCGAATCCACAAATCTCTTGCACATCAATAGTCAAAATCCCAGGTCTCCCCCTCAATACATGCACTATTTCATTGAGTTAGAAATACAATATCCTTTGTGAACTGACCAAGTAATGCACTACGAATCCTCAGCATCAATACACAGGAAGTCAGCTAGACCACTTATATCATTTGCGAATTCAGCCGGCCGCTGAATTACAACCAGATCATCTAGTTACGCCAATGTCAAGTCGACAATGTAATGCACTGCAGTCTCATGCATCAGTACCCAGGAATGTCATCTTGACCAAGTACATCACACACAATCCAACTAGTCTGGCTTGCAGTCTAATAAGACCCCTGCTATAAGGATTCCATACTGACAAATCAGATATTCAACGTAACATGTAGGTACCACCACATATTCATGTCTCCTATCTGTAGTTAACCTGTGCATCACCCTTCACACCAACTGGAGAAGTCTAACTGTCAGTACCCAATTAAACATCTCAAATGTGATTATGTGCAAAACAATCCACTCGGCCACTGTATCTTCTATGAAATTCTTCATCTGTGCTGACTGTGATTGCATTAACACTTTCTTATCTTTTAATGTTCTTGAGTAACTTCATCTGTTCGACAGAATACTAGCTGTAGACGATTGGATCAAGCAATTAGAAGTTTTCAGCGGGAACTACCGGTACCATTGCGGACTTAAAATGCTTCAAAAACTGAAGTTTTTGACGGGGCCTAACAATATCTACCAATAGCTCTTGAAATTCTTCAGGACTGTAATCTTGATACTTTCGTTGAATCTACGTGCCACATGACTCCTACTGGGATCCCTCATTACTTTCGGAACATTGAGAGATATGCTTGTAAATAACAACTTTGTTTGAAAAAGTTCCTACAATCTCACTGGAAGTGGGTTGACTGTTCTCATCTTGCAGAATAAAAATATATCTGATTTTTCTGGCCCATAATAGTCATTTGAATCTGATTATCATACTGTTGATTCTCATGACTACCCCACAATAAAACGTTTCATCATCATCATTTCTTCAACAATTTGTGTAGACATCATCACCATTCTCCCAAAAATCTTCAAAAATTTCCATTCGAAATTTTTTACCCCTTAAAATACCAATTTTTCATTCTCTATGTCGAGGGTTCGAATGTAGAAATAAAGCTACGTTCGACCCTTTTGTAAGATCGAATGTACCATGATTGGGTCGAACCAAGTCCGTTTAAGCCTGACTAAAACTGAGATTCCACGTTCGACCTGTCGTGAGGTCAAATGTAGAACACAACCATGTTCGACCTCTGTTTTCAACACAAATTAGCAGATTCGACCTCCAAAACCAACGTTCGACCTCCTGAACGGTCAAATCTACTGCACATTCGACCATTTGCAGAAAAAACGTGTTCTTCTTCAATACTTTCTGCATATCAGTCCATAAACATTCTAAAACTTCGAATTTGATGATGAAACTTGTACAGAAAGGTGCGGAAATGAAAACCTAACCCTCGAATTAACACAAACATGGAAAAATCACATGATTTTGGGTTGAATTAAGAATCTAGGGTTTCTAAGGTTTCAACCTTTCAATCAAAAACTGATTTTTAACGTCTGAAATCATGGAATTGAGCTTGATTGATTCAAACGACTGTTAGATCGTTCAAATCTGTACCACGGCTCTGATACCAGCAGAGAATCCGGTTAAAAATCGAATCCACGGATCGATTAAGCGAAAACAACTCGGTTTCAGATGGATGATATGAGACGCGACAGAAATCAATGAAAACAATGTCATCACAGATTCGTATTACATCAGAAACGGTTACAGCACTGTCATCAGTAGAATAAACATCTATCTCGGGGCAGGGGAAGGTCGGGCATGACCTCCCGCTTGAGAGCATTCAAAGCACAAACTCAAAATCTTAAATGAAAAACACACATGAGATTGCTTTATATAGGCCCAGTACCTTCGCCTCTTGCAGGAGGTCGAATGTGCTAGTTCGACCTTGACATATGGTCGAATCAACAAGTAATATGTTGGTTCGACCTCTTACTTTCAGGTTCCACCTCACGCTGGTTCGAACCAATCAGGTCTACCTTAAACAACTACGTCAGATCCATTAAATGCCCTTATGGATCACCACAATCTCATGTATTACAATACAAGACTCAACCCTAGTCTATTCGACAGTGACGTCCACAGAAAGTGTATCAACAAGGTGAAATAGTTCATTTGGATGTTTGGGGTCCCTACAGGTTTGTTAGTAGGGAAGGTTATAAGTACTTTCTAACAGTGGTAGATGATTTCACTAGAACAGTTTGGTGTTATATGATGAAAGGAAAGGGTGAGGTCTTTGAAAACATTGTTGCCTTTTATGAATTATTAAAAACTTAGTTTAAAACTTGTGTTAGAGTTTTTAGGAGTGATAGTAGTACTGAGTTCATAAACAAACAAATGGAGTCTTTTTTTTCATCTAAAGGAATAATTCATCAAACCTCCTGTGTGTATACACCACAACAAAATGGTGTGGTGGAAAGGAAGCATAGGCATCTTCTAAATATGGCTAGGGCTTTAATGTTTCAGAGTGGGTTGCCTCTTAGGTTCTGGTCTGATTGTGTATTAACTGCTACATATTTGATTAACAGTGTTCCTTCATCTGTTTTGTCTAGTGAGAGTCCTTATGAGGTAATGTTTGGGTTCCCCTGTTCATAGTCATCTTAGGTGTAACGTTTCGTATTTTCATTTATTTCTTCATCGTCAATATCTAATAAAATCCTATGAACTTCGACGTTTTAGCGTATTTTAAATTTTTTCGTAACATTATTCATCATATTACATTAAAAAAAATAATATATAAATAATATTATCCTTATTTAAAAAATGCTTAAAAAAATATATGCTCAGGTCGGGACTCGAACCCGCCCCTGAGCCGGGTCAGACCTTAACGCCACAAACACTAACCACTAGACCAAGTTGGTGTTTGTGTTATTTTGGAAACAAATAAAGTTTAACCTGTATGTGCGTGAAAGGATCGATAACAAACAAAGATTGATCAAACAAGTTAGTTTTATGTGCCGAAACCCTAAAACTATCACAAAATAATAATCAAACAGATTCAAACACACAGATCATCATTTTCAAACGTTTTCATTAATAAAACACTCGTTTACACGTTGAAATATAGATACAATCAAGGTATGAACGATAAACAAGTTTAACAAAACACTAGAGAGAGTTTCTGAAAGTGGAGGGAATAATAATGATCAAAAGTTACATTCAAAAATCAAACTTGTCTATTTATAGACTGCACATTCGCCCAAACTGTTTATGCGAATGTGCAGGTTCGCCCAAATCAACTGGTCGAACCAAGCTTTACTATAATCTAAATCTTCATTCGTCCAAACTGTCTTCCTTCGCACCAACTAAATCTCTCCTTCGCACCTTCGATATTACCAAAACATATTATGTTATACAATCCAAAGCTTTAGTCGCACTTTTGCATCTACAAACTCCCCCTCGACTATTGCTTGGATTGTGTTCGTCGTTGTTCGTCCATCCTTATGTTCATCAGTCTGATGTGTCTTTGAATCCTTTGTTCTCTTGTCAACACCGGTTCATGAAATTGTTTTTGCTTCTTCGTTTTCAGCTCAGGCACCTTTTGCTTCTCTACATACTTTCCCAACTTCTCATCATAATCACATCCAGCATTGATATCATACGCAAAGCATAGAAATACCACATGTTGGTACTTTCCTGCTTGCTCAGCATCTTTTGCATCTGAATAGATCGGATTGTAGAACAGCATGATAATATCCTCATGTGAACAGTTTATCAACCACATGGGATCAAAGATATGCACTTTCTTGTAATTCGTCTCTCCGTCTTTCAACACAATCACGGCCTCTGCAATCTTCCAATCATAATACCACCAGATGAAGTCTTTGGCGAAGTGTTGTGGGATAGGCATCAAAGGAATCTTTTTCAACACTCGCGGTGGTTTGTATTTTAACGTCACCTTGGGCATACCAGTTATCAAATCAATATCCTTCTTATGAACAATTCGCTTTGGATATTGTGGTGTAAACAAGTCCCACTGGGTTCGGCTTTCCCTAGTCATCTTTTCAGCAAAGTAAGTAATCTGACTATTTGACGCTCCCGTTAAACGGTGACGACAAATATCACGGATTGCCCAATAAGGAAGGGTCTTCAAGTGATGAAACTTGTCGAAATACAAGATCCCCTTCTCCCACTTTACTGCGAAACATCTCAACTCTTTAACAAACTTCCAGGCCAATGCACGACCTTTGAAAATACTATTGTGAAGTTTGTAAAAGCTTCCTTGAATATCAGGTTTCGGACGATTGTTTTCCTTTTCTTTCAACTTCTTCAAAAACTCTTTCAAACTCTCTGACTGCTCGAACCGTGGCTTGTCATGCCCTTTAAAGATTTCGTCTTCAAATGCTTTGCTCTTTTCTTTCGCTAGCTTCTCGGCATGGTTTAGCAGTTCATCTGAGAAAGAAAATCCACAATCTTGATTCGTCCCGAAGTATTGTGGATACTCTTCGCTTGTAATGTCTTCCATTTCAACTTCCTCGAATGCATGAACATCATGATCATCCGAATGATTTCCAGCTTCTTTCTCAGGAATCTTTGGAATAAAGTTGTCTGCAAGTAATTCTTCCAACGTCTTGCCTACTTGCTTTGTTAAACCTTCAAGTATCTCTTTCGAAATTGCCGCAGAAACTTCCCCATCCTCAAGATCAGGGTCATCAAACTCCAACTCGAATAGTTTATTGTTCGATTCAAATATTTCTGGAAACCTGCTAGTCATGTCGATCGTCCAGACTCGATCAGTGAGCATCTAGCGATACTTGTTCTTATCATCTTCAGACAGTGACTGCAATTTCTCATTCCAGAAGATATCTTCATCAACATTCTCACCAGGAGCCTTAGAGCTCGATTCACCACCCTTATCTGAGTCACACTTCTCGTATGTAAACTTATCAGCGTCATCATCATCGTCATCACTACTATCATCAAAAGCAGAGCCGTTTCCATCACTCGAACCATCATCTGATCCTCCATCATCCTTATCATCTTTCTTCTTCTTCTTTGTATCGTTTCCAGCATCTTCATCAAGTTCATCATCTTCTTCTTCATCAGATAGTTCATAATCAACTTGATCTTCTTCTCTTTCTTTGTCTACTTCACCAGCTTGAAGTTGAGGAGCTTGAGAGTATAAGTTCTTGATCAGATCATCCATATGCTTGTTACTCTTTTTCAGCTGTTTATTCACCTCCTTCAAAACTATAATCCTCCTGGTGTTTCGTTGCTCATGTTTTAGCAACTTCTTATTTTCTCTCTTCAATCTCTTGATTGTCTTCTTCAAAGTCTCATTATCATCTGCTGATGTGACTACGACCTCCAACATCTTTTTATCATTAGATTTTAACTGCTCAATCTCCATTTGTTGTTTGTTAATCAGATTCATCATTTCAGACAGTCTCTGATTCACAGCAGTCATGATGTCACTATCCACCGAAACTTTTGTCTTCTTTGGTGGTTCAACAGCATCAGGCAGTTTACCTTTTCTGATCTTCTTGAGCACATTATCCAATTCCTCATTCACATCATCCATAGGTATTTCTTCAGTTTGTTGTGTGGTTGATGTTGCCGCAGTCTTTTGCTTTTTATGAGCTGGTGCAGTAACCGGTGATTTAGAACTTGTAGCTGGTGGCAGTTTCTTACCAGCTATCAAAGATTCTATATCCTTCTTCCTCTTTATACTTGGCTTCTCCTGTTTCTTCTTTTCTTTCCTAGCAGCTTGCACAGGAGAACCAACAAACGTCTCATCAACATTGAAACCCAGCTCTTCTACATCAGTCACCACGAGACAGTATAACTCCCCGGCATGACTTTTACGTCTGACTGGACCGAATAAGTCCATATGCAAACGTTCAAGTGGCAGCTCAACGGAATTAACTTTCTTTGGTCTATGGAATTGTTTGTGCTGCTTTCCCTTTTTGCAACTGATACACTTGTCATTCAAATGGAAGTGTTTCACATTAACTCTAGTGACAAGTTCATTCTTCACAAGCTGATTCATCTTTCGCAAATGGATGTGTCCCATTCTCTTGTGCCACATAATCGATTCTTTTTCTGTAGCCTTGGAGAGGAAACACGTGACTTGGCCATGGGTGGTCATTGCTTTGGACATGTCGAGAATACACAAGTTGTTAACTCTCGGTGCCTTCAGCATCACCCACTCTTTCGGTAGCTCAAACCCAGGTTTCAAGATGTAGCAGGATTTGTCATCAAAATACACAGAAAATTGTTTATCACAAATTTGACTAACACTGAGCAGATTATAGTCTATCTGTTTCACGTATGAAATCCGCTCAAATGTTACGACCCCATTGCTTACACTACCCTCCATAGTAATGTAGCCTCCCTTATTACCAGCAAATGCCACATAACCTCCGTTAATGTTTTTGATGTCAAAGAGTAGCGTGAGGTCCCCTGTCATGTGACCAGAAGCTCCACTGTCAACAATCCATAGGCTGCTAACAGGGCCAGCTGGAGCTCCCTGCACATATAAAGTAGAACAGTTAGATCTTTCGGGGGACCCAAGCCTGTTTGGTCTTGGGTCTTTGAACTGGTTGTTTCAAAGAGTCTTTCAAATCACAAACATCTTGGGTTACTTCAACCCCTTTCTTCTCACTCACAATTTTCTTTTTCTCATTCTTCTCATTCTGTGAAGTAGAGGCTCCTTCAGATTCCTTAGATGACCAAGATTGCTCAGATCTTTTCAAGATCCGAATCTGAGATTTTGAAGTCTCAGTCGGTTTCTTTACTTCATCTTTAAAAGCAAACTTCTTGGTTACCTTCTCTGATTTAACAGAGACAGGTCCAACTGCTTGTTTTCCATTAGGTTTAGGAGCAACCTTTTTGTTATCAGTAGTTGAGTTCATCATAGGTTTCTTAACAGATTTATCAGTGGTCATCCGGTTGCGCTTATCATACGTCATCGGACGGTTTTCCCTCTTGTTGTAAAAATTGTTTTGATTATGATAAGATTCTTGCTGAGGGAAATGCCGTCTTTGTTGATAACCATAGTTGTCAACCGGATAATCATGATATTGCCTCATCTCCACCTCGTGCCTTTTGTGTCGTACGTACGGGCAGGCGGCAAGTAAATGTCCCTGTTCCCCGCACTTATAACACGCATGGTATTCCTCATAGTTTTCCTTGATCGGCGACTTGGAAAAGCTAGCAATGGGATAACGATTGACCATGCATTGTTTCCTTAAACTCTTAGGAGCTGGGTCCTTTGAGTAAGTCGGTTCAATAAAACTGTTTTCTTTATGAACAGGCAAAACAAATTCTGTGACATTGACCTTAGCCTCTTTATCCGAATAAATTTTGTCTAAAATTTCTTGAGGAATGTCATTGGTTCTTTCAAATTTTGGAAACCAAATCGTACTTTCCTGTCAGATCTTTTCTATTTTTGAATAATTGACAAACTTAATCGGATATTCATCATCGGATAAAATCTTATCGGAGCCTTGCATCCGATAGAAGATTTTGACAGGTTTGTCACACGATTCGTTGTTCACATCATTGGTTTTCTCAGATTTAAGCTCATTTTTCTTTTCTACCGGTTTTACCACATTTTTCTCAAATTTTGTTTCGTTTTTCTTTTCTACCGATTTTCTCACATTTTTCTCAACCTTCTTTACCTCTTTCTTTTCAAAACTCTTACCAACAAACTTTTCATTTTTCTTAACCTCATTTTTACGATGAGCATTTGCCATTGGATGAATGATCTGAGACGGTGAGACTGTCTCAGTAGTGATTATATGATTTTCATCAGGGATATCACTATCACATTCAACCGTCTCAGATGGTTCATCTGAATCATCAGTAGCGACCACACCCTCACTATTTCCCAGTACTGGTCTCACATTAGAATATGGATCACCGACACTGGAAGTGTTAGGCTCATTTTCTAATGTGGAATCAGAATTGATTAAAGTCTCCGGTGGTATTGCATGTAAAGTGTGATTCTCAAACAATACCGGAGATGGGACCGACTTATAGTTTGCACTATTTGACTGGGAGGGTTCTTCAATGATATGGTCGACTACATATGCTATGTGCTTGTAACTTTCTAATTTCTTGTTAACTTTTTCCGCAAAGCACTTGATGGTTGCCATTTCCAATTTAGTGTTTTCCATTTCATTGATGTAATTATTAATGGCAAGTTGTTTGATTGACAATGTCTTTTTAAGTTCAGACACATCCTTTTTATAACCATCAAGAACTTTGTTGAAATCTTTTAAGTCCTTTTGATAAATCTGACAGTTGATTTTGGCACTCTCAAGTTGAACCTTGAGAAGTTTATTTTCATCAGTCAGTTTTTCAAAATCAGTTTTTATTTTGGCACTTTTGCATCTACATAACCACCTAAAAAGTCAAAACCCACCATTTGTTGAAGCAATTTGATTCAATTTTGACGCGCCTTTGATCTAGGAATGGAAACAAAACGTAATTGACAGAACATTTTTGAGCTTTACACGTTCAATTACACCAAAACATTCCTTAATCGAGCCCATTTACGCGTCTATCATTCAAAGCGTGGTCAACCTTCCAATTTGTTGATTTCGCATGTTATTGTATAAATTAAACCTTCCTAGACGACCTAAGTGTGCCGAAACATTAACCCCACATCATAATCCACATATCGTTCCTCAAATCTGCAAATTTTGAAGCTTTTTGGTCGTGTACTTGAATCGCTAGTTAATCGTGCTATACACTGGTATGAATCAATCGATTTTCCCTATACATTAATCGTCCCTTGATAACCATTTACCCCATGGTTAGTCGGCCTATATTATCGTATTTAACCAGATTTGAAAATTAGGGTTCATAAACTTATAATTTGTGGAAAAAGACATAAACCTGTTATTGTATAAAAGTTTGCTGCACAAGATTGAAACACCATCAGATCTGTATATCAGATGGTGTTCTCTTGTAAGTTAAGCATACATACAGCATAGGTCTTGGATTTGATACCTTGCCCAAACATATTTTCTTTTATAAATAATCCTATTATAATTCGAATACTCTATATAAACATTTGAATCAGCATAATATTGTTCTCAGGGTCCAAACCAACTAGCCTGGACTTGTGATTATAAACACATAATCGGCCACTGACTCGGGTTCAAGTACTAGCAACCACAACCTTTTTTTTTCTTTTAAAACCCTTTTCTTTTTTATACTATTGTTATTTTCTTTTAAAATGATTTTAAAATACCAAAACCACTTTATAAATTCCACAAAATTTATTTTATGTATTTTAAATGATAAAATTTATTATACAATATTTATTTTCACAAAAAATCATTTATTTAATATATATAAAATATATTACAATTGAAAATTCTATAAAAATATCTAAACAGTTTTATAAAATTCCACAAAAATTATTTTAAACCTATAAATCAATAAACTTTTCAGAATCGAATTTTAATTTTAGAAAAACATTTATTAAGTATTTTTTATATGAATTTATACTATTTTAATAGTAATAAATTCACAATAAATCCATTTTTCATTATTTTTGCATCAAAATTTCACATAATTATTTTTATTCATTTAGATCAGAATTATAATTTTGTGATCTGAAATTTATGAATTTTAATATTTTTAGATATTAATACCATATTTTGACAAATAAATTATAATGTATTATATATTCAATAAATAAGAAAATAATTTTATAAAAATTATTTTCACATTATAACATTTTAGTACAACTACCTTTGATCAAGACCTTACAAAAATTCTTTTTATTTATTTAATTTCTAAGTTTCTTTATTTATTATTTCATTAACTATTATTCTAAATTAACTATTAAATAATTGTCAATCCTCAAATTAGGAACCCTAGAATACTTTTAGACTAGAAAACTTAGACTTTTCAGTTTTCCCAACACTTATTTTATTGCCTTAAAAATTGGGTGATACTTGGATACACTCGAGCCACAATTATTCTATATAAAGAGATTCGATACAATTATTAAGGTGAGTTTACATAGCCCCGTTTTACTATTTTATAATTTTTGGGGTGAAACATGTTACATTTTCAATTGCAATTCAACATAAGTGTCTATGTGTTATTCTATGTTGCATTATGTCTTAAACAATACTTTGGTAAGCACAATTAGACTAGCATATTCATTAACATTGATCCAGCCGACGATATACAATGATAGATATATTGGATTGCCAACCCACCCGGATACGTGTACCTCCAGTATGGGTAGCGTGGGTGATTGTTATAGATCATATAACGCAAACGAGTGATCCATATGCATATGCGATGGACCACAATAATCATGTCACAAGGTTTGATTATGCAAACGATTTACCAGGTAGTGTTGTTTTCACATATGGACTAGATTTGCCATGACGCTAGAATTGTACAAGCTTTTATACAGATACAATATTCAAATCTGTGTAATTCTCACCAACTTTTGTTGACCCAAAATATTTTCTAACTTAACATGTTTCAGGTTATAGCTTTGCTTAAAGATTAGAGTTAATGCTTGAAGAATTATATTTTGTGTTTCACATTTGATGTACAAATTCTTTTAGAACAATTGTATGTAATTTATTTAATCAATTATTGAAATTTATTATTTACCATGAGCTACTGAACAATCATAAATACGTGGCATCCTGATGTTTCCGCCATCGGTTGGGGTGTTACAGATTGGTATCAGAGCCTTGGTTATAGGGAATTAGGTTATTAGAAAAATAATCTAGTCTATAACCTTAGGGATTTTAACCAGTACTTGCTCCTCTTACTTGCAACTCTACTTGTTTCTATTCATTATCTTCATCCTACTTCTTATCCCTACTTTAGCCCTAACAAGATGAGTGTTCTCCATCACTGGAATTACCCTTAGATTAATAGGACAAAATTCCCAGGTCGTAACCGGAACTGCCTTGTTAATCTCGTGGAAGCTCTATATTCTAATAATGAACACGTGCAATCTGGAAGGGTGAACGCCCGTATTCTGAGTTTTCTGTCTAGGACTGGCATTGTGCGTATATCCCAATCAGACGAGGGTCCCGGATGCCTACCTAGGAATTCTCGGGATGAGTGTTCACTTATAGGCTAAAGCATGTCTTCACTATGTTATTAGAATCTAGGAGCTTTGATAAGTCAACATTTTCGTTTATTCATTTTAATTAATGAATAAATGATTACACTCCTTATTATATCTCCTTACCTTGATTCATCCTATGTCTCATTGAAACCTTCATTGTGTCTCTTACAGATAATGCCTCTTCATGACAACGATAACAACAATAACAACAACTAGGACAACGACAATGTCCAAATCGCCGTGATTATTACTCAGCAGATGGCCCAACAAATAGCGACGCTACTTCACAATTTACTGACTCAAATCGCTCAAATGAATGGAAATGGCAACGGGAATGGCAACCACAACGGGAATGGCAATGGGAACGGGAATGCTCACCCTGTTTGCACCCTTAAGCACTTCAACACTTGCAACCCTCCGAAGTTCAGTGGGGGCGAAGGAGCCACTGGTCTTTTTAGTGGTTTGAAGGTATCGAAAATACTTTCATCAATAGCGAGTGCCCTAACAACCTCAAAGTTCGCTATGCTATGAGTGTCCTCAACAAGCGGGCACTCAGATGGTGGAACGAAGAGAAACGGACTCGCGGAGCTGAAGTTGCACTGGCTTTGACTTGGGAGCAAGCTAAAGACGTCATGAAGTCGGAATTCTGCCCTCGTAATGAAATCAAGAAGTTGGAAGATGAGTTTCACGCTCTTGCCCAAGACAGTGGGGGAGAACCTGGCCTATAACACTTGTTTCCACGAGCTTAGTCTTATGCTACCACATAAGGTCACCCCCTGCCTGTTACAATTGGAAAGTACATTGGTGGCTTACCCATGCAGATTCAGGACACGGTGTGTGGAAGGAACCCTGCTACTCTCGAGGAAGCAAAGCGTTTGGCGGCCATCCTAACAGATAACCACGTGAAGGCAGGAACTCTGAATCGGAAAAGGGAGAAGAAAACTGTTGTGAAAGATACTCCCCAACCCGCTATCGAGTAAAATTGAGACCTCAACCAACAGATGACGCAAGGCTAGAAATTTCGCAATGGGTGCCACTTCCCCGCCCAACAAGAAATAGTATACTGGGAACCATCCTATGTGTAACACCTGTCAATATCATCACCCAACCCATGTGCCTTGTCGTCTATGTACCAACTACCAAAAGTATGTGCATTTCGCAAATGTTTGTTGATTCCCTGCTGCCCCTAATGCTCCTGTCGCTACTCAGAATGCCCAGGCACCTAATGCCCCACCTGGTAGGCCAACACGAGGACAATGTTTCGAGTGTGGTGACCCCAATCAATTCCGTAACCAATGCCCTAACCTAAATCGAGATCAAGATCCTCCAGCTGCTTAACGACAAGCTCCTCTATTAGATTGTTATTTACTTTTGAATTCTATGTATTGACGCATTTTGATTCAAGTAATAAATCCTAGTACTGAAAATTTTTACCTCTTATATGAGAGTTTGGTTATCTAGTATATTCATAACACTTGGATACATGCCTGGTTGAATGTGAACTAATTGCTATATTGACATCTAAACCTATACAATTACAACTCACATACTATACTTGTTACACTTATAAACTTGCATACATAAACATATTATCAATTTGCAATTTATGTGTGAAACAATTGTTACACTTATCAACAACTGGTAGAGGATGAAGTACTTGCACAACAGTTAGTAGAGTACCAAATAACCTGCTTAACGATTGGTTGAGGTCATCATGCTTGCTCAACAGTCGGTAGAGGTTCTAATAACCTGCTCAACGACTGGTAGAGGCCATCACACCTGCTCAACAATCGGTAGAGGTTCCTACTCACTGACTGGTAGAGGTTTTTTCCTGCTCAACAGTTGGACTCATTTTTGGATACATTATATATCAAAAGATACAATCACAAGGTTATTTTTGCATTGTTTATGTGTCTAGAGTCATAGAATGACACAAAACCGTAATGTAAGGTAAATTGGTGATTACGGTCCGGAACGTAATCATGAATTTACAGGTATGTTAAGATAGTGTGAAATTCTATCAAGGTTTTCGGTAGGTATCCAATTGTAAACCCTAATTAATTAATGGTCCATTTAACCTTGATGGTCATCTTGTGCATTCTTGAAACTTACAGTTCAGTGCCCTTAAACTTTTATCACAGACACCTTAGCTTGTAGCTAAATACGCGCACCTCTTTCCAGTAGACTCTCCAACTCCAACTTCGGGACGAAGTTGCTAAAAGTAGGGTAGACTGTAACGTTACGTATTTTCATTTATTTTGTCATCGTCAATATCTAATAAAATCCCATGAACTTCGAAGTTTTAGCGTATTTTAAATTTTTTCGTAACATTATTCATCATATTACATTAAAAAAATAGTATATAAATAATATTATCCTTATTTAAAAATTGCTTAAAAAATATATATATGCTTTGGCCGGGACTCGAACCCGCGTCTGAGTCTGGTCAGACCTTAACAACACAAACACTAACCACTAGACCAAGTTGGTTTTTGTGTTTATTTTGGAAACAAATAAAGTTTAACCCTTTTTAATCTCATGGTTAACACCTAAAAAGTCAAAACTCACCATTAGTTGAAGCAATTTGATTTAGTTTTGACGCGCCTTTGATCTAGGAATGGAAACAAAACGTAATTCACAGACCATTTTCGTGCTTTACACATCCAATTACACCAAAACATTCCTTAGTCGAGCCAATTTACGCGTCTATCATTCAAAGCGTGGTCAACTTTCCAATTTGTTGATTTCGCATGTTATTGTATAAATTGAACCTTCCTAGACGACCTAATGGTGACGAAAATCATTACCCTCACATCATAATCCACATACCGTCCCTCAAATCTGCATATTTTGAAGCTTTTTTGTGACACCCCGCATTTTCAGGTTCCTACTTTAACTGAACTCTAGTTAACTTGCATGTGCATTCGTGACTAAACACTTAACTAGGGTTAGTTAAGAAGGTCTTCCTATATGTTATAGGGTAATAACATATGTTATGTGATAATAACATACGTTACATTATAATAGAAAATTTATTATCACAATGCACACACGAGTCCTGTATCCCAAGCGTTGGTGCTTTGTCTAGCATACATGATAATGTGTACGATTGAAATATGATGAACGTGAAGTAACATGTTTATGTGAATTACGTGTTTTATGCGAATTACTGCTTAACTGATAGTTAGTACGTAAACCATGCAAATTACGTGCACTCTATGATTAGTATGTTATGAGATGATAAAAACAATGATTTCTATGTAAGTTAGGGTGCTTAATATTACCGGGTCCGGTATTAGGCTAAAACATGATTAACGGGTCTGGTTAGTAGACTAAAAGGCCCTAATACCCAATTACTTGGGCAACAAGCCAAATCCCCTTATAATTATTGATAAAAAAAAAACCCTAACCCTCCCTTGTGGCGCCGTGAACCCCCACCCCACTCCCTCTCTCAAGTTTCAATCAAACACCAATCTCTTTCACTAATTCAAGCTTGTTTGGGTGTAATCTCTAGGCTTTGATGATTCTTGCATTGGAAGGTATAATCTTTATGTGTTTTATGATGATTAGTAATGTTTTGAAAAAGTTTTAAAAACCCTAGAAACTACATGAACAATAAATCGCATATAGGGTTGTTTGTGAATTCTTGGATGTTTTCTTGGATGTCTATTGTGAATGATGATGAGAATTGTTGTTAGTAATCATAATTAGGGTTTGTGTATGTTAATACATGGATTTGACTATGATAATATGGATTATGCATGTGTTATAGATTTTTATGCATGATTAGGGTTCATGAATAACTTGGGGAGCAAGTTTTGGTTTTCTGACAAATTCGTTAGGGTGTGTTGTAGGGTCTGTATTGTGATGTTAAATGATTGTTTTGATTATTTCTTTGCATAGTTGTATTGTACATGGTCTTAGCTTTTCATAATGGGCAAAATCATCTGATTTGGACATCGTTTGAGTGGTTTTTGGAATTTTATTTAATTAAAGGTCATATCAGATTTTCGAAGTTGTAAACTGGGTCAACTTTAAACGGTCATAACTTGATTTTTTCAAAGAGTTAGGTTATAAAATTTAGATAGTAGGTCAACATTGTAATAAATTGGCTTTTCCAAGTGGATTCACCCCATTTGGGTGAATACTCAGTTTTTGGGAATTTTTCTACTAAACTGACCTGTTGTGGAAATTTTCTAGACATAGCTGTGTTGTACGAATTTTCATACTTTTTGTGTTTAGTTTTGAGACAAAATAAAAATATGGGTTATCAAGTGAACCCCAAATAATACGCAGTAAAAATTTGGGATTTTTTATCATTTGTTAAGTATTTTAAATAAATTGTTATTCACAGCACACAATCTGTCCTAAAAACGCAGATTGTGTAGGGTATGTTTAAGTGACTATTTGGAGTCTTATATGGTATGTATTTGATATGAACTTGCATGGATACTTATATGATATGTATGTGAGGTATAAAACTGATGATAATCAATATGTTCACCAACGGGTTCGTAGGACTTACTTGTGCATGTAGAATCATTAGGTGTCACATACACGGTTTTGAACTTTTAAACGTCTTGGAGAAACGGGTTATATGGTGTATTGGTTATGCACATATACTCACTTAGCGACATTTGTAATAGGGGGTCGGTAGCACATTACTATCGTTGGAATTTGGGTCGGGTTTTGACTCCTTGTGTGGGTCGGGTATTAGTTGATAGTGCTATTAGGTTTTGCAGCAACCTCATGCTTGAGGTGCTTGAACACACGCAAGAGGGGCTATAGTTCACAATTTTTTTATAAAGAAAATTTCTCAAATAGTTATGTGGTTTGTCCTTATCTATACTTACTATAATAGGAGAGTCGTGAGTGATATAAGAAATGCATAGAAAAGCTGATGTGGCAGCCTTAGAGACATGCCAACAATGCATTGCTTATGCAAAAAGTGATGTTATTCTTTAGCTTAAAATATTCAACAAAATAATGTGGGCCACTTCAATTTACCACTGTTGAGTTAAAAGCATCTATTTGGTAGCCTCGATTTACGAACAACCGTTGAGACTAATAATTGAGCCTATTATTCCTCTGTTTGCTATAAGCAGTTGTTATGAATATTTGTTTAGTAGTTATTCAGCCCTTAACTTTTGAAATTTAAAGAGGGAAATTTTGAACTAACATAGGGAAGTGTGATTTTTGCAAGTATATATAATCATTACCCCATATGCTTTCCTTATACACAACCATTTTCTTTCAGAAGTTAATTCATAATTAAATTCACCTTTTAAATTCTTTGTTTAAATCATCTCAATGGATCTTGATAACAAAATTTATAGTTTTGTTTGTGATCTGGACGCATCCAAAGATATCTAGTTTCTTAAGGTTCGTATCATATGAAAGTGGAAAGAAAGATTGAAGATGGAAATGATATTGATTGATGAGTAGGTAATGTAATTTTTCTTTAAGTTTATTTTATGTTGTTATTGATGATAAATATTCTTTGTGTCATGTTTCTCATTTGCTTTATGTTACTTAAGTTGTTGTCATTGATGTTTAGTGAAAAGAAAGTTTTAAGATGGCAATGATATTGATTGATGAGCAGGTAATGTAATTTTTCTCTAAGGTTATTTTATGTTGTTATTGATGAAATAAATATAAATATTCTTTGTTTCATGATTTTCACTTACTTTATTTTATATAAGGGTTGTTGTCGTTGATCTTCATATTTTCTTTATGTTTATTTTAAGGGTGATAAGATTCAGGCGTTCATAAAGACTCCTTTTATCCACGTTTTTGACCATCAACTTGAAGAGGATGATGTTGTTATTCTATCTAAGTTTGGGGTTGCTGAAAACAACGACCCATACAAAGTTGTAGCACATGATTATAAGATCAACTTTTATCGTTGTACCCCTGTTAGCCGTATTGTTGGTTCAGAAGGTGTTGAGTATGGATATAATTTCATGCATTTTAAAGATATTCTTAAAGGCGAAGCAAAGGAACTTTTGTCTGTTGGTTTGTTTCTTGTTTTATCTTCAATAATATGTAGTATATTTTTATTCTGGGTTTCATATTTTGAGTTATATGCCATTTCATAGATGTTGCTGGTAGTGTCATTTGGTGTGGAGTTCTGGACGTTCTTGGATGACCTCCAAAAGAAACTAAAAGGATGAATTTTGATATTCAAGACTTGGAGTAAGCGTTTCTCTTATTTTTGTTTGTAAAGTATTGTTGTTACTTTCACTTTTTTTTGTACGTCATTTAGTCGTCTAATAGATCAACCAAATCATTATTCAGTTTTAATATTTTTCTATACATATTTACGTATGTTTGTATATTGATTTTATGGAGTGGTAAAATTTTGCGATGTACAATGTGGAATGGTTATGCAGAACAGTTTAAAAAAATTCATTTCGCAAAACACTGCTAATGATCATATAATGGCTGTTTTACAGCATGGCAAGGTTAAGCAGTCGAAAGGTAATTTCTTTTATACTCCTCTTATTAATATTGTTGTTATTAATACTCTGTCGGTTGATTGGAGTTCAATACATAATTATGAAGTTGTTATATTTAGATCAATTTATAGTTGAGAGTGACGATTTTGGAACTCGGGTGTTTCTGAATATAGAAATAAATGAGGTCAAGGAGTTAAGAAGGAGGTACACTGTGAATTATTTACGGATTGATATTTATATTTGAAAGTTTTTGTTTGTTTAATTAATTTGATCCATTTTTTAGTCTTATATTGAAGCAAGGACAATAAGCTGCTTCTACTTCTTAAACACTACTTTCTTACCACTCTGTTTACCCATTGCTTCAGGAATTCGTTGTTGGTTGTGAAAAGAAGTGTATTTACGAGCTTACCGAGATTGATAGGGTTTTAATAGTTTTTAAATTATCTTTAATATTTGTTTGCTTTATTACACTTTTTTTTCTTAAGTATAATGGGTTTTATTTTTTTTTTTCGAGCCAATGTCTTGTGTTTGTTGTTGCGACAATAAAAAATTGTTCAAGAAACCTATGGATGGTTTTATGAAGCGTGTCCCAGATGTTTGGGGAATGTGGTTACTAAATCAGAATTCTTGCAGTCTCGTGAATACCTTACTGAAGAAACTCTGAAATTTCCTGCTTCTGCTTTCTTTTGTTTCAAGTGTGACTATCAGTGTACATTCGCCGCTACAATGCAATTAGATCTAATTATGTACAGTTTGTTTTTTATATAACATATTTCTTTTCAAAGATTATTATATATGTTTTTAGATAACTTTTTTGTCTATCTATTTTAGGTTCAAGGTACATGTCAGGGTTTAGGATGAGACTGGTAGTGTATCCTTTGTGATGTTTGACAGAGATGTTATGAGAATTGTCGGATCATCTGCAAGTCGTATTAGAAAAAGGCAGTTGAAGCTGGGTGATAGTGAAAGTTTGCCCCAGGAATTGCTTCGGTTGCTTGATAAGATGTTGGTTTTCAAAATTGACGTTTCTGAATACAGTCTTACAAATGACTCACACAATCATGAAAATATGTGATAATCCAGTCTTAATTTCTGTGTTGATTGCCCTTAATAGTAATGGATACTATTACGTGGATGAGGTATTAAATTAAACTCATTTGTAGTAGTTGTTTAGTATGTGTTGAATTTCAAACCTGCCTCAATAGTTAAGTTTTGTATGTTTGTTTTGTATGAGCACTCTTTAGGTCAGTCAGGCAGATTGCGAATTCAAATTTGTTAACCAATCACAATCTGAGCAGGGGGTAGTCAATTGATGTTAATGGTGAGTATGTTTTTGCGCAAGTTGATAAAGATGTTTGTAGAGTTTGTGTTTTTAATTATTTAACAGTTTATTAAGATGTTTGTAGAGTTTTTCTTCTTATTTAATAGGTCATTATTTGTTTTGTGAATTGTTTGAAGGATGTTGTGTCTGTTACGGCTGATTCTTTTAATGTCAATTGTTTTCATAAAAAATTACCTAGTAGAAATAATTTTGTATTCCAAATTAGAAATTGTGAGGTAGAGTGCTAGAAATGTAATTCGTATGTTAGAACTAGTTATATTCCGAAATACTTAGTCAAGATGCAAAAAGGAAGTAAATAAGTGACAACTATGCTCGGGATGGCTTAGGTTTGCTTTGGGATGGACAGTTATATCCTCGGGTTGGAACTGTTTGTAATGAGCATATAAAGTAGTAAAACACAAAGAACAACACTCGATCTACGAGGAAAGCCCTTGATCAGTTGTAGTTCGCCGGCATAAAACCTCGGGAGGAGACTAGGCTCCTGCCTTGTTTGTTAATATTAATTTGGTAAAAAAAGATACAACTTTGGATGAGCAAATGGACGAGTGTACTAAGATTATAATGATTGTGTGGATGTTTTCTGATCAGCTAAATGTATGTGGGCAGCTATAGTGTAAGCAATGTGTCCTATACTCGTCCAATACTCCCCTTTATATAGTACATGAAGTAAACAAAGAATCCCGAGATATCCGCTAAGTAGTTAAGTTCTTTGAAGTCTTCATATGACCGTTGTGGTTGTTTCATCTCAGGTAGACGTTGTAGCAATGGTTTCCTCTTGGCTAGTCATTGATCCAGCTGTTTCCTTATTTGTTGCCGATATTTAATGTGTATCGGTTACAACTTTGACTTCATCTTCGATCTTGGACTATGGCTTGCATGAGATACTCTTTGATCCTTGACTTCTTTGACCGAGAGTTATAATATAGACGTTGGAGAGTATATACGAATCCATATTATAACTTAATTGTACCTGCAATCACATATAAGAAAGCTAATTCGTTAGTTCATTTTCAGGATGTGCAAATGCTGAAATACTGTTACATCCTGAAGTCAGTTGAGTCATTCAACATCCAAAGGATGGTATTTAGGGATGTAAGGTAAAATCATTCTGAGGATTTTCACCCTCAACATCAATGCTGTACTGGATTCTACTATAACTCCTAATAAAAAAAGAAGATTTGAAGATGCTAATATACTAAATGTTGGTGAGCTATCCTCTGCCTGCAAAGGACCACAGAAGAAGCGATCTAAGCCCAAAAGTTATCAGCTTTTTGAGTAACATGTCTTGTGTTATTAAACGTCAATTTAGTAGACAACTATTATTTCTTTAAATTATTATTCTATTAGACTCGGCTATATGTCAGTTCGAATTGAACAATATTAAGCTAATTTTGCATACTATCTAGAAAGAATTAGTTTTCTCTAAACAAGTCAGTTTTTTTTTGGTTTTTAAAATATTAAGCATTAAGTACAGATTATTTGTTAGGTAATATCTATTAGTATGAATTTCCTATTATCTAAGGTCTGTTGTACCATAATTCATAACTATCAAATATAACAACTGCTGTTTAACATCATTGTAGGTATAACAGATGCTATTCAATATCATCACTAATATAAATATGCTACTCAGTATCATCAGAAATATAACAGATGGTATATAAACGGATGTTATATTAATTGTCTGTGTTGATCATCTGTTGTGGTTTACAACTACTAAGCATTCAACAGACTTTATTTTTCAGCAGTGTTTCTTGTGTTGCTAACTGTTGTTACCAGGCTCTTCCTTTTCTGACCTCGATTCTGATTGATTACTTTGCCCGATCATTTCGCTGAAATTGTTATTCATAAGATCATCTATTGAGAATAGAGTTTTGTGTTTTTGTTTGTGTCCCCCTGGCTTATCTTCATTAGTATAGTTTGGCTTTCTGGGCAGAGTTGGATCGGTTTTCCTTCGTTTCTCAAGTTGTTTGTAAGTATCCATCAGTGTTGATTCTTTCCATTTAGCAACTTGTCTCATATTTCCATAATTAGCAGCCACCAACTCTTGCCTTATTCTTTTTAACTTTAAAGCCCTTGTAGCGTCAGTTTGTTTCCCCTTCTTCCAGTTAGGTGGAGTTACTTTATGATTAGGGTCTTTAGCCATCTCTGTAATTCTGTTAAGTTCATTCTTTAGTGCTTTAGAATCCCAACCAGCAAATTCACTTTATTTGGCTTTGTATGGTTTGTTCTTCATTATTTCAGTAAGGTATCCTTCTCTCAAAATGTTTTTCGGATCCGAATCAACAGGCCTCTCAGACATTAACTTGGACAGATTGTGTACGTAGTCTTCTAATATGCTTAATTTGTTTAGTAAATTCTGGTAGATTAGCTCAGTTTCCCTGTCATCTTTGCCAACTCTTTTCTGTTTGAAAAGCATATGAACCTGTTCATCTTTCAGTTTTAATTAGTGATTAAAATTCTTAGGTTTTGGAAAATCTTCAAGAGACTTGAAAGATAGTGATAATGGATCATCTGTTGAGTAGAAAGAGTTTATCTCATGTTTTATTGCT
This sequence comes from Ambrosia trifida, assembly GCA_028751855.1. NCBI lineage: Eukaryota > Viridiplantae > Streptophyta > Magnoliopsida > Asterales > Asteraceae > Ambrosia > Ambrosia trifida. The sequence continues at coordinate 71,108,980 of CM054127.1, read as the reverse complement.
GTTAAGTCAAGAACAAGTTCAAAAAGCCCTTATGGTACGATGAAGATAGATTCTTGAGCTGGAAATGATGAGATAGGGGCACTTGTAATCTCTTTACATGCTTGAGCTAGGTTAGGATCAGTATGATGAATATCATCTTGGATAGGTAATGTATTTTTCTTTCTTTTTGTACAAAATGGTTTGAGTTGGTGGTGTAGATATTTTTGTTGGTGTTTGTTGTGGTTGTGATGTAATTCATAAGTTTATAATAGAAGTTGTGGTGGGAACATGAGCTTGTACATTTTCAGTGGCAACAAATGTTGTTTAGATTGGTTGTTGGTGTGGTAATTTTGTGGTTCGTTGCCGTGCATGTCTTGTATGTACTTTTCTTCCTTTTGAGCAGCCTATATCCTCCTTTTCCATCTGTAGAGCCTTTCTTTGTTCAATCAATTCGGAAGCTTTGGTTTCTCTATCCTTTTTCAATTTCGACTTATCTAAGATAAGTTTCTCTGCCATTTGTTTTGCATTTTCATCAACTCTTTTCTCTAATGCCACAGTAGATAGTTGTTCAACAGTGGTTATGAGTGGAGCAGAACATGGGTTATCAGTTGTTTGCACATTAAAAGGCTTTGATGTTTTTGGTTATGCTTCTTTTGGAGGTGGCAGGTTTATTAATTTCCCTTGATCTTTGTCTCTCTTTCCGGCATCATCATCATCTTCTTGATCTTCCTGGTAAATTGTCGTTGGGGCAGAGCCAATGATCTTTGCCAGATGGTTTTTTTATGGCTTTGATGTCAGCTTGAGTATCTTTGTATCTAGTGTCCACCATGTTTCTTATCAATGCCATGTGAGAGTTATGATTAAAGTCTGCCAATTCTCTGTGAGTTTGGATAATTGGGACAATTGATTCCCATATCTTATTGGCAATATATTCTAGTGACCCATTGTATAATTCGATCATTGCTTCCATTGAAGATTCAAGTCTGTTGACTCTTTCCGTCAATTCTTGATATTTTAAGTCATCACCAGATGTGGTAATGGTATTTGTTTCAATCACATGAGTTGAGTCACTGTCAAAAAAGGTAAGTGCTCCTTTTTCTTGGTTCTAGGGAACTCCAACTGGATCAGGCTCTACATGTATTGTGTCAACAGTTGTTGCCATCTCAATGTTAATTTGTTTTGATTATACATTCTCAGTAATAGAAAATGGAGAGGAAATGGTATTTGGCAGACTTTAAGAAACAGGTTGAAAAAAGACTTCAAAAGGTGGTGTAATGCTAGAAGTAGTTGTGAATGAGAAGGTTGGGGTGTTGTTGCAACAATTCTTTTGAGTTTTTTTGGTTGTTTGGGTTTAGGTTTAGTCGTTGAGCTATGTGCTGTGGTTTCTACAACATTTGTTGTAGTATGTTGGACAGCAGTAGTAGCAGTGATTTCAGGAACAGATATTGCAACTACAGATGTTGAAATTGCAGTTTCTTTGCTACTAATTTGCAACATTTTTGTGAAAGTGCTATCTGACAAACTTTTAATTGTCAAAGGTACACCTTTTTTAAAATTGTCTTGAGTCAAAAGGTTTTGCGAGTAGAAGCTTATCAGTCATGGATATAGAAAGAATGGCTTACCTTTAGTAGAGTTTATCGCTTTTAAATTGCGAACTAAATCTGAGAATACAGTCTCAGATAAATTGTAGTCATTGTTTGTTAAAATTGAATATCCAAGATACTGTATGCTCAAAGGTATTTCATTAAAAGAAGTTGTCTTTGCAGAGAGACAAATAAGAAGGGTATGGAAGAAAAACTTCACATCTTGGGGAAAATCTGGTTTCTTTATTGTTGCCCTAGTCGCTTGACCAACATACCCTCTTTTAGTGAACTCTGCGTTGAGTTCATCTTTCAAAAAAGAAACTTTACCTTCCAAGTAATTTATTGAGAAAGTAGTCGAGATGGATTGTAGGGTAATCTAAACATCTGTATTTCCAATTTTCGAAACAATCTTTTTATCCTTAACTATAAATTCGGCGTTCACCCAGAATTCTTTTAGAGTGTCAACATATAATGGATCGTCACCGATCAGAATGGGCAGGTATTTCGAATTAGAGAGAATATCAATTATTGAGTGAAATTGTCGGTTATCATCTGTTTTAACCAGGTATGTCGGTTATAAATGTGTGGATTCGCCAACTTTGATTGTTCGAAACTGCACATTCGCCCATTCGATTGGTCGAATGTGCAGGTCTATATAAAGGTTGAATCATTTTGTAACTTTAACTTTTGGTCACTTTTGTTTCCCTCTCTGAGTGTGTTCTCTCCCTAGGGTTTTGTTAAGTCTATATTAAGTCTATATAAAGGTTGAATCATTTTGTAACTTTAACTTTTGGTCACTTTTGTTTCCCTCTCTGAGTGTGTTCTCTCCCTAGGGTTTTGTTAAGTCTATATTAAGTCTCTATCATTATAAACAAGGTTTTGTAAAGATTATCAATGATGTTTATGAATGAAAAGGAAATGTTTGAGATGATTTGTGTGTTTTGCTGATTATATTATCATTTCGTAATCAATTCAGGGATTCCGCACCTGAATTGATAGACTTGTTTGAACATAGTCTTTGTTTGGCAATCCGATCCTTCACATACAAAGTGGTATCAGAGCCATAAGGATCAAACAACTACGAATTGATAATATTAGTGTTGATTTGGACCCATTTTTGATCAAAACTTTTCTATTTTCATTGAACATTTGAAATTGATGAATATTGATTGATTTGAACTAGTAATTAGGATAAAATCTAGAATTCTCTTTGTTAAACTTGTTCCAAATCTAATCCGAAGCAAAACCTGCAAAAGATCATCAAATTTCATCAACATTTGAAAATTTTGTATCAAAATAAATGATTTTCAAAGAATAACCATTTTTCAAAATGAAAGGGTCGAACCTAGGGAGAAACGGTCGAGTGTGTGTGTTTTAGGTCGAACCAGGAGATTTTAGGTCGAACGTGGAGTTTATTTCGGTCGAACCTAGAAATTTTTAGTGTGTTGTTGTTCATGCGACCATCAGTTTTACATTCGACCAATCGGGAGGTCGAAAGTGAAAAGAGTCTGTTACATTCTACCTTCGAGTCTTTAGAAACGGTCGAATCTGGACATATTTCCACATTCGCCTGCACGTTTTGTGACAAAACGGTCGAACGTAGAAACTGTTGAAAAATTATTCTAATCGTTACGTGTTTTATACTTTGCAGACGTTATGTGGAACTTTCCGACAACACCACGACCTAATACAACACCACAACAGCAAACAACAATGGATCCTTGGTCAATAGTAGCTCAGAAGACGACTAGTCAATCATCTCAACCAATCAACTATTTGGCTATGACTAGTTCGATACCCCAACAAGTTGCACAACCACAACAACAACCCATGACTGATTACTGGGGAGTTGCAGCAGCAGCGGTACACTCTCAAACTACCAATGCGATTTCGACGCTTATTCATGACTTATCTTCGGGTAGTGGGAGTCGTCCACCAAAGTTGATGGAAATGGCAGATTACAACCAATGAAAGACCAAGTTCAAAATTCATTTAGAAGGAATGGGAATGGAAGGCACTGAAGCTTGGCAAATGATTGCTAAAGGGTATGTAGCTCCGGTTTTGGAGATGTTGGGTCTAAAATTGATAGTCTAATGTTATCAAAAAAGTCAAAGTCAACAAGTCAATGTTCGGTAAACAGAAGTCAAAGTCGAACGGCTCGCAGTTAACACGTAAGGCGACTCGAGAAATCCAGATAATAGATCAACGAGTGAAGTTCAAGTTATGATCGAGAATGACGCTACAACTAAATAAATATATTTTGCTTAGACAAAATATATTTATTACTTTAGAATGTTTTCTTATTTAGTGAGTGTTTTAGTAAGTTTATTAACCCTAGGGACCTAATGTAATTAGCCTAAGTGTGTTTGGGCTATAAATAGAATGATAGATTAGGGTTTGAGGCAACACACATCCTAGTAATTTGGGGGCTCTCATTGTTATTCATCTTATGCAAATTATTAGTGGGTTTTATTTAATATTTAGTGTGTGTTCAACATAATTTTCATCTTGTTCTTCATCAAAATCAGATTCAAGCTCGAAATTTGATCCTACAATTTGGTATCAGAGCTTGGTACCCGAATTTGGGATTTAACCATCAACAAATTCGTCGTTTAATCTGATTTCTGTTGAAGATTTTATAGATTGTTTAAAGTTTTGGGTTTTTCATCAAACTGCGCACTTATTTCATCAATCTGAGCACTTATTTCATCAATCTGCGCACTTATTTCATCAATCTGAGCACTTATTTCTTCAAACTGAGCACTTATTTCATCAAACTGAGCACTTATTTCATCAAACTGCGCACTTATTTCATCAATCTGAGCACTTATTTCATCAATCTGCGCACTTATTTCATCAATCTGAGCACTTATTTCATCAATCTGCGCACTTATTTCATCAAACTGAGCACTTATTTCATCAAACTGCGCACTTATTTCATCAAACTGCGCACTTATTTAATAAGCTGCATACTTATTTCTTGTTGTGTGCACTTAACTCATAAGCTGCATACTTATTTCTTGTTGTGAGCACTTAACTCATAATTTGCATACTTATTTCTTGGTGTGTGCACTTAACTCATAAGATGCATACTTATTTCTTGTTCTGTGTCCTTAACTCAAGTCTTGCTGTGTGCACTTAACTCATAAGCTGCATACTTATTTCTTGTTGTGTGCACTTAACTCATAAGCTGCATACTTATTTCTTGATGTGTGCACTTAACTCATAAGTTGCATACTTATTTGAGCACTTACCAAAGGAAACTTTGGGAGACAGTGATTTAGCCTTATGTGGCTTTATCACAGTGTACTTATTCGTGTGTTTTAGTCGTTATTCTGCCCGAAGTTTCTTGTGCCATCAGATCAACAAACCATTAAATCTGCATACTTAAATTCTGCATACTTAAAATCTGCATACTTAAATTTTGCATACTTAAATTCTGCATACTTAAATCTGCATACTTAAATTCTGCATACTTAAAATCTGCATACTTCAATTCTACATACTTAAATTCTGCATACTTAAATCTGCATACTTAAATTCTGCATACTTAAAATCTGCATACTTAAATTCTGCATACTTAAATTCTGCATACTTAAATTCTGAATACTTAAATCTGCGCACTTAAGAACTGCGCACTTAAGGACTGTGGACTTTATTCTGGACTGTAATCTTTAATATAAGAAAACCAAACTTATAAAATCAACCTAAATCAATGGCTGGTAACGACAACAACTCAACTATGAATCATATAACCCAACAAGAACTTGAAACTAAAACAATAACTAGAATTCCTAAGTTAAAGGTTGCAGAAGATTATGGAACTTGGAAAAACCGAATGAGGTCGTTTTACTACGTCAACGATTTTACCCAATGGACCTCAGTTCAACTCGGACCACACCTCCCAATGAGGACCACAGAGGCAGGAGAGGTGTTCAACACTGATCCAACTACTTATACAGACCTTGACAAGCAGTTGATTCAACGTGATCACAAAGCCTACGATGCTCTTACCAAGGCTCTGTCGAATGATGTTTTTAACATGTTCAAAAGGAGTATGATATGTTTGGAAGCATTCGTGGTGAAAGTTTAAGCAGTCACATTGATCGTTTCATGAATATGCTCACAAAGATGAAGAAAGTCTGTATTCCTGTTAACAACCGCAATTCAATCAAGAAATTGTTCAATTCACTCCCAAAGGAATGGAGCTTGAAATTCATGACGGTCAGAGAGGACTTTATTATTTGTCCAATGACTTTGTCAGATGTGATAAATTCCTTAAAGTCATTTGAAAATGATGTCACAAAGGGAGAGATGAATCAAGTCAGTTACGTTCCAATATCAAGTCCACCAACATCAATATCTAGAAACATGGCTTTCACTGCTCCTATAAGCATGAAAAGCTCCAATCCATCCTCTATTTCAGTTGGGACTCTTCATAATCTCTCAGCAAATTCTGGAAATGAGATCAAGCCTACAAAAGGATTAGTGGCAGTAAACGACGAAAATGAGGCTGCTAAAATGCAAGCACCAAAGGCATTGACTGAGGACGACTGTGACTGGGGTGAAGAAGTTGCAACTGCAAAAGTCGACAACAACAAAGATCTTATGGGAAAGATTTGTACCAAGGGTATGGTGAGCCAAGAGCAAGATGTGGATGAAAAAGGTAAGAAGGAAGCCGTGGAAGAAACATTGATTGCTGAAAAGACTGAAAACAGCAAGACTGAAAAAGGCAACATGACATGTAAAGCTGTGAATGAGGAATCAAACAAAGATCATGCGGAGAAGGATCTGGTAAAAAGCATTCCTCTTGTAATTAAAACAAAACTATGCACACCAAGGTGTGTCATAGCAGTTGCTTACTGTTTGTCCCATAATCGAAATGTTTTAAGAGAAAGAGATGATATTCAAAAAATCAACAATGAAATGAAAGAAAATGAGTTGGCATATCAACGAAAGTTAAATGCAACTCTCGCTGAAATGCAAACTCTTAAAGAATTTGTCCTTAGAAAAGATTTTTTAATAAATGATTTAACAGAAAAGTTAGAAAAATCAAGAAACGAAACAAATCATCTTCAAATTATTGTGGACAAATGGAATGTAAGCAAGAAGGCTCAAGCTGATCTAGTGGAGTGTTCAAGGCAATCTTTTGTTAAAGATGGAATTGGATATAAGGATAACAATGGGATCGAAAGATCTTTATTTTTACCCCTGAGCAAAAGCGAGTATATACCAATTCCAAAACCTCATCCTAAAAATGATCTGTGTGAAAAGGAATGTGTCAAACCTGAGCCAGTACTAATATGATTAAAAGCAATGCAGAAGTGATACAAAAGGCAGAGGTTGAAGATGATGACAGTTGTGGTGGAAAGACTTTGGGGTTGGGTCACCCAGGAGCTAGTTACTCAACAGTTAATTTGTTTATTTGGAATAATGAAACGACTAAAACTGTTTTATATTTGGATGATAATGTTGATTCGAATGGTATGGTAAATGTTTGTGATAAGCAGAAACCTATCTCACGTTCTGATGTTTGTCATGATGATACTGTGCATGAATGTGCTGATTTAAAATCTGCATTTTGTGATGATAAAACTGTTTGTGCTCCACCTATTTTTGTGCCCGCTCTTGAGAATAACAGGTTGGGAAAGTTCTTAACTGAAGAAATTCCAGAGTTTACTCCGTCAACATCATGCAAAGATGATTCACAAAGTGATTCGGAGTTTTGTTCATCCAGAGAATGGGAAAGCTCAAATGACTCGGAAACTTCAGTGTCAGAACTTGATGATAGAGTTGACACTACAAATCAAGTCCATCAAGATTCACCGGAAGAAGATCAGTTTATAGAAGATTGCTCAACTTCAGATGATGAATCAGTGATCAATGGAAATCACACGGGGTCAAAGCTCAGAGAGTCAAAAGGTGTTGTAAAACCCAAAGCTTCTCAACAAGCCGAATCAAGCTCAAAACAATCTACATCCCCAGTTGCTTCACACGGGACAACAAAGCATCAAAATCCATTCAAGGCTTGCTTTAGGTGTGGTAAAGAAGGTCATGTGCTCAAGCAATGTCCAAGCGGTAAAGGCAATGCGGATTGCTTCTTTGGATCAAAGGATAAAATGCACACATCTTTGAATGTTAGGATGGCACATATTCCATCAAGATCTCCAAATGTGAAGCCGGTTTCACATGATTCAAAGATTAAAAGGACCAAAGCATCAAAACCACAATCTATTCCTCCAGGTTTTAAACAAAAAATTGTTTCGAAAATTAATTCTTTCACAAACAAATTTTTTGAACCAAAACAGGTTTGGCAAATCAAAACAAAAGTTGAAAAAGAAACTAATGAGGGAAAAGGTATGGTGTTTCAAGAAGTTACTTACATTGATGTAAAAGGACAAACCAGGACCACGATGGCCTGGGTTCCACTCTCTAATTAATTTACTCATGAGTGCAGGAACTACCATGGAGGACTGTTAGTAACACAGTTAGTAACAGTGGTTGTTCCAAGAATAGGGTTGGAGCGGAAATCTCACAGGATTGGTTATGGTATCTAACCTGATTGCACAATTGCCACCGTTGTCACACACTCATTTTCTTGCTGATATATGTTTATGTGTGTCTAATGTGGAAGACTTTATTTTTCGTAAATATTATTTTTAAGAAAATACAAAAAAAAAAAATTAATTACAAAAAAGGGGGTTGTACAAAAATTAAAGTTTAGGGGGAGTATGAAAATATAGTCTCGGCCATCAGATGTGATTAATGCAAATAATCCTGATCTTATATGGGAAATGATAGGAACTAACTTGTCTATGTCTGCACATGTATAGGATCTGAAGGACGTTACAACTACAAGTTAATGATGTGTAGGTAGGTTCAGCCTTCAAGTTGAGTAAACTACTATAAGGTGAATAATAATAAATCTACACGAAAAGCTGGATTCACACTGTGTTTTAGGTCTGCACAAGCTGAGTCCGGTCATACATAGGTTGAGAGATTAAAAGACAAAAAATTTTGTGCATATATATTCAAAAGACACCTAAGAGTGCAGGCTACCAATGCGGGGGCAACAAATTAAGTGAGCACCAAAAGACACGCAATGTTAGTGACGTGCAAATATATATTAATAGCTCAACAATCAGATGATTAACTTCTCTGCTTATGGAAACATAGACCTAAAGCTCTCATCATCTGATTGAAATAATGATCATCTTCTCTGCTTATGGAAACATAGACCTGAAGCTCTAATCATTATATCTCGATAAACCTTGAGGATTGGTAGGCTTATACCTAGCACAAGTGGGGTCCACAAAATTTTCATCAACATTACCAAAAACATGATAATCTCATCACCAAACGTATGTTGAAAGATGAGAGGCATGGACTTAAGAGGACAAACATACCGACAATCGTTCTTGGGTTGTAGCTATCCTCAAGAAAGTTGAAACGTGGCTAGGCTTTTCAAGTTAGTGTGATCCCATATTTGATCCCTTATATATCTCGAAGGTTGATGGTTGTTTTAAAAAAAAAGATTAAGATTAAAATTAAAAAAAATCCAAAAAAAAAAAAAATCTTTATTTGTGTATAGTTGTTTTTAAGTCTTCCATGTCACATTATTTGTGTCTCAAGCCGTTTGAGATACTTACCAAATTGCACACCACAGATGTATACGGTTTTGTCTGTATGTTGAATTTATCTAAAGAAAATTCGGAGTTGTGTTTGTGATTGTGGATAGGTTTCTTGGACTACTTGCTGCAATGATGGCCGATCATCAGTTGAGCAAGATACCATACCAAAGCACCTGTTTCTTCAAGTTTGCAGAAGACACCGAGTTAGGAATCCTCCTCCTACATCTTCATAACCACTCAAGCTAAAAAGAGTTGGAAAAGTTTTACCTGATTAACAAAAGATGATGCATGCAAAAAGGGAAAGATTGTTGGATATGAGTACTCAAAGACAAAAGTGACAAGAACACCTTCAGCAAAGAATATATGGAAAGCATCAGTCTAGGGGGAGTATTGTTGGGTACTGTATTTGAGACTGAAGCTTTCCAGATTGAAGATCAAAGTATATAGAAATTGACGGTTCTGACGATGGTACAAGAGATTGATAACATTAGACTAAGGGGGAGATTGTTGGGTCTAAAATTGATAGTCTAATGTTATCAAAAAAGTCAAAGTCAACAAGTCAATGTTCGGTCAACAAAAGTCAAAGTCGAACGGCTCGCAGTTAACACGTAAGGCGACTCGAGAAATCCAGATAATAGATCAACGAGTGAAGTTCAAGTTATGATCGAGAATGACGCTACAACTAAATAAATATATTTTGCTTAGACAAAATATATTTATTACTTTAGAATGTTTTCTTATTTAGTGAGTGTTTTAGTAAGTTTATTAACCCTAGGGACCTAAATGTAATTAGCCTAAGTGTGTTTGGGCTATAAATAGAATGATAGATTAGAATTTGAGGCAACACACATCCTAGTAATTTGGGGGCTCTCATTGTTATTCATCTTATGCAAATTATTAGTGGGTTTTATTGAATATTTAGTGTGTGTTCAACATAATTTTCATCTTGTTCTCCATCAAAATCAGATTCAAGCTCGAAATTTGATCCTACAGGAGAACACTGGTGAGCCGATTCCATTAGATAGTCTAGCTGAGGATTAGAATAAAAAGTTTGCGGTGGAAAAGAAGGCGTTTTCCTAACTATCCCAGGCCATTAATACTGATCTTTTACATTAGTTTGGGTCGTGCACCACTTCGAAGCAATTATGGGATATGTTAAGGAATCGTCACGATGGGAATGAGAAAACAAGGAAGCTTAGAATGGAGGAGTTGAGAAAAGAGTTTGAGAATTTTAGCTATATGGGAAATGAGACAATGAAGGAGTTGATTCCGAGGTATTGCCATTTGTTGACTGAACTTTCAAGCTATGAGATTAACATACCTATGTCTGAGTTGGTGGATAAGTTCGCTGATGCATTACCACCATACTGGAATCAACACATTGAGGTCCTTAAGAAGAAAGATGCATACCAATATTGGACCATCAATGAATTCATTCAGAAGCTTGAGAACAAAGAGATGGAGGAAAAGAGGAAAGCGAAAAGAGCACAAGTTCCTCATAATGCTGAATTATATCATGGTGGTACATCTTCATCTCTGACTAGTTCAAGTTCTAGTAATACTGTTGCTCCACACATAGCTTGTGTTTCAAGTATTGTTGAACTAACCAAAACCCCCATAAACTATCTTGCTCAAACATCATCTTATACACCACCATCCTACCCTACTACTTACATCCCACCATTTTCACCTATGCAACAAGCTGCATGCTATTCAGCTAATTTGAACAACCTCAACAACAATCCTACATTCCTCAAATGAACCAAACTCAAATGAACCCAAGTCAACAAAATCGAAGCCCAATTGTGTTGGAGACATCAAACTTGAACAATGTCACTGTTGAAGTTGCACTGCAACATGTAGCCTTGGTTTATGCTATGGTCGCTTCGTATAATGGGTTAGTAGCTAGTCAAATTGGTAACAACAACTTAACCAGTGAGGACTACGCTCAAATTGACTAGGAGGAGATGGAGCTCATTGACATCCAGTGGGCATTTGCTAGTGTCATGAGGCGAGCGACTGAGTTTATAGAGAAGACGGGCATAACTGATCTTTCTACATCTCCAAACACAACATATGCCTTTAACAAAGCCAAAGTCACATGTTTTAACTGTGGTGGGAAAGGTCACTTCAAAAGAGAATGCACACAGCCAGCACAACAGGGGAACAGGAATCCTTTTAACACTAATTACCAGAACCGTGAATCACAAAATCAGGTATCATATCAAAGCCAAAACAACTCAAATTTTCAACCACAAAATAATTACCAAAATAGACAAAATGCCTCACTAAACAACTCTGTTAGACAAACCACTACACAAAACCAGAACTAAAACGAAACAGCACATAATCCAACCAGAACAATCATTCCAATTTGTAGATGCACTTTGCGACTAGTGATTGGATACTAACACATGTTAAGTTTTTGTTGAATGGGCGAAGGTAGTTAAAAGTGGGCGAAGGTAGACATAAAGTGGGCGAAGGTAGATTGCTAATGGGCGAAGGTAGACTGGAAGCTGATCAGATACACATTCGTACCTTGGAAATGGGCGAATGTGGAAGAACTCCACATTCGTCCATATCAACTGGGCGAACGTGCAGAGTCTATATATAGATTTTGTGTTTTTGTGAATGTAATAGAGTTGTTAGTTGTGTGTGTGTTCAGGTCAGGTTCCAGGTTATTTTGTGAAAGTCTGTAATTGATCTAGATTAACGTGTGTGTGATTGTAATTGAATATTTGAGAAAGTTAATCTATGAAAAAGCTTTGAAAATGATATTGATTGTGTTTTGATTAGAGTTTTATCAGTTTGTTCAGAACTAGGGTTTCCGCACCTGGTTTTGTAACTTGTATGATCATATAATCCTATTTTAGTCAAATTCTTTCTTTTACAAAGTGGTATCAGAGCCATACGGATCATACAACAACAAATTTGATAAACTCAGAGCTGATTTGGACATATTTTTGATCAAAATACATCTGTTTTTGCATGAAAATGGTTTTTGAGTGTTTTTGATTGATTTGAAGTTGATTTTGTGGTTAAAATTCAAAATTCCAAGTATTAAAGTTGCTCCAAATCAATTCCGAATCATAACCTGATTAAGATCATTTAAATCCACAAACTTTTGAAAATCAGAGATCAAAATAACCGTTTTTCAAATCTGAAAATCTCTGAAAAATGGGCGAACCTGGAACCAGTGGGCGAAAGTGAGTTGTGTTTTGGTCGAATCTAGGTTAATTTGGGCGAACCTAGAAATTGTTGATTAAATTTTTCACTTTAGTGTCACATTTTTCACCTTCGGTTGATAAAACGGGCGAACCTAGATCCATACTGGGCGAACCTAGAATTTTTCTGGACGAACGTGAAAAGTGTTAGTGTATTTTTACATTCTGGTGAGTTTTTACTTTCAAGTGGTACTGTTTGGGCGAACTAGAATCAGAAAGGGACGAAAGTGATACTTTTTGGGCAAACCTAGGCTTAGTTTTTGGAAAATTCTCTAAGTGTTGGATTTTTCGAAGTTCGTGATCATGTGGAATTTTCCGACTACTCCGAGACCAGCAACGACACAACCACAACAGCAAGTGATGGACCCATGGACAGTGGCATCACAAAAGACGAGCACACAGTCTTCGCAACCGATTAACTACATGGCGATGACGAGCTCGATGCCTCAAAGTGTAGCACCTCCAGCACCACAACCTGACTACTGGGGAGTAGCAGCGGCGGTGGTAAACACTCAAACTACAAATGCTATTTCTACATTGATTAACGATTTGTCTTCAAGTAGCGGGAATAGGCCACCGAAGCTCATGGACATACAAGAATACAATCAGTGGCAGAATAAATTCAAGATTCACTTGGAAGGCATGGGAGTGGAGGGAGCAGAGGCATGGAGTATGATTGCTAAAGGTTACACAGCACCGATTTTGGAGAATACAGGTGAAATGATTCCGTTGGAAAGCTTAACTGAGGATGAGAAGAAGAAATATGTGGTGGAAAAGAAAGCCTTTTCCCAATTGACTCAGGCAATCACAAATGATCTGCTACATCAATTTGGGACTTGTACAACCTCTAAGCAATTGTGGGATGTGCTTAAGAGGAGGCATGATGGGAATGAGAAAACAAGAAGTTTGAGGATGGATGAATTGAGAAAGGAGTTTGAGAATTTTTCTTATATTGGAAACGAAACTTTAAAAGAATTAACTCCTAGATATAGTCATTTACTAACTGAATTGTCTAGTTATGGTATACAGATTCCTATGAAGAATTTGGTGGATAAGTTTGCAGATGCTCTACCACCTTACTGGGATCAGCATGTGGAAGTTCTCAGGGAGAAGGACGCATACCAATACTGGACTATTCAAGAGTTCATACAGAAGCTGGAAAACAAGGAAATGGAAGAGAAGAGGAAAGCTAGAAGAGCACAGGTTCCTCAGAATCCTAGCTTATACTTTGGAGGCACTTCAGTTCCTGTGAGTAACTCAAGTTCAGGAGGGATAGTTGCACCACATGTTGCTTGCATTTCCAATGTTATGGAATCACCAAAACCTACCATCAATTACATGGCACAAACTTCATCTTACTCACAACCATCATACACACAACCACCACCACAACAACAATACAACAATTCCTACATATCACCATTCTCCCCAATGCAACAAGCATCTTTCTATACTGCTAGCCAATCTCAACAACCAATGAACCAAGTTACTCAACCTAATCAACAACAAGTGGTTTTGGAGACTTCTAACTTGGGCAATGTGACAGTGGAAATTGCTCAACAACATATTGCACTTGTCTCAGCAATGGTTTCATCTTACAATGGACTTGTTGCTAGTCAAATTGGGAATAACAACTTAACCAATGAGGACTATGCACAGATCGACAAGGAAGAGATGGAACTCATTGATATCCAATGGGCTTTTGCAAGCATCATGATAAGAGCAACAGAGTTTATTGAAAAGACAGGTAGAACAGATTTGGGAACTTCTCCTAACACAACCTACGGGTTCAACAAGGAGAAAGTTACTTGTTTTAACTGTGGAGAAAGAGGTCACTTTAAACGTGAATGCACCCAGCCACCAAAACAAGGTAATAGAAACCCATTCAATGCAAGCTACCAGAATCGTCAACAACAAAACCAAAACCGAGTTTCTTACCAAAACAACAATTACGAAAACCGTCAAAATAACTCTAACAACAACCAAAACAGACAACCTAACACATCAAACCAGATCCAAAACCAATCTCCTAACAACACTAACCGAACAGTTATACCGATCACTACACCGAATGAGACACAACAGAACACGAGTCAGAATCAAGCACTGATGACTCAACAAGATGAAAGGTTTGATTGGTCAGGATTGCAAATAGGAGTGGAGGAAATCACTACTGGTGGCAATGTGGCTTGCGTTGCATGCAAGGTTGATATTGAAGAGTCGGTGACGGTGAATGAAAAGAAAGAAACTGAGTGTGAAAGTGATGAGTCTGAGGCTGAAATGGATGTGGAGATTGAACCTGTTGAGGTTAAGGTTGAAGAAACTAATTCTGGAGTGGTGATTGATACTGTTTCTGATGTTCCTGAGGAGTGTGAATCGGTTTATTCTGACTCAGATAGTGAATCGGATACGGAAGCAAGTGTTACATCACTAGATGATGACATAGATCAGTTGCTAGCAGAAGCGGATTTTCTGATGACAAGGAAGTTGTGTATTGCTGATGATGCTTTCACCAAGGTTGACTATTCCAAATTCTTTACTGGAAAGGAAGCTCATTTCGCGTTGATGGCCATGACTGATCCGCCAAAACCTGTAAGTTCTGAGTCTAGCATTGATATTAAAAGTGATAAATATTGTGGCACATGTGATAGATTGACTGAGGAGAATAAACAACTCCGAATTCAACGTGATAGTGCTATCATAAACAGTCAATCTACTCGCAAAGAGTTGAATGCTTTCAACAAGGTATTAGATGGCTACAAAAAGGACATTTCCGACTTGAAAAACACTTTATCATTGAAACAATTGGCAATTAACAACTATATCAATGAAATTGAAAATACCAAGTTGGAAATGGCAGCCATAAAATGCTTTGCTGAGAAAGTAAACAAAAAGTTGGAAAGTTATAAGCACATTGCTTATGTAGTAGACCACATCATAGATGATAACACCACTAATTACAAGTCTGTGCCATCTCCGGTTCTTTTTGAAAATCATAACTATCACCAAGTTATACCGGAGAGCTCGGTAAAATCAGACTCATCATCGGAAATGGAATCTAATACCTAGAGTATTGGTGATCCTCATTCCGATGTGAGACCGATTTTAGGCTTGAATGATGAGGGTGTTTATGCTGAAAGTGTGGATTCAGACTCAGAGAGTGATGATACTGGTAATGACCAAACTGTTAATGTATGTGAAATTCCAAAAGAAAATCACATCATTACTACTGAACCAGTGTCACCATCTCAACATGTGCATCCGATGGCAAATGCTCATCGTGAGAAAAAGTCTGAAAAGAATGAGATTAGAAAGGACCTTGAGAATGAACCATGTGACAAACCTGTCAAGGTGTTTTATCGGATGGAAGGATCCGATAAAATCATCTCTGATGAGGAATTTCCAATCAAAAATGCTAACTATGCTAAAATAGAAAAG
The DNA here is from genome assembly GCA_028751855.1 of Ambrosia trifida. Classification (NCBI taxonomy): domain Eukaryota; kingdom Viridiplantae; phylum Streptophyta; class Magnoliopsida; order Asterales; family Asteraceae; genus Ambrosia; species Ambrosia trifida. The sequence continues at coordinate 71,093,125 of CM054127.1, read as the reverse complement.
ATTTGGCAAGAAAGCACTATTTGGTTTCCAAAACATGAGAGAACTAATGAGATTCCACCAGAAATTTTAAAGAAATTGTTTATGGATGTTCCTCAAGAACCAAAGGTCCATGTCACAGAGTTCATTTGACCAAATGACAAAGCTAATGGTTTTCATGAGCCTACCTACTCAAAAGGACCACTTCCTGAGAGTTTGAGGAATCAACAGTATAATGATCAATATCCTGTTAGATCATTTGCTCAACCAAATGCTCAATATGTTTTTGAAGAATATCGAAAATGTTTTAAATGTGGGGAACGTGGGCATTTACTTGCTCAGTGTCCATATGTAAGGCATAAAAGACATGAGGTTGAAGTGAGAAATTCCATGAGAAAACCGATTGATCATTATGTTCCACCACACAGACGAGTTGTTCCTCAACAACAACAGTTTTATAATCAAAACAATTTTCATCAAATGAGGAACAATCGTCCAATTCAATATGATCAAAGAAATCGGATTGCTATGGAACAATCATGGAGGAAGCCTGTGGTGAACGCAACAATTGATAGGCAAAAGGTTCCACAAAAACCGATTGTCAAATCAAATGTTGGACCTAAGTCTGTTAACTCAGATAAGGTAGCCAAGAAAGTTACTTTTGTTAACAATGTTCAGAAACCAATTGATAAACCAAAATCTCAAATTCGCATTCTTAAAAGGTCTGAACAATCTTGGTCACCCAGTGGTACTCCAGGAGCTTCTACTTCTAAAGTCAATGAGAAAAAGGAAAATGTTTTGAACAATCAGAAAAAGATTGATCCAAAACAAAAAGTTGTTGAAAATGTGAATGAAAATGTTTCTTTGAAAGCTGATGTTCAAAGGCCCAAGACTCAGGCTTGGGTCCCCCGAAAGAACTAAATGATTTACTTTTTGTGTGCAGGGAGCTTCAGTTGGCCCTATTAGCAGTCTATGGATTGTTGATAGTGGAGCTTCAGGCCATATGACAGGGGATCTCACATTGCTGTTCGACGTGAAAAACATCAATGGAGGGTATGTCGCATTCGCTGGTAATAAAGGTGGATATATCACAATGGAGGGGAGCGTGAGTAATGGGATAGTTAGCTTTGAGCGGATATCTTATGTGAAGCAGATAGATTATAATCTGCTGAGTGTCAGTCAAATATGTGATAAACAATTTTCTGTGCATTTTGATGACAAATCCTGCTATATTCTCAAACCGGGCTTCAAAATTCCAAAGGAGTGGATAATGTTGATGGCACCTCGCGTCAACAATCTCTACATTCTTGATATGTCCAAGGCGATGACATCACAGGGACAAATAACATGTTTTCTATCCAAAGAGACTGAGAAAGTATCGATAATGTGGCACCGAAGAATGGGGCATATTCATCTGAGAAAAATGAATCAACTGGTGAAAAATGGGCTTGTCGATGGAGTAAACGTGAAACATTTCCATCTGAATGACAAGTGTGTAAGCTGTAAGAAGGGGAAGCAACACAAACAGGCCCACAAAGTGAAGAAAGTCAACTCTGTTGAGATGCCACTTGAACGATTGCACATGGACCTATTCAGACCGGTCAAGTGCAAAAGTCATCTTGGAGAGCTTTATTGTTTAGTTGTCACTGATGACTATTCACGATTTTCATGGGTGATGTGTTTGCAAAATAAAAGTGACACCTTTAACAACTTGAAAGTTCTGTTCACTCGATTGGAGAATCTCTACAATGTGAAGATTAAGAGAATTCGGAGTGATAATGGGACGGAGTTCAAAAATGCTAAGATGGTTGAACTTTGTGAAAGCAAAGGGATACATCATGAATATTCGGCTCCGTACACCCCACAGCAGAACGGTGTTGCTGAACGAAAGAATAGGACTCTAATTGAAGCGGCTAGAACAATGCTCGCTGATTCAAATCTTCCGGTAATGTTATGGATTGAGGCGATTTATGCAGCAAATTATACACTAAATCGGGTTCTAACAGTGAAGAAGTTTGGAAAAACATCTTATGAACTGTTACACCGACGAAAGCCCAACTTAGAGTATCTAGAACCTTTTGGGGCGCCATGCACGATGTTGAATCCAGGTAAGAAGTTTAGTCCTAAAGCTGAGGAGGGATATTTTGTTGGATATGCAACCCCGCTCAAACGGGTATTCAACAAGCGAACTCGTCAAGTGGAGGATTGGGCTAACGTGGAAGTTCAACGATATACTCAAAATTTGCAAGGCACGGGTCCTGATTGGATGTTTGATTACAAAGACTTCTTTGAATCATTCAACCTAGATAGCTTGGTTGAAGAAGCTGTTATCAGATTACTTTACGAGTGTGAAAACGCGTCGACTTCATCGTTGGTGCGTCCAATCACCGTGAACCCATTACCAGCTTCTGATGATACCAATGCTCCTATACAAGAGGAAGATGTGTTTCAAGAGGCTTCAAATTCATTAGACTCTTCAGAATCTGAAGTTGAACAATTTGAAGAAGTCATTCTTGAACATGCAGAAGAACCAGAGGCAATGCTAGTGAACCTAACTCCAACTCCAGATGTTGATTCATCATCAAACACGGGTCATGATCTGGATGCTGTAGAAAACTTAACTGCTCAGACGGGAGTTATTGTACCTGTTTATCCGGAATCTCGGATTCATCGTATTCACCCGCTGGAGCAAGTTATCGATGATCCTGGAAGTGGTGTTATGACCAGAGGGCAGCTGAAAAGCGTTAACTCACCAGAGAGTTTTGGTGCTTTAGCATTATATGCCAAAATTCAAAAATCTGGTAGTCAAAATGATTGGTCGTTTGCATGTTATGTGTCGCAGGAGGAGTTATTGCAATTCCAGAAATTGGGAGTTTGGACGCTCACGGATTTGCCGCCGGGAAGGAAGAAAATAGGCACTAAATGGGTGTTTAAGTGCAAAAAGGATGATTGTGGGGTTATTGTTCGTAACAAAGCCAGATTGGTCGTGCAGGGTTTCCATCAAATCGAAGGGATTGATTACAACGAAATTTGTGCACCAGTAGCACGGATTGAAGCTATTCGGATGTTCCTTGCGTTTGCTTCATACAAGAAATTCAAAGTTTATCAAATGGACGTCAAGAGCGCATTTTTGTACGGGAAAGTCAAGGAAGAGGTATATGTCGGGTAGCCACCAGGCTTTGAGGACCCAATCCACCGGGATAAGGTCTACGTGCTGAACAAAGCTTTATATGGTTTGCACCAGGCTCCAAGACAGTGGTACGAGGAGCTAAGTACATATCTCATCTCCAAAGGATTCAAACGCGGCCTCGTTGATTGCACCCTCTTCACGAAGAAGACGGGAGATGATTTGCTTCTAGTACAGATTTACGTTGATGATATTATATTTGGTTCAACTAACGAACTTTTATGCAGGGAATTCGAAACTGTCATGCAAGAAAAGTTCGAAATGAGCGCAATGGGGGAGATGCAGTTTTTCCTCGGCTTGCAGGTGGACCAAAGACCCGACGGGATCTTCATTCACCAGACGAAATACGTATCCGGCATCTTGAGCCGATTCCAGATGGAGGACTCTAAGCCGATGTTTACCCCGATTCAACCCAATCACGGGATTGGAGTGGACGCTAAGGGGGAGCTGACAGACCCATTTACATACAGAGCAATCATCGGATCTCTGATGTATTTAACGGCGTCTCGACCAGATATTATGTATGCAACGTGTCTCTGTGCTCGTTATCAATCGAAGCCGAAACAAAGTCATCTGACCTAATTCCTATGAAAAACTGATGAAAATTGAAATTTAGGAACAATTGGTCATGGACGAGTGTTGATCGGCCATATTAGAATAGATCCTAATCAAAATCAAGGGTTAAAAACAATTTTGGCAAAATTTTAAATTTTTGGGGTTGAACAGGTTTACCTTCGGGTCTATTAAAACGGGCGAAGGTGAATTTTGTGGACGAATGTAGATTAAAACCGGGCGAATGTGTTTTTAATTCAAACCTTTTCACTTTCGTCCAGAATATCTCATATTCGACCAGAAGATTTCACATTCGTCCAGATCAAAAGGGACGAATGTGGAACTTTAAAATCTTAAAATTTTTAATTTTTTTGTCGTTTTTGTATTTTGACGTTTGTTTCTGTTTTTGATGTGCAGATGGCTGATCAGACTGAGAATGTTGAAACTCCAGTGGAGAATATAGTTTCAGAATCTGTTCCAGAGAACGTTCAGGAAGGGGAATCGTCAAGTACAAGCAGTTGGTTGTTTGAGAAAACGCATAACTGTTGTGCTTATCTGGGCGATGTAGAAAAGAATGTCGAGTTTACTAGAATCATTGAATTCTTGAGGAGGAGCAGAGTTGTCTATGCTTTAGCTACTCCGACTATCATTTACAAAGATATTATTGAAGACTTCTACAAGAATGCGAAGTATGACTTCTGGGACAATCAGACGATCATTAGAAGCAAGATACAAAACTTGGAGATGTATATTACAGAGTCTGATATTAGAGAAGCACTCCAGATAAAGTTTGAAGTGAGTGAAGATCCCAGAGAATTATCATGGACTGAACAGAAGGCTTGTTTCTTAAGAATGAAGTACAAAGGCCCGATCACTGATGGATCTATGTATAAAGGGAAGCTGAGTGTGCAGTTCAAGTACTTTGCACATGTCATTATCCATGTATTTGGATGTGTGAGTGGAGGTTATGATGTTATGAGGAAGAGTTTGAGTTCGATGATGGTTGCGTTGACTCTCAACAAACCATTCAACGTACCTGGGATGATACTGGATCATATGCTTGAGATGTTAAATGGTGTGAAGAAGAAGCAATTCATGTTATATCCGAGATTTCTCATGATGATTTTTGACCACAAGTATCCAGAATTGAAGAAGGATCCGACTATGATCCTAGGTCAAGATCACATGAACATTCGTACTTTGGTGAGAATGAAAGGATACAAAGGTGTGCCAGACAATGAAAAGCCACCTCACAGGAGACTCTTTGGAGCTTTGGCTAGTCAGGATTACACTGATCCTGGCAAGAACAGAGCAAGACATGATGACAGTGATTCTGATAATGATGATCCCTTGGTGTATGTTGATGCAAGCACTAAGAGGAAGAGACAGGTAGTCAATCCCGGAGCCAAAGGGAAGGGTAAGGGAAAGACTGATCAAGGAAGTTCTAAGCAACAAGTGGTGAGGAAGAAATCAACTGCAAAGAAAGGTACTGGTTTGATTGATGAAGAATCAGTGGATTCAGAGGAAACTGAGGTAGAAGAACGATGGGATTCTGATACTGAGAATGTTAGGACCACCAAACGTAAGGCCACTATGGTTGGTGAGTCTGAATCTTTAAACAAATCGATTGAGGAAGCTGAGAAAAGAAAGAAATCATTGAATGATGAAGATGAAGGTTTAGGTGTTGACTTAGAAGAGTTGAATATTGGAGACTGTGGTTGTAAACTTGCCCAAAGCCAAGCACAAGACCATGTCTAAGAAGACAAGCACTAAACAGTTGAGAGAGAAAGAGTTAGCACAACTGTTGAAAGGAAAAAGAGTGCCTGATGCTGGTACATCATCAAAGCTATCTTCACCTGTCACCAAGAAGCAAAAGAAATCCAAAGAGGCAGAAACAATATCAGCTGATCAACTTAATGTTGCACTGGACAATGTACTTGACATGTTCAGAAAGCCTCAGAAAGAAAAGGAAGTTGAGCCATCCAGATCCAAATCCAAGAAAGTCACTGTGGATGATGATGTGATGAAGCAGGTGAACAGGAAAATGGATGATATGATGAAGATGATTGTGGCTCAACAAGCTGAAATAGATAAGTTTAAGCAGAATGAAGAGAAAATGCTTCAGATTGTGGTTGCTTCTAAATCAAATCAGGATGAGATTAATGAGAAGGTTAAGAAGCTTGAAACAAAGAATGAAAAGCTTGAGGGAAAGTGTGCAAGAAACAAGAGCAGGATTAAGTTGATTAAAGCAGACAACAAAGAACTAAGGGCTGAGAATAAACGCCTTAGTGATTTGATAGATGATTTATATAATACTGCACCCAAGTTGAAGGAGGGTGAAGAAGATAAAGAAGAAGAAGAAGAGAAAGTTGACTATAAAGATTCTGAATCGGATGAAGAAAAAGATGATGATGAGGATGATGAAGAGTCAGATAAAAATGATGATGAGGATGATAATGATGATGATGATGATGCTGAAGGGTCTGGGAGACAGAAAGAAGATTATAGTGAGAGTGATGATGATGATGATGGAGGTGATGATACTTCAAAGTTTACATTTGAAGAAAGAACATCCAAAAAGAAGAGTACTGGAGAATCAAGTTCAAAGAAGAAGAAAGGTGAGAACGTTGATTCAGATGAAAGTATCTTCTGGAATGAGAAGGTGAGGTCTTTATCAGATGATGCTAAACAAGTGTATAAAGACATGTTGGAAAGAAGAGAATGGACCATTGAGTTCACAGGATGTTTCGCTGAGATATTCCAAATTGATGATTTGAGATATGAATTGGAATACGAAGAACCTGATCTTGAAGAAGGAGAAGTACCTGCTTCTGTGGCAAAGGAAATTTTGGATGGACTTGCACAGAGAGTAGGGAAAACATTTGAGGAGTTTATGGTAGATGAGTCGATTCCAGACATTTCTGAAAAAGATGTTGGAAGTCACTCAGATGATAAAAATACTCCTGAGATTGATGAAGTGGAGGTTGAAGACATAACTCATGAAGAGTTTCCTCAGTACTTCAGAGAAACAGATGAAGATGAAATATTTCCTGATTTCACTGAGACACCGAACAATTCAGCAAAGCAGAAAGCACAGCAAAGGAGTGCAGAGTTTGTGGAGAAGGTGTTTGTCACACCCTCAAAATCCACTTGCGGGGTTTTACCGCGAGGCGCATGACAAACCAGGATCCAAACCAACGATCACAATAAACAAGTTTAAATGAATATAAATGCAATTTCAAACATAGTTTAAAAATCCCGTTTACAGCGGAAGCTTATTCAAAACAGTATCTCAACAATGAAATAATAGTTCAACGTTCAAAAGACCATGCAACCCTAGTTAAACGCCGTGCAGACGCGTGCGCCCTAGTCCAGTCATGCTACCTTAGCGACCTGAGAAAACATGTAAAAGTTTACGTCAGCACAAAAATGCTGGTGAGTTTACAGGTTTTGTATCCAAGTACTAAGACCACCTGTCCATACTATAATAAATCGAAAACCAGTATACGCTAGCTAGGCGTACGTTTTGTTACTACCACGATTGGAAAACCATTACTAACTCGAATACCAGATGTTGTGCCCGAAAAGTACCAATTGTTCCTGTTGTTCCTGTTTGAGACAATATGCACTCGCCCGGCCCTCCAAGCCGACGAGCGGGGTTGGTCACTCCCAATAGCGCTATTCACATTTCCCCGTTGTGCAAACCCGCACATTCATGGTTCCCCCCCGGGACTTTCCAAAGATCGTGTAGTACACAATAGAAACCCATAGTATGACAGTAGTTACCAAATAATCGTTTTAACACATGTTTTCTCCCCCAAAAGTATAAAATCAGTTTAAAAGAGGGGCCGTAAACTCACCTTAAGTTGCGTTACTCCTTAACCCGAGTAAACTCAGCTGCTATGCTAGTCCCGTAAAGCGGCGACCTAACATATGACAGTTACAAGTACTTAGACTAATAACCCGTAGGTTAATTAGTCCCTAGATGTCCAGACCATATCCAAGTTCGTTTGAAAACACCGTGACTGTTTAACTGACCCGAAGTACAAGACTCGACATCCCATTGGTGACCCGAGACTCCCCGTGTTATGTTTACGCTCCAAAACATACAATAACGCAATTACACTTAACATACGTTAGCACACAACAAGTTATAGCACATAGTTCACGTATCACCGAATTACATCCAAACATATGTTACTAAGTTATTATATATGTTACGAGGTTCCTAGCATGTTACTACATGTCAAATCGGGTCTCGGAATGCTAATTTACACTTACAGCAGCAGTACATGCGATTAGGAAAAGTCAACTAGCATTTAGGTTGGTCAACTAGCAATTAGGAACCCTACTCGCCTCTATTATAGGCGATTAGGAGCTAATCACCTGAACTTACTAGCAATTAGGGCTAATCACATGAACTTACTAGCAATTAGGGCTAATCACATGAACTTACTAGCAATTAGGGCTAATCACCCCTACTGTCACACGAGTAGGCCTCTACTCGCCTGAGTTATAGGCGATTAGCACCCTACTCGCCTATAACATAGGCGATTAGGAATGCTACTCGCCTGTAACCTTGCTGTTCCGGTTTTTCGCGCGTTTAACGCTCCAAATCAGATCCAGAACGTGTGTAACCACCCAATATCATCCCAAACACTATCCTAAACATGTTTAACCCAAAATCCTTCGTTTAACCTCGTATAATCAGTCCTGCATGCAACCAAGTAATCCAAACACCATTCACATAGCATGCAACATCATACTAACACGCGTAATCATAACCCTAATATCCAATTACTGAGATTTTTATCATCATACTATCAATATCAATTCTGATCTAACATAATAACATATCAAATCATCATCATGAATCATAAAAATCCTAGCTTTCTAATCATACACACCCATAACGCATGTATATTAGTTATAATCCGATTAACAACCCTTATTGACGATTTTCAGAAAGCTTTTTCGTTTAAGAACAGGTCTGGACCATTAGGGATTGATTAAAAACGTTTATAAAGAGTTATGGATGAAAATCAAACCTTAGGATTATGAAAGTATGATGATTCAAGCTTGAAACCTTGTGTTTTGATCAAAAATCGCCTTCCAGAGGTTGTTTATGTGTTGGGGCGGGTTATGGGACGACTAGGGTTTGTATAATGAAGTTTAGGAGGTTAAGTATGGTATTTATAGTCGTTTTTAGTCGTCCAGCCCGTAACTAGCGATTGTGCAGCTCTTATACGCGATTAGGGCTGCTAATCGCATGAAGGTTCACACAATTAGGCCTAATCGCCTAAACCTTCACACGAGTAGGCCCCTAATCGCCCTTAAGGTCTCCTACTCGCCTCCCCTATAGGTGATTAGGCTTCCTAATCGCCTATAGTGGTTGGTTTTGTGCGTTTTGCGCGTTAAACCCCGTTTTAACATATGTTAACACATATTCACGTACCGACAAGTCACATAATGATTGTAAACACATAATACAAGTAAATACACATATTTACACTCGTTCACCAATTCCCGGGACTCGAGACTCGTACGTTCCGTATGCCCTGACGATCCTACAAATCGTCACCGTTTGTACACTTGGTTAAGGACTGACATCTAACGAACCTTTAGACCAACATCCAATGATCTTCTAGACTAACCAATAGTTCCCGAACCATAACCCGACTTAACTAACCCAGTTAAGTACAACATACGCGTGACTCGCTAAGGTAGACTTTTATCTAGATAACATTGTTAACCAGAATTTGCCGGGTGTCACATCATCCCCTCGTTAAAAGAATTTTCGTCCCGAAAATTGCACAAGTACCAAAAGAACAAAAGAACTAACGAAGGAAACAAACAAAAGATAGAAACCAAAAGAGAGATTTACCCGAGTTGTCACAGTGTTTGGTGCTGATAAGCAAGAATCTTCAAATCAATCTGATGAATTGAAGAGTTATTTGAAGAAGTTGAGAGAAATGGATGAGAACCGACCAAAGCCTGAAGCTCAAGGAAACTTTTATAGATTTCACAACGCCAAGTTTAAAGGCAGAGCTCTCGGGTGGACATATTTGGGCAGGCTGAAGTGCATAGCTGCTAAATGGGAAACAGGAATCTTGTATTTTAACAGATTCATTGACTTGCTAACTCTACCGTACTGGGCGGTCAGAGATCTATGCAGATTTCCTATGTCTGGTGCTTCAGTTAGTGGTACTCATGTCGGTTGGTGTGCAGACAAGTTGGTTTGGGAGAGTAGAACAAGATGGAATAGATTCAAGCCTCAATATCCCCGAAGGAAAGTTCATAGGGATATTGATCCTCAAACCAATATGAAGCGGGTTACTTTGATATACAAAGCCCCTGAAGTGATGAGAAAAATACCTTTGATGCCCATGCCACAACATTTCAGTGCTGATTTTATCTTCTGGTATTATGATTGGAGAAAGGCTGAAGCGGTGATTGTGCTGAGAGACGGGAAGGACAAATACAAGAATGTTCATGTATTTGATCCTATGTGGTTGATTAATTGCACTTTTGAAGACATCATCATGCTTTTCTATAATCCGATTTACTTTGAACCGAAAGACGCTGCTCAAGCAAGGAAATATACTCAAGTGGTTGGAGTTTGTTTTGCTTATGACATTAATGCGGGAAGTAATTTGGAGAATAAACTTGGCAAGACGGTGAAGATGGCAAATGTGTCGAAACCAGTGAAGAGAACATTTGAGCCTGCAATGACTACTGAGCAGAAGAAACAGCTCAGAATTAAGTTGATGAACAAAGCAATGGACGAAAAGAGAAGACAATCCAATCAATAGTCGAGGGAGAGTTTGTAGATGCACTTTGCGACTAGTGATTGGATACTAACACATGTTAAGTTTTTGTTGAATGGGCGAAGGTAGTTAAAAGTGGGCGAAGGTAGACATAAAGTGGGCGAAGGTAGATTGCTAATGGGCGAAGGTAGACTGGAAGCTGATCAGATACACATTCGTACCTTGGAAGTGGGCGAATGTGGAAGAACTCCACATTCGTCCATATCAACTGGGCGAACGTGCAGAGTCTATATATAGATTTTGTGTTTTTGTGAATGTAATAGAGTTGTTAGTTGTGTGTGTGTTCAGGTCAGGTTCCAGGTTATTTTGTGAAAGTCTGTAAATATTAAACATTTCCATTTGGTGAAGTATGAACTTGTCGAAGGCGTAAATATTAAACATTTCCATTTGGACGACAAGTGTGTGAGTTGCAAGAAAGGAAAGCAGCATAAGCATTCCCACAAACCAAAGAAAGTTAATTCAGTTGAATTACCACTTGAGCGTTTGCACATGGACCTATTCGGACCGGTCAAGCGTAAAAGTCATGCTGGTGAATTGTACTGTCTTGTGGTTACCAATGACTATTCCAGATTTCATGGGTTATGTGCTTGCATCATAAGAGCGACACGTTTAGCAATCTGAAAGTTCTGTTCACTCGATTGGAAAATGTCTATGGTCTAAAGATCAAGAGAATTAGGAGTGATAATGGGATGGAGTTCAAGAACGCACAGATGGATGCTCATTGTGAAGACAAAGGAATTCATCATGAATATAGTGCTCCGTACACCCCTCAACAGAACGGTGTCGCAGAACGTAAAAACTGGACTCTAATTGAGAGGACTTTGGTACCCTAATGATGATAATTTTGACCTAATTGCTTTTAGTGATGCAGATTGGGGAGGCTGTGACAAAGACAACAAATCCACTATGGCTGGATGTTAGCTTATGGGGAGCAGGCTCGTGACTTGGCAATGCAAGAAACAAATTGTAGTCGCCTTATCAACATGTGAAGCAGAATATGTCTCAGCTTCAAGCTGCTGCTCACAAGTTCTCTGGATATAACAACAGATGGTGGACTACGGTTTGCAATTTCTTAAAACCCCTATTTACTGTGATAATGAGGCCGCCATTGCATTAACAAAAGATTTAGTCAATCACTCGAAAGCTAAGCATATCCAGATTAAATATCATTTTATCCGTGATTGTTATGCAAAAGAATTGATCGATATGGTCAAAATCCACACTGACTATCAACGTGCAGATCTTTTTACCTAAGATTTTGATAAATCGAGATTTGAATATTTTTTAAAAGCTAATTGTATAAAAGAAAAACAAGACTGATCATCACCTTGGTTTATCGCTTTTTAGTTTTAGTTTTTACTGTTTTTCAGAAAAATTCAAACACCCAAAAATATGTTTTTCATTTTAGGGGGAGTTTATTTTCAGAAAAACCCAAAACATTAAAAAATTCAAAAACCCATAAAAACTAGAAAAACCCAAAATGATTTCCCGGAGAAAAAGAGGAAATGATAGTACATCAGTGGGGATCTGACACATGCTAAAGAAGTGTAATGCAATATAAGGCGTGTGTTTGAGTCTGTGTGATGTGCTGATAGGCTACGTAGACCTATTATTGCGTTCCTGATACATAAATATCAAACGAATTGTTGTGTGGATGAACTCATCATGGGCATATGGTCTTAGTACCGTAATTTCATTTGATAGGGTATTTGTACAAAATTCGGAGGTTTCAGGTCGTTATGTTATTAGTTATCTGGGGATAACGTCTCTGATCTTCTGCTGTAAGTCATTACGGACCTAGATCAGACAGGGTATCTTTATAAAAGAGCTGTAAAGCCAAATCCTAAAGTTACCGAATTGAGGAACTTTCAATGTATGACGATAATCAAAGATTATCTAATGCATCGTATCCAATCATGGATGCAAATCATGATTGATATTAGCCCTCAACCTGGTAGAGTGCACAAGTTACTTTGTAGCATTGAGTTGCTGACCTGTAAACCTCTGTGCCTCATACCTTGTAAATTACAGATGACGAAAGCATAATCACGTGTTACAATGAGTCTTTGTGCATTTACTTCTTGATACGGGAGTATGTCGTGTGTGTGGGAACCACAGGCAATTGAGTTTATACTATAAATATTCATATTAGTCTAAAGCACTGCACAACAGTCTACATGTGAGCTTATGTGGACAACAATATCAGCAATTGCCATATCACACATTGTCTTTAATGATAATATAAATCTAAAGATCAACGGTGTGATCAGATTTCTCAATAACTGATATGATCCTCTTCCCGGAAATCAGAAAACATTTATTGCTTTATCTTTACATTTCTGCATTTTATATTTTTCGTCAAAAATACAAAACTCAAAAAGATTTTAGGGGTGTTTTAACAAAAACTTTTAGAAAATCCAAAAGATTTTACATTTCTATATTCTTTTTGATAACCGATGGTGGTTAATGGTGATTTTCTGAAACTTGTTGGACCATTTGAGTTTTGTCATCTTTAAATGAGAAAAATTGAATGTCGAGTGCTTAAAAGTTGAGAAAAATATTGAACGGGACTCGATTTTGAGATTTGGTAAAAAGTTCAAAAATTCCAATTTTCATTCGCCCCTTCGATAGGTCGAATGTGGAATTTTGTTGTTACATTCGAACTTTCCAAACGGTCGAATGTGAGTGTTCTTATGTCTGATTGTACATTCGAACCATTTTTCTTCTTTCGAACCTTTAAATAGGGTCGAAAGTGGAAAAATTTTCACATTCGCCCAACTAAAAGGGTCGAATGTTGAGCCTATATATACCTATCTGCACATTCGACTCACCATTTCAATTTTGTTTTTCAAATTCTGTGATTACCAACACTTGTTGCTCGATTGTTTAAAATTGTATCATTGTGATCCTCGTCTTCTACTTATCATTTTAAGCTATCATTTGCAGGTATTCATCATGTTTTCATTACAGAATCATTGATTCTGTGTTCGAACCCTTGACTGAATCAAAACAATGATTCTGGAATGTAATAGGGACAATTGATGATATGGATTCAATGTTTAAGTGTTTTAGGGGGAGAGGATATCAAAATCCAGGGTTAACATACAACAGATTAATGAATTGATTGTTTAAAACCTTCAAACCGTAGATTTTAGGGAAAAACACTTAAAAATTGATTAATAATAACAATTGATTATTGGAAAAGGTTGATCGGTCATACTAGAAGCTTTACAAATCAAAATGCCATGTTAAATCACACAAAATCAAAATCTGTAAATTTTGAAGATGAACAGCCATATTCGACCATTTCAAAAGGTCGAATGTGACTTTTTGGTCCAATGTAGCATGTTCAAACGGTCGAAAGTGGATAAAATGGTCGAATGTATATTTTTAAAATTGATTTTTCACATTCGTACCTTATTTCCACATTCGAACCTCTTAATTCTCACATTCGAACCCACGACTGGTTGAATGTGGAATTCCAAAATCAAAAATTTCAAATTTTGATTATTTTTTCTGTTTTTAATGTGTTTTCTTGTTTTGTTTTGCAGATTAATCATGTCTGAACCACAAAGTTCTAATATTCCCGTAGGTTCATCAGACAAGTCAGCCGGAAAGAAACCTGAAGAAGATTTACCGTTTGAAGAAGCACATAACTGCTGTGCTTATCTAGGCGATTTGAAGAAACATACCGAATTCACCGGTATTGTTGATTTTCTGAAGAGAAGTCGAGTTGTTGATGCTATTGCTACTCCTGCTATAATTTACAGAGATCATCAAAAGGAGTTCTGGACAAATGCAAGAATGGACTTTTGGGACAATGTGTCTGCTATTGTTAGTAAGATTCAGGGAGAGCTAGTGATTATATCTGAAGATGATATTAGACAAGCATTGAAGCTGACTAATAAGAAGACTGATCCGAGAGTTCTATCTTGGATTGAACAGAGGAAGTGTTTCTTGAGAATGAAGTACAATGGACCAATTACTGATGGTTCGTTACATAAAGGTAAACTGTGCCCACAGTTCAAATACCTTGCTCATGTCATGTTACATGTTTTCGGATCTGTGAGTGGAGGATATGATGTGATAAGAAAGAGTATTAGCTCTTTAATGGTTCCCCTGATTCTGAACAAACCATTCAACGTATCTGGAATGATACTTGAACACATGCTTGAACCTTTGAGAGACTTGAAGAGTAAAAAGTTCTTGTTATATATCCAAGATTCCTGCAAATTAACTTCGATCAAAAGTACAAGAATTTGAAGAAAGATCCTACTCAGATTGTAGTGCAGGATCATATTGTAACACCCCAACCGAAGGCGGAAACATCGGGATGTCACGTATTGATAATTGTTCAGTAGCTCATGGTAAATAATAAGTTTCAATAAATGATTTAAATAAATTACATACAAATGTTCTAAGAATTTGTACATTCAAAATGAAAAATACTAGCTACGCATCTTCAAGCATTAACTCTAATCTTCGAGCATGTTATAACCTGGAACATGTTAAGTTTGAAAATATTTTGGGTCAACAAAAGTTGGTGAGAATTACATAGGTTTTGATAATTGAATAAAACTTGTACAATTCAAGTGTCATGGCAAGTCTAGTCCATATGTGAAAACATACTAGAAGTAAATCGAGTGCATAATCAACCCTTGTGACTGTTATATTGTGGTACATCCCATACACTCATGGTTCACTCGATTATGTTATGCGATAACAATCACCTACGCTACCTTTGTAGGAGGTACGTATCCGGGTGGGATTGTCAGTCCAATAGATCTATCATTGTATACCGTCGGCTGATCAATGTTAATGATTATGCTAGAATTGTGCTTACCCTAGTCATGTTCAATACATAATGCAACATAGAAAAACATATAGACACTTTATGATTGAATTGCATATAGAATGATGTAACATGTTTCACCCCAAAAATGGTGATAAATAGAAAAGGGGCTATGTAAAACTCATTTGAAATTCACTGTGTAGGTACTAGCAAAACAATAGTCTGAACTTGAATTAATTTAACATCTTGTATCCTATTACAAATAACGATGCCTTAATTCCTAATGCAAATAAACTTGTTTCGTTTCTTAGTTGTAAAGATAGTTTATTCAACTACCTAGACTCGTATTGAAAACAATACTCGTCTTAAAGTATTTTTAGCTTGACGAACCGATAGGACTTGGTTTTGATTTCTTGAAAGTATGCGCGTATGTATGGTTATATATATAATGTATACTTTAATATATATATTTGGATTCGCAATTTGTAATTAATTAGAAGAAACACATTTAAGATAGTGAAATAACCCATGTGTAGCTTGTCTCACGTTTTAAATTTCGTTTTGAAGATCAAATAATATTTGTACTATTGTGTTTATATATATAAATATATATTCGTATTCATATACTTCTATTATGACAAAACAAGGTTTGGATAGAATCAATATGTAAAACGTAGCTTTATTACAAAACATGATAGATTTGAACGCCCGATATGTCTCTATATTTTATAAAAATTTGGGCAGAGTTTCCTCTGTTTTTGTAGGAAACCAGACAACTCAAATTGTCTATATTTTTCCCAAAACATCAATTGTCCAAAACCGCAAAACGCAATAAAATTTAATCAAGTCTTTTATGTGACAAAAGTTCAAGTTATTAAAACTATGACACGCGATGAAACTATACTTTTTGATAAATAACATATATAATCCAACATTTCATTGTCGTCATAATAATAAGCGTAATTATATATATATATATATATGTGGTTTGACACTTGATAGTCGATGTTTCAAAAACTAAGATAGTAAAGTGACTAATTAAAATAAACTTTTACAATTATATTTCGCTAAATAGTATGTTCGTTTATATATATATACACAGGTCTCAATTAACCATTTCTTTTTTATCGCCTCATTATTACTCAAGCTTTTTATTACAACAAGTCGGTTCAGTTCGTTCATTTTATACAAGGGAAGTATTATCAATTACATAAGTATAATTAAAATAATTAAAACAAAGGCACGGCGCGCGTTATACCTTCCTGTTATTCCAACTCGCGAACCGACACGCACCCGCCTCGAATCAAGTGTTGACCAGCTTGCACCCGTGTTGACCAGATCTTGGCTGGTTTGACTATGGTTGACACAGGAGAAAACGGACCAAAAACATGGTCTAACCTTCCCGAAGCAAAACCGACTGAAACCAAGGACCAAACCAAAGCCAAACCTGAATCGGACAACAAAACGAAGCTGACTAAAAATAAAGAACCAGATCCGAAGATCAATTGACCAACAGAACCCAAAATGAAGCAACGTACCATCGAACCATGGAACAAAAACACCAAACGAAAACGCATCCCCGGTCGTCGTTACCGTAGCGAACCACTGTTGACATCTACTAGTGGCGCCGCCGCTGCCTGATGTTGTTTCTGATCCTTGCTGCTGCTCTGATTCGGCATCACTCCAGGTCTAGGGAGGACGAGTTTGTAGCACTGATGTGGGTTCAATGGCGTATGTAGGAGGTTAAGATTTTAATGGTGTCGGTGATGTTCGATAGGGCTGGTCCGGCTAGTTTGAGTTAAACAGAGACGCTTGGTCCGAAGCTTCAACTCAATAAATTTGGGGTTCGATTGGTATGAGGTTATAATTTTCGGATGTCTCAGATCTGTAGGGTATGTTTAACTTATAATGGATTTGCCAAAATGGAAGGTCTAAACGTTTGACTCATAACCGGTCAAAACCCGTTTGAAGATTCGCTCAATCATAAGCTGTAAACATGTTGGTAACTGCTGGGTTTATATGGAAACAAAAATATTGATCATAATCCCAAATAAATTACTACTTTGTTTCCATTCTTAGCTTAGAAGATGCAGTCAAAGTTTGGAAGCTTTCACTGGTCAACTAAGGGGTCTGCACGTCGAGTCAAGAAGGAAACAAAAAAAAAAAGAAAAAAAAATATGAAAATAAAAGAACGCAACATTGATGTTGCTGTTGTCATTGATTGTTATTAAAGTCCACAAAAGGACAAAGTCACCAAACCAAGTTTCAACATCATTCTTATTTTTTTTTTAAATAAAAAAAAATGTAAGGTAAAATATGATATGACAAGGTACGTTTAATAATTCTCGTTTATACTATAGAATTGTAAATAAAATTAAAGGTATATGATTCGAAATAGTTAGGTTAGAACTCAATGATGATAGGTAACGAATATAATAAAATAAAACGAACTCAAAACTTTTATTAATTTTGTGAAAAACACGCGATGTTACAGTCTTCCCTACTTTTAGAAACTTCGTCCCGAAGTTATTGTTAGAGTATAGTAAAAGCTTATAAGTAACATGATCAAGGTTTTGAGTGACATTGGTCTGTGATAACCGTCTTATGGAGCACTAAACTTGAGTTTCACGAATGGAAAACATGAATGCACAAGATGACCATTAAGGTTAAATGGATCACTAATTAGTTAGGGTTTATAATTGGGTATCTACCGAAAATCTTGATAGAATTTCACACTACCTTAACGTACCTGTAAATTCATGATTACGTTTCGGACCGCAATCACCAATTTACCTTACATTAGGGTTTTGTGTCCTTCTATAACTCTAAACACGCATATAAAAAAAATGCAATTAACCTTGTTATCGAGTCATATACATTGTAATTGTATCCAAAAATGAGTCCAACTGTTAAGCAGGAAAAAGACTTCTACCAGTCAGTGAGTAAGAACCTCTACCGATTGTTGAGTAGGTGCGATAGCCTCTACAGTCGTTGAGCAGGTTGTAGGGCCTCTACCGACTGTTGAGCACGCATGATGACCTCTACCAATCGTTGAGTATGTTATTTGGTACTCTACTAACTGTTGAGCAAGTACTTCATTCTCTATCAGTTGTTTGATTAAGTGTACCAATTATAACACACATAAATTCTAAATTGATAATATATACATGTAATCAATGAAGTATCAAGTATAGAATGCGAGTTGTGATAGAGCTGCCCTATACAAGGTTAATGACTCTAGCTGTGTTTATAGCAAATAGTTTATATTCCATGTTTTCAAGTATCATGAGTAATCAAATGTTCATGTAGATAATCGAATCCTCATATATAATTAAGAATCAAGTTTCATGTAACAAGCAATCATGATTTTTTTTTTTAAAAAGATAATAATAATCAGTACCAAACTTTCAATGGTTTATTTATCATGAAAATCAAGTTCATGTTCGAAAAGGCGAAGATTACACATTTAATTATTGAGAGAATGATTAAAGTCCATAGTAATCAAGATGCATAGAATAGTCGATGTAAAAATAGTTAATAAAAGTTAGTTTATAGATCAAGAAAAGGAAGAAGGTAGTCAGACATGTTCGTGATAAATTAAAAATGTGGATAGTCAACCTGGATTGAGGCAAATGAGGTTGCGGGCTGTGATCAGAAGAGGATTTCATTCTTTATTTAAAGACGATTTTTAGATAACTCCAACGTGATTGATTTATTGAGGTGCAACCAATCGAGCTGGTGTTGTATTTCAGGAAGTCAAGAGATTTTCGAAGTTTAATTGAGCAACGGGTACAAAAACCCTCATCGTTTGTTTGGAGAAAAATAAATTATTTGAGTAAGTATGCAGGTCAAAATCCAATTAAAAATAAAAATTGGGGGGGGGGGGGGAGGTTTGTATAATTAGATGAGATTTCATAAAATAATAATAATAATAATAATTATAATAAAATAATAGTGGTGGTTTGTAGAGTAGGTGGAAATTTCGATGAAAACAGTATTTGGTGGTTTTGGAATAAGGGTCATCCTTGTACAAAAATTTGGGTATGGACATTTTGGACTAAATCAATAGTTTGTCAATTTAATAAGGTTCAAGTATTTGAAGTTTAATCAATAGGTTTTCAAATAAAAGGAACATAAAAACTAAGGAGATCATGAAGCATAGGTAATTAGATAGCGTGTTGTAACAAATACGGAGTGAACCATGAGGTTCGAATCAATGTTTATAATCAAACATATGAGAAAACATGGAATCCTTACAAAGTAAAGCATGATTGTGATAAACGCAAAGTTGTAAAAGTTCAAACCGGTTTAAAACAAATATGAATCAATGGAGAATTCGAAGGGTTAAATTTTCCCATGGTTGGAAATATTTTACTTTCAAAATTGGTTTTCGGTGAAAGCAAGGATGGCTAATTTTTTTTTTTTTTTTTTTTTTTTTTTGTAGATAGTACAAACTAATTGGATTTAGAATAGGATATGTCAGTGAGTCAAAGATTTCAAACATGATGACGAGTTTCAAAAATCAAGATTTTGTTCAGACGTTTTGTATAATAGGCTTCGAGTAATCCATAAAAGAAGTGATTCTTAATAGACTAAAACATTTTTATCGAAAATCATTTGTTACGCCAATAAATTGTTCAATAAAAATTTGAAATTTAGCAAATAAGTTTGTGGAAATAAAAGACTCTTTAAAAAAAAATATTTATTTGTTATAGTTTGTGAAATTCCCAAGTGATGAAAGTTTGACAAAATTCAGTACTCTTTAGCTTAGGTGCTACAGTATCTCCTATACACAGATTATAAGGTTACAGTTTAAACAAGGATTTTAAAATCTCGAATGTGATGAAATTTTATGGTTGATGGTATCTAATATATATATATATATATATATATATATATATATATATATATATACACACACACATAAATAGAAATGTAGGGGGTATAAATGAAAATGAAACACAAAGATTGTAAATATCTAACCCAGAATAAACGAATGTGTTGGCTTATCAAAACAGATCAGGTCTAAGCCCAACGAATTTGCCCTAATAATCTAGAAGTACGTTAGGATTGTAGTAAGTAAGTGAAAGAGAGTAGGCAAGACCAAGTTAGGCTAAGAATAAGGATGAGGATAGGGATAGAGATAAGGATAAGGTAGAGCTACAAGTAATTGAAGCAAGTACTGGTTAAAGTCCTAAGGTTATAGACTAGATTATTTTTCTAATAACCTAATTCCCTATAACCATGGCTCTGATACCAATCTGTAACACCCCAACCGATGGCGGAAACATCGGGATGTCACGTATTGATGATTGTTAAGTAGCTCATGGTAAATAATAAGTTTCAATAAATGATTTAAATGAATTACATAAAAATGTTCTAAGAATTTGTACATTCAAAATGAAAAATACTAGCTACGCATCTTCAAGCATTAACTCTAATCTTCGAGCATGTTATAACCTGAAACATGTTAAGTTTGAAACTATTTTGGGTCAACAAAAGTTGGTGAGAATTACATAGGTTTTGATAATTGAATAAAACTTGTACAATTCTAGTGTCATGGCAAGTCTAGTCCATATGTGAAAACATACTAGATGTAAACCGAGTGCATAATCAACCCCTGTGACTGTTATATTGTGGTACATCCCATACGCTCATGGTTCACTCGATTATGTTATGCGATAACAATCACCCACGCTACCTTTGTATGAGGTACGTATCCGGGTGGGATTGTCAGTCCAATAGATCTATCATTGTATACCGTCGGCTGATCAATGTTAATGATTATGCTAGAATTGTGCTTACCCTAGTCATGTTCAAGACATAATGCAACATAGAAAAACATATAGACACTTTATGATTGAATTGCATATAGAATGATGTAACATGTTTCACCCCAAAAATGTTGATATATAGAAAAGGGGCTATGTAAAACTCACCTGAAATTCACTGTGTAGGTACTAGCAAAACAATAGTCTGAACTTGAATTAATTGAACATCTTGTATCCTATTACAAATAACGATGCCTTAATTCCTAATGCAAATAAACTTGTTTCGTTTCTTAGTTGTAAAGATAGTTTATTCAACTACCTAGACTCGTATTGAAAACAATACTCGTCTTAAAGTATTTTTAGCTTGACGAACCGATAGGACTTGGTTTTGATTTCTTAAAGTATGCGCGTATGTATGGTTATATATATAATGTATACTTTAATATATATATTTGGATTCACAATTTGTAATTAATTAGAAGAAACCCATTTAAGATAGTGAAATAACCCATGTGTAGCTTGTCTCACGTTTTAAATTTCGTTTTGAAGATCAAATAATATTTGTACTATTGTGTTTATATATATAAATATATATTCGTATTCATATACTTCTATTATGACAAAATAAGGTTTGGATAGAATTAATATGTAAAACGTAGCTTTATTACAAAACATGATAGATTTGAACGCCCAATATGTCTCTATATTTTATAAAAATTTGGGCAGAGTTTCCTCTGTTTTTGTAAGAAACCAGACAACTCAAATAGTCTATATTTTTCCCAAAACATCAATTGTCCAAAACCGCAAAACGCAATAAAATTTAATCAAGTCTCTATATGTGACAAAAGTTCAAGTTATTAAAACTATGACACGCGATGAAACTATACTTTTTGATAAATAACATATATAATCCAACATTCCATTGTCGTCATAATAATAAGCGTAATTATATATATATGTGGTTTAACACTTGATAGTCGACGTTTCAAAAACTAAGATAGTAAAGTGACTAGTTAAAATAAACATTTACAATTATATTTCGCTAAATAGTATGTTCGTTTATATATATACACAGGTCTCAATTAACCATTTTTTTATCGCCTCATTATTACTCAAGCTTTTTATTACAACAAGTCGGTTCGGTTCGTTCGTTTTATACAAGGGAAGTATTTTCAATTACATAAGTATAATTAAAATAATTAAAAGAAAGGCACGGCGCGCGTTATACCTTCCTGTTATTCCAACTCGCGAACCGACACGCACCCGCCTCGAATCAAGTGTTGACCAGCTTGCACCCGTGTTGACCAGATCTTGGCTGGTTTGACTATGGTTGACCAAGGAGAAAACGGACCAAAAACATGGTCTAACCTTCCCGAAGCTAAACCGACTGAAACCAAGGACCAAACCAAAGCCAAACCTGAATCGGATAACAAAACAAAGCTGACAAAAAATAAAGAACCAGATCCGAAGATCAATCGACCAACAGAACCCAAAATGAAGCAACGTACCATCGAACCATGGAACAAAAACACCAAACGAAAACGCATCCCCGGTCGTCGTTACCGTAGCGAACCACTGTTGACATCTACCAGTGGCGCCGCCGCTGCCTGATGTTGCTTCTGATCCTTGCTGCTGCTCTGATTCGGCATCATTCTAGGTCTAAGGAGGACGAGTTTCTAGCACAGATGTGGGTTCAATGGCGTATGTAGGAGGTTAAGATTTTAATGGTGTCGGTGATGTTCCATAGGGCTGGTCCGGCTAGTTTGAGTTAAACAGAGACGCTTGGTCTGAAGCTTCAACTCAATAAATTTGGGGTTCGATTGGTATGAGGTTATAATTTTCGGATGTCTCAGATCTGTAGGGTATGTTTAACTTATAATGGATTTGCCAAAATGGAAGGTCTAAACGTTTGACTCATAACCGGTCAAAACCCGTTTGAAGATTCGCTCAATCATGAGCTGTAAACATGTTGGTAACTGCTGGGTTTATATGGAAACAAAAATATTGATCATAATCCCAAATAAATTACTAGATTGTTTCCATTCTTAGCTTAGAAGATGCAGTCAAAGTTTGGAAGCTTTCACTGGTCAACTAAGGGGTCTGCACGTCGAGTTAAGAAGGAAACAAAAAAAAAATATGAAAATAAAAGAACGCAACATTGATGTTGCTGTTGTCATTGATTGTTATTAAAGTCCACAAAAGGACAAAGTCACCAAACCAAGTTTCAACATCATTCTTGTTTTTTTTTTTAAATAAAAAAAATATAAGGTAAAATATGATATGACAAGGTACGTTTAATAATTCTCGTATATACTATAGAATTGTAAATAAAATTAAAGGTATATGATTCGAAATAGTTAGGTTAGAATTCAATGATGATAGGTTACGAATATAATAAAATAAAACA
Organism: Ambrosia trifida; assembly: GCA_028751855.1. NCBI lineage: Eukaryota > Viridiplantae > Streptophyta > Magnoliopsida > Asterales > Asteraceae > Ambrosia > Ambrosia trifida. The sequence goes on along the minus strand of CM054127.1, from coordinate 71,069,613 downwards.
AACTCAAAACTTTTATTAATTTTGTGAAAAACACGCGATGTTACACATATGAGCTTGAACACATTGGTAAGGATGAAGGGATATAAAGGTGTGCCGATGTATGAAAGACCACCGTTGAAGAACTTGTTTGGTCATCTGATCAATCCAGGTTATGAAGATTCAGGTGTTGATAAAGCCAGGAATGCAAACAATGATTCTGATGAAGATAATCCTTTATGCCCTGTTGATCCTGAAGCTAAGAGGAAAAGACAAGTTGTGAATGTTGGTGCGAAGAGAGGTAAAGGGAAAGGAAAGGAAAAAGAGGTTGATGCTGAACCACCTACGAAGACATCTCGGAGAAAGAAAAGTGTTGCTAAGAAAGGTATACACTTGGTTGATGAAGAATCGATGGATTCCGAAGAGACTCAGGTAGAAGAGAGATGGGATTCTGATAATGAGACTGTTAAGATCACCACGCCCAAGGCCACTGTGGCTGGTGAGTCTGAAAGTCTGAACAAATCATTGGAAGAACAAAGAATGAAGAGTCCGATCGTGATGGACGATGTTGACGAAAGTCTTGGTTTGGGATCTGATGATTTTGGTGGATCGCCACAGGCTGGAATTAAACAGAAAAACCCAACTTACAAAAAGAAAGCAAATGCAGTTGAGATTGAAAAACCAATGAAAAAGAGAGCTAAGGATATTGAGAGTTTAATTGCCGGAAAGAAAGTTCATGTAATGTCTAGTTCTAAGTCTCCCGTAACATCTCCAGCAGCTATGAAACAGAAAACATCTACTGCTGAGCAAAACATTCCAACTGAAGATTTTAATGCTGCGTTGGATAGAGTCTTGAACAAATTCAAGAAAAAGACTCCAGTTGCTGAGGCTTCAACTCCAAAGGTTACTGTATCAGGAGATGTGATGGATGCAGTGAACCAAAAGCTGACTGAAATGATGAAAATCATTAACCAGCAACAAACTAAGATTGAACAGTTAAGAAAGAATTATAGGAAGATGTTGGATGTAGTTGAATCTTCACAGGAGAGCCATGAAGAATTAGCAGCTAAAATCAAGTTACTCTAGAAAGAGAATCAAAAGTTGTTAAAGCATGAACAAAGAAATACGAGAAGGTACATGGCTTTAAGACTTGAAAACAAACAGGTGAAGAAAGATAACAAAGGACTTAGAAAGTTGATTGATGATTTGTATGCGAGATCTCCACAATTAAAAGAAGGAGAAGAGGATGAAGAAGATGATGAAGAACTTGATTAGGATGCCGGTGATGCTTCTGAGAAGAAGGATGATGATGTTAAAGACGATTCAGGTGATAATTCTGGTGATGGTAATAGCTCTCCTAATGATGATGATGACGACGATGATGATGACACAGATCGGTATAAGTATGAGAAGAGAGAAACAGGAAAAGATGCAGGAGAATCTAGTTCAAAAGCTCCTGGTGGTAATACTGATGATGATGATATATTCTGGAACAAGATGATCAGATCTTTATCTGAGGAAGACAAGAAGTTATATCGCCAGATGTTGACTGATAGAGTCTGGACGATTGAGATGACAGGTAGATTTCCAGAGATATTTGAGTCAGATGATATGCGTTTTGAGCATGAGTACAATGATCCTGATTTGGAAGATGGAGAAGTTTCTGTAGCCATGTCTAAAGAGATACTAGAAGGTCTGGCTAAACAGGTTGGTAAATCTCTTGAAGAGCTGATGAGTGAGAATCAAATACAAAACATTCCTAAGAAAGAAGCAGGAAATCACTCTGATGATAGAGATGTTCCAGTATTTGAAGAAGTTGAAATGGAGGATATTACTAGTAAGGAATATCCAGAATACTTCAAAAATGATAATGATTCTGGATTTCCTGAATTCTCTGAAGAGCTGTTGAGCCAAGCTGAGAAACTTGCTGGTGAGAAAAGCAAGAAGTTTGTTGATGAAGTGTTCAAGAATTCAGATTGTCAGAAGCTAACTGTTGAACAATCTGACGATCTGAAAGACTTGCCGAGGAAGCTAAAAGAAAAAGAAGCTAACCATCCTAAGATTGAAGTTCAGGGTAGTTTCTACAAATTTCATAATGAATTGTTCAAAGGAAAAGCTCTCGGATGGAAATATTTGAGGCAACTGAGGTGTGTCGCTGTGAAGTGGGAAAAAGGAATTATGTACTTCAACAGATTCCATGATATAAAGACACTACCTTATTGGGCTATTGGCGATATCTGCAGACATACAATGTCAGGTGCTACAGTAAACAAAAATCTTGTTGGATACTTTGCAGATCGCATGACGAGAGAGAGTAAAACGAAATGGGAAGTGTTCACCCCAAAGTATCCAAGAAGGATTGTGCATAAGAAGAAAGATCAGATAACGGGGTTGAACAATGTTACTCTGAATTATAAACCACCGACTGTTCTGAAACATATACCTTTGATGCCTATTCCACAACATTTCTCAAAAGATTTTATGTGGTGGTACTATGACTGGAAGACAGCAGAGGCTATTATCGTATTGAAGGATAGGAAGAAGGATTTCAAGAAGATACCTATCTTTGACCAGATGTGGTTGATTAACTGTTCTCATGAGGATATTATCATGCTATATTACAATCCGATTTACTGTGAAGAGAAAGATAATGAGCAGGCTGCTAAATACCAACGTGTGGTATTTTTATGTTTTGCATGGGATGTTAATGCGGGTTGTGATTTTGATAAGAAGCTGGGGAAGTTTGTTCAAGTTCAGAAAACTGAAAAGAAGAAACCTAAGCAAACTCATGAACCAGTTATGACAAAAGAACAAAAGAAGCTATTGCACATCAAGTTGATGAACAAGAGAATGGATGAAGAACGAAGACTGAAGCAATTCAAGCAATAGTCGAGGGGGAGTTTGTAGATACACGAAGTGTGACTAATGCTATTAAATTGTGAATTCTATTATGTTTTGACAGATACGGACGGTCAAAGGTGGAATTATAAATGGTCGAATGTAGAATAGAAGGTCGAAGGGAGAGCTCAAGAGGTCGAATGACGATTTTGTATATATATGTGTTGATTCGCCACCTTTGATTGGTCGAACCTACACATTCGCCCATTCGATTGGTCGAATATGCAGGTCTATATAAAGGTTGAATCATTTTGTAATTTTAACTTTTGGTCATTTTTGTTTCCCTCTCTGAGTGTGTTCTCTCCCTAGGGTTTTGTTAAGTCTGTATTGAGTCTTTATCATTATAAACAAGGTTTTGTAAAGATTATCAATGATGTTTATGAATGAAAAGGAAGTGTTTGAGATGATTTGTGTGTTTTGTTGATTATATTATCATTTCGTAATCAATTCAGGGATTCCGCACCTGAATTGATAGATTTGTTTGATCATAGTCTTTGTTTGACAATCTGATCCTTCACATACATTAAGTACTGACGTGCATATATCTGATGAAAAATTTGATGGTCAAGATCTGTCTTATATAGTAAACTCTGTTTGGTAATTTTTAATGCATTTAAGTTGTTTTATGATACTGTTGACCAGTCAGCACATGTTATCAAACAATTCAACAGTCAACAGATGTTATCAAACTGTTAAACAGTTAATAGATGTTATCGAACAATTGATATAGTAAATAAAGGATACATTTCAACAATGGTTGACTTTCGTTAAACAGATGTTTATTTATATACAAACATATAATATGAAGTTTAATTATTAAAATTGAGCTATTTTCATAAGGTATAATGAATCGAAAGAAATTTTTATCATATTGTAATTTATTTTAAATATTTTTATTGGTTAGACTACTGATTCAAAAATCTTAGTTCTTTTATAATCCGAATTTTACTAAAGATTTGCCACGTCGGCTTTAATTTTAATTTGGAAACAAATTTAAACCCTGAAACACGGTTTGTAATTAAAACATTAAAACATGTTATTTAAAACGATTTGTTTTTTCAAATTATGTGTGTGTGTGTATATATATATATATATATATATATATATATATATATATATATATAAACAACATTATGATTTGTTTTTTATAAATTATTACATACAATCTTTTTCAAAACAAACCGTTTGTTTAAGTTTATTTCTAATTGGTATTCAATTGAAAATCTAACCCTTTTCTCAGTTCATCTAACATTCAATTCAAATATATACATAACAATTCCCTTTTTTTTCTATTTGTTCAAGGACGCCGTTATTCTTGTGTTAGTTTTCAATTTGTAAGTCCATATTTATAACAATATTTGTCTTTTCATTATGGGAGACCTTGATTTTGAAATTATTTTTTCAGAAATATTTACAAGAGTTCCTACTAAAATGATTGGTCGTTTAAAGGTATTATCTAAGAGATGGAATTTCTAATTGTCGACTGAAAATTTTGCAATCATGCATAGTATTCGGATGGAAAAATCTGAAAATAAAAAGTTTGTTACAAAGAAAGGAACATCGCTTATTCTTTACAATACATTTGGCGGACAACAATATGCTATTTTTGATAGTATACAATATTTCTCTCTTCCAACAAGATTTAGTGATATAGGTCTTTCTGGTTTGGATGGACTACTCTTTGTTTGTGATAAAATTAAATGTTCGTTGTTTCTTTGGAATCCAACTATAAAATCATTTAAATTACCATCTGATTTTGAATCTGAAAATTTTTACAACTTTAAATTAGATACGATTGGTATATTTAAAGATTCAAGCAAAGACTACAAAGTATTACACATTAAACGTCATCTTGATCTTATTCGTGCTTATGTTTATTCAAGACGGTTTGCCTCATGGAGAACTATACCTTTCTTAAGTGAATCCTAGTATAACACAAGTGATTATACGTGGTCTATTGGTACGATTTGTAAGGATAAATTATGTTTTACAGTGTCCAATTATTGGTCATGTTTTGAAAGCGTTGTAGTTATATATGATGTTAATCTAGAGGCTTTTCAAAAGATATGCTTTCCGTGTCTTGAAGATTCTTAGCTTCCTCAAGGTTGTATTGTAAGTATAAAGGATAAACTGCATATGTTTGTTTCTAAAGGATTTCCCAAGTTTTTTATTGATCTCTGGATGTTGGATTGTGAAATTTGGACTAAGGTATTACATTTTACACATGTTCGTGAAGTTCCATTAGGTCAATTGTGCGATATTACACATGTCATGAGTGAGGGTACATGGATATGGAATGATCCTTGGCAACAAGTTATTGAAGTATATATGGATAGCAATCATTTTGAATATCTTTATCACGCGGACAGTTTTCGTGGATTAAGAGTAGTGTTATATAACGAATCTTGTATTTCACCTTCTTTTTAGTTTACCGTAGTGCATTTTATCTTTTATTCAGATGGTAATTTTATTTTAACAGACTTTTAGATATGGTTCTGCAGATTTTCAGCCCTAAATATATATGTTTACAATTGATGTTTTAGGTTTTCTGACAATATTATTTTATTTTAACTATTTCTTTTATTATTAATTAAATTAAATGCTTATTTTCTCTCTATAAAAGTAGAAGGAAGTGACATTTGTATTTTCATATATTTTTCCCTTAAAGCATTTTCACATTCTAAATCTTTATTCCATATTCAAATGTATTCGAAACACTCCTTATATGCGCTTAGGATCGTCAAATCTACAAAGAGATTGATCAAACAAGTTTGATTCAGGTGCGGAATCCCTGAATCAATCACAATTATGATAATCAAGCAATCAAAACACAGAAATCATCATTTCAAAGGTTTTTCTCATTAATAATCAACTCAAATTACACGTTTAGATAAAGATTACAATCAGAAATGACGTGAAAATAAGTTGACAAAACACTAGGGAGAGACACAAAACAGGAGGGAAATGAAATGGACAACTACTAACTTTAAAAAATGGCTTAACCTATTTATAGGCCTGCACATTCGCCCATATTGTATGGTCGAATGTGCAGGTTCGCCCAATCATATCGTGCGAACCAAGCACTACAAAACAATAATTCTACCTTCGCACTCCTTGTCTCTTCTTCGTATGACTTTTCTCCTTCGCACCCACTAAATCCTTCATTCGCCCACATTCATACTCCTTCGCCCATTCGACAAACATCATTAACATGTGTTTATTGTAATCCAAAGCATTAGTCGCACAATAATGCATCTACAAACTCCCCCTCGACTATTGCTTGGATTGTTTAAGCCTTCGTTCTTCATCCATTCTCTTCCTTGTCGATCTGTGCATAGTCCTCATTGGTCAAATTGTTGTTCCCAATTTGACTAGCAACCAGACCGTTGTATGATGCTACCATTGCCGAAACTAATGCTACATGTTGTTGAGCAATCTCAACAGTAACATTATTCAGATTAGAAGTCTCCAACACAATCGCGTTTTGGTTCATTTGTGGGTTGTAAGGTTGTTGTTGTTGAGGTTGGCTGGCAGAATAACATGCTGCTTGTTGCATGGGTGATAATGGTGGAATATAGGTAGTTGTTGTAGGATATGATGGTGAGGTATATGCAGATGTTTGAGCAAGGTAGTTGATTGGTTGTGTCACACCCTCAAATTTCCACTGCGGGGTTTATACCGCGAGGCGCATGACAAACCAGGATCCCATAGGCATAAGTCACATGAACGAACTCTAAATGCCCAAACCATTTAGTTCGTTTTCAAAAACCAAGTTTTGTTAAGCTGTGGAAGCGTAAACCAAATTTAAACCTTTTTTTAAAAACCATGCGCAAAACACCGCGCCCAAATTAAAACCTTATGAGAGAAAAGGTAAAAGCATAATATGTAATTTATGTGTATGCCCAAGACCCCAAATGCAGTGAAGTGTACAGTGCTTTCTAATCCTGGCACCGGAAGCTAACTACCTGCAAAAGCATGTAAATCGTGTGTCAACATAAAGCTGGTGAGTTCACAAAGTAAAGCAAACATGTATAAAGACATGCTAGTTTCCAAAACCACGTAACCAATTAATAACGTAGGTCCTCCAGACCCGAAAATGTTCAAGAGTTATCAGTTTAAGTGTGTCAGGGGTAGCTAGCCCACTCAATGTAACTAAACAGAATTATTGGGACACCTTCAGTAAAATAGTAATTTGCCTCAATAACTGGTGTCTATCAAGACCAGTTCTCAATTGTGGTCAGAAGTTCATGCCCGTGCCTCAAGCACCTCAGACATGAGGTTGCTGCACAACCTAATAGCGCTATCAACTAATACCCCGCTCGCCTCCAGCGATTAACCCAATAATATGCAAGGACTTTCTAACGATAGAGTGTTTAGTTCACAAAGGACCAGTAAGTTTTAAACTGATCAAAAACCCGATCCACACAAGGAATCGTAAAACCGACCCACACAAGGAGTCAATACCTGAGTAGTCCCAAACTGGACTAGAAAAATGTTAAGAAAGTCGTCTCAACCCGAGACGCATGCTTTTGAGAAAAAGAGTAGTGAAACTCACCTTAGTGTGCAAGCAAAAGAAATCCAAACCGCAAGTAAAGTATGCTACCGACACCCTAATATAAGTGTCACTAAGTAAGTATAGGCGTAATATCATTACACCATATAACTCGTTTGTCCAAGGCGTTTAAACGTTCAAAAGTGTGTAGGTGACACCTAGTGACTCTACATGCAATAGTAAACCCTACGGACTCGTTGGTGAATATTGTGACACCCGGCAAATTCTGGTTAACAACGTTGTCTAGATGAGAGTCTACCTTAGCGAGTCACGCGTGTGTTGTACTTAACTGGGTTAGTTAAGTCGGGTTATGGTTCGGGAACTATTGGTTAGTCTAGAAGATCATTGGATGTTGGTCTAGAGGTTCGTTAGATGTCAGTCCTTAACCAAGTGTACAAACGGTGACGACTTGTAGGATCGTCAGGGCATACGGAACGTACGAGTCTCGAGTCTCGGGAATTGGTGAACGAGTGTAAATATGTGTATTTACTTGTGTTATGTGTTTACAATCATTATGTGACTTGTCGGTACGTGAATATGCATTAACATATGTTAAAACGGGGTTTAACGCGCAAAACGCACAAAACCAACCCCTATAGGCGAGTAGGAGGCCTAATCACCTATAGGGGAGGCGAGTAGGGAACCCTAAGGGTGAGTAGGACCCTACTCGTGTATAGGTAAGGGCGAATAGGCCCAATTGCCTGAACAATCAGGCGATTAGGATTCCTAATCGCCTGAAACTGCTGCATACTCGCTAGTAACGGGCTGGACGACTAAAAACGACTATAAATACCATACTTAACCTCCTAAACTTCATTATACCAACCCTAGTCGTCCCATAACCCGCCCCAACACATAAACAACCTCTGGAAGGCGATTTTTGATCAAAACTCAAGGTTTAAAGCTTGAATCATCATATTTTCATAATCCTAAGGTTTGATTTTCATCCATAACTCTTTATAAACGTTTTTAATCAATCCCTAATGGTCCAGACCTGTTCTTAAACGAAAAAGCTTTCTGAAAATCGTCAATAAGGGTTGTTAATCGGATTATAACTAATATGCATGCATTATGAGTGTGTATGATTAGAAAGCTAGGGTTTTTATGATTCATGATGATGATTTGATATGTTATTATGATAGATCAGTATTGATATTGATATTATGATGATAGGAATCTCAGTAATTGGATATTAGGGTTATGATTACGCGTGTTAGTATGATGTTGCATGCTATGTGAATGGTGTTTGGATTACTTGGTTGCATGCAGGACTGATTATACGAGGTTAAACGAAGGATTTTGGGTTAAACATGTTTAGGATAGTGTTTGGGATGATATTGGGTGGTTACACACGTTCTGGATCTGATTTGGAGCGTTAAACGCGCGAAAAACCGGAACAGCAAGGTTACAGGCGAGTAGCATTCCTAATCGCCTATGTTATAGGCGAGTAGGGTGCTAATCGCCTATAACATAGGCGAGTAGAGGCCTACTCGTGTGAAAGATCAGGTGATTAGCCCTAATTGCTAGTAAGTTCATGTGAATAGCCCTAATTGCTAGTAAGTTCATGTGAATAGCCCTAATTGCTAGTAAGTTCATGTGAGTAGCTCCTAATCGCCTATAATAGAGGCGAGTAGGGTTTCTAATTGCTAGTTGACCAACCTAATTGCTAGTTGACTTTTCCTAATCGCGTGTACTGCTGCTGTAAGTGTAAATTAGCATTTCGAGACCCGATTTAACATGTAGTAACATGCTAGGAACCCCGTAACATGCCTAATAACTTGGTAACATATATTTGGATGTAATTCGGTGATACGTGAACGATGTGCTATAACTTGTTGTGCGTTAACGTATGTTAAGTGTAATTGCGTTATTGTATGTTTTGGAGCGTAAACATAACACGGGGAGTCTCGGGTCACCAATGGGATGTCGAGTCTTGTACTTTGGGTCAGTTAAACAGTCACGGTGTTTTCAAACGAACTTGGTTATGGTCTGGACATCTAGGGACTAATTAACCTACGGGTTATTAGTCTAAGTACTTGTAACTGTCGTATGTTAGGTCGCCGCTTTACGGGACTAGCATAGCAGCTGAGTTTACTCGGGTTAAGGAGTAACGCAACTTAAGGTGAGTTTACGGCCCCTCTTTTAAACTGGTTTTATACTTTCGGGGGAGAAAACATGTGTTAAAACGATTATTTGGTAACTACTGTCATACTATGGGTTTCTATTGTGTACTACACGATCTTTGGAAGTCCCGGGGGGAACCATGAATGTGCGGGTTTGCACAACGGGGAAATGTGAATAGCGCTATTGGGAGTGACCAACCCCGCTCGTCGACTTGGAGGGTCGGCGGGTGCATATTGTCTCAAACAGGAACAACAGGAACAACAGGAACTACATCGGGCATACTTTTGGTATTCGCGTTAGTAATGGTTTTCCAATCGTGGTAGTAACAAAACGTACGCCTAGCTAGCGTATACTGGTTTTCGATTATTATAGTATGGACAGGTGGACTTGGTACTTGGATACAAAACCTGTAAACTCACCAGCATTTTTGTGCTGACGTAAACTTTTACATGTTTTCTCAGGTCGCTAAGGTAGCACGACTGGACTAGGGCGCACGCGTCTGCACGACGTCTAACTAGGGTCGCATGGTCTTTTGAACGTTGAACTATTATTTCATTGTTGGGATACTGTTTTTGAATAAGCTTCCGCTGTAAACGGGATTTTAAACTATGTTTTGAAATTGCATTTATATTCATTTAGACTTGTTTATTGTGATCGTTGGTTTGGATCCTGGTTTGTCATGCGCCTCGCGGTAAAACTCCGCAAGTGGATTTTGAGGGTGTGATAGATTGGTATCAGAGCCAATGGTTATAGTGAACTAGGACTGCATGTAGAGTCTAGTCTATAGCCGAGTCGCACACACTAGACGATCACATGGTACTAAACGTTATAGTGGTTTACGTATGGTCTTGTCGGGGTGTCTCTAGATCATTGGTCTTTCTACGTTACATCATCCGTTCTATTTTAGGCTGGGTTACTTGTTTTCTAGGCAAGGTAGTCTATTGGGGTAACTCGTGTGCTCTTGAGGTTTGTCCAAGGCTCGGACATCTCCCTTTCGCACTCCAATAGAAACACTTGTCATAAACTACCGTAGTATTACGGTGTGTAGCTAAGAGTCTATGTTCGGTAATTTGAACTTTGAACTAGGAGAACACTGGGAGGACCATGTAGAGCGGTTTATCATTTTGGGTGCACACAAAATCATAAACCGAAATGCATGGAAGTCCTGGTGAACTCTGGGTTTGGAGGGATAGTCCTGGATTGGATCTAGCTGTGATCTTGTGAACATTAGTGGTTATCTTTAACTGCGAAACTAAATTTTCTCGTTCTTTCTGCCAGAATCATGTCTGGAGTGCGTGGAGGACGTGGAGGTGGTCGCAATGGTGGACGTGGTGGTGGTCGCGGTGGTGCTGGTGGTCGTGGTGGAGGTATTAATCTATCGCAGGCTGATCTGAACAACTTGCTCCAAGCTGCCTTTCAGTTAGGGCACAACGGTGGTGGTAAGTTGACTTATCCATATTCCTTTTGCCTCATTGGTGAACCTTGTGTACGTATTTCGTGGTTTCTCATACGTTTCGTTTCAGGTGGTCCTGTTGACCCACCCCCACCCATGTGCACCTACAAGATGTTCCGGGACTGTAAGCCCCAGGAATTCTCTGGCACTGAGGGTGCAGTGAGCTTGCTTAGGTGGTTGGAGAAAGTGGAGTCAGTATTTCTGATGTGTAACTGTCTCCCAGAAGATCGGGTAAAGTATTCTGCTGCGTTATTTCAGGACGTGGCATTGACTTGGTGGAATGGCATCACCCAGAACATGGGTATTGGGGAGGCATATGCTATGCCATGGGAGAATTTTGTGCAGTTGCTGAAGCGTGAGTATTGCCCGAGGGAAGAGGTACAGAAGCTGGAGCATGAGGTGTGGAACCTCAAGATGACTGGGTCGGAAATCGAGAAGTATACTGTGAGACGGAATGAGTTGGCAGTGCTGTGTCCCGATCTGCACGTGCCAGAATATCGTTGGATTGAACACTATGTCTCGGGGTTAGTACCGGAAATTGCAGGGTTAGTGGCTGCGGGAAATCATCCTACGTATGCAGAGGTAGTTCGATCGGCCCATAGGATGACCAACTTAAAAGTGAATGAGGGGATTTTGCCTGCGAAGGGTTCGACTGTTAAGGCTCCAGAGAACAACAAGCGCAAGTGGGAAAATGACGGGAAAGGATCTGGGTCAGCACAGCAGGGTAAAAGGTTTGATAATGGGGGTTCATCTTCTTCGGGTAACAAGCAGGGTGGTTATGCGGGAAAACTGCCCAAATGCAACAAGTGTGGACGCCATCATCAAGGGAACTGCGACAGTAACCGTTGTCACCGCTGCCAGCGAACAGGCCACTATGCTAAAGATTGTCGGGCTACACTTCCATCGACTCAGGCTCCGACTAACAGCTCAGCTCCGACTATTCAGGGGACTACAGGGAAACAAGGATGCTACAACTGTGGTGACACTGGGCATTACAAGAAGGATTGCCCAAAACTGAAGCAGGGTGGGAACAACGGGAATGGGAACAACGGGGGCGGCAGCAGAAATGCACGTGCCTTCGTCATTGGAGCCGCTGAGGCTAGACAGGACCCTGACACAGTCACCGGTACGTTCCTTCTCAATAATCGTTCTGTTAGCGTGTTATTTGATTCTGGTGCCGACAAGAGTTTTGTATCCATGGATGTTAGTCGACTGCTAGATGTAGTACCCATACCATTAGAGACCAAGTATATTATTGAGTTAGCTGACGGTAAAACGATTGAAGCTACTAGTGTCATTCGGGAGTGTCAATTAGAGTTGTCGGGTTTATCGTTCCCCATCGACCTTATGCCGGTACCTTTGGGTAGTTTTGACGTTGTGGTAGGAATGGATTGGTTATCTTTGTATCACGCGGAGATTGTCTGTTACGATAAGGTTATTCGGATTCCTCTCCCTGATGGAGAATTCCTTTCCGTGTACGGTATCAAGGGTGGTGTTCCGCTAAACATCATCTCTAGCATGAAAGCCCTTAAGTGTCTTCGAAAGGGTTATTCAGCCGTCTTGGCGCTTTTATCTGTTTCCTCTGGGGATGAAAAGAAGATCGACGACATCCCGGTGGTACGCGAGTTTCCTGATGTTTTTCCCGATGATTTATCTGGTCTTCCTCCTCATCGTCAAGTCGAGTTCGGTATTGATCTTGTACCAGGGGCTGCTCCTATTGCTCGGGCCCCCTACCGTCTTGCACCTCCCGAGATGCAGGAATTGTCTAGTCAGTTACAGGAACTCTTGGACAAGGGTTTCATCCGGCCAAGTTCTTCCCCTTGGGGAGCCCCGATTTTATTTGTTAAGAAGAAGGATGGGAGTTTCCGATTGTGTGTAGACTACAGAGAACTGAACAAATTGACCGTCAAGAACCGTTATCCTCTTCCACGTATTGATGATCTATTCGACCAGCTTCAGGGTTCTAGTTATTATTCCAAGATTGATTTAAGGTCTGGTTATCACCAGCTGCGCGTCAGGGAGGCTGACGTTGCAAAGACTGCTTTTCGAACACGTTATGGCCATTTCGAATTCTTGGTCATGCCTTTCGGTCTCACGAACGCACCGGCGGTCTTCATGGACTTGATGAACCGCGTCTGTAAACCATATCTGGATAAATTCGTCATTGTATTTATTGATGACATTCTGATCTACTCCAAGAACGAGACCGAACACGGGGAACATCTGCGGTTAGTTTTGGAACTCTTGCGACGGGAACAACTTTACGCCAAGTTCTCAAAGTGTGACTTTTGGTTACGCGAAGTTCAATTCCTAGGACATGTGGTTAATGAACTAGGGATTCATGTCGATCCCGCTAAAATCGAAGCGATCAAGGACTGGGGAGCACCAAAGACGCCAACTGAGGTGCGGCAATTCCTAGGCCTTGCGGGCTATTATCGTCGTTTCATTCAGGGGTTCTCGAAGATTGCTCAACCCCTCACCACTCTCACTCAGAAGGATAGGAAATTCGACTGGGGTGAACCACAAGAGTCAGCGTTTGAAGAACTGAAGTCTAAACTGTGTTCTGCTCCTATTTTGTCTTTACCTGAGGGTCCTGATGATTTCGTTGTTTACTGTGATGCTTCCATTCATGGACTCGGTTGCGTGTTGATGCAACGCGAGAAAGTGATTGCGTATGCTTCTCGTCAACTCAAAGTGCACGAGAAGAACTACACAACTCATGACTTGGAGTTGGGAGCCGTGGTATTCGCGTTGAAAATTTGGAGACATTACTTGTACGGTACCAAATGCACCATCTACACCGATCACAAGAGTCTCCAACACATTTTCGACCAACAACACCTGAACATACGGCAGCGTCGCTGGATCGAACTTTTGAACGACTATGATTGTGCTATTAAGTACCATCCTGGCAAGGAAAATGTTGTAGCAGACGCCTTGAGCAGGAAGGAATCAACTAAACCTCGTCATGTTCGGGCGTTGCAGCTCACCATCCATTCGTCGTTACCTGATCAACTCCGTTCTACCCAATTGGAAGCTTTGAAGGAGGAAAACCTTAAAGCTGAAACTATGCACGGTGCCGACAAGCACCTAGAGCGAAGGTCTGATGGCCTGCACTATTTCGCAGAACGTATATGGGTTCCTTTGTTCGGGGGACTACGGGAGCTTGTCCTTGATGAGGCTCATAAGTCCCGGTATTCTATTCATCCTGGTTCGGATAAGATGTACCAAGATCTGAAGGTGCTTTACTGGTGTCCAAACATGAGGTCGGACATAGCCTCATACGTGAGCAAATGCTTGACCTGTGCTAAGGTCAAGGTGGAATACCAGAAACCGTCGGGTCTCCTGCAACAACCTGAAATTCCGGAATGGAAATGGGAACGGATTACTATGGATTTTGTCACACAACTTCCTAAATCACCAAGCGGGAACGACAAGATATGGGTGATTGTCGATCGGTTGACGAAATCAGCTCATTTTCTTGCTATTAAGGAGACCGACACCATGGATCGTTTGGCTCGTCTTTACTTGAAGGAAGTTGTTTCTAAGCACGGGGTACCAGTTTCTATTATCTCGGATCGTGACTCCCATTTTACTTCTCACTTCTGGAAGTCTTTGCACAAGGCTTTGGGTACCCAACTAGACATGAGTACGGCTTACCATCCACAGACTGACGGCCAGAGTGAGCGTACAATTCAAACTTTAGAAGACATGCTGCGGGCATGTGTGATCGATTTTGGCAAAGGTTGGGAAGCTCATCTACCGTTAGTGGAATTCTCGTACAATAACAGTTATCACACGAGCATCAAGGCTGCTCCGTTCGAAGCACTGTACGGACGGAAATGCCGTTCTCCTCTTTGTTGGGCTGAAGTGGGTGAGAGTCAACTCACTGGGCCTGAACTAGTGTACGAAACTTCGGAAAAGATCGTACAGATTCGTAATCGGTTGGCGGCGGCACGAGACCGGCAAAAGAGTTATGCTGATCAGCGTCGCAAACCACTGGAATTCCAAGTCAATGACAAGGTACTTCTAAAAGTCTCGCCGTGGAAGGGCGTCATACGCTTTGGGAAGCGTGGCAAACTCAATCCGCGGTATGTCGGCCCATTTGCGATCCTGGAACGGATTGGGCCGGTGGCATATCGTCTTGATTTACCGACGGAGCTCGGTAACGTACATAACGTCTTTCACGTGTCAAACTTGAAGAAGTGTCTGGCTGACGAGTCTCTCATCGTTCCACTAGAAGAGATCAAGGTTGATGATCGTCTTCGGATTGTGGAAGAACCTGTGGAGATCCTTGATTACAAGATTCGTAGCCTGCGTCACAGCAAGATTCGTATCGTTAAGGTTCGGTGGAACTCGGACCGGGGACCGGAATATACATGGGAACGGGAGGATCAGATGAAGTCTAAGTATCCTCATCTTTTTCCTAAGGAAGCGTTCGAGTCGAGACATGTCTCTTCGGCAGCTGAATGAATCTCGCGTCGAGATTCCTTTTAACGTGGGGATGATGTGACAACTCGGGTAAATCTTTCTTTTGGTTTCTATCTTTTTGTTTGTTTCCTTCGTTATTTCTTTTGTTCTTTTTGTACTTGTGCAATTTTCGGGACGAAAATTCTTTTAACGTGGGGATGATGTGACACCCGGCAAATTCTGGTTAACAACGTTGTCTAGATGAGAGTCTACCTTAGCGAGTCACGCGTATGTTGTACTTAACTGGGTTAGTTAAGTCGGGTTATGGTTCGGGAACTATTGGTTAGTCTAGAAGATCATTGGATGTTGGTCTAGAGGTTCGTTAGATGTCAGTCCTTAACCAAGTGTACAAACAGTGACGACTTGTAGGATCGTCAGGGCATACGGAACGTACGAGTCTCGAGTCCCGGGAATTGGTGAACGAGTGTAAATATGTGTATTTACTTGTGTTATGTGTTTACAATCATTATGTGACTTGTCGGTACGTGAATATGCATTAACATATGTTAAAACGGGGTTTAACGCGCAAAACGCACAAAACCAACCCCTATAGGCGAGTAGGAGGCCTAATCACCTATAGGGGAGGCGAGTAGGGAACCCTAAGGGTGAGTAGGACCCTACTCGTGTATAGGTAAGGGCGAATAGGCCCAATTGCCTGAACAATCAGGCGATTAGGATTCCTAATCGCCTGAAACTGCTGCATACTCGCTAGTAACGGGCTGGACGACTAAAAACGACTATAAATACCATACTTAACCTCCTAAACTTCATTATACCAACCCTAGTCGTCCCATAACCCGCCCCAACACATAAACAACCTCTGGAAGGCGATTTTTGATCAAAACTCAAGGTTTAAAGCTTGAATCATCATATTTTCATAATCCTAAGGTTTGATTTTCATCCATAACTCTTTATAAACGTTTTTAATCAATCCCTAATGGTCCAGACCTGTTCTTAAACGAAAAAGCTTTCTGAAAATCGTCAATAAGGGTTGTTAATCGGATTATAACTAATATGCATGCATTATGAGTGTGTATGATTAGAAAGCTAGGGTTTTTATGATTCATGATGATGATTTGATATGTTATTATGATAGATCAGTATTGATATTGATATTATGATGATAGGAATCTCAGTAATTGGATATTAGGGTTATGATTACGCGTGTTAGTATGATGTTGCATGCTATGTGAATGGTGTTTGGATTACTTGGTTGCATGCAGGACTGATTATACGAGGTTAAACGAAGGATTTTGGGTTAAACATGTTTAGGATAGTGTTTGGGATGATATTGGGTGGTTACACACGTTCTGGATCTGATTTGGAGCGTTAAACGCGCGAAAAACCGGAACAGCAAGGTTACAGGCGAGTAGCATTCCTAATCGCCTATGTTATAGGCGAGTAGGGTGCTAATCGCCTATAACATAGGCGAGTAGAGGCCTACTCGTGTGAAAGATCAGGTGATTAGCCCTAATTGCTAGTAAGTTCATGTGAATAGCCCTAATTGCTAGTAAGTTCATGTGAATAGCCCTAATTGCTAGTAAGTTCATGTGAGTAGCTCCTAATCGCCTATAATAGAGGCGAGTAGGGTTTCTAATTGCTAGTTGACCAACCTAATTGCTAGTTGACTTTTCCTAATCGCGTGTACTGCTGCTGTAAGTGTAAATTAGCATTTCGAGACCCGATTTAACATGTAGTAACATGCTAGGAACCCCGTAACATGCCTAATAACTTGGTAACATATATTTGGATGTAATTCGGTGATACGTGAACGATGTGCTATAACTTGTTGTGCGTTAACGTATGTTAAGTGTAATTGCGTTATTGTATGTTTTGGAGCGTAAACATAACACGGGGAGTCTCGGGTCACCAATGGGATGTCGAGTCTTGTACTTTGGGTCAGTTAAACAGTCACGGTGTTTTCAAACGAACTTGGTTATGGTCTGGACATCTAGGGACTAATTAACCTACGGGTTATTAGTCTAAGTACTTGTAACTGTCGTATGTTAGGTCGCCGCTTTACGGGACTAGCATAGCAGCTGAGTTTACTCGGGTTAAGGAGTAACGCAACTTAAGTTGAGTTTACGGCCCCTCTTTTAAACTGGTTTTATACTTTCGGGGGAGAAAACATGTGTTAAAACGATTATTTGGTAACTACTGTCATACTATGGGTTTCTATTGTGTACTACACGATCTTTGGAAGTCCCGGGGGGAACCATGAATGTGCGGGTTTGCACAACGGGGAAATGTGAATAGCGCTATTGGGAGTGACCAACCCCGCTCGTCGACTTGGAGGGTCGGCGGGTGCATATTGTCTCAAACAGGAACAACAGGAACAACAGGAACTACATCGGGCATACTTTTGGTATTCGCGTTAGTAATGGTTTTCCGATCGTGGTAGTAACAAAACGTACGCCTAGCTAGCGTATACTGGTTTTCGATTATTATAGTATGGACAGGTGGACTTGGTACTTGGATACAAAACCTGTAAACTCACCAGCATTTTTGTGCTGACGTAAACTTTTACATGTTTTCTCAGGTCGCTAAGGTAGCACGACTGGACTAGGGCGCACGCGTCTGCACGGCGTCTAAATAGGGTTGCATGGTCTTTTGAACGTTGAACTATTATTTCATTGTTGGGATACTGTTTTTGAATAAGCTTCCGCTGTAAACGGGATTTTAAACTATGTTTTGAAATTGCATTTATATTCATTTACACTTGTTTATTGTGATCGTTGGTTTGGATCCTGGTTTGTCATGCGCCTCGCGGTAAAACTCCGCAAGTGGATTTTGAGGGTGTGACAAATATGTTGGTTATAATTAGTTTTCACATTCCATATGCGTCTCATACAAGTACCCGTTCAGTTACACATCAATTACATAACACCTATGACTTCAATTAATCACATAAGCACGTAATACACAATCTGTGTTTTTAGGACAGATTGTGTGTCATCAAAATTAATTTATTTAAAATAGTAAATCAGTGAGTTAACCTCCCAAATTTTTACTGAATATTCTTTGGGATTCACTTAACAACCCTTATTTTTTCTTTGTCTTAAATCCAAACACAAAAATAATTAAAATTCGTTCAACACAGCTATAATCAGAAAAATTTCATAACAGGTCAGTTTGGTAGAAAAATTCCCAAAAATTGTGTATTCATCCAAATGGGATGAATCTACTTGGAAAACTCAAATTACTCCAATGTTAACCTTCTGTAAAAATTTCATAACCCAAATATGTACAAAACTCGAGTTATGATGATTCAAAGTCGACTCAGTTTATTAACCCGAAATTCTGATATGACCTATTTTCAAAGAAAATCCAAAAACGACTCAACCGACATCCAAATCACTTGATTTTACCCATTATGAAAAGCTAAGACCAGTTGTGATTTAACCATGGAAAGAAAATACCAAAATCATCATGTTAAAGTCGTGTTACAGCCCCTATAAATTCATCTAATCATTCTGTTCAGATTTTAGTTACGCCTGAATCTTTCTTTAAACGACTACCATGTGCATGCAAACAATCAACAATCATCAATAACCTTTACCAAACATTCCTAATGCCTATTGCGATCAGATTCTATCATTATACATGCAAAAGATTACAACTTTAGTGATCAAAACTTCAACGACTTGCGCAACAAGTATCCTATGATATTACTAATCGCCTATCATCATGTTTAATTTGTTTAATATTCAAAAACCTCAAGTTTTAATAATTATCAAAAGCTTTCAGACCTGGACAAACCTTGTTATATGATTTTTAGAACAGAAGAATAAGATTAAAGAGTAAAGGATTAAGGATTATACCCCAAGCTCTTCGATACAATCAACCGAACGCCTTTGGAGCTTCCCAATCGATGTTCTTGAGCCTTAGCAGGTTGTTTGGGGTTAATATTTTGTAGGTAGGGCAGTAGGGGCGATTTGGGTTTGAGTTTAGGTGATACAAGAGGCTTAGGGTTGCTTAAATAGCTGTTTTAGGCGGTTTAGAAACGTTAGGTACCGCCGAGCGGGCGCTCGCTCCCTGTGAGCGGCCGCGCACAGGGCCTTGGCCCGTGTGGGTGGCCCGTTTCGTCACCCGACGTGTTTTCCTTCGACGTTTTCGCTATTTCGGACCGTAATAAGTGTAACCCCATGTGTTAAGACCCCAATCATCCTAATGGTCCACCTTTAACGATTCTTATTAACGTATTTGGTTTAAGTTCACATAATCACATATGGTTTGCATATAGTTTCACCGAGTATCACAGAAGCACGTAATCGCAATCAATCCAAATTAGTTAACTCATTATTATTATACTTCATTATTCACCAACGTCCGAGGTTCACTAATCATGTATACAGTTATTAACTCACAACAATGCAACGTGTGTCCTATCTAGCTAACCCTAGTTAAGTATAATGCAAGGAACGTAACTAGAGTTTAGTTAAAGTGAGAACCTGAATTTGCGGGGTATCACATCATCCCCAAGTTGAAAAGAATTTCGTCCCGAAATTCAGCAAGTAAACAGTAAAGCCAGCTTATAAAATTGTGCGCTTGGTTCCCGGATGTCACATCATCCCCAAGTTGAAAGGAATTTCGCCCCGAAATTCACTTTGAGCGAGCTGCTTTATGTTTAGTGTTTGATCTATGCACAAGTTCAGGTTTAGTAAAGAGGTGTGGATATTTGAGCCGCATTCGATCTCTGCGCTCCCACGTATATTCCAGTCCTAGACGGGAATTCCATCGTACCTTAACAATAGGTATAGTGTTTTGTTCGAGTTTCTTGATGCGCCGCTCAAGAATCTCCACTGGTTCATCCATGAACCGTAGCCGTCTGTCCACCTGGATCTCCTCCAGTGGCACCATCAGTGTTGTATCCAACAGGCATTTCTGAATATTTGATACGTGGAGTACATCGTGTACCCCATTAAGTTCATTAGGCAGGTTTAATCTGTAAGTTACCGGACCAATCCTTTTTGACAATCTCGAATGATCCAACGTATCGTGGGTTCAACTTTCCCCGTTTTCCAAAGCGTATCACCCCTTCCAAGGTGACACCTTCAACAAAACCTTGTCCCCAACCTGGAACTCCAAAGGTTTCCTACGTTTATCAGCGTAACTTTTCTGTCGATCCCGAGCAGCAGCCATCCGGTTTCTGATTTGCACAATCTTCTCAGAAGTCTCGTGCACTAGTTCGGGACCTGTTAGTTGGCTATCCCCAACCTCAGTCCAACAGATGGGAGACCTACACTTGCGCCCATAAAGTGCCTCAAAAGGCGCACACTGTATCGAAGTGTGATAGCTGTTGTTATAAGATAATTCGATCAAAGGCAAGTGCTTATCCCAACTGTTGCCAAAATCCACCACGCACGCTCGTAACAGATCCTCCAACGTTTGGATGGTACGTTCACTCTGTCCATCCGTCTGTGGGTGATAGGCTGTGCTCATATCTAAGCGAGTCCCCAAAGCGTTTTGGAGAGTAGTCCAAAAATGAGAAGTGAATCGCGCATCGTGATCAGATATAATAGAAGTAGGCACCCCATGCCTAGAGACTACCTCCTTGACGTAGAGATTTGCTAGTTTCTCCAGCGAGTCCGTTTCCTTTATTGCTAGAAAGTGTGCCGATTTGGTTAACCGATCCACGAAAACCCAAATCATGGTATGGCCAGTTGACGTTCTACGGAGCTTTGTGATGAAATCCATAGGGATTTCTGGTTGCTGGAGTAGGCCTGAAGGTTTCTGATATTCAATCTTAACCTTCGCACAAGTCAAGCACTTACTAACATAAGTGACTATCTCAGCTTTCATGTTTGGCCACCGGTAAGGAGTTTTGAGATCTTGGTATATCTTGTCCGAGCCAGGATGTACCGAATATCGAGAGGTGTGTACTTCATCGAGCCCCAGTTGTCTGAGATCCCCAAAACGTGGTATCCAGACTCGATCCATAAAGTACTAAAGACCATCTGTCTTTAGTTCCAAGTGCTTATCAGCACCATGTAATGTTTCAAGCCCGATGTTTTCTTCTTTCAAGTCTCGCCCTGGGCTTCACGTACCTTATCAGGAAGATTAGAATGTATAGTGGGTTGTAAAGCTCGCACCCGTTTAGGTTTCGTTTCCTTACGATTGAGGGCATCAGCTACTACATTAGCTTTCCCTGGATGAAATTTGATGGCATGGTCATAATCATTCAGAAGCCCGACCCATCGACGTTGTCGCATGTTCAGCTGCTTCTGATCGAATATGTGTTGGAGGCTCTTGTGGTCAATGTAGATCGTACACTTTGTCCTATAGAGGTAATGACTCCAGATCTTTAGAGCAAAGGCCACTGCTCCCAGTTCCGAGTCATGGGTGGTGTAATTCTTCTCATGAACCTTCAGTTGACGTGAAGCACACGCGATCACCTTATCACGCTGCATTAGCACACATCCTAACCCTTGGATAGACGCATCACAGTACACCACAAAGTCCTCTGTTCCCTCAGGTAGCGATAGTATCGGCGCACTGCAAAGTTTTGACCAGATTCTTGGGCATCTCCCCACTTATAGGTAATGCGTTTCTGCGTTAGGGCAGTGAGAGGTTGAGCGATCTTAGAGAATCCCTCAATAAATCTGCGATAGTACCCCGCGAGACCAAGGAATTGGCGTACCTCAGTAGGGGTCCTAGGAGCCTCCCACTTTTTGATAGCCTCAATCTTGGCGGGGTCAACATGTATTCCTGCCTCGTTGACCACATGCCCAAGAAATTGGACTTCCCGAATCCAAAAATCACACTTAGAGGATTTTCCATACAACTGCTCATTTCTCAATAGTTCCAAGATTAACCGCAGGTGTTGCTCGTGCTCTTCCCTACTCTTGGAATAAATCAATATGTCATCTATGAACACTATGACGAATTTGTCCAAATAGGGCTTGCACACACGGTTCATTAGGTCCATGAACACAGCCGGTGCATTAGTTAGCCCAAATGGCATCACTAAAAACTCATAACGTCCATAACGAGTTCGAAAGGCTGTCTTTGCCACATCCTCCTCTCGAACCCTCAGCTGATGGTATCCTGACCTCAAGTCAATCTTAGAGTAGAAACTCGACCCTTGCAGTTGGTCAAACAGGTCATCAATACGAGGCAGAGGGTAACGATTCTTAACTGTCACTTTGTTCATCTCCCGATAATCAATACACATGCGGAAACTCCCATCCCCATGGCGAAGAACTAGGTCTAATAAAGCCCCCATCCAATAGGTCTTGGAGTTGGGTAGACAGTTCTTGAAGTTCGCCTGGTGCTAGGCGATATGGTGCGCGTGCAACTGGAGCTGCTCCAGGTACAAGATCAATTTGAAACTCCACTTGACAAACAGGTGGAAGTCCAGGTAGTTCCTCTGGGAGAACATCTGGGAAATCTCGGACAACTGGGATGTCCTCAATCTTGGTTTCAGTTTCGGCTCGACTGTTAGATATGTTAGCCAAAATGGCTGGACAGCCCTTACGAATACATTTCTGGGCTTTCAAAAAGGAGATGATGCCCACCATGGCACCACCATGATCACCCTGGGTAGATAAAAGCTCTCCACTTAGGAGGGGGAATACGAACAATCTTTCCCTGACAGGGAATTTCAGCGTGTTGCTTGGACAACCAGTCCATGCCAATCACGAGATCAAAGCTTCCAAGGGTGATAGGTAGAATGTTGATGGCAAACAATTGCCCATCCAACTAGAGCTTACAGTCACGATGAATATAGGTTACCTCAACAGGCTTTCCATCAGTTAACTCTACGGTGTACGGGGTATCAAGAAGAGTAGGAACCATCCCTAGTTGTTTGCTAAGTTTTGATGACACACAACTATAGTCCGCACCAGTATCATATAAAATAGAAGCAAGAGTGTCATACCCGTCACGACATTGTTATCAGTCCTAGCTTCCCCAGAGCCAATCACAGTTGCTATTCCACGAGCCCCGTTGTTGTTGCCGTTGTTGTTGTTGTAGGACTTACACCTCACACTATCCCACATTCTCTTGCTATCACTAAAATTAGAAGATGAAGCACCATGCTTCGGAAAAGTACCATGCTCAACAGCCTCGTCAGTGAGTTTCCAAACCAAGTGAAAGATTTGTTCGATTTCCGGGTAGGTGAGCTGCGGGGGCCATGCCACGAATCTGAGGGACAAACCATTTTGGTATGAAGTTCGATCCGTTGGTAAGGTAGGTTAAATAGATTTTTAGCATATAGTAGATATCTCTTGTTGCTTGGTAGTGTAGGCGTCGATCTCAGACCCAACCGTCTTTAGATAACCATTTTTCTAGATTTCACCACAGGGTGTTACGTTCTCCATCCAAGTATTTGTAACTTATCGAGTGTGCATGTAGCATACATTACCCCATCCTGCCTGGGGCAAATGCACATGGCAAAGACTTATACGATCGAAGCAATCAGACGGTCTCCTTCAGTTCCGTTGGAATTATCGAGGTTTACGATCAATAAAAGGCTTGAAAATATGATGGCAGGTTGTTATTGTGGCATGTGCGTTCAAGGAATAAGAAAGTTCAAATGTGGAAGACAGGGGAAACGAACGATTTAACAAAATGGATCTTTATTAGCTTGGAAAGATGCGAGGGCCTCCACCACCCTATCGTTGGTCATAAGAACTCAGTCTTTCCTAAGTTGACAAAGGCAAATGAAAGAAATGATAGGTAAGAAAAGGTAAGAGCCAATCGTCGCCATGCTCTGTCCAGATAGTAGAGCCTTCATCCTCACTTTCAATGTGCTCGTCCTGCTCAGGTTCCCCTTCCATCCCCTCTTCTTTCTCTTCCTCGGTTTCAGTGTTATATGGTTCTCATCACGTACAGTATCCTTCTCTAGTCCTATGTAAGCCAGTTTGGTGGTAAGTTGTACCACTCGTTCCTCCAATCGTGGTTATCAGCCATTAGTAGGTTTCATCTTCCCTTGTAATGTTGCACTACATCGCAGGCTTTACATAACTCCCCAAGAGTGTGTGTAACAAGCCCCGATCTAATGTGTTCCCATGAATCTACCATATACTTATGAGTAACAGGGATATGCAGTCATACGTCCGCCCGCTCATACTAGGCGTAAGGTATTAAGGTAAGAAATAAGTTCTATATGCGTAACCCAGTCCCGTCTGAGTCTCGAATGGGAGTAAGAAAGATCAAGTAACAAGGAACAAAACTAATTGTCTCCTTGCTCAGTGAAAAAGGATAAGTCTCGGTATTTGAGTTTCTTCACAGTTGATTCGATATAATGGTATCACGTCATGCGCATCGTTCAGCCTCCTGTGTACATGCGCTACAACGCTCGCAAGGGCTCCCTCCCTTATACTATTGTTGTTTCCTCATCCAAGAGGTTTGTTAGGATGCTACTCCCAGTAATGCGTCACCTGGTGTAACCCTAGGTTCCCACCATTGACGTGTTCAGAATTAGATCTAGAACTAGAAGATAACATACCTCCTGAAATCATATGTTGTAGGTATGTGTAGCTAAAAGCTAGTTGTGCACTTAAGTTGTGAGTGTACTTATGCTATGATGATTATAGACTAGACTCAACATGCAGTGTAACACCCCGCGCCTCTCACCACCAATATTGTCCGCTTTGCCCACCCAGAGCTCACGGATTTGTTTTTGGGTGCCTTGGTGGAAACTTCCCAGGAGGTCACCCATCCTAAAACTGCTCCCACCTGAGCACGCTTAACTGTGGAGTTCTCCTCTCATCCACTAACATTAAGCCCCAAAACGCGTTGGTGATTTAAGAGGCAAGACATTACTTATGAACCAAGGATCTCTCCTGGCCACAGCCGATGTGGGATTTTTCCTGGGGTGTCACATTCACCCCCCGTTAGAGTCTCATCGTCCCTGATGAGGTATGAGTCTCATCGTCCCTGATGAGGTATGCACCCACCATCTCGAACGGCACAGGAGTGGCTCTGATACCATCTGTAACACCCCGCGCCTCTCACCACCAATATTGTCCGCTTTGCCCACCCAGAGCTCACGGATTTGTTTTTGGGTGCCTTGGTGGAAACTTCCCAGGAGGTCACCCATCCTGAAACTGCTCCCACCTGAGCACGCTTAACTGTGGAGTTCTCCTCTCATCCACTAACATTAAGCCCCAAAACGCGTTGGTGATTTAAGAGGCAAGACATTACTTATGAACCAAGGATCTCTCCTGGCCACGGCCGATGTGGGATTTTTCCTGGGGTGTCACATGCAGTCCTAGTTCACTATAACCAATGGCTCTGATACCAATCTGTCACTCCCTCAAATTTCCACTGCGGGGTTTATACCGCGAGGCTCATGACAAACCAGGATCCCATAGCCATAAGTCACATGAACGAACTCTAAATGCCCAAACCATTTAGTTCGTTTTCAAAACCCAAGTTTTGTTAAGCTGCGGAAGCGTAAACCAAATTTAAACCTTTTTAAAAAAACCATGCGCAAAACAACGCGCCCAAATTAAAACCATATGAGAGAAAAGGTAAAAGCATAATATGTAATTTATGTGTATGCCCAAGACCCCAAATGCAGTGAAGTGTATAGTGCTTTCTAATCCTGGCACCGGAAGCTAACTACCTGCAAACGCATGTAAATCGTGTGTCAACATAAAGCTGGTGAGTTCACCAAGTAAAGCAAACATGTATAAAGACGTGTTGGTTTCCAAAACCACGTAACCAATTAATAACGTAGGTCCTCCAGACCCGAAAATGCTCAAGAGTTATCAGTTTAAGTGTGTCAGGGGTAGCTAGCCCACTCAATGTAACTAAAAAGGATTATTGGGACACCTTCAGTAAAATAATAATTTGCCTCAATAACTGGTGTCTATCAACACCAGTTCTCAATTGTGGTCAGAAGTTCATGCCCGTGCCTCAAGCACCTCAGACATGAGGTTGATGCACAACCTAATAGCGCTATCAACTAATACCCCGCTCGCTTCCAGCGATTAACCCAATAATATGCAAGGACTTTCCAATGATAGAGTGTTTAGTTCACAAAGGACCAATAAGTTTTAAACTGATCACAAACCCGATCCACACAAAGAATCGTAAAACCGACACACACAAGGAGTCAATACCTGAGTAGTCCCAAACTGGACTAGAAAAATGTTAAGAAAGTCGTCTCAACTCGAGACGCATGCTTTTGAGAAAAAGAGTAGTGAAACTCACCTTAGTGTGCAAGCAAAAGAAATCCAAACCGCAAGTAAAGTATGCTACCGACACCCTAATATAAGTGTCACTAAGTAAGTATAGGCGTAATATCATTACACCATATAACTCGTTTGTCCAAGGCGTTTAAACGTTCAAAAGTGTGTAGGTGACACCTAGTGACTCTACATGCAATAGTAAACCCTACGGACTCGTTGGTGAATATGTTGGTTATAATTAGTTTTCAAATTCCATATGCGTCTCATACAAGTACCCGTTCAGTTACACATCAATTACATAACACCTATGACTTCAATTAATCACATAAGCACGTAATACACAATCTGTGTTTTTAGGACAGATTGTGCGTCATCAAAATTAATTTATTTAAAATATTAAATCAGTGAGTTAACCTCCCAAATTTTTACTGAATATTCTTTGGGATTCACTTAACAACCCCTATTTTTTCTTTGTCTTAAATCCAAACACAAAAATAATTCAAATTCATTCAACAGAGCTATAATCAGAAAACTTTCATAACAGGTCAGTTTGGTAGAAAAATTCCCAAAAATTGTGTATTCATCCAAATGGGATGAATCCACTTGGAAAACTCAAATTACTCCGATGTTAACCTTCTGTAAAGATTTCATAACCCAACTTTTTACAAAACTCGAGTTATGATGATTTAAAGTCGACTCAGTTTATTAACCCGAAATTCTGATATGACCTATTTTCAAAGAAAATTCCAAAAACGACTCAACTGACGTCCAAATCACTTGATTTTACCCATTATGAAAAGCTAAGGCCAGTTGTGATTTAACCATGCAAAGAAAATACCAAAATCATCATGTTAAAGTCGTATTACAGCCCCTATAATTTCATCTAATCATTCTGTCCAGATTTTAGTTACGCCTGAATCTTTCTTTAAACGACTACCGTGTGCATGCAAACAATCAACAATCATCAATAACCTTTACCAAACATTCCTAATGCCTATTGCGATCAGATTCTATCATTATACATGCAAAAGATTACATCTTTAGTGATCAAAACTTCAACGACATGCGTAACAAGTATCCTATGATATTACTAATCGCCTATCATCATGTTTAATTTGTTTAATCTTCAAAAACCTCAAGTTTTAATAATTATCAAAAGCTTTCAGACCTGGACAAACCTTGTTATATGATTTTTATAACATAAGAATAAGATTAAAGCGTAAAGGATTAAGGATTATACCCCAAGCTCTTCGATACAATCAACCGAATGCCTTTGGAGCTTCCCAATCGATGTTCTTGAGCCTTAGCAGGTTGTTTGGGGTTAATATTTCGTAGGTAGGGCAGTAGGGGCGATTAGGGTTTGAGTTTAGGTGATACAAGAGGCTTATGGTTGCTTAAATAGCTGTTTAAGACGGTTTAGAAACGTCAGGTACCGGCGAGCGGGCGCTCGCTCCCTGTGAGCGGCCGCTCACAGGGCCTTGGCCCGTGTGGGTGGCCCGTTTCGTCACCCGACGTGTTTTCCTTCGATGTTTTCGCTATTTCGGATCGTAATAAGTGTAACTCCATGTGTTAAGACCCCAATCATCCTAATGGTCCACCTTTAGCGATTCTTATTAACGTATTCGGTTTAAGTTCACATAATCACATATGGTTTGCACATAGTTTCACCGAGTATCACAGAAGCACGTAATCGCAATCAATCCAAATTAGTTAACTCATTATTAGTATACTTCATTACTCACCAACGTCCGAGGTTCACTAATCATGTATACAGTTATTAACTCACAACAATGCAACGTGTGTCCTATCTAGCTAACCCTAGTTAAGTATAATGCAAGGAACGTAACTAGAGTTTAGTTAAAGTGAGAACCTGAATTTGCGGGGTATCACAGGTTGTTTGGGTGGTTCAACGATGTTGGATACGCATGCGATGTGTGGAGCAACGTTGGTAGTAGAACTTGAAGTAGTATGAGAAGAAGATGTACCACCAAGATAAAGTTCTGGATTCTGAGGAATTTGAGCCCTCTTTGCTTTCCTCTTCTCCTCCATCTCTTTGTTCTCCAATTTCTGTATAAACTCGTTGATTGTCCAATACTGGTACGCATCCTTCTCTTTCAACACTTCAATATGCTGGTTCCAATATGGTGGCAACGCATCGACAAACTTGTCCACCAGTTCAGACATAGGTATGCTAATCTCATAGCTTGACAGCTCTGTGAGTAAGTGGCAATACCTTGGATCCAATTCTTTCAAAGTTTCGTTACCCATGTAACTAAAATTCTCAAACTCTTTGCGAAGCTCCTCTATCCTTAGCTTCCTAGTCTTCTCCTTCCCATCATGTCTGTTTCTCAACATCTCCCACAGCTGCATAGAAGTTGTGCACGAACCAAACTGATGCAGCAAATCTGTGTTAATAGCTTGGGATAATTGAGAAAACGCCTTTTTCTCCATAGCAAACTTTTTCTTCTCATCGTCTGCTAGATTCTCTAAAGGAATAGGCTCTCCAGTGTTCTCCAAGACTTGAGTAGCATAGCCTTTCACAATCATTTGCCATGCCTCAGTACCCTCTAAACCCATACCCTCCAAATGGATCTTGAATTTAGTCTTCCATGTGTTGTAGTCGACCATTTCCATCAGCTTAGGTGGTCGGTTTCCACTTCCAGATGACAAGTCTTGAATAAGCATTGATATAGCATTGGTCGTCTGTGTGTGAACCGCTGCTGCTGCTACTCCCCAATAATCGCCAATCGGTTGTGGTTGTGGTTGCGCAACATGTTGAGGAATAGAACTAGTCATAGCCATATAGTTGATAGGTTATGATGGTTGACTAGTCTTTTGGGCAGCAACCGACCAAGGATCCATGGTTGTCAACTGTTGTGGTGTCATGTTGGGTCGTGGTGTAGTCGGAAAATCTTCTCCTTCGACCATTTTCAAAGGTACGAATGTAAGCTATAATAAACACAAATCTCCTTCGACCGTATGAAAATCTCCTTCGACCGTCCGAATGGTCGAATGAAACAAGTATGGTTGAATGAGCACCAAAACACTAACAAACTCTTGGTTCGGCCACATAAAACACCACCTTCGACCAAAAATCCATTGGTTCGACCGTTTAACACACACGTTCGCCCATATCTCCCTAGGTTCGACCCTGAACTTTTCAAAAACGGTTATTCTTTGAAAATCAGTTGATTTTGATCAAATTTTTCAAAAGTTGAAAGAATTTGATGATATTAATCAGGTTTTGATTCGGATTTGATTTGGAACAGGTTTATCAAAGAGAATTATGCATTTTAACCATGAAAACAAGCTCTAATCAATCAATTTATCACCAAGTCAATGTTATCAATGAAAACAGAAAGTTTTTGATCAAAATAGGGTCCAAATCTGCTGTAAAATTAACAAATTGTGGTTGTTTGATCCATAATGGCTCTGATACCACTTTGTATGCGCTTAGGATCGTCAAATCTACAAAGAGATTGATCAAACAAGTTTGATTCAGGTGCGGAATCCCTGAATCAATTATAATTATGATAATCAAGCAATCAAAACACAGAAATCAACATTTCAAATGTTTTTCTCATTAATAATCAACTCAAATTACACGTTTAGATAAAGATTACAATCAGAAATGACGTGAAAATAAGTTGACAAAACACTAGGGAGAGACACAAAACAGGAGGGAAATGAAATGGAAAACTACTAACTTTCAAAAATGGCTTAACCTATTTATAGGCTTGCGCATTCGCCCATATTGTATGGTCGAATGTGCAGGTTCGCCCAATCATATCGTGTGAACCAAGCACTACAAAACAATAATTCTACCTTCGCACTCCTTGTCTCTCCTTCGTATGACTTTTCTCCTTCGCACCCACTAAATCCTTCATTCGCCCACATTCATACTCCTTCGCCCATTCGACAAACATCATTAACATGTGTTTATTGTAATCCAAAGCATTAGTCACACAATAATGCATCTACACTCCTTAACAAACTATTGTTAATAATTCGATGTTAGTGTTCAAGTTGGAATTGGTGTTCTTGGAAAATTCTTATAAACAATCAATATGTATTGGCTGGAGAACTCCGCTGTTGACATATGAAGGAAATCGATCATAAACATAACATAAATTGTTTATACTTTTCATTCTTTGTATTGAATTCTGGAAAGGATTCTACCAAAGTTAGAATTTACGTTTTACTTTGTTAACTCTAATATTGTAAAATGCGTTACTTAGAAATATAGTGTTTTGTTTCTATATGTTTCAATATTGGTACACTTTGGTCAAACGTATGGTAACTTTACTTCAACAGAGTTTTACAAATACTTTAGCCGATGTTCAGCCTTAAATATTTTTAAAAATGAAGTTTTGTTTTTCCTGTCAACATATCCTTGTAATGAAATCTGCATTCAATATTTATAGAGTCTCGACTGCATAAATCATGATTTAGTTTTTGATAGAAAACTTTTAAATATTTTAAACAATGAGGTGTGGTTGATTGTAGTCTTAGTAGGACTATGCGCTGAATAAGGAAAATACATAGCCCCCCCTAAAGATTACAACATGTAGAGTAACGAAGGGTGTGTCGTGGTATACTTTTGTTTATTTATTTTTTTCTTATAAAGTATTATTCATTTCGCAAACTTGCCATGTTACATCAAAATATAGGGTATTGGTTCACTTTTATTGGTTCACTTTTTTTAAAATAATAATACACATCAAATTAAATAGATAATACATCTAAAAGTATAAAAAGTCGTATAATATTGAAATTTAAATGGACATTACAAATAAGAAAAAAGACTTAATAATATTTAAAAAAAACTTCTACCTATAGTTGTTTTGTTAATGACAATATATTTAACAATTATTGTTGAATAAATATATTAATAATATTTTTAAAAATTGTTCATAGCAATTATTAATTGTTGTAGAGTCAAATTATATTAACAGATGTAACCTATGTGGCTATGTATATGTAAAACATTATCAGGCGCGTAAATTTAAACTTTGGAGCCAAAGTTAACACAGAAAACTGTGTTTCATTAATTATTCTGCAGGTATAATCATAACATATAGCTTCCCTTATAAGATTAAGAATATATAAAAGTATATTTAGTTAAATTCTATAGAATAACCAGTATTTTTATAAATAGTAAAACAGTGTATTGTTTTCTAATCATATGCAGCGTATAATTTTAAGAGTCGTGAGTGACAAATAAAAATGACGACCTTGAAACTCAAGTTATTAAACTCACGGGGTATTTTATTTGTATTTAAGTAATTTTTTCTATTGATTGTAATTATCAATCTGAAATAATCTATCGATTAAACTTACAGAAAAAAATCCATTCAAAATGGAGCAAATTGTACACTGGAATTTTCTATTTGAATTTTCTATTTAGAATTACCGTTATATTGTGTACATGAATAATAATACACAATATGTTTATGGATCAAGGAAAACCATAGCCCAAATGGATATTGTAATTTTGAGAAGAATGTATGAAGTTGGTAGGAACATTAGGTTAAGGTATTATGATGAAATGCTTTTAATGGGAATGTTGGAAGAAATAATTGCTGATGAAGAATGGATTCAGCCATATCGTGTAGTAAGTTGGTTTTACGTTCATGTGCATGAAACAGTGATGGTGACGTATGATAATGGTTCGGTGAGTAGATACCACAGATTGATGGTAGAGTATTCTAATGATTTGGATTTTCTCGAAGAACTCGACCATATAAGAATGAGTAACACCAGGCGCACCACATTTCATCTAATTTTAGAATAAATGATTAGACTTGGGATAATGTATTTGAATGAACGAGCAGAACAGTTTATTGGAGATTCAATTCTATCATTTTTTGTTTTTTTTAGTTTTTATTTATTAATAAAATTATAATATTGTTAGTATATTTATAATTTTTATGGTTTGTTATTTTTGAAGTTTAGAAATACTTTATTTATAGTCTGTTGATGAAAATTTGTAAAGAACGTCTGTATTAACACAGGCTGTTAATATTCTTCAGTTGTTTTAATGTGTCGAACAGACCATTAGTTCATCTGTTCATGTGCTCTGTATAGATCTCTCGGTGAATCTAATTGATTTAAACGTGTCATCAGTTCAATAGTACTTTAATAAAAAAAATTATACAGCCAACCCTTGGGAACTAATGAGCGTGCTTACAAGCAAGTGACATTTTTGTAATAATTATGTATAGTCCTGATTTGTAACAAAATCTCTATTAAAGATTTAGACTCTCGATTGTCAAAATCATGATTGCTTTTTAAAAACTTAGTTTGTTCACTTTTGTATTGGTTTGAAATTTAATAATAATATATTGTATTTTTTGAATTATTAAAAATATTATTTTATTATAGTCGTTTCATTTTTTATTAAATGTAAGGGCATTCTTCAGTTTATAAAATGAGAGCGAACTGTTATTTAGTTTTCTATCTCTCTCCATTGAAAATTTGTTGCTTTTAAATCTTCCATCCCACATGTATAATGATTTTATTATTAAATACTTTTCCACTAGTGTTTTACGCCACTTGTAATGTGATTATAACAATAATTAAATTATTTAGATGGAAGTTATATGTATCCCCTCTTCAGTGCTTTAGCAAGTCATATATTAATTTTACGTTATAAGTTTCCCTTGAAGTTTCCTTTATAAGCTTCCCTTCATTTATATGGGACTTTACAATCTATTTTTTGATGGACAGTTGTATGTAACTTCACTGGGACTCCTACTTTCAATAATAATTTATAATTTATAATTGCTTAAATTAGTATTGAAAGTATGAGCTTCAGTGATGTTAGTTACAAATGTTCATATAAATTAGTATTGAAAATATTATCTCTAGTGATTTTACTTTTGATTAAATTTAATATTTTCATCATTGAAGATGTCTTTTTCTAGGCATAAATAAATAAAAGTGAAGAACAAATACTCCAAAAAGTAACTCTGATTTTTTATTCCACGTTCCGTTTTCCAGTAATTGCTAGATCTATGATGTTGTTTCCAGGGTGAAAAGTAGGAAGAGCTTGAAGATTTGAATTTGTGATAAGGAAAAACAAATTTGTACAAACATTGCTAATGTGTAGTTTTGTAAGTTGAATTTTTTATGTTATTTATTAACAAATTTGATGACAAATTAATGGTTCTGATAAATTAGAACATTAGATATATTATATGATAAAATGAGGATATTTCAAACACTGAGAGACTTTTGTGTGACAACATCTATTGACAACTAAACAGATGTTATAAACCAAAGTATATACATCAAAATAAGGATATCTTTCAATATTGTAGAATGGGTCAATTAGATTCGTTTCATTTCAACAGAGGTTCAAATTCCAAATCTAATTATTAAAATTTGAATTTACTTTAATAACAATATTATATATTATGTTATATTATTTTTTTGTGTTTCAATTGTCTTTCACTTTATAAAAAGGCCCCAAAAGTTAAGTTCAAGTTTATATTTGGTTCAAATGAAACTTAAACATGAAATTTAACTTTACAGATAGATAGTTTATTCACTCTATAAAAGGAGCGGAAATACCAATAGTCATTTTCCAACTTTATCTGCCTTCAACGCTTTTCACTTTGAAATCTCTATGCGTTATGCATAATGATATTACTTTCAAATGTTCTTCCATCAATATTCTCAAAGATTCTTACAGTCAAAGAAAAATAGATTACCAACAATCCGTCAGTAGTGAACTTCGAATTGATGTTTTTCGATGATTCATACATTCAAAGAAAAACATGAATCTATTTTTACTACATCCAAATCCTGTTTAGAAAGTTTAGACTGGGTTTTTAAACCTCACGATGTTTAGCTAGAAAGGGTTTTCAATGTTTAATGTGATTATATTTAATGCAAGTGCGACAGAAGCTAAATACCGACCTTAGTTTGTTCATGTTTTTGCTTCGATGTCTATGACAAGGAAGATCATTGTCTAGCGTTTGTTTATTAGAACCGTTCTTTTATGTTTGCTTCTATATTTTTTTTATGTAGTTTGTTAACTTGGATAGTGAAAATGTGTTACTTCAAATCAAAGCAGTTTTAGAAAAATATCCTTAACTACTCCCTGCATTTTATGTAGTTTGTTAACTTGGATAGTAAAAATGTGTTGAGAAATTGTTTTAAAAAAAGATACAGGATTCGCGTGTTTTTAGGGATTGTTTCATGTATACCATAACAAATCATACTAAATAGATTTTACTTACAACTGATCAATCATATTAACTTGTATCTTGATAGTTTTGTTTTGTGATGTTTTCGGGTTTTTTGTATCTTATATGTTTTCAGGATTTGATTCCAATAATAAGTGTAATTGCTATTGTAGTTTTTTAAAAGTCTGTTGACAACTGAACACATGTTTGTAAGGACAATGTAGAATAACATTACATAAATAAAATTAATTCTAAATTAACATCTATTTGAAGGAAACTGTTGAAGGAATATCTGTTTGAATCAACAATTGTTTGTAGTAACAGTTGTTCTAGAAAGATCTCCTTAACACAATGTCTACAGTTGAACACACGTTTCCAACTACAATTTGTCTTGGAACATATTAGTGACTATTTAATTTCATATTTAATAATTAGACCATAACACTTGGTCTGTTAATATTTTTTTATATTTTGAATGAGTGTAATTGTGTTAAAAAAAGATTATATTTCCGTGTCATCAGAAGTTTGTTTCATCATCTATTGCTTGCTTCATCAGCATATAATTATCATCTGTTTCATTAATATTCAATGATTACGCGTAGGAGAAGCATAACCATCAATGAAATGATTTGCAACAGATCTTACTAAACAAATTAACTGTTATCTTGATAGGAACACATGTTACTAATCATATTTTCCTTACAACAGACAATTGGCTACTTGATTTTGTCTTTAGTAAACATGCCTTAAAATATGATATAGTATTCCCATGTTTTCACACGGGATTTCACCTAGTTTTACTTATAGTCCATACCTTTTCAAAATTACAATCATCATCTGCAACTTTTGACCCAGTTTCACTTGGATAGTCCCTAGAGTGGATGTCCGTTAGTTTATCCGGTTAAGTGAATAAGAAATTACTAAACTACCATGCTATAAAAAAATACAATAATAAATAATGTAGATACGCGAAAGTGCGACTAGTGCTATTGAATTGCGAATTCTAATATGTTTTGCTGATGTTGAATGGTCGAAGGTGGATCTAATTGGTCGAAGGTAGATTAGTTTGGTCGATGGGAGCTCAAAGAGGTCGAATGAAGTTTTGATTGTACATATATGTTGGTTCGCCCACTATGTTTGGTCGAACCCGCACATTTGCCCAATCATTTGGTCGAATGTGCAGATCTATATAAGGCTGAATCATTTTTTGAATGTAAACTATTGCTCATTTTTGTTTCCCTCTCTGAGTGTGTCATCTCCCTAGGGTCTTGTTGAGGCTGTAACTGATTTATATCATTGTAAACAAGCTTTTAAAGTGTTAATGATTATGTTTATGAATGAAATGAAAACGTTTGAGATGATTTGTGTGTTTTGCTAGATTTATTATCATTTCGTAATCAATTGAGGGATTCTGCACCTGAATTGAACTTGTTTGATCAATAGTCTTTGTTTGCTAAGTCTGATCCTTCACATACAAAGTGGTATCAGAGCCATAAGGATCAAACAACTACGAATTGATAATATTTCAGCTGATTTGGACCATATTTTGATCAAAACTTTTCTGTTTTCATTGAACAATTGAAATTGATGTAAATTGATTGATTTGAACTTGTTTTCATGGATAAAATTCAAAATTCTCTTTGTTAAACTTGTTCCAAATCCAATCCGAAGCAAAACCTGCATAAGATCATCAAATTTCATCAACATTTGAAAATTTTGGATCAAAATAACTGATTTTCAAAGTATAACCGTTTTTCAAAATGAAAGGGTCGAACCTAGGGAGAAACGTTCGAGAGTGTGATTTTTAGGTCGAACCAGGGAGTTTTTGGTCGAACGTGGAGTGTATTTTGGTCGAACCTAGAAATTTTTAGTGTGTTGTTGCTCATTCGACCATCTGTGTTACATTCGACCAATCGGGAGGTCGAAAGTGAATTGATTTGGTCGAAAGTGGAAAGTGTCTATTATTTTCTACATTCGAGTCTTTTGAAATGGTCGAACCTGGACTAATTTCTACATTCGACCACACGTCACTTGAAAAGGGTCGAACGTAGAATCTGTTGAGAAATTTTTCTAATCGTTTCGTGTTTTATACTTTGTTGAACAATATGTGGAACTTTTCGACGACACCACGACCTAATACAACATCACAACAGCAAACAACTATGGATCCTTGGTCGGTAGCTGCTCAGAAGACTAGTCAACCATCTCAACCGATTAACTATTTTGGCGATGACTAGTTCGATGCCCCAACAAGTTGCAAAACCTCAACCACAACCCATGGCTGATTACTGGGGAGTTGCAGTAGCGGCGGTACATTCTCAGACTACCAATGCGATTTCTACGCTTATTCAGGACTTATCTTCGGGAAATGGGAGCCGTCCACCAAAGTTGATGGAAATGGTGGACTACAACCAATGGAAGACCAAGTTCAAGATTCATCTAGAGGGAGTGGGATTGGAAGGCACGGAAGCTTGGCAAATGATTGCTAAGGGGTATGTTACTCCGGTTTTGGAGAACACCGGTGAGCCGATTCCATTAGAGAGTCTCGCTGAAGACGAGAAGAAGAAGTTTGCGGTGGAAAAGAAGGCGTTTTCCCAACTGTCCCACGCCATTAACACTGATCTGTTACATAAGTTTGGTTCGTGTACCACTTCGAAGCAATTATGGGATATGTTAAGGAATCGTCACGATGGGAATGAGAAGACAAGGAAACTTAGAATGGAGGAGTTGAGAAAAGAGTTTGAGAACTTCAGCTATATGGGAAATGAGACGCTGAAGGAGTTGATTGTGAGGTATTGCCACTTATTGACTAAACTTTCATGTTATGAGATCAATATACCGATGTCTGAACTGGTGGATAAGTTTGCTGATGCATTACCACCATACTGGAATCAACATATTGAGGTCCTCGAGGAGAAAGACGCGTACCAATACTGGGCCATCAATGAATTCATCCAGAAGCTTGAAAACGAAGAGATGGAGGAAAAGAGGAAAGCGAAAAGAGCTCAAGTTCCTCAGAATCCAGAGTTATACCATGGCGGTACATCTTCATCTCTAGCTAGTTCAAGTTCTAGTACAACTGTTGCTCAACACATTGCTTGTGTA
This sequence comes from Ambrosia trifida, assembly GCA_028751855.1. Lineage (NCBI taxonomy): Eukaryota > Viridiplantae > Streptophyta > Magnoliopsida > Asterales > Asteraceae > Ambrosia > Ambrosia trifida. Next base: position 71,031,702 of record CM054127.1, on the reverse strand, counting down.
TCAAGTATTGTTGAACCAACCAAAATCCCCATAAACTATCTTGCTCAAACCTCATCTTATACACCACCATCATACCCTACTACTTACATACCACTATTTTCACCAATGCAACAAGTTGCATGGTATTCAACAAATTTGAACCAACCTCAACAACAATCCTATATTCCTCAAGTGAATCAAACCAAAATGAACACAAGTCAACCTAATCAGAGCTCAATTGTGTTGGAGACATCAAACTTGAACAATGTAGCCTTGGTTTTTGCTATGGTCGCTTCGTATAACGGGTTGGTACAAATTGGTAACAACAACTTAACCAGTGAGGACTATGCTCAAATTGACAAGGAGGAGATGGAGCTCATTGACATCTAGTGGGCATTTTCCAGTGTCATGAGGCGAGCGACTGAGTTCATAGAGAAGACAGGCAGAACTGATCTTTCTACTTCTCCCAACACCACATATGGCTTCAACAAAGCCAAAGTCACATGTTTTAACTGTGGTGGGAAAGGTCACTTCAAGATAGAATGCACACAGCCAGCACAGCAAGGGAACAGGAATCCTTTTAGCACTAATTACCAGAACCGTCAATCACAAAATCGAGTATCATATCAAAGCCAAAACAACTCCAATTTTCAACCACAAAATACTTACCAAAACCGTCAAAACACCTCACCAAACAATAATGTTAGACAAACCACTACACAAAACCAGAACCAAAACCAAACACCACACAATCCAACCAGAACTATCATTCCAATTTCTACACCAAACAGCCAAACTCAAACAGATAACCAGAACCAGGCTTTGGTAATCCAGAAAGATGAGGGATTTGATTGGACTGGTATGCAACTCGGTGTCGAGGAAATCACTGCTGGTAATGTGGCATGTGTTGCCCAGAAGATGGATTTGGATGAGCCGGTGTCTATTGAAGATGAATTGGAAACTGAGAAGAAATCTGATGTGAGGATTGAGGAGTTAGTTGAAGAAAGTGATGTTTGTGTTGAGAAGAAGTCGGGATTGATTCTTGACTCTGTTACTGATTTTACCGAACAATGTGATTCAGCTTCAACTGACTTGGAGAGCGAATCTGATTCTGAAGCTAGTGTTAATTCACTAGATGATGATACTGATCAACTTCTTGCCGAAGCTGATTTTCTGATGACACGCAAATCTTGCATAGTGGATGATGCTTTTACCAGAATCGACTAATCTAAATTATTTGCTGGAAAGGAAGCACACTTTGCATTGATGGCGATGACAGAGCCTCCAAAACAGGTATGTTCTGATTCTTCTTTAGATAAAAACAGTGATAAGTATTGTGGTGCATGCGATAGATTGACAGAGGATAATAAGCAACACAGGGTTCAGCTTGAGAGTGCTAAGATCAACTGTCAATCATATCAAAAAGAAGCACGGGAATTCAATAAGGTGCTTGACGGTTACAAGAAAGACATTTCAGATCTTAAAAAGACTTTATCTCTAAAACAATTAGCCATTAACAATTATATCAATGAATTAGAAAATACAAAACTTGAAATGGCTACCATCAAGTGCTTTGCTGAGAAAGTCAACAAGAAGCTTGAAAGCTATAAACATATTGCGTATGTTGTTGACCATATAATTGAGTAACCTTCACAGTCGAGTAGTGCAAACTACAAGGCCGTCCCATCTCCAGTGTTATTTGAAAATCATGCTTTGCATTCAATAACACCGGAGAGTTCAGTTACATATGACTCTACATCGGATGATGAGTCTAACACCTCCAGTGTGGGAGACCCTAATTCCGATGTTAGACCTATTTTGGGACTAAATGATGAAGGTGTGATTGTTGTAACTGATGATTCTGATTCTGAGGATGATAAATCTGAGAAGGTGTGTGATATTCCTGATGAAAATCACATTATTACCAATGAACCGGTGTCACCATCTCAGATTATACATCCAATGGCTAACGCTCATCGACTGAATCAGTCAGTTAAGCAGGTTGAGAAAAATGAACAATGTGACAAACCCGTCAAAGTTTTCTATCGGATGGAAGGATCCGATAAGATAATTTCTGACGAGTAATATCCAATTAAGTTTGCCAATTGTTCCAAGATTGAGAAAATTTGGCAGGAGAGTACCATTTGGTTCCCAAAGCATGAGATAACAAATGATGTACCTCCAGAGGTTTTAAAGAAAATTTATTTGGATGTTCCAAAAGAACCAAAGGTTCATGTCACAGAGTTTGTTAAACCTAAAGAGAAGGGGAATAGTTTTCTTGAGCTGACTTACTTAAAGGACCCAGCTCCTGAGAGTTTAAGAAGAAGGTGTGTGGATGATCAATATCCTATCACTACTTATGCAAAGTCGAATACCAAGAACAACTTTGAGGAATACCGTGCGTGTTATAAATGCGGGGAGAGAGGGCATTTACTTGCTCATTGCCCGTATGTTAGGCACAAAAGGCACGAGGTTGAAGTGAAGCAAAAGTATCAAAGTCCAGTCGATAATCATTGTTATCCACAAAGACGATTTGTTCCTCAACCAGCACCGTTTTATAACCAAAGCAGATATTTTCAAAAGAGGGAAAATCGTCAGATGACATATGACCGTCGTAACCGGATAGCCATGGAAAAGCCTTTTAAGAAACTTGTGGTGAACACAACTGTTGACAAGCAAAAGGTACCTTTAAAACCTGCAGTCAAACCAACAATTGGACCTGTCTCTGTTAAAGACGAAGTAAAGAAACCAACTGAGACCCCAAAATCTCAGATTTGTATCTTGAAACGTTCGGAACAATTTTGGTCACCAAAGGGTTCTCAAGGTGCTTCATCTTCGAAAGTGAATGAGAAATCTGAACAAGGAAGGGATTTAATTGATCAGAAAAAGATCAATTCAAATTCAACTGTTTGTGAGAAAGAATCTTTGAAACTCAATGATCAAAGAACCAAGACCAAGCAGGCTTGGGTCCCCCGAAAAATCTAATCTTTTTACTTGATATGTGTAGGGAGCTTCAGCTGGCCCTGTGAGCAGTCTTTGGATTGTTGACAGTGGAGCTTCTGGTCATATGACAGGGGATTTATCGCTATTGTTTGACATAAGAAATATCAATTTTGGATACGTAGCATTTGCTGGGAATAAAGGATACATTACTATGGAGGGTAGTGTGAGTAATGGTATTGTGAGTTTTGAGAAGATTTCTTACGTGAAGCAAATAGACTATAATCTGCTCAGTGTCAGTCAGATATGTGATAAGCAGTTCTCGGTATTCTTTGATGATAAATCTTGCTACATTCTCAAGCCAGGATTCGTACTTCCAAAAGAGTGGGTATTGCTAAAAGCACCGAGAGTGAACAATCTGTACATTCTTGACATGTCAAAGGCCATGACAACCCAGGGTCAAGTAACGTGTTTCTTCTCCAAGGCTACTGAAAAAGAATACTTTATGTGGAATAGGAGGATGGGACACATTCACCTTAGTGAGTTGCAAGAAAGGAAAGCAGCACAAACAATCCGATAAACCAAAGAAAGTCAATTCAGTTGAATTACCACTTGAGCGTTTGCACATGGACCAGTTCGGACCGGTCAAGCGTAAAAGTCATGCTGGTGAATTATACTGTCTTGTGGTTACAGATGACTATTCCAGATTTTCAGGGGTTATGTGCTTGCACCATAAGAGTGACACGTTTAATAATCTGAAGGTTCTGTTCACTCGACTAGAAAATGTCTATGGTCTAAAGATCAAGAGAATTAGGAGTGAAAATGGGACGAAGAACGCACAGATGGATGCTCTTTGTGAAGACAAAGGAATTCATCATGAATATAGTGCTCCGTATACCCCGTAACAGAACGGTGTCGCAGAACGTAAAAACAAGACTCTAATTGAAGCGGCGAGGACAATGTTTGCGGATTCCAATCTTCCAGTAATGTTCTGGAATGAAGCCATTTACGCAGCTTGTTATACTCTCAATTGTGTTCTAACGGTGAAGAAGTTTGGTAAAATTTCTTATGAGCTGTTGAACAGACGAAAGCCGAACTTAGAGTATCTAGAACCTTTTGGAGCCCCATGTACAATGCTTAATCCATCTGAGAAGTTCGCACCAAAAGCTGAAGATGGATTCTTTGTTAGATATGCAACCCCGCTCAATCGGGTTTTCAACAAACGAACTCGTCAGGTCGAGGAGTGGGCTAACGTTAAAGGTCAGCGGTATACTCAGAATGTACAGGGTAGCGGTCCAGACTGGATGTTTGATTACAAAGATTTCTTTGAATCATTCAATCTAGATAGCTCGGTTAAAGAGGCTGTATTACGATTATACTACGAGTGTGAAAACGCAGTGACATCACCGTTGGTGCGTCCGATCACTGTGACTCCTCAAACAGCTTCTAATGATACCAATGCTCCTGCAGCTGAAGAAGAGGTATTTCAGGAAGCTTCCACAACTCTCAATTCATCAGAATCGGAAGATTATGATGATGTTTCAAGTGAAGCTATTCCAGATATTGCTACAGTAACACCTCCAGTGAACCCAAATCCAAATGGTGCTTCATCATCAAACTTGGGTAATGATCTGGATTCGACAGAGAATTTGACTACTCAGACGGGAGTGCAAGTACCTGATTATCCGGAATCTCGGATACATCGTATTCACCCGCTCGAGCAAGTTATTGGTGATCCTGGTAGCAGTGTGATGACGAGAGGTCAACTGAGGAATGCTAACTCACCAGAAAACCTTGGCGCTCTAGCCTTATATGCTAAAATTCAAAAGTCAGGTTTTCAGAATGACTGGTCTTTTGCTTGTTATGTTTCGCAGGTTGAGCCGCGGACATACAATGATGCTCTTTTGGATGACGCTTGGGTAAAGGCAATGCAATAGGAGTTATTACAATTTCAGAAACTAGGAGTGTGGACACTGACAGATTTACCTCCAGGACGGAAAAAGATTGGAACAAAATGGGTGTTTAAGTGTAAAAAGGATGACAGAGGAGTGATTGTTAGGAACAAAGCTCGATTGGTCGTACAAGGCATTCATCAAGTGGAAGGAATCGATTATAACGAGATTAATGCATCGGTTGCATGCTTAGAAGCTATTCGCATGTTTCTAGCGTTTGCATCTTACAAGAAATTCAAGGTGTATCAAATGGACGTTAAAAGCGCGTTTCTTTATGGTGTGGTCAAGGAAGAAGTTTACGTAGGTCAACCACCAGGCTTTGAGGATCCTATCCACAGGTGGGTTGCACCAAGCTCCACGATAATGGTATGAGGAGCTGAGCACGTATCTTCTATCCAAAGGATTCAAGCAAGGTTTGGTAGCTTGCACACTGTTCACAAAACGAACAGGCGATGACTTGCTTCTAGTGCAAATTTATGTTGATGACATTATTTTTGGTTCTACTAATGAACTTTTGTGTAGAGAATTCGAAAAAGTTATGCAGGAGAAGTTCGAAATGAGTGCGATGGGAGAGATGCAGTTTTTCCTAGGCTTGCAGGTGGACCAAAGACCAATGGGGATCTTTATTCACCAGACCAAATACGTTTCTGAAGTCTTGAGCCGATTCCAGATGGATGATTTGAAGCCGATGGATACCCCAATACAACCTAATCACGGCATTGGTGTTGACGCTAAGGGGGAGCTGACTGATCCTTTTACATACAGAGCAATTGTCGGATCTCTGATGTATCTCACCGCATGTAGACCAGACATAATGTTTGCAACATGTCATTGTGCACGTTATCAATCGAAGCCGAAACAGAGTCATTTAGCAGCTGTCAAACGTATCCTTAGATGTCTGAAGGGTTGTCCGTCGAGAGGAATTTGGTACCCTAATGATGATAATTTTGACCTTATTGCTTTTAGTGATGCCGATTGGGGAGGCTGTGACAAAGACAACAAATCCACAACGGCTGGATGTCAGTTTATGGGGAGCAGGCTCGTGACTTGGCAATGCAAGAAACAAACTGCAGTCGCCTTATCCACATGTGAAGCAGAATACGGTTTGCAATTTCTTAAAACCCCTATTTACTGTGATAATGAGGCCGCAATTGCATTAACAAAAGATTTAGTCAATCACTCGAAAGGTCAAAATCCGTGATTGTTACGCAAAAGAGTTGATCGGTATGGTCAAAATCCACACTGACTATCAACGTGCAGATCTTTTTACCAAAGCTTTTGACAAATCAAGATTTGAATATCTTTTAAAAGCTAACGGTATTAAAGAAAAACAAGACTGATCATCACCTCGGTTTTTCAGAAAAATATAAAAACCCAAAAAAATATGTTTTTCATTTTTAGGCAGAGTTTATTTTCAGAAAAACCTAAAACATTGAAAAATTCAAAAACCCATAAAAATTAGAAAACCCAAAATGATTTCCAGGAGAAAAAGAGGAAATGATAGTACATTAGTGGGATCTTACACATGCTAAAGAAGTGTAATGCAATATAAGGCGTGTGTTTGAGTCTATGTGATGTGTTGATAGGCTTCGTAGACCTCTTACTGCGTGCCTGATACATACATATCAAACGAATTGTTATGTGGATGAACTCCTCATGGGCATATGGTCTTAGTACCGTAATTTCATATGATAGGGTATTTGTACAAAATTCGGAGGTTTCGGGTCGTTATGTTATTAGTTATCTGGGGATAGCCTCTCTGACCTTCTGCTGTAAGTCATTAAGGACCTAGATCAGACAGGGTGTCTTTATAAAAGAGCTGTAAAGCCAAATCCCAAAGTTACCGAATTGAGGAACTTTCAATGTATGACGATAATCAAAGATTATCTAATGCATCGTATCCAATCACTGATGAAAATCATGATTGATATCAGCCCTCAACCTGGTAGAGTGCATAAGTTACTTTGTAGCATTGAATTGCTGACCTGTACACCTCTGTGCCTCATACCTTGTAAAATTACAGATGAAAAAAGCTTAATCACGCGTTACAATGAGTCTTTGTGCATTTACTTCTTGATACGGGAGTATGTCGTGTGCGTGGGAACCACAGATAATTGAGTTTATACTATAAATAACTGTATCAGTCTAAAGCACTGCACAACAGTCTGCATGTGAGTTTATGTGGATAACAATATCAGCAGTTGCAAGATCACACATTGTCTTTAATGATAATAAATCAAAAGATCAACGGCGTGATCAGATTTCTCAATAACTGATATGATTCTCTTACCGGAAATTCCAAAACATTTACTGTTTTATCTTTATATATCTGCATTTTACATTTCTCGTCAAAAATACAAAACTCAAAAAGATTTTAGGTGTGTTTTCACAAAAATTTTAGAAAATCCAAAAGATTTTACAATTCTATATTTTTTGATAACCGATGGTGGTTGATGATGATTTTCTAAAACTTGATGGACCATTTGAGTTTTGTCATCTTTAAATGAGAAATAATGAATGTCAGATGCTTAAAAGTTGAGAAAAATATTGAACGGGATTCGATTTTGAGATTTGGTAAAAAGTTCAAAAATTCCAATCTCCATTCGCCCCTTCGATGGGTCGAATGTGGAATTTTGCTGTTTCATTCGCACCTTTCAAACGGTCGAATGTGAGTGTTCTTATGTCAGCTTCACATTCGAACCATTTTTCTACATTCGAACCTTTGAATAGGGTCGAAGGTGGAAAAATTTTCACATTCGCCCATGTCAAATGGTCGAATGTGGAGCCTATATATATCTAATCTGCACATTCGAACCCATTTCAAATATTTTTTTAAAATTCTGAGATTAGACCCCTTGTTGCCCGATTGTTAAAAATCATACCATTGTGATCCTCATCTCTTACTGATTATTTCAAGCTAACATTTTTAGGTAATCATCTATTAACGAATTCAGAATCGTTGATTTAATATACGAACCCTAGACTGAATCGAATGATGATTTAAAACATGTTATAGGGACAATTCTTGATATGGATTCAGTGTTTAAGTGTTTTAGGGGGAAAATATACCAAAATCCAGGGTTTAATCACAACAGTTTATCGAATTGATTGATTAAAAAGTTCAAACCCTAGATTTTAGGATAAAACACATTAACACTGTATAATCATAACAATTGATGGTTGGAATTTGTTAATCGGTCATGTTAGATGGTTTACAAATCAAAAAGGCATGATAAAACACACAAAATCAAAAATTGCAATTTGTGAAGATGAACAGACATGTTCGACCAGTTTAAAAGGGTAGAAAGTGTTTATTTGGTCGAATGTAGATGTTCAAACGGTCGAAAGTGGAACAAAATGGTCAAATGTACATTTTTAACACTGAATTTTCACATTCGAACTTTATTCCACATTCGAACCTTATATTTCTCACATTCGAACCCCCGGATGGTCGAATGTGGAAATCAAAAATCAAAAATTTCAAATTTTGTTTATTTTGTCCATTTTTAACGTGTTTTCTTGTTTTGTTTTGCAGTTTAATCATGTCTGAACAACAGAGTACTGATACTCCCGTAGGATCGTCAGACAAGGCAGCCAGGAAGAAGCCTGTAGAAGACTTACCATTTGAAGAAGCACACAACGGTTGTGCTTATCTGGGCGATCTAAAGAAACATACCGAATTCACCGGTATTGTTGACTTTTTGAAGAGAAGCCATGTTGTTGATGCCATTGCTACTCCTGCCATCATATATAGAGATCACCAAAAAGAGTTCTGGACAAACGCGAGAATGGATTTTTGGGATATCGAATCTGCTATCGTGAGTAAGATTCAAGGGGAGCTAGTAATAATTTCTGAAGACGACATCAGACAAGCACTGAAGCTGACGGATAAGAAGACTGATAAGAGAGTTCTATCTTGGATTGAGCAGAGAAAGTGTTTCCTGAGAATGAAGTATAATGGACCGATTACTGATGGTTCATTACATAAAGGAAAACTGTGCCCGTAGTTCAAGTACCTTGCTCATGTCATGCTACATGTTTTCGGATCTGTGAGTGGAGGTTATGATGTAATGAGAAAGAGTATTAGCTCTTTGATGGTTGCCCTGATATTGAACAAGCCATTCAATGTATCTGGAATGATACTTGAACACATGTTGGAACCATTGAGAGGATTGAAGAATAAGAAGTTTTTGTTATACCCAAGATTCCTGCTGATGATCTTTGATGAGAAGTACAAGAATTTGAGAAAAGATCCAACTCAGATAGTAGTTCACGATCACATGAGTTTGAGTACATTAGTAAGAATGAAGGGTTACAAACGTGTGTCGTTGAATGAAAGACCACCAATGAAGAACTTGTTTGGTCATCTGATCAATCCAGGATATGAAGATCCAGGTACTGACAAAGCCAGGAATGTGAACAGTGATTCTGATGAAGACAATCCATTATGTCCTGTTGATCCTGAAGCGAAAAGGAAAAGGAAAGTTGTGAATGTTGGTGCAAAGAGTGGAAAAGGGAAAGGAAAGGAAAAAGAGGATGATGCTGAACCACCAAAGAAGACATCTTGGAGAAAGAAAAGTGTTGCGAAGAAAGGTACACACTTGGGGGATGAAGAATACATGGATTCTAAAGAGACTCAGGTAGAGGAGAGATGGGATTCTGATAATGAGACTATTAAGAGCACCACGCCCAAGGCCACTATGGATGGTGAGTCTGAAAATCTGAACAAATCATTAGAAGAACAAAGAATGAAAAGTCCGATTACGTTGGATGATATTGACGAAGGTCTTGGTTTGGGATCTGAAGATTTTGGTGGATCGCTAAAGACTGGAGAGAAAAAGAAAAACCCTACATACAAGAAGAAAGAAAAGGCTGTTGAGATTGAGAAGCCGATGAAAAAGAGAGCTAAAGATATTGAGAATTTAATTGCTGGAAAGAAAGTTCCTGCAGTATCAAGCTCTAAATCTCCCATGACATCCCCAGCAGCAAAGAAACAGAAAACATCATCTGCTGCTAAGCAATCTGAACTTCCCACTGATGATTTTAATGCTGCTTTAGATAGAGTCTTGCACAAGCTGAAGAAACAAAAGACTCCAATTGCTGAAGCTTCAACACCACAGGTTACTGTATCTAGTGATGTGATGAATGCAGTGAACCACAAGCTATCTGACATGATGAAAATCATTAACCAGCAACAAGCAGAGATTGAGCAGTTAAGGGAGAAAGAGAAGAAGATGTTGGATGTAGTTGTCTCTTCACAGGAAAACCAAGAGGTATTGGAAGCTAAGATCAAACAACTTTAGGATGAGAATCAGAAGTTGTTATTACATGAGCAGAGAAATACTAGAAGGTATATTACTATGAGACTTGAGAACAAAAACTTGAAAGAAACCAACAAGAGCATGAATAATTTCATAAAAGATTTATACTTGAAAGCTCCACAACTGAAAGTTGGAGAGGAAGATAAAGAACCTGAAGAAGAACATGTTGACTTTGAACCATCTGAAGATGAAGAAGATGATGAAGAATTGGAACAGGATGCCGGTGATGCTCCTAAGAAGAAAGATGATGGTGATAATGATGGTTCAGGTGATGATTCAGGTGATGGTAATAGCTCTGCTGATAGTGATGATGATGATGATGATGATGATACAAATAAGTATAAGTGTGAAAAGAGGGGATCAGGAAAAGATGCAGGAGAATCTAGCTCGAAAGCTCCTGGTGGAAACACTGACGATGATAATATTTTCTGGAACGAAAAAATCAGAGCTTTATCTGAAGAAGATAAGAAATTATATCGCCAGATGTTGACTGATAGAGTCTCGACGATTGAGATGACTGGTAGATTTCCAGAAATATTTGAGTCAAATGACATGCGTTTTGAGCTTGAATATAATGATCCTGATTTGGAAGACGGAGAAGTTTCTGCAGCCGTGTCTAAAGAGATATTAGAGGGACTGGCTAAACAGGTTGGTAAATCTCTTAAAGAGCTGATGAGTGAGAACCAAATACCGAACATTCCTGAGAAAGAAGCAGGTAATCACTCGGATGATAGAGATGTTCCAGTATTTAAAGAAGTGGAAATTGAGGATATTACTAGTGAGGAATATCCAGAATACTTCAAAAATGATAAAGATTCTGGATTTCCTGAATTTTCTGAAGAGTTGTTGAGCCAGACTGAGAAACTTGCTCGTGAGAAGAGCAAAAAGTTCGTTGATGAAGTGTTTAAGAATTCATATTGTCAGAAGCCAAATGTTGAACAATCTGATGATTTGAAAGAATTGCTGAGGAAACTTAAAGAAAAAGAAGCTAACCGTCCTAAGACTGAAGTTCAAGGTAGTTTCTACAAATTCCACAACGAACTATTCAAAGGAAAAGCTCTCGGATGGAAGTATTTGAGACAGCTTAGGTGTGTCGCTGTGAAATGGGAGAAAGGAATTATGTACTTTAACAGATTCCATGACATAAAGACACTACCGTATTGGACTGTTCGCGATATCTGCAGACATACAATGTCAGGTGCTTCAGTGAACAACAATCTTGTTGGTTACTTTGCAGATCGCATGGCGAAAGAGAGCAGAACGAAATGGGATGTGTTCACCCTGCAGTATCCTAAGAGGATAATACACAAGAAAGAGAAAGATGAGATAACGGGGTTGTATAAGGTGACTTTGAAGTATAAACTACCAACAGTGTTGAAGCATATTCCTTTGATGCCAATTCCACAACACTTTTCGAAAGATTTTATGTTGTGGTACTATGACTGGAAGACGGCAGAGGCTATTATTGTTCTGAAGGATGGAAAGAATGACTTCAAGAAGATACCTATCTTTGACCCGATGTGGTTAATCAATTGCTCTCATGAGGATATCATCATGTTATATTATAATCCGATTTACTGTGAAGAGAAAAACAGTGAGCAGGCTGCTAAATACCAACGTGTGGTATTCCTATGTTTTGCGTGGGATGTCAATGCGGGTTGTGACTTTGATAAGAAGCTGGGGAAGTTTGTTGAAGTTCAAAAGATCGAAAAGAAGAAACTGAAGCAAACTCATGAACCAGTGATGACGAAAGAACAGAAGAAGTTACTGCACATTAAATTGATGAATAAAAGAATGGATGAAGATCGAAGGCTGAAGCAATTCAAGCAATAGTCGAGGGGGAGTTTGTAGATACACGAAAGTGTAACTAGTGCTATTGAATTGCGAATTCTAATATGTTTTACTGATGTCGAATGGTCGAAGGGAGCTCAAAGAGGTCGAATGAAGTTTTGATTGTATATATATGTTGGTTCGCCCACTATGTTTGGTCGAACATGCACATTCACCCAATCGTTTGGTCGAATGTGCAAGTCTATATAAGGTTGAATCATTTTTTGAATGTTAACTATTGGTCATTTTTGTTTCCATCTTTGAGTGTGTCATCTCCCTAGGATCTTGTTGAGTCTGTAACAGATTTATATCATTGTAAACAAGCTTTTAAATTGTTAATGATTATGTTTATGAATGAAATGAAAACGTTTGAGATGATTTGTGTGTTTTGCTAGATTTATTATCATTTTGTAATCAATTCAGGGATTCCGCACCTGAGTTGAACTTGTTTGATCAATAGTCTTTGTTTGATAAGTCTGATCCTTCACATACAAATAAGAATTTATATGGGGCCCATCACTTCATTTTCCCCACCCCATCACCTTATCAAACCACCAATACCACCACCACCACCTTCTCTCTAACACACCACAACGACAACCATCAACACAATTATATAACCCTCCATGAGTAGTTGTTAATAAAATATCCCAACAAACCCTAACCGTAACCACACGTCCCACCTGGTTAAACAAATCATACAACTGCGAATATGTCACACCAAACTCCAAATCTCCTACATAAAGCGATGTTTTCCATACGACTGATTTCCACAACCACCCGCCACCATCGTTGCCATACCGTTTTCTCCCGTCGCCACTGGAGCCTACACTTGAATTTACTCCATACTTTTTAAACCCTTACATAGTAATAATAATGATAAGGAAAATTGGATTGTAGTAATCCCACCTTTGTGTTGTTCGCCAATAATAATCCCACCTAAGTTTATTTTTCCCACAAATCCCACCTTTTAATTTATTTTTTCTCATTGCACCCGCCGTTAAGTCACACTAATTCCGTTAGGTGAAACTCACATTTTTAGGCGATGGTTCACTGGATTTGAAAGAGGGAATCGAGACGATGATATTGGTATCTTCAATTTCCAAATGAGGGACACATGACACTCCCTCATGAATTGTCTCATTTTATTATTTAATACAATTAATTCAAATTTAATTATAATAATTGATTTACAAAAGCATAATATAAATTTATTAAATTGAATTTTAATAATTATATTAATAATCGTAGTTGTAAATGAAATCATTAATAAAAGAAAACACATGATTCTTTTTTATATAACATATTTATATTTATATATTATTAACTTTAAATTTAAATCGTGTACCTTAAATTAACCCATTTCTAAAAAAAAATTGATATGTTATTCTAAGTTTAAAATTAATTTGTTATAATATTTGACAAATGATTATTAAGTTTTATTACTTTGGTCATTGTTTTAGATATTAAACTATGCTCAACAAATACATATTAATTTTAAATATTTAAAATAGTTCAAAAGTCAAATAAACAAATTAATAATAACACAATGCAATTAGTCAATTTTTTTGTGAGACATTCATATTGTTTAAAATAAATAAATAAAATAAATCAATCAACATTAATCGATTACTATCTATAGCAATAAAAGACACCACATGGAGTATATAGAACTCCATCACAAAGCCTCCCATTTTATTATTTCAAATGATATATTTATTTTAATTTGTTTCTTTATTTAATAATTATTACTTGTTTAATTTTTGTTTGTTACAACTATAATTATTAATATAATTACTGGAATTCAGTTTAATATAAATATTTCATGCTTTTGTAAATCAATTAATATAATTATATTTTAATACAAAATTAGAAATAAATTATTAAACATAATTTGAAAATATTTATGAACTAACAAAAGTAATCTTTATTAATTTTTTAAGATAACATATTTATATATTATTAAATTTAAATCATGTACCGTAAAAAACGTGTTTTTAATATGTGGTCTTTCACTCTAAGATTAATATAAATATTTCATGCTTTTGTAAATCAATTAATATAATTATATTTTAATACAAAATTAGAAATAAATTATTAGACATAATATGAAAATATTTATGAACTAACAAAAGTAATCTTTATTAATTTTTTAAGATAACATATTTATAAATCCTGTACCTTAAAAAACGTGTTTTTAATATGTGGTCTTTCACTCTAAGTTTAAAACTATATTTCTTACAATGTTCTGAACAAACAAAATAAAACAAATCAATCCACATTTACTAAATATTTAATTTAATACAAAACTAAATATGTTTGGATATTTTCGTATTATAATACCTTGATATATAAAATACATTTTATATATGAAGAATCATTTTTTTGAAATCTTCATTGACTTTGTTTTTTCAAGTTACATCAATAGAGAAATGCAATATCTAAACAGTCTTTTCATTGCTAATTCGTTTGAATATTTATTTTTATGCTATTAATTCACACAATTTTTTTTTATAATACAGTCAAATTGCACCAATAAATGCCATTATGTTTAAGGACCTTGATATTAGAAAAAAAAATGATTATACACTCAAGGGTAGAGATACTTTGGCTTTGGAAGAAACTTGATGTCAAATTCCAAAATGAACAATACTCGATTAGGATGGTTTAACGGATGAGGATATACTGTTAATTTAATTTCAATTTTTTATATCTTAGCCTAAACGTAGTTACCCTTATTACCTTTTGATTTTTTTTGTTTTGTTGTACCTGCAGTCTTATAAAGTAATAGCCATGGTGTGGAAATATATCTTGGAATGTTTGAAAAAAGTTTGTTGTGAATAAAAATGTTTTTTTACAAGAAATCATTTAGAGGCTGATGAATATTTAATATTTTTTTGTTGTAAAGACAACTTTTTTTTTTAATCTTAAATAAAATATGTAATCTAATTTTTCTTAATTATATTTTAAATTTATATATAATATATATATAATTTAAATTGTTCAACCAGTGTATCACACGGGTATAGAGGGAAATTCACTAGAACTGAAAGATGAGGAAGGATGATATTTTAAATAGGGTAAAGGTGGTGAATGTGGCGGTGATGGTGGGTTTAATTAGGGTGGCGGTGACGGTAGAGAGGATGGTGGTGGTGGTGGTTTGTGGAGGTGATGAGGTGGGGAAGATGAAGTGGGTGGGTGAGTCTCATATTAATTCTTTTTATGTTTTTTTTAATAACAGGGGTGGTTTAGTAATTTCACACCCACTTAACTAGATTATTTAACCTCCATCTAGTCTAGGGACTATCCGAGTTAAATGATATCAAAAGGTGAGGAATATACATGTAATTTAAAAAAGATAGAGACTATAGGTGAAATTTGGGAAAACCACAAAAACCGTTTGAGCAATTTTATCTTTCTTATACGTGTAACATCGTAATTATGATTTAATTGATTGTATATCATATCCGGTTTCAGTAAATGAGGTTTCTAAATTGTGTCGTAGTGAGAAAAATGAGGGTTAATAAGAACAAGAGTAAGGTTAATGAGATTTTTAAACCGAGTTAGTGAAAAGGACGAATTTGGCAAAAAAAAAATCCAAGCCTCAGGTGTTGATTTGCAAAAAAAGACTTTTTTGTGCTGAAGTGACAAACTGGACCAAGCCTCAGGACAAAATTGGCATTTTACTCAATTTATTACAGAAGTATAAGTATCATAAATTATGTGAATCCGACCGCTTAACTTTTATAAACGGCAATAATTAGTGTGTGTACCCTATAAGAGCATGTTTGGTAGTAAGACTAAAAGGTGTGGAGGAGACCTATCATTCATGATGGTTCTCCATCTCAACTTCCACGTTATCGTGGGGTAGGAGTCCTCTAAGGGTGTGATAGGAGGCCCATCATCACCCTTTTCTAATTCTTTTTTTTTTTAATTAAATAATATTATAATATTAATATAAAAAAGTTAAAATGACATTAATAAAACTAAAATTACAAATAAAAAAACACTTAAATAAAACAAAAAAAAACCAACACTTAAAAAAAACTAAAAAAACGAACACTTAAATAAAAGTAAGAAAGAAAACGAATACTTATATTAAAAAAAAACTACGAATTATATTTTTTCGCGATATTCTCCTTCATTTTGAGCAGGACAGGACGGTCTTCTTCGGGATAGTCGTTGATGTTCGTTGTCATTATTCTCCATTCTTCTAGTTGCATAGCTTCATTCTTTTGGCGAATGCTTTCCTCCACTTTCTTTTGCCTCAATCGATGTTCTTCTTCAACTTCGCGTTGTTTCAATTTTACCTTCTCTTCTTGAGTTTGACTAAAGGTATGTTTGAAGGATTCCAATTCAGCCACCAAACCGTCCATCTTTGACCCGCTCCCACTCCCTGACGTGGCTTGTTTTTTTACAGCCGCTTGCTTTTTATCTTTGTCCCTCCCCATGGGTCGTGGCTCCTCTGAAATGGGATCTTCTTCGAAGTCTGGGTCGTCGTTTATATTAATTTGACAACGACCGGTCGACCCGCCTCCCATGCTATAACCACCCGACTCTGAAGTTTTGGCTCGTTTGGCACTTGTAACTTGTTTGGAACCGATGCCCATTTGGGAGATGTCTTCAAAATCATCCACGCATGAACGTGAGGGAAAACTTGCTGATGCTTGTCATCATATATACGCATCTCCTCCATGAAAATCATTTCCTCGTTCCACCCACTTGGAGGATTCACAAACAATGGATTATGAAACTTGATGAACTTGCTGATTGTAGTATTCATTTTCCTCCACTTGGAACTTACGGACTCGAAGTTGCGATATGGAGGTTGTTCCATTATTTGGTGGAATTTATTGGTTACTTCGATATATAAACTATCTCCCGTTTGATTGTTCCCGACATTTTTAAATAAAACGTAAATTAGAGCACTAAAATAAAAAATAATTGTAACACGTATATTAGAGCACTAAAATAAAAACAATTGTCACACGTATTGTAAGAAATTTTTTTTACCAACTATGGGATCTTTTGAAGTAGAAACATACGCCTTAGTTAAGGCTTCTTCTTCTATTTTCGTACATTTCCTTTTGGACAAGGGAGTTTCACGCTCTTTAGCACGACTTTTCTTTTTCCCCCCTTTGAAGATTCGGGTTGCGTTTCGGGCACGAACTCTTCCATCTCATCTTCTTCTTCATCAGGTTCGAAAGAGATTTGTCGTTCTGGTTGTTGTGACGGTTGTGGTTGTAGAGACGGTTGGAATGACGGAGTTTGCAAAAGTTGGGTGAAAGATTGAGGGTTATGGTGCATTTGCATATGGCTAAATTGGTTAAAAGTAGTGGGGCTTTGGTGCATTTGGGAGTATTGGGTGAAAGGATTGGGACTTTGTTGGAACCCCGAAAATGTAGCCCAAGTTGGATTGATTGGTATTGGGTAACCCGGTGTCGTGAACGGGTTTTTATTCAGGTTGTTTTGATTACGTTGTAGGGTTTGATTCGGGTTTGGGTTGTTTTGGTAAGGATCCATGATGATAAAAATTTAAAGATTGTATAAAAATATTAAGAAGATTATATAAAAGTTGTAGAAGAGATGGTGTAAAAATGAAGTAAAATGGTTGGGTATTTATACTAATTAATAAAACCCTTTTTTAAAATGATCATTTTTACCGTTTGAAAACGGTCCACCTCATGCAACGTCCAAAAAATAGGCTCGGCATCCCCGACATATTTGGGACGGTCTTACCGTTGCCGGCATAGGGGGCGGTGTTTGCCCACACCGCTTAGTCTAAGATACCCAATACTTAGTATTTTTTTTTTCATTAATGCATGTTAGGTATTAAGATACCCAATAGTCACTATTTTTTCATTAATGCATAATGTACTATTCTAGGAGTCTGCGGAGTGGGTGGCGCGTGGTTTTTGACGTCGCCCCAAGGGCTGGAGACATTTAGAGGGGGGGGGGGGGGTTGGTGATGATGTGGAGAAATGTTATTAGATGGTTTGAATAAAAAAAACTAACCATTGGTACTAATGGCTCTTTCAAAAAAAATTAATTATTTTCTATATATAAACACACTCACAAACTCATTCATATTCAACCATTTCTACCCATACACACTTTCATTTTATAAAAATACTCTCACACACTCTAATTTTATAAAAAATACTCTTACAAAATGCAATCTTCAAGTTCCTCGTATTCGTATGACCTATTTGTTTTGGAGTCCCCATCTGATGATGGCGCGAAAATGATAATATCAAGTGCTTAGAAAGTGGTTCTAGCTTTAGTCAAGGATGAAAATGAAGGGACTTCCGAACCCAAACAGAGAAAATATATAATTCGCGAACGAGAAACCGCACATGATTTATTGGTACGTGATTAACTTCTCACCCGAACCAATTTATGATGCAAATAGTTTTAGGCAGCGTTTTCGTATGAGTCGTAATTTATTTTTAAGAATATCAAACGACTTAGAAAATAAACACGAATATTTCCAACAAATACCCGATGCGCGTGGTAGCATGGGATTTAGCCCGTTGCAAAACGTCATAGCCGCGCTTAAACAGTTGGCTTATGGACAAAGTTATGACATATATGGACGACTATCTAAAGATGCCGACACAAATAACTAGGGAAAGTCTTCACAATTTTTATGATTATGTCATTGAACTATATTTACCAAAATACTTGAGAAACCTACGTTTAGTGTCATACAACAAATTTTGGAGTTTCATGAAGAAAGAGATGGTTTTCCCAGGATGCTCGGCAGTTTAGATTGTGAAATGTGAGTGAGAAATTGGTGCAACTGCATGGCAAGGCCAACACACGAGTGATATCATCAAAAACCATCTATGATGTTTGAAGCGGTTGCATCACAAGATCTTTGGATTCAGCATGCATTCTTTGGTGTGCCTGGTTCTTTGAACGATTTAAATATTCTTAGCCAATCACCAATTTTCAGTGATCTTATAAATGGGGTTGCACCAAAATGAAATTATTTTTTTGTTTGTAAACGGGGTAAAATACAAGTATGGGTATTATCTAAAGGATGCAATTTACCCTTAGTATGATGTTTTCGTAAAATTGTTTAAAAAAGTTTAAATCTTATAGACGATTAAAGATCAAAGATTAACAAAGCTCAAATGCCTGCACAGAAAGACATCGAGCGAGCTTTTGGTGTTTTGCAAAAAAGATGGTGCATTTTGGCCATGCCATGTCGATTGTGGGAAAAACCACAAATAAGAAATGTGATGTACGCGTGCGTTATTTTACACAATATGATTTTAGAAGACGATAGACGTTCAATATGCGACTAGTTTGGTTAGAAAAATATTGTCTTAAAGCCGTCACTTCAAATGATATTGTTCTTAAATCGTTCAAACAAAAGACCGGTTCAAATATCCCCAGATGCCAGCGCACGACTCCCCAAGTTTCATGCCGTATTTTTAATTTTTTGAAAACATGCAAGTAAAAATATCTCAACATTAAAGTTGGTGAGTTCACGGGTTTTGATGAATGGATATGTAAACCATGGTTGACTCAACCATTGCCTAGCTAAGATAATGATTAACATGTGACTGACATGAGCCTGTAACCAAACCTTGACGTGTTATGTGTTGCACATTGTACACTAAAGACAATGAATAAATGTGAAATACAAGCACTCTCTTGCTGACTTTAATCCGGTTAGAGCGACTAACCAAGAGTGGGGGTGTGAACCCAATAGTTCTATTCCAGTGTTTCATGGCTAAGTCCATAGCTAATTGTTACAGTGAAATGAATGACACGAGGGCTTATGAGTACTCTAAACCTTATTGTCTCATGTTAACATAATAGTCAAAATGTAACCGAACTTGTACGCATGTTTTTCCCATAAAAGAATTAAAACAACAAAAAGGAGTCGTGAGAACTCACCTGATCTGACTTCTAATATTGGACTGAATCTGATGTGGTAATGTCCGTACGAAGGTGCCCTAGATTATTAAGGACAATCTAAGTCTGTGTACTTGATTATTTACCTTGCAAGATGTTCACCCGATTTGTATGTTTTTGGACTATGTGTACTATGTTATTATCCATATTTGTGACGGTTTTCATGTATTATTGTTTGCACTTTGAAAAGATATACGGTTGTAACTCGTGTATCTTGAAAACTATTGTTATTATTGTTATTTGCAACTATAAAATAATCAGTTGTGTCAAAACCGGTGTCTTGGTTCATCACATGTTACCACATGCTACATATGTTAAAGATTGTACATAACATAGTGAGTTAACATATGTTTTTAGAACTTTTGTGTAAAGATTCCATTAACACATGTTTGACAGTCATTAACACATGTTTTACTATTAGGACAAAAAGGATTAATGAAACCACTTTTGCAAACCTTAGTCTAATTCACTTCTGTCAAAATATTCTAAGTATAGAACTGCTGAAGAAGAAAGATCAAACTGCTGAAGAAGAGATTCCACAGGTACTGCAGAAGAAAAGTCATCAGAAGTTGTGAAGTTCAAACCAGACATTTCTACTGAAGAACTACTGAAGACAAACTACTCATCAGTATTTTGTCATTCATCAGTACTTATGAGAAGATCTTTTCCACCGCCATTGTATCAGTAGTTTATTAGTTTAGTATTACTTTTCCTTTTTGTACAAGTTCCAAGACTGCAACTTGTGTGCAACTTGTTTCTGAACTTGCTTTTTGGCAAGGTTCAAGTATTTGTAAAGTCTATAAATAGAAGGGTTCATCCCTCTGTTTTAGACATTGATTTTGAATACAGAAATCCTTCAACAAATATTATTGTTATTTCCATTTCATATTTATTGAGAATTTGTCTAAGTGTTTCATTCTCATTCAATACTTATATTCTCAATAAATACTTATCATTTATTAGTTTCTCAATCCAGGGGGAGTTATAACTCCTGTTGATAAGTGTAGCTTTAAACTCAAAACATTCTGCTGTGATATCACTGATCAAGAACTTGCTAAACACCTAAGTGTTCACTAGCAAGTTCATACAAAAGAGAAATACTGATCCGACAATTGGTATCAGAGCACTGGTTTATCTGATCACATATCAATATAACACATTGAGAATCAGACACAGGCTCTTATTGATATTCAATAAAGGATTATAAGCTCACTTTTATCAACATCCATCACGTTAAGAGATATTTGACAAATCAATACTCCTTAAAATGGATCCTCATAATACTGGTTCTGCCAATAAACGTGCTATGCTAGTAAGAAATGAATATAACATCTGGCAAAGGAGAATGGCACATACCTTATCACAAACCAACACAGGTTGCTGGAAATCTATGATATATGGTCCTCATAAACCAGTAAATATTAATCTTGAAACTAAAGAAGAGATTCCAAAAGACCCAAAAGACTATACAGATGATGATTTCCTAAAACTTGAGCTTGATGCTAAAGCTTTCTCTATGTTGGCAATGGCACTCCCAAATGAAATCTACTCTGGCCTATTACATTGTGATAGTGCCAAAGAGCTTTGGGACTGCCTCAAAGAACAGTTTGGAGGAACTGAAGAGGTGATTGCCAACACCAGAGAAATCCTGGCTCAACAATATGAAACTTTTGCTCACATCAATGGGGAAACTTTAACACAACAATATGAAAGATTCTCCTCATTAATATCTGAGCTAAAACTAAATGGTCAGACCTACAAAACTGTATCTATGCTTCATAGATTTTTAAGGTCTTTACCTGAAAAATGGGAAACATACTCTATAGTCTTAAGATCTTCACTAGACATTAGCTCCCTCACTCTTACAAAACTTCATGGGAGATTACTTACTTTTGAAAGAGAAATTGATCAAAAGAAAAAGTTACAATGTTCTGGCAAAACTGCTGATGACTATCTACCAGGTAGTACAACACTATTGGGACAGGACTCACCAACTTGTTCAAATAGTTTTGGATCTTTTGACCATATTGACATAACTGCTGGGATCTTATCTGAAAGATCATTCCCAGGTTATGACAATAATGATTTTGGTCAAACTGCTGATAACATGTGTTTTATCATGGATGATTTAAATAATTTCAGCAGTGATGACTTAGAAGAAATGGATATTTTGCACCAACTGGCCATGTTATGTTTAAAAACAAATAAATTTTACAAAAGGTCAGGAAGGAAGTTTCCAGGACTCAACAGTTCAACAAAAATTGGTTTTGACAAATCTAAACTTCGATGTCACAAGTGTCAACAGTTGGGACACTTTGCTAGAGAGTGTAGAAGCTCTGGCTTTAACCAATCTCAGTCTGGAAACAATTTTAACCCCAATTATAACAGGAATAATGGAACACAAGGGAGTGCACATTTTGTACAGGCACAAGCTCCACAACACCAATACATGCCACAAGTACAATATGTACAGATGCCTGCTCAACAGATGCAGAGCCAACAATCAATCCCTCCCTTTCCAGCTGCTCAACAACCTCCACAGCCTCAGCAACCCTCTCAACAAAGTTTATTTACTTCAGGGTATGTTGACTGGAGCAGTCTTCCTTTTGACACCACAGAGTGTAATCCTAATGCAGACAATAAGATGTTTGACATCAACTGGGGTGAGCCTAACAATGGCAGAAAGAACTTTGCCTTAATGGCATTTGAGGGATGCACCTCAAAATCTGCCTTGTCACAGATATCAAAAGAATCTTTGACAAAACTGTGTTCAAATTCTTGCAAAGAATCTTTTGCTCTCATAAGAGAGACTAATGTGCACTTACAAGGAAAAGCAAATGACTCTGAGAGAAAATTCACTCAGATGAAATGTGATTTAGAAAGAAAACTTTCTGCAAAAACAAAAGAAGTTTCTAAATTAACTAACACTGCTATTGAAACCCAAGCACAAATTAAAATCATGATAAATGACCTAGGAAATGTCAGACAAGAGCTTGCTGACACCAAGGTCACATGTGAAAAATGGGTGGAATCTTGTAAGGGGTACCAATTATTGCTAAACAAACAAAGTGCTTCAAATGTTAGGTTTGGCATAGGGTACAATCATACTAAAACACCAACAGATTTTTCCCCCAAAACTACTGAAGATGGGAGAAAAATTGTTTCAGGTGAAACTTCTGAAGAGGAAGAATGCACATCTTTCCATGAGAACTTTCTAAAAACTCACAAAGAAAGTTCTTCAGAAGTACTGATTAATTCTGACTTTAAGCCATCAGTAGTTTCAACTACATCAGGGGTTGAGAACCTGAAAACTACTGATGACCTAAAACCAATCAACACAGTCAGAAACTTGTCTTTGAAAGAAAAGACAAAAGAATGTGAAATCTGTGGTCTGTTCAACCACAAAACAGAATTTTGCAGATATAGAAAAGGTATTCAGTTCAACAAGAAAAATCAACAACTGGTTGTGGGAAAACAAATCAAAAATGATTTTGTAAAAACTTTTTCTCCCAAGAAACAACCAGTAAACACCTTTTCTCAGAAAAAGACAAAATCTCAACAAAGATCTTTTTCTCAAAATTCTCTTTCAGTAGTTAGACCTGAATCATCAGCAGTTTCACAAACTGTTGAGATTAAAGATCTCATAAACTCGGTACAACTACTGATGACCAAAGTTGATGGTGGTCCTTAAAAGGATACCACCATTGCTCTTAATGAAAAATCCATTGCCAAAAAGACATGGATTTCTCAACTTGGTCAAGAACAAACTGTAAATGTTCTCAAGAGCAAACCCAAAGCCAAACTGGCTTGGGTTCCTAAATCGAACTGATTTGCTATCTTGTGTAGAGAGTTTCCAGAGGCTTAAATAGCATTTGGTATGTAGATAGTGGAGGCTCAATGCACATGACAGGATGCAGATACCTGATAAACAATTTTATTAGTCAAAGAGATGGATCTGTATCCTTTGGGAACAATGCTAAGGGATATGTGCTAGGACATGGCAATGTCTCCTCTGGCAAAATATAGTTTGACAAGGTCAATCTGGTTGAAAACCTTGAGTACAACTTGCTGAGTGTGTCACAAATGTGTGATAAAGGATATTCTTCCTTTTTCACAAAGACAGCATGCAAGATCATATCACCAGAAGGCCAGAAGTTGATAGAGAAGATCATTGAAGATCACACTTTGTTAATAGCCAAAAGATGTGGCAATGTCTATGCAGTGGACATTGAAAAAAGACAAAGTACTGAACAACACTGCCTGTTTCTTCTCAAAGGCATCAACTTCAGAGACTGATCTCTGGCACAGGAGACTTGGCCATGTGAACTTTAAAACCATAAATAAAGTCACAAAAATGGGCTTAGTCAGAGGTCTACCCTTAAAAGTATACCAGTGTCAAGAACACTGTGTATCCTATTTAAAGGGAAAACAGCATAAGTCCTCCTATAAGTCTATTGAAGAATAAAAAACAACTGCATGTCTTCAACTACTCCATATGGACTTATTTGGGCCTGTAAAAATCATGAGCCTTGATAAGAAGAAGTACTACTTAGTCATCATTGATGACTACTCAAGATTTACATGGGTATTCTTCTTATTTTCCAAGGATGAGGCTGCTGAAATCATCAAGTTCTTCATTCTACAAGTAGAGAAGCAATACTCTCTACCTATCAAAACCATTAGAAGTGATAATGGGACAGAGTTCAGGAACAAAACTCTGGATGAATTTTGTTTGTCTAAAGGGATTATTAGACAATTCAGTGTTCCCCGAACTCCTGAACAAAATGGTGTGGTAGAAAGGAAGAACAGAACTTTAAGAGAAGGAGCAAGAACAATGTTAGCTGATTCTAGCCTACCATTATACTTTTGGGCAGAAGCAGTTAACACATCATGTTATGTTCAAAATAGAGTCCTTATTGTCAAGAGACATTCAAAGACTTCCTATGAAGTTCTTCATGGCATGAAGCCCCTTATCTCCTTTTTCAGGCCTTTTGGGTGTCAATGTTTCATCTTGAACAATAAGCAATCTATTTCAAAGTTTGCTGCCAAAGTTGATTCAAGTTACTTTCTTGGTTATTCTTCAACTAGAAAAGCCTACAAGGTTTTAACTCAAGAACCAGGATAGTAGAAGAAACACTGAATGTCAAGTTCAATGAGTCAAAACACACTCTCATTCCAGCACATCCTGCTGAACTTTTTGACCTTGACAACTTCCATTTTGGAACTGAAAAGACTGTCACTTCATCCAAACCTACTTATTATGGTGATCAAAGGTTTGATGATGAGGATCCAGCACCATGGACTCCTCAAACAGTCATTAAGTCAACTTCAAAACCATAAGAAGTTTCACAAACTTCTGATTCAACAAATACTGAGGAACAAACTCAAACATCTGCTTCAGCACCTGCAACTACTGAAGACACTGAAACTGCTGAACCAGATATAATAGACCTCAGTAGTTTGTTTGAAGAACATGAGCCACCAACACCTGTCAGTGGTTTACAACAACTGATCGAACACAAAGACCATCCACTTGATCAAACCGATATTGCATCAGGTGTTCTTACAAGAAACCAGCTTTCCAACTTTTGTCTCTTCTCAGCATTTATTTCACAATTGGAACCAAAGAAGTACTAGGAAGCCCTCAAAGACAACAATTGGGTGCAAGCAATGCAAGATGAATTGCTTCAATTCAACAAGCAACAGGTTTTGGGAAATCTGTCCCTTACCACCAAACAGGCAACCAATTGGCACAAGATGGGTTTTCAGGAACAAACAAGATGAAGCTGGTATTATAATAAAGAACAAGGCAAGACTGGTAGTACAAGGTTACTCTCAAGAAGAAGGAATTGACTATGATGAAACCTTTGCTCCAGTTGCAAGGCTTGAAGCAATCAGGTTATTTCTGGCTTATGCCATTTCCAACAAAATAAAAGTTTATCAAATGGATGTTAAGAGTGCATTTTTGTATGGAAAGATAAAAGAGGAAGTGTATGTTTGTTAGCCACCTGGGTTTGAGGATCCTTCTCATCCTGAGTGGGTGTACAAACTAGACAAAGCTCTTTATGGGCTCAAACAGGCTCCAAGAGCCTGGTATGACACACTTTCAACCTTTTTACTCAAAAATAACTTCACAAGAGGTGCCATTGATAAAACTCTTTTCATAAAACATGTTGGAAATCATGTCTTACTTGTTCAAATATATGTTGATGATATCATTTTTGGTTCAACAAACACAAAATTGTGTGATGAATTTAAGAAACTCATGCAATCAAAATTTGAGATGAGTAGAATGGGAGAACTGTAGTACTTTCTGGGACTGCAGATTAAACAACAATCAAATGGAACTTTTATACATCAATCAAAATATGTTAAAGAATTATTAAACAAATTTTCTTTACAAGACTGTAAATCATGTTCCACTCCCATGACACCAACCACACAAGTTGAACCAGATGATCAAGGAAAACAGGTTGATCAAACCATGTATAGATGTATGATAGGTTCCCTTTTATATCTAACTGCTTCTAGACCAGATATTATGTTTTCAACATGTGTCTGTGCTAGATATCAATCAGCTCCTAGGGAATCACACCTCATTGCAGTCAAAAGAATCTTCAGATATCTGAAAGGAACTCCAACTCTTGGAATTTGGTATCCTGCTTCAAGGAATACCAAGTTATCAGCTTTTTCAGATAGTGACTATGCAGGGTGTAAAATGTCAAGAAAATCAACATCTGGTGGTTGTCAATTCTTGGGAAACTGTCTAGTGTCCTGGCAATCAAAGAAATAAACATCTGTTGCAACTTCAACTGCTGAAGCTGAATACATTGCAGCTGCAAGTTGTACATCACAGATACAATGGCTCCAATATAAACTTCTTGACTATGGAATCAAAGAGACCAAGACACCATTGCTTGTAGACAGCAAATCTACCATTAGCATCATTCAAAATCCTGTCCAGTTTTCAAAGACTAAACACATTGAAATCAGGTATCATTTCATAAGAGATTGCTATGAAAAAGGCAAGATTGAAGTGAAACATGTAGCAACAGCTAATCAAATAGCTGACATATTCACTAAACCCCTTGACACATCAACATTTCAGAAGTTAGTATCCATGCTAGGGATGCTAAATTTGTAAGTGTTTCTCCTTACTTTTCTGCACATATTTTTTATTTTTCACTTACATCTGTTTTTAAAAATTGAAAAACTTCTGAAAAACAAACAAGAGAGAAACTACTGATGAACAAAACATCAGTATGGGGTTATTTTCTGAAAAGTGATTAACTTCTGATAAAACAACCTTCAGAAGTTATGAATAAAGTATTTATAAAATATTTCTCATCAGCTGTTCAAAACTACTGAAGAGAAAGTGGGAACTACTGATGAAAATAATTCTTCATCAGCAGTTTAGTCAAAAAGGGCAAATCAGACTTTTCCCACATCAGAAGTTTGACCTAGGCGGTTTAAAACTTCTGATAAAGAAGTTCTAAGCGGTTTAAAACTTCTGATAAATACCTTTTTCAACACTTATCCATTAAAAAAAAAAAACAAAAATTCCCTCCTTCTCTCTCAAGAAAGCTCTCAAACCCTGAACCTGCAAAAACACTGTTCGATTCATACACACACAAACCACATGGCTTTAGTTCTTAAACAGGGACACAATCTTAGAGCCTACTTAGAAAAACCAGAAGGCTGGTCCCAATATTTCACCGCTCTCACAATAGACCCACCAATACATCCTGAAACTCTCAATGAGTTCTGGGCTAACGCTGAGACAGTGATGGTGGATGATGAGGTTATCTCTCTCAACTCAACAATCAAAGGGAGACAAATGGCCATCACACCGGCCACACTTGCAAACAGACTGGGGTTGAATGATGTGAATGTCCCTGAAAAGTTTGAAAACTCTGCAATCCACCTAACCATGACTGAATGTCGTTATCAAGGTACTCTCTCACAAGCTACCATCTTTAAAAATATTTTGAACCAAAATACAAACTTTTGTTTCATTATATAATTATGTGTTTGAGTCCTAAAACAGGGTCTTATGACCAGATGCCCTCAACCTTTCAACCAATTTTTCATTCCATTGTGAATGAAACAAATTTCAGGGCATCAAAACTTTTCTTTAATGAATTGGTGTTACATCATAATAACACTAAAAAGAAGTTTTTGTTATACCCAAGGTTCATTATGCAATGCATAATCAAAGAACTGAGTGATGAGGTGCTTGTGGGTAAAACTGAAATTTTAAAACCCTTAACCTCACAAGCATACTCTAGGCACAACAAACAAGCTGCCTAGCCAGAAGATGACCAAGGGGAACCAGAACCAGTCCCCATGGAACCCTCATCTTCCAAACCTACACCCCCAAAGGCCAAGAAACCCAAGGTACAAAAAGAAAAACCCACCAAACCAAAAAGAAAAGCTGTTCAGGAGGTTGAGATGCCTGAACAACCTATTGTGCAATCTGCACTTCTTAAAGATGTGACTGAAATATCCTCTCAGTCTCATCCATCTCAAACCCCACCAAGAGCACCAATCCCAATTCTTTTCAAAAGAAAAAGACTTAAGAAAACCATTCCTATTGATTCTTCTTTTGAAACTGCTGAACCCATTGGCCAAACTACTGAACCAGCACCCCAACTTTCGGAACCAGATTTGAAATAGCCAAACTTCTCTCTGGGCTAAAAGAGAAAGTCCCATCTACACATGTCAGTCCCCAACAACCACATCAAACAGGGGACATAGCCTCAGAATTTGACATGGATGTGGACACTCAAAGCCCTAACCAAAGAGATGAGGATGAACCAAGGTCTCTAAGCCCAAACTTAGAAACTCTTGGTACTTTTGAGGCTGCTACTACTCATTTACCACCCAGTGGTGGATCTGAGGAAAGAAGCAACATAGCTAAGACCTCAACTGTGGCAACTACTGATGAAGGCTTATTGCCTGAGGTAGGAAATCCTCTGAACCAAGAAAAAGAGGTACATGAGACAACTGAGTTGGGCTCAGCTCATGATGTAACTGATACAGTCCTCATTGAGGATGTAATCAGGGATTCAGATGATTCCATTGACTTGGATGATGTTTCAAAACACCAAACTACTGAATTGACGGCTACAAGTGAGGGTCCTGCACCTGGTGTATCTATGCTCAAGAAGCTAGTCACACCAGATCAGGTTAAAGTCCACTTAATCCTTGATTCCCCTAGAGTGGCATCATCTGTACAACAAGAAGATCAACCAAAAACACACCACTCACTACAAATGCCTACCCAATTCCCTGGGCAATCCAGCATAGACATGAACCAGCTATGCAGCCCAGATGGTCCCTTATACCATATGATGAACACCCTCATCAAAAATCACTTCCAAACATACACAGCTAACTTGGAGCTGTCCATGAAGAACCAATTTGGGGTGATACAGACAAAGATGAGCGATCTGTCCAACAAGATGGACTTCAACAGCAAACAGATTGCTAATCTTACAGGTCAGTTCTCCCAACCTTCAACATCAAAGCCTGATGAAGCCAAAAAGGGGGAGAAAACTAAGGAACCTATGGAGTCACTTGAAGATGCTGAAAAGTCTAATGAATCCCAAGGGCACAATGAAGAAACCTCTGATGGTCAAAGTTCTGATGAGGAATCAGAAAGTACTGAAGACAATCCTTCAGTAGTTGACAAACCTTCAGTAGTTGTCAACCCATTAGGTGTTAACACTTCCAACACTCAAACTGCTGAACAAGAGCCTTCCAGATTAACTGAACCTACTCAACCAACTCCTGTTCCTCCTAGGCCTATTACAACAGTTACCACAATGACTGTACTAAACCCTTCTCCAATCTCTCAATCAGCAGAACTTCTTGAGAAGAGTTTAGTAGCAGCTCAGAAGAAAGCCAGGGAAGATCAGATTTGGAAAACTCTAGAAGAAAGGGATGACTTGGACTTAAGCCTGGATGAAAAGCTACAGGCTTATGAAGCTGAACTTCAAAGGCAGGCTAGCCTAGACAGAATTGCTGAGGAAAATAAAAGACATCAACTAATGTCCTATATTACTAAGAACAGCAAGGTCAAAGCCCACACATTAAAGAGACTCTCTATGGAAGAGCTGACAAGAAGAGCTCAACTTATTGCAGACAAACTTGCAACAAGTAAAGATGCAAAAGCCAAGAGAGCTCAAATGATAGAAGAATTAGTAGCTAATGGTTATGGTTCAAAAGCCTCTGTGTCCAAATGGAAAGAAGAAAGATTAATGGACACTTATAGATAATATAAGGCTGCAAGGGCTGCAAATCCAGAGAAGTTTCAAACTGCTGAAGTACCAACTTCAGTAGTTAGAACTTCTGGTGTTCAACGAAGACCAGCTACTCAAAAGAAGAAATCAGAGGAGAATGTGAAGACTGATTTCAGAATGGTACTACTAGAAGGAAGTACAGTAGTCCATTCTGACTTTGACATAGAAGAAAAATCTCTGATCACACAATTCAGGGATCCTTCCACCTTTGCCTATCAAATTCAGAAAACCATCAAAGACAAACTGCACACTAAGAGAGTCACTGAAGTTGAAAACATTCAACACTCAGGAGAAACCCAGGGTACCACCATGGTTCCCTACACTGCAGACTTTGACAAGTCTAAAGTATTTATAATCAGATGGTCCTTTACTGATAACAACTCAGTACTTGTGACAAGAAGAGATCAGACAAGCAGAGCCTATAAGTCGACGAATGATCTGAAGAAGCTATCAACTCAAGACCTGCTTACAATCCAACATCTAGAACCACAAAAAGGATCTCTCACTGATGAGCAGCTAAACCAGCTGAAAAATTCCATGTTCAAAGGAATATGGAAAATTGTGAAGGACAGAAGAGAACAATAAGGAATTAGTAAGGTTTTGGCTTCATCAATCCAGGGGGAGATTGTTAGGACAAAAAGGATTGGTGAAACCACTTTTGCAAACCTTAGTCTAATTCATTTCTGTCAAAATATTCTAAGTATAGAACTGCTGAAGAAGAAAGATCAAACTACTGAAGAAGAGATTCCACAAGTACTGGAGAAGAAAAGTCATCAGAAGTTCTGAAGTTCAAACCAGACATTTCTACTGAAGAACTACTAAAGACAAAATACTCATCAGTAGTTTGTCATTCATTAGTACTTATGAGAAGATCTTTTCCACTGCCTTTGTATTAGTAGTTTATTAGTTTAGTATAACTTTTCCTTTTTGTACAAGTTACAAGACTGCAACTTGTGTGCAACTTGTTTCTGAACTTGCTTTTTGGCAAGGTTCATGTATTTGTAAAGTTTATAAATAGAAGGGTTCATCCCTCTGTTTTAGACATTGATTTTGAATTGAGAAATCCTTCAACATATATTATTGTTATTTCCATTTCATATTTATTGAGAATATGTTTAAGTGTTTCATTCTCATTCAATACTTAGATTTTCAATAAATACTTATCATTTATTAGTTTCTCAATCCAGGGGGAGTTATAACTCCTGTTGATAAGTGTAGCTTTAAAATCATAACATTCCGCAGTGCTATCACTGATCAAGAACTTGCTAAACACCTAAGTGTTCACTAGCAAGTTCATACAAAAGAGCAACACTGATCCGACATTTACAGCCGTTAATATACGTGCTTCAACTCTTATGTTAATAGCCTATTTAACATACGTTTGACAGTTTTTAACATTTGTTTCTTAAAATTACCATTTTATATATGTTTATGTTTTGAGTTCAAAAACGACTTCTATGGGTCTGGATCGACTTGATACACATTTGTATATCTTTACAAGTGTATTTGGAGGCCCATGTGTGTATATACACATACGTACGAGTATGTATGTATACATTATTTATGTACAAATATACGTATGCATATATTGAGTCTTCGACATAAAACTTGAGTGTTTAGTAATTTGCAATCATTCTACTTATGTTTAGGTGTGTGATCATGGGTGATGGTTAGGGTGAGATTCCGGGTATTGATCAAAATAATGAGTTAAAAAGGTGTTATGGTTTGATTTCACATACCTTGGCTAGAATTGAAGTAACCAAGAAAATTAAGGTGATTCCTTAGCTAATCCTCCCACTATGTGACTTGGAAAACGATCGTGGATGACCTTTTGGTGCTATGCGACTTTTAGAGGGTTTGAGCTGGTGGTTTGGGTTCGGCCAATGATTCAAGATCAAGGAGGTGAGAGTGTTTTGTATGTTTGTAGTGTTAGATGTTGTGTGCACTTCCCAAAACCCTTGTGGCCGATTTATATATTCGACGAGAGAGAGAGAGAGAGAAAGAGAGAGAGAGAGAGAGAGAGAGAGAGAGAGAGAGAGAGGGTGGTAGGAGGTTGGATTATCATTGTGGCAAGTCAAATTCCATGAAACTATGTAGTGAAAAAGGTGTTTACTATAAAGGTATAAAAAGTTGACCTCGAAACATGCATGCTTTGTCTTGGGAATTGATGGGCTGATTCTTGGGAAAGGAATTGGAGTTCTTGGATAGTCAACATGTGTAAAAATGGAATGGTAGGTTTTTTAGGGTTCCGTTCTAGTATAACTCATGGAAGGTTGTGTTTTGGCTTGTAATGTGAATGTGTGCATGTGTGTATATATCATGCAATGTGTGTGTGTGTATGTAGATGGCATGAAGTGTTTAATCAAAGCAGATACACGTATGTGTAACCGTGTATATGTATATATATGTATCTAGGTTTTGTCTTATATCAATCACCTAGCTTATACATATGTATCGCATGAATACATATATACACACACTAGTTGCTTCTAGGATCATACATACATATATACAATCTTGCCTACACATATATAAGTCTTGAAAGTTTGGTTTTTTATGTGTAGGGCTGATTACATGTGTGTTTATACTTATATGTGATGTAATTTGAGGAACCAATATGTTTATCATGTATTTATATAATATCCTATTATCCAATTCAATTGCATGGCATATATTAGTCATGTTATGTGTATACATATGTATGCGACTAGGTTCGTGTATATAAACATATGAAATGTGTATTTGGGAATAAACCATGCCTTCCTATGTTTTAGTACTTGGCTAGATTGTGAGTAATACATGTTTGTAAGTGAAATATAATATGTATTTTGAAATTAAACATATGTTGTAGTTGATGATTATCCTATATTACATATGTTTTGAGGTTTGAATCAATGAGTGGTGAGATTCTATGATCTTATGTGTTGAACATCAAATGTCTTATGAATGTTCGGGTTTTGCATGGAATTGAAATGTTTCTTCCATTTAAACGTTGTCACGTGAAATCCTGTTTTGTTTGTATATAATAATCGAGCATTCTGTTGCTCTCTGTTGTGTGTGTGATTGACTTGATTTTCATTGCCAATTGTTTTAGGCTTATTCGGGTGTTTCATGCGTAAACGGAGATATGTAATGTATTCCTGAACTATCTTGGGCTTTGCTAGACTCGGGGTGACACATTTACTATAAAAATGTCTAATGCATAACTGAAAATGACAAAATTATCGAGTGTGTACGGATCTTGACCTGGGAATTCGTCGGGTGTAATATTTCTCCCCTTGTTTTTGGAATTTCGTCTGGTCGTCATGTTGCCAAGTGAATTCGGGTCCACTCTTTGAATTCCATCTGACTTTAACATGTTTAATTCGTCTCCGCCTCAACTTCTAGATTTTCCAGTCTATCACCTCGATGAAATGGAGTTGTTCATCGATGCGAATTTCCTATGGAGGAATGATTAAAGATTCATTGGATAGACACCTCTTGAGATTAGATACATGAAAAGTGTCATGAACACCGCTGAGCTCCTCTGGAAATTTGAGCTTGTAGGCCATGGGATCAATGTTGGCAAGGATTTCAAATGCGCCTATGTAGCATGGGTTGAGCTTGCCACGTTTGTGTCACACCCCACCTAGGCGGAAACGCGATGTGCGACTTCGAAAGATTTCCAAGCACAAAGGTCACACGAGCATTGACTAAACTAAAGTGGGGACTTTCATTAAACAACCAGATTTGTTCTACATAGAGTTAGTTGTTTAAAAATGAAAACCATTGTATGTAAATATCTAATATTAGAACAACAACACAATGGTCCAAAAGAAGGTATCCCACAAATGCTCGCACGTGACCCCCGCAAGTTCCATTATCCATGCTAATTTCCTGAAAAACATGCATTAAAGGAAATATGGGTCAACATAAAGTTAGTGAGTTCACGGGTTTTCTATATGGTGGACATGTAATCCAAAACCGACTAAATCATTACCTAGTTCGGACAATAATCAATATGTGATCTGACATGAGCCCATAACCAAAACTTGACATGTTGTGCCTCACCCATTGTACACTAAAGACAATGAAATAATGTGAAATACAAGCACTCTTTTGACATCTGTCATCCGGTCAGAGCGATTGACCAAGAGTGGGGGTGTCAACCC
This sequence comes from Ambrosia trifida, assembly GCA_028751855.1. NCBI lineage: Eukaryota > Viridiplantae > Streptophyta > Magnoliopsida > Asterales > Asteraceae > Ambrosia > Ambrosia trifida. The sequence goes on along the minus strand of CM054127.1, from coordinate 70,997,296 downwards.
AATAGATCTATCCTAGTGTTTCATGGCTAACTCCATATCTAATGGTTATGGTATGATGTATGATGTATGACATGTAGATGCAATTGTGCGACTAGTGCTTCGGATTGAACAACAAACATATTTTGATGAATGTCGAAGGTGCGAAGGTGTTTCAGTAGGTGCGAAGGAAGATTTTGATATGGTCGAAAGAAGAATAGAAGGTGCGTAGGAGGAACTTTTGGTCGAATGTGAATATTGTTTATTGTATAGCTTGGTTCGACCAGACAGTTTGGGCGAACCTGCACATTCGCATGAACAAAGTGGGCGAATGTGCAGTCTATAAATAGACAAGCTTGATTTTTGAATGTAACTTTTTGTCATATTATTCCCTCCACTTTCTGATATTCTCTCTAGAAGTTTATTTAGCTCTTTTCACGTTCTTAACCTGTTTGTATCAATCTTTAAACGTGTAATCGAGTTTATAATTAATGAAAAGCTTTTAAAAATGATGATTTACTTGTTTTGATCTGTTTGACTATTATTTTGTGATTGTTTTAGGGATTCCGCACCTAAAACTAACTTGTTTGATCATTCTTTGTTGTTATACGATCCATTCACGCACATACAAAGTGGTATCAGAGCCATTCTGGATCAAACAACCACAAATTAATAGTTTCTCAGTTGATTTGGACCCAATTTTGATCAAAAAGTTTCTGTTTTCATTAAACAAACTGATTTGATAAGATTTTGATTGATTACAACTTGATTTCAAGGTTAAATTGGATAATTCTCTTCATTAAAGTTGTTCCAAATCAATTCCGATTCAAAACCTGATTTAGATCATCAAAATCCATCAACATTTGATAAACATGATCAAAATTAACGGATTTTCAAAGAATAACCGTTTTTGAATTATCAGGGGTCGAACGTAGAGAGAGTGGTCGAAAGTGGAATTTCATTTGGACGAAAGAGGGATTTTGTGGTCGAAGGAGGTGTTTTAGTGGTCAAACGTAGACTTTCATTGCTTATTTTGTTCATTCGCCCATTGGTGTTACCTTCGATTGATCGAACGGTCGAAGGAGAAGGAAAACAGTCGAACGAGAGAAGAAAGCGGTCGAAAGAGATTTTGTGATATCAGTCCACATTCGTATCAATCAAAACGGTCGAAGGACAAGATTATTTCTCATTAGCACGTTCGATAGTACGAAAGAGTGTCCTGTTTTTAAAACATTTCTAATCTTTTCGTGTTTAAACGTTTACAGGTTAAGATGTAGAATTTCCCAACAACGCCAAGACCTACTCAAGCACCACAACAGCAGACAACACAAGATCCATGGTCAGTTGCAGCCCAGAAGACTAGTCCACCATCCCAGCCAATCAATTACATGGCTATGACTAGTTCGGCTCCTCAACAAGTTGTTCAACCATTACAACAACCAATTGACAACTATTGGGGAGTAGCAGCAGCTGCAGTTCATTCGCAGACGACCAATGCCATATCCACACTTATTCATGATTTATCATCAGGAAGCGGCAATCGTCCACCAAAGCTCATGGACATGAAGGAGTACAACACATGGAAGACAAAGTTCAAGATTCATGTGGATAGACAAGGACTTGAGGGAGCCGAGGCATGGCAGATGATAGTAAAGGGTTATGTTGCTCTTATTCTGGAGAATATTGGAGAACCGATACCGTTGGAGAATTTGGCGGATGATGAGAAAAAGAGGTTTGCAATCGAGAAGAAGGCATTTTCTCAGCTATCTCAGGCGATCAACACTGATTTGCTGCATCAGTTTGGATCGTGTACAACATCAAAACAATTGTGGGATATGCTGAGAAACCGACATGATGGTAATGAGAAGACAAGGAAGCTGAGAATGGAAGAGCTTCGGAAAGAATTTGAGAACTTTAGCTACATGGGCAATGAGACTCTAAAAGAGTTGGTTCCACGGTATTGCCATTTGCTCACAGAACTTTCGAGTTATGAGATCAGCATACCGATGTCAGAACTGGTGGATAAATTTGCTGATGCTTTACCACCATACTGGAACCAACATATTGAAGTGTTGAAGGAAAAGGATGCATACCAGTATTGGACTATCAACGAGTTCATTCAAAAGCTAGAAAACAAAGAAATGGAGGAGAAGAGGAAAGCCAAGAGAGCTCAGATTCCACAGAATCCAGATCTGTATGTGAGTGGTACATCTAACTCTCTTTCTGCTTCAAGTACTACTTCAAATGTTGCTCCTCACATTACATGTGTATCCAATGTTTTTGAACCTACAAAAGCACCAATCAACTATCTTGCCCAAACTTCATCATACACACCATCATACACACCACAATCTTATCAAACACCAAACTTTATTCCACCTTTTTCACCATTACAACAAGCTGCCTGTTACACAGCAAGTCAACCTCAACAACAACAACAATATACTCCTCACATGAATCAGATGCAGATTACACAAGCACAATCAAATCAAAGTCCGATTGTGTTAGAGACCTCGAATCTTAACAATGTGACTGTTGAAATTGCTCAACAGCATGTTGCTTTAGTATCTGCTATGGTTGCATCATACAACGGTTTGGTTGCGAGTCAGATTGGAAACAACAATCTCACCAATGAGGACTACGCTCAAATCGATAAATAGGAGATGGAGCTTATGGACATACAGTGGGCTTTTGCGAGCATAATGAGGAGGGCCACTGACTTTATCCAGAAGACTGGAAGAACTGACCTTTCAACTTCTCCGAACATCACTTACGGCTTCAACAAAGCCAAAGTTACATGCTTCAATTGTGGTGAGAAGGGTCATTTTAAAAGAGAATGTACACAGCCAGCACAGCAAGGTAATCGAAACCCGTTCAATTCAACCTACCAAAACAGACAAAACCAAAACCAAAATCAAGTTTCATACAACAGTCCCAGCATCTCAAGCTTTCAACCTCAAAACAACTACCAGAACCGTCAACACACACAACAAAATACTAACACTAGACAATCCACAACTCAAAACCAACCTCAACAAAATCCAAACCGAACCATTGTTCCTATCTCTACACCTAACACTCAAAACCAAAACCAAACTGACAATCAAAACCAAGCACTTGTGATTCAGAAAGATGAAGGTTTTGATTGGACGGGTATGCAATTGGGGGTGGAGGAGATTACTGCTGGAAACGTGGCTTGTGTGGCACAGAAGATGAGTTTGGATGAGAATGAGGAGATTGAAGAGGAGGTTGTGATTGAGAAAGTGTCGGAGTTGAAAATAGAGATAATGAATGAGGATGTGATTGCTGAGAGTGAAGACAAGAAATCTGGTATGATTCTTGATTCTGTCACGGATGTTGGAGAGCACTACGATTCAGCTTATTCGGAAATGGAGAGTGATTCTGATTCGGAAGCTAGTGTGAATTCACTAGATGATGACATTGATCAACTGCTAGCTGAAGCTGATTTCCTTATGACCCGCAAGTCATGCATGGTGGATGATGCGTGCACCAAGATTGACTACTCCAAATTCTTCGCAGGGAAGGAAGCTCACTTCGCGTTGATGGCAATGACAGAACCTCCTAAACCGGTAAGTTCTGAATCTCAATCTAAAGTGTGTGTTAAATGTGTTAAATGTGTTAATTTTGAAAAACTGACAGAAGAAAATAAGCTTCTCAAGGTACAACTTCAGAGTGCCAAAATAAACTGTCAGATTTATCAAAAAGATTTAAAAGATTTCAACAAAGTTCTTGATGGTTATAAAAAGGATGTGTCTGAACTCAAAAAGACTTTGTCAATAAAACAACTTGCCATTAATAACTATATTAATGGAATGGAAAACACCAAGTTAGAAATGGCAACCATCAAGTGCTTTGCTGAAAAAGTGAACAAGAAGTTAGAGAGTTATAAGCACATTGCATATGTAGTTGACCATATCATAGAAGAACCCTCCCAGTCGAATAGTGCAAACTATAAGGCGGTTCCATCTCCGGTGTTGTTTGAAAACCATAATTTACATGCAATACCACCGTAGACGTTAGTCAATTCTGACTCCACATCAGAAAACGAGCCCAACACTTCTAGTGTCGGAGATCCGTATTCTGATGTGAGACCTGTATTGGGAAACAATGAGGGTATGGTCGCTGCAGACGATTCTGATGAAGAAGATGAACAATCTGAGACGGTTGAAAATAATAGTGATATCCCTGATGAAAATCATATAATCACTACTGAGCCAGTCTCACCATCTCAGATCATTCATCCCATGGCAAATGCTCATCGAAAGAATGTTGTTAAGAAAACTGAAAAGTCTGTTGGTAAGAGTGTTGAAAAGAAGAGGTAAAGAAAATTGAGAAAAATGTGGTTAAACCGGTTGAAAAGAAAACTGAAACTAAATCTGAGAAAAATGTGGTTAAACCGGTTGAAAAGAAAAATGAGATTAAATCTGAGAAATCTAATGAAATTAGCAACGAATCATGTGACAAACCTGTGAAAATTTTCTATCGGATGCAAGGCTCCGATAAGATTTTGTCTGATGATGAATTGCCGATTAAATTTGTCAATTATTCCAAAATTGAAAAGATCTGGCAGGAAAGTACAATTTGGTTTCCAAAATTTGAACGAACCAATGACATTCCTCCAGAAATTTTAGAGAAAATTTATTCGGATAAAGATGCCAAGGTCAATGTCACACAATTTGTTCTGCCAGTTGATAAAGCAAACAGTTTCATTGAACCGACTTACTCGAAGGAACCAGCTCCTGAGAGTTTAAGGAAACAATGCATGGCCGATCAAAGAAAACTATGAAGAATACCGTGCGTGTTATAAGTGCGGGGAAAGGGGACATTTACTTGCCGCCTGCCCGTACGTACGACACAAGAGGCACGAGGTGGAGATGAGGCAACATCATGATTATCCGGTTGACAACTACAGTTATCCACAAAGACGGTATTTCTCTCAGCAAGCACCTTATTATAATCAAAACAATTTTTACAACAAGAGGGAAAACCGTCCGATGACTTATGATAAGCGCAACCGGATAGCCACTGAGAAACCTGTGATGAACTCAACTGCTGATAACAAAAAGGTTGCTCCTAAACCAAATGGAAAACAAGTAGTTGGACCTGTCTCTGTTAAATCAGAGAAGGTAACCAAGAAGGTTGCATGTAAAGACGAAGTAAAGAAACCGGCTGAGACCTCAAAATCTCAGATCCGGATCTTGAAAAGGTCTGAGCAATCTTGGTCATCAATGGAATCTGAAGGTGCCTCAACTTCACAGAATGTGAAAATTGAGAAAAAGAAAGTTGAGAGTGAGAAGAAAGGGGTTGAGTTAACCCAAGATGTTTGTGAATCGAAAGAATCTTTGAAACAACCCGTTCAAAGACCCAAGATCAAACAGGCTTGGGTCCCCCGAAAGATCTAACTGCTTTACTTGATATGTGCAGGGAGCTCCAGCTGGCCCTGTTAGCAGCCTATGGATTGTTGACAGTGGAGCTTCTGGTCACATGACAGGGGACCTCACGCTACTCTTTGATATCAAAAACATAAACGGAGGTTATGTAGCGTTTGCTGGAAATAAAGGAGGCTACATTACGATGGAGGGTAGTGTAAGCAATGGGGTCATGACATTTGAGCGAATATCGTACGTGAAACAGATAGATTACAATCTGCTCAGTGTTAGTCAAATCTGTGATAAGCAATTTTTGTGTATTTTGACGACAAATCTTGCTATATCTTGAAACCGGGGTTTGAACTTCCGAAAGAGTGGGTGATGCTAAAGGCACCGAGAGTAAACAATTTGTATATTCTCGATATGTCAAAAGCAATGACCACCCATGGCCAAGTCACGTGTTTCCTCTCTAAGGCTACAGAAAAAGAATCTATAATGTGGCACAGGAGAATGGGACACATTCATTTGAGAAAGATGAACCAGTTAGTAAAGAATGAACTTGTCACGGGAGTTAATGTGAAACATTTCCATTTGAATGACAAGTGTGTTAGTTGCAAAAAGGGAAACAGCACAAACAGGCCCATAGACCAAAGAAAGTCTATTCCGTTGAACTACCGCTTGAGCGTTTGCACATGGACTTATTCGGTCCTGCCAGACGTAAAAGTCATGTCGGGGAGTTGTAGTGTCTTGTGGTGACTGACGATTATTCTAGATTTTCATGGGTAATGTGCTTGCATTAGAAAAGCGACACTTTTGACAACCTGAAGGTTCTGTTTACACGTCTGGAGAATATCTATGGTCTGAAGATCAAACGAATCCGGAGTGATAATGGGACGGAGTTCAAAAACGCTCAGATGGAGGATCTTTGTGCAAACAAGGGAATTCATCATGAATATAGCGCTCCGTATACACCCCAGCAGAACGGTGTCGCAGAAAGAAAGAACAGGACTCTAATAGAGACGGCGAGAACTATGCTTGCAGATTCAAATCTTCCAGTCATGTTTTGGAACGAATCTATTTACGCAGCATGTTACACTCTAAACCGTGTTTTAACAGTGAAGAAGTTTGGCAAAACTTCTTATGAGCTGTTGAACCAACGCAAGCCGAATCTGGAGTATCTAGAACCATTTGGTGCCCCGTGTACAATGCTAAATCCTTCGGAGAAGTTCGCACCAAAGGCTGAAGAAGGTTATTTTGTTGGATATGCAACCCCATTAAAACGGGTATTCAACAAAAGAACTAGAAAAGTTGAGGAGTGGGCTAACGTCGAAGTACAAAGATACACACAAAATGTACAGGGTGGAGGTCCAGATTGGATGTTTGATTACAAAGATTTCTTTGAATCATTCAATCTAGATAGCATGGTTGAAGAAGCTGTACTTCGCTTATATTACGAGGTCGAAAACGCCGTGACATCACCGTTAGTGCGTCCGATCACTGTAAATCCCCAAGCAGCTTCTAATGATACCACTGCTCCTGTGATGGAAGAAGAGGTGTTCCAAGAAGCTTCTACAACGCTTAATTCATCCGATTCAGAAGATGAAGACGATGATGCAACAAGTGATGCTATTCTGGACAATGCTATAGTGACACCGCCAGTGAACCCAACTAATACTGATGCTTCAACATCGAATGTGGGTAATGATCTGGTTTCTACAAAAAATTTGACAACTCAAACAGGAGTACAAGTACCTGATTATCCAGAATCTCGGATACATCGGATACACCCGCTTGAACAAGTTATTGGTGATCCTGGTAGCAGCGTGATGACAAGAGGGCAGTTGAGAAATGCTCAAGCACCAGAAAATATTGGCAATCTTGCTTTATATGCCAAAATACAAAAATCTGGTTTTCAAAATGACTGGTCTTTCTCTTGTTATGTTTAACAGGTCGAACCGCGAACGTACAAGGAAGCTCTTTTGGATGATGCCTAGGTGGAAGCAATGCAAGAAGAGTTGTTACAATTTCAGAAACTCGGTGTATGGACGCTGACAGATTTGCCCCCGGGAAGAAAGAAAATTGGAACCAAATGGGTGTTTAAGTGTAAGAAGGATGATAGAGGAGTCATAGTGAGAAACAAAGCTCATTTGGTCATTCAAGGTTTTCATCAGGTTGAGGGAATCGACTACAATGAAATCTATGCACCGGTTGCACGCTTGGAAGCTATCCGAATGTTCCTAGCGTTTTCATCATGGAAGAAATTCAAGGTGTATCAGATGGATGTAAAGAGCGCATTTCTTTACGGTGTGGTCAAAGAGGAAGTTTACGTCGGTCAACCGCCAGGCTTTGAGGACCCTATTCACCGGGATAAGGTTTATGTCTTGAACAAAGCTCTCTACGGGTTGCACCAGGCTCCGAGACAATGGTATGAGGAGCTGAGCACGTATCTTTTCTCGAAAGGATTCAAACGCGGACTGGTAGACTGCACACTGTTCACGAAACGAGCAGGAGATGACTTGCTTCTTGTACAAATTTATGTTGATGATACTATTTTCGGGTCAACTAACGAACTTCTGTGCAGGGAAATTGAAAAAGTTATGCAGGAAAAGTTCGAAATGAGCGCAATGGGAGAAATGCAGTTTTTCCTAGGCTTGCAGGTGGAACAAAGACCAACGGGGATCTTTATTCACCAGACGAAATACGTTTCTGAAGTCTTGAGCCAATTCTAGATGGATGATTCGAAGCCGATGGATACCCCGATACAACCTAATCACGGGATTGGAGTTGACCTTAAGGGGGAGCTGACTGATCCATTTACATACAGAGCAAATGTCGGATCTCTGATGTATCTCACCGCGTCTAGACCGGATATAATGTTTGCGACATGTCTTTGTGCACGATATCAATCGAAGCCGAAACAGAGTCATCTTGCAGCTGTCAAGCGTATCCTTAGATATCTGAAGGGTTGTCCATCGAAAGGACTTTGGTACCCTCATGATGATAATTTTGACCTAATCGCTTTTATAGTGATGTAGATTAGGGCGGCTGTGACAAAGACAGCAAATCCACAACGGCTGGATGTCAGTTTATGGGGAGCAGGCACGTGACCTGGCAATGCAAGAAACAAACCGCAGTTGCACTATCCACATGTGAAGCAGAATACGTTTCAGCATCGAGCTGCTGCTCACAGGTTCTTTGGATCCAACAACAGATGGTGGATTACGGTTTGCAATTTCTTAAAACCCCTATTTACTGTGATAATGAGGCCGCAATCGCATTAACAAAATACTTAGTAAATCACTCAAAGGCTAAACATATCCGGATTAAATATCATTTTAACCGTGATTGTTATGCTAAAGAGTTGATCGATATGGTCAAAATCCACACTGATTACCAACGCGCAGATCTTTTTACCAAAGCTTTTGACAAATCCAGATTTGATTATCTTTTAAAAGCTAATGGTATTAAAGAAAAACAGGACTGATCACCACCTCAGTCTATCACTTTTTAGTTTAAATTTTTACTGTTTTTCATAAATATTTCGAAAATCCAAAAAACACTGAAAAATTTCAAAATCCATAAAAAAAATTAGAAAATTTCTTTGCTGACTGCTATATCTTCTTCCCTTAGATTAATGCCGTCAGATTTCTGTGAACAAACGATATCTGGGCAGTCACATATTTGAAATGCTCCAGCTTATCCTTGGGAACAGTAAATTCGAAAACTTATAAAAATCAGAAAAATCAAAAATGATTTCCTGGAGTATAAAGGGAAATGATAGTACATCAGTGGGGATCTGACACATTCTAAGTAATGTACTGCTATATAGGGCGTGTGTCTGAGTCTGTGGATGTGCTGATAGGCTTCGTAGACCTATTACTGCGTGCCTGATACATACATATCAAACGAATTGTTGTGTGGATGAACTCCTCATGGGCATATGGTCTTAGTACCGTAATTTCGTTTGATAGGGTATTTGTACAAAACTCGGAGGTTTAGGGTCGTTATGTTATTAGTTGTCTGGGGATAGCCTCTCTGATCTTCTGCTGTAAGTCATTACGGACCTAGATCAGACAGGGTGTCTTTATAAAAGAGCTTTATGCCAAATCCTAAAGTTACCGAATTGAGGAACTTTCCATGTTATATGATGATCAAAGATTATCTATTACATCGTATTAATCACTGATGCAAATCATGATTAATATCAGTCCTCAACCTGGTATAGTGCATATGTTACTTTGCTGCATTAATTTGCTGACCTGTATACCTCTGTGCATTATATCTTGTACAATTACAGACGACAAAAGCATAATCACGCTTTACAATGAGTCTTTGTATATTTACTCCTTGATACGGGAGTATGTCGTGTGCGTGGGAACCACAGATAATTACGTTTATATTATAAATATTAGTATCAGTTTAAAGCACTGCACAAAAGTCTGCATGTGAGTTTATGTGGATCACAATATCAGCAGTTGCCAGATCACACATTGTCTTTAATGATAATAATTCAAAAAGATCAACGGTGTGATCAGATTTCTCAATAACTATATGATCCCTTTACCGGAAATCCCAAAAACATTTACAGTTTTCATTTACATTTCTGCATTTTATTTTCTCGTCAAAAATTACAAAACTCAAAAAAGATTTTAGGTGTGTTTTAGCATAAATTTTAGAAAATCCAAAAAGATTTTTCATTTCCATCTTATTTTTGATAACTGATGGTGGTTGATGTCGATTTTCTAAACCTTGTTACACCATTTGAGCTTTGTAACTTTTTAAATTTGAAAATATGAATGTTGGATGCTTAAAAGTTGGAAAATAATTGGAGCGGGACTCGTTTTTGAGATTTGGAAAATTTATCAAAAATCCCAATTCTCATTCGCCCATTCGGTTGGTCGAATGTGGGATTTTTCATGTTCCTTCGTATGTTTTAAACGGGCGAAGGAGAGTGTTCTTGATCATATGTTTCATTCGAACCCTTTTGGCTCATTCGAACCTTTCACTAGGGTCGAAGGAGACAAAAGTTTCTCTTTCGTACGAACAAAACGGGCGAAGGAGGATGCCTATATATACCATTCCTGTCTCATTCGAACCTATTCAAATTTTTTTCAGAAATTTCACTCGAACCTCACCTTGTTGCTTTGCTATTTTGAACTTTATCATTGTGTTCGTCTACAAACACTGATCATTTTCCACTATCTTATACAGGTTACAATCAAGGATTCATGGCTTAATCCCTGTTTTATTGTTTCGAGCCCTAAGTCTTAAAACTGATAAAAATCACCTTCATTGTTCTAATTGCTGATTGAGATTCATTATATGTGTGTTTTAGGGGGAGAAAAACCATAAACCAATTATTCAAAACCAACAGTTTGATCAATTGATCAATAGTTGTGTTTCGAACCCTAGTTTTTATTTAAAACACAAATATAATGAATAATTGATAAATCTGTTAGTATAGACTGGTTAATCGGCATTGTTAGGTGCAATACAAATCAAAAGAACATGATCAGAAACCTTTAATTTCAAAATTAAAAATTCAAAATAAGAACAGACTCCTTCGACCCTTTCGAATGGGCGAAGGAGATAACAAACTGGTCGAATGAAGAAATGTTGGGCGAATGAAACTTTTTACCAAAAATTGATACTTTCGTACCATTTATTTTTCTCATTCGTACCATGGTTTTCTCATTCGCACCCCCGTTTGGGCGAATGAGAATGTTATTTACCAAAATTTTCAAAGTTTGAATTTTTGTCGATTTTTAACATGTGTCTTTGTTTTGTTTTGCAGAATTAATCATGTCCGAGCAGGAGAAGACGACTGAACAAGCTGGATCATCCTCACAACTTGCCAAGACAGTTCCTGAAGAGCTTTTAGCCTTCGAGAATGCGCATAATTGCTGTGCATATCTCGGAGAGGTTAAAAAGCACACGGAGTTTATCGGAATCATAGAATTCTTGAAGAGATGCAGGGTGATAGATGCGATTGCTACACCGACGATTATCTACAGAGATATGATGCAAGAATTCTGGTCTGGAGCGAAGCTTGATTTCTGGAATTGCGAGTCGTGCTTGACTAGCAAGATCCAAGGGCAGAAAGTTATTGTTTGTGAACAGGATTTACGAGAAGCGTTGAACTTAGATGATGAGAAGACAGATCCTAAGGAGTTTAGCTTTATGGATCAGCGAAAGTGCTTTCTAAGAATGAAATACAATGGACCAATCACTGACGGTTCATTGCACAAGGGAAAACTGTGCCCTCAATTCAAATATCTGGCACACGTTTTAATACATGTCTTCGGATCTGCAGCTGGAGGATATGACTTAATGCGCAAAAGTATCAGTTCTATGATGGTTGCCTTGGTGTTGAACAAACCGTTCAATGTTTCAGGCATGCTGATGGAACATTTATTAGAGCCTGTGAACGGCACGAGGAATCTGAAGTTTCTACTTTATCCTCGTTTTCTCCAGATGGTGTTTGACAACAAGTATAAAGATTTGAAAAGAGATCCTAAGCACATAGTTGTTCAGGAACATATATCGCTTAATACACTTGCTAGAATGAAGGCGTACAAAGGATTGTCGGTTAATGAACATTCACCAGTAAGGCGTTTATTTGGACCTCTAGCAAGAGTAGATTATACAGATCCAGGTGAAGGGCTTGTGAGACATGCATACAGTGATTCTGATCCTGATAACCCATTACATCCTGTTGATCCTGATGCGAAGCGCAAAAGACAGGTTGTGAATGTCGGTGCCAAGAGTGGAAAGATTAAGAAGAAAGAGATAAGGTTAGAGGTTGCGACTGAACCTGAAAAGAAGAAAAGCACACCAAGACGAAACAAGACGATGGCAAAGAAGGGTTTACACATTGTGGATGAAGCGTCGGTTGATTCAGAAGAGACGCTAGAAGATGAACATTGGGACTCAGAGACTGAATCGTTAAAGACTACCATGCCCAAGGACACTGAGGCTGGTGTGTCTGCTAGTCAGAATGTTGAAGGTCAAGGGAATAAGAGTCCAATCCCAGTTGATGAAGATGAAGTGATTCTGAATTTGGATGAAGTTTTTACTGGTTCACCTGTACAAGCTGATAAGTCAAAAAAGAAGATACCAGAGAAACAAAGCATAAAGAGAAAGAAGGAGATTGAATCGCTTATAGCTGGTAAGAAACAACCACCAGCTTCTAGTTCTAAGTCACCGGTTACTGCACCAGCACAAAAGAAACAAAAGACTACGACTACTTCGAGCACACAACAGAGTGAAGATTTACCTGTTGATCAGTTTAACGAAGCATTGGATAATCAGTTTAACTGCCTGATGTTGTTGAACCACCTATGAAGAAGAAGGTGTCAGTGGACAGTGATATAATGAGTGTTGTGAATCAAAGATTGTCTGAGATGATGAATATAATCAACAAACAGCAAACTGAGATCGAGCAATTGAAGACAAATGATCAAAAGATGTTGGAAGTCGTAGTCACATCACATGATGATAATGAAGTTTTGAAGAAAACCATCAAGAGGTTGAAAAGAGAGAATAAGAAGTTGTTGAAGCACGAGCAACGAAACACCAGAAGAATTATTGTCTTGAAAGAGGAGAACAAACAACTTAAGAAGAGTAACAAGCATATGGATGATTTGATCAAAGACTTGTACTCTCGAGCTCCTCAACTCACTACAACAAAAATGGGTTTTTAGTACGCACAAAAATGTCCTAAAATGTTATTTTATAGGACCTTTTATTTAATAGGACCAACGGTAAAAGCGTTTCATGTAAGGGGGTCGTAATAAGTCACGAAACTTAAAAAGCGTCCTAATATCTCAAATGAGATTATGAAACCAATTTTATGGTCGCATAATATGTCCCAAAAAAAACTCCTAATAAAACATATTAGGACACTTTTACAAGGTTTTAACATGTGCTTACCTAGTTTTAATCTTTTAATACACATACAAGAGTCCTAAAAAATTAAGTTATAGGACCCTTATGATGTAACATTATAGAAGCATTAGTACCAAAAAAAGGGTCCTAATATCTCAAATAAGATTATGAAACCAGTTTTATGGTCGCATAAGATGTCAATGAACAAACAATATAGCGTCCTAAGAAAAGCATATTCGTACACTTTAATAGGACCAAATTTGAAAGTCCTAACAAGTCATGATACAACGGTTTTTTAAACATATACACACACACAATTTTATGATATACTGTATATAACATCAACTAATGAAAGAAATAAAACTTTATTATATTTCAAATAAACATATTCATAACAAAAACACTAAACATGAATAAGTTATAGCATCATCCAACATAAAGTTTTATAACATTTAACAAAGAAACTAAAAGCAACGAAAGAGATAAGCAGCATAGAATCCTGAGTCATCATGTGTCCTCAATCCTCACGGACTACCTACAAATAAACCATCCGTGTATAAGCATTAAGTTCCAGATTATTAAAATTATTCGTATCACAAAATTAATAATTACATACCGAGATGAAAGGACAAGGCCATGCAATGGAGGCACCAATACAATCTTGAATTGTGGAAAATAACCCATATGGTCTCACCAACTTTTCATCTATTTTTATTGCTACTTGAACGTTTACCTCACACCATTCTTGTCCAATCTCTGTACCACCAACTAGCTCATTTGGGTCCAAGCTCTTCACCCATCCTCTTGCTACAATCTCGGCAGAGTTTAGAATGCTTTTGAGGACAACTTCATCTCCGACCTAGATTTTAGTTTTCAACAAACATATCAAACTCTAGTCACAATAGTACAAGTAACGTTTCACAAAAAAAAATAAAGATTTATATAGAAAAATACCCGTAAACGCGGAGGTCCATTGGTTGCAATGGGAAAATGTGGTGATGTAAGAGGTGGAACACTAGGACCATCCGTACTCCCTTTAATCTCCGATACTTGGGCTTGTAACCGAGCCACAGTACTAGTATGTTCTTCACATTTAGACTTCAATTGGATGTTTTCTCTACGACATGTTGAACGACTTGATGTTACACCCCAAACATCAGAAGCACGAACACCCAGACCATACATGACTGCATCACCATTTCGATCTTTCCCCATTACTTTAGAAAAAACATCATCTGGTCCAGGCTTATCAATCGAACCATCAGGAAGATTAGAACTAAGTTGTTGCATCTGTGCCTGTTAGATATAGTAACAAAAATAAGATATGTATTTTTAACAACATCAAGAACATAAAGAAAAGATATGTATATGAATATATAAGAAATTACTTACAATTGCATTTGCAGCTTCCACATTTTTTGTAGTTCCATGTTTGGAGAAACATGCACGAAACATTTCCAATCGACTTGGGTCTTGTCCCACAGATGCCTGTTTAAATAAAAAGAAAATAAGTAGTAACAACGGATATCGACATGCTACATTAAGAATTGCACTATTTCATACAATCACCTTTAACTCTTCACGGACTCGAGCATAACTTTTTTTACCCGTAACTTGCACCATCTTCTTTTTTGACCGATTCACCTTGTTTTTTTCACTTACCATCTTCAATAGAAAATAAAATATCATAATGAGAAATAAACTAATTGTAACATCCCAAATTTTGAGGATTTATATTTGAAGTGTAAGGTTATTTCATACCTTAGACTTTGTTTTATTCCAATACTTCACAAGTCTCCTCCATTGTTTTTTTTGAACTTGTTTTGGCCTAAAATTTATTTGTTCCTGAAGTGACAAAGACGGATCATAGTAGCTTTCCTTAACTCTTGCCCTCCAGTTCTTGACCTTCTTCCCAAATGATTTCAATACCCAGCCTTTAGCATCTTCTGGAATATCAAATTTTGTCTAAAAATGAAACATGTCACATTAGAAAACAAATACTTTAGTCATTCATTAACAAACATATTTTTAATTATGTACCTTTATGAATTCGAGCAACGTTTGTTTTTTGCTGTCCTTAACTTTATTCCATGGTTTATAAATCGGACAGTACTTCCCACTCCTTGAAAGGGTTCCCATGAAATGGGTTAGTTTACTAACTTTGTCACCAATAGGTTGTCCAAGTTCATTAACTAAAATAGGAATTCTATCCCCTTTTTCTTGGGCCCAAACTTCTGGCATACGCGTAGGTCCTCTCACTCTTTTACGTACATGTCGAACTACAAAAAGTGAACATGATTTACAATCTACATGTATACATTAGAAATACTATATAAATTGAAAGGCAATATATTAAGTCTGTACGTTTTCTTGGTTTTATTATAGTTTCTTATATATTCATCATGTGTCAAACAATATATGTATTGAGAAACAAAAAAAAATGAAGCAATCAAGTAAATTAGATAAACCTGCTTCATTTTCTGGTTGTGGGACTTCAAACTCTTCATCCACCAGTTCATCGATCTCATTTTCTAAACCATCCATGTGTTTATTTACATCATCTTCAGCGGCATCTTGTTATTAATTGATATATATAGTTACAAAAACAGTAAGCATCGAAAACAGTTAATTGAATCAAACTTAATACTAATTGAATATCATAATAAAATATTTTAGAAAGAGAAAATATAGGTACCATGAAATATCATGTCACGCTCCCCGTGGTCATCATTGTTGTCGACTGCAAATAACTTTCTTTTAGCTACAACTGATCGCCCTCTCATGTGGCCTTCATCAGACTCTGGTACACCACTATTTATTGGCCTCGTTGTGTCAATCACTTGTACCTTTCGCATATGAGATTTTGCAGATGCTAGCACATGAGAGACATTAGGAGCAGTAACTCGTTTCTGTGTTGAATAAGCATATCTTTTCATGGACTGCGGAGCAATGTATCTTGGATGTTTCTGTAAGTCAAACAGTTAGAAAACAAACATAAAGACATTATATTACCCAAATTTGTTATTAGTACCTTTTTATTTGTAGCAACTTCTTTTAAAGACTTAGAAGCATTTTTCAATCCCAGGGCTTGTAATTGTTTTTCGTTCTCTAGAATATTCAACCTTCTACTCTTTTCATAAGCATTCATAGGGCTTTGGCCTTGCATGCTTTTATCTTCCATTAGTAGTGTAAACAACAAAGAAAAATTCTTATCAGATCAAGTTATCAAGACCTTTTGGATAAAGATGACTATAAAATAGCAAGTAAACAATCAGAACGTAGCAACACACACTTTGACCTAAACCAATTAAATAAGCGAGATATGCCTATCAAAAAAGATAAAAAATAAATAAAGAAAGAAAACATAAAAACACTCCTTCCCACTTAAGTGCATTATAGAAATCCCATCCAAGGTCAAAACAACATGTAGGAATAAATGATAGATCCGATCAATATTAATAAAATCTTTAAGGGACACGGAATGATCTTGTGAAAAATTTTGGTTAGAAAACTAGTATTACATGCCAGGAAAACCTCGATACCGCAAATTTAGTGATTCGCTCTCCTACATCTTAACTAAACATTCCTCATTCTTAACATGAACACATATCGTTAGACCGATAACTGATCTCCCTTCCTTTTCATTACAATCCAAATTAGCTTACAATGATCAATGCAACAATTCGACGAGAGTAACTGAATAACCATATTAATGACAACCATTCTTACATCATAAACATGATCCCAAAAAAGAACTAAATAACCAGATTACTAACAGCCATTGTTACATCAGAAACATGATCCCATAATTTGGGAGGTATGATAAATAAGAAAAAAAATATATAAATGAGGATATGTGACAGATTATGGAAAATTGTTCTAGTCCCACATAGAAATCACCACCCTAATTATGCATCACCAAATCTCAGTGAATTGTTCGAAATACGATCCGATCTCTGTATCACCAATTCTATCAATCCAAGATCAAATCCAACAGATGAGATTAATCCCAGTCAAGATCGGACCAAATCTTGGATAAAAACACAAATTCACACAAATAAAAAGACAGATTTAATCAATCAATAATAATAATAATAATAACTAAGAGAGATGAGATCGGGAAATTACCTGGGTTAGATGAAAAACTGATTGATCTATGATTAATATATAGACTAGCAGATATACTAAACGTCAATTTGGGGTAATGGATTTGCGAGCGGGAATGCAAAATTCTGAAATATTTTGGGGGGAATGGAAGGGGAATAGTTTAGCAAAATTTGAAAGTGAATTGCGAATTCTAGGTTTAAATTTAATTTATAAAAATAATATTAAAAACAAAATGTATACTTCTAAAAGTATAAAAATTGAATAGCATAATATCTTGTAGTCTACTATAAGGGTATGTTTGGTATGTGGTAATTGAATGGTCGATGGAATGAAATGGACGAGAGAATGGAATAGATCATTATCTTTTCATGTCTTGTTTGGTTGCTATATGGGAATGAAACAAAGTATTACTTTATGTTGTTTGATATGCATAAAAAGACGAAGGAATAAAATCGACAGCGAGTGGCAGTGGTGGGTGGTGATATGTGACGTTGGCGATGGGTGGTGGTGGTGGGTGGCAGCGGCGATGAAGGGTAGTGGTGTGGTGGTGGGTGGAGGTGATGGTGGCCACGGGGCCAAGTGGCTATGGCGGTGTATGGAGGCGATGGTGGGTGGTGGTTAGCGGCGGTGATGGGTGGCGGCGGCAGTGGGTGGTTTGATGGCGGAGATGGTGGATTGGTGGGTGGGTGACGGTGGTGAGTGGTGGTGGATGGCATCCGTGGGTGGTTGCGGCGGTGGTGGGTGGTGGTTAATGGCGGTGATGGTGTGTGGTGGACGTGGTTAATGGCGGCGATGGTGTGTGGGTGACGGTGGTGCGTGGTGGTTAATGGCAGTGGTTAGTGGCGATAGATGGCGGCAGTGGTGGATAGTTGCAGTTAAGGGTGGAGGTGGTGGGTAGCGACGGTGATTGGTGGCGGCAGCGGTGGTGGGTGGCGACGGCGGCGACGGTGGTGGGTGGTGGTGGTGAGTGGTTATAGTATTTTGGTTTTAAATAACTTTAATAATGATATTAAAATAAAATATACTTCTTAAAAAAGCATAAAACATGACTAGTATGTTATATAATATAGTATATAACATAGTATAGTATGGTATCGCATGGCATGACATGGAATATCTATTATAGTGTTATGGTATGGTATGGTATGGTATGATATAGTATATAATATATAGTATGGGATGGGATGGTATAGGATTATGGTATGCTATAATATATGGTATAGTTTGGTATGAGACGGATGGTGTAGAATGGTATGTCATAGTATAGTATAGCATATGGAACGGTAAGGTAAAGTATGGTATGGTATGGTATGGTATGGTATGGTATGGCATGATATAGTATAACATATGGTACAATATGGTATGGTATGTCATACCATAACATACCATACCATACGATCACATGCCATGTCACGACATGACACACCACGCCTTTCCATGCTATACCATACCATAATATACGATCACATGCCATATCACACCATGACACGCCACGTCTTTACATGCAATTCCATGCCTTCAAATGCCATGCCATACCATATTATAATATACCATACTATATCATATCGTACCATATATGATACCATGCCATACTATACCATACCGTATATGATACCATATCATGCCATACCATGGTGTGTCATATGATACTATATTATACCATATTATAACACGGGTATAAGATTATTTTAATTTACTCAACGGGTATAAGACGTGTTTGTAATCGTGTCATAGCTGACATGATTACCCGAAACCATTTATCATTTGCACAAACCATATACTCACTAGTGGATCTTCCTAAAAGCCAGACGAGGCCCCAGCCGGATAATTTTTTTGCTTCTTTGTTTAAATTTACCGAAAATTTCTAAAAAATTTATCCTATTGAGTCATGCCCTACAAGGTTTTTCGTTCAAAATCCGTCATTGCGTGATATCTCGAAAATTGTTTTCTTTTAATATGTATATTATTTTAATATATAGTATTTATAATCCTTACTTAAATATCAATTTTTATCTTCTAATCTAATATCCCAATTTTAATGATGTCTTTGTTTCCCCCCATTTCCATACCCCAATATAAATTTCCCGCTAGTGGAATTGACAAAAGCCTACTTGTGAACAATTTCATCTCTGTTGTATTTTGACCCAGCCCTACTCTTCCTGCTCTCCGCCTCCCGCCCACTCTTCATGCTCTCCACCCTGTGTCACGCATTTAAGTTTTGGTTTCTAAATTACTTTTTTGTTTTTTCCTTCAAATCTAGGGCAAACAAACAAACAGTCCGAAAACGGCCAAACCCTCATCCCCCTGACCTCCGCCTCCTGCCCTACTCCTCTTGCTCTCCGCCTCCCGCCTCTGTCAGTTCTTGAACATCTCCTTGTTCAGTTCTTGATGAACCATAAATAAAACGAGGATAAGTGAAAGAAAAAGATTCAACCCAAGTGAGAAAATTGAATAACAAACCATAAAGTTTAAGCCTTGTTAAATTATTTCCTCATTTCCTCACACATTCTTGTTAAATTATCAGTAGCATTGTAAAGATGAGGAAACATGGATGGCAACTTCCCTACTATCCTCTTCAGGTATGTAAAAAGTTCATATTTAGATACCATTCTTTGAAAATTCAGTTTTTTTTTTTCTTTTTAAATATTGAATTATTTAACTAACTATATGTCATTCTTATTGGCTTCTTTTTTGTTTATATGAAAGACTTTTCCTGATTATATCTGCATTTGGATTTTATATATGTTTATAGTCTGATCTTGATTGTAAAATTCAGCTAACTTTATGCCTTTGTCATTCTTATTGAATTCTTTTTTGTTTTTGTGAATAATTTTGCTAGATAATATCTGCATTTGGATTGTATAATAATTCGATTAACTTTGTCTATATGTCATTCTTATTGGATTCTTTTTGTTTTGTTGAATAATTATGGCAGATTATATCTACATTTGGATTGCATATATGGTGTGCTTTGTGCCGATCCAGCAGATTCGGGTGTTTTCAAGTCGAAAAAAGTATGTTAAGACTATAAATAACAAAACAGGTGGTGGTGTTAAAGAATCTAGACTTGGTGGTGTATCAACATCATTAATACAAGATGCAAATGCTGCAAATGTTGGTGAGAAGCATTTAATCAAGAACAGTAAGAATCAAGATTCAAGAACAGAAGATAATGTGTCTGAAACTGTCGAAGTGGTGGTGGCCTTTCAAGACGGACCAAAGCGGATTGTGGCGGAAAGTAATTTGGGCTCTGCATCATTCGTCAAGGAATTGGAACACGGTACCAGCCAGGTTATCGGCGTCCGGTGTGTGGAAAAATGTGGCTGCGTCTATTCAAGTTTTAAAGGAAGCGGACGTTACTCAGGTGCGATAAAAGGGGTGGTGGGTAATGGGTTGAATATAGCTTTCTGGTTGGACGTTTGGGCGTTAGAGGTACCTCTAGCGTCTAGATTTCCAGCACTGTTTGCTGCTGAAAGTAATAAGCTTGTGTCAGTTTCCGAACGAGTTGCTTCATTTGGGTCGGGTTGGGCTTGGGCGTGGGCTGCAGGGGGGTTGGGCGCTGATGCAGTGGCTGAACTGAATCAGTTTCTGGGGGCTGTTTCTAGGCCGCTTCTGAAAGTGGTGTTTAGACAAAAGCAATGTTCATTACACAAGATAATTGGCGAAATAAAAGCGTTAAGTTTGTTATGGGTGAAGTCACGTGCGAAAAAACAAGATGAGAATGGGTTTACCCTACTCAATTTTGAAGGTTTGAAGCCTCATAACAAGCCTTTTATACTAGCTTGTCAAGCACAACAAGTATTTTATGTTGTAGATCGTGTTGACAAAGGATAGAAAGTTGTAATCAAGACAACGCCTAGAGATTCTTATGACATGAATGAACAAACATGTATTGATGATGTGGAAACACATTTGCAGAGTGACACATCTATGGATCCTCAACTTGATGAAAATATGAATATTGAATTGGTTAGACGAGGTTTAAATGGGACTGTTGTTGACAAGAATATCTTTGTTTTCGATGAAGATGAAGATCTATTTGAAGCTGCTTCATAATTTCATTTAGTTAATTAGTAATATTCTCTTTTTTAGCTTGTTACCAGTGGATTCTTTTGGTTTTTTTATGAGACAAAGTTGCAAAAGACATTATAGCATATTGTACTATATAGTTCGTATTTCGTTAATTATTTGTATCGATATTAGTTTAATTTGAATATTGTATGGAACTAGTTGTTGATCTTGTAATGTAAGGCTTGATTCAGTTCTAATATAAATCAAATAATTAATCAAGCCAGTAACTTAACAACGCATAACATCCGACTACACACTAAGCCAAGACGGCCAAAACCATTTTCAGCAAGATTTAACTAAATATTCGACGCCCAGTATAACGGAAAAACTGTTAATTTCATGTTATAATGTAGTATAGATATTGTATGCAATAGATAAGTTTTCTACGTGTTTTTTTTATTATTACTAAAATATCAAGGGTAATGTTACGGTGTATTATAATAACACCATCATGATTAAGCGTCCTATAAAAGTTAAAGTTATAAGACTCAAATGTTAAGTATACCATTTAGTTATGTTATAATAAAACTCTAGTGAAAAAGCGTCCTGTAAAACTGATGTTTTATGACTCAAATATCATGTGTCCTATTATGGTGTATTATAATAACATCACAATGATTAAGCGTCCTATAAAGGTTAAAGTTATAAGACCCATGTGTCAAGTGTCCTATTAAGTTATGTTCTTATATGACTTCTACTAGAAACGGTCCTATAACATCAAACATTTATGACTTAACTACAAAGTGTCGTATTAAGTTATGTTATAATAGGACCCCCAGTGATCAAGTGTCCTATTACATTACCACATAATAGGACACCCACAACTAAATGTCTTATAAATTACTTTATTAGGATCTACATTTTAAGGGTCTTATTAAGTTATATGATAATAGGACCCCAAAGAATCATCCATCCTATTAAATAACTTTTTAGGACACTGGTTTAGTAGCGTATATTATAAAAGGACCCCAAAAGTTCATTCGTCCTATTAAATAGTTTTTTAGGACCCCATTTTACAAGCGTCCCACACAAAAGGTCCTTAAAAGCCCTTTTTGTTGTAGTGACTTCAAGCTGGTGAAGAAGATAAGGAAAGAGATGAAGAGCAAGTCGATTTTGAACCATCTGACAAAGAAGAAGATGAAGAACTTGATGAAGATGCAGGTAATGATACTAAGAAGAAGAAGAAGAAAGATGATGGAGATGATGGAGGTTCATTTGGTGGTTCGAGTGATGGAAACAGCTCTGCTTTCGATAGTAGTGATGATGATGATGATAACGCTGAAAAGTACACATATGAAAAGCGTGATTCAAGTAAGGGTGGAGAGTCGAGCTCTAAGACTCCTGGAGAAAATGTGGATGACGATATCTTTTGGAATGAGAAACTGCAGTCGTTATCTGAAGAAGACAAGAACATGTATCGCCAGATGCTCACAGATCGAGTCTGGACGATTGACATGACTAGCAGATTTCCAGAGATATTCGAGTCGAGCAATAAACTGTTTGAATTGGAGTTTGATGACCCTTATCTTGAAGATGGAGAGGTTTCTGTGGCGATTTCTAAAGAGATACTTAAGGGTTTAGCTAAACAGGTGGGAAAGAATTTGGAAGAATTGCTTGCTGACAATTTCATTCCAAAGATACCTGAGAAGGAAGCCGGGAATCATTCTGATGACCGTGATGTTCCTGCTTTTGAGGATGTTGAAATGGAAGACATAACAAGTGAGGAGTATCCACAATATTTCAAGAATAATCAAGATTGTGGATTTCCTGGATTCTCAGATGATGTGCTAAACCAAGCCGAGAAACTGGCGAAAGAGAAGAGCAAAGCATTTGAAGATGAAATTTTCAAAGGGCATGATAAACCACGGTTCGAGCAATCGGAGGGTTTGAAGGAATTCTTGAGGAAATTGAAAGAAAAAGAGAATAACCGTCCGAAAGCTGAAATACAAGGAAGCTTTTACAAACTTCATAATGGTTTTTTCAAAGGTCATGCATTGGCCTGGAAGTTTGTTAAAGAATTGAGATGCATAGCAGTGAAGTGGGAGAAGGGAATCTTACATTTCGATAAGTTTCATCATTTGAAGACTCTTCCCTATTGGGCAATTCGTGATATTTGCCGTCACCGTTTAACGGGAGCGTCAAATACTCAGATTACCTACTTTGCTGAGAAGATGACTAGAGAAAGTCGAACCAAGTGGGATTTGTTTGAACCACAATATCCGAAGCGAATTGTTCATAAAAAGGATATTGATCAGATTACAGGTATGCCCAAGGTGACGTTAAAGTACAAACCACCGCGAGTGTTGAAAAAGATTCCTTTGTTGCCAATCCCTCAACACTTCCCTAAAGATTTCATTTGGTGGTACTATGATTGGAAGATAGCAGAGGCTGTGATTGTATTGAAAGACGGAGAGAAGAATTACAAGAAAATACACATTTTTGATCCCATGTGGTTAATCAACTATTCACATGAGGATATAATAATGTTGTTTTACAATCCGATCTATTCTGATGTGAAGGATGCTGAGCAAGCAGGAAAGTACGAACGTGTGGTATTTCTGTGCTTTGCATATGACATTAATGCTGGTTGTGACTATGACGAGAAGCTCGGAAAGTTTGTTGAGAAGCAAAAGGTGCCTGAATTGAAAAAGACGAAGCCAAAACAATTTCAGGAACCAGTTTTGACTAAAGAACAGAAGATTCAACGACATATCAAACTGATGAACATTAGAATGGACGAACAACGTCGACAACAATCCAAGCAATAGTCGAGGGGGAGTTTGTAGATGCAATTGTGCGACTAGTGCTTCGGATTGAACAACAAACATATTTTGATGAATGTCGAAGGTGCGAAGGTGTTTCAGTAGGTGCGAAGGAAGATTTTGATATGGTCGAAGGAAGAACAGAAGGTGCGAAGGAGGAACTTTTGGTCGAATGTGAATATTGTTTATTGTATAGCTTGGTTCGACCAGACAGTTTGGGTGAACCTGCACATTCGCATGAACAAAGTGGGCGAATGTGCAGTCTATAAATAGACAAGCTTGATTTTTGAATGTAACTTTTTGTCATATTATTCCCTCCACTTTCTGATATTCTCTCTAGAAGTTTATTTAGCTCTTTTCACGTTCTTACCCTGTTTGTATCAATCTTTAAACGTGTAATCGAGTTTATAATTAATGAAAAGCTTTTGAAAATGATGATTTACTTGTTTTGATCTGTTTGACTATTATTTTGTGATTGTTTTAGGGATTCCGCACCTAAAACTAACTTGTTTGATCATTCTTTGTTGTTATACGATCCATTCACGCACATACATGACACAAGGGCTTAATGGATCCTGAACTGTAATGTCTCATATTCACATAATAGTCATGTATTGTAACTGAAAACTATACGCATTCCTTTCCCCTGGAAAAATGTAAAAACTGTAAAAAGGGGTCGTGAATACTAACTTGGTGTCTCGACGTTAGACTGAACTGAATCTGGCACTGTGTGTCTGGTCGGGGATGCCCTAAGTTCATATAAAGGGACCTTAGGTCTATGTTTTGTTCTAACTACCGTGCAACTGTTCACCCGACTATAACATCCATGGACTAGGGGTTTCTGTACCACTATCCACGTGTGTCACATACTGTATGTGTCAGGAATGTTCGTTTTGTGTCAATGTGTTCATATTTAGCCTGTTTTTGAAAAAAACAAGTGTCTTGACTTACTAAATGTTACCGAGTGTTACTTATGTCTCAGTTATGCAAGTCTAGGGTGGGATATGAACATATCCTTTGACAGTTATGTTCAAAAATGACATTTTTGAATGCTTTGTCCTTAGATATACACACATGTTAGTGTGTTTCATTAGTTCTCAGGAAAACTCTCGTGTTAAGCTCACTAACACATATATTTAAGGTGTTTAACACATGTTTATAAACCAAGATTTAGTATAAGTTGTAAAACTAAGTAAGATTGATGTGCTTTGGCCGGTCTCGACCACACTCACGCATACATGCACTTGTATGAGTGGGTGTACTCGTATGTCCATGTAAGTGTTTCTAAGGTGTAGGAAATCACATATGTGTAAATGTGTATACATAAGCTAAAACATTGAATCTTTAGTGGTATGCTATGTATGGTCTAAAAATATAAACTAACCTAGACACCTAGTAATATAAAACAGACTCAACTAAACTAGACCACACGACAGGCAAGTGTACCTATCAATGCAGTACAGACTAAGTAAGTCCGAGTATCGAACCCACAGGACACTAATAGAAAACAAAACTAGACTCGACTAAGACTTAAAATAAATGGTTTAAAAGTTGATTTTTTGGTTTTTTAAATAATTAATTAAAATAAATAAAATAATTAAATAAGGATAAATAAGCAGCAAGGCTAATTGAGGAAAATATTAGGATAGGAAGGCAACTACCTAGGTTAAGAATCCTACATGCAAACTCATAACTCTCGGTAATGGAAACTTGAATGGATACCAGATTCTAAAGATAACTTAAGAAACCCTAACATGCTAGATCTCCTCCCGGTCTCACCAACACACCCCAAAGAATCCTAAAGAATAAAACACTGGCTATCTAGCTCGGATCCCGGTCTCACCTCACTAAGAATGTAAAGGTACTCTAGTGACTCGATCACCTCCTGGTCTCTCTAATCACAATACACCCGAAGATGTAAAGGAGTAATTTAATTGGGTTAACTATGACTTGGAATTGCAAGAAACTAAAGACAACTAGGATAGGATCACCTCCCAGTTTCACCCAAAACGTAACACCTAAAGCTCTAGACAACCCAACATTCCATCACCTCCCGGTCTCAAGAATGGAAGAATACAAAAGTCCTCTAAATTCTCTAATCAAGTTCCTATGGCTTTCATGCACAAAACCATAAACTAAGCTACGAGCACAAAGCAAGCAACCCTAATAATCATCCAAACATGAAAGACATTCACTAAGACGATTATGGAACTATCAACAATAATAAATTTGACTAAAGTACGCACACACATCATAATAAACACCAACCAAATCGTTACCAAAACATTAACCATTCAAAATAATCCATAAACCGAGAACTGTAAAATTAACATGTAGTCATCATACAACCTAGGTAGTGGTTCAAGATTTAGCTACTCATAATCATGAAGATCGATAAAAACAAAGGTTCAAAAATATGCAAAGTCATGGTACCAATATTCATAAACACAAAGTAAATAAATATAAAACCTAGAACTTTTAGTGACCGAACCCGAGCAAACAATCTGGAACCCAAGCCTTCCTGGCCTTCAATTAACCTCTCAACAAAATTGGATTTAGAGCTGTCGTGGACTTCTTCTTTGGCGGCTGTGATATATGTCAAGAATAATATTCTCCTTCGTAAAACAATAATATAGGTCTCCACCTCTTCACTTTTGCCGACTTCGATTTATTTAAAATTGCCTTTTGGGCTTGGGCTCGTGGCTTCAGTAGACTCTTGTCTCAAAATTTCCAACTATATACTATTATTATTATTATTATTATTATTATTATTATTATTATTATTATTATTATTATTAATATTAAACTACAAGCTAGAATAGGGTGTTCTTGGCTCGACCAAAGCTGCTCGTTTACGCTCCAATGTCCATGAACACTAGGTGCTCACGTCTTGTTTATTTTTCACTGTTTTAAGCTCATTTCTCACGAACACCTATAAAATAATGAAATAAATAAATACATAATAAAAATAACACGAAACGAATAAAAACATGACCAAATTGTATACAAAATACATAGGAAAAGAGATGTGTTTCGCAACACATCATTTAACATAAAACTTAAGTAGTTAAGTTAGTTAATATCAAAAACTAGTTGTTAAAGGATGTGTGCGAGTGTGTGACTTCGGGTGAGCATTACATGTAGTCGAATGATATGTAAATAGGAATAAAGGTTTGGATGTTATACCTCACTTGTGTGTAGCCAAAGTATCTAAAGAAAAATAAGCGAATTCCTTTCAATGCAACTCCTAGATACTTGTTAGAGTCTTGGAGCTCCTATATGGTGTTGATGGTTGGCCGAAACAAGCTCCTTTGGCTGAGGGGTAACCAGGAGAGAAGGGAGGTGTTTCAAGTGTTATAGTGTTGTGGTGTGATTCAAATGAACTCTTGTGTACCCTTATATAGCCGAGTGGTGGTGGTGTTGCTCTAGTGTCATTGGTTCACAAAAATGGAAGGTCAAAGGGGCTACTTTCAAGGAGTGCAAGGTAAGTTGGCTTGCTTGAGTGAGGAGTTGACTTTGAAGCTTGTTTGATTGTGTAGGGGGGGGGGGGGGTTCGGTTGCAAATGTACATGGGGAAGGGGTTTTTATTTGGGATAAGGGTGACAAGGAAATCCTCTCATGTTTTCTATGTTGTGCCTTCCTAGTGCAAAGGTTTGACCTTGATGCAAGTGCAGTTAACCTTGGGAAGGAGCTAGCCGAAATGTTTGTATGTTTGTGGGCAATATTGGAGGGTCAAAAGCCATGGGAATTGTAGATGAGAAGAGCTTATTCCATGTTAGTGTCAAGCATGGATTTGAGGGTCACTAGATAAGTTTAATGACTAGGAAGTGAGAAGGCATGTGTGTATGCATACATGCGATCGTATATGTGTGTATGTATGTAGTATTTGTCACTTCCTCAGCTTATGATTATTGTAACATTACATAATTTACCCCAAATTAATAAATTTTTTTAGTTCTACTTTGTCCCCCTCTCCTGCTTTATATACTAAACTTTACATTTCGAAATACATTTGAAATTTTTCTATATCTTAAAGTTGTATAAATTTGGATAAATATGAAGTTATAAAGTTTCATCTCTTATAACCATATATATATATATATATATATATATATATATTCATAATAATAATAATAATATTGCTAATATTAACTAGAATAATAAGCTATGAAAAAAATGAGTTTAAAAAAAATGGTTCTAGGAAGACTCAAACCCGAGTCTGGAAGTGATTCGACCTTATCACCCAAAATAGAGACCATTCGACCAAGTCATGTTGTTTGTTTCAAATCTGTTCTGGTCTATATCTATAAGAAAATCAGGATCCATCAAAGTCAAAGTCAAGAATCAAACCAATTCAAATCATTCAATTGACGCGTTTTTTACCTTTGTTTCCAAAATCAAAAGTTTCCAATCTGGGCGAAATCTTGTTCCATAAGTTTATGAGCTATCAATTCCAATTAAATCCCGTAAAATTTGGCCAATTATAAATTTATTTTTGATTTTTTAATCTTTCCATAAACTCGTATTTGAAAAGTTAAAAAACGAATGAATTATCACAATTAAAAGGACATTCAGACTCACATAGGGCCGACTAGCATAACGCCATTATAATTTTCCATGATCAAAACCTCAAGATGTCGATTTGAAGAAAATATTGACACAAGCTTCTTACCTCGAATCAATGCGAATATTATTCGTAACCAGTTTCTCATGCGTTTTAATGTCCTCTTTAAAAGCCCCATGATTAGTTGGGCTAACAGGTTTGTTTTTGTGGTCGATTGGATCGTTATTCTTTCTAGGGTTTTTTTTGGGGAAGACGAGTTAGGTACTTAATATCATAAAATATAATCAAAATCGTAAACCAACACAAATGATGAAGCAGCTTAGTGGTTGTTGTTTGTGTGTGTTAGACGTTGAACCGGGGTTGAACCCAGGTTCGATCCCCACCACCAACAAGTCCTTTTTTTTCCCTTTTTTTCATTTCAAATCCTTTTTATGCATATATATTTTTTATATTTATCTTCTAAATTAGGTTCAAAATATCAATCTTAGTTTATAAACTCTATAAAATTTATTTTTGGTTATTTAAATGGTAAACTTTATTATACAATTTTTATTTTCACAAAAATCATTAATTTAATATATATAATATATAATATAAGTTTATTCATAAATAAACTAAAAATTCTTTAAAATTACCTAAACGGATTTATAAAATTCTACAAAAATTATCATAGATTTATAAACTGATAAGTGTTGCAAAACTGAATTTTATTTTCGCAAACATTATAAATAATCATTTTTATGCAATGAAACGCATTTTAATCATATTAAATTCTTAATAAATTCAATTTTTATCATTTTTGCACCAATGTTTCTCGAAAATTATTTTCAACAGTTTGGATCTGAAATATGATTTTTCATTCTGAAATTTATAACATTTAACATTTTTAAATATTATTACCATGTTTTGGATAATAAATTAAAATGTATTATATATTCATTAATTAAGAAAATAATTTTATAAAAATTATTTCCACATTATAACATTTCAATACAACTACCTTTAATCGAGATCTTACAAAAATTCTTTCTATTTATTTATTTTCTAAATTTCTTTAATTATTATTTCATTAACTATTATTCTAAATTAATTATAAGATAATTGTCAATCCCTAAATTAGGAACCCTAGAATACTTTTAGACTAGAAAACTTAGTCTTTTAAGTTTTCACAACACTTATTTATTGCCTTAAACATAAGGTGATACTTGGATATACTCGAGCCACATATAATCTATATCAAGGGTTTCAATACTATCATTACGGTGAGTTTACATAGCCCCTTTTCACTATTTTGGGGTGAAACATGTTACATTTTCAATTGCAATTCAACATATGTGTCTATGTGTTATTCCATGTTGCATTATGTCTTAAACATTATTATGGTAAGCACAATTATACTAGCATAATCATTAACACCGTACAAGACGACAATACACAATGATAGATCTATTGGACTAACAACCCCACCCGGATACGTGTACCTCCAGTATGGGTAGCGTCGGTGATTGTTATCGATCATATAACAAAAACAAGTGAACCATATGCGTATGGGATGAACCACAATATTCTAGCTAGTCACAAGGTTTGATTATGCACACGATTTACCTAGTAGTTTTGTTTTCACATATGGACTAGACATGCCATGACTCTCGAATTGTAGAAGTTTTATTCAATATTCAAACCTATGTAATTCTCACCAACTTTTGTTGACCCAAAAATATTTCAAACTTAACATGTTTCATGTTATAGCTTTGCTTGAAGATTAGAGTTAATGCTTGAAGACTTGTATATAGTGTTCTCATTTGATGTACAAATTCTTTTAGAACAATTGTATGTAATTTATTAAATCAATTATTGAAATTTATTATTTATCATGAGCTACTAAACAATCGTCACTACGTGACACCTCGATGTTTCCGCCATCGGTTGGGATGTTACAATTATGTTTGTATGTGACCGAGTATATATCTATAATATATATAATATGCATATACGAGGGGCAAGAATGGTCATTTGCCACCTCCTTAAAAAGTACAAGACCATAAAACATGTTATACAAACTCTCAATGCACAAAACACCTAATGCACTTAAAAAACCAAGGATTCATCTGAATGAAATTAGGGTTTCACAATCTCATTCTCATTATCCGCCCCCATTCCCATATGCTTCCTTCTCAGTTCTCCCTCTCTCTAGAAATTCAAGATCTAGGTTTCTTTCTCTCTCTATTTAACCCATAGATCGACTACTCTTCCTTCTCCACCCCCTCTACCTGTGAACCTCTCTTTCCTCTCCACCCCCTCTAGCAGTAAACCCCTTCTTCTTTTGAACCATATTGTGGACTGGTGAAACCCTCGAATTAGAACTACCTCCGAGGAAGAAAATTGGATCTTTGTAAGTTTTTTAATATCTTCTTTCCGTTCATATTTATGGTAGATCCGTTTACTGAGCTTAAATTGTTAAGGTTTCTAGATCTGGCCACAACATTGGTGGAGATATCGGTTGAGAAACAAGGTCAATACATTACCGAGGTCACGAAATTGGTAAGTACCAAATTATCTTTCAACTACTGAGACAATCCAACTTGCAATAATATTTTATGGATTTCTTTTTTTTATATATATTTTAATTTTGGTGTGGAACTACACTACTAGAAAATGACTAATTTTGCTACAAAAAAATTCGAAAATTTTCCACAACTCGAACTTTGCTACAATTTTGCGACGGATTTTCGACAACAAAAAAAATCACATGAATTTTAGACAATGTTCCGACAAATTAGCCACCTAACATAATGTTGTCGCAAACTTTATAATGTTTGCGACAAACTTTTGGCAAAACTTAATTCTAAGTTGTTATTTTGCTAATATTAAAAAATAAAATAAATTAATAAATAAAAAAATGATGTTTTGTCATAAGTGTTTTGCAAGTTGTGAAGTTTTGCGACAACTTTCGGACAAATATTAATTTTAATAAGGTTTGTGGGAAATTTGTCACAAAATAATAAAATTTGCGACAAATTTCTCTCAAATACTTATTATCCAGAAAATTACTTTACTTGTTAAAATTAGTACATAATAATATGGGTAAATAAGAAAAGGATTTGCGACAAATGTGTGGCAACTCTTATATTTAGCGGCAATTCTGCCACAAAAAATTGTTTTCTCTTTTTTCTTTTAAATAAAGATTTTGTGCGAAATTTGTCGCAAAGTATCAAAAGTTGCGACAAATTTCCCACATATCCGTATTTTTTAGGATTATAATATAATAGGAATATAGTAGGAAGGTTAAGTATACATCTTAACCATTCATAAAAACAAGGGGCTACAATATTGAGGACACTATTGTCCACCCAACACAATATTTTCTCTATATTCCATTTCTCCATTAATAGAATGTTAATAACTTTTTCTTGTGATGTTATATATTTCTTTTTTTTAAATCACACCATAAAAACGAGCATTTTTTATCTTTAAAATGAGTATCATAATGATATATGAAAACCCAATAAACTGGGTATCTAAGCTCATTGTGTTTTAACCCATTATCGTATTTTATATTTAGTTTTTTTCTTTGTGTTTTATATAGATAGTGATTCATATAAAATGTATGTGTTCAGTTTTATCACCGTGTTTTTGTTAGTGCATGATGTCCCTAGGCTAGTATATATGTTGTTTGGACGAGTTCGGGGTGTTTGGAGATGTTTATACGCGTTTTGGGAGTGTTTGGTCACATCAGGCTATTAGGATAAGTGTTCATGCGATTACAAGCCAATCGCATGTTGTTACATGCGATTAGGCCTCAATTGCTAGTAATCATCATGCGATTAGGCCCAATCGCCTATACTGCTCTGTACGAGTACAAGGGGTATAAATAGGCCCAATCATTGCCGTAATCATTAGTTATTGCCACACACACTCTCCAAACATCCTCCCCTGGTCTGAAAGGTCTGGTTTGATCATTGTAAACACTCGTGCTCTGTTTAATGATAAAATCTTTAATCTTTTGACCCATTTGTGTGTGTTAATTACTCTTATATCATTGTTTCGTGTTTGTTTCTGTTATTAGAACATATTCAGAGGATTCCGCACTCTGAATATAACCCTCGTGATTGTCGGGTGACCCGTTCGTCGATCCTACAGTTTTAAAACAAAAGCTTTTTACGAAGTTAAATTTTTTGAGTTATAAACAGATATGAAAGAACTAATGAGATAAAACACACTTCTCTAATAAACTAAGATAGTATAAAACACAATTCACCCCAAGACTAACCTAGTGTAAAACACAATTCACAAAAATTTAATATAAAACACAATTCATCCAACTATGAGATTAAAGCACAATTCTAAAATAAACATAAACTAAAATGAAACACAACTTAGCCAACAATCTAAGCTAGTGTAAAACCTAATGAATGGAATTCACATAAGACTTCGATGAATGATTGTGGACAGAGAAAGAACTCTAACTAATGATTGCGAATTTAGTTGTGGTGGAGACCGGTGGTGAAGCAGTGGCGATGGATGGTGGTTTCATATTTGAAAATAAAAAAAAGGTGGGTGAAGGTGAAAGTGACGAGATGGTGTAGTTGGTTTGAGACCTTTTTCAGCAAAGATGGTGACAATTGTAGGTGGTGGTCGGGATCGTGTTGTTAGTTATGGTGATGCTTTTGGAGAATGTTGGTTTTTGGGTTACGGGGAAGAGATATAGATAAAGTGAGATAGGATTGAAAAGACGTTGGTTTATCATTGACTTAAATGCCTCTCTCTAACTCTTTTCAACTTTTTCACATGTCAGAACCTCATCCTTTCGTAGCCTTCTCACTTAAACTATACTTCTTATTTGATCCCTAGTCTAATTTTTTATTCAGTAAATATTATATTTGTTGATATTAATAAATAATAATTTAGTAAATAAAAACTTAGGTTTTATGATAAGTGTGTCATAAATTTTGATATTTTGCAACAAATTTGCCATAAAAAACTATAAAACAATCCTTGAATTTGAAACTTACTACAAGCATGAAAACAAGCGATAATTAGGCAACATTTGTGACTACAATTACCTTTATTATGGTGGTGTTCGGATCTATTTGGGGGAAAATGTGAAAAGTTGTGATTTGATTGATGGGTGTAGTGTAGGAAGAATAGGGGTGGGTGTTTAACCGATTGAACAACTTTAAGAGCTGAATTGTCATGTATAAACTTATACAACTACTGCAGAATTTAGAACATCTCTCAAGTCGCGCGCGGAATGTGCGCCGGTCAACACCACTAGTTATATTTAAAATTGGGTCTTACAAATTTTCCGTTAATTAGTTATTGTCCTTATCTAGGGGTGTAAGCGAGTCAAGATGAGCCCAAGCCTGACTGGGCTCAAGCTCAGCTCATCATGCTTTTATGAAGCTTGAGCTCGAGCTCGGCTCGAAAGTAAAACCTAAGAGCTCGAGCTTGGCTCGAAATAATTTTAGAACAATTTTAAAGGGGCTAAAAGCTCGGCTCGAACCTGCTTCGATAGTTTAAACGAGCCAAAGCTCGGGTAAAGTTTAGCTTGCCAATGTTAAATAGTATGTATACTATAAATAAAATAATAATCATATAAAATTTGTTTGGGCTCCTTTAGGCTTGCGAGCTTAAATGGTCTTTTTATGAAAAGCTCGAAGTCGTGCTTGATAACTAAACGAGTCATTTTTCAAGCTTGAGTTGGGGCTTGGGCTCGTTAAGGCTCGGGTCGTTAAAGCTTTTTACCGATCGATCCGATTAGCTCTTGAGCTATTGTTGCATCATTTACAACCTTATCCTTATCATTAAATTTTAATTAACTATATTAATATATTCTAATATTAATTTGTCATGGAATTGAATTTTATTTTGGTGCTTTGCTGGGTTTCGAACATGACCCACTTAATCACCCACTCAACTATGTACTTAGGTATTTTTTTCTTAAAACATTTTATTATCTCAGGTACAAAAGCCCAAATTAACCCTAAATTAGTTTCCCGCTACTCTATTTGGCGCTACACAATTTCCCGCTATCAACAAAAGAGAAATTTTCGCATAATAGATCTTCACGCGAATAACTACCGTCAGTTGTTTGCATCGTTTGAGGGTTGGGATCCGTTCGTCACCCGGTGTTTCGTTTCCGCTGCTCAACGCTGGTGTTGAAAACCCTTCAACATCGGTGCATCTCAGGTAAGCTTGTGCCCACCATGCCTCCCCTGATATTATTTATGGCTTTTTGCTTGGTGGGTGTTTTTTTATGTTTAAAGTAGTGACATTTGTAGATGGGTCCTTGGTTTTATTAAAGAAAGATTTGATCTTGAGGGTGTTTTATGCTGATGATGCTTTCTACATGCCATAATCTTGATTTTGGTTCTTGTGGGTGTTGTTTTAATTCTTTATCGGACCGTTTGAGAATTTATAAAAGGAAGGTTATTAGGATGGTGAATATGGGATACTGTGATTGGTTTGCATGTTCATCACATATATTAAGTTCAATTGTATGTTTAACTGTATTGGTTCGATATAAGAATCTACTAGCTCATTTATGATAAAACAAAAAAGCCCAAAGTGCCTAGTTTTAGTTTTGATTATTAGAAAAGACATGCTTTAAAAAAGCTTTAATAATCAAACTCAAAAACCAAACTTATCTTGTATTCAATATACTAAATATTACAATCACTCACAACAGATTTCAGCCGAACCAATCTTGACCATTACTTTTTTTTTGAAAAGTAAACTTTATTAAAAACGGCGCATCCTCAAAACGAGGACCACCACAACCATTACAACATATACAAAGGACATCTAACCCACTCCTTCCAAAGAAAGGTCTTAAATCTAGATCGGATTTTAACCCAAAGAAACACTAAAGACTTAATAGTCGCCACCACTTCGCTAACCTTCACTTCTTTTCTTTGAAAAGCCCTATCATTCCTCGTCTTCCATAACGCCCACATAGTAATCATGATAATCCCATCAATTAGTTTTTTC
The DNA here is from genome assembly GCA_028751855.1 of Ambrosia trifida. Taxonomy (NCBI): domain Eukaryota; kingdom Viridiplantae; phylum Streptophyta; class Magnoliopsida; order Asterales; family Asteraceae; genus Ambrosia; species Ambrosia trifida. Next base: position 70,961,549 of record CM054127.1, on the reverse strand, counting down.
GACCATGTATTCCCTGTAGCAGAACCCGAAAGTTGCTAGAGATCTTTTATCTCAAGCACCAAAAAATGATCTATTTTGACCCATTTACAAATCGCAGACCAAACCCCATAGGAAAACCTGCATCCTGTGAATACATGCAAAGAAGTTTCAAGATCAACATTACAAAGTGCACAAGAGCTGTCCAAAATATTAATGTTTCTTCTAATCAGAGCTGCTCGCGTAGGGAGGCGATCCTGTTCGGCTCTCCAAACCATCAGTTTCACCTTGGTAGGAATCCATGACAGCCATCTCATATTATGTTCCCTGTATAATCCTCTATCCTTTATAACCAAACTTTTAAAATTAGCGACCGAAAAAGACCCATCACTATTCCCGTCCCATCTCCATTTATCGCTTTCTGAATGCAAACAGATCTGTTGTAGCAGCTGAAACAGTTGACCCAGCTCGGCCATTCCTCTACCGTACTGGGCGGTGTTTTCCTTATCTCCGAGCAGCCCTGACCATTAATCCACGCACCACAACTATCGAAGGCTGCTGCTTCTGAACACTACTGATGCTGATGCTGATGCTGATGATGCTGAAATGATTTATTCTGATCACTATTCAGATGAAGATGAATATGACTGTTAGGAAATTAAGTTGTTGTTATATATTTATTATTATCTTAGATTTATTAGATGGTATGTACATTGCATATTATTTCATATCATAGCGTTTGTTGATCTTATATTGTTATCTATCTGACCATTGTTCTATTAAATGCAGGGTGTAAGCATTATGAATGGTGGTAAAGATAATCATGGTTGTGGTGGTGGCAGTGGTCTTCGTGGCAGAAAGTTGAAAATAGTTGCAAGGGGACGTAATGAGCGCGACATTGTTCTCCGGGATAATGATCATGGCAGTGGCGGTGGTAGTGATGGTGGTGGTTTTCATGGTGGAAAGTCAAAGAAAGTTGCAGGGGGAAGCAATGATTGTGGCATGGTTTTTCGGGGGAACAATCTTCATGGTGGTGGTGGCAGTCGTGGTGGCGGTGATGTTAGTGGAAAGACAAAGAGAGCTGAAGGGGGACATAATGATCCAAAACATCCCGTCAAAAAAGTAATTGTTGAGAAAAATAAGGTATGGACGCATGGGCCTTATGTAATGATAGAGCCTCCAAATGGTGGTGATAAAATTTCATTTTGTAGAACTGGAGCCGGTAGTTGTAGCCAAGTAGGTGAAGGTGATCAGATGGCTAATTTAGCTGGGTTGTTACGTACCACTACGCCATTACATGATGTGTCACATGGTATTCAAGATAATGATGATTCTTGTGAGGATTCCGGTGATGGTGACGGTAGTGATGATGGTGACGCCGGTGATGATGGTAGTAGTGGGGAAGGTGGTGGTTACATTGGTGATGGTGATGATGATGGGAGAGAATTTATACAATGCAACAAAAACAAAAAAAAAGTAATGTTTCTCATTTTAACATCTTAATATATATTGTTTATTCATGTTTAAATGTACTTATTTGGTTATTTCAATACTGTAGGTTTTCAAAGCCAAGTGTACAAAGAAGTGTGAAAAAAATATTAGAGCAATTTCTTGATGGAGATTGGATCACATTTACAGAGGTCCCACAAAACGTGAGGACGCGTAAGTTTGACCGTTTTCGGGTAATTTATTAGTTAGTTATCTAAGTATTATAATTATTTGAATTTATTATATTGCATTTTGATGGGAACTCGAAAATTGGACAAATTAATATAAATAGAGTTTTATGATAGTAGGCCATGTTTGAAAGGGGTTGATGTCTAGTTATAATTAGGAATGAGCTCGGGACGGTATCGGTACCGAACCGATACCGATCCTGACAATACCGATACCGAAAAGTCCAAAAAACCAATACCAATACCGATACCGAAAAAAACCATGCTGGGCCTTCGGACAAGTGCAGGCTTCAAACTGCAGCACTAAACCTTTATTTTGTAAACTGCAGCTGCAAAGTGCATTCGAATGGTGTCTTTCATGGTTGTTTCCTTTATTTTGTTGTATGTAAACCTTTATTTGTAAAGTATATTATTTTTTATAAGTCTAATTTGTTAAAATTGATAATAATTATTATTACGAATCAGTTAACCAGTCGGTTCCATGCTTCAAGCCATCAGCCAAACAGCTAAAATTAAACTGTATTAATCTTAACCTGTTGTATACTTGTATATCAATCTACAACTTCTAACATTTTATTAGGAGCTTATCAGCTAGTTTTATTATTACTGTTTGAATTAGTGAACATGAATACATGATTTCATGTTTATTAAATGCACAGAAATGATCAGTATTCTTTCAAAAAAGTGAGATAGCTTTATCTTAATTTAAAAATCCAAAATTTCGGTAATCAATTCGGTATTTTATATTCGGTATTATTTTCGGTATTGATTCGGTATCTACTATTTTGGTATTTTTTTGGTATTACCGCTAAAATACCGTCCCGATACCGCCTAATACCGAAACCGAAAACCTATAATTATGGATACCGATCCCAAAATCTCTCGGTTCGGTACGGGATCGGGACGGGACAGGATCGGTATTCGGTGCTTACTGCTCATCGCTAGTTACAATTATAGCCGGCAAACGGGTCGGGCCGGGTCGGGTCGAGATGGATCACGGGTTAAACGGGTCCGGGTCAAAACGGGTTCGGGTCAAAAAGCTCGTGGCTCGCAGAAAGTAGCTAATGTAACTTGATTTAAGACGACCTGTACCGAGCCGGCTCACTATGTAACCATGCGGAGCTCAAGCCAAGCTTGGCTCAGCTCATGGATCAGCTTGTTGGCTCATTCATATGCTAATTTAACTTCGAACTAAAGCTCAAGCCGAGTTGAGCTACCTCGTTTAATTTCGAGCTCGAGCACAAGCCTACCCTGACCCGACTCGTTTACAGCCGGCTTCCTTCACAATCATACAGATAATATAAAAAACAATGTATAAATTCAGATGGTGAGCAGCTAAGTTAAACAATAAAACAAACAGGCAAGCATAAGCTTACAATAGATATAGAAAATAACTTAAGACAAGAGACTACACAGGACTCTAGGCTTATTTATATCCTAAACAACTAGATCATTGCATGAATATTTCCCATTAATCAGCGTTTGAAACAACTTTCTATTATATTTGCCTTTGAAAGAGTTGCGTAATTTAGACATTGAGATAATCTTGGATTTGATTTACCGGGTCAGTTTGAATCCCCATCAGAAATGTAGTTGCTTCATTGAGTATTTCAAATTGGGTTCTTATCACAATTTTATCTTAAATTTAATTTTTTATACAGACTAAATATAGATGGGACCCATGAGCTGACCAGGCTATATATGATGTGTTTATCAACGTGCTTAAGGGCCGATTTAGAGACATGATGAGCAAATTTAGAAAAAAATCTAAACTGAAAGCTAGGGAAGTGGGGTATATAATACCGGATGATGAAGACTATTTTGATATCCAGTGCAAATATCCGCCTCCTAAAGTACCTCGTGAGAAATGGAAACGCATGTGCAAGGTAAGGATATAATTTACTACTTTTCCTTAATATTTTAATTCTCTTTATATATTCTACATATACATTTTACCATATAGTATTGGGACACTGAAAAATGGAAGAACAAGTCTAGAGTGGGGAGAGAAAACCGCAAAAATGACGTGTGTCTTCATACGGGCGGGTCAATTGGGTTTGATGAACATCGGGTGAACATGGTACGTTGATCATAGTTATAAAATTTAGAAACTTTTTTTACATTTTGCACTTATCAATTACATTACTTGTTTTTATGTAGGAAAAAGAAAAGGGTAAAAAAGTTGGATATAAGAAACTATTTACCCAAACCCACGCCACAAAGAAGTGCAAAAAGATGTTACAGGATGGGGAAATTAATGAAAATGACTTTGAACAGTTAGAGTATGTTACCGAGCGTTCAAAACGCTCATATGTAAGTTAATTTTTTTTATTATTTATTCATAATACTTCTGTCAACTATTTGTGCAGTATCTAGTTCTTTGTTTTGATAAATTGTATATCTCATACTGTCAACAACTTGAAAAGTCGCTTGGGGACAAAACAGATTGTGATGATTTTTCTCTGTGGGAGAGAAAACATGTTGAAGTTGGTCAATACATTATCGATCACTCAAGTTTTGTGACTGTCTGTTATACCTCACATGACGGTAATGCATTTCTTTGATTAAATGGCAATTAATATAATTTAATTAGTTATTGTTATTTATAGTTATTATTGCTTTATCATTAGGGTTTGTTTGTGTTTAGCCCATAGGCTCATAATAGGTTTCTATCCAACTTATTTCCTATCTATTGAGAACTCTGCTCCATTTTATTTTCATTTAATTAATTCAATCCAGATTACTCACGGTTACTCTAGTCTATATAAGAATGACTAGAGGGACAAATATAGATGCTTGATTTGATTATTGAAAGATTGGGTTAAGTTGAGCACTTTAGATATACACCCACTTCCAAAATCACATGAAGAATTTTGTATTTTGTTTATTTTTTTTAATATCAATAAAAGTATATTTAGATCCCATCACTGTCTGTATTAAAAGTATATGTGGATGTGTGTACATGAATTTTTTAAGGATTTTTTTTAGATCGACCCCTTAGGATTATTTTTATATGTATGTGTATGTGTTTGGGTTTGTCTTTGTATACGCATTTGTGCTTACATACGATTGTTTATAGGTCTTTTATAAAGATTATTAGATATTGTAAAGTTTTTTTGGATCGACCCGTTAGGTTATTGTGTTGATTAATATGTTATAGTTTTTTTTTTGTTAATATGTATTAATTTTGTATCTTTTTAACAAATTTTAGTTCGAAAAGGTTCAACTTGAGTTAGAAAAGGAAAGGGAGGCCCGACAAAACATAGAAGCCCGTATTGAACAACTTCAACAAGAACGGGAACAAGAATGTGTTGAGCATGAACGAGAGCGGGAAAAAGATCGGGCTGAGCAAGCGGTTTGGCGAAAGAACATGGAAGAATTGTTTAAGAAATTCGGGAAAAATTAAATGACCTTCGTTATGTTTTATTTTATTTTAAAATGTTGAGGATATTTCATAGTAAAAACTATGCATTTATTTTGGATACTTGTTATGTTTATTTCAAGAATCAAACAGGTTTTTTATTTAAAAGATTCTGTGTTTTTTAGTTTTGTTTTTGCAGTTTTTTGTATTTTTATTTGGAATTTAAGAAAAATTTCCAAAAAGTCAGTTGTCGCAAAACTGTAGCATAATCTTGTCGCATTTTAGTTGCAATAATTGAAACAAAAAAAACTTGCAAGTGTCGCTACTTTGTCGCAACTTATTTACAGACTTGTCAAAACTTCGTCAAAGCTTCGTCAAAACTTGTCTTCAGATTTGACGCAACTTTGTCGCAAATTGTTGTTGCATGTTTGTCGCAAATACTATAATGCATTTGGTGACAAACTTGTCGCATTGTTGTAAAAAAAATAAAAACGTTGTTGTGGCAAAGTTGTCGCAAATTCTGTGATGACATATTTTTGCAGTAACTTTGTCACAAAATCTGTCGCAAATTTGTGGCTACTGGAATTTGTGACAGTATATTTTGTCACCACCTATGTTTGTCGCAAAATTGTCACTATAGCCTGTTTCCCACAATTTTGTGACAGATACTGTTGTCGCAAATTTAGCTGTTTTCTAGTAGTGCTACTTTTGACACGGTTTCTTTCTTTTGAGGCAACTTTAATCTTTTTTTAGTGAATGCAGGAAACAACTCTTAGGGTACAAGCTAAAGGAGATCACTTTCGGTGGCATATTTGCAGCCAGTGGATGGGATGAAGTTGAAAAAGCATATGGCACTAATCTCACCCGAAATAATTAATCTGGATTACGAATGTTATTCCTTTGTACTGTCAGTTCAGCTCATTTTATTTGTATTAAAGGTATAGCCATCGATTCCATTCACATTACGAATGAGGTTAATTGTTTGTAAATTATAGTCATCGATTTATTTTCAGGCTGCGAGCTGAGTAATTGTTTCTAAATTATTTTTAGATTGGGGAAGAGTTGGGAGATATATACAATTATATGGCTCTTTGTTCCCTCAAGGGTTTGTTTATTATTACTCTTTTTCTTGTGTTATGATTTTAATTTTTCTAGATACATAAAGTTGAACTATGGATCTTTGCAGTGATTCGATGTTTATCCACCATGGTAGAAAAAAAAGGTTTTTGAAAATAGTTTTGTCGTCATAATTTGACCCAAGATAAAACTTAACTCTCAGTTTCACATTATATAATTACAACATTTACCCTTAATTGTGATTCGTGAATGATTTGCACCGGTAGCAGCATCATGTGAAGGAGTTTGATGAGTACATGACCATTCCACCATGTGGTGGTACAATGTAGATGCTAACAAGCACAAGTCCATACATTTCAGATACTCAATCGGCTACTACTAAATTGATTATTATTTTGTTGGAGAACCAGTTACTTCTTCATAAGATTCATTTGGTTTGAGCTATGGTATCTCATGTTTATATAATCTTTTGCAGCTTATGTGATTATCTATCTTGTTTTCTGTTTTGATGGCGCATTCTTAATATTTTGTGTTTACATGAGGCAAAGGGCCCCGAAAAAATCTTTGTGTCAAGGCCAGAGCGACTAATACAGAGTATAAGATTACTGGTATGAGTGAGAAGCCCTATAGTTATGCTTCAAAATAATTGTTGTTGAACGAAGTTCTACTTTTTTATTGTATCTATCATTTATTCTTTCTTAAGGTGGAACAGTTTTTTAGTTTTTAGCGTTTAGAACTAAATTTAGTCAATTACTGACTATAACTATTTATGCAATTTGAACTATAAACTGTGCCTGATGCAAATTATATGTTGATTACAAGGGTTGATTCTTTAATTTATGAAAGATTGCGTGGCGGGAATGATGAAATAATAAGATCACTTGGATGCATGTCGAACAATATGGAGAAGCAGGATTGTGAAAGTTGGTAAGAAATTTTATCTGTCTACTTGTAAACGGGTAGATATGGGTTACTTATAAACGAATCGATATGGGTTGTGTTTCATTTCGAATGGGTCTAATGTAAAAAAAGTTGCAGCTTAAGTGGTTCATTATGGTTTAAAGTTGCCCAAAAGTCTTCGTGAATTGTTTTCGATCTAAATTCATATGATGTTCAAAAAACGTAGCATAACCAATTAGGGGTGCAAATGATGCACAACGGCTTGAGAGCTACTCGGTATCGGATCGGTAAAAAGCTCGAACGTGCCTGAGCCCGAGCTCAAGCTCAAGCGTGAAAAATGACTCGTTTAGTTATTGAGCCCGAGCTCGAGCTTTTCATACAAATACCGTTTAGGCTCACGAGCCTAAATAAGCCCATACAAAATTTATATTATTATTATTATATATACCAACTATTTAACGTAGGCGAGCCAAGCTTTGGCTCATTTAAGCTATCAAAGAGAGCTAAAGCCGAGCTTTTAGCTCCTTTAAAATTATTCTAAAATTATTTCGAGCCGAGCCATCTCAGCTCGAGCTCTTGGGTTTTATTTTCGAGCCATGGTCAAATGTGCAGTTCTATAAATAGGCTGAATCAGATTTTAAGTTTAACTTTTGGTCATTTTGTTTCCCTCCTTTGTGTGTGTTCTCTCCCTAGGGTTTCTTTGTGTCTGATATTAGATTATAACATTGTAAACATCAAATTGTAAAGATTATCAACATGTTTATCAATGAAATGAAATCTTTGAAAGAGATTTGTGCGTTTTGCTAGTTTTATTATCATTTCGTAATCGATTCAGGGATTCCGCACCTGAATTGATATACTTGTTTGATCATAGTCTTTGTTTTGACAATTCGATCCTCACATACAAAGTGGTATCAGAGCCATAAGGATCAAACAACTACGATTTGATAATATCAGAGCTGATTTGGACCCAATTTTGATCAAAACTTTTATGTTTTCAAAGAACAATTGAAATTGATGAATATTGATTGATTTGAACTAGTTTTCATGGATAAAATCTAAAATTCTCTTTATTAAACTTGTTCCAAATCTAATCCGAAGCAAAACCTGCAAAACATCATCAAAATTCATCAACTTTTGAAAATTTTGGATCAAAATAACTGATTTTCAAAGAATAGCCATTTTTCAAAATGAAAGGGTCGAACCTAGGGAGAAACGTTCCAGAGTGTGTGTTTTAGGTCGAACCAGGAGATTTTAGGTCGAACGTGGAGTTTATTTCAGTCGAACCTAGAAATTTTTAGTGTGTTGTTGTTCATTCGACCACTTCGTGTACATTCGACCCATCGCGAGGTCGAAAGAGGATTTATTTGGTTGAAAGTGAGAGAGTTTGTTATATTCTACCTTCGAGTCTTCAGAAAGGGTCGAACCTGAACATAATTCCACATTCGCCCCCACGATTACTTGTAAAAGGTCGAAAGTAGAAACTGTTTGAAAATTTTTCTAATCATTTCGTGTTTTATACTTTGTAGACGATATGTGGAACTTTCTGACAACACCACGACCTAATACAACACCATAACAGCAGGTGACAATGGATCCTTGGTCGGTAGCTGCTCAGAAGACGACTAGTCAATCATCTCAACCAATCAACTACTTGGCGATGATTAGTTCGATGCCACAACAAGTTGCACAACCACCACAACAACCCATGGTTGATTATTGGGGAGTTGCAGCAGCTGCGGTACACTCTCAAACTACCAATGCTATTTCTACGCTAATTCATGACTTGTCTTCAGGTAGTGGGAGCCGTCCACCAAAGCTGATGGAAATGGTGGATTATAACCAATGGAAGACAAAGTTCAAGGTTCATTTGGAGGGAATGGGAATGGAAGGCACTAAGGCTTGGCAGATGATTGCTAAGGGTTATGTAGCACCAGTTTTGGAGAATACCGGTGAGCCGATTCCATTAGAAAGCTTGGTTAAATATGAGAAGAAAAAGTTTGCGGTGGAAAAAAAGACGTTCTCACAACTATCCCATGCCATTAACACTGATCTTTTACATCAGTTCGGGTTATGCACCACTTCGAAGCAACTATGGGATATGTTAAAGAATCGTCATGATGGGAATGAGAAAACAAGGAAGTTGAGAATGGAAGAGTTGAGAAAAGAGTTTGAGAACTTTAGTTACATGGGAAATGAGACGTTGAAGGAGTTGATTCCAAGGTATTGCCATATGTTGACTGAACTATCAAGTTATGAGATCAACATACCTATGTCTGAGTTGGTGGATAAGTTCGCTGATGCATTACCACCATACTAGAATCAACACATTGAAATCCTCAAGGAGAAAGATGCATAGCAGTATTGGACCATCAATGAATTCATTTAGAAACTTGAGAACAAAGAGATGGAAGAGAAGAGGAACGCAAAAAGAGCACAAGTTCCTTAGAATCCAGAGTTATATCATGGTGGTACATCTTCATCTCTGACTAGTTCAAGTTCTAGTAGTTCTGTTGCTCCACACATAGCTTGTGTTTCAAGCGTTGTTGAACCAACCAAACCCCTAATAAACTATCTTCCTCAAACCTCATCTTATACACCACCAGCATACCCTACTACTTACATCCCACCATTTCCACCAATGCAACAAGCTGCATGCTATTAAGCTAATTTGAACCAAACTCAACAACAATCCTACATTCCTCAATTGAACCCAACTCAAATGAACCCAATTCAACCAAACCAAAGCCCAATTGTGTTGGTAGACATCAAATTTTTACAATGTCACTATTGAAGTTGCACAACAACATGTAGCTTTGGTATCTGCTATGGTTGGTTCGTATAATGGGTTGGTAGCTAGTCAAATTTGTAAGAACAACTTAACAAGTGAAGACTATGCTCAAATCGACAAGGAAGAGATGGAGCTCATTGACATACAGTGGGCATTTGCTAGTGTCATGAGACGAGCGACTGAGTTTATAGAAAAGATGGGCAAAACTGATCTTTCTACATCTCCCAACACCACATATGGCTTCAACAAAGCTAAAGTCACATGTTTTAATTGTGGTGGGAAAGGTCATTTCAAAAGAGAATGCACACAGCCAGCACAAAAGGGAAACAGGAATCCTTTCTACACTAATTACCAGAACCGTCAATCTCAAAATCAGGTATCTTATCAAAGCCAAAACAACTCCAACTACCAACCACAGAATAATTACCAAAACCGACAAAATGCCTCACCAAATAATTTTGTAAGACAAACCACTACACCAAACCAGAACCAGATTCAAACACCACACAATCCAACTAGAGCAATCATTCCAATTTCTACAGCAAATAGCCAAACCCAACCAGATAACCAGAACCAGGCTTTGGTAATCCAGAAGGATGAAGGATTTGATTGGACTGGTATGCAACTTGGTGTTGAGGAGATTACTGCTGGTAATGTGGCGTGCGTTGCTCAGAAGATAGATTTGGTAGAGCCGGTGTTAGTTGAAGAAGATTTGGAGACTAAGAAGAAATCTGAGGTGAAGATTGAGGAATTGGTGGAAGAAACTGATATTTGTGTTGAAGAGAAGTCAGGATTGATTCTTGACATAGTCATTGATATTCCCGAACAGTGTGATTCAGCTTATTCTGATTCGGAGAGCGATTCTGAGTCTGAAGCTAGTGCTATCTCACTAGATGATGACATTGATCAACTTCTAGCCGAAGCTGATTTTCTTATGACACGCAAATCTTGCATAGTGGATGATGCTTTTACCAGACTGGATTATTCTAAATTCTTTGCTGGAAAGGAAGCACACTTTGCTTTGATGGCTTTGACAGAGCCTCCGAAACAGGTAAGTTCTAATTCTACTTTAGATATGAATAGTGAAAGGTATTGTGGTGCATGCGATAGATTGACAGAGGATAATAAGCAACTCAGAGTTCAACTCGAGAGTGCAAGAATCAACTGTCAATCGTATCGAAAAGAAGCACATGAATTCAATAAGGTGCTTGATGGTTATAAGAAAGACATTTCTGATCTTAAGAAAACACTATCTTTAAAACAATTGGCCATTAACAATTACATCAAAGAATTGGAAGAAACTAAACTTGAAATGGCAACCATCAAGTGCTTTGCTGAGAAAGTCAACAAGAAGCTTGAAAGCTACAAACATATTGCATATGTTGTTGACCATATAATTGAGGAACCTTCACAACCTAGTAGTGCAAACTACAAGGCCGTCCCATCTCCAGTGTTGTTTGAAAATCATACTTTGCATTCAATAACACTGGAGAGTTAAGTTAAGTCTGATTCTACATTGGATGATGAATCTAACACTTCCAGTGTGGGAGATCCAAATTCCGATGTTAGACCTATTTTGGGACTAAATGATGAGGGTGTGATAGCTGTAACTGATGATTCTGACTCTGAGGATGATAAAACTGAGAAAGTGAGTGATATCCCAGTCAAGGCTACTGAAAAAGAATCTATAATGTGGCACAGAAGGATGGGACACATTCACCTTAGAAAAATGAACCATTTGGTGAAGAATGAACTTGTCGAAGGCGTAAATGTTAAACGTTTCCATTTGAACGACAAGTGTGTGAGTTGCAAGAAAGGAAAGCAGCACAAGCAGTCCCACAAACCAAAGAAAGTAAATTCAGTTGAGTTACCACTTGAGCGTTTGCACATGGACCTTTTTGGACCGGTCAAGCGTAAAAGTCATCCTGGTGAATTGTACAGTCTTGTGGTTACCGATGACTATTCCAGATTCTCGTGGGTTATGTGCTTGCATCATAAAAGTGACACGTTTAACAATGTGAAGGTTCTGTTCACTCATTTAGAAAATGTATATGGTCTGAAGATCAAGAGAATTAGGAGTGATAATGAGACGGAGTTCAAGAACGCACAGATGGATACTCTTTGTGAAGACCAAGGAATTCATCATGAATATAGTGCTCCATACACCCCTCAACAGAACGGTGTCGCAGAACGTAAAAACAGGACTCTAATTCAAGTGGCTAGAACAATGCTTGCGGATTCCAACCTTCCAGTAATGTTTTGGAATGATGCCATTTACGCAGCTTGTTATTCTCTGAATCGTGTGTTAACAGTGAAGAAGTGTGGCAAAACTTCTTATGAGCTGTTGAGCAGACGAAAGCTGAACTTAGAGTATTTAGAACCATTTGGAGCACCGTGTACAATGCTTAATCCATCTTAGAAGTTCGTACCAAAAGCTGAAGAAGGATTCTTTGTTGGATATGCAACCCCGCTCAAACTGGTATTCAACAAACGAACTCATTAGGTAGAGGAGTGGGCTAACGTTGATGTTCAACGGTATACTCAGAATGTACAGGGTAGTGGTCCAGATTGGATGTTTGATTACAAAGATTTCTTTGAATCATTCATTCTAGATAGCTTGGTTGAAGAGGTTGTATTAAGATTATACTACGAGTGTGAAAACGCAGTGACATCACCGTTGGTGCGTCCGATCACCGTAACTCCTCAAACAACTTCTAATGATGCCAATGCTCCTGCAGCTGAAGAAGAAGTGTTCCAGGAATCTTCCACAACTCTCAATTCATCAGAATCGGAAGATGATAATGATGTCACAAGTGAAGTTGTTCTAGATATTGCTACCGAGACACCTCTAGTGAACAAAAATCCAAATGGTGCTTCATCATCCAACTTGGGTAATGATCTGGATTCTACATAGAATTTGACTACTCAAACAGGAGTACAAGTACCTGATTATCCGGAATCTCGGATTCATCGTATTAACCCGCTCGAGCAAGTTATTGGTGATCCTGGTAGCAGTGTTATGACAAGAGGACAACTTAGGAATGCAAACTCACAAGAAAATCTTGGCGCTCTAGCTTTATATGCTAAAATTCAAAAATCCGGTTGTCAGAATGACTGGTCTTTTGCTTGTTATGTTTCGCAGGTTGAGCCGCGGACATACAAGGATGCTCTTTTGGATGACGCTTGGGTAGAGGCAATGCAAGAGGAGTTATTGCAATTTCAGAAACTGGGAGTGTGGACACTGACATATTTACCTCCAGGAAGGAAAAAGATTGGAACTAAATGGGTGTTTAAGTGCAAAAAGGATGACAGAGGAGTGATTGTTATAAACAAAGCTCGATTGTTCATACAAGGATTTCATCAAGTGGAAGGAATAGACTTCAACGATATTTATGCACCGGTTGCACACTTAGAATCTATCCGCATGTTTCTAGCGTTTCCATCATACAAGAAATTCAAGGTGTATCAAATGGACGTTAAAAGTGTGTTTCTTTATGGTGTGGTCAAGGAAGAAGTTTACGTAGGTCAACCATCAGGCTTTGAGGATCCTATCCACCGGGATAAGGTCTACATTCTTAACAAAGCTCTCTATGGGGAGCTGAGCACGTATCTTCTATCCAAAGGATTCAAACGAGGTTCGGTAGATTGCACACTGTTCACAAAACGAACAGGAGATGACTTGCTTCTAGTGCAGATTTATGTTGATGACATTATTTTTAGATCTACTAATGAACTTTTATGCAGAGAATTTGAAAAGGTTATGCAGGAAAAGTTCGAATTGAGTGCGATGGGAGAGATGCAGTTTTTCCTAGGCTTGCAGGTGGACCAAAGACCAACGGGGATCTTTATTCACCAAACCAAATACGTATCTGAAGTCTTGAGATGATTCCAGATGGAAGATTCGAAGCCAATGGATACCCTGATACAACCTAATCACGGGATTGGAGTTGACGCTAAGGGGGAGCTGACTGATCCGTTTACATACAGAGCAATCGTCGGATCTCTGATGTACCTCACCGCATCTAGACCAGACATAATGTTTGCCACATGTCTCTATGCACATTATCAATCGAAGCCGAAACAAAGTCATTTAGCAGCTGTCAAATGGATCCTACGATATCTGAAGGGTTGTCCGTCGAGACGACTATGGTACCCTAAAGATGATAATTTTGACCTAATTGCTTTTAGTGATGCAGATTGGGGAGGCTGTGACAAAGACAGCAAGTCCACAACGGCTGGATGTCAGTTTATAGGGAGCAGGCTCGTGACCTGGCAATGCAAGAAACAAACTGCAGTCGCCTTATCATCATGTGAAGCAGAATATGTCTCAGCGTCAAGCTGCTGTTCACAAGTTCTGTGGATACAACAACAAATGGTTGACTATGGTTTGCAATTTCTTAAAACCCCTATTTATTGTGATAATGAGGCCTCCATTGCATTAACTAAAGACTTAGCCAATCACTCAAAAGCTTAGCATATCCGGATTAAATACCATTTTATCCGTGATTGTTATGCAAAAGAGTTGATCGATATGGTCAAAATCCACACTGATTATCAACGTGCAGATCTTTTTACCAAAGCTTTTGATAAATCAAGATTTGAATATCTGTTAAAAGCAAATGGTATAAAAGAAAAACAAGACTGATCATCACCTCGATTTATCATTTTTTTAGTTTTAGTTTTTACCGATTTTTAGAAAAATTCAAAAACCCAAAAATATGTTTTTCATTTTAGGGGGAGATTATTTTTTTTAAAAAAAAAAACCAAAAAATTGAAAAAGTCAAAAAGCCATAAAAATTAGAAAAACCCAAAATGATAGTACATCAGTGGGGATCTGACACATGCTAAAGAAGTGTAATGCAATATAAGGCGTGTGTTTGAGTCTGAGTGATGTGTTGATAGGCTTCGTAGACCTATTACTGCGTGCCTGATACATACATATCAAAGGAATTGTTATGTAGATGAACTCCTTATGGGCATACGGTCTTAGTACCGTAATTTCGTTTGATAGGGGTTTTGTACAAAATTCGGAGGTTTCGGGTCGTTATGTTATTAGTTATCTGGGGATAGCCTCTCTGATCTTTTGTCGGAAGTCATTACAGACCTAGATCAGACAGGGTATCTCTATAAAAGAGGTTTAATGCCAAATCCTAAAGTTACCGAATTGAGAAACTTTCAATGTATGATGATAATCAAAGATTATCTAATGCATTGTATCCAATCATTGATGTAAATCATGATTGATATCAGCCCTCAACCTGGTAGAGTGCACAAGTTACTTTGTAGCATTGAGTTGCTAACATGTACACCTCTGTGCCTCATACCTTGTAAATTACAGACAACGAAAGCATAATCACGCGTTACATTGAGTCTTTGTGCAATTATTCCTTGATACGGGAGTATGTCGTGTGTGTGGGAACCACAGACAATTGAGTTTATACTATAAATAGCCGTATCAGTCTAAAGCACTACACAACAGTCTGCATGTGAGCTTATGTGGACAACAATAGCAGCAATTGCCGGAGCACACATAGTCTTTAATAATATAAATCAAAAGATCAACGGTGTGATCGGATTTCTCAATAACTGATATGATCCTCTTACCAGAAATCATAAAACATTTACTGTTTTATCTGTACATTTCTGCATTTTACATTTTTCGTCAAAAATACAAAAACTCAAAAAGATTTTTGGTGTGTTTTAACAAAAACTTTCTAGAAAATCCAAAAGATTTTGCATTTGTATTTTATTTTTGATAACCGATGGTGGTTGATGGTGATTTTCTGAAACTTGATGGACCATTTGAGTTTTGTGATCTTAAAATGAGAAATGATGATTGTCGAATGCTTAAAAGTTAAGAAAAATATTGAACGGGATTCGATTTTGAGAATTGGTAAAAAGTTCAAAAATTCCAATTCCCATTCGCCCCTTCGATGGGTCGAATGTGGAATTTTGATTTTACATTCGAACTCTCTAAACGGTCGAATGTGAGTGTTCTTATGTCTGTTGCACATTCGAACCATATTTCCTCCTTCGAACCTTTAAATAGGGTCGAAAGTGGAAATATCTTCACATTCGCCCAACTAAAAGGGTCGAATGTGGAGCCTATATAACCACTTCTGCACATTCGAACCCTCATTCCAAAAAATTTCAAAATTCTGAGAATACACCCCCTTGTTGGTCGTTTATTTTAGATCTTATCATTGTGTTCCTTGTTCATTTCTGATCATTTCAAGCCTACATTTGCAGGTATTCATCCATATTTCAAGGCAGAATCGATGATTTTGTGCCCGGACTCTAACTGTGCATCAATTGTAACTTTAGAGGATGTTTTAGACTTAAATTTTGATTAGGATTCAATCCTTAAGTGTTTTAGGGGGAGAGGATACCAAAATCAAGGGTTATTACATAACAGATTGATGAATTGGATGATTAAAACATTCAAACCCTAGATTTTGGGAAAAACACTTAATGATTGGATAATTAATAAAATTGATTTTTTATAAAGGTTAATCGGACCTATTAGCAACTTAACAAATCAAAATGGCATGTTAAAACATTCAAAATCAAAATCTGAGATTTTTAAAGATGAATAGCCTATTCGGCCATTTCAAAAGGGTCGAATGTGACTTTTTGGTCGAAGGTGGCTTGTTCAAACGGTCAAAAGTGGACAAATGGTCGAATGTACAATTTTAATTCAACATTTTCACATTCGAACCTTATTTCCACATTCGAACCTCTTATTTCCCATATTCGAACCCACGATTCGGTCGAATGTGGAATTCCAAAATTAAAAATTTCATTTTTGTACATGTTGTCCGTTTTTAATATGTTTTCGTGTTTTGTTTTTGCAGATTAATAATGTCTAAACCTCAAAGTTCTGATATACCAGCAGGTTCATCAGAAAAGGCTGCCGAGAAGAAGCCGGAAGAAGAGCTACCATTTGAAGAAGCTCATAATTGTTGCGCTTTTCTTGGCGACTTGAAGAAACATACCGAATTCACTAGTATTGTTGACTTTCTGAAGAGGAGTAGAGTTGTTAATGCTATTGCCACTCCTGCTATCATTTTTAAAGAGATCATCAAAAGGAATTCTGGAAGAATGCTCGAATCGACTTTTGGGATAATGAAACTGCTATTGTTAGTAAGATTCAGGGGGAGTTGGTGATTGTATCTGAAGCTGACATCAGGAAAGCTTTGAAGTTGAATGACAAGAAGACTGATCCGAGATGCTTATCTTGGATAGAACAGAGGAAGTGTTTTTTGAGAATGAAATATAATGGACCTATCACAGACGGAGCCCTACATAAAGGTAAACTGTGCCCACAGTTTAAATACCTGGCTCATGTGATGCTACATGTATTTGGGTCTATGAGTGGAGGATATGACGTGATGAGAAAGAGTATTAGCTCTTTAATGGTTGCCCTATTTCTGAACAAACCATTTAATGTATCTGGAATGATACTTGATCATATGCTTGAACCATTGAGAGGCTTGAAGAGTAAGAAGTTTTTACTATATCCAAGATTCCTGCAGATGATATTCGATCATATGTACAAGAATTTGAGGAAAGATCCTACTCAGATTGTGGTACAGGATAATATGAGTCTAAGCACATTGGTGAGAATGAAAGTTTACAAAGGTGTACCTGTGAATGAAAGACCACCTTTGAAGAATTTGTTTGGACATCTGATCAATCAAAATTATAAAGATTTAGGTGTTGATAAGGCAAGGCATCAGAACAGTGAATCTGATAATGATGATCCATTATGTCCTGTTGATCCTGAAGCCAAAAGAAAGAGACAAGTTGTTAATGTTGGTGCGAAGAGTGGTAAAGGAAAAGGTAAAGAGAAAAAAGTTAAAGCAGAACTGCCAAAGAAAACATCTCGGAGAAAGAAGAGTGTTTCTAAGAAAGGAATACACTTGGTTGATGAGGAGTCTATGGATTCTGAAGAGACTCAGGAGGAAGAGAGATGGGATTCTGCTGACGAGACTATCAAGATCACCACGCCCAAGGCCACTGTGGCTGCTGAATCTGAAAGTCTTAATCAAAATTTGGAAGAACAGAGAATGAAGAGTCGGATTGTGATGGACGATATTGATGAAAGTCTTGGTTTGGGTTCTGAAGATTTTGATGGATCGCCAAAGGCTGAAACTAAACAAAAGAATCCAACATACAAGAAGAAAGCTAAGGCTGCTAAAATTGAAAAGCCTATGAAAAGGAGAGCTAAGGAAATTGAAAGTTTAATTGCAGGAAAGAAAGTTCCTGAAATGTCTTGCTCAAAGTCTCCCGTGACATCCCCAGCAGCTAAGAAACAGAAAACATCTGCTGCTGAGCAATCTAATATTCCAACTGATGATTTTAATGCTGCGTTGGACAGAGTCTTAAACAAGTTTAAGAAAAAGACTCCAGTTGCTGAGGCTTCAACTCCTAAGGTTACTGTATCAGGAGATGTGATGGATGTAGTTAATCAGAAGGTGACTGAAATGATGAAAATCATTAACCAGCAACAAGTTGAAATTGAGCAGTTGAGAAAGAATGATAGGAAGATGTTGGATGTAGTTGAATCTTCACAGGAGAGTCAGGAAGAGTTAGCAGTAAAGATTAAGTTACTCCAGAAAGAGAATAAAAAGTTAATAAAGCAAGAATAGAGAAATACGAGAAGGTACATGGTTTTAAGAATTGAAAACAAGCAAGTGAAGAAAGATAACAAAGGGCTTAGAAAGTTGATTGATGATATTTATGAAAGAGCTCCTTAGTTACAGGAAGGAGAGGAGGATAAAGAAAGAGAGGAAGAGCTTGTTGATTTTGAACCATCTGATTCTGATGAAGAAGAGGATAAAGAACTTGTTCAGGATGCCGGTGATGCTCCTGAGAAGAAGAAAGATGGTGATGATAATGATGGTTCAGGTGATGATTCTGGAGATGGTAATAGCTCTGCTAATGATGATGACGATGACGATGATGATAACACTGATCAGTATAAGTATGAAAAGAGAGAATCAGGAAAAGATGCAGGAGAATCTAGTTCGAAAGCTCTTGGTGGCAATACTGACGATGATGATATTTTTTGGAATGAAAAGATCAGATATTTATCTGAGGAAGATAAGAAGTTATATCGTCAGATGTTAACAAACAATGTCTGGATGATTGAGATGACAGGGAGATTTCATAAATATTTGAGTCTAATGACATGATATTTGAACTTGAGTTCAATGATCCTGATCTTGAAGATGGAGAAGTTTCTGCAGCTGTTTCGAAAGAAATACTTGAAGGACTGGCTAAACAGGTTGGGAAATCTCTTGAAGAGTTAATGAGTGAGAATTACATACTGAATATTCCTGAAAAAGTAGCAGGAAATCACTCTGATGATAGAGATGCTCCGGTGTTTGAAGATGCTGAAATAGAGGATATTACAAGTGAGGAATATCCAGAATACTTCAAAAATGATAAGGATTCTGGATTTCCTAAATTTTTTGAAGAAGTATTGAGCCAAGCTGAGCAACATGCTCGTGAGAAAAGCAAGAAGTTCGTTGATGAAGTTTTCAAGAACTCAGATTGTCAGAAGTCGACTGTTGAACAATCTGACGATCTGAAGAACTTGTTAAGGAAGCTGAATGAGAAAGAAGCCAACCGACCAAAGACTGAAATTCAGGGTGGTTTCTATAAGTTCCATAACAAACTATTTAAAGGAAAAGCTCTTGGGTGGAAATATTTGAGACAGCTAAGGTGTGTTGCAGTGAAGTGGGAGAAAGGAATTCTGTATTTTCACAGATTCCATGACATAAAGACACTACCTTATTGGGATGTACGCGATATCTGCAGACACACGATGTCAGATGCTACAGTAAACAACGATGTTGTCGGTTAGTTTGCAGATCGCATGGCGAGAGAGAGTAGAACTAAATGGGAAGTGTTCACCCCACAGTATCCGAGGAGGATTGTGCATAAGAAGAAAGATCAGATAATGCGGTTGAACAAGGTTACTTTGAAATATGATCCACCAACAATTTTGAAAATATACCTTTGATGCCTATTCCACAACACTTTTTGAAAGACTTTATGTGGTGGTATTATGATTGGAAGACGGCATAGGCTATTATTTTGTTGAAAAATGGGAAGAATGATTTCAAGAAGATACATATCTTTGATCCGATGTGGTTGATAAACTGCTCTCATGAAGATATTATCATGCTGTATTACAACCCAATATACTGTGAAGAGAAAGACATTGAACAGGCTGCTAAATACCAACATGTGGTATTTTTATGTTTTGCATGGGATGTTAACGCGGGATGTGACTATGATAAGATGCTGGGGAAGTTTGTTCAAGTTCAGAAGACAGAAAAGAAGAAACCGAAGCAAACTCATGAACCAGTAATGACAAAAGAGAAGAGGACCTTATTGCACATCAAGCTGATGAACAAGAGAGTGGATGAAGATCAAAGGCTTAAGCAATTCAAGCAATAGTCGAGGGGGAGTTTGTTGATGCATATTGTGTGACTAGTGCTATTGAATTTCTAATCAAATCTTGTTTTGCCATTTACGGAAGGTCAAAGGTGGAAAATAACCAGGTCGAAGGTGAAAGTTTTGGTCGAAGGGAGAAGCTCAAGGTCGAAGGAAGATTTTGTTATGTATAGTGCTGATTCGCCCCTTTAAACGGTCGAATGTGCACATTCGCCCTTACGTAAGGTCGAATGTGCAGTTCTATAAATAGTCTGAATCAGATTTTAAGTTTAACTTTTGGTCATTTTGTTTCCCTCCTTTGAGTGTGTTCTCTCCCTAGGGTTTCTTTGTGTCTGATATTAGACTATAACATTGTAAACATCAAATTGTGAAGATTATCAACATGTTTATCAATGAAATGAAATCTTTGAAAGTGATTTATGTGTTTTGCTAGTTTTATTATCATTTCGTAATCGATTCAGGGATTCCACCCTGAATTGATATACTTGTTTGATCATAGTCTTTGTTTAGACAATTTGATCCTCACATACACCGAGCTCGAGCTCAAAGTATTAGGCTCGAACCGAGTTGAGCTCGAGCTTCACTAAAGCATGACAAGCCGAGCTCGAGCCCAGTCAGGCTCGGGCTTGGCTCGACTCGTTTACACCCCTAGATCGACCCAATAGAGATGGATCTTAGTTATATTTGATATGGTTGATTTTACCCATTTAGTTATGAATGGTTTAAAAGCTCACAGAGAGGTTATTGGTGGATCAACCCAACCAGGCTGACTGAACTGGAAACATGAGAAACCCAAAATGGGTTGATTGAGTTAGTCAAATTAGGTACCTTTTTGTACGTGTCAGCCATCAAGTAAATAATTGTCATTTCATATATTGTTTTTATTGAAATTTTGAATCTCAGATGTCAAATTACTTTTTCTTATATTCTGGAAGTTTTCAATGTTTAAAATAACTAATGTGACAAAAAGGGGTAATTTTTTTTTTAAATAAAGTAACAACTTTAGTTTTCGGTTGACTTTAGATCCTTTTCATACCGTAGAGAATGGTGAAAAAGTGCAAATACACAAAATGGTGAGATTGCAGGGTGCAGAAATGGCTTGTGCATACTGATTTTCTAAAGTTGTGAAAGACTGTTTAACATCGGCTGCCCCAATATTTTGACTTCATTTTTATTATAATTTTTCGCTTTAAATATTTATATTTTTCTGTAACACGTTTGATTTTTTTTCTTTGAACGTTTTCAGCCATCTAAAGTTATTTAATCTTAATTTAGAGTTAATTGTCAATTTAGTCCCTGAGGTTTGTCAAAAATTTCCACTTTCATCCAAATCTTTTTTTTTTTGGTCAATTTAGTCCCTGTGGTTTCATTTTTTTGTCATTTTAGTCCCTGAGGTTTGTCAAAAATTGCCGCTTTCATCCAAATCTTGTTAGTCCACAGGGACTAAAATGACAAAAAAAATGAAACCACAGAGACTAAATTGACCAAATAAAAAGATTTGGATGAAAGTGGCAATTTTTGACAAACCTCAGGGACTAAATTGGCAATGAACTCCTTAATTTATTTAAGCCCTTTCTTTACACGTTCCACATTATTAAGAGCTTTTCAAGTGACTCATTGCAGAAGGTGTAGGAGCTAATTGGGATCAAAGGTTTTCAATACTCAAATTTTATTCTAATGTAAGAATAACTAAAATGCTTGTGTTGGAATTTATCTAAATGGCTTTTATGAGTATAGTTATCGTAATGGCTAAACTGGTGCAAAGGTACAAAATTGTTAAAGATTGTAGGCTGCAGAAGCCTGCTCACATTGATGACCGTGAAATGGACTGTACACTGCAACAGTGTTTTAATAGCGTCAAAATCTCATTAAAAACTCTATTTTATTAGTTTCATAGTTGCGCCAAAAGCTACACCTTGGACCGAGTGCTCTGATCAGATTACGTATATCCCATTTCCGCTCAAGGGTAATGTTTAGTACAGATTTTGATTTTTGTATGTTTACATATTTCCTTTATTATTTCTTATTAATACAAGAATTCTATTTTAAGTTTTTGTATGTTTCTTAGTAAATGTATGGATAACTGTCTCATGTAATTATGAATGGCATGATTTTTTTCTTGAAAATGAAAAGCAATAGTTATCACTTTTTAGTGAAATTTGTTATAATTATGTGTGTATGTGTGCAAGATACTTTTAGCAAAAATACGAAATGTGTATGTGTATGTGTATTTTTTTACTATGAATCTCTCTATCTATCGTAAGGCGAAATGTTCCCGTTCAAACTGAAGACAAAAATAGTTTACTATTTGACTTTTATGTGGCATTATTGAGAGTGATATCGCATCAAAATATGGTGTAAATAAATCATGTAAAACACTTTAACCGACAAGGAGTATGCACCTCAAATATTGTCTATCAAGAAGTGTTGCATGATGAATTAACCACATGCATATCAAAACGTTATTATATTCTGTTTTTAATATAATAGGTATATAGATTGTTGGGTTACATAAAACACATTTAACAAACCTGGTATTTTTTTTAATGCCCATACAACCTACAACAAATGTAGAAGTGAATGAGGAGAAGAAACCTGAACTAATTCCAATGGCAAGTGTAAAAGTGAAGGGATGAATGCACCGAAAACAAATTCTTAGTAGGCGTACCAGTGATAGAGCAAGATACTAAAAAAATCAATGATGTGTATGATGAAGAAGGGTGGGAGAACAATAATGGAGAGTTAATTGAGGTCCGTAAACTATAACTAGCGAACTAATATTCTTGGACCACCGGCTTCATTAGTTGCAGAGTGAGTCTATCATGGGTACATTTTATGGAACCGATAACGAAAAACTGTGACATTGTTAAAGATTTATTGGGTCTCACGTAGTATAGAGTTTGGAATACTATGATATTTTGTTTAGGTAAGTTCATATGGTCAATTTTTTTATTTTGAACGACAATGAATGATACTAACCATCGTGACATCAGGCGCTGTGCACAAGGTCGACTACTTGACCACTCATATCCTCTTGGCTCTCCCAGATGCATTTGCAACCTCCACCCGCCTGAAGCACGACAGTGGAATAATAGGTAAAACCTCGCCTCCCATCGGAGTCCAATCGATGCTACCCGTATTCGCTCTTCACCTGGATGCAACTCCACCGCAAGAGTGGGGTCTACCATTGAAAAAAGAATATTCCTTATATTTCGTCATAAAAATATATGTTTATTTATTTGTTTAAATTGAATTCACATATGAATAAATTTTACACATGTCGAATGTAGCTCGTATGGAATAAGTAAACTAACTTAAGTACTATACCATATATTATGAGACGGTTGATAAACTTTTTGAAAACAAGTAACGTGTTGTAAATTGCCGCCGCCACCGCATCGCGCGGGTTTCTAACTAGTATATATATGTATATATAAGAGTGTGAGTGTGTCCTATGTGATTTAGATAATGTCCAAAACATTGCACACTTCCTTGTCTTGGGAACATGTGGCAGAAAATGTGCATAGGAAAAGAGCAAGGTAGTCTAGGCAAGTCAACTTCCATATGTTTGGTTAACTAAGGTGGACTATGATCCCATTTAGGTAAATATCTTGGATTTGATGGGATTGTGTTAGCATATGTTCATGTACATGTGTTTGTATAGCCGTACGTATGTATGCATAAATGTTAGTGTATCTGTTTGATTCACATACTCATACAAGTCTATATGGATCAAGTGTTGAGGTTACAGGGGGACATATTGTTCGTATATGTACTTGTTTTCTAGAATACATGTTGGTAACCTCTTTGTTCATAAACATTGTTTGATTTTTTCCTTGTCGGGGTAACAATTTGACAATGTATGTTCAGTTGCATGGATTCCTCACTGTTAGGGTTGTGCATGGAACTCCTATAGTCTAGCATGAAATATTGAACTAACTGAGGCCTTGAACTAACTAGTGGGTCTACTGTTAGACTGTATTCCTTGAGATTGACCCGTTGGAACCCTGTATAGCCCAACTATGATGCAAATGTTAAAATGTAATGCTATGCGCACTGTAATCATGTAACTAAGTGTACGAATATGACCTGTGATTTCGACGGGTGTCACAGTTTGCCAAAGCGTGGTACACCTTTCCAAAGTGAGACCTTCAAGATTACTCTATCGCCAACTTGAAATTTGAGTGGCTTGCGTCTCTTATCAGCATAGCTCTTCTAGCGGTCGCGAGAAGTTTTCAAATGATCTCGGAGCTGGAAGTTCTTGTCAGTTGTTTCCTGAATTAGCTCGGGATTGGTCAGGTGTATGTCTCCGACTTCTGCCCAACATAAATTAGATTTGTATTTGCGTCCCGGCCATGATGCTGGTGTGGTAATTATTGTTGTAGGAGAACTCAACCAACGCTAGATGTCTGTGACACTCACTAATTTGTCAGGTCAAAATTCATATACTTTCTAGTCAAGCCTCTAATTTGTTACATATATTAGACGCTATTTTATACAAATAAGTCCCTCGAGAAGTCTAGCAAGATTCGAACTAGTGCAATTGAACCCACATTATGATGCAAATATCCGATTTATTGAGAATTGGTGACGCGAGTTTAAACAACAATAATTTTCTTTGTATAAACTACAAACATACACATATGTTTACCTATATAGATATTTATATGGACATGTATATGTAGGAACTCTAATTATTTTCAATATATATATATATACATACACTATCATTTATACATATATATGTGTGGCATATATATGTATGTATATATGTGTGCATGCATGGGGTTCTTGGATATGTGTATATGTATATTTTACATATGAAAACCCACTTTCACTTTACATTAATTGTCCTCACAATCGTAAACAATCAAATCCAATTAAAAGATATACACACAAAAATGGAGTTAACAAGTGATCAAGGATTGGAGATAGATGCTTGCCCAAAATAGCTTCTTTGGACACCACCCTAGCCACCGCTTCCCTTGTTCTTTTCTTTCTTTTCTTTTTCGGCTCATGTGTAGTTCCCACATCTCTCTTCTTGTCTTGTTAATCACCTACACAATCTAGTACAAGATTAATCCCCTTGAACCATAAGATGATTCCCTAATCTATTCTTATTGATTTAACAAAACCACCCCCTCTTTTCTTTGATCAAATCGGCCCAAGACACAAGGAAAAAGGGAACATCTAATCACCTCTCAAAGCATGGTCATACCTTAATGTGGATAGCCACCATAACCCCCCAAAGGCCTAGGTTTTTAACCTTACAAGATTTTGCCATAATCTTGTCTCTTTTGGCCTTGTATGCCATTGTACCCCCATCCCCCAACATAATCATCTTTTGTTTTTCAAAACCAAGATACAATCCTTATGTGGTCATTCAAATGGATGTATTATCAATCCATGGATCCATGTTAAGTCTAATCTAGGTGATTAGTCAACTAGTATGGGAATCTAAAACACAATGATGATTACTAACTAAAATGGTAACATCTCTTAATCACCCAAATCCATAGAAGATCTCTTACCCAAAACACTTCTCTTCATGTTTGTACCTAATAGCCGTCGCCCCTACACCCATAATACCTTTTCTTTTGCTTCCAAATCCCACCATAATCTTGTGTTAAGTCACTAACCTTGACAAAGATTAGTGTGATAAGTCAAAATGGATTAGAATGGCATCAAATCTAAGAGTAATCACAAACATGGTAAGATTTCTTAAACTCACCAAGATTCATAGAAGTTGACTTACCAAAACTTGTTCTTTTTCTCTCTTTTTTTGGTCCTAGAACCACCCCCATCATCTGAAGTTGTTAACTCACAAATCCATCCAAATGAACATCATTATGTGAGGTCAATTCAATCATAAAACAACTCAAGTGATTAAACACCAATATGGAATTATTCCTTAATCACTAGGTTTGATAAAACTTGACCTTCCACAAATAACATCTCGCTCCCTTCCTCTTTCTTTATTATCTCCATATCCCTCCCGTCTCTCTCTCTCTCTCTCTCTCTCTGTATCTCAAATCTTTATATGTACATAAGCCATGAAGGATGAACTACATTCGTTTCCCGTATCTTTCTAACTCTCACTCACTCTCCTCTCAAACTCTCACACTATCCATGTGACATCCGTCACTTTTATCATTATTATTATTATATATATGTGTATATATATATATTTTTACATCCTATCTTGTACGTCGCATTTTATCCTTATCTATAATAATAATAATAATAATAATAATAATAATAATAATAATAAAAATAATAATAATAATAATAATAATAATCATAATAATAATAATAATCAAACATTAAACTAAATAAACCATCTATACTAACCCAAACAAATACAAGACCCAAAAAAAAAAAAAAACCCAACCATTTCTTCTTCTTTTGTGTGTTTTACTGAAGCCCAAGTGCTGAGCCCATCAAAACCGGCCCAGTACATCCGGCCCAACTACTTTTCCCCCTCTCCTCTGCTAAAAAAAAAAAAACATATCTGTTGCTGCTAGCGTGAATCGAACCGGTGACCATAGCCTGGTCAAGCACAACACACACACCAACACCATCTGGGCTACACCTCACTTCTGAAGAAACCCCAACATTTAATACTTAAAAACCCACAAAAACTCCTTGTTTCCCCTTCCTTTGATCGCTGCTGCGAGAGATCAGCACCACAAGCCTTTGATTGATGAATTAACTAAACAAACGTGGTAAGAACTCGTGGATTGTTTCGTTATTAAGGAATGTTAAACTATACGCGTCCATTACACGCCAATCAACATCATCACATTCCAATTTGTGCCAAAAATCGCGTCATCATATTCATTAAGGTTAAACCTTACAAAATCGTTCACCCGAGCCTCACCCTATAAATTGAACACCTCCTAACAACCCACACTCGCCGATCTCTCATTCCCCATCTTCAATTTCTGTTTAAAACCTCTGGAAAGCATCAATCGCTCGTGTATGACTATCCTATTGATCGGGCTTATAAACGCGAATTCGTAATTGTAAGTCGTGTTTTTCTTGCGGGTTTTGATCTTCGGCATACACACAACAATAACCCTATGATTAATTGGGTTATTGTTGTGTAATTTGATTAATTATAAAACTAGGGCACGATTTGGGTTTAAATTGGGGAAGAACATCATTTCGAATCGTATATATAATTAAAGCAGACAGAAACCAAACACAACCACTGATATAGATCAAGTGGTTGTGTCTGGTGCTTGTGAGCCGAACCACGCGGGTTCAAGTCCCACTATAAACGTTTTTTTTCCTTTTCTTTTGAAAGCTTTATAAATCAAGATTCAACATGATCATATAATTAAATTAAACTGAGATTATTCGTTCTCAGGGTCCAGACCAACTGGTATGGGCTTGTGATTTAAAACGCACGAACCGGCCAAGGGCCCGGGTTCGATCCATGGCATCAGCAAACATTTTTTTTCATATATATATTCCATTGTATTTTTAAAAATTCATTTTAAAATACTAAAACTCTTTTATAAATCCTACAAAAATTACTATATGTTATTCTAGTAGAAAAGTTTAACATACAATTTTTAGTTTTCCAAAAATTATTTATTTAATATATATAATAAATATTTCAAGTTTATTCTATTTTATTTATAAAATTCTATAAAAATATCAAAACGATTATATAAATTTCCACAAAAATTATTCTAAGTTTATATAACAATAAAATTTTCTGAAATGAATTTTATTTCTGAAAAATCATTTATTTATTATTTTTAATCAATTTTTGTTAGTTTTAATCATAAATAAATCATAATAAATTCATTTTTCAATATTTTTGCACAAAAATTTTATATAAATTATTTCTATTTATTTGGAATAGAAATACAATTTTTAATTTAATAATTCTGTAATTTTAATATTTTTAAATATTAAAGTTATATTTTGACAATTTGAAATAAATAGATTTAATATTCTATTTTTAAGGAAATAATTTTATAAAAAATATTTTCATATTTAAAACTTATTATTGTGACCATCTTTAATTTAAAATTTACAAAAAGACTTTTGTTTATTTATTTATCAAATTTCTCTCATTCATCAAACATTTTATTTATTAATCAAACGAACACTTATCCCCAATTCAAAGCCCTAGAATATAATTGTAGACTAGAAAGACTTAGACATATTTATTACCTTAATTATAGGGTAATACTTGCCATTGTTGGGCAACACATATTCTATTTTTCACGAGACATAACATTTTACTAAGGTGAGTTTTACATAGCCCCTTTTCTATTTATCACCATTTTTTGGGTGAATCATGTTACAACATTCTATATGCAATTCAATCATAAAGTCTCTATGTGTTTTTCTATATTGCATTATGTCTTAAACATGACTAGGGTAAGCACAATATTCTAGCATAATCATTAACATTGATCAGCCGACGGTATACAATGATATATCTATTGGACTGACAATCCCACCCGGATACGTGCCTCCTACAAAGGTAGCGTGGGTGATTGTTATCGCATAACATAATCGAGTGAACCATGAGCGTATGGGATGGACCACAATATAACAGTCACAAGGGTTGATTATGCACTCGATTTACTTCTAGTATGTTTTCACATATGGACTAGACTTGCATGACACTTGAATTGTACAAGTTTTATTCGATTATCAAAACCTATGTAATTCTCACCAACTATTGTTGACCCAAAAATATTTTCAAAATTAACATGTTTCAGGTAACAATGAAGCTGAGGCTTGAGTATGCATGAGGATTTATCATGAAGTTTTTGTTTGAAGTTATTTGAAGTTGTTGCTTTATTTGTTATCATGTATTTGGATTTCTAGACATCATTTCATTTTGGATATTAATGTTATGAATAAATTATTTAAAATTCAATTTATACCATGTGCTACTGAAACAATCATCAATACGTGACATCCCGATGTTTCCGCCATCGGTTGGGGTGTTACAGATTGGTATCAGAGCCATGGTTATAGGGAATTAGGTTATTAGAAAAATAATCTAGTCTATAACCATAGGATTTAACCAGTACTTGTCTCTCTTACTTGCTTCTCTACTTATTCCTATTCTCTATCTCCCTCCTACTTCTTATCCCTATTTTAATCCTTACAAGATGATTGCTCTCCATCACTGGATCTACTCTTAGACTAATAGGACAAAATCCTCAGGTTTAGCCTGAACCACCTTGAGATCTCGTCGAAGTTCTAGATTTTAATAACGAACACGTGCAATCTGGAAGGGTGAATGCCTGTATTCTGAGTCTTTTGTCTAGGCTGGCATTGCGCATATATCCCAATCAGACGAGAGACCCGGATGCCTACCTGGGAATTCTCGGGATGAGTGTTCACTTATAGGCTAAAGCATGTCTTCACTATGTTACTAGAATCTAGAATCTTTGATAAGTCAACGTTTTCGTTTATTCGTTTTAATAAATGGATAAATGATTACATTCCTTATATTACCTCATTCATGTCTCATTGAACCTTCATTGTGTCTCTTACATATCATGCCTCCACGTCGCAGCACTCGCCTTAACAGTGGTGACAATCAAGATGAAGTGAATAGCAACAACCACGACGCTAACCACAACAACAACAATAACAACAACAACAACAATGGTGTTGATGCCCAACTGGCTGCGATCATTTCTCAAAAAATGGCGTAGCAAATCGCGACTCTGGTTCCTAACTTACTAGCTCAAGTCATCCAGATGAACGGTAACGGCAATGGAAACGGTGACGGCAACGGAAACGGTAACGGCAACGGAAACGGAAATGGAAACCACAACGGGAACGGGAATGGTCTCCCAGCTTGTACTCTTAAGCACTCTAATTCCAGTAATCCCCCTAAGTTCAGTGGAGAAGAAGGAGCTACGGGACTTCTATAATGGTTCGAGGGCATTGAGAATACCTTCATTAACAGTGAGTGTCCCGATAACTTAAAGGTCCGTTATGCCATGAGTGTTCTTCACAAACGAGCACTCACTTGGTGGAATGAGGAAAAGCGCACCCGCGGAGCTGAAGCTGCACTGGCCTTAACTTGGGATCAAGCTAAAGACATTATGAAGGCAGAGTTTCTGCCCTCGTAATGAAATCAAGAAGCTGGAAGATGAGTTTCATGATCTTGCTCAAGATAGTGGAGAAAACCTTGCCTACAACACTCGTTTTCACGAACTTAGTCTACTGCTACCACACAAGGTCACCCCCTTGCCTATTGCGATCGAAAAATACATTGGTGGCTTACCCATGCAGATCCAGGACACGATGTGGGGAAGGAACCCTGCTACTCTGGAGGAAGCAAAGCGTTTGGCGGCCACCCTAACAGATAATCATGTGAAAGCAGGAACCCTGACTCGGAAAGGGGAAAAGAAAACTGTTGCGAAGGATACTCCCCAACCTGCCGTTGAAGTTAAAACTAAGGCCTCAACCAATGGGAGGCGCAAGGTCAGGAATTTTGCAATAGACGCCACTGTCCCACCCAACAAGAAACAATACAACGGGAACCAATCTAAGTGTATCACCTGCCAGTATCGCCACCCAACCCAAGTGCCCTGCCGTCAGCGTACCAATTGTCAAAGGTATGGGCATCTTGCGGATGCTTGTCGAATTCATGTTACAAACGCCCTTGCTGCTCCAAATAATCCTGCAAGGGACCCTCCAGCTACTTAACAGCAAGCCCCACCATTTGAATGATGTCTGCTTTTTAATTCTATGTATTGATTCAAGTAATAAATTCTAGTATTATCATAACACCTGGATGCATGCTTGTTTGAATGTGAACTAATTGCTATATCAATATCGAAACCATATTCGTTATACTTGCTTACTTTTACAACAGTTAGTTGGCTACCAAACAACCTACTCAACGATTGGTAGAGGTCATCATGTCTTTCCAACAGTCGGGAGAGGTCCTACAACCTGCTCAACGACTGGTGGAGGCTATCGAACCTGCTCAACAATCGGCAGAGTCATAGAAGGACACAAAACCCTAATGTAAGGTAAATTGGTGATTGCGGTCCGGAACGTAATCATGAATCTACAGGTACATTAAGGTGGTGTGAAATTCTATTAGAGTTTTTGGTAGGCGTCAAGTACGTTTTCGATGTATCAAAGGTGTGGTGGGTTAGCTGCGGTATACCCTATATATAAACACTAATGACGCATCGAAAATGAGACTGGAAGTCGAACCAGGAACACACTCTATTTACTTGGTAGTTCATTTGGTCTTTTTATAGTCAATCAACTCATACATGTATTTTAGGATTCCTAAAACTTGAAGTTTAGTGTTTTACTAGATTCTTATTCTCCTTACTATTCGAGACGAACCTAATCCAACTCTTAACTCACACCTATCACACCTCTTATCCAAATCATTCGAAACAGTTTACTCTGTTACCTATAAGTTCACGTCGTGCCCTGACTCAATCTTTCCAAACCACGGTTATCTTAATTTCTACCCAAACATCCATAACCCTATGTTTCTAATAACTTCGGGACGAAGTTTCTAAAAGTAGGGGATGCTGTGACATCCGTCACTTTTATCATTATTATATATATATATATATATGTATATATATACTAGTAGAAAACCCGCGCGTTGCGGCGGCGATGATAATTTTCTAAGCGGTACTCGTGTTCAGTTAGTTTATCGTTCTTCTCGTGATATATTGTATTAAAAGTCTATTAGCTTTTTTATTCATAGTATCAGGTGGCCTATTTATGGCATAATCCTCAAAGAGTCAATTTACTCGCTTGTTGCGGTGAGGTTTAAAAAACCTCAATACACTAACATTTATGAAATAATGCAAATACACAAATTTAATAGTATAGCTGACGTGTTTTGAAAACACCCTACCTGAATAAAAACTTAGTTCCTCGTGAATCGATGGATACTATTTTATCCAAGTATGGTTCACTTACAAATGCCAATATATAGTTGGATTTACCCTATGTCATAACGTGCTTTTGGATTCACACAAACATTTTGATCGATAAAATGTACAAGACTGTACAACACAAAAAAAAAAAAAAAATGCACATGGCACCAAAAAGGATTTAAAGAACATGATGACCACCAAATTTCATGTTTGTATATACTAATGTGAAGATGAGTAAAAAAAACATCACACAATGAACGCAACAAAATACAAACATGATTGAACAACTCCCTTATTTCTCGTAATAATCCTGGTAACATTAAAACTATTGATGTCTTGTTCAAATTTTGTTAAGAAACAACCCACTAATATAGATCTATGATTTGTGAGTGTTATCCTACTCATGTGTCAAAAACAATAAAGAAATAGAAATATCATTATAGGACTTAATGTACTCTCTAGAAGCCATGGATCCTAAACCGTTGCAATGGCGGAATGCATAAAGTTTTTGCAAGATTCAAACTCTACGAAATCACTATTCACAAAGAAAAGTAGCCTAAGGGAATTTAGACTCTTTCATATTTTCCATCATTGTTGCAATCCTATGTTACTTTACAACTATCGCATGAAGTACTTGTCGAAATAGATGTGCCAGGTTTAAGTCAACCACCATAGTTTCTGAAATCTGATGAAAAAATATCAAAGGGCCTACCCTATTGGTTTTATTGAGGTCAAATAACGCTTCAGCAAATGGAAACTTGCCATTCTCTCTATCATTTTTTCGTTCGGATTCTGTTTCTGCTTGATTTTCCACTGCATTCACATAATACAAATTGTTATGTCTCCTTAAAAACTCAACAAATGTTCCAGTCAAAGCAACCAATTTTGCATACAAGAACATGAGTGGTCTTCGTATATCATGAATAAATATCCATCCATATGTTAACTAACACAACAAAAATAGAGTTAGTATGAGGATTAGAATGTTCTTTAACAGGACTACTATGATCATCCCTATTAACAATGAACAGGTGAATCAGATAAGAAATTCACAAAAGAAACTTTGAGAAACACCACACAAAAAAAAAAAAAAAAAAAAAGACACCTCATATATGTGGGAAAAAAATCTTTAAAAAAGACGGGGCGTCAATCCTTGTTAATTACCATGGGTGGTCTCTTCCAACAATGTATTGGTAGGTTCCCATATCAAGTGTGCATCTTTCCACGCATGGTCTAGACAAATAAAATTAATGCGATGATTATGGATTTGGTGACAGAAAAACACAAAATCAAGATCACAATTCACATATACATGTACAATAGATATGATGTTAACAAACCGGGAATTGTAGCAGCTTCTTTATCAATCTAATAAAGCAAGATTTAGGATCGGCTCAACCTTTAAGAGGGCACAGAGCGAATCCTAAAAATAAGGGCATTTTTATATATCGAATGATTAACCTTTATTTACCATTAAATGGATACAATTTATAAGAACCTTAAAAATTACCTGAAAAAATCTTGAAGTTTTAGCCGGGTCAAATGGGTCTAGAACCGTGCAAAGTATAATTCTAGTGCATAATACCTCGTAAATCAATTTATAAAACGTTACATTATCATTGAAAGATACAGTTGTTGTAGTTGTAATGAAAACACTAACTGTTCTTTAAAACGACACAAATCTGGACAAATGTTTCCCGCCAGTATGAGCCGAATCATGCAATAAAGTAATCCCTTTTACCCGTTCACCTAACCCACCCATTTCTACCTCTAGCTAGAAAGATACAAAGATGAAACTAAGCAAACTACAACAACAATTAATAATTATAAATGACAGATACCAAACAAGAGTAGAAATCACAACCCTTGCCTCATGTGCAACATTCAAAGCAGACATCATAATAAGCAAGTTCAAAATTTCCGGGTATATGTTGTATTAAAGAGATAACAATAAAACACAAACTATTTTGGTTTGGCACAAACTTCTCATAAATGCTGAAAAATGGCAATGTAGGTACACTTACGTTTAATTATCCACAATGACATTGGTAAATGGTGAATTTCCTTCTCCATACACCTGCATACAGACACAAATAAGCTGATATATTAATAAAGTTTATACAATGATTCCCGCTATAACAATAGAGTTTATGCAATCTATTAAAATTATAATTATAATTTCTAATTTTATTTTAGAGAATAAAAGTTGACGAATTCAGATAAAATTTACCAGGAAATATGAAGAAATAAGTTAGCAGACATCTTCATTGCCACAAAAAAGAGGCAACTACACCATCAACTCGTAATTATTCTAAAAGTCCTCTCCCTTGTGTGTCATTGGGAACCTGGAAAGTTATTTCAGCAAAAGAGGAAATGTTCAAACCAGCTAAAAAATCCTTAAACAATTAGGAGAAAATACAATAAACTATGGAAATTAACTGTGCATGTTGCATACCTTAGATATCAACCTTGCATTTAATTGCAAAAAGAGCTGCACAAATTAGGACATTTTCGGCATTAACACCTCCTTAAACCTATGAAGAGATTTAAGCGAATGATGTTGGTTAACCTTCAGTCAAGGAGAACCTTCTAAACTCAAAATTTCCAGTAAATTTATCAGATAATCAAAAAATTGGCTATTTGAAGGAGAGTATAAAGTTTTCATTAAACTTGAGTGTTTGAAAACAATAACATAAAAATATGTGGGCAAATAATGTCAGGTTGGACTTGTCTATATCCTAACATTTTCTGACCAGAACCATTTGCACAACGCAAAAGCTCTAGTCAGGCCTTTAGCAATGTGTGCACCAGGCCAAGGCGTGTGCCCTTACACAAGCCGCCCATTACAACCAGCATGAACTTTTCTTGCACCAACATTTTCCGTTTCCTCATGGCATAATGGAGTGAGTTCTGCAGCAACTGACTACCAGATGTCACCATGTATTGCTGCAGTATGTAGTGTGCTAATGAAATTTCCTGTAACCACCAAACTCAACATGGTTTGTAACAATAATACCACAACTTCCAGCAAAAAAAAAATCTAGCTCACTATAATTAATTCTCAATTTCCTATTTGTAATAGTTTTGACATAAATAGTCACGAACAGAAATATATAACAAAATATTGATTTTGTAAACATACTAAATAAAACGGGTTTGCGGGATTTGAACCCAGGAC
Organism: Ambrosia trifida; assembly: GCA_028751855.1. Lineage (NCBI taxonomy): Eukaryota > Viridiplantae > Streptophyta > Magnoliopsida > Asterales > Asteraceae > Ambrosia > Ambrosia trifida. The sequence goes on along the minus strand of CM054127.1, from coordinate 70,926,214 downwards.
TTTTAAGTTTTTCACTAAGGGGCGAATTATTTGACAAGGGTTTTGGCACCACACCGTCATTGTTTTGTTGGATGCCAATGGATTTTTATTAACTGTTTATTAAGCCAATAAACTAATAAGCTGATAACTTAATGAAATAAGCTTAAATAAGCAATCCGAAACATCCCTAACAAACAGGGTCCAGTTTTTCAAGCTTACTTACGGTAACACAGTGGCAAAACTTATCTACTTTTCCATCACCAACAGCTTTAACAACGTCAACAAGCACTCACAGAAAGACATAAACTATGCAATCAACAATACTACCCGCAATAACACAAACCGACTAAAAGTATAAATTTAAAATTTCCCAAATCCCAACTGGAATGCAATTCTATAACACTAATAAGTATAAAGATTGAAGGTTTCGGTACCGGTTTACCCCTTCTTGAAACAAAAGATGGAAATACTTTGTGACAAAATCAAATGCTAACAGGAAATAGAAAAAAAAAACACTGACCCATTAATAAATCAATTGATGCTACACTTAACATCCAGCTAAAAAGTAATTTCAAAAGACCCATTACATACTTGGCTAGTTAGTTGTAATACCACATGGGGTTCAAAGGTTCAAACTAAAATCAAAGAAGAAAGCATTGTATAATCGCATAAAACAACACCAGCATCGACAAATCCACCATTGGCGATCTTGTTCTCAAGTTCGCAATGATTATCAAGAATCTGAATCAATAACTTTTTGCTGCAAATAAAGAGCCTTATTTATATCAAAACATTCCCGCTTCAAGAACACAACAAACATTAAATGTAACCGTGTCGAATGATTTCTATCAAAAATTAAATGTCGTAATAAATGAAGATAGAGTAAAATTATCTCTCAAAATCAATTATATCATAATCAACCGCACCCCCACCCCCACCCCCATAAAAAGAATATCACAAGCGAACCTCTATAACTTCTAAGCAAAAGCCAACGACCCAACATAGTAGATTTACCGTAGTAGCCAAAGGCGCACAATGCACTCAACCCAGTAAAGGGTGAAGATACCTCATTGTCTTTTGGTAAAAGAGTGACATCATACGGCTTCCGAATGACAACTGTTGTAGGAGCCTCAAACCAACAAATTCTACCTTCAAGAATGAGTTTGCCATTTAGTCCATAATCACACTTATGTTATCCTAACAAAAAGAATCGCACGAATAGATCTTAGGTACACCAACATAGCATCAAAACATCAGCTTCTACCAGTTTACATACACTACCAGCTTCTACCAGCTTCTACCAGTTTATATAGAAAAGACCCAATCTAAATATCTCTTAATGAAATTCCATTTTAAGTAAGACGAATTTCATGGAGCTTCTTATGACATTGATTCAAAAAGAAAACTATGTGAGACTAACCAGGTATTGAAATACTTCATTTCTTGCAACGAAATAGGTTACACAGTTAAGCTCAATAACAACAGCCTTCTTATCATTCTCTGATAGAGCAAGTAAACCCTCAGCGCCAGCAGGTATGAGTTTCGTAAACCAGCAGGTATGATTTTCGTGTACATGGGAAGCACTAAGAATGGTGTCTGTCCAGTACTCACGAGCTATATCACTGCAGTTAAAGAGATACAATCAAAACTCAGCCTTCCAATATGTATTACGTATAGTATAGATATAATTGACAACCTATTACAAAAAGAGATTTTTTTTTCTTCCAAATCCTTTTGCTCTAAACATCTTACCACCAAAAGCCACAAGTTCCTAAACAAACAACAAACCTGAAATCAAATCAAATTTTTTTTTATTAAATATGGGGGTAAATAATCAAGAAATCAACCAGAAAAAAAGAATAATTGCTGTTTACCTGTTTATACGCTTGTCGATCACACCATATGATTCAAACATTATTTCTTAGATTTAGCCCTAAAAGGTATAAGAACAAAGGAATACAGAGGAAAACTTTAAGTAAAGAACACGCACTTGAAGATCCACCTGATGCGGCGGCTCGGGCCTTGTCGAACCCGTTCTCCTCTACCTGTGTCTCCCCCACCGTGTCAACCGTTGGAATCTCTAAGATAGAAGCAGATCCAGGTGCAGAATGAGAGAGAGGGGGGGGGGGGGAGGGTTCTGGATTTGAAATTTGAATCAGACTTTGGGTATTTGTTTGTGCCTCCTTGCGTATTTGATTAATCTAACGGTGGGTAGGCATGCCATGCTGCAATCTAAAGGTTTGTTTTATTGTTTTAACGGACGGTAGATAAGATCTTTGGGATTAGGTGTTGTTTGTAGTCAACCTGTATCCGTGTTTTTTTTGTGTTTTTTTCATAGGCTTAGGGGGCTTGTACATGATGCATCTAAACTTGCACTTAAGAGTTTTTATGCATTGGATTATTGTACAGTATGCTTTCAAGGCTTGTAAAGTGGGAAATGACCATTTCTGCCCTTCCTATATGCTTATTAATATAGTATAGATATATTTTTTTACCTCCTATCTTGTACGTCGCATTTTATCCTTATCTATAATAATAATAATAATAATAATAATAATAATAATAATAATAATAATAATAATAATAATAATAATAATAATCATAATAATAATAATCAAACATTAAACTAAATAAAACATCTATCCTAACCCAAACAAATACAAGACCCAAAAAAAAAAAAAGAAAAAAACCCAACCATTTCTTCTTCTTTTGTGTGTTTTACTGAAGCCCAAGTGCTGAGCCCATCAAAACCTGCCCAGTACATCCGGCCCAACTACTCTTCCCCCTCTCCTTGTTAAAAAAAAAAAAAAAAAAAACATATGTGTTGCTGCTAGCGTGAATCGAACCGGTGACCATAGCCGGGTCAAGCACAACACACACACCAACACCATCTGGGCTACACCTCACTTTTGAAGAAACCCCAACATTTAATACTTAAAAACCCACAAAAACCCACAAAAACTCGTGGATTGTTTCGTTATTAAGGAATGTTAAACTATACGCGTCCATTTCACGCCAATCAACATCATCACATTCCAATTTGTGCCAAAAATCGCGTCATCATATTCATTAAGGTCAAACCTTACAAAATTGTTCACCCGAGCCTCACCCTATAAATTGAACACCTCCTAACAACCCACACTCGCCGATCTCTCATTCCCCATCTTCAATTTCTGTTTAAAACCTCTGGAAAGCATCAATCGCTCGTGTTTGACTATCCTGTTGACCGGGCTTATAAATGCGAATTCGTAATTGTAAGTCGTGTTTTTCTTGTGGGTTTTGATCTTCGGCATACACACAACAATAACCCTATGATTAATTGGGTTATTGTTGTGTAATTTGATTAATTATAAAACTAGGGCACGATTTGGGTTTAAATTGGGGAAGAACATCATTACGAATCGTATATATAATTAAAACAGACAGAAACCAAACACAACCACTGATCTAGACCAAGTGGTTGTGTCTGGTGCTTGTGAGCCGAACCACGCGGGTTCAAGTCCCACTATAAACGTTTTGTTTTCCTTTTCTTTTGAAAGCTTTATAAATCAAGATTCATCATGATCATATAATTAAATTAAACTGAGATTATTCATTCTCAGGGTCTAGACCAACTGGTCTGGGCTTGTGATTTAAAACGCACGAACCGGCCAAGGGCCCGGGATCGATCCATGGCATCAGCAAATATTTTTTTTCATATATATATTCCCTTGTATTTTTAAAAATTCATTTTAAAATACTAAAACTCTTTTATAAATCCTACAAAAATTACTATATGTTATTCTAGTAGAAAAGTTTAACATACAATTTTTAGTTTTCCAAAAATTATTTATTTAATATATATAATAAATATTTCAAATTTATTCTATTTTATTTATAAAATTCTATAAAAATATCAAAACGATAATATAAATTTCCACAAAAATTATTCTAAGTTTATATAATAATAAAATTTTCTGAAATGATTTTTATTTCTGAAAAATCATTTATTTAATATTTTTAATCAATTTTTGTTTGTTTTAATCATAAATAAATCATAATAAATTCATTTTTCAATATTTTTGCACCAAATGTTTATATAAATTATTTCTATTTATTTGGAACAGAAATACAATTTTTAATTTAATAATTCTGTAATTTTAATATTTTTAAATATTAAAGTTATATTTTGACAATTTGAAATAAATAGATTTAATATTCTATTTTTAAGGAAATAATTTTATAAAAATTATTTTCATATTTAAAACTTATTATTGTGACCATCTTTAATTTAAAATTTACAAAAAGACTTTTGTTTATTTATTTATCAAATTTCTCTCATTCATCAAACATTTTATTTATTAATCAAACGAACACTTATCCCCAATTCAAAGCCCTAGAATATAATTGTAGACTAGAAAGACTTAGACATATTTATTACCTTAATTATAGGGTAATACTTGGCATTGTTGGGCAACACATATTCTATTTTTCACGAGACATAACATTTTACTAAGGTGAGTTTTACATAGCCCCTTTTCTATTTATCACCATTTTTGGGGTGAAACATGTTACAACATTCTATATGGAATTCAATCATAAAGTTTCTATGTGTTTTTCTATATTCCATTATGTCTTAAACATGACTAGGGTAAGCACAATATTCTAGCATAATCATTAACATTGATCAGCCGACGGTATACAATGATATATCTATTGGACTGACAATCCCACCCGGATACGTGCCTCCTACAAAGGTAGCGTGGGTGATTGTTATCGCATAACATAATCGAGTGAACCATGAGCGTATGGGATGGACCACAATATAACAGTCACAAGGGTTGATTATGCACTCGATTTACTTCTAGTATGTTTTCACATATGGACTAGACTTGCCATGACACTTGAATTGTACAAGTTTTATTCGATTATCAAAACCTATGTAATTCTCACCAACTATTGTTGACCCAAAAATATTTTCAAAATTAACATGTTTCAGGTAACAATGAAGCTGAGGCTTGAGTATGCATGAGGATTTATCATGAAGTTTTTGTTTGAAGTTATTTGAAGTTGTTGCTTTATTTGTTATCATGTATTTGGATTTCTAGACATCATTTCATTTTGGATATTTATGTTATGAATAAATTATTTAAAATTCAATTTATACCATGTGCTACTGAAACAATCATCAATACGTGACATCCCGATGTTTCCGCCATCGGTTGGGGTGTTACACTCCACTCACCATACCAGTCCCTCACCACTAGTTACAAGATCCAAGCCTCCATTTCAAGACCTAGTGGTATGATACTTAACCTAACTTTGTTATTTTCATATGTTTTAAACTATATTGTTCACCCAAGTTCTTAAATCAACCTTCATATAGTTTAAAACAAATTAACCAACTAAGATCAAGATAATGTACTTATATGTGTGTGTTATATGAATATGTGTGCTGTACAAGTATGTATGCATGTGTGTGTTACAATATATCTATGCATGTGCGTGCTATATATATATATGCATAGGCATGTGTGCGTGTTGTAATATATATATATATATATATATATATATGTATATATATGCGTGTGTTATATATATATATATATATAGATATATATGTGTTTTGTGAACCGATTATATATGTATATGGATATGTGTGTGTTCTATGCATCATGTATATACATATAATATAAATAGATGTGTATGTAATCAATAGGTAAACCATAGCAACTTAAATATTAACATATGTTTTAAAACTATGAGCATATGGTAGAAAGTCATGGGTTTTCAAAAGAGTATTTGATATAATAAAACCTTGATTTTTAAACAGTGGTTTGAAAGCATAAAAGTCACCAATGACACCAAACTAACCTATTACAAAAGTTGGGTGAACGATGTGTAAAAGAAAACATAGAACATAGACCTAAGATGTCCATTTTATATAGGACGTGTAGGTCTGTCTTCCTAGTGCCCCGAGTTTACATTCTTGCTAGCCTTTCCATGCGAACGTGGGGTGAGTTTCATGGCCCATTTTTACTGTTTTATGTTTTGGGGATGGACATGCATTATTTACATAGTTTTAGAATGAATTCCTAGTAGACTGGTGTACATGTGACAATATGTTTAAAGTACTCATAATGCACTCATGTATTTAGGTTACCGTAACCATTAGCATATGGACTTAGCCATGAAAAACTTGAATAGATCTATTTGGTTGACACCCCCTATCATACCCTCAAATTTCCACTACGGAATTTATGCCGCGAGGTGCCTGACATACCAGGATCCCATAGCCATAAGTCATATGAACAAACTCTAAATGCCCAAACCATTTAGTTCGTTTTAAAACCAAGTTTAGTTATACTGCGAAAGCGTAAACCAAATCTAAACCTTTTTAAACCATGCGCAAAACAACGCGCCCAAATTAAAACATATGAAAGAAAACGTAAAAGCATGATATGTAATTTAGGTGTATGCCCAAGACTCAGATGTAGTGAAGTGTGTAGTGCATTCTAATCGTGGCACCGGAAGCAAACTACCTGCAAAAGCATGTATATTGTGGGTCAAAACCGTAGGTCCTCCAGACCAAAATGTTCAAGTGTTATAAGTTAAACGTGTCAGGGGTAGCTAACCCACTCATTGCAACTAAACAGTATTATTGGGACACCTTCATGTAACGACCCTGGCTGACGTGGCCGGGCCGTCGGGTCGGGTGATCGGAGCTACGCAGCGGAATTCGGATAATAACAGTCTTTAGTCTTTGTAGGATCCACGTCATCATATCTGTTGGGTTACCTGAACACATGTCAAAAATAGTTTCTGTCAACATAAAGTTGGTGAGGTCGTGTATTTTATAAAGTGAATGGCCAGTTCGTTTATTGATAATTCTTTTATAAACATTCTTTCATAAACATGCTTTACATTTATAATTCTAAAGGGGAAAATATATTCTATATAGCCAACTCTATTATACATCCATTCAATCATATCCCAATTCTATCATGTGCCATTCCTATTGGTACCACTCTGTTTGTGATAAATACTTGTATCGACTGGTTCCTGCCCTCTAGTTGGTGCAAGAAAGGAAATGGCGGATACCGTCCAGTACTGTCCTCGTTGTTTCTATGTCCCCGTCATACTTCTTTTAATAATCGTTTTATGTAAAGCAATTCTGGTTTTAACAAATGACATGTATTCCCCCAAAAACACTTAATAAGACAGTAAAAGTGGGGAGTTCACGATACTCACTGATTTGCTTGTAATCTTCAGCTAATCTTCTTATTACAATTATATGTTCTATATATATGGACACGTTTTACGCGTGGAACTTGTTAGATTGTAATACTTAGGATATATATCATATATATATAATTTATATATATAGAATTTGATATATATTAGATAGTCCTAAACTCGGGGTTTGGTCTTCCTAGGCAAAAAGAAATAAAGCTGGCCATTACAGCTTGGCACGCGAACCTAAATAACTCTAGACACTTCTAAACCCGAGTTTAGTATATCGCTTTATATATCGAATCTTGTATATATATAAACATATATATTTTATATATGTTTATTATTCTCTTATTATTATTATCAAGTCCGTACGTTATTCGTATTATATATATAATTCTTATAATTATAATAATCCTCGTCTAGTCCTTGGAACGGGTTCTATTCTGGGTGTTGACCGAGTCACTGAGTCGACTCGGTAACGACCCTATTTCTTGATACGGTTAACGGTACCTCGCAATCATCATGATTATATATATTAATAACTTATCAAATCATAAGATTATTAACCAAATAACCAAATAGAGGTATTCTTACCCAAATAATAATCGGACACTCTCCGGGTTATTATCGGAACGTAATCGAAGATTGACCGGAAAGTTATATCAAACCGGGTATCGGACCCGTCTTCCGAGTTGGTACCTTATAACAATTAACACAAGGTTATGTTAATAATAATATTGAGATTATATAACAAATCAAGGGAGTGAAATCTGTACTCATCCAATCTTATTAAAACTCGACGGAGATGTGACCGGAATCCCCTCGGGAGACCGATTGAAGACTAACCCAAGGATGACTCAGGTGCCGGTCATCATCAACAATTCATCTTAGGTTTAACCGGATATATTACCACACACATATCAACCGATCTGTATGTGAATCATAGATTAATCAAACAGGTTTGACTGAATATAGTCAACCGGTGGGTTTTATAACAGAAACAGAGGCTTCAGCGGTGACAGTGGGTTGCACGGACTCACGACAGTCACCAAATAAACCGGTGACTGTCCGGTCAAGCTACAAAGACGCAACAGAAAGATGGTTGATAGTTCATAGCAGAACAGAGGAGTCAGAAGTTCACTTACCGGAGAAGAAAGGAGGATGCCGAGGATGGTGGCCGAGGTGACTGGAAGCACGGAGGTTGGCCGGAGACGAAGACAGCGGCAGAGGGGGGGTGGAAGCACGGAGGCAGCAGCGCTGCCATGGCTATCTGGCCCTTGCTGCGTTCATGTGGGTTGCGAGCTTTCCAGAGAGGAGAAGAAGAGGTGGTGGCCGGCGACGGCGGCGGTGGTTCCGGCGGCCGGAGGGGTGGTGATCCGGTGGTTCTTGCCAGAGCATTCATGGTCAACACACTTTATGTGTGTGTATATATGTGCGCAGAGAGGGAGAGAGATACGAGAGATGTAAAAGAAGGGTGGTTTATATAGGGAAATTAAAATAGAGGGTGTTTGGCCACGGGGATAATTACTGGAAGATGTTTGGCAACGAGTATAAATAGTTAAATAAAAACACTTGGCGGCGTTCTAATTAGCAGGTAACGAGCGTTTAACCGGGATAATAATTCTCCAATAATTATTATTTCTATACTCGGTTGAACCGGTTTGCCGCGAGATTCGAGCTTGACTATTTTATTTCACAATCGGGTGGTTGGGTCCGACCTGACCCGTTTAGAAGATCCGTAACACATCGGGGTGTTACAATTCTCCCCCCCTTAGAAAATTTCGTCCCCGAAATTTGAGTGATCTTGTCCTTTACACCCTTAATCTATAAGGATGTTACAATTAGAACCAAGATACTAGTCAACGAGACATGATCAGTTTTCGTGGGTTGTGGTTAACTCGATTTTATATCAATCCAAGACTATCACTTATTAGAAACGTCAATCCGTAAGACTACATCTTGATCATGCTTCTAATTACGTTTTAACCTTTCTTGCTATAGTCATATTAATGCAGATATTGAAATTATCTGTATTTTCCTGGTATGACTATTAAAGGTTTTAAATATAGATTGATATTTTCTATAATATTCTTTTTATCTTTTTCTTACTAGGATAAGAAATAGACTGAATATTATTTCTATATAAAGATTTCGAGATTCTAATCGTTTTTCTTCTGAAAGATTATAAACTTTCAGTAAACATTTCTAGAGTCTCAAATTGTTACGATATTCCTCTCATTTAATATTCGGTTTCAATTACAGTGATGGATTCTATTTAGTTCTCAGGAGATAGATACGGAAGTCCCATCATTATAATGACTTGAATGGGATCTGAGCTACTACCTCCCTTATTCGAACGTTAGAATTTATCATCACTGTAATTCCGATTTTTAAAGAGTGGAATATTTTCTGATAACTCTCAGATTATTAGACGCATCCTATCCGGGTTTTAAAGGTACCGGAAAAGACTAATTCATTGATGATTAAGATTTCTCTTAAATCATCTATAATAATCTTACTGACTATTTCATTGATGATTAACTGCATTGTATCTAATACATATTATTTGACTTTTCTCATTGTATTATCGTGAAAGAGGTCTTTCACAATTCTACAGTCAATATATGCAAATTTATCTTTATAGTCTTTGAATCTACTGGTAACAGTTGTTGTTACGATTCTTTGACTTAAGATTTTTATGACAATGCATCAACTGTTCTTTCTCAAAAACATGATTATCATTCGGGATTTCTATACTTATTGCATTAATTATTTCTATAAATTCTTTCTTATTTCTATTTCAGGATTCGTTGACATTCTCTGTAAAAATATTTTATAATTTCTTTTCGTAAAATATTCTTTATAAATTTCTAGTCGTTCTTCTTACGACTAATATTCTTTTCTATTAATTTCTTTCTATATATATATTTATTAATTTCTGTGGGCATATCGGATGCCTTGTGATAATATTTCGCATTTCGCTTGCCTTCTCGTGTTATCTGGCATTTTCAATGCCTTAATTATTATTACCCAGACATATCAGATGTCTATTTGAATTATAATTCTTTTCATTTCTTGATTTATATTCTTTTATTTCCAAGCGTATACTGATAATTATTTATATCATTTCTATAATATACCTTTGCTTGGAATAATTATTTCATATATATAAATTCGATTAAAGTCTATATTATTGGTGTCTGGAAACACGTTCCAATAGACTTATATATAGGCAATATATCATATCTTCTTAATCCAACTTATTATAAGCAAAGCTTATTTCGTCGAGATATTCGTATAGATAGTTCTTGCCAAAACAGTGATATCTTAAATTATCTCCCACGACCTTTAATTCGGGACAGGAAATTCGTCATTCCTTGGCCGGAGAGTTTCACTGGAAAAATGAGCATAATTCCTATTCATTTTTCGTTTTCACGTCGATCATACCTTGCGAATCTCTACGCGTTTCCGCTTGGTATTTAATCATTTCTTAATATATTTGATATTTCAGTGGATTCTACCATTCCGGTTTCTGAATCCATATATATTTTATATCCGTTATATTTTAAAAATTTAACAATTCTTTCATCACTTCTTATTTATGAATTTCAACTTGGTAACACTTAACCGTTTTACCAATTCAATCGTACAATAACTCACGTGAGTTTTTATACAGAAGTGACTGAGAAGATTCTTTCATAGTGTCAATATTCTTACAAAGAATTCCTGTGACTTGGCGGCAAATGTCCGGATATACCTTCTGTAAGGGTCCAAATATCATTTGTCCCGGGAATTGCACAGGGAATATACACTATCTTTGGTTGGCAATCAAAATCAGTAAACTGATTCATAGAATTTAACCAATCGATGGTTTATATTCTGCAAATATTTTCTTAGTTGTATTCACGAAGGAATTTCAACTAGATTGCCAGTTTTGTGGTCGTATTCTCCACATACGATATGCTGATAGTTTGGATTCATATTTCTTCTCATCATTTATTTTCTTATTATTTCTCTTAATATGTTCGTGACCTTAACATACTGTGATCTCGATAAACTCTTACTCGAATGTTCCTGTGCCTGTGACATTCGTAATTATGTCGCGATCATAATTACTATTTCACCTCACCTAACATTCCAGTATTTGTTTATTTTAATCACCATAGGTATGTGTCCCTTATATATTATTCTATTATTTTGTCCTTTATTTTCTCTTAGATTCGAAATTATATATTCTGGAAAGAAACATATTGATATAAGTCTAACGAAGTAGACTGTCAATCATTCAAGAATTTGATCGTGTCATAAGATATTTAATATAACAATCCAATCTTCTTAATATCCCTTGACTTGTTCGAGTCATAGGATTAAGATGGTAGTTATATTTCCGTATAGTCGAGCGAATAGGAATTCGATTTCTTTAGATAGAGTCCAATTAGTTTCGTCGCATGAATTCGAGATATTATTTAATTCTGAAAAGAATCGAGGATAACATATATCTAAGATTTTTATATATACACAAAGATAGATTTGTATTATTACCGTGATATATAATAATCGTTGTTATATCGAGATAAAATATCAAAGAAATTATACAATCAAATATAATTACAAAATCGTGTCGAAAATACTTTTAACTTATATACGGATATAGATTCGATTAAAGATTTTCACAAAAGGACACCAAAGGTGGAGTTTAATACGTTTTGGTAGAATAATACGGTCGTGGTTCCTTTTTGTATAAAAACTTTTAGAAATAATTTATAATAATAATAATAATATTGATTCGAGTTACATAATAATATTCATTTTCAAAAATGATACTAACTACCAAGAAAATAGGTTCGGGTTTCGTAATGATATTTATTTTCTTGAAAATAATAACTATTTGAAAAGAGTTACGGTAAAAGTTTTTCATAGTATCGAAATCTTTTAAAATTTTTAATAAACATGTTTCTTGTTATAAATATAATTATAAATTTTCCAAAACGTTAAAAACAAAAAAAATTTTAATATTGAACGAATTATACTAAATTATCTATAACGTGATAATCCAATTAAAACAGGTTCAGGGGACGTTTTAATAATATAGGGAGTGTTAATACTTGTTTTGAATAAAACGAAAGTTATCGTATTGATATTTTCTAATCTTATACATCGAATAAAATGTTTATTTAACAGCGGGGGTATATATATATTTTTACTAAAAATTGAAATACTGGTTTAGTATAAAAATCATAATGGCTAAGTATAAAATCAATAAACTTCGTAGTTATACTGAAAAGATTTAAAATCTTTTAAATAATCGCGGAATATATTTAATCTTAAATAATCGAAGAAAATTCTTTAAAAACACGATATTTATATGTTTTCTAGTATATCAAATTTTTATAAACTTTCGGAATTTACTAGGTGAAATATTTCTGGAAACTCGAGCATAGGAATGTTCAAGTTGGCGCGTATATTTGTATTCTGTTTATAATTATTGGAATAACCGTGAGGTTAACGATCTAAATGATTACTGAGACTGGAATAATTCAATAAACTTATGTGAAGTTTCTTGAATCAAGACGGATGGTTTATGTTTTATGATCTATATATTTTTCTATATATATACACTTTTTATAACTTCGTCATTTCTTATTTATATCGAGATTTATTTTCTGATTTCTATTAATATATTTGGTCTCCGTTCTGTATATATTCTTATTTCTTATAGCCTTAATATCCTGTAAGATTTCCCAGAAATTAAATGTGCATATAAATTCACAACTTTGTACAGAATTGTCAATTTATCCCACATAATCATTCTAGTAATATCCTGTGGTGGATTTGTTCTGATTTCTAGTATACGGTTATGGTTCTCACCAACTTTATAATGGTTTGACATTTTAGGTACCCAAAAGTTTAACAACCTGATATTTTCTTTACTAATCCTGACATCCTAAATATTTCTCTAAGCGACATTTCTTTTTAGAAAAATATTCTGGTAGATCCCGAATGACTAAAGACTTCAAAACTGTTATTAGCGCGGCTCTGATACCACCTGTAACGACCCTGGCTGACGTGGCCGGGCCGTCGGGTCGGGTGATCGGAGCTACGCAGCGGAATTCGGATAATAGCAGTCTTTAGTCTTTGTAGGATCCACGTCATCATATCTGTTGGGTTACCTGAACACATGTCAAAAATAGTTTCTGTCAACATAAAGTTGGTGAGGTCGTGTATTTTATAAAGTGAATGGCCAGTTCGTTTATTGATAATTCTTTTATAAACATTCTTTTATAAACATTCTTTTATAAACATTCTTTCATAAACATGCTTTACATTTATAATTCTGAAGGGGAAAATATATTCTATATAGCCAACTCTATTATACATCCATTCAATCATATCCCAATTCTATCATGTGCCATTCCTATTGGTACCACTCTGTTTGTGATAAATACTTGTATCGACTGGTTCCTGCCCTCTAGTTGGTGCAAGAAAGGAAATGGCGGATACCGTCCAGTACTGTCCTCGTTGTTTCTATGTCCCCGTCATACTTCTTTTAATAATCGTTTTATGTAAAGCAATTCTGGTTTTAACAAATGACATGTATTCCCCCAAAAACACTTAATAAGACAGTAAAAGTGGGGAGTTCACGATACTCACTGATTTGCTTGTAATCTTCAGCTAATCTTCTTATTACAATTATATGTTCTATATATATGGATACGTTTTACGCGTGGAACTTGTTAGATTGTAATACTTAGGATATATATCATATATATAATTTATATATATAGAATTTGATATATATTAGATAGTCCTAAACTCGGGGTTTGGTCTTCCTAGGCAAAAAGAAATAAAGCTGGCCATTACAGCTTGGCACGCGAACCTAAATAACTCTAGACACTTCTAAACCCGAGTTTAGTATATCGCTTTATATATCGAATCTTGTATATATATAAACATATATATTTTATATATGTTTATTATTCTCTTATTATTATTATCAAGTCCGTACGTTATTCGTATTATATATATAATTCTTATAATTATAATAATCCTCGTCTAGTCCTTGGAACGGGTTCTATTCTGGGTGTTGACCGAGTCACTGAGTCGACTCGGTAACGACTCTATTTCTCGATACGGTTAACGGTACATCGTAATCATCATGATTATATATATTAATAACTTATCAAATCATAAGATTATTAACCAAATAACCAAATAGAGGTATTCTTACCCAAATAATAATCGGACACTCTCCGGGTTATTATCGGAACGTAATCGAAGATTGACCGGAAAGTTATATCAAACCGGGTATCGGACCCGTCTTCTGAGTTGGTACCTTATAACAATTAACACAAGGTTATGTTAATAATTATATTGAGATTATATAACAAATCAAGGGAGTGAAATCTGTACTCATCCAATCTTATTAAAACTCGACAGAGATGTGACCGGAATCCCCTCGGGAGACCGATTGAAGACTAACGCAAGGATGACTCAGGTGCCGGTCATCATCATCAATTCATCTTAGGTTTAACCGGATATAATACCACACACATATCAACCGATCTGTATGTGAATCATAGATTAATCAAACAGGTTTGACTGAATATAGTCAACCGGTGGGTTTTATAACAGAAACAGAGGCTTCAGCGGTGACAGTGGGTTGCACGGACTCACGACAGTCACCAAATAAACCGGTGACTGTCCGGTCAAGCCACAAAGACGCAACAGAAAGATGGTTGATAGTTCATAGCAGAACAGAGGAGTCAGAAGTTCACTTACCGGAGAAGAAAGGAGGATGCCGGGGATGGTGGCCGAGGTGACTGGAAGCACGGAGGTTGGCCGGAGACGAAGACAGCGGCAGAGGGGGGTGGAAGCACGGAGGCAGCAGCGCTGCCATGGCTATCTGTCCCTTGCTGCGTTCGTGTGGGTTGCGAGCTTTCCAGAGAGGAGAAGAAGAGGTGGTGGCCGGCGACGGCGGCGGTGGTTCCGGCGGCCGGAGGGGTGGTGATCCGGTGGTTCTTGCCAGAGCATTCATGGTCAACACACTTTATGTGTGTGTATATATGTGCGCAGAGAGGGAGAGAGATACGAGAGATGTAAAAGAAGGGTGGTTTATATAGGGAAATTAAAATAGAGGGTGTTTGGCCACGGGGATAATTACTGGAACCTGGGATGTTTGGCAACGAGTATAAATAGTTAAATAAAAACACTTGGCGGCGTTCTAATTAGCAGGTAACGAGCGTTTAACCGGGATAATAATTCTCCAATAATTATTATTTCTATACTCGGTTGAACCGGTTTGCTGCGAGATTCGAGCTTGACTATTTTATTTCACAATCGGGTGGTTGGGTCCGACCCGACCCGTTTAGAAGATCCGTAACACATCGGGGTGTTACACTTCAGTAATATAATAATTTGCCTAAATAACTAGTGTCTATCAACACCAGTTCTCAAATCTGGTCAGAAGTTCATGCCCGTGACCCAAGCACCTCAGGCATGAGGTTGCTGCACAACCTAATAGCGCTATCAACTAATACCCCGTTCGCCTCCAGCGATTAACCCAATAATACGCAAGGACTTTCCAAATGATAGAGTGTTTAGTTCACAAAAGACCAATAAGTTTTAAACTGATTAAAACCCGATCCACATAAGGAATCGTAAACCCGACCCACACAAGGAGTCAAAGCATCTCATAACCCGAGATGTGAAAGTAGTCCCAAACCGGACTAGAAAACGTTTTGTAAGTTGTCTCAAACCCGAGACGCATGCTTTTGAGAAAAAGTAGTGAAACTCACCTTAGGTTGCACGTGAATAATCCAAATTCCTCAAACAGTAATGAGCTACCGACTCCCTACTACAAATGTCACTAGGTGAGTATATGTGCATAACCAACACACCATACAACTCGTTTGTCCAAGACTTTTAAAGTTCAAACCGTATAGTGACACCTAATGACTCTACATGCACAAGTAAGTCTTACGTATCCCGTTGGTGATCATATTGATTATTATCAGTTTTATACCTCATACACATCTCATATAAGTATTCATGCAAGTTCATGTCAAATACATACCATATAAGACTCCAAATAGTCACGTAAACATCCCTTACACAATTTGTGTTTTCAGGGCAGATTGTACGCTGTGAAAAACGAATTATTTAAAATACTTAACGAACGAATTAAACTCCCAAATTTTTACTGAATATTCATTGGGATTCGTTTGATAACCCATATTTTTTTTTATCTCAAAACCAAACATAAAAATTAATAAAATTCGTACAACACAGCTATGTCCAGAAAATTTCCACAGCAGGTCAGTTTAGTAGAAAAATTCCCAAAGATTGTGTATTCACCCAAACGATGTGAATCCAACTGGAAAGGCCAAGTGTTTCCAATGTTGAACTACTGTCCAAATTTCCTAACTTATCCCTTTGTAAAACTCGAGTTATGACCGTTTAAAGTTGACCCAATTTATAATTCCGAAAATCTGATATGACCTTTAATCAAATAAAATTCCAAAAACATATCAAACGACATCCAAATCAGATGATTTTGCCCATTATAAAAAGTTAAGAGCATGTACAATCCATTCATGCAAAGAATCGATCAAAACAATCAATTTAACATCACAATACAGACCTTACAAAACACCCTAATGAATCTGCCCGAAACTGAAACTTGCATCCCAAGTTATTCATAAACCCTAATTATGCATAAAAATCTCTAACACATGCATAATCCATATTATCATGATCAAACACATATATTATCATACATAAACCCTAAATATGATTGCTAACAATAATCATCATCATCAAATCACAATGAACATTCAAGAACTCCTACTAACACATGTTATGCGATTTTGTATGTATGCATGCTCTATGATTTTTAAAATTTTCAAGCATTATTAATCATCATAAAACATGTAATTATACCTTTCAATGCAAAAGTCCTCAAAGTCTAGAGATTACATCCAACTAGCTTGAAGAGATGATCAAGATTGATGTTTGTTGAAGATTGAGAGAGAGAGAAAGGGGGGGGGGGGGTGGGGGGTTTGTTTGCGGCGCAACAAAGGGGTAGGGTTAGGGCTTATTTATTTTTTTTGTTTCCTAAATATAATAAGGCTTGGCTTGTTGCCTAAGCAATTATGTTTTAGGGCCCTTTTAGTCCACTAATTGGACCCGTTAATCATGTTTTTGCCCAATACTGGACCCAATAATATTAATCACCCTATCTTGCATAAAAACCATTGTTTTTATCATCTCATAACATATTAATCATAAGGTGCACGTAGTTTGCATAGTTTACGTACTAACTTTCAGTTAAGCGGTAATTCACATAAACATGTAATCCACATAAACATGTTACTTCACGTTCATCATAATTCCATTGTGCACATTATCATGTATGCCAGATAATTCACCAACGTTCGGGATACAGGACTCGTGTGTGCATTGTGATGATAACTTTACTTATTATAATGTAACATATGTTATTATCACATAACATATGATATTACCCTATAACATATAGGAAGACCTTCCTAACTATCCCTAGTCAAGTGTTTAGTCACGTATGCACATGCAAGTTAACTAGAGTTCAGTTAATGTAGGAACCTGAAAATGCGAGATGTCACACCCCCACTTTTGGACACCCCCATTCTTGGTTAGTCGCTCTAACCCGGATACATACGATAAAAGAGTTATTGTATTTAACATATGATGATACATTTCCTTTATTGTGCAATATGCGAGGAATAACTCGTC
This sequence comes from Ambrosia trifida, assembly GCA_028751855.1. Taxonomy (NCBI): domain Eukaryota; kingdom Viridiplantae; phylum Streptophyta; class Magnoliopsida; order Asterales; family Asteraceae; genus Ambrosia; species Ambrosia trifida. The sequence continues at coordinate 70,908,250 of CM054127.1, read as the reverse complement.
AAGGTTTGGTTATGGACTCATGATCGTTCAATATTATCATTGTCTTAGCTAGACATTAATAGGTCATTCATGGATTTGATTAAGTTTATGGTTTCAACTATCTTAAACCTGTGAACTCACCGACTCTATGTTGACAAAGTTTTTGTGCATGTTTTTCAGGTAACTATAACTTATGGATGGAACTTGGGATATGATTTTGGCAAGCATTCATGGATATCATCTTTTGTGGTTTAATTTGTGAACATATGGTTTCAAAACAATATATTTTAATGATGTTTCTAAACTCTTTGACAAGTTTGGTATCTATAACTTATGTTATTTTAAATGTTTGCTTAAATCTTGTGCTTGAAAACCTTCGTGTCGTGCCTCGTGTTTCCGCCTAGGCATAATGTGACAATGTGCGTCCTAACTTCCACCAAAATCGATTACAAAGGAACAGAGCATATCTTCAAGAGTCTGAATCTTTCACTTATTCTGGGCATTTGTCTATGGGTGATAGGTTGTCCTCTTATCCAAACAAGTGCTTAGAGCTTTTTGAAGAGTGCACCAAAACCTTGAAGTGAAGCGATTGTCATGGTCTAAAATGATTGAAATAGGCACCCCATGCCTTGTCACAACTTCCTTGATATACAACCTTGCCAACTTTTCTAGTTTGTCGGTTTGCAAGAAGTGTGTAGACTTAGTCAGTCGATAAACGATTACCCAAATAGCATCATGACCATTGGAAGTCTTGGACAACTTGCTGATGAAGTCCATGGATATATGTTCCCATTTCCATACGAGGATCTCGGGCTGTTGAAGCATACAAGATGGCTTTTGATACTCGGCTTTGACCTTCGAACATGTGAGACATCAGCAGACATACGTAGCAATATAATCCTTGAGGTTGGGCCATCAATAGAATTCCTACACATCCTTGTACATCTTGTCGGCTCCGGGGTGAACCGAGTACTTGCACTTATGAGCCTCCTCAAGAACCAATTCTCGTAGACATTCAAAACGTGATACCCAAATCTGATTCGCAAAGTACATCGTTTCATCATACCTAGGCTCCAAGAGCGCGATCATTTTGTACAAGGATTATCCTTCAAGTGTGAGCCCTTGAGTGCTTCCTATTGAGCTTCACGAATGCCAATCATGAGTTTGATGTGAATTGCTAAACCTAGCGCGTGAACACGCGGGGTTTTTGTAACATTTGTGCCCCTCACATTTTTTGGAATTGGCAAAATTAGTCCTTGAGCTTTATTGTAAATACATTTTCAGTCTTGATAATTATATGGTTTTCAAAATCGAACCCCAATACTCAAGAATCTCAAGTTTCGGTGCTAAACGATTTGAAAACCGAAGAAAACAAGTCCAGTAACCTAAATTTGTTAAAAAATAAAAAAAGCAATATTTTATACCGCCGCGGACCGCGGAGGATTATTCGACCTCTCCGCACTCCGCGAGGAAGCTAGTCAAAACTTTCAGTAAAAACGAGTTGCCCCATAGCGCGGCGGAGATATAAAATCTCCGCGGTTTGCGGGGTCGTGATCTGCAGCTGTTTCGTGTTTTGAATGATTTTGATCAAATTCTATTTTGTTTTTCGACTTCAATGCACCTCATAACTCGTCTTTATGTTGATAAATGTTGTCCTTTCTAGTCTTACTAGTTATTAGGTGATTATGATCGAATTTATTGAGTAGTTACTCCAAAATTTATATAAAAATACACACCATGACCCATTATCAATTCCACCCTAATTCGTTTTCTTTATCCCAATTAAACGCACACACACAATGCTCTTACCTGTTCTTTCATGTCTCTACAAGAAACCTCAACTTCTATCTCATATCCAAGACGAATTGGAAGCTTATTTTCTTGATATTATTCGGTTTTTATTTCATCATTTTGGGATATCAAATTTTTGAGTGTTTCTAATTTCTTTTGCATTTTGATTCTCTATTATCAGTAGAACAATAGCCCTCTACTTTTTATATCGATTATAGTCTCTAAGGGCTTCGATTGGACACTGAGGTGTTAGGAAGTATTTGGGTAGTTTTCAGTTAAAAACTTGTAAACTTTAAAAATTCATAAGTTGTTGGTTATTGATAAAAAAAATCACAAAATTTGGTATGATGACTTATATGATCATTTAAAAATTTTAGAATCAGTTTTGGGATTTTTAGCACTGATTAATATTTTTAATGATTTTATGATTATTTACTCTTAGTTAATTCATAATAAATTATTGGTAGCACTTTTGGTTTATAAAATTCAGAGAAAAATGTTTCATTATGCTAGGGTAATTATCATGACAATTTCCACCAGTTTTGACATGGATTACTATGTTGTTTCATTTTTTTTTTGTTAAATAGATTTTACACAAATAATATTTATAATAAATCTATTTTAATCTGAAAAATTCAATAAAATTTATTTTGAGGTTTCCTAAGTTAGTAGGTTGAGATTTCAGAAAAACCTTTATTTTTTAAAGTTGATTTATATATATTATGAATTATGTCATTTTTAATCATGATTAATTTATATAAAATTGTAAATAAATAATTTTGACATCAAAATTGGTGGAAATGTATATAAATTTGTTAGGATACTTATCATATCAAATTACCTTTGTTTCACAGCATTTTTGTATTTTATCTAAATTATTTGTTGATTTAGTTCTAAACGATTAAGATTCTTAAATTTATTTTATATACTTTCTGAATAAAATAGTTTGTTTCAACCTTGGAAAATATTTCTGATCGAGAAACTAAACTGATGATATTATTTTTATATGACGTGGTAACAACCTTAATAGTTTGTATTTTTTTCGCCATTATTATTATTACTTAAAAAATCCCAAATGTAGTCGTAACATCCTACGTGCCTTAGAATAAGAACCCTAGACTTTATTAAGCGTATATAGTTATTTTGGGATACTTGAAACATTAGGTTGAGTCTTTGAATTGCTCACATGTTCACGCTCGCTTAGTCATCTAGTTATTTGGCGAAAGTGAGTATATATTTCCCCTTTTTCATGTTTTACACTTTTGGGGCTATTCATGTACATTATGACAAAATGTTATTCTTTTACTATATGCAATTCTCATGGGTAGATACATATGTGTGGCTATCGCTTTTGGATTGTACAAGATTGCGAAAGTTTTGAAGAAATAAAATTTGGTTAAAGTCCATTCGACCTATCGCGAGGTTGAATGAAGTTCCTAGTGGGTCGAATAAAGTTTGTCAGTGTTAGATTGTTAATGTTATTGTTCATTCGAGGAATGAAATGGTCGAAGGAGTCCATTCGACCTCTTCAAAGGTCGAATGAAGAAGTATATATATATATATATATATATATATATATATATATATATGTGTGTGTGTGTGTGAGTTGTTTAGAAGTTAGAACTTTTGGTCATAGTCATGTGTGTTTGTTTATGTTTTTTCAGAGAGTATTCTAGAGAGTTCTAAAGTGTATTTTCATTATAATCTAAACGTTGTAACATTTATATCAAGTGATTATTAATGGAAATGAATTTAAAAATGAATATTATCAGGTTCTAATCTGATCATTTTCATTTTGCATGTGATATAGGGTTTCCGCACCAAGATTACTTATACTTGTGTGATATTATTGTTCATTTGTCAAAAAATGATCCTTTACAAAGTGGTAGCAGAGCTTAGCTCAATCACAAAACTGCAAATTGATATTTTTCAATCAGATTTTTTCATCAAAAATATCAAAAGTTTTTCTGTTTTGCATGAACTTTGCATAAACATGGAGATTGATTGATTTAGATTTGTTTTTACGGATAAAATCAAAATTTGTTTCACAAACCTTGCTTATTTTCATCAAAATCGATCAACTTTTGCATAATTCAGATCAAATTGGTTGATTTTTGAAGAAAATTTGATTTTGAAATGGGTCAGGTCGAACGAGTTTGAGTTAGGTCGAAATAAGTCTGAATTTTGGGTTAAATCAATCATTTTTGGGTCAAACCAAGTTGGGTTTTAGGTCGAATCAGTTTGTTTGTTTATTATCCAGAGTTTGTTGTGTTTCATTCGAACCTTCTTATTCATTCGAATCGTCAAGGGGTCAAACCAAGTTCTTATTGAGGTCGAACAAAGTTCTTTCAGATCAGTTACACATTCGAACTTGTAGCAGGGGTCAAACCAGTTTATCCAAGTTCATTCGAACCCTCGGAATTGGTGTTTAGGTCGAACGTATTTCCAGATTTTCAGATTTTCTAAGTGTTGTTATTTCGAACATCATGGACAACATTTGGGGATTATCGATGACACCGAGACCTGCTATGACACAACCACAGTAAGTACCTACTAACCCTTGGGTCGTTGTAGCGCAACAAGTTAACACACAACCACCTCAGATGCCGAGTTACTTTGCTACATCGAGTTCATCGCAACCTGCTGTTACACTGATGTGTGAAAATGTGTAGTAAATAAATTGGTCAAGTTTTAAAAATGGAAAAACCTACAAAACCACACACTAACGACAAGTGTACCGGTCGCAGTGTAGCAGAGCAAGTAAGTCCGGAATATCGAACCGTGGATGCAATATGGCGACTCTCGGTCCTATACCTCTGTCGAGTCCTAACCTAGCAAATTGAATTTTTGTTATTTTTATTAATTAACTAATTACTAAAGCAAATAAACTAAAAGACTTAAACTAACATATAGCAGAGGATTAATAAGGAGGGAATTCAGAGATGGGGAAGGCAACCACCTAGGTATCGAATCCTACTAAGGATATTGGAACTGCCCCGGCTTTGGAAACTATGTTGGCAATCAGGATCTTATAATATTCACCCCTAGTATCCTAGTGGCCCCCGAATCATTTACCAAGACTGACCGAAAAGGAATCCTAACGGCTACTAATCTCACTAATTGGTTAGATCACCTATCGGTCTCACTAACTATGCTGAAGTACTCGCTAGACTGGTTTCGATTTCTCACTCTCCAATCACAATACACCCTAAAGTGCAAGGAGTAACCTGTAAAGTCAATCAATGACACGGATAAACACATAATACTAGAGAACCTAAATTTATTTTTTATGACTTGAGTGTTCTTGGCTTAACCAAAATTTATCGTTTATGCTCCAACGTCCATGAACACCTGCTCTCAAGTATTAGTGTCTTGATTAAAATTCTTTCGTTTTGAGCTCATTTTCCACAAACACCTATAAAATAATAAAATAAATAAATACTTAATAAAAACTACACAAAACGAATCAAAAACTAACAAAATATTATACAAAATACATAGGAAAATAGATGTTTTTTTGCAACACATCAAACTTCCCCACACTTAAACCTTTTTCGTCCACGAAAAAGACTGCAATGGAATCATAATCAGGACTCTCGGTTTCAAAAACTTTTAGGTTCATTAATTAGGATTTATTTACGCATCAACCAAAATTGTCGGTATTCTTGTCCACCTAAACCCAACCACCAGCTAATCAGGCCCCAATCATGTAAACTATTTAGGTTCATGTTTACAATCAATCTATGGGTCTCACACTTAAGATATCCAGCTTCACCTAATCCTACCACAAGCTTTCGAAGCAAAGGTTAAACCGTATAGATTTACCAACCACTGCAAACTAAACTCCCTAATGTATTAGAAATTAAATTTATGATGGATGATGGATGAAGTTTATGAGCTTAGATATCGTTTTTTCATACCTAACTCAGAGGTTGTCTCAATCAGAGTCACCATCCCCGAGAGCGACAGCATAAGCTTCGGCATATATATATATATATATATATATATATATATATATATATATATATATATATATATATCTTTTTTTAACTTGACCTAGACGGAGTTTCGATCATAGTCACCATCCCTAATGGAGACTCCATAGGCTTCGGTTATTTTTATTTATTATCTAGCTCAATTGATGGAAATATGGATGTTTTTTTAGGCGCCACTTTTCACCGAATTTATTCTCATAAAAAGGATCAAGTGTGCTATTTAATTAATAATACATATGAGATTTCAACCTTCAGTGGTACCTCTAATTACTATTAGCGGTTTTAGTTCTACCGTTTCTCCTAAGATGAGAACCCACAAGACATCATTATTATTATGTATATTAAGACAATCCAGAGGCCTTTCAAAACAAGTTGGGCCTACCGACATATCTTAATCAAACACGCTTTCAATCTATTTGTATTCTCATATATATAATATTTAGAAAACCAAAAATCCCAATTTTACTATCAAATTCCATATAAAATGTACACATGATTAGGGACATTTTTCCATTTTCTTTTTTTATAATTTATGACTCATTCTACCTAAAATATAGTTCCCATCCCCACACTTAAAATTGCACATTGTCCTCAATGTGTAGAGAAAATGAACTAAAAATAAAGCGGAATATATATATATATATATATATATATATATATATATATATATATATAACAAGTAAATGGAGCAGACTCCCCTAGTAGTAATTCAGTGCAATCCTGCAAAGCGTGTTTTGAGTTGTGCAAATCCAAAGCAAAGCAACCATATAGCATTTCATCCGCGGCTGTAAGCAATATAAAAAACTAAAAAGAAACTTGAAAGCAAAAACTATAATTGTCACACCCTCAAATTTCCACTGCGGGGTTTATACCGCGAGGCGCATGACAAACTAGGATCCCATAGCCATAAGTGACATGAACGACTCTAAATGCCCAAACCATTTAGTTCGTTATTGTAAAACCAAGTTTAAAAGTTTTAACCAAACTAATTTAAAGTATAGCGGAAGCGAAATAACAAAATAGTTAAATAAAAGTCTGCGCAAAACACCGCGCCCAAAACCATAACTAAATAGTTAAATATTTAAAAGTAATTTATGTGTTCATAATCCTATGACATAACATGATGCGTGCCTTATTCGTGCTCCATACCTAGTTACCTGCAAAAGCATGCTAACTTGTATCAACATAAAGTCGGTGAGTTCACAAAGTAAAGTAAATGAGTTTGTAAATGCGCTGGTTTCCAAAACCACGTAACCAATATAAAAGCGTAGGTCCTCCAGACCAAAATGTTCAGGTGATATCAGTTTAATCATGTCAGGGGTAGCTAACCCACTCATTGCAACTAAACAGTATTATTAGGACACCTTAAGTAAAATAATTTGCCTCAATAACTAGTGTCTATCAACACTAGTTCTCAAATGTGGTCAGAAGTTCATGTCCATGCTCCCAGCATCGCAAACATGAGGTTGCTGCACAACCTAATAGCGCTATCAACTAATACCCCGCTCGCCTCCAACGATTAACCCAATAATATGCAAGGACTTTTCAAGTGATAGAGTGTTTAGTTCACAAAGGACCAATAAGTTTTAAACTGATCAAAACCCGACCCACACAAGGAGTCAAAGCATCTCAAAACCGGAGATGTAAAAGTAGTCCCAAACCGGACTAGAAAACTTTTACCAAAATAGTCTCAAACCCGAGACACATGCTTTTGAGAAAAAGTAGTGAAACTCACCTTAGTATGCAAGCAAATAAATCCAAACTCCAAAGTAGGGTGTGCTACCGACTCCCTAGTATATGTGTCACTAAGTAAGTATATGTGTCATACCATTACACCATATAACCCGTTTTTCCAAGACGTTTAAATGTTCAAAATCGTGTAAGTGACACCTAGTGATTCTACATGCATAAGTAAACCCTACGGACCCGTTGGTGAATATATTGGTTGTCATTAGTTCTACACTTCATAAGCGTCTCATATAAGTGCCCATTCAAGTACATGTCAAATACATACCACATAGGACTCCAATTAGTCACATAAACACATAATACACAATCTGCGTTTTTAAGACAAATTATGCGCCACGAAAACTAATTTATTTAAAATACTTTATCAAGGAATTAAACTCCCAAATTTTTACTGAATATTCTTTGTGGTTCGTTTGTCAACCATTATTTTTGATTTGTCTAAAAACTAAACACAAAAATTATTAAAAATCGTACATCACAGACATGTCCAGAAAGTTTCCACAATAGGTCAGGTTAGTAGAAAAGTTCCCAAAAATCGTGTATTCATCCAAACGGGATGAATCCACTTGGAAAAGCCAAATTATTCCAATGTTAATCTACTAATTTAATTCTTTGTAAAACTCTAGTTATGATTGTCTAAAGTTGACTCAGTTTGTTAATCCAAAAATCTGATTTGACTTTTATTCATAGAAAATTCCAAAAACTATTCAAACGACGTCCAAATCACTCGATTATACCCATTATGAAAAGCTAAGACCAGGTATAATACAACCATGCAAGGAAATCATCAAAACCATCATTTTTAAGTCACGTAATAGACCCTACAAGTTGACCTAAACATTCTGTCTAGATTTTAATCATGCATAAACTCTTATTTAAACGACTCACGTGTGCGTATAATCGATCAACAACAATCAATAATCATCACAAAACATTCATAAGACCTAGCATGATCAAAACCTATCATAAGACATGCAAAATTATAAACCCTAACGATCAAAACATAACAAACTTGCGCAACAATCAACCTATCATATTACTAATCGCATAGGATCACGTTTAACCCGTTAAATCTTTGAAAACTTCAAGTTTTAATCTTTATAAAAAGGTTTCAGACCTGGACAAACTTAGTTATAAGGTTTTTATAACATATTAAGAAGATTAAAGATTATACCGCAAGCTCTTCGAAACAATCAACCGAATGCTCTTGAAGCTTCCCGATCGATGTTCTTGCGCCTTAGCATGTGTTTAGGGGTTAATATTTCGTAAATAGGGCAGTAGGGGCGATTAGGGTTTGAGTTTAGGAGGTACAAGAGGCTTAAGGTTTCTTAAATACAAGTTTAAGTCGGTTTGGTGAAGTCTATCACCCGTGCGCGGCCGCTTGGAGGGAGTGAGCGGCCGCTTACTCCTCTTCGGCCCGCACGGGGTGGCCTGCTTCGTTGTATTGCATGTTTTCTTTGATGTTTTCGCTATTTTGGACCATAATAAGTGTATCCCCATGTGTTAAGACCCCAACCATCCTAATGGTCCACCTTTAACGATTTCTATTAACGTATTCGGTTTAAGTTTACGTGTATGTGCTAAAAAGGATCGATAACAAACAAAGATTGATCAAACAAGTTAGTTTCAGGTGCGGAAACCCTAAAACTATCACAAAATAATAATCAAACAGATTCAAACACACAGATCATCATTTTCAATCAATTTCATTAATAAATCACTTGTTTACACGTTGAATTATCAATACAATCAAGGTTTAAACGTAAAACAAGTTTAACAAAATCTAGAGAGAGTTTTTAGAAAGAGGAGGGAATAATAATCATCAAAGTTACATTCAAAAATAAACTTAACCTATTTATAGGCCTGCACATTCGCCCAAACTGTTCATGCGAATGTGCAGGTTCGCCCATATCAACTGGTCGAACCAAGTTCTTCCATAATCTAAGTCTTCATTCGTACAAACAATCTTCCTTCGCACCTTTTAATCCTCCTTCGCACCTTTAAACTCACTCCTTCGCACCTTCGATATCTACAAAACAAAATGTGTTTTACAATCCCAAGCTTTAGTCGCACTTTTGTATCTACAAACTCCCCCTCGACTATTGCTTGGATTGTGTTCGTCGTTCTTCGTCCAACCTTTTGTTCCACAGTCTGATATGTCTTTGAATCATTTGTTCTCTTGTCAACACCGGTTCCTGAAATTGTTTTTGTTTCTTCGTTTTCAGCTCTGGCACCTTTTGCTTCTCCACATACTTTCCCAACTTCTCATCATAATCACATCCAACATTGATATTAAACGCAAAGCACAGAAATACCACACGTTGGTACTTTCCTGCTTGCTCAGCATCTTTTGCGTCTGAATAGATCGGATTATAGAATAGCATGATGATATCCTCATGTGAACAGTTTATCAACCACATGGGATCATAGATAAGCACTTTCTTGTAATTCGACTCTCCGTCCTTCAACACAATCACGGCCTCTGCAATCTTCCAATCATAATACCACCAGATGAAGTCTTTGGCAAAGTGTTGCGGAATAGGCATCAAAGGAATCTTTTTCAACACTTGCGGTGGTTTATATTTGAAAGTCACTTTGGGCGTACCAGTTGTCGAATCAATATCCTTCTTGTGAACGATTCGCTTTGGATATTGTGGTGTAAACAAGTCCCACTTGGTTTGGCTTTCACGAGTCATCTTTTCAGCAAAGTACGTAATCTGACTATTTGACGCTCCCGTTAAACGGTGACGACAAATGTCTCTGATTGCCCAATACGGAAGGGTCTTCAAGTGATGAAACTTCTCAAAATACAAGATCCCCTTCTCCCACTTTACTGCGAAACACTTCAACTCTTTAACAAACTTCCAGGCCAATGCACGACCTTTGAAAATCTTATTGTGAAGTTTGTAAAAGCTACCTTGAATGTCAGGTTTCGGACGATTATTCTCTTTTTCTTTCAGCTTCTTTAACAACTCTTTTAAGCTTTCTGATTGCTCGAACTCTTGTTATATCCTTTAAAGATTTCATCTTCAAAGACTTTGCTCTTATCTTTTGCAAGCTTCTCGGCATGGTTTAGCAGTTCGTCTGAGAAAGAAAATCCACAATCTTGATTTGTTCTGAAATATTGTGGATATTCTTCGCTCGTAATATCTTCCATTTCGACATCCTCGAATGCAGGAACATCACGATCATCCGAATATTTTCCAGCTTCTTTTTCAGGAATCTTAGGAATAAAGTTATCAGCAAGTAATTCTTCTAGCGTCTTGCCCACTTGCTTTGCTAAACCTTCCAGAATTTCTTTCGAAATAGCCGCAGAAACTTCCCCATCCTCAAGATTAGGGTCATCATACTCCAATTCAAATAGTTTATTGTTAGATTCAAATATTTCTGGGAACCTGCTAGTCATGTCGATCGTCCAGACCCAATCAGTGAGCATCTGGCGATACTTGTTCTTATCTTCTTCAGACAATGACCGCAATCTCTCGTTCCAGAAAATATCTCCATCGTCAACATTCTCACCAGGAGCTTTAGAGCTCGATTCACCGCCCTTATCCGAGTCACGTTTCTCGTAAGAAAACTTATCAGCATCATCATCATCGTCATCACTACTATCATCAAATGCAGAGCCGTCTCCATCACTAGATCCATCATCCGATCCACCATCATCCTTATCATCCTTTTTCTTCGTCTTTGTATCGTTACCAGCATCTTCATCTAGTTCATCATCTTCCTCATCATCGGACAATTCGTAATCAACTAGCTCTTCTTCTCTTTCTTTATCCACTTCACCAGCTTGAAGTTGAGGAGCTTGAGAGTACAAGTTCTTTATCAGATCATCCATATGCTTGTTACTCTTTTTCAGCTGTTTGTTCTCCTTCTTCAAGACTATAATCCTTCTGGTGTTACGTTGCTCATGTTCCAGCAACTTCTTGTTTTGTCTCTTCAGTTTCTTGATTGTTTTCTTCAAGGTCTCATTATCATCTGCCGATGTGACTGCTAACATCTTCTTGTCATTTGACTTCAACTGCTCAATCTCCGTCTGTTGTTTAGTAATCAAATTCATCAACTCAGAAAATCTCTGATTCACAGCAGTCATGATATCACTCTCCACCGATACTTTTGTCTTCTTTGGTGGTTCAACAGCTTCATGCAGTTTACCTTTTCTGATTTTCTTTAGCACATTATCCAATGCTTCATTCACATCATCCATTGGAATTTCTTCAGTTTGTGGTGTGCTAGAAGTTGTTGCAGTCTTCTGTTTCTTATGAGCAGGTGCAGTAACCGGTGATTTTGAACTTGTAGCTGGCGGCAGTTTCTTACCAGCAATCAACGATTCTATCTCTTTCTTTCTCTTTATACTTGGCTTCTCCTGCTTCTTCTTCTCTTTTCTAGCAGCTTGCACAGGAGAACCAACCAACGTCTCTTCAGCATTAAAACTCAAGTCTTCTACATCAACGGGAATAAGACTTTTGTTCCCTTGATCATCTTCTCTTTGGCTAGCAGACGCACCAGCCTCAGTGGCCTTGGGCATGGTCGTCACTACTGTCTCAGCATCAGAATTCCATTGTTCTTCCTCTATCGTCTCTTCTGAATCAATGGAAGCTTCATCAACAAGGTGTAAACCCTTTTTCGCCATCCTCTTATTTCTACCTTGATTACTTTTCTTTTTCTCTGGTTCAGCAACCTCAATCCTTATCTCTGGTTTCTTTGTCTTACCACTCTTAGCGCCTACATTCACAACTTGTCTCTTGCGCTTAGCGTCAGGATCAACATCATGTAAAGGATTATCAGCATCAGAATCACTGTTCTCATTCCTTACAAGCCCCTCACCCGGATCTTTATAATCCACCTTAGCTAGATGTCCAAACAAACGTCTAACAGGAGGACGTTCTTCAACAGACAAACCTTTATAAGCTTTCATTCTAGCTAGTGTATTCAGAGACATGTGTTCCTGAACAACAATGTGTTTAGCATCTCTCTTCAGCTCTTTGTACTTGTGATCGAATATCATCTGAAGAAAACGAGGATATAATAGAAACTTCAGGTTCCTCGTTCCATTCACAGGCTCCAGTAAGTGAGACATCAGCATGCCAGAAACATTGAACGGTTTGTTCAATACTAAAGCAACCATCATTGAACTGATGCTCTTCCTCATCAAGTCATAACCTCCCGCAGCAGATCCGAATACGTGGATTAAAACATGTGCCAGATATTTGAACTGTGGGCACAGTTTTCCTTTATGCAACGAACCGTCAGTGATAGGTCCATTGTACTTCATCCTGAGAAAACACTTTCTTTGATCCATGAATGTAAATTCTTTTGGATCTTCCGGATCATCATCCAGATTCAGTGCTTCTCTCAAATCTTCTTCGCACACAATCACTCGTTGTCCCTGAATTTTGCTCGTCAAGCAAGATTCGCACTTCCAGAAATCTAGTTTAGCATTAGACCAGAATTCCTGTATCATATCACGATAGACCACTGTCGGCGTAGCAATGGCATCTATTACTCTGCTTCGCTTCAAAAACTCAATAATGCCGACAAATTCTGTGTGCTTCTTCACATCGCCAAGATATGCGCAACAGTTGTGCGCATTCTCAAAATCAAGCTGCTTAGCGGGCTGTGATGAAGATCCTGCTTGTTCTGTAGTCTTCTGTTGTTCAGACATTGTTAGATATGCAAAACAATCAAAAACACAAGTTAAAAATCGACAAAATAACAAAATTGAAAATTTTTGGTCAAAAACTTCCTCCTTCGCCCAAACGGGGGTACGAAGGTGATTTTGTAGTGGTACGAATGAGATATAAATGGTACGAATGTGTTAATTTTGATAAAAGTTTTCATTCGCCCATCAAATCCTCTTTCGCCCATTTTAATTTCTTCCTTCGCCCATTCGAACTGGTCGAAGGAAGCAGTTCATATTTTTGAAAAATCAATTTTGAAATTTAAAGATCCTGAACATGTCCATTTGATTGAAATAGGACCTAATAGTGCCGATAATCATTCCTAGACTACCAGTTTTATCAATTAAACATTGTGTTTGTGTTTTCACCCAAAAACTAGGGTTTAAACATCGACTAAACAATCTGAACTGTTTTAAACAATGTTTTTGATAATTTCTCCCCCTAAAACACACACACAATGAACCCTATGTAACAATTGTGAACATTATGTCGATTTTGAACAGTTTTAGACTGTTAGGGCTTGGAAAGAAAAACAGGGATTAGATCTCGAAATCCTTGTTGTTTACCTGTAAAATTGATATGAAACTGATCAGTGTTAAAGCACGAACACAATAGAATGATTTTAAACGAAAAAGCAACAAGGTGAGGTTACGATCAAAAATCTGGAAAAATTATGAATGAGGTTCGAATGAGGAACTGGATATATATAGCCCTGTTCCTTCGCCCGTTTTGTTCATACGAAGGAGAAACTTTTCTCTCCTTCGACCCTATTGAAAGGGTTCGAATGAGATAAAAGGGTTCGAATGAAATAATTATCAGGAACACTCTCATTCGCCCAACCAAAACATACGAATGAACAAAGAAAATCCCACATTCGACCAAACGAATGGGCGAATGAGAATTGGGATTTTTGAAAATTTTCCAAATCTCAAAAACGAGTCCCGGTTCAATTATTTTCCAACTTTTAAGCATCCAACATTCATGTTTTCACTTTTTAAAAGTTACAAAGCTCAATTGGTGTATCATGGTTTAGAAAATCGACATCAACCACCATCAGTTATCAAAAATAAGATGAAAATGAAAAATCCTTTTGGATTTTCTAAAGTTTATGCTAAAACACACCTAAAATCTTTTTGAGTTTTGTAATTTTTGACGAGAAAATAAAATGCAGAAATGTAAATGAAAAACTGTAAATATTTTTGTGATTCCGGTAAAGGGATCATATCAGTTTTTGAGAAATCTGATCACACCGTTGATCTTTTTGAAATTATTATCATTAAAGACAATGTGTGATCTGGCAACTGCTGAAATTGTGATCCACATAAACTCACATGCAGACTTTTGTGTAGTGCTTTATACTGATACTGATATTTATAGTATAAACGCAATTGTCTGTGGTTCCCACGCACACGACATACTCCCGTATCAAGAAGTAAATGCACAAAGACTCATTGTAAAGCGTGATTATGCTTTCGTCGTCTGTAATTATACAAGATATAATGCATAGAGGTATACAGGTCAGCAAATTAATGCAGCAAAGTAACATATGCACTATACCAGGTTGAGGACTGATATTAATCATGATTTGCATCAATGATCAATACGATGTAATAGATAATCTTTGATTATCATATAACATGGAAAGTTCCTCAATTCGGTAACTTTAGGATTTGGCATATAGCTCTTTTATAAAGACACCCTGTCTGATCTAGGTCCGTAATGACTTACAGCAGAAGATCACAGAGGCTATCCCCAGACAACTAATAACATAACGACTCTAAACCTCCGAGTTTTGTACAAATACCCTATCAAACGAAATTACGGTACTAAGACCATATGCCCATGAGGAGTTCATCCACACAACAAATCGTTTGATATGTATGTATCAGGCACGCAGTAATAGGTCTACGAAGCCTATCAGCACATCGCACAGACTCAGACACACGTCCTATATAGCATTACATTATTTAGAATGTGTCAGATCCCCACTGATGTACTATCATTTCCCTTTATACTCCAGGAAATAATTTTAAAATTTTCTGATTTTTATAGATTTTCGAATTTACTTTTCCCAAGGATAAGCTGGAGCATTTCAAAAATGTGACTGCCCAGATATCGTTTGTTCACAGAAATCTGACGGCATTAATCTAAGGGAAGAAGATATAGCAGTCAGCAAAGAAATTTTTCAATTTTTATGGTTTTTGAAATTTTTCAATGTTTTTGGATTTTCGAAATTTTTCTGAAAAACAGTAAAAATTTAAACTAAAAAATGATAAACTGAGGTGGTGATCAGTCCTGTTTTTCTTTAATACCATTAGCTTTTAAAAGATAATCAAATCTGGATTTGTCAAAAGCTTTGGTAAAAAGATCTGCGCGTTGGTAATCAGTGTGGATTTTGACCATATCGATCAACTCTTTAGCATAACAATCACGGATAAAATGATATTTAATCCGGATATGTTTAGCTTTTGAGTGATTTACTAAGTCTTTTGTTAATGCGATTGCGGCCTCATTATCACAGTAAATAGAGGTTTTAAGAAATTGCAAACCGTAATCCACCATCTGCTGTTGGATCCAAAGAACCTGTGAGCAGCAGCTCGATGCTGAAACGTATTCTGCTTCACATGTGGATAGTGCAACTGCGGTTTGTTTCTTGCATTGCCAGGTCACGAGCCTGCTCCCCATAAACTGACATCCAGCCGTTGTGGATTTGCTGTCTTTGTCACAGCCGCCCCAATCTGCATCACTAAATGCGATTAGGTCAAAATTATCATCATGAGGGTACCAAAGTCCTTTCGATGGACAAACCTTCAGATATCTAAGGATACGCTTGACAGCTGCAAGATGACTCTGTTTCGGCTTCGATTGATATCGCGCACAAAGACATGTCGCAAACATTATATCAGGTCTTGACGCTGTGAGATACATCAGAGATCCAACGATTGCTCTGTATGTAAATGGATCAATCAGCTCCCCCTTAAGGTCAACTCCAATCCCGTGATTGGGCTGTATCGGGGTATCCATCGGCTTCGAATCATCCATCTGGAATCGGCTCAAGACGTCAGAAACGTATTTCGTCTGGTGAATAAAGATCCCCGTTGGTCTTTGCTCCACCTGCAAGCCGAGGAAAAACTGCATTTCTCCCATAGCGCTCATTTCGAACTTTTCCTGCATAACTTGTTCAAATTCCCTGCACAGAAGTTCGTTAGTTGACCCGAATATAATATCATCAACATAAATTTGTACTTGAAGCAAATCATCTCCTGCTCGTTTCGTGAATAGTGTGCAGTCTACCAGTCCGCGTTTGAATCCTTTCGAGAGAAGATACGTGCTCAGCTCCTCATACCATTGTCTCGGAGCCTGGTGCAACCCGTAGAGAGCTTTGTTTAACACATAAACCTTATCCCGATGAATAGGGTCCTCAATGCCTGGCGGTTGACCTACGTAAACTTCCTCTTTGACCACACCGTAAAGAAAAGCGCTCTTTACATCCATCTGATACACCTTAAATTTCTTCCATGATGCAAACGCGAGGAACATTCTGATAGCTTCCAAGCGTGCAACCGGTGCATAGATTTCATTGTAGTCGATTCCTTCAACCTGTGCAGGGAGCTCCGGCTTAGGAGGTTTTGTCATGGCCATTAAAGCAAAGTGAGCTTCCTTTCCTTCGAAGAATTTTGAGTAGTCAATCTTGGTGCATGCATCATCCACCATACATGACTTGCGGGTCATCAGGAAGTCAGCTTCAGCTAGCAATTGGTCAATATCATCATCTAGTGAATTCACACTAGTATCTGAATCAGATTCGCTCTCCATATCCGAGTAAGCTGAGTCGTATTGATCTCCAACATCAGTGATAGAATCAAGAATCATCCCCGATCTCTTGTCTTCACCTTCAGCAATCACATCTTCATTCACTTCTTCAATCTTCAATTCCGACACCTTTTCAATCACAACCTCTTCTTCAATCTCTTCATTCTCATCCAAACTCATCTGCTGTGCCACACAAGCAACATTCCCAGCAGTGATCTCCTCTACCCCCAATTGCATACCAGTCCAGTCAAAACCTTCATCCTTTTGGATAACAAGTGCTTGGTTTTGAGTATCAGTTTGGTTTTGGTTTTGTGTGTTAGGTGTAGAAATAGGAACAATAGTTCGGTTTGCGTTTTGTTGAGGTTGGTTTTGAGTTGTAGATTGTCTGGTGTTAGTGTTTTGCTGACGGTTCTGATAATTGTTTTGTGGTTGAAAGCTTGAGATGTTGGAATTGTTGTAAGACATTTGATTTTGATTTTGGTTTTGTCGGTTTTGGTATGTAAAATTGAAAGGATTTCGGTTACCTTGTTGTGCTGGTTGTGTGCACTCCCTTTTAAAATGTCCCATCTCACCACAGTTAAAGCAAGTAACCTTTTCTTTGTTGAATCCGTATGTGGTGTTAGGAGAAGTTGAGAGATCAGTCTTGCCAGTCTTCTGAATAAAATCAGTGGCTCGCCTCATAATGCTTGCAAAAGCCCACTGAATGTCCATCAACTCCATTTCCTCTTTGTCGATTTGAGCATAGTCCTCATTGGTGAGATTATTGTTACCAATTTGACTTGCTACCAAACCGTTGTAAGAAGCAACCATGGCAGATACAAGAGCAACATGCTGTTGAGCAATTTCAACAGTCACATTGTTAAGGTTTGAGGTCTCTAACACAATCGGATTTTGACTTGATTGTGCTTGAGTAAGCTGCATCTGGTTCACTTGAGGAGGATATTGTTGTTGTTGTTGCGGTTGACTTGATGTATAGCATGCGGCTTGTTGTAATGGTGAAAATGGTGGAATAAAGTTTTGTGTTTGATAAGGTTGTTGTATGTATGATGGTGTGTAGGATGAAGTTTGAGCAAGGTAGTTAATGGGTGCTTTTGTTGGTTCAACAATGTTGGACACACATGCTATGTGAGGTGCAACAGTAGAAGTGGTGCTTGAAGCAGAAAGAGAGTTAGATGTACCACTCACATATAAATCAGGATTCTGTGGAATCTGAGCTCTCGTAGCTTTTCTCTTTTCCTCCATCTCTTTGTTTTCCAGCTTTTGGATGAACTCGTTAATAGTCCAATACTGGTAAGCATCCTTCTCCTTTAACACTTCGATGTGTTGGTTCCAGTAGGGTGGTAAAGCATCAGCAAATTTATCAACTAATTCCGACATTGGAATGCTGATCAAATAGCTCGACAATTCAGTGAGCAAATGGCAGTACCTTGGAACCAACTCTTTTAGGGTCTCATTACCCATATAACTGAAGTTTTCAAACTCCTTCCGAAGCTCTTCCATCCTAAGCTTCTTGGTCTTCTCATTTCCATCATGTCGATTTCTCAGCATATCCCATAGTTGTTTGGATGTAGTGCACGATCCAAACTGATGTAATAGATCAGTGTTGATCGCTTGGGATAGCTGAGAAAATGCTTTCTTCTCTAAAGCAAACCTTTTCTTCTCGTCATTCGCCAAATTCTCCAAAGGGATTGGTTCTCCAGTATTCTCCAGAATAGGAGCAACGTAACCCTTCACAATCATTTGCCATGCCTCGGCTCCTTCAATTCCTTGTCCCTCAACGTGAATCTTAAACTTCGTCTTCCAAGTATTATACTCCGTCATGTCCATTAGCTTCGGTGGACGATTGCCGCTTCCAGAAGATAGATCATGAATAAGAGTGGATATAGCGTTGGTCGTCTGGGAATGGACTGCTGCTGCTGCGACTCCCCAATAGTTGTCAATCGGTTGTGGTAATGATTGAACAACTTGTTGTGGAGCCAAACTAGTCATTGCCATATAATTGATCGGTTGTGATGGTTGACTAGTCTTCTGAGCTGCAATGGACCACGGATCTTGTGTTGTCTGCTGTTGTGGTGCTTGAGTAGGTCTAGGCGTTGTTGGAAAGTTCCACATCTTGTCCTGCAAACAATTAAACACGAAAAGATTAAAAATGTTTCAAAACAGAATGCTCCTTCGTATATACGGACGTGCGAAGGAGAAATAAACTTCTCTTTCGCCCGTTTATGATTGATACGAATGTAAACAAAACAACAAAAACTCCTTCGACCACTTAAAACTCTCTTTCGACCGTTTTACATCTCCTTCGACCGTTCGATCAGGCGAAGGTGAAACAAAGGTACGAATGTGAAAAATAAGCAATCAAAGTCTTCCTTCGACCACTAAAACACCTCCTTCGTACAGAAAAACACTCTTTCGACCCAAATGAATTCCTCTTTCGACCAAACTCTCTCGTTCGACCCCTGTGATTTCAAAAACGGTTATTCTTTGAAAATCAGTTAATTTTGATCATGTTTTTCAAATGTTGATGGATTTTGATTATCTTAATCAGGTTTTGAATCGGATTTGATTTAGAACAACTTTAATAAAGAGAATTATCCAATTTAAACTCGAAATCAAGGTGTAATCGATCAAAATCTTATCACATCAGTTTGTTCATTGAAAACAGAAACTTTTTGACCAAAATTGAGTCCAAATCAACTGAGAGATTATTAATTTGTGGCTGTTTGATCCGAAATGGCTCTGATACCACTTTGTATGTGCTAAAAAGGATTGATAACAAACAAAGATTGATCAAACAAGTTAGTTTCAGGTGTGGAAACCCTAAAACTATCACAAAATAATAATCAAACAGATTCAAACACACAGATCATCATTTTCAATCAATTTCATTAATAAAACACTTGTTTACACGTTGAATTATCAATACAATCAAGGTTTAAACGTAAAACTAGTTTAACAAAATCTAGAGAGAGTTTTCAGAAAGAGGAGGGAATAATAATCATCAAAGTTACATTCAAAAATGAACTTAACCTATTTATAGGCCTGCACATTCGCCCAAACTGTTCATGCGAATGTGCAGGTTCGCCCATATCAACTGGTCGAACCAAGCTCTTCCATAATCTAAGTCTTCATTCGTACAAACAATCTTCCTTCGCACCTTTTAATCCTCTTTCGCACCTTCAAACTCACTCCTTCGCACTTTCGATATCTACAAAACAAAATGTGTTTTACAATCCAAAGCTTTAGTCGCACTTTTGCATCTACATTACGTAATCACATACAGTTTGCACATAGTTTCATAGAAGCACGTAATTGCATTCAATCTCAATCAATTAACTCACAATTATTTAACTTCATTGTTCACCAACGTCCGAGGTTCACTAATCATGTATATAGTCTGGTAATTCCCCGAATTACCACTTCATGCAGTTATTAACCTATAACTATGCAACGTGTGTCCTATCTAGCTAACCCTAGTTAAGTATAATGCAAGGGATGTAACTAGAGTTTAGTTCAAGTGAGAACCTGAAATTGCGGGATATCACATCATCCCCAATTCGAAAAGGATTTCGTCCCGAAATTCAGCAAGTAAACAATAAAGCCAGCTAGAAAAGTATGTGCTTGGTTCCCGGATGTCACATCATCCCCAGGTTGAAAGGAATTTCACCCTGAAATTCACTTTGAGCGCGCTGCTTTATGTTCGGCGTTTGATCTATGCACAGGTTCAGGTTCAGTAAATAGGTGTGGATATTTGAGCAGCATCTGATCTCTGCGCTCCCACGTGTATTCCGGTCCTAGACGGGAATTCCATCGTACATTAACAATAGGTATAGTGCTTTTTCTGAGTTTCTTGACGCCCTGCTCAAGAATCTCCATCGGTTCTTCCACGAACCGTAGCTGGTCGTCCACCTGAATCTCCTCCAGTGGTACTACCAGTGTCGTATCTGATAGGCATCTCTTTAGGTTTGATACGTGGAATACGTTGTGCACTCCACTGAGTTCATCAGGCAAGTTTAACTTGTAAGCTACCGAACCAATCCTTTCGACATTCTCGAATGGTCCAACGTATCGTGAGTTTAATTTTCCCCGTTTTCCAAAGCGTATCACCCCCTTCCAAGGTGACACCTTCAATAGAACCCTGTCCCCAACCTGGAACTCCAAAGGTTTCCTACGCTTATCAGCGTAACTTTTCTGTCGATCACGAGCAGCAGCCATCCGGTTTCTGATTTGCAATATCTTCTCAGAAGTTTCATGCACGAGTTCGGGACCTGTTAGCTGGCTATCCCCAACATCAGTCCAGCAGATGGGAGACCTACACTTGCGTCCATAAAGTGCCTCAAAAGGTGCACATTGTATCGAAGTGTGGTAGATGTTGTTATACGAGAATACAATCAAAGGCAAGTGCTTATCGCAACTGTTGCCAAAATCCACCACGCACGCTCGTAGCAGATCTTCCAATGTTTGGATGGTACGTTCACTCTGTCCATCCATCTGTGGGTGATAGGCTGTGCTCATATCTAAGCGAGTCCCCAAAGCGTTTTCGAGAGTAGTGCAAAAATGTGAAGTGAATCGCGCATCGCGATCAGATATAATAGAAGTAGGCACCCCATTCCTAGAGACTACCTCCTTGATGCAGAGATCAGCTATTTTCTCCAGCGAGTCCGTTTCCTTTATTTCCAGAAAATGTGCCGGTTTGGTTAAACGATCCACGATAACCCATATCATGTTATGGCCAGTTGGCGTTCTAGGAAGCTATGTGATGAAATCCATTGAAATCTCGTCCCATTTCCACATAGGGATTTCTGGTTGCTGGAGTAGGCTTGAAGGTTTCTGATATTCAATCTTAACTTTCGCACAAGTCAAGCACTTACTAACATAAGTGGCTATTTCCGCTTTCATGTTTGGCCACCAGTAAAGAGTTTTAAGCTCTTGGTACATCTTGTCCGAACCAGGATCTACCGAATATCGAGAGGTGTGAGATTCATCGAGCACCAGTTGTCTGAGATCCCCAAAACGTGGTATCCAGACTCGATTCATAAAGTAGCGTAGACCATCTGTCTTTAGTTCCAAGTGCTTATCAGCACCATGTGATGTTTCAAGACCGATGTTTTCTTCTTTCAAAGCCTTGCCCTAGGCTTCACGTATCTTATCAGGAAGATTAGAATGTATGGTAAGTTATAAAGCTCGCACTCGTTTAGGTTTCGTTTCCTTACGACTGAGGGCATCAGCTACTACGTTAGCTTTCCCTGGGTGATAGTTGATGGCACAATTATAATCATTCAGAAGCTCGACCCATCGACGCTGTCGCATGTTCAACTCCTTCTGATCAAGTATGTGTTGGAGGCTCTTGAGGTCAGTGAAGATCGTACACTTCGTCCCGTAGAGATAATGCCTCCAAATCTTTAGAGCAAAAACCACCGCTCCCAATTCCAAGTCATGGGTGGTGTAATTCTTCTCATGAACCTTTAATTGACGTGAGGCATATGCGATCACCTTATCACGTTGCATCAGTACACACCCTAACCCTTGGATAGACGTGTGACAGTACACCACGAAGTCTTCTATACCCTCAGGTAATGATAGTATAGGTGCACTGCAAAGTTTCGCCTTCAATAATTGAAAAGCAGATTCTTGGGCATCTCCCCACTTGTAAGTAATCCCCTTCTATGTCTGAGCAGTGAGGGGTTGAGCGATCTTAGAGAATCCCTCAATGAATCTGCGATAGTATCCCTCAAGACCAGGAAACTGGCGCACCTCTGTAGGAGTATTAGGAGCCTCCCACTTTTTTAATAGCATCAATCTTGGCGGGATCGACATGTATTCCTGCCTCGTTAACCACATGTCCATGAAATTGGACTTCTCGAATCCAAAAGTAACATTTAGAGAATTTCGCATACAACTGCTCATTTCTCAAGAGTTCCACGATCAGCTACAGGTGTTGCTCGTGCTCTTCCCTGCTCTTAGAATAAACGAGTATGTCATCTATGAACACTATGACAAATTTGTCCAAATAGGGCTTACACACACGTTCATCAGATCCATGAACACAGCCGGTGCGTTGGTTAGCCCAAATGGCATCACCAAAAACTCATAATGTCCATAACGAGTTAGAAAGGCTGTCTTCGCCGCATCCTCTTCTCGGACTCTCAGCTGATGGTATCCTGACCTCAAGTCAATCTTAGAATAGAAACTCGACCCTTGCACCTGGTAGCGGTTCTTAACCGTCACTTTGTTCAACTCCCGATAATCAAAACACATGCAGAAACTCCCATCTTTCTTCTTAACAAACAGAACTGGAGATCCCCATGGCGAAGAACTAGGTCTAATAAAGTCCCTATCCAATAGCTCTTGGAGTTGGGTAGCCAGTTCTTGAAGTTCGCCTGGTGTTAGGCGGTATGGTGCGCGTGCAACTGGAGCTGCTCCAGGTACATGATCAATTTGAAACTCCACTTGGCAAACAGGTAGAAGTCAAGGTAGTTCCTCTGGGAAAACATCTGGGAATTCTCGGACTACTAGGATGTCCTCAATCTTAGTTTCAGTTTCAGCTCGAGTGTCAGATATGTTAGCCAAAATGGTTGGACAACCCAACTATGGAACCACCACGATCACCCTGAATAGATAAAAGTTCTCCACTTGGGAGGGGCATATGAACAATCTTCTCCTGACAGAGAATTTCAGCATGTTGCTTGGACAACCAGTCCATGCCAACCACGAGGTCAGAGCTACCTAGGGTGATAGGTAGGAGGTTGATGGCAAAGAATTGCACATCCAATTCGAGCTTACAGTCACGATGTATATGGGTTACCTCAATAGCCTTCCCATCAGCCAATTCTATAGAGTACAGGATATCAAGAAGCGTAGGAACCATCCCTAATTGTTTGCTAAGTTTCGATGACACAAAACTATAGTCAGCACAAGTATCATATAAAATAGAAGCGTAGGAAGCATCCCATTTCTACATAGGGATTTCTGGTTACTGGAGTAGGCCTGAAGGTTTCTAATATTCATTCTTAACCGTCGCACAAGTCAAGCACTTACTAACATAAGTGGCTATTACCGCTTTCATGTTTGGCCACCAGTAAAGAGTGTTAAGATCTTGGTACATCTTGTCCGAACCAGGATGTACCGAATATCGAGAGGTGTGAGCTTTTATCGAGCACCAGTTGTCTAAGATCCCCAAAACGTGGTATCCAGACTCGATTCATAAAGTAGTGTAGACCATCTGTCTTTAGTTCCAAGTGCTTATCAGGACAATTTAATGTTTCAAGCCCGATGTTTTCTTCTTTCAAAGCCTCGCCTTGGGCTTCACGTATCTTATCAGGAAGATTAGAATGTATAGTAAGTTTTAAAGCTCACACCCGTTTAGGTTTCGTTTCCTTACGACTGAGGGCATCAACTACTATGTTAGCTTTCCCTGCATGATATTTGATGGCACAGTCATAATCATTCAGAAGCTCGACCCATCGACGCTATCGCATGTTCAACTCCTTATGATTGAATATGTGTTGGAGGCTCTTGAGATCAATGAAGATCGTACACTTCATCCAATAGAAATAATGCCACCAAATCTTTATAGAAAAACCACCCCTCCCAATTCCAAGTCATGGGTGGTGTAATTCTTCTCATGAACCTTTAATTGACATGACGCATATGCGATCACCTTATCACACTGCATCAGTACACACCCTAACCCTCGGATAGATGCGTCACAGTACACCACGAAGTCCTCTGTACCCTCAGGTAATGATAGTATAGGTTCATTGCAAAGTTTCGCCTTCGATAATTGAAAAGCAGATTCTTAGGCATCTCCCCACTTCTAAGTAATACCCTTTTGTGTCAAAGCAGTGAGGGGTTGAGCGATCTTAGAGAACCCCTTAATGAATCTACGATAATATCCCACAAGACCAAGAAACTGGCGCACCTCTGTAGGAGTCTTAGGAGCCTCCCACTTTTTAATGGCATCAATTTAGGCGGGATCGACATGTATTCCTGCCTCATTAACCACATGTCCAAGAAATTGGACTTCTCGAATCCAAAAGTCACATTTAGAGAATTTTGCATACAACTGCTCATTTCTCAAATGTTCCAAGATCAGCTGCAGGTGTTGCTCGTGCTCTTCACTGATCTTGGAATAAATCAGTATGTCATCCATGAACACTATGACGAATTTGTCCAAATATGGCTTGCACACACGGTTCATTAGATCCATGAACACAGCTGGTGCATTGGTTAGCCCAAATGGCATCACCAAAAACTCATAATGTCCATAACGAGTTTGAATGGCTGTCTTCGCCACATCCTCCTCTCGGACGCTCAGCTGATGTTATCCTGACCTCAAGTCAATCTTAAAATAGAAATTCGCCCCTTGCAGCTGGTAGCGGTTCTTAACCGTCACTTTGTTCAACTCCCAATAATCAATACACATGCAGAAACTCCCATCTTTCTTCTTAACAAACAGAACTGGAGATCCCCATGGAGAAGAACTAGGTCTAATAAAGTCCCTATCCAATAGCTCTTGGAGTTGGGTAGCCAGTTCTTGAAGATCGCCTGGTGTTAGGAGGTATGGTGCGCGTGCAACGGGAGCTGCTCAAGGTACATGATCAATTTGAAACTCCACTTGTCGAACAGGTAGAAGTCCAGGTAGTTCCTCTGGGCAAACATCTGGGAATTCTCGGACTACTGGAATGTCCTCAATATTAGTTTCAGTTTCAGCTCGAGTGTCAGATATGTTAACCAAAATGGCTAGACAACCCACTATGGAACCACCCCGATCACCCTGAATAGATAAAAGTTCTCCACTTGGGAGGGGGATACGAACAATCTTCTCCTGACAGAGAATTTCAGCGTGTTGCTTGGACAACGAGTCCATGCCAACCACGAGGTCAAAGCTACCTAGGGTGATAAGTAGGAGGTTGATGGCAAACAATTTCCCATCCAATTCGAGCTTACAGTCACGATGTATATTGGTTACCTCAATAGGCTTCCCATCAGCCAATTCTATAGAGTACGGGGTATCAAGAAGCGTAGGAACCATCCCTAATTGTTTGCTAAGTTTTGATGACACAAAACTATAGTCCGTACCAGTATCATATAAAATAGAAGCATAGGAACCATCCCATTTCCGCATAGGGATTTCTGGTTGCTGGAGCAGGCTTAAAGGTTTCTGATATTCAATCTTAACCTTCGCACAAGTCAAGCACTTACTAACATAAGTGGCTATTTCCGCATTTATGTTTGGCCACCAGTAAAGAGTTTTAATATCTTGGTACATCTTGTCCAAACCAGGATGTACCGAATATCGAGAGGTGTGAGCTTCATTGAGCACCAGTTGTCTGAGATCCCCAAAACGTGGTATCCAGACTCGATTCATAAAGTAGCGTAGACCATCTGTCTTTAGTTCCAAGTGCTTATCAGCACCATGTAATGTTTCAAGCCCGATGTTTTCTTCTTTCAAAGCCTCGCCCTAGGCTTCACGTATCTTATCAGGAAGATTAGAATGTATAGTAAGTTGTAAAGCTCGCACCCGTTTAGGTTTCGTTTCCTTACGACCGAGGGCTTCAACTACTACGTTAGCTTTCCTTGGGTGATACTTGATGGCACAGTCTTAATCATTCAGAAGCTCGACCCATCGACGTTGTCGCATGTTCAACTCCTTCTGATCGAATATGTGTTGGAGGCTCTTGAGGTAAGTGAAGATCGTACACTTCGTCCCATAGAGATAATGCCTCCAAATATTTAGAGCAAAAACCACCGCTCCCAATTCCAAGTCATGGGTGGTGTAATTCTTCTCATGAACCTTTAATTGACGTGAGGCATATGCGATCACCGTATCACACTGCATCAGTACACACCCTAACCCTTGGATAGATGCGTCACAGTACACCACGAAGTCCTCTGAACCCTCAGGTAATGGTAGTATAGGTGCACTGCAAAGTTTCGCTTTCAATAATTGAAAAGCAGATACTTGGGAATCTCCCCAATTGTAAGTAATACCCTTCTGTGTCAAAGCAGAGAGGGGTTGAGCGATCTTAGAGAACCCCTCAATGAATCTGCAATAATATTCCACAAGACGAAGAAACTGGCGCACCTCTGTAGGAGTCTTAAGAGCCTCCCAATTTTTAATAGCATCAATTTTGGCAGGATCGACATGTATTCCTGCGTCGTTAACCACATGTCCAAGAAATTGGACTTCTCGAATCCAAAAGTAACATTTATAGAGTTTTGCATACAACTACTCATTTCTCAAATGTTCCAAGATCAGCTGCAGGTGTTGCTCGTGCTCTTCTCTGATCTTGGAATAAATCAGTATGTCATCTATGAACACTATGACGAATTTGTCCAAATAGGGCTTGCACACACAGTTCATTAGATCCATGAATACTGCTGGTGCATTGGTTAGCCCAAATGGCATCACCAAAAACTCATAATGTCCATAACGAGTTCGAATGGCTGTCTTCGCCACATCCTCCTCTCGGACTCTCAGCTGATGGTATCCTGACCTCAAGTCAATCTTAGAATAGAAATTCGCCCCTTGCAGCTGGTAGCGGTTCTTAACCGTCACTTTGTTCAACTCCCAATAATCAATACACATGCAGAAACTCCCATCTTTCTTCTTAACAAACAGAACTGGAGATCCCCATGGCGAAGAACTAGGTCTAATAAAGTCCCTATCCAATAGCTCTTGGAGTTGGGTAGCCAGTTCTTGAAGTTCGCCTGGTGTTAGGAGGTATGGTGTGCGTGCAACGGGAGCTGCTCAAGGTACATGATCAATTTGAAACTCCACTTATCGAACAGGTAGAAGTCCAGGTAGTTCCTCGGGGAAAACATCTGGGAATTCTCGGACTACTGGAATGTCCTCAATATTAGTTTCAGTTTTGTATGTTCGTCAAAGGATCGATAAACAACAAAGAATGATCAAACAAGTTAGTTTTAGGTGCGGAAACCCTAAAACTATCACAAAATAATAGTCAAACAGATTAAAACACACAGATCATCATTTTCAAAAGTTTTCATTAATTAATCACTCGATTACACGTTGAAATATAGATACAATCAAGGTATGAACGATAAACGAGTTAAACAAAACACTAGAGAGAGTTTATGAAAGTGGAGGGAATAATAATGACCAAAAGTTACATTCAAAAATCAAACTTGTCTATTTATAGACTGCACATTCGCCCAAATTGATTGTGCGAATGTGCAGGTTCGCCCAAATCATCTGGTCGAACCGAGTTATACTATAACTAAAATTCTCATTCGTCCATGTCACTTCCTTCGCACCTTTTATCTACCTTCGCACCTTCAAAAGCCTCCTTCGCACCTTCTAAAACACTCCTTCGCACCAACGATATCAACCAAAACATTTGTATTGTTCAATCCGAAGCATTAGTCGCACTTTTGCATCTACAAACTCCCCCTCGACTATTGCTTGGATTGTTGTCGTCGTTCTTCGTCCATTCTAATGTTCATCAGTCTGATGTGTCGTTGAATCGTCTGTTCTTTTGTCATCACCGGTTCATGAAATTGCTTTTGCTTCTTCGTTTTCAGTTCAGGCACCTTTTGCTTCTCAAAATACTTTCCTAGCTTCTCACCATAGTCACACCCAGCATTGATATCATATGCAAAGCATAGAAATACCACACGTTGGTACTTTCCTGCTTGCTCAGCATCTTTCGCATCTGAATAGATCGGATTGTAGAACAACATAATAATATCCTCATGTGAGTAGTTTATCAACCACATAGGATCAAAAATGTGTACCTTCTTGTAGTTCGTCTCTCCGTCTTTCAACACAATCACGGCCTCTACAATCTTCCAATCATAATACCACCAGATGAAATCTTTGGCGAAGTGTTGTGGGATAGGCAACAAAGGAATCTTTTTCAACACTCGCGGTGGTTTATACTTTAACGTCACCTTGGGCATACCAGTAATCTGATCAATATCCTTCTTGTGAACAATTCGCTTAGGATATTGTGGTGTAAACAAGTCCCACTTGGTTCGGCTTTCTCTAGTCATTTTCTCAGCAAAGTAAGTAATCTGACTACTTGACGCTCCCGTTAAACGGTGACGACAAATATCACGGATTGCCCAATAAGGAAGAGTCTTCAAGTGATGAAACTTGTCGAAATACAAGATCCCCTTCTCCCACTTTACTGCGAAGCATCTCAACTCTTTAACAAACTTCCAGGCCAATACACGACCTTTGAAAATACCATTATGAAGTTTGTAAAAGCTTCCTTGAATATCTGCTTTCGGATGATTGTTTTCTTTTTCTTTTAACTTCCTCAAGAATTCTTTCAAACTCTCCGACTGCTCGAACCGTGGTTTGTCATGCCCTTTAAAGATTTCGTCTTCAAATGCTTTGCTCTTCTCTTTAGCTAGTTTCTCGGCATGGTTTAGCAATTCATCTGAGAAGGAAAATCCACAATCTTGATTAGTCTTGAAGTATTATGGATACTCCTCACTCTTAATATATTCCATTTCAACTTCCTCAAACGCATGAACATCATGATCATCAGAATGATTTCCAGCTTCTTTCTCAGGTATCTTAGGAATGAAGTTGTCAGCAAGTAATTCTTCCAAAGTCTTGCCTACATGCTTTGCTAAACCTTCAAGTATCTCTTTTGAAATTGCCGCAGAAACTTCCCCATCTTCAAGATCAGGGTCATCAAACTCCAACTCGAATAGTTTATTGTTCGATTCAAATATCTCTGGAAACCGGCTAGTCATGTCGATCGTCCAGACTCGATCAGTGAGCATCTGGCGATACTTGTTCTTATCGTCTTCAAACAATGACTGCAGTTTCTCGTTCCAGAATATATCATCATCAACATTCTCTCCAGGAGCCTTAGAGCTCGACTCACCACCCTTACTTGATTCACGCTTCTCATATGTAAACTTGTCAGCGTTAGCATCATCATCATCATCACTACTATCATCAAAAGCAGAGCCGTTTCCATCACTCGAACCATCATCTGAACCTCCATCATCCTTATCATCCTTCTTCTTCTTTGTATCGTTTCCTGCATCTTCATCAAGTTCATCATCTTCTTCTTCATCAGATAGTTCGTAATCAACCTGTTCTTCTTCTCTTTCCTTTTCTACTTCACCAGCTTGAAGTTGAGGAGCTTGAGAGTACAAGTTCTTGATCAGATCATCCATATGCTTGTTACTCTTCTTTAACTGTTTGTTCTCCTCCTTCAAGACTATGATTCTCCTGGTGTTTCGTTGCTCGTGCTTCAGCAACTTCTTATTTTCTTTCTTCGATCTCTTAATCGTTTTCTTCAAAGTTTCATTATCATCTGCTGATGTGACTACGACCTCCAACATCTTCTTATCATTCGACTTTAACTACTCGATCTCAGTTTGTTGTTTGTTAATCAAATTCATCATCTCAGACAATCTCTGATTCACAGCACTCATAATGTCACTGTCCACTGAAACTTTCGTCTTCTTTGGTGGTTCAACAACATCAGGCAGTTTGCCTTTTCTGATCTTCTTAAGCACGTTATCCAATGCCTCATTAACTTCATCCATAGGCATTTCTTCAGTCTGTGGTGTGCTTGATGTTGTCGTAGTCTTTTGCTTCTTTTGAGCTGGTGTAATAACCGGTGATTTAGAACTTGTAGCTGGTGGTAGTATCTTACCAGCTATCAAAGATTCAATCTCTTTCTTCCTCTTGATACTCGGCTTCTCCTGTTTCTTCTTTTCTTTCCTAGCAGCTTGCACAGGAGAACCAACAAACGTCTCATCTACATTTAAACCCAACTCTTCTTCATCAACAGGAATAGGACTTTTGTTCCCTTGATCCTCAACGTTCTGGCTAGCAGACGCACCAGCCTCAGTGGCCTTGGGCATGGTTGTCTCTACCGTTTCAACATCTGAATTCCAACGTTCATCCTCTAACGTCTCTTCTGAATCAATAGACGCTTCATCAACTAAATGTAATCCCTTTTTCGCCATCGTCTTGTTTCTTCTTTGCGTGCTTTTCTTCTTCTCAGGTTCAGAAACCTCTAACCTTATCTCCTGTTTCTTTGTCTTCCCACTCTTTGCGCCTACATTCACAACTTGTCTTTTGCGCTTAGCATCAGGATCAACATGATGTAACGGATTATCAGGATCAGAATCACTGTTTACATACCTCACAAGCCCTTCACCCGGATCTGTATAATCCACTCTAGCTATGTGTCCAAATAAACGTCTTACTGGAGGACGTTCATCAACAGACAATACCTTATATGCTTTCATCCTAGCGAGTGTATTCAGCGACATATGTTCCTGAACAACAATGTGCTTAGGATCTCTTTTCAGCTCCTTATATTTGTGATCAAATATCATTTGGAGGAAACGAGGATAAAGTAGAAACTTAAGATTCCTCGTGCCGTTCACAGGCTCCAGTAAATGAGACATCAGCATGCCAGAGACATTGAACGGTTTGTTCAATACTAAAGCAACCATCATAGAACTGATGCTCTTCATCAGTAAATCATATCCTCCCGCTGCAGATCCGAATACATGAATCAAAACATGTGCCAGATATTTGAATTGTGGGCACTGTTTTCCCTTATGCAATGAACCGTCAGTGATTGGTCCATTGTATTTCATCCTGAGGAAGCACTTTCGCTGATCCATAAATGTAAACTCCTTTGGAACATGTCGGCTCATCATTCTAGTTCAACGCTTCTCTCAGATCTTTTTCGCAAACAATGACTCTTTGTCCTTGAATCTTGCTCGTCAAACACGATTCGCACTTCCAGAAATCAAGCTTAGCATTCGACCAAAATTCTTGTATCATATCCCTGTAAATAACTGTCGGCGTAGCAATGGCATCTATCACCCTGCATCTCTTCAGAAAATCAATAATGCCAACGAACTCAGTATGCTTCTTTACGTCTCCGCGATACGCACAGCAGTTGTGCGCATTTTCAAAATCTAACTGTTTGGCAGGCTGTGATGATGATCCAGCTTGTTCCGTCGTCTTCTGTTGTTCAGACATCGTTAAATATGCAAAACAAACAAAAACACACGTCAAAAATCGACAAAATTTCAAATTGAAAAGTTTTGGTAACAACCCTTCTCTTTCGCCCAAACGGGGGTACGAAAGAGATATAACAAGGTACGAATGAGTCAATTTTGAATAAAATTCCCATTCGCCCAAATAATCTTCATTCGACCGTTTTGATTTCTTCCTTCGCCCATTCGTACTGGTCGAAGGAATCAGTTCATAATTTTGAAATTTCAATTTTGAATTTGAGTGATTCTGAACATGTCCATTTGATTGAAACCAAACCTAATGATGCCGATTAACAATCCTAAACTAACAAATTCATTGATTAAGTATTGTATTTGTGTTTTCTATTAAAAACTAGGGTTTAAACACTGATTGATCAAACAGTCGAGTTTTAAACCATAATTTTTGTTATATCTCCCCCTAAAACACACATACAATAAACCCTAAGCATCAATTGACACAATTATGTTAAATTTAAGCAGTTTTGAATAATTAGGGCTCGGAATGTAAAACAGGGATTAAATCATGAAATTCTTGATGATAACCTGTGAAAAAGATGGCAAAATGATCAGTATGATGTTACGAACACAATGGAATGGTTCAAGATATTCAAGCAACAAAATGAGGTTAAAGATGAAAATTCTGAAAAAATTTGAATGAGGTTCGAATGAGAGAAATGGGTATATATAGGCACACTCCTTCGCCCATTCTATACATACGAAGGAGAAACTTTTGTCTCCTTCGACCCTATTGAAAGGGTACGAATGAGGCAAAAAGGTTCGAATGAAATAATGTTCATGAACACTCTCCTTCGCACATATAAAACATACGAAGGAACATGGAAAATCCCACATTCGACCAACCGAATGGGCGAATGAGAAATTGGATTTTTGAAAATTTTCCAAATCTCAAAAACGAGTCCCGGTCCAATTATTTTCCAACTTTTAAGCATCCAACAATCATGTTTTCACATTTTAAAAGTTACAAAGCTCAAATGGTGTAACAAGGTTTAGAAAATCGACATCAACCACCATCAGTTATCAAAAATAAGATGAAAAAGAAAAATCTTTTTGGATTTTCTAAAGTTTATACTAAAACACACCTAAAATCTTTTTGAGTTTTGTAATTTTTGACGAGAAAATAAAATGCAAAAATGGAAATGAAAAACTGTAAATGTTTTTGGGATTTCCGGTAAAGAGATCATATCAGTTATTTAGAAATCTGATCACACCGTTGATCTTTTTGAAATTATTATCATTAAATTGACAATGTGTGATCTGGCAATTGCTGATATTGTGATCCACATAAACTCACATACAGACTTTTGTGCAGTGCTTTATACTGATACTGATATTTATAGTATAAACGCAATTGTCTGCGGTTCCCACAAACACGACATACTCCCGTATCAAGAAGTAAATGCACAAAGACTCATTGTAAAGCGTGATTATGCTTTCGTCGTCTGTAATTGTACAAGATATAATGCATAGAGGTATACAGGTCAGCAAATTAATGCAGCAAAGTAACATATGCACTATACCAGGTTGAGGACTGATATTAATCATGATTTGCATCAATGATCAATACGATGTAATAGATAATCTTTGATCATCATATAACATGGAAAGTTCCTCAATTCGGTAGCTTTAGGATTTGGCATATAGCTCTTTTATAAAGACACCCTGTCTGATCTAGGTCCGTAATGACTTATAGCAGAAGATCAGAGAGGCTATCCCCAGACAACTAATAACATAACGACCCTAAGCCTCCGAGTTTTGTACAAATACCCTATCAAACGAAATTACGGTACTAAGACCATATGCCCATGAGGAGTTCATCCACACAACAATTCGTTTGATATGTATGTATCAGGCACGCGGTAATAGGTCTACGAACCCTATCAGCTCATCGCACAGACTCAGACACACGCCCTATATAGCAATACATTACATAGAATGTGTCAGATCCCCACTGATGTACTATCATTTCCCTTTATACTCCAGGAAATCATTTTAGAATTTTCTGATTTTTATAGATTTTCGAATTTACTGTTCCCAAGGATAAGCTGGAGCATTTCAAATATGTGACTGCCCAGATATCGTTTGTTCACAGAAATCTGACGGCATTAATCTAAGGGAAGAAGATATAGCAGTCAGCAAAGAAATTTTCTAATTTTTATGGATTTTGAATTTTTTTAATGTTTTTGGATTTTTGAAATTTTTCTGAAAAGCAGTAGAAATTTAAACTAAAAAAAAATGATAGACTGAGGTGGTGATCAGTCCTGTTTTTCTTTAATAGCATTAGCTTTTAAAAGATAATCAAATCTGGATTTGTCAAAAGCTTTGGTAAAAAGATCTGCGCGTTGGTAATCAGTGTGGATTTTGACCATATCGATCAACTCTTTAGCATAACAATCACGGATAAAATGATATTTAATCCGGATATGTTTAGCCTTTGAGTGATTTACTAAGTCTTTTGTTAATGCGATTGCGGGCTCATTATCACAGTAAATAGGGGTTTTAAGAAATTGCAAACCCTAATCCACCATCTGTTGTTGGATCCAAAGAACCTGTGAGCAGCAGCTCGATGCTGAAACGTATTCTGCTTCACATGTGGATAGTGCAACTGCGGTTTGTTTCTTGCATTGCCAGGTCACGAGCCTGCTCCCCATAAACTGACATCCAGCCGTTGTGGATTTGCTGTCTTTGTCACAGCCGCCCCAATCTGCATCACTAAAAGCGATTAGATCAAAAATATCATCATGAGGGTACCAAAGTCCTTTCGATGGACAACCCTTCAGATATCTAAGGATACGCTTGACAGCTGCAAGATGACTCTGTTTCGGCTTCGATTGATAACGCGCACAAAGACATGTCGCAAACATTATATCAGGTCTAGACACTGTGAGATACATCAGAGATCCGACGATTGCTCTGTATGTAAATGGATCAGTCAGCTCCCCCTTAAGGTCAACTCCAATCCGGTGATTGGGCTGTATCGGGGTATCCATCGGCTTCGAATCATCCATCTGGAATCGGCTAAAGACTTCAGAAACGTATTTCGTCTGGTGAATAAAGATCCCCATTGATCTTTGCTCCACCTGCAAGCCTAGGAAAAACTGCATTTCTCCCATTGCGCTCATTTCGAACTTTTCCTGCATAACTTGTTCAAATTCTCTCCACAGAAGTTCGTTAGTAGACCCGAAAATAATATCATCAACATAAATTTGTACAAGAAGCAAATCATCTCCTGCTCATTTCGTGAACAGTGTGCAGTCTACCAGTCCGCGTTTGAATCCTTTCGAGAGAAGATACGTGCTCAGCTCCTCATACCATTGTCTCGGAGCCTGCTGCAACCCGTAGAGAGCTTTGTTTAACACATAAACCTTATCCCGGTGAATAGGGTCCTCAAAGCCTGGTGGTTGACCTACGTAAACTTCCTCTTTGACAACACCGTAAAGAAAAGCGCTCTTTACATCCATCTGATACACCTTAAATTTCTTCCATGATGCAAACGCTAGGAACATTCGGATAGCTTCCAACCGTGCAACCGGTGCATAGATTTCATTGTAGTCGATTCCCTCAACCTGATGAAAACCTTGAACAACCAAACGAGCTTTGTTTCGCACTATGACTCCTCTGTCATCCTTCTTGCACTTAAACACCCATTTGGTTCCAATTTTCTTTCTTCCAGGGGGCAAATCTGTCAACGTCCATACACCAAGTTTCTGGAATTGTAATAACTCCTCCTGCATTGCTTCCACCCAGGCATCATCCAAAAGAGCATCCTTGTAAGTCCGCGGTTCGACCTGCGAAACATAACAAGCAAACGACCAGTCATTTTGAAAACCAGATTTCTGTATTTTGGCATATAAAGCAAGGTTGCCAATATTTTCTGGTGCTTGAGCATTTCTTAGCTGCCCTCTTGTCATCACACTGCTACCAGGATCACCAATAACCTGTTCAAGCGGGTGTATCCGATGTATCCGAGATTCCGGATACTCAGGTACTTGTACTCCCGTTTGAGTTGTCAAATTCTCTGTAGAAACCAGATCATTACCCACATTCGATGTTGAAGCATCAGTATTAGTTGGGTTCACTGGTGGTGTCACTGTAGCGTTGTCCAGAATAGCTTCACTTGTTGCATCATCGTCTTCATCTTCTGAATCTGATGAATTAAGCGTTGTGGAAGCTTCTTGGATCACCTCTTCTTCCATCACAGGAGCAGTGGTATCATTAGAAGCTGCATGGGGGTTTACCGTGATCGGACGCACTAACGGTGAAGTTACAGCGTTTTCGACCTCGTAATATAAGCGAAGTACAGCTTCTTCAACCATGCTATCTGGATTGAATGATTCAAAGAAGTCTTTGTAATCAAACATCCAATCTGGTCCTCCACCCTGTACATTTTGTGTATATCTCTGAACTTCGACGTTAGCCCACTCTTCGACTTTTCTAGTTCTTTTGTTGAATACCCGTTTTAATGGGGTGGCATATCCAACAAAATAACCTTCTTCAGCCTTTGGTGCAAACTTCTCCGAAGGATTCAGCATAGTACACAGGGCACCAAATGGTTCTAGATACTCCAGATTCGGCTTGCGTCGGTTCAACAGCTCATAAGAAGTCTTGCCAAACTTCTTCACTGTCAAAACACGGTTAAGAGTATAACATGCCGCGTAAATAGCTTCGTTCCAGAACATGACTGGAAGATTTGAATCCGCAAGCATAGTTCTCGCCATCTCTATTAGAGTCCTGTTCTTTCTCTCTGCGACACCGTTCTGCTGGGGTGTATACGGAGCGCTATATTCATGATGAATTCCCTTGTTTGCACAAAGATCCTCCATCTGAGCGTTTTTAAACTCCGTCCCATTGTCACTCCGGATTTGTTTGATCTTCAGACCATATATATTCTCCAGACGTGTAAACAGAACCTTCAGGTTATCAAAAGTGTCGCTTTTCTGATGCAAGCACATTACCCATGAAAATCTTGAATAATCATCAGTCACCACAAGACAGTACAACTCCCCGGCATGACTATTACGTCTGTCTGGACCGAATAAGTCCATATGCAAACGTTCAAGTGGCAGCTCAACGGAATTGACTTTCTTTGGTCTATGGAATTGTTTGTGCTGCTTTCCCTTTTTGCAACTAACACACTTGTCATTCAAATGGAAGTGTTTCACATTAACTCCCGTGACAAGTTCATTCTTCACTAACTGGTTCATTTTTCGCAAATGGATGTGTCCCATTCTCCTGTGCCACATAATTGATTCTTTTTCTGTAGCCTTAGAGAGGAAACACGTGACTTGGCCATGGGTGGTCATTGCTTTGGACATATCGAGAATATACAAGTTGTTTACTCTCGGTGCCTTCAGCATCACCCACTCTTTCGGAAGCTCAAACCCAGGTTTCAAGATGTAGCAGGATTTGTCATCAAAATACACAGAAAATTGTTTATCACAAATTTGACTAACACTGAGCAGATTGTAATCTATCTGTTTCACATATGATATCCGCTCAAATGTCACGACCCCATTGCTTACACTACCCTCCATCGTAATGTAGCCTCTCTTATTACCAACAAATGCCACATAACCTCCGTTAATGTTTTTGATATCAAAGATTAGCGTGAGGTCCCCTGTCATGTGACCAGAAGCTCCACTGTCAACAATCCATAGGCTGCTGACAGGGCCAGCTGGAGCTCCCTGCACATATAAAGTAGAGCAGTTAGATCTTTCGGGGGACCCAAGCCTGCTTGGTCTTGGGTCTTTGAACGGGTTGTTTCAAAGAGTCTTTCAAATCACAAACATCTTGGGTTAACTCAACCCCTTTCTTTTCACTCACAATTTTCTTTTTCTCACTCTTCTCATTCTGTGATGTAGAGGCTCCTTCAGATTCCTTAGATGACCAAGACTGCTCAGATCTTTTCAAGATCCGAATCTGAGATTTTGAAGTCTCAGTCGGTTTCTTTACTTCATCTTTAAATGCAACCTTCTTGATTACCTTCTTTGATTTAACAGAGACAGGTCCAACTGCTTGTTTTCCATTAGGTTTAGGAGCAACCTTTTTGTTATCAGCAGTTGAGTTCATCACAGATTTCTTAGCAGATTTTTCAGTGGTTATCCGCTTGTGTTTATCATACGTCATCGGACGATTTTCCCTCTTGTTGTAAAAATTGTTTTGATTATGATAAGATTCTTGCTGAGGGTAAAACCATCTCTGTGAATAACCGTAGTTGTCAACCAGATAATCATGATATTGCCTCAGCTCCACCTCGTGCCTTTTGTGTCGTACGTACGGGCAGGCGGCAAGTAAATGTCCCCGTTCCCCGCACTTATAACACGCACGGTATTCCTCATAGTTTTCTTTGATCGGCGACTTGGAAAAGCTAGCAATGGGATATCGATCGACCATGCATTGTTTCCTTAAACTCTCAGGAGCTGGATCCTTCGAGTAAGTCGGTTCAATAAAACTGTTTGCTTTATCAACAGGCAAAACAAATTGTGTGACATTGACCTTGGCATCTTTATCCGAATAAATTTTATCTAAAATTTCTTGAGGAATGTCATTGGTTCTTTCA
Source organism: Ambrosia trifida (assembly GCA_028751855.1). Lineage (NCBI taxonomy): Eukaryota > Viridiplantae > Streptophyta > Magnoliopsida > Asterales > Asteraceae > Ambrosia > Ambrosia trifida. The sequence continues at coordinate 70,869,647 of CM054127.1, read as the reverse complement.
AATTTTGGAAACCAAATCGTACTTTCCTGCCAGATCTTTTTGATTTTTGAGTAATTGACAAACTTATTCGGATATTCATCATCGGATAAAATCTTATCGGAGCCTTGCATCCGATAGAAGATTTTGACAGGTTTGTCACACGATTCGTTGCTCATATCATTAGATTTTCCATATTTAAGCTCATTTTTCTTTTCAACCGGTTTCACCACATTTTTCTCAGATTTAGTTACATTTTTCTTTTCTACCGGTTTAACAACATGTTTCTCATTTTTCTTTACCTCTTTCTTTTCAAAACACTTTCCAACAGACTTTTCATTTTTCTTTACCACATTCTTACGATGAGCATTTGCCATTGGATGAATGATCTGAGACGGTGAGACTGGCTCAGTAGTGATTATATAATTTTCATCAGGGATATCACTTTCATTTTCAACCATCTCAGATGGTTCATCTTCTTCATCTGAATCATCAGCAGTGACCACACCCTCATTATTTCCCAGTACAGGTCTAACATCAGAATACGGATCCCCGACACTGGAAGTGTTAGGCTCGTTTTCTGATGTGGAGTCAGAATTCACTAAAATCTCCGGTGGTATTGCATGTAAGGTGTGATTCTCAAACAATACCGGAGATGGGACCGACTTATAGTTTGCACTATTCGACTGGGAGGGTTCTTCTATGATATGGTCAACTACATATGCTATGTGCTTGTAACTCTCTAACTTCTTGTTTACTTTTTCAGCAAAGCACTTGATGGTTGCCATTTCCAATTTAGTGTTTTCCATTTCATTGATGTAATTATTAATGGCAAGTTGTTTAATTGACAATGTCTTTTTAAGTTCAGACACATCCTTTTTATAACCATCAAGAACTTTATTGAAATCTTTTAAATCTTTTTCATAAATCTGACAATTGAGTTTGGCACTCTCAAGTTGGACCTTGAGAAGCTTGTTCATCTGTGAGTTTTTCAAAATCAGCACATTTATCACAATTAACACACGCTTGAGATTGAGTTTCAGAACTTACCGGTTTAGGAGGTTCTGTCATGGCCATCAAAGCGAAGTGAGCTTCCTTCCCTGCGAAGAATTTGGAGTAGTCAATCTTGGTGCATGCATCATCCACCATACATGACTTGCGGGTCATCAGGAAATCAGCTTCAGCTAGCAGTTGGTCAATGTCATCATCTAGTGAATTCACACTAGCCTCTGAATCAGATTCACTCTCCATATCCGGGTAAGCTGAATCGTAGTGGTCTCCAACATCCGTGACAGAATCAAGAATCATCCCCGATTTCTTGTCTTCACTCTCAGCAATCACATCCTCATTCACTTCTTCAATTTTCAACTCCGACACTTTTTCAATCACAACCTCCTCTTCAATCTCCTCATTCAACTCCAGGTAGTTCCTCTGGGAAAACATCTGGGAATTCTCGGACTACTAGGATGCCATCAATCTTAGTTTCAGTTTCAGCTCGAGTGTCAGACATGTTAGCCAAAATGGTTGGACAGCCCACTATGGCACCACCACGATCACCTTGAATAGATAAAAGTTCTCCACCTGGGAGGGGGATGCCAACAATCTTCTCCTAATAGAGAATTTCAGTGTTTTACTTGGACAACGAGTCCATGCCAACCACGAGGTCAAAGCTACCTAGGGTGATAGGTAGGAGGTTGATGGCAAACAATTTCCCATCCAATTCGAGCTTACAGTCACGATGTATATTGGTTACCTCAAAAGGCTTCCCATCAGCCAATTCTATAATGTACGGGGTATCAAGAAGCGTAGGAACCATCCCTAATTGTTTGCAAAGTTTCGATGATACAAAACTATAGTCCGCACCAGTTTCATATAAAATAGAAGCGTAGGAACCATCCCAATTCTACATAGGATTTTCTGGTTGCTGGAGTAGGCCTGAAGGTTTCTGATATTCAATCTTAACCTTCGCATAAGTCAAGCACTTACTAACATAAGTGGCTATTTCCGCATTCATGTTTGGCCACAAGTAAAGAGTTTTAAGATCTTGGTACATCTTGTCCGAACCAGGATGTACCGAATATCGAGAGGTTTGAGCTTCATCGAGCACCAGTTGTATGAGATCCCCAAAACGTGGTATCCAGACTCGATTCATGAACTAGCGTAGACCATCTGTCTTTAGTTCCAAATGCTTATCAGCACCATGTAATGTTTCAAGCCCGATGTTTTCTTCTTTCAAAGCCTTGCCCTGGGCTTCACGTATCTTATCAGGAAGATTATAATGTATAGTAAGTTGTAAAGCTCGCACCCGTTTAGGTTTCATTTCCTTACGACTGAGGGCATCAGCTACTACGTTTGCTTTCCCTGGGTGATACTTGATGGCACAGTCATAATCATTCAGAAGCTCGACCCATCGACGCTGTCGCATGTTCAACTCCTTCTGATCGAATATGTGTTGGAGGCTCTTGAGGTAAGTGAAGATCGTACACTTCGTCCCATAGAGATAATGCCTCCAAATCTTTAGAGCAAAAACCACCGCTCCCAATTCCAAGTCATGGGTGGTGTAATTCTTCTCATGAACCTTTAATTGATATGAGGCATATGCGATCACCTTATCACACTGCATCAGTACACACCCTAACCCTTGGATAGATGCGTCACAGTACACCACGAAGTTCTCTGTACCCTCAGGTAATGATAGTATAGGTGCACTTCAAATTTCGCCTTCAATAACTGAAAAGCAGATTCTTGGGAATCTCCCCAATTGTAAGTAATACCCTTCTGTGTCAAAGCAGAGAGCTGTTGAGCGATCTTAGAGAACCCCTCAATGAATCTGCGATAATATCCCACAAGACCAAGAAACTGGCGCACCTCTATAGGAGTCTTAGGAGCCTCCCACTTTTTAATAGCTTCAATTTTGGTAGGATCGACATGTATTCCTGCCTCGTTACCCACATGTCCAAGAAATTGGACTTCTCGAATCCAAGATCAGCTGCAGGTGCTGCTCGTGCTCTTCTCTGATCTTGGAATAAATCAGTATGTCATCTATGAACACTATCACGAATTTGTCCAAATAGGGCTTGCACACACAGTTCATTACATCCATGAACACAGCCGGTGCATTGGTTAGCCCAAATGGCATCACCAAAAACTCATAATGTCCATAACGAGTTTGAATGGCTGTCTTCGCCACATCCTCCTCTCGGACGCTCAGCTGATGGTATCCTAACCTCAAGTCAATCTTTGAATAGAAATTCGACCCTTGCAGCTGGTAGCGTTTCTTAACCGTCAATTTGTTCAACTCCCGATAATCAATACACATGCGGAAACTCCCTATCCAATAGCTCTTGCAGTTGGGTAGCCAGTTTTTGAAGTTCGCCTGGTGTTAGGAGGTGTGGTGCGCGTGCAACTGGAGCTGCTCCAGGTACATGATCAATTTGAAACTCCACTTGGCGAACAGGTAGAAGTCCATGTAGTTCCTCTGGGAATTCTCGGACTACTGGGATGTCCTCAATCTTAGTTTCAGTTTCAGCTCGAGTGTCAGATATGTTAACCAAAATGGCTGGACAGCCCACTATGGCACCACCACGATCAGCCTGAATAGATAAAAGTTCTCCACTTGGGAGGGGGATACGAACAATCTTCTCCTGACAGAGAATTTCAGCGTGTGGCTTGGACAACGAGTCCATGCCAACCATGAGGTCAAAGCTACCTAGGGTGATAGGTAGGAGGTTGATGGCAAACAATTTCCCATCCAATTCGAGCTTACAGTCACGATGTATATTGGTTACCTCAACAGGCTTCCCATCAGCCAATTCTATAATGTACGGGGTATCAAGAAGCGTAGGAACCATCCCTAATTGTTTGCTAAGTTTCGATGACACAAAACTATAGTCCGCACCAGTATCATATAAAATAGAAGCGTAGGAACCATCCCATTTCCCAAAACGTGGTATCCAGACTCGATTCATAAAGTAGCGTAAACCATCTGTCTTTAGTTCCAAGTGCTTATCAGTACCATGTAATGTTTCAAGCCCCATGTTTTCTTCTTTCAAAGCCTCGCCCTGGGCTTCACGTATCTTATCAGGAAGATTAGAATGTATAGTATGTTGTAAAGCTCGCACCCGTTTAGGTTTCGTTTCCTTACGACTGAGGGCATCAGCTACTACGTTTGCTTTCCCTGGGTGATACTTGATGGCATAGTCATAATCATTCAGAAGCTCGACCCATCGACGCTGTCGCATGTTCAACTCCTTCTGATCGAGTATGTGTTGGAGGCTCTTGAGGTCAGTGAAGATCGTACACTTCGTCCCATAGAGATAATGTCTCCAAATCTTTAGAGCAAAAACCACCGCTCCCAATTCCAAGTCATGGGTGGTGTAATTCTTCTCTTGAACCTTTAATTGACGTGAGGCATATGCGATCACCTTATCACACTGCATCAGTACACATCCTAACCCTTGGATAGATGCGTCACAGTACACAACGAAGTCCTCTGTACCCTCAGGTAATGATAGTGTAGGTGCACTGCAAAGTTTCTCCTTAAATAATTGAAAAGCAGATTCTTGGGCATCTCCCCACTTATAAGTAACACCCTTCTGTGTCAAAGCAGTGAGGGGTTAAGCGATCTTAGAGAACCCCGCAATGAATCTGCGATAATATCCCACAAGACCAAGAAACTGGTGCACCTCTGTAGGAGTCGTAGGAGCCTCCCACTTTTTAATAGCATCAATTTTGGTGGGATCAACATGTATTCCTGCCTCGTTGACCACATGTCCAAGAAATTGGACTTCTCGAATCCAAAAGTCACATTTAGAGAATTTTGCTTACAACTGCTCATTTCTCAAATGTTCCAACATCAGCTGCAGGTGTTGCTCGTGCTCTTCTCTGATCTTGGAATAAATCAGTATGTCATCTATGAACACTATGACGAATTTGTACAAATAGGGCTTGCACACACGGTTCATTAGATCCATGAACACAGCCGGTGCATTGGTTAGCCCAAATGGCATCACCAAAAACTCATAATGTCCATAACGAGTTCGAATGGCTGTCTTCGCCAAATCCTCCTCTTGGACTCTCAGCTGATGGTATCCTGACCTCAAGTCAATCTTAGAATAGAAATTCGACCCTTGCAGCTGGTAGCGGTTTTTAACCGTCACTTTGTTCAACTCCCGATAATCAATACACATGGAGAAACTCCCATCTTTGTTCTTAACAAACAGAACTGGAGCTCCCCATGGCGAAGAACTAGGTCTAATAAAGTCCCTATCCAATAGCTCTTGGAGATGGGTAGCCAGTTCTTAAGTTCGCCTGGTGTTAGGAGGTATGGTGTGCGTGCAACTGGAGCTGCTCCAGGTACATGATCAATTTGAAACTCCACTTGCCGAACAGGTAGAAGTCCAGGTAGTTCCTCTGGGAATTCTCGGACTACTAGGATGTCATCAATCTTAGTTTCAGTTTCAGCTCGAGTGTCAGACATGTTAGCCAAAATGGTTGGACAGCCCACTATGGCACCACCACGATCACCTTGAATAGATAAAAGTTCTCCACCTGGGAGGGGGATGCCAACAATCTTCTCCTAACAGAGAATTTCAGTGTTTTGCTTGGACAACGAGTCATTGCCAACCACGAGGTCAAAGCTACCTAGGGTGATAGGTAGGAGGTTGATGGCAAACAATTTCCCATCCAATTCGAGCTTACAGTCCCGATGTATATTAGTTAGCTCAACAGGCTTCCCATCAGCCAATTCTATAGAGTACGGGGTATTAGGAAGCGTAGGAACCATCCCTAATTGTTTGCTAAGTTTCGATGACACAAAACTATAGTCCGCACCAGTATCATATAAAATAGAAGCGTAGGAACCATCCCAATTCCACATAGGGATTTCTGTTTGCTGGAGTAGGCCTGAAGGTTTCTGATATTCAATCTTAACCTTCGCACAAGTCAAGCACTTACTAACATAAGTGGCTATTTCCGCTTCCATGTTTGGCCACCAGTAAAGAGTTTTAAGATCTTGGTACATCTTGTCCGAACCAGGATGTACCGAATATCGAGAGGTGTGAGCTTCATCGAGCACCAGTTGTCTGAGATCCCCAAAACGTGGTATCCAGACTCGATTCATAAAGTAGCGTAGACCATCTGTCTTTAGTTCCAAGTGCTTATAAGTACCATGTAATGTTTCAAGCCCCATGTTTTCTTCTTTCAAAGCCTCGCCCTGGGCTTCACGTATCTTATCAGGAAGATTAGAATGTATAGTAAGTTGTAAAGCTCGCACCTGTTTAGGTTTTGTTTCCTTACGACTGAGGGCATCAGCTACTACGTTTGCTTTCCCTGGGTGATACTTGATGGCACAGTCATAATCATTCAGAAGCTCGACCCATCAACGCTGTCGCATGTTCAACTCCTTCTGATCGAGTATGTGTTGGAGGCTCTTGAGGTCAGTGAAGATCGTACACTTCGTCCCATAGAGATAATGCCTCCAAATCTTTAGAGCAAAAACCACCGCTCCCAATTCCATGTCATGGGTGGTGTAATTCTTCTCATGAACCTTTAATTGACGTGAGGCATATGCGATCACCTTATCACACTGCACCAGTACACACCCTAACCCTTGTCTAGACACACAAAAGGCAGATAGATGGGTGCACAACCATAAGCTTGTACCTAAATCAACTCTCCTCTTACAAACGCTAAACATGAGTGAAAATCAAAGGGTCTTGCCGGGTTGTAATGTGGCCAAGTGTAAAGGTTGGAATTGGGATATATTTATAGTAGCGCAAAACTTTACTCGGTCTTTTATTGTAACAACCCAACCGATGGCGGAAACATCGGGATGTCACGTATTGATGATTGTTCAGTAGCTCATGGTGAATAATAAATTTCATTAAATGATTTAAATAAATTACATACAATTGTTCTACAAGAATTCGTACATCAAAATGAATAATACTATGCACACATCTTCAAGCATTAATTCAAATCTTCAAGCTAGTAGAACCTGAAACATGTTAAGTTTGAAAATATTTTGGGTCAACAAAAGTTGGTGAGAATACGTAGGTTTTTGAATATAATTGATAACAATAGTTTGTACAACAATCACAGTTGTATGATGATAGAGTATGATTCCGACATGTAACAATGCGTCTTTGTACAATCAAACCTTGTGTCGACTGATGACTAACTCGCAAGTTAGTTAAATGTTGTTAATGTTATCGATCATCCCTGAATTTATGCGGGGGGATGGGTTTGTCAGACCAATAGCGCTATAATCTAAACTGGCAGCTTGATCATTGTTAATGATTGTACTGTGTCTTTTTGTTACAGTCAAATGATAGAATGATGTTGTAATTGAATCACAAGTAAATATGAGTAAATGATAGTATAAAATGTTTAAACATGTTTCACCCCAAAAATAGTGAAAATAGAGTAAAGGGGCTATGTAAACTCACATTGGCTAAGGTGAATTATCCTCTAAGTGTTGTGAATGTATGCGAGGCGAATCCCAAAGACTCAACAACGTAGCTAGTCGAAAATGAAAGAATATCAAGCTTCCAATTCGCCAATTACAAGAGCTTATAATCAAAGCTTCAATTGTAGAAGTAATAGACTATAGAAGAAGGGTATGAGGGAAAGTTTAATCGGATTGAAACAATCGATTTAGAGGTGCAAAGTATAATGGGTCATAGGTGGGTTTTTATACTAGTTTTGGATTCAATTAGCCATTAAAATTGGTCAACACCATAAAGTAAGGTTTTTATGATGAATTGACTATTTGACTAAGACTTTGACTAGGACTTTGACCAGGACTTTGACTGATCAATTTAAGGAGTGTGTTAAATTTATTTTCTTCTGAAATACGACACAAGATGATAGTTGGCTCAGTTGGTTGTCACTGTGTGTTGGTTGGCTGTGGACGCGGGTTCGAGTCCCGGTCCACACAAATCTTTTTTTGGCAATTATTTCCCTAAAACTATATTATTCTAAATTCATAATATGATTATATAAGCCCGAAAGTGACTCGAAATATTTTTAAAACGTACAAAAGTGTCGAGATACAAATAATTATTAGTTTAAGGTATTTAAAACATATATTGTTTAAAAAATACATTCTTTTTATCATAAATAAAATTAGAGGAAATTCGCGATGTTACATTTATTACATAACGACACACACACACAGTAACATAGACACGAACTACTATTATATCACACATAACTTTTTTTTTCTCTTTTCATGACTTCTGTTTTTTTGCATCATATTTTTTCATTTTTTTTCAATAGAAACGAACAATACATCGTCACACAAACATTCACACAATCAACTATACATCATCTTCTCAATCAACATAAAACACACTCAACTCTTCATAATCTTGACTCAATAGACACAACTCACACACTACTAGACACAAAAGACCGAGCCAAATTGGGTATTAATTTAGGGAGCTAGCTAAAGGGTTAACAATCAATATGCTTTTAGGCACAACAATGGGCAACTAAATGTCCAAACCCCCGCCCCTCTCGCTACCAAGCTCATATATATAATGCATGAGGTCCAACACCCCAATTCCCACACTCACGCTCAACATGACGAGGCTACCTAATGCCCTTATCATTTCTACACTTATGCTCCTCTAAACATTTAAGTCGCATTCAGGCACAAGTTCTAGTGCACCCCCACCCATTGCCACTCTCACAAAGAACGATGTATATATATATATATATATATATTGTTCTACAATTGTGGCTCAAATATCACCAAGAATAAAAATGGGTGTTAAGGGTTGCTGGTGTGCCTCTCGAGGTCAATTCAAGCTGTTCCAATTCTCACAACACTAAGCTTGATTTCCAAAAAATTTTAAAACTCAAAATTTTCCCCCATCCCCACACTTGAGATACATTCTCCCCAATGTATGGTTTTGGGAAGAATAGATCGCTTCAAAACCACAAAAACTTTTTCTTTTTTTTTCATTTTCCTTTCATTTTTTTACTTTTTTTTAAATTACTTAATTACCACACCACCAAAGCACAACCCAATACGAACACAATCAATACACCACCCAACCACCCAGCCCAAAACACAATGAAAAAGACATAAATATACAAGTATATACAAAAAGGACACCACCTGATCAATAGTAGCGTGGCTGTGGTGGTCCAAACACGGACGTCATCAACTCGTTCCACTCTCCAAATCCAAGGGCACCGTCACTACTTCCACTCTGCTCTGGGGCCTGCTGCTGTGCCTACCTGGGGTCGATCCACTGAGAATGATGTACTGGTGGAGTCGGATACGAATGGCTGCCATCATATGGCGGTAGTGACCTATAATCCACCGGTTGTGGATCAACGACTATAGGTCTTCCCGCGTGCCAGTCCGTGTTCATTCGCTGGTTCTGATCATCCATCTACCTATTATTAATCTCCACCTCATGAGAATATGCGTGGGCCCTATTCCACCGCTCCTGTCTGTCAAAATTCCGCTGCATGGTCCTTTCCACACTGGCACTCATCATAGTCTGATGATCATATAATGTACGCTCTAGCCCCGACCATGTATCAAACACTGAAGCGGGAGGGCGTTGATTTTCAATCACCGATTGCATATTTCCCATGAACGCCCAATCATCGACATAATCTCTCCTAGTAAAATCATAAAAACCTCCACCATGCATTCTACTCGAACTACCCTGCCCCACATACATGTGTGCCCCTGTCGGTTCTTCTTCATAATCTTAATCATCACTCGGCGGTTGCTCATTTCCACCCCCACACTTATCTTTTTTCGTCTCGAAAAAATTAAATTTACTCTGCTCAAGACATTATCACAGACTAACACCCCAGTCGCCCCTACATACCTTAGCTAAGGTCCAAAGTCATACCCCATTTACAGATCAACATTAGATGTGTTAATTCAACAAGTCAATTTGATTTTCAATTAAAAACTGAATTATCCCGACTAAACTTAACATGCTTTCGGTTTTTATTTTCATGCAACACACCCCTCACAAATTTTTACTCCACTCGGTTTAATATCTGGACTAGCATGTAATGTGCTAGTATTAGTCACTCAAAACCAAAAACGTAACTCTGTTATCTTAGGCTTGTATAACAATCACACTTTAACTATAGACAATGCACATATCTAAAGGACTTACGGGTTTTGGGCTTAGGGTATAGATAGGATAGATTTGGCTAAAGAGTGGCTCGAAAGAAAGGGTTCAACATGATTGAAGGACATCCTTATTCTCACAATACACACAAATAAACACGACTTTGGTCATATTCTGACCATAACAATACTTTTATTTTTTTATTTTTTTTCTAATTTCTCTTTTTTTTCGTTTTTTCACATATATATTTTTTCAACATTTAATAGAACCCAAACATATAAACACAAACATAGAACACAATGGATGTAATCAATTTTCTTAACAACGGTTAACGGGTCGATTTGGGTAACTTTATCGGTTTAACAAACGAAAGGGTTTAGGCTCAACATGGGCTACTAAGGGTGATTTTAGGTAAACAGGTAAATACAAAACAAATAAAGGTGTCAAACGAAAAAGGGAATCCTAAATCGCCTTTGTCGTGTATGTACATATCTAGTCTACAACCTTAGCATGTATCAAATCACACAAGTTCTGCAACAGAGAAACATTTGGCCTACTCTCAACAAACGAATATATATATATATGAATCAATCTATCATCTAGTAGGCTCAAGATCTCACAAAAGTGGGGAAATAGGTTACCGATGTGTGCAAGTATTTAATACCAATAGCTTGTTAAACCTAGTCAGGCAATTCTAAACTTTTTTCCTTAAAAGTACCTGCTGAAAATGGTTCATATTACTTTTCCACAAATTAGATTTTGACTAAGGATCTAGTGCCAAAACAATCTAGAAACAACTGGTATGTACTGAAAAACTGCTTTATGACTGATTAGAATGTTTTTAGGAACAATTTTCAAGACATTTTCAATTTTCAATTTTTTTTTTTTTGATTTTTTTTAGACTCAAGAATAAATAAAAATGAAGATTCCCCACTCCCACACTTGAACAACACATTGTCCTCAATGTAAGATAGGGAATAAAATAAAACAGAAATAAAAATATATAAATATATAACAACCTAAAAAGGAGCAGACTCCCCTGGATATAGGCAGTATGCGTATGAGCCTATGCAGTTCCTCCCAATCGAGCCGTATAGCATTTCTTTCGCGGCCGATAAGTAATCCTGAAACTAAGACTCAAAAGAAAAATAAATACATAAAATTCTGGGATGCCTTATACACCGATAGTGTACAGATCTATCCCGCCCGAATGGAGATTGAGTACAGGCGAGGTTATCTGATTGCAAAGTTAAACTCCAAGCATTCCCAGAAAAAAAACAGACTCAAACTACAACTAAAAATAAAAGAAAAATAAAACAAAATAATTAAATATACAAAATGTACAAGAATCATACCTGACTATCAAGGTGTTCTAAGCGCGCACTTGCCTACCTAGTTTCCAATGTATGCTCGGTAGTTTACATGCCAAATAAACAGATGTTTAAAGATCGGCATGTATAGTGAGCGAATGTTGTTGTGGTGGAACCATCTCATGAGCTTTCCCCCGATGTCTTGTACTCTCACTTTTCGAATATTTGCCTTTGAATCTTCATCCGAACCTTGTTTATGAGGTTAATTGGGGTGGGATGAGATTTGTGAGAATCTTGACTTGTGTCACCTGCATCAATACAAACAACAACCTTTTCTAAATGTAACTCTTCAACAAGTGAAGGATTTGGTGTGGTCTTAATCTCCACAACCTCATCCTTAACTTGCGAACAGTTTCTGATATTATCAGGCAAAGGAGAAATAGCCTCTGCTATGTCTATCCTTCTTGATAACATCTTACACTTCAAGCTCAAGTAATCAATTATTTGTTGAATTGAAAGGGTAGGTGTTGATAACAACTCTTCGACTTTAGATAATTTATCTTCTATTCGAGCAAGTTGCATTTCCTCCCTGCTTTGATATGTAATCTTTGCACGTTCTTCTTCATACGGAGGAATTTGGTATTGATCTTGAGGGTAACCTGAAAATGTTGTCTCTTCGGGTTCATAGTTATAATAACTATGATCTGGCTCATCATAATACACCATGTTGTTTCGACAAACATCTTCCCAAGTTGGATAATAATCATGTACGTCATCATACATGACATCCAATTCATATAAACTCCTCCCAGCGTCTTCAAAATGTTGTCGATACTCAGGGCACTCAAAATGAGTGTGACATGGACTACCACAACCTAAACATGATGAATAGGCTCGATCCATAGTATTCTACGCCTAAAAAGGAAAACCTGCACAGAAACTAGAATACCCAATGTGAAATCTAATAAAATTAAATAACAATTGTCGTGGTACATGTAAAATTTCCCAATTACAACTAATAAATAGTGGCAAGAAGGTATCAAACACATGGAGTTTGGGGAAAATGTGATGAATTGTAGTTTTGTTAATCAGAGTACTTTATCCTCGTTTTATCACAATCATTTAGTTAACATAATCATGTCTATGTGGTTTTCCAAAACTGAAAATTAGGTTATTGAACTTATATTTGAACTTGAAATTCGGAGTAGATCGCACGTTCCTCATAGTTGTTTTTTATTTAAATCAATTTTAGTTTTCATTAGTGTAGTTACTCAATCCAATCCAAAATTTAGTTATTTTTAGTTTAAATAATGAAATAAAACGTGTAACGCTAACCACATGCTACTCGTGGATTCGATACCTTGTAGATGCATTATTGTGCGACTAATGCTTTGGATTACAATAAACATATGTTTTTGGTGATTGTCGAACGGGCGAAAGAGTAGATATGTGGGCGAAGGAAGAAATTAAGAGGTGCGAAGGAGAGAAAACATACGAAGGAGAGACAAGGAGTGCGAATGTAGAATTTATGTTATGTAATGCTTGGTTCGCATGAAGTGTTTGGGCGAACCTGCACATTCGACCATGTAATATGGGCGAATGTGCAGGCCTATAAATAGGTTAAGCAATTTTTGAAAGTTAGTTGTTGGTCATTTTATTTCCCTCCTGTTTTGTGTCTCTCCCTAGTGTTTTTGTCAACTTATTTTCACGTCATATCTGATTGTAATCATTAATAAAACTTGTAATTTGAGTTGATTATGAATGAGAAAAACCTTTGAAAGATGATTTCTGTGTTTTGATTGTTTGATTATCATTATTGTGATTGACTCAGGGATTCCGCACCTGAATCAAACTTGTATGATCAATCTCTTTGTAGATTTGACGATCCTAAGCGCTTACAAAGTGGTATCAGAGCCATTATGGATCAAACAACCACAATTTGATAATTTTACAGCAGATTTGGACCCTATTTTGATCAAAAACTTTCTGTTTTCATTGATAACATTGAATTGGTGACAAATTGATTGATTAGAGCTTGTTTTCATGGATAAAATGGATAATTCTCTTTGATAAACTTGTTCCAAATCAAATCCGAATCAAAACCAGATTAAAATCATCAAATTCTTTCAACTTTTGAAAAATTTGATCAAAATTAACTGATTTTCAAAGAATAACTGTTTTTGAAAAGTTCAGGGTCGAACCTAGGGAGATATGGGCGAACGTGTGTGTTAAACGGTCGAACCAAAGGATTTTTGGTCGAAGGTGGTGTTTTAAGTGGTCGAACCTAGAGTTTGTTAGTGTATTGGTGTTCATTCGACTATACCTGTTTCATTCGACCAGTCGAACGGTCGAAGGAGAAATTCATACGGTCGAAAGAGAATCCAACGGTCGAAAGAGATTTGTGTTTGTTATATCTTTCATTCGTATCTTTGAAAACGGTCGAAGGAGAACATTTTTACTCATTCGACCATTCGATTCATACGAAGAAAAAAAACTGTTTTAAACTTTTCTAATCTTTTCATGTTTAAACATTTTAAGATCAAGATATGGAACTTTCCGACTACACCACGACCCAACACGACACCACAACAGCAGACAACCATGGATCCTTGGTCGGTTGCTGCTCAAAAGTCTAATCAACCATCACAACCTATCAACTATATGGCTATGATGAGTTGTATTCCTCAACATGTTGCGCAACCACAACCGCAACCGATTGGCGACTATTGGGGAGTAGCAGCAGCAGCGATTCACACACAGACGACCAATGCCATATCAACGCTTATTCAAGACTTGTCATCTGGAAGTGGAAACCGACCACCTAAGCTTATGGAGATGGTCGACTACAACACGTGGAAGACTAAATTCAAGATCCATTTGGAGGGTATGGGTTTAGAGGGAACCGAGGCATGGCAAATGATTGCGAAAGGCTATGTTGCTCTAATCTTGGAGAACACAGGAGAGCCTATTCCTTTGGAGAATTTAGCAGACGATGAAAAGAAAAAGTTTGCTATTGAGAAAAAGGCGTTTTCTCAATTGTCCCAAGCTATCAACACAGATTTGCTGCATCAGTTTGGTTCGTGCACAACTTCTAAGCAACTGTGGGACATGTTGAGAAACAGACATGATGGTAATGAGAAGACTAGGAACAAAGAGTTTGAGAATTTTAGTTACATGGGTAACGAGACTTTGAAAGAGTTGGTTCCAAGCTATTGCCACTTACTCACAGAGCTGTCAAGCTATGAGATTAGCATACCTTTGTCTGAACTGGTAGACAAGTTTGCCGAAGCGTTGCCACCGTATTGGAACCAGCATATTGAAGTGTTGAAAGAGAAGGATGCGTACCAGTATTGGACGATCAAAGAGTTTATACAGAAACTGGAGAACCAAGAGATGGAGGAGAAGAGGAAAGTAAAGAGGGATCAAATTCCTCAGAATCCGAAACTTTATCTTGGTGGTACATCTTCTTCTCATACTACTTCCAGTTCTACTACCAACGTTGCTCCACACATCGCGTGCGTATCCAACATCGTTGAACCACCCAAACAACCAATCAACTACCTTGCTCAAACATCTGCATATACCTCACCATCATATCCTACAACAACTACCTATATTCCACCATTCTCACCCATGCAACAAGCAGCGTGTTACTCTGCTAGACAACCTCAACAACAACAACCTTACAACCCTCAAATGAACCAAATTCAACTTTACCAAAACCAATCAAACCAAAGCCCGATTGTGTTGGAGACTTCAAATCTGAATAGTGTTACTGTTGAGATTGCTCAACAACATGTAGCATTAGTTTCAGCGATGGTAGCATCATACAATGGTCTGGTTGCTAGTCAAATTGGGAACAACAATTTGACCAATGAGGACTATGCACAGATCGACAAGGAAGAGATGGAATTGATGGATATACAGTGGGCATTTGCAAGCATCATGAGAAGAGCCACTGATTTTATTCAGAAGACCGGGAGAACGGATCTTTCTACTTCTCCTAACACCACTTATGGCTTCAACAAAGCCAAAGTAACTTGTTTCAATTGTGGTGAAAAAGGTCATTTTAAAAGAGAGTGCACACAGCCATCACAACAAGGTAATCGAAATCCATTCAAGTCTACATATCAAAACCGTCAAACTCAAAACCAAAACCAAGTATCATACCAAAGTTCCAACAACATCTCATGCTTTCAACCTCACAACAACTATCAAAACCGCCAAAATAACCAACAAAATAACAATGCTAGACAATCCACATCACAAAACCAAAACCAAACACAACAGAACTCAAACCGAACAATCATTCCTATATCTACACCAAACACACAAACCCAAACTGAAAACCCAAACCAAGCTTTGGTGATACAGAAGGATGAGGGTTTCGATTGGACTGGTATGCAGTTGGGTGTGGAAGAAATTACCGCTGGTAATGTGGCTTGTGTGGCACAGAAGATGAACTTGGATGAACCAGTGGAGGTTGAAGAAGAGATTGTGTCTGAAAAGATGAGTGAGTTGAAGATTGAAGAGGTGAATGAAGAGATGAATGTTGATGTTGATTGTGCTGAGAAGAAGACTGGAATGGTTATGGATACTGTTGCTGATATTCCAGAACAGTTTGATTCCACTATTCTGATGAAGAAAGTGATTCTGATTCTGAATGTAGTGTTAATTCACTAGATGACGACATTGACCAGTTGCTAGCTGAAGCTGATTTCTTGATGACTCGGAAGTCATGCATGGTGGATGATGCTTGCACCAGAATTGACTACTCCAGGTTTTTCGCTGGGAAGGAAGCTCATTTTGCTCTAATGGCCATGACAGAACCTCCTAAGCAGGTAATTACCGAATCTACTGTTAATTCCAATTCAACTTGTGTTAAGAATTGTAAAACTTGTGATAAATTGACAGATGAAAATAAGCAACTCAAAGTTCAACTTGAGAGTGCAAAAATTAACTGTCAATTATATCAAAAGGAATCAAAAGAATTTAACAGAGTACTTGATGGGTATAAGAAAGATATTTCTGAATTGAAAAAGACTTTGTCTTTAAAGCAAATGGCCATAAACAATTATATAAATGATTTAGAAAACACAAAATTGGAAATGGCCACTATCAAGTGCTTTGCAGAGAAAGTTAATGAAAAAGCTTGAAAGCTATAAGCATATTGCTTATGTAGTTGACCACATCATCGAAGAACCTTCACAGTCGAGTAGTGCAAACTACAAAGCTGTCCCAGCTCCGGTGTTGTTCGAAAACCATAATTTTCATGCGATACACCGGAGAGCTTAGTCAAATCTGACTCTACATCAGATAACGAGTCCAACACATCCAGTGTCGGAGACCCGTATTCTGAAGGTGTGGTTGCTGCTGATGATTCTGATGAAGAGGATGAACAGTCTGAGACAGTTGTTGAAAAAGTGAGTGATATTCCTGATGAAAATCACATCATCACTACTGAACCAGTTTCACCATCTCAGATTGTCCATCCCATGGCTAATGCTCACAGAAAGAATCAATCAGCAAAGAAAGTTGATAAGAAAGTTGAGAAGTCTGTTGTTAAGAATGTTGAAAAGATAGTGGTTAAGAATGTAGAAAAGAAAATTGAAAATAAAACCGAAAAGTCAAATGAAGTGAAAAATGAATCGTGTGATAAACCTGTGAAAGTTTTCTATCGGATGGAAGGTTCCGATAAGATTATGTCTGATGAAGAATATCCGATTCAATTTGCAAACTATTCTAAAATTGAAAAGATCTGGAAGGAAAGTACCATTTGGTTTCCGAAACATGAACGAACCAATGATATTCCTCCAGCCATTTTAAAGAAAATTCATTCGGATAATTCTAAAGACCCAAAGGTCAATGTCACACAATTTGTTAAACCAACAGACAAGTCAAATAGTTTTATTGAGCCGACTTACTCAAAGGACCCTGCTCCTAAGAGTTTAAGAAGACAGTGTATGGTTGATCAATATCCCATTGCTAGTTATTCTAAGTCGAACATCAAGGAAAACTATGAAGAGTACCGTGCGTGTTTTAAGTGCGGGGAAAGGGGGCATTTACTTGCCACCTGCCCGTATGTACGACACAAGAGGCACGAGGTGGAGATGAAGCAAAGATATTATTGTCCGGTTGATAATCACAGTTATCCACAGAGACAGTTTTTCCCTCAACAAGCACTTTTTTATAACCAAAACAACTATTTCAAAAGGAGGGAAAATCGTCCGATGACTTATGACAGACGCAACCGGATAGCCACTGAGAAACCATTGAAGAAACCATTGGTGAACGCAACTGCTGAAAACAAAAAGGTTCCTGCTAAACCTAATGTCAAACCAGCAGTTGGACCTGTCTCTATTAAATCAGAGAAGGTAACCAAGAAGGTATCGTTCAAGGAAGAAGTAAAGAAACCGACTGAGACTTCAAAATCTCAGATCAGGATCTTGAAACGGACTGAACAATCTTGGTCATCAAAGGGTTCTGAGGGTGCTTCAACTTCACAAAATGTGAAATCTGAGAAAGAAAAAGATTTGTGTGAAAAGAAAGAGGTTGATAAAACCCAAGATGTTTGTGAGAAAATTGACTCTTTGAAACAATCAGTTCAAAGACCCAACACCAAACAGGCTTGGGTCCCCCGAAAAATCTAACTTTTCTACATGATATGTGCAGGGAGCTTCAGCTGGCCCTCTTAGCAGTATTTGGATTGTTGACAGTGGAGCTTCTGGTCACATGACTGGGGATCTTTCGCTACTGTTCGATATTCGAAACATCAATGGAGGCTATGTAGCGTTTGCCGGGAACAAAGGAGGCTATATTACCATGGAGGGTAGTGTGAGTAATGGGATTGTGAGCTTCGAGAGAATTTCTTATGTGAAGCAGATAGACTACAATCTGTTGAGTGTCAGTCAGATATGCGACAAGCAATTTTCTGTGTTCTTTGACGACAAATCTTGCTACATACTCAAGCCGGGATTTGAATTACCGAAAGAGTGGGTGATGCTAAAGGCGCCGAGAGTGAACAACCTGTACATTCTCGATATGTCAAAAGCAATGACCACCCAAGGCCAAGTCACGTGTTTCCTCTCCATGGCTACAGAAAAAGAATCCATTATGTGGCACAGGAGGATGGGACACATTCATCTCAGAAAAATGAATCAATTGGTGAAAAACGAACTTGTCACAGGCGTGAACGTCAAACATTTTCACCTAAATGACAAGTGTGTGAGTTGTAAAAAGGGTAAGCAGCACAAACAATCCCATAGACCAATGAAAGTTAATTCTGTTGAACTGCCACTTGAACGTTTGCACATGGATTTGTTTGGACCAGTCAAGTGTAAGAGTCATGCAGGGGAGTTATACTGTCTTGTGGTGACTGATGATTATTCAAGATTTTTCATGGGTGATGTGCTTGCACAGGAAGAGAGACACATTTGACAATTTGAAAGTTCTGTTCACTCGTCTGGAAAATATCTATGGTCTCAAGATCAAGAGGATTAGGAGTGACAATGGGACGGAGTTTAAAAATGCACAGACGGACGATCTTTGTGAAAACAAAGGAATTCATCATGAATATAGTGCTCCGTATACCCCACACAGAACGGTGTCGCGGAACGTAAAAACAGGACTCTAATTGAAACGGCGAGGACAATGCTTGCGGACTCAAATCTTCCAGTAATGTTCTGGAACGAAGCAATTTACGTAGCTTGTTATACTCTCAATCGCGTTTTAACGGTGAAGAAGTTTGGCAAAACATCTTATGAGCTGTTAAATCGTCGCAAGCCGAATTTAGAGTATCTAGAACCGTTTGGAGCTCCTTGTACCATGCTTAATCCATCTGAGATGTTCGCACCAAAGGCCGAGGAAAGATACTTTGTTGGTAGTCAACAAAAGAACTCGTCAGGTCGAGGAGTGGGCTAACGTTGAAGTGCAACGGTACACTCAGAACTTACAGGGAAGCGGTCTAGACTGGATGTTTGATTACAAAGATTTCTTTGAATCATTCAATCTAGATAGCTTGGTTGAAGAGGTTGTACTACGTTTAAATTACGAGGTTGAAAACGCAGTGGCTTCAGCGTTAGTGCGTCTGATTACCGTGAATCCTCAAACAACTTCTAATGATACCAATGTTCCTGTCGTTGAAGAAGAAGTATTTCAAGAACCCTCCACAACGTTGAATTCATCAGAATCTGAAGATGTCGACAATGATGTTACAAGCGAAGCTATCTTAGATCATTCTACAGTGACACCACCAGTGAACTCAACTACAAATGGTGCTTCAACTTCGAATGTGGGTAATGATCTGGTTTCTACAGAGACCTTAACTACTCAGACGGGAGTCAAAGTACCCGATTATCCGGAATCTCGGATACATCGAATTCACCCGATTGAGCAAGTTATTGGTGATCCTGGTAGCAGTGTAATGACAAGAGGACAATTAAGGAAGGCGAACTCACCAGAAAACATTGGCAATCTTGCTTTATATGCCAAAATACAAAAATCTGGTTTTCAGAATGACTAGTCTTTGGCTTGTTATGTTTCGCAGGTGGAGCCGCGAACTTACAAGGATGCTCTTTTGGATGACGCTTGGGTGGAAGCAATGCAAGAGGAGTTGTTGCAGTTTCAGAAACTTGGCGTCTGGACACTAACAGATCTGCCCCAGGGAAGAAAGAAGATTGGAACAAAGTGGGTGTTTAAGTGCAAAAAGGATGATAGAAGAGTGATCGTAAGGAACAAAGCTCGTTTGGTTGTACAAGGATTTCATCAGGTTGAGCGAATTGATTACAACGAAATCTATGCACCAGTTGCACGCTTAGAGGCAATCCGAATGATTCTGGTGTTTGCATCATACAAGAAGTTTAAGGTGTATCAAATGGACGTCAAGAGCGCATTCCTTTACGGTGTGGTCAAGGAGGAAGTATATGTAGGTCAACCACCAGGCTTTGAAGACCCTATTCACCGAGATAAGGTCTACGTGCTGAACAAAGCTCTCTACGGGTTGCACCAAGCTCCAAGGCAATGGTATGAGGAGCTGAGCACGTATCTTCTTTCGAAAGGATTCAAGCGAGGTTTGGTAGATTGCACACTGTTCACTAAACGAACAGGCGATGACTTGCTTCTAGTCCAGATTTATGTTGATGATATTATATTTAGGTCTACTAACAAACTTCTGTGCAGAGAATTTGAACGTGTTATGCAGGAAAAGTTCGAAATGAGCGCAATGGGAGAGATGCAATTTTTCCTAGGCTTGCAGGTGGAACAAAGACCAACGGGGATCTTTATTCACCAGACGAAATACGTTTCTGAAGTCTTGAGCCGATTCCAGATGGATGATTCGAAGCCGATGGATACCCCAATACAAACTAATCACGGGATTGGAGTTGACGCTAAGGGGGAGCTAACTGATCCATTTACATTCAGAGCAATCGGCGGATCCCTGATGTATCTCACTGCCTCCAGACCTGATATAATGTTTGCCACATGTCTCTGTGCACGTTATCAATCGAAGCCGAAACAGAGTCATCTTGCAGCTATCAAACGTATCCTTAGATATCTGAAGGGTTGTCCGTCGAGAGGACTATGGTACCCTAATGATGATAATTTTGACCTAATCGCTTTTAGTGATGCAGATTGGGGTGGCTGTGACAAAGACAACAAATCCACAACTGTTGGATGTCAGTTTATGGGGAGCAGGCTCGTGACCTGGCAATGCAAGAAATAGACCGCAGTTGCATTATCCACATGTGAAGCAGAATACGTTTCAGCATCGAGCTGCTGCTCACAGGTTCTTTGGATCCAACAACAGATGGTCGATTACGGTTTGCAATTTCTTAAAACCCCTATTTACTGTGATAACGAAGCCTCAATCGCATTAACAAAAGTCTTAGTAAATCACTCAAAGGCTAAACATATCCGGATTAAATATCATTTTATCCGCGATTGTTATGCTAAAGAGTTGATCGATATGGTCAAAATCCACACTGATTACCAATGCGCAGACCTTTTTACCAAAGCTTTTGATAAATCGAGATTTGAATATCTTTTGAAAGCTAATGGTATTAAAGAAAAACAAGACTGATCACCACCTCAGTTTATCGCTTTTTAGTTAAACTTTTACTGTTTTTCAGAAAAATTCGAAAATCCAAAAACATTGAAAAATTTCAAAATCCATAAAAATTAGAAAATTTCTTTGCTGACTGCTATATCTTCTTCCCTTAGATTAACGCCGTCAGATTTCTGTGAACAAACGATATCTGGGCAGTCACATATTTGAAATGCTCCAGCTTGTCCTTGGGAACAGTAAATTCAAAAATTTATAAAAATCAGAAAAACTAAAAAAATGATTTTCCTGGAGAAAAAGGGTAAATGATAGTACATCAGTGGGGATTGGACACATTCTAAGAAATGTAATGCTATATAGGGCGTGTATCTTAATACTGCGTGCCTGATACATACATATCAAACGAATTGATACATACATATCAAACGAATTGATGTGTGGATGAACTCTTCATTGGCATATGGTATTAGTACCGTAATTTCGTTTGATAGGGTATTTTTACAAAACTGGAAGGTTTATGGTCCTTATGTTATTAGTTGTCTGGGGATAGCCTCTCTGATCTTCTGCTGTAAGTCATTACGGACCTAGATCAGATAGGGTGTCTTTAAAAAAGAGCTTTATGCCAAATCCTAAAGTTACCGAATTGAGGAACTTTACATGTTTTATGATAATCAAAGATTATCTATTACATCGTATTAATCACTGATGCAAATCATGATTGATATCTGTCCTCAACCTGGTAAAATGCACAGGTTACTTTGCTGCATTAACTTGCTGACCTGTATACCTCTGTGCATTTTACCTTGTAAATTACAGACGACGAAAGCATAATCACGCTTTACAATGAGTCTTTGTGCATTTACTTCTTGATACGGGAGTATGTCGTGTGCGTGGGAACCACAGACAATTATGTTTATACTATACATAATAGTATCAGTCTAAAGCACTGTACAAAAGTCTGCATGTGAGTTTATGTGGATCACAATATCAGCAGTTGCCAGATCACACATTGTCTTTAATGATAATAATCAAAAAATCAACGGTGTGATCAGATTTCTCAATCACTGATATGATCCCTTTACCGGAATTCACAAAACATTTACTGTTTTCTCTTTACATTTCTGCATTTTATTTTCTCGTCAAAAAATTTGCAAAACTCAAAAAGATTTTAGGTGTGTTTTAACATAAACTCTAGAAAATCCAAAAAGATTTTACATTTCTATCTTATTTTTGATAGCTGATGGTGGTTGATGACGATTTTCTAAACCTTGATGAACCATTTGAGCTTTGTCATCTTTAATTGAGAAAATATGATTGTCGGATGCTTAAAAGTTGGAAAATATTTTGAACGGGACTCGATTTTGAGATTTGGTAAAATTTACAAAATTCCTGATTTACTTTCGCCCATTCGTTTGGGTCAAAGGAGGAATTTCATTCTCATTCGTACGTTTCATTTTGGGCGAATGTGAGAGTTCTTTAGTTGTTTTCTCTTTCGAACCCTTATGTCTCATTCGTACCTTTCATTAGGGGCGAAGGAGACATAAGCTTCACATTTGACCGAGGTAAACGGGCGAATGAGAAGTCTATATATATCATCTCTGCTCATTCGAACCCTTTACAGAATTTTTTCAAAATCTTTGATCCCATTGTCTTTAATGATAATAATAAAAAAATCAACGGTGTGATCAGATTTCTCAATAACTGATATGATCCCTTTACCGGAATTCACAAAACATTTACTGTTTTCTCTTTACATTTCTGCATTTTATTTTCTCGTCAAAAAATTTGCAAAACTCAAAAAGATTTTAGGTGTGTTTTAACATAAACTCTAGAAAATCCAAAAAGATTTTACATTTCTATCTTATTTTTGATAGCTAATGGTGGTTGATGACGATTTTCTAAACCTTGATGAACCATTTGAGCTTTGTCATCTTTAATTGAGAAAATATGATTGTCGGATGCTTAAAAGTTGGAAAATATTTTGAACGGGACTCGATTTTGAGATTTGGTAATATTTACAAAATTCCTGATTTACTTTCGCCCATTCGTTTGGGTCAAAGGAGGAATTTCATTCTCATTCGTACGTTTCATTTTGGGCGAATGTGAGAGTTCTTTAGTTGTTTTCTCTTTCGAACCCTTATGTCTCATTCGTACCTTTCATTAGGGGCGAAGGAGACATAAGCTTCACATTTGACCGAGGTAAACGGGCGAATGAGAAGTCTATATATATCATCTCTGCTCATTCGAACCCTCTACAGAATTTTTTCAAAATCTTTGATCCTAAGTCCACTTATTGCTCGTGCATTTTAGACCTTACCATTGTGTTCGTTTGTTGCTTCTGATCATTTTCCACTCATTTTTACAGGTTAACATCAAGTTTTGAAGATTTAATCTGACAATTTCAGTCTGAACCCTAACTGTCATTAACCATTGATTTTTAGATGATAATTGATCTTTGTTTTGATAGGGTTTCATTGTTTGAATGTTTTAGGGGGAGATTATGCAAAAACTAAGGTTTACACAACATCAGTTAGCTTAATCGATTGATTTAAAACCTATAAATCCTAGTTTTTGAAATAAAACAATCAATCAATGAAAAACTGATGAAATTGATAATTAGGAAACAATATTCGGAGGTTTTAGGTGCACAATGAATCAAAATTACAAGTTTAAATCCACTGATTTTCAAAATTTGAAATTTGAAATGAAGAACAGACTCCTTCGCACATTTCAAACAGTCGAGCGTGCAAAAATGGGCGAAGGAGTAGGTTTTGTCTGGGCGAATGAACACAAATGGGCGAATGAAACATTTCTTCATAAATTTTTACATTCGTATCTATAAAATTCACATTCGTACCCCTAGAAACTCTCATTCGCACCTCCGTTTGGGCGAATGAAGAGATCAAAAACCAACTTTTCAATTTTTGATTATTTTGTCGATTTTTAACGTGTTTATTTGTTTTATTTTGCAGCATAAACCATGTCTAAACAAGAAAAACCTACTGAACAAGCTGGATCATCTTCACAAGCTGCCAAGAAAGGAAATGAAGAGCTTTTGCCGTTCGAGAATGCGCATAACTGTTGTGCATATCTTGGGAACGTAAAGAAGCATACTGAGTTCACAGAGATTATCGGGTTTCTAAAGAGAAGTCAGGTGATAGATGCAATTGCTACACCTGCTATTATCTACCGAGAAATGATACAAGAGTTTTGGACGGAAGCAAAAATGGATTTCTGGGAGTGTGAATCATCTCTGGTGAGCAAGATTCAAGGAAAACTAGTTATTGTTTTAGAGAATGATATTAGGGAAGCTATGAAGCTTCAAGATGAAAAGACTGATCCCAGAGAGCTTAGTTTTACTGAACAGAGGAAATGCTTCCTAAGGATGAAATATAACGGGCCGATTACTGATGGTTCGTTACACAAGGGAAACTTTGTCCTCAATTCAAGTATTTGGCGCATGTTATGATTCACGTCTTCGGTTCAGCTGCAGGAGGTTATGATCTGATGAGAAAGAGTATTAGCTCAATGATGGTTGCACTGATATTGAACAAACCGTTCAATGTATCAGGGATGCTTATGGAACATCTGTTGGAACCTGTCAGAGGCACAAGGAATTTGAAGTTTCTGTTGTATCCTCGATTCCTTCAGATGATATTTGATCACAAGTATAAAGAGTTGAAGAGGGATCCAAAGCAGATTGTAGTTCAAGAACATATGTCCATTAATACATTGGCAAGAATGAAAGCGTATAAAGGTTTGTCGGTGAATAAACGACAACCTGTTAGACGTTTATTTGGACATTTGGCGAGGATTGATTATGAGGATCCAGGAAAAGATAAAGAAAGGCATGCTGATAGTGCTTCAGACGAAGACAATCCATTACAACTTGTTGATCCAGAGGCAAAGCGAAAGCGACAGGTTGTGAATGTGGGAGCTAAGAGTGGGAAAGGGAATGTGAAAGAAACTAGGATAGAAGTTGTTCCTGAAACTGAGCCTCCAAAGAAGAAGAAAGTGTCGAGAAGACATAAGACTGTGGCTAAGAAAGGGTTACACCTAGTTGATAAAGCGTCAGTCGATTCTGAAGAGACGCTGGAAGATGAACATTGGGATTCAGATAATGAGACGGTAAAGACTACCACGCCCAAGGCCACTGTGGCCGGTGAGTCTGCCAATTTGAATAGATATGTGGAGGAACAGAGAATGAATAGTCCTATTCACTTGGATGAAGAGGATGAGGGTTTAGGTTTAGGAACAGGAGATTTTCCTGGTTCACCAGTTCATGGGGAGAAACCAAGGAAGCCCAAATTCAAGAAGAAAGAAAAGGTGATAAAGCCCGCAGAGAAACGAGCTAGAGAGATTGAATCGTTGATAGCAGGAAAGAAGTTGCCACCTTCTTCAAGCTCGAAATCACCAATTGCTGCTCCAGCCTCGAAGAAGCAGAAAACCACAACTACTTCCAGTACTGAACAGGGAGCTGATATGCCTGTTGATGCTTTTAATGAAGCATTGGATAATGTACTGAAGAAGATGAAGAAGGGTAAACTGCCTGAGGTTGCTGAAGTTTCTACTCGGAAGGTTACAGTGGATAGGGATGTGATGAACACTGTTAACCGGAAACTTGCTGAGATGATGAATATCATAAACAAGCAGCAAACAGAGATAGATCAACTGAGAAAGAATGACTCAAAGATGTTGGATGTAGTGGTTACATCACATGAGAATAATGAGGAACTGAAACAGAAGATTAAACAGTTACAGAAGGATAATAAGAAACTGTTAAAACATGAGCAAAGGAACACCAGAAGGATTATAGCTTTGAAGGGAGAGAATAAGAAACTAAAAGAGAGTAATAAAAGCATGGATAATCTGATTAAAGATTTATACTCTCGGGCTCCTCAGTTGAAAGAAGGTGAAGAGGATAAAGATCGAGACGAGGAGCAGGTTGATTTGGAACTGTATGATGAAGATCTTGATGAAGATGCTGGAAAGAATCCTAAAAAGAAGAAGGATGATGGAGATGATGATGGTTCGAATGATGGATCTGGTGATGATAGCAGCTCTGCATTTGATGATGATGATATAGACAAATATAAGTATGAGAAACAGGAATCTGGAAAAGGAGGAGAATCTAGTTCTAAAGCTCCTAGAGGATCAGTGGATGATGATGCGATCTTCTGGAATGAAAAGCTGAAGTTTATGTCTGAAGATGATAAACAGATGTATCGCCAGATGCTTACTGATCGAGTCTGGATGATTGACATGACCAGCAGATTTTCTGAGATCTTTGAATCTTGTGACAGGGTGCTTGAATTAGAGTATAATGATCCAGATTTGGAAGATTGTGATGTTTCGGCGGCGATGACAAAAGAG
The DNA here is from genome assembly GCA_028751855.1 of Ambrosia trifida. Taxonomy (NCBI): domain Eukaryota; kingdom Viridiplantae; phylum Streptophyta; class Magnoliopsida; order Asterales; family Asteraceae; genus Ambrosia; species Ambrosia trifida. The sequence goes on along the minus strand of CM054127.1, from coordinate 70,842,816 downwards.
ATTTTGGAAGGTTTAGCGAAGCAGGTTGGGAAAACGTTAGAAGAACTGTTAGCTGATAACCAGATTCCTTATCTACCTGAAAAGGAAGCTGGGAATCATTCTGATGATCGTGACGTACCTGTGTTCGAGGATATTGAAGTTGAAGATATCACAAGTGAAGAGTATCCAGAATATTTTAAGAAAGATAAGGATTCTGGATTTACTGCATTCACTGATGAGCTATTGAATGCCGAGAGACTTGCAAAAGAGAATAGCGATATGTTTGTTGATGAAGTGTTCAAAGGGCATGATAAACCGCATATCAAACAATCCGATAGCTTGAAAGAATTACTGAGGCAACTAAAAGAGAAAAGAGCCAATCATCCGAAAGCCGAGATTCAGGGTAGCTTTTATAAACTCCACAACGAAATGTTTAAAGGAAAACCGTTGGGTTGGAAGATTATATAGCAATTGAAGTGGGAGAAGGGGATACTCTACTTTGATAGATTACATGATTTGAAGACTCTCCCATATTGGGCTTTCGTGATATTTGTCGTCACAAGTTGAATGGAACGTTAAATGATCAGATAGCCTACTTTGCTGTTAAAATGGCGAGAGAAAGCAGGACGAAGTGGAATCTCTTTGAACCTCAGTATCTAAAGCGGATTGTTCACAAGAAAAATATTGATGATATAACTGGTTTGCCCAAGGTGACTCTAAAGTACAAACCACCAAAAGTGTTGAGACATATTCCATTGTTGCAGATTCCTCAACATTTTGCAAAAGACTTTATCTGGTGGTACTACGATTGGAAGATTGCAGAAACTGTGATAGTGTTGAAAGATGGAGACAAGAATTTCAAAATGATACACATATTTGATCCCATGTGGTTAGTGAATTGTTCACATGAGGACATCATTACGTTGTATTACAATCCCATATTCATCGATGTGAAGGATGCTGAACAAGCAAGTAAATACCAGCGTGTGGTATTTCTGTGCTTTGCTCATGATATCAATGCTGGATGCGACTATGATAAGAAGCTTGGCAAGTTTGTTAAAGCTCAAAAGGTTCCTGAAGCAAAGAAGAAAAAGCCGAAACAAGTGTTTGAAAAGGTGATGACGTTGGAAGAGAAGAAACTACTGCGTATCAAGTTGATGAACAAGAGAATGGATGAAGATCGAAGGCTTAAACAATCCAAGCAATAGTCGAGGGGGAGTTTGTAGATGCATTATTGTGCGACTAATGCTTTGGATTACAATAAACATATGTTTTTGGTGATTGTCGAACGGGCGAAGTAGTAGATATGTGGGCGAAGGAAGAAATTAAGAGGTGCGAAGGAGAGAAAACATACGAAGGAGAGACAAGGAGTGCGAATGTAGAATTTATGTTATGTAATGCTTGGTTCGCACGAAGTGTTTGGGCGAACCTGCACATTCGACCATGTAATATGGGCGAATGTGCAGGCCTATAAATAGGTTAAGCAATTTTTGAAAGTTAGTTGTTGGTCATTTTATTTCCCTCCTGTTTTGTGTCTCACCCTAGTGTTTTTGTCAACTTATTTTCACGTCATATCTGATTGTAATCATTATTGAAACGTGTAATTTGAGTTGATTATGAATGAGAAAAACCTTTGAAAGATGATTTCTGTGTTTTGATTGTTTGATTATCATTATTGTGATTGATTCAGGGATTCCGCACCTGAATCAAACTTGTTTGATCAATCTCTTTGTAGATTTGACGATCCTAAGCGCTTACATACCTGACTTACCCTAGCTACCTAGGTTATTTAGGTTTTTGCATGACTCTAACGACAGGTCATCAGGTACAAGAGGCTTAAGGTTTCTTAAATACAAGTTTAAGTCGGTTTGGTGGAGTCTGTGATCCGCGCGCGACCGCTCGGAGGGAGTAAGCGGCCGCTCACTCCTTTTCGGCCCGCACCGGGTGGCCTGCTTCATTGTATAGCGTGTTTTCTTCGATGTTTTCTCTATTTTGGACCATAATCAGTGTATCCCCACGTGTTAAGACCCCAACCATCCTAATGGTCCACCTTTAACGATTTTTATTAACGTATCATAGAAGCACGTAATTGCAATCAATCTTAATCAATTAACTCACAATTATTTAACTTCATTGTTCATCAACGTCCGAGGTTCACTAATCATGTATATAGTCTGGTAATTCCCTGAATTAGCACTTCATGCAGTTATTAACCTATAACAGTTGCAATGTGTGTCCTATCTAGCTAACCATAGTTAAGTATAATGCAAGGGATGTAACTAGAGTTTAGTTAAAGTGAGAACCTGAAATTGCGGGGTATTACAATAATACTGAACTGTGTTGGGATGGCCGTTTACCTAAATGATTTTTTTTAAATCTCTCACCCAAATGGAGATTGAGTGCGGGTGAGAAGATCTAACTACGAAAAGAATAGCGGCCATCCCCACACATAGACTTAAACAATAAATGAAAAGTAAACACAGACTTGATCTAGATAAAATTAAAAAAGCTAAAAACCTAGATTCAATATACAAAAATAAAGCTAGAAAAAACGTACCTTGAAGGCGATGTGGTGAATGATGGCGGGTGATGGTGATGAAATGGCGGTGAAAGTGGTGGCGGAGGGTTGGTGGTGTCAAAGTATTAAAAACAAAACTTTATAGTGAACTCTGAGTCACCTGCGTGTTGTGAAAAGGTATAGACTAGGTCTTCGCGTCGCGCGAACATGTAGGTTGACTCAGATCGGCGACCCAAGGCTTCGCGCACCGCGAAGACGTATAGACAGCCTCTTCGCGTGGCGCGAGTAAATGGTTTGACCCATTTGCTAATCCTGGGTCTTCGAGCGTTGCGTAGAGGTAAAGACCGCCTCTCGCATGGTGCGAAGACCATATTTCTCAAAAAAGTTTACTTAGTTTTTAGACTTAGAAAATTATTCAACTTTTTTATTCAACCTTCCCCCAAACACCTTAAAAACAAGTTCCAATTTTAATATCATTAAAACATACATGGAACCATCAAACGGAAGAAGTTTCCTTACCAAACCGAGCATGAATACCTACAAAAATAGATAACACAGAAACACAAAAACACAAAAATACAAATGAATTATAAAAAAAGTACAGTCTCTACACTTGGGTTTTATCTTAAGGTCAATTAGGTGGCTTCTCTTTTATCCACCCTTTATCCAACCCGTTTAATTCAGCTCGTTCACCATTGTTCGTCAAAAAACGAATAGTGAATCTAGAATAACGTTTGAAAAATTCAAACGAGTCAGAGCACCTATTCCTACACTTACCTGGACCAAACCTATATGTGGCATATGATGAGGGGTATGGTCCATGTGACTTCTCGCCCATTCCCATGGTTTCCTAGGTTGTTGTTGGATCAGTTTCTTGTTTTAACAGGTTCTTATCATGAATACTTGTATATTTAAACTATCAAAGTGATTTGCACAGCGGATTATAAGTTAAGTGTTCAAGTTAAAGATGTACTTTTAAAAAGTAATAAATAACCCCCCTTGAGTTATGAACCTAAAGTAGTAAGTGAGAATCTAAAGACAATTAATGAATAAAACAATAAATGCTTCAATGATTCTCAGATATAATGGAAATAATAACTACAAAAGGAATGTCTAAAATAGTGGGATGAACCCATCTATTTATAGACTAAGTGTAAACGTACAAGAGAATTATTGAAGCAATATAATAAGTAGAAATACTACAACAGGCTGTAGCATTGGTACTTGTACAAAAGATCTAAGAATACTAATATTTAACTAAACTACTGAAGTTCGAAGGCGGTGGGAAGCTTCTATCAAAACATCTGATGAGTGACAAACTACTGATGAGTAGTTTGTCTTCGACAGTTCTTAAGTTGACTTGTCTGGTTTGACTTTAGAACCTCTGATCATTACTCTTCAGTACTTAATGTTTTCTTCTTCAACACTTTGAATCTGGTTCAAGATGTTGGATTGTGGGCAGGTCTTTTGTTGAAAATTTCTTCAGTTCAGTTATGGACTTGAAGACCTTGCTTGAATGATCTCTTCTTGTGATCAATACTGAGTTTGAATCAGTAAATGATCATTTCACTATGTTCACTTTAGATTGGTCAAAGGCTAAAGTGTAGGGGACTAAGCTAGTCTCCTGGGTTGATCCTGAATATGGAATGTTTTCTACTTCAGTGATCTTCAGGTGGGATTCTCTTCCTTTTTCAGTATGCACAACATCAGGTATATTTAAAGTAGGGAGATGGTGTTCAGTGATTACTTTAGTGTGCTTTTTGTCTGTTATTGTATGTTGTAATTGGTACGCAAATGTGGAAGGATCCCTGAATTGTGTCAGCAAAGGCTTCTCTTCAACCACAAAGTCTCCTTGTACCACTGTATTGCCTTCTAGAAATACCATTTTGAAATCAGTCTTTATGGTCTCCTCTAGTTTCTTTTTGGTAGCAGGCTTTGATGTTGATTGTCTTGTACCAGAAGATCTAACTACTAAAGTTTGTGATACTTCAGAAGTTTTGAACTTCTCTGGATTTGCAGCCTTATCAGCCTTGAATCTTTTATAAGTGTCATATAAGGTATCTTCTCTACATTTTGACACTGAAGCTTTTGAACCAAATCCATTGGCTACCAACTCTTCTATGACCTCAGCTCTCTTTGCCTTTCTGTCTTTTTTTGTGGCAAGTTTTTCAGATACAATCTGAGCTCTTCTTGTAAGTTCATCCATAGAGAGCCCTTTGAGTGTGTACTTCTTAGTTTTGCTGTTCTTGGTGATGTTAATAATCAGTTGTTGTCTTTTATCTTCCTTAGCAACTCTTTCTATCTCTTCTAACTCACCCAACTTTTTCTTCATATTTCTCAAGCTTCTCATTGTAGCTTAAGTCATCCCTTCCTTCTAGGCTGTTCCAAATCTTATCTTCCTTGGCCTTCTTCTAAGCTGCTTTTAAACTCTTCTCCAAAAGTTCTTTTGACATAGATATAGGAGCAGGGTTTAAGACAGTTGTTTGAGTGGGTGTAGGCCTTGGAATGTCAGTTGGAATGTCCTCAGTTGCCTTAGAAGGTTGTTCAGTTTGAAGGAAGGAAGGGTTAACTACTGAAGTGTTGATCAGGCTATTAACTACTGAAAGATTGTCTTCAGTACTTTCTTGGACTTCAGTAGTTTTTCAATTTGGCCTTGGGACTTCTCAGCTACTTCTTTTGCTTCTATAAGGAGCCTATCTTGATGTTCTTTTTATTATTGGGCATCCTTTTGTTGTTGTGCCTCTTTTGCCTTTCTACTGGCTTAAAGTGACACTGTTGGCTTCATCCACTTCTAGAAACCAAACAGGTAAAGAAGTTACACCAGATAACATAGCAAGTTATCTTATGTTGTTGTCTATCTTCTTTGACAGCTCACTAATTTTGTTGTTGATCACCTCAAATTGAGTGTTGGTCTTTGACTCCAAATCAATTGTAAATGATTTGAGATGTTGAGATATGAGGGTGTTCATCATCTGGTATAGGGGACCATTTGGGTTGCATAGGTGGTTCAAGTCTCTACTTGATGACCTAGTGAATTAGGTAGGCTTTTGATGTGGAGGGGGTGTTTTTGGGTGATCTTCAGTATGAACTGAAGATCCCACTTAAGGGGAATCAGGGTTCAAGTGGTCTTTAACCTGATCTTTTGTGACCAGCTCTTTGAGCTTAGTGAAATCAGATCCAGGACCTTCACAAGTAGCCGTCAATTCATGTTGTGGAGAGTTTGAATCATCATCCAAATCAATGGAATCATGTGAATCCCTACGGATATTCTCAATGAGAACATCATCAGTTGTATTATGAGCTAGGCCCAACCTAGTTTTCTCATGAACCTCTTTATATTGGTACTGAGGATTTTCTTACATCAGGCGTAAAGCCTTCATTAGTAGTTGCCACATTTGAGGTCTTAAGTATGTTATTTTTGTCTTCAGATCCACCACTGGTTGGTAAATGGGTAGTAGCAGCCTCAAATACACCTAAAGTATCTAAGTTTGGGCTTAGACACCTTGTTCATCCTCATCTCTTGGGATAGGGCTATTAACATCCACATCCAAGTCAACTTCTGATGGTGTATCCCCTGTTTGATGTGTTTGTTGGTGTGAGATATTTTTGGTTCAGTAGTTTTAGGTAAAGGGTCAGTAGTTTCAAAGGAAGGGTTAGTTATGGCCTTTTTAAGTTTATTCCTATGAAATAAAATTGTAATGGGTGCTCTTTTGGGGGTTTGAGATGGATGAGAATGAGAGGATGTTTCAGTCATATCTTTAACAAGTGCAGATTGCACATCAGCAGTTTCAGGCATCTTAACTTCCTGAATTGCCTTTTTTTAGGGTTGGTGGGTTTTGATTTTTGTTGTTTGGGTTTCTTGGCCTTTTTAGATGAGGGTTTGGAAGATATAGGTTCCATGGGGACTGGTTTTTATTCCCCTTGGTCATATTCTGGCAACGCTGCCGGTTTGTTATGCCTTGAGTATGATTGTGAGGTTAATGGGTTTAAAAGTGATGTTTTACCCACAAGCACCTCATTTCCAAGTTCTTTAATTATACATTGCATGATGAATCTTAGATACAACAAAAATTTATTTGTGGTATTTTGGTGATGCAACACCAACTCATTAAAGAAAAGTGTTGATGCCCTGAATTTTGTTTCATTCACAATGGAATGAAAAATAGGTTGAAAAGTAGAGGACAACTTATCATAAGATCCAGTTTTGGGACTTAAAGACATGATTATGTAATGAAACAAAAGTTTGTATTTTGGTTCAAAATATTTCTTATAGATTGTTGCATGTAAGAGAGTACCTTGGTAACCACACTCTGTCATGGTTAAGTGATTTTCAGAATTGGGAATGTTCTCTTGTGCATTAGCATCATTCAGACCAAGTCTTATTCCCAAAGTAGCCGGTGTGATTGCCATAACTTTTCATTGGATAGTTTATTTGAGGGTAGTCACTCTGTTATTCACTATCACCGCCTCGGCATTTACCCGGAACTCCTTAAGAGTTTGAATGTGAATAGGAGGATCAATGGTTAAAGCAGTGTTATATTGGGATTGGACGACTAAATCAATGGTGAATGCAGTGTTTTTGTTGTTTGGAGGGGAGGTTTTGTGAGTGTTTTTGAGAGAGAAGGAGGGAATTTTGCTTTTTGAAAGGATAAGTGTGAGAAAAGGTGTTTATGAGAAGTTTATAACCGCCCTATGAACTTCCGAAATGGGAAATGTCTGATTTATCCTTATTGACAAAACTGCTTATGAAGAACAATATTAATCAGTAGTTCCCATTTTCTCTTCAGTAGTTTGTTAACAACTGATGAGAACATTTATAAACACTTTATTCATAACTTTTGAAGTTTATTTTATCATAAGTTAATCATTTTTTCTGAAAATATCTCCATTCTGATGATTTTGTACATCAGTAGTTTCTCTCTTTTTGTTTTTCAAAAGTTTTGTGACAGATTAGTAACAATGTAAGTGAATGTAAAATTTGTGCACGAAAATGAAAAACACTTACAGTACTTATTCCAAATTTAACATCCCGAGCATAGATACTAACTTCTGAAATGTTGATGTGTCTAGGGGTTTGGTGAATATGTCAGCTATTTGATTAGCTGTTGTCACATGTTTCACCTCATTCTTGCTTTTCTCATTGAAATCCCTTATGAAATGATACCTGATTTCAATATGTTTAGTATTTGAAAACTGAACAAGATTTTGAATTATGCTAATGGTAGATTTACTGTCTACAAGCAATGGGGGTCTTGGTCTCTTTGATTCCATAATCAATTAATTGATATTGAAGCCATTGGATCTATGATGTACAACTTGCTGTTGCAATATACTCTGCTTTAGTAGTTGAAGTTGCCACAGATGTTTGCTTCTTTGATTGCCAGGACACCAGACAGTTTCCCAAGAATTGACAACCACCAGATGTTGATTTTCTTGACATTTTACACCCTGCATAGTCACTATCTAAAAAAGCTATTAATTTGGTATTGCTTGAAGCCGGATACCAAATTCCAAGTGTAGGAGTTCCTTTCGGATATCTGAAAATTCTTTTGACTGCAATGAGGTGTGATTCCCTAGGAGCTGATTGATATCTACCATAAACACATGTTGAAAACATAATATCTGCTCTAGAAGCAGTTAGATAAAAAAGGGAACCTATCATACATCTATACATGGTTTGATCAATTTGTTTTCCTTGATCATCTGGTTCTACTTGTGTGATTGGTGTCATGGGAGTGGAAGTTGATTTATAGTCTTTTAAAGAAAATTTGCTTAATAATTCTTTAACATATTTTGATTGATGTATAAAAGTTCCACTTGGTGTTTGTTTGATCTGCAGTCCCACAAAGTACTGTAGTTCTCCCATGGTACTCATCTCAAATCTTGATTGCATGAGTTTCTTAAATTCATCACACAGTTTTGAGTTTGTTGAACCAAAAATAATATCATCAACATAAATTTGAACAAGTAGGATGTGATTTCCAACATGCTTTATCAAAAGAGTTTTATCAATGTAGCCTCTTGTGAAGTGATTTTTGAGTAAAAAGTTTGGAAGTGTTTCATACCAAGCTCTAGGAGCTTGTTTTAACCCATAAAGAGCCTTGTCAAATTTTTACACCCAATCAGGATGAGACGGATCCTTTAACCCAGGTGGCTGACAAACATACACTTCCTCGTTTATTTTTCCATATAAAAATGTACTTTTTACATCCATTTGAAAAACTTTAATTTTGTTGGGAATAATATAAGCCAAAAATAACCTGATGGCTTCAATCCTTGCAACTGGAGCAAAGGTTTCATCATAATCAATTCTTTCATCTTGGTAATAACCTTGTACCACCAGTCTTGCCTTGTTCTTGATGATTAAACCGGACTCATCTTGTTTGTTTCTGAAAACCGATCTTGTTCCAATTGGTTGTTTGTTTGGAGGTAAGGGACAAATATCCCAAACCTGTTGCTTCTTGAACTGTAAAAAGTTCATCTTGCATATCTTCAAACCAACTGTTGTCTTTAAGGGCTTCCTGATACTTCTTAGGTTCCAACTGAGAGATAAATGCTGAGAATAAGCAAAAGTTGGAATGCTGGTTTCTTGTAAGTACCCGTGATGCAATATCACCCATGATTTTATCCAATGGATGATCTTTGTGTTCAATTAATTGTTGTAAACCACTGATAGGTGTAGCTTCTTGTACTTCTTCAAACAAACCACTGAGGTTGATAATATCTGGTTCTGCTGTTTGAACATCTTTAGTAGTTGCAGGAGCTGAATAAGATGTTTGAGTTTGTACATCAGAAGTTTGAGGAACTTTTGATGGTTTGAAAGTTGATTTAATGACTGTATTAGGTGTCCATGATGGAGGACCTTCATCAAACCCTTGATCACCATAATAAGTGGGTTTAGATGAATCAACAGTCTTTTCAGGTCGGAAATTAAAACTGCCAAGGTCAAAGAGTTCAGTAGGATGTGCTGGAATGTGTGAATGTTTTAACTCACTGAACTTGACATTCAGTGTTTCTTCAACTATCTTGGTTCTGGAATTGAATACCTTGTAGGCTTTTCTACTTGAAAAGTAAGCAAGAAAATAACCTGAATCAACTTTAGCAGCAAACTTTGAAATTGAGTCTTTGATGTTGAAGATAAAACATTGACATCCAAAAGCCCTGAAAACGGATATAAGGGGCTTAATGCCATGAAGAATTTCATAAGCAGTTTTGGAATGTCTCTTTGTGATTAGAACCCTATTCTGAACATAACAAGTTGTGTTGACTGCTTCAGCCCAAAAATAAAGAGGTAGACCTGAATTAGCTAACATTGTTCTTGTTGCTTCAATCAATGTTATGTTCTTCCTTTCTACCACACCATTTTGTTCAGGAGTTCTGGGAATGCTGAATTGTCTAACAATCCCCTTAGACAAACAGAATTCATCCAGAGTTTTGTTCCTGAACTCCGTCCCATCGTCACTTCTAATGTCTTTGACAGAGAGAGAATATTGTTTCTCTATTTGTAGAATGAAGAACTTGATAATTTCAGCTGCCTCATCCTTGGAAAATAAGAAGAAGACCCATGTAAATCTTTAGTAGTCATCAATGATGACTAAGCAGTACTTTTTCTTACCAAGGCTCATGATTTGGACTGGCCTAAATAAGTCCATATGGAGTAGTTGAAGACATGCAGTTGTTTTTTTATTCTTCAATAGACTTATAGGAGGACTTATGCTGTTTTCCCTTAAGACATGATACACAATGTTCTTGAAATTGGTATACTTTCAAGGGTAGGCCTCTAACCAAGCCCATTTTTGTGACTTTATTTATGGTTTTAACGTTCACATGGCCAAGTCTCCTATGCCAAAGGTCTGTCTCTTAATTTGATGCCTTTAAGAAGAAACAGGTAGTGTTGTTCAGTACTTTGTCCTTTTCAATGTCCACTACATAGACATTGCCACATCTTTTGGCTATCAACAAAGTATGATCTTCAATGATCTTCTCTATCAACTTCTGGCCTTCTGGTGATACGATCTTACATGATGTTTTGGTGAAAAAGGAAGAATATCCTTTATCACACCTTTGTGAAACACTCAGCAAGTTGTACTCAAGGTTTTCAACCAGACTGACCTTGTCAAGCTGCATCTTCCCTGAGGATACATTGCCATATCCTAGCACATATCTTGAGCATTATTCCTAAAGGACACAGATCCTTCTCTTTGACTTATGAAATTGTTGATCACGTACTTGCATCCAGTCATGTGCATTGAGCCTCCACTATCAACATACCAAATGCTATTTAGACCTCTAGAGACCCTCTGCACAAAGAGTAGATTAGTTAGATTTAAGAACCCAAGCCAATTTGGCTTTGGGTGTACTCTTAGGAATAGTAGCAGCTTGTTGTTGACCAGTTTTATAAATCCATGTCTTTTTGGCAATGGATTTATTGTTGAAAACAATGGTGGGACCTTTTTCAGGTTCACCATCAACTTTGGTCATCAGAAGTTTAACCAAATTTATCAAATCTTTAACCTCAGCTGTTTGTGAAATTGCTGATAGCTTAGGTCTAACTTCTGAAAATGAATTTTGAGAGGAAGACTGTGGTTGAGATTTAGTCTTACTCTGAGAAAAGGTGTTTATTGCTTGTTGTTTGATGGGAAAGAAAGTATTTTCAAAATCCTATTTGATTTGTTTTCCCACAACCATTTGTAAAACTTTCTTGTTGCCTTTCCTTTTAGATTTTCAAAAGTTTTGGAAGGCAAATTACTGACAGTTGTTAACTTTAGAATTTGGTCATCAGTTGTTTTCAGGGTCTCAAATCTTGATGTAGATGAAACTACTGATGAGCCAATGTCAATCATTTCAACTTCTGAAGGACTTTCTTTTTGATTCGGAAGAAAGTTCTGATGAAAAGATGTGCATTCTTTCATGTCAGAAGTTTGTTTTTGAACTATTCTACTCCCATTATTAGTAGTTTTGGGAGTAAAATCAGTTGGTGTTTCTGTATGATTGTACCCTATGCCAAGCTTAATATTTGATGCAGTTTGTTTGTTAAGCAGCATTTGGTAACCTCTACATGACTCTGCCCAATTTTCACAATCAACCTTGGTCTTAGCAAGCTCTTTTTTGACTTTTCCTAGGTTTTCTATCATGCTTTTTATTTGTGCTTGGGTTTCAACAGCATTGTTAGTTAATTTAGAAATTTCTTTTGTCTTTGAAGCAAGTTTGCATTCTAAATCACATTTCATTTTAGTGAATTTTCTTTTAGATTCATTGGCTTTGCCTTGTAGATGCACATTGGTCTCTCTTATTAAAGCAAATGATTCTTTGCATGATTTGGAGCAAAGCTTTAAAAGAGATTCTTTAGATACCTGAGACTTCACTCTGTTCTATCCCTCAAAAGCCATTAAGGCAAAATTCTTTCTGCGATTATCAGGTTCTCCCTAGTTGATGTCAAACATTTTGTTCTCTGCATCTGGACTGCACTCTGTTGTATCAAAAGAAAGACTGCTCCAGTCAACATACCCATTTGGGAAAAGGCTTTCTTGAGTGGGTTGTTGAGTTGATGGAGGTTGTTGACCAGTAGGAATGGATGTCATATGTTGTTGGCTCTACATTTGATGAGCAGGCATCTAAACAAATTGTATTTGTGGCACATTTTGGATTTGTGGAGCTTGTGCCTATACAAAATGTGCACTTCCCTTTGTTCCAAAGTTCCTATTGTAACTAGGGTTTGATTGGTTTTCAGACTTTGATTGGTTAAAGCTAGAGCTTCTACACTCTCTAGGAAAGTGTCCCAACTTCTGACACTTGTGACAACTTAATTTAGATTTGTCAAAACCAACTTTTGTAGAACTATTCAGTCCTTGAAATTTGCTTCCTGACATTTTATAAAACTTGTTAATATTTAAGCTTAACATGGCCAGTTGGTGTAGTATATCCATTTTCTCTAGGTCATCACTACTAAAATTTTTTAAATCATCCATTATAAAACACATATTATCAGTAGTTTGATAATTTTCATCATTTTCATAAGTTGGATATGACCTTTCTGATGAGATCCCAACAGTTATGTCAATGTATTCATTTGACCCAAAATCATTAGGACAATAAGGTGAGTCTTGTCCTAAGAGTGTTGTGCTACCTAGAATATAGTAATAAGCAGTTTTTCCAGAGTTTTGTAACCTTTTCTTTTGATTGATTTCTCTTTCAAAAGTAAGTAATCTCCCATGTAATTTTGTGAGTGAGAAACAATCAAAATTTGGTCCTGACATGAGAACTATAGAATAAGTTTCCCATTTATCTTGTAAAGACCTTAAAAATCTATGAAGCATAGATGAATTTGTATAGGTCTAACCATTTAATTTTAACTCTGATATTAATGAAGAGAATCTTTCAAATTGTTGTGTTAAAGTCTCTCCATTAACATGAGTAAAAGTTTCATATTGTTGAGCAAGGATTTCTCTAGTGTTGGCTATCACCTCATCAGTTCCTCCAAACTACTCTTTGAGGCAATCCCATAGCTCTTTGGAACTTTCACAATGTAAAAGCCGTGTATAAATTTCATTTGGGTGAGGCATAGCCAACATAGAGAATGCCTTAGCATCAAGCTCAAGTTTTAGAAAATCTTCTTCATTGTAGTCTTTTGGATCTTTAGGTCTTGCTACTTTAGTTTCTGGATATGTTAATACTGGTTCATGAGGTCCATACATGAAAGACTTCCAACATCTAGTATTAGTTTGAGATAAAGTGTGTGCCAATCTCCTTTGCCAGATATTATAATCATTTATGACTAGCATAGGAGGTTTATTGGCAGATCTAGTGTTATGAAGGTCCATTTTTAAGAAATAAGATTGATCAATGATTTCTTAAAGTGATGGATTTATAAAAAGTGAACTGCAATCCTATATTGAATATCAATAAGAGCCTGTGTTTGATTCTCAATTTTTTAGATTGATATTTGATCATATAAACCAGTGCTCTGATACCAATTGTTGGATCAGTTTCTTGTTTTAACAGGTTCTTTTCATGAACACTTGTATATTTAAACTATCAAAGTGATTTGCATAGCGGATTATAAGTTAAGTGTTCAAGTTAAAGATGTACTTTTAATATAAATAAATACTCCCCCTTGAGTTATGAAACTAAAGCAGTAAGTGAGAATCTAAAGGCTATTAATGAATAAAACAGTAAGTGCTTCAATGATTCTCATATATAATGGCAATAATAACTACAAAAGGAATGTTTAAAATAGTGGGATGAACCCATCTATTTATAGACTAAGTGTAAACGTACAAGAGAAGTATTGAAGCAATATAATAAGTAGAAATACCACAACAGTCTGTAGCATTGGTACTTGTACAAAAGATCTAAGAATACTAATATTTAACTAAACTACTGAAGTTCGAAGGCGGTGGGAAGCTTTTATCAAAACATCTGATGAGTGACAAACTACTGATGGGTAGTTTGTCTTCGACAGTTCTTAAGTTGACTTGTCTGGTTTGACTTCAGAACCTCTGATCATTACTCTTCAGTACTTGATGTTTTCTTCTTCAGCACTTTGAATCTTGTTCTTTAGCAGTTTCCATACTTAGCATTTTTGGCAGAATAGGAATTAGACTAAGGCTTGCAAAAGTGGTTTATTCAATCCTTTTTGTCCTTACAATTGTGGTGGCAGTCCACTCCCTAATTTTTGTACAGGCCGGCTATCCTGACTGTGATGAGGTGGTTTAGAAATCCCCACTAATTGTTCCTTGTGCACTACCACATCTTCTTCTCTGTTTGGTGTATCTTTAAACTCCATTGTTTGCTCCCTCATAAGTAACATTTCTAAAAAGGTAAGATCACCAACCGGGTCAAATTCTCCATCTTCATGAGTCGGTAAATTATCCAACACCTCACCAAACTCGTCCTCCCAAGCTGGTACATCCATATCTTCTTCTTCATCTCCTATCTTGTTCTCCTTCTCACTAACCACTTCAATCAACCCGACATCTTCTTCTACCTCACTATCACTCAAAAAATCAACATCAATGGGCTCTTGTTGGACCGTAGGTGGGAGTTCTTCATCCATTATCGTCTATGGTACTGGAGTGATATCATATTGCTGTAAGTACGGATTTTGCACTTCATATCTACATATATCCTTGGTACTGAAGAGGCAAGAAAACTATCGGGCTGCCTCTAGACGGGCATATAGTGATTTTGTATTTATGTGTAGATGCCGTCCCCGAAAGCGCACTGTGTCCCCAGCAACAACGCCAAAAACTTGATGTGTGAAAATGTGTAATAAATAAATCGGTCAAGTTTTAAAAATGGAAAAACCTACAAAACCACACACTAGAGGCAAGTACACCAGTCGCAATGTAGCAGAGCAAGTCCGGAATATCGAACCGTGGACACAATATAGCGACTCTCGGTACCAAACCTCTATCGATTCCTAGCCCAGCAAATTGTATTTTTGTGATTTTTATTAATTAAATAATTACAAAAGAAAATAAACTAAAAGACTTAAACTAACATATAGTAGAGGATTAATAAGGAGGGAAATCGGAGATGGGGAAGGCAACCACCTAGGTATCGAATCCTACTAAAGAAATTGGAACTGCCCGGCTTTGGAAACTATGTTGGCAATCAGGATCTTATAATATTCACCCCTAGTATCCTAGTGGCTCCCGAATCATTTCCCAAGACTGACCTCACTGATTGGTTAGATCACCTCTCCGTCTCACTGATTATGCTAAAGTACTCGCTAGATTAGTTTAGATTTCTCACTCTCCAATCACAATACACCCTAAAGTGCAAGGAGTAACCTGTAAAGTCAATCTATGACACAGATAAGCAAATAATACTAGAGAACCAAAGAAAAGCTGATCTCTCAGTGTTTTTAGCCTAAACTTCTAGCCCCAAAGACAAAACTGACTACCTATCAGCTCTCAGTCTCAAGAGTACGAAGAATACTAGTTACCTCTAAACTCCCAATCAATGTTCCTATGGAATTCATGCCTAAAACCATAAAATAAACCACAAACACAAAGCAAGTAACTTTAACAAGTATCCAAACATGAAAGACATTCACTAAGACACTCGTGGAACATCAAAAGATCATAAATTAGTAAAAAGTCCGCACACACATCATAGAATCATAAACAAGTTTCTTACTAAAACATAAATCCAACTATAAAATCATAATCTGAAACATAAACCAATATCAAAAAGTCATCATGTCAAACATTGGTGGCCACTAATGTTTAGCCAAACATAATAGTAGGGGAAAAAGATAAAAACATAGGTTCAAAATATAGCAAAGTTATGGTACCAATATTCATAAACACAATGTAAATAAATATAAAACCTATAACTTGCAGTGATTAAATCCGAGCCTTCAATACTTGAACCCCGCCTTCCTCTCCTCAAATTCCTCTAGTTTGGTGCCTTTTCGTTCGATATGTCCTCTTTTTCTTTTTTACGGCTGATTGTTGAAATTCGATATATGTGTCCCTCCAAAAAAATTAGGAGCCGGCCATGTTATCTCTAATAATGTCCAATTCCCCTAATTTTCGTTGTCACTTGTTGGGCTTTGGGTCACGAGCACTTCATCTTTTTTTTCACTTTATTATTATTATTATCAGTAGTAGGAGGAGTAGTATTAGTATGCTCCAAGCTCGCTTTGGGTGTTCACGGCTTGGGTGTTCTTGGTTCAACCAAAATTTCTCGTTTATGCTCCAACGTCCATGAACACGTGCTCTCAAGTGTTGGTGTCTTGATTAAAATTCTTTCGTTTTGAACTCATTTTCCACAAACACCTATAAAATAATAAAACAAATAAATGCATAATAAAAACTACACAAAACAAATAAAAAAACTAACAAAATATTATACAAAATACAAAGGAAAAGAGATGTGTTTTGCAACACATCATACACATACTACACAACAAATGCCAGATTATTTGGGAGTTGCAGCAGTAGCGGTAGCTAAAAGTCAGACCACCAATGCAATTACGACCTTGGTTAATGACTTATCAACGGGAAATGGAAACCGTCCACCAAAGATGTTGGATATGAGCAAGTATCATGGATGGCAAAGAAGATTCAAGATTCATCTTGAAGGCATGGGATTAGAAGGTGGGGAAGCGTGGTAGATGATTATGAAGGGTTATAGTCAACCAATGGTGGCTAAACACGAACACACCGATTGCTCTTGAAGACCTAAAAGACGATGAAAAGAAGAAGTTTGCAGCTAAAAAGAAGGTGTATTCTCAGTTATCTCAGGCATTGACCACATATCTACTACATCAATTTGGTCCATGTGCGACTTCAAAGAAACTATGGGATGCTTTGAAGAGTAGTCATGATGGAAACGAGAAAAACTAGGAGAATTCGTATTGAAGAGATTAAGAAGGAGTTTGAGAATTTTAGTTATGTTGGGAATGAGACTTTGAAGGAGCGTATACCAAGATTCTTTCACTTGTTGTCTTAATTATCGAACTATGAGATTATTATTTCCATGACTGAAGTTGTTGAGAAGTTTGCTAATTCGTTGCCTCCGTATTGGGGACAACATGTTGAGGTTCTAAAGGAAAAGGATGCATCTCAGTTTTGGTCCATCAACGAGTTTATTCAGAAGCTGGAAAATAAAGAGATGGAAGAAAGGAAAAAGGCAAAAAGAGCGCAGTTTCCACAAAATCCTGAGATTTACTATGTAACATCATCTTCTTCTACTTCTATTCCATCAGGAGGGGCGAGTGTTGCACCTCAAACTGCTTTTGTATCAAAGTTTGAACCACCAATGAGTGCAGCTAGTTATTACACGTTTGGATCATCATACACACCAACTTCATACACAACAACTCAACCTCCTATATCAGCTGCTTGTTATTGCACATCATCTGTGAGTACTCCAGAACAACAACCACAAGTTGCACCGGTGATGAACCAAGCCTCATCAAGCCATAGTCCTATCTTGTTGGAAACTCCCAACATGAACAATGTGACAGCAGAAGAGGCATAACAACACATTGCATTGGTATCAGCAATGGTTGCTTCTTACAATGGATTGGTGACAAGTCAGATCGTCAACAACAATCTGACTAATGAGGATTATGCCCAGATCAATAAAGAAGAGATGGAACTAATTGATATTAAGTGGGCATTTGCCAACGTGATGAGAAGGGAGACTAAGTTTATCGAGAAGACTGGCAAAACTAATCTTGCTACTTCACCAAACACTACCTACGGTTTCAACAAAGCCAAGGTCACGTGTTTGAACTGTGGGACTCGAGGTCAATTTGCTAGAGAATCTACCCAACCAAAACAACAAGGTTACCGAAATCCCTTTAGTTCAAATTACCAAAACTGTCAGTCACAAAACCAAGTTACCTTCCAAAGTCAAAACAATACCAACAACTACCAGAACCAAAATAATTACCAAAACTGACAAAACACCTCCCAAAATACCACACCAAGACAAACATTCCCAACCAACGAAAACCAAACAACACCTAACCAAACCAGAACCATTGTTCCAGTTTCTACACGAAACACACAACAGCAAAATGATAATCAAGCGTTGGTGATTCAGAAGAAGAAAGTTTTGATTGGAATACAATTCAATTGGGTGTTGAAGAGGTTACAGGTGGTCATGTTGCATGTTTTGCTCAAGAGGTGGTGAGCGAGGAGCCGGTGATAGTTAATGATGACTTGGTGATGGAAAAACTGTTTGAGAAGGTTTTTGAAGTTGTTATAGAAGAGATTGTTGAGGATGAGGTTTCAGAAGTTGCTACTGAAAAGGTTGAGGAACCGGTTGAAGAAGCAGTTTCAAGGACTATTATTGATTCTTTTGTTGATGTCTCTGATGATCGAGAATCTGTTTATTCTGATTCAGAGAGTGAATATGATTCGGAGGCTAGTGTGAATTCGTTTGATGATGATATCGATCAACTCCTAGCCGAAGCAGATTTTTTGCACCCATTTCTGTACCGGTTCCGAAAGAGCGAAGAAAAAGGGGATATTTTGTTAATAGGAACAAAAACGGGTTTTCTGCTATGCTGAAGATTCCGCAGAAAGACTCTCTTTTCTCAGGGCTACTTTTTCGCTCACTGAAAAAAAAGCTCTAGAGGTCTTCCCGTTCTGCGCAAGTGTGTGCACACCCCCCAAACGGACTTGACGAGGAATCCATTCGGAAGACGAAGCCAATCCATATTTCAGAAACACGCAAGCAAGAAATGCCCTGGTTTTAGGAAGAATTTGTAATGCGATGGTCATCGGTTCGATTCATTATGGGGGTTAATTGAACGAATCACACTTTTACCACTAAACTATACCCAAACAAGATTCCAGAACTAATTGTCCTAATACATACGCGAGGAAGGTAATAAAAAAAGAAAGAAGGCAAGCCAATGGCTCAACGGTTCTCACCACCCTCCTCTGGCACAAACACCATTTGTTGCTTAGCTCAGAGGTTAGAACATCGCATTTGTAATGCGATGGTCATCGGTTCGATTCCGATAGTCGGCTTTTCTCTATGACGAAGAAATCGTGCATGGTTGATGACGCTTTCACAATGGTGGATAACTCTAAGTTTTTCACTAGAAAGGAAGCTCATTTCGCTTTGATGGCCATGACAGATCCTCCAAAACAAGTAAGTCCCAACTCTTCTTCTAGTGATAAGTATTGTGGTACATGTGATAGAATGGGAGATGAGGTTAAGCACCTAAAGCATCAGCTTGATAATGCTAAAATCGTCATTGAGTCGTATTGAAAAGATGAGAGAGACTTTAGCAAAACAATTGAGAGCTATAAGAAAGATGCTTCTGAATTAACTAAAACTCTTTCACTTAAACATGTATCCATTAACAATTACATAAATGAAATTGAAGAAACCAAATTGGAAATGGCTAAAATTAAGTGTTTTGCTGAAAAAGTTAACAAAATGTTGGATAGTTATAAGAATGTGGCTTATGTTTTAGACCACATTGTCGAGGAACCAGTTCAATCCACTAGTGTGAACTACAAATCTGTTTCTTTCCCAGTGTTACTTGAAAACCATAATCTTTATACAGTGACACCGGAGAGTTCAGATAGATCGGATTCCACATCGGCAAACGAATCAAACACTTCTAGTGTTGGTGATTCATCAATTAAGCAATGTGAAAAGAATGAGTCAAGTGACAAGCGTGTGAAAATATTTTATCAGATGTAAGGATCCGATAAGATAATTTTTGATGATGAGTATCCCATTTAGTTCACTAACTATTATAAAATTGTGAAAATTTGGCAAGAAAGCATAATCTGGTTTCCAAAACATGAGAGAACTAATGACATTCCAACCGAACTGATAATGCGACTGTATGGTGATGACTCGAAAACACCTAAGATTCATGTCATTGAGTTTGTCAAACCGAAAAACAAGATTAATGGATTTTTTGACCCGGCTTACTCCATGGAGCCCGCTCCTGGAAGTTAAAGGCGAAAGTGTATTGATGATCAATACCCGGTTGAATCATTCACTAATCACCATGACAAGAACACATTTGAGGAATACCGTGTGTGTTACAAGTGTGGGGAGAGATGGCATTTACTTGCTCACTGCCCATACGTTTGACATAAAAGGCACGAGGTTGAAAGCATACAGAACCAAAGGAGTTCGGTTGATGGTTTACCAATACAGACAGTTTTATCCACAAAGAGGAAACCACCCGATTGTTTACGGCAACCGAATTGCCTTGGAGAAGAAACTGAAGAAACCAATGGTGAACGCAACTAATGATAAACAAAAGGCTTACCCAAAACTTGCTGTTAAATCATCAGTTGGACCTTCTTCATTTAAATCATATAGGGTAGTCAAGAATGTTTCATTCAAGAATGATACAACGAAATCTGTTAAGGTTAAACAACCTCAAATTAGCATTCTTAAGCGTTCTGAACAATCTTGGACACCAAATGTTTCTCCAGGTGCTTCTACTTCAATTGCTAAGGTTTATGAAAACCCGATTTCTAAAAAGAAAGTTTTAGAGAAACCAATTGAGAACCGTGAAGAGGTTTTGAATAATAAGAAAAAGGTTGATTCAAAACAGAAAGTTTGTGAAAAGAAAGAATCTTTGAATGTTAACACTCAAAGACCCAAGACCACGAAGGCTTGGGTCCCTCGTAAAAACTAATCATTTTGTGATTGGTGGAGGGAGCTCCAGCTGACCCTATTAGCAGTCTTTGGATTGTAGACAGTGTAACTTCTGGGCACATGACCGGGGATATGTCGCTACTATTTCACATCAATAATATCAATGGAGGGTATGTAGCGTTCGCCGTAAACAAAGGAGGGTATACAACGATGGAGGGAAGTGTCAGCAATGGAAACGCGAGTTTCAAGAGGATTTCTTATATGAAGCAAATTGATTATAATATGCTGAGTGTATCATTGATTTGTGACAAGAAGTTTTCAGTATACTTTGTTGATAAGTCTTGTTACATCTTGAATCCTGGTTTCGTTATACCCAAAGAGTGGATCATGCTTAAAGCTCCAAGAGTGAACAATTTGTACATTCTTGACATGAGCAAAGCAATCACTACATAGGGGCAAGTGACATGTTTTATGTCTAAAGCTACAGAGAAAGAATCTATCATGTAGCACAGACGGATAAGGCATATTCACCTGAGAAAAAAGATCAATTTGGTAAAGAACGGACTTGTAGAAAGAGTTAATGTGAAACACTTTCATCTGAACGATAAGTGTGTGGGTTGTAAAAAGGGAAAACAACACAAACATTCCCACAAACCCAAGAAAGTGAACTTGGTTAACATTCCACTTGAACGCTTACACATGGACCTATTTGGACCTGTTAAGCATAAGAGTGTAATTGGTGACTTATACTGTCTTGTGGTTACTGATGATTATTCAAGATTCTCATGGGTGATGTGTATGCAACACAAGAGTGAAACGTTCAACAACTTGAAAGTTCTGTTTACCCGATTGGAAAACATTTATGGTTTGAAGATCAAACGTATTAGAAGTGACAACGGGTCGGAGTTCAAGAATTCTATGATGGATGCGTTGTGCGATGACAAGGGTATTCACCATGAGTACAGTGCACCATATACTCCACAATAGAACGGTGTTGAAGAATGGAAGAACATGACTCTAATTGAAGCGGCTCGTACTATGCTTGCAGATTCTAATCTTCCAGTTATGTTCTATAAGGAAGCAATTCATGCAGCATGCTATACATTGAACCGTGTGTTGACAGTGAAAAAGTTTGGAAAGACTTCTTATGAACTGCTTAACAGACGGAAGCGAACTTAGAGTTTCTAGAGCCATTCGGGTTACCATGTACAATTCTGAATCCTACAGAGAAGTTTAGAACGAAAGATGATGAAGGTTACTTTGTTGGATATGAGACACCACTTAAACGCGTGTTTAACAAATGAACTAGAAAAGTTGAAGAGTGGGAAAATGTTGATGTTCAATGCTACACTCAGAATGTTCCATGAAATAGGCCCGATTGGATGTTTGACTACAAAGAACTTTTTGAGTCAATCAATCTAGAAAGCTTGGTTAAAGAAGCTATTTTACGATTGTATTACGAGTGTGAGAATGCCATAACTTCACCGTTAGTGCGTCCGATCACCATGACTCCTCCAGCAGCAGCTTCTGATGATACAAATGCTTAGGTAGTTCAAAAAGAGGTATTCCAGGAAGCTTCGACAACACTTGATTCTTCTGAGTCGAAAGACAAAGAAGAAGTTACTAGTGAAGTAGTCATGGATAATACTACAGTTTCACCACCAGTTAACCCTAATCAAGATATTCCATCTTCATCGAATTCGGGAAATGATCTGGAGACGGCAGAGAATCTAAATGTTCAAGCGATGATTCTTGTTCCTAAACATCCGGAAACTCTGTTAGGACAAAAAGGATTGGTGAAAGCACTTTTGCAAACCTTAGTCTAATTCACTTCTGTCAAAATATTCTAAGTATAGAACTGCTGAAGAAGAAGGATCAAACTGCTGAAGAAGAGATTCAGAAGTACTGAAGAAGAAAGTCATCAGAAGTTCTGAAGTTCAAACAGACACTTCTACTGAAGAACTACTGAAGACAAACTACTCATCAGTAGTTTGTCATTCATCAGTACTTACAGAAGATCTTTTCCACCGCCTTTGTATATCAGTAGTTTATTACTTTAATGTTTCTTTTTGCTTTATGTACAAGTTCCAAGACTGCAACTTGTTGCAACTTGTTTATGAACTTGCTTTTGGCAAGGTTCATGTATTTGTAACGTCTATAAATAGAAGGGTTCATCCCTCTGTTTTAGACATTGATTTTAATACAAGAAATCCTTCAACACTTATTATTGTTATTTCCATTTCGTGTTTACTGAGAATCTGTCAAAGTGTTTCATTCTCATTCAATACTTAGATTCTCAATAAACACTTGTCATTTATTAGTTCTTGAATCCAGGGGGAGTAATAACTCCTGTTGATAAGTGTAGCTTTAAACTTATAAACATTCCGCTGTGCTATCACTCATCAAGAACTTGCTAAACACTTAAGTGTCAACTAGCAAGTTCAACAAAAGAGCATATACTGATCCAACAATTGGTATCAGAGCATTGGTTTATCTGATCACATATCAATCTAACACATTGAGAATCAGACACAGGCTCTTATTGATATTCAATAAAGGATTATAAGGTCATTTTTGTCAACATCCATCACTTTAAGAGACATTTGACAAATCAATACTCTTCAAAATGGATCCTCATAATACTGGTTCTGCCACTAAACCTGCCATGCTTGTAACAAATGAATATAACATATGGCAAAAGAGAATGGCACATACCTTGTCACAGACCAACACAGGTTGTTGGAGATCTGTGATATATGGTCCTCACAAACCAGTAAATATAAATCTTGAAACTAAGGAAGAGATTCCAAAAGAACCAAAAGACTATACTGATGATGATTTCCTAAAACATGAGCTTGATGCAAAAGCTTTTTCTATGTTGGCAATGGCACTCCCAAATGAAATCTATTCTGGCCTATTACATTGTGATACTGCCAAAGAACTTTGGGATTGCCTAAAAGAACAGTTTGGAGGAACTGAAGAGGTGATTGCCAACACCAGAGAAATCTTGGCTCAACAATATGAAACTTTTGCTCACATTAATGAGGAAACTTTAACACAACAATTTGAAAGATTCTCCTCATTAATATCTGAGCTAAAGCTAAATGGTCAGACCTATACAACTGTATCTATGCTTCATAGATTTTTAAGGTCTTTACCTAATAAATGGGAAACATACTCAATAGTCTTAAGATCTTCACCAGATTTTAGCTCCCTCACTCTTACAAAACTTCATGGGAGATTACTTACTTTTGAGAGAGAAATTGATCAAAAGAAAAGTTACAAAACTCTGGTAAAACTGCTGATGACTATCTACCAGGTAGTACAACACTATTGGGACAAGACTCACCAACTTGTTCAAATAGTTTTTGGATCTTTTGACCACATTGACATAACTGCTGGGATCTCATCTGAAAGATCATTCCCAGGTTATGACAATAATGACTTTGGACAAACTGCTGATAACATGTGTTTTATCATGGATGACTTAAATAGTTTCAGCAGTGATGACCTAGAAGAAATGGATATTTTGCACCAACTGGCCATGTTAAGTTTAAAAACAAATAAATTTTACAAAAGGTCAGGAAGGAAGTTTCCAGGACTTAATAGTTCTACAAAAATTGGTTTTGACAAATCTAAACTTAGATGTCACAAGTGTCAAAAGTTGGGACACTTTGCTAGAGAATGTAGAAGCTCTGGCTTTAACCAATCTCAGTCTGGAAACAATTTTAACCCCAATTATAACAGGAATAATGGAACACAAGGGAGTGCACATTTTGTACAGGCACAAGCTCCACAACACCAATATGTGCCACAAGTACAATATGTACAGATGCCTGCTCAACAGATGCAGAGCCAACAATCAATCCCTCCCTTTCCAGCTGCTCAACAACCACCACAGCAACAGCAACCCTCTCAACAAAGTTTATTCACTTCAGGGTATGTTGACTGGAGCAGTCTTCCTTTTGACACCACAGAGTGCAATCCTGATGCAGACAACAAAATGTTTGATATCAACTGGGGAGAGCCTGACAATGGCAGAAAGAACTTTGCCTTAATGGCATTTGAGGGATGCTCCTCAAAATCTGCCTTGTCACAGGTATCAAAAGAATCTTTGACAAAACTATGTTCAAATTCATGCAAAGAATCTTTTGCTCTCATAAGAGAGACAAATGTGCACTTACAAGGAAAAGCTAATGATTCTGAGAGAAAACTCACTCAGATAAAATGTGATTTAGAAAAAAAACTTTCTGCAAAAACAAAAGAAGTTTCTAAATTAAATTCATGATTAATGACCTAGGGAATGTCAGACAAGAGCTTGCTGACACCAAGGTCACATGTGAAAAATGGGTGGAATCTTGTAAGGGGTACCAATTATTGCTAAACAAACAAAGTGCTTCAAATGTTAGGTTTGGCATAGGGTACAATCACACTGAAACACCAACAGATTTCTCTCCCAAAACTACTGAAAATGGGAGAAAAATTGTTTCAGGTGAAACTTCTGAAGAGGAAGAATGCACATCTTTCCGTGAAAACTTTCTAAAATCACACAAAGAAAGTTCTTCAGAAGTACCGGTTAAATCTAACTTTAAGCCATCAGTAGTTTCAACTACATCAGGA
Source organism: Ambrosia trifida (assembly GCA_028751855.1). Classification (NCBI taxonomy): domain Eukaryota; kingdom Viridiplantae; phylum Streptophyta; class Magnoliopsida; order Asterales; family Asteraceae; genus Ambrosia; species Ambrosia trifida. Next base: position 70,817,597 of record CM054127.1, on the reverse strand, counting down.
GTTGAGAACCTGAAAACTACTGATGACCTAAAACAAATCAAAACAGTCAGAGACATGTCTTTGAAAGAAAAGACAAAAGAATGTGAAATTTGTGGTTTGTTCAACCACAAAACAGAATTTTGCAGATATAGAAAGGGTATTCAGTTCAATAAGAAAAATCAACAACTGGTTGTGGGGAAACTAATCAAAAATGATTATGTAAAAACTTTTTCTCCCAAGAAACAACAACCAGCAAAAACCTTTTCTCAGAAAAAGACAAAATCTCAACAAAAGTCTTTTTCTCAAAATTCTCTTTCAGTAGTTAGACCTGAATCATCAGCAGTTTCACAAACTGCTGAGATTAAAGATCTTATGAACTTGGTACAACTACTGATGACCAAAGTTGATGGTGGTCCTCAAAAGGATACCACCATTGTTCTTAATGCTAAATCCATTGCCGAAAAGACATGGATTTCTAAACTTGGTCAAGAACAAACTGTAAATGTTCTCAAGAGCAAACCCAAAGCCAAACTGGCTTGGGTTCCTAAATCTAACTGATTTGCTATCTTGTGCAGAGAGTTTCCAGAGGCTTAAATAGCATTTGGTATGTAGACAGTGGAGGCTCAATGCACATGACAGGATGCAGATACCTGATAAACAATTTTATCAGTCAAAGAGATGGATCTGTATCCTTTGGGAACAATGCTAAGGGATATGTGCTAGGACATGGCAATGTCTCCTCTGGCAAAATACAGTTTGACAAGGTCAATCTGGTTGAAAACCTTGAGTACAACTTGCTGAGTGTGTCACAAATGTGTGATAAAGGATATTCTTCCTTTTTCACAAAGACAACATGCAAGATCATATCACCAGAAGGACTGAAGTTGATAGAGAAGATCATTGAAGATCATACTTTGTTAATAGCCAAAAGATGTGGCAATGTCTATGCAGTGGACATTGAAAAAGACAACGTACTGAACAACACTGCCTGTTTCTTCTCAAGGGCGTCAACTTCAGAAACTGATCTCTGGCACAGGAGACTTGGCCATGTGAACTTTAAAACCATAAATAAAGTCACAAAAATGGGCTTGGTCAGAGGTCTACCCTTAAAATTATACCAGTGTCAAGAACACTGTGTATCCTGTTTAAAGGGAAAATAGCATAAGTCCTCCTATAAGTCTATTGAAGAATCAAAAACAACTGCATGTCTTCAACTACTCCATATGGACTTATTTAGGCCTGTAAAGATCATGAGCCTTGGTAAAAAGAAGTATTGCTTAGTCATCATTGATGACTACTCAAGATTTACATGGGTTTTCTTCTTATTTTCCAAAGATGAGGCTGCTGAAATCATCAAGTTCTTCATTCTACAAGTAGAGAAGCAATACTCTCTACCTGTCAAAACCATTAGAAGTGATAATGGGACAGAGTTCAGGAACAAAACTCTGGATGAATTCTGTTTGTCTAAAGGGATTATTAGACAATTCAGTGTTGCCAGAACTCCTGAACAAAATGGTGTGGTAGAAAGGAAGAACAGAACTTTAATAGATGGAGCAAGAACAATGTTAGCTGATTCTGGCCTACCTTTATACTTCTGGGCAGAAGCAGTTAACACATCATGTTATGTTCAAAATAGAGTTCTTGTTGTCAAGAGACATTCAAAGACTGCCTTTGAAGTTCTTCATCTCATGAAGCCCCTTATCTCCTTTTTCAGGGCTTTTGGGTGTCAATGTTTCATCTTGAACATCAAGGAATCTATTTCAAAGTTTGCTGCCAAAGTTGACTCAGGTTACTTTCTTGGTTATTCCTCAAAGACCAGGATAGTAGAAGAAACACTGAATGTCAAGTTCAATGAGTCAAAACACACTCTCATTCCAGCACATCCTGCTGAACTCTTTGACCTTGACAACTTCCATTTTGAACCTGAAAAGACTGTTACTTCATCAAAACCTAGTTATTATGGTGATCAAAGGTTTGATGATGAGGATCCAGCACCATGGTCTCCTCAAACAGTCATTAAGTCAACTTCAAAACCATCAGAAGTTTCACAAACTTCTGATTCAACAAATACTGAAGGACAAACTCAAACATCTGCTTCAGCACCTGCAACTACTGAAGACACTGAAACTGCTGAACCAGATATAATAGACCTCAGTAGTTTGTTTGAAGAACATGAGCCACCAACACCTGTCAGTGGTTTACAACAACTGATCGAACACAAAGACCATCCACTTGATCAAATCATGGGTGATATTGCATCAGGTGTTCTTACAAGAAACCAGCTTTCCAACTTTTGTCTATTCTCAGCATTTATTTCACAGTTGGAACCAAAGAAGTACCAGGAAGCCCTCAAAGACAAAAATTGGGTGCAGGCAATGCAAGATGAATTGCTTCAATTCAACAAGCAACAGGTATGGGAAATTTGTCCCCTACCACCAAACAAGCAACCAATTGGGACAAGATGGGTTTTCAGGAACAAACAAGATGAAGCTGGTATTATAATAAAGAACAAGGCAAGACTGGTAGTACAAGGTTACTCTCAAGAAGAAGGCATTGACTATGATGAAACCTTTGCTCCAGTTGCAAGGCTTGACGCCATCAGGTTATTTCTGGCGTATGCCATTTCCAACAAAATAAAAGTTTATCAAATGGATGTCAAGAGTGCATTTTTGTATGGAAAAATAAAAGAGGAAGTGTATGTTTGTCAGCCACCTGGGTTTGAGGATCCTTCTCATCCTGAGTGGGTGTACAAACTAGACAAAGCTCTTTATGGGCTCAAACAGGCTCCAAGAGCCTGGTATGATACACTTTCAACCTTTTTACTCAAAAATAACTTCACAAGAGGTGCCATTGATAAAATTCTTTTCATAAAACATGTTGGAAATCATGTCTTACTTGTTCAAATATATGTTGATGATATCATTTTTTGTTCAACAAACACAAAATTGTGTGATGAATTTAAGAAACTCATGCAATCAAAATTTGAGATGAGTACAATGGGAGAACTGTAGTACTTTTTGGGACTGCAGATTAAACAACAAACAAATGGAACTTTTATACATCAATCAAAATATGTTAAAGAATTATTAATCAAATTTTCTTTACAAGACTGTAAATCATGTTCCACTCCCATGACACCAACCACACAAGTTGAACCAGATGATCAAGGAAAACAGGTTGATCAAACCATGTATAGATGTATGATAGGTTCCCTTTTATATCTAACTGCTTCTAGACCAGATATCATGTTTTCAACATGTGTCTGTGCTAGATATCAATCAGCTCCTAGGGAATCACACCTTATTGCAGTCAAAAGAATTTTCAGATATCTGAAAGGAACTCCCACACTTGGAATTTGGTATCCTGCTTCAAGCAATACCAAGTTATCAGCTTTTTCAGATAGTGACTATGCAGGGTGTAAAATGTCAAGAAAATCAACATCTGGTGGTTGTCAATTCTTGGGAAACTGTCTAGTGTCCTGGCAATCAAAGAAACAAACATCTGTTGCAACTTCAAATGCTGAAGCTGAATACATTGCAGCTGCAAGTTGTACATCACAGATACAATGGCTCCAATATCAACTTCTTGATTATGGAATCAAAGAGACCAAGACACCATTGCTTGTAGACAGCAAATCTGCCATTAGCATCATTCAAAATCCTGTTCAGTTTTCAAAGACTAGACACATTGAAATCAGGTATCATTTCATAAGAGATTGCTATGAAAAAGGCAAGACTGAAGTGAAACATATAGCAACAGCTAATCAAATAGCTGACATTTTCACTAAACCCCTTGACACATCAACATTTCAGAAGTTAGTATCCATGCTAGGAATGCTAAATTTGTAAGTGTTTCTCTTTATTTTTCTGCACAAATCTTTTATTTTTCACTTACATCTGTTTTTCAAAAACTTGAAAAACTTCTTAAAAGAGAGAAACTACTGATGAACAAAACATCAGTATGGGGATATTTTCTAAAAAGTGATTAACTTCTGATAAAACAACCTTCAGAAGTTATGAATAAAGTATTTATAAAGAATTTCTCATCAGCTGTTCAAAACTGCTGAAGAGAAAATGGGAACTACTGATGAAGATAATTCTTCATCAGCAGAAAGGGCAAATCTGACTTTTCCCATCATCAGAAGTTTAACCTAGTCGGTTTAAAACTTCTGATAAAGAGATTTTTAACCTAGGCGGTTTAAAACTTCTAATAAAGAAGAACCAAGCGGTTAAAAACTTCTGATAAATATCTTTTTTCAACACTTATCCATTCAAACACAAAAATTCCCTCCTTCTCTCTCAAGAAAGCTCTCAAACCCCTGAACCTGCAACACAAAACACTGTTGGATTCGTCAACACACACAAAACCACATGGCTTTAGTTCTTAAACAGGGACACAATCTCAGAGCCTACTTAGAAAAACAAGAAGGCTGGTCCCAATACGATGAGATCATTGATCTCGTCGTCAAATCCCAATATTTCATCGCTCTCACAATAGACCCACCAATACATCCTGAAACTCTCAATGAGTTCTGGGCTAATGCTGAGACAGTGATGGTGGATGATGAAGTTATCTCCCTCAACTCAACAATTAAAGGGAGACAAATGGCCATTACACCGGCCATACTTGCAGACAGACTGGGGTTGAATGATGTGAATGCCCCTGAGAAGTTTGACAACTCTGCAATCAACCTAACCATGACTGAGTGTGGTTATCAAGGTACTCTCTCACAAGCTACTATCTTTAAGAAGTATTTTGAACCAAAATATAAACTTTTGTTTCATTATATTATTATGTGCTTGAGTCCTAAAACAGGGTCTTATGACCAGATGCCCTCAACCTTTCAACCAATATTTCATTCCATTGTGAATGAAACAAATTTCAGGGCATCAAAACTTTTCTTTAATGAGTTGGTGTTACATCATAATAACACTAAGAAAAAGTTTTTGTTATATCCAAGGTTCATTATGCAGTGCATAATATCTGAACTGGGTAATGAGGTGCTTGTGGGTAAAACTGAAATTTTGAAACCCTTAACCTCACAAGCATACTCAAGGCACAACAAACAGGCTGCCTGGCCAGATGATGACCAAGGGGAACCAGAACCAGTCCCCATGGAACCCTCATCTTCCAAACCTACTCCACCAAAGGCCAAGAAACCCAAGATAACAAAACAAAAACCCACCAAACCTAAAAGAAAAGTTGTTCAGGAGGTTGAGATGCCTGAACATCCTATTGTGCAATCTGCACTTCTTAAAGATGTGACTGAAACATCCTCTAAGTCTCATCCATCTCAAACCCCACCAAGAGCACCAATAACAATCCTTTTCAAAAGAAAAAGACTTAAGAAAACTATTCCAATTGATTCTTCTTTTGAAACTGCTGAACCCACTGCCCAAACTACTGAACCAGCACCCTAAATTTCTGAACCAGACATTGAAATAGCCAAACTTCTCTCTGGGCTAAAAGAGAAAGTCCCATCTACACATGTCAGTCCCCATCAACCACATAAAATAGGGGACATAGCCTCAGAAATTGACATGGATGTGGACACTCAAAGCCCTAACCAAAGAGATGAGGATGAACCAGAGTCTCTAAGCCAAAACATAGAAACTTTTGGTACTTTTGAGGCTGCTACTACTCATTTACCACCCAGTGGTGGACCTGAGGACAGAAGTAACATAGCTAAGACCTCAACGGTGGCAACTACTGATGAAGGCTTAATTCCTGAGGTAGGAAATCCTCTGAACCAAGAACAAGAGGTACATGAGACAACTGAGTTGGGCTCAGCTCATGATGTAACTGATACAGTCCTCATTGAGGATGTAATCAGGGATTCAGATGATTCCATTGATTTGGATGATGTTACAAAACACCAAACTACTGAATTGACGGCTACAAGTGAAGGTCATGCACCTGGTGTCTCTAAGCTCAAGAAGCTAGTCACACCATCTCAGGTTAAAGCCCACTCAATCCATGATTCCCCTAGAGTGGCATCTTCTGTACAACCAGAAGATCAACCAAAAACACACCCCTCACTACAAATGCCTACCTAATTCCCTGGGCAAACAAGCATAGACATGAACCAGCTATGCAGCCCAGATGGTCCCCTGTACCACATGATGAACACTCTCATCAAGAATCACTTCCAAACATACACAGCTAACTTGGAGCTGTCAATCAAGAACCAATTTGGAGTGATCAAGACAAAGATGAACGATCTGTCCAACAAAATTGACTTCAACAGTAGACAGATTGCTACTCTTACAGGTAATTTCTCCCAACCCTCAACTTCCAAAATTGATGAATCCAAAAAGGGGGAGAAAATTAGGGAACCTAAGGAGTCATTCGAATCCAGGATAAGGGCAAGAGTGGCTATCCCTGAAAGAGATCAGAAGACTCAAGCCAGAAAAGAAAAACTGGCCCAACAATTTGGTGTCTCTATTCAAGAAATAGAAGATGCTGAAAAGTCTGATGAATCCCAAGGGTACAATGAAGAACCCTCTGATGGCAAAAGTTCTGATGAAGACTCAGAAAGTACTGAAGACGATCCTTCAGTAGTTGACAAACCTTCAGAAGTTGTCAACCCATCAGAAGTTAACACTTCCAAGACTCAAACTGCTGACCCTTCCAGATCAACTGCTCCTATTCAACCTACCTCTGTTCCTACCAGGCCTACTACAACAGTTACCACAATGACTGTGCTAAACCCTTCTCCAATCTCTCAATCAGCAGAATTACTTGAGAAGAGTTTAGTGGCAGCCCAAAAGAAGGCCAGAGAAGATCAGATCTGGTAAACACTAGAAGAAAGGGATGACTTAGATCTAAGCCATGAAGAAAAACTTCAGGCTTATGAAGCTGAAATCCAAAGGCAGGCTAGCCTAGATGAAATTGCTGAAGAAGATAAAAGACATCAACTGATGTCTTACATTACAAAGAACAGCAAAATCAAAGCCCACACATTAAAGAGACTCTCTGTGGAAGAGCTGACAAGAAGAGCTCAACTTATTGCAGATAAACTTGCAACAAGTATAGACACAAAGGCCAAGAGAGCTCAGATGATAGAAGAACTGGTAGCTAATGGTTATGGTTCAAAAGCCTCAGTGTCCAAATGGAAAGAAGAAAGATTGGTGGACACATATAGAAAATATAAGGCTGCAAGGGCAGCTAATCCAGAGAAGTTTCAAACTGCTGAAGCTTTAACTTCAGTAGTTAGAACTTCTGGTGTTCAAAGAAGACCAGCTACACAAAGAAAGAAATCAGAGGAGAAAGTAAAGACTGATTTCAGAATGGTACTACTAGAAGGTAGTACAGTAGTCCATTCTGATTTTGACATAGAAGAAAAGCCTCTGATCACACAATTCAGGGATCCTTCCACCTTTGCATATCAAATCCAAAAGACCATCACAGACAAACTGCACACCAAGGTAGTAACTGAACATCATTTGCCAACATTTCAGATACCTAATGTGATGGAACAACAGCAGGGAAGTGAATCCCACCCGAGAGTCACTGAAGTTGAAAACATTCAACACTCAGGAGAAACCCAGGGTACCACCATGGTTCCCTACACTGCAGACTTTGACAAGTCTAAAGTACCAATCATCAGATGGTCCTTTACTGATAACAACTCAGTACTTGTGACAAGAAGAGATCAAACAAGCGGGGCATATAGGTCGATGAATGAACTGAAGAAACTATCAACCAAAGACCTGCTTACAATCCAACACTTAGAACCACAGAAAGGGTCTCTTACTGATGATCAACTGAACCAGCTCAAGAATTCCATGTTCAAAGGAATATGGAAAATTGTGAAGGACAGAAAAGAACAATAAGGAATTAGTAAGGTTTTGGCTTCATCAATCCAGGGGGAGATTGTTAGGACAAAAAGGATTAGTGAAACCACTTTTGCAAACCTTATTCTAATTCACTTCTGTCAAAATATTCTAAGTATAGAACTGCTGAAGAAGAAGGATCAAACTGCTGAAGAAGAGATTCAGAAGTACTGAAGAAGAAAGTCATCAGAAGTTCTGAAGTTCAAACCAGACACTTCTACTGAAGAACTACTGAAGACAAACTACTCATCAGTAGTTTGTCATTCATCAGTACTTACAGAAGATCTTTTCCACCGCCTTTGTATATCAGTAGTTTATTACTTTAATGTTTCTTTTTGCATTATGTACAAGTTCCAAGACTGCAACTTGTTGCAACTTGTTTCTGAACATGCTTTTGGCAAGGTTCATGTATTTGTAACGTCTATAAATAGAAGGGTTCATCCCTCTGTTTTAGACATTGATTTTAATACAAGAAATCCTTCAACACTTATTATTGTTATTTCCATTTCGTGTTTACTGAGAATCTGTCAAAGTGTTTCATTCTCATTCAATACTTAGATTCTCAATAAACACTTGTCATTTATTAGTTCTTGAATCCAGGGGGAGTAATAACTCCTGTTGATAAGTGTAGTTTTAAACTTATAAACATTCCGCTGTGCTATCACTCATCAAGAACTTGCTAAACACTTAAGTGTCAACTAGCAAGTTCAACAAAAGAGCATATACTGATCCAACAATCTAGGATTCATCAGATTCATCCGCTAGAACAAGTTATTTGTGATCCTAGAAGCAACGTGATGACACGTGGACAACTGAGGTGTGCAACATCACATGATAACATTGGAGCCCTTACCCTGTATGCCAAAATCCAGAAGTCAGCTTGTCAAAATGATTGGTCTTTTGCTTGTTATGTTTCGCAGGTTGAACCAAGAACATACAAGGAAGCTTTACAGGACGAATCATTGCTGGATACGATGTAGCAAAAACTACAACAATTTCAGAAACTCAGAGTCTGGACGTTAACTAATTTACCATCAGACAGAAAGAAGATAGGCACTAAATGGTTGTTTAAGTGCAAGAAGGATGATCGAGGAGTTATTGTAAGAAACAAAGCTTGATTGGTGGTACAAGGTTTTTGTCAAACAGAGGGAATTTACTACAACGAAGTCTATGCACCAATTTCGCACATTGAAGCAATTCGAATGTTTCTTGCGTATGCATCTTATATGAAATTCAAGGTGTATTAGATGGACGTTAAGAGTGCTTTTCTCTATGGTGTGGTCAAGGAAGAAGTATATGCCGGGCAACCACCGGGTTTTGAGGATCCTATCCATCGGGATAAGGTCTACAAGCTAAACAAAGCGTTGTATGGTTTGCACCAAGCCCCGAGACAGTGGTACGAGGAGCTTAGCACATATCTTCTATCCAAAGGATTCAAACGAGGACTGGTAGACTCTACCATGATCATGAAATGAACAGAGGGTGACTTTCTTTTAGTGTAAATTTATGTTGATGACATTATATTTTGTTCTAATAATGAACTTTTATGCACGGAATTTGAAAAGATCATGCAGGAAAAGTTTGACATGAGCTATATGGGAGAAATGCAGTTCTTTCTAGGATTGCAAGTAGATCAATTGCCGTCGGGGATCTTCATCCATGAGACGAAATACGTTTTCGAAGTCTTGAGCCGATTCCAGATGGAGGATTCAAAGCCAATTGACACTCCCATACAACCTAATCACGGAATTGGAGTTGATGTTAAGGGGGAGCTTACTGACCCTTTTACACATCGAGCGATCGTTGGATCGTTAATGTGTTTGACCGCTTCCCAGCCGGATATAATGTTTGCTACATGTCTTTGTGCTCGATTTCAATAGAAGCTAAAACAAAGACACCTTACAGCAGTCAAGAGAATCCTACGATATCTGAAGGGTTGTCCCTCGCGTGGACTATGGTACCCTAGTGATGATAATTTTGACTTTATTGCTGTTAGTGATGCAGATTTTGGTGGCTTTGATATTGACACTAAATCTATAACGGCTAGATGCCAATTTCTGGGGAGCATGCTCATGACCTGACAATGCAAGAAGCAGATGTCAGTTGCTCTATCAACATCTGAAGCCAAATATGTGTCAGCCTCTAGTTGCCGTTCACAGATTCTTTGGATTCATCAGCAAATGCACGACTACGGTTTGCAATTTCTGAAAATCCCCATTCATTATGACAATGAGGCAGCCATAGCATACACTAAAGACACTGTTAATCATTCTAAGGCTAAGCATATGTGAGCGTTGAATTTTATCTAAAACAGGATTAATTGATCATACAAGTCACAAATCTAGGTGCGGAAACCCTAGATCTGAACAAATTGATAAGATGCTAATCACGACACAATCAAGATCATTTTCAATATCATTTTCATAGATTAACTTTCAATCAATAAGCATTTACAACGTTTATGTTAATCTAGAATCACAAAGACACTTTCACAAAAACACTACTGAACCTGCACAGAACCTGGACACAAATGATAACTCTCTTACATAATCAAAAACTCAAAAACTATATATAGCCTCTGCACATTCGCCCCTTTCTTCTGGTCGAATGTGAGCAAAATCCACATTCGCCCACTTGCAGTGGTCGAATGTGGTCTTCAGTCCATGTCCTGTCTTCCTTCGTCCACTTCAGTTCTACCTTCGCCCGTTTATCTTCACCTTCGCCCAGTCTATCTTCATTCGCCCATATCAAAAACACCTTCGGCTACCTACTAACATGTGTTAATTATGTATATCCAATACTTAGTCGCAAAATGCATCAACAAACTCCCCCTCGACTATTGATTGGATAGTCTTCTCTGATAATCCATCGTCTTGTTCATCAACTTTATTCTGAGCTGCTTCTTCTGCTCATCAGTCATTGGCGGCTCGAATGTTTTCTTCACAGGCTTTGAAACATTGGCGATTTTCACAGTCTTGCCAAGTTTACCCTCCAAGTTGCTTCCTGCATTAATGTCGTATGCAAAACAAACTCCCACAACTTGAGTGTACTTCCTCGCCTGAGCAAAGTCATTCGGTTCATAGTAAATCGGATTAAAGAACAACATGATGATGTCTTCGAATGTGCAGTTTATCAGCCACATAGGATCAAATACATGAACATGCTTGTATTTGTCCTTTCCATCCCTCAACACAATCACTGCTTCTGCCTTCCTCCAATCGTAATACCAGAATATGAAATCAGCACTGAAATGCTGTGGCATTGGCATCAATGGTATCTTCCTCATCACATTTGGTGCTTTATATATCAAAGTCACACGCTTCATGTTGGTTTGAGGATCAATATCCCTATGCTGTTTTCTTCTGGGATATTGAGGCTTAAACCTGTTCCATCTTGTGCGACTCTCCCAAACCAACTTGTCTGCGCACCAACCGACATGCGATCCATTTACCTCGGCACCTGACATTGGGAATCTACATAAGTCTCTCATCGCCCAGTACGGTAGAGTAAGCAAATCACAGAATCTGTTGAAATACAGAATTCCGGTTTCCCATTTCGCTGCAATACACTTCAGTCTGCCAAGATAAGTCCACCCGAGAGCTCTGCCTTTGAACTTGGCATTATGAAATCGATAGAAATTACCTTGAGCTTCAGGTTTGGGTCGGTTCTCATCCATCTCCTTCAACTTCTTCAGATAATTCTTCAACTCATCAGACTGGTTGGAAGAATCTTTCTTTTCATCTCCAAATACCTTCTCAACAAACTCTTCGCTTCTTCTCTTCGCTTTTTGTTTCGCTGACTTGTTTGGTATCTCTGTGAAGTCAGGAAATACTTCGTTCTCATCTTCTTTTCTGAAATATTGGGGAAACTCCTCATGAGTAATATCTTCAATCTCAACTTCATTGTTTTCAGGAGTCTGTACATCATCTGAATGACTTCCCATATCCTTTTCAGGAATATCAGGAATCGATTCATCCATCATGAACTCCTCAAACGTCTTACCTACCCTCTGTGCGAGACCATCTAAAATTTCTTTCGCCACAGATGCAGGTAGTTCCCCTTCTTCAAGATCTGGATCTTCATATTCCAGCTCGTATCTCAGATCATCAGTCTGGAATATTTCAGCGAAGCATCCAGTGAACTCAATGGTCCACTCCCTCTTTTCCAACATGTTCTTGTATATCTGTTTAGCATCATCAGATAAAGATCTCACCTTTTCGTTCCAAAAGATACTTTCATCCGAATCTACATTCCCTCCTTTCTTCTTGGAACTAGATTCTCCAGTATCTTTCTTCTTCTGTGATGTTCTCTTCTCATAACTATACTTAGAAGTGTCATCTCCTCCTTCATGATCACTTCCACTGCTAAACTCATCACCTTTCTTCTTCCCTGTACCCTCAGCACCATCATCATCATCATCATTGTCATCATCATCATCATTGTTGTCATCATCGCTTTTATCCGAACCATCATCATCCTCTTCATCATCATCTTCTTTCTCAGAGTCAGAATATTCATAATCAACTTTCTGCTCATCTTCTTCTTCATCTTCTTCACCCTCTTTCAACTGGGGTGCTCTGCTATACAACTCTTCAATCAAACCACACAAGCGTTTGTTTTCCTTCTTTAACTCTTTGTTATCCGCCTTGATCAGTTTGATCTTGTTCTTGTTTCTATCACATCTCCTCTCAAGCTTCTCATTCTTAGCTTCTAACATCTGAATCTTTTCATTAATGTCATCCTGATTCGATTTTGAAGCAACTACAATCTGGAGCATCTTCTCCTCATTCTGCTTGAATTTAGTGATTTCAGCTTGTTGAGCAATCAGCATTTTCATCATGTCCTCCATCTTCTTATTGACTTGTTTCATAACATCATCATCAACAGTCATTTTCTTTGACTTTGATCTGGAGGGCTCAACTTCAACAGCTTTCTCCTTTTGAGGCTTCTTAAACATTTCAAGCACTTTATCCATATCGATATTGAACTGATCGATTGGTAAAGTCTCTGCCTCCTTTCCTTTCTTCTGCTTCTTAGTAACTGGTGAAGATAACTTGGAAGGTGTTCCAGCATCAGGCAATCTCTTACCCTTCAACAACTGAGCCAATTCTTTTTCTCTCAGTTCTTTCACACTAGACTTCTTTGCCATAGTCTTTTGTTTCTTTGACTTCTTAGGCAAATTCACAACTACAGTGTCTCCAACACTCAGCTCAGCTAAATCAACTCCCAAACCTTCATCTTCAATTGATTTCCTTCTCCTCTCAGACTCTTCAATCGACTGGTTCAATAATTCAGACTCACCAACCATAGTGGCCTTACGTTTGGTGGTCCTCACGTTCTCGTCATCAGAATCCCACTGTTCATCAACCTCAGTTTCTTCCGAATCAACAGACTCTTCATCCACCAAACTCGATCCTTTCTTTGCAGTCGATTTCTTTCTAGCAGCCTGTTGCTTTGTGCTTCCCTGATCAATAGCCTTTCCTTTGCCCTTCCCTTTGGCTCCAGGATTGACTACTTGACGCTTCCGCTTAGTGCTTGAATCAGCATACACTAAGGGATCGTCATTGTCTGAGTCACTATCATCATGTCTAGCTTTGTTCTTGCCTGGATCAGTGTAATCCAGACGAGCCAAAGCTCCAAACAATCTCCTGTTGGGTGGTTTCTCATTATCAGCTACACCCTTGTATCCTTTCATCCTCATCAAGGTTCTAATATTCATGTGATCTTGCCCTAGAATCATTGTCGGATCCTTCTTCAGCATTGGATACTTGTAATCAAAGATCATCATTAGAAACCTTGGATACAACATGAACTTCTTAAACTTTATACCCCTCAGCATCTCCAACATGTGGTCAAGTATCATCCCAGACACATTAAATGGTTTGTTGAGTGTCAACGCAACCATTAATGAGCTCAAACTCTTTCTCATCACGTCATAACCACCACTAACACATCCAAAGACATGGATCAGAACATGTGCAAAGTACTTGTACTGCACTCCCAGCTTCCCTTTATACATCGATCCGTCAGTGATAGGACCTTTGTATTTCATCCTTAAAAAGCACGCCTTCTGTTCTGTCCACGACAATTCCCTGGGATCTTCTCTATCTTCAAACTTAATCTGTAAAGCTTCCCGAATGTCGGCTTCAGTCAAGAACATATCTATCTCCTGAATCTTGCTCTTGATGATAGTTTGATTATCCCAGTAATCATACTTAGCGTTCTGGTAGAAATCTTCTATTATGTCTTTGTAAATGATGGTTGGTGTGGCTAGAGCATGTACAATCCTGCTCCTCTTCAGAAACTCAATAATGCCAGTAAACTCCGTGTTTTTCTCCACGTCTCCTAAATACGCGCAGCAGTTGTGCGATCTTTCGAAAGGCCAACTGCTCGGTGTAGATGTTTCAGCTACGGGAACTGATTCTTGAACTGTTATCTCTGCTGGAGTCTCAACATTCACTGCTGGAGTGTCAATATTCTCTGGTTGTTCAGCCATCTGTACATAAAAATCAATAAAACGCGTCAAAACACAAAAACGACAAAAATATAAAAATTTTGGTCAAAACACATCTGCACATTCGCCCATTTTAAAGTGGTCGAATGTGAGTAAAAATGGTCGAATAAGAAAATATATGGACGAAAATGAAAAAGTTTCTGATTAAAGTCACTTTCGTCCGTTTTTGTGTTCATTCGCCCAAACATTCTCACCTTCGCCCGGTTTTTGAACCGAAGGTGGAACCTGTTTTCCCCCAAAAATTTAAAAAATTGCCATTGTTGATTTTAACATGTATTTTTGATTCTAATGTGTACTAACAATGCCGACTAACACTCGTTTATGATCAATTTTGTCAAAAACATCAGTTTACATAGGTTTTCAAATGGAATTAGGGTTCATCATGTTCAATCGATCAAAAATATCTTCTAAACACGTTTTTATCCTAATTCCTTCCATCATCTCCCCCTAAAACCTATGTAAATTGATCGGCAATCAAAATCAAGTGTCAAACATCATCAAAAATCCCAAAATTGAAAACCCTAGGTCCGTGTATAAAACCCGACGATTAAGGACTGAAAACATGTCCAATACCTGCAATATTATGGTTAAAATGATCAGAATGAACAAGGGAATGATATGCACAATCACAGAAAAACACAGCAACAAGGTCTTGTTATGAGAGAATTTTTGAAAAAATTTCAGAATGAGAACTCGAAGGTGACTGGCATATATAAAGGGTGCCACCTTCGACCGGTCAGGATGGACGAATGTGGGTAATAATCACATTCGCCCCAATTTAATGGCACGAATGTGAGGTTGGTCCACCTTCGCCCCTAATGAAAGACCCGAAAGTGAATCTGAATACCCGGAAGTAGAAATTCCACCCGGAAGTGAAAATAACCACATTCGCCCGTTTTCAAAGTGGTCGAAGGTGATGATTTTTCCACATTCAACCCAGTTAAGGGGCGAATGTGAAATGGAAAAATCTGAAAATTTCGCCAAATCACGAATTCGAATCCCGTTCAACATTTTTCAATCCGTTAAGCTTCCAAAACTCAAATTTTCACATTTTGAATGTCACAAAGTCCAGATGGTGTTATCAAATCTCAGAAATCGACCATCAAGCATCCCCGGATATCAATAAAATAAAGCAGAAATGCAAATCTTTTTGATTTCTTGAAATTTATATCAAAACACACCTAAAATCTTTTTGGATTTTGTAACTTTTTGACAATAAAAGTAAAATGCGACAAAGTAAAATGCATTAAAGTAAATGAAAGCAGTAAACTTTTTGTGATTTCCGGTAAGAGGATCATATCAGTTTTCTGAGAAATCTGAACACAGCGTTGATCTGGTTCAATATTATCATTAGAAACAATATGTGACACGGCAATTGCTGATATTGTTGTCCACATAAGCTCACATGCAGACAAATACGCAATGCTTTAAAATGATACGAATTAGATGTATTAGACTAACACATTGTGGTTCCCACACACACGACATACTCCCGTATCAAGAAGTAATTTGCACAAAGACTCATTGTAAAGCGTGATTATGCTTTTGTCGTCTGTAATTGTACAAGATATAATGCATAGAGGTATACAGGTCAGCAAATTAATGCAGCAAAGTAACATATGCACCATACCAGGTTGAGGACTGATATTAATCATGACTTGCATCAATGATCAATACGATATTATAGATAATCTTTGATCATCATATAACATGGAAAGTTCCTCAATTCGGTAACTTTAGGTTTTGGCATAAAGCTCTTTTATAAAGATATCCTGTCTGATCTAGGTCCGTAATGACTTACAGCAGAAGATCAGGTAGGCTATCCCCAGACAACTAATAACATAACGACCCTAAACCTCCGAGTTTTGTACAAACACCCTATCAAACGAAATTACGGTACTAAGACCATATGCCCATGAGGTGTTCATCCACAAACGCGTAGTTTGTTATGTTTGTATCACTAATGCACGCAATATAAAGTCTACGAAGCCTATCAGCATATCACACGTAATCAACATACGTCTCATTAAAACTATACAATTCTTTAGCCTGTGTCAGATCCCCACTGATGTACTATCATTTCCTCTTTTTATCCAGGAAATCATTTTGGGTTTTTCTAATTTTTAGGTATTTTGAAAATTTTTCAATGTTTTTGATTTTTCTGATAAAATGACTCCCCCTAAAATAAAGAACATATTTTTTGGGTTTTTAATTTTTCTGAAAAACAAAACAAAACAAAAATTTGAAAGAAACAATCCACTTGAAAGCATCAACTTCTTTGAGGATTAAACAACCCCCTCGAAAGCATCAACTTCTTTGAGGATTATGATAGTAAAGAGAAATTCCCAATTAGTAAAGAGAAATTCCCAATTAGCAAAAATTTAAATCTAAAACTAAAAATGAAAAATGATATACCGAGGAGCCGATTAGTCCTGTTTTTCCTTTATATTGTTTACTTTCAAAAGATATTCAAAGCGGGATCTGTCAAAAGCTTTTGTAAACAAATCTGCACGTTGGTAATCAGTATGGATTTTGACCATGTCAATCAACTCCTTAGCATAACAATCACGGATAAAATGATATTTAATCCGGATATGTTTAGCTTTAGAATGATTTTCAGTATTTTTAGTTAAAGCAATTGCGGCTTCGTTGTCACAGTGTATAGGGGTTTTAAGAAACTGCAAACCGTAATCGACCATCTGTTGTTGGATCCAGAGCACTTGAGAACAGCAACTCGAGGCTGAAATGTACTCGGCTTCACATGTAGACAGTGCGACGGAAGTCTGTTTCTTGCATTGCCAGGTAATTAACCTGCTCCCTAAAAACTGGCAACCGGCTGTTGTTGATTTGCTGTCTTTGTCACAGCCGCCCCAATCTGCATCACTAAAAGCAATAAAATCAAAATCATCATCATTAGGGTACCAAAGTCCTTTTGATGGACAACCCTTCAGATATCGAAGGATACGCTTGACCGCCGTCAGATGACTTTGTTTCGGCTTCGATTGGTAACGCGCACAGAGACACGTTGCATACATAATATCTGGTCGAGACGCTGTCAAATACATCAGAGATCCGATGATTGCTCTGTATGTAAATGGATCTGTCAGCTCCCCCTTAGCGTCCACTCCAATCCCGTGATTGGGTTGTATCGGGGTATCCATCGGCTTAGAGTCCTCCATCTGGAATCGGCTCAAGATGTCGGCAACATATTTCGTCTGGTGAATGAAGATCCCGTCTGATCTTTGATCCACCTGTAAGCCGAGGAAAAACTGCATTTCTCCCATAGCGCTCATTTCGAACTTCTCCTGCATAACAGTTTCAAATTCCCTGCACAAGAGTTCGTTAGTTGAACCAAATATAATATCATCAACGTAAATCTGTACTAGAAGCAAGTCATCTCCCGTCTTCTTCGTAAAGAGGGTACAATCGACTAGGCCGCGCTTGAATCCTTTGGAAATGAGGTATGTGCTTAGCTCCTCGTACCACTGTCTTGGAGCCTGGTGCAAACCATATAAAGCTTTGTTCAGCACGTAGACCTTGTCCCGGTGGATTGGGTCCTCAAAGCCCGGTGGTTGCCCGACATAAACCTCCTCCTTGACTTTACCATACAGAAATGCGCTCTTGACGTCCATTTGATAGACTTTAAATTTCTTATACGAAGCAAACGCAAGGAACATCCGAATAGCTTCCATTCGTGCTACTGGTGCATAGATTTCGTTGTAATCAATTCCTTCAATTTGATGGAAACCCTGCACAACCAATCTGGCTTTGTTCCTTACAATAACCCCACGGTCATCTTTCTTGCACTTAAACACCCACTTAGTGCCAATTTTCTTTCGTCCCGGCGGCAAATCTGTGAGCGTCCAGACTCCCAATTTCTGGAATTGCAATAACTCTTCCTGCATTGCCTCAACCCAGGCATCTTCTTGCAAAGCGTCTTTGTATGTCCTCGGCTCTACCTGGGACACGTAACATGCAAACGACCAATCATTTTGGCTACCAGATTTCTGAATTTTGGCATACAATGCTAAAGCACCAAAACTCTCTGGCGTATTAACGCTTTTAAGCTGCCCTCTGGTCATCACTCCACTACCAGGATCACCGATTACTTGCTCCAGCGGGTGAATACGATGAATCCGAGATTCCGGATTAACAGGTACAATCACTCCCGTCTGAGCAGTCAAATTCTCTACAGCATCCTGATCATGACCCGTGTTAGATGATGAAACAACATCTGGATTTGGAGTCGGGTTCACAGTTTGCTCTTCTAAGTCTTCTGCATTTTCAAGAACAGCTTCTTCAAATTGTTCATCTTCAGATTCTGAAGTGTCTAATGAAGTTGAAGCTTCTTGAAATAACTCTTCTTCTTGTGTAGGAACACTGGTATCACTAGAAGCTGGTGGGGGGTTTACGGTAATTGGACGCATCAACGGTGAAGTTGCCGCGTTTTCACATTCGTAAAGTAATCTGATCACAGCTTCTTCAACCAGGCTATCTAGGTTGAATGATTCAAAGAAATCTTTGTAATTAAACATCCAATCAGGGCCCGTGCCTTGTAAATTTTGTGTGTAACGTTGAACCTCCACGTTAGCCCAATCCTCCACTTGACGAGTTCGCTTGTTGAATACCCGTTTGAGCGGGGTTGCATATCCAACAAAATATCCCTCTTCAGCTTTAGGACTAAACTTCTCGCTTGGATTCAACATCGTACATGGCGCCCCAAATGGTTCTAGATACTCTAAATTGGGCTTTCGTCGGTGTAACAGCTCATAAGATGTTTTTCCAAACTTCTTCACTGTCAAAACCCGATTTAATGTGTAGTTTGCTGCATAAATCGCCTCATTCCAGAACATTACCGGAAGATTTGAATCAGCGAGCATCGTTCTTGCAGCCTCAATCAGAGTCCTATTCTTTCTTTCAGCAACACCGTTCTGTTGCGGGGTATACGGAGCTGAATATTCATGATGTATCCCTTTGCTTTCACAAAGTTCATCCATCTTTGCATTTTTAAACTCCGTCCCGTTGTCACTCCTGATCCTTTTGATCTTCAAATTGTAAATATTCTCCAGCCGAGTGAACAGAACTTGTAAGTTTGTAAAGGTGTCGCTTTTGTTTTTCAAACACATCACCCATGAGAATCGTGAATAGTCATCAGTGACGACTAAACAATATAGCTCTCCAAGATGACTTTTGCGCTTGACCGGTCCAAAAAGGTCCATGTGCAATCGCTCAAGCGGCATCTCAACAGAGTTAACCTTCTTCACTTTATGGGATTGTCTGTGTTGTTTTCCTTTCATGCAGCTCACACACTTGTCGTTCAGATGGAAATGTTTCACGTTTACTCCATCGACAAGTCCATTTCTCACTAACTGATTCATTTTCCTCAGATGAATGTGCCCCATCCTGCGGTGCCACATTATCGATTCTTTTTCGGTCGCCTTGGAAAGAAAGCATGTTATCTGTCCCTGTGGTGTCATTGCCTTAGACATATCAAGAATGTAATGATTGTTGACTCGAGGTGCCATCAACATAACCCACTCCTTTGGAATCTTGAAGCCCGGTTTGAGTATGTAGCAGGATTTGTCATCAAAATGCACAGAAAATTGTTTATCGCATATTTGACTGACACTCAACAGATTATAGTCTATCTGCTTGACATAAGATATCCGCTCGAAAGTCACAATCCCGTTACTCACGCTTCCTTCCATCGTGATATAACCTCCTTTATTTCCCGCGAACGCAACATATCCTCCATTAATATTCTTCACATCGAACAACAACGCCAAATCCCCCGTCATGTGGCCTGAAGCTCCACTATCAACAATCCAGAGACTGCTAATAGGGCCAACTGAAGCTCCCTGCACACAAAAAGTAAACAATTAGTTCTTTCGGGGGACCCAAGCCTGAGTCTTGGGCCTTTGAACTTTGGCTTTCAAAGAATCATTCTCAATGACTTTCTCAACAACTTTCTGTTTTGAATCAATCGTTTTCTGATTTTTCAAAACAGATTCACTTTTCTCACTCACCTTTGACGTAGAGGCTCCTGGAGAACCATTAGGTGTCCAAGATTGTTCAGACCTTTTGAGAATACGAATTTGAGATTTTGGTTTCTCAATAGGTTTCTGAACATTGTTACTGAAAGTAACTTTCTTAGCAACCTTATCCGAATGAACAGACTTAGGTCCAACATTTGACTTGACAATTGGTTTTTGTGGAACCTTTTGTCTATCAGCTGTTGTGTTCACCACTGGTTTTCTCCAAGATTGTTCCATTGCAATCCGATTCCTCCGATCATAATGAAATGGACGGTTGTTCCTCATTTGAAAATTGTTTTGATTATGAAAATGTTGTTGTTGAGGAACAGTCCGTCTATGCGGTGGGATATAATGATCAATCGGCTTTTTGATGGAATTCTTAACCTCAACTTCATGTCTCTTGTGCCTTACATATGGACACTGAGCAAGTAAATGCCCGCGTTCTCCACATTTAAAGCACTTTCTATATTCCTCAAACACATAATGAGCATTTGGTGAAGCAAATGATCTTACAGGAAATTGATCATTATATTGTTGATTTCTTAAACTCTCAGGAAGTGGTCCTTTTGAGTAAGAAGGTTCATGAAAACCATTTGCTTTATCATCAGGTCGAATGAACTCAGTGACATGTATTTTTGGCTCTTGAGGAGTTTCTGAAAACAGTTTCTTTAAGATTTCTGGTGGAATTTCATTGGTTCTTTCATGTTTTGGAAACCAAATTGTGCTTTCTTGCCAGATTTTATCAAGTTTAGAATAGTTAACATTTTTAATCGGAAATTCCTCATCAGCAATGATTTTATCGGATCCTTCCATCCGATAAAACACCTTTACAGGTTTGTCACTGGTTTCATTCAGCTCATTCTTTTCAATCACATTCTTAACAACATTCTTTTTCTTAACATCAAACTTTTCAGACTTTTTATCATGAATAGCCTTAGCCATCGGATGTACATGATCAGATGGTGATACTGGTTCGGTAGTAATGATGTGATTTTCTTTTGGAATCTCACATTCATTATCAGATTTATCACTACCAGTATCATCATTATCTGAGTCTGAACTATCACTCTCAGCATAAACACCCTCATTGTTCAAGCCCAAAATCGGTCTCACATCTTCAGGATATGGTTCACCAATACTCGAGGTATTAGATTCCATATCTGATGATGAGTCTGATTTCACCGAACTCTCCAGTATAACTTGATGATAGTTATGGTTCTCAAAAAGAACCGGAGATGGTACAGACTTGTAGTTGGTGGTGTTATCATCAATGATATGATCCACGACATAAGCAACATTCTTATAGCTTTCTAACTTCTTGTTAACCTTTTCAGCAAAGCATTTAATGGCAGCCATTTCTAACTTGGTGTTTTCAATTTCATTGATGTAGTTATTTATGGCCAATTGTTTCAATGACAAAGTGTTTTTCAAGTCAGAAATGTCCTTTTTATAGCCATCTAATACTTTGTTAAAAGCATTTAACTCTTTGCGAGTAGATTGACAGTTTTGAATAGCACTATCACGTGAAATTCGGAGTTGTTTATTCTCCTCTGTCAACCTATCACAAGTCCCACAATATTTATCACTCATGACATCAGTGCTAGATTCAGAACTTACAGGTTTTGGCGGTTCGGTCATGGCCATCAAAGCAAAATGAGCTTCCTTTCCAGTGAAAAACTTTGAGTAGTCGATCTTGGTGAAAGCATCATCAGCTATGCACGACTTCCTCGTCATCAAGAAATCAGCTTCTGCCAGCAACTGGTCAATATCATCATCCAAAGTATCAACACTTCCCTCTGTGTCTGATTCGCTCTCAGAGTCTAAATAGACTGATTTACACTCCTCGGGAACATCAGAAACTGAATCAATCACCATCCCTGATCTCTTCTCCTCAGCCTTAACCTCAACAGGTTCACTCTCCACTTCCATCTCTGTCTCAGAATCATCACTCTCGCTCTCCTCAGTTTCTTTCTTCTCATCCACTACCACCGACTCTTCCAGATCAACCTGATAAGCAACACAAGCTACATTCCCACCAGTAGTTACTTCTTCAACTCCTATTTGCATACCCGACCAGTCAAACCTCTCATCCTGCTGAGTTACCAAAGCTTGGTTCTGATTCGCATTCTGTTGAGTCTCAGTAGGTGTAGTGATCGGTACAACTGTTCGGTTTGGGTGATTAGGAGATTGGTTTTGAATCTGGTTTTGTGTGTTTGGTTGTCTGTTTTGGTTGTTAAAATTTCGGTTTTGGTAGTTGTTGTTGTTTTGGTAAGAAACTTGGTTTTGTTGACGGTTCTGGTAGTTTGCATTGAAAGGGTTTCGGTTACCTTGTTTAGGTGGCTGGGTGCATTCCCGTTTGAAGTGTCCTTTCTCTCCACAATTGAAACATGTAACCTTCTCCTTATTGAAACCATAGGTTGTATTGGGAGAAGTTGCCAAGTCAGTCCTTCCAGTTTTCTCTATGAACTCTGTTGCTCTCCTCATTATACTCGCAAAAGCCCATTGAATGTCAATGAGTTCCATCTCTTCTTTATCGATCTGTGCGTAGTCTTCGTTGGTCAAGTTATTGTTCCCAATCTGACTAGCAACCAATCCATTGTAAGATGAAACCATTGCAGAGACTAATGCAATGTGTTGCTGAGCAACCTCCACAGTCACGTTCCCTAAGTTGGATGTATCCAAAACCACCGGTTGTTTATGTTGAGTAATTTGGTTTGATGGTTGTTGTGTTTGGTTAGCAGTGTAAAAACTAGCTTGTTGCATTGGAGAGACTGGTGAAATGTAGGAAGTATATTGTGGTGGTGTGTATGATGGTTGTGAGTAGGAATTGTATTGTGGTGGTGTATAGTTGGTGGTTGGTTTTGATGAATCCATGACATTGGAAATGCATGCAACATGTGGTGCAACGCTTCCAGAGCTCGAGTTTCCAGCTGAAACTGAAGTACCTCCAAAATACAGACTTGGATTCTGAGGAATCTGCGACCTCCTAGCTTTTCTCCTATCCTCCAGCTCTTTGTTCTCCAACTTCTCAATAAACTCTGAAATGGTCCAAAATTGATAAGCATCCTTCTCTCTAAGTACCTCCACATGCTGATCCCACTGTGGTGGCAAAGCATCTGCAAACTTATCAACCTGCTTGGTCATGGGAATCTGTACACCATAGCTAGACAATTCAGACAATAAATGCATATATCTCGGAGTTAGTTCTTTCAAAGTTTCATTATTAATGAAAGAAAAATTTTCAAACTCTTTAACCAACTCCTCCATTCTCAAACTCCTGGTCTTTTCATTTCCATCATGCTTCCTCTTCAGCTTATCCCAAAGCTGCTTCGACGTTGTACATGTCCCAAACTGATGCAACAGGTCACTTGTGATCGCCTGTGTCAGTTGAGAGAACGCCTTCTTCTCCACCACGTATTTCTTCTTTTCATCCTCAGTCAAGCTCTCCAGAGGAATCAACTCACCGGTATTCTCCAGAATCGGTGCTGTATATCCTTTGACGATCATGCTCCATGCCTCAGCTCCTTCAACTCCCATGCCTTCCAGATGGATCTTGAACATGGTGTGCCACTGGTTGTACTCTTGCATATCCATGAGCTTCGGTGGCCGAGTTCCACTACCTGTAGACAAATCCTTAATCAAGGTAGAGATAGCGTTAGTGGTTTGAGTATTTACCGCCGCTGCAGCTACTCCCCAGTAATCTGATTGTAATGCCGGATGTGCTACATTCTGAGGCATCGTGCTCGTTGTTGTCATGTAGTTATGCGGTTGTGAGGATTGCGTGTTCGTCTTTTGAGCTGCCACAGTCCATGAGTCCATTGTCTGCTGTTGTGGTTGTGTTGGTGCTGATCCCGAAGTAGTTTGAAAACACCACATGATCAAAATCTGAAAATCACAACACTTAGAAAAAAATTTTCAGCAAAAAATCCTAGGTTCGCCCAAAATTGCTTGGTTCGTCCAAATTATTCTAAGTTCGTCCACTATTTCTCACTTTCGTCCAAACTGATAGTACTTTCGTCCAAACAGTGATACCCGAATGTGGAAATGACCAGAATGTAAACAAACCAACACCCTTTTCACTTTCGCCCGACTCAAAAACGGTCGAAGGTGAAACTGTATACCCGAATGTGAGAATTTTCTAGACAAATTTTCAGGTTTGACCACTTTTTCCTCAGGTTCGCCCACTTTTATGTACGTTCGCCCACAACACTCAGTCCAGGTTCCAGGTTCGCCCCATATCAGCAGATCTCACTTTTGAAAAACGGTTATTGTTTGAAAAACGGTTATTTTGATCTGAGATTTTCAAAAGTTCATGGATTTCAATGATCTCAATCAGGTTATGTTTCGGATTTGATTTGGAACAACTTTAAGTCTTGGAAAACTTGAATTTGACCACAAAATCACCTTTAAATCGATCAAAAACTATGTTTTATAAGAGTTTTTGTAAAAACAGATAATAATTTGTCTAAAACATGTCCAAATCAACTCTGATCTTATCAAACTTGTTGTTGTATGATCCTCTATGCTCTGATACCACTTTGTGAGCGTTGAATTTTATCTAAAACAGGATTAATTGATCATACAAGTCACAAATCTAGGTGCGGAAACCCTAGATCTGAACAAATTGATAAGATGCTAATCACGACACAATCAAGATCATTTTCAATATCATTTTCATAGATTAACTTTCAATCAATAAGCATTTACAACGTTTATGTTAATCTAGAATCACAAAGACACTTTCACAAAAACACTACTGAACCTGCACAGAACCTGGACACAAATGATAACTCTCTTACATAATCAAAAACTCAAAAACTATATATAGCCTCTGCACATTCGCCCCTTTCTTCTGGTCGAATGTGAGCAAAATCCACATTCGCCCACTTGCAGTGGTCGAATGTGGTCTTCAGTCCATGTCCTGTCTTCCTTCGTCCACTTCAGTTCTACCTTCGCCCGTTTATCTTCACCTTCGCCCAGTCTATCTTCATTCGCCCATATCAAAAACACCTTCGGCTACCTACTAACATGTGTTAATTATGTATATCCAATCCTTAGTCGCAAAATGCATCAACAGCATATCTGAATCAAGTATCACTTTATTCGTGATTGTTATGCCAAAGGATTAATTGACATGGTCAAAATCCACACTGACTATCAGAGAGCTGATCTTTTTACCAAAGCTTTTGACAAATCTTGATATGAATTTTTACTAAAAGCTAATGGTACTAAAGAAAAGCATGACAAATCTCCTCATCGATTTATCCATTTTACTTTGTTTTATGTTTTTGAAAATTAAAAATCCAAAAAGTTGTTTTAGTTTCAGGGGGAGCATTTTATTCCAAAAAAACCAAAAACATTTGAAAATTTTGAAAAACCATAAAAAATAGAAAACCTAAAATGATTTTTTCTGGAGAAAAAGAGGAGATAATAGTACATCAGTGAGGATCTTTCGCATGCTAATGATTTATAAAGTTACAGATCTGATATGTGATTGACTTGGTGTGATGTGATAATATGCTTCGCAGACTTTTTAATGCGTGCCTTAGTGATACAAACATAACGAACTACTTGTTATGTGGCTGAACACCTCATGGGCATATGTTCTTCGTACCGTAATTTCATTTGATAGGGTTTGTACAAAATCAGAGGTTTTGGGTTTTTATGTTGATTGTTATCTGGGATAGTCTACCTGATCTTTTGTCGTATTAATTTACGGACCTAGATCAGTCAGGGTATGTTATTAAAAAAGCTTTAATGCTAAAACCTAATGTTACCGAATTGAGGAACTTTAAATGTGTTATGATAATCAAAGATTATCTGATGCATCGTATCTAATCACTGATGTAAATCATGATTGATATAAGACTTCAACCTGGTAGGGTGCACATGTTACTTTGTAGCATTGATTTGATGACCTTACACCTCTGTGTCTCACACCTTGTAATTACGGATAACAGTAGCATAATGACGCGTTACAATGAATCTTTATGCAAAAATTCCTTAATACGGGAGTATGTCGTGTGTGTGGGAACCACATGTGAGTTAGTTATTAATACACCTAAGCCTATCATGTTAAAGCACTGCATAACAGTCTGCATGTGAGTTTATGTGGACAACAATATCAGCAATTGCCGAGTCACACAGTCAGCAAATGTTAAACTGAAACAGAACAATGGTGTGAGTTGATCTCTCATAAACTGATATGATCCTCTTACTGGAAAATCACAAAAATTTAATTGCTTTTTGTTGATTTAGTTCATATAGAAAAATTCAAAAAGTTTTTTGGCGTGTTTTAGAATAAATTTCAGAAAAACCAAAAGATTTTACATTTCTACGTTATTTTCGATAACTGATGATGAAAAATGTTGATTTTCTGAAGTTTGATGAGCGAATTTGAGTTTTGTATCATTGAAATGACAATTTTTGAGAATTTGAATGCTTAAATGTTTGAAAATGACAAAACGTGAATCGTATCGGACAAAATGGTAAAAATCAGTTTTTACAGATGTAGAGGATCGGTTTTATAGAAAACGACTAGAAGATCATACAAATGGAACAATCCAGGTGCGGAAACCCTAGAACGTATGCAATATGATAGAGATAAAATCAGAACACAATCATATACCTTTTCAATAATCATTTCATTCATAAACATGTTTACTAATCTTGTTTAGATAGTGTTTACAATGAAATAGGTCAAACACAGAATATTCTAGAACCTAGAGATAACACACACACGACCTCTAGACCAAATGACCAAAAACTTAATCACAAAATAAAATTTGAAGTATATATAGATTGCACATTCGACCTCCCGACATGGTCGAACGAGTCCTTCGACCCCAACATTAGCTCGAACCAACTGATCTTTTAAACAAAGCGTCCTTCAAACTACTAAAAGTCTCCTTCGACCGCTCGACAGGTAGAATAGGTTAATCTTCAATATGAAATCTACCAAAAATGCTATATTATCAATCCAAAAGCGATAGTCACATTCCGTGCACTTACAAACTCCCCCTTGACTATTGCTTGGATTGTAGTTGTTCTTGATCAAGCGCCTTGTTCAACAGTTTGATTCGGAGAGCTTTCTTTTGCTGTTTGCTCATCTCCGGTTCTAATTGTCATTTCGTTGAACTTTTCTTCACTTCACTAACTTTCACATATCTTCCTAGCTTTTTATAAAATTTACACCCCGCATTAACATCCCATGCAAAACAAAAGCATACAACCTTGTGCTATTTCATCGCTTGCTCCATATCTTTCTCTTTACAGTAGATCGGATTGTAATACAACAAAATGATGTCTTCATACGAGCAATTGATAAGCCACATTGGAACAAAGATGTGTATCTTCTTGAATTCTTCCTTAACACCTTCATTCTTCAACAAAATTACTGCTTCAACTGTTCTCCAGTCATAGTACCAGATCACAAACTCTTTACTGAAATGTTGTTGAATCGGCATCAAAGGAATCTGTTTCAACACAACAGGAGGTTTATATTTCAACGTCACCTTGTTCAAACCAGTAATATTGAGGCTTGAACAAGTTCCACCTAGTTCTGCTTTCCCACGACATCTTATCAGCAAAATAACCAACAACATCATTGTTTACAAAAGCACCGCTTATCGTGTGTCTATAGAAATCGCTTACAGCCCAGTACGGCAAGGTTTTAATATCACGGAACCTGTGAAATTACATAATTCCCCTCTCCCACTTCACACCTATGCAATGTAACTGTCTGAGATATTTCCATCCCAAAGCTTTGCCTTTGAATAGTTCATTATGATACTTGTAGAAACCTCCTTGTACTTCTGTCTTTAGTCTGTTAGCCTCTTTTTCTTTCAATTTCTTCAACAAATCTTTCAAATCATCTGATTGTTGAAAGTTTGGTTTCTGATTAACATCTTTCTCAAACACTTCTTCTAAAATCTTCTTGCCCTTTTTCTTATAAAGCTTCTCTGCTTCATCAAGTGTTTCTTCATTCATCTCAGGTATCACACCTTTCTCTTTTTCTCTAAAATACTCTGGATATTCTTCACTTGTAATATCCTCAATCTCAACATCTTTAAATAAAGGAGTATCTTTATCATCTGAGTGATCACCTGCATCTTTCTTTGGAATATTGGGAATCTCTTTATCATTCATGATTTCTTCTAGGGACTTCCCTATCTGCTTTACCAATCCTTCCAAAATCTCTTTAGAAATAGCAGCAGATACTTCCCCATCTTCCAAATCAGGATCATTGTATTCCAATTCATATTCATCATCAGAAGGTTCATAATCAACCTTTTCTACCTCTTCCTCCTCTTATACTTAATCACCCTTCAGCTATGGTGCGTTAAAGTATAAATCGTCAATCATCTTTCTCAGACTTTTGTTGTCTTACTTGATCTTCTTATTCTTAATCTATAGCAGCTTAATCTTTTACGTGTTTCTTTTTCCATGAGTAATCAACATCTGATTCTTTGATTCAAGCTGCTTAACTTTTACTTCAATCTCTTCTTGATTAGCATTGGAGGGTAAAACAATCCGAAACATTGTTTTCTCATCTTCCCTCATTTGTTTAATCTCAGCCTGTTGTTTATTAAACGCCTTCATAACATTTTCAATCTGGCGATTAACAGCTTCCATGATCTCACTTGAAACTGTAACCTGTGGTGAAGATGATTCTGCAGTTTCTCTTATGCACTTGTTCTAACACAGTCTTCAACAAATTAGAAAAGTTTTCAGGAGCTAGAGCTGGATTCACTATAACTTCCTCCTGGACAACTTTCTTCTTTTTCACTATTGGGGATGCAATGGGTGTTGTATTGTTAGAACTTCCAATTGCTCATACTTTCTTTCCAATAACTAACAAATCAATCTCTCTGTCTCTCCTCTTCCTAGGATTATCTTTCTTAGCCATAGTCTTGCTTCTAGCTTTCTATATCTTTTCACCAGCCATAGGAGATCCAACAAAATCAAGATTATCAAATGTCAACTCTAAATCTTGATCATCCAATTCTC
The DNA here is from genome assembly GCA_028751855.1 of Ambrosia trifida. Classification (NCBI taxonomy): domain Eukaryota; kingdom Viridiplantae; phylum Streptophyta; class Magnoliopsida; order Asterales; family Asteraceae; genus Ambrosia; species Ambrosia trifida. The sequence goes on along the minus strand of CM054127.1, from coordinate 70,788,225 downwards.
TATTCCACTAGTTTTCTTCTTGAATAGCTTTGCTTACGCTTTCAATCTAACCAACCACAGTAGCCTTGGGTTTAGTGATCTTGATTGTTTCATTCCCGGAATCCCATTCAGCTTCCTCTTGAGTCTCTTCTGAATCAGCAGACTCTTCATCAACTAATATCGTCTTAGCTTTCCCTTTGCCTTTCACTAAATACCATTCAACCTTATTTTTACCTTTACCAGACTTAGCACCTTTGTTTATAACTTGACGCTTTCGCTTAGCATCTTTGTCAACTGGAAATAAAGGGCTAACAGAATCAGAATCACTCTTTTCATTTCTTGCTTTGTTTTGACCTGGATCCTTGTAAGCAACATCTCTTAAATGCCCAAACAGATTCTTATAAGGTGGATTCAAATTATCAGGAACACCCTTATATGCTCTCATCCTGCTCAAAGTAGTGATACTCATGTGAGTTTGATAAACAATCTGCACCGGATCCTTTTTCAATTCAGGATACTTGTTGTCAAACACCATCTGAAGGTATCTTGGATACAATAGAAACCTATCAGTCATCAATCCCTTCAAAACTTCCATCATATGCTAAAAGATCATCTCAGAAACATTAAACGGCTTGTTCAAAGTCAAAGCAACAACCAACGAACATAAACTCTTTCACAGCACGTGGTATCCACCTCCCAGTGGTCTAAACACATGTAGAATCACATGTAGTAGATACTTGAAATGTGGACACATCTTTTCTTTATGCACTAAGCAGTCAGTAATTGGAGCGTTGTACTTCATCCTGAGGAAACACTTCCTCTGCTCCATCCAAGTCAGCTCGGTAGGATCAGTTGGAGAATCTTTCAACTGTAAAGGTTCCCGAATGTCTTCTTCAGTTACCAGAACAAACTGTCCCTGAATATAGCTTTGAATTGCTGATTTGTCATCCCAGAATGTAATTACAGCTTTCTTCCAGAAATCCACATGATGATCTTCATAGATTGTCTTCGGGGTAGCAAGAGCTTAGATCACTCTCCTTCTCTTCGAAAACTCTAAGATTCCTAAGAATTCTTCATATTGCTTGACTTCACCGAGAAAAGCACAACAATTATGGACTGGTTCGTATAACAACTCATTTGGTTCTTTTGATTTCTCTGGATCTTGTACCTCCTTTTTTGGATTTTGTTGTTCAGCCATTATAATCTGCAAAAGACGTAAAAAACATGAAAATTTATTAAAATCAGACAAATTGAATTTTGGTCAAGAAATTTCTTCATTCAACCTTATCGGGGGTTCGAATGTGAATACAATGTTTCGAATGATAAAAATCTATTTAATTAAAACTTCATTCGACCTCAAACAGTCCCCTTCGACCTAAATTGTCTCATTCGACCTTAAAAGATCTCATTCGACCTTAAAAAGTGGTCGAACAGGCCTGTTTGGAATTCAATATTACCAAAATTCAAATCATACATGACAAACATCAAATTTTGGTTCTAATGGATCCTAACATGGCCAATTAACACTAATCAACAATCAATTTCAACAATTAAACTATTTTAGATGGTTTTCAATCAAAATCTAAGGTTTATAGTTTTTAATCAATGAATTAAGTTCATTCAGGTGTTTAAACACTGGATTTTGGACTTTTCTCCCCCTAAAACCATCGACAAAATTTTTGCCATGATCAATTGTGATTAACAGATAGTTAAGCTCCGCAAATTGAAAACTAGTGCTCAAAAACTTCAATCAAGGATTCTAAACTGATATGATGTCCACTACCTGTGATTTTTAGATGAAAAGATTCAGTAATCAACAAGGATCAATAATATCAGGTCTAAAACAATCAAGCAACAAGGTCTGGTATGGTGGGAATTTTGAAAAATTTTACCAAATTTCAAATTCGAATCCCATGTTGTCAATTTTGATCCTTTAAACCTTTAAACATTCATCATTTACTAGTTTTAATGACATAAAACTCAAATTGGTCTGTCAAACTTCAGAAAATGACCATCAATCCCCATCGGTTATCAAAAATTACACATAAATATAAAAAAATTTGGATTTTCTGAAATTTTTGTTAAAACACACCAAAATCTTTCTGAGTTTTTGTATATATGAACAAAATCAACAGAAAGCAATTAACTTTTTGTGATTTTCCGGTAAGAGGATCATATCAGTTTATGAGAAATCACATCACACAGTTGTTCTGTTACACTTAAAACTTTACTGACAATGTAACTTTGGCAACTGCTGATATCGTTATCCCCATAAACTCACATGCAGACTGTTATGCAATGCTTTAGACTGATACTGTTATGTATAGTATAAACTCAATCACTCGTGGTTCCCACACACAGGACATACTCCCGTATCAAGGAATTTTGCACAAATATCCATCGTAACACGTGATTATGCTATTGTTATTTGTTGTTACAATGTATGAGGCACAGAGGTGTACAGGTCAGCAACTTAATGCTACAAACTAACATGTGCACTCCGCCAGGTTGAGGTCTTATATCAATCATGATTTGCATTAATGATTAGATATGCTGCATTAGATAATCTTTGATTATCATCATAGATTAAAAGTTCCTCAATTCGGTAACTTTGGGTTTTGGCATGAAAGCTCTTTTATAAAGATACCCTGCCTGATCTAGGCCCGTAAGCATTACGACAAAAGATCAGATAGGCTATCCCCAGATAACTAATAACACAATGACCTGAAAACCTCCGAATTTTGTACAAACCCTATCAAACGAAATTACGGTACCAAGACCATATGCCCATGAGGTGTTCATCCACATAGAGAAACAGTTTGGTATGTATGTATCAGGCACGCAGTACTAAGTCTACGAAGCCTAGAATCACATCACTCAAACTTAACATTTATCAAGTATTTTGACATTTTCAAATCTTTAGCATGCAACAGATCCTCACTGATTTACTATCATCTCCTCTTTTCACCAGAAAAAATCAATTCTGGTTTTTGTAATTTTTATGGCTCTTTTGAATTTTTTAATGTTTTTGGTTTTTCTAATAATGCTCCCCTTAAAAAACATATTTTTGGGTTTTTGAATTTTCTGAAAGCAAAATAAAACTAAATAAAATTGATAAACCGAGGTAACGATTAGTCTTGTTTTTCTTTAATACCATTAGCTTTTAATAAAAATTCAAATCTTGATCTGTCAAAAGCTCTGGTAAAAAGATCAGCTCTCTAATTGTAGTGTGGATTTTGACCATATCAGTCAAACCTTTAGCATAGCAATCACGAATAAAGTGATACTTGATTCGGATGTGCTTAGCTTTAGAGTGATTAACATTGTCTTTTGTGAGTGCAATGGCGGCTTCATTGTCACAAGGAAGTGGGGTTTTAAGAAATTGTAAACCGTAGTCGCGCATTTGTTGTTGTATCAACAAAACCTGTGAGCAATAACTCAAGGCTGCCACATATTCTGCTTCACATGTAGATAACGCAACTGCTATCTGCTTCTTGCACTGCCAGGTCACGAGCCTGCTCCCAAAAAATTGACATCCAGCCGTTGTGGATTTTGCGTCTTTGTCGCATCCGCCAAAATCTGCATCACTAAAAGCAATAAAATCAAAAATATCATCATTAGGGTACCATAGTCCACGCGAGGGACAACCCTTCAGATATCTTAGGATTCGTTTGACAGCTGTCAGGTGACTTTGTTTCGGCTTCGATTGGAATATAGCACAGAGACACGTTGCAAACATTATATCCGGATGAGATGCAGTTAGATACATCAAAGATCCGACGATGACTCTATATGTAAAAGGGTCAATGAGCTCCCCCTTAGCATCAACTCCAATCCCGTGATTCGTTGGAATGGGAGTATCCATAGGCTTTGAATCATCCATCTAGAATCGGCTCAAGACTTCAGAGACATATTTCGTCTGGTGAATAAAAATGCCCGTTGGCAATTGATCCACCTACAAGCCCAAAAAGAATTGCATTTCTCCCATAGCGCTCATCTCGAACTTTTCCTGCATGACTCGTTCAAATTCTCTTCATAAACGTTCATTAGTAGAACCAAATATAATGTCATCAACGTAAATATGCACAAGAAGCAAACCACACTCTGTTCATTTTGTGAACAGGGTACAGTCTACCATACCTTGTTTGAATCCATTGAAAAGAAGATATGTGCTAAGCTCCTCATACCATTCTCTTGGAGCTTAGTGCAAACCATACAAAGCTTTATTAAGCTTGTAGACCTTATCCCGGTGGATAGGATCCTCAAAGCCTGGTGGTTGCCCAACATATACTTCTTCCTTGACTACACCATAAAGAAAGGCACTCTTTACGTCCATCTGACACACCTTGAATTTCTTGTAAGATGCATACGCAAGAAACATTCGGATTGCTTCAATGTGTGCAACAGGTGCATAGACTTCATTGTAATCAATTCCTACTATTTGACGGAAACCTTGTACGACCAATCGAGCTTTGTTTCTGACAATAGCGCCTCGATCATTTTTTTTACACTTGAATACCCACTTGGTACCAATTTTCTTCCGATCTGGTGGTAAATCTGTCAGTGTCCAGACTTCGAGTTTCAGAAACTGTAATACTTCCTGCTGCATAGCTTCAACCTATGAATCATCTTGTATAGCATCCTTGTACGTCCGCAGCTCAACCTGCGAAACATAACAACCAAAAGACCAGTCATTTTGACAACCAGATTTATGTATATTAGCATACAGAGCTAGGGCTCCAATGTTGTCATGTGAAGTTGCTCGTCTCAATTAACCCCTTGTCATCACACTGCTACTGGGATCACCAATAACTTGCTCGAGCGGATGAATCTGATGAATACATGATTCTGGATGATTAGGAATTGGAATAGCCGCTTGAACATTGAGATTCTCTGCAGTCTCTAGATCATTACCCGTATTAGATGAAGATGCAACATCTGGATTTGGGTTCACGGGTGGTGTTTTCGTAGCGTGATCTAAAATAGATTCACTAAAATCATCATCATTGTCTTCAGACTAAGATGAATCAAGAGTTATAGAAGCTTCTTGGAAAACCTCTTCTTCATTTATAGGAGCATTGGTATTATTAGAAGCTACTGCTGGAGGAGTTACAGTGATCGGACGCACTAACGGTGAAGTTATTGCTTTCTCACACTGGTAATATAGTCGTAAACCAACTTCTTCAACCATGATTTCTAGATTAAAAGAATCGAATAATTCCTTGTAATCAAACATCTAATCAGGCCCACATCCTTGAGAATTCTGGGTGTAACGTTGAACTTCAACATTTGCCCACTCTTCAACATGTTTGGTTCTTTTGTTGAATACGCGTTTTTGTGGTGTCGCGTATCCCACAAAGTAACCTTCTTCAGCTTTAGGTCCAAACTTCTCATTAGGATTCAACATAGTGCATGGAGCCCCGAAAGGTTCTAGACACTCCAAGTTCGGCTTTCGTCTGTTAAGCAGTTCATAATAAGTTTTGCCAAACTTCTTCACCGTTAACACACGATTCAATGTGTAACATGTTGCACGAATGGCTTCATTCCAAAACATGACTGGGAGGTTAGAATCTGCAAGCATGGTGTGTGATGCTTCTATTAGAGTCCTGTTCTTTCTCCCTACAACACAACTCTGCTGTGGAGTATATGGAGCACTGTACTTATGATGAATACCCTTTGAGTCACACAATGCATCCATTTGAGAATTCTTAAACTCCGTACCATTATCACTTCGAATTCTTCTGATTGTCAATCCATATATATCCTCCAACTGTGTAAACAGAACGTTCAAATTATTAAATGTTTCACCCTTGTGTTGCATGCACATCAGCCATGAAAATCCTGAAAAGTCATCGGTAACCACAAGACAATAAAGTTCTCCGTTGATAATCTTACGTTTAACTGGTCCAAAAAGATCCATGTGTAAAAGTTCAAGTGGAAGTTTGACAGAATTTACTTTCTTGGGTTTGTGGGACTGTTTGTGCTGTTTCCCCTTTTTGCAACTTATACATTTATCACGCCCTCAACAAGTCTATTCTTCCATCAAATGATTCATTTTCCTAGGTGAATATGCCCCATCCTCCTGTGCCACATGATAGATACTTTTTCAGTAGCCTTGGATAGAAAGCACGTGACTTGTCCCTGTGTCATGGTTGCCTTGCTCGTGTCAAGAATGTAAAGATTATTCACCCTTGGAGCTTTCAACATGATCCATTCTTTTGGAATAACGAAACCGAGTTTCAGAGTGTGGCAAGATTTGTCATCAAAGTGAGCCAAAAACTTCTTATCACATATCTGACTCACACTCAACAAATTATAATCAATTTGTTTCACATACTATATCTATTCGAAACCAACAATCCCATTACTAACACTCCCTACCATCATTATATAACCTCCTTTGTTTCCTGAAAATGCCACAAATCCTCCATTAATATTCTTGATATCAAATAGCAGCGTCAAATCTCCGGTCATGTGCCCAGAACCTCCACTGTTGACTATCCAAAGACTGCTAACAGGGCCAGTTGATGCTCCCTACACAAATCACAAACAAGATTAGTTTTTAACAGGGACCCAAGCCTGTTTGGTCTTGGGTCTTTGAATGTTAGCTTTCAATGATTCTTTTTCACAAACATTCAAGTTTAAATCAACCTTTTGCTGGTTGTTCATAACTTTTTCACTTTCACCTCAACTTTTGCAGATGATGTAGAAGCACCTGGAGAACCCTTTGGTGACCAAGTTTGTTCGGAACCTTCCATCTGATAGAAAACCTTTACTAGTTTGTCAACTGGTTCATTCTGTTCAACCTTTTTAACTGACTGATTCATTTTGTTTGCAATTTTCTGAGGATGAGAAACCTGAGATGGTGAGATTATCTCATGTAGATGCATTTTGTGCGACTAATGCTTTGGATTACTATTAACATATGTTTTTGTGTTCTAACGAATGGGCGAAGGAAGACTGAATGGGCGAATAAAGAGATTATAAAGGTGCGAAGGAGAGAAAAAGGTGCGAAGGAGAGATAGGAGGTCGAAGGTAGAATAGATGTTAATGTATAGCTTGGTTCGACCATGATGAATGGGCGAACCTGCACATTCGACCAAGCAATATGGGCGAATGTGCAGGCCTATAAATAGGTTAAGCTCATTTTGAATGTAAGTTTTGGTCATTTTTCTTTCCCTCCTGTTTGAGTCTCTCCCTAGGGTTTTGTGTAAACTTAATTCACATCATAGTTTGATTGTAAACCTTATTTTAACGTGTAATTGAGTGTGTTTATCAATGAAATGAAGCTTTTAAAGATGATTTATGTGTTTTGTTGATATTATTATCATTTTGTGATTGATTTAGGGATTCCGCACCTGAATCAAACTTGTTTGATCACTTTCTTTGTAGATTTGACGATCCTACGCGCATACAAAGTGGTATCAGAGCCAATATGGATCAAACAACCACAAATTGGTAATTTTACAGCTGATTTGGACCATATTTTGATCAAAAACTTTCTGTTTTCATTGATAAAACTGAATTGGTGATAATTTGATTGATTAGAGCTTGTTTTCATATACCTCGCCATCATATCCAACAACTACTACTTACATTCCACCATTTTCTCCAATGCAACAAGCAGCATGTTACTCTGTTAGCCAACCTCAACAACAACAACCATATAATCCTCAAATGAACCAGATGCAAATTACTCAAATTCAAACTAACCAAAGCCCGATTGTGTTGTAGACATCATATCTAAACAATGTTATTGTTGAGATTGCCCAACAACATGTAGCATTAGTTTCAGTAATGGTAGCATCATACAATGGTTTGGTTGCTAGTCAAATTGGGAACAACAGCTTGACCAATGAGGACTACGCACAGATTGACAAGGAAGAAATGGAATTGATGGATATTCAGTGGGCCTTTGCAAGTATCATGAGAAGAGCCACTGATTTTATTCAAAAGACCGGGAGAACTGATCTTTCTACTTCTCCTAACACCACTTATGGCTTCAACAAAGCCAAAGTCACTTGTTTTAACTGTGGTGAGAAAGGTCATTTCAAAAGAGAGTGCACACAGCCAGCACAACAAGGTAATAGAAATCCATTCAACTCTAACTACCAAAGCCGACAAACCCAAAATCAAAATCAAGTGTCATACCAAAGTCCCAACATATCAAGCTTTCAACCTCAAAACAACTATCAAAACCGTCAAAATACCCAACAAAATAACAATGCCAGACAATCCACACCATAAAACCAAACACAACAGAATTCAAACCGAACAATCATTCCCATTTCTACACCAAACACACAAACCCAAACCGAGAACCCAAATCAAGCTTTGATGACACAAAAGGATGAGGGTTTTGATTGGACTGGTATGCAGTTAGGTGTTGAAGAAATTACAGCTCGTAATGTGGCTTATGTGGCACAGAAAATGAATTTGGATGAACCGGTGGAGGTTGAAGAAGAGATTGTGACTGAGAAGATGACTGAGTTGAAGATTGAGGAGTTGAATGAAGAGATGGATGTTGATTGTGAAGAGAAGAAATCTGGAATGATTCTTGATTCAGTTACTGATATTCCAGAGCAGTTTGATTCTACTTATTCTGATAAGGAGAGTGAGTCTGATTCTGAGTCTAGTATTAACTCACTGGATGATGACATTGACCAGTTGCTTGCTGAAGCTGACTTCTTGATGACCCGGAAATCATGCATTGTGGATGACGCTTGCACCAGAATTAATTATTCCAAGTTTTTCGCTGGGAAGGAAGCACACTTTGCACTGATGGCCATGACAGAACCTCCTAAACAGGTATGTACTGAATCTACTGTTAATTCTAATTCAACTTGTGTTAAAAATTGCAAAGCTTGTGATAAACTGACAGATGAAAATAAGCAACTCAAGGTTCAACTTGAGAGTGCAAAAATCAATTGTCAATCATATCAAAAAGAAGCTAAAGAATTTAACAAAGTACTTGATGGTTATAAGAAAGACGTTTCTGAATTGAAAAAGACTTTGTCATTAAAACAAATGGCCATAAATAACTATATCAATGATTTAGAAAACACAAAATTGGAAATAGCCACCATCAAGTGCTTTGCAGAGAAAGTAAACAAAAAGCTTGAGAGTTATAAGCACATCGCTTATGTTGTTGACCACATAATAGAAGAGCCTTCACAGCCTAGTAGTGCAAACTACAATGTTGTCCCAGCTCCGGTGTTGTTTGAAAACCATAATTTGCATTCAATAGCACCGGAGAGCTCAGTTAAATCTGACTCTACATCGGATAACGAGTCAAACACATCTAGCGTGGGAGACCCGTATTCTGATGTTAGACCTGTTCTGGGAAATAACAAGGGTGTGGTTGCTGCTGATGATTCTGATGAAGAGGATGAACAGTCTGAGACGGTTGTTGAAAAGGTGAGTGATATTCCTGATGAAAATCACATCATCACTACTGAACCTGTTTCACCATCTCAGATTGTCCATCCCATGGCTAACGCTCATAGGAAGAATCGATCAGTGAAGCCTGTTGAAAAGAATGTTGAAAAGAAAGTTGAGAAGAAAATTGAAAAGAAAATTGAAAAGCCAAATGAAGAGAAAAATGAATCGTGTGATAAACCTGTTAAAGTTTTCTATCGGATGCAAGGCTCCGATAAGATCATTTCTGATGAAGAATATCCGATTCAATTTGCAAATTATTCAAAAATGGAAAAGATCTGGCAGGAAAGTACCATTTGGTTCCCGAAACATGAACGAACAAATGGTATTCCTCCAGCAATCTTAAAGAAAATTCATTCGGATATTTCTAAAGAACCAAAGGTCAATGTCACACAATTTGTTAAACCAAAAGATAAGTCAAATGGTTTTCTTGAGCCGACTTACTCAAAGGACCCCGCTCCTGAGAGTTTAAGAAGAAGATGTATGGATGATCAATATCCTATCGCTAGTTATTCTAAGTCGAACGTCAAGGAAAATTATGAAGAGTACCGTGCGTGTTTTAAGTGCGGGGAGAGGGGGCATTTACTTGCCAACTGCCCGTATGTACGACACAAGAGGCACAAGGTGGAGATGAAGCAAAAGTATGAATGTCCCACCAGCTCCTTTTTATAATCAAAGCAATTATTTCAAAAGGAGGGAAAATCGTCAGATGACATATGATCGCCGCAACCGGATAGTCACTGAGAAACCATTAAAGAAACCAATGGTGAACGCAACTGTTGACAACAAAATGTTCCTGTTAAACCTAATGTCAAACCAACAGTTGGACCTGTCTCTGTTAAATTAGAGAAGGTAACCAAGAAGGTATCGTTCAAACATGAAGTAAAGAAACCGACTGAGACCCCAAAATCTCAGATCCGGATATTGAAAAGATCTGAACAATCTTGGTCATCAAAGGGTTCTGAGGGTGCTTCAACTTCACAACAAAATGTGAAACCAGAAAATGAGAAAGGTTTGTGTGAAAAGAAAAAGGTTGATAAAAATCAAGATATTTGTGATAAATCTGAATCATTGAAAAATCTGTTCAAAGACCCAAGACCAAACAGGCTTGGGTCCCCCGAAAAATCTAACTTCTTTACTTGATATGTGCAGGGAGCTTCAGCTGGCCCTGTGAGCAGTCTTTGGATTGTTGACAGTGGAGCTTCTGGTCACATGACAGGGGATCTTTCGCTACTGTTCGATATTAGAAACATCAATGGAGGTTATGTAGCGTTTGCAGGAAACAAGGGAGGTTATATTACCATGGAAGGTAGTGTGAGCAATGGAATCGTGAGTTTTGAGAGAATTTCTTATATGAAGCAAATAGATTACAATCTGCTCAGTGTCAGTTAGATATGTGACAAATAGTTTTCTGTGTACTTTGACGACAAATCTTGCTATATACTCAAGCCGGGTTTTGAATTACCGAAAGAGTGGGTGATGTTAAAGGCGCCGAGAGTGAACAATTTGTACATTCTCGATATGTCAAAAGCAATGACCACCCAAAGCCAAGTCACGTGTTTTCTCTCCAAGGCTACAGAAAAAGAATCCATTATGTGGCACAGGAGAATGGGACACATTCACCTAAGAAAAATGAATCAATTGGTGAAGAATGAGCTTGTCACAGGCGTGAACGTCAAACATTTTCACTTAAATGACAAGTGTGTGAGTTGTAAAAAGGGTAAGCATCACAAACATTCCTATAGGCCAAAGAAAGTCAATTCTGTTGAACTGCCACTTGAACGTTTGCACATGGATTTGTTCGGACCTGTCAAACGTAAGAGTCATGCTGGGGAGTTGTACTGTCTTGTGGTGACTTATGATTTTTCAAGATTCTCATGGGTTTTGTGCTTACACCGAAAGAGTGACACGTTTGATAATTTGAAAGTTCTGTTCACTCGTCTGGAAAATATCCATGGTCTCAAGGTCAAGAGGATTAGGAATGATAATGGGACGGAGTTTAAAAATGCACAGATGGACGATCTTTGTGAAAACAAAGGAATCCATCATGAATACAGTGCACCGTATACCCCACAACAGAACGGTGTCGCGGAACGTAAAAACAGGACTCTAATTGAAACGGCGAGAACAATGCTTGCGGACTCAAATCTTCCAGTAATGTTCTGGAATGAAGCAATTTACGCAGCTTGTTATACTCTTAATCGCGTTTTAATGGTGAAGAAGTTTGGCAAAACTTCTTATGAGCTGTTGAATCGTCGCAAGCCGAATTTAGATTATCTAGAACCGTTTGGAGCTCTTTGTACTATGCTTAATCCATCTGAGAAGTTCGCACCGAAGGCTGAGGAATGATACTTTGTTGGATATGCAACCCCGCTCAAACGGGTATTCAACAAAAGGACTCGTCAGGTCGAGGAGTGGGCTAACGTTGAAGTTCAACGGTATACTCAGAATTTACAGGGTATTCAACAAAAGGACTCTTTGTACTATGCTTAATCCATCTGGTTTTTCAGAATGACTGGTCTTTTGCTTGTTATGTTTCGCAGGTTGAGTCGCGAACTTACAAGGATGCTCTTTTGGACGATGCTTGGGTGGAAGCAATGCAAGAGGAGTTGTTGCAGTTTCAAAAACTTGGTGTTTGGACACTGGCAGATTTTCCCCCGGGAAGAAAGAAGATTGGAACAATGTGGGTTTTTAAATGCAAAAAGGATGATAGAGGAGTGATCGTAAGGAACAAAGCTCGTTTGGTTGTACAAGGATTTCATCAAGTTGAGGGAATCGATTACAACGAGATCTATGCACCAGTTGCACGCTTAGAGGCAATACGAATGTTTCTGGCGTTTGCATCATACAAGAAATTTAAGGTGTATCAAATGGATGTCAAGAGCGCGTTTCTTTACGGTGTGGTTAAGGAGGAAGTATGCGTAGGTCAACCACCAGGCTTTGAAGATCCTATTCACCGGGATAAGGTCTACGTTTTGAACAAAGCTCTCTACGGGTTGCACCAAGCTCCAAGGCAATGGTATGAGGAGCTAAGCACTTATCTTCTTTCAAAAGGATTCAAGCGAGGTTTGGTAGATTGCACACTGTTCACTAAACGAACAGGCGATGACTTGCTTCTAGTCCAGATTTATGTTGACGATATTATATTTGGGTCTACTAACGAACTTCTGTGCAGATAATTTGAACGTGTTATGCAGGAAAAGTTCGAGATGAGTGCAATGGGAGAGATGCAGTTTTTCCTAGGCTTGCAGGTGTAACACCCCAACCGATGGCGGAAACATCGGGATGTCACGTGATGATGATTGTTCAGTAGCTCATGGTGAATAATAAATTTCATTAAATGATTTAAATAAATTACATGCAATTGTTCTACAAGAATTCGTACATCAAAATGAATAATACTATGCACACATCTTCAAGCATTAACTCAAATCTTCAAGCAAGTAGGACCTGAAACATGTTAAGTTTGAAAATATTTTGGGTCAACAAAAGTTGGTGAGAATTACATAGGTTTTTGGAATATAATAGATAATAATGGTTTGTACAACATTCACAGTTGTATGATGATGGAGTATTTGTCCGACATGTAACAATGCGTCTTTGTACAATCAAACCTTGTGTCGACTGATGACTAACTCGCAAGTTAGTTAAATGTTGTTACTGTTATCGATCATCCCTGAATTTATGCGGGGGGGGTGGGTTTGTTAGACCTATAGCGCTATAATCTAAACAGGCGGCTTGATCAATGTTAATGATTGTACTGTGTCTTTTTGTTACAGTCAAATGATAGAATGAATAAATGATAGTGTATAAAATGTTTAAACATGTTTCACCCCCAAAATGTAAAACAGAAAAGGGGCTATGTAAACTCACCTTAGCAAAATGTCATGTCTCGTGAATATAGAATATGTGTTGTCCAACGATGCCAAGTATTACCCTATAATTTAGGTAATAAATATGTCTAAGTCGTTCTAGTCTACAAATATATTCTTGGGCTTTGAATTGGGGATAAGTGCTTGTTTGATTAATAATTTAAATGCTTGATAATTGAGAGAAATTTGATAAATAAATAATCAAAAGTCTTTTTATAAAATTTAAATCAAAGATGGTCACAATAATGAGTTTAAAGTATAAAAATAATTTTTATAAAATTATTTTTTTAAAAATAGAATATTAAATCTATTTATTTTAAATTGTCAAAATTTAACTTTAATATTAAAAATACTAAAATTAAAGAATTTTTAGTTTAAAAATTATATTTCTGTTCCAAATAATCAGAAATAATTTATATAAAATTTTGGTGCAAAAATATTAAAAAATGAATTTATTATGATTTATTTATGATTAAAACAAACAAAAATTGATTAAAAATATTAAATAAATGATTTTTCAGAATTAAAAATCATTTCAGAAAAGTTTATTGTTATAAAAACTCAGAATAATATTTGTGGAAATTTATAAAATTGTTTTGATATTTTTATAGAATTTTATAAATAAAATGGAATAAACTTGATTTATTTATTATATATATTAAATAAATGAATTTTTGAAAACTAAAAATTGTATGTCAAACTTTTTCAATAGATTAACATAAAATAATTTTTGTAGAATTTTTAAAAGTGTTTTAGTATTTTAAAATGAATATTTAGCATATAAAGGAATATATATATATATATATATATATATATATGTTTAAAAAAAATGTTGTTGATGCCGTGGTTCGAACCCGGACCCTTGGCCGGTTCGTATGTTTTAAATCACAAGCCCAGATCAATTGGTCTGGACCCTGAGAACGTTTAGTTTAAGATTATTTTAATTATATAATATATATAAGAAACTGATTTATATTCAAAAAAAATGAAAAGAAATGAAACGATTCACATGGGACTCGAACCCGCGTGGCTTTGGTTAACAACCTCAGACACAACCACCTGATCTAGATCAGGGGTTGTGTTTGATTCCATTTTATTTTAATTATAACACCTATACTCAATCAGTGTTCTTCCCCAAATCAAATGATTCGAACCCTAGAAATTTCAATTGGTTAGATTACACAACGATAACCCAATTAACCTTAGGGTTATTGTTGTGTGTATCCCGAAGGTCAAAACCCACGAAGGAAAAGATACTTACAACAATGAATCGCGTGGTTTTAGCTCAGTCAAACAGAATAGTCAAACACGAACAAGAATTCTTCGAAAAATGAATTATTACAGAAATCAGAGATTGTAAGAGGGTTATCGGCGATGTGAGAAGGATTGGGGAGGTCCAATTTATAGTATAGGGTCTGGATTGTTGGATTGGAAGGTTTGACCCGACATTGAATGTATACACGGTTAATTGACTATAATTTGGTCGAATTAACTGTAATTGTATGTGTGTATGATGTGGAATAGGCCGGTAATCACGCAATTATACCAATCCAGAACTTAAAATGCGTAATGTTACAGTCTCCCCTATTTTTAGAAACTACGTCCCGAAGTTTATTAAAAACACAGGGTTGAAAATAAAAATAGTTGTGATTTGGGTTATAGCATGACATGAATAGAATAAACTGTCTCGTTTTTGTGTGGGTTGATGAACTACCAGACATCTAGAGTTTATAACCTTGATAGAATTTCACACTACCTTAATGTACCTGTAAATTCATGATTACGTTCCGGACCGCAATCACCAATTTACCTTACATTAAAGTTTTGCGTCCTTCTATGACTCCACCGATTGTTGAGAAGGTTCGATAGCCTCCACCAGTCGTGGAGTAGGTTGTAGGGCCTCTCCCGACTGTTCAAAAGGCTTCATGACCTCTACCAATCGTTGAGTAGGTTCGATAGCCTCCACCAGTCGTGGAGCTGGTTGTAGGGCCTCTCCCGACTGTTGAAAAGGCATGATGACACATAGATTGCAAATTGATAACATGTTTATGCAAGCAAGTTTATAAGTATAACGAGCACAGTATACGAGTTGTAGTTGTATAGATTTGGATAATTAGTTCACATTCAAACAATAATGCATTCAAGTGTTATGATTATACCATGTAAACACCTCTTAGACAAAAATTTCAATACTAGAATTTATTACTTGAATCAAATAGCGTCAATACATAGAATAAAAGCAAACAACGTTCAAATGGTGGGACATGTTTTTAAGTAGCTTGAGGGACTTGATCTCTGTTTAATTTAGGGCATCGGTTACGGAAGTGATATGTGTCTCCACATTCATAGCACTGACCATAGTTGTATCGATTAGGATTAGCAGCCTTAGCAGGGTTGGTGGGTTGATTGGCATTAGGGTTTGGGGTCTCGCCACATGTATTGATTAGATGGCCATACTTACCACAATTGGTGCACAAGCGACACGCTGAAGCAGTGGGATGATGACGGTTGCATGTGTTACACAATGGATAGTTTCCTATATAGGGTTTCTTGTTAGAAGCTTGTGTAGTGAGGTTGACATCAGGATCCCTGGCCTTACGCTTCTGGTTCTCAGTAGTTACCGCGGCTACAATGCTTGCTTTCTCTCTTTTCCGAACTAACGTACCGTTCTTTACGTGATTGTCGGTTAAGGTAGCTGCTAGACGTTTGGCCTCTTCGAGGGTAGCAGGGTTCCTTCCCCATACCGTGTCCTGAATCTGCATGGGAAAACCACCGATATATTTCTCAATGGCCACAGGTAGCGGAGTGACCTTATGGGACAACAATAGACTGAGCTCATGGAAGCGGGTATTATAAGCAAGGTTTTCCCCACTATCCTGAGCAAGGGTGTGGAACTCGTCCTCTAATTTCTTGACCTCGTTACGTAGGTAAAATTCATCTTTCATTATTTCCTTAACTTGATCCCAGGTCATAGTAAGTGCAACTTCAGCTCCTCGGGTGCGCTTTTCCTCATTCCACCAAGTGAGTGCTCGTTTGTGAAGAACACTCATAGCATAACGGACCTTAAAGTTATCGGGACACTCACTGTTAATGAAGGTATTCTCAATACCCTCGAACCATTGTAGAAGACCCGTAGCTCCTTCATCTCCACTGAACTTAGGGGGATTACAGGTATTAAAATGTTTAAGAGTGCAAGCTAGGAGACCATTCCCGTTTCCATTCCCGTTCCCATTGTGGTTTCCATTGCCGTTTCCATTGCCGTTTCCGTTTCCATTACCGTTTCCGTTCATCTGGATGACTTGAGCCAGTAGGTTAGGAACAAGAGTTGCTATTTGTTGCGCCATTTGTTGGGAAATGATCGCTGCCAGTTGGGCATCAATGCCATTGTTGTTGTTGTTGTTGTTATGGTTGTCGTGGTTGTTATTGTTGCTATTTCCTTCCTCATGATTACCACCATTGTTATTGCGAGTGCTGCGACGTGGAGGCATGATCTGTAAGAGACACAATGAATGAGGTAATATAAGGAATGTAATCATTTATTCATTTAATTAAAATGAATAAACGAAAACGTTGACTTATCAAAGGTTCTTGATTCTAATAACATAGTGAAGACATGCTTTAGCCTATAAGTGAACACTCATCCCGAGAATTCCCAGGTAGGCATCCGGGTCCCTCGTCTGATTGGGATATATGCGCAATGCCAGCCTAGACAGAAGACTCAGAATACAGGCGTTCACCCTTCCAGATTGCACGTGTTCGTTATTAAAATCTAGAACTTTGACGAGATCTCAAGGTGGTTCAGGCTAAGCTTGAGGAATTAGTCCTATTTAGTCTAAGAGTAGATCCAGTGATGGAGAGCAACCTTCTTGTAAGGATGATAGTAGGGATAAGAAGTAGGAGTGAGATAGAGTATAGCAAGTAAAAGGAGCAAATACTGGTTATATTCCTATGGTTATAGACTAGATTAGTAGCTCATGGTGAATAATAAATTTCATTAAATGATTTAAATAAATTACATGCAATTGTTCTACAAGAATTCGTACATCAAAATGAATAATACTATGCACACATCTTCAAGCATTAACTCAAATCTTCAAGCAAGTAGGACCTGAAACATGTTAAGTTTGAAAATATTTTGGGTCAACAAAAGTTGGTGAGAATTACATAGGTTTTTGGAATATGATAGATAATAATGGTTTGTACAACATTCACAGTTGTATGATGATAGAGTATGTGTCTGACATGTAACAATGCGTCTTTGTACAATCAAACCTTGTGTCGACTGATGACTAACCCGCAAGTTAGTTAAATGTTGTTACTGTTATCGATCATCCCTGAATTTATGCGGGGGGATGGGTTTGTTAGACCTATAGCGCTATAATCTAAACAGGCGGCTTGATCAATGTTAATGATTGTACTGTGTCTTTTTGTTACAGTCAAATGATAGAATGAATAAATGATAGTGTATAAAATGTTTAACATGTTTCACCCCAAAAATGTAAAACAGAAAAGGGGCTATGTAAACTCACCTTAGCAAAATGTTATGTCTCGTGAATATAGAATATGTTTGGTCCAACGATGCCAAGTATTACCCTATAATTTAGGTAATAAATATGTCTATGTCGTTCTAGTCTACAAATATATTCTAGGGCTTTGAATTGGGGATAAGTGCTTGTTTGATTAATAATTAAAATGCTTGATAATTGAGAGAAATTTGATAAATAAATAATCAAAAGTCTTTTTATAAAATTTAAATCAAAGATGGTCACAATAATGAGTTTAAAGTATAAAAATAATTTTTATAAAATTATTTTCTTAAAAATAGAATATTAAATCTATTTATTTTAAATTGTCAAAATTTAACTTTAATATTAAAAATACTAAAATTAAAGAATTTTTAGGTTAAAAATTATATTTCTGTTCCAAATAATCAGAAATAATTTATATAAAATTTTGGTGCAAACATATTAAAAAATGAATTTATTATGATTTATTTATGATTAAAACTAACAAAAATTGATTAAAAATATTAAACAAATGATTTTTCAGAATTAAAAATCATTTCAGAAAAGTTTATTGTTATAAAAACTCAGAATAATTTTTGTGGAAATTTATAAAATTGTTTTGATATTTTTATAAATAAAATGGAATAAACTTGATTTATTTATTATGTATATTAAATAAATGAATTTTTGAAAACTAAAAATTGTATGTCAAACTTTTTCAATAGATTAACATAAAATAATTTTTGTAGAATTTTTAAAAGAGTTTTAGTATTTTAAAATGAATTTTTAACATATAAAGGAATATATATATATATATATATATATATATATATATATATGTTTAAAAAAAAATGTTGTTGATGCCGTGGTTCGAACCCGGGCCCTTGGCCGGTTCGTATGTTTTAAATCACAAGCCCAGACCAATTGGTCTGGACCCTGAGAACGTTTAGTTTAAGATTATTTTAATTATATAATATATATAAGAAACTGATTTATATTCAAAAAAAATGAAAAGAAATGAAACGATTCACACGGGACTCGAACCCACGTGGCTTTGGTTAACAACCTCAGACACAACCACCTGATCTAGATCAGGGGTTGTGTTTGATTCCATTTTATTTTAATTATAACACCTATACTCAATCAGTGTTCTTCCCCAAATCTGTAGATGCAATTGTGCGACTAGTGCTTCGTATTGTACAATAAACTAATTTTGTGATTTGTCGATGGTGCGAAGGAAGGTTTTTGTTTGGTCGAAGGAGAATCAAGGGTGCGAAGGAGCAAGTTTTGGACGAATGTGAATATTGTTTTATGTATGGCTTGGTTCGACCGGTTGGTTTGGTCGAACCTGCACATTCGCACGAATCATTTGGGCGAATGTGCAGTCTATATATTGTCAAGCTGATTTTTTGAATGTAACTTTGAGTCATATTATTCCCTCCACTTTCTGATTCTCTCTCTAGAAGTTTATTTAGCTCTTTTCACGTTCTTACCCTGTTTGTTTCAATCTTTAAACGTGTAATTGAGTTTCTAATTAATGAAAAAGCTTTTGAAATGATGATTTACGTGTTTTGATCTGTTTGACTATTATTTTGTGATTGTTTTAGGGATTCCGCACCTAATACTAACTTGTTTGATCATTCTTTGTTGTTTATACGATCCATACATCACATACAAAGTGGTATTAGAGCCATTCTGGATCAAACAACCACAAATTGATAGTCTCTCAGTTGATTTGGACCCAATTTTGGTCAAAAAGTTTCTATTTTCATTGAACAAACTGATTTGATAAGATTTTGATTGATTACAACTTGTTTTCATGGTTAAATTGGATAATTCTCTTCATTAAACTTGTTCCAAATCAATTCCGATTCAAAACCTGATTTAGATCATCAAAATCCATCAACATTTGATAAACATGATCAAAATTAACGGATTTTCAAAGAATAACCGTTTTTGAATTACCAGGGGTCGAACGTAGAGAGAACGGATTTTCAAAGAATAACCGTTTTTGATTTCTTTTGGTCGAAAGAGTGATATTGTGGTCGAAGGTGTTGTTTTAATGGTCGAACATAGATTTTCATTGCTTATTTGTGTTCATTCGCCCGTTGGTGTTACATTCGACTGATCGAACGGTCGAAGGAGAGGGAAAACGGTCGAACGAGAGAAGCAAACGGTCGAAAGAAGTTTGTGTGATATCAGGCCACATTCGTACCCTTCAAAACGGTCGAAGGAGAAGAATTTTTCTCATTCGCCCGTCCGATAGTGCGAAAGAGTATTCTGTTTTTAAAACTTTTCTAATCTTTTCGTGTTTGAACATTTACAGGTTAAGATGTGGAACTTCCCAACAACGCCAAGAGCTACTCAAGCACCACAACAGCAGACAACACGAGATCCATGGTCAGTTGCAGCCCAGAAGACTAGTCCACCATCCCAGCCAATCAATTACATGGCTATGACTAGTTCTGCTCTTCAACAAGTTGTGCAACCATTACAGCAACAAATTGACAACTATTGGGGAGTAGCAGCAGCTGCCGTTCATTCGCAGACGACGAATGCCATATCTACACTCATTCATGATCTATCATCAGGAAACGGCAATCGTCCACCAAAGCTCATGGATATGAAGGAGTACAACACATGGAAGACAAAGTTCAAGATACATGTGGAGGGACAAGGCTTAGAGGGAGCCGAGGCATGGCAGATGATAGTAAAGGGTTATGTTGCTCCTATTCTGGAGAACACTGGAGAACCGATACCGTTGGAAAATTTGGCTGATGATGAGAAAAAGAGGTTTGCGATCTAGAAGAAGGCGTTTTCTCAGTTATCTCAAGCGATCAACACTGACTTGCTGCATCAGTTTGGATCCTATACAACATCAATACAATTGTGGGATATGCTGAGAAACAGACATGATGGTAATGAGAAGACAAGGATGCGGAGAATGGAAGAGCTTCGAAAAGAATTCGAGAACTTCAGTTACATGGGCAATGAGACTCTAAAAGAATTGGTTCCATGGTATTGCCATTTGCTCACAGAACTTTCGAGTTATGAGATCAGCATACCGATGTTAGAACTGGTGGAACCAACACATTGAAGTGTTGAAGGAAAAGGATGCATACCAGTATTGGACTATCAACGAGTTCATATAAAAGCGGGAAAACAAAGAAATGGAGGAGAAAAGGAAAGCCAAGAGAGCACAGATTCCACAGAATCCAGATCTGTATGTGAGTGGTACATCTAATTCTCTTTCTACTTCAAGCACTACTTCAAATGTTGCTCCTCACATTGCATGTGTATTCAATGTTGTTGAACCCACAAAAGCACCAATAAACTATCTTGCCCAAACTTCATCATACACACCACAATCTTATCAAACACCAAACTTTATTCCACCTTTTTCACCATTACAACAAGCTGCCTGTTACACAGCAAGTCAACCTCAACAACAACAATATACTCCTCACATGAATCAGATGCAGATTAATCAAACACAATTAAATCAAAGTCCGATTGTGTTAGAGACCTCTAATCTTAACAATGTGACTGTTGAGATTGCTCAACAGCATGTTGCTTTAGTATCTGCTATGGTTGCATCATACAACGGTTTAGTTGCTAGTCAGATTGGAAACAACAATCTCACCAATGAGGACTACGCACAAATCGATAAAGAGGAGATGGAACTTATGGACATACAGTGGGCATTTGCGAGCATAATGAGGAGAGCCACTGATTTTATCCAGAAAACTGGAAGAACTGACCATTTAACTTCTCCAAACACCACTTACGGCTTCAACAAAGCCAAGGTTACATGCTTCAATTGTGGTGAGAAGGGTCATTTTAAGAGAGAGTGTACACAGCCGGCTCAGCAATGTAATCGAAACCCGTTCAATTCAACCTACCAAAACAGACAAAACCAAAACCAAAACCAGAATCAGGTATCATACAACAGTCCTAACATCTCTAGCTTTCAACCTCAAAACAACTACCAGAACCGTCAAAACACACAACAAAATACCAACACTAGACAACACACAACTCAAAACCAACCACAACAGAATCCAAACCGAATCATTGTTCCCATCTCTACACCTAATACCCAAAACCAAATTGAAAATCAAAACCAAGCCCTAGTGATTCAAAAAGATGAAGGTATTGATTGGACGGGTATGCAATTGGGAGTGGAAGAGATTACTGCTGGAAATGTGGCTTGTGTGGCTCAAAAGATGAGTTTGGATGAGCATGAAGAGATTGAAGAGGAGGTTGTGATAGAAAAAGTGTCGGAGTTGAAAATAGAGGAATTGAATGAGGATGTGAAAGCTGAAAGTGAAGACAAGAAGTCTGGAATGATTCTTGATTCTGTCACAGATGTTGGAGAGCACTATGATTCAGCTTATTCGGATATGGAGAGTGATTCTGACTCGGAAGCTAGTGTGATCTCACTAGACGATGACATTGATCAGTTGCTAGCTGAAGCTGATTTCCTTATGACCCGCAAGTCGTGCATGGTGGATGATGCGTGCACCAAGATTGACTACTCAAAATTCTTCGCAGGGAAGGAAGCTCACTTCGCGCTGATGGCAATGACAGAACCTCCTATACCGGTAAGTTCTGAATCTCAATCTAAAGTGTGTGTTAAATGTGCTGATTTTGATAAATTGACAAAAGAAAATAAGCTTCTTAAGGTACAACTTGAGAGTGCCAAAATAAACTGTCAGATTTATCAAAAAGATTCAAAAGATTTCAATAAAGTACTTGATGGTTATAAAAAGGATGTGTCTGAACTCAAAAAGACTTTGTCAATAAAACAACTTGCCATTAATAACTATATTAATGAAATGGAAAATACCAAGTTAGAAATGGCAACCATCAAGTGCTTCGCTGAAAAAGTGAATAAGAAGTTAGAGAGTTATAAGCACATTGCATATGTAGTTGACCATATCATCGAAGAACTTTCCCAGTCGAATAGTGCAAACTATAAGGCTGTCCCATCTCCGGTGTTGTTCGAAAATCATAATTTACATGCAATACCACCGGAGACTCTAGTCAAATCTGACTCCACATCAGATAACGCGCCCAACACATCTAGTGTCGGAGACCCGTATTCTGATGTGAGACCTGTATTGGGAAACAATGAGGGTGTGGTCGCTGCAGATGATTCTGATGAAGAAGATGAACAGTCTGAGATGGTTGAAAATGAAAGTGATATCCCTGATGAAAATCATATAATCACCACTGAACCAGTCTCACCATCTCAGATCGTTCATCCCATGGCAAATGCTCATAGAAAGAATGTTGTTAAGAAAGATGAACAGTCTGTTGGTAAAAGTGTTGAAAAGAAAGAGGTCAAGAAAATTGAGAAAAATTTGGTTAAACCGGTTGAAAAGAAAAATGAAATTAAAATTGAGAAACCAAATGAAATGAGCAACGAATCATGTGACAATCCTGTAAAAATTTTCTATCGGATGCAAGGCTCCGATAAGATTTTGTCTGATGATGAATATCCGATTAAATTTGTGAATTATTCCAAAATTGAAATGATCTGGCAGGAAAGTACAATTTGGTTCCCAAAATATGAACGAACCAATGACATTCCTCCAGAAATTTTAGAGAAAATTTATTCGCATAAAGATGCAAAGGTCAATGTCACATAATTCGTTCTGCCAGTTGATAAAGCAAGTAGTTTCATTGAACCGACTTACTCAATGGAACCAGCTCCTGAGAGTTTAAGGAAACAGTGCATGGTTGATCGATATCCCATTGCGAGTTTTTCCAAGTCGCACATCAAAGAGAACTATGAAGAATACCGTGCGTGTTTTAAGTGCGGGGAAAGGGGACATTTACTTGCCACCTGCCCGTATGTACGACACAAGAGGCACGAGGTGGAGATGAGGCAACATCATGATTATCCGATTGACAACTACAGTTATCCACAAAGACGGTTTTTCCCTCAGCAAGCACCTTATTATAATCAAAACAATTTTTACAACAAAAGGGAAAACCGTCCGATGACTTATGATAAACGCAACCGGATAGCCACTGAGAAACCAGTAAAGAAACCTATGATGAACTCAACTGCTGATAACAAAAAGGTCTCTTCTAAACCTACTGTAAACCCAGTAGTTGGACCTGTCTCTGTTAAATCAGAGAAGGTAACCAAGAAGGTTGCATTTAAAGAAGAAGTAAAGAAACCAGCTGAGAACTCAAAATCTCAAATCCGGATCTTGAAAAGGTCTAAACAATCTTGGTCATCAAAGGAGTCTGAGGGTGCCTCAACTTCACAGAATGTGAAAACTGAGAAAAAGAAAGTTAAGAGTGAGAAGAAAGGGGTTGAGAGAACCCAAGATGTTTGTGAATCGAAAGAATCTTTGAAACAACCAGTTCAAAGACCCAAGACCAAACAGGCTTGGGTCCCCCGAAAGATCTAACTGCTTTACTTGATATGTGCAGAGAGCTCCAGCTGGCCCTGTTAGCAGCCTATGGATTGTTGACAGTGGAGCTTCTGGTCACATGACAGGGGATCTTACGCTACTCTTTGATATCAAGAACATAAATGGAGGTTACGTAGCGTTTGCAGGAAATAAAGGAGGCTACATTACGATGGAGGGTAGTGTTAGCAATGGGGTCGTGACATTCGAGCGGATATCGTATGTGAAACAGATAGATTACAATTTGCTCAGTGTTAGCAAAATCTGTGATAAGCAATTCTCTGTTTATTTTGACGACAAATCTTGCTATATCTTGAAAACGGGGTTTGAACTTCCAAAAGAGTGGGTGATGCTAAAGGCACCGAGAGTAAACATTTTGTATATTCTCGATATGTCCAAAGCTATGACCACCCATGGCCAAGTCACGTGTTTCCTCTCTAAGGCTACAGAAAAAGAATCTATAATGTGGCACAGGAGAATGGGACACATTCATTTGAGAAAGATGAACCAGTTAGTGAAAAATGAACTTGTCACGGGAGTTAATGTGAAACATTTCCATTTGAATGACAAGTGTGTTAGTTGTAAAAAGGGAAAGCAGCACAAACAGGCCCATAGACCAAAGAAAGTCAATTCCGTTGAACTACCGCTTGAGCATTTGCACATGGATTTATTCGGTCCAGTCAGGCGTAAAAGTCATGCCGGGGAATTGTACTGTCTTGTGGTGACTAACGATTATTCAAGATTCTCATGGGTTATGTGCTTACACCAGAAAAGCGACACTTTTGACAACCTGAAAGTTCTGTTTACACGTCTGGAGAATATCTATGGTCTAAACATCAAACGAATCCGGAGTGATAATGGGACGGAGTTCAAAAACGCTCAGATGGAGGATCTTTGTGCAAACAAGGGAATTCTTCATGAATATAGCGCTCCATATACACCCCAGCAGAACGGTGTCGCAGAAAGAAAGAACAGGACTCTAATCGAAACGGCGAGAACAATGCTTGCGGACTCAAATCTTCCAGTCATGTTCTGGAACGAAGCAATTTACGCAGCATGTTACACTTTAAATCGTGTTTTAATAGTGAAGAAGTTTGGCAAAACTTCTTATGAGCTGTTGAACCGACGAAAGCAGAATCTGGAGTATCTAGAACCATTTGGTGCCCCATGTACAATGCTTAATCCTTCGGAGAAGTTCGCACCAAAGGCTGAAGAAGGTTATTTTGTTGGATATGCAACCCCCTAAAACGGGTGTTCAACAAAAGAACTAGAAAAGTCGAGGAGTGGGCTAATGTCGAAGTACAAAGATACACACAAAATGTACAGGGTGGAGGTCCAGATTGGATGTTTGATTACAAAGACTTCTTTGATTCATTCAATCTAGATAGAATGGTTGAAGAAGCTGTACTTCGCTTATATTATGAGGTCGAAAACGCCATGACTTCACCGTTAGTGCGTCCGATCACTGTAAATCCTCAAGCAGCTTCTAATGATACCAATGCTCCTGTGATGGAAGAAGAGGTGTTCCAAGAAGCTTCCACAACGCTTAATTCATCAGATTCAGAAGATGAAGACGATGATGCTATAAGTGAAGCTATTCTGGACAATGCTACAGTGACACCACTAGTGAACCCAACTACAACTGATGCTTCAACATCGAATGTGGGTAATGATCTGGTTTCTACAGAGAATTTGACGACTCAAACGGGAGTACAAGTACCTGATTATCCGGAATCTCGGATACATCGGATACACCCGCATGAACAGGTTATTGGTGATCCTGGTAGCAGTGTTATGACAAGAGGGCAATTGAGAAATGCTCAAGCACCACAAAATATTGGCAATCTTGCTTTATATGCCAAAATACAAAAATCTGGTTTTCAAAATGACTGGTCTTTCGCTTGTTATGTTTCGCAGGTGGAACCGCGGACGTACAAGGAAGCTCTTTTGGATGATGCCTGGGTGAAAGCAATGCAAGAAGAGTTATTACAATTTCAGAAACTCGGAGTATGGACACTGACAAATTTGCCCCCGGGAAGAAAGAAAATTGGAACCAAATGGGTGTTTAAATGTAAGAAGGATGATAGAGGAGTCATAGTGAGAAACAAAGCTCGTTTGGTTGTTCAAGTTTTTCATCAAGTTGAGGGAATCGACTACAATGAAATCTATGCACCTGTTGCACGCTTGGAAGCTATCCGAATGTTCCTAGCGTTTACATCCTGGAAGAAATTCAAGGTGTATCAGATGGATGTAAAGAGCGCATTTCTTTATGGTGTGGTCAAAGAGGAAGTTTACGTAGGTCAACCGCCAGGCTTTGAGGACCCTATTCACCGGGATAAGGTCTATGTCTTAAACAAAGCTCTCTACGGGTTGCACCAAGCTCCGAGACAATGGTATGAGGAGCTGAGCACGTATCTTCCCTCGAAAGGATTCAAACGCGGATTGGTAGACTGCACTCTGTTCACGAAACAAGCAGGAGATGACTTGCTTCTTGTGCAAATTTATGTTGATGATATTATTTTCGGGTCAACTAACGAACTTCTGTGCAGGGAATTTGAAAAAGTTATGCAGGAAAAGTTCGAAATGAGCGCAATGGGAGAAATGCAGTTTTTCCTAGGTTTGCAGGTGGAACAAAGACCAACGGGGATCTTTATTCACCAGACGAAATACGTTTCTGAAGTCTTGAGCCGATTCCAGATGGATGATTCGAAGCCGATGGATACCCCGATACAACCTAATCACGGGATTGGAGTTAACGTTAAGGGGGGAGCTGACTGATCCATTTACATACAGAGCAATCGTCGGATCTCTGATGTATCTCACCGCGTCTAGACCGGATATAATGTTTGCAACATGTCTTTGTGCACGATATCAATCGAAGCCGAAACAAAGTCATCTTGCAGCTGTCAAGCGTATCCTTAGATATCTGAAGGGTTGTCCATCGAAAGGACTTTGGTTCCCTCATGATGATAATTTTGACCTAATCGCTTTTAGTGATGCAGATTGGGGCGGCTGTGACAAAGACAGCAAATCCACAACGGCTGGATGTCAGTTTATGGGGAGCAGGCTCGTGACCTGGCAATGCAAGAAACAAACCGCAGTTGCACTATCCACATGTGAAGCAGAATACGTTTCAGCATCAAGCTGCTGCTCACAGGTTCTTTGGATCCAACAACAGATGATGGATTACGGTTTGCAATTTCTTAAAACCCCTATTTACTGTGATAATGAAGCCGCAATCGCATTAACAAAAGACTTAGTAAATCACTCAAAGGCTAAACATATCCGGATTAAATATCATTTTATCCGTGATTGATATGCTAAAGAGTTGATCGATATGGTCAAAATCCACACTGATTACCAACGTGCAGATCTTTTTACCAAAGCTTTTGACAAATCCAGATTTGATTATTTTTTAAAAGCTAATGGTATTAAGGAAAAACAGGACTGATCACCACCTCAGTCTTTCATTTTTTAGTTAAAGTTTTTTTACTGCTTTTCAGAAAAATTTCGAAAATCCAAAAACATTGAAAAATTTCAAAATCCATAAAAATTAGAAAATTTCTTTGCTGACTGCTATATCTTCTTCCCTTGGATTAATGCCGTCAGATTTCCGTGAACAAACGATATCTGGGCAGTCACATATTTGAAATGCTCCAGCTTATCCTTGGGAACAGTAAATTCGAAAATTTATAAAAATCAATAAAATCAAAAATGATTTCCTGGAGTATAAAGGGAAATGATAGTACATCAGTGGGGATCTGACACATTCTAAGTAATGTACTGCTATATAGGGCGTGTGTCTGAGTCTGTGCGATGTGCTGATAGGCTTCGTAGACCTATTACTGCGTGCCTGATACATACATATCAAACGAATTGATGTGTGGATGAACTCATCATGGGCATATGGTCTTAGTACCGTAATTTCGTTTGATAGGGTATTTGTACAAAACTCGGAGGTTTAGGGTCGTTATGTTATTAGTTGTCTGGGATAGCCTCTCTGATCTTCTGCTGTAAGTCATTACGGACCTAGATCAGACAGGGTGTCTTTATAAAAGAGCTTTATGCCAAATCCTAAAGTTACCGAATTGAGGAACTTTCCATGTTATATGATGATCAAAGATTATCTATTACATCGTATTAATCACTGATGCAAATCATGATTGATATCAGTCCTCAACCTGGTACAGTGCATATGTTACTTTGCTGCATTAATTTGCTGACCTGTATACCTCTGTGCATTATACCATGTACAATTACAGACGACGAAAGCATAATCACGCTTTACAATGAGTCTTTGTGCCTTTACTTCTTGATACGGGAGTATGTCGTGTGTGTGGGAACCACAGACAATTACGTTTATACTATAAATATCTGTATCAGTTTAAAGCACTGCACAAAAGTCTGCATGTGAGTTTATGTGGATCACAATATCAGCAGTTGCCAGATCACACATTGTCTGTAATGATAATAATTCAAAAGATCAACGGTGTGATCAGATTTCTCAATAACTGAAATGATTCCTTTACCGGAAATCCCAAAAACATTTACAGTTTTTCATTTACATTTCTGCATTTTATTTTCTCGTCAAAAATTACAAAACTCAAAAAGATTTTAGGTGTGTTTTAGCATAAACTTTAGAAAATCCAAAAAGAATTTTCATTTCCATCTTGTTTTTGATAACTGATGGTGGTTGATGTCGATTTTCTAAACCTTGTTACACCATTTGAGCTTTGTAATCTTTTAAATGTGAAAAAATGCGTGTTGGATGCTTAAAAGTTGGAAAATAATTGGAACGGGACTAGTTTTTGAGATTTGGAAAATTTATCAAAAATCCCAATTCTCATTCGCCCATTCGGTTGGTCGAATGTGGGATTTTTCATGTTCCTTCGTATGTTTTAAACAGGGCAAAGGAGAGTGTTCTTGAACATATGTTTCATTCGAACCCTTTTGGCTCATTCGAACCTTTAGCTAGGGTCGAAGGAGACAAAAGCTTCTCATTCGTACGAGTAGAACGGGCGAAGGAGGATGCCTATATATAGTCTTTCTGTCTCATTCAAACCTATACAAAAATTTTTCAAATTTTTCTCTCTAAACTCACCTTGTTACTCTGTTGTTTTGTGACATACCATTGTGATCGTCTACTGATGTGCTAAAAGTAGTTTAATAAAAATAACTAAATTAAACCTAAAACTAGACACCTAGTAATACTCTAGACTCTCTAAAACTAAACTACTGACAGGCAAGTGAACCTATCGACTCTAGTAAAGCTAAAGTAAGTCCGGATATCGAACCCACAGGACTCTAATGGAAAACGGTAACTAGACTCGAAAACTTATCTAAAACTGAAATAAAACTATTTATTATTTTAGAAGGGGGTTTTACTAAAAACTAAATTCAAGAAAAATAAAGATTAACTAAATAAACTAAACTGAACTTAAGACGTAAACAGAGCTGAACCAAATTCAAATGATGGTGAGAATACTACCTAGGTTAGAATCCTACTCATGACTGACGAACTTTTATGATTATGGAACTAGCTATGGAACCGGGATCTTTAGATACTAAACTTACAGGATAAACTAGAGGACCCTCGACCCTTCTCAAGGAGAAACCTAAGGTTACCTATAAGCCGTTAAACTACCGATTGAGAGGTTACCCTTACAGGCTTACCTACTCTGATGATAAAGTACCCGCTAGACAGTCTACCTTACAGCGCGAAAGCCTCACTACACTAAAAGTGCAAGGGGTAACTATAGAAAACCTGACCTGACTCGATACGCAAATAGTGGTAAGGAAACTAGGAAGATCTTCTTACAAAGCATCTAAATCTAGCAATTTAACACCCTAGACATATCGACAATCCCGCACCTTACAGCTATTGGAATTGGAAGAATACTTAGAACTACCCAATCAACAAAAATCACTCCTATGGAAAACACTAGCAATTTACCATAAACTAGTTGCTAACACAAAGTCCACAACCTAACACGCATTCATACATGAAAGACATTCACAAAAACGCATGTGGAGTAAATAATTATCAATTGAACAAAACTAAGTACGCATCTACACCAGATCAAAAATAATCAAAGTCTTTACTAAATCATCAACCCATAGTCAAAGTTCCAAAAAACCATAAAAAACGTTCATTCAATCATGAGTATTCATCATAACCTAAGTAGTAATGAAAATCTAGCCAAGAAACATGTTCAAAACAAGAATAAAATCAATTCTAAGTTCAAGAAACATAGTTTGCAATTCAAAAGAACAAAGGAATGAAGAAACCGAATGATTAAAACCCGAATCTCTCAATCCCAATGCTCAAAATCTTGACCTTTCGCCTTTTTCTCACCTCCTAGTGCTCCAGAGCAGCTCCAATATGTCAAAAGTGAAGATAAAAACGATTTATGTTCGTTCTAGGGTTTTTAGAATCAAAATTGGGCCAAAAACCCATTTTTTCACGTTTTTACTCCCGTCACGTAGCGTGACGGGATTCAGGTGATGTCGTCACGTAGCGTGACCAACTTCAGGATCAGGAGGGATTCGTCACGTCGTGTGACCAGATGTGCTCTTTCCCGTCACGTAGCGTGACGAGACATAATTTTTCATTTTTTTTCTTTTTTTGACTTCCCGATCAACCGCGACTCGTCCGGATGCTCGTTTTTTCTCGTTTAAGCTCCATTTTACTTCCTTTCTTGCCCGGACTCCTGTGCAACACGAAATACTAAATAGAATACGAAAATACCACAAAAACGACACAAACTGACTCGAAAATAATATAAACTATAGACCGAAAACGGATGTATTTTGCAATACATCAAATATCCCCACACTTATGTTTTTTTCGTCCCTGAAAAAGAATTATGCTATGGAATCACAGTTAGGTTTACATCCGGTTTCAAAACATAGGTTACTTAATTAATAATCTACTAACGTGTTGATTGCGATTGCAGGTATATTGATCCTCTTAAACCCAAACCGGTTTCCAAGCCCCCTTTTTATTTATGTTAAGTTCTTAATTAGTCTATCTAGGGTCTCACTCAAAGGAAGCCTCAGTTCCTCCTAATCCCGCCTCAAGCTTATGAAGCTAAGGGAACGACCAATTGACCATTTCCCAACCGTCTTATGTAGAAAACCAAGAGAATTTAAAATCACTTTTTTTTTTTCTTCATCATACTTAACTCAGAGGGTGTGACCAATCCAAGTCGCTATCCCAGTGGCCAGGCACCTTAAGCTTCAGTATTTTTGCTTTGATTTCTAATTTTTTTTTTCTTTTTAATTGATTAGAAATTCTGACGGTTTTAAACTTATAACGGTGCTTCTTATACTATTTTTGGCGGTTTCAGTCTCCCCGTTTCTCCAGATGAGAACCCACAAAATAGCCTAACATAATTAATTAATTACTTTTCAAAGGAAACCTTTCTACCGGTTGAGCCTACCCACATATCCCAAATCAGACACGCTTTCAATCAATTTTAATCTCTTATTATACATACTATTTGAAAACCGGACACCTATCTTTACCTATCATCTTCCATATTTTATATAATGCAAACTTCAAAATCAGGGACATTTTTTTTTTTTTCATTTTTTAATTTTTTTTTTTTTAATTTTTTTTTTTCGACTATGACAGACACGGTCCATCCCCACACTTAAATTTTGCATTGTCCCCAATGCAGGAATGGACAACAGACTCAAACGCAATAATACTGACACTAAACAAAAAGAAAAACAAAAAGAAAAAATAAAAAGGAAAAGACTTAGCTGGAAATATAGCAAGACTGTCATGTGCCAGTCTAATCCAAAAACATGCCCTCCAATTCGAACGTGCTCAGCAAACAATTCCAAACTCCCACACACGAACGAAAGCGGCTCATCATGCTAAACCATACTCACAAACCATAAACCACCAGATATATATATAAACAAAACATAACCAACCAACCATCCCAGTACCCAAAGTATCAAAATATATCAGGTTTAGTACAGACCATGATCAAATCAAAACATCAGATAAAAGAAAAATAAAGGAAAATACTAAACCAGTGATCATGCTGCACTTCCATCCCCACACTAAGTCTCATCCTGCGGCACATGCGGCTCTGGGGCTCTGAAACTGTCCGGGATAGCAAGGTTCATTGCTCCCATCATACACCTCCACATGTCCTCCTGTCTGCGATGACCTGCAACAATCAACTCTCGTAACTCCAAATACTGCCTATCTGTCCTCTCACAAAGTGCCTGTAGAGTCAATGGTACTGGAGGTGGCTCTCTAAGAGGATACTGACGACCAGGCAACTCTCTCCTATGCTTAGGTCTCTGTAAACGAGTAGGGATGCCGGCCTGGAGTGCCTCAGCTGCTGCTGACCCCTCGGGGGGTGGTACCTGTGGACCTGGGATAACTGTGTCCCATTCCACAGGATCAGTCGATACTAAAATGCCTGCCTGCTTAAGCTCTTTCTCTCCAAAATACTTGGCCTTTGGCCCCTCCACTAAGTAACTCTTTTTATACCTGTCAAAAACCCTCAAATTCTCTGCTAAAACAGTAATATATGGACCCATGTCTAAAGCAGCCCGATCTCCTCCCCTCCTTGGCCTAGCAAAAGACCAAGCCAACACACTAGCTAAATTTGCCTCTCGGCCCTGAACCATACATAACAAGCAGAAAAGATCTATCCAGTTCACCTTATTCTCTCCTGATTTCCTACCCACCAAAGTACATGACAAAATCTTAAGTATATACCTGTAAACCGGATCCCGAATATCTGTTCCAGCCAAATTTTTAGAAAACGGTGTAATAGCAATGGTCTCCCAAAACTCAGTTAAATCATGCACTGTCAAACTATACTCTTTCTCCACCTTATAAGCTCCTCTCAAACTAGTCAAGAAACCTGGGGTCGCAACCTCCTCTCTCGTGTAGAAGTCACTAACCACAGCGAAATCAGGTATAGACATTTCATAAAGTACCCTACCCAGAGAAAACGACACTGCATCCCGCTCAGCAAATGTGCCTTCCTTATGCTTAAATGTAGAGTGAAACTCAATGATCAGCTCCTCGTACTGTTCTTTATCACAAGTTAACACCCGCTTAAACCAAGGCCCCAGCAATCCCTCAATTCTCTCTCGCTGACCCACTGTATGCAGCCAATCCCAGTCAATCGTGCGCGGTACTAAAAGCTCTGTATCAACCAAAACATCACACTTCTCTGCTTCTCTGGTACCTTCCTGAAACTGTAGGAGAGTATGCCGCCTGAGCTCCTCTCTTGTGCATATTGTGAGTGTCTCCGGTGCCGAATATAGAATCTCTCGGCGTTTCTGATGTTTTTCTCGAGCATTTTCCTGCTGTGCTGGTACCTGCTTTGGGGTTGATGCGGGTGCCTTCTTCCGTTTTTGACCAGCGCGAGACGACGACGAACCTGCCATGCCTGCAAAACAACGTTAAACACAAAAAAGAACAAGCAAGCAAGCATTAGTAATCACAATTTTTTTTTTTTTTTTTAATTTTTTTTATATATATATACTATACAAAAATACGACCGTATAGCATTTCTTTCGCGGTCGTGACCGAAATAATAAAATATATATATATATATATATATATATATATACAACTCGAAAAATGGGTTACCGTTTACAACTTATCGAATTCTAGACCCAAACCTCGCCCGAATGGAGATTGAGTACGGGCGAAGCGGTCTTATACCTGTGAATAGCATATTAGTAAACCCAACGACTCATAGAAGACAAAAAAAAACTAACTAAGACAGACTCGACTATGAGCGTGACACTAGAATGAACAAAAACGACTCAAAGTACACTACCCCATCCCGGCACGTTAATTGTCCGCAATTAAGTACAAGTGCCTAATGGATTCAAAATGGCGACCCGAAAGAGAGAATTGAGAAAGCAAATGGTTTTAGTAAAATTTGATTCGGGTTGAAAAACTCCCCTTAGACGGGGGAGTTTTAGCCATTTTGTACCTGTCCAAACGTATCAATTTTCACCCCAAAAACATGCCCTCAAACGCCGAATAGGCGTGGCGAATTATGATGATGGTGGCAAATGAATGCGCGCCTAAAGTGAAAACTGAAAATACAAGTAAAAGCATTTTGGGCGACTTGAAAACAAAGTTGAGCGCTAGACTAAACAAGTAGAATATGACATGAATGGGAAGCGCACTACTAAGCGATCACTACATATAGCAAGAAACGACTAAAATGCACATAACTCAACAAAATCACTAGACACGACTCCACAATAGGACAAGAACCATGTAATCTACTCGAACATGTGATTTATTTGGCGAAGCGACACACGACACTTTAGACGACATAAACCCAAACAAAACAATGTATACAAGACTAACGACACTACGGGCGCAACACAAACGACACAATTAAGACGCCACTAACGGACTAGCGACCTAAGTAGAACTCAACTAAATAATATTATGACTCGACCAAAAGACATTATCAATGACCAAAACGACACTATGACGCAATACCAAACAAGACGCAAAAAAATATAAGACTAACGACACCAAAGACGCGACACAATCCCAACAAAACAAGACCAACACAAACCAAACAAAACATAAATAACACGATACCACGACCGAATACCCAACACATCAATGAATCCCATATGCGACACTACGAAAACACACTAAGCAAAGCACAACAAAAACGACAAATGTAGACTAGTCGGGTGCAAGAACCATACCTGTAGCGATGTGTAACCGAAAGAAAAACAAAAGGGCTGCGATGGCAGAGGCGGGTCGGGTTCTGGGTGAGGTGTCTTGGCTGAGGGGTTGGTTGGTGGAGGCGGAGCTAGGGATGGTGCTGAAGGGTGTCGTGGGTGCAGAGTAGCGGCAGTAGGGGGAGGTTAGTTGTGGTGGCCGGAGGGTGGAGTATTGAGGCGGTTAGGGGCTGCAGCCGGTGAGCAGAGGGCTGGAAGGTGATGGTGACGCGGAGGGTTTGGGTCGGGTGGTTGTGGAGGAGGGATGGTGGTGTTCGAACGGAGGTAGGTTTGGTTTGAGGGCGGCGGAGGGGTTGGGTTATGGTGGCAGACGGAGGTAGGGATGGTTAGGGTTTGGGGCCGGAAGGGTTTACGGAGGCAGAGGCCGGTGGTTGCAGGTGTGGCGGCGGAGCAGAGGGCTGGGGGTTAGGGTCGGAGGTTTGCAGGGGGTAGGGGTTGGTGGTGGTGTGTCGGTGGTGCTGAAGGTGGAGGGGGTTGGTGTGGTCAGGTGGTGGAGGAGGTGGGTGAAGCGGGGATAGGGAGGCGGAGGTAGGGTTACGGGGTTGGTGGTGAATGCGAGTGGAGAAGGAGGGAGCAGGGAAGGTGGAGGGTATTGCAGAGGGCCGGAGGTGGTTGGGGGCGGCGAGATGGTGGTGGTCGGAGGTGCAGAGGGTGGCAGGTGGGTGGTTGGGTGCGGCGGGGTGGAGGTGGAATGTTAGGGTTTTGTTATGGTGAAGTGTAGAGGAGAAGAAGAAGCAGGTTCCACGATTTGATTTTCTTTTTTTTTTTTTTTTTTTTTTTTTCGTCACGCTACGTGACCAAAATTTTCAACCCCGTCACGCAGCGTGAAGGGGTGTTTTGGTCAGAAACTTTGCTTCTTTTTCACCCTTTTTGCCTTAGAAAATTTTTAAGTATTTTTCCTACCATTCCCAAACCTCATATCTAGCAAAACTTTTGATAAAATACTTACCTGTACTTGCTTTCTTGGTGTTTCCTTCTACGTTTTAGCTATGAATTCCTGCATGATGCTGTCGACACACAAAAACACAACCCGAAAAACGACACAAACAAAATCGAAAACTACTAACTAAGCTATAAATTACAAGAAAATGAACATCTACAAACTCTACACTTGGGATTTCACCCAAGAACTCTAAGTACTCATCTGCTCAGGAATTTCGAGAGGAGTTTCCTCACTCTCGCTCGTGTCTAACGGTCCTCCAATGTAATGCTTCAACCTGTGACCGTTAACCTTCCATGTTTTTCCCTCATCTACGTGTAGTAGTTCAATGGTGCCATACGGGAACACTTCTTTCACCGTATACGGTCCCGCCCACTTAGATTTGAGCTTTCCTCCAAACAACTTCAGACGAGAATTATATAAAAGCACTTTATCACCCTTCTTAAACTCCTTCACACCTTTCAATCTCCTATCATGCAACGCTTTAGTTCTCTCTTTAATATTCAATGATCGCGCATACGCTGCATCTCGAAGCTCCTCTAACTCATGAAGTTGAAAGTATCGTCGCTTCGCCGCTTCAGTCAGATCAAGATTAACCGCCTTAAGGGCCCAAAGAGCTCGATGTTCTAGCTCAACGGGGAGATGACATGCTTTACCATAGACAATCATAAACGGAGTAGTGCCTAACGGTGTTTTGTAAGCAGTTCTAAATGCCCAAAGCGCATCATCTAGCTTGTCGGACCAATCCTTCCGACTTTTCCCAACGGTTTTCTCAAGGATTCTCTTCACTCCTCGGTTTGCATTCTCCACTTGACCGCTTGTTTGCGGATGGTAAGCGGTAGATAAATGGTGAGTGACCCCGTAGCGCGCTAACACCTTTTGCATCATGGTGTTACAGAAATGCGTACCACGGTCACTAATAAGTGCCTTGGGAGTACCAAACCGAGTGAACAACTTCTTCAAAAATTTCACCACCACTCGGGCATCATTAGTAGGTAGAGCTTGCGCTTCCACCCACTTGGAAACATAATCAATGGCCACGAGGATGTACCGGTTCCCTCCAGAAATGGGGAACGGTCCCATGAAATCAATGCCCCATACATCAAAAACTTCAAGAACCTGAATGGGGTTCTGAGGCATCTCATCCATGGATGAAATATTACCGGTGCGTTGACAAGCATCACACCGCCTTACGAAATCGAGGGCATCCTTCACCACTGAAGGCCAATAAAAACCACTATCAAAGACCTTCTGAGCTGTAGTGTGATGAGCATGGTGCCCTCCATAAAGACTCTCATGACAGTGCCTAATGATCTCTAGACCCTCCTCTCTACTAACACATCTCCTCAAAATCCTATCACTTCCTATTCTAAACAGAAAAGGATCATCCCACACATACTTAGTAGCTTCTCTAAGAAACTTCCTACGCTGTTGGGTACTCATACCCTCTACCAACATCCCATGAGCATGATAATTTGCCAAATCAGTGAACCATGGCATACCTTGCTTCTCAGCCTCAACAAAATCTATGGACTCGTGAGGGAATTTATCTCCAATCGCCTCCTCACGAATCTCCTCTCTACTCGGATCCTCCAAACGGGATAGGTGATCCGCAGCCACGTTCTCTGCTCCTCGTTTATCCTTAATCTCAATATCAAACTCAGAAAGCAAAAGAATCCACCGAATTAGACGAGGTTTGGCGTCCTTCTTTGCGAAAAGAAACCGCAAAGCCGAGTGATCAGTAAAAACGGTGGTCTTAGAGAGCACGAGATAAGAACGGAATTTATCAAAAGCAAACACAACCGCCAAGAGCTCTTTCTCGGTAGTTGTGTAGTTCTCCTGAGCATCATTAAGGGTCTTACTGGCGTAGTAGATAGGATGAAAATGTTTGTCACGCCTTTGCCCTAAGACTGCCCCGACTGCGTAGTCACTCGCATCACACATGAGCTCAAAAGGCAAGCTCCAGTCGGGTGAAACTAAGATAGGAGCACTCACTAACCGCTCCTTCAAAAACTCAAAAGCCTTAAGACACTCCTCATCAAAGACAAAGGGAACGTCTTTTTCAAGAAGACGGGTCATGGGGCGAGTGATTTTTGAGAAATCCTTAATGAACCTACGATAGAAGCCCGCATGACCTAGAAAACTACGGATGGACTTGACATTGGTCGGAGGTGGAAGCCTACTAATGGTGTCAATCTTAGCTCTATCAACCTCTATACCATCCCTAGAAATCTTATGTCCTAGAACTATCCCCTCAGTCACCATAAAGTGACACTTCTCCCAATTCAACATTAACTTAGACTCTACACATCTCTCTAACATCCTCTCTAAGTTAACCAAGCAAACATCAAAAGAGCTACCATAAACCGAAAAATCATCCATGAAAACCTCCATAGACGTCTCAATCATATCCTGAAAGATAGCTATCATGCAACGCTGAAAAGTGGCCGGAGCGTTACATAACCCAAACGGCATGCGGCGATACGCATAAGTGCCATAGGGGCATGTAAAGGTGGTTTTCTCCTGATCCTCCGGTGCAATGGGGATCTGGAAATAACCTGAAAATCCGTCAAGGAAACAGTAAAACTGCTGCCCTGCTAGACGCTCCAACATCTGGTCAATGAAAGGGAGAGGAAAATGGTCTTTCCTTGTGGCGTCATTCAGTCTCCTATAATCAATACAGACACGCCAACCAGTAACAGTACGCGTGGGAATGAGCTCATTCTTCTCATTAGTGACCACAGTCATCCCTCCCTTCTTAGGGACAACTTGAGTTGGGCTCACCCACGGGGAATCAGATATGGGATAGATCAGACCAGCATCCATAAGCTTAAGAACCTCATTCCTAACTACTTCCTGCATGTTCGGATTTAGGCGTCTCTGAGGCTGCACCACAGGCTTATAATCATCCTCCATGAGTATCCTGTGGGTACAGTAAGTAGGGCTGATGCCCTTGATGTCAGAGAGCCTCCATGCAATGGCTTGCTTATGTGCCTTCAACACATCAAGCAACCGACTCTTCTCCTCCTCCGTCAGTTTAGATGAAATAATGACGGGAAACTAGCATTCTCCCCTAAGTAGGCATATTCTAAGTGAGAGGGCAAAACCTTAAGTTCTAAAGGCGGTGGTGTCTCTAATGAAGGTTTACTACTCTCCTCACGAACCTCACTAATCTCTAAAGCCTCAGGAAACAAAGGGGACTCTTCCCTAACTAACTCTAACTCCTCATCATGGGTCTCAACTACCAAATCACCCCCACAGATGTAATCAAGACATCGGTCCACACGAGAGATAAAAGAATTTATGAAGTAAACAGAGTCAGTGGGACCGCTAAAATCGTCTTGACTACCAGGGTATCTCATGGATTTGACGATCTCAAAGGTGACCGTCTCATCTCCTACGCGTAGAGTGATCTTCCCGTCAAAGACATCAATGAGTGCCTTGGCGGTGCGCAGAAACGGACGACCTAGAATTAGAGGTACTTTGTCGTCTACCTCCATGTCAAGAATAACGAAATCCACGGGGAAAACAAATTTATCAACTTTCACCAACAGGTTTTCCACAATGCCCCGTGGATATTTGACCGATCGGTCAGCAAGGGATAAAGTCATGCGCGTTGGGGTCAGGTCACCTAGGTCTAGTTTCTCATAAAGAGAATAAGGCATCAGGTTGATACTAGCACCTAAGTCTGCCAACGCGTGGTTTTGAGTGTCACTACCAAACATACACGGGATTGTAAAAATCCCGGGATCTGTCAATTTCTCCGGTAGCTTGTTCAAAACCACCGCAGAACATCCCGCAGTCAATGGAATGTTTGAGACCTCCCCCAGCCTATCTTTCCTTTTCAGAAGATCTTTAAGGAATTTGGCATATTTAGGCATATGCTGGAGGGCCTCAATGAACGGGAGATTGATTTTGAGCTGCTTAAACATATCTAGAAAATGTCCATACTCCTTAGCATATTTCTGGTTCCTAAGGCGGGCTGGGTATGGAAGACGAGAAGGATCAATCTCAGGGGTAGGCCTAGTCGGTATGGGTGTCCTACCTACAACCTTCTCTGTCTGAGGCTCACTATTTGGTGCGGTACTTGCTGGGACTAGCCTAGGTTGCACCCTACTAGGAGTCTCCATCTCTATTTCCTCATCTAACTGCTCCTCTACCTCACTTTCTACCTGCTCACTAACTCTCTCTGCCCCTCTACCACTACGAATGGTGACTGCTTTCAGTTGGGCGGCCGGGTTGGGTTGAGTACTACCCGAGAACTGGCCTTGGGGCCGCTCTTCCAACCGCCTAGCAATATCACCAACAGTACGCTGAAGATCTAAAAATGCAGAGTGGTGATTTTTCAACAAGGTGTCATGCTCTGCTATAGTTTTCTGGGTGTGGGCATCTTTAGCTACTAACTGGGTCAAAAGCTCTTCTATCTTACCCAAACCACCCTCAATACCCGAACCTACCTTATTACCCGAATTTCCACCCAAATACTGACCCTGCCCCTGGTTATGAGTAGAGTTTGATCAGAAACCAGGGGGATTACCGGAAGATTTCCAGCTGAAGTTTGGATGATTCCTCCAACCTGGGTTGTAAGAATTTCCATAGGAGTTATTTGACCCGCGGTTCTGACCGCCTACAAAATCCACCTGTTCCTCCTGATGAATCAAAGGGCACTCAGAAGTAGCATGCCCTCCCCTACACATCTCACACTTTTCAGATTTCAATTTCAATTCCTTCACTTCCTTAGTTAGAGCATCTAGAGCAGTAGCCACACTAGTATCCAATGTGACTTGGTGAACACCTCGAGCTGGTGAGGTGGTACTAGGTGCAGGAATGGAATTCCTGATTAAAGTCCGCTGCTCATGGTCTGTTTGGGCAAAACTTTCAAATAAGTCATTGCATTCGGCCGCAGTTTTCTTACCCATCATGTGGCCGCCTGCAGAAGTATCAAAGCGGTTCTTTGCCTCATAAGTTAAGCCATTGCAGAATTTCTCTACAAGGGCCCAATCAGTCAGACCATGTTGGGAGCACCTGCTAAGCAGGTTTTGAAAACGCTCCCATGCAAGATAATAAGGCTCATCAGGTTCCATCCGGAACGAATGGATCTGATCGCGAAGGCGGGATGCCTTGCTAGGTGGAAAGTACTTATTCAGAAAAGCTTCTTTAAGGGCATCCCAGGTGGTAAAAGTGTCAGTAGGGTGAGAGTCGAGCCAAGTGGCGGCTCGACCAGAAAGGGAAAAGGGGAACAAGTGGAGGAATTTAGCATCATCTGTGGCACCCTGTAGCTTAAAGGTAGCTAGGATGCGAGTCAGACGGGCAATGTGGGCCGGGGCATCCTCATCATCGCGGCCGTGGAATTGACATGTGTTATTAATGGCCGTCATGATGTAGGAGGGTATCTGCCAGGACCCATCATTGTTGATGGCTGGAATGGTAATAGGGGAGTTAACTCCCGTAAAACCCTGGGTGGATTGTTGGTGGACAGTGCGACGCTCAGCCATTTGGAAAAGGTTTGGTGGTGGACTAGGTGGTGGGGAGGATGACCTAGAAGAACAAGAGCTAGAAGAACTTACCTCTTCGAGCTTAACTTCAGCAGCTGACTTGCTCCGCGAACGAGTAACTGGCATAAAACTGCAGAGTAGACAGTAAAAGAGGTAAGGGAATAACAGATAGAAGAAACTAAGAAAAAATATAAAAGACTCTAAATAAAAATAAAAATTAAAAATTTACTGAAAATAAAAATAACAAATAGCACAGATATTTCAGATAAGTTCAATCAAAGATAATTAACGCAATCGCCAAGAGTCCCCGGCAACGGCGCCAAAAACTTGATGTGCTAAAAGTAGTTTAATAAAAATAACTAAATTAAACCTAAAACTAGACACCTAGTAATACTCTAGACTCTCTAAAACTGAACTACTGACAGGCAAGTGAACCTATCGACTCTAGTAAAGCTAAAGTAAGTCCGGATATCGAACCCACAGGACTCTAATGGAAAACGGTAACTAGACTCGAAAACTTATCTAAAACTGAAATAAAACTATTTATTATTTTAGAAGGGGGTTTTACTAAAAACTAAATTCAAGAAAAATAAAGATTAACTAAATAAACTAAACTGAACTTAAGACGTAAACAGAGCTGAACCAAATTCAAATGATGGTGAGAATACTACCTAGGTTAGAATCCTACTCATGACTGACGAACTTTTATGATTATGGAACTAGCTATGGAACCAGGATCTTTAGATACTAAACTTACAGGATAAACTAGAGGACCCTCGACCCTTCTCAAGGAGAAACCTAAGGTTACCTATAAGCCGTTAAACTACCGATTGAGAGGTTACCCTTACAGGCTTACCTACTCTGATGATAAAGTACCCGCTAGACAGTCTACCTTACAGCGCGAAAGCCTCACTACACTAAAAGTGCAAGGGGTAACTATAGAAAACCTGACCTGACTCGATACGCAAATAGTGGTAAGGAAACTAGGAAGATCTTCTTACAAAGCATCTAAATCTAGCAATTTAACACCCTAGACATATCGACAATCCCGCACCTTACAGCTATTGGAATTGGAAGAATACTTAGAACTACCCAATCAACAAAAATCACTCCTATGGAAAACACTAGCAATTTACCATAAACTAGTTGCTAACACAAAGTCCACAACCTAACACGCATTCATACATGAAAGACATTCACAAAAACGCATGTGGAGTAAATAATTATCAATTGAACAAAACTAAGTACGCATCTACACCAGATCAAAAATAATCAAAGTCTTTACTAAATCATCAACCCATAGTCAAAGTTCCAAAAAACCATAAAAAACGTTCATTCAATCATGAGTATTCATCATAACCTAAGTAGTAATGAAAATCTAGCCAAGAAACATGTTCAAAACAAGAATAAAATCAATTCTAAGTTCAAGAAACATAGTTTGCAATTCAAAAGAACAAAGGAATGAAGAAACCGAATGATTAAAACCCGAATCTCTCAATCCCAATGCTCAAAATCTTGACCTTTCGCCTTTTTCTCACCTCCTAGTGCTCCAGAGCAGCTCCAATATGTCAAAAGTGAAGATAAAAACGATTTATGTTCGTTCTAGGGTTTTTAGAATCGAAATTGGGCCAAAAACCCATTTTTTCACGTTTTTACTCCCGTCACGTAGCGTGACGGGATTCAGGTGATGTCGTCACGTAGCGTGACCAACTTCAGGATCAGGAGGGATTCGTCACGTCGCGTGACCAGATGTGCTCTTTCCCGTCACGTAGCGTGACGAGACGAGACATAATTTTTCATTTTTTTTCTTTTTTTGACTTCCCGATCAACCGCGACTCGTCCGGATGCTCGTTTTTTCTCGTTTAAGCTCCATTTTACTTCCTTTCTTGCCCGGGCTCCTGTGCAACACGAAATACTAAATAGAATACGAAAATACCACAAAAACGACACAAACTGACTCGAAAATAATATAAACTATAGACCGAAAACGGATGTATTTTGCAATACATCATCTACATTCACTGATCATTTTCCACTATCTTTTACAGGTTAACATCAAGAATCCAAGGATTAATCACTGTTTTTCTGTTTCAAGCCCTAATTCTTAAAATCTGATTTTAACAACTTAATTGTTGCAATTGATATTAAGGCTT
Organism: Ambrosia trifida; assembly: GCA_028751855.1. Taxonomy (NCBI): domain Eukaryota; kingdom Viridiplantae; phylum Streptophyta; class Magnoliopsida; order Asterales; family Asteraceae; genus Ambrosia; species Ambrosia trifida. The sequence continues at coordinate 70,744,654 of CM054127.1, read as the reverse complement.
CATTATATCTGTGTTTTAGGGGGAGAAAAACCATAAATCATGGATTCAAAACCAACAGATTGATCAATTGATCATCAGTTGTGTTTCGAACCCTAGTTTTAGTTGAAAACACAGACATAATGAGAAATTGATGAAACTGTTAGTTTAAAATGGTTAATCGGCATTGTTAGTTGCTATACAAATCAAAAGAACATGATCAGAAACCATAAATTTCATAATTGAAAATTCAAAAATATGAACAGACTCCTTCAACCCTTTCGAATGGGCGAAGGAGATGATAAACTGGTCGAATGAAGAAATTGTGGGCGAATGAAACTTTTTATCAAAAACTTTCACATTCGTATCATTCAATTTTCTCATTCGCACCTAGTTTTTCACATTCGCACCCCCGTTTAGGCGAATGCGAATGTTAAATACCAAATTTTCAAGGTTTGAATTTTTGTCGATTTTTAACTTGTTTCTTTGTTTTGTTTTTGCAGATTAAACCATGTCCGTGCAGGAGAAGACGACTGAGCAAGCTGGATCATCCTCACAACCTGCTAAGAAAGTACCTGAAGAGTCTTTAACCTTCGAAAATGCGCATAATTGTCGTGCGTATCTCGGAGAAGTTAAAAAGCACACGGAGTTTGTTGAGATCATTGAATTCTTGAAGAGGAGTAGGGTGATTGACGCGATTACTACACCTACTATCATTTACCGAGACATGATGCAAGAATTCTGGTCAGGAGCGAAGCTGGACTTCTGGAATTGCGAGTCATGTTTGATTAGCAAGATCCAAGGGCAGAGGGTTATTGTATGTGTGCAGGATTTAAGAGAAGCATTGAACTTACAAGATGAGAAGACAGATCCTAAGGAGTTGAGTTTCATGGATCAGCGAAAGTGTTTCCTGAGAATGAAATACAATGGACCAATCACTGACGGTTCATTGCACAAGGGAAAACTGTGCCCTCAATTCAAATATTTGGCACACGTTTTGATACATGTCTTCGGATCAGCCGCTGGAGGATATGACTTAATGCGCAAGAGTATTAGCTCTTTGATGGTAGCCCTGGTATTGAACAAACCGTTCAATGTTTCAGGAATGCTGATGGAACACTTGTTAGAGCCTGTGAACGGCACGAGGAATCTGAAGTTTCTGCTATATCCTTGTTTCCTCCAGATGGTATTTGATAACAAGTATAAAGACTTGAAGAGGGATCCTAAGCACATTGTTGTACAGGAACATATGTCACTAAATACACTTGCTAGGATGAAGGCGTACAAAGGATTGTCGGTCAATGAACGTCCACCAGTAAGGCGTTTATTTGGACATCTAGCAAGAGTTGACTATACAGATCCAGGAAAAGGGCTTGTAAGACATGTGGACAGTGATTCAGATCCAGATAATCCATTACATCCTGTTGATCCAGATGCGAAGCGCAAAAGACAGGTTGTTAATGTCGGTGCTAAGAGTGGAAAGGTTAAGGAGAAAGGGATAAGGTTAGAGGTTGTGTCTGAACCTGAGAAGAAAAAGAGCACACCAAGACGTAACAAGACGATGGCAAAGAAAGGTTTGCATATTGTGGATGAAGCGTCGATTGATTCAGAGGAGACGCAAGAAGATGAACATTGGGACTCAGAAACTGAAACGTTAAAGACCACCACGCCCAAGGCCACTGTGGCTGGTGAGTCTGTCAGTCAGACTGTTGAAGATCAAGGAGATAAGAGTCCAATTCCTGTTGATGATGATGAAGTGATTTTGAATGTAGAAGAAGATTTTCCTGGATCTCCCGTACAAGCTGCAAAGTCATAGAAGAAGAAACAGGAGAAACCAAGTCTAAAGAGAAATATAGAGATTGAATCGCTCATAGCTGGTAAGAAACTTCCACCAGCTTCTAGTTCTAAGTCACCAGTTACTGCACCAGTATCAAAGAAACAAAAGACTGCGACTACTTCGAGCACACAACAGGGAGATGATATACCTGTTGATCAGTTTAATGAAGCTTTAGATAATGTGCTTAAGAAGATGAGGAAAGGCAAACTGCCTGAAGTTGCTGAAGTGCCTGTAAAGAAGAAGGTTTCAGTTGATAGTGATATTATGAATGCTGTGAATCAAAGGTTATCTGAGATGATGAGCATAATGAACAAACAGCAAACAGAGATCGAGCAATTGAAGTCAAATGATCGAAAGATGTTGGAAGTCGTAGTCACATCCCATGATGATAGTGAAGTATTGAAGAAAACAATCAAGAAGTTGAAAAGAGAGAACAAGAAGTTGCTGAAGCACGAACAGAGAAACACCAGAAGGATTATTGTCTTGAAAGAGGAGAACAAACAGCTGAAGAAGAGTAACAAGCACATGGATGATTTGATAAAAGACTTGTACTCTCGAGCTCCTCTACTTCAAGCTGGTGAAGAAGATAAAGAACGAGAAGAGGAGCAGGTAGACTTTGAACCATCTGACGAAGAAGAGGATGAAGATCTTTATGAAGATGCTGGTAATGATTCTAAAAAGAAGAAGAAGAAAGATGATGGAGATGATGGAGGTTCAGATGGTGGATCGAGTGATGGAAACAGCTCTGCTTTTGATAGTAGTGATGATGATGATGATGACAACGCTGAGAAGTATACGTATGAAAAGCGTGATTCGAGTAAGGGTGGAGAGTCGAGGTCTAAGACTCCAGGTGAAAATGTTGATGACTATATCTTCTGGAATGAAAAACTGCAGTCGTTATCGGAAGAAGACAAGAACATGTATCGCCAGATGCTTACAGATCGAGTCTGGACAATTGACATGACAAGCTGGTTTCCAGAAATATTCGAGTCGAGCAATAAACTGTTTGAATTGGAATTTGATGATCCAGATCTTGAAGATGGAGAGGTTTCAGCGGCGGTTTCTAAAGAAATACTTGAAGGTTTAGCTAAACAGGTTGGAAAGACTTTGGAAGAGTTGCTTGCTGATAATTACATTCCAAAGATACCTGAAAAGGAAGTCGGGAATCATTCTGATGACCGTGATGTTCCTGGTTTTGAAGAGGTTGAGATGGAAGATATAACAAGTGAGGAATATCCACAATATTTCAAGAATAATCAAGATTGTGGATTTCCAGGCTTTTCTGATGATGTGCTAAACCAAGCCGAGAAACTGGCTAAGGAGAAGAACAAAATGTTTGAAGATGAGATTTTTAAAGGGCATGATAAACCACGATTCGAGCAATCAGACAGTTTGAAGGAGTTTTTGAGGAAAATAGTCAGATTACTTACTTTGCTGAGAAGATGACGAGAGAAAGCCAAACCAAGTGGGATTTGTTTGAACCACAATATCCGAAACGAATTGTTCATAAAAAGGATATTGATATGATTACAGGTATGCCCAAGGTGACGTTAAAGTATAAACCACCGCGAGTGTTGAAAAAGATTCCTTTGTTGCCGATTCCACAACACTTCGCCAAAGATTTCATTTGGTGGTATTATGATTGGAAGATAGCAGAGGCTGTGATTGTGCTGAAAGACGGAGAGAAGAACTTCAAGAAGATACACATTTTTGATCCCATGTGGTTAATCAACTGTTCACATGAAGATATAATAATGTTGTTTTACAATCCGATCTATTCTGAAGTGAAGGATGCTGAACAAGCAGGAAAATACCAATGTGCGGTATTTCTGTGCTTTGTGTATGATATAAACGCTGGTTGTGACTATGACGAGAAGCTCGGGAAGTTTGTAGAGAAACAGAAGGTGCCTGAAGTGAAAAAGACGAAGCCAAAGCAATTTCAGGAACCGGTTTTGACTAAAGAACAGAAGATTCAGCGACATATCAGATTGATGAACATCAGAATGGACGAACAACGTCGACAGCAATCCAAGCAATAGTCGAGGGGGAGTTTGCAGATGCAATTGTGCGACTAGTGCTTCGGATTGTACAATAAACTAGTTTTGTGATTTGTCGATGGTGCGAAGGAAGGTTTTTGTTTGGTCGAAGGAGAATCAAGGGTGCGAAGGAGCAAGTTTTGGACGAATGTGAATATTGTTTTATGTATGGCTTGGTTCGACCGGTTGGTTTGGTCGAACCTGCACATTCGCACGAATCATTTGGGCGAATGTGCAGTCTATATATAGTCAAGCTGATTTTTTGAATGTAACTATGAGTCATATTATTCCCTCCACTTTTTGATTCTCTCTCTAGAAGTTTATTTAGCTCTTTTCACGTTCTTACCCTGTTTGTTTCAATCTTTAAACGTGTAATTGAGTTTCTAATTAATGAAAAAGCTTTTGAAATGATAATTTACGTGTTTTGATCTGTTTGACTATTATTTTGTGATTGTTTTAGGGATTCCGCACCTAAAACTAACTTGTTTGATCATTCTTTGTTGTTTATACGATCCATACATCACATACAAAATCAAATGATTCGAACCCTAGAAATTTCAATTGGTCAGATTACACAACGAAAACCCAATTAACCTTAGTGTTATTGTTGTGTGTATCCCGAAGGTCAAAACCCACGAAGGAAAAGATACTTACAACAATGAATCGCGTGGTTTTTGCTCAGTCAACCAGAATAGTCAAACACGAACAAGAATTCTTCGAAAAATGAATTATTACTGAAATCAGAGATTGTAAGAGGGTTATCGGCGATGTGAGAAGGATTGGGAGGTCCAATTTATAGTATAGGGTCTGGATTGTTGGATTGGAAGGTTTGACCCGACGTTGAATGTATACACGGTTAATTGACTATAATTTGGTCGAATTAACTGTAATTGTATGTGTGTATGATGTGGAATAGGCCGGTAATCACGCAATTATACCAATCCAGAACTTAAAACGCGTCCATAGTGGTTAATTTTGGTAGTTGGTTGTCAGAGTTGACTTTCTAGTCAACTGTGAAGAACAAAAACACGGGATATAATTATTTTTAGCTGGGACTTATACCAAGTATATGTATAGACCAGATGGTGAGGTGGGTTGGGCTTGTGACTCGGCTGAGGGCTCGGGTTCGAATCCCGGCCCCAGCATATTATTTTTTTGATAATATATCTACCATATATGTATACTATATATTTATATTATAATATGAGGGTTCCAAATACGTCACAATAATTTTTAATGGCGAATAATAATGAAGAAACTTGACGTTTTTACGATAACGTACAAGTATTAACGCGTAATGTTACAGCAGGTGGAACAAAGACCAACGGGGATCTTTATTCACCAGACGAAATACGTTTCTGAAGTCTTGAGCCGATTCCAGATGGATGATTCGAAGCCGATGGATACCCCAATATAACCTAATCACGGGATTGGGGTTGACGCTAAGGGGGAGCTAACTGATCCTTTTACATACAGAGCAATCGTCGGATCTCTGATGTATCTCACCGCCTCAAGACCTGATATAATGTTTGCCACATGTCTCTGTGCACGTTATCAATCGAAGCCGAAACAGAGTCATCTTGCCGCTGTCAAACGTATCCTTAGATATCTGAAGGGTTGTCCGTCGAGAGGACTATGGTACCCTAATGATGATAATTTTGACCTAATCACTTTTAGTGATGCAGATTGGGGTGGCTGTGACAAAGACAACAAATCCACAACGGCTGGATGCCAGTTTATGGGGAGCAGGCTCGTGACCTGGCAGTGCAAGAAATAGACCGCAGTTGCATTATCCACATGTGAAGCAGAATACGTTTCAGCATCGAGCTGCTGCTCACAGGTTCTTTGGATCCAACAACAAATGGTGGACTACGGTTTGCGATTTCTTAAAACCCCTATTTACTGTGATAATGAAGCCGCAATCGCATTAACAAAAGACTTAGTAAATCACTCAAAGGCTAAACATATCTGGATTAAATATCATTTTATCCATGATTGTATGCTAAAGAGTTGATCGAGATGGTCAAAATCCACACTGATTACCAACGCGCAGACCTTTTTACCAAAGCTTTTGATAAATCGAGATTTGAATATCTTTTGAAAGCTAACGGTATTAAAGAAAAACAAGACTTATCACCACCTCAGTTTATCGTTTTTTAGTTTAGTTTTACTGTTTTTCAGAAAAATTTAGAAAAATTTCAAAATCCATAAAAATTAGAAAATTTCTTTGCTGACTGCTATATCTTCTTCCCTTAGATTAATGCGGTCAGATTTCTGTGAACAAACGATATCTGGGCAGTCACATATTTGAAATGCTCCAGCTTGTCCTTGGGAACAGTAAATTCAAAAATTTATAAAAAAAATCAGAAAAACCAAAAATGATTTCCTGGAGAAAAAGGGGAAATGATAGTACATCAGTGGGGATCTGACACATTCTAAAGAAATGAAATGCTATATAGGGCGTGTGTCTGAGTCTATGTGATGTGCTGATAGGCTTCGTAGACCTATTACTGCGTGCCTGATACATACATATCATACGAATTGATGTGTGGATGAACTCCTCATGGGCATATGGTCTTAGTACCGTAATTTCGATTGATAGGGTATTTGTACAAAACTCGGAGGTTTTGGGTCATTATGTTATTAGTTGTCTGGGGATAGCCTCTCTGATCTTCTGCTGTAAGTCATTACGGACCTAGATCAGATAGGGTGTCTTTAAGCCAAATCCTAAAGTTACCGAATTGAGGAACTTTCTATGTTTTATGATAATCAAAGATTATCTATTACATCGTATTAATCATTGATGCAAATCATGATTGATATCAGTCCTCAACCTGGTAGAGTGCACATGTTACTTTGCTGCATTAATTTGCTGACCTGTATACCTCTGTGCATCATACCTTGTAAATTACAGACGACGAAAGCATAATCACGCTTTACAATGAGTCTTTGTGCATTTACTTCTTGATACGGGAGTATGTCGTGTGCGTGGGAACCACAGACAATTGTGTTTATACTATACATAATAGTATCAGTTTTAAAGCACTGCACAAAAGTCTGCATGTGAGTTTATGTGGATCACAATATCAGCAGTTGCCAGATCACACATTGTCTTTAATGATAATAATCAAAAAGATCAACGGTGTGATCAGATTTCTCAATAACTGATATGACCCCTTTACCGGAAATCCCAAAACATTTATTGCTTTATCTTTACTTTTCTGCATTTTATTTTTCTCGTCAAAAATTGCAAAACTCAAAAAGATTTTAGGTGTGTTTTAGCATAAACTGTAGAAAATCCAAAAAGATTTTACATTTCTATCTTATTTTTGATAGCTGATGGTGGTTGATGACGATTTTCCAAAACTTGATGGACCATTTGAGCTTTGTAATCTTTAAATGTGAAAATATGATTGTTAGATGCTTAAAAGTTGGAAAATATTTTGAACGGGACTCGATTTTGAGATTTGGTAAAATTTTCAAAAATTCCTGTTCACTTTCGCCCCTTCGTTGGGTCGAAGGAAGAATTTTTTGTTCATTCATACCTTTAAATTTGGGCGAATGTGAGAGTTCTTAAGACATTTTCTCTTTCGAACCCTTATGTCTCATTCGCACCTTAATTAGGGGCGAAGGAGACAAAAGCTACACATTCGACCATTATGAACGGGCGAATGAGCAGCCTATAAATACCCTTATCTGCTCATTCGACCCATTCGAAAAATTTTTCAAAAATTCTGACCTTTAGTCCACTTATTGCTTTTTTATTTTAGACCTTATCATTGTGTTCATCTACTTGTGCTGATCATTTTGCATCATTTTATACAGGTTTTCATCATGTTTTGAGTGTTTAATCATGAATTTTCAGTCCAAGCCCTAACTGATCTTGAACAGGGATTTAGACATGATAATTGAACTTGTTTTTGATACGGATTCATTGTTTCAGTGTTTTAGGGGGAGATAATCCAAAAACTTAGGGTTTTAATCCAACAGATTGATCAATTGATTATAAAACTTGTTCGAACCCTAGTTTTTATAAGAAAACACTGAATCAATGTGTGTTTGATGAAATTGATGATTTGGAAACATTAATCGGAGGTTTTAGTTGCCTAATGAATCAAAATGACATGTTTAAAATCACTGAAATTCAAAATTGAAATTTGAATATGATGAACTGACTCTTTCGTCCTTTTACGAACGGTCGAACGTGCAAAAATGGGTGAAGGAGATAGTTTGTTTGGGCGAATGATGTCAAATGGGCGAATGAAATATTTTTCAAAAACATTTCACATTCGAACCCTTGAAACTTCACATTCGCACCAAGTTTTTCTCATTCGAACCTTTATTTGGGCGAATGTAGAATTTAAAATCAAAATTTTCAATTTTTATCTATTTTGTTTGTTTTTAACGCGTTTACTTGATTTGTTTTGCAGTTTTAACCATGTCTGAACAGGAAGATACGAGTGTTCATGCTGGATCATCTTCACAAGCTGCCGAGACAACGAAGACTGATATTCTACCGTTCGAGAATGCGCACAACTGCTGTGCATATCTTGGAGATGTGAAGAAGCATATGGAGTTTACTAGGATTATTGAGTTTCTGAAGAGGAGCCGGGTGATTGATGCGATTGCTACACCCGCTATCATTTACAGCTATTTATTACAGGAGTTCTGGACAAACGCTAAAATGGACTTCTGGGAGGGTGAATCTTCTCTGGTCAGCAAAATTCAAGGTGAGCTGATTATAGTGTCAGAGAATGATATTCGGGAGGTGTTGAAGCTTGAAGACGTCAAGACGGATCCCAGAGAACTCAGTTGGACTGAACAAAGGAAGTGCTTTCTCAGAATGAAGTATAACGGACCGATCACTCATGGTTCGTTGCACAAAGGAAAGCTCTGTCCTCAGTTCAAGTACTTAGCACATGTTATGATTCATGTATCCGGGTCAGCGGCTGGTGGTTATGATTTGATGAGGAAAAGCATAAGCTCGTTGATGGTAGCACTTATATTGAAGAAAACCGTTCAATATATCAGGAATGCTTATGGAACATTTGTTGGAACCAGTGAGAGGTACAAGGACTAGGAAGTTTCTGTTATATCCTAGATTCCTTCAGATGATTTTCGATCAAAAGTATAAGAAATTGAAGAGAGATCCGAAGCAGATTATTGTTCAGGAATGAAAGCGTATAAAGGTTTATCTGTGAATGAGAGACCACCAGTGAGACGTTTATTTGGTCACTTAGTGAAGATTGATTATGTGGATCCTGGTAAAGATAATGTAAGGTATGCTGACAGTGCATCGAACGAAGACAATCCGTTACATCCTGTTGACCCTGAGGCAAAACGGAAGCGTCAGGTAGTGAATGTGGGAGCAAAGAGTGGCAAAGGTAAAGAGATAGAGATTAGGATTGAAGTTCAGGGTGAAGCTGAACCAGCGAAGAAGAAAAGTGCGTCAAGAAGGCACAAAAGTATGGCTAAGAAAGGTTTACATCTTGTGGATGAAGCGTCGGTTGATTCTGAGGAGACGCAAGAAGATGAGCGATGGGATTCTGATGAAGAGACTATAAAGAGTACCACGCCCAAGGCCACTGTGGCTGGTGAGTCTGCTAGTCTGAATAGATCAGTGGAGGAACAGAGAACTAAGAGCCCTATTCACTTAGATGAAGATGATGAGGGATTAGGTTTGGGATCAGGAAATTTTCCTGGATCACCAGTACAAGGGGAGAAACCAAAGAAGCCCCGATTCAAGAAGAAAGGAGAAAGTGTTAAAGCCCATGGAGAAGCGAGCTCGAGAGATTGAATCATTGGTTGTTGGAAAGAAACTTCCACCAGTATCTAGCTCGAAATCACCGGTTGCAAGTCCAGTTGCGAAGAAACAGAAAACATCATCAGAATCTGAGAAACAAACTGATCTACCTGTTGATAAATTCAATGATGCACTGGACAGAGTGTTAAAGAAGATTAAGAAAGGAAAGATGCCTGCTGTTGCTGAAGCTTCTACTCCAAAGGTCACAGTTGATAGCGATGTGATGAACGCTGTGAACCGGAAGCTAGCTGATATGATGAAGATAATTGATCAGCAGCAAGTAGAGATTGAGAAACTGAAGAACAACGATCAGAAGATGCTAGACGTTGTTGAGACATCACATGACAATCAGGAAGCACTTGAAGCAGAAATTAAACGACTTCACAAAGAAAATAAGAAGTTGTTGAAACACGAACAAAGAAACACTAGACGATACATAGCTTTGAAAGAAGACAACAAGAAGCTAAAAGAGAGTAACAAGCACATGGACAATCTGATAAAGGACTTGTACTCTCGAGCTCCTCAACTAAAAGAAGGTGAAGAGGATGAAGAACAGGATGAGGAGCAGGTTGATTTTGAACCGTCTGATAATGAGGAGGAGGAAGATGAGGATCTTGATGAAGATGCTGGAAACGCTCCTCAAAAGAAGAAGAAGAAGGATGATGGAGATGATGATGGTTCGAATGGTGAATCCGGTGATGGAGGCAGCTCTGCATTTGATGATGATGATGATGATGATGACGATACAGATAAGTATAAGTATGAGAAACGTGGATCTGGAAAAGAAGGTGAATCTAGTTCTAAAGCTCCTGGAGGATCGGTTGATGATGATATGATTTTTTGGAATGAAAAGCTGAAGTCATTATCTGAAGATGATAAACAGATGTATCGCCAGATGCTTACTGATCGAGTCTGGACGATCGACGTGACCAGTAGATTCTCTGAGATCTTTGAATCTAGTAACAGGATGCTTGAATTGGATTATAATGATCCAGATTTAGAAGATGGTGAAGTTTCTACGGCAACGTCAAAGGAGATTTTAGAAGGTTTGGCAAAGCAGGTTGGGAAAACGTTGGAAGAACTATTAGCTGATAACCAGATTCCTAATCTACCTGAAAAGGAAGCTGGAAATCATTCTGATGATCGTGACGTACCTGCGTTTGAGGAGATTGAAATTGAAGATATAACCAGTGAAGAGTATCCAGAATATTTCAAGAAAGATAAAGACTCTGGATTTACTGCTTTTACTGAAGAGTTACTAAAAGAAGCCGAGAAACTTGCTAAAGAAAAGAGTGATAAGTTTGTTGAAGAACTATTCTAGGGGCATGATAAACCGAACATTGAACAATCAGACAGTTTGAAAGAGTTACTGAGGAAATTGAAAGAGAAAGAAGCCAATCGTCCCAAAGCAGAGATCCAGGGAAGTTTCTATAAACTCCACAACGAAATGTTTAAAGGAAGAGCGTTGGGTTGGAAGTTTATAAAGCAGTTGAAGTGTGTTGCTGTTAAGTGGGAGAAGGGGATACTCTATTTTGATAGATTTCATGATCTGAAGACTCTCCCGTATTGGGCTATCCATGATGTTTGTAGACATCGATTGACTGGATCTTCTAACGATCACATTGCTTATTTTGCTGATCGAATGGCGAGGGAAAGCAAGACGAGATGGAATCTTTTTAAACCTCAGTATCCAAAACGGATTGTTCACAAGAAAGACATTGATACTATTACTGGTTTGCCCAAGGTGACTCTTAAGTACACACCACCAAAAGTGTTGAAACATATTCCGCCATTGCAGATTCCACAACACTTTGCAAAAGATTATATCTGGTGGTATTATGATTGGATGATTGCAGAGGCTGTGATAGTTTTGAAGGATGGAGAAAAGAATTTCAAGAAAATACACATATTTGATCCTATGTGGTTGGTTAATTGTTCACATGAGGATATAATTATGTTGTATTACAATCCGATATTCAGTGATGTGAAGGATGCTGAACAAGCAAGTAAATACCAGCGTGTGGTATTTCTGTGCTTTGCTTATGATATAAACGCTGGATGTGATTTTGATAAGAAGCTTGGGAAGTTCGTGAAGATTCAAGATGCTCCTGATGTCAAAAAGAAAAAGCCGAAACAAGTATTTGAACCGGTGATGACTAAAGAACAAAAGACGTTACTGCACATAAAGCTTATGAACAAGAGGATGGACCAAGAGCGTAAACAATCCAAGCAATAGTCGAGGGGGAGTTTGTAGATGCATTTTGTGCGACTAATGCTTTGGATTACTATTAACATATGTTTTTGTGTTCTGGTGAATGGGCGAAGGAAGACTGAATGGGCGAATGAAGAGATTATAAAGGTGTGAAGGAGAGAAAAAGGTGCGAAGGAGAGATAGGAGGTCGAAGATAGAATAGATGTTAATGTATAGCTTGGTTCGACCATGATGAATGGGCGAACCTGCACATTCGACCAAGCAATATGGGCGAATGTGCAGGCCTATAAATAGGTTAAGCTCATTTTGAATGTAAGTTTTGGTCATTTTTGTTTCCCTCCTGTTTGAGTCTCTCCCTAGGGTTTCGTGTAAACTTAATTCACGTCATAGTTTGATTGTAAACCTTATTTTAACGTGTAATTGAGTGTGTTTATCAATGAAATGAAGCATTTAAATATGATTTCTATGTTTTGTTGATATTATTATCATTTTGTGATTGATTCAGGGATTCCGCACCTGAATCAAACTTGTTTATCACTTTCTTTGTAGATTTGACGCTCCTACGCGCATACATCTCATTTGTTCTAATGTGATTTTCCAATGGAATATCATCATTTTTCTTAGGTTCCTCATCTTCAGTATCTGAATCTTTAGTTACTGCAATAACTCCTTCATCATTCAATCCAAGTATCGTTCTCACATCGGAATTTGAATCGCCAACACTGGAAGTGTTTGATTCATTATCCGATCAAGAATCCGATTTCACTGAACTCTCAGGTGTTACTGAATTAAAATTGCGATTTTCAAATAACACTAGAGCAGGAACAACCTTATAATTGGCATCATTGAATTGTGATGGTTCCTCAACAATGTGGTCCAAAACATAAGCCACATGCTTATAACTCTCTAATTTCTTGATGACTTTTTTAGCAAAACACTTGACTTTAGCCATTTCAAGTTTTGTTTCTTCAATTTCATTGATATAATTGTTAATGGCTATTTGTTTCAAAGATAGAGTCTTAGTCAATTTTGAAACATCCGTTTTGTAACACTCAAGTGTTTTGTTGAAATCATGCTCATCCTTACGATAAGGTTGAATGACGATTTTAGCACTCTCAAGCTGATGCTTAAGTTGCTTAACTTCGTCACTTAATCTATCACATGTACCACAATATTTAGAATTATCAGAAGAGTTTGGACTTACCGGTTTTGGTGGATCTGTCATGGCCATTAGTGCGAAATGTGCTTCCTTCCCAGCAAAGAACTTTGAGTAGTCAATATTTGTGAAAGCGTCATAAACCATGCACGATTTCTTCGTCATCAGAAAATCAGCTTCGGCTAGCAACTGATCAATGTCATCATCAAGTGAATTAATGCTAGCTTCAGAATCAGATTCGCTTTCTGAATCCGAATAGACAGATTCCGGTTCATCTGAGACATCAGCAACGGAATCGATAATCGTCCCTAAAACCGTTTCAGTAACCAGTTCATCAACCTTTTTAGCAACATCATCGGTAACCTTCTATTCATTCTCTTCAACAATATCTTCAATCACAACTTCATAAACCTTCTCAGTCACTTTCTCACAAACCTTCTCAGAAACCAATTCATCATCATCTATCACCAGCTCCTCTAAAACCATCTCTTATGCAAAGCAAGCTACAATCCCACCGGTAACCTCTTCAACACCCAATTTCATACTCTTCATGCAATTCCAATCAAAACCCTTATCTTTCTGTATCACCAAAGCCCGGTTATCGTTTTGAGGTTGGGTATTTGGTGTAGAAATTGGAACAATGGTTCTGGTTGGGTTAGAATTTGGTGTATTTTGGTTTTGGTTAGGTGTAGAAGTTTATCTCGGTGTGGTATTTTGAGAGGTGTTTTGTTGGTTTTGTTAATTGGTTTTTTGTAGATAGGTGTTGTTGTTTTAGCATTGATAAGTGACTTGATTTTGTGATTGACGATTCTCGTAGATGGAATTGAATGGATTTCGGTTACCTTGTTGCATGGGTTGAGTACATTCTCGCTTGAAATGACCTCGAGTTCCACACATAAAGCAAGTTACCTTGGCATTGTTGAAACCATAGGTAGTATTTGGTGAAGTGGCGAGATCAGTTCTTCCATTCTTTTCTATGAACTCAGTCGCTCTCCTCATCACACTAGCAAGTGCCCACTGAATGTCGATCAACTCCATCTCTTCCTTGTCGATCTGGGAATAATCTTCATTAGTCAGATTATTGTTTCCAAGCGACCATTGCTGAGACTAAAGCAATGTGTTGTTGTGCCACTTACACTGTCACATTGTTCATGTTGGAAGTTTCCAACACGATTGGTCTTTGGCTTGAAGATGCTTGAGGCATCATATGAGGGACATACTATTGTTGTTGAGGCATAGATGAAGTATAACAAGCTGCAGACATCTGTGGTTGTGTTGGTATGTAAGAAGTTGAGGTGTATGAAGTTGGTGTCTAAGATTGTCCTGGTGCAAGATAATTGATTGGATTTCTTGGTGGTTCAGCAACATTTGAAATACAAGCAATGTGTGATGCAACAGTTCCACCTATTGATGAAGTAGTCATGCACGTAGATTAGGTAGCATGATACAACTCCGGGTTTTGTGGAAACTGGGATCTCTTTGCTTTTCTCTTCTCTTCCATTTCCTTATTCTCCAACTTCTGTATAAACTCATTGATGGTTCTATACTTGTCAACTAATTCCTGCATTGGAAGATTAATCTCATAGTTTGACAATTCAGACAATAAGTGACAATATCTAGGAATCAGTTCCTTCAATGTCTCATCTCCCACATAACTAAAATTTTCGAACTCTTTCTTCAACTCTTCCATACGAAATCTTCTGGTCTTCTCATTACCATCATGTATATTCTTCAAAAAATCCTAAAGTTGTTTCAAAGTAGTACATGATCCAAACTGATGCAATAAGTCTGTGGTCAAAGCCTGTGACGACTGAGAGAATGCCTTCTTCTCAAGTACGAACTTCTTTTTGTCGTCCTTTAAGTCTTTAAGAGGAATTGGAATGTTCGTATTCTCAACTATTGGAGTAACATATCCCTTCATAATCTTCTTTTCGTCATCCTTTAAGTCTTTAAGTCTTCCCGTATGCTCAAATGACACACAAATAGTCGAATGGCAACACAACACACTGAAAAACTTTTGGTTCGACCTAAATTCTCTCTGGTTTGACATGACCCATTTGAAAACGGTTATTCTTCAAAAATCAGGTATTTTGATCCAAATTTTTCAAAAGTTTATGTATTTTGATGATCTTAATCAGATTTTGCTTCGGATTTGATGGAGATCAACATTAATGAATGAAAATTTTGATTTTTTTTCGTGAAATCAAGTCAAAATCAATCAATCTCCATTGTCATTCAAAGTTCAAGTCAAAATCAATCAATCTGTTCGAAAACTATCAAATTGCAATTGTATGATTGAGACAAGCTCTGATACCACTTTGTAGAGGATCGGTTTTATAGAAAACAGCTAGATAATTATACAAATGGAACAATCCAGGTGCGGAAACCCTAGACCGTATGCAATATGATAGAGATCAAATCAGAACACAATCATATACCTTTTCAATAATCATTTCATTCATAAACATGTTTAATAATCTTGTTTAGATAGTGTTTACAATGAAATAGGGCAAACACAGAATATTCTAGAACCTAGAGAGAAAACACACACGACCTCTAAACCAAATGACCAAAAACTTAATCACAAAATAAAACTTTAAGTATATATAGACTGCACGTTCGACCTCCCGACATGGTCGAACGCGTCCTTCGACCCCAACATTAGTTCGAACCAACTGATCTTCTAAGCAAAGCTTCCTTCGACCTACTAAAAGTCTCCTTCGGCTCCTCGACAGGTCAAATAGGTTAATCTTCAACATGAAATCTACCAAAAACGCTATATTGTCAATCCAAAAGCGATAGTCACATTCTGTGCACTTACACCAGATTTCCATTCGACCTTTCGTTAGGTCGAATGAAAACCTGAGTGCTTGTTCGAACCAACTTCAGTGGTCGAATAAGAGTGGTTTGGTATAATTTTTCCATTCGGACCCCAATGATATTCATTCGCCCTTTAATTAGGTCGAATGAACATCATTGAACCTCATTTGAACCCTAAAAGGGTCGAATGAAGCTGTCCTATATATATGTGTTCCTTCATTCAAACCACATATTAAACAGTTCTTTAATTTTGATATTTACACCCACTGTTTTGCCCTTGATTTATAGACCTTTGATTATTGTTCCTTGTTGATTTCTGATCATTTCCATACCAAAATCACAGGTATTGGATCCATATTCAAGACAGAATCGTTGTTCAAAGTTTATAAACCCTCGACTTTTGATTCATGGACTTTAACAGTTTGTTAATCAAAATTGACCATGCACATTCAATTTTCGTTTGTTTAAGGGGAGAGGGTTACAAAATCTAGTGCTTAAACAGTCTAATGATCATAATCAATTCTTATAAACCCTAGATTTAGTGAAAACCATTGAAAATTAAATGTTTAATAAAATTTATGATCAATTGGTACTAGTCGGCCACTTTAGAACAATGTACAATCAAAATTTGATGTTAATACAAAGTAAACAACAAAATGGTAATTTCAAATTTGAAACTCTGTCCATTCGACCACTTCGAAAGGTCGAATGAAGGTCAGTTAGGTCGAATTAACAAGCTTGATGTTCATTCGACATGTTTCAAACTCATTCGAACCCTCATTAGGTCGAATGAAGATGATATTTTGACTATTTTTTATGTTTTATCCGAATTAACATATTTTTGTATTGTTTGATTGTGGTTTTGCATATTAAATAGCTAAATAACCACAACAGGAACTTCAACAGCAGGCTGCACCGAAAGAGTTGAAGTTCGAGGCCAAACATAATTGTTGTGCATATATTGGTCCGATGGATTCTAAGTATGAAGAATTTTCAGGGATTATTAATTATCTGAGAAGATCAAGAATAGTACATTCCATTGCTCAACCAGTTACCATCTATAAAGATCACCAAGTGGAATTCTGGGAGAAAGCTGCTATAACATTCTAGGAGAACAAATCATGTATTCAAAGAAGAATACAAGGTCAAATGGTTCTAGTTAGTGAACAAGACATCAGAGAAGCACTGCAGCTAAAAGATTCTCCTAATGATCCGATTAAGTTACCTTGGTCTGTGCAGCGTGCTTGTTACCTTAGAGTAAAGTATAATGGTCCTATTACAGATTGTCAGCTACACAAAGCTAAGTTGTGTCCTCCATTCAAGTATCTACTTCATGTGATACTTAACATTTTTGGACCAGTTAGTGGAGGTTATGATGTACTGAGGAATACATTATTTTCATTATCCGTTGCCTTGATATTGAACAGCCGCTTAACGTGTCTGGGATGATCTTTCACAAAATGAAAGAGGTGCTTCAAGGATTAGATAAAGTAGTCATAAGGGAAAGACTGAGGAAGAGAAGCCACCATTACAAGTAGTTAATCAAATACACTTGAACATGACTACTTTGAATCGGAAGCAGACTTATAAGGGAAAGACTGAGGAAGAGAAGCCACCTCACAAGCGTTTGTTTGGTCATTTGAGTTATGTAGCTTATATAGATCCATGATTAGATAAAGTGAGACATCAGGATAGTAATTCTGATTCTCACAATCCGCTTATACCAGTTGATAAGAAAGCAAAAAGGAAACGCCAGGTAATCAATAAAGGTGAAAAATCAAAGGGTAAAGGAAAAGAAAAGGTTGATGAAGTTGAGTCTAAGAAGAAGAAAGTTGTTAAAAGCAAAGGTAAGACAAAGACCTTGCTTGTTGATGAAGATTATGAAGAAACAGAAGAGGATGATGAGTGGGATTCCGAACCAAAAACAACAAAGGATACTAATCCCAAGTCCACTGAGATCAGTACTCCTGAAGCTCTTGAGAAGATTGTTGAAGAACAAAGGCAGAAAGAGATTACTAAAGAAGATCAAGATTTCATTTTAGATCTTGATGCAGATATTGAAGGTTCTCCTGTTACTGGTGCTAAAGTTAAGAGAGGCAGATGTAAGAAGATGTCGAATAGAGAACCTGCGAGACAGAGAAGAGATAAAGAGATAGATCTTCTATTGAATGGAAAGAAGATGCCCGCAGCTAGTTCAAACTCAAAAGCAGCAACACCAAAATCATCCCCAGCAACAAAGAAATATAAGGTTGTGCAGGAGGTTGTCACTACTAAACCTGCTTCACAACTGAATCCAGTGAACATCTCTTTATCACTGAAGAATGTTTTGGCAAGCATGAAAGTAAGAACTGCCAAACCAAGTGCTGAATCGAATTCTACTGCTCATGCTACGGTTTCAAGTGATGTGATGGAAGCTGTAAACAGACAGATAGCCAAATGATGAAAGCATTTAATCAAGAAGCTGCTGAGATCAGACAGTTGAAAGAAAATGAGAAATACATGCTTAAGATTGTATTCGTATCTCAAGGTCGTCAAGATGATCTGGAAGAGAAAGTGAAGACGATTGATGATTTGAAATATAAAGTGAAGTTGCTTGAGAATGAGAATAAGGAGTTAAAGACATCAAGCAAGAGAAACACAAAGAGGCTTTTGGTGATTCAACATGAAAATGACAAGATGAGAAAGCTAATTGATAGATTGTACGAACAAGCACCAGAGCTGAAAGGTACAGAGGAAGAGGAGGAAAAGGTTGAATACAGTGGTACCGATGATGAGTCTAATGATGATAAAGAAGATGATTCTGATAATGATGATGCATCAGGTGGTGGTAATGCAAATAAAGAAAACCCCACTAGTTCAAAGGATTCAGATGATGAAGAAGATCCAGGTCAATATTCGTTTTAACAACGTCAGACTGAAGAAGGGGATAAAGGTTCTTCAAAGAAGAAACCTGGTGAGATGACTGATGTAGACAAAGAATTGTTGAAGCAGATGATGAAAAAAGGTTCTTATACGCTTAAGATTACTAGAAGGTTTCATGCGATTTTCATGAACAACGACATGAGATTCCAGATTGAGTATAATGATCCACATTTGAAAGATGGTGAAGTGAATAATGTTGTAGCCAGGGAAATTTTTGAAGGATTGGCTAAGCAAGTTGGGAAGTCGTTGGATGATATTCTGATTTGGAAGCAGATTCCATACATTCCAGTTACAGATCCTAATCAGAGAGATGCTGATGATATCGGAGCTGATAAGTACAACAATGTTGATGTTGAAGATATCTCACATGAAGAGTATCCTAAGTACTACAACATTCAAAATGATTCCAATATTCCAGCCATAAATGAAGAATCTCTCAGGCAAGCCGAAAAGATTGCTAAAGAAAAGAGTAAGAAGATAATCGATGAAGTCTTCAATAATGAAGCAGAGAAAGCAGAAGTCTTTAAGCAATCAGATTCTATGAAGGAGTTATTGAAGAAATTGAGAGAAGATGAACTTAAATAGCCGAAACCTGCAGTTCGGGGCGATGTTTACAAACACCAGAACAAGATTTTCAAAGGGTGCGCATTAGCCTGGAAATGTTTTCCACGGCTAAGGTGCATTGGGATCAAATGGGAGAAAGGTATCTGGTGTTTCAGACACTTTCATGAAATCAAGACTTTACCTTACTGGGCTGTGATAGATATTGTACGAAATCAGATTTCATGTTGTGGTTATGCAAATATTGTTCATTGGATGGCTGAGAGGATGACACGAGAGAGTATTACTAAATGGGATTCATGTAGACCACAATATCTGAAGCGTATTGTTCATAAGAATGATATTGATCCGAAGAATGGTCCTCCGAAGGTTACATTGAAGTATAAACCTCCCAAAGTGATGAAGCAGATTCCATTGATGCCTATACACCAACCTTTTGCCAAAGATTTTGAATTTTGGTATTATGATTGGGTTACGGGAGAATCTGTGATAGTGCTGAGGGATAAGAATCCGAAGCTTATGGTGAAGAAGATACGCGTGTTCGCTCTAATGTATTTGATTAATTGTGCTAAAGTAGACATTGACGCGCTGTATTACAATCAAATTCAATTTGATGTTCATGACATAGATTCTGCATGGTATTTCCAATGGGTTGCTATATTTTGTTTCGCTTGCAGTATTCATGTTGATTGTGATTACGAGAAGCTACTGGGTAAGACGTTAAAGAAAGCTAAACCGAAGAAACGCACACTGAAATAACAAGTTGTACCTAAAATGAGTGAGCGGCAGAAGAACAAGATAAAGATCAAGCTTCGCAAAATAGCTTTGGAGATACAAGAACAATCCAAGCAATAGCCAAGGGGGAGTTTGTAGATACATAAGTGTGGCTATCGCTTTTGGATTGTACAAGATTGCGAAAGTTTTGAAGAAATAAAGTTTTGTTTAAGTACATTCGACCTATCGCGAGGTTGAATGAAGTTCATAGTGGGTCGAATGAAGTTTGTCAGTGTTTTTTAGAACTTTTGGTCATAGTCGTGTGTGTTTTTGTGTGTTATTTAGTTAGTATTCTAGAGAGTTCTAAAGTGTATTTTCATTATAATCTAAACATTGTAAGGTTTATATCAAGTGTTATTAATGGAAATGACTTTGAAAATGAATATTATCGCGTTCTGATCTGATCATTATCATTTTGCATGTGATCTAGGGTTGCCACACCTAGATTATTTATACTTGTGTGATATTATTGTTGATTTGTCAAAAATGATCCTTTACATCATGTGTGTTTGCTTTATGTTAATTTGTGTGTATCTATGGCTGTCAAAATCTAACCGTTGTGGCCTGACATTTCCAAGAATAGTACTATGGTATACACCCCTTGTGACTATGTTGAGAGACCTTGGTCATTTTCTTGTGATTCATTTTATAAAAAAATGGTTTTCAAAGTGGGTGTCTTATCCTTGATTCTTGATACTTGATTCTTAAGGTTGATTTTTACTTATACTACTTAAATACATACATGCAAATGGTACCGCACATGAATTTCTAAACACTTTTCTTACTATATATATATATATATATATATATATTTAAATAAGGGTATGCTAACCAATACATTATATGTGTTGACAAAATTATTTTGTACATGTTTCAGGTTATTTTGAGACGTTTCTTTTAAGCTTTTCGATTTATATTTAGGCTTGTCTTCATTGTATTTCAGTTTGACTTGACGCTTTAGAATCATTGTATCCTTGTATTTCATTTCAATGTAATAAACTATTTATTCAATATATCAATATTTAGTCTATAGTACCATGAGCTATTAAACAATCGTCACTACGTGACATCTCGGTGTTTCCGCCATCGGTTGGGGTGTTACAGATTGGTATCAGAGCCGTGGTTATAGGGAATTAGGTTATTAGAATGCCTTTTAGCCTAGTCTATAACTAAGCTTGCATTCACGAGTCCTCTCATGTATATTTCTTCTTACCCATATAATTTCTTTCGAGTTATTTTCGCGATGATTCTTTCTTGTTATTCTTTTCGGTATTTTTTTCTTGAAGATACACGTATTTCACAAACGAAACGAGATCACCAAGTTAGGAGTGATATCCACACCTTGGTGAATAGTTTCATCTCTCTATATATTTTATACCTTTGGGATAAATATCTTTGAGATAGGAGTGACAACCAACCTCAAGGAATTATTCCTCCAAAAGAAACTTAACCACTAAGCTGGGAGTGATATCCTTATCTTAGTGAGTAGTTTCACTCTGCCATATTTTTGCTTCTGAAATAAAACTTTGAGTTAAGAGTGAAATCCACACCTCAAGGAGTTATTTCTATATATCGTTTTAAAGTCTCGCTAAAAGTTTTGAAATATTTGTGTGACGGGGCACGTGCAATCTGGATGGGTGAGCGCCTGTATCCTGAGTTTTCTGTCAAGGCCTGGTATTTGAAATAAATCCCAATCAGACAAGGGACCCGTATGCTGATCTGGGAACTCTGTGGATGAGCAACCACTGATAGGCTAAAGTACGCCCCCGCAAGTCCCTAATAACATTTCAATTACTTTGTCTTGTCACCATTTTTTTTAGAAACAATCACAATATCTCATTTCATTATTGGTATTACTTTTCATTTTGGAACTTTCATCATAATTTTTTTCATTAAGAGTTATTACTATCAATATCAATGCATTTAGCGTTACATCTCGTGTTATTGATACTTATGTTTTGTTTATCATTTGAAATTTCAATTCCATCTCTTGTTGTTTTATATGCTTCGTGATGGTTACATATTGTCTTGAGCGGTGCCTATTGCTTAACACTTTTGTGCGCTGTATTATCGCATTAAAAAAACCCAAAAGCGAATAACAAGGGGTGGTTTTATTAATCCAAAGATTGGGGAAAATTTCGCGATGTTACAGTTTCCCCTACTTTTGGAAACTTCGTCCCGAAGTTAAAAATACAGGGTTGGGGGTGATTGGGTAGAAATGAAAATAATTGTGATTTGGAAAATTTGGGTTATAGCATGACATGAATAGAATAAACTGTTTCGAATAATTTCGATAAGAGGTGTGTTATGTGTGAGTTGATTGACTAAATGAACTACCAGATAACTAGAGTTTACATTTGGTTATCTACCAAAACCTTGATAGAATTTCACACTACCTTAACGTACCTGTAAATTCATGATTACGTTTCGGACCGTAATCACCAATTTAACTTACATTAGGGTTTTGTGTCCTTCTATGACTCTAACACACATGTAAGTAATGCAAAAATAATCCCGTGGTTGAACCTTTGTATTAATGAGTCTAACTGTTGAGCAGGAAAAAGACTCCTCTACCAGTTAGTGAGTAGGAACCTCTACCGATTGTTGAGCAGGTTCGATAGACTCCACCAGTCGTTCAGCAGGTTGTAGGGCCTCTCCCGACTGTTTGAAAAGGCATGATGACCTCTACCAATCGTTGAGTAGGTTATTTGATACTCAACTAACTGTTGAGCAAGTACTTCATCCTTTGTCGGCTGTTTGATTAAATGTAGCATTTATTGCAAATTGATAATATGTTTATGTAAGCAAGCATAGTATGTGAGTTGTAGTCGTATAGATTTAGATATTGATATAGAAATTAGTTCACATTCAAACAAGCATGCATCCAAGTGTTATGATCATACTAGATAAATGACTCTCATGTAAAAGACAAAAATTTCAATAAGTGTCAATACATAGAATTTTTAGAAAGCAAATAACATCCAAATGGTGTGGCTAGCTGTTAAGTAGCTGGAGGGTCCCTAGCAGGATTATTTGGAGCAGCAATGGCATTTGCAGCAGGAATTCGACAAACATTCGCAAGATGCCCATACCTTTGACAATTGGTACACTGACGGCAGGGCACTTGGGTTGGGTGGTGATACTGACAGGTGTCACACTTAGGTTGGTTCCCGTTATATTGTTTCTTGTTGGGTGGGACAGTGGCATCTATTGCGAAATTCCTGACCTTGCGCCTTCCATTGGTTCAGGACTCAGTTTTAATTTCAACAGCAGGTAGGGGAGTATCCTTCGCAGCAGTTTTCTTTTCCCCTTTCCAAGTCAGGGTTCCTGCCTTCACATGGTTATCTGTTAGGGTGGCCACCAAACGCTTTGCCTCCTCGAGAGTAGCAGGGTTCCTTCCCCACACCGTGTCCTGAATCTGCACGGATAAGCCACCAATGTATTTTCCGATCGCAATAGGCAAGGGGGTGACCTTGTGTGGTAGCAGTAAACTAAGTTCGTGAAAACGAGTGTTGTAGGCATGGTTTTCTCAACTGTCTTGGGCAAGATCATGAAATTCATCTTCTAACTCTTTTGATTTCATTACGAGGGCAGAACTACACCTTCATAACATCTTTAACTTGTTCCCAAGTTAAGGCCAGTGCGACTTCAGCTCCACGGGTGCGCTTTTCCTCATTCCACCAAGTGAGTGCTCGTTTGTGAAGATCACTCATAGCATAACGGACCTTAAGGTTATCGGGACACTCACTATTTATGAACGTATTCTCGATACCCTCGAACCATTGTAGGAGGCCAGTAGCTCCTTCATCCCCACTAAACTTAGGAGGATTGCAGGTATTAAAGTGTTTGAGGATGCAGACTGGGTGACCATTCCCGTTTCCATTCCCGTTCCCATTGTGATTCCCATTGCCATTTCCATTTCCATCGCCTTTCCCATTCATTTGGATGACTTGAGCCAACAAGTTAGGAACCAGAGTTGCGATTTGTTGCGCCATTTGTTGGGAAATGATCGCAGCTTGTTGGGCATCACTTCCATTTTTGTGGTTAGTGTTGTGGTTGTGGTTGCTGCTCCCTTCATCATGATTGTCGCCACTGTTAAGGCAAGTGCTGCGACGTGGAGGCATGATCTGTAAGAGACACAATGAAGGTTCAATAAGACATGAAATGAATGAGGTAATATAGGGAAAGTAATCATCTATTGTTGGATCAGTATGCTCATTGTTTAAGTAAGAACTTGCTATCTTTGACACTTAAGTGTTTAGCAAGCTCTTGTATATCAGATTGTAAGCACAGCGGAATGTATAAGTTAAAGCAACACTTTTTATACTTAAGAGGAGTTATTACTCCCTCTTGATGATTGAAACGATTAATGACAAGTATTTAGTATGAATCTAAGCAGTAAATGAGAATTAGATACTTAGGCAGATTCCCAATAAATACTGAAATGGAATAGAACAGTGAAAGTGTTTGAAGGATTTTTCTATTAAAATCAATGTCTAAAATAGAAGGTTGAAGCCTCCTATTTATAGACGTTTACATACATGTAACTTGCCCATAAAGCAAGTACAGAAATATCAGAAACAAGTTGCACAAGTTGCAACAATGAAACAAACAAGTACAACTAAAAGTAATAATAAACAATAAACTACTGATACAAAAGGCGGTGGAAAATATCTGATGCTAAGTGCTGATGAATGACAAACTACTGATGAGTAGTTTGTCTTCAGTACTTCTGAAGTGAACTTGTCTGGTTTGGACTTCAGAACTTCTGATGAAGTTTTTTCTTCAGCACTTCTCATATCTTCTCTTCAGCAGTTTCTTGTCTTCTCTTCAGTACTTCTATACTTAGCCAAAATTGACAGAAGTGAATTAGACTAAGGTTTCCAAAAGTGGTTTCACCAATCCTTTTTGTCCTAGCAATCTCCCCCTAGATTGATGAACCCAAAACCTTACTAATTCCTTATGATCTTCTTCTGTCTTGAACAATCTTCCATATTTCTTTATACATGGTGTTCTTGAGCTGGTTTAACTGTCCATCAGATAGAGATCCTTTCTGTGGTTCTAGATGTTGAATTGTGAGCAGGTCTTGTGTTGACAGTTTCTTTAGATCACTGATCTTTTTGTAAGCCCTGCTTGAAAGGTCTCTTCTTGTCAATAATACTGAGTTGTTAGCAGTAAGTGACCATCTGATGATAGGCACCTTTGACTTGTCAAAGTCAGAGGTATAGGGAACCAGACTTGTCCCTTGGGTTGATGATCCTGAGTGTTTGATGCTTTCTATTTCAGTAAGCCTCAGGTGGGAGTCTCTTCCTTGTTGTTGTTGTTGTTGTTGCATATCAGGCATCTGAATAGTTGGGAGATGGTGTTCAGTCACTACCTTGGTATGCATCTTTTCTTTGATAGTCTTTTGAATTTGGTAGGCAAAGGTGGAAGGATCCCTGAATTGTGTTATCAGAAGTTTCTCCTCAATGTCAAAATCTGAGTGAACTACTGAACTTCCTTCAAGTAGTACCAGTTTGAAATCAGTTTTGACATTGTCCTCTGATTTCTTCCTTTGAGTAGCAGGCCTTCTTGTTAAAACACCAGAAGTTCTAACTACTGATCTTGAAGGATCAGTAGTTTGAAACTTCTCTGGATTTGCAGCCTTGGCAGCCTTATATTTTCGATAAGTATCCACCAGTCTTTCTTCTTTCCATCTGGATACTGAGGCTTTTGAACCATAGCCATCTGCTACTAATTCATTTATCATCTGGGCTCTCTTGGCCTTTCCTTCTTTACTTGTGGCCAGTTTGTCTGCAATTAGTTATGCCCTTCTTGTCAGCTATTGCATAGAGAGTCCCTTGAGTGTGTAGGCTTTAGTCTTGCTGTTCTTTGTGATGTAAGACACCAGTTGTTGTCTTTTGTCTTCTTCAGCAACATGATCAATTTCAGCCTGTCTTTCCAGTTCAGCTTGATAAGCCTGGAGCTTCTCTTCAAATTCTAAGTCATCCCTTTGTTCCAGATTTTTCCAAATCTGGTCTTCCTTGGCTTTTTGTTGAACTACCTTTAACCTCTGCTGAAGAAGTTCAGTAGATTGAGAGATTGGAGCAGGGGTTAGGACAGTCATAGTAGTGGTTGTTGTAGGCCTTGGAGGAGCAGAAGTTGGTTTGATTTGTTCAGTGGATCTGGAAGTTTTAGTTTGTTGAGATTTGGAAGTGTTAACCTCTGCTGGGTTGACAACTGCTGATGGTTTGTCAACTACTGAAGGATTGTCTTCAGTATCTTCTGAGTCATCAGTACTTTGACCATCAGAGGTTTCTTTATTATGCCTTAGGGATTCTTCAGAGGTTTGGGTCTCATCTTCCTTTTCTGTGGCTTCAATATCTTCCATTGAGACACCAAACTGTTTGGCCATTGCTTCTTTTCTGGCCTGGTTTTTCTGATCTCTCTCTAGGATAGCAAGTCTTGCCTTTCTTCTGGCTTCAACTGTATCCATTGGTTCCTTCATCTTCTCCCTCTTTTTGGATTCATCAATAGTCTTCAGAGGTTTGATCTGATCTGTCAGATTGGCAATTTGTTTGCTGTTGAAGTCAATCTTGGTCTGCAGATCATTCATTTTCGTCTGAATCACCCCAAATTGGTTCTTGATGGACAGCTCCAAGTTAGCTGTATAGGTTTGGAGGTGATTCTTGATGAGGGCATTCATCATATGATAAAGGTCACCACCTGGGCTGCATAGTTGGTTCATGTCTATGCTTGAAGGCCCAGGGAATTGGGTAGGCATTTGATGTGAAGGGTGTGTTTTTAGGAGAACCTCATGTTGTACTGAGGATGCCACTCTAGTGGACTTTAACCTGTTCAGGGGTGACTAGCTTCTTGAGCTTGGATACCCCTGAAGCAGGACCTTCATAAAGTGCCGTCAATTCAGTAGTTTTGGTTGTTGAATCATCATCCAAATTAATGGAATCATCTGAATCCCTGATGTTGTCCTCAATGAGGACTGTCTCAGTTAAATCATGAGCTGAGCCCAACTCAGTTCTCTCATGAACCTCTTGTTCTTGGTTCTGAGGATTTCCTACTTCAGGCATTAAGCCTTCATCAGTAGTTGCCACATCTGAGGTCTTAGCTGTTTTACTTCTATCCTCAGATCCACCACTGGGTGGTAACTGAGTAGTAGCAGCCTCAGATGCCCCAAGAGTCTCTAAGATTGGGCTTAAAGACTCTGGTCCACCCTCATCTCTTGGGTTAGGGCTAGTGATGTCCACATCCATGTCTGATTCTGTGGTTATGTCCCCTGTTTGTTGTGGTTGTAGGGGACTGACATTATTAGGTGGGACTATCTCTTTTAGCCCAGAGAGAAGTTTGGCAATCTCTATTGCCTCTGGTTCAGAAATTTGAGGGGTTGGTTCAGAAGTTTGGGCAATAGGTTGAATAGGTTGGTCAGCAGTTTCAAAAGAAGTGTCAGTTACAACAGTTTTTCTAAGTCTTTTTCTTTTGAATAAGATTTTTATGGGTGCTCTTGGTGGGGTTTGAGATGGATGAGACTGAGAGGGTGTTTCAGTCTCACCTATTTGAAGAGCAGATTGCTCATGAGCATGTTCAGGCATCTCAACCTCCTGAACAGCTTTTCTTTTGGGTTGGTGGGTTATTGTCTTTGTTGGCTTAGGATTTTTGGCTTTTGATGGTGTGAGTTTGGAAGATGTGGGTTTCAGGGGGACTTTTTGTTGTTCTCCCTGATCATCCTCTGGCCAGGTAGCTGGTTTGTTATGCCTAGAGTATGCTTGTGAGGTTAATGGATTTAAAGTTGAAACTTTTCCCACAAGCACCTCATTACCCAGTTCCCCTATTATGCATTGCATAATGTACCTTGGGTATAACAAAAACTTTTTCTTGGTATTATTATGATGTAACACCAACTCATTGAAAAATAATTTTGATTCCCTGAATTTGGTTTCATTCACTATGGAATTAAATATTGGTTGAAAAGTAGAGGGCATCTGGTCATAAGACCCTGTCTTTGGACTCAAACACATAATAATATAATGAAACAAAAGCTTGTATTTTGGTTCAAAATATTTTTTGAAGATAGTAGCATGGGAGAGAGTACCTTGATAACCACACTCTGTCATAGTTAAGTGAATATCAGAGTTAGCAACATGATCAGGGGCAGCTACATCATCCAGGCCAAGTCTTGTTGCCAGTGTGGCCGGTGTGATGATCAGTGGTTTCCCTTTTATTCTTGAGTTGAGGGAGATAATTTCACCATCAGCCGTCACCGTCTCAGAATTAGCCCTGAACTCATTTAGAGTTTCAGTATGAATTGGTGGGTCGATTGTGAGAGCAGTAAAATATTGGGATTTTACGACAAGATCAATGATCTCATCGTAGTGGGACCAGCCTTCTTGTTTTTCAAGAAAGGCCCTTTGATTGTGACCCTGTTTTAGAACGAGAGCCATGTGGTTTGGGTTTTTGTTGATCGAACAGTTGATTTGCAGGTTTAGGTTATTAAGAGAGTTTTTGAGAGAGAAGGAGGGAATTTTTGAGTTTGAAAGGATAAGTGTTGAAAAAAGATATTTATCAGAAGTTTTTAACCGCTTGGATCTTCTTTATTAGAAGTTTTTAAACCGCCTCGGTTAAAAATCTCTTTATCAGAAGTTTTAAACTGACTAGGTCAAAACTTCTGATGATGGGAAAAGTCAGATTTGCCCTTTTTGACTAAACTGCTGATGAAGGATTATCTTCATCAGTAGTTCCCATTTCCTCTTCAGTAGTTTTAACAACTGATGAGAAATGTTTTATAAATACTTTTATTCACAACTTCTGAAGGTTATTTTATCAGAAGTTTATTCACTTTTCAGAAATTATCCCCATACTGATGTTTTGTTCATCAGTAGTTTCACTCTTTTCAGAAGTTTTGTTTCAGACTTTTTGTCTTTTTGTAAGTGGAAAATGAAAAATATGTGCAGAACAATAAAATAAACACTTACAAATTTAGCATCCCAAGCATGGATACTAACTTCTGAAATGTTGATGTGTCAAGGGGTTTTGTGAAGATGTCAGCTATTTGATTAGCTGTTGCTACATGCTTCACCTCAATCTTGCCTTTTTCATAGCAATCTCTTATGAAATGGTACCTGATCTCAATATGTTTAGTTTTTGAGAACTGTACCGGATTTTGAATGATGCTAATGGCAGATTTGCTGTCTACAAACAAAGGTGTCTTGGTTTCTTTGATTCCATAATCAAGAAGTTGATATTGGAGCCATTGTATCTGTGATGTACAACTTGCAGCTGCAATGTATTCAGCTTCAGCAGTTGAAGTTGCAACAGATGTTTGCTTCTTTGATTGCCATGACACTAGACAGTTACCCAAGAATTGACAACCACCAGATGTTGACTTTCTTGTCATCTTACACCCTGCATAGTCACTATCTGAAAAAGCTGATAACTTGGTATTGCTTGAAGCAGGATACCAAATTCCAAGTGTTGGAGTTCCTTTCAGATATCTGAAAATTCTTTTGCCTGCTATAAGGTGTGATTCCCTTGGTGCTGATTGATATCTAGCACAGACACATGTTGAAAACATAATATCTGGTCTAGAAGTAGTTAGATATAAAAGGGAACCTATCATGCATCTGTACATGGTTTGATCAACCTGTTTTCCTTGATCATCAGGTTCAACTTGTGTGATTGGTGTCATGGGAGTGGAACATGATTTACAGTCTTGTAAAGAAAATTTGTTTAATAATTCTTTAACATATTTTGATTGATGTATAAAAGTTCCATTTGTTTGTTGCTTGATCTGCAGTCCCAGAAAGTACTGCAGTTCTCCCATGGTACTCATCTCAAATTTTGATTGCAGGAGTTTCTTAAAATCATCACACAGTTTTGTGTTTGTTGAACCAAAAATGATATCATCAACATAAATTTGAACAAGTAGGACATGATTTCCAACATGTTTAATGAAAAGAGTTTTATCAATGGCACCTCTTGTAAAGTTATTTTTGAGTAAAAAGGTGGAGAGTGTATCATACCAGGCTCTTGGAGCCTGTTTGAGCCCATAAAGAGCTTTGTCCAGTCTGTACACCCACTCAGGATGAGAAGGATCCTCAAACCCAGGTGGCTGACAGACATACACCTCCTCTTTTATCTTTCCATACAAAAATGCACTCTTTACATCCATTTGATAAACTTTAATTTTGTTGGAAATGGCATAGGCCAGAAATAATCTGATGGCCTCAAGCCTTGCAAATGGAGCAAAGGTTTCATCATAGTCAATTCCCTCTTCTTGAGAGTACCCTTGAACTACCAGTCTTGCCTTGTTCTTGATTATCATACCAGCTTCATCTTGTTTGTTCCTGAAAACCCATCTTGTGCCAATTAGTTGCTTGTTTGGAGGTAAGGGACAGATTTCCCAGACCTGTTGCTTGTTGAACTCAAGCAGTTCATCTTTAATAGCTTGCACCCAATTATTGTCTTTGAGGGCTTCCTGGTACTTCTTTGGTTCCAACTGTGAGATAAAGGCTGAAAATAGGCAAAAGTTGGAGAGCTGGTTTCTGGTAAGAACTCCTGAAGCTATATCACCCATGATTTGATCAAGTGGATGATCTCTGTGTTCAATCAGTTGTTGTAAACCACTGACGGGTGTAGGTGGCTCATGTTCTTCAAACAAACTACTGAGGTCTATAATATCTGGTTCAGATGTTCCTTGATCTTCAGTAGTTGGATCTATTGAACCAGAAGTTTGAGTTTGTTCCTTAGTACTTGTTTGATCAGAAGTTTGTGGAACTTCTGATGATTTTGAAGTTGACTTGATAACTGTTTGAGGAGTCCATGGTGTGGGATCCTCATCATCAAACCTTTTGTCACCATAATAAGTAGCTTTTGATGAAGTAACAGCCTTCTCAGGTCCGAAATGGAAGTTGTCAAGGTCAAAAAGTTCAGCAGGATGTGCTGGAATAAGAGTGTGTTTTGACTCATTGAACTTGGCATTCAATGTTTCTTCTACTATCCTGGTGTGAGAATTAAAAACCTTGTCGGCTTTTCTAGTTGAAGAGTAACCAAGAAAGTAACCTGAGTCAACTTTGGCAGCAAACTTTGAAATACATTCCTTGATGTTCAAGATGAAACATTGACATCCAAAAGCCCTGAAAAAGGAGATAAGGGGCTTCATGCCATGAAGAACTTCATAGGCAGTCTTGGAATGTCTCTTGACCACAAGAACTCTATTCTGAACATAACATGATGTGTTAACTGCTTCTGCCCAAAAGTACAAGGGTAGCCCAGAATCAGCTAACATTGTTCTTGCTCCCTCTATTAAGGTTCTGTTCTTCCTTTCTACTACACCATTTTGTTCAGGAGTTCTGGGAACACTGTATTGTCTAATAATCCCTTTAGACAAACAGAATTCATCCAGAGTTATGTTCCTGAACTCTGTCCCATTATCACTTCTAATGGTTTTGACAGGTAGAGAATATTGTTTCTCCACTTGTAGAATGAAGAACTTGATGATTTCAGCAGCCTCATCCTTGGAGAATAAGAAGAATACCCATGTGAATCTTGAGTAGTCATCAATGATGACTAAGCAGTACTTCTTCTTACTAAGGCTCATAATCTTGACAGGTCCAAATAAGTCCATATGGAGTAGTTGAAGACATGCAGTTGTTTTTGATTCTTCAATAGACTTATAGGAGGACTTATGCTGTTTTCCCTTTAAACAGGATACACAGTGTTCTTGACACTGGTATACTTTCAAAGGTAGACCTCTGACCAAGCCCATTTTTGTGACTTTATTTATGGTTTTAAAGTTCACATGGCCAAGTCTCCTGTGCCAGAGATCAGTTTCTGAAGTTGATGCCCTTGAAAAGAAACAGGCAGTGTTGTTCAATACTTTGTCTTTCTCAATGTCCACTGCATAGACATTGCCACATCTTTTGGCAATCAGCAAAGTATGATCTTCAATGATCTTCTCTATCAACTTATGGCCTTCTGGTGAGATGATCTTGCATGCTGTCCTTGTGAAAAAGGAAGAATATCCTTTATCACACATTTGTGACACACTTAGCAAGTTGTATTCAAGGTTTTCAACCAGATTGACCTTGTCAAACTGTATTTTGCCAGAGGAGACATTGCCATGTCCTAGCACATATCCCTTAGCATTATTCCCAAAGGATACAGATCCTTCCCTTTGGCTGATAATATTGTTTATCAGGTATCTGCATCTAGTCATGTGCATAGAGCCTCCACTATCAACGTACCATATGCTGTTTAAGCCCCTGGAAACTCTCTGCACACAATAGCAAATTAGTTAGATTTAGGAACCCAAGCCTGTTTGGCTTTGGGTTTGCTCTTGAGAACAGTTACAGTTTGTTTTTGACCAGGTTGAGAAATCCATGTCTTTTTGGCAATGGATTTTTCATTAAGAGCCATGGTGGTATCCTTTTCAGGACCACCATCAACCTTGGTCATCAGTAGTTGTACCAAGTTCATTAGTTTTTGAATCTCAGCAGTTTGTGAAACTGCTGATGATTCAGGTTTAACTACTGACAAAGAATTTTGAGAAAAAGATTTTAGTTGACATTTTATCTTTTTCTGAGAAAAGGTGTTTTCAGGTTGTTGTTTCTTGGGATTAAAGATTCTTTCATAATCATTTCTGATTTGATTTCCCACAACCTGTTGTTTAATTTTTTGATTGAACTGAATTCCTTTTCTATATCTACAAAACTCTGTTTTGTGGTTGAACAGACGACAAATTTCACACTCTTTTGCCTTTTGTTTTTGATCTAAAGGCAAATTTCTGACATTAGTGTAAAGATTTTGCTCATCAGTAGTTTTCAGGGTCTCAACTTCTGATGTAGATGAAACTACTGATGGCATGTTGTCAGATTTTGTTAATACTTCTGAAGTACTTTCTTTGAAAATACCAGGATTTCTGTTTAGAAAGTTTTCATGGAAAGATGTGCAGTCTTTCCCTTCAGAAGTTTCATTTGAAACAATTTTTCTCCCATCTTCAGTAGTTTTGGGAGAGAAATCTGTTGGTGTTTCAACATGATGGTACCCTATGCCAAACTTAACATTTGAAGCACTCTGTTTGTTTAGCAATAGTTGGCACCCTTTACAAGAATCCACCCATTTTTCACAACTGACCTTGGTGTCAGCAAGCTCTTTTCTGACATTCCCAAGATCTTCTATCATCATTTTAATTTGTGCTTGGGTTTCAATAGCTGAGTTAGTTAATTTAGAGACTTCTTTTGTTTTAGCAGTAAGTTTTCTCTCTAAATCACATTTCATCTGAGTGTATTTTCTTTCTAAATCATTGGCTTTTCCTTGTAAGTGCACATTTGTCTCTCTTATGAGAGCAAAAGTTTCTTTGCAAGAATTTGAGCAAAGTTTTGTCAAAGACTCTTTTGATACCTGTGACAATGCAGATTTTGAAGTACAGCCTTCAAATGCCATTAAGGCAAAGTTCTTTCTGCCATTGTCTGGTTCTCCCCAGTTGATGTCAAACAATTTGTTATCTGCGTCAGGATTGCACTCTGTGGTGTCTAAAGGAAGACTGCTCCAGTCAACATACCCTGAGGTAAAAAGACTTTGTTGAGAGGGTTGTTGAGGCTGTGGAGGTTGTTGAGCAGCTGGAAAGGGAGGGATTGATTGTTGGCACTGCATCTGTTGAGCAGGCATTTGAACATATTGTACTTGTGGCATGTATTGCTGTTGAGGAGCTGTGCCTGTACAAAATGAGCACTCCCTTGAGTTCCATTATTCCTATTATAATTGGGGTTAAAGTTATTTCCAGATTGTGATTGGTTAAAGCTAGAGTTTCTACACTCTCTAGCAAAGTGTCCCAACTTCTGACACTTATGACATCTCAGTTTAGATTTGTCAAAACCAATTTTTGTATTACTGGTCAATCCTGGAAATTTCCTTCCTGACCTTTTATAAAACTTGTTAGTTTTAATGCTTAGCATGGCCAGTTGGTGTAAAATGTCCATTTCTTCTAAGTCAACACTGCTAAAGTTTTTCAAATCATCCATGATAAAACATAGATTATTAGCAGTTTGACTTTGGTCATCATTGTCATAACCTGGGAAAGATCTTTCTGATGAGATCCCAGTTGTTATGTCAATGTTGTCATAAGATCCATAGGAACAAGTTGGTGAGTCTTGTCCCAAAAGTGTTGTACTACCTGGTAGGTAGTCATCAGCAGTTTTACCAGATGATTGTAATTTCTTCTTTTGATCAATTTCTCTCTCAAAAGTAAGTAATCGCCCATGAAGTTTTGTAAGAGTGAGGGAGCTAAAATCTGGTGAAGATCTTAAGACTATTGAGTATGTTTCCCATTTGTCAGGTAAAGACCTTAAAAATCTATGAAGCATAGATACAGTTGTATAGGTCTGACCATTTAGTTTTAGCTCAGATATTAATGAGGAAAATCTTTCAAATTGCTGAGTTAAAGTTTCTCCATTAATGTGAGCAAAAGTTTCATACTGTTGAGCCAAGATTTCTCTGGTGTTGGCAATCACCTCTTCAGTTCCTCCAAACTGTTCTTTAAGACAATCCCAGAGTTCTTTGGCACTTTCACAATGTAAAAGGCCAGAGTATATCTCATTTGGGAGAGCCATTGCCAACATAGAGAAAGCTTTTGCATCAAGCTCAAGCTTTAGGAAATCATCATCAGTATAGTCTTTTGGTTCTTTAGGAACCTCAACTTTAGTTTCAAGATTGATATTTACTGGTTTATGTGGTCCATATATCACAGATCTCCAACAACCTGTGTTGGTCTGTGACAAGGTATGTGCCATTCTCTTTTGCCATATGTTGTATTCATTTCTTACAAGCATGGCAGGTTTAGTGGCAGAACCAGTATTATGTGGATCCATTTTAAAGAGTATTGATTTGTCAGATGACTCTTTTAAGTGATGGATGTTGATAAAAAGTGAACTTTTGATCTTTTATTGAGTATCAATAAGAGCTTTGTGTCTGATTCTCAATTTGTTAGATTGATATGTGATCAGATAAACCAACGCTCTGATACCAATTGTTGGATCAGTATGCTCTTTGTTTAAGTAAGAACTTGCTTTCTTTGACACATAAGTGTTTAGCAAGCTCTTGTATATCAGATTGTAAGCACAGCGGAATGTATAAGTTAAAGCAACACTTTTTATACTTAAGAGGATTTATTACTCCCTCTTGATGATTGAAACTAATAATGACAAGTATTTATTATGAATCTAAGCAGTAAATGAGAATTAGATACTTAGGCAGATTCACAATAAATACTAAAATTGAATAGAACAGTGAAAGTGTTTGAAGGATTTTTCTATTAAAATCCATGTCTAAAATAGAAGGTTGAAGCCTCCTATTTATAGACGTTTACATACATGTAACTTGCCCATAAAGCAAGTACAGAAATATCAGAAACAAGTTGCACAAGTTGCAACATTGAAACATACAATTACAGCTAAAAGTAATAATAAACAATAAACTACTGATACAAAAGGCGGTGGAAAATATCTGATGCTAAGTGCTGATGAATGACAAACTACTGATGAGTAGTTTGTCTTCAGTACTTCTAAAGTGAACTTGTCTGGTTTGTACTTCAGAACTTCTGATGAAGTTTCTTCTTCAGCACTTCTCATATCTTCTCTTCAGCAGTTTCTTGTCTTCTCTTCAGTACTTCTATACTTAGCCAAAATTGACAGAAGTGAATTAGACTAAGGTTTCCAAAAGTGGTTTCACCAATCCTTTTTGTCCTAACATCTGTCCATTAATTAAAACGAATAAACGAAAACGTTGACTTATCAAAGATTCTAGATTCTAATAACATAGTGAAGACATGCTTTAGCCTATAAGTGAACACTCATCCCGAGAATTCCCAGGTAGGCATCCGGGTCCCTCGTCTGATTTGGATATATGCGCAATTCCAGTCCTATCCAGAAAACTCAAAATACAGGCATTCACCCTTCCAGATTGCACGTGTTCGTTATTAAAATCTAGAACTTCGACGAGATCTCAAGGTGGTTCAGGTTAAACCTGAGGGTTTTGTCCTATTAGTCTAAGAGTAGATCCAATGATGGAGAGCGATCTTCTTGTAGGGATTAATGTAAGGATAAGAAGTAGGAGGGAGATAGAGAATAGAAATAAGTAAGGTTGCAAGTAAAAGGAGCAAGTACTAGTTAAAATCCTATGGTTATAGACTAGATTATTTTTTTAATAACCTAATTCCCTATAACCATGGCTCTGATACCAATCTGTAACACCCCAACCGATGGTGGAAACATCGGGATGTCACGTATTGATGATTGTTCAGTAGCTCATGGTAAATAATAAGTTCCAATAAATGATTTAAATAAATTACAAACAATTGTTCTAAGAATTTGTACATCAAAATGAAAAATACTAGCTACGCATCTTCAAGCATTAACTCTAATCTTCGAGCAAGCTATAACCTGAAACATGATAAGTTTGAAAATATTTTGGGTCAACAAAAGTTGGTGAGAATTACATAGGTTTGAATATTGAATAAAACTTATACAATTCGAGTGTCATGGCAAGTCTAGTCCATATGTGAAAACAAAACAATCGGGTAAATCGAGTGCATAATCAAACCTTGTGACTAGAATATTGTGGTCCATCCCATACGCTCATGGTTCACTCGATTATGTTATAAATTCGATAACAATCACCCACGCTACCTATGTAGGAGGTACACGTATCCGGGTGGGATTGTCAGTCCAATAGATCTATCATTGTATACCGTCGGCTGATCAATGTTAATGATTATGCTAGAATAATGTGCTTACCCTACTAATGTTTAAGACATAATGCAACATAGAATAACACATAGACACTTATCAATGTTATCATATAAAACAGGCATAAACAGTCTCATAATGTCTTGCAGGAGCCTGAAAAGTGGAAGAAGCTGAAACAAGGCGACATGGAGCTCATCGTTGGTGATGGGAAGAGAGTACCAATTCTTGCAACTGGAACGTATCATCTTTCATGTCCTTCTGGCCTTGTAGTTACTTTAAGTAATTGTTTGTTTGCACCTGGTTTAACCAGAAACATTATTTCGGTTTCTTTATTGTTTGAACAAGGATTCAAGTACATTTTTAATGGTATTGCTATTTCTACTTACTTGAATGATGTCTTTTATTTTGAGGCTAAATCTCAAAACGGTATTTATGAGATTGATCTTCAAACAAACAATAACATATATAATCTTTCTAAACGTAACAAAGCTGGCAGTAATGAAACATTTCTATGGCATTGTAGACTTGGCCACATAAGCAAGTCACGCATAAAATGGCTCCAATCCAAGGGGATCCTTGAATCCACTGGACCGGAATCCTTTAATGATTGCGAGTCATGCTTAGCAGGAAAACTCACCAAAGATCTTTTCACCCATGTTGGTGAACGAGCCAATGGTTTACTAGGAGTCATACATACTGATGTATGTGGCCTTTCAAAACCATGACTAGAAATCATGAAAGATACTTCGTCACATTTATCGACGATTATAGTCGATATGCTTATGTCTATTTCATGAAGCATAAGCATGAAACTTTTGACAAGTTCAAAGAGTTTCAAAACAAAGTTGAAAACCAGCTCAGTAGAACGATAAAGATACTTAGATCAGATAGAGGTGGAGAATACCTCAACTTAGAGTTCCTCAATCATCTAAAAGAGTGTGGAATAATTTCACAGCCCACTCCTCCTGGCACACCCCATCTTAATGGCGTGAGTGAGAGGAGAAATCGAACCCTACTTAATATGGTTCGATCGATAATGTGTAGGACTAACTTGCCTCACTCCTTTTGGGGTCATGCCCTTATGACCGTCGCCCGCCTAGTCAATCTGGCTCCAACTAAGAAGGTAAACAAAACTCCATATGAGATATGGCATGGGCGTAAACCCAATTTGGAATACCTAAGAGTATGGGGATCTAATGCTTATATCACCAGCGATTCTGATGATAAGATCGATCCTCAAGGCTAAAAAGTTATTTTCATCGGATACTATAACAAAAGCGGATATCTTTTCTACCATCCTGATGCAAAAACCATTTCCATCAAAAGGAATGGAAAGTTTCTCGAGGAAGAACTTCTTACTTGAAGAAATTCGAGAACCACAAACAACCGCTGATGAAGTCGGAACTCTGATCAACAAGAAATTATTGCTAATGAATCAGACATAAACACAAGCGTTCGTAGAAGTAGCAGGACTCAAAAAGAGCCTGAAAGATACCTCTGGCATCTTGATGGTTCTGAAGTCCTGGTAGTA
This sequence comes from Ambrosia trifida, assembly GCA_028751855.1. NCBI lineage: Eukaryota > Viridiplantae > Streptophyta > Magnoliopsida > Asterales > Asteraceae > Ambrosia > Ambrosia trifida. The sequence continues at coordinate 70,706,293 of CM054127.1, read as the reverse complement.
GCTGAGTCAAACGACGAACATGCTAACTACAAATCTGCTATCTCAGATCCTGAATCTGCGAAATAGATGGAAGCCATGAACGCTAAGATGCAATCCATGCATGACAATCAAGTCTGGGTCTTGGTTGAGCTACCCCCCGAATCTCGGGCAGTAGGGAGTAAACGGGTTTTCAAGAAAAAAACCGACATGCATGGAAATATACACACCTATAAAGCACGGCTAGTTGCGAAAGGTTTCACTCAAACTCAGGGTGTTGACTATGATGAGACCTTCTCGCCGGTTGCTATGATCAAATCGATCAGGATATTGCTTTCCATAGCCGCGTACTATGACTACGAGATATGGCAAATGGATGTCAAAACCACTTTTCTTAATGGACATCTCTCTGAAGATGTTTATATGGTTCAGCCTGATGGTTTTGTTGATCCAAAATATCCTAATAGGGTGTGCAAACTAAATAAGTCCATTTATGGACTTAAACAGGCATCTCGTAGCTGGAATATTCATTTTGACCAAAAGATCAAAGAATTTGGTTTTCTCAAAAATGAAGATGAGCCTTGTGTTTACAGAAAGGCTAGTGGGAGCACTATATCATTCCTCATCCTGTATGTGGATGATATACTGATAATTGGAAACAACATCCGTATGCTTAACGAAGTTAAACACTATTTGGGAACTTGTTTCGCAATGAAAGATCTTGAAGAAGCAGCTTACATTCTAGGAATCAAGATCTATAGGGATAGATCTGAACGGCTTCTAGGGCTAAGTCAAAGTACATACATAGACAAAATGATGACACGCTTTAAGATGGAAAACTCCAAGAAAGGAGGTGTTCCTATGACTAAAGGTACTGTCTTGAACAAATCACAATCTCCTTCAACGGACATTGATATTAAGCGAATGGAAGCAATTCCATATGCTTCTGCGATTGGTTCTATCATGTATGCTATGTTATGCACTAGACCTGACGTCTCATATGCTTTAAGCATGACTAGCCGTTATCAGCAAAGTCCTGGCATTGCCCATTGGACTGCAGTCAAGAACATTCTAAAGTATCTGAGAAGAACTAAAGATATGTTCTTAGTATTTGGAGGAGTGGAAGAAGAGCTCACTGTAAGATGTTACACTGATGCCAGTTTTCAAAGTGACCGAGATGATTCTCGCTCACAATCAGGTTTTGTATTCACTCTGAATGGAGGAGCTATCTCATGGAAAAGCTCCAAACAGATTGTTGTGGTGGATTCACCACCGAATCTGAGTATATAGCCGCATCAAATGCTGCAAAAGAAGCTGCTTGGATGAAGAAATTCGTAGCCGACCTTGATGTGGTTCCAAGCATTCGGAAACCCATCGAGATCTTTTGTGATAACACAGGTGCTATAGCTCAAGCCAAAGAGCCCAGATCTCATCACCAGGCCAAGCACGTTCTAAGAAAATTCCACTATATACGGGAAATTGTGGAACGTGGAGACATCATGATAAGCAAAGTAAACACAGATCAAAACCTAGCAGACCCGTTTACTAAGCCCATGATTCAGGATAAGCATGATTAGCATAGGGATGCTATAGGGCTTAGATTAGCTAGCCATATGTTTTGATTTAGTATTTGGATGTACGAACATTTAAACAGTTGTACTTTTGAATTCGTTTTTTATTTACTAGTTGAATATAATTTTGAATCTTATAACTGTGTTCGTTTCAATAAGTTTAATCCATGAATATTATATTCAAAATTATCTGTAGTCGATCAGACTCGTGGGAGGGACTCTGAATTAAGAATATTCTGAATTTGGACTCAAGTAGTTGACTCCAAGTTTACAGACCTCATTGTGAATGACGTTGGATGTAACTCGCTTCAAATCATCTTCATGGATCATTTATCATAAGATGTTTTGATATTGGTATACTCATTTAGTATCCTCTGACCTGAGATGCATATTAGAACTTCCGTTTACCAAGGATTATTCTATGATTACTGTCAACCGCTGTCGCGTAATTGCCAGTCATAAAGGCTTTTATTGGGAATAGTTCTGATGTTCAGTGGAGTTGTATGTAATCGATAAGGGATTCTGTACTCTTACATGATACGTAAAAGTTAGACATCATGGCGCCCTCGTTGATTCAAACTGGTGAAGTGTAAGGCCTTACACAAACTAACTGTGTGTTTGATTGGACCACTATGAATCTTGATCGAGAACAATAATAATTGAATACCATATGAGAATGAACTTAATCCATGTCTCATTGATTCAATTGATGTCTTTTACGGAAATGATGAATGACAACGATTGCCATAAGTCTATTGTCTTGTCTAAAACAAGATGTTTTGGTTAATGACTTTAAACTGTCATACCTTGTTGGGGGCAGCCATGTGCAGCTAGAGCACCGTTGACTGTTTGCATTTAAGATTTTTTTTATCGAAGGCCGTCCAAGTGGGAGATTGTTGGATTTATATGTACGGTCTTGATAACTTAGCGCTACTAACTGAGCTGTGACCCGTAAGAGTTACACCTTGGTCAACGAACATGAAATCCACTTAACTTGATTAACTGGTAATTACGAATAATTAACGAGACGAAATCCATTTATGTAATTATTTAGAATAATTATATAAATCGATAAAACGGGTTTTATTATTTATACTGGTTATAAATAATATAATGTTTATGTATTAATAATAAACGGATTGCGGCCTTTTAATTATGTATGGGGTTTTAAATCGCGTCTTGGACTTGATCTATGTGTATTGGGTTTGAGGCCCGATAGGGATTAAAATGTGATTAGATAATGAGATAATGATTGTTTTAACTCATGATTATCTAATAACCAATTATATCCTCATGATGATTTGATAATATGTTATACATATTGAATTGATCTGCCGCATAAAAAAAATATATACACACATTACCACAAGAGTCAAATACCATATATACATTCCCACTTTCATAATATTAGTCGTAAGTCAAAGTTTTTATTTGACTGTTTGTTTTCGGTCGAGCATAAGGTGCACCCCGTTTCATACGGCGCCTCCACCCAACCTTGCGGGCCGTAATCGTTTTCTCTCGTGTTCGGTTCTAGCATTAGTTCGTTGTACCTCGGTGTCTCAAATGGTTAATTATTAACCACTCAGGTATATCTATCTCATTGGTAGATTTATAATATTATACCGTGTTTGTATGTTTTGTAACCAGATCCTGTTCGGTAGTTTTGGGTGTTAAAATTTTATAAATATTCCGCTGCGTTTGTTAATTATATATTTAATTAATAACAAATATATCAAATCCGTTTTGATAAAAAGTAAAATTGACACCACTGAAACATAACACCACCACCAGTTTCCATTTGTAACCTTACCGTCACTACGCCTCAGTAACCCACCACCATCAATATCTTCAAGATTCAGAGAGGAAAAGAGGAATTTTGTTGGTTAATACCTGTGTTTGACTGTGATCAGTGATGAAGTAGCCATCGCCGCTGCCGCGAATCACCACCCGTCTTCTCCTCTTCTTTCTTTTCATCGTCTCTCTTATCTCCTCTTCTTTCTCTTCGTCGTCTCTTTCTTCTTTCTCCGATTATCTCTCAGATCCCTATTTCTCTCTTGCGTCTCTTTCTCTCTCTAGATAATCGGATGGGTGATGGGGGTGTAGGGTCGCGCCGGTTGTGACCAGCTCCACTGGCGTCGCCGGAGCTCCATTGGCTTCGGTAGTAAAGGTCCACCGGTACTCCTTCTTATTCTCTCTCTCTCTCTCTCTCTCTCTCTCTCTCTATCTTCTAAGTATTATGTCTGTGTGTTGTTTTATTTAACAGGTGGAAGGGTTGGGTGGTTTGGGTATTTTATACGAGGGCTAGGTTGTTGGTTTCAACAAAACCACAAATGGTTCTGTTGATGTGGTGTCAACAAAGGGAAAGAGACATGTGTCCCTTTAATGAGGAGACAAGTGTCCCGGGTGATGACTAGTCAATGGTCACGGGCCACGGTCCGGGTTCGTTATCGGGTGTCGTTTTGGTCTCGCGTTGCGTATAATATTATTTCCCTTGTCAAAATAATTATCTGAAATTATTGGTTCAGTTTCGTATTTGTTTATACATTCCTATAATATTATATATTTATTGGTTATAATACTTTTTAGACACGAAAAATTTTGGGCCCTAGGTCCGGGGTGTTAAAGTAGGTTAGTTGCGGTACACCCTATATATAAGCATAAAAGATACTGCAGGATCGAACTAAGAGTTGACCAAGATCCTAACCCTTATTTTTTTTTTACATTCACATTTTTGGCTATTTAATGGCGTTGGGTCCGACCTCATCAATAGGTCGTTGACCAACGACTATCATTTTCGATGAAAACGTTTTTACACAAGCTTCACCTCGTCTTCCTGGAACCTTTTCTTTTGACCACTCACAGAGAATACTCAAATCTACACTTACACTCTTAGTCATTTGAAATCTTGTTTCATGTCATTGGCAAAGTACAGGCAGAAGCTTCTCTAAAGTAGGGGAGACTGCTATATCAGTGCTCTGCCCTCATTCGCTGCATAATTTCTCAAGTTTTCTCAACATAAACTCTCTAACCTCGGGCCAAATGTCAAATATTTTGAAACTCTTGTTTTATATAATAGACAACTATTTATGAATCTTTCCAAATCATGATAAATACATTTCTTAAAACCTTTTAGTATTTTCACAATTATCGTTTGTTTTATAGAAACCTTCACTATAAATAATTTTGAGACGAAATTTTCTAAAGTATGGGAGACTGTAACATTTGAGCCCCACACATTTTATGGAATTGGAAAAATTGGTCCTTGAGCTTTATTATAAATACATTTTTAGTCCTGATAATTAATTGGTTTTCAAAATCGAACCCCAATACTCAAGAACCTCAAGTTTCGGTGCTAAGCGATTTGAAAACCGAATAAAACGAGTCCGGAAACCTATATTTGTTAGAAAAAATAAAGGAAATCAATAGTTTATGCCGCCGCGGACCGCGGAGGATTATTCGACCTCTCCGTGCTCCGCGAGAAAGCTAGTTAAAACTTTCAGTCAAAACGAGTCGCCGCATAGCGCGATGGAGATATAAAAATCTCCGCGGTCCTCGGGGCCGTGATCTGCAACTTTTTTGTGTTTTGAACGATTTTGATCAAATTCTGTTTCGTTTTTTGACTTCAGTGCACCTCATAACTCGTCTTTATGTTGATAAATGTTGTCCTTTCAAGTCTTACTAGTAATTAGGTGATTATGATCAAATTTAATGAGTAATTACTTCAAAATATATATATAACATACACACCATGACCCATTATCAATTCCACCCTAATTCGTTTGTTTTATCCCAATTAAACGCACACACATAATGCTCTTACCTGTTCTTTCATGTTTGTACAAAAAAAAACCCAACTTCTATCTCATATCCAAGACGAATTGGAAGCTTATTTTCTTGATATTATTCGGTTTCTATTTCATCATTTTGGGATATCAAATTCCTGAGTTTTTCTAATTCCTTTTGCATTTTGATTCTGTATTGTCACTAGAACAATAGCCCTTTACTTCTTATATCGATTATAGTTTGTAAGGTCTTCGATCGGATTTTAAGATGTTAGGATGTATTTAGGTATTTTTCAATTAAAAACTTGTAAACTTTAAAAATTCATAACATGGTGGTTATTGATCAAAAAATAATGAAATTTGTTATGATTATTTATATGACCATATAGAAATTTTAGAATCAGTTTTGGGATTTTTAGCCACTGATTAGTATTTTTAATGATATTATGATTATTTAATCTTAGTTAATTCATAATAAATTATTGGTAGCACTTTTGGTTATGAAAATTTTTAGAAAAATGTTTCATTATGCTAAGATAAATATCATGACCTTTTCCACTGGTTTTGACATGGATTACTATGTTGTTTCAATTTTTTTTGTTAAATTGATTTTACGCAAATAACATTTATAATAAATCTAATTTAATCTAAAAATCCTATAAAATTATTTTGAGGTTTCCTAGTTTAGTAGGTTGAGATTTAACAAAAAAAAAACTTTATTTTTAAAGGTGATTTATATTTATTAATGAATTATGTCATTTTTAATCATGAATAATTTATATAAAATTGTAAATAAATAATTTTGATATCAAAATTGTAGAAGTGTATATTAATTTGTTAGGATAATTATCATATCAAATTACATTTGTTTCACAACATTTTTGTATTCTAACTAAATTATTTGTTGATGTAGTTCTCTAACAATTAAGATTCTTAAATTTATTTTATATACTTTCTGAATAAAATATATTAATTCATCGTTGGAAAATATTTCTCATCGAGAAACTAAACTCATGATGTTATTTTCATAAGACGTGGTAACAACCTTAATAGTTTGTATTTTTTTCGCCATTATTATTATTACTTAAAAAATCCCAAATATAGTCGTAACATCCTAAGTGCCTTTGAATAAGAACCCTAGACTTTATTAAGCGTATATAGTTATTTTGGGATACTTGAAACATTAGGTTGAGTCTTTGGATTGCTCGTATGTTCACGCTCGCTTAGTCATCTAGTTATTTAGCGAAAGTGAGTATATATTTCCCCTTTTTCATGTTTTACACTTTTGGCTGTCAAATCATTAACCGTTGTGGCCTGACACTTCAATGAATAATACAATGGTATATACCCCTTGTGACTCTGTTGTGAGACCTTAGTCATTGTCTTGTGATTCATTATAAAAAATTGGTTTTCAAAGTGGTTCTCTTATCCTTGATTCTTGATACTTGATTCTTAGGGTTGATTTTGACTGATACTACTTAAATACATAATTGCAAATGGTACCGCACATGAATTGCTAAGCACTTTTCTTACTATATATATATATTCAAATCAGGGTATGCTCACCAATACATTATATGTGTTAACAAAATTATTTTGTACATGTTTCTGGTTATTTTGAGACGTTTCTTTTAAGCTTTTGGATTTATATTTAAGCTTGTCTTCATTGTACTTCAGTTTGACTTGACACTTTAGAATCATTGTATCTTTATATTTCATTTCAACATAATAAACTATTTATTCAAAATATCAATATTTACTCTTTAGTACCATGAGCTATTGAACAATTGTCAGTACGTGACACCTCGATGTTTCCGCCATCGGTTGGGGTGTTACAGTTTTGACACGTTCCTTCCAGCTTAAGGCATCTACCACGGCGTTTGCCTTACCCAACTGGTATTAATCTCACAATCATAATCGTTCAGCAATTCCACCCATCTGCGTTGCCTCATCTTCAAATCCATGTAGTTGAAGATGTGTTGCAGGCTCTTTTGATCCATGAAGATAGTGCACTTAGTGCCATATAAATAATGCCTCCAGATGTTGAGGGCAAAGATTACTACACCTAGCTCTAAGTCATGTGTCGTGTAATTCTTCTCGTGCGCCTTGAGTTGATGAGAATCGTAGGCGATAACCTTATTCCTCTGCTTGAGTACACACCCAAGTCCTTGTTGTGAAGTGTCACAATAAATCACGAAATCATTTGTACCCTCTAGGAGTGAAGGAATTAGTGCACTACACTGCTTGTGCTTCAAGAACTGAAACACCTCCTATTGTTTGATTCCCCAATCAAACTTCTTATCCTTTTTTGTTAAAACTGAGAGGGGTTGAGTGAGCTTCAACAAATTGTCAATGAGCCAACGGTAATAACCAGCTAAACACAGAAATTGACGTACTATAGTCGGAGTTGTAGGCACTTCCCAATCCTTAATCGCCTCAATCTTAGTTGCGTCGACCTGTATGCCCTTCTCGTTCACTACATGAACAAGGAAGTGAACCTCTCGAATCCAAAACTCACATTTCAAGAACTTGGAAAAAAACTTCTCGTACTTGAGCAATTCTAGTATCATGTTAAGATGATGTTCGTGTACGTCCTTTGTTCGCGAGTATATCAAGATGTTATCGATAAAGACGATCACAAATGTGTCAGAATAGGGCTTGCAGACACGATTCATCAAATCCATAAACACAATCGGTGCATTGGTCAAGCCAAAAGGCATAACCGGAACTCATGATGTCCATAACCGGTTTTGAATAAAGTCTTGAGTATATCTTCCTCTTGAACACGCAATTGATGGTATCCCGATCTCATATCAATCTTCGAGTAGTAACTGGAACCTTGCAATTGATCAAATAGATAATCGAACCTAGGTAGAGGATACTTGTTCTTAATGGTCAGCTTGTTCAGTTCTCGATAATCAATGCCCATCCGAAAACTACCATCCTTCATCTTCACGAACAGAACTTGGGCTCCCCATGGGGAAAAGCTCAGTCAAATGAAGCCCTTGTCTAACAGTTCCTGCAACTGGTTAGATAGTTCCTCCATCTCTAACGGTGCTAAGCGATATGGGGTACAAGCTATTCGGGTGGCTCTTAGGACTAAATCAATGCGAAACTCAACTTGTCTTCATGGTGGCAACCTTAGAAAGTCTTCGGGAATGACTTCTGGATAGTCCCACACCACTGGTATGTCCTCGAGTTTATGATCCTTAGTCTTCTTCTTGACAATATGCGCCAAAAACGCGACACAACCCTTCCTCAAACACTTTTGTGCTTTCATGCAAGAAATGATTCGAAGTGTAGATCCACCATGATCTCCTCTGATCGAAAGAGTTTCGCCATTGTACAAAGGGATTCGAACCAATTTCTCATGGCAAACAATCTCAGCGTGGTTCCTGGACAACAAATCCATACCAACAATGGCGTCGAAATTGCCTAGCTGAATCGGCTGTAGATCGATACGGAATGCGTGCTCGCCGAGATTCAAAGCACAATCTTGAATAACTTCTTCAGATGAGATCGATTTACCATTGGCAAATTCTATGGTGTAGGGTGTGTGCAACCTATTAGTTTCTAATTCTAGGGATCGTTTGAAATCGGTCGACACAAAACATAAATCGACACCAGTATCGAAAAGCACAGAAGCATAATAGTTCTTAATAAGAAACATACCGGTAACCACATTCGGGTCCTCATGAGCCTCATTAGCACCCATGATAAAAGCTCTCCCACTTGCTTGACCCTTAAGATTTTGGCAGTCTTTCTTGTAGTGGTCAGTAACACCGCATTAAAACGAACGTTGATGCTGTCGCAGGATCCCACGTGATGGTATTTGCATTTGTCACGGGGGGGGGGGGGGGGGCGGGGTTGGGGTCCATTGTAAGGCTTACGAGCCTGAGCTGTAGTGGCAACAAATTCTTTCACTGTTTCTAGCTTCTTGGCAAGCTGATTCCTAGAACTCTTACCCTTCTTGAAACTTGACAACTTCCTCTTATCACCAGAACTTCCACCTTTCTCTGGTTCCTTCTATGACAATACGCCCATATGCATTGCATCATCGATAAGACTGTCTGCTAGGGTGACAACACTCTGTATCGCTGTCAGTGCAGCAATAGTAACCATGCCTCGGATCTTGGGTGAGAGTACCCATGTGTACATCGCAACCCGCTTGTACTTAGGAGTAACCATCCATGGGACCAGTCTAGAAAGCTCATGGAATTGGGTGGTATAAGTTGTTACCTCAGCATCACTCATGGACAGATTTCAGAATTCGGTCTCCAGCTTCTGTAGCTTACTGCAGGGACATTCCTTTTCTATCAACATTACATTTAGTTCGGATCAGGAGAGATTGTAAGCAACGTCTCTCCCCAAGGTTTGCACTTGTAGGTTGCACCATGTTAGGGCTTCATCTTGAAAGGTACATGTGACATACTTGACTTTCTGGTCTTCTGCACAACCACTGATATTAGGTACAAATTCAGTCTTCTCAATCCAGCGAACAATCCCTACTGCTCCTTCAGATCCGCGGAATTTCCATGTCTTTCATGACATGAAAATTTTGTAGGAACACCCACGCACGGTATTTTTTACTTCTGCGGTATCACTAAGAATGGATTATTAGTTAACATGATTGGCACAAAACAGAACTAAGGGAGAAAAGACGAAAGCTTTACCAAGCTTGGGTTCCTGGTTCCTGCTTCGGCCTGTTGCACTCGAACCCCCGCTGGTATCGGCGTGGTTCACTTCATGCTGTGCAATGGCCTTTGCAATGACCCAAGCTAAGTCTGCTGAGGTGGTTGAAAAACTTCCTCTGATGAGGTTGATCGAGTAGTCTTTTTGGGCGGCATGTTCTTCTAATATATTAGATTAGAAAAATAAGAAACATATCACTATATAATATTGTCGGCATGTGCTCAAATAAACATTCATAACACCCATAATCAAAAAAATCAATAACATGACACAAACAAACATAGGAAAATCATAATATCATAACTTCCATTCATTGTTCTTGACATACTTGTAACACGGTTTTGTCCGGATACAAAATAAAATAGGCATTACGCCTTACAAGTTCTCAAAACACCATAAATAAAGTACAATAATGATAATCCAACTAGGGTCAGCATGGGAATGCGGTAGCAAAAACACCAACATATGCTCTCAATCTCTGCTCCATGTCCTCCAATCGCTACTCTAAGATCGCAACCCTGCTCTCTGCCTCTGCACGCTCCTACTCTGCCTTTTCCATACGCGTCGTCAATTCTGCTATGGTGCACAGTACAGGATTCCTGGCGCTACCCCCCAGATAGAGGTCGTCCTCCCACTCCCGAGTCCCCTCATGAAGGGCTCGTAGCTAAGTGTCATGGCATCCGACCATATCCCTCACAGAGTGAAGAGTGTGTTAAACCAGGACTGACTCAAATCTAGTGGGAAAAGGGGCGTCAAAGGGTGGCTGTGATGGTCCACCAACCTCAAACGTAGAGGGAACCTCATAATCTGAATCCTTATCGCTTAATGCAAGAAATCCATCAACAGTAGGCAGGTAAGTCTCTTGCGAACATGGGATGTCCTCAACAGCTTCTTCATGGGTGGCCCAAGATCCGCTGGTTCTGGTGCCACCGGAGCAGGTGGAGGGTGAGCTCGTTTCCTCGTGGTATACATCATGCATACCCCACCGGGAATCGGGCCTTATGGGAGGTATGACGGAACACGTGGCTCGGCTAGTGGTGCCACCGCACATGGGGACTCTGGAGGTATGGGATCGGCCACCTCGAGTGCCTCACCTGCTGGCATGTCGTCACCATCGTCAGAGACTAGGTGACCCCTCTGTGTGACATCCTCCTGTGCATCCTCATCTGGATCGGATACGAGATAGTCGGGCTCATCATCCTGCTGATTATGAGAACTATCAAGTACGATGTGGACCTCCTCCTCGGTGTAGGATAAGATAACGAGGTCAGTGCATGGTGCCATATGTAACACCCCAACCGATGGCGAAAACATCGGGATGTCACGTATTGATGATTGTTCAGTAGCTCATGGTAAATAATAAGTTCCAATAAATGATTTAAATAAATTACAAACAATTGTTCTAAGAATTTGTACATCAAAATGAAAAATACTAGCTACGCATCTTCAAGCATTAACTCTAATCTTCGAGCAAGCTATAACCTGAAACATGTTAAGTTTGAAAATATTTTGGGTCAACAAAAGTTGGTGAGAATTACATAGGTTTGAATATTGAATAAAACTTGTACAATTCGAGTGTCATGGCAAGTCTAGTCCATATGTGAAAACAAAACAATCGGGTAAATCGAGTGCATAATCAAACCTTGTGACTAGAATATTGTGGTCCATCCCATACGCTCATGGTTCACTCAATTATGTTATAAATTCGATAACAATCACCCACGCTACCTATGTAGGAGGTATACGTATCCGGGTGGGATTGTCAGTCCAATAGATCTATCATTGTATACCGTCGACTGATCAATGTTAATGATTATGTTAGAATAATGTCCTTACCCTAGTAATGTTTAAGACATAATGCAACATAGAATAACACATAGACACTTATGATTGAATTGTAAATTGAATGTTGTAAGATGTTTCACCCCAAAATAGTGAAATGGAAAAGGGGCTATGTAAACTCACCTTAGTGTTAGAATGGAGACCCTTGCTATATATGTAAATGTGGCTCGTGTATATCCAAATATCACCCTATTTCAAAGTAATAAATAAGTGTTGGGGAAAACTTAATAAGTCTAAGTTTTCTAGTCTAAAGTGTGCTAGGGTTCCTAATTTGGGGATTAATCATTGATTTATGATTAAATTTGAGTAACTTGTTAATAACTTTAATAAATAACGAAATAATTAATAAAAATATTTCTGACCAATATTAACTAAAAGTAGTTGAATTATAATGTAATAAATGTGAAAATAATTTTTATAAAATTATTTTCTTAAATAATGAATATTTATATATTAATATTTATTTTTGCAAAATATAGACTTAATATTTAACAATATTAAAATTTATAAATTTCGAATAAAAAATTTATATTTCTGGTCTCAGTGATTAATAATAATTTATGTGAAATTTTGATGCAAAAATAATGGAAAATGAATTTATTATGATTTATTCATGATTAAAGTAACAAAAATCGATTAAAAATATTAAATAAATGATTTTTCTGAAACAAAATTTATTTCAGAAATGTTTATTGATTTATAAGTTTATAATAATTTTTGTGGAATTTTATAAAGTCGTTTTAATATTTTTATAGAATTTTAAAATTATTAAGGAATAAACTTGTAATATTTATTATATATAATAAATAAATGATTTTTGAAAAACTAAAATTTGTATGATAAACTTTATAATCAGAATATCATAAGATAATTTTTATAGAATTTATAAAGTAGATTTAGTATTTTAATGGTTACAGTGAAATGAGTTACACGAGGGCTTATGAGTACTCTGAACGTTATTGTCTCATGTTCACATAATAGTCAAAATGTAACTGAACTTGTCCGGATGTTTTTCCCCCAAAAGAATGAAAACAGTAAAATGGGGCCGTAAGAACTTACCTGATGTCTAACTGCTAATATGGAACTTAATCTGATGTGGTAATGTCCATACAAAGGTGCCCTTGATTATTAAGAACATCTTAAGTCTGTGTACTTGATTATTTACAATGCAAGTTGATCACCCGATTTGTATGCTTTTGGACTATGTGTACTATGTTATTATCCATACATGTAACGGTTATCATGTATTATTGTTTGTACTTTGAAATGATATACGGTTGTAACTCATGTATCTTGAAAACTCTTGTATTTGTTGTTATTTGCAACCATAAAATAATCAATTATGCCAATACCAATGTCTTGGTTCACCACATGGTACATATGTTAAAGTTTGTACATAACATAGTAAGTTAACATATGTTTTTAGAACTTTTGGGTAAAGATGCCATTAACACACGTTTAACAACCATTAACACACGTTTAACAACCATTAACACATGTTTTACAACCGTTAAGATATGTGTCTCCACTCTTGTGTTAATAGCCTGCTTAACATATGTTTGATCGCTTTTATCATATGTTTTTTAAAATTACTAGTTTATATATTTAATATCTTGAGTTCAAAAACGACTTCTATGGGTCTGGATCGACTTGATACACATTCGTATATGTTTACTAGTGTATTTGGAGGCACATGTGTGTATATACACATACGTACGAGTATGTATGCATACATCATTTATATACATATATACGTGCGCATATATCTAGGTTTTGAGTTAAAACTTGATTGTTTAGTCGTTTGCAATTCAATCTACTCGTGTTTAGCTGTGTGATCGTGGGTGATGGTTCGGGTGATTCATGGTATTGATCGAAATAATGAGTAAAAAAGGTGTTATGGTTCGGTTTCACATACCTTGGCTAGAATCGAAGTAACCAAGAACCTTAAGGTGATTCCTTAGCTAATCCTCCCACCATGTGACTTCGACAACAATCGTGGATGACCGGTTGGTGCTATGCGACTGTTTAGAGGGTTGGGAGTGGTGGTTTGGGCCCAACCGATGATTCAAGATAAAGGAGGTGAGAGTGTTTTGTGTGTTTGTAGTGTTAGATGTTGTCTGCACTCCCCAAAACCCTTGTGACCGGTTTATATACTCGACGAGAGAGAGAGAGAGAGAGAGAGTGGTGGTAGGAGGTTGGATTTTCATTGTGGCAAGTCAAACTCCATCTAATTCTGTAGTGAAAAAGGTGTTTACTATAAAGGTATAAGAAGTTGACCTAGAAACATGCATGCTTTGTCTTGGGAATTGATGAGCCGATTCAATGGAAAGGAATTGGAGTTTTTGGATGATCAACATGTGTAAGAATGGAATGGTAGGTTGTTTAGGTTTCTATTCTAGTATAACTCATGGAAGGTTGTGTTTTGGCTTGTAATGTGAATGTGTGCATATGTGTATGTATGTATCGTACAATGTGTGTGTGTGTCTGTAGATGGCATGAAGTGTTTAATCAAAGCATGTACGTGTATGTGTAACCGTGTATATGTATACATAGATATGTATCTAGGTTTTGTCTGGTATCAATCACCTTGCTTATACATATGTAATAGCATGAATACATATGTACACACCATAGTTGCTTCCAGGATCATACATACATATATAGAATCATGTCTACACATATAAGTCTTGAAAGTTTGTTTTTTATGTATAGGGTCGATTACATGTGTGTTTATTCATATATGTGATGTAATTTGAGGAACTGATATGCTTATACATGTATTTATATAATATCCTATTATCCAATTCAATTACATGGCATAGATTAGTCGTGTTATGTGTATACATATGTATGTGACTAGGCTCTCGTATATGGACATATGAAATGTGTATTTGGGAATAAACCATGACTTCGTATGTTTCAGTATTTGGCTAGATTGTGAGTAACACATGCTTGTAAGTAAAATATCATATGTATTTTTTGTAACACCCCAACCGATGGCGGAAACATCGTGATGTCACGTATTGATGATTGTTCAGTAGCTCATGGTAAATAATAAATTTCAATAAATGATTTAAATAAATTACATACAATTGTTCTAAGAATTTTGTACATCAAAATGAAAAATACTTGCTACGCATCTTCAAGCAATAACTCTAATCTTCATGCAAGCTATAACCTGAAACATGTTAAGTTTGAAAATATTTTGGGTCAACAAAAGTTGGTGAGAATTACATAGGTTTTGATAGTCGAATAAAACTTGTACAATTCAAGTGTAATGGCACGTCTAGTCCATATGTGAAAACATACTAGAAGTAAATCGAGTGCATAATCAACCCTTGTGACTGTTATAATGTGGTACATCCCATACGCTCATGGTTCACTCGAATATGTTATGCGATAACAAACACCCACGCTACCTTTGTAGGAGGCACGTATCCGGTTGGGATTGTGAGTCCAATAGATCTATCAATGTATACCGTCGGCTGATCAATGTTAATGATTATGCTAGAATTGTGCTTACCCTAGTCATGTTCAAGACATAATGCAACATAGAAAAACACATAGACACTTTGATGATTGAATTGCATATAGAATGTTGTAACATGTTTCACCCCCAAAAATGGTGATAAATAGAAAAGGGGCTATGTAAAACTCACATTAGCTAAGGTGAATTATCCTCTAAGTGTTGTGAATGTATGCGAGGCGAATCCCAAAGACTCAACAACGTAGCTAGTCCAAATTGAAGAAATAAAAAAAACGAAAAAGAAAGAATATCAAGCTTCCAATTCGCCAATTACAAGAGCTTATAATCAAAGCTTCAAATGTAGAAGTAATAGACTATAGAAGAAAGGTATGAGGGAATGTTTAATCGGATTGAAACAATCGATTTAGAGGTGGCAAGTGTAATGGTTCATAGGTGGGTTTTTATACTAGTTTTGTATTCAATTAGCCATTAAAATTGGTCAACACCATAAAGTAAGGTTTTATGATGAATTGACTATTTGACTAAGACTTTGACTGTTTGACTAAGACTTTGACTAGGACTTTGACCAGGACTTTGACTCCAAGAATTATGTTGTCAAGACTTTGACTCTTGACTCAAGGCTTTATTTTGAAATGAATTTATATCTTCCTTGTTTAAGATTATAAATGTAATTTGAAAAATGATTAGCTTTAAATAAGAGATAAAAAAAATCATTAGTTTGAATTAGAAAATAAAAAAACACCGTCTTATAAAATCGTCATTTTATAAATACAATTAGGATAGGACATATGTCATGATTGAAGATTTTTTTTTTTAAGTACAATGATAAAAGGAACTTAGAAAAATAGAGTGCACGGATAAAGATAAGAATACTTAGGAATAAATTAGACTTTATATCATGGATCGGGAAATACTTTAATGCAAAATAAATGGGAAAATTCGTGAGGTTACAGTCTCCCCTACTTTTAGAAACTTCGTCCCGAAGTTATAAAAAAACACCGGGTTGACAGTGATTGGGTAGAAATTAGGACAACTTTAGTTTGAAAAATTTGTGTTAAGACATGACATGAATTTATAGGTAACAGAATAAACTATTTCGAATAATTTGGTAAGAGGTTTGATAGGTGTGGGCTTTAAGGGTTGGATTAGGTTCGTCTAAAATAGCAAGGAGAATAAGAATCTAGCAAAACACTAAACTTTAAGTTTTAGGAATCTTAAAATGAAATGCATGAGTTAATTGACTATAGAAATACTAAAGAGGTAACTAGAGTTTGTAATTGGTTATCTACCAAAAACCTTGATAGAATTTCACACTACCTTAACGTACCTGTAAATTCATGATTACGTTCCGGACCGCAATCACCAATTTACCTTACATTAGGGTTTTGTGTCCTTCTATGACTCTAACACACATGTAAGTAATGCAAAAATAATCTTGTGGTTTAACCTTTGTATCAATGAGTTTAATAAATCTTTATATCGTAAAGTGTATCAAAAAAAATGAGTCCAACTGTTGAGCAGGAAGAAGACTTCTACCAGTCAGTGAGTAAGAACCTCTACCGATTGTTTAGCAGGTACGATAGCCTCTACCAGTCGTTGAGCAGGTTGTAGGGCCTCTACCGACTGTTGAGCAGGTATGATGACCTCTACCAATCGTTGAGTAGGTTATTTGGTACTCTACTAACTGTTGAGCAAGTACTTCATCCTCTATTAGTTGTTTGATTAAGTGTACCAATTATTACACACATAAATTGCAAATTGATAATACATACATGTAAGCAAGTTTGTAAATGCATCGAGTATCAAGTATAGCATAGAGTTGCCCTAGACAAGGTTAATGACTCTAGGTGTGTTTGTAGCAAATAGTTTATATTCCATGAATTCTAGTTTCAAATGTTCAAATATGGTAGATAGTCGAATCCTCATGTATAACTAAGGATTATGTTTGATGCAACACACAATCAAGTTTCAATAGTTTGGTTATCATGGGTAACTAGCTCATGTGTGAGAAGGTGAAGGATATGAATTTAGTTCTTGAGAGGATGATGAAAAATCTTGAAGCAGAATCAAGGTTGTGAGAGATAGTGAATGTGAAGATAGTTGATAAAGAGTTTATTTTATAGTAAGGAGATTATGTAGCAGTGTAAATTTTGGGGTTTGGATCAAAGGTTATAATCAAGTGTATAAGAAAACATGATTGTGGTATATCCCAAATATATTAAAAATTTGAACAAGTTGGAAATGAGTGAGTGTCGATGGAGAATTTAGAGACTAGATATTATTCCTATGGATAAAAGAAATCCTATTTTCAAAATTGGTTTTATACATAAAGCAAAAGTTGTTAAATAGTACAAGCTAAGTGGGCTTTGATTAAAATATTCCCGTTAGTTGGAGATTTCAAACATGACATTAGGTTTTGAAGATCAAGGTTGTATTAAGTGATTTTTAATAGTTTAAAGCATTATATAGAAAATTGTTTGTTACGTCAATAAATAAACAATTGAATTTAAGTTCGAGGACATCTTTTGACAAAAATATGTACTTTGTAAAGTTACTAGGTAATGAAAATACAACAAGATTTAGAAATCTTTAGTTTGTGCTAAGGTATGAGGTTATAGTTTTTAAAAAATAAGTAACATGTGGAGAAATGAAATAATATGATTTGGGTAGGGTGTTGAATATTTAAAAAGAGGCTAAGATGGTAAGGTGAAGTGTGATTGTGAAATCCATAGATAGTTATGAAATGAGATTGATTTAAGTTGTAAAATTTTGAGATTTTAGAGCTTAGTTTAAGGAAAGTGAGTGTAATCATTTATTCATTAATTAAAACGAATAAACGAAAACGTTGACTTATCAAAACTTCTAGATTCTAATAACATAATGAAGACATGCTTTAGCCTATAAGTGAACACTCATCCCGAGAATTCCCAGGTAGGCATCCGGGTCCCTCGTCTGATTAGGATATATGCGCAATGCCAGCCTAGACAGAAGACTCAGACTACAGGCGTTCACCCTTCCAGATTGCACGTGTTCGTTATTAAAATCTAGAACTTCGACGAGATCTCAAGGTGGTTCAGGCTAAACCTGAGGATTTTGTCTTATTAGTCTAAGAGTAGATCCAGTGATGGAGAAGCAATCTTCTTGTAGGGACTAAGATAGGGATAAGAAGTAGGAGGAAGATAGAGATTAGAAACAAGTAGGGTTGCAAGTAAAAGGAGCAAGTACTGATTATAATCCTATGGTTATAGACTAGATTATTTTTCTAATAACCTAATTCCCTATAACCATGGCTCTGATACCAATCTGTAACACCCCAACCGATGGCGGAAACATTGGGATGTCACGTATTGATGATTGTTCAGTAGCTCAGGGTAAATAATAAATTTCAATAAATGATTTAAATAAATTACATACAATTGTTCTAAGAATTTTGTACATCAAAATGAAAAATACTAGCTACGCATCTTCAAGCAATAACTCTAATCTTCAAGCAAGCTATAACCTGAAACATGTTAAGTTTGAAAATATTTTGGGTCAACAAAAGTTGGTGAGAATTACATAGGTTTTGATAGTCGAATAAAACTTGTACAATTCAAGTGTCATGGCAAGTCTAGTCCATATGTGAAAACATACTAGAAGTAAATCGAGTGCATAATCAACCCTTGTGACTGTCATAATGTGGTACATCCCATACGCTCATGGTTTACTCGAATATGTTATGCGATAACAAACACCCACGCTACCTTTGTAGGAGGCACGTATCCGGGTGGGATTGTCAGTCCAATAGATCTATCAATGTATACCGTCGGCTGATCAATGTTAATGATTATGCTAGAATTGTGCTTACCCTAGTCATGCTCAAGACATAATGCAACATAGAAAAACACATAGACACTTTGATGATTGAATTGCATATAGAATGTTGTAACATGTTTCACCCCAAAAATGGTGATAAATAGAAAAGGGACTATGTAAAACTCACATTGGCTAAGGTGAATTATCCTCTAAGTCTTGTGAATGTATGCGAGGCGAATCCCAAAGACTCAACAACGTAGCTAGTCCAAATTAAAGAAATAAACAAAACGAAAAAGAAAGAATATCAAGCTTCCAATTCGCCAATTACAAGAGCTTATAATCAAAGCTTTGATTGTAGAAGTAATAGACTATAGAAGAAAGGTATGAGGGAAAGTTTAATCGGATTGAAACATTCGATTTAGAGGTGGCAAGTGTAATGGTTCATAGGTGGGTTTTTATACTAGTTTTGGATTCAATTAGCCATTAAAATTGGTCAACACCATAAAGTAAGGTTTTATGATGAATTGACTATTTGACTAAGACTTTGACTGTTTGACAAAGACTTTGAATAGGACTTTGACCAGGACTTTGACTCTAAGAATTATGTTGTCAAGACTTTGACTCTTGACTCAAGGCTTTATTTTGAAATGAATTTATATCCTCCTTGTTTGAGATTATAAATGTAATTCGAAAAATGATTAGCTTTAAATAAGAAATAAAAAAAATCATTAGTTTGAATTAGAAAATAAAAAAACACCGTCTTATAAAATCGTCATTTTATAAATAGAATTAGGATAGGACATATGTCATGATTGAAGATTTTTTTTTAAGTACAATGATAAAAGGAACATAGAAAAATAGAGTGCACGGATAAAGATAAGAATACTTAGAAATAAATTAGACTTTATATCATGGATCGGGAAATACCTTAATGCAAAATAAATGGGAAAATTCGTGAAGTTACATTTTTAAATTAAACATACGTTGTAGTTGATGATTAACCCATATTACATATGTTTTGAGGTTTGGATCAATGAGTGGTGAGATTCTATGATCTTATGTGTTGAACATCCACAAAATGTCTTATGAATGTTCGGGTTTTGCATTGAATTCAAATGTTTCTTCCATTTAAGCGTTGTCACGTGAAATCTTGCTTTGTTTTTATGTAATATATGAGTATTCGGTTGCTCTCTGTTGAGCGTGTGATTGGCTTGATTGTCATTTCAAATTGTTTTAGGCTTATTCGAGTGTTGCATGCATAAATTTTAAAATGTAATGAATTCCTTAACTATCTTGGGTTTTGATAGACTCGGGGTGACACATTTACTTTAAAAATGTTTAATGCATAACAAAAAATGACAAAAATGTGTGAGTATGTATCTTGACCTGGGTATTCGGCGGGTGTCACGCGCAATCAAATAACGCAGGCACTACTGATGAAGAGAGAACATCAAACACATATGAAATCAAGAATAGCTAAACACGTCACTAACTTTGAGCGGATTTGGTTGAACATATTTGGAGTCTTCCAAGATATAACGCTGATGACAATGATGATAATTAAAAACATGTGATGTTTTTTATTTTAAATTATATTTGATTTATTTTTTTATTTAATGTATTTTTTTATTTTTATTTGATGTATTTTTTATGTGAAATAAGTTTCTTTTTTATAAAGCTAATACATTAATTTATAAAAAAAATGCTACATGACACATCATGCATTCCCTCCCCCCCCCCCCCCCCCCCCTCCCCTCCACTCCCAACCATTTTAGGGCTTGAAAAATGGAGCCCACATGTGCCACATGGCATATCATGCCCTCTTTTCCCCCCTTCACTTCCCATAGTCTAAAATAATGGTAAAATAATCCTTTAAACATTTTTACACTTTAATACTTTATTTTAGTTACAATCTAATTCCTTCAACTTTAATCAACTTTTGCTTATTTAAATAATAGTTACATTTTCCCCCTTGTTTCAAGGCAACCACCCCCACGACTTTTAAATGACCATAATTTTCCAAATGTTAGTATATTTTTTTAGAAAAAAAAATTACATCATAGAAAAGATCATTTTGTTCTCTTTAATTTGTGTATAGTATTGATGTGTTACGTGATTAACCAGAGCCGTCCAAACCATTCTAGGGGCTTAAAGCGAATTTTAAATTTGAAGCCATTTTTGCTAAAAAAAAAAAAGTGAGATACTTTTTGCTTTCAAAACTCATATGTTTGCCGGATTTGGATTTGAGCATAAGAGAGACCACGGTCGAAAATTATAGCATCATCTTTGCTGGCGCAGGAAAAATGAATCAAAGACACAAAAGAATGCTTTATCCAATCGTCTTCCACGGTACATTAGATTGTAAAAATTATGATTAAAATTTCATTTTGTTTAAATTATCATAATCATAGGTAAATACTTAGAGTTTTATATTCATATTCTTATCGTAAAATGAATCATAACAAGAAGGCAACAAAAGATAGTTGGATTTCGAAGATCGTGATTTAACGATTCAGATGTATGACCATTTACTGTTACTACAAGAGTCGATTTTCATTCCTCATTTTTCCACTTTCATTTTTTAACCTAACCCCTTACCTTTTTTAGGAACCAGCTATAGTCCCGTAATTCACAAATATGCCCAATTCAAATATACATAACATCTTAGAATGGGGTCTCAAAAAGATGAGGGCCAAGCGTATGCTTTAGTGGAATTATACAGTAGCCAAAGTTTGGTTTTGGTTTTAACGAAATTAACTTAATCCGACTGAAAATCGACAATATAAACAATATAAACTGAACCAACTAACCGATTGGTTAATAAGATGATTTAATCGATAACTTTGGTTTTGGTTAAAACTAATAACTGAATTGAAACGGACCATGCATACTCGTAGAAGTGGTTTTGTCTCCCACCGTATCGCGCGAACACTTTGCTTAATTAATAATGTTGGACCCGGAGTCACAAATTATACGAATATTTAATAAGTTAAAACAAATGTCCTCAAAATTATGTAATCAACCATGCTTATTTTCCATTGTTGCAACTTGCAATAATAGACATATAATGCCCAACGCCTAGAGGCCTACATACTTACAAAGTCAATTATTTGACTTTCTAGGTATTAAAATGTCATCTGTCCACCTGTGTTACAAAGTCAATTATAAATCAAGATTCCTCAACCTTGTGATCTCTATAACACTATTGTAATATTCTCTATTAGGTTATGTACCCGTGTGATAAACGGGTTGAACAATTTAAATTATATATATTATATATAAATTTAAAATATAATTAAGAAAAATTAGATTACATATGTTATTTAAAATAAAAAAACGTTTCCTGTACAACTGAAAAAATATTAAATATTCATCAGCCCCTAAATGATTTCTGGTAAAAACCATTTTTATTCACATAAAACTTTTTTCAAACATTCTGAAATATATCTTCCATACACAGCTATTACCTTGTAGACTGCAGGTACAACAAAACAAAACAAAAATAAAAAAGTAATAAAGGTAAATCTGTTTAGGCTAAGATATAAAAAAAATGAAATTAATTTAAAAGTATCTCCTCATCCGTTAAACCATCCCAATCGAGTATTGTTCATTTTGGAATTTGACATCAAGTTTCCTCAAAGCCAAAGTATTTCTAACCTTGAGTGTATAATCATTTTTTTTCTAACATCAAGATCTTAAACATAATGACATTTATTGGTTCAATTTGATTGTATTATAAAAAAGATTGTGTAAATTAATAGCCTGAAAATAAAGATTGAAACGAATTAGTAATGCAAAGTTAGTTTAGATATTGCATTTCTTTATTGAAGTAACTTTAAAAAACAAAGTCAATGAAGATTTCAATTAATTATTTTTCATATATAAAATGTATTTTATATATCAAGCTATTATAATACGAAAATAGCCAAACATATTTAGTTTTGTATTGAATCAAATATTTAATTAATGTGGATTGATTTGTTTTATTTTATTTGTTTAGAATATTGTAAGAAATATAGTTTTAAACTTAGAGTGAAAGACCACGTATTAAAAACAAGTTTTTTAAGGTACACGATTTAAATTTAATAACATATAAATACATTATCTTAAAAAAATAAATATTTTTTAATAAAGATTACTTTTGTTAGTTCATAAACATTTTCAAATTATGTCTATTAATTTATTTCTAATTTTGTATTAAAATATAATTATATTAATTGATTTACAAAAACATGGAATATATATATTAAACTGAATTCCAGTAATTATAGTTGCAACAAATAAAAACTGAATAAGTAATAATTATTAAATAAAGAAACAATTTAAAATAAATGTATTGTTTATAATAATAAAATGGGAGGCTTTATAGTGGAGTTCTATGTACTCCATGTTAGGGATGAGCATACAAGGCCGAATACCGATCCCGTCTCGATCCTGATACCGTACCGAACCAAGGGGTTTTGGGATCGGTATCGGTATCGGTACCCATATTTATGGATTTTCGGTTTCGGTATTATCGGTATCGGTACGGGATCGGTATGGTATCGGTATTTTAAGGCAAAATACCGATACCATACCGGTACCGTACCGATATCGTACCGTACCGTATGTGTTCGATATCGGTATTGGTTTTTTGGACTTTTCGGTATCGGTATTGTCGGGATCGGTATCGGTTCGGTACCGATACCGTCCCGAGCTCATCCCTACTCCATGTGCTGTCTTTTACTACTATAGATAAAATCGATTAATGTTGATTGATTTATTTTATTTATTTGTTTTAAACAATATAAATGTCTCACAAAAAAGCTTGACTAATTGCATTGTGTTATTATAAATTTGTTTATTTGACTTTTGAACTATTTTAAGCATTTAAAATTAATATGTATTTGCTGAACATAGTTTAACATTAAAAACAATGACCAAAATAATAAAACTTAATAATATTTGTCAAATATTGTAACAAAATTAATTTTAAACTTAGAATAACAGATTAATTTTTTTAAAAATGGGTTAATTTAATGTCAGATATGATTTACATAAGACGAACTCAACCAAATATAGCTGCAAAGGAAAACTACCATTTTGACAGTTACCGTATCCCCTAATCGCCTAATACGCTATCATCTCAATTATATTGGTCCCCTATGGATTTGATTCCTATATTAGCGGCATCTTGGTAGTGAGATAAGACTTAGGGACTATAAGGTCCTAGGTTCGAATCTCACAAGGGGGTTTTCTCATATTTATGACTTTCCTCCGGAATTGGTGACTTGGTGGTGGAATATGATCGCGTTGTAACACTAGTGGCACGATGATACTCCAGTGGTCCGTGAGTGATTCCAATTGGTCATTCAAAAAAAAATAATTACAATAGAATACCACTACATCTAAGTACTAAATTTCTAAAAGCCATGTATAAATGACATCGAATTAAGTTATGATTACCTGCCTAACTTCCATGTCATTTGTGGGTATTTCAGTGATGCGTTCTCAGTGATCGTCAAATTCACCTAAAAATATGTACACCTTGATTTTTCTTCACATTGAAAACCTATATAAAACACAACCACCCTTATTAAATAAGAACCACTCTAACTAAATACATGTTATCTCCTACACCCTAACCCACAAAGCAAACTTAACCCTTTAACCATCTCTCTCTAAACCACCGTCTATAACCAATAATCTGTTTGGAGACCTAGAAGAAGATTTTATTTTAAGGCCCTATTCTATAAAGTTTCTAATCCACTATTTTGGTACTAATATTGACCATGATTATAGTCTTAATACCATACTGCTTTATATTTCCAAATCAACCTATACTACACTTCTCCTAATGAAGTCCATGTTTACTATTTTGCATTCCCGTCACTTATATGTGTACAAACATGAACCAGATAACACTAATAATTGTATCAAAACAAACATTAAATCTTCCTCTATATGCACAAACAAACTACGTCTTTCACATACGAACTCCAAAGATTCAGATCCGTACACATATATAAATACTCTACCTAACACCTATTAACCTAACCATATAAACTAATCTATCTATCAATCACACAGTTGTGATGCATATTGCGACTAGTGCTTTGGATTGACAAAATAAAGTGTTTTGTTGATTTACGAGAAGTCGAAGGAAGGGGTTTGATAGGTCAAAGGGAGAAGACTCTAGACATATGCTTGGTTCGAGCTACAGTGGAGGTCGAAGGGGCACATTCGACCTTGTCGAGAGGTCGAATGCAGCTTCCTATATAAGCTGAACTTTTTGTTAACTTTATAACTTTTGGCATTTTGTGTTGTGTGTTTGGTCTAGTTTCTCTCTCTAGGTTTTGATCTTTCTGATATTGATTTATAACCTTGTAAACCTAATTGTAAACATCTTTTTATCAAGTTATTAACGAGAATGATGATTGAAAAGGTAATTGTTTGTGTTTGATTCATTGCATATCAGGTAAACAATCAAGGGTTTCCGCACCTAGATTTGTTAGACTTGTATGATCACCAAAACGTTTTTGTCAAAATCGATCCGTCTACAAAGTGGTATCAGAGCCTACGAGATCATACAACTACAATTTCATATGTTCTGAATTGAATTTGATCCAAAATTGTCCAAAATTTTTCTGTTTTGATAGAATATTGAGTTTTAATGGAATTTGATAGTTTTGGATAAGATTTGATGGATAAAATCAAAAGTTTCACTCATTAAAGTTGATCTACATTCAATTCCGAGCAAAACCTGATTAAGATCATCAAAATCTATAAACTTTTGAAAAATTTGGATCAAATTAACTGATTTTCAATGAATAACCGTTTTTCAAATGGGTCAGGTCGAACCAGAGAGAGTTAGGTCGAACGTGTGAGTTTTTGTCGAACCAAGGTCACTTTAGGTCGAATATTAGGTTTTTAGGTCGAACCAAAACTTTTCTTGTGTGTTGTTTTTACATTCGACCAATTGTTGTTCATTCGACCTACCGGGAGGTCGAAGGAGAGTTATTCTGGTCGAAGGAGAGTCTTGTGTGTTACTTATCTACATTCGAGTCTGATTTGAGGGGTCGAACCTAGGAGTTTCTACCTTCGAACCCACGTATACACATCAGAGGTCGAACCTAGCCTGTTATTGGGAAATTTTTCTAAGTGTTTACATTTTGGACATTATGGACAACATGAGGGGATTTCCTATGACACCAAGGCCTGTAACAACACAGCAACAGCATGTTCCGATGAATCCATGGGCTGTAGCTTCTCAAAAGACGAACACTCAGCCATCTCAACCTATTAACTTTCTTGCCATGAGTAGTTCGATACCACCACCTATTACTCAACCTCCACAGCAGCCGACGACTGATTATTGTGGCGTTGCAGCAGCAGCAGCGGTACACTTTTAAACTACTAATGCTATTTCCTCACTAATAAATGATTTATCTTCAGGTAGTGGAAATCGTCCTCCGAAGCTGATGGACATGGCAGAGTATAATCAATGGCAAAAGAAGTTCAAGATACATCTTGAAGGCATGGGAATGGAAGGAACTGAGGCATGGCAGATGATTGCTAAGGGGTATGCTGCTCCGTGTTTGGAGAATTCAGGTGAACCGATTCAACTTGATTGTTTATCTGAAGATCAGAAGAAGAAATTTGCAGTCCAGAAGAAGGCATTCTCACAACTGTTTCAAGCCTTGACTACCGATCTACTTCATCAGTTTGGATCGTGTACCACATCTAAGCAGCTTTGGGATATGTTGAAGAACATACATGATGGAAATGATAAGACGAGAAGATTGAAGGTGGAAGAACTAAAGAAAGAATTCGAAAACTTTAGTTATGTTGGGAATGAGACTCTGAAGGAACTTATACCGAGATATTGCCATTTGTTGACAGAGTTGTCGAATTATGACATCAAGATTCCTATGTCTGAGTTAGTTGATAAGTTTGCTGATTCCTTACCACCATATTGGAATCAACATATTGAGGTTTTGAAAGAGAAGCATGCTTATAAATACTGGACAATCAATGAGTTAATTCAGAAGTTGGAAACTAGGAGTTAGAGGAGAAGAGGAAAGCTAGACGATCACAATTCCCACAAAATCCGGAATTGTATCATGCTTCTTCATCCACTTCTATGTCCAGTTCAAGTGTGGCAGGTAATGTTGCGCCACATATAGGTTGTGTTTTGAGTGTCATTGAACCTCCGAGAAACCCAATTAACTATCATGCACAAACATCAATCTATCCCCCAAACTACACCTCAAACTCTTACATTCCACCACAACCTCAAATGTCTACCACATGTTACACATCTAACACACCTCAACAACAACCATATGTTCCTACAACAACACAAGATTCTTCAAGCCAATGTCCGGTCGTGTTGGAAACTTCCAACATGAATAATGTCACAGTAGAAGTTGCTCAGCAACACATTGCGTTGGTTTCAACAATGGTTGCATCTTATAACGGACTTGCGGCAAGTCAAATCGGGAATAATAATCTGACTAATGAAGATTATACCCAAATTGATAAGGAGGAGATGGAGTTAATTGATATTCAATGGGCGTTCGCTAGTGTGATGAGAAGGGCGACATAGTTTATTGAGAAAACCGGTAGAACTGATTTGGCAACCTCACCGAATACCACATATGGCTTTAACAAAGCCAAAGTTACATGTTTCAATTGTGGTGGTAGAGGTCACTTTAAAAGAGAATGCACACAACCGATGCAGCAACGTAACAAGAATCCTTTTAACTCTAACTATCAAAATCGCCAATCACAAAATCAGGTAACCTACCACAGCCAAAACAACAACACCTATCCACAACAAAACAATTTCCAAAACCGACAAAACACCTCACAAAATATCTCTACTAGACAAACAACTACACCCAATCAAACTTAAACTTAAACTCAAACTCCAAATAACCCAACCAGAACCATTATTCCTATTTCTGCACGAAACAGCCAAACACTAACTGAAACTCAAAATTAGGCTTTGGTGATATAGAAGGATGAGGGTTATGACTGGACGGGAATGCAATGGGGAGTTGAGGAGATTACCACTGGGAATGTAGCATGTTTTGCTAATGAGATGGATATAGAGGAGCCGGTGATAGTTGAAGATGTTTTGGATTCTGAGAAGGTGTCTGAGGTGGTGATTGAAGAGATAGTCGATGATACTCAGGTTTCTGTTGCTGAGGAGGTTGAAGAGCTTACTGATGAGAAGGTTTCAGGCATTGTTATTGATTCTGTTACTGAAGTTCCTGATGAACCTGAATCTGTTTATTCCGATTCTGAGAGTGAAGCTGATTCAGAAGCAAGTGTGAATTCGTTAGATGGTGATATTGATCAGCTACTAGCCGAAGCAGATTTTCTGATGACCAGGAAATCATGTATTGTTTGTGACGCCTTCACAAAGATTGACTACTCGAAGTTCTTTGCTGGGAAGGAGGCTCATTTCGCGTTGATGGCTATGACTGATGCACCAAAACCGGTAAGTTCTGAATCTACTATTGACATGAATAGTGATAAATATTGTGGTACTTGCGATAGATTGACTGAGGAAAACAAGCAACTCAGGGTTAACCTTGAGAGTGCTAAAATCAACATTCAATCTCATCATAAGGATTCACATGAATTCAACAAAACACTTGAAGGGTACAAAAAGGACATTTCTGAATTAAAGAAAACCCTTGCTTTAAAACAACTTGCCATTAACAATTACATTAATGAGCTTGAAAACACAAAATTAGAAATGGCAACTGTCAAGTGTTTTGCTGAGAAGGTCAATAAGAAGTTAGAAAGCTATAAACACATAGCTTATGTTGTTGACCACATCATTGAAGAACCATCATAGTCCGGTAGTGTAAACTACAAATCTGTTCCTTCTCCAGTGTTGTTCGAGAACCATAAAGGTTTTCGACGGCGATCGGCATAACTTTCAAAAGTACCTTGTCCCCAACCTGGAACTCTAAAGGTTTTCGACGGCGATCGGCATAACTCTTCTGACGATCTCGTGCCGCAGCCAAACGTTGACGGATCTGTACGATTTTCTCCGAAGTTTCGTACACGAGTTCCAGACCAGTGAGCTGGCTCTCGCCCACCTCGGCCCAACAAAGTGGTGATCGGCATTTCCGTCCGTAAAGAGCCTCGAACGGAGCTGCCTTGATGCTAGAGTGATAGCTGTTGTTGTAGGAGAACTCCACTAACGGTAGGTGGATCTCCCAACTTTTGCCAAAATCGATGACACATGCCCGCAGCATGTCCTCCAGTGTTTGTATCGTCCGCTCACTCTGCCCGTCAGTTTGCGGATGATAAGCCGTACTCATATCCAGCTGAGTACCCAAGGCCTTATGAAGAGCCTTCCAGAAACGCGAAGCAAAGCGGGAGTCACGATCAGAAATGATAGAAACAGGCACCCCGTGCCGAGAAACCACCTCCTTAAGGTAGAGCCGAGCCAACCGCTCGAGTCCATCCGTTTCCTTAATAGGTATGAAGTGTGCCGATTTCGTCAACCGGTCGACGATCACCCAAATCATGTCGCAGCCACTTGGTGATCTCGGTAGTTTGGTGACGAAATCCATCGTGATCCGCTCCCACTTCCATTCTGGAATCTCAGGTTGCTGTAGGAGACCAGACGGCTTCTGATACTCCACCTTGACCTTAGCACAGGTCAAGCATTTGCTCACATAAGAGGCTATATCAGCCTTCATGTTCGGCCACCAATAAAGTATCTTCAGATCCTGGTACATCTTATCGGAGCCTGGATGAATAGAATACCGGGATTTGTGAGCCTCGTCCAAGACAAGCTCCCGTAATCCTCCGAGTAAAGGAACCCAAACACGCCCAGCGAAGTAGTGTAGGCCATCAGACCTAAGCTCAAGGTGTTTGTCCGCGCTGTGCATCGTTTCGGCCTTAAGGTTTTCCTCCTTCAAGGCATCCACCTGAGCCGAACGGATCCGGTCAGGTAAGGAGGAATGAATGGTAAGCTGTAAGGCTCGAACACGGCGAGGGTTAACAGACTCCTTCCTGCTCAAGGCGTCCGCCACAACGTTTGCCTTGCCAGGATGATACTTAATGGCACAATCATAATCGTTCAGGAGTTCAACCCAGCGACGCTGCCGCATGTTCAACACCTTCTGGTCGAAAATATGCTGAAGACTCTTGTGATCGGTATATACTTCACACTTGGTACCGTACAAGTAATGTCTCCAGATTTTCAACGCAAAGACCACTGCACCCAGTTCCAAGTCATGAGTAGTGTAGTTCTTCTCATGAACTTTGAGTTGACGAGAAGCATAAGCAATAACCTTCCCGCGCTGCATCAACACGCAACCAAGACCCCGAATAGAAGCATCACAGTACACAACAAAGTCATCCGTACCCTCAGGAAGGGATAAGATAGGTGCAGAACAAAGTTTAAGCTTCAGCATCTGAAATGCTGATTCCTGTGGTTCATTCCAGTCGAACTTTCGGTCCTTCTGGGTAAGAGCAGTGAGGGGTTGAGCGATCTTCGAAAATCCCTCAATGAAACGACGATAGTAACCCGCAAGACCTAGAAATTGCCGCACCTCAGATGGCGTCTTTGGTGCTTCCCAGTCTTTAATAGCTTCGATCTTAGCCGGATCGACATGAATTCCCAGTTCATTCACCACATGTCCTAGGAATTGAACTTCACGCAACCAAAAATCACACTTTGAGAACTTAGCATACAACTGCTCTTGTCTCAAAAGTTCCAAGACCAACCGCAGATGTTCCTCGTGATCCGCCTTGTTCTTGGAATAGATCAGAATGTCGTCAATAAACACGATGACGAACTTATCAAGGTAAGGCTTACAAACGCGGTTCATCAAATCCATGAACACCGCCGGTGCGTTAGTGAGACCGAAAGGCATGACCAAGAACTCAAAATGGCCATAACGAGTGCGAAAGGCAGTCTTCTGAATGTCAGCTTCCCTGACGCGCAACTGGTGATAACCGGACCGCAAATAAATCTTCGAATAATAGCTGGAGCCCTGAAGCTGGTCAAAGAGATCATCAATGCGAGGAAGAGGATAACGATTTTTGATGGTCACTTTGTTCAGCTCACGGTAATCAATACACATACGAAGGCTCCCGTCCTTCTTCTTCACAAACAAAATAGGAGCTCCCCATGGGGAAGAACTCGGTCGGATGAAACCCTTTTCCAAGAGTTCCTGCAACTGGCTGGACAACTCTTGCATCTCGGGAGGTGCAAGACGATACGGGGCTCGGGCAATAGGAGCTGCGCCCGGAGTGAGATCAATACCAAACTCAACCTGACGATGGGGAGGAAGACCAGGTAAATCATCAGGAAACACATCAGAAAAGTCACGAACCACCGGAATATCCTCGATCTTCTTCT
The DNA here is from genome assembly GCA_028751855.1 of Ambrosia trifida. Classification (NCBI taxonomy): domain Eukaryota; kingdom Viridiplantae; phylum Streptophyta; class Magnoliopsida; order Asterales; family Asteraceae; genus Ambrosia; species Ambrosia trifida. The sequence goes on along the minus strand of CM054127.1, from coordinate 70,674,772 downwards.
CATCGTCAGTAGAAACGTTAACAAGTGCCAGAATGGCCGAATAGCCCTTCCGAAGATACTTACGGGCTTTCATGCTGGAAATGATACTCAGCGGGGCACCGCTTTTCTCGCCATGAACCGAAAGAATCTCTCCATCGGGGAGAGGGATCCGAATGACCTTGTCAAAACAAACGATCTCCGCACGATACAATGATAACCAATCCATGCCAACCACGACATCAAAACTACCCAGAGGTACAGGCATAAGGTCAATGGGGAATGACAGACCCGACAGTTCCAAGTGACACTCTCTAAGGATATGAGTCGCCTCGATGTTCTTACCATTAGCCAATTCTATCAAGTACTTAGCCTCTAAAGGTGTGGGTACTATATCTAGCAACTGACTAACATCCACAGATACGAAGCTCTTATCGGCACCAGAATCAAATAAAACAGAAACATAGCGATTGTTGAGAAGGAACGTACCGGTAACTGTGTCTGGATCCTGCCTAGCCTCCGCAGACCCAATGACGAAAGCACGCGCAGTCCTGCCTCCGCCGCCATTCCCGTTACCGCTACCGTTTCCGCCCCTCCCATTATCGCCCTGCTTCAGCTTGGGACAATCACGCTTGAAGTGTCCCGTGTCACCACAGTTGTAACACCCCTGCCTCCCCTGAGTCCCCTGAGCAGCAGGAGCAGGAGTAGCCGCAGGAGTCTGAGTTGGGGTGAGCGCCACCTTGCAATCCTTAGCATGGTGTCCCAACTGATGGCACCGATGACAACGAGCTCGATCACAATTCCCCGAATGGTGAAAGCCACACTTGTTACACTTGGGATGCTTCCCGACATACCCACCCGTCTTCGCCCCAGAAGAAGACCCAGACGTATCAAACTTCTTCGCCGGCTGAGCTGGCACCACACTCTCCCACTTCCTCTTGTTTCCCTCAGCAGCCTTCACAGTAGTACCCTTGGGTGGCAAAACGCCTTCCGCCACCTTCAGGTTAGTCATCCGATGAGCTGATCGGACAACTTCAGCAATAGTGGGAAGATTCCCAGCAGCTACCAACCCAGCAATCTCGGGCACTAGTCCAGACACATAGTGCTCGATTCTCCTGTACTCGGGTGTGTGTAAGTCAGGACACAACACCGCCAGCTCGTTCCTCCTCACAGTATACTCCTCAATCTCCGACCCAACCATCTTGTAACTCCAGACCTCATGCTCCAACTTCTGTATCTCCTCCCTCGGACAGTACTCACCTCTCAAAAGCTGCACAAACTCCGCCCAAGGCATAGCAATAGCCTCTCCCAACCCCATATTCTGAGTAGTAGCATTCCACCACGACAATGCAGGCCCCTCAAATGTCGCAGTAGCATACTTCACTCGGTCCCCAGCAGGACAGTTACACATGACAAACACAGATTCCACCTTCTCTAGCCATCGGAGCAGTCCCACCGCTCCTTCAGTTCCAGCGAAGTTATGGGGCTGACAGTCCCTAAACTTCTTATAAGAGCACTGAGGTGGGGGTGGATTGGCACCAACACCTGAAACACGGTACACGAGTAAAACACAAACGAAAGGACACGAAACCCAAAAATGAGGCAAGGTCGACAGAAATCAACTCACCACCCATGGCATTAATCCCGGCCTGGAAATTAGCCATAGCCATGTTCACTTGCTGCTGGAGCAAGTTGTTCAGCTCAGCTTGGGTCATGTTGATGTTCCCACGACCACCGCCTCCGGCACGACCACCGCCGCCACGACCACCACCACGACGTCCACCACCACGAGCACCAGACATGATCTAACAAACCAAGAAATCGAGAGATTCAGATTCACTTCCAGTGTCAACCACTAGAAATTTTTCAAGAGTTAACCTAGGGACAAATTCAGGACTATACATCCAAACTCGAAGTCCATCGGGATTTTCATGCATCCCAGTTTATTATTTCGTGTGCACCCGAAATGATAAACTGCTCTACATGGTCCTCCAGATGTACCCCTAATTTAGACCCCAGTCACCGAACATTGTCGCCTATGTGGCAATAGGTGCAAGTGTAAGAAGGCATGTGTGTGCAAGAACTAACAAATCAACCCCTCCTCCTTCAATCCAGAAGAAGAAGACAAGAGTAGGTAAGAACCCAAATAAAAACGGATGATGTAACAGAGAAGTGTGATGATAATGTAACGATACCCCGACAAAGTTAGTACATGTTCCAAATCGACACAAGTATGTGACCGTCTAGTGTGTGCGACTCGGCTATAGACTAGACTCTAAATGCAGTCCTAGTTCACTATAACCATTGGCTCTGATACCAATCTGTCACACCCTCAAATTCCACTTGCGGGGTTTTACCGCGAGGCGCATGACAAACCAGGATTCAAGTCAACGGTCACAATAAACAACACTATATGCATAACACAAAACCCAAAAGATATAATTATAAAAGCATAAACTGTAGCGGAAGCTTTAACTGTTTACAACCCAAAAATATAGTTCAAATGTTTAATGAAGACCATGCTCTAAACCCTAGACGCCCGTGCCGACTCGTGCGCCTAGATCCAGTGGTTGCTACCTTAGCGACCTGAGAAAAACATGCCAAAAGACGTCAACATATAATGCTGGTGAGTTCACAGGTTTGTTCAAAAAGAGTTACCAAGTGTTACCATGTCCATACTATGTCAATGCTACCAAGTACGCTAGCTAGGCGTATGTTTTATTACTACTACGATTGGAAACCATTACTGGACACGTTTAGCAATGTTTAGCATGTTTAGCAGCCCGTAATGTTCAGCACGATAATGTTCCTGTTCGAGACAATATGCACCCGCCCGGCCCTCCAAGCCGACGAGTGGGGCAGGTCACGCCCAATAGATCTATCCACATTTCCCCCGTTGTGCAAACCCGCACATTCATGGTTTCCCCCGGGACTTTCCAAAAGATCGTATAGCAATATAAAGTTAAAACCATAGTATGACATATGTTACCAAAACTGTTTAGCGCATGTTTTCTCCCCCAAAAGTTAAAGCAGTGAAAGTGGGGCCGTGAACTCACCTTAGATTGCGTTCTTCAAATATAAGTAAAGATGTTTAGCCCTTGATAATCCCTCTACCGGAGATCTATCAAAATGTTCACATAAGTGTTCCGACTAATAACCATAAGGTTATCTAGCCCCCGATTGTCCAGATCATAACCGAGTATGTTTTAAAACGTTTTTAAATGTTTAACCGACACACTAGACCGACCCGACATCCCGTTGGTGACCCATTACCCTAACTAATCAAGTACACATAGATTACACGCAAGGTTCAAGCATAAAACACTTAGTTTGTATCAAAAATCTCATTTCTGCATCAGAACGGTCGAACCAGTCAGTTTAAGGCCTCCTTCGCACCTTTTTACTCTCCTTCGCCCGTTTTACCTCTCGTTCGACCGTTTGATGCTTCCTTCGCACATTTTGCCACGTTCGCCCACTGAAAAGCCTGGTTCGACCCTGGGATTCCTCCTTCGCACCTTCGACTGATCGAAGGAGGCCAGGTTCGCCCCTGTTGTTCTATTTTGCCTAAAAACGCTTAAAACACATTCAAAACGACTCGAAACATCACCAATCACAGCAGTCAATCATGATTATGTTATCCTAACAAAACCCCACTGATTTTGCCCCAAACCATATCCGTTTCAGCCCTTTCCCAAAATGGTAAAAATTATGGAAACGTCACTTTCATGCATGAAATCTTTACCCAATTTGGAAACTTTTGAAATCGACTCATGTTTGACTTAAAATACTCAGTTTGTCGATCATCCGATCATTCCTATGGGTTCTATTGATTATAAACACCACATGTTACGTCTAGATTCGTCAAAATCCCCAATTTACACATAATATCATTATCCAATCGATTCTAACCCTAAACAACAATCAATCAGCATTAAAAGCAATCCTACATCATGTCTCTAACATAGATAAAGCAGCAAAGTATTGAATAACACATTACACCACATAATACTCAACTAACACATGTTATTTATTATGAAAACTCATGTTAAATGATAGGGTTTTGTTTTAGAAAGATGTTTAAAAGGTTTTTAATCATAAAAACACCCTTAGAACAGATCTGGACAATTAAGGTTAGATGAAAACGAATTAAAATGCTTCTAAAAGATTTAGGATTATGAACACACCTTGGATTCTTGTTTAGATGTTGTAGATAGGTTAGATTATGAAAAAGAAGAGCAAAAACTCCTTCCTTAGTGTTTAAGATCGTTTGAGAGCGTTTTGGGACGGTTAGGGTTTGTGAAATGATGAAAAATGACTAAGGTTGGTATTTATACTGATCCTCCTTCGCACCAATTGATTGGTCGAAGGTGGTCTCCTTCGCCCCTTTCACAGGGTCGAATGAGACTTGTCCAGGTCGAAGGGAATTCTTCAACTCCACTTCCCTGGTTCGCCCACTTGCATGGGTCGAACCAGCCAATTTTCCTCTCCTTCGACCACTCGAAGTGGTCGAACCAGAGCCCCTTCTTAACTAGTTTTCCAGTTTGTCGTGTTTAACGCATTCTAACACATCTTAACACATAAGCATGCATCCTTAGTCTATATTTAACACATTAAAGCACAGATAATCATTTACCCATCATTTAAACACGTCTATGTATATAAACCACCACACAGCCCATAATCTACACATATACTTAATTAGTTCATGTAATGTCACCAACAACGGAACCCGATACTAGTGTATTACCAAAACGACTCCCAATGATCCTCCAGATCATTGTACCCAGGACAATCCTAACTTGACCCAACTCAACTAACCCGGTTAAGTTTGTTTATAAACGTTTCTCGCTAAGGTAGACTTAGATGTTACTAATATGTTTAAGCCGAACATGCCGGGTGTCACAAAAACCAACTCGTATTAATTATATCACACGATTGATTCTTCAAAGTTGACTTGGAAAGTCAACTGTGGAATCCATCTACCATAATTAACAATTTTTGACGCGTAATTGATTCAAGATAGGAATGATTTCGTAATTTCCGGCCATCTACAAGTCAACACACGATCAATTGTCGTTTAAATCATTCCATTTGTGCTCGTGTACACGTCACGCATTAATATCAAGGTCAAACCTTCCAATTCATCGATCCAGACCATTACCCTATTAATTGGACACTCCTGGACGATCACAACTCGCCAATCAATCTTTCTCAACCCCCAATTCCTCTTATTAATCTTCTGTTCTTGATATTTTGATCGCATTTTGACTTTAAGCCTTGACCGATCGTTCGTGTTCATAACATGTTTGTAAGTAACATTTTTTTTGTGGTATTTATTGTTCGGCATCCACACAACATTAACCCTAAGGTTAACTAGGTTAATGTTGTGTGAATTGGCGAATTGCAAAAATTAGGGTTCGAACATCGAATTGGGGAAGATAACTTGCAAAAATTAGGGCTCTCGCATATATTATATAATTTAAATGAACTGAAACCAAACACAACCACTTGTCTAGACCAAGTGGTTGTGCTTGGTGCTTTCTAAACAGGCCACGCGGGTTCGAACCATGGCAGCCGCATCAGTTTCTTTTCTTTTCTTTCTTTGTTTTGTTTAAAAACAATCAACTATATATATATACTACTTCTATTTTATAAAATCATTTTAAAATACTAAAACACTTTTAAAAATTCTACAAAAATTATTTTGTATTAATCTGATGAAAAAATTTAACATACAATTTTTAGTTTTCATAAATTTATTTATTTAATATATATAATAAATAAATCAAGTTTATTCTATTTAATTTATAAAATTCTATAAAAATATCATAACAATCTTATAATTCCACAAAAATTATTCTGAGTTTTAATAACAATAAACTTTTCTGAAATGATTTTTATTTCTGAAAAGTCATTTATTTAATATTTTTAATCAATTTTTGTTAGTTTTAATCATAAGTAAATTATAATAAATTCATTTTTCAATATTTTTGCACCAAAATTTTATATAAATTATTTCTGATTATTTGGAACAGAAATATAATTTTTAATCTAATAAATCTTTAATATTAGTATTTTTAAATATTAAAGTTAAATTTTGACAATTTGAAATAAATAGATTTTATATTCTATTTTCAAGAAAATAATTTTATAAAAATTATTTTTATACCTTAAACACATTATTGTGACCATCTTAAATTCAAATTTTATAAAAAAAGTTTCATTTATTTAATTATCAAATTTCTCTTATTTATTAAAACATTTTATTATTAATCCAACAAATGTTTATCCCCAAATCAAAACCCTAGAATATACTTGTAGACTAGATAGACTTAGACTTATTTGTTACCTTATACATAGGGTAATACTTGGCAATCTTTTGGGCTACACTCATACTATTTCTCAAGACTTAATACTATACTAAGGTGAGTTTACGTAACCATGTTTATGCAATTCTTCATACTTGCAACATTATACTTAAGCAATTCTACATGCATGTCTAGTTGTAAACTTTAATGCCTCATGAATTAGACAACAACAACAGTTTCAACGAGTTTCAACATTACATAATCATTAGCTATGGCCAAGCCGGCGATACTCAATAATAGATCTATTGGATTGACAATCCCACCCGGATACGTGTACCTCCTACATAGGTAGCGTGGGTGATTGTTATCGTTCCAACATATTATTAAGGTGAACCGTGGACGACGGGATGGACCTAAACTAGTCGGAGATTTGATTATGTCGATTCTACATATTATGCTTATTCATGTAGACTTAAACTAACGATAGACATATGAATTGCTAAACTTTTATACTTAAACTATTTGCTTGACATGACTTATGTATTCTCACCAACTTTTAGTTGACCCCCCCCCCCCCCATTTTTACAACTCAACAGGAAATAATGATGCATGAAGGCTAGAGTAATTTTCATGAGAAGACAATCTTGAAGTCTATGCTTGTTTGGTTTATGTGATGTATTAGATTTCCACTTGAAACACATTATGTATTTTCATTTTTGGATATTTGCACTTTAAATTTATTTCAATTAAAATTTGGTTACCATGTGCTACTGTATACTCATTCTTACGTGACACCTCGATGTTTCCGCCATCAGTTGGGGTGTTACATGATTTGTCTTCAGGTAGCGGGAGTCCTCCATCGAAGCTGATGGAGATGATAGATTACAATCAATGGCATAAAAAGTTCAAGATTCACTTGGAAGGGATGGGATTAGAAGGTACAGAGGCATGACAGATGATTGCTAAAGGATATGTTGCACCACTGTTGGAGAATACAGGTGAACCAATTCCTCTAGAGAGTTTAGCTGAGGATGAAAAGAAGAAGTTTGCAGTGGAGAAGAAGGCTTACTCCCAACTATCTCAAGCTATCAATACTGATCTTCTACATTAGTTTGGATCATGTACTACTTCCAAACAACTTTGGGATATGTTGAAGAATCGTCATGATGGTAACGAGAAAACAAGAAAGTTGAGAATAGAAGAATTGAGAAAGGAATTTGAGAACTTTAGCTATGTGGGGAATGAGACTTTGAAGGAACTTATTCCGAGATATTGTTATCTTTTAACTGAATTGTCGAACTATGATATAATGTCAGAGTTGGTAGACACATTTGCTGATTCTCTACCACCGTATTGGAATCAACATATCGAGGTTCTGAAAGAAAAAGATGCTTATCAATACTGGACCATCAATGAGCTTATTCAAAAGCTAGAGAACAAAGAGTTAGAAGAGAAGAGGAAAGCAAATAGATCACAGTTTCCTCAGAATCCGGAGTTGTATCATGCTGGTACATCTTCTACTTTGGCTAGTTCGAGTACTAGTGGTACAGTTGCTCCACACATTGCATGTGTCTCCAGTGTTATGGAACCACCTAAAAACCCAATAAATTAGCTTTCTCAAACTTCATCCTACACACCACCATCATATACTAATTCTTATATTCCACCGTTTTCACCAATGCAACAAGCAGCATGTTACACATCTAGTATGAATCAACCGTAACAACAACCTTACATTCCTCAAATGAACCCAAATCAACCAAGTCAAAGTCTGGTGGTGTTGGAAACATCCAACATGAACAATGGCATAGTTGAACTTGCTCAGCAACACATTGCATTGGTTTCTGCAATAGTTGCTTCATACAATGGATTAGTGGCTAGTCAAATTGGTAACAACAATCTAACCAATGAAGAATATTCTAAGATCGATAAAGAAGAAATGGAGCTTATCGATATCCAATGGGCTTTTGCGAGTGTTATGAGACGAGCAACTGAGTTTATTGAGAAGACAGGAAGAACTGATCTAGCTACATCACCTAACACCACTTATGGCTTCAACAAAGCCAAAGTCCCTTGTTTTAATTGTGATGCTAAAGGTTATTTTAAGAGGGAATGCACTCAGCCAGCTCAACAAGGTAACAGAAATGCATTCAACTCAAATTACCAAAACCGTTAATCTCAGAACCAAGTAACCTATCAAAGCCAAAACAACAATAACTATCAACCACAAAACAGTTACCAAAACCAACAGAACACCTCATAGAATAACTCTGCTAGACAAACAACTACACCTAACCAGACTCAAACTCAAACACCACATAATCCAACCAGAACCATTATTCCTATTTCCACACCAAATAGTCAAACACAAACCGAAAACCAAAATCAGGCTTTGGTGAGACAAAAGGATGAAGGTTTTGACTGGACGGGAATGCAATTGGGTGTTGAAGAAATTACTGCTGGGAATGTAACTTGTGTTGCTTAGAAGATTGACTTAGAGGAGTCGATGATAGTTGGAGAAGTTTTGGAGACTGAGAAAGTTTCTGAAGTAAAAATTGAGGAGATGGTAGATGAAGCTGATCTTGCTATTGAAAAATCACAAGTTGAGAAGACTTCAGGAATGATCATTGATTTTGTCACTGATATTCTTGATAAGCGTGATTCGGCGTACTCTGATTCCGAGAGTGAAACAAATTCGGAAGCTAGTGTCAATTCATTAGATGATGATATTGATCAACTCCTGGCCGAAGCTGATTTTCTAATGACTCGGAAGTCATGCATTGTTTATGACGCTTTCACAAGGATAGACTACTCAAAGTTCTTTGCTGGAAAGGATGCTCATTTTGCTTTGATGGCTATGACTGATCCTCCGAAACAGGTAAGTTCTGAATCCACTATTGATATGAATAGTGATAAGTATTGTGGAACTAGTGATAGACTGACAGAGGAAAACAAGCAACTCAAGGCTCAACTTGAGAGTGCGAGAATCAACTGTCAATCTTATCGCAAGGAAGCCCATGAGTTCAACAAAGTGCTTGATGGTTATAAAAAGGACATTTCTGATCTAAAGAAAACTCTTTCTTTAAAGCAACTTGCTATAAACAGTTATATAAATGAACTTGAAGAAACAAAATTAGAAATGGCTAGCATCAAATGCTTTGCTGAAAAGGTCAACAAAAAGCATGAAAGTTATAAACACATTGCTTATGTGGTTGACCATATCATTGAAGTACCCTCACAATCTAGTAGTTGAGAACCACAATTTACATTCAATAACACCGGAGAGTTCAATCAAATCTGACTCTACATCGGATAATGAATCTAACACTTCTAGTGTTGGATATCCACATTCCGATGTGAGACCGATTTTAGGGTTGAGTGTTGAGGGAGTGACAGCAGTGACTGATAATTCAGACACTGAAGATGAGAAACCAAAAGAAGGTAGTGATATTCCTTTCTAAAATCACATTATCACTAATGAACCAGTTTCAGCTTCTCAGTTTTCTCATCCTCGGGCAAATGCTCATCGAGTGAATCAATCAGTAAAGAAAGAAGTGAAAATGAATCAGTTGACAAACCCGTCAAAGTATTTTATCAAATGGAAGGATCCGATAAAATTATCTCTGTCGAGGAGTATCCGATAAAATTTGCCAATTATTCAAAAATCGAGAAAATCTGGCAGGAAAGTACTATTTAGTTTCTTAAACATGAAAGGACCAATGATGTACCTCTAGAAATTTTAATGAAAATATATCTGGATACTCCAAAAGAACCTAAGGTTCATGTCACTGAGTTCATCAAGCCAAAAGATAAGACTAATGGTTTTCTTGAGTCGACTTACTCAAAGGACCCAGCTCCTGAGAGTTTGAGACGTAGATGTGTGGATGATCAATATCCAATCAATTCCTACGCTAAGTCGAATGCCAAGAATGTTTTTGAGGAATACGGTGCATGTTTCAAGTGCGGGGAGAGAGGGCATTTACTTGCTCACTGCCCGTACGTGAGGCATAAAAGGCACGAAGTAGAGATGAGGCAAACCTATAGAAGTCCCGTTGACAATCATAGTTATCCCCAAAGACGTTTTGTCCCTCAACCAGCACCATTTTATAATCAAAGTCGTTATTTTCAAAGGAGGGATAATCGTCAATTTACTTATGATCGTCGAAACCGGATTGCTATGGAAAAACCATTGAAGAAACCAGTGGTGAACTCACCTGTTGATAAACAAAAGGTTCCTCCAAAACCTGCTGTTAAATCATCATATGGACCTAAATTTGTTAATTCAGAGAAGGTAACCAAGAAAGTTTCGTTTGAGAACAATGTTAAGAAACTTGCTGTGACTCAACAGTCTCAGATTAGGATTCTAAAACGTTCTGAACAACTTTGGTCACCGGTGGGTTCTCCGGGTGCTTCCACCTCAACTGAAAATATGGAAGAAGAGAAAGGTTTGATAGATCATAAAAAGGTCGATTCAAAACTTAATGTTTGTGGAAATGAATCTTTGAAATCTGATGTTCAAAGACCCAAGACCAAGCAGACTTGGGTCCCCCGAAAGAACTAATGTTTTCCTTAATATGTGCAGGGAGCTCCAGCTGGCCCTATTAGCAGTCTCTGGATTGTCGACAGTGGAGCTTCTGGTCACATGACTGGTGATTTGACACTACTATTCGATATAAAGAACATCGATGGAGGATATGTAGCGTTTGCTGGAAATAAAGGCGGTTATATCACGATGGAGGGATGTGTTAGTAACGGGATTGTTAGTTTTGAGAGGATTTCGTATGTGAAACAAATTGACTATAATCTGTTAAGTGTGAGCCAAATATGTTACAAACAGTTTTCTGTGCACTTCGATAATAAATCTTGTTATATCCTCAAACCCGGCTTTGTTATTCCAAAGGAGTGGATCATGCTAAAAGCACCAAGAGTGATAATCTTTACATTCTTGATATGTCTAAGGCGATGAAAACTCAGGGTCAAGTTACGTGTTTCCTATCAAAGGTTACAGAGAAAGAATCAATTATGTGGCATAGAAGGATGGGACCTATTCACCTCAGGAAAATGAATCATTTGGTGAAGAATGAGCTTGTTAAAGGCGTTAATGTCAAACATTTTCATCTCAATGGCAAGTGTGTGAGTTTCAAGAAGAGGAAGCAGCACAAACAGTCCCACAAACCGAAGAAAGTGAAGTCTGTAGATATGCCACTTGAGCGTTTGCACATAGACCTTTTCGAACCTGTCAAGCGTAAGAGTCATGCTGGAGAACTTTAATGTCTTGTGGTTACTGACGATTAGTCTAGATTTCCGTGGGTAATGTGCTTGCAATATAAAAGCGACACGTTTAACAATTTGAAAGTTCTGTTCACTCGTGTAGAGAACGTTTATGGATTAAAGATCAAAAGAATTCGGAGTGACAACGAGACAGAGTTCAAAAATGCACAGATGGATTCTCTTTGTGAAGACAAAGGAATTCATCATGAATATAGTTCTCCGTATACCCCTCAACAAAACGGTGTCGCAGAAAGGAAAAACAGGACTCTAATTGAGACAGCAAGAACAATGCTTGCAGTTTCTAATCATCCAGTAATGTTCTGGAATGAAGCCATATACGCAGCTTGTTACACATTAAATCGTGTGTTCACAGTAAAGAAGTTTGGCAAAACATCTTATGAACTGTTGAACAGAAGTAAACTGAATTTGGGGTATCTAGAACCATTTGGAGCACCTTGTACTATGCTAAATCCGTATGGAAGTTTGCACCAAAAGCTGAAGAGGGATTCTTTGTTGGATATGCAACCCCGCTTAAACGGGTATTCAACAAACGAACTCGTCAGGTAGAGGAGTCGGCTAACGTTGAAGTTCAACGATATACTCAGAACGTATAGGGAAACGATCCAGATTGGATGTTTGATTACAAAGATTTCTTTGAATCATTCAGTCTAGATAACTTGGTTGAAGAGGCTGTACTAAGACTTTATTACGAGTGTGAAAATGCAGTGACTTCACCGTTGGTGCGTCCGATCACCGTAACTCCTCCAGCAGCTTCTAATGATACCAATGTTCCTACAGTTGAAGAAGAGGTTTTCCAGGAAGCTTCAAATACTCTTGATACTTCTGAATTAGAAGATGATGAAGAAATCTTCAGTGTAGCTATTCTAGATCATGCGACAGAGACACCACCAGTGAACTCAAATCCAGATGTTGCTTCATCATCTAACATGGTAATGATCTGGATTTGACAGAAAATTTGACTACTCAAACGGGAGTTCAAGTACCTGATCATCCGGAATCTCGGATTCATCGTATTCACCCGCTCGAGCAAGTTATTGGTGATCCTGGAAGTAGTGTTATGACTAGAGGACAACTTCGTAGTGCAAACTCACCTGAAAATTTTGGGGCTTGAGTTTTATTGAAGATATGATATATGAACTTGAATACACTGATCCTGATCTAGACGATGGTGAAGTTTTTGTAGCCGTAGCCAAAGAGATTCTTGAAGGTTAAGCGAAACAAGTTGGTAAATCTCTTGAAGAGTTGATGAGTAATAATCAAATTCCAAATATTCCTGAAAAAGAAGCTGCAAATCACTCTGATGATAGAGATACTCCAGTATTTGAAGATATTAAGATTGAGGATATTACCAGTGAATAATATCCTGAGTACTTTAAAGACAAACAGGATGATGCATTTCCTGAATTTTCTGAATAGATGTTGAATCAGGTTGAGAAACTTGCATAGAAGAAGAGCAAAACATTCGTTAGTGAAGTATTCAAGAATGCAGAGAATCAGAAACCGAATGTTGAACAATCTGATGAATTGAAGAGCTTGTTAAGGAATTTGAAAGAAAAAGAAGCCATCTGACCCAAGACTGAAGTTTAGGGTGGTTTCTACAATTTTCACAACGAATTGTTCAAAGGAAAAGCTCTCGGTTGGAAGTATTTGAGATAGCTAAGGTGTGTTGCTGTGAAATGGGAGAAGGGAATTCTGTATTTCAACAGATTCCATGATATAAAGACATTACCTTACTGGGCTGTGCGAGATATCTGCCAACATACTTTGTCTGGAGCAACTGGGAACAGTGATGCAGTTGGTTATTTCTCATATCATTATGTTGTATTACAATCCGATATATTGTGAGGAGAAGGATAGCGAACAAGCACTGAAATACCAACGTGTGACTATGATAAGAAACTGGGAAAGTTTGTGAAGATTCAGAAAGAAAAGAAGAAATCAAAACCAACTTTCGAGCCAGTTATGACAAAAGAGTAGAAGACTTTATTGCGTATCAAGCTGATGAATAAACAGATGGATGAAGCACGAAGGCAATCCAAGCAATAGTCGAGGGGGAGTTTGTTGATGCACGTTTTGCGACTAATGCTTTTGGATTGTAAATACAAAGTTATTTTGTGAAGTCGTGGGGGAGAACGTGGATATTCAGGATGTCGAATGTAGGAGTGAAGGTCGAAGGTGGAGAGAATACGGGCGAATGTCGAAAACTGATATATGTATGTTGATTCGAACCTTGGTCAGGGGCGAAGGTGCACATTCGACCCTTACGGGGGGGGGGGGGGGTGAATGTGCAGCCTATATAAACCGTATTGTAAAGATCTATTTCAAGTTAATTAATGAGAATGTCGATTAAAAAGGTAAATTTGCTTGCTTGATTCGATTACTATCATTTTGTAACTGATCTAGGGATTCCGCATCTGGATTAGTAGACTCGTATGATCAACTAAACTTGTTTTTGTCAAAACGATCCTCCACAAAAGACCCAAGACCAAGCAGGCCTGGGTTCCCCGAAAGATCTAATCATTTCTTTGTTTGGTGTAGGGAGCTCCAGCTAGCCCTGTTAGCAGTCTTTGGATTGTCGATAGTGGAGCTTCTGGGCACATGACCGGAGACTTAACGCTATTATTTGACATCAAAAACGTGAATGGAGGCTATGTAGCGTTTGCGGGAAATAAGGGTGGTTATATTACGATGAAAGGAAGCGTAAGCAACAGGATTGTAGGTTTTGAGAGAATATCTTATGTGAAGCAGATTGACTATAATCTGCTAACTTTAAGTCAAATTTGTGACAAACAGTTTTCTGTACACTTTGATGATAAATCTTGCTATATTCTGAAACCCGGCCTCATCATTCCAAAAGAATGGATTATGTTGAGAGCACCAAGAGTGAACAACTTGTACATTCTTGATATGAGCAAGGAGATGACAACTCAGGGCCAAATTACATGTTTTCTATCCAAGGCTACAGAAAAAGAATCGCTTATGTGGCACAGGAGGATAGGAGATCTCACCTCAGAAAAATGAATCATTTGGTAAAGAACGGGCTTGTAGAAGGGGTTAATGTGAAGCATTTTCATCTCAATGATAAATGTGTGAGTTGCAAAAAGGGCAAACAACACAAACAGTCCCAAAAACCAAAGAAAGTAAATTCTGTAGATATGCCACTTCGACGTTTGCATATGGGCCTTTTCGGACCTATCAAGCGTAAGAGTCATTTTGGAGAACTTTACTGTCTTGTGGTTACTGATGATTACTAAAGATTTTCGTGGGTGAGGTGTTTGCAACACAAAAGCGACACGTTTAACAATTTGAAGGTTCTGTTCACCCGTTTGGAGAATGTTTACGGATTGAAAATTAAAAGAATTCATAGTGACTACGGGACGGAGTTCAAGAATTCTCAAATGGATGCACTTTGGGAAGACAAAGGAATTCATCATGAATATAGTGCTACTACACTCCACAACAGAACGGTGTTGCTGAAAGGAAAAATAGGACTCTAATCAAAACGGCACGAACAATGCTTGCGGATTTGAATCTTCCGGTAATGTTTTGGAATGAGGCTATTTGCACAGCTTGTTACACATTGAATCGTGTATTAACAGTGAAGAAGTTTGGCAAAACTTCTTATGAACTGTTGAATAGATGAAAGCCGAATTTAGAGTATCTAGAACAGTTTGGGGCACCTTGTACGATGTTAAATCCGTCTGAGAAGTTTGCACTAAAAGCTGAAGAGAGACACATTGTTGGATATGCAACCCCGCTCAAACGGGTATTCAACAAACGAACTCTCGGGTGGAGAAGTGGGCTAACATTTAAGTACAAAGATATACTCAGAACGTACAGGGAAGCGGCTCTATTAAGACTTTATTACGAGTGTGAAAACGCAGTGACATCACCGTTAGTGCATCCGATCACCGTAACTCCTCTAGCAGCTTCAAATGATACAAATGTTCCTGCTAATGAAGAAGAAGTGTTCAAAGAAGCTTCGACTACTCTTAATTCATCTAAATCAGAAGATGAAGATGAAGTCACCAGTGAAGCTACTCTAGATCATGTTTCGGATGAACCACCAGTGACCCCAAATCAAGATGTTGCTTCATCATCAAAAACGGGTAATGATCTGGATACGGTAGAGAATCTAACTACTCAAACTGGAATTCAAGTTCCTGATCATCCAGAATCTCGGATCCATCAGATTCATCCACTTGAGCAAGTTATTGGTGATCCCGGAAGCAGTGTCATGACTAGAGGACAACTTCGTCGAGCAACGTCACATGATAATATTGGAGCCTTAGCCCTTTATGCTAAAATTCAAAAATCTGGTTGTCAAAATGACTGGTCCTTTGCTTGTTATGCTTCGCAGGTTGAGCCGCGGACATACAAAGATGCTTTATTGGATGATGCTTGGGTTGAAGCGATGCAAGAGGAATTGTTGCAGTTTTAGAAGCTGGGAGTTTGGACACTTACAGATGTACCTCCAGGAAGAAAGAAGATTGGTACTAAATGGGTGTTTAAGTGTAAGAAAGATGATCGAGGGGTCATAGTACGAAGCAAAGCTCGATTGGTTGTTCAGGGATTTTGTCATACTGAAGGAATCGACTACAATAAAGTTTATGCACCTGTAGCACGTATAGAAGCTATACGAATGTTTCTAGCGTTTGCTTCCTACAAGAAATTCAAGGTGTATCAAATGGATGTGAAGAGCGCGTTTCTATACGCTGTGGTCAAGGAAGAAGTTTATGTTGTTCAACCACCAGGCTTTGAAGATCCTATCCACCGGGATAAGGTTTACGTACTAAAAAAGCACTTTACGGGTTGCACCAAGCTCCACGACAATGGTATGAGGAGCTGAGCACGTACCTACTTTCTAAAGGATTCAAACAAGGTTTGGTTGAGTGTACCCTGTTCACGAAAAGAACAGAGGGTGACTTGCTTTTCATTCAGATTTATGTTGACGATTTTTGGTTCAACTAACGAAATTTTGTGTAGATAATTTGAAAGAGTGATGCAGGAAAAGTTCGAGATGAGCGCAATGGGAGAAATGCAGTTTTTCCTTGGCTTGCAGGTGGATTAATTGCCAACGAGCATATTCATACACCAAACGAAATACGTATATGAAGTCTTGAGCCGGTTCCAGATGGAAGATTCCAAGCCTATGGATACCCCAATACCACCTAATCACGGGATTGGAGTTGACGCTAAGGGGGAGCTGACAGATCCTTTCACATACAGAGCAATCGTCGGATCTCTGATGTATCTCACAGCATCTAGAGTAGACATAATGTTTGCTACATGTCTATGTGCTCGATTTTCAGTCGAAGCCGAAACAAAGTCATCTTGCAGCTATCAAACAGATCCTACGATATCTAAAGGGTTGTCCGTCGAGAGGATTATGGTACCCTAATGATGATAATTTTGACTTTGTTGCTTTTAGTGATGCAGATTGGGGTGGTTGTGACAAAGATAGCAAATCCACAGTGGTTGGATTTCAATTCTTCTGGAGCAGGCTCGTGACCTGGCAGTGTAAGAAGCAGACAGCGCACTATCTACTAGCGAAGCAGAATATGTGGCAGCCTCGAGTTGTTGCTCACAGGTTCTGTTGATTCAGCAGCAGATGGTTGATTACGGTTTGCAATTCCTAAAAACCCCTATTCACTGTGAAAACGAAGCCGCAATTGCATTAACTAAAGACACGGTCAATCACTCAAAAGCTAAGCATATCCGGATTAAGTATCACTTTATCCGTGATTGCTATGCAAAAGAGTTGATTGATATGGTTAAAATCCACACTGATTACCAACGTGCTGATCTTTTTACCAAAGCTTTCGATAGATCTCGGTTCGAATTTTTATTAAAAGCTAACGGTATAAAAGAGAAACAAGAATGATCATCACCTCGGTTTATCATTTTTAGTTTTAGTTTTACTGTTTTTCAGAAAAATTCAAAAATCCAAAAATATGTTTTACATTTTAGGGTGAGTCTTTATTCGAAAAAACCAAAAACATTGAAAAATCCAAAAAGCCATAAAAATAGAAAAACCCAAAAATGATTTTCCTGGATTAAAATAGGAAATGATAGTACATCAGTGGGGATCTAACACATACTAAAGATTTGAAATGATATATAAGCTGTATGTTGAGTGTATGTGATGTGCTGATAGGCTTCGTAGACCTATTACTGCGTGTTGGATATATACATATCAAACGAATTGTTATGTGGCTGAACTCCTCATGGGCATATGGTCTTAGTACCGTAATTTCGTTTGATGCGGTTTTTATACAAAATTCGGAGGTTTCGGGTCGTTATGTTATTAGTTATCTGGGGATAGCCTATCTGATCTTTTGTCGTAAGGTTTTACGGACCTAGATCAGACAGGTTATCTTTATAAAAGAGCTTTAGAGCCAAAACCTAAAGTTACCGAATTAAGGAACTTTCCATGTATAATGATAATCAAAGATTATCTAATGCATCATATCTAATCATTGATGCAAATCGTGATTGATATTAGCCCTCAACCTGGTAGAGTGCATAAGTTACTTTGCAGCATTGATTTGCTGACCTGTACACCTCTGTGCCTCAATACCTTGTAAAAATTACAGATAACGAAAGCATAATCACGCGTTACAATGTGTCTTTGTGCCATTATTCCTTGATACGAGAGTATGTCGTGTGCGTGGGAACCACAGACAATTTTGTTTAAAATATATATAGCCGTATCAAACACTGCATAACATTCTGCATGAAAGCTTATGTGGATAACAATATCAGCAATTGCTGGATCACACATTGTCTTTAACAATAATAAACACTAAAGATCAACGGTGTGATCAGATCTCTCAAAAACTGATATGATCCTCTTACCGGAAATCACAAAATGTTTACTGCTTTATGTTTACATTTCTGCATTTTACATTTGTTCAAAATATACGAAAACTCAAAAATATTTTAGGTGTGTTTTAGCATAACTTTTAGAAAAACCAAAAAGATTTTAAATTTATGCGTTATTTTTTATAACTGATGGTGATTTATGGTCGTTTTCTGAAATTTGATGAACCAATTTGAGTTTTGTAACTTGTAAATGTGAAATGATGAATGTTTGAAACTTAAAATGTGTGAAAAAGATTGAATGGGATTCGATTTTGAGATTTGGTAAAAATTTTAAAAATTCCAATCTTCATTCGCCCCTTCGGTGGGTGGAATGTCAAATTTTTCGTACATTCAAGCCTTTTTTGTTTGGTCGAATGTGAGTGTTCATGTGTTACATTGCACATTCGAACCCTATATCTACATTCGAGCCATTCAGTAGGGTCGAATGTAGACATAGTTTCACATTCGCCCTCTCTTAATGGTCGAATGTGGGAGCCTATATATACAATTTTGCACTTTCGAACCCTCATTCGAAAAAAATTTCAAAATTCTGAGATAACCCACCCTTGTTGCTCATGATTTCTAGACCTTATAACTTCGATCCCTATTCGTTTCTGATCATTTTCATACAAGAATTACAAGTATTCATATGAACAGTCTGGTTCAACCAAAAAGAAGGGTCGAATGTGGCTTTTCTGGTCGAATGTGGCTTGTTCATACGGTCGAATGTGACATTGAGGTCGAATGAACAATCTTATTTAAAATTTTCACATTCGAACCTTATTTTTCACATTCGAACCTCAAATTTCATCATTCGAACCCCGATGGGTCGAATGTGAGATTTTAAAAATCAAATTTCAATTTTACAAATTTTGTCCGTTTCCAATGAATTTTTATGTTTCGCTTTTGCAGAATTTCAAATGGCAGAACCACGTAATACTGATATACCAGCTGGATCATCAGGAAAACTGCTGGTAAGAAGAAAGAAGAAGAATTGTCGTTTGAGGAAGCCCATAACTGCTGTGCATTCCTTGGTGAAGTCAAGAAACACACGGAATTCTCTAGGATCGTAGATTTTCTGAAAAGGAGCAGAGTCATTGATGCATTAGCTACACCAGCTATCATTAATAAAGATCATCAAGTGGACTTCTGGAGAAATTCGAAGCTTGATTTCTGGGAGAACCGAACTACAATTGTAAGCAACATTCAGGGACAGCTTGCGATAGTTACTGAGAACGATATTCGGGAAGCTTTAAGACTGAGAGATGAGCCGACATATCCTAGAAGCTTGTCTTGGATTGAACAGAGAAAATGCTTTCTCCGTATGAAGTATAATGGACCGATTATAGATGGAGCCTTACACAAAGGAAAGCTGTGTCCACAGTTCAAGTACCTAGCTCATGTCATGATACATTGTTTTGGATCTGTTAGTGGTGGCTATGATGTTATGAGAATGAGCATCAGTTCGTTGATGGTTGCTCTGACGTTGAACAAACTGTTTAATGTTTCGGGAATGATATTTGTTCACATGCTTGAACCTCTAAAAGGTTTGAAGTCAAAGACGTTTTTGTTATATCCCAGATTCTTATAGATGATTTTTTATCAGAAGTATAAAAAGCTGAGAAAAGATCCTACTTACATTTTAGTTCAAGACCACATGAATCTGAATACTTTGATCAGGATGAAAGGATACAAAGGGGTTCCTGAGAATGAAAGACCACCTCATAAGAATCTGTTTGGACACTTGGTTAATCCAGATTATAAGGATCCGGGTGAAGACAAAGCTAGAAATGCTAACAGTGATTCTGATAATGATGATCCTTTGTTTCATGTTAACCCAGAAGCAAAGAGAAAACGACAGGTGGTGAATGTTGGTGCTAAGAGTGGCAAAGGGAAGGGTAAAGAAAAAGAAGATGAGATTGAACAACCAAAGAAAACTATGAGAAGAAAGAAAAGCATGGAGAGAAAGGGAACTATGCTAGTTGATGAGGAGTATGCAGATTCTGAGGAGACTCTAGAAGATGAGAGATGGGATTCTGGTGAAGACACTGTCAAGCAAACCAAGCCCAAGGCCACTGTGGCTGGTGAGTCTGAAAGTCTTAATAAAACCATAGAGGACAAAAGACAGAAGAGCCCAATTGCTGTTGACGAGATAGATATGGGTCTTGGTATTGGTGAGCAAGACTTCAGTGGATCTCCTATGGTTGGTGAGAAACAGAAAAACCCCAAATATAAGACGATGTCTAAGAAAGACGAGAAAGAGAATCCAAAGAAAAGATGCGCAAAAGAAGTTGAGATCTTACTTGCAGGAAAGAAAATTCCTGAAGTTAGTAGTTCTAAATCTGCTACACCCGTGACATCCCCGATTGCAAAGAAGATGAAGAAATCTGCTGAAAAGACAGTTAATCCTACAACAGATTTTGATGCTGCTATGGAAAGAGTGTTGAATAAATTCAAGAAGAAGACACCTGTTGCTGAGGCTTCAAGACCACATGTTACTGTATCGAGTGATGTGATGAATGCAGTTAACCAGAAGCTTGCTGAAATGATGAAAATGATTAACCAGCAACAGCAAGTGATTGAACAATTGAGAAAGAATGATAAGAAGATGTTAGATATTGTTGAATCTTCACAAGTGAGTCAAGAAGAATTGGAAGCTAAGATCAAACAACTTCAAGAAGAAAACCAGAAGTTGTCAACTCATGAACAAAGAAACATAAGAAGATACATCGCTTTGAGACTCGAGAACAAACAGGTGAAGAAAGATAATAAGAATTGAAGGAAACTTATTGATGATCTATACTTGAAAGCTCCACAGTTAAAAGCTGGAGAGGAAGATAAAGAGCCTGAACAAGAACAAGTTGATTTCGAACCATCTAAATCTGAAGAAGAAGAAGAAAAAGAAGAAGATGATGAGGATTTGGATCAGGATGCCGGTGATGCTTCTGAGAAGAAGAAGGATGATGATAAAGATGGTTATGGTGAAGGTTTAGATGATAACAATTCTGCAAATGATGATGATGACGATGATGATGATACAGAGAAGTATAGATGTGAAAAAGAGAGATTCTGATAAAGATGCAGGAGAATCTAGCTCGAAAGCTCCTGGTGGTAATACTGATGATGACAGTATTTTCTGGAATGAAAAGATTAGATCTTTATCAGATGAAGATAAGAAATTATATCGTCAGATGTTGACTAAGAATGTCTAGACGATCGAGCTCACTGGAAAGTTTCCAGAAATTTTTGAATCTAACGATATGAGATTTGTACTTGAATATAATGATCCTGATCTGGAAGATGGTGAACTTTTTGCAGCCGTATCCAAAGAGATAATTGAAGGTTTGGCGAAACAGGTCGGTAAGTCGATTGAAGAGTTGATGAGTGACAATCAAATTCCTAATGTTCCTGAAAAAGAAGCAGGAAATCACTCTGATGATGATACTCCGGTATTTGAAGATGTTGAGATTGAGGATATTACCAGTGAAGAACATCCAGAGTACTTTATATAGAAACAGGATGAAGCATTTCCTGAATTTTTTGAAGAGATGTTGAATCAGGCTGGGAAACTTGCACAACAGAAGAGTAAGACATTCGTTGGTGAAGTATTCAAGAATGTAGAGAATCAGAAACCAAATGTTGAACAATCTGATGATCTGAAAAGCTTGTTGAGGAAACTGAAAGAAAAAGAAGCCAACCGACCAATGACTGAAATTCAGGGAGGATTCTACAAGTTTCACAACGAATTGTTCAAAGGAAAAGCTCTTGGTTGGAAATATTTGAGACAGCTAAGGTGTGTTGTTGTGAAATGGGAGAACGGAATTCTGTATTTCAACAGATTCCATGATATAAAGACACTACCTTACTAGGCTGTACGCGATATCTACCGACATACTTTATCTGGAGCAACTGTGAACAACGATGCAGTTGGCTATTTTGCAGATCGTATGGCTAGAGAGAGCAGAACAAGATGGGATGTGTTCACTCCACAGTATCCTAAAATGATTGTTCGAAAAGAGATTGATCTGATTACTGGGATAAACAAGGTGACGTTAAAGTATAAACCACCGACTTTATTGAAACATATTCCTTTGATGCTGATTCCACAACATTTCTCGAAAGAATTCATGTGATGGTACTATGATTGGAAGACCGCAGAAGCTGTTGTCTTGCTGAAGGATAAGAGAGATGAATTTAAGAAGATTCATATTTATGATCCAATGTGGTTGATCAATTTCTCACATGAAGATATTATTATGTTGTATTACAACCCAATTTACTGTAAAGAGAAGGATAGAGAACAAGCTCTGAAGTACCAACGTGTGGTATGCTTGTGCTTCGCTTGGGATATCAATGCGGGATGTGATTACGACAAGAAGCTGGGAAAGTTTGTGAAGATTCCGAAAGAAAAGAAGAAATCTAAACCAACTTTCAAACCAGGTATGACTAAGAGCAGAAGACGAACTTGCATATTATGCTGATGAACAAGACGCTCGATTATCAATGACAACAATCCAAGCAATAGTCGAGGGGGAGTTTGTTGATGCACGTTTTGCTACTAGTGCTTTTGGATTGTACATTCTAATATGTTTTGCTGAATACGTGGGGTCGAAGTTGGAATTGAAGGAGGTCGAATGTGGATTTTATAGGGCGAAGGTAGAGAGACAGGTCGAATGAAGATTGTGAAGCATATGTCTTTGTTCGTCCATTGTGAAGGGGCGAACCTACACATTCGACCCTATCGGTGTAACATCGCAAAATTTTCCCCAAAATTTTAATACATAAAAAGCCCTTATATATATATATATATATATATATTTTTATTACACCTTTATCATTAATATTATACAAATGTGCCTAAGCCTTTATTTATCCTAACTCACAACTTATATACATACATAAATGTATATAAATAATAATAATAATAATAATATGATTCTAAATTCTTTTTTTTTTTTTTCACATACAAGATTTTTTTTTTTTTAAATAAAGCCTTGAGTCAAATAGTCAAAGTCCTAGTCAAAGTCTTAGTCAAACAGTCAAAGTCTTAGTCAAATAGTCAATTCATCATAAAACCTTACTTTATGTTGTTGACCAATTTTAATGGCTAATTGAATCCAAAACTAGTATAAAAACCCACCTATGACCCATTATACTTTGCACCTCTAAATCGATTGTTTCAATCCGATTAAACTTTCCCTCATACCTTTCTTCTATAGTCTATTACTTCTACAATTGAAGCTTTGATTATAAGCTCTTGTAATTGGCGAATTGGAAGCTTGATATTCTTTCTTTTTCGTTTTCTTCAATTTGGACTAGCTACGTTGTTGAGTCTTTGGGATTCGCCTCGCATACATTCACAACACATTATTCTATTTTTTTTTACGAGACATAACATTTTGCTAAGGTGAGTTTTACATAGCCCATTTTCTATTTATCACCGTTTTTGGGGTGAAACATGTTACAACATCATTTATGCAATTCAATCATCAATGTGTCTATGTGTTTTCTATGTTGCATTATGTCTTGAGCATGATTAGAGTAAGCACCATTCTAGCATAATCATTAACTCCGTACAAGCCGGCGGTAAACATTGATAGATCTATTGGACTGACAATCCCACCCGGATACGTGCCTCCTACAAAGGTAGCGTGGGTGTTTGTTATCGTATAACATATTCAATTGGACCATGAGCGTATGGTATGTATCATATTATAACAGTCATCAGGGTTGATTATGCACTCGATTTATTTCTAGTATGTTCTCACATATGGACTAGATTGACATGACACATGAATTGCACATCATTTTTATTCAATTATCAAAAACCTATGTAATTCTCACCAACTTTTGTTGACCCAAAACATTTTCAACTTAACATGTTTCAGGTTCTATTTGCTTGAAGATTTGAATTGATGCTTGAAGATATGTGTATAGATTTTATTCAATTTGATGTACAAATTCTAGAACAATTGATTGTAATTCAATTAAAATCATCTAATGGAAATTATTATTTACCATGAGCTACTGAACAATCATCAATACGTGGCACCCCGATGTTTCCGCCATCGGTTGGGGTGTTACAGATTGGTATCAGAGCCATGGTTATAGGGAATTAGGTTATTAGAAAAAAAAAATCTAGTCTATAACCATAGGATTTAACCAGTACTTGCTTCTTTTACTTGCTATTCTCTATCTCCCTCCTACTTCTTATCCCTACTTTTATCCTTACAAGAAGGTTGCTTTCCACCATTGGATCTACTCTTAGACTAATAGGACAAAATCCTCAGGTTTAGCCTGAACCACCTTGAGATCTCGTCGAAGTTCTAGATTTTAATAACGAACACGTGCAATCTGGAAGGGTGAACGCCTGTATTCTGAGTCTTCTGTCTAGGCTGGCATTGCGCATATATCCCAATCAGACGAGGGACCCGGATGCCTACCTGGGAATTCTCGGGATGAGTGTTCACTTATAGGCTAAAGCATGTCTTCATATGTTATTAGAATTTGGAATCTTTGATAAGTCAACGTTTTCGTCTATTCGTTTTAATTAATGAATAAATGATTACATTCCTTATATTACCTCATTCATTTCATGCCTCATTGAGACTTCATTGTGTCCCTTACAGATCATGTCTCCACGCCACAGCACTCGCATTAACAGTGGTGACAATCATGAAGAAGAAAGCAGCAACCACAATCCCGACCACAACACTAACAAAGGAGGTGATGCCCAACTAGCTACGATTATTTCTCAACAATTGGCACAACAAATCACAACTCTGGTTTCTAACTTGTTAGCTCAAGTCATCCCAATGAATGGGAACGGCAATAGAAATGGAAATGGTGATGGAAATCACATAAAGAACGGAACCCTAGTTCGGAAAGGCAAGAAAACAAGTATTGTGGCCACGGTAACTACCGAGAATCAGAAGCGTAAGACCAGGAATCCTAATGTAAACCTCACTAAACAAGCCTCTAACAAGAAGCCTTATACAAGAAACTTTCCATTGTGTAACACATGCAATCGACATCATCCCACTGTTTCAGCTTGTCGCGTGTGCACCAATTGTGGTAGGTATGGCCATCTGGCCAACACATGTCGCGAGATCCCAAACCCTAATGCCAATCAACCCACCAATCCTGCTCAGGCTGATAATCCTAATCGATACAACTATGGTCAATGCTATGAATGTGGGGACCCAAATCACTTCCGTAACCGATGCCCTAAACTAAACAGAGATCAAGATCCTCCAGCTACCTAACCGCAAGTCTCACCATTTGACTATTGGTTGCTTTTATTCTATGTATTGACGCTATTTGATTCAAGTAATAAAATATTTGTCTGAGAGTTGTTACATGGTGCATGATTGTTTGAATGTGAACTAATTATATAAATATATACAACTACAACTCATATACTGTGCTTGTTATACTTGCTTGCATAAACATGTTATCAATTTGCAACCTATGTGTATAATAAATGCTGCACTTAATAGAGGTCATCATGCCTTTTCAACAGTCAGGAGAGGCCCTACAACCTGCTCCACGACTGGTGGAGGCTATCGAACCTACTCAACGATTGGTAGAGGTCATTATGCCTTTTCAACAGTCGGGAGAGGCCCTACAACCTACTCCACGACTGGTGGAGGCTATCGGACCTGCTCAACAATCGGTGGAGATATAGAAGGACGCAAAACTTTAATGTAAGGTAAATTGGTGATTGCGGTCCGGAACGTAATCATGAATTTACAGGTACGTTAAGGTAGTGTGAAATTCTATCAAGGTTTTCAGTAAATAACCAATTATAAACTCTAGTTACCTGGTAGTTCATTTAGTCTTTCTATAGTCAATCAACTCATGCATTTCTTTTAGGAGTCCTAAAACTTAAGATTCTTATTCTCCTTGCTATTTCAGATGAACCTAATCCAACCCTTAAAACTCACACATATCAAAACTCTTACCCAAATTATTCAAAACAGTTTATTCTGTTACCTATAAATTTATGTCATGCCTTAACTTGAAACTTCCCAAACCACCCTTGTCCTAATTTCTACCCAATCACCTTCAACCCTGTGTTTTCAATAAACTTCGGGACGAAGTTTCCAAAAGTAGGGGAGACTGTAACATCGCAAAATTTTCCCCAAAATTTTAATACATAAAAAGCCCTTATATATATATATATATATATATATATTTTTATTACACCTTTATCATTAATATTATACAAATGTGCCTAAGTCTTTATTTATCCTAACTCACAACTTATATACATACATAAATGTATATAAATAATAATAATAATAATAATATGATTCTAAATTCTTTTTTTTTTTTTTTTCACATACAAGATTTTTTTTTTTTTTTTAAATAAAGCCTTGAGTCAAATAGTCAAAGTCCTAGTCAAAGTCTTAGTCAAACAGTCAAAGTCTTAGTCAAATAGTCAATTCATCATAAAACCTTACTTTATGTTGTTGACCAATTTTAATGGCTAATTGAATCCAAAACTAGTATAAAAACCCACCTATGACCCATTATACTTTGCACCTCTAAATCGATTGTTTCAATCCGATTAAACTTTCCCTCATACCTTTCTTCTATAGTCTATTACTTCTACAATTGAAGCTTTGATTATAAGCTCTTGTAATTGGCGAATTGGAAGCTTGATATTCTTTCTTTTTCGTTTTCTTCAATTTGGACTAGCTACGTTGTTGAGTCTTTGGGATTCGCCTCGCATACATTCACAACACATTATTCTATTTTTTTTTACGAGACATAACATTTTGCTAAGGTGAGTTTTACATAGCCCATTTTCTATTTATCACCATTTTTGGGGTGAAACATGTTACAACATCATTTATGCAATTCAATCATCAATGTGTCTATGTGTTTTCTATGTTGCATTATGTCTTGAGCATGATTAGAGTAAGCACCATTCTAGCATAATCATTAACTCCGTACAAGCCGGCGGTAAACATTGATAGATCTATTGGACTGACAATCCCACCCGGATACGTGCCTCCTACAAAGGTAGCGTGGGTGTTTGTTATCGTATAACATATTCAATTGGACCATGAGCGTATGGTATGTATCATATTATAACAGTCATCAGGGTTGATTATGCACTCGATTTATTTCTAGTATGTTCTCACATATGGACTAGATTGACATGACACATGAATTGCACATCATTTTTATTCAATTATCAAAAACCTATGTAATTCTCACCAACTTTTGTTGACCCAAAACATTTTCAACTTAACATGTTTCAGGTTCTATTTGCTTGAAGATTTGAATTGATGCTTGAAGATATGTGTATAGATTTTATTCAATTTGATGTACAAATTCTAGAACAATTGATTGTAATTCAATTAAAATCATCTAATGGAAATTATTATTTACCATGAGCTACTGAACAATCATCAATACGTGGCACCCCGATGTTTCCGCCATCGGTTGGGGTGTTACAATCGGGGGGGGGGGGGGAATGTGCAGGCCTATATATAGTTTAATTTTCATTTTGAACTTAACTTTTTGGTCATTTCGTGTCTTGTTCGATCTGAATTCTCTCTAGGTGTTTTAGAAGCGTCTCAAACTTATATATTTCATTGTAAACACAATTGTATGGTTTATATCAAATGTTTATGAATGAAATTAATATTGAAAAGGTGAATTGCGTGTTTTGATTCGATTACTATCATATTGTAACTGATCTAGGGATTCCGCACCTAGATTGGTAGACTTGTATGATCATCTAAACTTGTTTTTATCAAATCGATCCTCCACAATAACATTTGGGGATGCCCGTTGAACAACCGGCCTAACATGACACCACAACGCCAAACACCGATGAATCCTTGGACTGTAACAGCTGAACGGGGAAAACCATAACCAATGACCAATTACTGGACTTCGGGTCCATCTCAACCCGCTGTGAGACCTCCTCCTCAACCAATGCCACATTATTGGGGTGTCGCAGCAGCCGCAGCTGTGCAAAACCAAACAACCACTGCCATAGCAACTTTCATGAATGACCTCTCAACTGGAAATGGGAATAGACCACCAATGATGTTAGATATGATTGAGTATCCATCATGGCAGAAACGGTTTAGGATTCATCTTGAGGGATTAGATGGTGGAGAAGCATGGAAAATTCTTCAAAAGTGTTATGTGCAGCCTGTGAATGAAAACTCCAATGCACCGGTTGCACTTGATGAGATATCAGATGCCGAAAAGAAGAAGTATTATGCATAAAGGAAGGCTTATTCTCAATTGTCCCAAGCTTTGACAACTAATTTACTTCATCAGTTTGGACCATGTACTACATCAAAGTAGCTTTGGGAAGCATAGAAGAGCATGAATGATGGGAACAAAAAGACAAGGAAGCTCAGGACTGATGAATTGAAAAAGGAATTTGAGAAGTTTAGTTTTGTGGGAAATGAAAGTTTGAAAGAACTTACTGCTAGATTTTTCCAATTACTGTCTGAACTTTCTAATTATGAGATTATTTAACCAATTTCTGAATTTGTTGAAAAGTTTGCATATGCACTATCAACTTACTGGAGTCAACATGTGGAGGTGCTGAGAGAGAAGGATTCATTTCTATTTTGGACACTTAATGAGTTCATCCAATAGCTTAAGAACAAGGAGATGGAAGAAAGAAGGAAGGCGAACGGATCCCAGATTCCTCAGAATCCGGAGTTATATTATGCTAGTTCATCATCTTCGGTCGTTCCAAGTGTTGGTGTGAGTTTGGCACCACAAACTGCTTTTGTTTCAAGTGTTGAACCGAACAATGCTGCTAGTTATTATGGTGTATCTTTTGCACCATCGTACATACCCACTCAGCCTCCAATGCAAGCTGCAAATTATTATGGTGCTCCATCGGGGAATATGACTCAGCAATCAGTACCAAATGTTGATCAAGCTCCATCAAAGCTCAAGTTCCATCATGTTAGAGACATCTAACATGGACTATGTGATAGTGGAAGTAGCCCAAAAGCATGTTTCTTTAGTGCCATCTATGGTTGCTTCTTATAATGGACTCGTAGCTAGTCAAACCGGTAACAACAATTTGACAAATGGGGATTATTCACATATTGATAAAAAAGAGATGGAACTCAATGATATTCAATGGGCTTTTGCAAGTATTTTAAGGAGAGCAACATAATTTATGGAAAGAATGGGTAGAACTGATCTTGCTACATCACCGAACACTACATATAGTTTCAACAAAGCAAAAGTGACATGTTACAATTGTGGAATGAAAGGTCACTTTCCTTGGGAATGCACTAAACCCAAACAACTAGGAAACCGTAACCCTTTCAACTCAAATTATCAAAATCATCATTACCAAAACAATCATAACAACTTTCAAAACCAAAAATATTTTCAAAACCAAAACAACTATCAAAACTGACAAAATACCTCACAAAATTTCAACCAAAGACAAACATCAACACCTAACCAAACTCAAACTACACCTAACCGTGAAAGGACCATTGTTCAAATTACCACTCCAACCAACCAAAACCAAAATGAATACCAAGCGTTGGTGATACAACATGATGAGGGCTTTAATTGGAACGACATGAAACTAGGTGTTGATGAGATTCCTGGAGGTAATGTTGCATGTTTTGCACAAGAAGTTGTGAAAGAGTACCTGGTGAAAGAGGAGTTTGTTGAAGAAGTTGTGAATGTGAAGGTAAATGAACCGATAGTTGAGGAAACAATGTTTGAGACGGTTGTTGAACATGTTAATGAAATTTCTGATGTTCAGGAGTCTGATTATTCTGATTCTGAGAGCAAGGTTGATTCTGAGGCAAGTGTTAACTCACTTGATGATGATGTGGAGCAAGTTTTTGCAGAGGCAGACTTCCTGACCAGTAAGAAGTCGTGCATGGTAGACGATGCATTTACCAAAGTGGATTACTCCAAGTTTTTCTCTGGGAAAGAAGTTCACTTTGCTCTTATGGCCATGGCAAACTCGACCAACCTAGTAAGTTCTAACTCACTTCCTAAATGAAATGATTGTATTAATTTTCTTGGTAAGTGTGATAGACTTGAAGGAGAAATTTTGAGTTTGAGATATGATGTGGAAAGTGCTAAAACTGCCTTGAAACTTTTCGTAAAAATGAAAGAATTTTAAACAAAACTTTAGAAAATTATAAGAAAGATGTTTCTGAATTGACAAAAATCCTTTCAAATAAACAAATTGCCATAAAAAGTTATATCTCATGAAGAGACAAAACCCGAAATCGCAAAAATTAAATGTATTTCTGAAAAAGTTAACAAGAAACAGGAGAGTTACTTGAATGTGGCGTATGTGCTGGAACACATTATGGATGTGCCAAACAAGGAAAACATTCCTACCAGTGTCAATTACAAATCTATTCCATCCCCGCTGTTGTTTGAAAATCACAACCTTGATGCTGTGACACCGGAGAGTTTAGTAAAGTATGATTCCACGTCGGATGTGACGCCCGTCGAAATCACAGGTCATATCCGTACACTTAGTTACATATATACAGTGTGCTTAGCATTACATGTCATCTAGATTATCATAAGTGGGCCATACAAGGTTCCAACAAGTCAATCCCGAGACGTGCAGTCTAACAGTAGACACACTAGTTAGTCTAAGGCCTCAGTTAGTCAAACATATCATGCTAGACTATAGGAAATTCATGCAAAACCCTAGTTGTGGAAATACATGCAATTGAACATACGATCCCAAATTTTTGCCCCGACAAGAACAAAAACAAACAATGCTTATTAACAATGAGGTTACCGTCGCGTAATCTATGGAAACTAGTAAAAACACGAGCGATGTGTCCATATGTAACCTTGTAATTTGATCTACAAAGACTTGTGTGAGTATTAGAATCAAACAAATATATTATCACTCACACATACATACATACATACGACCATATACACACACAAACATCAACATATGCTTGGAAAGAGACAAATAAATCTCCTATACATACCTACACGATCGCATACACACATACATTCATGAATATGCTCACAAACACCAAGAATATTTCCTTAATGGACAAACCACTTTATGATCACTAACATCTATGATGCTTAACTTCCAAAAGTCTCCCATGATCATTCCCTAGGCCAAATTTGCGGCCCATACATTCCAAAGAAAAGCAAGAGAGGTTGACCTTGGACATAGTATTAGCCTACACTATACATACATACCCAAACGCATACATATAGACGCATATATAACCTAGTAACAACATAAATTCCATGATCATCCCACCTTGGCCAACTTTCCGAAGCAATCATGTCCATTACCCCATGATTTTCGGCCCCAAGAGTGTGCACACAACCAAACAAGAACACTAGTCATCTTCTTGTACTAACATGGTAAGAACATGAAATGCATGAGCTTCCACAGCTTGTCAACCTTGCCACAAAGGAAATGCTTCCTTCCCCAAACTCGGTTATAAATATAAGCATTAGAACACATTTGGATCACACTACAACTCCTCCCAACTCACTTGTTGGAAGGGAATTAACTTATTTTCTTTTATATTTTCAGACATATACGCATAAGGTATCACATCCAAAACATTTTCCTTTCCTTATGTATTTCGGTTACATGTAATGGTCACTCGAAGCACACACACACACTCGCACACTCTCTCAACAAGTAATCTTTCAAGATAAATTAACTTAGAGACTTAAGTTGCATGATAAGAGTTCTAAACTATAGCTTGTAAATACAAACTCACCTATATGCGATTATATACACCTTAGGACATGTATATTGACATAAATGTGCACACACACATACATGTAGACGTATGCGTGCGTGTATGAGGCCAAGACCCGGCCCAAGAATAACATATTTCACTTAATTTAACGACATACAACATGGTTAGATTTATAAGCATTTGTTAAGAGTAATAAAAACATGTGTTAACAAGATTAACACAAGAGTTTTCTTGAAAACATATGGTATGCGAGTATGTATATAAAGGCAAACACCTAAACAAGTCGTTTTTCATACAAGAATATCCAAAAATGTGTCCATATGCCAACCTAGGCTTACATAAATGTGACAAACATAACACTTGGTAACATTTAGTAAGACAGGGTACTTGTTTTACTCAAAAACAGACTAAACAGAGTCATTTAAACGACAACACAAACCTTTTCTGACACATACAGTGTGTGACACACGTGGATAGTGGTACAGAAGCCCCTAGTCCATGGGTGTTACAGTCGGGTGAGAAGTTGTATGGTAGTTAGAACCAAACATAGACTTAAGGTGCCTTTATATGAACCTAGGGCATCTCAGACCAGACACACAGCATTAGGATCAGTTCAGTGCTAGTATCCAGACACCAAGTAAGTATTCACAACCCGTTTTTATAGTTTTTACATTTTTCCCGGGGAAAATATGCTTACAGTTTTCAGTTACAATACATGACTATTATGTGAATATGAGACATTACGGTTCAGGATCCATTAAGCCCTCGTGTAACACCCCAACTGATGATGGAAACATCGGGATGTCACGTATTGATGATTGTTCAATGGCACATGGTAATCAAATTTTAAATAAGCATTTATTCCAATAAAATATGCAAATTAAATTACAAAATAAAGTCTTGATGGAAATCTAGTACATCAAACAAACAAACGAAACTTAAAACTTCAAATAACTCCTCATGCTAGCTTTAGACTTCAAGCATCAGTATTTCCTGTTGAGTTTGGAAAAGATGGGGGGTCAACTAGAAGTTTGTGAGAATACATAAGCCAAGTTTAGCAATAAGTTTTAAAAGTTTCAAAGCTTAGCAATTCATATGTCTAATGTAAATCTAAGTCTACATGCAAAAACACAAAGTATAGTATGCACATAATCAATCCTCCGACAAAGTTTAGGTCTATCCCGCATACACGGTTCTCCTTAATATAAAGTTTGGAACGATAACAACCACCCGTGCTCCCCATCGAAATGGTCAACGAATCTGGGTGGGGTTGTCAATGCAATAGATGTATCATTGTATACCACCGGCTTGATTAGGGTTAATGATTATGTATGTTTAAGTTTAAGTCTAATTGTTTTTGTCTAAGTCACGTGGCATCAATGAATACAACTAGACATGTATAAAGAATTGCTTAAGTATAAAGTTTCAAGTATAAAAGTTGCATAAACAAGGTTACGTAAACTCACCTTAGGTTGCAAGCAAATAATCCAAACTCCACAAATAGGATATATTACTGATTCCCTATTACATGTGTCACTAAGTGATTATGTGTAATATCATCACACCATATGACCCGTTTGTCCAAGACGTTTAAAAGTTCAAAACCATGTAAGTGACAAAACCATACACAAAAAGTATGAAAAATCTCACAATACAGCTATGTCCAGAAAATACTCACAACAGATCAGATTAGTAGAAAAATTCACAAAAATTGTGTATTCATCCAAACGGGATGAATCCACTTGGAAACGCCAAGTTTTTCCCTTGCTGAACTACTGTCCAAATTTCATAATCAAACTCTTTGTAAAACTCAAGTTATAAGCATTTAAAGTTGACCCTAAATATTAATCCAAATATCCGATTATACCTTTAATCAAAGAAAATTTCAAAAACGTATCAAACGACGTCCAAATCAGATGATTTTTCCCATTATGAAAACCTAATACCACATAGGACATGCTCAAATCAAGAAACAATTAAAAAGGTAGTTTAAATTCACGTTATGCAACCTACAAGTCAAAACATGCAATCTGTCCGTTTTTATTTCATGATAAGATCTTATTTTCAATGCATCCTATAACCATAATATTGCCTAAATATTACTATAAACATGTAGCACTTCATGATCACACAAAATAATAGATGAAAGTTTTTATCATAAATATTATTATCTCTAAACCCTACATGTTCATAAATCAAAACCATGAATTAACATATAACACGCCACATAATAACCACAAAACTTAATGTTTAACATGTTAATCTTTTATTAAAACTTATGTTTTGATCATTATAGACCCGCATAAGACCTGGACAAACAAGTTTGTGGTGTTTTAAAACATGATTAAAACATAGAAAAAGAGATAAAACACATGTAGTAGAGTTGTTATATACCTTAAGCCTTTAAACTTCTTGATCCTAAACCCTCTCAAGATCCAAGGATCTTTAGATTATGATAATGGCAGAGGGTAGGGGTTTAACTTACGTAATTTTGCACGTTGGAGGGGATTAGGGTTGATAAATTATGAAAACAACTGATTAGAACTTGATTTTATAAAGTGCACCAGCGATTTGGGCCATGCGAGGAGTCTTGGGCTACGCTACCCCAGTCCACGCGTGCATCTAACATGATGTTGTTCAGCCCGTCTGTCTATTGGTCCTTTTCCTTTCTTTGTTAAATTGATATATGTCGTTATCCAAATCTACCAAATTTGACTTCATAATTGTTACCATAAATTTTGCCATACAATTGATGGCTTAGCACGAGATAAGTCATCTCAATTATATTTTTTTATATAACAAACATACAGAGCCCGATTGTGCTGGAGACATCGAACTTAAACAATGTTACTATTGAGAATGCTCAACAACACATAGCATTGGTGTCAGCTATGGTTGCATCTTATAATGGGCTTGTTGTGAGTCAAATTGGTAATAACAACTTAACCAATGAAGACTACGCACAGATTGATAAAGAAGAGATGGTGCTCATGGATATCCAATGGGCACTTGCAAGTATTATGAGGAGAGCTACTGATTTCATCCAGAAAACTGGAAGAACTGATCTTTCTACTTCCCCAAACACCACATATGGCTTCAACAAAGCCAAAGTGACTTGTTTTAATTGTGGAGAGAAAGGTCATTTTAAGAGAGAATGTACACAACCAGCACAGCAGGGGAATAGAAATCCTTTCAACTCTAACTACCAAAACCGTCAAACCCAAAATCAGGTATCTTACCAAAGTCCTAATATTTCAAGCTTTCAACCACAAAATAACTACCAAAACCGCCAAAATACCCCACAAAATAACACTGTTAGACAAAACACATCACAAAACCAAAACCAAAACCAAAACCAAAGACCACAAAATTCAAACCGAACAATCATTCCTATTTCTACACCAAATACACAAACTCAAACAGATAATCAAAACCAAGCTTTGGTGATACAGAAAGACGAACGGTTTGATTGGACAGGGATGCAGTTGGGTGTTGAGGAGATTACAACTGGGAATATGGCGTGTGATGCACAGCAAATGAATTTGGATGAGCCGGTAGAGGTTGAAGAGGAATTAGTGACTGAAAAGATATCTAAGGTGAGAATCGAGGAGTTGAATGAAGAGAGTGATGATTGTACAGAGAAGAAGTCTGGTTTGATTCTTGACTCTGTTACTGAAGTGCCAGAGCAGTATGATTCAGCTTATTCTGATGAGGAGAGTGAGTCTGATTCTGAATCTAGTGTTAACTCACTAGATGATGATATTGACCAATTGCTTGCTGAAGCTCATTTTTTGATGACCCGGAAATCATGCATGGTGGATGATGCTTGTACCAGGATTGATTATTCAAAGTTTTTCGCTGGGAAGGAAGCACACTTTGCATTGATGGCCATGACAGTACCTCCAAAGCAGGTAAGTACTGAATCTACTTCAAATTCAACTTGTATTAAACATTGTGATGCTTGTGATAAATTGACAGAGGAGAATAAGCAACTCAAGGTTCAGCTTGAGAGTGCTAAAATCAACTGTCAATCCTATCAAAAAGAAGCAAAAGAGTTTAACAGAGTACTTGTTGGTTATAAGAAAGATGTTTCAGAACTGAAAAAGACTTTATCTTTGAAACAAATGGCCATAAATAATTATACCAATGATTTAGAATACACAAAACTTGAAATGGCCACCATCAAGTGCTTTTGCAGAAAAAGTGAACAAGAAACTTGAGAGTGATAAGCATATTGCTTATGTTGTTAATCATATAATAGAAGAGCCTTTACAGTCTAGTAGTGCCAACTACAAAGCTGTCCCAGCTCCGGTGTTGTTTGAAAACCATAATTTGCACTCAATAGCACCGGAGAGCTCAGTTATATCTGACTCTACATCGGATGACGAGTCAAACACCTCTAGTGTGGGAGACCCTAATTCTGATGTTAGACCTGTATTGGGAAATGATGAAGGCGTAGTTGCTGTAAATGATGATTCTGATTCTGAGGATGAACAATCTGAGAAGGTCCCTGAGAAGGTGTGTGATATTCCTGATGAAAATCACATAATCACTAACGAACCTGTTTCACCATCTCAGATTGTGCATCCCATGGCTAACGCTCATAGAAAGAATCAATAAGTTAAGCCTGTTGAGAAGAAAAATGAAAAGAAAAATGAATCTTGTGACAAACCCGTCAAGATTTTCTATTGGATGATTGGATCCGGTAAGATTATGTCTGACGAGGAATATCCAATTAAATTCGCCAATTATTCAAAAATTGAGAAAATTTGGCAGGAGAGTACCATTTGGTTCCCAAAGCATGAGCGAACAAATGAAGTACCTCCAGAAGTCTTAAAGAAAATTTATTTGGTTATTCCTAAAGAACCAAAGGTCCATGTCACAGAATTTGTAAAACCAAAAGAAAAGTCAAACAGTTTTCTTGAGCTGACTTAATCAAAGGACCCATCTCCTGAGAGTTTAAGAAGAAGGTGTGTGGATGATCAATATCCTATCACCACTTATGCAAAGTCGAACGCCAAGAACAACTTTGAAGAGTACCGTGCGTGTTTTAAGTGCGGGGAGAGAGGGCATTTACTTGCTCACTGCCCGTACGTTAGGCACAAGAGGCACAAGGTGGAAATGAAGCAGAAACATGAAAGTCCAGTCGATAATCATTGTTATCCACAAAGACGATTTGTCCCTCAACCAGCACCTTTTTATAATCAAAGCAGATATTTTCAAAAGAGGGAAAATCGTCCAATGACATATGATCGTCGTAACCGGATAGCTACTGAAAAATCCCTTAAAAAACCAATGGTGAACACAACTGTTGACAAGAAAAAGATTTCTGTTAATCCTGCTGTCAAAACCAACAGTTGGACCTGTCTCTGTTAAATCAGAGAAGGTAACCAAGAAAGTTTCATTCAAAGATGAAGTAAAGAAACCGGTTGAGACCACTAAATCTCAAATCCGGATCTTGAAACGATCTGAACAATCTTGGTCACCAAAGGGATCTTAAGGTGCTTCAACTTCACAACAAAATGTGAAATCAGAGAATGAAAAAGATTTGATTGATCAAAAAAAAATCAAACTGTTTGTGAAAAATCTGAATCTTTGAAACAAAATGTTCAAAGACCTAAGACCAAGCAGGCTTGGGTCCCCCGAAAAATCTAATTCTTTACTTGATATGTGCAGGGAGCTTCAGCTGGCCCTGTAAGCAGTCTTTGATTGTTGACAGTGGAGCTTCTGGTCACATGACAGGGGATCTTTCGCTACTATTCGATATCAGAAATATCAATGGAGGTTATGTAGCGTTTGCTGGTAACAAGGGTGGTTACATTACCATGGAGGGTAGTGTTAGTAATGATATAGTGAGTTTTGAGAAAATATCTTATGTGAAGCAAATCGATTACAATCTGCTCAGTGTCAGTCAGATTTGTGACAAGCAGTTTTCAGTTTAATTTGATGACAAATCTTGCTATATACTCAAGTCGGGATTCGAGTTACCAAAAGAGTGGGTGATGTTAAAGGCACCGAGAGTGAACAACTTGTACATTCTCGGCATGTCTAAAGCAATGACTACACAAGGCCAAGTCACGTGTTTTCTCTCCAAGGCTACTGAAAAGGAATCAATCATGTGGCATAGGAGGATGGGACACATTCACCTACGAAAGATGAATCAATTGGTGAAGAATGAACTTGTCACAGGCGTAAATGTTAAACATTTTCATTTAAATGACAAGTGTGTGAGTTGCAAAAAGGGTAAGCAGCACAAGCAATCCCATAAGCAAAGAAAGTCAATTCCGTTGAACGGCAACTTGAACGTTTGCACATGGATCTGTTCGGACCGGTCAAACGTAAAAGTCATGCTGGTGAATTGTACTGTCTTGTGGTTACTGATGACTTTTCAAGATTTTCATGGGTTATGTGCTTACATCATATGAGCGACACATTTAATAATCTGAAAGTTCTGTTCACTCGATTGGAAAATATCTATGGTCTCAAGATTAAGAGAATTAGGAGTGATAATGGGACGGAGTTTAAGAATGCACAGATGGACGATCTTTGTGAAAACAAAGGAATTCATCATGAATACAGCGCTCCGTATACCCAGAACAGAATGGTGTCGCCGAACGCAAAAACAGGACTCTAATAGAAACGGCGAGAACAATGCTTGCCGACTCAGATCTTCCGGTAATGTTCTGGAACGAAGCAATTTACGCAGCTTGTTATACTCTAAATCGTGTTTTAACGGTGAAGAAGTTTGGCAAAACTTCTTATGAGCTGTTGAATCATCAAAAGCCGAATTTAGAGTATCTAGAACCGTTTGGAGCTCCATGTACAATACTTAATCCATCTGAGAAGTTCGCACCGAAGGCTGAAGAAGGATACTTTGTTGGATATGCAACCCCGCTCAAACGGGGATTCAACAAACGAACTCGTCAAGTCGAGGAGTGGGCTAACGTTGAAGTGCAGCGGTATACTCAGAATGTACAGGGAAGCGGTCCAGACTGGATGTTTGATTACAGAGATTTCTTTGAATCATTCAACCTAGATATCTTGGTTGAAGAGGCTGTATTACGTTTATATTACGAGGTCGAAAACGCAGTGACATCACCGTTGGTGCGTCCGATCACCGTAAACCCCCAAGCATCTTCAAATGATACCAATGCTCCTGTAGTTGAAGAAGAGGTATTCCAAGAAGCTTCCACAACTCTTAATTCATCGGAATCTGAAGATGACGACGATGATGTTACAAGTGAAGCTATTTTAGATCATGCTACAGTGACACCACCAGTGAACCCAAATACAAATGGTGCTTCATCATCGAATGTGGGTAATGATCTGGTTTCTGCAGAGAACTTAACTACTCAAACGGGAGTCCAAGTACCAGATTATCCGGAATCTCAGATACATCGAATTCACCCGATTGAGCAGGTTATTGGTGATCCTAGTAGCAGTGTGATGAAGAGAGGTCAACTGAGGAATGCTAACTCACCGGAAAACCTTGGCAATCTTGCTTTATATGCCAAAATTCAAAAATCAGTTTTCAAAATGACTGGTCTTTTGCTTGTTATGTTTCGCAGGTTGAGCCGCGAACTTACAAGGACGATCTTTTGGATAACACTTGGGTAGAGGCTATGCAAGAGGAGTTATTACATTTTCAAAAACTTGGTGTATGGACACTGACGGATTTGCCCCCAGGACGAAAGAAAATAGGAACTAAATGGGTATTCAAATGCAAAGAGGATGATAGAGGAGTGATCGTAAGGAACAAAGCTCGTTTGGTTGTACAAGGATTTCATCAAGTTGAAGGAATTGCTTACAACGAGATTTATGCACCTGTTGCACGCTTAGAAGCTATCCGAATGTTTCTAGCGTTTGCATCTTATAAGAAATTTAAGGTGTATCAAATGGATGTTAAGAGCGCGTTTCTTTATGGTGTGGTCAAGGAGGAAGTTTACGTAGGTCAACCACCAGGCTTTGAAGATCCTATTCATCGGGTTAAGGTCTACGTTTTGAACAAAGCTCTCTATGGGTTGCACCAGGCTCCAAGGCAATGGTATGAGGAGCTGAGCACGTATCTTCTTTCCAAAGGATTCAAATGAGGTTTGGTAGACTGCACACTGTTCACTAAACGAACAGGCAATGACTTGCTTCTAGTCCAGATTTATGTTGATGATATTATATTTGGTTCTACTAACGAACTTCTTTGCAGAGAATTTGAACGTGTTATGCAGGAAAAGTTCGAGATAAGCGCGATGGGAGAGATGCAGTTTTTCCTAGGCTTGCAGGTGGAACAAAGACCAACGGGGATCTTTATTCACCAGACGAAATACGTTTCTGAAGTCTTGAGCCGATTCCAAATGGATGATTCGAAGCCGATGGATACTCCAATACAACCTAATCACGGGATTGGAGTTGACGCTAAGGGGGAGCTAATTGACCCATTTACATTCAGAGCAATCGTCGGATCTCTGATGTATCTCACCACCTCCAGACCAGATATAATGTTTGCCACATGTCTCTATGCACGTTATCAGTCAAAGCCGAAACAGAGTCATCTTGCAGCTGTCAAACGTATCCTTAGATATCTGAAGGGTTGTCTGTCGAGAGGACTATGGTACCCTAATGATGATAATTTTGACCTAATCGCTTTTAGTGATGCAGATTGGGGTGCTGTGACAAGGACAACAAATCCACAACGGCTGGATGTCAGTTTATGGGGAGCAGGCTCGTGACCTGGCAGTGCAAGAAACAGACCGCAGTTGCCTTATCCACGTGTGAAGTAGAATACGTTTCAGCATCAAGCTGCTGCTCACAGGTTCTTTGGATACAACAACAGATGGTGGACTACGGTTTGCAATTTCTTAAAACCCCTATTTACTGTGATAATGAAGCCGCAATTGCATTAACAAAAGACTTAGTAAATCATTCAAAGGCTAAACATATCCGGATCAAATACCATTTTATCCGTGATTGTTATGCTAAAGAGTTGATCGATATGGTCAAAATCCACACTGATTATCAACGTGCAGATCTTTTTACCAAAGCTTTTGATAAATCAAGATTTGACTATCTTTTGAAAGCTAACGGTATTAGAGAAAAACAGGACTGATCACCACCTCAGTTTATCGTTTTTTTTTTTGGGGGTTTAGTTTTTATTGCTTTTTAGAAAAATACAAAAATCCAAAAATATGTGATACATTTTTAGAAAAAATGTATTTTCAGAAAATCCAAAAACATTGAAAAACCTTAAAAATCCATAAAACCCAAAACGATTTCCCGGAGAAAAAAGGGAAATGATAGTACATCAGTGGGGATCTTACACATTCTAAAGAAATGTAATGCAATATAGGGCGTGTTTCTGAGTCTGTGTGATGTGCTGATAGGCTTCGTAGACCTATTACTGCGTGCCTGATATATACATATCAAACGAATTGTTGTGTGGATGAACTCCTCATGGGCATATGGTCTTAGTACCGTAATTTCGTTTGATAGGGTATTTGTACAAACCTCGGAGGTTTCGGGTCGTTATGTTATTAGTTGTCTGGGGATAGCCTCTCTGATCTTCTGCTGTAAGTCATTATGGACCTAGATCAGATAGGGTGTCTTTATAAAAGATCTGTAATGCCAAATCCTAAAGTTACCGAATTGAGGAACTTTCCATGTATTATGATAATCAAAGATTATCTATTACATCATATCCAATCATTGATGCAAATCATGATTGACATAAGCCCTCAACCTGGTAGAGTGCACATGTTACTTTGTTGCATTGATTTGCTGATCTGTATAGCTCTGTGCCTCATACCTTGTAAATTACAGACGACAAAAGCATAATCACGCTTTACAATGAGTCTTTGTGCATTTACTTCATGATACGGGAGTATGTCATGTGCGTGGGAACCACAGACAATTGAGTTCATACTATAAATAATAGTATCAGTATAAAGCACTGCACAAAATTCAGTATGAGAGTTTATGTGGATCACAATATCAGCAGTTGCCAGATCACACATTGTCTTTAATGATAATAAATCAAAAGATCAACAGTGAGATCAGATTTCTCAATAACTGACATGTTCCCTTTACCAGAAATTACAAAAACATTTACTGATTTATCTTTACATTTCCGCATTTTATATTTCTCGTCAAAAATGCAAAACTCAAAAAGATTTTAGGTGTGTTTTAACATAAACTTTAGAAAATCCAAAAAGACTTTTCATTTCTATCTTATTTTTGATAGCTGATGGTGGTTGAACATGAGTTTCTAAAACTTGATGGACCATTTGAGCTTTGTAATCTTTAAATGAGAAATAATGACTGTTGGATGCTTAAAAGTTGAAAAATATTTTGAACGGGACTCGATTTTGAGATTTGGTAAAATTTTCAAAAATTTCATGTTTCATTCGCCCCTTCGTTGGGTCGAAGGTGGAATTTCATCTGCTCATTCGTATGTTTTCAACGGTCGAATGTGAGAGTTCATGTGAAAATTTCACATTCGAACCCTTTTTCTACATTCCAACCTTTCAGTAAGGTCGAAGGTGGAAAAAGCTTCACATTCGACCTAGTCAAACGGTCAAATGTGGAGTCTATATATTCCTTATCTGCTCATTCGATCTCATTCAAAATTTTTAAAAAATTTCTGAGATTAAGTCATCTTGTTGCTCGTATTTTCTAGACCATGTCATTGTATTCGTTGTGATTCACTGATCATTTTCCACTAACATTTGCATGTTAATATCAACTATTAAGTGTTTAATCGTTGATTTTCTGTCCGTGCCCTAACCGTCTTTAAACATGGATTAAAACATGATAATTGAACGATTTTTTGGTCGGGATTCGTTGTTTATGTGTTTTAGGGGGAGAATGTCCAAGAACTTAGGTTTAAACATGATCAAATTGAATGATTGATCTTTCAAAAGTTTCGAACCCTAGTTATTGTTTAAAAGCACATAATCAATGGTTGTTTATTGAAATTGATGATTGGCAATACTTAATCAGTAGTGTTAGATGCTATTCAAATCAAAATGGCAGATTAAAATGAACAAAATTAAAATTTGATATTCAAGGAGATGAACAGTCTCCTTCGCCCATTTCAAACGGTCGAATGTGACTGTTTGGGCGAAGGTGAATGTTTAAATGGTCGAACCTGGAACAAACGGTCAAATGAAGAATTTTTCAAAATATTTTTACATTCGAACCATTGCAATTCCACATTCGAACCTATAATTTCTCATTCGAATCAACGACTGGTCGAATGTAGAAGTTGAAAATCAAAATTTTTCAAATTTTGTGTATTTTGTCCGTTTTTTTAACATGTTTGTTTGATTTGTTTTGCAGTCTAACGATGTCTGAACAGGGAAGTGCTAGTGTTCCTGCTGGATCTTCTGAACAGGCCGCCGGGAAGGGAAAGATTGCTGATTTACCATTTGACTCAGCATACAATTGTTGTGCGTATCTAGGTGATGTGAAGAAGCATACAGAATTCACTGGGATTATAGAGTTTTTGAAGAGGAGTCGGGTTATTGATGCTATTGCTACACCAGCTATCATATATAGAGATCACCAACAGGAGTTTTGGACGAATGCCAAGATGGAATTTTGGAAAGGTGAGTCGTCACTTGTTAGTACGATTCAGGGGGAGTTGGTGATTATCTCTGTGAACGATATCAGAGAGGCATTAAAGCTGGAAGATGTGAAAACGGATCCCAGAGAATTAAGTTGGACTGAGCAAAGGAAATGCTTCCTACGGATGAAGTATAATGGACCAATCACTGACGGTTCATTACATAAAGGGAGGTTATGTCCTCAGTTTAAATATCTTGCTCATGTTATGATTCATGTATTCGGATCAGCAAGTGGAGGGTATGATGTGATGAGAAAGAGCATCAGTTCGTTGATGGTGGCTCTTATATTGAACAAACCGTTCAATGTGTCTGGTATGTTGTTAGAACATATGTTAGAACCTTTGAGAGAATTAAAGAGCAGGAATTTTCTATTGTATCCTAGATTTCTTCAAATGATCTTTGATTTGAAGTATAAGAATTTGAAGAGAGATCCTACACAGATAATTGTTCAGGATCACATGAATCTGAATACGCTTGCTAGGATGAAGGGTTATAAGGGTGTGGCGATGAATGAAAGACCACCGATGAAGAATCTTTTTGGTCATC
Source organism: Ambrosia trifida (assembly GCA_028751855.1). Classification (NCBI taxonomy): domain Eukaryota; kingdom Viridiplantae; phylum Streptophyta; class Magnoliopsida; order Asterales; family Asteraceae; genus Ambrosia; species Ambrosia trifida. The sequence continues at coordinate 70,630,438 of CM054127.1, read as the reverse complement.
TGATCAATAAAGATTATGAAGACCCAGGTCGTGATAAGGTTAGACGTGCTAACAGTGAATCAGATGAAGAAAATCCTTTACATCCATTAGAGTATGACAAAGAAAGGGTTGCACTTAGTAGACGAAGTGTCTGTGGATTCTGAAGAGACACAAGAGGGTGAGAGATGGGACTCGGATAGTGAGACTGTAAAGAGCACCACGCCCAAGGCCACTGTGGCTGGTAAGTCTGTTAGTCTCAACAAGTCATTGGAGGAAAAAAGTACAGAAAGTCCTATTCGTTTGGATGAAACTGATGAGGGATTGGGCTTGGGATCAGAAGATTTTGCTGGATCACCAAAGCAAGGTGAGAAGCAAAAGAAACCACAGTTTAAGAAGAAAGAGAAAGTTTTGAGGCCAATGGAAAAGAGAGCTAGAGACATTGAGACGTTGATTGCTGGTAAGAAACTGCCACCAGCATCTAGCTCGAAATCATCGATCACATCTCCAGCTGCTAAGAAGCAAAAGACATCATCAGAGACTGCTGAAGAAACTGAATTACCGGTTGATGAGTTTAATGATGCACTGGACAGAGTGCTGAAGAAGTGAAAGAAAGGGAAGATGCCTGCTGCTGAAGCTTCTACACCCAAGGTCACAGTAGATAGTGATGTTATGAATGCTGTGAACCAGAAGCTTGCTGACATTATGAAAATAATTAATCAGCAACAAGCAGAGATAGAACAATTGAGAAACAACGATAAGAAGATGTTAGACGTTGTTGAAACATCTCATGAGAATTAGGAAGCTCTTGAAGCCAAGATTAAACAACTTCAAAAAGAAAACAAGAAGTTGTTGAAGCATGAACAGAGAAACACCAGGAGATTTATTGCTTTAATAGAGGAGAATAAGAAGCTAAAAGAGAGTAACAAGAACATGGACAATCTGATTAAAGACTTGTACTCTAAAGCTCCTCAATTGCAAGCTGGTGAAGAGGATAAGGAGCGTGATGAAGAAGAAGTTGACTTTGAACCATCTGATAATGAAGATGAAGAAGATGAGGAGTTAGATAATGATGCTGGTAATGATCCTCAGAAGAAAAAGAAAGATGATGGTGATGATGATTGGTCAAATGATGATTCAATTGAAGGTAACAGCTTTGCGAGTTCTGATAGTGATGATGAAGATGATACAGACAAATATAAGTGTGAAAAGAGAGGATTTGGAAAAGTTGCAGGAGAATCCAGCTCAAAGGCTCCTGGAGGAACTGTTGATGATGATAGTGTCTTTTGGAATGAGAAGATAAGTTCTTTATCAGAAGATGATAAAAATATGTATCGTCAGATGTTGACAGACAGAGTCTGGACGATAAAAATGACTGGCAGATTTCCTGAGATATTTGAATCCAGTGACATGATATTTGAGTTGGAGTATAATGATCCTGATTTGGAAGATGGAGAAGTTTCTGCGGCTATGTCAAAAGAGATCTTAGAAGGACTGGCAAAACAAGTTAGGAAGACTTTAGAGGAGTTGTTGATTGATAATCAGATTCCTAACTTACCTGAGAAAGAAGCAGGTAACCATTCAGATGATAGAGATGTGCCAGTGTTTGAGAAGGTTGAGATTGAAGACATAACGAGTGAGGAATATCCAGAATACTACAAGAAAAATAAAGATTATGGATTTCCTGAATTCACTAATGAATTGTTGAAAGAGGCCGAGAAACTTGCTCATGTAAAAAGTAAGAGATTTGTTGAAGAAGTATTCCCAGATTGTGATAAGCCGAACACAGAACAATCTGACACTTTGAAGGAATTATTGAGAAAACTGAAGGAGAAAGAAGCTAATCGTCCAAAGACAGAGATTCAGGGCAGCTTCTACAAGTTACATAACGAGTTGTTCAAAGGCAAAGCGTTGGGATGGAAGTTTGTGAAACAGTTGAAGTGTGTAGCTGTTAAATGGGAGAAAGGGATACTGTATTTTGACAGATTCCATGATCTGAAGACACTTCCATACTGGGCAATTCGTGATGTTTGAAGACATGAGTTGACTGGGTCTGTGAACGATCATGTTGCTTATTTTTCTGATCGTATGTCTAGAGAAAGCAGAACGAGATGGAATCTATTTACTCCTCAGTATCCTAAACGGATTGTTCATAAGAAGGAGATTGATGAGATAATCGGAATGCCTAAGGTGACGTTAAAATACAAACCACCTAAAGTGTTGAAACATATTCCGTTGATGCAGATCCCTCAACACTTTTCAAAAGATTTCATCTGAGGGTACTATGATTGGAAGACTGCAGAGGCTGTTATTGTGTTGAAGGATGGTGTGAAAGACTTCAAGAAGATTCATATATTTGATCCTATGTGGTTGATCAATTGTTCACATGAGGATATTATAATGCTACATTATAATCCGATTTATTGCGAAGCAAAGGATTGTGATCAAGCAAGAAAATATCAACGTGTGGTATTCTTATGCTTTGCTTATGATATCAATGCTGGATGTGATTTCGATAAGAAATTGGGTAAGTTTGTGAAGGTTCAAGAAGTTCAGGAAGTCAAGAAGAAGAAACCGAAACAAGCTTATGAACCGGTGATGACCAAAGAACAGAAGAAGTTATTAAACATTAAGCTGATGAACAAAAGGATGGACGAAGAACGACGACTCAAACAATCCAAGCAATAGTCGAGGGGGAGTTTGTAGATGCCTATTGTGCGACTAATGCTTTGGATTGCATTTAACATATGTTTTTGTTCTCAGTCGAATTGTCGAAGGTGTCTCTAATTGGTCAAATGTGTTTTCATGAACGGTCGAAGGAAGAAAGCTAAGGTCGAAGGAGAACAGGAGGTCGAAGGTAGAATAGAATTTAATGTATAGCTTGGTTCGACCACCTTGTTTGGTCGAACCTGCACATTCGACCAACACAAATGGGCGAATGTGCAGGCCTATATAAGGTCAAGTTCATTTTTGCAAAGTAACTTTTGGTCATTTTGTTTTCCCTCCAGTTTGTGTTCTCCCTAGGGTTTTGTGTCAAGTCTGTACACGTCATTTAATCATTATAAACATCTTTTTAACGTGTAATTGAATGTGTTATTGAATGAAATAAAAGCTTTTATAATGATCTGTGTGTTTTGTTGATATTATTATCATTTTGTAACTGATTCAGGGATTCCGCACCTGAATTAGTAGACTTGTTTGATCAAACCAATAGTTTTTATCAAATCGATCCTTTAACAGCACCAAGAGTAAACAATCTGTATATTCTTGATATGAGCAAGGCGATGACAACCCAGGGCCAAGTTACATGTTCTCTATCCAAGGCTACCGAGAAAGAATCGATTATGTGGCACAGGAGGATGGGACATATTCTCCTTAGAAAAATGAATCAATTGGTGAAGAATGGACTTGTAGAAGGGGTTAACGTAAAACATTTTCATCTCAATGACAAATGTGTGAGTTGCAAGAAGGGCAAACAGCACAAACAGTCCCACAAACCGAAGAAAGTGAATTCTGTAGATATGCCACTTGAGCGTTTGCATATGGACCTTTACTGTCTAGTGGTTACTGATGATTACTCAAGATTTTCGTGGGTGATGTGCTTGCAACACAAAAGCGACACATTTAACAATTCAAAAGTTCTGTTCATCCGTTTGGAGAATGTTCACAGATTGAAGATCAAAAGGATTCATAGTGATAACGGGACGGAGTTCAAGAATACCCAAATGGATGCACTTTGTGAAAACAAAGGAATTCATCATGAATATAGTGCTCCGTACACTCCAAAACAGAACGGTGTTGCTGAAAGGAAAAACAGGACTCTAATCAAAGCGGCACGAACAATGCTTGCGGATTCTAATCTTCTAGTAATGTTCTATAATGAAGCTATTTACGCAGCTTGTTATACATTGAATGGTGTATAAACAGTGAAGAAGTTTGGCAAAACTTCTTATGAACTGTTGAATAGACGAAAGCCGAATCTGGTGTATCTAGAACCATTTGGACCACCTTGTACGATGTTGAATCCGACTGAGAAGTTTGCACCAAAAGCTGAAGAGGGATTCTTTATTGGATATGCAACCCCGCTCAAACGGGTATTCAACAAACAAACTCGTCAGGTAGGGGAGTGGGCTAACGTTGAAGTTCAACGATATACTCAGAACGTACAGGGAAGCGGTCCAGATTAGATGTTTGATTACAAAGACTTCTTTGAATCATTCAATCTAGAAAACTTGGTTGAAGAGGCTGTATTAAGACTTTATTACGAGTGTGGAAACGTAGTGACTTCACCGTTGGTGCGTCCGATCACCCTAAATCCTCCAACAGCTTCTAATGATACCAATGTTCCTGCTAATGAAGAGGATGTGTTCCAAGAAGTTTCGACTACTCTTAATTCATCAGAATCGGAAGATGATGATTTCACCAGTGAAGCTATTCTAGATCATGCAATGGAGGAACCACCAGTGAACCCAAATCCAGATGATGCTTCATCATCAAATACGGGTAATGATCTGGATGTGGCAGAAAATCTAACTACTTAAAATGGAGTTCAAGTTCCTAATTATCCGGAATCTCGGATACATCAGATTCATCCAGTTGAGCAAGTTATTGGTGATCCAGGAAGCAGTGTCATGACTAGAGGACAACTTCGTCATGCAACCTCACATGATAACCTCGGAGCCCTAGCCCTTTATGCTAAAATTCAAAAATCTGGTTGTCAGAATGATTGGTCTTTTGCTTGTTATGTTTCGCAGGTGGAGCCGCGGACATACAAAGACGCTCAATTGGATGATGCTTGGGTTGAAGCAATGCAAGAGGAATTGTTGCAGTTTCAGAAGCTGGGAGTCTGGACACTTACAGATTTTCCTCCAAGAAGAAAGAAGATTGGTACAAAATGGGTGTTTAAATGCAAAAAGGATGATCGAGGCGTAATTGTACGAAACAAAGCTCGATTGGTCGTTCAAGGTTTTAGTCAAACTGAGGGAATCTATTACAACGAAGTTTATGCACCTGTGGCACGTATAGAAGCTATCCGAATGTTTCTAGTGTTTGCCTCATACAAGAAATTTAAGGTGTATCAAATGGATATTAAGAGTGCGTTGTTGTACGGTGTGGTCAAGGAAGAGGTTTAAGTTGGTCAACCACCAGACTTTGAAGATCCTATCCACTAGGATAAGGTTTATGTTCTAAACAAAGCACTTTATGGGTTGCACCAAGCTCCACGCCAATGGTATGAGGAGCTGAGCACGTACCTACTTTCCAAAGGATTCAAACGGGGTTTGGTCGACTGTACCCTGTTCACAAAAAGTGTGAGCGTTGGATTTTATCTAAAACAGGATTACGCGATCATACAAGTCACAAATCTAGGTGCGGAAACCCTAGATCTGAACAAATTGATAAGATACAAATCACGACACAATCAAGATCATTTTCAATATCATTTTCATAGATTAACTTTCAATCAATAAGCATTTACACTGTTTATGTTAATCTAGAATCACAAAGACACTTTCTCAAAAACACTCCTAAACCTGAACTGAACCTGGACACAAATGATAACTCTCTTACATAATCAAAAACTCAAAAACTATATATAGCCTCTGCACATTCGCCCCTTTCAACAGGTCGAATGTGAGCAAATTCCACATTCGCCCACAAAGAGTGGTCGAATGTGTTCTTCTGTTCTGTCCATTCTACCTTCGTCCGGTTCAAGTTCTACCTTCGCCCAGTTATCTTCACCTTCGCCCAGTCTGACTACATTCGCCCATATTGAAATACCTTCGGCCATCCACTAACATGTGTTAATTATAGTATATCCAATCCTTAGTCGCAAAATGCATCTACAAACTCCCCCTCGACTATTGATTGGATAGTCTTCTCTGATAATCCATCGTCTTGTTCATCAGCTTTATTCTGAGCTGCTTCTTTTGCTCATCAGTCATTGGCGGCTCGAATGTTTTCTTCACAGGCTTTGATACATTGGCGATCTTCACAGTCTTGCCAAGTTTACCCTCCAAGTTGCTTCCAGCGTTTATGTCATATGCAAAACAAACTCCCACAACTTGAGTATACTTCCTCGCTTGAGCAAAATCGTTGGGTTCATAGTAAATCGGATTAAAGAACAACATGATGATGTCTTCGAAAGTGCAGTTTATCAGCCACATAGGATCAAATACATGAACATGCTTGTATTTGTCCTTTCCATCCCTCAACACAATCACTGCTTCTGCCTTTCTCCAATCGTAATACCAGAATATGAAATCAGCACTGAAATGCTGTGGCATTGGCATCAATGGTATCTTTCTCATCACATTTGGTGCTTTATATATCAAAGTTACACGCTTCATGTTGGTTTGAGGATCAATATCCCTATGCTCTTTTCTTCTGGGATATTGAGGCTTAAACCTGTTCCATCTTGTGCGACTCTCCCAAACCAATTTGTCTGCGCACCAACCGACATGCGATCCATTTACCTCGGCACCTGACATTGGGAATCTGCATAAATCTCTCACCGCCCAGTACGGTAGAGTAAGCAAATCACAGAATCTGTTAAAGTACAGAATTCCGGTTTCCCATTTCGCTGCAATACACTTCAGTCTGCCAAGATAAGTCCACCCAAGAGCTCTGCCTTTGAACTTGGCATTATGAAATCGATAAAAGTTACCTTGAGCTTCAGGCTTAGGTCGGTTCTCATCCATCTCCCTTAACTTCTTCAGATAATTCTTCAACTCATCAGACTGGTTAGAAGAATCTTTCTTTTCATCACCAAACACCTTCTCAACAAACTCTTCGCTTCTTCTCTTCGCTTTCTGTTTCGCTGACTTGTTTGGTATCTCTGTGAAGTTAGGAAATACTTCATTTTCATCTTCTTTTCTGAAATACTGGGGAAACTCCTCATGAGTAATATCTTCAATCTCAACTTCATTGTTTTCTGGAGTCTGTACATCATCTGAATGACTTCCCATATCCTTTTCAGGAATATCAGGAATCGATTCATCCATCATAAACTCCTCAAATGTCTTACCTACCCTCTGTGCGAGACCATCTAGTATTTCTTTCGCCACAGTCTGGAATATTTCAGCGAAGCATCCAGTGAACTCAATGGTCCACTCCCTCTTCTCCAACATGTTCTTGTATATCAGTTTAGCATCATCAGAAAGAGATCTCACCTTTTCGTTCCAAAAGATACTTTCATCCGAATCTACATTTCCTCCTTTCTTCTTGGAACTCGATTCTCCAGTATCTTTCTTCTTCTGTGATGTTCTCTTCTCATAACTATACTTAGAAGTGTCATCTCCTCCTTCATGATCACTTCCACTGCTAAACTCATCACCTTTCTTCTTCCCTGTACCCTCAGCACCATCATCATCATCATCATTGTTGTCATCATCATCATCATTGTTGTCATCATCACTTTTATCCGATCCATCATCATCCTCTTCATCATCATCCTCTTTCTCAGATTCAGAATACTCATAATCAACTTTCTGTTCATCTTCTTCTTCATCTTCCTCACCCTCTTTCAACTGAGGTGCTCTGCTATACAACTCTTCAATCAAACCACACAAGCGTTTGTTTTCCTTCTTCAATTCTTTGTTATCAGCCTTGATCAGTTTGATCTTGTTCTTGTTTCTATCACATCTCCTCTCAAGCTTCTCATTCTTAGCTTCTAACATCTGAATCTTTTCATTAATATCATCCTGATTCGATTTCGAAGCAACTACAATCTGGAGCATTTTCTCCTCATTCTGCTTGAATTTAGTGATTTCAGCTTGTTGAGCAATCAGCATTTTCATCATGTCCTCCATCTTCTTATTGACTTGTTTCATAACATCGTCATCAACAGTCATTTTCTTTGACTTTGATCTGGAGGGCTCAACTTCAACAGCTTTCTCCTTTTGAGGCTTCCTAAACATATCGAGCACTTTATCCATATCGATATTAAACTGATCGATTGGTAAAGTCTCTGCCTCCTTTCCTTTCTTCTGCTTCTTAGCAACTGGTGAAGATAACTTGGATGGTGTACCAGCATCAGGCAATCTCTTACCCTTCAACAACTGAGCTAATTCTTTCTCTCTCAGTTCTTTCACACTAGACTTCTTTGCCATAGTCTTTTGTTTCTTTGTCTTCTTTGGCAAATTCACAACTACAGTGTCTCCAACACTCAATTCAGCTAAATCAACTCCCAAACCTTCATCTTCAACTGATTTCCTTCTTCTCTCAGATTCTTCAATTGACTGATTCAATAATTCAGACTCACCAACCATAGTGGCCTTACGTTTGGTGGTCCTTACGTTCTCGTCATCAGAATCCCACTGTTCATCAACCTCAGTTTCTTCCGAATCCACAGACTCTTCATCCACCAAACCCGATCCTTTCTTTGCCGTCGATTTCTTTCTAGCAGCCTGTTGCTTTGTGCTTCCCTGATCAATAGCCTTTCCTTTGCCCTTCCCTTTGGCTCCAGGATTGACTACTTGACGCTTCCGCTTAGTGCTTGAATCAGCATACACTAAGGGATCGTCGTTGTCTGAGTCACTATCATCATGTCTAGCTTTGTTCTTGCCTGGATCAGTGTAATCCGGACGAGCCAAAGCTCCAAACAATCTCCTATTAGGTGGTTTCTCATTATCAGCTACACCCTTATAACCTTTCATCCTCATCAAGGTTCTAATATTCATGTGATCTTGCCCTAGAATCATTGTCGGATCCTTCTTCAGCATTGGATACTTGTAATCAAAGATCATCATTAGAAACCTTGGATACAACATAAACTTCTTAAACTTTATACCCTTCAGCATCTCCAGCATGTGGTCAAGAATCATCCCAGACACATTAAATGGTTTGTTGAGTGTCAACGCAACCATTAATGAGCTCAAACTCTTTCTCATCACGTCATAACCACCACTAACACAACCAAAGACATGAATCAGAACATGTGCAAAGTACTTGTACTGCACTCCCAGCTTCCCTTTATACATCGATCCGTCAGTGATTGGACCTTTGTATTTCATCCTTAAGAAGCACGCCTTCTGTTCTGTCCACGACAATTCCCTGGGATCTTCTCTATCTTCGAACTTAATCTGTAAAGCTTCCCGAATGTCAGCTTCAGTCAAGAACATATCTATCTCCTGAATCTTGCTCTTGATGTTAGTTTGATTATCCCAGTAGTCATACTTAGCGTTCTGGTAAAAATCTTCAATTATGTCTTTATAAATGATGGTTGGTGTGGCTAGAGCATGTACAATCCTGCTCCTCTTCAGAAATTCAATAATGCCAGTAAACTCCGTGTTCTTCTCCACGTCTCCTAGATACGCGCAACAGTTGTGCGATCTTTCGAAAGGCCAACTGCTCGGTGTAGATGTTTCAGCTACGGGGACTGGATCTTGAACAGCTATCTCTGCTGGAGTCTCAACATTCACTGCTGGAGCTTCAATATTCTCTGGTTGTTCAGCCATCTGCACATGAAAATCAATAAAATGCGTCAAAACACAAAAACGACAAAAATATAAAATTCTGGTCAAAAATTATTCTGCACGTTCGCCCATTTAAAAATGGCCGAATGTGGGAATTATTGGTCGAAAGTGAACATAAATGGACGAATATGAAAAAGTTTCTGTTTAAAGACACATTCGTCCGGTTTGAAAGTACGTTCGCCCAAAGATTTTCACCTTCGCCCGGTTTTTCAACCGAAGGTGAAACCTGATTTCCCCCAAAATTCAAAAATTTGCCATTGTTGTATTTAACTTGTAATTTTGATTCTAATGTGTACTAACAATGCCGACTAACACTCGTTTATCATCAATTTTGTCAAAACATCAGTTTACATAGGTTTTCAAATGGAATTAGGGTTCTTTTTGTTCAATCGATCAAAATTATTATCAAAACACGTTTTTATCCTAATTCCTTCCATAATCTCCCCCTAAAACCTATGTATAATGATCGGCAATCAAAATCAAATATCAAACAACATCAAAAATTTCTAGAATAGAAACCCTAGGTCCCGGTCCTTTAACAGTCAAATCTGATCTGGTTTGTTGTCCAATACCTGTAAAAGTAGGGTTAAAATGATAAGCAATGAGCAGGGAACAAATCAGTGAGTTATTAAAAACAAAAGCAACAAGGTCTTGGTATGACAGAAATGTTTGAAAAAATTTTGAATGAGGAACTCGAAAGTGACAGGTATATATATAGGGTGCCACCTTCGACCGGTTAGGATGGACGAATGTGGGAAATAATCACATTCGCCCCAATTCAATGGCACGAATGTGAAGTTGGTCCACCTTCGCCCCTAATGAAAGACACGAAGGTGAAACTTGGTACCCGGAAGTGGAAATTTCACCCGGAAGTGAAAAGAACCACATTCGCCCTTTTTCAATACGGACGAAGGTGATGATTTTTCCACATTCGACCCATTTAAGGGGCGAATGTGAAATGGAAAAATCTGAAAATTTCGCCAAATCACAAATTCGAATCCCGTTCAACATTTTTCAATCCGTTAAGCTTCCAAAACTCAAATTTTCACATTTTGAATGTCACAAAGTCCAGATGGTGTTATCAAATCTCAGAAATTAACCATCAAGCATCCCCGGATATCAAAAATAAAGCAGAAAAGCAAATCTTTTGGATTTTCTGAAATTTATATTAAAACACACCTAAAATCTTTTTGAATTTTGTAGCTTTTTTTTTTTTTGACAATAAAAGTAAAATGCAAACAAAGTAAAATGCATCAAAGTAAATGAAAACAATAATCATTTTGTGATTTCCGGTAAGAGGATCATATCAGTTTTCTGAGAAATCTGAACACAGCATTGATCTGGTTTAATATTATCATTAGAGAACAATATGTGACACGGCAATTGCTGATATTGTTGTCCACATAAGCTCACATGCAGACAATTACGCAATGCTTTAAAATGATACGAATTAGATGTATTAGACTAACACATTGTGGTTCCCACACACACGACATACTCCCGTATCAAGAAGTAATCTGCACAAAAACTCATTGTAAAGCGTGATTATGCTTTCGTCGTCTGTAATTGTACAAGATATAATGCATAGAGGTATACAGGTCAGCAAATTAATGCAGCAAAGTAACATATGCACCATACCAGGTTGAGGACTGATATTAATCATGACTTGCATCAATGATCAATACGATATCATAGATAATCTTTGATCATCATATAACATGGAAAGTTCCTCAATTCGGTAACTTTAGGTTTTGGCATAAAGCTCTTTTATAAAGACATCCTGTCTGATCTAGGTCCGTAATGACTTACAGCAGAAGATCAGATAGGCTATCCCCAGACAACTTAATAACATAACGACCCTAAACCTCCGAGATTTGTACAAACACCCTATCAAACGAGATTACGGTACTAAGACCATATGCCCATGAGGTGTTCATCCACAAACGCGTAGTTTGTTATGTTTGTATCACTAATGCACGCAATATAAAGTCTACGAAGCCTATCAGCATATCACACGTAATCAACATACATCTCATTAAAACTATACAATTCTTTAGCCTGTGTCAGATCCCCACTGATGTACTATCATTTCCTCCTTTTATCCAGGAAATCATTTTGGGTTTTTCTAATTTTTTAGGTATTTTGAAAATTTTTCAATGTTTTTGGTTTTTCTGATAAAATGACTCCCCCTAAAATAAAGAACATATTTTTGAGTTTTTAATTTTTCTGAAAAACAAAACAAAAATAAAATTTGAAAGAAACAATCCACTTGAAAGCATCAACTTCTTTGAGGATTAAACAACCCCCTTGAAAGCATCAACTTCTTTGAGGATTATGATAGTAAAGAGAAATTCCCAATTAGCAAAGAGAAATTCCCAATTAGCAAAAATTTAAAACTAAAACTAAAAACGAAAAATGATAAACCGAGGAGCCGATTAGTCCTGTTTTTCCTTTATATTGTTTACTTTCAAAAGATATTCAAAGCGGGATCTGTCAAAAGCTTTTGTAAACAAATCTGCACGTTGGTAGTCAGTATGGATTTTGACCATGTCAATCAATTCCTTAGCATAACAGTCACGGATAAAATGATATTTAATCCGGATATGTTTAGCTTTAGAATGATTTTCAGTATTTTTAGTTAAAGCAATTGCGGCTTCGTTGTCACAGTGTATAGGGGTTTTAAGAAACTGCAAACCGTAATCAACCATCTGTTGTTGGATCCAGAGCACTTGCGAACAGCAACTCGAGGCTGAAATGTACTCGGCTTCACATGTAGACAGTGCGACGGAAGTCTGTTTCTTGCATTGCCAGGTAATTAACCTGCTCCCTAAAAACTGGCAACCGGCTGTTGTTGATTTGCTGTCTTTGTCACAGCCGCCCCAATCTGCATCACTAAAAGCAATAAAATCAAAATCATCATCATTAGGGTACCAAAGTCCTTTTGATGGACAACCCTTCAGATATCGAAGGATACGCTTGACCGCCGTCAGATGACTTTGTTTCGGCTTCGATTGATAACGCGCACAGAGACACGTTGCATACATAATATCTGGTCGAGACGCTGTCAAATACATCAGAGATCCGATGATTGCTCTGTATGTAAATGGGTCTGTCAGCTCCCCCTTAGCGTCGACACCAATCCCGTGATTGGGTTGTATCGGGGTATCCATCGGCTTAGAGTCCTCCATCTGGAATCGGCTCAAGATGTCGGCAACATATTTCGTCTGGTGAATGAAGATCCCGTCGGGTCTTTGATCCACCTGTAAGCCGAGGAAAAACTGCATTTCTCCCATAGCGCTCATTTCGAACTTCTCCTGCATAACAGTTTCAAATTCCCTGCACAAGAGTTCGTTAGTTGAACCAAATATAATATCATCAACGTAAATCTGTACTAGAAGCAAGTCATCTCCCGTCTTCTTCGTAAAGAGGGTACAATCGACTAGGCCGCGCTTGAATCCTTTGGAAATGAGGTATGTGCTTAGCTCCTCGTACCACTGTCTTGGAGCCTGGTGCAAACCATATAAAGCTTTGTTCAGCACGTAGACCTTGTCCCGGTGGATTGGGTCCTCAAAGCCCGGTGGTTGCCCGACATAAACCTCCTCCTTGACTTTTCCATACAGAAATGCGCTCTTGACGTCCATTTGATAGACTTTGAATTTCTTATACGAAGCAAACGCAAGGAACATCCGAATAGCTTCCATTCGTGCTACTGGTGCATAGATTTCGTTGTAATCAATTCCTTCAATCTGATGGAAACCCTGCACAACCAATCTGGCTTTGTTCCTTACAATAACTCCACGGTCATCCTTCTTGCACTTAAACACCCACTTAGTGCCTATTTTCTTTCGTCCCGGCGGCAAATCTGTGAGCGTCCAGACTCCCAATTTCTGGAATTGCAATAACTCTTCCTGCATTGCCTCAACCCAGGCATCTTCTTGCAAAGCGTCTTTGTATGTCCTTGGCTCTACCTGCGACACATAACATGCAAACGACCAATCATTTTGGTCACCAGATTTCTGAATTTTGGCATACAATGCTAAAGCACCAAAACTCTCTGGCGTATTAACGCTTTTAAGCTGCCCTCTGGTCATCACTCCACTACCAGGATCTCCGATTACTTGCTCCAGCGGGTGAATACGATGAATCCGAGATTCCGGATTAACAGGTACAATCACTCCCGTCTGAGCAGTCAAGTTCTCTGTAGCATCCTGATCATTACCCGTGTTAGATGATGAAGCAACATCTGGATTTGGAGTTGGGTTCACAGTTTGCTCTTCTAAGTCTTCTGCATTTTCAAGAACAGCTTCTTCAAATTGTTCATCTTCAGATTCTGAAGTGTCTAATGAAGTTGAAGCTTCTTGAAACAACTCTTCTTCTTGTGTAGGAGCACTGGTATCACTAGAAGCTGGTGGGGGGTTTACGGTAATTGGACGCATCAACGGTGAAGTTGCCGCGTTTTCACATTCGTAAAGTAATCTGATCACAGCTTCTTCAACCAGGCTATCTAGATTGAATGACTCAAAGAAATCTTTGTAATCAAACATCCAATCAGGGCCCGTGCCTTGCAAATTTTGAGTGTAACGTTGAACTTCCACATTAGCCCAATCCTCCACTTGACGAGTTCTTTTGTTGAATACCCGTTTGAGCGGGGTTGCATATCCAACAAAATATCCCTCTTCAGCTTTAGGACTAAACTTCTCGCTTGGATTCAACATCGTACATGGCGCCCCAAATGGTTCTAGATACTCTAAATTGGGCTTTCGTCGGTGTAACAGCTCATAAGATGTTTTTCCAAACTTCTTCACTGTCAAAACCCGATTTAATGTATAGTTAGCTGCATAAATCGCCTCGTTCCAGAACATTACTGGAAGATTTGAGTCAGCGAGCATTGTTCTAGCAGCCTCAATCAGAGTCCTATTCTTTCTTTCAGCAACACCGTTCTGTTGCGGGGTATACGAAGCTGAATATTCATGATGAATCCCTTTGCTTTCACAAAGTTCATCCATCTTTGCATTTTTAAACTCCGTCCCGTTGTCACTCCTGATCCTTTTGATCTTCAAATTGTAGATATTCTCCAGCCGAGTGAACAGAACTTGTAGGTTGGTAAAGGTGTCGCTTTTGTTCTTCAAACACATCACCCATGAAAATCGTGAATAGTCATCAGTGACGACTAAACAATAAAGCTCTCCAAGATGACTTTTGCGCTTGACTGGTCCAAAAAGGTCCATATGCAGTCGCTCAAGCGGCATCTCAACAGAGTTAACTTTCTTCACCTTATGGGATTGTCTGTGTTGTTTGCCTTTCATGCAGCTCACACACTTGTCGTTCAGATGGAAATGTTTCACGTTTACTCCATCGACAAGTCCATTTCTCACTAACTGATTCATTTTCCTCAAATGAATGTGCCCCATCCTTCGGTGCCACATTATTGATTCTTTTTCAGTCGCCTTGGATAGAAAGCATGTTATCTGTCCCTGTGGTGTCATCGCCTTGGACATATCAAGAATATAAAGATTGTTGACTCGAGGTGCCATCAACATAACCCACTCCTTTGGAATCTTGAAGCCCGGTTTGAGGATGTAGCAGGATTTGTCATCAAAATGCACAGAAAATTGTTTATCGCATATTTGACTGACGCTCAACAGATTATAGTCTATCTGCTTGACATAAGATATCCGCTCGAAAGTCACAATCCCGTTACTCACGCTTCCTTCCATCGTTATATATCCTCCTTTATTACCCGCGAACGCAACATATCCTCCATTAATATTCTTCACATCAAACAACAACGCCAAATCCCCCGTCATGTGGCCTGAAGCTCCACTATCAACAATCCAGAGACTGCTAATAGGGCCAACTGAAGCTCCCTGCACACAAAAAGTAAACAATTAGTTCTTTCGGGGGACCCAAGCCTGAGTCTTGGGCCTTTGAACTTTGGCTTTCAAAGAATCATTCTCAATGACTTTCTCAACAACTTTTTGTTTTGAATCAATCGTTTTCTGATTTTTCAAAACAGATTCATTCTTATCACTCACCTTTGACGTAGAAGCTCCAGGAGAACCATTAGGTGTCCAAGATTGTTCAGACCTTTTGAGAATACGAATTTGAGATTTTGGTTTCTCAATAGGTTTCTGAACATTGTTACTGAAAGTAACTTTCTTAGCAACCTTATCTGAATGAACAGACTTAGGTCCAACATTTGACTTGACAATTGGTTTTTGTGGAACCTTTTGTCTATCAGCTGTTGTGTTCACCACTGGTTTTCTCCAAGATTGTTCCATTGCAATCCGATTCCTCCGATCATAATGAAATGGACGGTTGTTCCTCATTTGAAAATTGTTTTGATTATGAAAATGTTGTTGTTGAGGAACAGTCCGTCTATGCGGTGGGATATAATGATCAATCGGCTTTTTCATGGAATTCTTAACTTCAACTTCATGTCTCTTGTGCCTTACATATGGACACTGAGCAAGTAAATGCCCGCGTTCTCCACATTTAAAGCACTTTCTATATTCCTCAAACACATAATGAGCATTTGGTGAAGCAAATGATCTTACAGGAAATTGATCATTATATTGTTGATTTCTTAAACTCTCAGGAAGTGGTCCTTTCGAGTAAGAAGGTTCATGAAAACCATTTGCTTTATCATCAGGTCGAATGAACTCAGTGACATGGATTTTTGGCTCTTGAGGAACTTCTGAAAACAGTTTCTTTAAAATTTCTGGTGGAATTTCATTGGTTCTCTCATGTTTTGGAAACCAAATTGTGCTTTCTTGCCAGATTTTATCAAGTTTAGAATAGTTAACGTTTTTAATCGGAAATTCCTCATCAGCAATGATTTTATCGGATCCTTCCATCCGATAAAACACCTTTACAGGTTTGTCACTGGTTTCATTCAGCTCATTCTTTTCAATCACATTCTTAACATCATTCTTTTTCTTAACATTAAACTTTTCAGACTTCTTATCACGAATAGCTTTGGCCATCGGATGAATATGATCAGATGGTGATACTGGTTCAGTAGTAATGATGTGATTTTCTTTTGGAATCTCACATTCATTAACAGATTGATCACTACCAGTATCATCATTATCTGAGTCTGAACTATCACTCTCAGCATAAACACCCTCATTGTTCAAGCCCAAAATCGGTCTCACATCTTCAGGATATGGATCACCAATACTCGAGGTATTAGATTCCATATCTGATGATGAGTCTGATTTCACCGAACTCTCCGGTATAACTTGATGATAGTTATGGTTCTCAAAAAGAACCGGAGATGGTACAGACTTGTAGTTGGTGGTGTTATCATCAATGATATGATCCACGACATAAGCAACATTTTTATAACTTTCCAATTTCTTGTTAACCTTTTCAGCAAAGCATTTAATGACCGCCATTTCCAACTTGGTGTTTTCAATTTCATTGATGTAGTTATTTATGGCCAATTGTTTCAATGACAAAGTGTTTTTCAAGTCGGAAATGTCCTTTTTATAGCCATCTAATACTTTGTTAAAAGCATTTAACTCTTTGCGAGTAGATTGACAGTTTTGAATAGCACTATCACGTGAAATTCGGAGTTGTTTATTCTCCTCTGTCAACCTATCACAAGTCCCACAGTATTTATCACTCATGACATCAGTGCTAGATTCAGAACTTACAGGTTTTGGCGGTTCGGTCATGGCCATCAAAGCAAAATGAGCTTCCTTTCCAGTGAAAAACTTTGAGTAGTCGATCTTGGTGAAAGCATCATCGGCTATGCACGACTTCCTCGTCATCAAGAAATCAGCTTCTGCCAGCAACTGGTCAATATCATCATCCAAAGAATCAACACTTCCCTCTGTGTCTGATTCGCTCTCACAATCTGAATAGACTGATTTACACTCCTCGGGAACATCAGAAACTGAATCAATCACCATCCCAGATCTCTTCTCCTCAGCCTTAACCTCAACAGGTTCACTCTCCACTTCCATCTCTGTCTCAGAATCATCACTCTCACTCTCCTCAGTTTCTTTCTTCTCATCATCTACCACCGACTCTTCCAAATCAACCTGATAAGCAACACAAGCCACATTCCCACCAGTAGTTACTTCCTCAACTCCTATTTGCATACCCGACCAGTCAAACCTCTCATCCTGCTGAGTCACCAAAGCTTGGTTCTGACTCGCATTCTGTTGAGTCTCAGTAGGTGTAGTGATAGGTACAACTGTTCGGTTTGGGTGATTAGGAGATTGGTTTTGAATCTGGTTTTGTGTGTTTGGTTGTCTGTTTTGGTTGTTAAAGTTTCGGTTTTGGTAGTTATTGTTATTTTGGTAAGAAACTTGGTTTTGTTGACGGTTCTGGTAATTTGCATTGAAAGGGTTTCGGTTACCTTGTTTAGGTGGCTGGGTGCATTCCCGTTTGAAGTGTCCTTTCTCTCCACAATTAAAACATGTAACCTTCTCCTTATTGAAACCATAGGTTGTATTGGGAAAAGTTGCCAAGTCAGTCCTTCCAGTTTTCTCTATGAACTCTGTTGCTCTCCTCATTATACTCGC
The DNA here is from genome assembly GCA_028751855.1 of Ambrosia trifida. Taxonomy (NCBI): domain Eukaryota; kingdom Viridiplantae; phylum Streptophyta; class Magnoliopsida; order Asterales; family Asteraceae; genus Ambrosia; species Ambrosia trifida. The sequence continues at coordinate 70,612,452 of CM054127.1, read as the reverse complement.
AAAAGCCCATTGAATGTCAATGAGTTCCATCTCTTCTTTATCGATCTGTGCGTAGTCTTCGTTGGTCAAGTTGTTGTTCCCAATCTGACTAGCAACCAAACCATTGTAGGATGAAACCATTGCAGAGACTAATGCAATGTGTTGCTGAGCAACCTCCACAGTCACATTTCCTAAGTTGGATGTATCCAAAACCACCGGTTGTTTATGTTGAGTAATTTGGTTTGATGGTTGTTGTGATTGGTTAGCAGTGTAAAAACTAGCTTGTTGCATTGGAGAGACTGGTGAAATGTAGGAAGTATATTGTGGTGGTGTGTATGATGGTTGTTGTGTGTAGGAATTGTATTGTGGTGGTGTGTAGTTGGTGGTTGGTTTTGATGAATCCATGACATTGGAAATACATGCAACATGTGGTGCTATACTTCCAGAGCTCGAGTTTCCAGCTGAAACTGAAGTACCTCCAAAATACAGACTTGGATTCTGAGGAATCTGCGACCTTCTAGCTTTCCTCCTGTCCTCCAGCTCTTTGTTCTCCAACTTCTCAATAAACTCTGAAATGGTCCAGAATTGATAAGCATCCTTCTCTCTGAGTACCTCCACATGCTGATCCCATTGTGGTGGCAAAGCATCTGCAAACTTATCCACCTGCTTAGTCATGGGAATCTGTACACCATAGCTAGACAATTCAGACAATAAATGCATATATCTCGGAGTTAGTTCTTTCAAAGTTTCATTATTAATAAAAGAAAAATTATCAAACTCCTTGACTAATTCCTCCATTCTCAAACTCCTGGTCTTCTCATTTCCATCATGCTTCCTCTTCAGCTTATCCCAAAGCTGCTTCGACGTAGTACATGTCCCAAACTGATGCAACAGGTCACTTGTGATCGCCTGTGTCAGTTGAGAGAACGCCTTCTTCTCCACCACGTATTTCTTCTTTTCATCCTCAGTCAAGCTCTCCAGAGGAATCAACTCACCGGTATTCTCCAGAATCGGTGCTGTATATCCTTTGACGATCATGCTCCATGCCTCAGCTCCTTCAACTCCCATGCCTTCCAGATGGATCTTGAACATGGTGTGCCACTGGTTGTACTCTTGCATATCCATGAGCTTCGGTGGCCGAGTTCCACTACCTGTAGACAAATCCTTAATCAAGGTAGAGATAGCGTTAGTGGTTTGAGTATTTACCGCCGCTGCAGCTACTCCCCAATAATCTGATTGTAATGCAGGATGTGCTACATTCTGAGGCATCGTGCTCGTTGTTGTCATGTAGTTATGTGGTTGTGAGGATTGCGTGTTCGTCTTTTGAGCTGCCACAGTCCATGGGTCCATTGTCTGCTGTTGTGGTTGTGTTGGAGCTGATCCCGAAGTAGTCTGAAAACGCCACATGATCACAATCTGAAAAACTCAACACTTAGAAAAATTTTTCAGCAAAAATACTACGTTCGCCCGAAAAATACTTCTTTCGTCCAAATTTTTTAAGTTCGTCCAAAATGTCACACTCTCGTCCCTTCTAACTCACTTTCGTCCAAACAGTGATACCCGAATGTGGAAATGACCAGAATGTAAACAAACCAACACCCTTTTCACTTTCGTCCTAAGCAAAACGGTCGAATGTGGAACTGTATACCCGAATGTGAAAAGTTTCTAGACAAATTTTCAGGTTCGACCACTTTTTCTTCAGGTTCGCCCACTTTTAGTCAGATTCGCCCACAACACTTAGTCCAGGTTCCAGGTTCGCCCAAAAACAGCAGATCTCATTTTTGAAAAACGGTTATTGTTTGAAAAACGGTTATTTTGATCTCAGATTTTCAAAAGTTCTTGGATTTCAATGATCTCAATCAGGTTATGTTTCGGATTTGATTTGGAACAACTTTAAGTCTTGGAAAACTTGAATTTGACCACAAAATCACCTTTAAATCGATCAAAAACTATGTTTTATAAGAGTTTTTGTAAAAACAGATGATAATTTGTCTAAAACATGTCCAAATCAACTCTGATCTTATCAAACTTGTTGTTGTATGATCCTCTATGCTCTGATACCACTTTGTGAGCGTTGGATTTTATCTAAAACAGGATTACGCGATCATACAAGTCACAAATCTAGGTGCGGAAACCCTAGATCTGAACAAATTGATAAGATACAAATCACGACACAATCAAGATCATTTTCAATATCATTTTCATAGATTAACTTTCAATCAATAAGCATTTACACTGTTTATGTTAATCTAGAATCACAAAGACACTTTCTCAAAAACACTCCTAAACCTGAACTGAACCTGGACACAAATGATAACTCTCTTACATAATCAAAAACTCAAAAACTATATATAGCCTCTGCACATTCGCCCCTTTCAACAGGTCGAATGTGAGCAAATTCCACATTCGCCCACAAAGAGTGGTCGAATGTGTTCTTCTGTTCTGTCCATTCTACCTTCGTCCGGTTCAAGTTCTACCTTCGCCCAGTTATCTTCACCTTCGCCCAGTCTGACTACATTCGCCCATATTGAAATACCTTCGGCCATCCACTAACATGTGTTAATTATAGTATATCCAATCCTTAGTCGCAAAATGCATCTACAAAAAGAATAGAGGGTGACTTGCTTCTCGTTCAGATATATGTTGATGATATTATCTTTGGTTCAACTAACGAACTTTTGTGCAGAGAATTTGAAACAGTAATGCAGGAGAAGTTCGAGATGAGTGCAATGGGAGAAATGAAGTTTTTCCTAGGCAATGGGCATTTTCATCCATCGGACGAAATACGTATCTAACGTCTTGAACCGATTCCAGGTGGAAGAAGCAGACTGCAGTCTCTCTATCTACTTGTGAAGCAGAATATGTAATAGCCTCTAGTTGTTACTCACAGGTTCTGTGGATTCAACAGCAGTTGAGAGATTACGGTTTGCAATATCATAAAACCCCAATTTATTGTGATAATGAAGTTGCCATCGCACTCACGAAAGACATGAACAATCACTCTAAAGCTAAACATATCCTGATTAAGTATTATTTATCCGTGATTGTTATCCTAAAAGGTTGATTGACATGGTCAAAATCCACACTGATTATCAACGTGCTGATCTTTTTACCAAAGCTTTTGATAGATCGAGATTTGAATTTTTATTAAAAGCTAATAGTGTAAAAGAAAAACAAGACTGATCATCACCTCGGTTTATCACTTTAATTTTAGTTTTTACTGTTTTTCAAAAAAATCAAAAATCCAAAAATATGTTTTACATTTTAGGGGGAGTCTTTAGATTTTCAGAAAAAACAAAAACATTGAAAAATCCAAAAAAGTCATAAAAATAGAAAAATCCAAAATGATTTTCCAGGATTAGAAGAGGAAATGATAGTACATCAGTGGGGATCTGACACATGCTAAAGATTTGAAATGTTATATATGTCATGTGTTAAATCCATGTGATGTGCTGGTAGGCTTCGTAGACCTATTACTGCATGCCTGATACATACATATCAAAGGAATTATTATGTGGATGAATACCTCATGGGCATATGGTCTTAGTACCGTAATTTCGTTTGATAGGATTTTTGTACAAAATTCGAAGGTTTCGTGTTGTTTATTTATTAGTTATGTGGGGATAGCCTATCCGATCTTCTGTCGTAAGGTTTTACGGACCTAAATCAGACAGGGTATCTTTATAAAAGAGCTTTAGTGCCAAAACCTAAAGTTACCGAATTGAGGACCTTTCATTGTATGACGATAATCAAAGATTATCTAATGCATCGTATCTAATCATTGATGCAAATCATGATTGATATAAGCCCTCAACCTGGTAGAGTGCACAAGTTACTTTGTAGCATTGAGTTGCTGACCTGTATACCTCTGTGCCTCAATACCTTGTAAATTACCGATAACGAAAGCATAATCACGCGTTACAATGAGTCTTTGTGCAAAATTTCCTTGATATGAGAGTATGTCGTGTGCGTGGGAACCACAGACAATTTTGTTTATAATATAAATAGCCGTATCAAGCATTGCATAACAGTCTGCATGTAAGCTTTTGTGGAAAACAATATCAGCAATTGCCGGATCACACATTGTCTTTAATGATACTAAACACTAAAGATCAACGGTGTGATCAGATTTCTCAAAAACTGATATGATCCTCTTACCGGAAATCATAAAACATTTACTGCTTTGTATTTACATTTCTGCATTTTACATTTTATTGTCAAAAATGTCAAAAACTCAAAAAGATTTTAGGTGTGTTTTAACAAAAATTTGAGAAAATCCTAAAGTTTTACATTTCTATTTTATTTGTGATAACCGATAATGATTGATGGTGATTTTCTGAAGTTTGACAGTCCATTTGATTTTTGTGATTTTTAAATGCAAAATGATGAATGTTTGATAGTGAAAAAGTTTGAAAAAGTTTAAACAGGATTCGATTTTGAGATTTGGTAAAAATTTCAGTTTACCATTTGTTCATTCGCCTATTAAAAAGGTCGAAGGAGAGTGTTCACTTGAAATCTTTCATTCGAGCCCTTTAGTTTTTCATTCGAGCCTTTCAGTAGGGTCGAAGGAAGCTAAAGCTTCTCCTTCGAACCCCGAAATAGGTCGAATGTACACCTCTATATATATCAGTTTTTTCATTCGATCCCCATTCCAAAAAAAAATTAAATTTCTGATTAATGGGGATTTTTGGATTTTGATCTCTAGATTATACCATTGTGTTCCTAAGACTCTTGTGATCATTTTAACATCAAAATTGCAGGTAATTACTGGATAAACAAATCAAAATCATCATTTTTATGCCAAAACCCTTGGACTCTAATTTGGACTTGAAACTGTGTTGTTTTGATGAAATTGATGCTTGAAAATCAATTATCGTCAATTTTAGGGGGATAGTAGACCAAAAACTAGACCAATAACTCATTAATCAGTTTAATCGATTGTTTAAAAACCATTAAACCTAGTTTTTGATTAAAAACCAACAATAATTGATTGATCATTGAAATTGATGGTTAGGGAATGTTAATCGGCCATATTAGATGGCATTCAAACAAAAACCTGATGTTTAGATGGACTGAATTAAAGTTTGATATTTTCTGGTCAAGATCAGTTACATTCGACCAGATTTGAAGGGTCGAATGTAACTGAAATAGGTCGAAGGTAAGATTTTTGGTCGAATGAACAATCTTTTAAATCATTTTCACATTCGAACCATTTTTCTTCATTCGAACCTTTTGATTTCTTCATTCGAACTCACGTTGGGTTCGAAGGAAGATCTTTTGACCAAATTTAAAATTTTGTCCAATTTTGACGAATTTTCACATTTTTTTTTGCAGATTATGGCTGAACAACAACAGAATCCAGAGAAATAGACTGCAGAACCAGAGAAACCAAAGGAGTTATTATTTGAGGCAGATCACAACTGTTGTGCGTATATAGGCGAGGTAAAGCAACATGTAGCTTTCGCTGGGATTGTAGATTTTCTTAGACATTGCAGAGTCTTGTACGCCATTGCTACTCCATTCTCAATCTACAGAGATCATCAAGTAGAATTCTGGGAGAATGCAGTGATAGACTTCTGGGAGAACAAGACGGCGATCAGAAGCAAAATACAAGGCGAATTGGTGCTAGTTACTGAACAAGATATCCGAGAAGCACTTATTTTGCATGCTTCTCCAACAGATCAGAGGAAGTTATCTTGGATTGAAAAGAGAATATGCTTTCTCAGGATGAAATACAACGGTCCTATCATTGACGGTCTATTACACAAAGCTAAGCTGTGTCCACAATTCAAGTATTTGGCACATGTGGTTCTACATGTTTTTGGACCGGTTCGTGGTGGATATGACGTGATGAGAAGCAGCATAAGTTTGTTAATGGTTGCGTTGATTTTGAACAAACCATTTAACGTGTCTGGGATGATATTTGATCACATGCTTGAAGTTTTGAAAGGATTGAAGGTTGACATGTTTCTCATGTATCCAAGGTTTCTGTAGATGCTTTTTGATAAGAAGTATACTACTTTGAGGAAAGATCCAACATAAGTTCTGGTTCAGCATCATATGAATTTGAGTACGCTTAGCAGGATGAAGGCGTATAAGGGTGTTCCGGAGAACGAGAGACCACCTCATAAGAATCTATTTGGTCACTTGATTAATCCAGGTTATAAAGATCCAGGTGAGAACAAGGCAAGAAATGATGGTAGTGATTCTGAGCCTGATAATCCTTTACATGCTGTTGATCTTGATGCAAAGAGAAAGAGACAGGTTATCAACAAAGGTGCTATGTCTGGTAAGGGAAAAGCTAAATTGTTGAAGAAACAACACCATCTGCACCTAAGAGACATAAAACCATGGCTAGAAAGAAAAATTCTGGTAAAACCAAGACATTGTTGGTTGATGAGGAGTCTGCTGATTTTGAAGAGACTCAAGACAATGAAGAATGGGATTCAGGAGACGAAACTGTTAAATCCACTAAGCCCAAGGCCACGGAGGCTGGTGAGATTGAAAGTCTGAATAAGACAATTGTAGAACAAAGACAAAAGAGTCCGATAGTTGTTGAAGAAGGAGAACTTGGACTAGAGAATTTAGATTTTGTTGGATCTCCAATTGCTGGTGAAAAGATTCTTAAGCCGAAGTTTAAGTCAATGGATAAGAAATCTAATCCGAAACAGAAAAGAGACAGGGAGATAGAGATTCTTGTGCAGGAAAGAACGTTCCTAAGATTAGTAGTTCGAAAGCTGCTACACCCGTGACATCCCCAGTAGCCAAGAAATTGAAGAAATCTATTGCAGAGACAACAGTTAATCCTACTGCAGATTTTGAAGCTACTTTGGAGAGTGTGTTGAATAAGTTGTAGAAGAAATCTCCTGTTGCTGAGGCTTCTACACCTCAGGTTACTGTGTCAAGTGATGTGATGGATGCAGTTAATCAAAAGCTTGCTGAAATGATGAAAGTGATTAACCAGCAACAGCAAGAGATAGAACAACTGAGAAAGAATGATAAGAAGATGTTAGAAGTTGTTGTGTCTTCCCAAGAAAGTCAAGAATCATTGGAAGCAAAGATTAAACAACTTCAGGAAGAAAATCAGACATTGTTATTGCACGAAAAAAGAAACACAAGAAGTTCATCTCTATGAGACTTGAAAACAAGAAGATGAGAACGAACAACATAGCATGAAAAAGCTTATTGATGATTTGTATTCAAAAGCTCCACAATTAAAAGCTGGAGAGGAGGATAAAGAACCTGAAGAAGAACAAGTTGATTTTGAACCATCTGAGTCTGAAGATGATGAAGAAGAGGATGATGAGGAGTTGGATCAGGATGCTGGTGATGCTCCTAAGAACAAGAAAGATGATGATAATGATGGTTCTAGTGAAGGTTCTGGAGAACGTTCTGATGATGACAGTTCTGCTAATGATGATGATGATGATGATGATGATACAGATAAGTATCGGTATGAGAAGAGAGAATCTGGAAAAGATACAGGTGAATCAAGCTCAAATAAAGCACCTGGTGGAAATACGGATGATGAAAGTATTTTCTGGACTGATAAGATTAGAGCTTTATCAGATGATGACAAGAAGTTGTATCGTCAGATGTTAACACAGAAAGTGTGGACAATCGAGCTGACTGGAAAGTTTCCAGAGATATTCGAGTCTGATGATATGAGGTTTGAATAAGAATATATTGATCCTGATCTAGAAGATGGTGAAGTTTCTGCAGCCGTTGCCAAGGAAATTATTGAGGGTTTGGCGAAACAGGTTGGTAAATCTCTTAAAGAGTTGATGAGTGATAATCAAATTCCAAATATTCCTGAAAAAGAAGCTGGAACTCACTCAGATGATAGAGATACTCCTGTGTTTGAAGATATAGAGATTGAGGATATTACCAGTGAAGAATATCCTAAGTACTTCAAAGATAAACAGGTTGATGCATTTCCTGAATTTTCTGAAGAAGTATTAGAACAGGCTGAGAAACTTGCACAGAAGAAGAGTGAAACATTCGTTGATGAAGTGTTTAAGAATGCAGAGAATCAGAAACCAAATGTTGAACAATCTGATGATCTGAAGAACTTGTTAAGGAAGCTTAAAGAGAAAGAAGCTAACTGACCCAAGACTAAAGTTCAGGGTGGTTTCTACAGGTATCTCAACGATTTGTTTAAAGGAAAAGCTCTTGGTTGGAAGTATCTGAGACATTTAAGGTGTGTTGTTGTGAAATGGGAAAAAGGGATTCTGTATTTTAACAGATTCCATGATATTAAGACACTACCTCACTGGGTTGTGTAAGATATCTGCCGATATACTATGACTGGCGCAACTGTGAACAATGATGCAGTTGGTTATTTCGCAGATCGTATGGCTAGAGAGAGCATAACTAGATGGGATGTGTTCACGCCGCAGTATCCTAAAAGGATAGTTCACAAAGAGATTGATCAAATTACTGGGCTGAACAAGGTGACGTTAAAGTATAAACCACCAACTGTATTTAAACATATTCCGTTGATGCCTATTCCACAACACTTTAGCAAAGATTTTATGTGGTGGTATTATGATTGAAAAACCGCAGAAGCTGTCATCTTACTTAAAGACAAGAGGGAAGAGTTTAAGAAGATCCATATTTTTGACCCCATGTGGTTGATTAATTATTCGTATGAGGATATCATAATGCTGTATTACAATTCGATATATTGTGAAGAGAAGGACAGTGAATAAGCGCTGAAATACCAACACGTGGTATGCTTGTGTTTTGCATGGGATGTCAATGCAGGGTGTGATTATGATAAAAAGTTGGGAAAGTTTGTAAAGATTCAGAAAGCGAAGAAGAAAACAAAACCAACTTTCGAGCCGGTAATGACGAAAGAGCAGAAGACGAATTTGCGTATCAACCTGATGAACAAGACGTTCGATTATCAACGTCAATAACAATCCAAGCAATAGTCGAGGGGGAGTTTGTAGATGCATATTTGCGACTAAGCGAATATAAGTTTTTTTGTGTTTAACATGAGGTCGAAGGAGGAATATAATAGGTCGAAGGAAGGACAGTTTGTTCGAAGGTAAATTTTCAAGACTGAAGGTTGGTTCGAGCTTATAGTGTGGTCGAAGGTACTCATTCGACCTCATCGAGAGGTCGAATGTAGAATACTATATAAGCTTGACTTTTTTATAACTTTATAACTTTTGCCATTTTGAGTCTTGTATCAGGTCTAGAAACTCTCTCTAGGTTCTAACTTTCTGAAAGTGTTTTATTAACTTGTAAACTCAATTGTAAAGATCATTATCAAGTTATTAATGAAAATGTTGATTGAAAAGGTACTTTTGTGTGTTTGATTCGATTCATATCATATTGTAAACAATCTAGGGTTTCCGCACCTGGATTTGTTAGACTTGTATGATCATATAAACGTTTTTACTAAAACCAATCCTCCTACACGAAGGCGTCGAGAATGTCTGAGGCAAGGTTTTTGTGATGCCCTCTATGGCGCGGGTGCCACGCGACTAATGTCTTAGTGCGTGTTAGATGTGAGACGTAATGTGTCTCAGCGCTTGCTTATGTTTTGATGATGTGTCTTGGCGCAGTGCTTATGCGCATCGCCTAAGTTGTGGAATATCAGAGTAGCGCAGCGAAGCGCGAAAGAGACCCTTGTGCGAACCGGTTGGTTAGTGAGGGGAAATTAGTATGAAGATACGCAGGGGTAATGTACCAGCGCGAAGTGTTCGCACAATGGTCTGTGCCGCGAGGCGTCGGGTGGAGATCTTGATGGTGCGCGTCTAAGTGTGAAAGGTAAGATCGTTGGTTAGGGACGTAATGATTAATGCAGAAGGTGAGCGTTGGAAGCTCAACTCCAGCGGGAAGTTACAAATGAAATATGAACCTTGCGTTCAAACGTTGCAGAGATGCTAATGGTGGTTAATGCGCGCATGATGTGGAAGGCCATGCGCAGGTTTCTGAAGCGCATGCGCCATGTGTGGCGTTATGTTTGTGATGGAAGAAATAAGAATTGCACATGTGTGCAAGTCCACATTAATTGAAAGTAAGAGGAATTTCGTGTAAGCACAAGGAAGCCTCGGTGATGAGTGTACCATGAGTGGACTATGTGGAAGACGTTGCAGGGAGACTGTGGGTTTCCTCAAGCTTCGTCTGACCCTAGTGGCTGCAATGTAGATTGCGGATGCATGGAGCTCTTCTGTGTTGGATCGCCTGCGGATGCGATGGCATGAATGGGGTTATTATCCATAGTAACCGCAGGTGCGGTAAAGTAAACGCCAGTAGCAGAAGTATATGCGATGATTGCGCAGGTGCTTGCAAAATTAGTACCTTCTTATGAAGGTCACCACGCGAGCAATTGGTGGTGATCAAGTGCATAGTAGCAATCAAGTAAGAATGTGTAATGCGGCCAACGATTTTTATGCGATGAGTGATGATCTAGAAAGCGATTGTGAGAGCTGGAGGATTTAGCCCTGAGAATTGGAAGCGGCTGCGGATGAAGTTTTGCGACCTTTTCTTTTGGGTAAGAGGTTTATCCATGGGATAAAAGCAGCGATAGTGAGGATCTATGGTGATCGCATTTTGCGCAGTGATACGAGTCTTTATAGTAGATGTATACTGTTTTAGATGCGTAGGATTTGAGGACGAATCCTCTTTTAAGGAGGGTAGACTTGTAACATCCCGAAAAGTCGCTAAATAATCATTTAGATGAATCAACAACCCAGATTTTTATACAGTGGAGTCATTGACGAGTTTTGGCGCGTAGGACTTTATTTAAACATGTTAATAAATAATTTTTGGTGCTTACATCTTGGTTTAGAAGAAGTAGAGGGGCCCGATTGTTGTTTTTGGGAGATGGTTTTGTAACTTTGGTAACAAGTTGCTAGTAAATGAAAGTCTAGGGGCCCTAAGTGAAACTGTGGGTTTTATAAGCATATTATAAAGAAACCCTAGGGCCATGAGCAGCCCTAGGTGTGTAAGGGCAAGGAAAGAAACAGGAGACGTGAGATGGAGGTATTCGGTAGGGAGATTTATCAATTTCAAGTAAGTTCTCGCACTTTAAACCATCCTTTTATCGTTCCCTAGGGCATGGTGGTCGATAGGAATGTGGGAATTATGATTTTGATGTTAGGGTTTCGTTTTTTCCAGACTTACATTGAGATTAAGGAGGATTGGTGGTCATTGGATAAAGAACGGATAAAAAACGAAGGATTCCAGCGAGAACGCAGGAAATCCGGTGGACTGTTCCGGCCACCGGCGGCCCCTCCGAATCGGACGGTGACGGAATCAGAAAAGAAGGAAAGTTTGTCGTCTCGCGGTCGTGTGGATATATTATTTGAAGAAAACGGAGTTCGGATGATAGGGTTATGGGCTGCGTGAAGACAGATAAGTAGAAACAACGATTCCGGCCACTATTTCGCTTTCCGGAAACTGTAGCGGCGGATTACGGCAACGGTAACTGGTGGGTTTGAAAGGGTTCGGCGGTACGAATGCGTGGACATATTATTCGCCTAAAACGGAGTTCGTTTGGGTCTGTTTTGGTCTACTCGAATGTTGGCATGCAAAACCGAACGAACTGGAGGACTGTTCGGCGATCTGGCAGCAGCGAAGGTATTGACGGCTGATGCCAATAATTTTCTGATGACGGGCATATCGAGACGAGGGCGTGGATATGTGGATCGCACAAAACGGAGTTTGTATGGTCAAGTTATGGACAAAACAAGGTTCTGTTCGCAATTTGTACGGGAGTTTTGAACAGGCGCGTATTGGACGACACGTACGCGAAGGTATTATTCAATATAACTTTATAATATTTATTGGGGCCTATTTTGGGATGTGAGAAAATGACGGGGATGACTCTTCGTAACGTTTTTCGGTAACATTAAAGCTTGAAGCTGAACAAGACCAAAACCTGAACTACAATATCATCCTAAACAATAAGTACCCAGTTTTCCATCTTCAGAGATACCAGGTCATGGTAGAGCTCCTGCAACCGAAGCTGAAGAAGATGGAATCAAGAAATTAAAGTGCAGATGTTGTAGATCTCTGTCTTCGTCACAAACTCATCAATCAAAACAGTAAAGATTTCTTGATTCCTCCCAAGTCATCGAAGCTGGTCGAAGACCAAGAAAAGATCTCATGAAGCCATGATAAAAAAACTCAAAACATCAAGTATTCAAGTCATCAGGGGGAGATTGTTAGTGCATTGCGGTGTATATTGAAGACTTGAAGACTGAAGATCATTAGCTAGAGCTTAGAAGGAGTCTGTGAACGTTTTTCAAGACATCTCCAGCTCAGTGACTGGTTAAGTCTGTAGATCACTAGCTAGGTCTAAGGGGGAGACTGTTAGTGCACTTCGTGCTAGTGATCGGTCCATAATAGTTGTAGGCATGATTGTATAGTGTTTTTTATGTTATCGGTTGCATTATAGTGTTTATATAGGCTTAGGGGTATTTTAGGAATTTAATATGTAACATACACCTCCTACTAATCTCATACATGTGCCTCTCACATGTATAAGGGTCATACATGTACCCCCTCACATGTATGAAGGCCATAAGTGTGATGTCATGGGGTGTACAAAGGAGTACCATAAATACCCCATGCCTTAGCTTATTTGTAACTTTTGTCATATCTATTAACAAGTGTAACCCTTTGTGTGTTTTTTTGTGTGTGTGCTCTCATATTATTATTATTATTATTATTATTATTATTATTATTATTATTATTATTATTATTATTATTATTATTATTATTATTATTATTATTATCTCTTATCCATAAACACTCACCTATAACAACTAACTGGATCGTTGATTCCGCCCTCGATCTAATACGCGCACGATATTCAATTCTTGTGTCGCTCCTATAGTTGAGAAGTGAGCTTACTAGGACGGAAGACCCTCACAATAGTTTTAAGAACATGAATCCTTTAGTATCTAGTATGGTTATGCCTAGTTTTTGAACACACCACTTAAATAAAGGTTTACTATTATATCATACCAGGTAGGATCAGATCTCGAAGCAACACCTTTGTTTTAATATTGATTTCTCTCATAGTTTACATCTATCTTACTTTCTTTTAACATCTTATAGTAATTTTTAGGAAGTTGAGTAGTAAAAATCATGTCCACGGATTCGATACTCGGTACCTGCTTATTTCAATACTACGTTCAATAGGTACGCTTGCCTATTGTGTGGGGTTTTAGAACGTTAAGTGACTATCATTTTATTTTTTAAATTTAAAATATGAAAGTGTCACACACCAAAGTTTTCAGCTTAAACTCCATCACTACAAAGTTTTTGGTGCATTTACCATGAACTTTTTATTTTTAAGGAAAGGATTTTAAGTCACTAAAACCCACGCACATTAGAGCTCCCGTTAGTTTTCAAAACAAAAGAGTTTCTGGTAAAGCTATGCTATGCAATGAGAATTAACAAAATCCAAGGCCAATCCTTAAATAAAATAGGTGTATATCTGCCTCAACCAATTTTCAGTCATGGCCAACTATATGTAGCATTTTCGCATTCAACATCACCAGCCGCATTGAAGGTTCTCATAACACCAACTGACGGTGCCAATAACATCACTAAAAACATCGTTTACTCAGACTTTTTGAATATTATAACTACATCCTGAATAAAAACCTTTTAAATTATATAATAAAGCCAATATGTTGAAAAATCATACCATACCGAAACCGTTACTGTACACTCCAAGGTAATCTATAAACGCCTAATTTCTATATGCTTTTAGCGATTACTAATGACTATTTTCTAGAAGGCATCATGCATTTCAAAGCGCTATCAATGCTACGAGCATCGGATAACGACAAATCCATTCAGATCAGAGTACTAAAAAGGTGGATTCCCCACAACCAATATGTGGACATGTGCTATCTATAAATGTAAGAAAACCAATGCAAATACTTATCAGAAGCGAATTTTTTATAAACTGCCACCGTGCAATTTTACTAACAACATTACATGCATATAGGGTGATGCCATCCATGTGGCATGTTTTCTTACGAACAAGACGTATTTTGATAGCCTTCTTTCGGTCGGTACTTGCTATAATGTAGATACATATGTGCCATTACCTCGACAAACCAATATGCCAGCGTGTTCCCATGAGGCATCTCAAAGCATCGGTAGAAAAGCAATATTTAGGCAGATACAAAACAATCAAATTCCACGTAACTATTATCGGTTTGCTTCATATGACGACCTGCCTGACCGTGCACAATCTCTCATGCTAACATGTTTGACATACTTTATATTTTTTTTCTTTAGATTTTTTTTGGTGATTCTTCTCTTGTTTAGTCTGAAAACCTGCATAATTAGACATACGATATATATTTATGTGATAATACATGCAGGGGATCCAGATCATGAGAACTCGGGCAAGTTGTGAGAACCGCGAGAACTCCGACGTAAAATGTGAATTTTAAAAAAATATATACAATGTAATAACGCCTAACTTAGCCATAAAAAATGAAAAAAAAAATTAAATTATTTTACGACGGTTTAAACTGGTGTTAAGAAATGGCCACACCTATTGAAACTATATAAGTAAATTAATATTTTATTCAATATTTTATTATGGTTTAATTTACAACCATAAATTCATTATTGAATAAAATAAGTGTTTGGTTATAAAGAGAGTTCTTATGGTTCTCACAACTTAACTAAGTTCTCAAATGATCCCATCCCTACATGCAGGTTATGCAAACTTTAGGCTCCACTTTATATATATTACAAGGGAAGAGATAACGTACAAAGCTTCTTAACGTAAAAAGCGTAAGAAGCAATCTCAGCCATTAGATTAACAAGATGGGTGGATGCAGAACTAAACCCTAATCATACTTGGGTCAAACTACCCAGGGGTAAATTATGAAAAACCGTCTAATTTTTTTTTTTCAAATCGTAACAAAAAAATCAATCGAAAACAAAAATTTTCAACAATTGAAATCGATAAAACCAGTCTGAATGATTACACAATCAAAATAAAAAAAAACATTCGATTACAAATGAACGAAAACGAAAAAATTAGAAACGCAGAGATTTACACTGGGACGATTTAATCATACAAAAAAACATACAATTATGAATAAACACTCGAAATGGTTGTCAAATACTTTCGATTTTGTTTCAATAAGTATGAATAAACATAAAAATTAGGTTAAAAAACAGGAGTAGAGGAAGAAGATGAAGTTGGTGAAAACAAAGACTTTTAAACGCACTAACAAATTTTAAACGCACTCATTGTACAAAATTTAAACGCACTAATTAAAAAGTTTGGAAGCACTCATTAAAAAAGTTTGGAAACACTCATTGAAAATTTAGAAGCACTCATTAAAAAAGTTTTGAAGCACTCATTGAAAATTTAGAAGCACTCATAAAAAAAGTTTGGAAGCACTCATTGAAATTTTAGAAGCACTCATTAAAAAGTTTGGAAGCACTTATTGAAAATTTGGAAGCACTCATTAAAAAAGTTTAGAAGAGCACTCATTGAAAATTTGAAAGCACATATTGAAAATTTGGAGACACCCATTAAAAAAGTTTAGACGCACTCATTGAAAATTTGTAAGCACACATTATACAAACAAACGCACGTTACAATTTTAAACATCTTTTATATATTTCTTTAAACGCACCTATCATTCTTTAAATGCGCTCGTCAGATTGCAACTGAAGATATTTGATAGTTTATCCACCTTTACCAAAGTATTGGCTATTACTAACAGTCAAAGTATTTCATATTCTTTCGTAGTCAATCCAATTCCATTATCTCAATGGTTTTACATCTTTTAAATGGTTTGCTGGTACTTCCAAGGTTTTCGTTATGTTTTTACTTTGTTTCTTTTTTCTATATGAACTCCATACTTTTCTACACTCATATCATCCAATCTTTTTGCTTCACTAACAACCGTGTCTTTCACTTCTATGGAAACCTTGATTTTGTCTCCACCCTTAATAGGGTAATCTGATGGTATATGCCACACCCATGACCCTGCTTCAAAGGAGCTACCCCGAAGTGGTTGGAGAAAGGATATCGTGACTGGGTTAGAAAAGAAAAATGTGCACTAAGGGTCTGTTTGGTATGGGGTAATGGAATGGATGGGGGAATGGAATGGACGAGGTAATGGAATGGACAAGGTAATGGAATGGATCATTACCATTCCATGTCTTGTTTGGTTGCCATGTAGGAATGAAAAAAACATTACTTTGTGTTGTTGGATAGACAAGAAAAAACGAATGAATAAAATCGATGGTTAGTGGCAGTGGTGGGTGGTGGTCAGTGGCGGTGATGGTGGGTGGTGATATGTGGCGGTAGCAGCGGTGGTGGGCGGCGGCGGCTGTGGTCGGTGGCGGCGACTGTGGAAGGTGGAGGTGGATGGTCGTAATGGTGGGTGGGTGATATGTGGCGGTAGCAGCGGTGGTGGCGGCGGGTAGGGACGGTGGTGGTGGGTGGCGGTGGCGGCGGTGGTGGGCGGCGGTGGGTGGTGGCGATAGTGGTGGTGGGTGGTGGCGATAGTGGTGGTGGGTGGTGATGGTGGGTTATGCTTTTCTTAGTAAAGGGTGAATGGGGATGGAATGAAAAAAAAAACATGGGGGGTGGATGGAATGGTTTTGAGAGAATGGAATGCCTTGTGGAATGGGTGATTCCATTCCTTTAGCCAACCAAACACATTATTTTTCATTACCTTGTAATGGTCCATTCCATTCCTCATTTCATTCCATCGTACCAAACGCTACCTAATAGTTCCACACCATGTAATGACCATAAAGATACTTTATCCTTTAAGAAGTAAAAGATAAACAACTTCAATAGGCCACTAACTTGGATACAACTATAACCGGACCTTTGACGTTTTGAGTTAGAAAAGAAAAATGTTAATGGAAAAGAGTTGGGCCAGCCCACTAAAGAAATTAGGGTGAGAGCTTCAAAGAAGAGGTAGCGGCTGTCTGATAGTTTTTTGTCAATCACTATAGTATTATAAAATAATAATAATAATATTAATATAAGAAGGTGAACAAGAAGTGGACGTTCAAAGAAAAAAGGAAGTATCAAGGTCAGAGGTGGCGGCTTATTTCTTGGACTGCGTGGTCTTCTTTGAATTAGCATCTCAAAACTAATAAAAGGTGAGGACATCAAGGAGTTTAAAAAGGAATGAAGTGACGTTGAGGTTTTATATTCCATTTTTATTCTTGATTTAATTAGATTTTATCTTTTATTTGATTTTAAAAAAAAATTGTTCAAATCATGATTATACTTAATGAATCTATTAGTTTTGTTATGTTATTGGCTATGATTGGCTATATCTATGTTGGTTGCATAGATCTAGGATGAATATTGATTATTTTTGATGGTTGGGATTTGGTACTCGTTTAACACTAGTTTATGTATAAAAATCTAAACTTTATTGGTTTTTGTTGTGATTTATAACCCGGATGATGTTTATGTTATATTTTTAGATTCATATGTGGCTATAGTTTATTGACTTAGTGTTTTTAAATTAAAAGTCGCATATTTTTATAATTTGCATTGTGTGATGATTTGATGGGTTGACTTGTTGACTTGGGATCTAGAAATCACGTATTAACATCGTTTTGGGTTTGTCACCTACCTTGAGACCGAGAGGAGATAGGTTGTGGGTTTGTTAGGATTTATTGGTTTATTTGGTTAGATATTGCACGAGAGTGAATTTCTTTCCTCGTATCCTTTTTATCCGCTTTTCCAAACATTTACCTTTAGGATTAGATTCACCCCTTGATACCGTTAGGTGTTTCGTGATTAGTGTGACCGAGAGGAGATCTAATCTTTGGGTGCGTAAACTTTTATGATTGGTGAGACCGAGAGGTGATTCATTCTTTACCCGGTGAGCTTCACACTGCTTAGGAATTCATTTAGTGTTATAGTGAGACCGAGAGGAGATCTAGATACTACAGTGTTTCCTGAGTTGGTTATACCCGTAGATCCCGGTAGTCATTCGAGTATCCATTTCCCGTTAGCTTTCAGCTTTATTAGTGTTCTAGTGTGACCGAGAGGAGATCTAGATACTATAGTGTTTCCTGAGTTGGTTATACCCGTAGATCCCGGTAGTCATTCGAGTATCCATTTCCCGTTAGCTTTCAGCTTTATTAGTAAGATTCACAGTCTAGGCAGCCATCCTCTCCATTTCTGATTCCTCTTTCGTGAGCGTTTACTCTCTGATCTCTCGCCCTTCCTGCTTGTTTATTTCTTGTCTTATTTTATTTGGTTACTTGTTTATCGTTTTAGTTACTTTTTAGTTGAAAATCATGCTCTTTTATCTAGATTAGGACTCGACAGAGGTTTAGTATCGAGGGTTGCATATCAGTGTCCACGGATTGATACTTGGTCTTACCGACTTTACTACACTACGACCGGTACACTATCGTGTTGCGTGGTTTAGCTTGGTCATTCCATTTTTAAAACCAGATTGAAAAACTTGAAATATTTATGTATGTAAACCACAGCAATCAGTTTTTGGCGCCGTTGCCGGGGACACTGGTGACTTATAGAATGACCCGAGTCGGGGATCTCGTCATTCGTTCTTTGTTATATTTGTTTTAGTTTAGTAGTATTTTAGGTCTTGTTTGGTTTTAGGTTGTTCTGACTACCTTAGTTTACTTGCTGCTTTTGCATGAGTTTGGTTTTTACGTGTTAGATTAATCGTTTATTTTATTTTATTTTAGTTCATTTTCGTTTATTAGTTGTGATTTTACTGTTTTATCTTGTCAGTGCATGCGACACACCCGTTCACAGGGACCCGCTGAGTTATCTGCATTCTCAGAACCGGAGCGTGTTTTTCACAGTAGGAGGTGACACTGTGTTGTGGAGCATCCAGCACCAGATACGGAGCACGAGCAGGACTTCGGGCTTGCGTGGATATTCCAGACGGACGTCGCCCTTGCACCAGAGGCATCTACTGTAGCTGAGGAGTTAGAGGTTGGGCCAGATATCACCACGGCTGAGGAGCGACCACGCCGTGTTGTAGCAGATTATGCAAGACCCATCACGGGTGCCGCTAGGTCCAGTATTGCCCGACCCGCTATTGAGGCAAACAACTGGCAGATTCCACCTCAGATCATATCGTTGATTTTGCCTACTTGTGTTTTTCATGGGTTGTCGAATGAGGACCCAAACGCTCATCTTTCTCGATTTTATCGTCTTTGTGACAAGTTCTAGATCAATACCATGACAGAGGACGCGTGCAAGTTGCATTTGTTTCCATTCTCTTTAGTTGATCGTGCCCAGAGCTGGTTGGAGTCCCTTCCAGCAGGTTCCATTCGTACTTGGGAGGAGATGCAGGAGAAGTTCCTAAACAAATATTTTCCTCCTTCCAAGACTGCTCATTTGAGGACTATGATCCAGGAGTATCGGCAGCGTGCTGATGAGTTGTTTGATGAGATGTGGGAGTGTTTCAAGGAGTTGTTGAACAGGTGTCCTAATCACAGGATGGAGGACTGGGCGTTGGTCGAGAAGTTCTATCATGGTACGACTTTGGCTACCAGGGACAAGCTCGACACTATAGCTGGTGGCAATTTGTTGAACACCAAAGATCCCACTGAGTGTGTTCAGCTTTTTGAGGAGATAGCTATGCGCAGCTATCAGAATATGGAGTCTAGGGACACTGCTCCAGCTGCACCCGCTTAGAGAGGAGTTCACACGATTGACCCCTCCACTTTGTTGGCAGCTGAGGTCGAGGCTCTTACGAAGATGATGAAAGATATGCAGAAGAAGAGCGAGCAGAAGTGTGAGGTATGTCGAGGAGGGCATGACACCGTCGCATGTCCAGTCGATGTTGTTGCGCATCAGGAGCAGGTTGATTATGTTCAGAATCCAAACCAAACTTTGTATGCTAATAATTACAATTCTGGTTGGAAGAATCATCCCAACTTCAGTTGGAAGAGTGGAAACCCACCGGGGTTCCCACTAAGATCTCAGCGTGAGAGTTTGTTTCAGCAGCCCCGACAGGATGTGGGCCCGAGTGGAGGAGAGAAGAAACCCACTCTAGAGGACATGATGGCCCAGCAGTCGCAGTTGATGACACAGTTCATGGCTCGTGATGAGAAGAGATACTAGGAGACTCGGACGACATTCAGAGAGCACGAGGCTTTCATGAAGAGTCAAAGTACCGCGATGCAGAATCTCGAGAGGACTGTTGGTCAGTTGGTGGAGCAGATTAATGAAAGGAAAGTTGGTGGTCTACCGAGTAACACATAGAAGAATCCGAAAGATCAAGTGATGGTAGTTACTACCAGGAGCGGTAGAGGAGCCGTTGAGATCGAGCCGACAGTCGTTCATGAGCCGATTGATGAGGAGGTTGAGATGGAGGTCCAGGGCGAGGTGCACCATACTAGGCGAGTCCCAGCAAGTACCGCACAGTCCCAGGAGTCTCCCCCAGAGCAGCAGAAGCAAAAGGAGCCCGTGAGAGTTTACACACCTCCAGTTCCATACCCGGGCAGATTGAGGAGAGAGCGTGATATTAAGCAGTATAGCAGGTTCCTTGAGTTGTTCAAGCAGCTCCATGTGAACCTTCCTTTTGTTAAGGCATTGACACATATGCCGAAGTACGTGAAGTTTTTGAAGGATCTTCTGACGAATAAGAAGATGTTGGAGGAGTTATCTACTGTTACTCCTAGTGAGGAGTGTTCTGCAGTCGTGCAGAACAAAGACCCACAGAATATGACTGATCCGGGTAGTTTCACTATTCCTTGTCTGATCGGGAATCTTTCTATGAGTAATGCTTTAGTTGACCTAGGTGCTAGCATAAACCTCATGCCATATTCTGTTTTTGCTAAGCTAAACCTAGGAGAGCCGTCTCCCACCCGTATGAGCATTCAGTTGCCCGACCGCACGGTCAAGTATCCACGGGGGATTGTGGAGAACATGCTTGTGAAAGTCGACGATTCGTCTTTCCCATTGATTTCGTTATCATTGACATGGATGAAGACGTGAATGTCCCTCTCATCTTAGGTCGACCATTTTTAGCTACCGGGAGAGCATTGATTGATGTCTTCGACGGTAAGCTCACCCTTCGTGTAGATGATGACACAGTCACCTTTGATATCAAGAGGTCGATGAGGCACACAACTGACCATGACGACACTTTATACTTCATTGATACTATCATGTCTCATGTCGTTAGCGTTTTGAGCGGGATATGCGGAGGTGAGGCACCGCCAGCAGAGGTGGTGAGTGTTGTTTCTGATCATAGCCCTTCGACTAGTGACCCTCCCTCGGTACCAGAGGTTTTCGAGGTGATTGAGAGGGAGGAGCCTTAGGAGAGGCCATCTGTTGAGAAGCCCCCATCCTTGGAGCTTAAAGAGCTACCATCCCATCTTGAGTACGCATATCTTGATGAGGGTTCTCATTTGCCCGTCATTGTTTCATCTGAATTGACGGAAGAGGAGAGGGCGAGGTTGTTAGTTGTGCTGAGATCGCACAAGCAGGCGATTGCGTGGAAGCTGATGGGCATAAAGGGTATCAACCCTTCCTTTTGCAAGCATAAGATATTGATGGAGGAGGAGTATAAACCGGTGGTTCAGCCATAGTGTAGATTGAACCCACATATGCAGGAGGTGGTTAAGAATGAGGACATCAAATTGCTCGATGCAGGCCTCATCTATCCTATTTCTGATTCTGCATGGGTCAGTCCAGTTCAGGTCGTCCCCAAGAAGGGTGGGATGACGGTGGTGATGAATGAGAAGAACGAAATCATCCCCACCAGTACTGTCACCGGTTGGCGAGTGTGCATCAACTACCGTCGATTGAATGATGCAACTCGCAAGGATCATTTCCCTCTGCCGTTTATTGATCAGATGTTGGAGCGTCTATCGGGACAGCAGTTCTACTGCTTTCTTGATGGCTTTTCAGGTTATTTCCAGATCCCCATTGCACCAAAGGACCAGGAAAAGACCACGTTTACATGTCCTTATGGCACATTTGCGTACCGACGCATGCCTTTTGGATTATGTAACGCTCCAGCGACTTTCCAGAGGTGTATGGTTGCGATTTTTCATGATATGATCGAGGACTTCATGGAGGTGTTCATGGATGATTTTTCTGTATTTGGGAGTTCCTTTGATCATTGTCTGAAGAATTTGGATCGCATGTTGGCGAGATGCGAGGAGACCAATTTAATGTTAAATTGGGAGAAGTGCCATTTTATGGTACGTGAGGGGATTGTGCTGGGTCACAAGATTTCACAGGCAGGGCTTGAGGTCGATAGGGCCAAGATTGAGACCATTTCCATGCTCCCGCCCCCGATGAATGTGAAATCTATTAGGAGCTTCCTAGGCCATGCGGGCTTTTACCGCCGTTTTATTCGCGATTTTTTCTAAAATTGTGAGGCCGATGACCCAGCTGTTGGAGAAGGATACACCATTTGTATTCTCTAAGGATTGTATGAGGGCGTTTGAGACGCTGAAGGAGAAGTTGGTGAGTGCCCCCATTCTTATTGCCCCGGATTGGAGCTTACCGTTTGAGTTCATGTGTGATGCGAGTGACTTCGCAGTGGGGGCAGTTTTGGGGCAGAGGAAAGAGAAGCATTTTCACCACATATACTACGCTAGTAAGACTCTTAATGATGCTCAAGAGAATTATACCAATACTGAGAAGGAGCTTATAGCGGTAGTTTTTGCGTTTGATAAGTTTAGATCATATCTTGTTCTCTCAAAGACCATCGTTTATACGAATCATGCAGCATTGAGGCATTTGTTTGCCAAGAATGATGCTAAGCCACGTTTAATTCGATGGATCTTGTTGCTTACAGAGTTTGATATTGAGATCAAAGATAAGAAGGGAGCGGAGAACGTCGCAGCAGATCATTTGTCCCGACTTGAGGACCCCTCTCGTGAGGAGATGAGAGAGGAGGCTATTGGTGACAGCTTCCCTCACGAGTGTCTGTTGTTTGTGAGCCCTCAAGATGAAGGATTCCCATGGTTCGCCGATTTTGCGAACTATTTATCGAGTGATGTCCTTGTGAAGTGCATGACAAATAGCAAAAGAAGAAATTCTTTGTGGATGTCATGCATTACTTGTGGGAGGATCCGTATTTGTTTCGCATCGGTGCAGACCAGGTGGTTAGGAGATGTGTGTATGGTGATGAGGCGAGGGAGATCCTTAAGCATTGTCATGAGGGACCAGCTGATGGCCACCAAGGAGCTACTTACACCGCGAAGAAGGTGTTTGATTCGGGATTTTATTGGCCGACGGTGTTTAGAGATGCTCATGAGTATGTTAGGAGTTGTGATGCATGCCAGAGGGTTGGCAATATCTCATCGAGGGATGAGATGCCCAGAACCCCATTCAGGTTGTTGAGATTTTTGATATATGGGGGATTGATTTTATTGGGCCGTTCCCGTCTTCACGTGGGAACAAGTACATTCTGGTCGTGGTTGATTATGTTTCCAAGTGGGTGGAGGCACAGGCCTTGCCTACTAATGACGCGAGAGTTGTTGTGAGATTTTTGAAGATGTTGTTTGCATGCTTTGGTACCCCCAAAGCCTTGATCAGTGATAGAGGCACCCACTTTTGTAATGCCCAGATAGAGAAGGTGTTGAAGCGCTATGGTGTCACACACCGGCTTTCGACTGCCTATCATCCACAGACGAGTGGGCAAGTGGAGGTCTCGAATAGGGGTATCAAGCGTATTCTGGAGAAAACTGTCGGTCACAACAGGTCAGATTGGTCCGACAAGTTAGATGACGCACTTTGGGCTTTCCGTACCGCGTTTAAGACACCTATCGGTACTACTCCATTTCGTTTGATCTATGGGAAAACATGCCATTTACCGGTCGAGTTGGAGCACCGCGCTTATTGGGCTTTGAAGACAGTCAAATTGGGCATATCTAGCGCGGGCCAACACCGGTTTCTTCAACTTCATGAGTTGGACGAGTTGCGCGACGAGGCGTACGCGCGTTCATGGGGTATAATGAGCACACGAAGGAGCTTCATGATAGACACTTGAAGGATGTGAAAGAATTCAAGTGTGGGGATAAGGTGCTCTTGTATAACTCCCGTTTGAGATTGTTTCCCGGGAAATTGAAATCCCGTTGGTCGGGACCGTTCACGTTTCGAGAGGCGTTCCCATGTGGGACAATTGAGATTGAGGGGGCAGATGGGGCTGCATTCAAGGTGAATGGGCACAGGCTGAAGTTGTATGTTGGTGGCCCGGTTGAGGAGCGCAAGGTCGAGGCGGTCTACCTTGACCTCCCTGCTGATTGATTTGTCGTTGAGGTTTGTTCTCGGATGTTTACCCGAGTGTACATATTAGTTGAGCTTATTTCTATTTTATTTTTGCTTTTCTTTATTTTGAGTTTTCATATTAAAAAAATTAAATTAAAAAATTACAAAAAAAAAACGGAAAAATGGTGTAGAAACATCTCCCCCTTACTCAATCTCCATTCGAGGGAGATCGTTTCGAGCCATATTTATTATTATTAATGGTTTGTTTCTTTGTGTTGCCGCGATTCGCGAGCATTTGAGCTGTTATACAGGTTATTATTTGGTTATGCTTCATCGTGCCAGCAGCTTTACGTTTGTAGGATGCCCCCACATATCAGCTCATCGTATTTTTGTCAGGGGAGTATCAGTTTTCCTTTATCTTTTTCTTATTTTAGTTTATGTTGGCCACTTTTGACACACATTGGAGACAATGTGCGTTTTAAGTGTGGGGATGGAGTAAATAAATAAAATCCAAAATAAATGAAAAAAAAACCTAAAAAAATGTAAAAATTTGAAAAATACAAAAAGAAATAATAGAATTTTTTGCAAGTCCCGAGGTGATTGATTACACACAAAAGACACGCCTTAGCCATTGTAAAGTGTAAGCTGAAGGCGGGTCGATGTGGGTTTACACTCTAAAATATACATATATTTATATCAATATTCTCTACATTTTAAATAATATTTTGGTTAGTTTTTATTAAATATTACTCTTTATTGATTCTTATTAGTTATTTAAAGGCTTAAGTGTAAACGAGCTAAAAACGGTGCATGTGAGTTATTTTAAGACTCACTAAATTTTTAATGGTTGAATGGGTCATATAATTAAATATTTAGTTTGGAATAGACTTTTATTTAATTTTTGTGTTGTAGGAACTATTGGGCCCGAGCCCAATACGAGATGGACATTGAACTACAACAAGACTAAATAGATCATACATCTTTTGGGCTTCATCTCAACTACAATATAAATTGAGTTTGGACTACAAGGCAAACAAAAAATATGTTAATGGAAAAGAGTTGGGCGAGCCCACTAAAGAAATTAGGGTGAGAGCTCCAAAGAAGAGGTGGCGGCTATCAAGAATAAAAGGCAGAGGATATGTGACGTAGAAAGGGGTAGCGCAAAAAGCAACGAGATACCAGGTGTCAGGGGCGACTGTCATATTCTTTGTGATAGTTTTTTTGTCAATCACTATAGTATTATAAACCCACTTGGGCTACATCCCAGTGGTAGAGGACAAAGTTCTCTTGGTGAAAAAGCCATGGTTCAATCCTGGCATAAGGTGAAACTGGTGATTATATTTAGCTGTTAAAAAAAACTATAGGATTATAAAATAATATTAATATTAATATAAGAAGGTGAACAAGAAATGGACGTTCAAAGAAAAAAGGAAGTATCAAGGTTAGAGGTGGCGGCTTATGTCTTGGACGGTGCGCGTTCTTCTTTGAATTAGCATCTCAAAAATAACTAGGTGTATTAATACGCGCGTTGCGCGTTTTTCACGTGACGCGTTAATGCGGATTTTCTAAACTCAATATTTAAACAAACTTACTCAATGCCTAACATGTTATCATTCAATTCCGTAACAAATATGTTAATTCAAAATTCAACCAATATGATGAAAACCCACAATCATTCGACTTAACCTCACCCAAAAGCCATGTATTTAGTCATCATCAATGGGTACACAACAACCCACACAGAAGCGAACCGGAGGTCAAATGGTGAATAAACCTCACCCAGAAGCCATGTATTTAGTCATCATCAATGGGTATACAACAACCTACACAGAAGCAAACCGGAGGTCAAATGGTGAGTAAAATAATACGAATAAAATAATATCAATAAAATAATAAAGTTTTTAAATAAAATAATATGAATAAAATAATAATATAGTTAATATGAATAAGATAATAATATAGTTAATATAGTTAATATAAATAAAATAATATTATTTTTACTATTCATTTAGATTTACTATTCATTAGGTTTGCAAATTAATAGTATGTAATAAAAGGTGAGGACATCAAGGAGTTTAAAAAGGAATGAAGTGACGTTGAGGTTTTATATTCCATTTTTATTCTTGATTTAATTAGATTTTATCTTTTATTTGATTAACTAACAGGTTCAGCCCAGGCTTAACACCCTGAGTACCTGTGGTTTCATTTTCTAACAGTTTACATCCCTGAGACTAATGCCGTTAATTAATCCGTTAGTTTTTGGGTAAATTGACTAATATACCCCCATCTTCTCCAACCACCACCTACAACACCACCTGCAACACCAATCACCACCACCACCACCTGCAACACCAATCACCACCACCACCACCACCAACACCTGCAACCCTAATAATAATAATAATAATAATAATAATAATAATAATAATAATAATAATAATAATAATAATAATAATAATAATAATAAAAGTAAAAACAAGGAAGTGGTCAAACTTACAAGTGTAGAACGACGAGCAGAACCAGCATTCTCAGACTTCACGAACAAAACTATTAATCCTATCCCTACCAATATTCCGATCACTAATCCAGCAACGAACGACATATTCTGATCGCAATTGAAACCACAAACAAACTGTCGTTGGAAGAGACTGAACGACGTCGTATTTGCTTCCGTCGTTGTCCGTATTTGTATCTGTGGTGACGGATTTGTCGTTGGAAATTGTGGCGGATGGATCATCGTCGTCGTCTTCTGTTATAGCAGCAGCGTATGAGCTTCTCATTTTATTATGTTGTTTGATTGACCTGATCCTCCACCTGCAACATAATTTTTAAAAGGTATATTATCTTGTTTTGGTGGAGCAGATCAAGCAGGGAAAAAGACACAGTTTATAAAGAGCGAAAGGAGTGAAATTGAAGAGTAAAGTGCAGAGAAAGAGAGAGTGTCTCGAGAAGTGAAAAAGAAAAAAAAAGTGAAGATGGTGGAGGAGAGAGGAGAGGGAGCGTGGCGGTGAAGATGGTGGTGGTGGTGGTGCACGTGGTGGTGGTGGTGTTGCAGGTGGTGGTGATGGTGGTGGTGGGTGGGTTGGGGAAGAAGATGGGAGGGTATAAGAGTCAATCCACCCAAAAAATTAAGAGTATAATAGTCATTTCTCTACAAATTAACAGACAAGCCTAACGGTCGTTAGTCTCAGGGATGTAAACTGTTAGAAAATGAAACCACAGGTACTTAGGGTGTAAAGCCTGGGCTGAACCTGTTAGTTTAGGCAAACCACAGGGATGAAAACTGCAATTAACTCTTTTAGAAAAAATTGTTCTAGTCATGATTATACTTAATGAATCTATTAGTTTTGTTATGTTGTTGACTATAATTGGCTAGATCTATGTTGGTTTCCTAGATCTAGGAAGAATATTGATAATTTTTTATGGTTGTTGGGATTTGGTACTCGTTTGACACTAGTTTATGTATAAAAATCTAAACTTTATTGGTTTTTGTTGTGATTTATGACCTGGATGATGTTTATGTTATATTTTTAGATTCATATGTGGCTATAGTTTATTGACTTAGTGTTTTTAAATTAAAAGTCACATATTTTTATCATTTGCTTTGTGTGATGATTTGATGGGTTGACTTGTTGACTTAGGATCTAGAAATTACGTATTAACATCGTTTTGGGTTTGTCACCTACCTTGAGACCGAGAGGAGATAGGTTGTGGGTTTGTTAGGATTTATTGGTTTATTTGGTTAGATATTGCACGAGAGTGAATTTCAATCCTTGTAACCTTTTTATTCGATTTTCCAAACATTTACCTTTAGGATTAGATTCACCCCTTGATACCGTTAGGTGTTTCATGATTAGTGAGACCGAGAGGAGATCTAATCTTTGGGTGCGTAAACTTTTATGATTGGTGAGACCGAGAGGTGACTCATTCTTTACCCGGTGGGCTTCACACTGGCTTAGGATTTCATTTAGTGTTCTAGTGAGACCGAGAGAAGATCTAGATACTATAGTGTTTCCTGAGTTGGTTATACCCGTAGATCCCGATAGTCATTCGAGTATACATTTCCCATTAGCTTTCAGCTTTATCAGTAGGATTCCCAGTCTAGGCAGCCATCCTCTCCATTTTTTATTCCTCTTTCGTGAGCGTTTACTCTCTTTTCTCTCGTCCTTCCTGCTTGTTTATTTCTTGTCTTATTTTATTTGGTTACTTGTTTATCGTTTTAGTTTCTTTTTAGTTGAAAATCATGCTCTTTTATCTAGATTAGGACTCGACAGAGGTTTAGTATCGAGGGTTGCATATTAGTGTCCACGGATTGATACTTGGTCTTACCGACTTTACTACACTACGACCGGTACACTGCCGTGTTGTGTGGTTTAGCTTGGTCATTCCATTTTTAAAACCAGATTGTGAAAATTGAAATATTTATATATGTAAACCACAGCAATCAGGCGGCGGCAACAATTTATAATGCGGTACTCCTTTTCTGTCAGCTTATCAATCGTTTCATAATATATTGTATAGCACTTAAGTTAGTTTACTTATTCGTGTAATATGTTACAACTCTACTAAGTTAATTTATCAATACTCACTTGCTACATTCGACGTGGATATTTATTCTTATCTAAATCCAAACAAAAAATGAATTTTTTATATGTTATCAATGTGCTCATACCCCATGTAGGCAACTATGATTTACTGGTCATGGTCAAAACTAAGAAGTTGAACTTCTTTATGTATTAATGAAAACATGTAAGTAGTTGAACAATACAAATCAACTTTTTCCTGGATCTCGCCCAACATTTTGAACCAAGACATTACCATTTCATGATAAATATATTTTACAAAGCATTGCGGAATAAATTATTAGATGTTGATAACATTATACAAGTTTATTAGTGTTATCAAAATCAACAAATAAACAATAGAGAGTACATAACAGATGCAGAGTTTTAATTGAGTGCAATTAAATCAACACAAATTTAAACAATGAACAATGTAAAACCTAAATCTGTTGGAAATTTAATAGAAAGATAAAAAAAAGCAAGAAATAAAGAATGAACACCTGCAAGAAAAGATTCTAGCAGCAATGAATGAAAGTGAAAGAAAAGGTAGCAAAAGCAAGCAAAAGATTTTATCTTGAAATTTATCTAAGTAAAGGTATCTCCTAGTTTGAACTTCTTGAGATTATGGTTTGTAAAGAAGGCTTAAACAATCGCTCCTAAGATGTTTCTACGAATAAGCGGAACCTATTTTAATAACAAGTAATCATAACCTAAAATTACTTTTAACAAATAATTTAAGATAATTTATGCGTTTATAATAAAAAGTTATGTTAAATTCAAAGAAAAGTAGTTGTCATCTTTGAAGTCAAATTTAAAAAGGCTCCCGTATTCTTTTTTTAGTAAAAACAGGTAAGTAGCTCTTTTTTTTAGTAAAAACAGGTAAGTAGCTGTAAAAAGTTCTTTGTCTACTACTGCTACTTAAAATATTATTAAAATAATATAATTACTATTCTTTGTATTCTACAATGTTAAAACGTAGGAATGGCAAAAAGCTTAAAGTGTGGCTTAAAGTCCTGACTTTGACTTTCCTTGACCAGCGACAATTGATAAAAGCATGTAATTAGAATTCGCTATTGCTTAAAAAAGCACGATGTTGAAAGAACTAACCTTTCGGTTTCTTATGGCAAAATCGTCTTGCCTAATCTTAACAAATTTCCTGAACTCTTCAATGTCAGAAACATTTCCAGAGACTTCATCTCAGAGCCTCAGGTCGTAAACATAATATACAGGTAAATAACAAGCAAAACATAATAAAATTGGAAAACTCAGGATTTCATATGTATATAATAATAATGAGTTTGGAAGTACTGTTCTTTTTTCGCTTTCTTGTTTTTTATGAAAAAATTGAAGCATTAAATATCATTAATAATAATAATAATAATAATAATAATAATAATAATTGTCGGGTCTGCTGACCTGGAGAAGAACAGATGATTGGAAAGCCAAAATATACTACTCAGTTGATCCTTAGAAATAAACAGCATTTACAAGATACTTATCCCAAAAGACTGTTGACCCTAACATCTGCTGTACCTTAACAACTGTTGGAACAACTCCTGCTGCAAAGGACTGTTGGATAACAACTGCTAGAGAACAACTACTGACTAAAGGTCTGATGAAGAACAACTGCTGATCAAAGTGCTGAAGACTAAAGGTCTGTTGGAACCAAGAACACTTAGGCTCCAACAAATGATACAAGACCATTAGAGTTTTCCCAACAGCAGTTTACCGTTCAGAGTTTTACAATGTAACAGTAGTTTGTATACAACAAATGTTTTATGTTTGTTATTCTGTTAGAGGTCGCTGTCTTAGATGGCCTCAGCTTAGATCATCAGTGGTTTAGATTTGTCTATAAATGCGTGTACTGTTCTATTCATCACTCGAAACATTCTCTCAGACAAACAATCACAGAGTGATCAGGCTGAGGGGGAGTACTTGTACTATTGATTGTAATCATTCAATTAATGAAAGCTTTCGATTGAAAAACATTTACTCTCTTGTTTTGATTAATAGTTTATTATTCCGCTGCACTTTCCATTTATAATTCACTTCGTTCATCACATCTTTAACAATCAAAACAATCAAACTCAGAGACTGAGATTCCCTGAGCAAATTAACCCAGGCGCCTCGCTTTGCCCAAAGCGAGGCTCCTGACCCCATCAGATTTTACCCATAAATTCCATCGACTTTGATTATAAATTAATTTGATTACAATTTTTTACCCACAACAAGTAAAATGTCGTATTACGACCTCATTTTCGGTGATTCTTACGAGTCAACATCATATAATGTCGATGAGGGCCAGTCTAGTAATGTCGAGGCGGGTCAGTATGGGATTTGTTACCGTGACAATACGGTGCAACTGGACTTAAATACACCCTGGAAGGACCCGTATGATTTTGATGACGGTCCACGTCATCCCAACTACGGTCATTATAGTTACTGCAGTTACAGTGGTGATGACACATTAGAAGGAACAAACTATATGCACCATTAAGACAACGCTGGCGAGGAAAAGCACGTAGAAGATCAGGAGGAAGGATCTAACCCGATCAAATTTTGGTTTGAGACTGATCGTACGTTTTCCACACGTGATGAGTTGGTGGACTGGGCACAAGATACGGGCATGATAAATGGTTACGTAATCGTTATAAAAAGATCAAAGAAAAGAGGAGATCGTTGAGTGAAGGTATATATTTTAGTCAATATTTTTTTTAATATATTGACAAGTACGTACTATATAAATTTTTATTTAAAAAGCCACGAAAAACTTAACGTATAAATTAATTACTAAGAACACGTGTTTTATCCTTGGTAAAGGTTAATTCCCTACGGGTGCACCAGTGGTCTTCGGGTCATACACCTTTAGGATTACGTTTCTCCTTTATAAATTTTTATTATAACCTTTTTTCTTTGATCTTTTTATAACGATTACGTAACCATTTATCATTTATATACGTACTTTATAAATTTATTGTTATAATAATAATAATAATAATAAGAATAATAATAAAAATAATAATAACAATAATAATAATAATAATGATAATAATAATAATAATAATCGTAATAATAATAATAAAAATAATAATAATAATAATAATAATAATAATAATAATAATAATAATAATAATAATAATCGTAATAATAATAATATATAAATGGTTTTCGGTATCGGTATCGTGAAGGTATATATTTTAGTCAATATTGTTTTTAATATATTAACAAATACGTACTTTATAAATTTTTATTTAAAAAGCCACGAAAAACTTAACGTATAAATTAAAGATACAGGAATCATAAATGGCTACGTAATCGTTATAAAAAGATCAAAGAAAAGAGGAGATCATTGCGTGAAGGTATATATTTTAGTCGATATTGTTTTTAATATATTAACAAATACGTACTTTATAAATTTTTATTCAAAAAGCCACGAAAAACTTAACGTATAAATTAATTACTAAGAACACCTGTTTTATCCTTGGTGAAGGTTAATTCCCTACAGGTGCACCAGTGGTCTTCGGGTCACACACCTTTAGGATTACGTTTCTCATTTGCTAAGAGTATTGTTAATTTTTACTAAATAAACGTTTTTTATAATTTATTATTTAAAAAAGTTATAAAAAACTTATTTTCTAATAAACTTATTTTCGTGAAGGTTGTTCTTCAATGCAGTCATGGGGGAGCATAAGAGTGTGGCTCTTTTGAGGAAGACGGGTAGCAAAAAAATTGGCTGTCCGTTTGAGTTGAGAGGGGTGCTTCAAGCTCGGACACAGGTCTGGAGGTTAATGGTGAAAAACCCGGAGCACAACTACACTCCCCTTGAACACTTAGAGGGTCACGCGCATGCTACAAGACTTTCTGTAGATGAGAGACAACTGGTCGGGCAGATGGCAGAGAATGACATTCCCAAGCGTAACATCTGGAGAATGCTTGTTTCAAAGAACCCGGAGAAAAAGACTACCCTGAAAGATGTACACAATGCGGCTCAGATTATCAATGCTGAAAAGGGAGTTGGTCCCAAATGTGCAATGCCGCACCTCGAATCCTTTCTGTCGGATAGAGGATTCACCTACTACACGCGCGCAAATGAGACAATGAAGGTCCTCACAGATATTTTCTTCGTTCACAGACATTCATTTACTATGTGGTGCGCATTCTTGCATGTGCTGATGATTGATGCCACCTACCAAACAAACGTGTACAATATGGCATTTGTTCAGGTTGTGAGTATGGCGTCGACAAACCAGTCGTTTTCGGTTGCCCATGCGTTTCTTTCTTCTGAAAAGATTGGTATCTTCGTTTGGCTGTTGGAGATACTAAAGAACATGCTGGTAGGCTGCATGGAGCCGCAAGTGATTGTGACCGACAGGGACCTTGCGCTAATGAACGCGTGTGATCAGATTTTTCCAAAGGCGTACAAGTATCTCTACCGGTTTCATATTTCGCAGAATATCAACAAGAACAGTAAGAATAAGTTCACGGATAAGGAGTGGAAGGAATTTGTGCGAACGTTTTAGTGGTTGTGTGACTCTTCGACTGAAGATCTATAAGAATATAATTTGTCACAATTTCAGTCATATCTGGAAAATATGGATCGTCAACGTGAGTACTTTTACATAATTACATACGTACTTGTTTACATAAACACGCCTGACAAGTTATGGTTATATTTTTCAGAGGTTTTTGACTACACGAAGAATAACTGGTTGGACCCATACCGTCATAAGTTTGTGTCTGCATGGACAAACAAAACGCTGAACTTCCGCCAGACCACAACCAACAGAGTTGAGGGCATGCATGCAAAAATAAAAACTTACTGTCCAGGCAGTCGCAACTCGTTGTTATCAATTGTGAAGTCCGTCGATAATATGGTTGATAAGAAATATAGAGACATTAAAAAAGGTTTTGAAGAGAGCCAAAGAAAGGCGATGAACCACCCCAAGAAGCAGCCATTACTTGATAAGTTACTTCGGAAGGTTACCAAACATGCTCTTGACCTCATATACAGCGAGTTCGAACATTTGCAAACGTCCATGCGCACATACCATAACACTTGTGGATGCCAGCTTTTTAAAAGTTGTGCTTTGCCATGTGCCTATCGTCTCTAGAAGTTACAAGCTGATGGTAATTAATACTAGTGACCATATAATTTTACTACATAATTTATTACACGGTTTAACTTTCTAACACATGTTATCATTTTTAGGTCATGAAATCCATTTGTTCTCGATAGACGTGTTCTGAAGGAAGCTTGACTTCAAACCTGCGAAGATTGGTTGCGAAGATATAAATGTAGATGAGGTGTGGGCAACATTAAGGGGAACGATTGACACAAAACCAATTTTTGCCCAATTAACCTACCTAGACAGATTTGCACAAGTCGTCACAGGCAACTACTCCCCCAACAAACCGCCTGTTGTGCAAAAGAAAACCCGTGGTCATCCAACCAAGAAACAGCAAGAACAGAAGAAAGAACGATCTGCGAGAAAGAGCTTGCATATGCCGGATGAAGAATGTGGGCCTGACCAGGAGCCTGACTTTCCCCGGCACAGCTCTTTCATACCATCACAAGAGGAGATCGTACGACCTTCCCAGTCCCAGCCTAGCATTCCTTACCAGCCTCACCGTCACAGCTCTTACACACCGTCAACGTCCCAGCCGAAAAGCATTTGGGACAAATTCGATTTCCGGTTGCTTCCGCGGACAATAAAGACAGAGAACTTAGTAAGGAAATATGGGGATAACATTCCATCTGTGTTTCACCCATATATATCCAAAATAAAGGATGTGAAACTAGATGGTCATTGCGGGTTTCGAGCAGTAGCTGTGGGGTTAGGGTTGGATCAACACGAGTTTAAGAATGTCCAGACCCAAATGCTAAGAGAGTTGTGCTATTACCCTACCTTGTGGAAGGACATCTTTGATCCACATGACGAAGGGCATTATAATCGTCTCGTAGAGAGTATAAAATTTGTAGGGGTGGGAAACGCACCACGTAAGAATTGGATGGTGGTTCCAGAGTCGGCATTTCTCGCTGCACAGAGGTGGGGTGTTGTTGTTCATACACTCGATATTTGTGGCAGTGATACAGGTTTTCCCTCTATTTATAGACCCAGATTGTTCTGAAAAACCTATTTTAAAGGTAGCAGTTTGCTTTATTGATGACCATTACATCAACTTAACGCTTGAGGGATCGTATCCAATGCCTCCACCGAATCCAGTTTGGATCGCTAACAGAAATGAAGATGGTGCGAAATGGGAAACTGAATACAGAGATCAAATCAATGAGTACAAAGAACTAGTTTTCCCATAGCCGAACGAAAATCCGGATATACAAGATATAGCTTAGATATGTGAAATTTGTAAAAATATTATAATTGTATTGATTGTGTATATGTTATTCAGAATTAAAAAAATTCGTTCATGGCAAATGTTAACCCGAGCCAGGCTAAGCTTGAGCTTGACTCGAACACAAATCGAGCCAACTCGGTTCGTTTTTTTGGTCGAGCTAAAAAGCCGAGCCACCGAGCCGAGCCACGAACCAAGACCCCTAGCTCGAACTCGGCTCGATTACAAAACGAGCTTTTTCGAGTCGAGCTTTTTTCGAGCATTTTTCGAGCGAGTTGCGAGCCGCGAGCATTTTGTACACCCCTATATTACTTTGAGCAAAAAGAAGTGTTTGAAGCCTAGTTCGTTTGGCCACAGGTACAGAAAAGGTTACCGGGCGGTCAGTTCGAAACTGGTACGGATGGATACCGGGCGGTCAGTTCGAAACGTGTACGGATTGCTAAGGGGCCGGTCAGTTTGAAACCCGTACGGGTGGATAACGGCCCGGTCAGTTCGAAACCAGTACGGGTGGATAACTGGCGGTCAGTTCGAAACTGGTACGGTTCGTCACCGGGCGGTCAGTTCGAAACCGGTACAGATTGCTAAGGGCCGGTCAGTTTGAAACCCGTACGGGTGGATAACGGGCCGGTTTGTTCGAAACCGGTACGGGTGGATAACTGGCGGTCAGTTCGAAACCGGTACGGGTGGATAACTGGCGGTCAGTTCGAAACCGGTACGGGTGGATAACTAGCGGTCAGTTCGAAACCGGTACGGTTCGTTACCGAGCGGTCAGTTCGAAACTGGTACGGTTCGTCACCGGGCGGTCAGTTTGAAACCGGTACGGATTCCTAAGGGGCCGGTCAGTTTGAAACCCATACGAGTGGATAACGGGCCGGTCAGTTGGAAACCGATACGGGTGGATAACTGGCGGTCAGTTCGAAACCGGTACGGTTCGTTACCGAGCAGTCAGTTTGAAACCGGTACGGTTCGTCACCGGACGGTCAGTTCGAAACCGGTACGGATTGCTAAGGGGCCGGTCAGTTTGAAACCCGTACGGGTGGATAACGGGCCGTTCAGTTTGAAACCGGTATGGGTGGATACAGGCGGTCAGTTCGAAACCCGTACGGGTGGATAACTGGCGGTCAGTTCGAAACCGGTACGGGTGGATAACTGGCGGTCAGTTCGAAACCGGTAGGGTTCGTTACCGAGCGGTCAGTTCGAAACCAGTATGGTTCGTCACCGGGCGGTCTGTTCGAAACCGGTATGCATTGCTAAGGGGCCGGTCAGTTTGAAACACGTACGGGTGGATAACGGGCTGGTCAGTTCGAAACCTGTAAAGCCCCAAACCCGGGAAAATAACGCAGCGGAAAAATAATTACAATGTACCATTTAAAAATCACCAACTTTATTAAAATTACGCAGCGGAAAAATAATTACAACGGTACAAATTGTTTTTAAGAAAAATAGTTTGTTAATAAATCCGAAAACCACAAATGCCATCCATGCTATCATAAGTAATTCCATCTGCTAGCCAAGAGGCATCACCAACTCAAAGAACCTGCAAAACAATCTTACATACATGCAAAAGTCAGCTACGCTGATTGAGTTCTAATAGTTTAAGTTTATGGATTTCAAATACCTCATAAAACACATTAATTTAAAACCCAGCATCATCACCTTAAAAATCACCATTAATTATATAAATATTTTATCATCAACACCCAACCCAACACCACTCGTAACCATAACTGGCTTATCACCCATCTCGACCCACAACTATGACTCTGTAACTTCTTTTACGCGTCCAACTATTCCCTCTGCAACACAATGTCGCTACACACGACAAGTTCATCTATACTACTTTTATTTGTAGCGGGCACCCCCAAGTACAATTCATCACAATAACTCTATATTATCATCTTTAATAAAAACACAACACATACCCACCAACTTATCTATATGAATGCAAATAAAACACATAAGGTGGGAACCTACCACACAGTTTGGTCAAATCACAAGAAATTGACCGATCACACCTCTTTGCCACTAAGGCACCTATCGCGTCACAAGGACAACAACAATCATCTTCGCCACTAAGGCACTCATCGCGTCACGAGTGCAACGACAATCATCTTCGCCACTAAGGCACTCATCGCGTCACGAGGAGAACGACAATTATCTTCGCCACAAAGGCACTCATCGCGTCACGAGGACAACGACAATCATCTTCGCCACTAAGGCTTACTCTTTAAAACACCACGAGGGTGCTACATCATACACATAGCACATAGACACACACACACACACACATAGGTGCCTATAACTCGACATCTTGCATCTTTATGTGGGTTAACCACTAGCAATGTAATCTCGCCACTAAGCCCGTCTCCAAACATCCAAGGACAAACACGCATCCCTACGCACGTGTAACCAACTACATATCTCGTATCTCATTACTTTGTAAGTGTCAAAACATTAAGATGTATGAAAAACAGTGATAGCATGTATGATAGCGCCAAAAATATTTGAAAACAGAAAATAGGGGGGATTAGAACTCATTGGTTGCACAGCTTCCAAAACCATAAGCTAACCATCTCAAATTGCGTCCTCAAACGAAACACGCACGTCATAACATACAGATCACCCCTGACCAAAAGAACCCATGTACACACGCCGCATTACCATGCACAGCTTCCACTCCATGAGACTTCTAATAGTCTGACCAATCAATTGCTATTAGAACCCAAACATCATCTAGCATTAAAATTGGCACCATTAATAATCCTTAATTAATTCCCATGGCTTAATCAATTGCTATTAGTTAACTTTTGACTAGAACCCTTCATCTAATGACAAGAGATTACCAAAATCATGTTTCCTTTACAAAATAACATGCACCCACATACACATGCCATACATCACCATCCTACGTTTTTTTTGTTTATCATTTGCAACCCACTAACATAACCATCCATCTACATAACTCCCATGAAAACCACAAGTATTATCATTTTCATGAACCAGAGCCATCTCATGCACTAACATCATCAACCTATCACCGTTTATTATCCTACCATGACACCATAAACAACATCTAGCACCATCACCACCTGGTCAAGTTCAACAAACGGATCACCACCTTTATCTAACACCTACACGCTGTCCTCACCAACAAGTACGTACACCCATCACCAACTTGCGCCAATGATCACCACGCCGTTTCCGCACATCCCCGTCATCCCCCACAACCCCGTCTCTCACCACCGCCACCTTCCCAAACCGTCTTCGAAACCCCGCAACACTATCTCCATTACCACCATGACCATTTTCTTATGTTGCCACCTAAAACAATGCAACCGTACTTTCTTTCTTCCATAGCCGTAACCACCATACTTAAAAATAAACTACCACCTTAACACGAGCGAACACCCTCACCGTGTACCACCGCCAAACACTATCACTATACACCATCTCTTTCGCAGCCTACCCGCATCATTGTCACCAAACCACATTCACCCAAACCACCCTAGTTATGCCCCGATCATCATTCCACATCACCAAGCCACACTCGTAATCGACTTCCCGAATAAAAACAAATACAAGAAAGACATGATATCCAGATCATGAGGTTATCTTCAATCACGAATTCGTAGATCCAACACACCACTAACCGCCTTGAACCGCCTCATCGCCTACCTCCTTCTCGTGCTAGTATTCTTGTTGTGCTCACCCTTCCTCTCGTCTACTTCTCCATGGCCGTCACACCTCTAGGCTATGCATGCCCTACGTTTCTTTTTTTTTTTTTATAGTCTACAATAAGTTTCATTTAGGGCCCTTTAACTTCCACATATGGCAACTTATATCCATTTTTTACAAACTATAAAGAATGACAATCGGGCCCTTGTAGATTCAACTCGCACTTTTATCTTGAAGTTTAACTTAAAACGATAACACTTGGTCCCGTCGAGTCATTAAACACTAACTTTCGCGCCACATCTCGTTTATTGCCTCATTCCATAAGAATATGGATAGTCCATTTATCCGTTTTGTTGAAATGATGAAAATTGGGATATTACAAAACCGGTACGGTTCGTTACCGGGCGGTCAGTTCGAAACCGGTAGGGTTCTTTACCGGGCGGTCAGTTCGAAACCGGTACAGTTCGTTACCGAGCGGTCAGTTCGAAATCGGTACGGATTGCTAAGGGGCCGGTCAGTTTGAAACCCTTACGGGTGGATAACGGGCCGGTCAGTTTGAAACCGGTACGGGTGGATAACTGGCGATCAGTTCGAAACCGGTACGGGTGGATAACTAGCGGTCAGTTCGAAACCGATACGGGTGGATAACGGGGCGGTCTGTTAGAAACCGGTATGGTTCATTACCGGGCGGTCAGTTCGTTTAATTGATGGGATGTGTTATCTGAAAACCACAAACGAGCAATTAAACGTACCGAAACGCTTTAAATTGAGTCTGGAACTCCAGGATATCGATTAGACACGCAAAATTTTAATTTTTTTTTTAAAAAAAAACGGCATCCATTGTATAGTCTGTATATGACATACAACGATTTATGAATGTTCTTCAAACTCGGATGTTTGTACCGAAAACCACAAACGAGCAATTACACGTACTGAAACGCGCAAAAC
Organism: Ambrosia trifida; assembly: GCA_028751855.1. Taxonomy (NCBI): domain Eukaryota; kingdom Viridiplantae; phylum Streptophyta; class Magnoliopsida; order Asterales; family Asteraceae; genus Ambrosia; species Ambrosia trifida. Next base: position 70,572,735 of record CM054127.1, on the reverse strand, counting down.
AGAGTCTAAAACTCGAGGATATCGATTACAAATGCAAAATTTGTATTTAAAAAAATGGTATCGATAGTAGAGTCCTTGTATGACGTACAATGATTTATGAATGTTCTTCAAACTTGGATGTTTCTATCGAAAACCACAAATGTGCAAGAAACGAACCGAAACGCAACAAACAATTTTTTTTTGGATTTAATACAACATTAAAGGATTAGAAATGAATTAAAAAAAATTAATCGACCAAAACCATTTAAAATGAATTAAAACATAATTTTTTTAAAAAAAAACCCTGAAGCGCCTCACATTGGCCAAAGCGAAGCGCCTGAAGGTGACTTCTGGTATTCGAAGCAACTCGCTTTGGCCTAAGCGAGGTGCTTCGTTTTGGCTTTAAAAGCCAAAGCGAGGTCAGAGCCGCCTCGCTTGGCTCTTCTTCTACACACACACACACAAATCGTACCCGGTTTCGATCGAAGGCTCGGGCTCGTATTCTCGGTCAAGAATCCTCCCACACACACCGGTAAGTTATTATTTAGTGTTATTATTGATTTGGGGTTCGATTGGGGTGGTTCTGGTTGGGTGGTTCGATGGGGAAGACGACCAAAGCAGCTCGCTTTGGCCTAAGCGAGCAGCTTGGTTTTTATTATTATTATTATTATTATTATTATTATTATTATTAAGGTTATTATTATTAGGGTTATTATTATTATTATTACGATTTTTATTATTATTATTATTTTTATTTTTATTTTTATTATTATTATTTGTACGATTATTATTATTATTATTACGATTATTATTATTATTATCATTATTATTATTATTACGATTATTATTATTATTACTATTATTACGATTATTATTATTATTATTATTATTATTATTTTTATTACTTTTATTAATATTAATATTATTATTTTTAATTTTATTATTATTATTTTTATTATTATTATTATTATCATTATTATTATTATTACGATTATTATTATTATTACGATTATTATTATTATTATTACGATTATTACTATTATTATTATTAAGATTATTATTATTATTATTATTATTATTATTTTATTATTATTTTTATTATTATTATTATTATTATTACTATTATTATTATTATTATTATTGTTATTATTATTATTATTATTATTATTATTAGGGTTATTATTATTATTACGATTCCGAAAACTCCCAAAACCCAATACCGATAAAGATACTGACAAACATACGGTACGGTATCGGTTCGGTATCGGTACCGTACCGATACCGAAAATACCAAAACCGATAATCTCTAAATGCTGATACCGATATTGATACTGAACACTCTCGGTTTGGTACGGGATTGGGTTCGGTATCGGTTCGGTATTCGGGGTTATATGTAGAAGAATTTTATAAACCAGGGTCTAATTTTGTTGAATATGCAGAAGACCGGCCTCGACCTGGTATGATGGTCAGTCTTCTGCATATTTAACAAAATTAGCACCCGACTTATAGCGTTCTTCCATTAGTTATCCATTTTTTTTCTTCATCCGGTTCTACAGCCATAGGGCGTCTTTTGCGTCCACGTTTGCGTTTTTGATCAGGGCCTGGCCCATCTTGTAGATGTTCCCGTCCTTGATACAAAAGTCAATGTGGAACCAAAGACTCCATAGGGTTACGAAGATGGACGAAGAGAGTATAGATAAACTAAATGGAAGCACCTTATAAATCGGGTGATAATTTTATTGAATATGCAGAAGACTGCCCATCATACCTGGTCGATCCCGTTCTTCTGCATATTCAACAAAATTAGACCCTCCTATATTAGGTTCTTCTGCATATAGCCCTGAATATCGAACCGATACCGATCCCGATCCCGTACCGAACTGAGGGTCTAATTTTGTTGAATACGCAGAAGACTGGCCATCATACCAGGTCGAGGCCGGTCTTCTGCGTATTCAACAAAATTAGCACTTATTATTATTTTTATTGTTATTATTATTATTTTTATTGTTATTATTATTTTTATTACTGTTCATTATTATTATGCTTACTCTTGTTGTTGTTGTTGTTATTATTATTATTATTATTATTATTATTATTTTTATTGATATTATTATTATTATTATTATTATTATTATTATTGTTATTATTATTATTATTAGTACTGTTCATTATTATTATGCTTACTGTTATTATTATTATTATTAGTATTCATTATTATTTTGCTTACTGTTATTATTATTATTAATTATTATTAATCAAAAATTATTGTTTACATAGATATGGATACAGATTTTTTTGAGGGGGCTTATGGTGGTGGAGATGACGCTGGGTCATTTCCGCCGCCGCAGTGGGGTCGACAGGCTCCACCACCGGACCCTTTAATGGGCCACCCGTTGTCGGAGTTTGAGGAACATCATAAGGATGCGCGACGCAATTGCAAGAAGCTGCGTCAAATGGCTTTTGACCCTCAGATGTACATCAGTTGGGATCTTCTGGATAAGGTCGGCGAAACCGGGAGGGCGAACGACATAGTGGGGTTTGACACTCCATGGCGTCGTCTCTTTGAAATAGCCAAGAAGGAATCTTACCGGGAGTTGACGATCGAGTTTCTGTCGTCGTTCGTGGTACTGGATCCGTCCGAGAACCCGAACCGAGCTCAGATTTTTCACCCCATCCGATTTCGGTTGGCGAGGCAATGGCAGGAGATGACCCATGAGGTATGTTATTTCAAGTATCTGTCATTTTATTATTATGTTCCCAAAAGTTGTTAATATTTACAATTATTTTTTGCAGGAATTTGCTGTTGCTTCGGGGTTGTACACAGCGGCGGACACTCATACTGGTTTGTACCAGGACGCTGTCAGTTTTTGGAGGTACATCGCCACTTTTCACTTTGGTGCGAATATGGCGAAGGCGACGTCGATTAGGGACCCCCTGTACTATTATTTGCACCATGCGATCGCCACCTCTATCGCAGCACGGGGGAGCAGCCGGGAGAAGGTCAACCAAAGTGACCTTTTCTTTTTATACTGTCTGATTATGCGGCAGCCGTGCAACCTAGCCGCATCCCTGGTGGAGTACTTTCAGTGTGCGCACAAGCGCCAGGCTCGTGCACATCTCCATGGCGGGGCGTTCATCACCGTCATCGCGCGTCGTCTGCGCCTCTCGCCAGAGACTGACCCCCATCTGTTGCCCAAGATCCCATCGGTGGAGCTCGGTGAGGCTAATGCCCGGAGCATGGGGATCCTGATGGAGCTCGAGAGGGGAGTACATAGGTTTCAAGCTCTCGGGGGCACCAGGAGGCCTTTTGTGCCGACCCCCTTCCTACGCCCGATGATATACCGACCTACCTTGAGGAGCGTCCGGGAGTACCTCTGGTGGTGAACCAGGCGGGTCACGACGACGATGCTGGCGACGATGACAGCCCCCCACCTCCGCCGCCACCACAGCAGCAGTATCCCCGTCATATATATGATGACCTCACTCCTGCTGCGCATTACATGGCCGATGAAATTGATCGCCGCATCGGTCAGGTACAGGAGGTTCAGCAGTGGACGATCGAGGCGATACAGGCGCTTGCCTCGCGTTGGGGGGTAGAGTTATGCGCCTCACCAGGGGGCCCACCACCACCACCGCCATAGTGATTATGTTTCTATCTTACTTTCACTAGACTTTTTTGCAGTTGTATTTTTTTTTGGCATGTACAAACTGATTACTATTATGCACTTGATCTTTTGTTTATATGTTATCTGTTTTGAATGTTTAATTTTTTTTTGAACGGCCAACGAATCAATTTCCGAGACCTCTTGGGCACCCTTTTGGCGAATCAGGTACTCAAGAGTATCCGGGCCACCAATTGCCACCAATTCCCTGGAAAACCCGACCACTCACCCGCCAGAAGGCACGACAGTGAAATAAGCGGTAAAACCGGTGGGGATCAGGACCAAATAAAACTAACAACAAATTATAAATTGCAAGCCTGTAAAACCAATGAGATCCAAACAGTAAATATCCGATTATAAACGTTAAAAAATCACTCAACCCTTTCAATCCCAAACCAAATAAAACTTGCATGTTATGAACCAAAACGACGCCACCTTGACCATCAACCACCATATTCGTATCAAAATTCGCGAATTCGTTCAATCTTTCTTCGACGAGGTCTTCTCCATGAATAATTTATCTTGTCACAGTGACAATCGAACACTTTATTAATAGGTTAAAGTTGGGATTACTTGATTAATTATAGTTTGATTAGGGTTATTACGTTGTTTTCTAAATTTAAAAAAATTACAATAGATAAAAACCTAAATAAATAAAAAAGTTAAAAAAATAAAAAAGTTAAAAAAAGACCATTTCAAAACAAACCAAAAAAATCCAAAATAAACCCAAACCAAAACCCTCCCAACAAATAGTTAAAAAAAAACACTTAAAAACAAACCAAAAAAATCAGAATGTCCAGGTTCATCCCCCTTTGTTTCCAAGCGCCTCGCTTTGGCCAAATATGACCGTTGTAGCAGCTGTTTCAACTGAATATAGTTGTTGGTTAACTATTTCCATGTTTATCTCCTTTCATTAATGCTTGTCGGTTACAATTAAAGCGAGGCGCTTGGCCCCCTTTTTTCAAACTCCCATACAACCTCAGTACGAGGTTGGTCTTGATGTGACTGAAGCGCCTCGCTTTGGCCAAAGCGAGGCGCTTTATATGGGAGTTGAAATAGAAGCTGGGGGTGCCAATAGATAAACCCTTCAGAATTATGTTCTTCATTACATTCAATAAATGCATAATACATCGCTGATTGTTGTTGGAAACTACAACTAATGTATATGTCACCATTGACTTTTTAAAACTGATGCAGACTACAGTGGCAAAATCAAAGATGACAGTGTAAAACTGACAAAGAAAGGCTTGCTTAAAAAGATACTAATCAGGGACGAAAGATAAAGGATTACTACTAAGATTACCAACATTAAAATACACATAACAATGAATATAAATTGCAGGCAAAATGTGATTGAGATGGCCTTCTGGTCGAAGCAACAAACACTGCTCCCACAAAAGATAAAACACGATGATATATGGGTAATAACCAGTATCTTGGTTGTCACACCATCAAATTTCTACTGCGGGGTTTATACCGCGAGGCGCATGACATACAAGGATCCCATAGCCATAAGTCATATGAACGAACACTAAATGCCCAAACCATTTAGTTCGTTTTCAAAAATCAAGTTTAGTTAAGCTGCGGAGGCGTAAACCAAATTTAAACCTTTTAAAACCATGCGCAAAACAACACGCCCAAATTAAAACCATATGAAAGAAAACGTAAAAGCATGATATGTAATTTCGGTGTATGCCCAAGACCCCAAATGCAGTGAAACGTGTTGTGCTTCCTAATCGTGACACCAGAAGCTAACTACTTGCAAAAGCATGTATGTCGTGTGTCAACATAAAGTTAGTGAGTTCACAAAGTAAAAAAGGTGAGTAAGTAAACGCGTAGGTTTTCCGAAAACCACGTAACCAAGTAAAAGCGTAGGTCTCCAAGACCAAGTAGCAACAAGTAAATGCGTAGGCCTCCAAGACCACGTAACAGCTAATTCACATGCCAGGGGTAGCTAACCCACTCATGACAACTAACACCGGTAATATCGAACTGCTAAACTACAAGCTCTCGCAATAGCGAGCAATGTGCCTTGCATCATTGTCTATCAACAATGATAATAAAATGTTAAGTTATAGTTCACACCCATGCTCCCAGCACGATGTGAGGTTTGTGAGACCTAATAGCACTATCAACTAATAACCTGCTTGCCCACCCGACAATTCATTCGGTATAGGAAGGACTTCAATGATAGAGTTGGTTTAGTTCATCAAGTGCATAAAGAATGAATTAGTAAAAGCAGATTCACCTCGTGAACCTAGGACCCCGTAACACAGGATGTGTGAGTTGTCCCAAACTGGACTAGAAAAGTTAAGTAAGTTGTTTCCCCGAGACGCATGCTTTTGAGAAAAAGTAGTTAAACTCACCTTATGATGCAAGCAAATAATCCAAACTTCACAATAGGATGTGTTACCGACTCCCTATTACATGTGTCACTAAATGAGTATATGTGTATTATCATTACACCATATGACCCGTTTGTCCAAGACGTAAAGTTCAAAATCGTGTAAGTGACACCTAATGATTCTAAATGCACAAGTAAACCCTACGGACCCGTTGGTGATCACAGTGATTAACATCAGTTATGCACTTCATATACACCTCATATAAGTGCTCATACAAGTTCATGTCAAATACAAGTCATACAAGACTCCAAATAGCCACATAAGTGTACATTACATAATCTGCGTTTTTTGGACATATTATGCGCTGTGAAAACCAATTTATTAAAAATCCAATGAATTAGACTCCCAAAGTTTTACTGAATATTCCAGGGGTCCATCGGACAAGTCCATGTTTTTAGTTTATGACAAAACCATACACAAAAATTATGAAAACTTACACAATACAACTATGTCCAGAAAATACTCACAACAGATCAAATTAGTAGAAAAATTCCCAAAAATTGTGCGTTTATCCAAACGGGATGAATCTACTTGGAAAAGTCAAGCTTCATCAATGTCGACCTATTGACCAAATTTCATAATCTAACTCTTTGTATAACTCAAGTTATGATCGTTTAAAGTTGACCCAGTTTACTAATCCGAAAATCTGATATGACTTTTAATGAAAGAAAATTCCAAAAACCTATCAAACGACGTCCAAATCAGATGATTTTGCCCATTATGAAAAGCTAAGATCATGTAAAATGTTTTTATGCAAATAAATCATCAAAAAAGCATTTTAACAACACGTTACAGCTTCTTAAAATTGACTTAAACATTATGTCCAGATTTTAAACATGCCTAAACCCTAGTTATAATCAATCATCTACGCATATTATCAATAAATAATACTCAACAATCATCCTACCATATCAATAAGACAAAACCTGCAAGAATAATCTTAACCATCATCAATCATAAACCCTAAAAGTCAAAAACATCAAGAACATGCAAACTCATGCAATACATACAACAATCATCGCATAACATCATGTTTAACCCCATTAATCTTTATGAACAATAAGTTTTAATCTTTATAAAAGTGATTCAGACCTAGACAAACTTGGTTATGATGTTTTAAACTACATTAAAGATAATCAAAACATGTAGGGTTGAGTATTATACCGAAAGCACTTCAAAATCACCAACCGATTGCTCACTAAGCTTCCCGAATGGTGTTCTTGAGCCTTAGCAGGTGTGTGAGGTTAATATTTTCGTAAATAGGCTGTAGGGGGGCGATTAGGGTTAAGTTTTTGGGGTACTTGGGGCTTAAGATTGCTTAAATAGGGGTATGAGGCAGCTTTGATTTGTCTGACACCCGCGAGCGGCCGCTAGGTCTGAGTGAGCAGCTGCTCACTCAACTTGGGCTCCCTCCGGGTGGTCTGGTCCATTGTATCGCGTGTTTTCATCGACGTTTTCGCTATTTTGGACCATATCAAATGTAACCCAATGTGTTAAGACCCCAACCATCCTAATGGTCCATCCATTACGGTTTTTAATAACGCGTTCCTTTAAGTTCACGTAATCACATACAGATTGCACATAGTTTCATGGAAACACGTAATTGCAATCAATCTCAATCAATTTATTCACAATTATCTAATTTCATAATTCACCAACGTCTGGGGTTCAATACTCATGTATATAGTTTGGTAATTCCCCAAATTACCACTTCATGAAGTTATTAACCTAAAACTGTGCAATGTGTGACCTATCTAGCTAATCTAGCTAACCCTAGTTAAGTAGAATGCAAGGAACGTAACTACAAGTAACTAGAGTTTAGTTAAAGTGAGAAGATAACATTTCGGGGTATCACATCATTCCTAAGTTGAAAAGAATTTCGTCCCAAAATTCAGTAACTAAATAGTAAAGCCAGCTTAACAATGTGTGCTTGGTTCCCAGATGTCACATCATCCCAAGTTGAAAGGAATTTTGCCCCAAAATTCACTTTGAGTGAGCTGCTTTATGTTTAGCGTTTGATATATGCACAGATTCAGGTTCAGTAAAGAGATGTGGGTATTTGAGCCGCATTTGATCTCTGCGTTCCCACGTATATTCCGGTCCTAGACGGGAATTCCATCGCACCTTAACAATAGGTATAGTGCTCTGTCTGAGTTTCTTGACACCGTGCTCAAGAATCTCCACTGGTTCTTCTATGGACCGTAGCTGGTCGTCCACCTGGATCTCCTCCAGTGGCACTACCTGTATCGTATCAGATAAGCATTTCTTTAGATTTAACACGTGGAATACATTGTGCACTCCACTGAGTTCATCAGGCAGGTTTAACTTGTAAGCTACTCGACCAATCCTTTCAACAATCTAGAATGGTCCAACGTATCGCGGGTTCTCTTTCCCCGTTTCCCGAAGCGTATGACACTTCCCAAGGTGATACGTTTAATATTACTTTATCCCCAATCTGGAACTCCAAAGGTTTCCTACGCTTATCAGCGTAGCTTTTCTATCGATCACAAGCAGTAGTCATCTGGTTTCTGATTTGCACTATCTTCTCAGAAGTTTCGTGGATGAGTTCGGGACCTGTCAGCTGGCTATCTCTAACTTCAGTCCAGCAGATCGGAGACCTATACTCGCGTCCATATAGTGCCTCAAAAGGTGCACACTGAATAGAAGTGTGGTAACTGTTGTTATACGAGAATTCGATTAGAGGCAAGTGCTTATCCCAACTGTTGCCAAAGTCCACTACGCATGCTTGTAGCAGATCTTCCAATGTTTGGATGGTACGTTCACTTTGTCCATCCGTTTGTGGGTGATAGGCTGTGCTCATATCTAAGCGAGTCCCCAAAGCATCCTAGAGAGTAGTCCAAAAGTGAGAAGTAAATCGCGCATCGCGATCAAATATGATGGAAGTAGGCACCCCGTGCCTAGAGACGACCTCCTTGATGTAGATGTTGGCTAGTTTCTCCAGTGTGTCAGTTTCCTTTATTGCTAGAAAATGTGCTGATTTGTTTAAACGATCGACGATAACCCAAATCATGTTATGCCCACTTGGCATTTTAGGGAGCTATATGATAAAGTCCATAGAAATTCCGTCCCATTTCCACATAGGGATTTCTGGTTGTTGTAGTAAGCCTGAAGGTTTCGGATATTCAATCTTAACCTTTGCACAAGTCAAGCACTTACTAATATAAGTGGCTATCTCAGCTTTCATGTTTGACCACCAGAAAAGAGTTTTGAGGTCTTGGTACATTTTATCCGAACCAGGATGTACCGAATAACGAGAGGTGCGAGCCTCGTCGAGCACAAGTTGTCTGAGATCCCCAAAACGCGGAATCCAGACTCGATTCATGAAGTACTGAAGACCATTTGTCTTCAGTTCCAGGCGCTTATCGGCATCATGCAGTGTCTCAAGCCCGACGTTTTCCTCTTTCAAAGCTGTAGATGCATTTTGCGACTAATGATTGGATAGACATAATTAACATATGTTAAAGACTGGTCGAAGGTATGTTTTTGTGGGCGAAGGTAGATAAAAAGGGGCGAAGGTAGAAGTTGACTGGGCGAAGGTAGACTGGAGCTGATCAGAAGACACATTCGTACCATAGTAGTGGGCGAATGTGGAAATGTTTCACATTCGACCAGTGCTAATGGGCGAATGTGCAGCATCTATATATAGGTTTTGTGTTTTTGTGAATGTAAGAGAGTTGTCATTTTGTGTATGTGTTCAGGTCAGGTTCCAGGTCATTTTGTGAAAGTGTATGTTTGATCTAGATTAACGTGTAAGTCGTTGTAAAAGCTTATTTGACAAAAGTTAATCTATGAAAAGATGTTGAAAATGATCTTGATTGTGTTTTGATTAGAGTTTCATCATTTTGTTCAGAACTAGGGTTTCCGCACCTGGTTTTGTGACTTGTATGATCATATTATCCTGTTTTAGTTAAAATCTTTCGTTTACAAAGTGGTATCAGAGCCATACGGATCATACAACAACAAATTTGATAAACTCAGAGCTGATTTGGACATGTTTTTGATCAAAATACATCTGTTTTTGCATAAACATGGTTTTTGAGTGTTTTTGATTGATTTAGAGTTAAATTAGTGGTTAAAATCAAGTTTTCCAAGAATTAAAGTTGCTCCAAATCAATTCCGAAGCATAACCTGATTAAGATCATTCAAATCCACAAACTTTTGAAAATCTGAGATCATAATAACCGTTTTTCAAAGTGTAACCGTTTTTCAAAAGTGTAATCTGGGCAAAATGGGCGAACCTGGAACCTGAGTGGTCGAACCTGAGTGTATTTGGGCGAACCTGAGTAGTAGTTTGGACGAACTTGAAAATTGTTGTTGAAGTTTTCACTTTCGGGTAAACTTTTCCACATTCGACCGGTTCAATTTGGGCGAAAGTGGAAGCGTGTTAGATTGTTTTTACTTTCTGGTGAATTCTACTTTCGGGTGTTACTGTTTGGGCGAACCTAGAATCAGAAGGGACGAAAGTGATACATTTCGGGCGAACCTAGGACATTTTGGGCGAACCTAGGATTTTCTTTGGAAAATTTTCTAAGTGTCAAAGTTTTCTAAGTTCGTGATCATGTGGCATTTTCAAAATACTCCGAAACCAGCAACGACACAACCACAACAGCAAACGATGGACCCATGGACAGTGGCAGCACAAAAGATGAACACACAGTCTTCGCAACCGATTAACTACATGGCAACGACGAGCTCAATGCCTCAAAGCGTAGCACATCCAGCACCACAATCTGACTACTGGGGAGTAGCAGCAGCGGTGGTAAATACTCAAACTACTAACGCTATTTCTACTTTGATTAAAGATTTGTCTTCAGGTAGCGGGAATCGGCCACCAAAGCTCATGGAGATGCAAGAATATAATCAGTGGCATACCATGTTCAAAATCCATTTGGAAGGATGGGAGTAGAAGGAGCAGAGGCATGGAGAATGATTGCTACAGGTTACACACCACCAGTGTTGGAGAATACCGGTGAACCAGTTCCATTGGAGAGTATGTCTGAGGAGGAGAAAAAGAAATTTGCGGTGGAGAAGAAAGCTTTTTCCCAATTGACACAGGCAATCACAAGCGACCTGTTGCATCAGTTTGGGACATGCACCACATCTAAGCAACTATAGGACAAGCTTAAAAGGAAGCATGATGGTAATGAGAAGACTCGAAGCTTGAGGATGGAAGAACTGATAAAGGAGTTTGAGAATTTTTCTTTCATTAACAATGAATGTTTAAAAGAATTAACTCCTAGATATATGCATTTGCTATCTGAATTGTCTAGTTACGGTGTACAGATTCCTATGACTAAGCAGGTGGATAAGTTTGCAGATGCTCTACCACCTCAATGGGATCAGCATGTGGAAGTTCTCAGAGAGAAGGATGCTTACCAGTTCTGGACTATTTCAGAGTTCATTGAGAAGCTGGAAAACAAAGAGATGGACGATAGGAGGAAAGCTAGAAGATCACAGATTCCTCAGAATCCTAGCTTATATTTTGGAGGCACTTCAGTTCCAGTCAGTAACTCAAGTTCAGGAGGTGTTGCACCACATGTTGCTTGCATTTCCAATGTTATGGAATCACCAAAACCAACCACAAACTACATGACACAAACATCATCCTACTCACAACCATCATACACACCACCACAATACAACAATTCCTACATTTCACCAATCTCCCCAATGCAACAAGCAGGTTTCTACACTGCTAGCCAATCACAACAACCAATGAACCAAGTTACTCAACCTAATCAACATCCGGTGGTTTTGGAGACTTCTAACTTGGGCAATGTGACAGTGGAAATTGCTAAACAACATATTGCACTAGTCTCAGCAATGGTTTCATCCTACAATGGACTTGTTGCTAGTCAAATTGGGAATAACAACTTAACCAATGAGGACTATGCACAGATCGACAAGGAAGAGATGGAACTCATTGATATTCAATGGGCTTTTGCAAGCATCATGAGAAGAGCAACAGAGTTCATCGAGAAAACAGGTAGAACAGATTTGGCAACTTCTCCCAACACAACCTACGGGTTCAACAAGGAGAAAGTTACTTGTTTTAACTGTGGAGAGAAAGGTCACTTTAAAAGAGAATGCACCCAGCCACCTAAACAAGGTAATAGAAACCCATTCAATGCAAACTACCAGAACCGTCAAAAACAAAACCAAGTTTCTTACCAAAATAACAACAACTACCAAAACCGACAGAACAACTTTAACAACCAAAACAGACAACCAAACACATCAAACAAGATTCAAAACCAATCTCCTAACAACACTAACCGAACAGTTATACCAATCACTACACCAAATGAGACACAACAGAACACGAGTCAGAATCAAGCATTGGTGACTCAACAAGATGAAAGGTTTGACTGGTCGGGTATGCAAATAGGAGTGGAAGAAATTACTACTGGTGGAAATGTGGCATGTGTTGCTTATCATGTTGATATTAAAGAGTCGGTAATGGAGGAAGAAAAGAAAGAAACTGAGGAGTGTGATAGTGATGATTCTGAGACTGAAATGGATGTGGAGAATGAACCTGTTGAGGTTAAGGCTGAGGAACCTAATTCTGGATTGGTGATTGATACTGTTACCGATGTTCCTGAGGAGTGTAGATCAGTTTATTCAGACTCAGACAGTGAATCGGACACAGAGGCAAGTGTTGATTCTTTAGATGATGACATTGATCAGCTGCTAGCAGAAGCTGATTTTCTGATGACGAGGAAGTCGTGCATTGCTGATGATGCTTTTACCAAGATTGACTATTCCAAGTTTTTCACTGGAAAGGAAGCTCATTTTGCATTAATGGCCATGACTGAACCGCCAAAACCTGTAAGTTCTGAATCTAACACTGATGTTAAAATTGATAAACATTGTGATAAATGTGATAGATTGACTGAGGAGATTAAACAACTCCGTATTGAACGTGATAGTGCTATCATGAACAGTCAATCTACTCGCAAAGAGTTGAATGCTTTCAACAAAGTATTAGATGGCTACAAAAAGGACATTTCCGACTTGAAAACTACTTTATCATTGAAACAATTGGAAATTAACAACTATATCAATGAAATTGAAAATACCAAGTTGGAAATGGCAGCCATAAAATGCTTTGCTGAGAAAGTAAACAAGAAGTTGGAAAGTTATAAGCACATTGCTTATGTGGTAGACCATATCATTGATGATAACACCACCAATTACAAGTCTGTACCATCTCCGGTTCTTTTTGAAAATCATAACTATCACCAAGTTATACCGGAGAGCTTGGTAAAATCAGACTCATCATCGAAAATGGAATCTAATACCTCGAGTATTGGTGATCCTCATTCCGATGTGAGACCGATTTTAGGCTTGAATGATGAGGGTGTTTATGCTGAAAGTGTGAATTCAGACTCAGAGAATGATGATACTGGTAATGACCAAACTGTTAATGCATGTGAAATTCCAAAAGAAAATCACTTCATTACTCTTGAACCAGTGTCACCATCTCAACATGTGCATCCGATGGCAACTGCTCATCGTGAGAAAAAGTCTGAAAAGAATGAGATTAGAAAGGACCTTGAGAATGAACCAAGTGAAAAACCTGTCAAGGTGTTTTATCGGATGGAAGGATCCGATAAAATCATCTCTGATGAGGAATTTCCAATCAAAAATGCTAACTATGCTAAAATTGAAAAGATTTGGCAAGAAAGCACTATTTGGTTCCCAAAACATGAGAGAACAAACGAAATTCCACCAGAAATTTTAAAGAAATTGTTTTTGGATGTTCCTCAAGAACCAAAGGTCCATGTCACAGAGTTCATTCGACCAAATGACAAAGCAAATGGTTTTCATGAGCCCACTTACTCAAAAGGACCACTTCCTGAAAGTTTGAGGAATCAACAGTATAATGATCAATATCCTGTTAGATCATTTGCTCCACCAAATGCTCATTATGTTTTTGAAGAATATCGAAAATGCTTTAAATGTGGGGAACGTGGGCATTTACTTGCTCAGTGTCCATATGTAAGGCATAAAAGACATGAGGTTGAAGTTAGAAATTCCATGAGAAAACCGATTGATCATTATGTTCCACCACATAGACGAGTTGTTCCTCAACAACAACAGTATTATAATCAAAACAATTTTCATCAAATGAGGAACAATCGTCCAATTCAATATGATCAAAGAAATCGGATTGCTATGGAACAATCATGGAGAAAGCCTGTGGTGAACGCAACAATTGATAGGCAAAAGGTTCCACAAAAACCGATTGTCAAATCAAATGTTGGACCTAAGTCTGTTAACTCAGATAAGGTAGCCAAGAAAGTTACTTTTGTTAACAATGTTCAGAAACCAATTGAGAAACCAAAATCTCAAATTCGTATTCTTAAAAGGTCTGAACAATCTTGGTCACCTAATGGTAATCCAGGAGCGTCTACTTCAAAGGTAAGTGAGAAAAAGGAAAATGTTTTGAACAATCAGAAAAAGATTGATCCAAAACACAAAGTTGTTGAAAAGGTTAATGAGGATGTTTCTTTGAAATCTGATGTTCAATGGCCCAAGACTCAGGCTTGGGTCCCCCGAAAGAACTAAATGATTTACTTTTTGTGTGCAGGGAGCTTCAGCTGGCCCTATTAGCAGTCTATGGATTGTTGATAGTGGAGCTTCAGGCCACATGACAGGGGATCTCGCATTGTTGTTCGACGTGAAAAACATCAATGGAGGGTATGTCGCTTTCGCGGGTAATAAAGGTGGATATATCACAATGGAGGGAAGCGTGAGTAATGGGATAGTGACTTTCGAGCGGATATCTTATGTGAAACAGATAGATTATAATCTGTTGAGCGTAAGTCAAATATGTGATAAACAATTTTCTGTGCATTTTGATGACAAATCCTGTTATATTCTCAAACCGGGCTTCAAAATTCCAAAGGAGTGGGTAATGTTGATGGCACCTCGCGTCAACAATCTCTATATTCTTGATATGTCCAAGGCGATGACATCACAGGGGCAAATAACATGTTTTCTATCCAAAGCGACTGAGAAAGAATCGATTATGTGGCACCGCAGAATGGGGCACATTCATCTGAGAAAAATGAATCAACTTGTGAGAAATGGGCTTGTCGATGGAGTAAACGTGAAACATTTCCATCTGAACGACAAGTGTGTATGTTGTATGAAGGGCAAGCAACACAAACAATCCCATAAAGTGAAGAAAGATAACTCTGTTGAAATGCCACTTGAGCGATTGCACATGGACCTATTCGGACCAGTCAAGCGCAAAAGTCATCTTGGAGAGCTTTATTGTTTAGTTGTCACTGATGACTATTCAAGATTTTCATGGGTGATGTGTTTGCAGAACAAAAGTGACACCTTTACCAACCTACAAGTTCTGTTCACTCGATTGGAGAATATCTACAATTTGAAGATAAAAAGAATTAGGAGTGACAACGGGACGGAGTTCAAAAACGCCAAGATGGATGAACTTTGTGAAAGCAAAGGGATACATCGTGAATATTCGGCTCCGTATACCCCACAGCAGAACAGTGTTGCTGAACGAAAGAATAGGACTCTAATTGAAGCGGCTAGAACAATGCTCGCTGATTCAAATCTTCCGGTAATGTTCTGGAATGAGGCGATTTATGCAGCAAATTATACATTAAATCGGGTTCTAACAGTGAAGAAGTTTGGAAAAACATCTTATGAACTGTTACACCGACGGAAGCCAAACTTAGAGTATCTAGAACCTTTCGGGGCGCCATGCACGATGTTGAATCCAGGTGAGAAGTTTAGTCCTAAAGCTGAGGAGGGATATTTTGTTGGATATGCAACCCCGCTCAAACGGGTATTCAACAAGCGAACTCGTCAAGTGGAGGATTGGGCTAACGTGGAAGTTCAACGATATACTCAAAATTTGCAAGGCACGGGTCCTGATTGGATATTTGATTACAAAGATTTCTTTGAATCATTCAACCTAGATAGCTTGGTTGAAGAAGCTGTTATCAGATTACTTTACGAGTGTGAAAACGCGGCGACTTCACCGTTGGTGCGTCCAATCACCGTGAACCCCCTACCAGCTTCTAATGATACCAGTGCTCCTATACAAGAGGAAGAGGTGTTTCAAGAGGCTTCAACTTCATTAGACACTTCAGAATCTGAAGATGAACAATTTGAAGAAGCCGTTCTTGAACATGCAGAAGAATTAGAGGCGCAACCTGTGAACCCAACTCCAAATCCAGATGTTGCTTCATCATCAAACACGGGTCATGATCAGGATGCTGTAGAAAACTTGACTGCTCAGACGGGAGTTATTGTACCTGTTAATCCGGAATCTCGGATTCATCGTATTCACCCGCTGGAGCAAGTTATCGGTGATCCTGGAAGTGGTGTTATGACCAGAGGGCAGCTGAAAAGCGTTAACTCGCCAGAGAGTTTTGGTGCCTTAGCATTATATGCCAAAATTCAAAAATCTGGTAGTCAAAACGATTGGTCGTTTGCATGTTATGTGTCGCAGGTAGAGCCAAGGACATACAAGGACGCTTTGAATGAAGATGCCTGGGTTGAGGCAATGCAGGAGGAGTTATTGCAATTCCAGAAATTGGGAGTTTGGACGCTCACAGATTTGCCGCCGGGAAGGAAGAAAATAGGCACTAAATGGGTGTTTAAGTGCAAAAAGGATGATCGTGGGGTTATTGTTCGTAACAAAGCCAGATTGGTCGTGCAGGGTTTCCATCAAATCGAAGGGATTGGTTACAACGAAATCTATGCACCAGTAGCACGAATTGAAGCTATTCGGATGTTCCTTGCGTTTGCTTCATACAAGAAATTCAAAGTCTATTAAATGGACGTCAAGAGCGCATTTTTGTACGGGAAAGTCAAGGAGGAGGTTTATGTCGGGCAGCCACCAGGCTTTGAGGACCCAATCCACCGGGATAAGGTCTACGTGCTGAACAAAGCTTTATATGGTTTGCACCAGGCTCCAAGACAGTGGTACGAGGAGCTAAGTACATACCTCATCTCCAAAGGATTTAAGCGCGGCCTTGTCGATTGTACCCTCTTCACGAAGAAGACGGGAGATGATTTGCTTCTTGTACAGATTTACGCTGATGATATTATATTTGGTTCAACTAACGAACTTTTATGCAGGGAATTTGAAACTATCATGCAAGAAAAGTTCGAAATGAGCGCTATGGGGGAGATGCAGTTTTTCCTCGGCTTACAGGTGGACCAAAGACCCGACGGGATCTTCATTCACCAGACGAAATACGTATCCGACATCTTGAGCCGATTCCAGATGGAGGACTCTAAGCCGATGGATACCCCGATTCAACCCAATCACGGGATTGGAGTGGACGCTAAGGGGGAGCTGACATACCCATTTACATACAGAGCTATCATCGGATCTCTGATGTATTTAACAGCATCTCGACCAGATATTATGTATGCAACGTGTCTCTGTGCTCGTTATCAATCGAAGCCGAAACAAAGTCATCTGACGGCGGTCAAGCGTATCCTTCGATATCTGAAGGGTTGTCCATCAAAAGGACTTTGGTACCCTAATGATGATGATTTTGATTTTATTGCTTTTAGTGATGCAGATTGGGGCGGCTGTGACAAAGATAGCAAATCAACAACAGCTGGTTGCCAGTTTTTAAGGAGCAGGTTAATTACCTGGCAATGCAAGAAACAGACTTCCGTGGCACTGTCTACCTGTGAAGCTGAGTACATTGCAGCCTCAAGTTGTTGTTCGCAAGTACTCTGGATCCAACAACAGATGGTGGATTACGGTTTGCAGTTTCTTAAAACCCCTATACACTGTGACAACGAATCCGCAATTGCATTAACTAAAAATACTGAAAATCATTCTAAAGCGAAACATATCCGGATTAAATACCATTTTATCCGTGATTGTTACGCTAAGGAATTGATAGATATGGTCAAAATCCATACTGACTACCAACGTGCAGATTTGTTTACAAAAGCTTTTGACAGATCCCGCTTTGAATATCTTTTAAAAGTAAACAATATAAAGGAAAAACTGGACTAATCGGCACCTCGGTTTATCGCTTTTTAGTTTTTAGCTTTAGTTTTAAATTTTTGCTAATTGGGAATTTCTCTTTGCTAATTGGGAATTTCTCTTTACTATCATAATCCTCAAAGAAGTTGATGCTTTCAAGGGGATTGTTTAATCCTCAAAGAAGTTGATGCTTTCAAGTGGATTGTTTCTTTCAAATTTTTGTTTTTGTTTTTCAGAAAAATTAAAAACTCAAAAATATGTTATTCTATTTTAGGGGGAGTCATTTTATCAGAAAAACCAAAAACATTGAAAAAAATTTTCAAAAGACCTAAAAATTAGAAAAACCAAAATGATTTCCTAGATAAAAAGAGGAAATGATAGTACATCAGTGGGGATCTGACACAGGCTAAAGAATTGTATAGTATAATGAGACGTATGTTGATTACGTGTGATATGCTGATAGGCTTCGTAGACTAAATATTGCGTGCATTAGTGATACAAACATAACAAACTACGCGTTTGTGGCTTAAGACCTCATGGGCATATGGTCTTAGTACCGTAATTTCGTTTGATAGGATTGCCAAAATCTGAGGTTTCGGGTCGTTATGATATTGTTATCCGGGATATTCTGATTAAACTTCTGTCGTATTGATTTACGGACCTAGTTTCATCAGAATATTTGCAAAAAGAGCATATTGCCAAAACCGAAAGTTACCGAATTGAGGAACTTTATGTTTTATTGATCAAATATCATTATTACATCGTATTGACTTTCTGATGCAAATCAGTGGTTAATATCAGCCTCAACCTAGTGTATACGCACATGTTACTTTGCTGCATTTATTTGCTGACCTGTACACCTCTGTGCTATATACTTTGTAAAATTTACGGATAACTCTGGCATAATCACGCGTTACGATGAAGCTTTGTGCAATTACTTGATACGGGAGTATGTCGTGTGTGTGGGAACCACAATGTGTTAGTCTAAAACACCTAACTCGTATCATTTTAAAGCATTGCGTAATGGTCTGCATGTGAGCTTATGTGGACAACAATATCAGCAATTGCCGTGTCACATATTGTTTCTAATGATAATATTAAAATAGATCAACGTTGTGCTCAGATTGCTCAGTAAACTGATATGATCCTCTTACCGGATATCACAAAATGTTTACTGCTTTCATTTACTTTGATGCATTTTACTTTTATTGTCAAAAAGATACAAAATCCAAAAAGATTTTAGGTGTGTTTTGCTAAAATTTCAGAAAAACCAAAAATATTTGCTTTTCTGCTTTATTTTTGATAACCGGGGATGCTTGATGGTCAATTTCTGAGATTTGGGAACACCATCTGGACTTTGTATCATTCAAACTGTGAAAATTTGAGTTTTGGAAGTTTAAAAGATTGAAAAATGTTGAACGGGATTCGAATTCGTGATTTGGCGAAATTTTCAGATTTTTCCATTTCACATTCGCCCCTTAATTGGGTCGAATGTGGAAAAATCATACCTTCGGCCGTTGAATTTTGGACGAATGTGGAATTTATACTTCATACATCCACCTTCGGGTGAATCTTTCACCTTCGGGTCATTCAATTGGGACAAAGGTGGAAGAGATCTACATTCGCCCATTATAAACGGGCGAAGGTGGCTTACTTATAAATACCAGTCCAGGTTCGAGCCTTCATTCATAAAAAATTTTCAAAATTTCTAAGATACCAGACCTTGTTGCTTTGATTTCTTTTGATTGTGCGATTTATTCCCTGTTATTTGCTGATTCTTTTGACACTAATTTCACAGGTATTGGAGCCTTATCCAGTGCAGAATCGTCGTTTTTCTATTCAGACCTAGGGTTTTACATTTTAGGGTCTTAGCGTCTGTTTTCATGGTTGATTTTGATTCACATTCAATCTTCATCAGTTTTAGGGGGAGATAATATGAGGAATTAGGATTATAACAATATTTAGATGTTTGATTGATCGATTGAAGATTATAAACCCTAATTCCACGTTAAAACTAATGAAAATTGAATAATTATTAAAATTGATGGTACACGAGTGTTGATCGGTCATTATAGGACACATTTGGATCAAAATGATATGTTAAAAACAATGTTGGCAAATTTTTAAATTTTGGGGATTATCTGTTTTCACCTTCGGTTCCAAAAACGGGCGAAAGTGGAAATAGATGGGCGAATGTAAGTATAAAACGGGCGAATGTGATTTTTACTCAAAAACATTACACATTCGACAAACAGAGTACACATTCGACCACAATTTCACATATTCGTCCAGTTTAAAAGGGGCGAATGTAGAACCTTTAAAACTTTAAAATTTTTAAATTTTTGTCGTTTTTGCATTTTGACGTGTTTTTCTGTTTTTGATGTGCAGATGGCTGATCAATCCGAAAACGTTGAAGCACCAGTTGAAAATGTTGAAGGTCCAGCAGAGAATGTTGTTCCAGATCCGGTGCAACAGGCTGACGCACCTGTTCCAAGCAGTTGGCCATTCGAGCGATCTCACGACTGCTGTGCGTATCTTGGTGACGTGGAGAAGAATACAGAGTTCACCAGGATCATAGAGTTCTTGAGGAGGAGCAGAATTGTACATGCATTAGCCACACCGACTATCATATACAGAGACATTATTGAAGACTTTTACCGAAATGCGAAGTATGACTTCTGGGATAATCAGACGATTATTAAGAGCAAGATTCAAGATATGGAGATGTTTTTGACAGAGTCTGATATACGGGAAGCACTGCAGATCAAGTTTGAAGTCAGTGAAGATCCCAGAGAGTTATCATGGACTGAGCAGAAAGCTTGTTTCTTACGGATGAAGTACAAAGGTCCGATCACTGATGGATCTATGTATAAAGGGAAGCTGAGCGTGCAGTTCAAGTACTTTGCACATGTTATTATCCATGTATTTGGATGTGTGAGCGGTGGATATGATGTTATGAGAAGAAGTTTGAGTTCGTTAATGGTTGCGTTGACTCTCAACAAACCATTTAACGTAGCTGGTATGATTCTAGACCATATGCTGGAGATGCTGAAAGGTATGAAGAACAAGAAGTTCATGCTATATCCAAGATTTCTGATGATGATCTTTGACCACAAGTATCCAGAGTTGAAGAAGGATTCAACTATGATCCTAGGTCAAGATCACATGAACATTCGTACTCTGGTATGAATGAAAGGATACAAAGGTGTGCCAGACAATGAAAAGCCACCTCACAGGAGATTATTTGGAGCTTTGGCTAGTCAGGATTACACTGATCCTGGCAAGAACAGAGCGAGACATGATGATAGTGACTCGGATAATGATGATCCTTTAGTGTATGTTGATGCAAGCACGAAGAGGAAGAGACAAGTAGTCAATCCTGGAGCCAAAGGGAAGGGCAAGGGAAAGATTGATCAGGGAAGCTCAAAGCAACAGGCTGTTAGACAAAAATCAACAGCAAAGAAAGGTTCAGGTTTGGTGGATGAAGAGTCAGTTGATTCAGAGGAGACTGAGGTAGATGAGCAGTGGGATTCTGATGCTGAAAACGTTAGGGCCACCAAACGTAAGGCCACTATGGTTGGTGAGTCTGAATCTTTGAACAAGTCGATTGAAGAAGCTGAGAAAAGAAAGAAGTCTGTTGAAGATGAAAGTCTAGGTGTTGACTTGGCAGAGTTGAGTGTTGGAGAGACTGTGGTTGTTAACCTACCCAAAGCCAAGCATAAGACTATGTCTAAGAAGACCAGCACTAAACAATTGAGAGAGAAAGAGTTAGCTCAATTGTTGAAAGGGAAAAGAGTGCCCGATGCTGGTACATCATCTAAGCTATCTTCACCTGTCGCCAAGAAACAAAAGAAATCCAAAGAGGCAGAACCAATATCAGCTGATCAACTTAATGTTGCACTGGACAATGTACTTGACATGTTCAGAAAGCCTCAGAAAGAAAAGGAAGTTGAGCCATCCAAATCCAAATCCAAGAAAGTTACTGTGGATGATGATGTGATGAAGCAGGTAAATAGGAAAATGGATGACATGATGAAAATGATTGTAGCTCAACAAGCTGGGATAGCCAAGTTTAAGTAGAATGAAGAGAAAATGCTTCAGATTGTAGTTGCTTCTAAATCTAATCAAGATGAGATCAATGAGAAGGTTAAGATGCTTGAAGCTAAGAATGAAAAGCTTGAAGGTAAGTGTGCAAGAAACAAGAGCAGGATTAAGCTGATTAAAGCAGACAACAAAGAACTAAGGGCTGAGAACAAACGCCTTAGTGATTTGATTGATGATTTGTATAACACTGCACCCAAGTTGAAGGAGGGTGAAGAAGATAAAGAAGATGAAGAAGAAAAAGTTGATTATGAAGATTCTGAATCGGATGAAGAGAAAGATGATGATGAAGATGATGATGAGTCAGATAAAAATGATGATGAGGATGATAATAATGATGATGATGATGATGCTGAAGGATCTGGGAGACAGAGAGAGGATGATAGTGAGAGTAATGATGATGATGATGGAGGTGATGATACTTCAAAGTTTACATTTGAAGAAAGGACATCCAAAAAGAAGAGTACTAGAGAATCAAGTTCTAAGAAGAAGAAAGGTGAGAACGTTGATTCAGATGAAAGTATCTTCTGGAATGAGAAGGTGAGGTCGTTATCTGATGATGCTAAACAGTTGTACAAAGATATGTTGGAGAAAAGAGAATGGACTATTGAGTTCACAGGATGCTTTACTGAAATATTCCAAACTGATGAAATGCGATATGAATTGGAATATGAGGATCCTGATCTTGAGGAAGGAGAATTACCTGCATCTGTGGCAAAGGAAATCCTAGATGGTCTTGCACAGAGAGTAGGGAAGACTTTTGAGGAGTTTTTAGTAGACGAGTCGATTCCAGATATTCCTGAAAAGGATATTGGAAGTCACTCAGATGATATGCAGACTCCTGAGAACGATGAAGTGGAGATGGAAGATATAACTCATGAAGAGTTTCCTCAGTACTACAGACAAACTGATGAAGAAGAAGTATTTCCTGATTTTACTGAGGTACCAAACAATTCAGCAAAGCAGAAAGCTCAGCAAAGAAGTGCAGAGTTTGTGGAGAAGGTATTTGGTGTTGATAAGCAAGGACCTTCAAATCAGTCTGATGAGTTGAAGAGTTATTTGAGAAAATTGAGGGAAATGGATGAGATCCGACCGAAGCCTGAAGCTCAAGGTAACTTTTATAGATTTCACAATGCCAAGTTCAAAGGCAGGGCTCTCGGGTGGACATACTTAGGCAGGTTGAAGTGCATAGCTGCTAAATGGGAAACAAGAATCTTGTACTTCAATAGATTCTGTGATTTGCTTACTCTACCGTACTGGGCGGTCAGAGATTTATGTAGATTCCCAATGTCAGGTGCAGAAGTGAATGGTTCGCATGTTGGTTGGTGCGCAGATAAGTTGGTTTGGGAAAGTCGAACAAGATGGAATAGATTCAAGCCTCAATATCCTCGAAGAAAAATTCATAGGGATATTGATCCTCAAACCAATATGAAACGGGTTACGTTGATATATAAAGCACCTGAAGTGATGAGAAAAATACCTTTGATGCCTATGCCACAACACTTCAGTGCTGATTTTATTTTCTGGTATTATGATTGGAGAAAGGCTGAAGCGGTGATTGTGCTGAGAGACGGGAAGGATAAATACAAGCATGTTCATGTATTTGATCCTATGTGGTTGATTAATTGCACGTTTGAAGACATCATCATGCTTTTCTACAATCCGATTTACTTTGAACCAAAAGACTTTGCTCAAGCAAGAAAATATACTCAAGTGGTTGGAGTTTGTTTTGCTTATGACATCAATGCGGGAAGCAATTTGGAGAATAAGCTTGGTAAAAAGGTGAAGATTGCAAATGTGTCTAAACCAGTGAAGAGAACATTTGAGCCTCCAATGACTACTGAGCAGAAGAAACAGCTCAGAATCAAGTTGATGAACAAAACAATGGACCAACAGAGAAAACTATCCAATCAATAGTCGAGGGGGAGTTTGTAGATGCATTTTGCGACTAATGATTGGATAGACATAATTAACATATGTTAAAGACTGGTCGAAGGTATGTTTTTGTGGGCGAAGGTAGATAAAAAGGGGCGAAGGTAGAAGTTGACTGGGCGAAGGTAGACTGGAGCTGATCAGAAGACACATTCGTACCATAGTAGTGGGCGAATGTGGAAATGTTTCACATTCGACCAGTGCTAATGGGCGAATGTGCAGCATCTATATATAGGTTTTGTGTTTTTGTGAATGTAAGAGAGTTGTCATTTTGTGTATGTGTTCAGGTCAGGTTCCAGGTCATTTTGTGAAAGTGTATGTTTGATCTAGATTAACGTGTAAGTCGTTGTAAAAGCTTATTTGACAAAAGTTAATCTATGAAAAGATGTTGAAAATGATCTTGATTGTGTTTTGATTAGAGTTTCATCATTTTGTTCAGAACTAGGGTTTCCGCACCTGGTTTTGTGACTTGTATGATCATATTATCCTGTTTTAGTTAAAATCTTTCGTTTACAAAAGCCTCACCCTGGGCTCCACGTATCTTATCAGGAAGGTTAGAATGAATAGTTAGTTGTAAAGCTCGCACCCGTTTGGGTTTCGTTTCCTTACGACTAAGGGCATCCGCTACTACATTAGCTTTCCCTGGATGATATTTAATGGCAAAGTCATAATCATTCATGTAACACCCCAACCGATGGCGGAAACATCGGGATGTCACGTATTGATGATTGTTCAGTAGCTCATGGTGAATAATAAATTTCATTAAATGATTTAAATAAATTACATACAATTGTTCTAAGAATTTGTACATCACAAGTTGAAAATACTAGCTACACATCTTCAAGCATTAACTCAAATCTTCATGCAAGTATAACCTGAAACATGTTAAGTTTGAAAATATTTTGGATCAACAAAAGTTGGTGAGAATTACATAGGTTTTTGGAATATGATAGATAATAATAGTTTGTACAACAATCACAGTTGTATGATGATAGAGTATGAGTCCGACATGTAACAATGCGTCTTTGTACAATCAAACCTTGTGTCGACTGATGACTAACTCGCAAGTTAGTTAAATGTTGTTACTGTTATCGATCATCCCTGAATTTATGCGGGGGGATGGGTTTGTCAGACCTATAGCGCTATAATCTAAACATGCGGCTTGATCATTGTTAATGATTGTACTGTGTCTTTTTGTTACAGTCAAATGATAGAATGATAGTGTAATTGAATCACAAGTAAGCATGAGTAAATGATAGTATAAAATGTTTAAACATGTTTCACCCCAAAAATGTAAAAGAGAAAAGGGGCTATGTAAACTCACATTGGCTAAGGTGAATTATCCTCTAAGTGTTGTGAATGTATGCGAGGCGAATCCCAAAGACTCAACAACGTAGCTAGTCCAAATTGAAGAAATAAACGAAAAAGAAAGAATATCAAGCTTCCAATTCGCCAATTGCAAGAGCTTACAATCAAAGCTTCAAATGTAGAAGTAATATACTCTAGAAGAATGGTATGAGAGAGAGAGAGAGTTTAATCGAATTGAAACAATCGATTTAGAGGTGCAAAGTGTAATGGGTCATAGGTGGGTTTTTATACTAGTTTTGGATTCAATTAGCCATTAAAATTGGTCAACACCATAAAGTAAGGTTTTATGATGAATTGACTATTTGACTAAGACTTTGACTAATCAATTTAAGGAATGTGTTAAGTTTATTTTCTTCTGAAATACTACACAAGATGATAGTTGGCTCAGTTGGTTGTCACTGTGTGTTGGTTGGCTGTGGACGCGGGTTCGAGTCCCGGTCCACACAAATCTTTTTTTGGCAATTATTTCCCTAAAACTATATTATTCTAAATTCATAATATGATTATATAAGCCCTAAAGTGACTCGAAATATTTTTAAAACGTACAAAAGTGTCGAGATACAAATAATTATTAGTTTAAGGTATTTAAAACATATATTGTTTAAAACAATACATTCTTTTTATCAAAAAAAATTAGGGGAAATTCGCGATGTTACAGTCTCCCCTACTTTTGGAAACTTCGTTCCGAAGTTATTAAAAACACAGGTTTGAGGTTGATTAGGTAGAAATTAAGGCAGCTGTGGTTTGGGTTAAGGCACGGCATGAATTTATAGGTAATAGAATAATTTGTTTCGAATAATTTGGATAAGAGGTTTGAGATGTGAGTTTTAAGGATTGGATTAGGTTCGTCTGAAGTAGCAAGAAGCATAAGAATCTAGCAAAATACTAAACTTATGTTTTAGGAATCTTATAAGAAATGCATGAATTGATTGGTTATATGAAAACCAAATGAACTACTAAAACCTTATTAGAATTTCACACTACCTTAACGTACCTGTAAATTCATGATTACGTTCCGGACCGCAATCACCAATTTACCTTACATTAGGGTTTTGTGTCCTTCTGTGACTCTAAACACACATGTAAGTAATGCAAAATAACCTTGTGATTGAATCGTTTACAATGTATCCAAAAATGAGTCCAACTGTTGAGTAGGAAAAAGACTTCTACGAGTCAGTGAGTAAGAACCTCTACCGATTGTTGAGCAGGTGCGATAGCCTCTACCAGTCGTTGAGCAGGTTGTAGGGCCTCTACCGACTGTTGAGCAGGCATGATGACCTCTACCAATCGTTGAGTAGGTTATTTGGTACTCAACTAACTGTTGAGCAAGTACTTCATCCTCTACCAGTTGTTTGATTAAGTGTACCAATTATTTCACACATAAATTGCAAATTGATAATATGTACATATAAACAATCAAGTATCAAGCATAGCATGCGAGTTGTAATAGTGTTGTCCTAGACAAGGTTAATGACTCTAGGTGTGTCTATAGCAAATAGTTTATATTCCATGATTTCTAGTATCAAATGTTTAAATATGGTAGATAATCGAATCCTCATGTATAACTAAGGATTAAGTTTGATGCAACACACAACCAAGTTTCAATAGTTTGGTTATCATGGGTAACTAGTTCATGTTTGAGAAGGTGAAGGATATGAATTTAGTTCTTGAGAGGATGATGAAAAATCTTGAAGCAGAATCAAGGTTGTGAGAGATAGTGAATGTGAAGATAGTTTATAAAGAGTTTAGTTTATAGTAAGGAGATTATGTAGCAGTGTAAATTTTGGGGTTTGGATCAAAGGTTATAATCAAGTGTATAAGAAAACATGATTGTGGTATATGCCAAATATTGTAAAAATTTGAACAAGTTGAAAGTGAGTGAGTGTCGATGGAGAATTTAGAGACTAGATATTATTCCTATGGAAAAAAAAATCTTATTTTCAAAATTTGTTTTATACATAAAGCAAAAGTTGTTAAATAGTACAAGCTAAGTGGGCTTTGATTAAAATATTCCCGTTAGTTGGAGATTTCAAACATGACATTAGGTTTTGAAGATCAAGGTTCTATTAAGTGATTTTTAATAGTTTAAAGCATTATATAGAAAATTGTTTGTTACGTCAATAAATAAACAATTGAATTTAAGTTCGAGGACATATTTTGACAAAAATATGTACTTTGTAAAGTTACTAGGTAATGAAAATACAACAGGATTTAGAAATCTTTAGTTTGTGCTAAGGTATGAGGTTATAGTTTTTAAAAATAAGTAACATGTGGATAAATGAAATAATATGATTTGGGTAGGGTGTAGAATATTTAAAAAGTGGCTAAGATGGTAAGGTGAAGTGTGATTGTGAAATCCATAGATGGTTATGAAATGAGATTGATTTAAGCTGTAAAATTTTGAGATTTTAGAGCTTAGTTTTAAGGGAAGTGAGTGTAATCATCTATTCTTTAATTAAAACGAATAAATGAAAACGTTGACTTATCAAAGCTTCTAGATTCTAATAACATAGTGAAGACATGCTTTAGCCTATAAGTGAACACTCATCCCAAGAATTCCCAGGTAGGCATCCGTGTCCCTCGTCTGATTGGGATATATGCGCAATGCCAGTCCTAGACAGAAAACTTAGAATACAGGCGTTCACCCTTCCAGATTGCACGTGTTCGTTATTAAAATCTAGAACTTCGACGAGATCTTCAAGGTGGTTCAGGCTAAACCTGAGGATTTGTCCTATTAGTCTAAGAGTAGATCTTGTGATGGAGAGCACTCTTCTTGTAGGGACTAAAGTAAGGATAAGAAGTAAAATAGAGAATATAAACAACTAAGGTTGCAAGTAAAAGGAGCAAGTACTGATTAAAATCCTATGGTTATAGACTAGATTATTTTTCTAATAACCTAATTCCCTATAACCATGGCTCTGATACCAATCTGTAACACCCCAACCGATGGCGGAAACATCGGGATGTCACGTATTGATGATTGTTCAGTAGCTCATGGTGAATAATAAATTTCATTAAATGATTTAAATAAATTACATACAATTGTTCTAAGAATTTGTACATCACAAGTTGAAAATACTAGCTACACATCTTCAAGCATTAACTCAAATCTTCATGCAAGTATAACCTGAAACATGTTAAGTTTGAAAATATTTTGGATCAACAAAAGTTGGTGAGAATTACATAGGTTTTTGGAATATGATAGATAATAATAGTTTGTACAACAATCACAGTTGTATGATGATAGAGTATGAGTCCGACATGTAACAATGCGTCTTTGTACAATCAAACCTTGTGTCGACTGATGACTAACTCGCAAGTTAGTTAAATGTTGTTACTGTTATCGATCATCCCTGAATTTATGCGGGGGGATGGGTTTGTCAGACCTATAGCGCTATAATCTAAACATGCGGCTTGATCATTGTTAATGATTGTACTGTGTCTTTTTGTTACAGTCAAATGATAGAATGATAGTGTAATTGAATCACAAGTAAGCATGAGTAAATGATAGTATAAAATGTTTAAACATGTTTCACCCCAAAAATGTAAAAGAGAAAAGGGGCTATGTAAACTCACATTGGCTAAGGTGAATTATCCTCTAAGTGTTGTGAATGTATGCGAGGCGAATCCCAAAGACTCAACAACGTAGCTAGTCCAAATTGAAGAAATAAACGAAAAAGAAAGAATATCAAGCTTCCAATTCGCCAATTGCAAGAGCTTACAATCAAAGCTTCAAATGTAGAAGTAATATACTCTAGAAGAATGGTATGAGAGAGAGAGAGAGTTTAATCGAATTGAAACAATCGATTTAGAGGTGCAAAGTGTAATGGGTCATAGGTGGGTTTTTATACTAGTTTTGGATTCAATTAGCCATTAAAATTGGTCAACACCATAAAGTAAGGTTTTATGATGAATTGACTATTTGACTAAGACTTTGACTAATCAATTTAAGGAATGTGTTAAGTTTATTTTCTTCTGAAATACTACACAAGATGATAGTTGGCTCAGTTGGTTGTCACTGTGTGTTGGTTGGCTGTGGACGCGGGTTCGAGTCCCGGTCCACACAAATCTTTTTTTGGCAATTATTTCCCTAAAACTATATTATTCTAAATTCATAATATGATTATATAAGCCCGAAAGTGACTCGAAATATTTTTAAAACGTACAAAAGTGTCGAGATACAAATAATTATTAGTTTAAGGTATTTAAAACATATATTGTTTAAAACAATACATTCTTTTTATCAAAAAAAATTAGGGGAAATTCGCGATGTTACAGTCTCCCCTACTTTTGGAAACTTCGTTCCGAAGTTATTAAAAACACAGGTTTGAGGTTGATTAGGTAGAAATTAAGGCAGCTGTGGTTTGGGTTAAGGCACGGCATGAATTTATAGGTAATAGAATAATTTGTTTCGAATAATTTGGATAAGAGGTTTGAGATGTGAGTTTTAAGGTTTGGATTAGGTTCGTCTGAAGTAGCAAGAAGCATAAGAATCTAGCAAAATACTAAACTTATGTTTTAGGAATCTTATAAGAAATGCATGAATTGATTGGTTATATGAAAACCAAATGAACTACTAAAACCTTATTAGAATTTCACACTACCTTAACGTACCTGTAAATTCATGATTACGTTCCGGACCGCAATCACCAATTTACCTTACATTAGGGTTTTGTGTCCTTCTGTGACTCTAAACACACATGTAAGTAATGCAAAATAACCTTGTGATTGAATCGTTTACAATGTATCCAAAAATGAGTCCAACTGTTGAGTAGGAAAAAGACTTCTACGAGTCAGTGAGTAAGAACCTCTACCGATTGTTGAGCAGGTGCGATAGCCTCTACCAGTCGTTGAGCAGGTTGTAGGGCCTCTACCGACTGTTGAGCAGGCATGATGACCTCTACCAATCGTTGAGTAGGTTATTTGGTACTCAACTAACTGTTGAGCAAGTACTTCATCCTCTACCAGTTGTTTGATTAAGTGTACCAATTATTTCACACATAAATTGCAAATTGATAATATGTACATATAAACAATCAAGTATCAAGCATAGCATGCGAGTTGTAATAGTGTTGTCCTAGACAAGGTTAATGACTCTAGGTGTGTCTATAGCAAATAGTTTATATTCCATGATTTCTAGTATCAAATGTTTAAATATGGTAGATAATCGAATCCTCATGTATAACTAAGGATTAAGTTTGATGCAACACACAACCAAGTTTCAATAGTTTGGTTATCATGGGTAACTAGTTCATGTTTGAGAAGGTGAAGGATATGAATTTAGTTCTTGAGAGGATGATGAAAAATCTTGAAGCAGAATCAAGGTTGTGAGAGATAGTGAATGTGAAGATAGTTTATAAAGAGTTTAGTTTATAGTAAGGAGATTATGTAGCAGTGTAAATTTTGGGGTTTGGATCAAAGGTTATAATCAAGTGTATAAGAAAACATGATTGTGGTATATGCCAAATATTGTAAAAATTTGAACAAGTTGAAAGTGAGTGAGTGTCGATGGAGAATTTAGAGACTAGATATTATTCCTATGGAAAAAAAAATCTTATTTTCAAAATTTGTTTTATACATAAAGCAAAAGTTGTTAAATAGTACAAGCTAAGTGGGCATTGATTAAAATATTCCCGTTAGTTGGAGATTTCAAACATGACATTAGGTTTTGAAGATCAAGGTTCTATTAAGTGATTTTTAATAGTTTAAAGCATTATATAGAAAATTGTTTGTTACGTCAATAAATAAACAATTGAATTTAAGTTCGAGGACATATTTTGACAAAAATATGTACTTTGTAAAGTTACTAGGTAATGAAAATACAACAGGATTTAGAAATCTTTAGTTTGTGCTAAGGTATGAGGTTATAGTTTTTAAAAATAAGTAACATGTGGATAAATGAAATAATATGATTTGGGTAGGGTGTAGAATATTTAAAAAGTGGCTAAGATGGTAAGGTGAAGTGTGATTGTGAAATCCATAGATGGTTATGAAATGAGATTGATTTAAGCTGTAAAATTTTGAGATTTTAGAGCTTAGTTTTAAGGGAAGTGAGTGTAATCATCTATTCTTTAATTAAAACGAATAAATGAAAACGTTGACTTATCAAAGCTTCTAGATTCTAATAACATAGTGAAGACATGCTTTAGCCTATAAGTGAACACTCATCCCAAGAATTCCCAGGTAGGCATCCGTGTCCCTCGTCTGATTGGGATATATGCGCAATGCCAGTCCTAGACAGAAAACTTAGAATACAGGCGTTCACCCTTCCAGATTGCACGTGTTCGTTATTAAAATCTAGAACTTCGACGAGATCTTCAAGGTGGTTCAGGCTAAACCTGAGGATTTGTCCTATTAGTCTAAGAGTAGATCTTGTGATGGAGAGCACTCTTCTTGTAGGGACTAAAGTAAGGATAAGAAGTAAAATAGAGAATATAAACAACTAAGGTTGCAAGTAAAAGGAGCAAGTACTGATTAAAATCCTATGGTTATAGACTAGATTATTTTTCTAATAACCTAATTCCCTATAACCATGGCTCTGATACCAATCTGTAACACCCCAACCGATGGCGGAAACATCGGGATGTCACGTATTGATGATTGTTCAGTAGCTCATGGTGAATAATAAATTTCATTAAATGATTTAAATAAATTACATACAATTGTTCTAAGAATTTGTACATCACAAGTTGAAAATACTAGCTACACATCTTCAAGCATTAACTCAAATCTTCATGCAAGTATAACCTGAAACATGTTAAGTTTGAAAATATTTTGGATCAACAAAAGTTGGTGAGAATTACATAGGTTTTTGGAATATGATAGATAATAATAGTTTGTACAACAATCACAGTTGTATGATGATAGAGTATGAGTCCGACATGTAACAATGCGTCTTTGTACAATCAAACCTTGTGTCGACTGATGACTAACTCGCAAGTTAGTTAAATGTTGTTACTGTTATCGATCATCCCTGAATTTATGCGGGGGGATGGGTTTGTCAGACCTATAGCGCTATAATCTAAACATGCGGCTTGATCATTGTTAATGATTGTACTGTGTCTTTTTGTTACAGTCAAATGATAGAATGATAGTGTAATTGAATCACAAGTAAGCATGAGTAAATGATAGTATAAAATGTTTAAACATGTTTCACCCCAAAAATGTAAAAGAGAAAAGGGGCTATGTAAACTCACATTGGCTAAGGTGAATTATCCTCTAAGTGTTGTGAATGTATGCGAGGCGAATCCCAAAGACTCAACAACGTAGCTAGTCCAAATTGAAGAAATAAACGAAAAAGAAAGAATATCAAGCTTCCAATTCGCCAATTGCAAGAGCTTACAATCAAAGCTTCAAATGTAGAAGTAATATACTCTAGAAGAATGGTATGAGAGAGAGAGAGAGTTTAATCGAATTGAAACAATCGATTTAGAGGTGCAAAGTGTAATGGGTCATAGGTGGGTTTTTATACTAGTTTTGGATTCAATTAGCCATTAAAATTGGTCAACACCATAAAGTAAGGTTTTATGATGAATTGACTATTTGACTAAGACTTTGACTAATCAATTTAAGGAATGTGTTAAGTTTATTTTCTTCTGAAATACTACACAAGATGATAGTTGGCTCAGTTGGTTGTCACTGTGTGTTGGTTGGCTGTGGACGCGGGTTCGAGTCCCGGTCCACACAAATCTTTTTTTGGCAATTATTTCCCTAAAACTATATTATTCTAAATTCATAATATGATTATATAAGCCCGAAAGTGACTCGAAATATTTTTAAAACGTACAAAAGTGTCGAGATACAAATAATTATTAGTTTAAGGTATTTAAAACATATATTGTTTAAAACAATACATTCTTTTTATCAAAAAAAATTAGGGGAAATTCGCGATGTTACAATTCAGAAGCTTGATCCATCGACGCTGTCGCATGTTCAGCTCCTTCTGATCGAATATGTGTTGGAGGCTTTTGTGATTAGTGAAGATCGTACACTTCGTTCCATAGAGATAATGCCTCCAAATCTTTAGAGAAAAAATCACCGCTCCTAGTTCCAAATCATGGATGGTGTAATTCTTCTCATGAACCTTCAATTGACGTGAAGCATACGCGATCACCTTATCACGCTGCATCAGCACACACCCTAACCCTTGGAGAGACGCATCACAGTAAACCACAAAGTCCTCTGTTCCCTTGGGTAACGATAAGATGGGTGCACTATAGAGTTTTGCCTTTAATAATTGAAAAGAATATTCTTGGGCATCTCCCCACTTGTAAGTAATACCCTTCTGTGTCAAAGCATTGAGGGGTTGAGTGATCTTAGAGAATCCCTCAATGAATCTGCGATAATATCTTGCAAGCCAGAAACTGGCGCAACTCTATAGGAGTCTTAGGAGCCTCCCAGTTTTTAATAGCATCAATCTTTGCGGGATCGACATGTATTCCTGCCTCGTTAACAACATGTCCTAGAAATTGGACCTCTCTAATCCAGAAGTCACACTTGGAGAATTTCGCATACAGTTGCTCATTCCTCAAGAATTCTAAGATCAGCTGCAGGTGTTGCTCGTGCTCTTCCCTGCTATTAGAATAAATCAATATGTCATCTATGAACACTATGACGAATTTGTCCAAAAAAGGCTTACACACGCGGTTCATAAGATCCATGAACACAACCGGTGCATTGGTTAGCCCAAATGTCATCACCAAAACACATAATGTCCATAACGAGTTCGAAAGGCTGTTTTTGCCACATCCTCCTCTTGGACTCTCAGCTAATGTGTGACAACCGGCAAAATTAAGGCAATTCCGTACTAATTAATTAATCGTAATTAACGTAATTAAGTGCAATTTCATGCTAATTGTTTTAGCTAAGCATTAGAGAATAGCAAATTCCACATAAGATGCATAGGAATGCACACGTCTAATGTTGAAGCATGACGAAATCGCGTGCGATTAAACTTGTCCGGAACGGACGTTGGTGATTACCCGATAACGATTAATTAACCAAAAAAGATACCGAACCCTCGGGATATGAAATAAATGGAATTTCCATGAAATATTATGTGTTTTGGAACTCCAAAACCATATATGGAAACTCTAAACACAAATCTCCCGATAATGAATAAAGTTCGCGTATCGCACCCGATTCGCGCGAAACTCATAAATTCACCCAATTAAAGTCTAAATAACTTACCAATGCCTAAAATAACTAATGTTTAAGGGTAATTGGGAGTCAATTATATGTCCGGAATAGCTCATAATAAACACGCGATAAAACCCCGAAAACCCTAACCGAACTAACTAGATCTTAACTAACAATTATAAGATACTTTTGCAAGCAAAAGTGGGCCCCACAACCATGCCATGGCTGGCCTAAGGGACATGGCCAAGCCACCCTAAGCTTGCTTCTTACTTTACACAAAATGATTATGCTTTAGGAAGCATGCTTACCTTTTGTCTTATCCTAGTACAAAGTGGCTTTTTATAACATGAAGATCTTCTCATAATCCACCACTTTCAAACAACAACAAAAAAAACTTCCTTTCCTCCACAAAAACTCACAGCCAAACACCTATCCACACCATTCCATTTTGTTTTTCTATCAAACACTTCTCAAATACATCCATTTCCATACCTTAATCATGTGTGTACAATAGAGCTTGGAGCTTAACCTTAGGAAGACACACTTAAGCCCCATTTCGACTTAATTTTGAGTCTTCCCTAGCCTTGTGCTAGTTGTAAGTTTCTTATTTTTGCTTCTTGTTTAAGTATATTTTTATTTAACATGTGTTAGAAGCAAGTTGTACATGGGTTAGGATAATAAACTTTTACATAATAAAACATATGATTTACAAGACTAAAATGAGAATGTTAAAACATAGATATGGGCCGTGAGTCATTGGCAAGATTGTTATTATTTTTGTTAGTTTAAAATGTTAACATAATCTTACACATGTTAGAGGTTTTAGAAAAATGCTTAACTAAGCTTTTGATCATGAAGTAATATATGTTTATACAAGTTTAACAAAGGTTTATAATTATGACAAGATGGCCGAAAGTTTTTCATAAATATGTTAGTGTTTTTATAGTTTTTACAAGTTCACATAGACATGTGTTAGAAGATGTTTCAGGTGATTTTCATAAAAAAAAAACTTGAATATGTTTAAAAGTAGTTCTAATCATCATAATATAACCATCTAAAACATAATATGATGGAATTTAAAAATATTACAAGATCTAAAAACTACACTTTTAAAGAACACTAACTTTGAAACACTAAAAATGGACATGTTGGACACTATGGACTTAACACACCAAATGCACCTATTATTAACCTTAATAAGACTTTATTGGACTATTATTAGTGTTAGAACATGATAATAAGTCATATTAACAAAATTGATAAAAACAAGTTTACTAGTTTGGTCTAAAATTGTCACTTTTGGAAGATCTAGGTAGGAAAAGTACTTTTGAAAGTTAGAGGTATTATTTTGTGACATTAAAAGTTAAAGGGTATAAAATGACATTTTAGAAACTTAGATCTAAAAATGTGACTTTGGAAAGTTAGGTGTTAAAAATGGAAAATGTTAACTTTCCAAGGTTATTTTATGAAAAAGTTAGTAAACTTACAAGAATGTATTTTTGTATAAAATAATGTATTTTTATAAAATAAAGTTTAATAAAATATAGATTATCAAACATATTGGAAAATATAAAAACAAAGGTTTTTATAAAAAAATTGGTAACTTGAAGACTTGGTAAATTTTGTGTAAAAATGAACACTTTTGTACCTATGGGAATTCAAAAGTGTTTGAGTATTTTGTATAAATAATCAAGTCTTAATTTTGAAAATAAAATGTTATTTATTAAGTTTCCAAGTAAAATATGTAGAAGTTAGTGGTTGATTAATTTCAAGAAAACATATTGTCGGAAACTTAGGAAAAGTAACAAAATATATATTTTGAGAAGTAGGAAAAATAATAATACGACGACAAGTATTTATTCCTACAAATATATAAATACAAGTGATCAATGTAACGTATTTACACCACGACGTGTTAACTGACTAAAATGTAAAAACGGACGAATAAGTATATATTGTATAACTTCCTAAAAGATACGTATATATATTATTGCGTCGAAATATGAAAATGAAAATATATATTTTATGAACTAAAGGGTGAAAATACATAACACTTCCCTAAGTGTTGAAAATCTATTCATGGGAGGATTAACGTAAATAATCTACCACGATTACACGTTTAAAGCAAGTATATTTATTTAATGGGAAAATAAATATCCGTTAAGGTGAGTCGAGTCGAGAGTTGACAATGTAGTATCGATCGACAAGATCCTAGCATAATTATTTAATGCGAAAATAATTATGCGGCAAATTGAGTCGAGTCGATAATAATATAAAACGAGTTAATTAATATAAGAGTATAAGCGTAACTTTTATCAAGGGCAATCCATCACCAACGAACCTAGGATACACGTTTAATTAGACGGGGAATCAAACTAAATAGTGGTGTTAGGAGTTGGGCGTACAACTTGCCGAAACACACGCGCTATAGAACTAGTGATTTATACATCTAGGACATTTGTAGGTGTTTGACCTTGGACGAGCTATTCTCTGAGTTGGATTGCTTACTTTGCTTGAGGTGAGTTTCACGGCCCCATTTTACTATTTTTACTTTTCGGCTGAAAGATATGTTAGCGAAATATGTGATATGTTGAGTACTTGAGTTTGTTGTTCGCCACTCGGGGTGAGTCCTCGTTACTGTAACCATTTATGTAGATGCATATTTGCGACTAATGCTTTGGATTTACCATATAAAGTGTTTTTGTGTTTTACGTATGGTCGAAGGTGATATTCTGAAGGTCGAAGGTAGATATGGGTTGGTCGAATGAAGAGTTTCTGGATAGATTACTTGGTTCGAGCTTTTGGAGGTCGAAGGAACTCATTCGACCTCATCGAGAGGTCGAATGTAGTTTACTATATAAGCTTGAGTTTTTGATAATGTTACAACTTTTGGTCATTTGAGTCTTGTGTCTGTTCTGAAAACTCTCTCTAGGTTCTAAACCTTCTGAAATTGTCTTATTAACTTGTAAACCTAATTGTAAAGATCTATTTCAAGTTATTAATGAAGATGTTGATTGAAAAGTTAAATCTGTGTGTTTGATCCGATTCGTATCATATTGTAAACAAACTAGGGATTCCGCACCTAGCTTTGTTAGACTTGTATGATCACATAAACGTTTTTACTAAAACCGATCCTCACCAACAAAGTGGTATCAGAGCTTACAAGATCATACAACTACAATTTGATATGTTTTGAATTGGTTTTGATCCAAAATTGTTCAAATCTTTCTGTTTTTGACAAAAACTTTGAGTTTAATTGGTTATTAATTGATTTGGATAAGATTTCATGGATAAAATCAAAAGTTTCACTTGTTAAAGTTTATCTACATCAAAATCCGAACAAAACCTGATAAAGATCATCAAAATTGATAAACTTTTGAAAAATTTGGATCAAAATAACTGATTTTCAAAGAATAACCTTTTTTCAAATGAATCAGGTCAAACCAGAGAGAGTTTAGGTCGAACGTGTGATATTTTAGGTCGAATCTGGTATTTTTAGGTCGAACCAAGACTTTGTTTGTGTGTTGTTTGTACATTCGACTTGTTGTTGCTCCTTCGACCAACCGGGAGGTCGAACGAAGATTGTTAGAGGTCGAACGTGAGTCTTGTGTGTTTCATTTTCACATTCGAGTATGATTTAGAGGGTCGAACCTAGGAAAACCTTCCTTTGAACCCACGTTACTTCATCAGAGGTCGAACGTAGCTATTTTTATGAAATTTTTCTAAGTGTTTACATCTTGCACATTATGGACAACATGTAGGGAGTTCTGATGACTCCATGACCAGCAACAACACCACAACAGCATGTTCTGATGAATCCATGGGATTTGGCTTCTCAAAAGATGAACACTCAATCATCCCAGCCGATCAATTATCTTGCGATGAGCAGTTCGATACCATCTGTTTCTCAACCTCCACAATAGCCGACGACAAATTATTGGGGCGTTGCAGCAGCAGTGGTACACTCTCAAACCACTAATGCTATTTCTACTCTAATAAATGATTTGTCTTCACGTAGTGGAAATCGCCCTTCAAAGCTTATGGACATGGCAGAGTATAATCAGTGGCAAAAGAAATTCAAGATACATCTTGAAGGAATGGGTTTGGAAGGAACAGAGGCGTGGCAGATGATTGCTAAGGGGTATGTTGCTCCATATTTAGAGAACATAGGTGAACCGATTCCACTCGAAGGTTTATCTGATGATGAGAAAAAGAAGTTTGCTATGGAAAAGAAGGCTTTCTCACAGATATCTCAAGCATTAACTACCGATCTACTTCATCAATTTGGATCGTGTACCACTTCTAAGCAGCTTTGGGATATGCTGAAGAACAGGCATGATGGAAATGACAAGACGAGGAGATTGAAGATGGAAGAACTAAGGAAGGAATTTGAGAACTTCAGTTATGTGGGGAATGAGGCTTTGAAGGAATTGATTCTGAGATATTGCCATCTTTTGACTGAATTTTCAAATTATGACATTAGGATTCCTATGTTCGAATTAGTTGTTAAATTTGCTATGCATTACCACCGTATTGGAACCAACACATTGAAGTATTGAAAGAGAAAGATGCTTATCAATACTGGACAATCAATGAGGTAATCCAGAAGTTAGAGAACAAGGAGTTAGAGGAGAAGAGGAAAGATAGGCGATCACAATTTCCACAAAACCCGGAATTATATCATGCCTCTTCATCTACTTCTGTGTCCAGTTCAAGTATGGCAGGTAATGTTGCGCCACATATAACTTGTGTGTCAAGTGTTATTGAACCGCCAAGACAACCAATTAACTATCTTGCCCAAACACCAACTTATCCACCAAACTACACCACAAATTCTTACATTCCACCAAAACCAAAAATGTCTACCGCATGTTATTCATCCAATACACCTCAACAACAACCTTATGTTCCTAACACATCACAAGCTTCTTCAAGTCAAAGTCCAGTCGTGTTAGAGACTTCTAACATGAACAATGTCACAGTTGAAGTTGCTCAGCAACACATTGCTTTGGTTTCTGCAATGCTTGCATCTTATAATGGACTGGTGGTGAGTCAGATTGGAAATAATAATCTGACAAATGAAGATTATGCCCAAATTTATAAAGAGGAGATGGAATTGATTGACATTCAATGGTCATTTGCCAGTGTGATGGGAAGGGCGACATAGTTTATTGAGAAAACAGGTAGAATAGATTTGGCAACATCACCGAATACCACATACGGCTTCAACAAAGCCAAAGTCACGTGTTTCAATTGTGGTGGTAG
This sequence comes from Ambrosia trifida, assembly GCA_028751855.1. Classification (NCBI taxonomy): domain Eukaryota; kingdom Viridiplantae; phylum Streptophyta; class Magnoliopsida; order Asterales; family Asteraceae; genus Ambrosia; species Ambrosia trifida. Next base: position 70,532,869 of record CM054127.1, on the reverse strand, counting down.
AGGTCATTTCAAGAGAGAATGCACACAACCGATGCAACAAGGTAACATGAATCCTTTTAACTCAAACTATCAAAACCGCCAATCATAGAACTAGGTCACCTACCGGAGCCAAAACAACAACACCTATCCACAACAAAACAATTACCAAAACCGACAAAACACCTCACAAAACACCAACACTAGACAAACAACTGCACATAACCAAACTCAAACTCAAACTCCAAATAACCCAACCAGAACCATTATTCCTATTTCCACACCAAATAGCCAAACACAAACCGAAACTCAAAATCAGGCTTTGGTGATAAAGAAGGATGAGGGATATGACTGGATGGGAATGCAACTAGGAGTTAAAGAGATCACTACTGGGAATGTAGCTTGTTATGCTAATAAGGTGGATATTGAGGAGTCGGTGATAGATGAAGTAGTTATGGAGTCTGAGAAGGTGTCTGAGGTAGTGATTGAGGAGATAGTCGAAGATACTCTGGTTTCTGTTGCTGAGAAGATTGAAGAGCTTACTGAAGAGAAGGTTTCAGGAACTATTATTGATTCTATCACTAAAGTTCCTGATGAACCCGAACCTGTGTATTCTGATTCTAAGAGTGAAGCTGATTTAGAAGGAAGTGCTAATTCTTTGGATGATGACATTGACCAGTTACTAGCCGAAGCCGATTTCTTGATGACCAGGAAATCATGTACTGTTGATGATGCCTTCACCAAAATTGACTACTCCATGTTCTTTGCAGGAAAGGAGGCTCATTTCGCTTTGATGGCTATGACTGATGCTCCAAAACCGGTATGTTCTGAATCCACAACTGACATGAATAGTGATGAGTATTGTGGTACTTGCGATAGACTGACTGAGGAGAATAAGCAACTCAGGGTTAACCTTGAGAGTGCTAGAATCAACATTTAGTCTCATCGTATGGATTCTTTTGAGTTTAACAAAACACTTGAAGGGTATAAGAAAGACATTTCTGAACTAAAGAAAACCCTTGCTTTAAAACAACTTGCCATTAACAACTACATAAATGAACTTGAAAATACTAAACTGGAAATGGCAACTGTCAAGTGTTTTGCTGAAAAAGTCAATAAGAAGTTGGAGAGTTATAAGCACATTGCTTATGTTGTTGATCACATTATAGAGAAACCATCACCGTCCGGTTGTGCAAACTACAAATCTATTCCTTCTCAAGTGTTGTCTGAAAACCATAACTTCAACACAGTAACACCTGAGAGTTCAGTTAGGTCGGAATCCACATTAGACAATGAATCCAATACTTCAAGTATTGGAGATCCACATTCTGATGTGAGACCGATTCTAGGACTTAATGATGAGGGAGTGGTTCCAGTGACTGATGATTCAGACACTGAAGATGAGAAACCAAAAGAAGGTGGTGATATTCCCTTAAAAAATCACATTATAACTAATGAACCAGTTTCACCTTCTCAGTTTTCTCATCCTCAGGCTAATGCGCATCGAAAGAATCAATCAGTTACTAATAATGTAAAAAAGGTTGTGAAAGATCATTCAGTTGACAAACCCATCAAAGTGTTCTGTCGGATGGAAGGATTCGACAAGATCATCTCTGATGAGGAGTATCCAATTAAATTTGCGAATTATTCGAAAATTGACAAAATCTGGCAGGAAAGTACAATTTGGTTTCCTAAACATGAAAGGACCATTGACTTTCCTTCATGTCACTGAATTCATCAAGCCTAAGGAAAAGGCGAATACATTTCTAGAGTCGGCTTACTCAAAGGACCCAGCTCCTATGAGTTTGAGACGAAGATGTGTGGATGATCAATTTCCGATCACCTCATATGCTAATTCGGGAGCTAAGAATGTATTTGAAGAGTACCGTGCAAATTACAAATGTGGAGAGAGAGGGCATTTACTTGCTCACTGTCCGTATGTGCGATATAAGAGGCACGACGTTGAGCATAGGCAACCATATCAGAGTCCAGTCGATAATCATAGATATCCACAACAACATTTTATCCCTCAAAAACCACCCTTTTACAATCAACGTCGATATTTTCAAAAGAGGGAAAGTCGTCAGGCTTTCTATGATCATCGAAACAAGATTGCCATGGAAAAACACTTAAAGAAACCAGTGGTGAACTCAACTACTGACAGACAAAAGGTTGTTCCTAAACCTGCTGTTAAGTCACAAGTTGGACCTAAATCTGTTAAATCAGAGAAGGTAACCAAGAAAGTTTCATTTGAGAACGACACTAAGAAACCTACTGTGACTCAAAAGTCTCAGATTAGGATTCTAAAACGTTCTGAACAACTTTGGTCACCAGTGGGTTCTCCTGGTGCTTCCACCTCAACTACAAATGTGAAAGAAGAGAAAGGTTTGAACGATCAGAAAAAGATCGTTTCTAAACCAAAAGTTAGTGAAAATGATTCTTTGAAGCTTAACGTTCAAAGACCCAAGACCAAGCAGGCTTGGGTCCCCCGAAAAATCTAATTACTTCTTTGTTTGGTGCAGGGAGCTCTAGCTGGCCCTGTTAGCAGTCTTTGGATTGTTGATAATGGAGCTTCTGGGCACATGACAGGAGACCTAACGCTTTTATTCGACATAAAGAATGTAAATGGAGGATATGTAGCATTTGCGGGTAATAAAGGAGGTTATATTACTATGGAAGGAAGTGTCAGCAATGGGATCGTAAGCTTTGAGAGAATATCTTACGTGAAGAAAATTGATTATAATCTATTAAGTGTCAGTCAGATTTGTGACAAGCAGTTTTCTGTACACTTTGATGATAAATATTGCTATATTTTGAAACCTGGCTTTGTGATTCCAAAAGAGTGGATTATGCTGAGAGCACCAAGAGTAAACAACTTGTACATTCTTGATATGAGCAAGGCGATGACAACCCAGGGTCAAGTTACATGTTTTCTCTCCAAGGCTACAGAGAAAGAATCGATTATGTGGCACAGGAGGATGGAACATATTCACCTCAGAAAAATGAATCAATTGGTGAAGAATGGGCTTGTAGAAGGGGTTAATGAAAAACATTTTCATCTCAATGACACTTGTGTGAGTTGCAAAATGGGTAAACGGCATAAACAATCCCACAAATCAAAGAAAGTGAATTCTGTAGATATGCCACTTGAGCGTTTGCATATGGACCTTTTCCGACCTGTCAAACGTAAAAGTCATGCTAGAGAACTTTATTGTCTTGTGGTTACTGATGATTACTCTAGATTTTCATGGGTAATGTTGTAAGTGCATTATTCATGTATGTCCCCAGCTAGTGATCCAGTACTGAATGTCGAAGGTTCAGATAATCAGAAAACGACCAAGACTTTAACATGAAGACATATTCGACCAGTTGAGAGGTCGAATGTAGTTTGTCTGGGTTGAATGTAGATTGATTGAAGAAGAAGGCTTCATTCGAACCCTCGAGGGGTCGAATGAACACCTTTGACCTCTTGAAAGGGGCGAAGGTGGAAAGGCTATAAATAGGGGAAAGTTAGTTATTTTGAAGAGAAAGTTATCATTTGGAGCTTTTCCCTACTTTGTGTGTGTGTGATATTCTCTTTATTAGGTCTAGGATTTCATTTGTAATCATTGATATTTTGATCTAATACAAAGAATAAATTTATGGAAATTGCTCGGTGATTCGTTATCTGTTTTCATCACGATCGTTACAGTTTGTTTCTAAATCATTTTGCACAATCGGAGGGGATTTCGCATCCTACGGTTGGTATTCGTGAGATCATGGTTCGTGATTACGATCCTAACACGAATTCTCAATTGGTATCAGGGCATAGGCTCGATTTCACGATTGCAAATTGATCTGAATTGATGAAAACAGATTAGAGTTCTGGTTTAAAGATCAAAACCCTAGAAATTTTGAAGCTTTTCATAAAAACATGGTTTTTGATTAAATTGGAGTTGAATTTGATGTTGTTTTCAAAAATCCTTTCACAAATGTTTGTCTAAATTCAAATCCGCACAAAACCTATCAAATTTCGTTACATTTAGTGAAAATTTCGTCAAAAACCGATCAGATTCGTGTTCTTGAGGTTGAAGATGACGAACAGACCTGAAAAGGTCGAATGTGAGATTTGAGGGGTCGAACCTGAGATTTTTAGGTCGAACGAGGTTATTTTTAGGTCGAACCTAGAGATTGTGAGTGTTGTGTTGTACATTCGACCATATTTGGTACATTCGACCCTACGGGAGGTTGAAAGTGGAATTTTAGTGGTCGAAAGTGAGTGAGTGTTTTACTATTTTCACATTCGAGTCAGAGGAAAGGGTCGAACCTGGAAATTTTCCACATTCGAACCCTCGATTAGATTTCATCAGGTCGAAAGTGAGTATCTGTTTTTCAAAGATTTACATTCTTGAGGTCGAACCTAGACTGAGTTACATTCGACCCTTTTAAAAGGTCGAATAAGCCTGTTTTTAGAAAAAAATTGAAATATTTTTTGTTGAAAAATGATAAATTACTTGGCTATGTCAAGAATTGATGATCAGATAAAAGCTGCAATGCAACAATAGCTAACATGGGAACAAGTTGTTGCATCAATGATTTAACAATCTGTTACACAACCAGCTGTGCAACCAATTGATAAAATGGTTAATGTGAATGAGTGTGTGAACAAAGAAAGTGTTAAAAGTAATGTTGTGTGTCTTGTCAAACAAACGGGTAATGATGATTCAAGAGAATTGTCAAAGAGTGATTTGAGTTCTGATACGAGTTCAGAACAGAGTGAATCAAGAGGAAGTGATACATCAAATGTTGATGTAAATTCTGAGAATGATTTTGAGAATGGTAATAATTTAGATGCTGAGATAAAATCTTATGCTGAATGTGCTAATTGTTCTGATTGTGTCAAGTTGAAAAATGAAGTGCTGAAACTTCTTGAGGATAAACAGAACTTAACAAATAAACTTGAAAGATTTCAAATTGAAAAATAAAATTTTGGGAAATAATGAAAGACATTTTTTGAATCAAATTGAATCCTTTAAGAAAGAGATTTCAGAACTTCATAACACTATTTCAAAGAATAATTCCACATCAGAGTTGAAAATCACAACACCTTGTGTTGTTGAACCTAATTCTGAGGTGAAATCAAAACTTGAAGTGAAAAATGAAAATGTGGTTGTCACTTCAGAAACTGAATCTGAAGAAAAACCCATATTCAAGTGTCCGGAAGGAGTTGAAGGTTCCTATATGTTGGAAGGACATGACAAATTGATTTCAACAAAGATTTTCCAATTGATAACATAGAACAATCTTTACTTAAATGTATCTTTGTCGATAACAATGATTTAATAAATCAATTAAGAAATCAATTTGGTCATCTTCATTTTGAACTCAGTCCTAACCAACATAAGAATAAAATGGATCAGACTGGGAACAAAAAGAAAAACCAAAAGACAAAATGACCAAAACCAAATAAATCGAATTGCAATGATCAGAAGAAAAATTCTTATCAATGGAATTCAAGAAGTTTTTCATCTAGATCACATGATTTTGATAATTATCCAAGTCACTCTCGATTTGATGGTTATTGGGGAAACAACTCACCACAGTATTCCCATGGATATGTTGAATGGAGAAGCTGTTTTGAATGTGGTGAAGTTGGTCATATTACTGCTCATTGTCACTACTGGTATTGGAATGAAGGGTATGCATGTGATTTTGTGGAATATAGGTCTTGTTATAACTGCGGAGAGTGCGGGCATTTAGTTGCTTCCTGTCCGTATGTTAAATAGAAAAAGACCGAAGTGAAATTTGCTAAAAATTTAGGCAATGTCAAAAAGTCTGTATCCCCAAAACTAATTAAGAAACAAAAGGGGAAACAGGTTGTGTATGACAATCGTAACAAAATTGCCTTGAATAAAAATGGAGATTGTGATAGGGTTGCTAAGGTAAGGGGGAGTTCTAAGGCTAAGCCTAAGAATAACTCTAAACCTGGACCTTTATCAGTTAAGTCTGAGAAGGCTCCAAACAAGGTTCAGAAGCAGGTGTCAAACATGAAACCTGAAAAGTCAACAATCAAAACGATTTCAACAAAATCTAAAATAAGCTCTGAACGTGTTTGGAAACCCAAATCACTTTTTAAATCAATAGCAATTTCTACTTCAAATCAATCCATTGAAAAACCAATTGACTTTTCAAAAGGATAATGGATTGATGTTCCAAGGATTGATGATCTTGGACGACCCATCATTGTGAAGGGATGGGTTCCTCTGTCCTACTAATTGTTTAACAAATGTGCAGATTGTTCCAGACAGACCTATTAGCTATCTTTTGATAGTTGATAGTGGAGCATCTGTATACAAGCTATTTATTGGAGAGGTGATGGTCAAGGAAAGGATTTTGAGAAAGAAAGAATGATTTCAATAGAGAGGAGAGTCGTTTGTTTCCTACCTGTGAAGTCGGAAAACGTTGCAATCTCATGCAATTGCTCTCAGGTTTTGGATTTCTATAAAAGATGCACCAAAACCGTTTATTCTAAACTCTCTTATCTTTGTTAATGGTTTTACTATTTGAACGAACAAAGTGAGTCAAGTAATCTGAGTGGAAAAATGGTTTTTGAAACTCAATAAGTAAACCACATCGGATATCATTTTATTTTGTTTTTCATCAAAAGTTTAAAAAAATCCAAAAATATGATTATTTAGATTTTTAGGGCGAGAAAATTTCAGAAAAATCAAAATAAAAATTTAGAAAATCCATAATGAGTTTTCCTGGAGAAAAAGAGGAGATGATAGTACTTCAGTGGACTGTCAGACTACTCTGAAAACAAAATGATGTTACAACATTGAGTAGCCACTACAATTATATATTGGTAGGCTTGAAATCAAAGTTTAAAGTTCAGCATGGTGATATAAACCTAAAAACGATAACTGATAATCATGTGGATCAACGTCTCGTTGGCATATGGTCTTGGTACCGAAATTTCGTTTGATAGATTGCCAAAATCAAAGGTTTCGGGTCGTTATATTGTTAGTTATCTGGGGATAGCCTAACTAATCTTTTGTCGTATTGATTTACGGACCTAGATCAATCAGGGTATCTTAATAAAAGATCTTTAATGACAAATCCTTAAGTTACCGAATGAGGAACTTAACATGTATGATGATAGTCAAAGATTATCTAATGCATCGTATCAATACTATGATGAAAATCATGTATGATATTAGTCCTCACCCTGGTAGAGTGCATATGTCGCTTTGAAGCATTAATTTGCTGACCTGTCACCGCTGTGCCTCTTACCTTGTAACTAACGGATAACTACAATATAATCACGTGTTACAATGAAGCTTTGCGCAATTCTTGATACGGGAATGTGTCGCATGTGCGGGGACCATAGATTTTTAGTATCTACTATTACCATAATGTATCTGAAATGCTGAACAATAAATGATGATTTTGGGTTTAAGTGGACAAACATACTGGTAATGGTTGTAGGACGCTCAATGTTAAAAAAAAAACAGAAAATTGATCAAAAAGAGTTTTGACTGACTGATTCAATACTGATATGATCTTCTTACCGGAAGAATCACAAAAATATGTTTAGTTTATTTTTATGCAAATCTATTTGAAAATTCAAAAAGATTTTTGGTGTGTTTTAGTATAAACTTTGAAAAATCAAAATGTTTTGTTTCAATTTGATTTTTGATAACCGATGTTGGGATACTTAATGTGAAAGTTCAGATGCTCGAGAGTTGTAAAAAGGAAATCAAACTACAGATTTTCAAGTTTCTGGTGCATATTAAAAATGTTTAATAGTTCAGGGGGAGAACTATTGAGGGTCAAAAGGAATGTGAAGAGTACTTCTGAGATTTTTGTCGTGTTTAAATCCGGTTGTAGTTTATGCAGTTTTTAGTAAATTTTTCTGCAGAATTAAACACAACAGGTGCACTACTCAAGACTCATCGTCAATGCATGTAACTGAACAAGACCCAAACCTGAACATTAAGATCAGCAGAACAACATAAATTAGTCAGAGGTTGTAAAAGAAATGACTGAAGATCAAAGAATTCAAGATAGATTTCTGTCTTCATCTCTGGACCAACAAATGACAAAGCCAAGATTTCTTGAGTCTGTCTAAGATTTTGAAGCTTACTGCAGAGATAGACAAGAACTTCGACACAAACGTGCATGAAGATGGAATGTTTTCAAGTCGTTCAAGATGATGCGATCAAGACTTGAAGAATTGATAACTTTCTGATTTGGTACATCACTAGCTAGGTCCAATGGGGAGATTGTAAGTGCATTATTCATGTATGTCCCCAGCTAGTGATCCAGTACTGAATGTCGAAGGTTCAGATAATCAGAAAATGACCAAGACTTTAACTTGAAGACACATTCGACCATTCGAGAGGTCGAATGTAGTTTGTCTGGGTCGAATGAACACCTTCGACCTCTTGAAAGGGGCGAAGGTGGAAAGGCTATAAATAAGGGAATGTTAGTTATTTTGAAGAGCGAGTTATCATTTGGAGCTTTTCCCTAGTTTGTGTGTGTGTGATATTCTCTGTATTAGGTCTAGGATTTCATCTGTAATCATTGATATTTTGATCTAATACAAAGAGTAGAGTTATGGAAATTGCTCGGTGATTCGTTATCTGTTTTCATCACGATCGTTACAGTTTGTTTCTGAATCATTTTGCACGATCGGAGGGGATTTCGCACCCTATGGTTGGTATTCGTGAGATCACGGTTCGTGATTACGATCCTAAATCGAATTCTCAAATGTGCTTGCAACACAAAAGCGACATGTTTAACGATTTGAAAGTTCTGTTCACCCGTTTGGAGAATGTTTACGGATTGAAGATCAAAAGAATTCGTAGTGATAACGGGACGGAGTTCAAGAATACTCAAATGGATGCACTTTGTGAAAACAAAGGAATTCATCATGAATATAGTGCTCCGTACACTCCACAACAGAACAGTGTTGCTGAAAGGAAAAACAGGACTATATTTGAGATAGCAAGAACAATGCTTGCGGATTCTAATCTTCCAGTAATGTTCTGGAATGAAGCTATTTACGCAGCTTGTTATACCTTGAACTGTGCATTAATAGTGAAGAAGTTTGGCAAAAATTCTTATGAACTGTTGAATAGACGAAAGCCAAATTTGGAGTATCTAGAACCATTTGGAGCACCTTGTACTATGTTAAATTCGTCTGAGAAGTTTGCACCAAAAGCTGGAGAGGGATTCTTTGTTGGATATGCAACCCCACTCAAACGGGTATTCAACAAATGAACTCGTCAGGTAGAGGAGTGGGCTAACGTTGAAGTTCAACGATATACTCAGAATGTACAGGGAAGCGGTCCAGATTGGATGTTTGATTACAAAGATTTCTTTGAATCATTCAATATAGATAACTTGGTTGAAGAAGCTGTATTAAGACTTTATTACGAGTGTGAAAACGCAGTGACTTCACCTCTTGGTGCGTCCGATCACCGTAACTCCTCCAACAGCTTCTAATGATATCAATGTTCCTGCTAATGAAGAGGAAGTGTTCCAAGAAGCTTCGACTACTCTTAGCTCATCAGAATCAGAAGATGATGATGATGTCACAAGTGAAGCTATTCTAGATCATGCAATGGAAGAACCACCAGTGAACCCTAATCTAGATGTTGCTTCATCTTCAAATTTGGGTAATGATCTGGATGCAGCAGAAAATCTAACTACTCAAACTGGAGTTCAAATTCTTGATTATCCGTAATCTCGGATACATCAGATTCATCCACTTGAGCAAGTTATTGGTAATCCAGGAAGCAGTGTCATGACTAGAGGACAACTTCGCCGTGCAACCTCATATGATAACCTCGGAGCCCTAACCCTTTATGCTAAAATTCAAAAATCTAGTTGTCAGAATGATTGGTCTTTTGCTTGTTATGTTTCGCAGGTTGAGCCGCGGACATACAAAGACGCTCTATTGGATGATGATTGGGTTGAAGCGATGCACAAGGAATTGTTGCAGTTTCAGAAGCTGGGAGTCTGGACACTTACAGATTTACCTCCAGGTAGAAAGAAGATTGGAACAAAATGAGTGTTTAAGTGTAAAAAGGATGATCGAGGCATTATTGTACGAAACAAAGCTCGACTAGTTGTTCAAGGTTTTAGTCAAACTGAAGGAATCGACTTCAACGAAGTTTATGCACCTGTGGCACGTATAGAAGCTATCCGAATGTTTCTAGCGTTTGCCTCATACAGGAAATTTAAGGTGTATCAAATGGATGTTAAGAGTGCGTTTTTGTACGGCGTGGTCAAGGAAGAGGTTTACGTTGGTCAACCACCAGGCTTTGAAGATCCTATCCACCAGGATAAGGTTTATGTTCTAAACAAGGCACTTTACGGGTTGCACCAAGCTCCACGCCAATGGTATAAGGAGATAAGCACGTACCTACTTTCTAAAGGATTCAAACGAGGTTTGGTCGACTGTACCCTGTTCACGAAAAGAACAGAGAGTGACTTGCTTCTTGTTCAGATATATGTTGACGATATTATCTTAGGTTCAACTAACGAACTTTTGTCCAGAGAATTTGAAACAGTAATGCAGGAGAAGTTCGAGATGAGTGCAATGGGAGAAATGCAGTTTTTCCTAGGCTTGCAGGTGGACCAATTGCCAACGAGCATTTTTATCCATTAGAAGAAATATGTATCTGACATCTTGAGCCGATTCCAGAGGGAAGATCCCAAGCCTATCGATACCCCGATACAACATAATCACGGGATTGGAGTTGATGCTAAGGGGAGCTCATTGATCCATTCACTTATCGAGCCATTGTCGGATCGTTGATGTACCTTACTACATCTCGTCCAGACATTATGTTCGCAACATGTCTCTGTGCACGATTCCAATCGAAGCCGAAACAGAGTCATCTAACAGCTGTCCAACGAATCCTTAGATATCTGAAGGGTTGTCCGTCGAGAGGATTATGGTACCCTAATGATGATAATTTTGACTTTGTTGCTTTCAGTGATGCAGATCTTGGTGGCTGTGACAAAGACAGTAAATCCACAATGGCTGGATGCCAATTCTTTGGGAGCAGGCTTGTGACCTGGCAGTGTAAGAAGTAGACGGCAGTCGCTCTATCTACTTGTGATGCAGAATATGTAGCAGCCTCTATTTGTTGCTCACAGGTTATGTGGATTCAAAAGCAGATGAGAGATTACGGTTTGCAATATCTTCAAACCCCAATTTATTGTGATAATGAAGCTGCCATAGCACTCACGAAAGACATGAACAATCACTCTAAAGCAAGACTGATCATCACCTCGGTTTATCACTTTATTTTTAAGTTTTTACTGTTTTTCAGAAATATCAAAAATCCAAAAATATGTTTTATATTTTAGGGGGAGTCTTTAGATTTTTAGAAAAACCAAAAACATTGAAAAATACAAAAAAAAAACTTCAAAAATCAGAAAAACTCAAAATGATTTTTTCCAGGATTAAAAGAGGAAATGATAGTACATCAGTGGGGATCTGACACATGCTAAAGATTTGAAATGTTATATAAGGCGTGTGTTGACTCTGTGTGATGTGCTGGTAGGCGTCGTAGACCTATTACTGGGTGATGGATACATACCTATCAAACAAATTGTTATGTGGATGAACACCTCATGGGCATATGGTCTTAGTACCGTAATTTCGTTTGATAGGGTTTTTGTACAATATTCGAAGGTTTCGGGTCGTTATGTTATTAGTTATCTCGGGATAGCCTATCTGATCTTCTGTCGTAAGGTTTTACGGACCTAAATCAGACAGAGTATCTTTATAAAAGAGCTTTAGTGCCAAAACCTAAAGTTACCGAATTAAGGAACTTTCAATGTATGACAATAATCAAAGATTATCTAATGCATCGTATCTAATCATTAAGGCAAATCGTGATTGATATAAGCCCTCAACCTGGTAGAGTGCACAAGTTACATTGTAACAATGTTGTTTATAATATAAATAGCTGTATCAAGCACTGCATAACAGTCTGCATGAAAGCTTATGAGGATAACAATATCAGCAGTTGCCTGTTCACACATTGTCTTTAATGATAATAAACACTAAAGATCAACGGTGTGATCAGATTTCTCAAAAACTGATATGATCCTCTTACCGGAAATCACAAAACATTTACTGCTTTATGTTTACATTTCTGCATTTTCCAGTTATTGTCAAATATGTCAAAAACTCAAAAAGATTTTGGGTGTGTTTTAACAAAATTTCAGAAAATCCAAAAGATTTTACATTTCTGATTTATTTTTGATAACCGATGGTGATTGATGGCGATTTTCTTAAGTTTGACAGACCATTTGAGTTTTGTGATCTTTAAATGCAAAATGATGAATGTTTGAAAGTGAAAAAGTTTAAACGGGATTCAATTTTGAGATTTGGTAAAAATTTCAGTTTTCCATTTGTTCATTCGCCCCATCGATTGGTCGAAGGTACAAATGTGGCTATATTCGAACCTATTAAAAAGGTCGAAGGAGAGTGCTCATATGAAAATTCTTCATTCGAGCCCTTTTGCTTTACATTCGAACCTTTCAGTAGGGTCAAAGGAAGCCAAAGCTTCTCCTTTGAACCCCAAAATAGGTCGAAGGTACCACTCCTATGTATATCAGTTTCCTCATTCGATCCCCATTCCAAAAATAAAATTCAAGATTCTGATTAAGGGGGAATTTTTCAACTTTATTTCTAGACCTTATCATTGTGTACCTCAGTGTTTTCTGATCATTTTAACACCAATATTGCAGGTATTAACTGGATAATCTAATCAGAATCCTTGTATTTGTGTTCGAAACCCTTGGATCAAAATTAACCATTAAACTGTGTTGGTTTGATGCAATTGATGATTGCAAATCACTTATCGACAATTTTAGGGGGAGAAATGACCAAAAACTAGATCAATAACTTAGTAATTAGGTTAATCGATTGTTTAAACCTAGTTTAACCTAGTTTTTGATTGAAAACTGATGATAACTGATAGATTAATGAAATTGATGGTTAGGATTTGTTAATCGGCCATGTTGGAACATATTCGAACAAAAATTTGATGTTGAAATGGACTAGAATGAAGTTTGAAAATTCTGATCAAAGAACAGACACATTCGACCAAAATTATGTGGTCGAATGTAGCTGTAATAGGTCGAACGAAGAGTTTTGGGTCGAATGAACAATTTTTCAAAATATTTCCACATTCGAACCAGAATCTTTCATTCGAACCATAGATTTTCTTCATTCGAACCCACGATGGGGTCGAGGGAAGACCCTTTTGACCAAATTTCAAATTTTGTCCGATTTTGACGAATTTTCAACATTTTTGTTTTGCAGATTATGGCTGAACAACAACAAATCCTGAGAAACGGACTGTAGAACTAGAGAAACAAAAAGAGTTAATCTTTGAAGCAGATCACAACTGCTGTGCATATATAGGCGAAGTAAAACAACATGAAGCCTTTGCTGGTATTGTAGATTTTCTTAGATATTGCAGAGTTCTATACGCTATTGCTACTCCAATCTCTATCTACAGAGATCATCAAGTAGAATTCTGGAAGAATGTTGTGATAGACTTTTGGGAGAACAAAACGACGATCAGAAGCAAGATACAAGGCGAATTAGTGCTTGTTTCTGAACAAGATATCCGAGAAGCACTTATTTTGCAAGATTCTCCGACAGATCAGAGAAACTTGTCATGGATTGAGCAGAGGAAATGCTTTCTTAGAATGAAAAACAACGATCCTATCACTGATGTTCTATTACACAAGGCGAAGTTGTGTCCACAATTTAAGTATTTGGCACATGTAGTTCTACATGTTTTTGGACCAGTTCGTGGTGGATACGATGTGATGAGAAGCAGTATAAGTTCGTTATTGGTTGCGTTGATTTTGAACAAACCATTTAACGTGTCAGGGATGATATTTGATCATATTCTGGAAGTGTTGAAAGGATTGAAGGTTGAGAAGTTTCTCATGTATCCGAGGTTTCTGCAGATGATATTTGACAAGAAGTATCCTACTTTGAGGAAAGATCCAACACAAGTTCTGGTTCAGCATCATATGAACTTAAGTACGCTTAGCAGGATGAAAGCTTATAAGGGTTTTCCAGAGAACGAGAGACCACCTCATAAGAATCTATCTGGTCACTTGATTAATCAAGGTTATACGGATCCAGGTGAGAACAAAGCAAGAAATGATGGTAGTGATTCTGATCCTGATAATCCATTACATGCTGCTGATCCTGAAGCCAAGAGGAAAAGACAAGTTATCAACAAGGGTGCTAAGTCTGGTAAGGGAAACGCAAAAGTTGTTGAAAAAACTGCACCAACCGCACCAAAGAGATATAAAACCATGGCTAAGAAGAAAAAGTCTGATAAAACCAAGACATTGTTAGTTGATGTCACACCCTGAAATTTCCACTGCGGAATTTATACCGCGAGGCGCATGACAAACCAGGATCCCATAGCCATAAGTCACACGAACGACTCTAAATGCCCAAACCATTTAGTTCGTTATTGTAAAACCAAGTTTAAAAGATTTAACCAAACCAATTTAAGTATAGCGGAAGCGAATAACAAAAAAGTTAAATAAAAGTCTGCGCAAAACACCGCGCCCAAAACCATAAGTAAATAGTTAAATATTAAAAGCAGTTTAAGTGTTCATAATCCCATGAAATAACTTGATGCATGTCCTATTCGTGCTCCATATCTAGTTACCTGCAAAAGCATGCTAGCGTGTGTCAACATAAAGTTGGTGAGTTCACAAAGTAAAGTTAATGAGTATGTAAATGCGCTGGTTTCCAAAACCGCGTAATCGAGTGAAAGCGTAAGTAATTGTGTTGGTTCCAAAAACCATGTAACCACTAGTTCATTGCATGCCAAGGGTAGCTAACCCATTCATGATAACTAACACCGATATACTGAACTGCTAATGTACGTGTTGTCACAAATGCGAGCAGTTTACCTTGCATCATTGCCTATCAACAATGATAATCTGTTAAGTTATAGTTCACTCCCACACTCCCCTGAGCCGGTGTGAGGTTTGTCAAACCTAATAACGCTATCAACTAATAACCCGCTTACCATAACCCGGCAACTCATTCGGTATGTGAAGGACTTACAGTGATAGAGTTGGTTTAGTTCATCTAGGACACAGTTTGCGAACTAGCAAAAACCCGACCCACACAAGGAGTCAAAACCCGACCCACACAAGGAGTCATAGCTTCCCAACCCGGGATGTGTAAGTAGTCCCAAACCGGACTAGAAAAAGTTAAGTACGTTGTCTCAAACCCGAGACATATGCTTTTGAGAATAGAGTAGTGAAACTCACCTTAGTATGCAAGCAATTAAATCCAAACTACAAAGTAGGGTGTGCTACCGACTCCCTAGTATATGTGTCACTAAGTAAGTATATGTGTAATACCATTACACCATATAACCCGTTTGTCCAAGACGTTTAAATGTTCAAAAGCGTGTAAGTGACACCTAGTGATTCTACATGCATAAGTGAACCCTACGGACCCGTTGGTGAATATGTTGGTTACCATTAGTTTTACACTTCATATGCATCTCATATAAGTGCCCATTCAAGTACATATTAAATACATACCACATAGGACTCCAATTAGTCACATAAACACATAATACACAATCTACGTTTTTAGGACAGATTGTGCGCCACGAAAACTAATGTATTTAAAATACTTAACCAATGAATTAAACTCCCAAATTTTTACTGAAAATTATTTGGGGTTCATTTGATAACCTATATTTTTGTTTTTTCTCAAAACCAAACACAAAAATTATGAAAAATCATACATCACAAACATGTCCAGAAAGTTTCCACAACAGGTCAGGTTAGTAGAAAAAGTCCCAAAAATTGTGTATTCATCCAAATGGGATGAATCCACTAGGAAAAGCTAAATTATTCCAATGTTAATCTACTGTAAACATTTCATAACTTAATTCTTTATGAAACTCGAGTTATGATGGTTTAAAGTTGGCTCAGTTTGTTAATCCGAAAATCTGATATGACCTTTATTCAAAGAAAATTCCAAAAACTATTCAAACGACGTCCAAATCACTCGAATTTACAACATGCAAATAAATTATCAAAAAATCATGTTAAAGTCACGTAATAGACCCTAAAAGTTGACCTAAACATTCTGTCCAGATTTTAATCATGCATAAACTCTTATTTAAACGACTCACAAGTGCGTATAATCGATTAACAACAATCAATAATCATCACACAATATTCATAAGACCTAGCATGATCAGAACCTATCATAACCCATGCAAAATCATAAACCCTAACTATCAAAACATCACAAACTTGCGCAACAAGTAACCTATCATATTCCTTGTTAGGACAAAAAGGATTGGTGAAACAACTTTTGCAAACCTTAGTCTAATTCACTTCTGTCAAATTATTCTAAGTATAGAACTACTGCACAAAGAAGACTAAACAGCTGAAGAAGGATTCTAAAAGTATTGAAGAAGAAATGCATCAGAAGTTCTGAAGTCCAAACCAGACAGTTCTCTGAAGAACTACTGAAGACAAACTACTCATCAGTAGTTTGTCATTCATCAGCACTTGTTCAAGAATCTTTCCACCACCTTATGTTTCAGTAGTTTATTAGTTTAGTATTACTTTAACTTTTTGTACAAGTTCCAAGATTGCAACTTGTCTCTGAACTTGCTTTTTGGCAAGGTTCATGTATTTGTAAAGTCTATAAATAGATGGGTTCATCCCTCTGTTTTAGACATTGATTTTTAATACAGAAATCCTTCAAAGCTTATCATTGTTATTTCCATTTCATTTACTGAGAATCTGTTTAAGTGTTCATTCTCATTCAATGCTTAGATTCTCATTAAATACTTGTCTTTAGTTTTATCAAACGTCCAGGGGGAGTAATAACTCCTGCTGATAAGTGTAGCTTTAACTTATATCATTCCGCTGTGCTATTACTGATAAAGAACTTGCTAGACACTTAAGTGTTCACTAGCAAGTTCATACAAAGAGCAATACTGATCCAACAATTGGTATTAGAGCACTGGTTTATCTGATCACATATCAATCTAACACATTGAGAATTAGACACGGGCTCTTATTGATATTCAATAAAGGATTAAAAGTTCACTTTTATCAACATCCATCACTTTAAGAGATATTTGACAAATCAATACTCTTTAAAATGGATCCTCATAATACTGGTTCTGCCAATAAACCTGCTATGCTAGTAAGAAATGAATATAATATCTGGCAAAGGAGAATGGCACATACCTTATCACAGACCAACACAGGTTGCTGGAAATCTGTGATATATGGTCCTCATAAAGCAGTAAATATCAATCTTGAAACTAAAGAAGAAATTCCAAAAGACCCAAAAGACTATACAGATGATGATTTCCTAAAACTTGAGCTTGATGCTAAAGCTTTCTCTATGTTGGCAATGGCACTCCCAAATGAAATCTACTCTGGCCTATTACATTGTGATAGTGCCAAAGAGCTTTGGGACCGCCTCAAAGAACAGTTTGGAGGAACTGAAGAGGTGATTGCCAACACCAGAGAAATCCTGGCTCAACAAAATGAAACTTTTGCTCACATTAATGGGGAAACTTTAACACAACAATTTGAAAGATTCTCCTCATTAATATCTGAGCTAAAATAAAATGGTCAGACCTACACAACTGTATCTATGCTTCATAGAGTTTTAAGGTCTTTACCTGAAAAATGGGAAACATACTCTATAGTCTTAAGATCTTCACCAGACTTTAGCTCCCTCACTCTTTCAAAACATCATGGGAGATTACTTACTTTTGAAAGAGAAATTGATCAAAAGAAAAAGTTACAAAGTTCTGGTAAAACTGCTGATGACTATCTACCAGGTAGTACAACACTATTGGGACAAGACTCACCAACTTGTTCAAATAGTTTTGGATCTTTTGACCATATTGACATAACTGCTGGGATCTCATCTGAAAAATCATTCCCAGGTTATGACAATAATGATTTTAGTCAAACTGCTGATAACATGTGTTTTATCATGGATGATTTAAAAAATTTCAGCAGTGATGACTTGGAAGAAATGGATATTCTACAGCAACTGGCCATGTTAAGTTTAAAAACAAATAAATTTTACAAAAGGTCATGAAGGAAGTTTCCATGACTCAACAGCTCAAAAAAAATTCGTTTTGGCAAATCTAAACTTAGATGTCACAAGTGTCAAAAGTTGGGACACTTTGATAGAGAGTGTAGAAGCTTTAGCTTTAACCAATCTCAGTCTGGAAATAATTTTAACCCCAATTATAACAGGAATAATGGAACACAAGGGAGTGCACATTTTGTACAGGCACAAGCTCCACAACACCAATATGTGCCACAAGTACAATATGTACAGATGCCTGCTCAACAGATGCAGAGCCAACAATCAATCCCTCCCTTTCCAGCTGCTTAACCACCTCCACAGACTCAGCAACCCTCACAATAAAGTTTATTTACTTTAGGGTATGTTGACTGGAGCAGTCTTCCTTTTGACACTACTGAGTGTAACCCTGATGCAGACAACAAGATGTTTGACATCAACTGGGGAGAGCCTGACAATGGCAGAAAGAACTTTGCCTTAATGGCATTTGAGGGATGCACCTCAAAATCTGCCTTGTCACAGGTATCAAAAGAATCTTTGACAAAACTTTGTTCAACTTCTTGCAAAGAATCTTTTGCTCTCATAAGAGAGACTAATGTGCACTTACAAGGTAAAGCAAATGACTCTGAGAGAAAATTCACTCAGATGAAATGTGATTTAGAAAGAAAACTTTCTACAAAAACAAAAGAAGTTTCTAAATTAACTAACACTGCTATTGAAACCCATGCACAAATTAAAGTCATGATAAATGACCTAGGAAATGTCAGACAAGAGCTTGCTGACACCAAGGTCACATGTGAAAAATGGGTTGAATCTTGTAAAGGGTACCAACTATTGCTAAACAAACAAAGTGCTTCAAATGTTAGGTTTGGCATAGGGTACAATCACACTAAAACACCAACAGATTTTTCCCCCAAAACAACTAAAGATGGGAGAAAAATTGTTTCAGGTGAAACTTCTGAAGAGAAAGAATGCACATCTTTCCATGAAAACTTTCTAAAAACTCACAAAGAAAGTTCTTCAGAAGTACTGATTAAGTCTGACATTAAGCCATCAGTAGTTTCAACTACGTCAAGAGTTGAGAACCTAAAAACTACTAATGACCTAAAACCAATCAATACAGTCAGAAACTTGTCTTTGAAAGAAAAGACAAAAGAATGTGAAATCTGTGGTCTGTTCAACCACAAGACAGAATTTTGTAGATACAAAAAAGGTATTCAGTACAACAAGAAAATTCAACAACTAGTTGTGGGAAAACAAATCAGAAATGATTTTGCAGAAACATTTTCTCCCAGGAAACAACAACCA
Organism: Ambrosia trifida; assembly: GCA_028751855.1. Taxonomy (NCBI): domain Eukaryota; kingdom Viridiplantae; phylum Streptophyta; class Magnoliopsida; order Asterales; family Asteraceae; genus Ambrosia; species Ambrosia trifida. The sequence continues at coordinate 70,513,440 of CM054127.1, read as the reverse complement.
GTAAACACCTTTTCTCAGAAAAAGACAAAATCTCAACAAAATTTTTTTTCTCAAAATTCTCTTTCAGTAGTTAGACCTAAATCATCAGCAGTTTCACAAACTGCTGAGATTAAAGATCTCATGGTACAACTACTGATGACCAAAGTTCATGGTGGTCCTCAAAAGGATACCACCAATGCTCTTAATGAAGAATCCATTGCCAAAAAGACATGGATTCCTCAACTTGGTCAAGAACAAACTGTAAATGTTCTCAAGAGCAAACCCAAAGCCAAACTGGCTTGGGTTCCCAAATCTAATTAATTTGCTATCTTGTGCATAGAGTTTCCAGAGGCTTAAATAGCATTTGGTATGTTGACAGTGGAGGCTCAATGCACATGACAGGATGCAGATACCTGATAAACAATTTTATCAGTCAAAGAGAAGGATCTGTATCCTTTGGGAACAATGCTAAGGGATATGTGCTAGGACATGGCAATGTCTCCTATGGCAAAATACAGTTTGACAAGGTCAATCTGGTTGAAAACCTTGAGTACAACTTGCTGAGTGTGTCACAAATGTGTGATAAAGGATATTCTTCCTTTTTCACAAAGACAACATGCAAGATCATATCACCAGAAGGCCAAAAGTTGATAGAGAAGATCATTGAAGATCATACTTTGTTGATAGCCAAAAGATGTGGCAATGTCTATGCAGTGGACATTGAAAAGGACAAAGTACTAAACAACACTGCTTGTTTCTTCTCAAAGGCATCAACTTCAGAGACTGATCTCTGGCACAGGAGACTGGCCATGTGAACTTTAAAACCATAAATAAAGTCACAAAAATGGGCTTGGTCAGAGGTCTACCTTTAAAGGTATACCAGTGTTAAGAACACTGTGTATCCTGTTTAAAGGGAAAACAGCATAAGTCCTCCTATAAGTCTATTGAAGAATAAAAAACAACTGCATATCTTCAACTACTCCATATGGACTTCTTTGGCCCTGTAAAAATCATGAGCCTTGGTAAGAAGAAGTACTGTTTGGTCATCATTGATGACTATTCAAGATTTACATGGGTATTCTTCTTATTTTCCAAGGATGAGGCTGCTAAAATCATCAAGTTCTTCATTCTACAAGTAGAGAAACAATATTCTCTATCTGTCAAAGCCATTAGAAGTGACAATGGGACAGAGTTCAGGAACAAAACTCTGGATGAATTCTGCTTGTCTAAAGGGATTATTAGACAATACAGTGTTCCCAGAACTCCTGAACAAAATGGTGTAGTAGAAAGGAAGAACAGAACCTTAATTGAAGGAACAAGAACAATGTTAGTTGATTCAGGCCTACCATTGTATTTCTGGGCTGAAGCAGTTAACACTGCGTGCTATGTTCAAAATAGAGTCCTTGTCAACAAGAGACACTCCAAGACTGCCTATAAAGTTCTTCATGGCATAAAGCCCCTTATCTCCTTTTTCAGGGCTTTTGGATGTCAATGTTTCATTCTAAACATCAAAGACTCTATTTCAATGTTTGCTGCCAATGTTGATTCAGGTTACTTTCTTGGTTACTCTTCCACTAGAAAAGCCTACAAGGTTTTTTGTGAGCGTTGGATTTTAGCTAAAACAGGATTATACGATCATACAAGTCACAAAACTAGGTGCGGAAACCCTAGTTCTGAACAAATTGATAAAACACAAATCACGACACAATCAAGATCATTTTCAATATCATTTCATAGATTAACTTCATTCAAAAAATCGTTTACAATCAGTTTATGTTAATCTAGAACACACACATAATCTCTCAAAAACACCTCTGAACCTGAACTGAACCTAGACACAAAATGACAACTCTCTTACATTATCAAAATCACAAAAACTATATATAGGCACTGCACATTCGCCCGTTTCATCTGGTCGAATGTGAGTGATTTCCACATTCGCCCATTCCAAATGGTCGAATGTGTCTTCATGATCAAGTCCAGTCTTCCTTCGCCCCTTTATCATCTACCTTCGCCCGTTCTTTTCTACATTCGCCCATACTTATTTACCTTCGCCCCATTCTATTCACCTTCGGCCATCACTAACATGTGTTAATTATATATATCCAATCCTTAGTCGCAAAACGCATCAACAAACTCCCCCTCGACTATTGATTGGATAGTTTTCTCTGTTGGTCCATCGTTTTGTTCATCAACTTGATTCTGAGCTGTTTCTTCTGCTCAGTAGTCATTGGCGGTTCAAATGTTTTCTTCACAGGCTTAGACACATTGGCTATCTTCACAGTCTTGCCAAGTTTACTCTCCAAGTTGCTTCCTGCATTTATATCATACGCAAAACAAACTCCAACCACTTGCGTATACTTTCTCGCTTGAGCAAAGTCGTTTGGTTCATAGTAGATCGGATTGTAGAACAACATGATGATGTCTTCGAATGTGCAATTAATCAACCACATAGGATCAAATACATGAACATGCTTGTATTTATCCTTTCCATCTCTCAACACGATCACCGCTTCTGCCTTTCTCCAATCGTAATACCAAAAGATGAAATCAGCACTAAAATGCTGTGGCATTGGCATCAACGGTATCTTCCTCATCACATTAGGTGCTTTATAAATCAAAGTAACACGCTTCATATTGGTTTGTGGATCGATATCCCTATGCACTTTTCTTCTGGGATATTGAGGCTTGAATCTGTTCCATCTCGTACGACTTTCCCAAACCAATTTATCAGCACACCAACCGACATGTGATCCATTTACTTCGGCACCTGACATTGGGAATCTGCATAAGTCTCTAACCGCCCAATACGGTAGAGTAAGCAAGTCACAGAATCTGTTGAAGTACAGAATTCCGGTTTCCCATTTTGCAGCAATACATTTCAGCCTGCCTAAGTAAGTCCACCCGAGAGCTCTGCCTTTGAACTTGGCATTATGAAATCGATAAAAGTTACCTTGAGCTTCAGGCTTTGGTCGGTTTTCATCCATTTCCTTCAATTTCTTCATATAATTCTTCAACTCATCAGACTGGTTAGAAGAATCTTTCTTTTCAGTACCAAATACCTTTTCAACAAACTCTTCACTCCTTTTCTTAGCTTTCTGTTTCGCTGACTTATTTGGTATCTCAGTGAAGTCAGGAAATACTTCATTTTCATCATCTTGTCTGAAATATTGGGGAAACTCTTCATGAGTTATATCTTCTACCTCCACTTCATTGTTCTCTGGAGTCTGCACATCATCTGAATGACTTCCCATATCCTTTTCAGGAATATCAGGAATCGATTCATCCATCATAAACTCCTCAAACGTTTTCCCTACCCTCTGTGCAAGACCATCTAATATCTCTTTTGCCACAGATGCAGGTAATTCCCCTTCTTCAAGATCTGGATCTTCATATTCCAACTCATATCTTAAGTCATCAGTCTGGAATATTTCAGCGAAGCATCCTGTGAACTCAATGGTCCACTCTCTCTTTTCCAACATATTCTTATACAGCTGTTTAGCATCATCAGACAGAGATCTCACTTTCTCGTTCCAGAAAATACTTTCATCCGAATCAACATTCTCACCTTTCTTCTTGGAACTTGATTCTCCAGTATCTTTCTTCTTCGGTGTTCTCTTCTCATAACTAAATCTAGAAGTATCATCTCCTCCATCATGATCACTTCCACTGCTAAACTCATCACCTTGCTTTTTCCCAGTACCTTCAGCACCATCATCATCATCATTATTGTCATCATCATCATCATTATCATCATCGCTTTTCTCCGATTCAACATTATCCTCATCATCATCTTCTTCTTTCTCAGATTCAGAATATTCATAATCAACTTTCTGTTCATCTTCTTCTTCATCTTCTTCACCCTCTTTCAACTGGGGTGCCCTGCTATAAAGCTCTTCAATCAAATTACTAAGGCGTTTGTTTTCCTTCTTTAGTTCTTTGTTATCAGCCTTAATCAATTTGCTTTTGCTCTTGTTTCTTTCACATTTTCTTTCAAGCTTCTCATTCTTTGCTTCAATCATCTTAATCTTATCATTTATATCATCCTGATTAGATTTCGAAGCAACCACTATTTGAAGCATTTTCTCCTCATTCTGCTTGAACTTAGCAATCTCAGCTTGTTGAGCAACCAACATCTTCATCATGTCTTCCATCTTCTTATTAACTTGCTTCATAACATCGTCATCCACAGTCACTTTCTTTGACTTAGATCTAGATGGCTCAACTTCAATAACTTTCTCCTTCTGAGGCTTTCTAAACATATCGAGCACTTTATCCATATCGATATTGAATTGATCGATTGGTAAAGTCTCTGCCTCTTTCGCTTTCTTCTGCTTCTTGGCAACAGGTGAAGATAGCTTAGATGTTGTACCAGCGTCAGGTAATCTCTTTCCCTTCAATAACTGAGCTAACTCTTTCTCCCTCGGTTCTTTTACACTTGATTTCTTGGCCATAGTCTTTTGCTTCTTTGTCTTTCTGGGCAAATTCACCACTACAGTATCTCCAACACTCAGTTCTGCCAGGTCAACACCTAGGCCCTCATCTTCAACTGATTTCTTTCTTCTCTCAGCTTCTTCTATCGACTGGTTCAAGGATTCAGACTCACCAACCATAGTGGCCTTACGTTTGGTGGTCCTCACATTCTCATCTTCAGAATCCCACTGCTCATCAACCTCAGTCTCTTCTGAATCTACCGACTCTTCATCCACCAAACCTGATCCTTTCTTCGCCGTCGATTTCTTTCTAGCCACTTGTGTTGATGCGTTTTGCGACTAAGGATTGGATATACTATAATTAACATGTGTTATTAGATAGCCGAAGGTGATTCAGACTGGGCGAATGTAAATCAATATGGGCGAAGGTAATCAGAAAGGGGCGAAGGTAGAATGGACAACATCAGAAGAACACATTCGACCACTTGCAGTGGGCGAATGTGGAAAATGCTCACATTCGACCATCTGTAAGGGGCGAATGTGCAGTGCCTATATATAGTTTTTGAGTTTTTGATTATGTAAGAGAGTTGTCATTTGTGTCCAGGTTCAGTTCAGGTTTAGGAGTGTTTTTGAGAGATTGTCTTTGTGATTCTAGATTAACATAAACAGTTGTAAATGCTTATTGATTGAAGTTAATCTATGAAAATGATATTGAAAATGATCTTGATTGTGTCGTGATTTGTATCTTATCAATTTGTTCAGATCTAGGGTTTCCGCACCTAGATTTGTGACTTGTATGATCATATAATCCTGTTTTAGATAAAATCCAACGCTCACAAAGTGGTATCAGAGCCTAGAGGATCATACAACAACAAATTTGATAAGATCAGAACTGATTTGGACATGTTTTTGACATAAAATCATCTGTTTTTACAAAAAACTCTTAAAAACATAGTTTTTGATCGATTTAAAGGTGAATTTGTAGTCGAATTCAAGTTTTCCAAGACTTAAAGTTGTTCCAAATCAAATCCGAAACATAACCTGATTGAGATCATTCAAATCCATGAACTTTTGAAAATCTGAGATCAAAATAACCGTTTTTCAAACAATAACCGTTTTTCAAAAATGAGATCTGCTGATTTTGGGCGAACCTGGAACCTGGACTGAGAGTTGTGGTCGAACGTGCATAAAAGTGGGCGAACCTGAGTTTTTGAGTGGACGAACCTGAAAATCTTGTTGAAATTTTTCACATTCGGGTGAAAATTCCACCTTCGACCGTTTCAACTTGGGCGAAAGTGGAATAGTGTTTAGTCTTTGTTTACATTCTGGTCATTTCCACATTCGGTTGATACTGTTTGGACGAAAGTGAGATAGAAGGGACGAGAGTGTGACAGTTTGGACGAACCAAGGATTATTTGGACGAAAGTACTCTTTTTCGGGCGAACCTAAGATTTTTGCTGAAAAATTTTCTAAGTGTTGAGATTTTCAGATTGTGATCATGTGGCGTTTTCAAACTACTTCGGGATCAGCACCAACACAACCACAACAGCAGACAATGGACCCATGGACAGTGGCAGCTCAAAAGACGAACACGCAATCCTCACAACCACATAACTACATGACAACAACGAGCACGATGCCTCAGAATGTAGCACATCCGGCATTACAATCAGATTACTGGGGAGTAGCTGCAGCGGCGGTAAATACTCAAACCACTAACGCTATCTCTACTTTGATTAAGGATTTGTCTACAGGTAGTGGGACTCGGCCACCGAAGCTCATGGATATGCAAGAGTATAACCAGTGGCACACCATGTTCAAGATCCATCTGGAGGGCATGGGAGTTGAAGGAGCTGAGGCATGGAGCATGATTGTGAAAGGATACACAGCACCGATTCTGGAGAATACCGGTGAGTTGATTCCTCTGGAGAGCTTGACTGAGGATGAAAAGAAGAAATACGTGGTGGAGAAGAAGGCGTTCTCTCAACTGACACAGGCAATCACAAGTGACCTGTTGCATCAGTTTGGGACATGTACTACGTCAAAGCAGCTTTGGGATAAGCTGAAAAGGAAGCATGATGGTAACGAGAAGACCAGGAGTTTGAGAATGGAGGAATTGGTTAAAGAGTTTGATAATTTTTCTTTCATTAATAATGAAACTTTGAAAGAACTAACTCCGAGATATATGCATTTATTGTCTGAATTGTCTAGCTATGGTGTACAGATTCCAATGACTAAGCAGGTGGATAAGTTTGCAGATGCTTTACCACCACAATGGGATCAGCATGTGGAGGTACTCAGAGAGAAGGATGCTTATCAATTCTGGACCATTTCAGAGTTTATTGAGAAGCTGGAGAACAAAGAGCTGGAGGATAGGAGGAAAGCTAGGAGGTCACAGATTCCTCAGAATCCGAGTCTGTATTTTGGAGGTACTTCAGTTTCAGCTGGAAACTCGAGCTCTGGAAGCGTTGCACCACATGTTGCATGTATTTCCAATGTCATGGATTCATCAAAACCAACCACCAACTACACACCACCACAATACAATCCTACTCACAACCATCATACACACCACCACAATATAGTTCCTACATTTCACCAATCTCTCCAATGCAAAAAGCAAGTTTTTACACTGCTAACCAAACACAACAACCATCAAACCAAGTTACACAACATAAACAACCGGTGGTTTTGGATACATCCAACTTAGGAAATGTGACTGTGGAGGTTGCTCAGCAACACATTGCATTAGTCTCAGCAATGGTTTCATCCTACAATGGTTTGGTTGCTAGTCAGATTGGGAACAACAACTTGACCAACGAAGACTACGCACAAATAGACAAGGAAGAGATGGAACTCATTGACATTCAATGGGCTTTTGCGAGTATAATGAGGAGAGCAACAGAGTTCATCGAGAAAACTGGAAGGACTGACTTGGCAACTTCTCCCAACACAACCTATGGTTTCAACAAGGAGAAGGTTACGTGTTTTAATTGTGGAGAGAAAGGACACTTCAAAAGGGAATGCACCCAGCCACCTAAACAAGGTAATCGAAACCCTTTCAATGCAAATTACCAGAACCGTCAACAAAACCAAGTTTCTTACCAAAATAACAACAACTACCAAAACCGAAACTTTAACAACCAAAACAGACAATCAAACACTCAACACCAGATTCAAAACCAATCTCCTAATCACCCAAACCGAACAGTTGTACCTATCACTACACCTACTGAGACTCAACAGAATGCGAGTCAGAACCAAGCTTTGGTGACTCAACATGATGAGAGGTTTGACTGGTCGGGTATGCAAATAGGAGTTGAGGAAGTTACTACTGGTGGGAATGTGGCATGTGTTGCTTATCAGGTTGATTTGGAAGAGTCGGTGGTAGTTGATGAGAAGAAAGAAACTGAGGAGAGTGAAAGTGATGATTCTGAGACTGAGATGGAAGTGGAGAGTGAACCTGTTGAGGTTAAGGCTGAGGAGAAGAGTTCTGGGATGGTAATTGATTCAGTTTCTGATGTTCCCGAAGAGAGTAGATCGGTGTATTCAGATTCTGAGAGCGAATCAGACACAGAGGGAAGTGTTGATTCTTTGGATGATGATATTGACCAGTTGCTGGCAGAAGCTGACTTTTTGATGACAAGGAAGTCGTGCATAGCTGATGATGCTTTCACCAAGATCGACTACTCAAAGTTTTTCACCGGAAAGGAAGCTCATTTTGCTTTGATGGCCATGACCGAACCGCCAAAACCTGTAAGTTCTGAATCTAGCACTGATGTCATGAGTGATAAATACTGTGGGACTTGTGATAGATTGACAGAGGAGAATAAACAACTCCGAATTTCACGTGATAGTGCTATTCAAAACTGTCAATCTACTTGCAAAGAATTAAATGCTTTTAACAAAGTATTAGATGGCTATAAAAAGAACATTTCTGACTTGAAAAACACTTTATCATTGAAACAATTGGCCATAAATAACTATATCAATGAAATTGAAAACACCAAGTTGGAAATGGCTGCCATTAAATGCTTTGCTGAAAAAGTTAACAAGAAACTGGAAAGTTATAAGAATGTTGCTTATGTCGTTGATCATATCATTGATGATAACACCACCAACTACAAGTCTGTACCATCTCCGGTTCTTTTTGAAAACCATAACTATCATCAAGTTATACCGGAGAGTTCGGTAAAATCAGACTCATCGTCAGAAATGGAATCTAATACTTCAAGTATTGGTGATCCATATTCCGATGTGAGACCGATTTTGGGCTTGAACAATGAGGGTGTTTATGCTGAGAGTGATAGTTCAGACTCAGAAAATGATGATACTGGTAGTGATAAATCTGTTAATGAATGTGAGATTCCAAAAGAAAATCACATTATTACTACTGAACCAGTATCACCATCTGATCATGTTCATCCGATGGCAAATGCTAATCGTGATAAGAAGTCTGAAAAGTTTGATGTTAAGAAAAAGAATGATGTTAATAATGTGATTGAAAAGAATGAGCTGAATGAACCAAGTGACAAACCTGTAAAGGTGTTTTATCGGATGGAAGGATCCGATAAGATCATTGCTGATGAGGAATTTCCGATTAAAAATGTTAACTATTCTAAACTTGATAAAATCTGGCAAGAAAGCACAATATGGTTTCCAAAACATGAAAGAACCAATGAAATTCCACCAGAAATTTTAAAGAAACTGTTTTCAGAAGTTCCTCAAGAACCAAAAATCCATGTCACTGAGTTCATTCGACCTGATGATAAAGCAAATGGTTTTCATGAACCTTCTTACTCGAAAGGACCACTTCCTGAGAGTTTAAGAAATCAACAATATAATGATCAATTTCCTGTAAGATCATTTGCTTCACCAAATGCTCATTATGTGTTTGAGGAATATAGAAAATGCTTTAAATGTGGAGAACGCGGGCATTTACTTGCTCAGTGTCTATATGTAAGGCACAAGAGACATGAAGTTGAGGTTAAGAATTCCATGAAAAAGCCGATTGATCATTATGTCCCACCGCATAGACGGACTGTTCCTCAACAACAACATTTTCATAATCAAAACAATTTTCAAATGAGGAACAACCGTCCATTTCATTATGATCGGAGGAATCGGATTGCAATGGAACAATCTTGGAGAAAACCAGTGGTGAACACAACAGCTGACAGACAAAAGGTTCCACAAAAACCAATTGTCAAGTCAAATGTTGGACCTAAGTCTGTTCATTCAGATAAGGTTGCTAAGAAAGTTACTTTTAGTAACAATGTTCAGAAACCTATTGAGAAACCAAAATCTCAAATCCGTATTCTCAAAAGGTCTGAACAATCTTGGACACCTAATGGTACTCCAGGAGCTTCTACTTCGAAGGTGAGTGATAAAAATGAAACTGTTTTGAAAAATCAGAAAACGATTGATTCAAAACAGAAAGTTGTTGAGAAAGTCAATGAGAATGATTCTTTGAAAGCCAAAGTTCAAAGGCCCAAGACTCAGGCTTGGGTCCCCCGAAAGAACTAAATGTTTACTTTTTGTGTGCAGGGAGCTTCAGTTGGCCCTATTAGCAGTCTCTGGATTGTTGATAGTGGAGCTTCAGGCCACATGACGGGGGATTTGGCGTTGCTGTTCGATGTGAAGAATATTAATGGAGGATATGTTGCGTTCGCGGGTAATAAAGGAGGTTATATCACGATGGAAGGAAGCGTGAGTAACGGGATTGTGACTTTCGAGCGGATTTCTTATGTCAAACAGATAGACTATAATCTGTTGAGCGTCAGTCAAATATGCGATAAACAATTTTCTGTGCATTTTGATGACAAATCCTGCTACATCCTCAAACCGGGCTTCAAGATTCCAAAGGAGTGGGTTATGTTGATGGCACCTCGAGTCAACAATCATTATATTCTTGATATGTCCAAGGCAATGACATCACAGGGACAGATAACATGCTTTCTATCCAAGGCGACCGAAAAAGAATCGATAATGTGGCACCGCAGAATGGGGCACATTCATCTGAGGAAAATGAATCAGTTAGTGAGAAATGGACTTGTCGATGGAGTAAACGTGAAACATTTCCATCTGAACGACAAGTGTGTGAGCTGCATGAAAGGCAAACAACACAAACAATCCCATAAAGTGAAGAAAGTTAACTCTGTTGAGATGCCGCTTGAGCGATTGCACATGGACCTTTTTGGACCGGTCAAGCGCAAAAGTCATCTTGGAGAGCTTTATTGTTTAGTCGTCACTGATGACTATTCACGATTCTCATGGGTGATGTGTTTGAAGAACAAAAGTGACACCTTTACCAACTTACAAGTTCTGTTCACTCGACTGGAGAATATCTACAATTTGAAGATAAAAAGGATCAGGAGTGACAACGGGACGGAGTTCAAAAATGCAAAGATGGATGAACTTTGTGAAAGCAAAGGGATTCATCATGAATATTCAGCTCCGTATACCCCGCAACAGAACGGTGTTGCTAAAAGAAAGAATAGGACTCTGATTGAGGCTGCTAGAACAATGCTCGCTGACTCAAATCTTCCAGTAATGTTCTGGAACGAGGCGATTTATGCAGCTAATTACACATTAAATCGGGTTTTGACAGTGAAGAAGTTTGGAAAAACATCTTATGAGCTGTTACACCGACGAAAGCCCAATTTAGAGTATCTAGAACCATTTGGGGCGCCATGTACGATGTTGAATCCAAGCGAGAAGTTTAGTCCTAAAGCTGAAGAGGGATATTTTGTTGGATATGCAACCCCGCTCAAACGGGTATTCAACAAGAGAACTCGTCAAGTGGAGGATTGGGCTAACGTGGAAGTTCAACGTTACACACAAAATCTGCAAGGCACGGGCCCTGATTGGATGTTTGATTACAAAGATTTCTTTGAATCATTCAACCTAGATAGCTTGGTTGAAGAAGCTGTGATCAGATTACTTTATGAGTGTGAAAACGCGGCAATTTCACCATTGTTGCGTCCAATCACCGTAAACCCCCCACCAGCTTCTAGTGATACCAGTGCTCCTACACAAGAAGAAGAGTTGTTTCAAGAAGCTTCAACTTCATTAGATACTTCAGAATCTGAAGATGAACAATTTGAAGAAGCTGTTCTTGAAAACGCAGAAGATTTAGAAGAGCAAACTGTGAACCCAACTCCAAATCCAGATGTTGCTTCATCATCTAACACGGGTAATGATCAGGATGCTACAGAGAACTTGACTGCTCAGACGGGAGTGATTGTACCTGTTAATCCGGAATCTCGGATTCATCGTATTCACCCGCTGGAGCAAGTGATTGGAGATCCTGGTAGTGGAGTGATGACCAGAGGGCAGCTTAAAAGCGTGAATTCGCCAGAGAGTTTTGGTGCCTTAGCATTGTATGCCAAAATTCAGAAATCTGGTAGCCAAAATGATTGGTCGTTTGCATGTTATGTGTCGCAGGTAGAGCCAAGGACATACAAAGACGCTTTGCAAGAAGATGCCTGGGTTGAGGCAATGCAGGAAGAGTTATTGCAATTCCAGAAATTGGGAGTCTGGACGCTCACAGATTTGCCGCCAGGAAGAAAGAAAATTGGCACTAAGTGGGTGTTTAAGTGCAAAAAGGATGATCGTGGAGTTATTGTAAGGAACAAAGCCAGATTGGTTGTGCAGGGTTTCCATCAAATCGAAGGAATTGATTACAACGAAATCTATGCACCAGTAGCACGAATCGAAGCTATTCGGATGTTCCTTGCGTTTGCTTCGTATAAGAAATTCAAAGTCTATCAAATGGACGTCAAGAGCGCATTTTTGTACGGTAAAGTCAAGGAGGAGGTTTATGTCGGGCAGCCACCGGGCTTTGAGGACCCAATCCACCGGGACAAGGTCTACGTGCTGAACAAAGCTTTATATGGTTTGCACCAGGCTCCAAGACAGTGGTACGAGGAGCTAAGTACATACCTCATCTCCAAAGGATTCAAGCGCGGCCTCGTCGATTGCACCCTCTTTACGAAGAAGACGGGAGATGATTTGCTTCTAGTACAGATTTACGTTGATGATATTATATTTGGTTCAACTAACGAACTCTTGTGCAGGGAATTTGAAACTGTTATGCAGGAGAAGTTCGAAATGAGCGCTATGGGAGAAATGCAGTTTTTCCTCGGCTTACAGGTGGATCAAAGACCTGACGGGATTTTCATTCACCAGACGAAATATGTTGCCGACATCTTGAGTCGATTCCAGATGGAGGATTCTAAGCCGATGGATACCCCAATTCAACCCAATCACGGGATTGGAGTGGACGCTAAGGGGGAGCTGACAGACCCATTTACATACAGAGCAATCATCGGATCTCTGATGTATTTGACAGCGTCTCGACCAGATATTATGTATGCAACGTGTCTCTGTGCGCGTTATCAATCGAAGCCGAAACAAAGTCATCTGACGGCGGTCAAGCGTATCCTTCGATATTTGAAGGGTTGTCCATCAAAAGGACTTTGGTACCCTAATGATGATGATTTTGATTTTATCGCTTTTAGTGATGCAGATTGGGGCGGCTGTGACAAAGACAGCAAATCAACAACAGCCGGTTGCCAGTTTTTAGGGAGCAGGTTAATTACCTGGCAATGCAAGAAACAGACTTCCGTCGCACTGTCTACATGTGAAGCCGAGTACATTTCAGCCTCGAGTTGCTGTTCGCAAGTGCTCTGGATCCAACAACAGATGGTCGATTACGGTTTGCAGTTTCTTAAAACCCCTATACACTGTGACAACGAAGCCGCAATTGCATTAACTAAAAATACTGAAAATCATTCTAAAGCTAAACATATCCGGATTAAATATCATTTTATCCGTGATTGTTATGCTAAGGAATTGATTGACATGGTCAAAATCCATACTGACTACCAACGTGCAGATTTGTTTACAAAAGCTTTTGACAGATCCCGCTTTGAATATCTTTTGAAAGTAAACAATATAAAGGAAAAACAGGACTAATCGGCTCCTCGGTTTATCATTTTTAGTTTTTAGTTTTAGTATTAAATTTTTGCTAATTGGGAATTTCTCTTTGCTAATTGGGAATTTCTCTTTACTATCATAATCCTCAAAGAAGTTGATGCTTTCGAGGGGGTTGTTTAATCCTCAAAGAAGTTGATGCTTTCAAGTGGATTGTTTCTTTCAAAATTTTGTTTTGTTTTGTTTTTCAGAAAAATTAAAAAAAAAAAAACCCAAAAATATGTTCTTTATTTTAGGGGGAGTCATTTTATCAGAAAAACCAAAAACATTGAAAAATTTTTCAAAATACCTAAAAATTAGAAAAACCCAAAATGATTTCCTGGATAAAAAGAGGAAATGATAGTACATCAGTGGGGATCTGACACAGGCTAAAGAATTGTATAGTTTTAATGAGACGTATGTTGATTACGTGTGATATGCTGATAGGCTTCGTAGACTTTATATTGCGTGCATTAGTGATACAAACATAACAAACTACGCGTTTGTGGATGAACACCTCATGGGCATATGGTCTTAGTACCGTAATTTCGTTTGATAGGGTGTTTGTACAAAACTCGGAGGTTTAGGGTCGTTATGTTATTAGTTGTCTGGGGATAGCCTATCTGATCTTCTGCTGTAAGTCATTACGGACCTAGATCAGACAGGATGTCTTTATAAAAGAGCTTTATGCCAAAACCTAAAGTTACCGAATTGAGGAACTTTCCATGTTATATGATGATCAAAGATTATCTATAATATCGTATTGATCGTTGATGCAAATCATGATTAATATTAGTCCTCAACCTGGTATGGTGCATATGTTACTTTGCTGCATTAATTTGCTGACCTGTATACCTCTATGCATTATATCTTGTACAATTACAGACGACGAAAGCATAATCACGCTTTACAATGAGTCTTTGTGCAGATTACTTCTTGATACGGGAGTATGTCATGTGTGTGGGAACCACAATGTGTTAGTCTAATACATCTAATTCGTATCATTTTAAAGCATTGCATAATTGTCTGCATGTGAGCTTATGTGGACAACAATATCAGCAATTGCAGTGTCACATATTGTTTCTAATGATAATATTGAACTAGATCAACGCTGTGTTCAGATTTCTCAGAAAACTGATATGATCCTCTTACCGGAAATCACAAAATGTTTATTGCTTTCATTTACTTTGATGCATTTTACTTTGTCGCATTTTACTTTTATTGTCAAAAAGTCACAAAATCCAAAAAGATTTTAGGTGTGTTTTGATAAAAATTTCAGAAAATCCAAAAGATTTGCATTTCTGCTTTATTTTTGATATCCGGGGATGCTTGATGGTCAATTTCTGAGATTTGATAACACCATCTGGTCTTTGTAACATTCAAACTGTGAAAATTTGAGTTTTGGAAGTTTAACGGATTGAAAAATGTTGAACGGGATTCGAATTCGTGAATTGGCGAAATTTTCAGATTTTTCCATTTCACATTCGCCCCTTAATTGGGTCGAATGTGGAAAAATCATCTCTTTCGGCCGTTTTTTGTTTTGGGCGAAGGTGGATATTTCCACTTCCGAGTGAAAATTCCACTTCCGGGTGTAAGGTTTCACCTTCGGGTCTTATAAAGGGGCGAAGGTGGCCTGTATCTACATTCGTGTCATTAAATTGGGGCGAATGTGGTTTTAACCCATATTCGTCCATTTCACCCGGGCGAAAGTGACCTCTATATATACCTGTTTCACCTTCGAGTTCTCATTCTGATATTTTTTCAAAAATTTGCATCATAACCAGACCTTGTTGCTCGTGCATTTTATGTTCCTTTGATTTGTTCCCTGATCATTGCTCATCATTTTAACACAAATATTGCAGGTAATGGACAACAAAACAGATCAGAATTGACTGTTAAAAGAACGGGACCTAGGGTTTCTGTTCTAAGGATTTTTGATGTTGTTTCTTGTTTGATTTTGATTGCCGATCATTTAACATAGGTTTTAGGGGGAGATTATTGAAGGAATTAGGATTAAAACATGTTTAGATGATAGTTTTGATCGATTGAACACATAGAACCCTAATTCCACTTGAAAACCTATGTAAAATGATTAATTGACAAAATTGATTATAAACAAGTGTTAGTCGGCCTTTTTAGTAAACATTAGAATCAAAATTGCAGATTAAAACTAAACATGACAAAATTTCAAATTTTTGGGGGAAAACCTTTCCACATTCGGTTGGTAAAACCGGGCGAAAGTGGAATAAGGTGGACGAAGGTGGAACAAAACGGACGAATGTGTTTTTAAATCAACATTTTTTCACTTCCGACCATTTATTTTCACATTCGACCAGTTATTTCCACATTCGGCCAGTTTCATAATGGGCGAATGTGCAGATTAATTTTGACTAGAATTTTATATTTTTGTCGTTTTTGTGTTTTGACGCGTTTTATTGATTTTCATGTGCAGATGGCTGAACAACCTGAGAATATTGAATCACCAGCAGTGAATGTTGAGACTCCAGCAGAGATCACAGTTCAAGATTCAGTCCCCGTAGCTGAAACATCTACTCCGAGCAGTTGGCCTTTCGAACGATCGCACAACTGTTGCGCGTATCTAGGAGATGTGGAGAAGAACACAGAGTTTACAGGAATTATTGAATTTCTGAAGAGGAGCAGGATTGTACATGCTCTAGCCACACCAACCATCATTTACAAAGACATAATTGAAGATTTTTACCAGAACGCTAAGTATGACTACTGGGAGAATCAGACGATCATCAAGAGCAAGATTCAGGAGATGGAGATGTTCTTGACTGAAGCTGACATTCGGGAGGCGTTACAGATTAAGTTTGAAGATAGTGAGGATCCCAGGGAGTTATCTTGGACAGAACAGAAGGCGTGCTTCTTAAGGATGAAATACAAAGGTCCAATCACTGACGGATCGATGTATAAGGGGAAGCTGGGAGTGCAGTACAAGTACTTTGCACATGTTCTGATTCATGTCTTTGGTTGTGTGAGTGGTGGTTATGACGTGATGAGAAGGAGTTTGAGCTCATTAATGGTTGCGTTGACACTTAACAAACCATTTAATGTGTCTGGGATGATTCTTGACCACATGCTGGAAATGCTGAAGGGTATAAAGTTTAAGAAATTTATGTTGTATCCGAGGTTTCTAATGATGATCTTTGACTATAAGTATCCAATGCTGAAGAAGGATCCGACAATGATCCTAGGCCAAGATCACATGAATATTAGAACCTTGATGAGGATGAAAGGTTATAAGGGTGTGCCTGACAGTGAGAAGCCACCTAACAGGAGATTGTTTGGCGCTTTGGCTCGTCCGGATTACATTGATCCAGGCAAGAACAAAGCAAGACATGATGAGAGTGACTCAGATAACGATGATCCCTTAGTGTATGTTGATTCAAGCACTAAGCGGAAGCGTCAAGTAGTCAATCCTGGAGCCAAAGGGAAGGGCAAGGGAAAGGCTATTGATCAGGGGAGCACCAAGCAACAGGTTGCTAGAAAGAAATCGACGGCGAAGAAAGGATCGGGTTTGGTGGATGAGGAGTCTGTAGATTCGGAAGAGACTGAGGTTGATGAACAGTGGGATTCTGATGACGAGAACGTGAGGACCACCAAACGTAAGGCCACTATGGTTGGTGAGTCTGAATCCTTAAACCAGTCGATTGAAGAAGCTGAGAGACGAAAGAAATCGGTTGAAGATGAAGGTTTAGGTGTTGACCTAGCTGAGCTGAGTGTTGGAGATACAGTAGTTGTGAATTTACCAAAGAAGACAAAGAAACAAAAGACTATGGCAAAGAAGTCTAGTGAGAAAGAACTGAGAGAGAAGGAGTTGGCTTAGTTGTTGAAGGGAAAAAGATTACCTGATGCTGGAACACCTTCTAAGCTATCTTCACCAGTTGCCAAGAAGCAGAAGAAAGCGAAAGAGGCGGAGACTTTACCAATCGATCAGTTCAATATCGATATGGATAAAGTGCTCGATATGTTTAGGAAGCCTCAAAAGGAGAAAGTTGTTGAAGTTGAGTCCTCCAGATCTAAGTCAAAGAAAGTGACTGTAGATGATGATGTTATGAAACAGGTCAATAAGAAGATGGAGGACATGATGAAGATGTTGGTTGCTCAACAAGCTGAAATTACTAAGTTCAAGCAGAATGAGGAGAAGATGCTCCAAATTGTAGTTGCTTCAAAATCGAATCAGGATGAGATAAATGATAAGATTCAGATGTTGGAAGCTAAGAATGAGAAGCTTGAAAGAAGATGTGATAGAAACAAGAACAAGATCAAACTGATCAAGGCTGATAACAAAGAGTTAAAGAAGGAAAACAAACGTCTTTGTGGTTTGATTGAAGAGCTGTATAGCAGAGCACCCCAATTGAAAGAGGGTGAAGAAGATGAAGAAGAAGATGAACAGAAAGTTAATTATGAGTATTCTGATTCTGAGAAAGAAGATGATGATGAAGAGGATGATGATGGATCAGACAAAAGTGATGATGACAATGATGATGATGATGACAACAATGATGATGATGATGATGCTGAAGGTACAGGGAAAAAGAAGGGTGATGAGTTTAGCAGTGGAAGTGATCATGATGGAGGAGATGATACTTCTAAATATAGTTATGAGAAGAGAACACCGCAGAAGAAGAAAGATACTGGAGAATCGAGTTCCAAGAAGAAAGGTGGGAATGTTGATTCGGATGAAAGTATCTTCTGGAACGAAAAGGTGAGATCTCTGTCTGATGATGCTAAACAGATATACAAGAATATGTTGGAGAAGAGAGAGTGGACCATTGAGTTCACAGGATGCTTCGCTGAAATATTCCAGACTGATGATCTGAGATATGAGCTGGAATATGAAGATCCAGATCTTGAAGAAGGGGAACTACCTGCATCTGTGGCGAAAGAAATATTAGATGGTCTCGCACAGAGGGTAGGAAAGACGTTTGAGGAGTTTATGATGGATGAATCGATTCCTGATATTCCTGAAAAGGATATGGGAAATCATTCAGATGATGTGCAGACTCCAGAAAACAATGAAGTTGAAATAGAAGATATTACTCATGAAGAGTTTCCCCAGTATTTCAGAAAAGAAGATGAGAATGAAGTATTTCCTGACTTCATAGAGATACCAAATAAGTCAGCAAAACAGAAAGCAAAGAAAAGAAGCGAAGAGTTTGTTGAGAAGGTGTTTGGTAATGAAAAGAAAGATTCTTCTAACCAGTCTGATGAGTTGAAGAATTATCTGAAGAAGTTGAAGGAGATGGATGAGAATCGACCTAAGCCTGAAGCTCAAGGTAATTTCTATCGATTTCATAATGCCAAATTCAAAGGCAGAGCTCTCGGGTGGACTTATCTAGGCAAACTGAAGTGTATTGCTGCGAAATGGGAAACCGGAATTCTGTACTTCAACAGATTCTGTGATTTGCTTACTCTACCGTACTGGGCGGTGAGAGATTTATGCAGATTCCCAATGTCAGGAGCCGAGGTAAATGGATCGCATGTCGGTTGGTGCGCAGACAAATTGGTTTGGGAGAGTCGCACAAGATGGAACAGGTTCAAGCCTCAATATCCCCGTAGAAAAGTTCATAGGGATATTGATCCTCAAACCAATATGAAGCGTGTGACTTTGATATATAAAGCACCTAATGTGATGAGAAAGATACCGTTGATGACAATGCCACAGCATTTCAGTGCTGATTTCATATTTTGGTATTACGATTGGAGGAAGGCAGAAGCAGTGATTGTGTTGAGGGATGGAAAGGATAAATACAAGCATGTTCATGTATTTGATCCTATGTGGCTGATCAATTGCACATTCGAAGACATCATCATGTTGTTCTACAATCCGATATACTATGAACCCAACGATTTTGCTCAAGCGAGAAAGTATACTCAAGTTGTGGGAGTTTGTTTTGCATACGATATAAATGCAGGAAGCAACTTGGAGGGTAAACTTGGCAAGACTGTGAAGATCGCTAATGTGTCAAAGCCTGTGAAGAAAACATTCGAGCCGCCAATGACTTCTGAGCAGAAGAAGCAGCTCAGAATAAAGCTGATGAACAAGACGATGGATTATCAAAGAAAACTATCCAATCAATAGTCGAGGGGGAGTTTGTTGATGCGTTTTGCGACTAAGGATTGGATATACTATAATTAACATGTGTTAGTAGATAGCCGAAGGTGATTCAGACTGGGCGAATGTAAATCAATATGGGCGAAGGTAATCAGAAAGGGGCGAAGGTAGAATGGACAACATCAGAAGAACACATTCGACCACTTGCAGTGGGCGAATGTGGAAAATGCTCACATTCGACCATCTGTAAGGGGCGAATGTGCAGTGCCTATATATAGTTTTTGAGTTTTTGATTATGTAAGAGTGTTATCATTTGTGTCCAGGTTCAGTTCAGGTTTAGGAGTGTTTTTGAGAGATTGTCTTTGTGATTCTAGATTAACATAAACAGTTGTAAATGCTTATTGATTGAAGTTAATCTATGAAAATGATATTGAAAATGATCTTGATTGTGTCGTGATTTGTATCTTATCAATTTGTTCAGATCTAGGGTTTCCGCACCTAGATTTGTGACTTGTATGATCATATAATCCTGTTTTAGATAAAATCCAACGCTCACAACTTGTTGCTTAGCGCTTCCCTGATCCACAGCCTTTCCCTTGCCCTTCCCTTTGGCTCCAGGATTGACTACTTGTCGTTTCCGCTTAGTGCTTGAATCAACATACACTAAGGGATCATCATTGTCCGAGTCACTATCATCATGTCTTGCTTTGTTCCTGCCAGGATCAGTATAATCCGGACGAGCCAAAGCACCAAATAATCTCCTGTTAGGTGGCTTCTCACTATCAGGCACACCTTTGTAACCCTTCATTCTCATCAAAGTTCTAATATTCATATGATCTTGACCTAGGATCATAGTTGGATCCTTTTTCAGCATAGGATACTTGTAGTCAAAGATCATCATCAGAAATCTCGGATATAACATGAACTTCTTATTCTTCATTCCCTTCAGCATCTCCAGCATATGATCAAGAATCATCCCCGAAACATTAAATGGTTTGTTGAGTGTCAACGCAACCATTAATGAACTCAAACTCCTTCTCATGACGTCATAACCACCACTCACACATCCAAAAACATGAATAAGAACATGTGCAAAATACTTGTACTGCACTCCCAGTTTCCCCTTATACATAGATCCGTCAGTGATTGGACCTTTGTATTTCATTCGTAAGAAACACGCCTTCTGTTCTGTCCATGACAATTCCCTGGGATCTTCACTATCTTCGAACTTAATCTGTAAAGCTTCCCGAATATCAGCTTCAGTCAAAAACATATCCATATCCTGAATCTTGCTCTTGATGATCGTCTGATTCTCCCAGTAGTCATACTTCGCATTCTGATAAAAATCTTCAATGATGTCTTTGTATATGATGGTTGGTGTGGCTAAAGCATGAACAATCCTGCTCCTCTTCAGAAACTCTATAATCCCGGTAAACTCCGTGTTTTTCTCCACATCTCCTAGATAAGCACAACAGTTGTGCGATCTTTCAAAAGGCCAACTGCTTGGAACAGACGTTTCAGCTTCTGGCACTGGATCTTGAACTGTAATCTCAGCTGGAGTTTCAACATTGACTGCTGGTGCTTCAACGTTCTCGGGTTGATCAGCCATCTGCACATGAAAATCAATAAAACATGTCAAAATACAAAAACGAAAAAATTATAAAATTTTGGTCCAAATAAACTGCACATTCGCCCGTTTTGAACTGGTCGAATGTGAGTAAATCTGGTCGAATGAGAAAAATTATGGTCGAATATGAAAAAGTTCTAATTAAAAATCACATTCGTCCATTTTGAATGTACATTCGCCCAACCAATTTCACTTTCGCCCGTTTTATAACAACCGAATGTGAAACATTTTTCCCCCAAAATTTAAATTTTTGCCATTGTTGGTTTTAACCTGTAATTTTGATCCTAATATGTGCTAACAAGTCCGACTAACACTCGTTCATTAACAATTTTGACAATTAATCAGTTTTCATTGGTTTTAAAGTGGAATTAGGGTTCAACAGTGTTCCAACAATCAAAACTATCATCTAAATGTGTTATTAACCTAATTCCTTCTACATTCTCCCCCTAAAACCTATGAGAACTGATCGAAAATTAAAAACAAACATCAATAATCATCAGAAACCCTGAAAATTGAAACCCTAGGTCCTGTGTTTAAAATGATCAAATCTGATCTGAAAAATCGTCCATTACCTGCAAAGTTAGTCTTAAAATGATCAGAAATGACCAGGGAACAAATCAATGAATCATAAAAGTCACGAGCAACAAGGTCTGGTAATGATTGAAATTTTGAAAAATTTTGAATGATGGGATCGAACCTGAAAGGCTTATTTATAAGCATCCACGTTCGCCCGTTTGTAGTGGACGAATGTGGGTTAAGTCCACATTCGCCCCAAGTGAATGGCACGAATGTAAAAACCATTCCACCTTCGCCCCTTTGTAAAGACCCGAAGGTGAAAATGTACCCGGAAGTGGAATTTTCACCCGGAAGTGAAAAAGTCCACATTCGCCCATTTTCAAAACAGTCGAAGGTGATAATTTTTCCACATTCGACCCATTTAAGGGGCGAATGTGAAATGGAAAAATCTGAAAATTTCGCCAAATCACGAATTCGAATCCCGTTCAACATTTTTCAATCCGTTAAACTTCGAAAACTCAAATTTTCACTTTTTGAATGTAACAAAGTCCAGATGGTGTTATCAAATCTCAGAAATTGACCATCAAACATCCCCGGTTATCAAAAATAAAACAGAAATGCAAATCTTTTGGATTTTCTGAAATTTTTATCAAAACACACCTAAAATCTTTTTGGATTTTGTATCTTTTTGACAATAAAAGTAAAGTGCGACAAAGTAAAATGCATCAAAGTAAATGAAAGCAGTAAACATTTTGTGATTTCCGGTAAGAGGATCATATCAGTTTTCTGAGAAATCTGAACACAACATTGATCTGTTTCAATATTATCATTAGAAACAATATGTGATACGGCAATTGCTGATATTGTTGTCCACATAAGCTCACATGCAGACAATTACGTTATGCTTTAAAATGATACGAATTAGATGTATTAGACTAACACATTGTGGTTCCCACACACACGACATACTCCCGTATCAAGAAGTAATTTGCACAAAGACTCATTGTAAAGCGTGATTATGCTTTCGTCGTCTGTAATTGTACAAGATATAATGCATAGAGGTATACAGGTCAGCAAATTAATGCAGCAAAGTAACATATGCACCATACCAGGTTGAGGACTGATATTAATCATGATTTGCAACAATGATCAATACGATATTATAGATAATCTTTGATCATCATATAACATGGAAAGTTCCTCAATTCGGTAACTTTAGGATTTGGCATAAAGCTCTTTTATAAAGACATCATGTCTGATCTAGGTCCGTAATGACTTACAGCAGAAGATCAGATAGGGTATCCCCAGACAACTAATAACATAACGACCCTAAACCTCCGAGTTTTGTACAAACACCCTGTCAAACGAAATTACGGTACTAAGACCATATGCCCATGAGGTGTTCAGCCACAAACGTGTAGTTTGTTATGTTTGTATCACTAATGCACGCAATATATAGTCTACGAAGCCTATCAGCATATCACACGTAATCAACATACGTCACATAAAACTATACAATTCTTTAGCCTGTGTCAGATCCCCACTGATGTACTATCATTTCCTCTTTTTATCCAGGAAATCATTTTGGGTTTTCTAATTTTTAGGTATTTTGAAAATTTTTCAATGTTTTTGGTTTTTCTGATAAAATGACTCCCCCTAAAATAAAGAACATATTTTTGGGTTTTTAATTTTTCTGAAAAACAAAATAAAAGTTTGAAAGAAACAATCCACTTGAAAGCATCAACTTCTTTGAGGATTAAACAACCCCCTCGAAAGCATCAACTTCTTTGAGGATTATGATATTAAAGAGAAATTCCCAATTAGCAAAGATTTAAAACTAAAAACTAAAAATTAAAAAGCGATAAACCGAGGAGCCGATTAGTCCTGTTTTTCCTTTATATTGTTTACTTTCAAAAGATATTCAAAGCGGGATCTGTCAAAAGCTTTTGTAAACAAATCTGCACGTTGGTAGTCAGTATGGATTTTGACCACATCTATCAATTCCTTAGCGTAACAATCACGGATAAAATGATATTTAATCCGGATATGTTTAGCTTTAGAATGCTTTTCAGTATTTTTAGTTAATGCAATTGCGGCTTCGTTGTCACAGTGTATAGGGGTTTTAAGAAACTGCAAACCGTAATCAACCATCTGTTGTTGGATCCAGAGCACTTGCGAACAGCAACTCGAGGCTGAAATGTACTCGGCTTCACATGTAGACAGTGCGACGGAAGTCTGTTTCTTGCGTTGCCAGGTAATTAACCTGCTCCCTAAAAACTGGCAACCGGCTGTTGTTGATTTGCTGTCTTTGTCACAGCCGCCCCAATCTGCATCACTAAAAGCAATAAAATCAAAATCATCATCATTAGGGTACCAAAGTCCTTTTGATGGACAACCCTTCAGATATCGAAGGATACGCTTGACCGCCGTCAGATGACTTTGTTTCGGCTTCGATTGATAGCGAGCACAAAGACACGTTGCATACATAATATCTGGTCGAGACGCTGTCAAATACATCAGAGATCCGATGATTGCTCTGTATGTAAATGGGTCTGTCAGCTCCCCCTTAACGTCCACTCCAATCCCGTGATTGGGTTGAATCGGGGTATCCATCGGCTTAGAGTCCTCCATCTGGAATCGGCTCAAGATGTCGGCTACATATTTCGTCTGGTGAATGAAGATCCCATCGGGTCTTTGATCCACCTGTAAGCCGAGGAAAAACTGCATTTCCCTCATAGCGCTCATTTCGAACTTCTCCTGCATAACAGTTTCAAATTCCCTGCACAAGAGTTCGTTAGTTGAACCAAATATAATATCATCAACGTAAATCTGTACTAGAAGCAAGTCATCTCCCGTCTTCTTCGTAAAGAGGGTGCAATCGACGAGGCCGCGCTTGAATCCTTTGGAGATGAGATATGTACTTAGCTCCTTGTACCACTGTCTTGGAGCCTGGTGCAAGCCATATAAAGCTTTGTTCAGCACATAGACCTTGTCCCGGTGGATTGGGTCCTCAAAGCCTGGTGGCTGCCCGACATAAACCTCCTCCTTGACTTTACCGTACAAAAATGCGCTCTTGACGTCCATTTGATAGACTTTGAATTTCTTGTATGAAGCAAACGCAAGGAACATCCGAATAGCTTCAATTCGTGCTACTGGTGCATAGATTTCATTGTAATCTATTCCTTCGATTTGATGGAAACCCTGCACAACCAATCTAGCTTTGTTGCGTACAATAACTCCACGATCATCCTTTTTGCACTTAAACACCCACTTAGTGCCTATCTTCTTTCTTCCTGGCGGCAAATCTGTGAGCGTCCAGACTACCAATTTCTGGAATTGCAATAACTCCTCCTGCATTGCCTCAACCCAGGCATCTTCATTCAAAGCGTCTTTGTATGTCCTTGGCTCTACCTGCGACACATAACATGCAAACGACCAATCATTTTGGCTACCAGATTTCTGAATTTTGGCATACAATGCTAAAGCACCAAAACTCTCTGGTGAATTAACGCTTTTAAGCTGCCCTCTGGTCATCACTCCACTTCCAGGATCACCGATAACTTGCTCCAGCGGATGAATACGATGAATCCGAGATTCCGGATTAACAGGTACAATCATTCCCGTCTGAGCAGTCAAGTTCTCTACAGCATCCTGATCATGACCCGTGTTAGATGATGAAGCAACATCTGGATTTGGAGTTGGGTTCACAGTTTGCTCTTCTAAATCTTCTGCATGTTCAAGAACAGCTTCTTCAAATTGTTCATCTTCAGATTCTGAAGTGTCTAGTGAAGTTGAAGCTTCTTGAAACATCTCTTCTTCTTGTATAGGAGCACTGGTATCATTAGAAGCTGGTGGGGGATTTACGGTGATTGGACGCATCAACGGTGAAGTTGCCGCGTTTTCACACTCGTAAAGTAATCTGATAACAGCTTCTTCAACCAAGCTATCTAGGTTGAATGATTCAAAGAAATCTTTGTAATCAAACATCCAATTAGGGCCCGTGCCTGGCAAATTTTGTGTGTATCGTTGAACTTCCACGTTAGCCCAATCCTCCACTTGACGAGTTCTCTTGTTGAATACCCGTTTAAGCGGGGTTGCATATCCAACAAAATATCCCTCCTCAGCTTTAGGACTAAACTTCTCGCTTGGATTCAACATCGTGCATGGCGCCCCAAATGGTTCTAGATACTCTAAATTAGGCTTTCGTCGGTGTAACAGCTCATAAGATGTTTTTCCAAACTTCTTCACTGTTAAAACCCGATTTAATGTATAATTTGCTGCATAAATCGCCTCATTCCAGAACATTACCGGAAGATTTGAGTCAGCGAGCATTGTTCTAGCAGCCTCAATCAGAGTCCTATTCTTTCTTTCAGCAACACCGTTCTGTTGCGGGGTGTACGGAGCCGAATATTCATGATGAATCCCTTTGCTTTCACAAAGTTCATCCATCTTTGCATTTTTGAACTCCGTCCCGTTGTCACTCCTGATCCTTTTTATCTTCAAATTGTAGATATTCTCCAGTCGAGTGAACATAACTTGTAAGTTGGTAAAGGTGTCGCTTTTGTTCTTCAAACACATTACCCATGAGAATCGTGAATAGTCATCAGTGACGACTAAACAATAAAGCTCTCCAAGATGACTTTTGCGCTTGACCGGTCCAAAAAGGTCCATGTGCAATCGCTCAAGCGGCATCTCAACAGAGTTAACTTTCTTCACTTTATGGGACTGTTTGTGTTGTTTTCCTTTCATACAGCTTACACACTTGTCGTTCTGATGGAAATGTTTCACGTTTACTCCATCGACAAGTCCATTTCTCACTAACTGATTCATTTTCCTCAGATGAATGTGCCCCATTCTTCGGTGCCACATTATCGATTCTTTTTCGGTCGCCTTGGATAGAAAGCATGTTATCTGCCCCTGTGATGTCATCGCCTTGGACATATCAAGAATATAAAGATTGTTGACTCGAGGTGCCATCAACATAACCCACTCCTTTGGAATTTTGAAGCCCGGTTTGAGAATATAGCAGGATTTGTCATCAAAATGCACAGAAAATTGTTTATCGCATATTTGACTGACGCTCAACAGATTATAGTCTATCTGCTTGACATAAGAAATCCGCTCGAAAGTCACAATCCCATTACTCACGCTTCCTTCCATTGTGATATAACCTCCTTTATTACCCGCGAACGCGACATATCCTCCATTAATATTCTTCACATCAAACAACAATGCCAAATCCCCCGTCATGTGGCCTGAAGCTCCACTATCAACAATCCAGAGACTGCTAATAGGGCCAACTGAAGCTCCCTGCACACAAAAAGTAAACATTTAGTTCTTTCGGGGGACCCAAGCCTGAGTCTTGGGCCTTTGAACATTGGATTTCAAAGAAACATCCTCAACAACTTTTTCAACAATTTTCTGTTTTGGATCAATCTTTTTCTGATTGTTCAAAACAGTTTCATTTTTTTTACTTACCTTCGAAGTAGAAGCTCCTGGAGTACCATTAGGTGTCCAAGATTGTTCAGACCTTTTGAGAATACGAATTTGAGATTTTGGTTTCTCAATTGGTTTCTGAACATTGTTACCAAAAGTAACTTTCTTAGCAACCTTATCTGAATTAACAGACTTAGGTCCAACATTTGACTTGACAATTGGTTTTTGAGGAACCTTTTGTCTAATAACTGTTGTGTTCACCACAGGTTTTCTCCAAGATTGTTCCATAGCAATCCGATTTCTGTGATCATACTGAAATGGACGGTTGTTCCTCATTTGAAAATTGTTTTGATTATAAAAATGTTGTTGTTGAGGAACAGCCCGTCTATGTGGTGGAACATAATGATCAATCGGCTTTCTCATGGAATTCCTAACCTCAACTTCATGTCTTTTATGCCTTACATATGGACACTGAGCAAGTAAATGCCCGCGTTCTCCACATTTAAAGCATTTTCTATATTCCTCAAACACATAATGAGCATTTGGTGAAGCAAATGATCTAACAGGAAATTGATCATTATACTGTTGATTTCTTAAACTCTCAGGAAGTGGTCCTTTCGAGTAAGAAGGCTCATGAAAACCATTTGCTTTATCATTTGGTCGAATGAACTCAGTGACATGGATTTTTGGTTCTTGAGGAACTTCTGAAAACAATTTCTTTAAGATTTCTGGTGGAATTTCATTGGTTCTCTCATGTTTTGGAAACCATATTGTGCTTTCTTGCCAGATTTTATCAAGTTTAGAATAATTAACATTTTTGATCGGAAATTCCTCATCAGAAATGATCTTATCGGATCCTTCCATCCGATAAAACACTTTAACAGGTTTATCACTTTGTTCATTCAGCTCATTCTTTTTAACCACATTCTTAACATCATTATCTTTCTTAACATCAATCTTTTCAGACTTTTTATCACGATTAGCATTTGCCATCGGATGAACATGATCAGATGGTGACACTGGTTCAGTAGTAATGATGTGATTTTCTTTTGGAATCTCACATTCATTAACAGATTGATCACTACCAGTATCATCATTTTCTGAGTCTGAATTATCACTCTCAGTATAAACACCCTCATTGTTCAAGCCCAAAATCGGTCTCACATCGGAATATGGATCACCAATACTCGAGGTATTAGATTCCTTTTCCGATGATGAGTCTGATTTTACCGAACTCTCTGGTATAACTTGATGATAGTTATGGTTTTCAAAAAGAACCGGAGATGGTACAGACTTGTAATTGGTGGTGTTATCATCAATGATATGATCTACCACATAAGCAACATTCTTATAACTTTCCAGCTTTTTGTTCACCTTTTCAGCAAAGCATTTTATGGCTGCCATTTCCAACTTGGTGTTTTCAATTTCATTGATATAGTTATTTATGGCCAATTGTTTCAATGACAAAGTGTTTTTCAAGTCGGAAATGTCCTTTTTATAGCCATCTAATACTTTGTTTAAAGCATTCAACTCTTTGCGAGTAGATTGACAGTTCAAGATAGCACTATCTCGTGAAATTCGGAGTTGTTTATTCTCCTCAGTCTATCTATCACATGTTCCACAATATTTATCACTCATAACATCAGTGCTAGATTCAGAACTTACAGGTTTTGGCGGTTCAGTCATGGCCATCAACGCAAAATGAGCTTCCTTTCCAGTAAAAAACTTTGAATAGTCGATCTTGGTGAAAGCATCATCAGCTATGCACGACTTCCTCGTCATCAAAAAGTCAGCTTCTGCCAGCAACTGGTCAATATCATCATCTAAAGAATCAACACTTGCCTCTGTGTCTGATTCGCTCTCAGAATCTGAATAAACTGATCTACACTCTTCGGGAACATCAGAAACTGAATCAATCACCATTCCAGAACTCTTTTCCTCAGCCTTAACCTCAACAGGTTCATTCTCCACTTCCATCTCAGTCTCAGAATCATCACTTTCACACTCCTCAGTTTCTTTCTTCTCATCAACTGCCACCGACTCTTCCATATCAACCTGATAAGCAACACATGCCACATTCCCACCAGTAGTCACTTCCTCAACTCCTATTTGCATACCCGACCAGTCAAACCTCTCATCCTGTTGAGTCACCAAAGCTTGGTTCTGACTCGCATTCTGTAGAGTCTCATTAGGTGTAGTAATAGGTACAACTGTTCGGTTTGTGTGATTAGGAGATTGGTTTTGAATCTGGTTTTGAGTGTTTGGTTGTCTGTTTTGGTTGTTAAAGTTTCGGTTTTGGTAGTTGTTGTTATTTTGGTAAGAAACTTGGTTTTGATGACGGTTCTGGTAATTTGCATTGAAAGGGTTTCGATTACCTTGTTTAGGTGGCTGGGTGCATTCCCTTTTGAAGTGTCCTTTTTCTCCACAATTAAAACACGTAACCTTCTCCTTGTTGAATCCATAGGTTGTGTTGGGAGAAGTTGCCAAATCAGTTCTTCCAGTTTTCTCGATGAACTCTGTTGCTCTTCTCATTATACTCGCAAAAGCCCATTGAATGTCAATGAGTTCCATCTCTTCTTTATCTATCTGTGCGTAGTCTTCGTTGGTTAAGTTGTTGTTCCCAATCTGACTAGCAACCAACCCATTGTAGGATGAAACCATTGCTGAGACTAATGCAATGTGTTGCTGAGCAACCTCCACAGTCACATTTCCCAAGTTAGATGTATCCAAAACCACAGGTTGTTGTTTATGTTGAGTAACTTGGTTTACTGGTTGTTGTGATTGGTTAGCGGTGTAAAAACTTGCTTGTTGCATTGGAGAGATTGGTGAAATGTATGAATTATATTGTGGTGGTGTATATAATGGTTGTGAGTAGGAATTGTATTGTGGTGGTGTGTAGTTGGTGGATGGTTTTGATGATTCCATGACATTAGAAATACATGCAACATGTGGTGCAACGCTTCCAGAGCTCGAGTTTCCAGCTGGAACTGAAGTCCCTCCAAAATACAAACTAGGATTCTGAGGAATCTGTGACCTTCTAGCTTTCCTCCTATCCTCCAACTCTTTGTTCTCCAGCTTTTCGATAAACTCTGAAATGGTCCAGAATTGATAAGCATCCTTCTCTCTAAGTACCTCCACATGCTGATCCCATTGTGGTGGTAAAGCATCTGCAAACTTATCCACCTGCTTAGTCATTGGAATCTGTACACCATAACTAGACAATTCAGACAACAAATGCATATATCTCGGAGTTAGTTCTTTCAAAGTTTCATTATTAATGAAAGAAAAATTCTCAAACTCTTTGACCAGTTCCTCCATTCTCAGACTCCTGGTCTTCTCGTTACCATCATGCTTCCTCTTTAGCTTATCCCAAAGCTGCTTTGATGTAGTACATGTTCCAAACTGGTGCAACAGGTCACTTGTGATTGCCTGTGTCAGTTGGGAATACGCCTTCTTCTCCACCACATATTTCTTTTTCTCGTCCTCAGTTAAGCTTTCCAAAGGAATCATCTCACCTGTATTCTCTAGAATTGGTGCTGTGTATCCTTTAACAATCATGCTCCATGCCTCAGCTCCTTCAACTCCCATGCCTTCCAAATGGATCTTGAACATGGTATGCCACTGATTATACTCTTGCATATCCATGAGCTTCGGTGGCCGAGTTCCACTACCTGTAGACAAATCCTTAATCAAAGTAGAAATAGCATTAGTGGTTTGAGTATTTACCGCCGCTGCAGCTACTCCCCAATAATCAGATTGTAGTGCCGGATGTGCTACACTTTGAGGCATCGTGCTCGTTGTTGTCATGTAGTTATGTGGTTGTGAAGACTGTGTGTTCGTCTTTTGCGCTGCCACTGTCCATGGGTCCATTGTCTGCTGTTATGGTTGTGTTGTTGCTGATCCCGGAGTAGTTTGAAAACGCCACATGATCTCAATCTGAAAATCTCAACACTTAGAAAAATTTTCAACAAAAACCCTAGGTTCGCCCGAAAAATCCTAAGTTCGCCCAATCAATCCTTTGTTCGTCCAAAATTTCTCACTTTCGACCCTTTTGATTCTACTTTCGTCCAAACAGGAACAACCGAATGTAGAAGTGACCAGAATGTAAACACACCCTAACAAATTTTCACTTTCGCCCAAAATGAAAACGGTCGAAGGTGAAAACTTCTACCCGAAAGTGAAAAATTCAACACAAATTTTCAGGTTCGCCCAAAAACTCCTCAGGTTCGACCACTTTTCAGCACGTTCGACCACAACACTCAAGTCAGGTTCCAGGTTCGCCCAAAACAGTCAGATCTCATTTTTGAAAAACGGTTATTGTTTGAAAAACGGTTATTCTGATCTCAGATTTTCAAAAGTTCATGGATTTGAATGATCTCAATCAGGTTATGTTTCGGAATTGATTTGGAACAACTTTAAGTCTTGGAAAACTTGAATTCGACCACAAATTCACCTTTAAATCGATCAAAAACTCTTAGAAACAATGTTTATGTAAAAACAGATGATTTTATGTCAAAAACATGTCCAAATCAGCTCTGATCTTATCAAATTTGTTGTTGTATGATCCTCTAGGCTCTGATACCACTTTGTGAGCGTTGGATTTTAGCTAAAACAGGATTATACGATCATACAAGTCACAAAACTAGGTGCGGAAACCCTAGTTCTGAACAAATTGATAAAACACAAATCACGACACAATCAAGATCATTTTCAATATCATTTCATAGATTAACTTCATTCAAAAAATCGTTTACAATCAGTTTATGTTAATCTAGAAGACACACATAATCTCTCAAAAACACCTCTGAACCTGAACTGAACCTAGACACAAAATGACAACTCTCTTACATTATCAAAATCACAAAAACTATATATAGGCACTGCACATTCGCCCGTTTCATCTGGTCGAATGTGAGTGATTTCCACATTCGCCCATTCCAAATGGTCGAATGTGTCTTCATGATCAAGTCCAGTCTTCCTTCGCCCCTTTATCATCTACCTTCGCCCGTTCTTTTCTACATTCGCCCATACTTATTTACCTTCGCCCCATTCTATTCACCTTCGGCCATCACTAACATGTGTTAATTATATATATCCAATCCTTAGTCGCAAAACGCATCAACATTTTTAACTCAAGAACCAGGATAGTAGAAGAAACACTGAATGTCAAGTTCAATGAATCAAAACACACTCTTATCCCAGCACATCCTGCTGAACTTTTTGACCTTAACAGCTTCCATTTTGGACCTGAAAAGACTGTTACTTCATCTAAACCTACTTATTATGGTGATCAAAGGTTTAATGATGAGGATCCAGCACCATGGACTCCTCAAACAGTCATTAAGTCAACTTCCAAACCATCAGAAGTTTCACAAACTTCTGATTCAAGAACTGCTGATGTACAAACTTAAACATCTGCTTCAGCACCTAAAACTACTGAAGACACTGAAACTGCTGAACCAGACATTATAAACCTCAGTGGTTTGTTTGATGAAGTACAAGAGCCACCTACACCTATCAGTGGTTTACAACAACTAAGTGAACACAAAGATCATCCACTTGAACAAATCATGGGTGATATTGCATCAGGTGTTCTTACAAGAAACCAGCTTTCCAACTTTTGCTTCTTCTTAGCATTTATTTCTCAGTTGGAACCTAAAAAGTACCAAGAAGCCCTCAAAGACAACAACTGGGTACAAGCCTTGCAAGATGAGTTGCTTCAATTCAAAAAGCAACAGGTTTGGGAAATCTGTCCCTTACCACCAAACAAGCAAACAATTGACACAAGATGGGTTTTTAGGAACAAACAAGATGAGGCTGGTATGATTATAAAGAATAAGGCAAGACTGGTAGTACAAGGTTACTCTCAAGAAGAAGGAATTGATTATGATGAAACCTTTGCTCCAGTTGCAAGGCTTGAAGCCATCAGGTTATTTCTGGCCTATGCCATTTCCAACAAAATAAAGGTTTATCAAATGGATGTTAAAAGTGCATTTTTGTATGGAAAAATAAAAGAGGAAGTGTATGTCTGTCAGCCACCTGGGTTTGAGGATCCTTCTCATCCTGAGTGGGTGTACAAACTAGACAAAGCTCTTTATGGGCTCAAACAGGCTCCAAGAGCCTGGTATGTGTAGATGCATTATTGTGTGACTAATGCTTTGGATTACAATAAACATATGTTAGTGTTGATTGTCAAGCGGGCGAAGGAGAAAATATGTGGGCGAATGAAGAATTTGATAGGTGCGAAGGAGAGAAAAGATGCGAAGGAGAGACAAGGGGCGAATGTAGAATTAATTGTTATGTAATGCTTGGTTCGCACGATGTTATTGGGCGAACCTGCACATTCGACCATGCAATATGGGCGAGTATGCAGGCCTATAAATAGGTTAAGCAATTTTTGAAAGTTAGTTGTTGGTCATTTTATTTCCCTCCTGTTTTGTGTCTCTCCCTAGTGTTTGTGTCAACTTATTTTCACGTTATATTTGATTGTAATCATTATTAAAACGTGTAATTTGAGTACTTTATGAATGAGAAAAACCTTTAAAAGATGATTTCTGTGTTTTGATTGTTTGATTATCATTATTGTGATTGATTCAGGGATTCCGCACCTGAATCAAACTTGTTTGATCAATCTCTTTGTAGATTTGACGATCCTAAGCGCATACAAAGTACTCAAGCCAGGGTTTGAATTACCGAAAGAGTGGGTGATGCTAAAGACGCCGAGAGTAAACAACTTGTACATTCTCGATATGTCAAAAGCTATGACCACCCAAGGCCAAGTCACGTGTTTCCTCTCCAAGGCTACAGAAAAAGAATCAATCATGTGGCACAGGAGGATGGGACACATTCACCTCAGAAAAATGAATCAATTGGTGAAAAACGAACTTGTCACAGGCGTGAACGTCAAACATTTTCACTTAAATGACAGTGTGTGAGTTGTAAAGAGGGTAAGCAGCACAAACAATCCCATAGACCAAAGAAAGTTAATTCCGTAGAACTGCCACTTGAACGTTTGCACATGGATCTGTTTGGACCGGTCAAGCGTAAGAGTCATGCTGGGGAGTTATACTGTCTTGAGGTGACTGATGATTATTAAAGATTTTCATGGGTGATGTGCTTACACAGGAAGAGCGACACATTTGACAACTTGAAAGTTCTGTTCACTCGTCTGGAAAATATCTATGGTCTCAAAATCAAGAGGATTAGGAACGGAGTTTAAAAATGCACAGATGGATGATCTTTGTGAAAACAAAGGAATTCATCATGAATATAGTGCTCCGTATACCCCACAACAGAACGGTGTCGCGGAACGTAAAAACAGGACTCTAATTGAAACGGCGAGGACAATGCTTGCGGACTCAAATCTTCCAGTAATGTTCTGGAACGAAGCAATTTATGCAGCTTGTTATACTCTCAATCGCGTTTTAACGGTGAAGAAGTTTGGCAAAACTTCTTATGAGCTGTTGAATCGTCGAAAGCCAAATTTAGAGTATCTAGAACCGTTTGGAGCTCCTTGTACTATGCTTAATCCATCTGAGAAGTTTGCACCGAAGGCTGAGGAAGGATACTTTGTTGGATATGCAACCCCGCTCAAACGGGTATTCAACAAAAGAACTCGTCAGGTTAAGGAGTGGGCTAACGTTGAAGTACAACGGTACACTCAGAATTTACAAGGAAGCTGTCCAGACTGGATGTTTGATTACAAAGATTTCTTTGAATCATTCAACCTAGATAGCTTGGTTGAAGAGGCTATACTACGTTTATATTACGAGGTCGAAAACGCAGTGACTTCACCGTTAGTGCGTCCGATTACCGTAAATCCTCAAACAGCTTCTAATGATGCCAATGTTCCTGTCGTCGAAGAAGAGGTATTTCAAGAAGCTTCCACAACGTTGAATTCATCAGAATCAGAAGATGACGATGATGATGTTACAAGTGAAGCTATCTTAGATCATGCTACAGTGACACCACCAGTGAACCCAACTACAAATGGTGCTTCAACATCGAATGTGGGTAATGATCTGGTTTCTACAGAGAACAAAACTACTCAGACGGGCGTCCAAGTACCCGATTATCTGGAATCTCGGATACATCGAATTCACCCGATCGAGCAAGTTATTGGTGATCCTGGTAGCAGTGTGATGACAAGAGGACAATTGAGGAATGCGAACTTACCAGAAAACCTTGGCAATCTTGCTTTATATGCCAAAATACAAAAATCTTGTTTTCAGAATGACTGGTCTTTTGCTTGTTATGTTTCGCAGGTGGAGCCGCGAACTTACAAGGATGCTCTTTTGGACGATGCTTGGGTGGAAGCAATGCAAGAGGAGTTGTTGCAGTTTCAGAAACTTGGCGTCTGGACACTGACAGATCAGCCCCCAGGAAGAAAGAAGATTGGAACGAAGTGGGTATTTAAGTGCAAAAAGGATGATAGAGGAGTGATCATAAGGAACAAAGCCCATTTGGTTGTACAAGGATTTCATCAGGTTGAGGGAATCGATTACAACGAAATCTATGCACCAGTTGCACGCTTAGAGGCAATCCGAATGTTTCTGGCGTTTGCATCATTCAAGAAATTTAAGGTGTATCAAATGGATGTCAAGAGCGCATTCCTTTACGGTGTGGTCAAGGAGGAAG
Source organism: Ambrosia trifida (assembly GCA_028751855.1). NCBI lineage: Eukaryota > Viridiplantae > Streptophyta > Magnoliopsida > Asterales > Asteraceae > Ambrosia > Ambrosia trifida. The sequence goes on along the minus strand of CM054127.1, from coordinate 70,477,754 downwards.
TATACGTAGATCAACCACAAGGCTTTGAAGACCCTATTCACCGGGATAAGGTCTACGTACTGAACAAAGCTCTCTATGGGTTGCATCAAGCTCCAAGGCAATGGTATGAGGAGCTGAGCATGTATCTTCTTTCGAAAGGATTTAAGCGAGGTTTGGTAGACTGCACACTGTTCACTAAACGAACAGGCGATGACTTGCTTCTAGTTCTGATTTATGTTGACGATATTATATTTGGGTCTACTAACGAACTTCTGTGCAGAGAATTTGAACGTGTTATGCAGGAAAAGTTCGAGATGAGCGCAATGGGAGAGATGCAGTTTTTCCTAGGCCTGCAGGTGGAACAAAGACCAATGGGGATCTTTATTCACCAGACGAAATACGTTTCTGAAGTCTTGAGCCGATTCCAGATGGATGATTCGATGCCGATGGACACCCCAATACAATCTAATCACGGGATTGGAGTTGATGCTAAGGGGGGGCTAACTGATCCATTTACATACAGAGCAATCGTCGGATCTCTGATGTATCTCACTGCCTCCAGACCTGATATAATGTTTGCCACATGTCTCTGTGCACGTTTTCAATCGAAGCCGAAATAGAGTCATCTTGCAGCTGTCAAACGTATCCTTAGATATCTGAAGGGTTGTCCGTCGAGAGGACTATGGTACCCTAATGATGATAATTTTGACCTAATCGCTTTTAGTGATGCAGATTGGGGTGGCTGTGACAAAGACAGCAAATCCACAACGGCTGGATGCCAGTTTATGGGGAGCAGGCTCGTGACCTGGCAATGCAAGAAACAGACCGCAGTCGCATTATCCACATGTGAAGCAGAATACGTTTCAGCCTCGAGCTGCTGCTCACAGGTTCTTTGGATCCAACAACAGATGGTGGACTACGGTTTGCAATTTCTTAAAACCCCTATTTACTGTGATAATGAAGCCGCAATCGCATTAACAAAAGACTTAGTAAATCACTCAAAGGCTAAACATATCCGAATTAAATATGTTGATGCGTTTTGCGACTAAGGATTGGATATACATAATTAACACATGTTAGTGATGGCCGAAGGTAAACAAGTATGGGCGAAGGTAAACAAGAATGGGCGAAGGTAGATGATAAAGGGGCGAAGGAAGACTGGACGAGATCATGAAGACACATTCGACCATTTGGAATGGGCGAATGTGGAAATCACTCACATTCGACCAGTTGCACTGGGCGAATGTGCAGTGCCTATATATAGTTTTTGTGTTTTTGATAATGTAAGTGAGTTGTCATTTGTGTCCAGGTTCAGTTCAGGTTCAGAGGTGTTTTTGAGAGATTATTTGTGTGTTCTAGATTAACATAAACTCATTGTAAATGCTTTTTGAATGAAGTTAATCTATGAAATGATATTGAAAATGATCTTGATTGTGTCGTGATTTGTGTTTTATCAATTTGTTCAGAACTAGGGTTTCCGCACCTAGTTTTGTGACTTGTATGATCGTATAATCCTGTTTTAGCTAAAATCCAACGCTCACAAAGTGGTATCAGAGCCTAGAGGATCATACAACAACAAATTTGATAAGATCAGAGCTGATTTGGACATGTTTTTGACATAAAATCATCTGTTTTTACAAAAGCATTGTTTCTAAGAGTTTTTGATCGATTTAAAGGTGAATTTGTGGTCGAATTCAAGTTTTCCAAGACTTAAAGTTGTTCCAAATCAATTCCGAAACATAACCTGATTGAGATCATTCAAATCCATGAACTTTTGAAAATCTGAGATCAGAATAACCGTTTTTCAAACAATAACCGTTTTTCAAAAATGAGATCTGACTGTTTTGGGCGAACCTGGAATCTGAACTGAGTGTTGTGGTCGAAAGTGATAAAAAGTGGGCGAACCTGAGGAGATAGTGGTCGAACCTGAAAATTTGTTTAGAATTTTTCACATTCGGGTATAAAATTCCACCTTCGTCCGGATCATTATTGGGCGAAAGTGAAAGGAGGATACTTTGTGTTTACATTCTGATCAAGACTACATTCGGTTGTTCCTGTTTTGACGAAAGTAGAAACAAAAGGGACGAAAGTGAGAAATTTTGGACGAATATAGGATTGTTTGGACGAACCTACTGTTTTTCGGGCGAACCTAGGATTTTTGTTGAAAATTTTTCTAAGTGTTGAGTTTTTCAGATTGTGATCATGTGGCGTTTTCAAACTACTCAGGGATCAACAACAACACAACCACAACAGCAAACGATGGACCCATGGACAGTGGCAGCGCAAAAGACGAATACACAGTCTTCACAACCACTTAACTACATGACAACGACAAGCACGATGCCTCAAAGTGTAGCACATCCGGCACTACAATCTGATTACTGGGGAGTAGCTGCAGCGGCGGTAAATACTCAAACCACTAATGCTATTTCTACTTTGATTAAGGATTTGTCTACAGGTAGTGGAACTCGGCCACCAAAGCTCATGGATATGCAAGAGTATAATCAGTGGCATACCATGTTCAAGATCCATTTGGAAGGCATGGGAGTTGAAGGAGCAGAGGCATGGAGCATGATTGTTAAAGGATACACAGCACCTATTTTGGAGAACACAGGTGAGATGATTCCTTTGGAAAGCCTAACTGAGGACGAAAAGAAGAAATATGTGGTAGAGAAGAAGGCGTTTTCCCAACTGACACAGGCAATTACAAGTGACCTGTTGCATCAGTTTGGAACATGTACTACGTCAAAGCAGCTTTGGGATAAGCTGAAGAGGAAGCATGATGGTAATGAGAAGACCAGGAGTCTGAGAATGGAGGAATTGGTCAAAGAGTTTGAGAATTTTTCTTTCATTAATAATGAAACTTTAAAAGAACTAACTCCTAGATATATGCATTTGTTGTCTGAATTGTCTAGTTATGGTGTACAGATTCCAATGACTAAGCAGGTGGATAAGTTTGCAGATGCTTTACCACCACAATGGGATCAACATGTGGAGGTACTCAGAGAGAAGGATGCTTATCAATTCTGGACCATTTCAGAGTTTATCGAAAAGCTGGAGAACAAAGAGTTGGAGGATAGGAGGAAAGCTAGAAGGTCACAGATTCCTCAGAATCCCAGTTTGTATTTTGGAGGGACTTCAGTTCCAGCTGGAAACTCGAGCTCTGGAAGCGTTGCACCACATGTTGCATGTATTTCTAATGTCATGGAATCATCAAAACCAACCACCAACTACACACCACCACAATACAATTCCTACTCACAACCATCATATACACCACCACAATATAATTCCTACATTTCACAAATCTCTCCAATGCAACAAGCAAGTTTTTACACCGCTAACCAATCACAACAACCAGTAAACCAAGTTACTCAACATAAACAACAACCGGTGGTTTTGGATACATCTAACTTGGGAAATGTGACTGTGGAGGTTGCTCAGCAACACATTGCATTAGTCTCAGCAATGGTTTCATCCTACAATGGGTTGGTTGCTAGTCAGATTGGGAACAACAACTTAACCAACGAAGACTACGCACAGATAGACAAGGAAGAGATGGAACTCATTGACATTCAATGGGCTTTTGCGAGTATAATGAGAAGAGCAACAGAGTTCATCGAGAAAACTGGAAGGACTGATTTGGCAACTTCTCCCAACACAACCTATGGATTCAACAAGGAGAAGGTTACGTGTTTTAATTGTGGAGAAAAAGGACACTTCAAAAGGGAATGCACCCAGCCACCTAAACAAGGTAATCGAAACCCTTTCAATGCAAATTACCAGAACCGTCAACAAAACCAAGTTTCTTACCAGAATAACAACAACTACCAAAACCGAAACTTTAACAACCAAAACAGACAACCAAACACTCAAAACCAGATTCAAAACCAATCTCCTAATCACACAAACCGAACAGTGGTACCTATTACTACACCTAATGAGACTCAACAGAATGCGAGTCAGAACCAAGCTTTGGTGACTCAACAGGATGAGAGGTTTGACTGGTCGGGTATGCAAATAGGAGTTGAGGAAGTGACTACTGGTGGGAATGTGGCATGTGTTGCTTATCAGGTTGATATGGAAGAGTCGGTGGTAGTTGATGAGAAGAAAGAAACTGAGGAGAGTGAAAGTGATGATTCTGAGACTGAGATGGAAGTGGAGAATGAACCTGTTGAGGTTAAAGCTGAGGAAAAGAGTTCTGGAATGGTGATTGATTCAGTTTCTGATGTTCCCGAGGAGTGTAGATCAGTTTATTCAGATTCTGAGAGCGAATCAGACACAGAGGCAAGTGTTGATTCTTTAGATGATGATATTGACCAGTTGCTAGCAGAAGCTGACTTTTTGATGACGAGGAAGTCGTGCATAGCTGATGATGCTTTCACCAAGATCGACTATTCCAAGTTTTTCACTGGAAAGGAAGCTCATTTCGCGTTGATGGCCATGACTTAACCGCCAAAACCTATAAGTTCTGAATCTAGCACTGATGTTATGGGTGATAAATATTGTGGAACATGTGATAGATTGACTGAGGAGAATAAACAACTCCGAATTTCACGTGATAGTGCTATTCAGAACAGTCAATCTACTCGCAAAGAGTTAAATGCTTTTAACAAAGTATTGGATGGCTATAAAAAGGACATTTCTGACTTGAAAAATACTTTGTCATTGAAACAATTGGCCGTAAACAACTATATCAATGAAATTGAAAACACCAAGTTGGAAATGGCAGCCATAAAATGCTTTGCTGAAAAGGTGAACAAAAAGCTGGAAAGTTATAAGAATGTTGCTTATGTGGTAGATCATATCATTGATGATAACACCACCAATTACAAGTCTGTACCATCTCCGGTTCTTTTTGAAAACCATAACTATCACCAATTTATACCGGAGAGTTCGGTAAAATCAGACTCATCATCGGAAAAGGAATCTAATACCTCGAGTATTGGTGATCCATATTCCGATGTGAGACCGATTTGGGCTTGAACAATGAGGGTGTTTATGCTGAGAGTGATAATTCAGACTCAGAAAATGATGATACTGGTAGTGATCAATCTGTTAATGAATGTGAGATTCCAAAAGAAAATCACATCATTACTACTGAACCAGTGTCACCATCTGATCATGTTCATCCGATGGCAAATGCTAATCGTGATAAAAAGTCTGAAAAGATTGATGTTAAGAAAGAAAATGATGTTAAGAATGTGGTCAAAAAGAATGAGCTGAATGAACAAAGTGATAAACCTGTTAAAGTGTTTTATCGGATGGAAGGATCCGATAAGATCATTTCTGATGAGGAATTTCCGATCAAAAATGTTAACTATTCTAAACTTGATAAAATCTGCCAAGAAAGCACAATATGGTTTCCAAAACATGAGAGAACCAATGAAATTCCACCAGAAATCTTAAAGAAATTGTTTTCAGAAGTTCCTCAAGAACCAAAAATCCATGTCACTGAGTTCATTCGACCAAATGATAAAGCAAATGGTTTTCATGAGACCTCTTACTCGAAAGGACCACTTCCTGAGAGTTTGAGAAATCAACAGTATAATGATCAATTTCCTGTTAGATCATTTGCTTCACCAAATGCTCATTATGTGTTTGAGGAATATAGAAAATGCTTTAAATGTGGAGAATGCGGGCATTTACTTGCTCAGTGTCCATATGTAAGGCACAAAAGACATGAGGTTGAAGTTCGAAATTCCATGAGAAAGCCGATTGATCATTATGTCCCACCACATAGATGGGCTGTTCCTCAACAACAACAATTTTATAATCAAAACAATTTTCAAATGAGGAACAACCGTCCATTTCAATATGATCAAAGGAATCGGATTGCTATGGAACAATCTTGGAGAAAGCCTGTGGTGAACTCAACAGCTGATAGACAAAAGGTTCCACAAAAACCAATTGTCAAGTCAAATGTTGGACCTAAGTCTGTTAATTCAGATAAGGTTGCTAAGAAAGTTACTTTTAGTAACAATGTTCAGAAACCAATTGAGAAACCAAAATCTCAAATTCGTATTCTTAAAAGGTCTGAACAATCTTGGACACCTAATGGTACTCCAGGAGCTTCTACTTCGAAGGTGAGTGAGAAAAATGAAACTGTTTTGAAAAATCAGAAAATGATTGATTCAAAACAGAAAGTTGTTGAAAAAGTTGTTGAGGATGTTTCTTTGAAATCTAATGTTCAAAGGCCCAAGACTCAGGCTTGGGTCCCCCGAAAGAACTAAATGTTTACTTTTTGTGTGCAGGGAGCTTCAGTTGGCCCTATTAGCAGTCTCTGGATTGTTGATAGTGGAGCTTCAGGCCACATGACGGGGGATTTGGCGTTGCTGTTTGATGTGAAGAATATTAATGGAGGATATGTCGCGTTCGCGGGTAATAAAGGAGGATATATTACGATGGAAGGAAGCGTGAGTAATGGGATTGTGACTTTCGAGCGGATTTCTTATGTCAAGCAGATAGACTATAATCTGTTGAGCGTCAGTCAAATATGCGATAAACAATTTTGTGTGCATTTTGATGACAAATCCTGTTATATTCTGAAACCGGGCTTCAAAATTCCAAAGGAGTGGGTTATGTTGATGGCACCTCGAGTCAACAATCTTTATATTCTTGATATGTCCAAGGCGATGACATCACAGGGGCAGATAACATGCTTTCTATCCAAGGAGACCGAAAAAGAATCGATAATGTGGCACCGCAGAATGGGGCACATTCATCTGAGGAAAATGAATCAGTTAGTGAGAAATGGACTTGTCGATGGAGTAAACGTGAAACATTTCCATCTAAACGACAAGTGTGTGAGCTGCATGAAAGGCAAACAACACAGACAGTCCCATAAAGTGAAGAAAGTTAACTCTGTTGAGATGCCGCTTGAGCGATTGCACATGGACCTTTTTGGACCGGTCAAGCGCAAAAGTCATCTTGGAGAGCTTTATTGTTTAGTTGTCATTGATGACTATTCACGATTCTCATGGGTGATGTGTTTGAAGAACAAAAGCGACACTTTTACCAACTTACAAGTTCTGTTCACTCGACTGGAGAATATCTACAATTTGAAGATAAAAAGAATCAGGAGTGACAACGGGACGGAGTTCAAAAATGCAAAGATGGATGAACTTTGTGAAAGCAAAGGGATTCATCATGAATATTCGGCTCCGTATACCCCGCAACAGAACGGTGTTGCTGAAAGAAAGAATAGGACTCTGATTGAGGCTGCTAGAACAATGCTCGCTGACTCAAATCTTCCAGTAATGTTCTGGAATGAGGCGATTTATGCAGCAAATTATACATTAAATCGGGTTTTAACAGTGAAGAAGTTTGGAAAAACATCTTATGAGCTGTTACACCGACGAAAGCCCAATTTAGAGTATCTAGAACCTTTTGGGGCGCCATGCACGATGTTGAATCCAAGCGAGAAGTTTAGTCCTAAAGCTGAGGAGGGATATTTTGTTGGATATGCAACCCCGCTTAAACGGGTATTCAACAAGAGAACTCGTCAAGTGGAGGATTGGGCTAACGTGGAAGTTTAACGATACACACAAAATTTGCAAGGCACGGGCCCTGATTGGATATTTGATTACAAACATTTCTTTGAATCATTCAACCTAGATAGCTTGGTTGAAGAAGCTGTTATCAGATTACTTTACGAGTGTGAAAACGCGGCAACTTCACCGTTGATGCGTCCAATCACCGTAAACCCCCCACCAGCTTCTAATGATACCAGTGCTCCTATACAAGAAGAAGAGATGTTTCAAGAAGCTTCAACTTCACTAGACACTTCAGAATCTGAAGATGAACAATTTGAAGAAGCCGTTCTTGAACATGCAGAAGACTTAGAAGAGCAAACTGTGAACCCAGCTCCAAATCCAGACGTTGCTTCATCGTCTAACACGGGTCATGATCAGGATGCTGTAGAGAACTTGACTGCTCAGACGGGAGTGATTGTACCTGTTAATCCGGAATCTCGGATTCATCGTATTCACCCGCTGGAGCAAGTAATCGGTGATCCTGGAAGTGGAGTGATGACCAGAGGGCAGCTAAAAAGCGTTAATTCACCAGAGAGTTTTGGTGCTTTAGCATTGTATGCCAAAATTCAGAAATCTGGAAGCCAAAATGATTGGTCGTTTGCATGTTATGTGTCGCAGGTAGAGCCAAGGACATACAAAGACGCTTTGAATGAAGATGCCTGGGTTGAGGCAATGCAGGAGGAGTTATTGCAATTCCAGAAATTGGGAGTCTGGACGCTCACAGATTTGCCGCCAGGAAGAAAGAAAATAGGCACTAAGTGGGTGTTTAAGTGCAAAAAGGATGATCGTGGAGTTATTGTACGCAACAAAGCCAGATTGGTTGTGCAGGGTTTCCATCAAATCGAAGGAATTGATTACAACGAAATCTATGCACCAGTAGCACGAATTGAAGCTATTCGGATGTTCCTTGCGTTTGCTTCATATAAGAAATTCAAAGTCTATCAAATGGATGTCAAGAGCGCATTTTTGTACGGGAAAGTCAAGGAGGAGGTTTATGTCGGGCAGCCACCAGGCTTTGAGGACCCAATCCACCGGGACAAGGTCTACGTGCTGAACAAAGCTTTATATGGTTTGCACCAGGCTCCAAGACAGTGGTACGAGGAGCTAAGTACATACCTCATCTCCAAAGGATTCAAGCGCGGCCTCGTCGATTGCACCCTCTTTACGAAGAAGACGGGAGATGATTTGCTTCTAGTACAGATTTACGTTGATGATATTATATTTGGTTCAACTAACGAACTTTTGTGCAGGGAATTCGAAACTATTATGCAGGAAAAGTTCGAAATGAGCGCTATGGGGGAGATGCAGTTTTTCCTCGGCTTACAGGTGGATCAAAGACCCGACGGGATCTTCATTCACCAGACGAAATACGTAGCCGACATCTTGAGCCGATTCCAGATGGAGGACTCTAAGCCGATGGATACCCCGATTCAACCCAATCACGGGATTGGAGTGGACGTTAAGGGGGAGCTGACAGGCCCATTTACATACAGAGCAATCATCGGATCTCTGATGTATTTAACAGCGTCTCGACCAGATATTATGTATGCAACGTGTCTTTGTGCTCGCTATCAATCGAAGCCGAAACAAAGTCATCTGACGGCGGTCAAGTGTATCCTTCGATATCTGAAGGGTTGTCCATCAAAAGGACTTTGGTACCCTAATGATGATGATTTTGATTTTATTGCTTTTAGTGATGCAGATTGGGGCGGCTGTGACAAAGACAGCAAATCAACAACAGCCGGTTGCCAGTTTTTAGGGAGCAGGTTAATTACCTGGCAATGCAAGAAACAGACTTCCGTCGCACTATCTACATGTGAAGCCGAGTACATTTCAGCCTCGAGTTGCTGTTCGCAAGTGCTCTGGATCCAACAACAGATGGTCGATTACGGTTTGCAGTTTCTTAAAACCCCTATACACTGTGACAACGAAGCCGCAATTGCATTAACTAAAAATACTGAAAATCATTCTAAAGCTAAACATATCCGGATTAAATATCATTTTATCCGTGATTGTAACGCTAAGGAATTGATTGACATGGTCAAAATCCATACTGACTACCAACGTGCAGATTTGTTTACAAAAGCTTTTGACAGATCCCGCTTTGAATATCTTTTGAAAGTAAACAATATAAAGGAAAAACAGGACTAATCGGCTCCTCGGTTTATCGTTTTTTAATTTTTAGTCTTAGTTCTAAATCTTTGCTAATTGGGAATTTCTCTTTGCTAATTGGGAATTTCTCTTTACTTTCATAATCCTCAAAGAAGTTGATGCTTTTGAGGGGGTTGTTTAATCCTCAAAGAAGTTGATGCATTCAAGTGGATTGTTTCTTTCAAATTTTTGTTTTGTTTTTCAGAAAAATTAAAAACCCAAAAATATGTTCTTTATTTTAGGGGGAGTCATTTTATCAGAAAAACCAAAAACATTGAAAAATTTTCAAAATACCTAAAAATTAGAAAAACCCAAAATGATTTCCTGGATAAAAAGAGGAAATGATAGTACATCAGTGGGGATTTGACACAGGCTAAAGAATTGTATAGTTTTAATGAGACGTATGTTGATTACGTGTGATATGCTGATAGGCTTTGTAGACTATATATTGCGTGCATTAGTGATACAAACATAACAAACTACGCATTTGTGGCTGAACACCTCATGGGCATATGGTCTTAGTACCGTAATTTCGTTTGACAGGGTGTTTGTACAAAACTCGGAGGTTTAGGGTCGTTATGTTATTAGTTGTCTGGGGAAAGCCTATCTGATCTTCTGCTGTAAGTCATTACGGACCTAGATCAGACAGGGTGTCTTTATAAAAGAGCTTTATGCCAAATCCTAAAGTTACCGAATTGAGGAACTTTCCATGTTATATGATGATCAAAGATTATCTATAATATCGTATTGATCATTGATGCAAATCATGATTAATATCAGTCCTCAACCTGGTATGGTGCATATGTTACTTTGCTGCATTAATTTGCTGACCTGTATACCTCTATGCATTATATCTTGTACAATTACAGACGACGAAAGCATAATCACGCTTTACAATGAGTCTTTGTGCAAATTACTTCTTGATATGGGAGTATGTCGTGTGTGTGGGAACCACAATGTGTTAGTCTAATACACCTAATTCGTATCATTTTAAAGCATTGCGTAATTGTCTGCATGTGAGCTTATGTGGACAACAATATCAGCAATTGCCGTGTCACATATTGTTTCTAATGATAATATTAAAACAGATCAACGCTGTGTTCAGATTTCTCAGCAAACTGATATGATCCTCTTACCGGAAATCACAAAATGTTTATTGCTTTCATTTACTTTGATGCATTTTACTTTGTCGCATTTTACTTTTATTGTCAAAAAGATACAAAATCCAAAAAGATTTTAGGTGTGTTTTGATAAAAAATTCAGAAAATCCAAAAGATTTGCATTTCTGCTTTATTTTTGATAACCGGGGATGCTTGATGGTCAATTTCTGAGATTTGAGAACACCATCTGGACTTTGTAACATTCAAAATGTGAAAATTTGAGTTTTGAAAGTTTAACGGATTGAAAAATGTTGAACGGGATTCGAATTCGTGATTTGGCGAAATTTTCAGATTTTTCCATTTCACATTCGCCCCTTAAATGGGTCGAATGTGGAAAAATCATCATATTCGACCGTTTTGAAAATGGGCGAATGTGGACTTTTCCACTTCCGGGTGAAAATTCCACTTCCGGGTACCTTTTCACCTTCGGGTCTTTACAAAGGGGCGAAGGTGGCATGGTTTTACATTCGTGCCATTCACTTGGGGCGAATGTGGAATTAACCCACATTCGTCCACAACAAACGGGCGAACGTGGATGCTTATATATAAGCCTTTCAGGTTCGATCCCCTCATTCAAAAATTTTTCAAAATTTCTTCAAATACCAGACCTTGTTGCTCGTGTTTCTTATGATTCATTGATTTGTTCCCTGACATTTACTGATCATTTTAAGACTTTAATTGCAGGTAATGGACAACGTTTCAGATCAGAATTGATCGTTTTAAGAACAGGACCTAGGGTTTCAATTTTCTGGGTTTATGTTGATTTTTGATGCTTGTTTTTGATTACCGATCAGTTCTCATAGGTTTTAGGGGGAGAATGTAGAAGGAATTAGGTTAATAACACATTTAGATGATAATTTGATCGTTTGAACATGTTTGAACCCTAATTCTACTTTAAAAGCAATGAAAACTGATTAATTGTCAAAATTGGTAATGAACGAGTGTTAGTCGGACTTGTTAGCACATATTAGGATCAAAATTACAAGTTAAAACCAACAATGGCAAAAATTTAAATTTTGGGGGAAAACTGTTTCACATTCGGGTGTGATAAACGGACGAAAGTGGAACTGGTTGGGCGAATGTACATTCAAAATGGACGAATGTGATTTTTAATTAGAACTTTTTCATATTCGACCATAATTTTTCTCATTCGACCAGATTTACTCACATTCGACCAGTTCAAAACGGGCGAATGTGCAGATTATTTTGACCAGAATTTTATAGTTTGTCGTTTTTGTATTTTGACGTGTTTTATTGATTTTTATGTGCGGATGGCTGATCAAACTGAGAACATTGAAACACCAGCAGTCAATGTGGAAACTCCAGCTGAGATTACACCAGTGTCAGAAGCTGAAACGTCTGTTCCGAGCAGTTGGCCATTTGAAAGATCGCACAACTGTTGCGCTTATCTCGGAGATGTTGAGAAGAATACAGAATTTACCGGGATTATAGAGTTTCTGAAGAGGAGCAGGATTGTACATGCTTTAGCCACACCAACCATCATATACAAAGACATCATTGAAGATTTTTACCAGAATGCGAAGTATGACTACTGGGAGAATCAGACAATCATCAAGAGCAAGATTCAGGATATGGATATGTTTTTGACTGAAGCTGATATTCGGGAAGCTTTACAGATAAAGTTTGAAGATAGTGAAGATCCCAGGGAGTTGTCTTGGACAGAGCAGAAGGCGTGCTTCTTACGAATGAAATACAAAGGTCCAATCACTGACGGATCTATGTATAAGGGGAAACTGGGAGTCCAGTACAAGTATTTTGCTCATGTTCTTATTCATGTTTTTGGATGTGTGAGTGGTGGTTATGATGTCATGAGAAGGAGTTTGAGTTCATTAATGGTTGCGTTGACACTCAACAAACCATTTAATGTTTCTGGGATGATTCTTGATCATATGCTGCAGATGCTGAAGGGAATGAAGAATAAGAAGTTTATGTTGTATCCGAGATTTCTGATGATGATCTTTGACTACAAGTATCCTATGCTGAAAAAGGATCCGACTATGATCCTAGGTCATGATCATATGAATATTAGAACTTTGATGAGGATGAAGGGTTACAAAGGTGTGCCTGATAGTGAAAAGCCACCTAACAGGAGATTATTTGGCGCTTTGGCTCGTCCGGATTACACTGATCCTGGCAAGAATAAAGCAAGACATGATGATAGTGACTCGGACAACGATGATCCCTTAGTGTATGTTGATTCAAGCACTAAGCGGAAACGGCAAGTAGTCAATCCTGGAGCCAAAGGGAAGGGCAAGGGAAAGGCTGTGGATCAGGGTAGCACTAAGCAACAAGTGGCTAGAAAGAAATCGACGGCGAAGAAAGGATCGGGTTTGGTGGATGAAGAGTCGATAGATTCAGAAGAGACTGAGGTTGATGAGCAGTGGGATTCCGATGATGAGAATGTAAGGACCACCAAACGTAAGGCCACTATGGTTGGTGAGTCTGAATCCTTGAACCAGTCGATAGAAGAAGTTGAGAGAAGAAAGAAATCGGTTGAAGATGAGGGCCTAGGTGTTGACCTAGCAGAACTGAGTGTTGGAGATACTGTAGTGGTGAATTTACCCAGAAAAACAAAGAAGCAAAAGACTATGGCCAAGAAATCAAGCGTAAAAGAACTGAGGGAGAAAGAGTTAGCTCAGTTGTTGAAGGGAAAGAGATTACCTGATGCTGGTACACCATCTAAGCTATCTTCACCTGTTGCCAAGAAGCAGAAGAAAGCGAAAGAGGCAGAGACTTTACCAATCGATCAATTCAATATCGATATGGATAAAGTGCTCGATATGTTTAGAAAGCCTCAGAAGGAGAAAGTTATTGAAGTTGAATCATCTAGATCTAAGTCAAAGAAAGTGACTGTGGATGATGATGTCATGAAGCAAGTTAATAAGAAGATGGAAGACATGATGAAGATGTTGGTTGCTCAACAAGCTGAGATTGCTAAGTTCAAGCAGAATGAGGAGAAAATGCTCCAGATTGTGGTTGCTTCGAAATCTAATCAGGATGATATAAATGATAAGATTAAGATGATTGAAGCAAAGAATGAGAAGCTTGAAAGAAAATGTGAAAGAAACAAGAGCAAAATCAAATTGATTAAGGCTGATAACAAAGAACTAAAGAAGGAAAACAAACGCCTTAGTAATTTGATTGAAGAGCTTTATAGCAGGGCACCCCAGTTGAAAGAGGGTGAAGAAGATGAAGAAGAAGATGAACAGAAAGTTGATTATGAGTATTCTGAATCTGAGAAAGAAGAAGATGATGATGAGGATAATGATGAATCGGAGAAAAGCGATGATGATAATGATGATGATGATGACAATAATGATGATGATGATGGTGCTGAAGGTGCTGGGAAAAAGCAAGGTGATGAGTTTAGCAGTGGAAGTGATCATGATGGAGGAGATGATACTTCTAGATTTAGTTATGAGAAGAGAACACCGAAGAAGAAAGATACTGGAGAATCAAGTTCCAAGAAGAAAGGAGAGAATGTTGATTCGGATGAAAGTATTTTCTGGAACGAGAAGGTGAGATCTCTGTCTGATGATGCTAAACAGCTGTATAAGAATATGTTGGAAAAGAGAGAGTGGACCATTGAGTTCACAGGATGCTTCGCTGAAATATTCCAGACTGATGACTTAAGATATGAGTTGGAATATGAAGATCCAGATCTTGAAGAAGGGGAATTACCTGCATCTGTGGCAAAAGAAATTTTAGATGGTCTTGCACAGAGGGTAGGGAAAACGTTTGAGGAGTTTATGATGGATGAATCGATTCCTGATATTCCTGAAAAGGATATGGGAAGTCATTCAGATGATGTGCAGACTCCAGAAAACAATGAAGTGGAGGTAGAAGATATAACTCATGAAGAGTTTCCCCAGTATTTCAGACAAGATGATGAGAATGAAGTATTTCCTGACTTCACTGAGATACCAAATAAGTCAGCGAAACAGAAAGCAAAGAAAAGGAGTGAAGAGTTTGTTGAGAAGGTATTTGGTACTGAAATGAAAGATTCTTCTAACCAGTCTGATGAGTTGAAGAATTATATGAAGAAATTGAAGGAAATGGATGAGAACTGACCAAAGCCTGAAGCTCAAGGTAACTTTTATCGATTTCATAATGCCAAGTTCAAAGGCAGAGCTCTCGGGTGGACTTACATAGGCAGGCTGAAATGTATTGCTGCAAAATGGGAAACCGTAATTCTGTACTTCAACAGATTCTGTGACTTGCTTACTCTACCATACTGGGCAGTTAGAGACTTATGCAGATTCCCAATGTCAGGTGCCGAAGTAAATGGATCACATGTCGGTTGGTGCGCAGACAAATTGGTTTGGGAAAGTCGTACAAGATGGAACAGATTCAAACCTCAATATCCCCGTAGAAAAGTTCATAGGGATATTGATCCTCAAACCAATATGAAGCGTGTTACTTTGATTTATAAAGCACCTAATGTGATGAGGAAGATACCGTTGATGCCAATGCCACAGCATTTCAGTGCTGATTTCATCATTTGGTATTATGATTGGAGAAAGGCAGAAGCGGTGATCGTGTTGAGAGATGGAAAGGATAAATACAAGCACGTTCATGTATTTGATCCTATGTGGTTGATTAATTGCACCTTTGAAGACATCATCATGTTGTTCTACAATCCGATCTACTATGAACCCAATGACTTTGCTCAAGCGAGAAAGTATACGCAAGTTGTTGGAGTTTGTTTTGCGTATGATATCAATGCAGGAAGCAACTTAGAGGGTAAACTTGGCAAGACTGTGAAGATGGCCAATGTGTCTAAGCCGGTGAAGAAAACATTTGAGCCGCCAATGACTACTGAGCAGAAGAAACAGCTCAGAATCAAGTTGATGAACAAGACAATGGACCAACAGAGAAAACTATCCAATCAATAGTCGAGGGGGAGTTTGTTGATGCGTTTTGCGACTAAGGATTGGATATACATAATTAACACATGTTAGTGATGGCCAAAGGTAAACAAGTATGGGCGAAGGTAAACAAGAATGGGCGAAGGTAGATGATAAAGGGGCGAAGGAAGACTGGACGAGATCATGAAGACACATTCGACCATTTGGAATGGGCGAATGTGGAAATCACTCACATTCGACCAGTTGCACTGGGCGAATGTGCAGTGCCTATATATAGTTTTTGTGTTTTTGATAATGTAAGTGAGTTGTCATTTGTGTCCAGGTTCAGTTCAGGTTCAGAGGTGTTTTTGAGAGATTATTTGTGTGTTCTAGATTAACATAAACTCATTGTAAATGCTTTTTGAATGAAGTTAATCTA
Source organism: Ambrosia trifida (assembly GCA_028751855.1). Lineage (NCBI taxonomy): Eukaryota > Viridiplantae > Streptophyta > Magnoliopsida > Asterales > Asteraceae > Ambrosia > Ambrosia trifida. The sequence continues at coordinate 70,461,622 of CM054127.1, read as the reverse complement.
TGAAATGATATTCAAAATGATCTTGATTGTGTCGTGATTTGTGTTTTATCAATTTGTTCAGAACTAGGGTTTCCGCACCTAGTTTTGTGACTTGTATGATCGTATAATCCTGTTTTAGCTAAAATCCAACGCTCACAAAATACCATTTTATTCGTGATTGTTATGCTAAAGAGTTTATCGATATGGTCAAAATCCACACTGATTACCAACGCGCAAACCTTTTTACCAAAGCTTTTGATAAATCGATATTTGAATATCTTTTGAAAGCTAATGGTATTAAAGAAAAACAAGACTGATCACCACCTCAGTTTATCGCTTTTTAGTTTAATTTTTACTGTTTTTCAGAAAAATTCGAAAATCCAAAAACATTGAAAAATTTCAAAATCCATAAAAATTAGAAAATTTCTTTGGTGACTGCTATATCTTCTTCCCTTAGATTAACGCCGTCAGATTTCTGTGAACAAACGATATCTGGGCAGTCACATATTTGAAATGCTCCAGCTTATCCTTGGGAACAGTAAATTCAAAAATTTATAAAAATTAGAAAAACCAAAAATGATTTCCTGGAGAAAAAGGGGAAATGACAGTACATCAGTGGGGATCTGACACATTCTAAGAAATGTAATGCAATATAGGGCGTGTGTCTAAGTCTGTGCGATGTGCTGATAGGCTTCGTAGACCTATTACTGCGTGCCTGATACATACATATTAAACGAATTGATGTGTGGATGAACTCCTCATTGGCATATGGTCTTAGTACCGTAATTTCGTTTGATAGGGTATTTATACAAAACTCGGAGGTTTTGGGTCGTTATGTTATTAGTTGTCTGGGGATAACCTCTCTGATCTTCTGCTGTAAGTCATTACGGACCTAGATCAGGTAGCGTATCTTTATAAAAGAGCTTTATGCCAAATCCTAAAGTTACCGAATTGAGGAACTTTCTATGTTTTATGATGATCAAAGATTATCTATTACATCGTATTAATCACTGATGCAAATCATGATTGATATCAGTCCTCAACCTGGTAGATTGCACATGTTACTTTGCTGCATTAATTTGCTGACCTGTATACCTCTGTGCATTATACCTTGTAAATTACAGAGAACGAAAGCATAATCACACTTTACAATGAGTCTTTGTGCATTTACTTCTTGATATGGGAGTATGTCGTGTGCGTGGGAACTACAGACAATTATGTTTATATTATACATAATAGTATCAGTCTAAAGCACTGCACAAAAGTCTGCATGTGAGTTTATGTGGATCACAATATCAGCAGTTGCCAGGTCACACATTGTCTTTAATGATAACAATCAAATGATCAACGGTGTGATCAGATTTCTCAATAACTGATATGATCCCTTTACCGGAAATCTCAAAATATTTACTGCTTTCTCTTTAAATTTCTTCATTTTATTTTCTCGTCAAAATTTGCAAAACTCAAAAAGATTTTAGGTGTGTTTTAACATAAACTTTAGAAAATCCAAAAAGATTTTACATTTCTATCTTATTTTTGATAGCTGATGGTGGTTGATGACGATTTTCTAAACCTTGATGAACCATTTGAGCTTTGTCATTTTTAACTGAGAAAATATGATTGTCGGATGCTTAAAAGTTGGAAAATATTTTGAATGGGACTCGATTTTGAGATTTAGTAAAATTTTCAAAATTCCTGATTCACTTTCGCCCATTCTATTGGGTTGAAGGAGGAATTTCATGTTCATTCGTATGTTTTATTTTGGGCGAATGTGAGAGTTCTTCAGATGTTTTCTCTTTCAAAAGCTTCACATTCGACCACAATAAACGGTCGAAGGAGCAGTTTATATATATCCATCTCTGCTCATTCGACCCTTTACAGAATTTTTTCAAAATTTTTGATCATAAGTCCACTTGTTGCTCGTGCATTTTAGATCTTACCATTGTGTTCGTCTATTAATTCTGATCATTTTGCCTTCACTTTTACAGGTTAACAACAAGTTTTGAGGGTTTAATCTGTTCATTTCAGTTCAAACCCTAACTCACATCAAACTATGATTAAACGAAGATAATTGCTTCAATTGTTGATAGGGAAACATTGGTTTAGTGTTTTAGGGGGAGATAATTCAAAAACTTAGGGTTTTCTTTCATCAGAACTGATAAGTTGATTAGTTTTTGATGCGAACCCTAGTTTTTATTTGAAAACACTGAAACAATGTTAGTTTGTTAAAATTGATTGTTTTGAAACATTAATCGGAGGTTTTAGGTGCAAACTGAATCAAAATGACATGTTTAAATTCACTGATTTTCAAAATTGAAAATTTGAATTGTAGAACAGTCCCTTCGCACTTTTCGAACGGTCGAACCTGCAAAAATGGGTGAAGGAGATGTTTTGTCTGGGTGAATGAAGACAAATGGGTGAATGAAACATTTCTTCATCGATTTTTACATTCGTACCTATAAAATTGACATTCGTACCCCAGAATTTCTCATTCGCACCTCCGTTTGGGCGAATGTAGAGATCAAAAACCAACTTTTCAATTTTTGTTTATTTTGTCGATTTTTAACATGTTTACTTGTTTTGTTTTGCGGTATAAACCATGTCTGAACAAGAAAAACCTACTGAACAAGCTGGATCATCTGCACAAGCTGCTGAGAAAGGAAATGAAGAACTTTTGCCGTTCGAGAATGCGCATAACTGTTGTGCATATCTTGGGGACGTGAAGAAGCACACAGAGTTTATAGAGATTATCGAATTCTAAAGAGAAGTCGGGTGATAGATGCAATTGCTACACATGCTATTATCTACCGAGACATGCTACAAGAGTTCTGGACGAACGCGAAGATGGATTTCTGGGAGTGTGAATCATCTCTGGTTAGCAAGATTCAAGGAAAATTGATTATTGTTTCAGAGAATGATATCAGAGAATCTTTGAAGCTTGGAGATGAAAAGACCGATCCCAGAGAACTTAGCTTTACTGAACAGAGGAAATGCTTTCTAAGGATGAAGTATAACGGGCCGATTACTGATGGTTCGTTACACAAGGGAAAGATTTGTCCCCAATTCATGTATTTGGCGCATGTTATGATTCATGTCTTCGGTTCAGCAGCAGGAGGTTATGATTTGATGAGGAAGAGTATTAGCTCAATGATGGTTGCACTGATATTGAACAAACCGTTCAATGTATCAGGGATGCTTATGGAACATTTATTGGAACCTGTTAGAGGCACAAGGAATTTGAAGTTTTTGTTATACCCTCGATTCCTACAGATGATATTTGATCACAAGTATAAAGAGTTGAAGAGGGATCCGAAGCAGATCGTAGTTCAGGAACATATGTCCATCAATACATTGGCAAGAATGAAGGCTTATAAGGGTTTGTTGGTGAATGAACGACCACCTGTTAGACGTTTATTTGGGCATTTGGCAAGGATTGATTATGAGGATCCAGGTAAAGATAAGGTAAGGCATGCTGATAGTGCATCAGACGAAGATAATCCATTACATCCTGTTGACCCTGAGGCAAAGAGAAAGCGACAGGTTGTGAATGTGGGAGCTAAGAGCCGGAAAGGGAAAGTGAAAGAAATCAGGATTGAAGTTGTTCCTGAAACTGAACCTGCAAAGAAGAAGAAAGTGTCGAGAAGACATAAGACCGTGGCTAAGAAAGGTTTACACCTTGTTGATGAGGCGTTAGTCAATTCTGAAGAGACGCAGGAAGATGAACATTGGGATTCGGATACTGAGACTGTAAAGGCTACCACACCCAAGGCCACTGTGGCTGGTGAGTCTGCAAGTCTGAATAGATATGTGGAAGAACAGAGAATGAAAAGCCCTATTCACTTGGATGAAGAGGATGAGGGTTTAGGTTTGGGTGTAGGAGACTTTCCTGGTTCACCAGTTCAGGGGGAGAAACCAAAGAAGCCCCAATTTAAGAAGAAAGAAAAAGTGTTAAAGCCCGCAGAGAAACGAGCTAGAGAGATTGAATCATTAGTAGCAGGAAAGAAGTTGCCACCTGCTTCTAGCTTGAAATCACCAGTTGCTGCTCTAGCCTCAAAGAAGCAGAAAACCATAACTTCTTCCAGTACTGAACAGGGAGCTGATATACCTGTTGACGCTTTTAATGAAGCATTGGATAATGTACTGAAGAAGATGAAGAAGGGTAAACTGCCTGAGGTTGCTGAAGTTTCTACTCGAAAGGTTACAGTGGATAGTGATGTGATGAGCACTGTTAACCGAAAACTTGCTGAGATGATGAATATCATAAACAAGCAGCAGATAGAGATAGATCAATTGAGAAAGAACGACTCAAAGATGTTGGATGTTGTTGTTACATCACATGAGAATAATGAAGTGCTGAACAGAAGATTAAACAGTTGCAGAAGGATAATAAGAAATTGTTAAAACATGAGCAAAGAAACACCAGAAGGTTCATAGCTTTGAAAGAAGAAAATAAAAAGCTAAAATAGAGTAATAAAAGCATGGATAATGTAACACCCCAACCGATGGCGGAAACATCGAGGTGTCACGTATGAATGAGTATACAGTAGCACATGGTAATCCAAATTTTAATTGAAATAAATTTAAATTGCAAATATCCAAAAATAGAAATACATAAGAGTTTTAAATGTGAAAATCTAATACATCACGCAAAAATCAAGCAAGCATAGACTCCTTATTGTCTTCATAAACACTCTAATCTTCATGCATCATTATTCCCTGTTGAGTTGTAAAAATGGAGGGGGAGGGGGTCAACTAGAAGTTGGTGAGAATACATAATCCATGTTATGCAAATAGTTTAAGTATAAAAGTCTAGCAATTCGTATGTCTATCGTAAATTTATGTCTACATGAATAGTATATTATGTTGACATAATCAAACCTCCGACTAGTTTAGGTCCATCCCGTCATCTACGGTTCACGTTAGTAATATGTTGGAACGATAACAATCACCCACGTTACCTATGTAGGAGGTACACGTATCCGGGTGGGGTTGTCAATCCAATAGATCTATTATTGAGTATCGCCGGCTTGGCCATAGCTAATGATTATGTAATGTTGAAACTCGTTGAATCTCTTTGAAACTGTTGACTAATTCATGAGGCAATAATGTTTACTACTGGACATGCATGTTGAATTGCTTAAAATGTTGCAAGTATAAAGAATCGCATAAACATGGTTACGTAAACTCACCTTGGTATAGTATTAGGTATTGAGGAATAATATAAGTGTAGCCCAATAGATTGCCAAGTATCACCCTATGTATAAGGCAACAAATAAGTTTAAGTCTATCTAGTCTATAGGTATATTCTAGGGTTTCGATTTGGGGATATCCAATTGTTGAATTTATAATAAAATGTTAATTAAATAAACGGAAATTTGATAGTTAAATAAATGAAAGTCTTTTTATAAAGTTTGAATTTAGGATGTTCACAATAATGTGTTTGAAGTATAAAAATAATTTTTATAAAATTATTTTCTTTAAAATAGATTATTAAATCTATTTATTACAAATTGCCAAAACTAAACTTTAATATTTAAAAATACTAAAATTAAAGAATTATTATTTTAAAAATCATATTTCTGTTCTAAATATTTAGAAATAAATTGTATAAAATTTTGGTGCAAAAATAATAAAAATTGAATTTATTATGATTTAATTATGATTAAAACTAACAAAAATTGATTAAAAATATAAAATAAATGATTTTTCTGAATTAAAAATCATTTCAGTATAGTTTATCATTGTACAAACTCAGGATAATTTTTGTAGAAATTTATAAAATTGTTTTGATATTTTATTGGATTTTTATAAATATAATAGCATAAAATTGATTTAATTATTATAAATATTAAATAAATGAATTTCAGAAAACTAAAAATCGTAGATAAAACTTTTACATCAGATTTGTTAAAAATAATTTTTTTTAGAATTTATAAAAAGGTTTTAATAATTAAAAATGAATTTACAAGATTTAATGTATAATATATATTTATAAATGGTTTGTTTTAAAAAAAAGAAATCAAGTGGAAAAGGGGCGCCCAAGCCGAGACTCGAACCCGGATGGCTACGGTTTCAAGCATCAGTCACAACCACTTGGCCTAGGCCTGTGGTTGTGATAAATTCCGTTTTAATAAAAATAAATACATAACGCGAAATCAGTTTTATCCCCAAATCAAAGGCCACGAACCCTAGTTCTGCAATTGATTGATTCACTCATCAATAGCCCAATTAATCATGGGGCTATTGATGAGTGATTGCCGATATACAAAACCCACTGGAAAAATTGGACTTACAATGTCGTGTAGAACACGATTGCTCGGTCAAGTATAAAAGTCAAAATCGTAATCGTGAAGCACAAACAGAGTGTAATAATGAAGATTGGAGGTTGAGAAGAGATTAATGGCGAGTTGTAATGCTTCGCAGAGGGTCAATTTATATAGAGGATCAATGGGTTGATGAATTGGCAAGGTTGACCAAGGTTTGAATGTCAAACGCGTAATCGAGTTTAATTGGTAACAATTGATAGATAATAATCGTATTGGTGAGTCACTAATGGCCGAGAATCAAGTATGTTTGCCAAAATTGAACAAATCACGAGTTAATTCGATTGATTGAATCATACGCGTCCCACAGTTGACTTTTCAAGTCAACTGTGAAGGATTGAAATCAAGTATATAATTATAATGCGCTGGGATTCAAACAAAAATGTTGGCCAGCCCAGCTGGTTTGTGTGTTTGGGTGGTTTGGGCCGGCCTTGGGCACGGGTTCGATTCCCGGCCCAAGTGTTTATTTTTTTTGATAATTATCTCACATATCCACATATATATAATATATATATATATATATAGTATTAGGGTTTCAAATATGCGACAAAATAATTATTACACACGAGAATAACGAAACTTGACGTTTTATTAATTATAAACGTGTAACGTACAAGTATAAATACGAAATGTTACAGTCTCCCCTACTATTAGGAACTTCGTCCCGAAGTTGGAGTTGGAGAGTCTGGTGGAAAAAGATGTGGATACTTCGACTTCATCTGGTCTTTACGTTCCCAAGTGAACTCTGGGCCTCGTTTAGATTCCCAACGAACCTTAACGATCGGAATGCGACTGCGCTTGAGTTTCTTGACTCCAGTATCAACAATCTCGACGGGTTTCTCGATAATGTGCATGCTTTCATCAATTTGCACATCCTCAAGAGGAACATGAAGGTTCTCATCCGCTAAGCATTTCTTGAGATTAGAAACATGGAAGGTCGGGTGAACATTGCTTAGCTCAGGTGGAAGATCAAGTTTGTAAGCCACTTTTCCAACTCTGTCAAGAATTTTGAAGGGGCCTACGTATCGAGGAGCTAGTTTTCCCTTTCTACCGAAACGAATTACTCCTTTCCAAGGGGATACCTTAAGTAGTACATGATCCCCAACTTGAAATTCCAAGGGTTTATGACATCTATCAGCATAACTCTTCTGACGACTTCTAGCCTTGAGAAGATTATCCTGAATAAGCTGAATTTTGTCTGTGGTTTCCTGGAATAGTTCGGGTCCAGTGATACGAGTTTCACCAACCTCAGTCCAACAGACAGGTGAACGACACTTCCAACCATAGAGTGCCTCAAAAGGAGCCATGTTAATGCTGGCGTGATAACTGTTATTGTATGAAAACTCAACCAAAGGAAGATGAGAATCCCATGTGCCACCAAAATCGATGATACATGCCCTGAGCATATCCTCAAGTGTCTGGATGGTCCGTTCAGTCTGACTATCTGTTTGAGGGTGATAAGCAGTACTCAGGTTCAACTTGGTACCCAAAGCATCTTGTAGAGAATCCCAAAAGTGAGAGGTGAAACGACCATCGCGATCAGAAATAATATCCAAAGGTATACCATGACGACATATGATTTCACTTACGTACATCTTTGCCAACCTTTCCACAGAATACTTCTCACCAATAGGTAAGAAGTGAGCTGACTTGGTCAAACGATCGACGATTACCCAAATACTGTCAAAGCCTTTGGGTGTACGAGGGAGTTTGGTGATGAAATCCATAGCTATGCTCTCCCATTTCCATACAGGAATCTCTGGTTGTTCAAGCATACCAGATGGTCGTTGATGTTCAGCCTTGACCTTGGAACAAGTGAGGCATTTTGCAACGAAAAGAGCAATGTCTTTCTTCATACCAGGCCACCAATAAGAATAACGGAGATCTTGGTACATCTTGTCAGCTCCAGGATGAATAGAATAACGAGACTTATGAGCCTCGTTCATGAGAAAAGTACGAAGATCATCACGGTCGGGAATCCATAGTCGATTAAGAAAATAGAGAAGACCATCAGATTTGGTTTCAAGTTGAGTTTCAGCACCACAAGACATTTCATCGTACATGTTACCTTGGGTGACTGATGTGTGTTGAGCCTGGAGAATGCGATCTTGAAGATCAGTACGAACTCTCGCACATTGGAGTCTGATACGCTCTTTACGACTAAGTGCGTCAGCCACAACATTCGCCTTGCCAGCATGGTAGCGAATTTCGCAATCATAGTCGTTAAGTAATTCAACCCAACGTCGTTGCCTCATGTTAAGATTCTTTTGGTTGAAGACATGTTGGAGACTTTTGTGGTCCGTGAACACCACACATTTGGTCCCATAAAGATAATGTCTCCAAATCTTGAGTGCAAAGACAACAGTGTCCAATTCAAGATCATGGGTAGTATAATTCTTTTCGTGAGTCTTGAGTTGTCGAGACGCATAAGCAATAACCTTTCCTCGTTGCATGAGAACACAACCAAGACCTTGGTTCGATGCATCACAGTAGACCACGAAATCATCATTACCATCAGGTAGAGACAAGATAGGAGCTTCACAGAGTTTTAGCTTAAGAGTTTCAAATGCTTCCTCTTGCTTGGTCCCCACTCATAGGGTTTACCCTTGTGAGTTAAGGTAGTGAGAGGAACAGCGATCTTGGAGAAATTGGCGATGAATCGACGATAATAACCAGCCAAACCAAGGAAAGAACGGACTTCAGTTGGAGTTTGAGGAACACTCCAATTTTTCACAGCTTCGATCTTTGCGGGATCAACATGAATCCCGTTCATATCAATGACATGTCCCAAAAATTGAACTTCCTTAAGCCAAAATTCACATTTTGAGAACTTGGCATACAGTTGTTCTTTCTTTAGGAGACCCAAGATGGAGTGAAGGTGTTGCTCGTGATCGGATTTTGATTTAGAGTAAATCAAAATATCATCGATGAAGACGGTCACGAATTTGTCGAGGTAGGGTCTACAAACCCGATTCATCAAATCCATAAATACTGCGGGAGCGTTGGTCAATCCAAAAGGCATAACCATGAATTCGTAGTGACCGTAGCGTGTGCGAAAAGCTGTCTTGGGAATATCTTCATCGTGGACTCTAAGCTGATGATAACCAGAACGGAGATCAATCTTCGAGAAGTGAGTTGCTCCTTGAAGTTGATCGAAGAGATCGTCAATCCTAGGCAGTGGATAACGATTCTTGATGGTGAGTTTGTTGAGTTCACGATAGTCAATACACATTCTAAGAGAACCATCCTTTTTTTTTAACGAACAAGACAGGGGCTCCCCATGGAGAAGAACTAGGGCGAATGAAACCTTTATCAGAAAGTTCCTGTAATTGACTAGCGAGTTCTTGCATCTCAGAGGGTGCAAGATGATAAGGAGCTTTAGCGACAGGATTAGCACCAGGAACAAGATCAATTCGAAATTCCACTTGTCGAGCAGGAGGCAAACCAGGTAAATCCTCTGGGAAGACTTCAGGATAGTCTCGAATAATAGGAATGTCTTGGATACTTTTGCCTTTGTCCTTCTTCTCTATTACGTTAGCTAAGAAGGCTGTATACCCCTTTCGTAAGTACTTGTGGGCAGTAGTACAAGACATAAGCTTAAGCTCGCCACAGGGTTTCTCACCATAGATCCTCAAAATCTCACCAGATTCGAGAGGAATGCGTATGACTTTCTCGAAGCACAGAATTTCGGCACGATGAGTTGACAACCAGTCCATGCCTACTATAACATCAAAACTTCCAAGATGCATGGGGATGAGATCGATAGAGAAGGTATGATCGTCGAGGTTCAGCAAGCAGTTACGAATAATAGAGTCATTCGAAATAGACTTCCCGTTAGCTACCTCTACCACTAAAGGTTCGTCTAGATTAGTGTGGGGTAAGTTAAGTAAAGGTTCAAACTTCAGTGACACAAATGACTTATCATCTCCCGAATCAAATAATATGGATGCATAGTGGTTATTAATGAGGAACGTACCATTCACCACTTCGTTGTTGTCACGAGCCTGATTAGCATTGAGATTGTAGGCGCGATCTCGAGCACCTTGGTTCTGGTTGCGGTTCTGGTTTTGGTTTTGGTTTTGGTTTCGGTTTTGGTTCTGGATACGATTAGGGCAGTTGTTGATGTAGTGATCAGGGCTGCCACACTCGTAGCATTGACCACGAGTAGGCCTGTTGTTTTGTTGGTTGGGAGCTGGGTTGTTTCTGGCTGGGTTGTTCTGGTTGTTTTGGTTGTTTTGGTTGTTTTGGGCAGCAGGGGCTTGACAAGCGTTGGTGTAGTGTCCATACCGCTTACAGTTATTACACTGGCTGTGGAGTGTCTTTGGCAACCGTCTTCTTAGTGCCCTTGCGGAAGAGACTACCGTTCTTCACGTGATTATCTGTAAGAGTGGCCGCTAGACGTTTGGCCTCTTCCAAGGTTGCAGGATTTCATCCCCAAACGGTGTCCTGGATTTGCATGGGCAGACCACCGATGTACTTCTCGATGGCTACCGGTAGAGGAGTAACTTTGTGAGGCAACAATAAGCTAAGCTCGTGAAAGCGGGTGTTGTAGGCAAGGTTTTCCCCACTATCTTGAGCTAGGGTGTGGAACTCATCCTCAAGCTTTTTAACCTCATTGCGAGGACAAAACTCTTCCTTCATGACCTCCTTGACTTGGTCCCATGTCATAGCAAGAGCAACTTCGGCCCCACGAGTGCGCTTTTCTTCATTCCACCAAGTGAGTGCTCGTTTATGGACAACACTCATGGCGTAACGAACCTTGAAGTTGTCGGGGCATTCACTGTTGATGACGGTATTCTCAATACCCTCAAACCATTGGAGGAGTCCTGTAGCTCCTTCTTCACCACTAAACTTTGGAGGGTTACAAGAATTGAAATGTTTAAGGGTACAGGCTGGGGGTCCATTTCCATTACCATTGCCGTTCCCGTTCCCGTTGTCGTGACCGTTCCCGTTGCCGTTAATTTGAATGACCTGAGCGAGTAAATTGGGAACCAGAGTTGCGATTTGCTGTGCCATTTGTTGAGAAATGATCGCAGCCAGTTGGGCATCGATACCATTGTTGTTGTGGCTAGGACCTTGGTCATGGTTATGGTTGTCACCACCTTCTTCGTGGTTCTCACCATTGCTGTTGCGAGTGCTGCGACGTGGAGGCATGATCTGTAATAGACACAATGAAATGAATGAGATTATATAAGGAATGTAATCATTTATTCATTAATTAAAACGAATAAACGAAAACGTTGACTTATCAAAGATTCTAAATTCTAATAACATATGAAGACATGCTTTAGCCTATAAGTGAACACTCATCCCGAGAATTCCCAGGTAGGCATCCGGGTCCCTCGTCTGTGTCACACCCTCAAATTTCCACTGCGGGGTTCATACCGCGAGGCGCATGACATACCAGGATCCCATAGCCATAAGTCATATGAACGAACTCTAAATGCCCAAACCATTTAGTTCGTTTCAAAAACCAAGTTTAGTTAAGTTGCGGAAGCGTAAACCAAATTTAATCCTTTTAAAACCATGCGCAAAACAACGTGCCCAAATTAAAACCATATGAAAGAAAATGTGTAAGCATAATATGTAATTTAGGTGTATGCCCAAGACCCCAAATGCAATGAAGTGTGCAGTGCTTTCTAATTCTGGCACCGGAAGCTAACTACCTGCAAAAGCATGTAAATCGTGGGTCAACAAACAATGTTGGTGAGTTCACTGAGTAAAGTAGGTGAGTAAGTAAAAGCGTAGGTTTCCCAAACCATGTAACCAAATGAAAGCGTCGGTCTCCCAGACCACATAACAGTAAGTAAGAACGTCGGCCTCCTTGGCCACAAGTAAATAGCTAATTCAAATGTCAGGGGTAGCTAGCCCACTCATGATAACTAAAACCGGCGAATACCGAACTACTAATGAACAAGTTCCCATAACCGGGATAAGGATGCCTTGCATCATTGTCCATCGACAATGATTATGTTTGAAGCTAATAGTTCACATCCGTGCTCCCAGCACGATGTGAGGTTTGTTAGACCTAATAGCGCTATCAACTAATTAACCCGCTTGCCCAACCGGCAATTGATTCGGTATTTTGAAGGACTTAAAAAGATGTGTGTGGTTTAGTTCATCAAGGACATATATATGAATTAGTAAAAATAGATTCACCACGTGAACCATGCACCCCAAACCCGGGATGTGTAAAAGTAGTCCCAAACCGGACTAGAAACGTTAAGTAAGTTGTCTCAACCCGAGACGCATGCTTTTGAGAAAAGAGTAGTGAAACTCACCTTAGGTTGCAAGCGAGAATATCCAAACTTCAACGTAATAGAAACTCGCTACCGACTCCCTATTATATGTGTCACTATGTGAGTACACTTGCATAACCAATATACCACATAGCACGTTTATTCGATTCTTAAAAGTTTCAAAATCGTGTAGTGACACCTAGTGACTCTACATGCACAAGTATGTCCGACGTATCCCGTTGGTGATCGTGGTGACTATTATAAGTTTAACGCATCAAACACATCTCATACAAGTTTTCACACAAGTACATGTCAATTACACACCACATAGAACTCCAAATAGCCACTTAAAGACCCCGTACACAATCTGTGTTTTTAGGACAGATTGTGCACTGTGAAAAACAAGTTATTTAAAATACTTAACGAATGAATTAGAGTCCCAAATGTTTACTGAATTTTATTTGGGATTCACTCGACAATACCTATTTTTGTTTTGTCTTAATTCCAAACATAAAAATTATAAAAATTCGTACAACACAGCAGTGTTCAGAAAATTTCCTCAACAGGTCAGTTTAGTAGGAAAATTCTTAAAAATTGTGTATTCATCCAAACGAGATGAATCCACTTGGAAAAGCTCTATTTTTCTAGTATTGACCTACTGTAAAAATTTCATAACCTAACTCCTTGTAAATCTCAAGTTATGACCATTTAAAGTTAGCCCAATTTACAAATCCGAAAATCTGATATGATCCCTAATCAATTAAAATTCCAAAAACGACTCAAACGATGTCCAAATTCGATGGTTTTGCCCATTATGAAAAGCTAAGACCTTGTACATTACAATCATGCAAAGAATCGATCAAACCAATTAATTTCAAGCCACGAAACAGACCCTACAAGTCGACATTCAGAATCTGTCCAGATTCTAATCATGCAATATTATCGATTATATCAAACCCTAGTTGCATATTATCAATCAATAACACCTAATAATCATCATACAACTTTAGTAAGAACCACATCTGATCAAAACCCTAATTATACATCACAACCATCATTATTCACAAACCCTAGAAGACTAAAACATCAAGAACATGCATAATCATGCAAAACATATAACATTCATTATGTAACGATGTGGTTGACCCTTTTAATCTTCGTAATCATCATGTTTTAACTTTTATAAAATACTTTCAGACCTGGACAACCTTGTTATATGATTTTTATAGTAAAAACATAAGGTAAAAGCGTAAGAAATCATAAGTTATACCCTTAGCTCTTCAAATCAATCAATCGCGCGCCTTGGAGCCTCCCAATTGATGATCTTGAGCCTTAGCAGGAGTTTTTGGAGTGAAATATTCGTGTGGGGCAGTAAGGGGGCGATTAGGGTTGAGTATGGGGGTTGCATGGGGGTTTAGGATGCTTAAATATAAGTTTGAGGCGGTTTAGACCCGTCAGGGATGTTCGAGCGGCCGCTCGGAGCCTATGAGCGGCCGCTCACAGGTCCGAGGCGCGTGCTTTTGCTTCGTTTCGCCTCCCGACGCATTATCCATCGATGTTTCGTTATTTCGGACCATAACAAGTGTAACCCCATGCGTTAAGACCCTAATCAACCTCATGCTCCACTTTTAATGATTTTTATTAACGTGTTCGGTTTAGGTTCACATAATCACGTATGGTTTTCACATAAGTTTATTATTCACCAACGTTCTGGATACAGGACTCATGTGTGTGTTAAACAATACTTATCCTATTTAACACATATGTAAATAACCTCTAACATGTGTTAGGCCTACTTAACTACCCCTAGTTAAGTATCTACCCATGCACAACGTAAGTTAACTAAAATGTATCATGTAAGTTAACTAGAGTTCAGTGAAAGTATAAACCTGAAAATGCGGGGTGTCACATCATCCCCAAGTTGAAAAGAATTTCGTCCCGAAATTCAGCAAGTAAACAATAAAGCCAGCTATAAAAAGGTGCGCTTGGTTCCCGGATGTCACATCATCCCCAAGTTGAAAGGAATTTCGCCCCGAAATTCACTTTGAAAGAGCTGCTTTATGTTCCGCGTTCGATCTATGTACGATTTCAGGTTCGGTAAAGAGATGTGGGTATTTGAGTCGCATCTGATCCCTGCGTTCCCACGTGTATTCCGGTCCAAGACGGGAATTCCACCGCACCTTCACAATAGGTATGGTGCTTTTTCTGAGTTTCTTGGCGCCCTGCCCAAGAATTTCCACAGGTTGTTTCACGAACCGAAGTTGTTCGTCCACCTGGATCTCCTCCAGTGGCACTGCTAATGTCGAATCTGACAGACACTTCTTCAGATTCGATACATGAAATACATTGTGTACTCCATTGAGTTCCTCGAGCAGATTTAATTCATAAGCTACTGGACCAACCCTTTTGACAATCTCAAATGGCCCAACGTATCGTGGATTCAGTTTTCCCCGTTTGCCGAAGCGTATCACACCTTTCCTTGGTGACACCTTCAGTAACACCCTGTCCCCTACCTGGAATTCCAATGGTTTCTTACGCTTATCAGCGTAGCTTTTCTGTCGATCACGAGCAGCAGCCATCCGGTTTCTAATTTGCACTATCTTCTCAGAAGTTTCGTGCACGAGTTCGGGACCTGTTAGTTGGCTATCCCCAACCTCAGTCCAACATATAGGACACCTACACTTGCGCCCGTAAAGTGCCTCGAAAGGCGCACACTGTATCGAAGTGTGGTAATTGTTGTTTGTAAGAGAATTCGATTAAGGGCAAGTGCTTATTCCAGTTATTACCAAAGTCCACTACGCATGCTCGTAGCAGATCCTCTAATGTTTGGATGGTACGTTCACTCTGTCCATCCGTCTGAGGGTGATAGGCTGTGCTCATATCTAAGAGAGTCCCCAAAGTGTTTTGGAGAGTAGTCCAAAAATGAGAAGTGAATCGCGCGTCGCGATCAGATATAATAGGAGTAGGCACCCCATGCCTAGGGACAATTTTCGTAATACAAAGGCAGCTAGACGTTCCGACTTGTCCGTCTCTTTAATTGCCAAGAAATGCGATGATTTGGTCAAACGGTCAATAATGACCCAAATCATATCGTGCCCGCTGGGCGTTTTAGGAAGTTTGGTAATAAAGTCCATGGAAATACCATCCCATCTCCACATGGGATTTTCCGGTTGTTGGAGTAAGCCTGAAGGTTTTTGATATTCAATCTTAACCTTCGCACAAGTCAAGCACTTACTAACATAAGTGGCTATCTCGGCTTTCATGGTTGGCCACCAGTATAGAGTCTTAAGATATTGGTACATCTTGTCCGAACCACGATGTACCGAATAGCGAGAGGTATGTGCTTCATCGAGCACCAGTTGTCTGAGATCCCCAAATCGTGGTATCCAGACTCGATTCATGAAGTACTGCAGACCGTCTGTCCTCAGTTCCAAGTGCTTATCAGCACCATGTAGGGTCTCAAGCCCGATGTTTTCTTCCTTCAATGACTCACTCTGTGCTTCACGTATCTTATCAGGAAGATTAGAATGAATGGTGAGTTGTAAGGCTCGCGCTCTTTTGGGTCTCGTTTCCTTTCGACTGAGGGCTTTTACGTTAGCTTTCCCTGGATGATACTTGATGGCATAGTCATAATCGTTCAAAAGTTCAACCCAGCGACGTTGTCATATGTTCAGCACTTTCTGATCGAATATAGGCTGAAGGCTCTTGTGATCAGTGAAAATTATGCACTTTGTTCCATAGAGGTAGTGTCTCCAGATTTTGAGAGCGAAAACCACCGCTCCCAGTTTCAAATCATAAGTGGGGTAATTCTTCTCATGGACCTTCAGTTGCCGCGATGCATATGCAATTACCTTATCACGTTGGATCAGTACGCACCCTAAACCTTGGATAGACGCATCACAATATACTACAAAGTCCTCTGTACCCTCAGGCAACGATAATATCGGTGCACTGCAAAGTTTGGACTTTAGTAGCTGAAAGGTAGATTCTTGGGCATCTCCCCACTTATACGTAATACCTTTCTGCGTTAGGGCGGTGAGAGGTTGAGCGATCTTAGAAAATCCCTCAATAAACCTGCGATAATATCCCGCGAGACCAAGAAATTGGCACACTTCAGTAAGGGTCCTAGGAGCCTCCCACTTTTTTTGATAGCGTCAATCTTGGCTGGGTCCACATGTATTCCTGCCTCGTTGACCACATGCCCAAGGAATTGGACCTCTTGAATCCAAAAATCACATTTAGAAAACTTTGCATACAGCTGCTCATTCCTCAGTAGTTCCAAGATTAACCGCAGGTGCTGCTCGTGCTCCTCCCTGCTCTTGGAATAGATCAACATGTCATCTATGAACACTATGACGAATTTCTCCAAGTAAGGCTTGCACACACGGTTCATTAGATCCATGAACACCGCAGGTGCATTAGTTAGCCCAAATGGCATAACCAAAAACTCATAATGTCCATAACGGGTTCGAAACGCCGTTTTCGCCACATCCTCATCTCGGACTCTCAGCTGATGGTACCCCGACCTCAAATCAATCTTAGAGTAGAAGCTCGATCCTTGCAGTTGGTCGAACAAATCATCAATACGAGACAAAGGATATCGGTTTTTAATCGTTACCTTGTTCAACTCCCGATAATCTATGCACATACGAAAGCTCCCATCTTCCTTCTTAACAAACAGAACTGGAGCTCCCCATAGCGAAGGACTGGGTCTAATGAAACCCCTATCCAATAGCTCTTGGAGTTGGGTAGACAGTTCTTGAAGCTCCCCTGGTGCTAACGGTACGGTGCGCGTGCAACTGACGCTGCTCCAGGTGCAAGGTCAATCTGGAACTCCACTTGACAAACGGGTGGAAGTCCAGGTAATTCCTCTGGGAATACATCTTGGAATTCTCGGACCACTGGGATGTCCTCAATTCTAGTTTTAGTTTCAGCTCGAATGTCAGATATGTTAGCCAAAATGGCCGAACAGCCCTTGCGAATGCACTTCTGGACCTTCAGATAGGAGATGATGCCCACCATGGCACCACCTCGATCACCCTGTATAGATAAAAGTTCTCCACTTGGGAGGGGGAATACGAACAATCTTCTCCTGACAGAGAATTTCAGCGTGTTGCTTGGACAACCAGTCCATGCCAACCACGAGATCAAGGCTTCCAAGGGTGATAGGTAGAATGTTGATGGCAAATGATTGCCCATCCAACTCGAGCTTACAGTTACGATGAATATGGGTTACCTCAACAGGCTTTCCATCAGCCAGTTCAATAGTGTATGGAGTATCTCGAAGAGTAGGAACCATCCCTAATTGTTTACTAAGTTTTGATGAAACAAAACTATAGTCCGCACCAGTATCATATAAGATAGAAGCAAGAGTGTCGTTCAAGGAACACGTACCCGTCACGACGTTGTTATCGGTCCTAGCCATCCCAGAGCCAATCACGAATGCTCTACCACGAGCCCCATTGTTGTTGCTACCGTTACGGTTGTTGCTGTTGCAGGACTTATACCTCACACTATCCCACGTTCTCTTGCTATCACCAACTGTAAAAAATGAAGCACCATGCATCAGAAAAGTACCATGATCGGCAATCTCATCTGTGAGTTTGCGAGTCAAGTGAAAGATTTGTAGGTGAGCTACAGTGGCCAAGCCACGAATCTGAGGGGCCCACCCTTTCGGTATAAGGTTCGATCCATTTGTAAGGTAGGTTAAATAGATTTGAGTCTATAGTGGCTATCTCCTATAGCCTGGTAGTGTAGGCGTCGATCTCAGACCCATCCGTCTTTATATAACAAAATTTCTGGATTTCACCACAGGGTGTTACGTTCTCCTTCCAGGTATTTGTAACTCATCGAGTGTGCATGTAGCATACATTAACCCATCCTGCCTGGGGTAAATGCACATGGTAAAGACTTATACCATCGAAGCAATCAGACGGTCTCCTTCAGTTCCGTTGGAGTTATCGAGATTTACAGCCAATAAAAGGCTTGAAAATACGTTGTGCGTTCAAGGTACAAGAAAGTTCAAATGTGGAAGTCAGGGGAAAAGAATGATTTAGCAAAATAGATCTTTACTAGCTGGGAAAGATGCGAGGGCCTCAACCACCTTATCGTTGATCGTAAGAACTCAGTCTTATCTAAGTTAGCAAAGGGAAATGAAAGAAAAGATAGGTAAGAAAAGGTAAGAGCCAATCGTCGCCATGCTCATGTCTAGATAGTAGAGCCTTCATCCTCACTTTCCATGTGCTCGTCCTGCTCAGGTTCCCCTTCCATCTCTTATCCTTCCTCTTTTGCGATGTCAGTGTTATGGTTCTCATCACGTACAATCTCCTTCTCTAGTCCTATGTGAACCAGTTTAGTGGTAAGCTGTACCACTCGTCCCTCCAATCGTGGCTATCAGCCATTTGTAGGTTTCATTTTCCCTTATGATGTTGCACTACGTCGCAGGCTTTACATAACTCCCCTAGAGTGTGTGTAACAAGTCCTGATCTAATGTATTCCCATGAATCTATCATATACTTATGAGTAACAGGGATATGCAGTCATACATCCGCCCGCTCATACTAGGCGTAAGGTACTAAAGTAGGAAATAAGTTCTATATGCGTAACCTAGTCCCGTCTGAGTTTCGAATGGGAGTAAGAAAGATCAAGTAACAAGGAACGGAATCTAATTGTCTCCTTGCTCAGTGACATAGGATAAGTCTCAGTATTCGAATTCCTTCATAGTTGATTTAATGGTACCACGTCATGCGCATCGTGCAGCTTCCTGTGTACGTGCGCCACAACGCTCGCAAGGGCTCCCTCCCCTGTAATATAGTTGTCTCCTCGTCCATGAGGTTAATTAGGATATTACTCCCAGTATTGCGCCATCTGGTGTAACCCTAGGTTCCCACCATTGACGTGTTAAGAATTAAGTCTAGAACTAGAAGATAACATAACTCCTGAAATCATATGTTGTAGATATATGTAGCTAATAGCTAGTTATGCACTTAAGTTGTGAGTGTACTTATGCTATGATGATTATAGACTAGACTCAACATGCAGTCCTAGTTCACTATAACCAATGGCTCTGATACCAATCTGTCACACCCTGAAATTTCCACTGCGGGGTTCATACCGCGAGGCGCATGACATACCAGGATCCCATAGCCATAAGTCATATGAACGAACTCTAAATGCCCAAACCATTTAGTTCGTTTCAAAAACCAAGTTTAGTTAAGTTGCGGAAGCGTAAACCAAATTTAATCCTTTTAAAACCATGCGCAAAACAACGCGCCCAAATTAAAACCATATGAAAGAAAATGTGTAAGCATAATATGTAATTTAGGTGTATGCCCAAGACCCCAAATGCAATGAAGTGTGCAGTGCTTTCTAATTCTGGCACCGGAAGCTAACTACCTGCAAAAGCATGTAAATCGTGGGTCAACAAACAATGTTGGTGAGTTCACTGAGTAAAGTAGGTGAGTAAGTAAAAGCGTAGGTTTCCCAAACCAAGTAACCAAATGAAAACGTCGGTCTCCCAGACCACATAACAGTAAGTAAGAACGTCGGCCTCCTTGGCCACAAGTAAATAGCTAATTCAAATGTCAGGGGTAGCTAGCCCACTCATGATAACTAAAACCGGCGAATACCGAACTACTAATGAACAAGTTCCCATAACCGGGATAAGGATGCCTTGCATCATTGTCCATCGACAATGATTATGTTTGAAGCTAATAGTTCACATCCGTGCTCCCAGCACGATGTGAGGTTTGTTAGACCTAATAGCGCTATCAACTAATTAACCCGCTTGCCCAACCGGCAATTGATTCGGTATTTTGAAGGACTTAAAAAGATGTGTGTGGTTTAGTTCATCAAGGACATATATATGAATTAGTAAAAATAGATTCACCACGTGAACCATGCACCCCAAACCCGGGATGTGTAAAAGTAGTCCCAAACCGGACTAGAAACGTTAAGTAAGTTGTCTCAACCCGAGACGCATGCTTTTGAGAAAAGAGTAGTGAAACTCACCTTAGGTTGCAAGCGAGAATATCCAAACTTCAACGTAATAGAAACTCGCTACCGACTCCCTATTATATGTGTCACTATGTGAGTACACTTGCATAACCAATATACCACATAGCACGTTTATTCGATTCTTAAATGTTTCAAAATCGTGTAGTGACACCTAGTGACTCTACATGCACAAGTATGTCCTACGTATCCCGTTGGTGATCGTGGTGACTATTATAAGTTTAACGCATCAAACACATCTCATACAAGTTTTCACACAAGTACATGTCAATTACACACCACATAGAACTCCAAATAGCCACTTAAAGACCCCGTACACAATCTGTGTTTTTAGGACAGATTGTGCGCTGTGAAAAACAAGTTATTTAAAATACTTAACGAATGAATTAGAGTCCCAAATTTTTACTGAATTTTATTTGGGATTCACTAGACAATACCTATTTTTGTTTTGTCTTAATTCCAAACATAAAAATTATAAAAATTCGTACAACACAGCAGTGTTCAGAAAATTTCCTCAACAGGTCAGTTTAGTAGGAAAATTCTTAAAAATTGTGTATTCATCCAAACGAGATGAATCTACTTTGAAAAGCTCTATTTTTCTAGTATTGACCTACTGTAAAAATTTCATAACCTAACTCCATGTAAATCTCAAGTTATGACCATTTAAAGTTAGCCCAATTTACAAATCCGAAAATCTGATATGATCCCTAATCAATTAAAATTCCAAAAACGACTCAAACGATGTCCAAATTCGATGGTTTTGCCCATTATGAAAAGCTAAGACCTTGTACATTACAATCATGCAAAGAATCGATCAAACCAATTATTTTCAAGCCACGAAACAGACCCTACAAGTCGACATTCAGAATCTGTCCAGATTCTAATCATGCAATATTATCGATTATATCAAACCCTAGTTGCATATTATCAATCAATAACACCTAATAATCATCATACAACTTTAGTAAGAACCACATCTGATCAAAACCCTAATTATACATCACAACCATCATTATTCACAAACCCTAGAAGTCTAAAACATCAAGAACATGCATAATCATGCAAAACATATAACATTCATTATGTAACGATGTGGTTGACCCTTTTAATCTTCGTAATCATCATGTTTTAACTTTTATAAAATACTTTCAGACCTGGACAACCTTGTTATATGATTTTTATAGTAAAAACATAAGGTAAAAGCGTAAGAAATCATAAGTTATACCCTTAGCTCTTCAAATCAATCAATCGCGCGCCTTGGAGCCTCCCAATTGATGATCTTGAGCCTTAGCAGGAGTTTTTGGAGTGAAATATTCGTGTGGGGCAGTAAGGGGGCGATTAGGGTTGAGTATGGGGGTTGCATGGGGGTTTAGGATGCTTAAATATAAGTTTGAGGCGGTTTAGACCCGTCAGGGATGTTCGAGCGGCCGCTCGGAGCCTGTGAGCGGCCGCTCACAGGTCCGAGGCGCGCGCTTTTGCTTCGTTTCGCCTCCCGACGCGTTATCCATCGACGTTTTCGTTATTTCGGACCATAACAAGTGTAACCCCATGCGTTAAGACCCTAATCAACCTCATGCTCCACTTTTAATGATTTTTATTAACGTGTTCGGTTTAGGTTCACATAATCACGTATGGTTTTCACATAAGTTTATTATTCACCAACGTTCGGGATACAGGACTCATGTGTGTGTTAAACAATACTTATCCTATTTAACACATATGTTAATAACCTCTAACATGTGTTAGGCCTACTTAACTACCCCTAGTTAAGTATCTACCCATGCACAACGTAAGTTAACTAAAATGTATCATGTAAGTTAACTAGAGTTCAGTGAAAGTATTAACCTGAAAATGCGGGGTGTCACAGTCTGATTGGGATATATGCGCAATGCCAGCCTAGACAGAAGACTCAGAATACAGGCGTTCACCCTTCCAGATTGCACGTGTTCGTTATTAAAATCTAGAACTTCAACGAGATCTCAAGGGGGTTCAGGTTAAACCTGAGGATTTTGTCCTATTAATCTAATGGTGGATCAGGATTGCAGCAGACGAATAAGTGTAGTCACATGTAGGCTTAGGGTTATATAAGGTATAGGATAAGGATAGGATTAGGGAAGCAATTAGGGTTACAAGTAAGAGAAGCAAGTACTGTTTAAGTCCCTAAGGTTATAGTCTAGATTATTTTCTAATAACCTAATTCCCTATAACCAAGGCTCTGATACCAATCTGTAACACCCCAACCGATGGCGGAAACATCGAGGTGTCACGTATGAATGAGTATATAGTAGCACATGGTAATCCAAATTTTAATTGAAATAAATTTAAATTGCAAATATCCAAAAATAGAAATACATAAGAGTTTTAAATGTGAAAATCTAATACATCACGCAAAAATCAAGCAAGCATAGACTCCTTATTGTCTTCATAAACACTCTAATCTTCATGCATCATTATTCCCTGTTGAGTTGTAAAAATGGGGGGGGGGGTCAACTAGAAGTTGGTGAGAATACATAATCCATCTTAAGCAAATAGTTTAAGTATAAAAGTATAGCAATTCGTATGTCTATCGTAAATTTAAGTCTACATGAATAGTATATTATGTTGACATAATCAAACATCCGACTAGTTTAGGTCCATCCCGTCATCTACGGTTCACCTTAGTAATATGTTGGAACGATAACAATCACCCACGTTACCTATGTAGGAGGTACACGTATCCGGGTGGGGTTGTCAATCCAATAGATCTATTATTGAGTATCGCCGGCTTGGCCATAGCTAATGATTATGTAATGTTGAAACTCGTTGAATCTCGTTGAAACTGTTGACTAATTCATGAGGCAATAAAGTTTACTACTGGACATGCATGTTGAATTGCTTAAAATGTTGCAAGTATAAAGAATCGCATAAACATAGTTACGTAAACTCACCTTGGTATAGTATTAGGTATTGAGGAATAATATATGTGTAGCCCAATAGATTGCCAAGTATCACCCTATGTATAAGGCAACAAATAAGTTTAAGTCTATCTAGTCTATAAGTATATTCTACGGTTTCGATTTGGGGATATCCAATTGTTGAATTTATAATAAAATGTTAATTAAATAAAGGGAAATTTGATAGTTAAATAAATGAAAGTCTTTTTATAAAGTTTGAATTTAGGATGTTCACAATAATGTGTTTGAAGTATAAAAATAATTTTTATAAAATTATTTTCTTTAAAATAGATTATTAAATCTATTTATTACAAATTGCCAAAACTAAACTTTAATATTTAAAAATACTAAAATTAAAGAATTATTATTTTAAAAATCATATTTCTGTTCTAAATATTCAGAAATAAATTGTATAAAATTTTGGTGCAAAAATAATAAAAATTGAATTTATTATGATTTAATTATGATTAAAACTAACAAAAATTGATTAAAAATATAAAATAAATGATTTTTCTGAATTAAAAATCATTTCAGTAAAGTTTATCATTGTACAAACTTAGGATAATTTTTGTAGAAATTTATAAAATTGTTTTGATATTTTAATGGATTTTTATAAATATAATAGCATAAAATTGATTTAATTATTATAAATATTAAATAAATGAATTTCAGAAAACTAATAATCGTAGATAAAACTTTTACATCAGATTTGTTAAAAATAATTTTTTTAGAATATATAAAAAGGTTTTAATAATTAAAAATAAATTTACAAGATTTAATGTATAATATATATTTATAAATGGTTTGTTTAAAAAAAAAAGAAATCAAGTGGAAAAGGGGCGCCCAAGCCGGGACTCGAACCCGGATGGCTACGGTTTAAAGCATCAGTCACAACCACTTGGCCTAGGCCTGTGGTTGTGATAAATTCCGTTTTAATAAAAATAAATACATAACGCGAAATCAGTTTTATCCCCAAATCAAAGGCCACGAACCCTAGTTCTGCAATTTATTGATTCACTCATCAATAGCCCAATTAATCATGGGGCTATTGATGAGTGATTGCCGATATACAAAACCCACTGGAAAAATTGGACTTACAATGTCGTGTAGAACACGATTGCTCGGTCAAGTATAAAAGTCAAAATCGTAATCGTGAAGCACAAACAGAGTGTGATAATGAAGATTGGAGGTTGAGAAGAGATTAATGGCGAGTTGTAATGCTTCGCAGAGGGTCAATTTATATAGAGGATCAATGGGTTGATGAATTGGCAAGGTTGACCAAGGTTTGAATGTCAAACGCGTAATCGAGTTTAATTGGTAACAATTGATAGATAATAATCGTATTGGTGAGTCACTAATGGCCGAGAATCAAGTATGTTTCCCAAAATTGAACAAATCACGAGTTAATTCGATTGATTGAATCATACGCGTCCCACAGTTGACTTTTCAAGTCAACTGTGAAGGATTGAAATCAAGTATATAATTATAATGCGCTGGGATTCAAACAAAAGTGTTGGCCAGCCCAGCTGGTTTGTGTGTTTGGGTGGTTTGGGCCGGCCTTGGGCGCGGGTTCGATTCCCGGCCCAAGTGTTTATTTTTTTTGATAATTATCTCACACATCCACATATATATAATATATATATATATATATAGTATTAGGGTTTCAAATATGCGACAAAATAATTATTACACACGAGAATAACGAAACTTGACGTTTTATTAATTATAAACGTGTAACGTACAAGTATAAATACGAAATGTTACAGATAATCTGATTAAAGATTTATACTCTCGAGCTCCTCAGTTGAAAGAAGGTGAAGAGGATAAAGATCAGGACAAGGAGCAGGTTGATTTCGAATTGTCTGATGAAGAGGAGGATGATGAAGATCTTGATGAAGATGCTGGAAAGACTCCTAAAAAGAAGAAGGATGATGGAGATGTTGATGGTTCGAATGATGGATCTGGTGATGATAGCAGCTCTGCATTTGATGATGATGATGATACAGACAAATACAAGTATGAGAAACGGGAATCTGGAAAAGGAGGAGAATCTAGTTCTAAAGCTCCTGTGGATCAGTTGATGATGATACGATCTTTTGGAATGATAAGCTGAAGTCTATGTCTGAAGATGATAAACAGATGTATCGCCAGATGCTTACTGATCGAGTCTGGACGATTGACATGACCAGCAGATTCTCTGAGATTTTTGAGCCTTGTGACAGGGTGCTTGAATTAGAGTATAATGATCCAGATTTGGAAGATGGTGAAGTTTCGGCGGCAATGACAAAAGACATTTTTGAAGGTTTAGCGAAGCAGGTTGGGAAAACGTTAGAAGAACTATTGGCTGATAACCAGATTCCTAATCTACCTGAAAAGGAAGCTGGAAATCATTCTGATGATCGTGACGTACCTGTGTTCGAGGATATTGAAGTTGAAGATATCACCAGTGAAGAGTATCCAGAATATTTTAAGAAAGATAAGGATTCTGGATTTACTACATTCACCGATGAGCTATTGAATGAAGCCGAGAGAATTGCAAAAGAAAAGAGCGATAAGTTTGTTGATGAAGTGTTCAAAGGGCATGATAAACCGCATATCAAACAATCCGATAGCTTGAAAGAGTTACTGAGGCAAGTAAAAGAGATAGAAGCCAATCGTCCGAAAGCCGAGATTCAGGGTAGCTTTTATAAATTCCACAACGAAATGTTTAAAGGAAAAGCATTGGGTTGGAAGTTTATAAAGCAATTAAAGTGTGTTGCTGTGAAGTGGGAGAAGGGGATACTCTACTTTGATAGATTTCATGATTTAAAGACTCTCCCATACTGGGATATTCGTGATATTTGTCGACACAAGTTGACTGGATCGTCAAATGATCAGATTTCCTACTTTGCTGATAAAATGGCGAGAGAAAGCAGGACGAGATGGAATCTCTTTGAACCTCAGTATCCAAAGCGGATTGTTCACAAGAGAAACATTGATGATATAACCGGTTTGCCCAAGGTGACTCTAAAGTACAAACCACCAAAAGTGTTGAGACATATTCCATTGTTGCAGATTCCTCAACATTTTGCAAAAGACGTTATCTGGTGGTACTACGATTGGAAGATTGCAGAAGCTGTGATAGTGTTGAAAGATGGAGACAGGAATTTCAAAAAGATACACATATTTGATCCCATGTGGTTGGTGAATTGTTCACATGAGGACATCATTATGTTGTATTACAATCCCATATTCAGCGATGTGAAGGATGCTGAACAAGCAAGTAAATACCAGCGTGTGGTATTTCTGTGCTTTGCTCATGACATTAATGCCGGATGCGACTATGATAAGAAGCTTGGCAAGTTTGTTAAAGTTCAAGAGGTTCCTGAAGCGAAGAAGAAAAAGCCAAAGCAAGTATTTGAAAAGGTAATGACGTTGGAAGAGAAGAAACTACTGCGCATCAAGCTGATGAACAAAAGAATGGATGAAGAACGAAGGCTTAAGCAATCCAAGCAATAGTCGAGGGGGAGTTTGTAGATGCATTATTGTGCGACTAATGCTTTGGATTACAATAAACATATGTTAGTATTGATTGTCAAACGGGCGAAGGAGAAAATATGTGGGCGAATGAAGAATTTGATAGGTGCGAAGGAGAGAAAAGATGCGAAGGAGAGACAAGGGGCGAATGTAGAATTAATTGTTATGTAATGCTTGGTTCGCACGATGTTATTGGGCGAACCTACACATTTGAACATGCAATATGGGCGAATGTGCAGGCCTATAAATAGGTTAAGCAATTTTTGAAAGTTAGTTGTTGGTCATTTTATTTCCCTCCTGTTTTGTGTCTCTCCCTAGTGTTTGTGTCAACTTATTTTCACGTTATATCTGATTGTAATCATTATTAAAACGTGTAATTTGAGTTGTTTATGAATGAGAAAAACCTTTGAAAGATGATTTATGTGTTTTGATTGTTTGACTATCATTATTGTGATTGATTCAGGGATTCCGCACCTGAATCAAACTTGTTTGATCAATCTCTTTGTAGATTTGACGATCCTAAGCGCATACAAAGTATGAAACACTTTCTAACTTTCTACTCAAAAATAACTTCACAAGAGGCTCCATTGATAAAACTCTTTTCATAAAACATGTTGGAAATCATATCTTACTTGTTCAAATATATATTGATGATATCATATTTGGTTCAACAAACACAAAACTGTGTGATGAATTTAAGAAACTCATGCAATCAAAATTTGAGATGAGTACAATGGGAGAACTGCAGTACTTTCTAGGACTGCAGATTAAACAACAAACAAATGGAACTTTTATACATCAATCAAAATATGTTAAAGAATTATTAAACAAATTTTCTTTACAAGACTGTAAATCATGTTCCACTCCCATGACACCAACCACACAAGTTGAACCAGATGATCAAGGAAAACAGGTTGATCAAACCATGTATAGATGTATGATAGGTTCCCTTTTATATCTAACTGCTTCTAGACCAGATATTATGTTTTCAACATGTGTCTGTGCTAGATATCAATCAGCTCCTAGGGAATCACACCTCATTGCAGTCAAAAGAATCTTCAGATATCTGAAAGGAACTCCAACACTTGGAATTTGGTATCCTGCTTCAAGCAATACCAAGTTATCAGCTTTTTCAGATAGTGACTATGCAGGGTGTAAAATGTCAAGAAAATCAACATCTGGTGGTTGTCAATTCTTGGGAAACTGTCTAGTGTCCTGTTAATCAAAGAAACAAACATCTGTTGCAACTTCAACTGCTGAAGCTGAATACATTGCAGCTGCAAGTTGTACATCACAGATACAATGGCTCCAGTATCAACTTCTTGATTATGGAATCAAAGAGACCAAGACACCATTGCTTGTAGACAGCAAATCTGCCATTAGCATCATTCAAAATCCTGTTCAGTTTTCAAAAACCAAACATATTGAAATCAGGTATCATTTCATAAGAGATTGCTATGAAAAAGGCAAGATTGAAGTGAAACATGTAGCAACAGCTAATCAAATAGCTGACATATTCACTAAACCCCTTGACACATCAACATTTCAGAAGTTAGTATCCATACTTGGGATGCTAAATTTGTAAGTGTTTCTTTTTACTTTTCTGCACATATTTTAATTTTTCACTTACATTTGTCTTTAAGTCTGAAAACTTCTAAAAAACAAACAAGAGAGAAACTACTTATGAACAAAACATCAGTATGGGAATATTTTCTGAAAAATGATTAACTTCTGATAAAACAACCTTCAGAAATTATGAATAAAGTATTTATAAAGCATTCTCATCAGTTGTTCAAAACTACTGAAGAGAAAGTGGGAACTACTGATGATATTTGTTCTTCATCAGCAGTTTGGTCAAAAAGGGTAAATCAGACTTTTCCCACATCAGACGTTTGATCTAGGCGGTTAAAAACTTCTGATAAATACCTTTTCCAACACTTATCCTTTCAAAAAGCAAAAATTCCCTCCTTTTCTCTCACAAAACACTCTCAAGACCTAAACCTGCAAAAACACTGTTCGATCCACACATACACAAACCACATGGCTCTAGTACTGAAACATGGACACAATCAAAGAGGCTACTTCGAAAAACAAGAAGCCTGGTCCTAATACGACAAAATCATTGATTTGGTCGTCAAATCCCAATACTTCACCGCCCTCACCATCGACCCTCCAATCCACACTGAAACTCTAAATGAGTTTTGGGCAAACGCAGAGACGGTGACGGTGAACAACAAGGTTATCTCCCTCAATTCAACCATCAAAGGGAGAAGAATGGCAATCACACCGGCTTTTTTGGCAATTAGGTTGGGTTCGGATGATGTAAATGCCCCAGACCAATTTCCAAACTCTCAGATTCATTTAACCATGACAGAGTGTGGTTACCAAGGTACTCTCTCACATGCTACAATCTTTAAAAAATATTTTGAACCAAAGTATAAACTGCTTTTTCATTATATTATTATGTGTTTGAGTCCAAAAACTGCATCTTATGATCAGATGCCCTCAACTTTTCAACCTATTTTTCATTCCATAGTGAATGAAACAAAATTCAGGACATCATCACTTTTCTTTAATGAGTTGGTGTTACATCATCTCAATACTAAAAAGAAGTTTTTGTTGTACCCAAGATTTATTATGCATTGCATAATAAAAGAACTTGGAGAGGAGGTGCTTGTGGGTAAAACAACAATTTTAAACCCTTTATCCTCACAAGCATACTCAAGGCACAACAAACCGGTTGCCTGGCTAGAAGATGACTAAGGGGAACCAGAAACAGTCCCCATGGAACCCTCATCTTCCAAACTTACACCCCAAAGGCCAAGAAACCCAAGCAACAAAAACAAAAACCTACCAACCCAAAAAGAAAAAGCAGTTCAGGAGGTTGAGATGCCTAAACTAGCTAATGTGCAATCTGCACTTGATAAAGATGTGACTGAAACATCCTCTCAGTC
Source organism: Ambrosia trifida (assembly GCA_028751855.1). Classification (NCBI taxonomy): domain Eukaryota; kingdom Viridiplantae; phylum Streptophyta; class Magnoliopsida; order Asterales; family Asteraceae; genus Ambrosia; species Ambrosia trifida. Next base: position 70,431,665 of record CM054127.1, on the reverse strand, counting down.
TCATCCATCTCAAACCCCACCAAGAGCACCAATCACCATACTTTTCAAAAGAAAAAGACTAAAGAAAACTATTCCTATTGACTCCTCTTTTGAAACTGCTGAACCCATTGACCAAACTACTGAACCAGTACCCCAAATTTCTGAACCTGATATAGAAATAGCCAAACTTCTCTCTGGGCTAAAAGAGAGAATCCCATCCGAACATGTCAGTCCCCAACAACCACATCAAACAGGGGACATAGCCTCAGAACTTCACATGGATGTGGACACTCAAAGCCCTAACCAAAGAGATGAGGATGAACCAGGGTCTTTAAGCCAAAACTTAAAAACTCTTGGTACTTTTGAGGCTGCTACTACTCATTTACCACCAAGTGGTGGATATGAGGAAAGAAGCAACATAGCTAAGACCTCAACTATGGCAACTACTGATGAAGGCTTAATGCCTGAGGTAGGAAATCCTCTGAACCAAGAAAAAGAGGTACATGAGACAACTGAATTGGGCTCAGCTCATGATGTAACTGATACAGTCCTCATTGAGGATGTAATCAGGGATTCAGATGATTCCATTGACTTGGATGATGATTCACAACACAAAACTACTGAATTGACGGCTACAAGTGAAGGTCCTGCACCTGGTGTATCTATGCTCAAAAAGCTAGTCACACCAGATCAGGTTAAAGTCCACTTAATCCCTGATTCCCCAAAAGTGGCATCTTCTGTACAACATGAAGATCTCCCAAAAACACACCCCTCACTACAAATGCCTACCCAATTCCCTGGGCCATCCAGCATAGACATGAACCAGCTATGCAGCCCAGATGGTCCCTTATTTCACATGATGAACACCCTCATCAAAAATCACTTCCAAACCTACACAGCTGACTTGGAGCTGTCCATCAAAAACCAATTTGGAGTGATACAGACAAAGATGAACGATCTGTCCAACAAGATTGACTTCAACTCCAAACAGATTGCTAGTCTTACAGGTCATTTCTCTGAACCCTCAAAGAAAAAGCTTGATGAATCCAAAAAGGGGGAGAAAACTAAGGAACCTAGGGAGTCATTCGAACCTAGGATAAGGGCAAGAGTGGCTATCCAAGAAAGAGAACAGAGAAACCAAGCCAGGAGAGAAAAACTGGCCCAACATTTTGGTGTCTCTGTACAAGAAATAGAAGATGCTGAAAAGCCTGATGAATCCCAAGGCCACAATGAAGAAACTTCTGATGGTGAAAGTTCTGATGAAGACTCAGAAAATACTGAAGACAATCCTTCAGTAGTTGACAGACCTTCAGTAGTTGTCAACCCATTAGAAGTCAATACTTCTAACACTAAAACTGTTGAACAGCCTTCCAGATCAACTGAACCTACTCAACCAACTCCTATTCCAAAGCCTACTACAACTACAACAATGACTGTGCTGAACCCTTCTCCTCTATCAATGTCCAAAGAACTACTTGAGAAGAGTTTAATTGCAGCTGAAAGAAAGGCTAAGGAAGATGAGATCTGGAGTGCTTTGGAAGCTAGGGATGACTTAAGCCTCAATGAAAAGCTACAGGCTTATGAAGCAGAACTTCAAAGGCAGGCTAACCTGGAAAGAATTGCTGAGGAAGACAAAAGACAACAACTGATGTCTTACATCACCAAGAACAGCAAGACCAAAGCCCATATATTGAAGGGACTCTCCATGGAAGAGCTAACAAGAAGAGCTCAACTTGTTGCAGACAAACTTGCAACAAGTAAAGATGGAAAAGCCAAGAGAGCCCAGATGATTGAAGAATTAGTAGCAAATGGTTATGGTTCAAAAGCCTCTGTGTCCAAATGGAAAGAAGAAAGAATGGTGGACACTTATAGAAAATACAAGGCTGCAAGGGCTGCAAATCCCGAGAAGTTTGAAACTGCTGAAGTGTCAACTTCAGTAGTTAGAACTTCTGGTGTTTCAAGAAAACCTGCTACAAAGAAAAAGACAGAGGAGAATGTGAAGACTGATTTCAGGATGGTACTACTAGAAGGAAGTATAGTAGTCCATTCTGACTTCGACATAGAAGAGAAACCTCTGCTAACCCAATTCAGGGATCCTTCCACCTTTGCCTATCAAATTCAAAATGCCATTAAAGACAAACTGCACACTAAGGTAGTTACTGAGCATCACTTGCCAACCTTTCAACTACCTAATGTGATGCAACAAGAACAAAGAAGAGAATCCCACCTGAGAGTCACTGAAGTCAAAGACATCCAACACTCAGGAGCATCCCAGGGTACCAGCATGGTTCCCTATACTTTAGACTTTGACAAGTCTAAAGTGCCTATCATCAGATGGTCCTTTACTGATGACAACTCAGTACAAGTGACAAGAAGAGACCTCACAAGCAGAGCCTATAAGTCGATGAATGATCTGAAGAAGCTATCAACTCAAGACCTGCTTACAATCCAACATCTAGAACCACAAAGAGGATCTCTCACTGATGAACAGCTGAACCAGTTGAAGAATTCCATCTTCAAAGGGACATGGAAGATTGTGAATGACAGAAGAAAACAATAAGGAATTATAAAGGTTTTGGCTTCATCAATCCAGGGGGAGATTGTTAGGACAAAAAGGATTGGTGAAACCACTTTTGCAAACCTTAGTCTAATTCACTTCTGTCAAATTATTCTAAGTATAGAACTACTGAAGAAAGAAGACTAAATAGCTGAAGAAGGATTCTACAAGTACTGAAGAAGAAATGCATCAGAAGTTCTGAAGTCCAAACCAGACAGTTCTCTGAAGAACTACTGAAGACAAACTACTCATCAGTAGTTTGTCATTCATCAGCACTTGTTCAAGAATCTTTCCACCGCCTTATGTTTCAGTAGTTTATTAGTTTAGTATTACTTTATCTTTTTGTACAAGTTCCAAGATTGCAACTTGTTGCAACTTGTCTCTGAACTTGCTTTTTGGCAAGGTTCATGTATTTGTAAAGTCTATAAATAGATGGGTTCATCCCTCTGTTTTAGACATTGATTTTTAATACAAAAATCCTTCAAAGCTTATCATTGTTATTTCCATTTCATTTACTGAGAATCTGTTTAAGTGTTCATTCTCATTCAATGCTTAGATTCTCATTAAATACTTGTCTTTAGTTTTATCAAACGTCCAGGGGGAGTAATAACTCCTGTTGATAAGTGTAGCTTTAACTTATATCATTCCGCTGTGCTATTACTGATAAAGAACTTTGCTAGACACTTAAGTGTTCACTAGCAAGTTCATACAAAGAGCAATACTGATCCAACATTCCTAATCGCATATGATCATGTTTAACTCATTAAATCTTTATAAACTTCAAGTTTTAATCTTTATAAAAAGGTTTCAGACCTGGATAAACTTAGTTATAAGGTTTTTATAACATATTAAGAAGATTAAAGCATAATAGATTAAGGATTATACCGCAAGCTCTTCGAAACAATCAACCGAATGCTCTTGAAGCTTCCCGATCGATGTTCTTGCGCCTTAGCAGGTGTTTTGGGGTTAATATTTCGTAAATAGGGCAGTAGGGGCGATTCGGGTTTGAGTTTAGGGAATACAAGAGGCTTAAGGTTGCTTAAATACAAGTTTAAGTCGGTTATGTTTCGTCAGTCACCCGTGAGCGGCCGCGCGGTGCTTGTGAGCGGCCGCTCACAGCTCCCGGCTCGCTCCGGGTGCCTTGCTTCGTTGCCCGACCTGTTTTCCTTCGATGTTTTTGCTATTTCGGACCGTACCAAGTGTAACCCCATGTGTTAAGACCCTAACCATCCTAATGGTCCACCTTTAACGATTTTTATTAACGTATTCGGTTTAAGTTCACGTAATCACGTACGGTTTGCACATAGTTTCACAGAGTATCATAGAAGCACGTAATTGCAATTCAATCTCAATCAATTAACTCACAATTATTAAACATCATTGTTCACCAACGTCCGAGGTTCACTAATCATGTATACAGTCTGGTAATTCCTCGAATTACCACCTCATGCAGTTATTAACGTATAACTGTGCAACGTGTGTCGTATCTAGCTAACCCTAGTTAAGTATAATGCTAGGAATGTAACTAGAGTTTAGTTAAAGTGAGAACCTGAAATTGCGGGGTATCACATCATCCCCAAGTTGAAAAGATTTTTGTCCCGAAATTCAGTAAGTAAACGATAAAGCCAACTAGAAAAATGTGCGCTTGGTTCCCGGATGTCACATCATCCCCAAGTTGAATGGAATTTCGCCCCGAAATTCACTTTGAGCGAGCTGCTTTATGTTCGGCGTTTGATCTATGTACAGGTTCAGGTTCAGTGAATAGGTGTGGATATTTTAGCCGCATCTGATCTCTGCGCTCCCACGTGTATTCTGGTCCTAGACGGGAATTCCACCGTACCTTAGCAATAGGTATAGTGCTTTGTCTGAGTTTCTTGACGCCCTGCTCAAGAATCTCCACTGGTTCTTCCACGAACCGTAGCTGGTCATCCACCTGGATCTACCAGTGTGGTATCCGATAAGCATTTCTTCAGGTTTGATACGTGGAATACATTGTGCACTCCACTGAGTTCATCAGGCAAGTTTAACTTGTAAGCTACCGGACCAATCCTTTCGACAATCTCGAATGGTCCAACATATCGTGGGTTCAATTTTCCCCGTTTTCCAAAGCATATCACCCCCTTCCAAGGTGACACCTTCAATAGAACCTTGTCCCCAACCTGGAACTCCAAGGGTTTCCTACGCTTATCAACGTAGCTTCTCTATCGATCTCAAGCAACAGCCACCGGTTTCTGATTTGCACTATCTTCTCAGAATTTTCGTGCACGAGTTTGGGACCTGTTAGCTGGCTATCCCCAACCTCAGTCCAGCAGATGGGAGACCTACACTTGCGTCCATAAAGTGCCTCAAAAAGCTCACACTGTATCAAAGTGTGGTAGCTGTTGTTATAGGGGAATTCAATCAAAGGCAAGTGTTCACTAGCAAGTTCATACAAAGAGCAATACTGATCCAACATTCCTAATCGCATATGATCATGTTTAACTCATTAAATCTTTATAAACTTCAAGTTTTAATCTTTATAAAAAGGTTTCAGACCTTGACAAACTTAGTTATAAGGTTTTTATAACATATTAAGAAGATTAAAGCATAATAGATTAAGGATTATACCGCAAGCTCTTCGAAACAATCAACCGAATGCTCTTGAAGCTTCCCGGTCGATGTTCTTGCGCCTTAGCAGGTGTTTTGGGGTTAATATTTCCTAAATACGGCAGTAGGGGCGATTCGGGTTTGAGTTTAGGGAATACAAGAGGCTTAAGGTTGCTTAAATACAAGTTTAAGTCGGTTATGTTTCGTCAGTCACCCGTGAGCGGCCGCTCAAAGCTCCCGGCTCGCTCCGGGTGCCTTGCTTCGTTGCCCGACCTGTTTTCCTTCGATGTTTTCTCTATTTCGGACCGTACCAAGTGTAACCCCATGTGTTAAGACCCTAACCACGCACGCTCGTAGCAGATCTTCTAATGTTTGGATGGTGTTCACTCTGTCCATCCGTCTGTGGGTGATAGGCTGTGCTCATATCTAAGTGAGTTCCTAAAGCGTAATGGAGAGTAGTCCAAAAATGAGAAGTGAATCGCGCATCGCGATCAGATATAATAGAAGTAGGCGCCCCATGCCTAGAGACTACTTCCTTAACGTAGAGATTACCTAGTTTCTCCAGTGAGTCCGTTTCCTTTATTGCCAGAAAGTGTGCCGATTTGGTTAAACGATCCACGATAACCCAAATCATGTTATGGCCCGTTGGCGTTCTAAGATGCTTTGTAATAAAATCCATAGAAATCCCATCCCATTTACACATAGGGATTTCTGGTTGCTGGAGTAGGCCTGAAGGTTTCTGATATTCAATCTTAACCTTCGCGCAAGTCAAGCACTTACTAACATAAGTGGCTATTTCAGATTTCATGTTTGGCCACCAGTAAAGGGTTTTAAGATCTTGGTACATCTTGTCCGAACCAGGATGTACCGAATATCGAGAGGTGTGAGCTTCATCGAGCACCAGTTGTCTGAGATCCCCAAAACGTGGTATCCAGACTCGATTCATAAAGTATTGAAGACCATCTGTCTTTAGTTCCAAGTGCTTATCAGCACCATGTAATGTTTCAAGTCCCATGTTTTCTTCCTTCAAAGCCTCGCCCTGGGCTTCATATATCTCATAAGGAAGATAAGAATGAATGGTAAGTTGTAAGGCTCGCACCCGTTTAGGTTTCGTTTCCTTACGACTGAGGGCATCAGCTACTACGTTAGCTTTCCCTGGATGATACTTGATGGCACAGTCATAATCATTCAGAAGCTCGACCCATCGATGTTTTCGCATGTTCAGCTCCTTTTGATCGAATATGTGTTGGAGGCTCTTGTGGTCAGTGAATATCGTACACTTCGTCCCATAGAGATAGTGCCTCCAGATCTTTAGAGCAAAAACCACTGCTCGTAGTTCCAAGTCATGGGTGGTGTAATTCTTCTCATGAACCTTTAATTGCCCTGAGGCATACGCGATCACCTTATCACGTTGGATCAGCACACACCCTAACCCTTGGATAGACGCATCACAGTACACCACGAAGTCCTCTGTATCCTCAGGTAATGATAGTATAGGTGCACTGCAAAGTTTCGCCTTTAATAATTGAAAAGCAGATTCTTGGGCATCTCCCACTTGTAAGTAATACCCTTCTGTGTCAAGGCAGTGAGGGGTTGAGCAAACTTAGAGAACCCCTCAATGAATCTGCGATAATATCCTGCAAGACCAAGAAACTGGCGCACCTCTGTAGGAGTCTTAGGAGCCTACCACTTTTTAATAGCATCAATCTTGGCGGGATCAACATGTATTCCTGCCTCGTTAACCACATGTCCAAGAAATTGGACTTCTTGAATCCAAAAGTCACATTTAGAGAATTTTAAGTCGGTTATGTTTCGTCAGTCACCCGTGAGCGGCCGCGCGGAGCTTGTGAGCGGCCGCGCGGAGCTTGTGAGCGGCCGCTCACAGCTCCTGGCTCGCTCCGGGTACCTTGCTTCGTTGCCCGGCCTGTGTTCCTTCCATGTTTTTGCTATTTCGGACCGTAACAAGTGTAACCCCATGTGTTAAGACCCCAACCATCCTAATGGTCCACCTTTAACGATTTTTATTAACGTATTCGGTTTAAGTTCACGTAATCACGTACAGTTTGCACATAGTTTCACAGAGTATCACAGAAGCACGTAATTGCAATTCAATCTTAATCAATTAACTCACAATTATTAAACTTCATTGTTCACCAACGTCCGAGGTTCACTAATCATGTGTACAGTCTGGTAATTCCTCGAATTACCACTTCATGCATTTATTAACCTATAACTGTGCAACGTGTGTCCTATCTAGCTAACCCTAGTTAAGTATAATGCAAGGAATGTAACTAGAGTTTAGTTAAAGTGAGAACCTGAAATTGCGGGGTATCACAGTTGATGAGGAGTCTGCCGATTCTGAGGAGACTCAATATGATGAAGTTTGGGATTCAGGAGACGAAACTGTCAAGATCACTTAGCCCAAGGCCACTGAGGCTGGTGAGATTGAAAGTCTGAATAAGACTCTTGAAGAATAGAGACAGAAGGGTCCAATAGTTGTTGAAGAAGATGAAATGGGACTGGAGAATTTAGATTTTGTTGGATCTCCAGTGGCTGGTGAAAAGATTCTTAAGCCAAAGTTCAAGTCGATGGCTAACAAATCTAATCCGAAACAGAAGAGAAACAAGGAGATAGAGATTCTCGTTGCAGGAAAGAAAGTTCCTGAGATTAGTAGTTCAAAAGCTGCTACACCCGTGACATCCCAGTAGCAAAGAAATCGAAAAAATCTGCTGCGGAGACGACAGTTGATCCTATTGTAGATTTTGAAGCTACTTTGGAGAAAGTGATGAATAAGTTTAAGAAGAAAACTCCTGATGCTGAGGCTTCTACACCTCAGGTTACTGTATCTAGCAATGTGATGGATGCAGTTAATCAAAAGCTTGCTGATATGATGAAACTGATTAACCAGCAACAACAGGAGATAGAACAGTTAAGAGAGAATGATAAAAAGATGTTAGATGTTGTTGTATCTTCTCAAGAGAGTCAAGAAGAATTGGAGGCAAATATAAAACAACTTCAAGAAGAAAATTAATCATTGCTATTGCATTAAAAGAGAAACACACGAAGATACATTGCTTTGAGATTTGAGAACAAAAAGATGAAAACGAAGAATAAGAGCATGAAAACGCTTATTGATGATTTATATTTAAAAGCTCCACAGTTGAAAGCTGGAGAGGAGGATAAAGAACCTGAAGAAGAACAAGTTGATTTTGAACCATCAAAGTCAGAAAAAGATGAAGATAAGGATGATGATGAGGATTTGGATCAGGATGCCAGTGATGCTCCTGAGAAAAAGAAAGATGATGATAATGATGGTTCTGGAGAAGGTTCTGGTGATGACAGTTCTACTGCTGATGATGATGATGATACGGAAAAGTATCGATGTGAAAAGAGAGAATCTGATAAAGACGCAGGTGAATCTAGCTCGAAAGCGCCTGGTGGAAATACTGATTGTCACACCACGTCTAAGGCGGAAACACGTGGCGCGACGGTTCAAAAGTATTAAGCCAAGATTAATGCAAAGCACAATATTAATTGGAAAACGGGCATTTATTCAATGCTAATAATCATGTCAAATTGTCAATACATAATCATAAATTGTTTTCGAAAATGATAAAGAGGCTTCTCCCTTTATCCCTAATTCCATGGAATAAAGAGATAAGACCCCATCACGACATTCCCAACGCCCGGTTTGGAGACATCCCCGACCCTGCTCGCCATGCTAACTTCCATCAATCAATTACCTGAAAGATATGTTTGAAAATCGTCAATATATAAATATTGGTGAGTTCACAGGTTTTAATTTAATAAGTCTTTATAAAGTGGGAATATCCTTGTTATGACATTTATAGGAGTTGCAAAGTCCTACAATTTACTTGAGCCTATAACCAAACCAAGACAATTAATAATGCCCCCGCCCAAAGTCGTTACTCGGTATTCCTACGACTTTATTTCAGAATAAGTGCACCCCAGGCATACGCCGATGCATAATCGACGCTATCGATTAGGGGTGGGCCTTGTCAGGCACCAATAGTACTATCCAAATATCCCTTTGGTTTCTCATTCCTGAATAAATGATTATAGTGGGGAGGTCTCAACCCCGAGTGGCGATCTTTACTCAAGTATCCAACCCGTCATACAATCCCAACATATCTTTCCCCCGTAAAAACGTTAAATAGTTTAGAAATGGGGCCGTGAGACTCACCTGTAACTGTGCTTGGCTCAAAGAAAATAGTAAAGTTTGTGATCCCGTACCTACAAAGGTTCTAGGCGTATAAGTCACTTACACCTATGGTGTATGTGCCTTGGCAAGTTGTACACCCAACTTCCCGACCACGTCTTTATCCCAATTCCCGTTTAATAGTTTCGTATCCTAGGTTCAATGGCGATGGATTACCCTTTCCTTACAAGTCATATATTATTCTTATAATTATTCTTTATGACTCGTACAACATTTTACTTGACACGACTCTACCCAACGTATAATTATTTTCCCATTTAAATAATTATACTTAGGATCTTTTCGCTCAATATAAAGTGTTTTCTTATCAACCGACCCGACTTACTTTGCCACATATTTATTTTCCCATTTAAATAAATATGCTAAGTCTTTGTCGTTTGGTAACATAATCTTAACGCCCGACTAGACTTATCATACCGTACATTTATTTTCCCATTTAAATAAATGTACTAAAATCGTGTCGGTATTCACGCGTTCGTAGATATATCTCATCTACTCGTCTCGGTTTTCCTTCTCGCACATCTATTTTCCCATTTAAATAGATGTACTAGAATTCCGTCGGAAACGAGTATATGTACCTATATCATCGCGTGGATACTACTTGTTAAGTTCATGTGTCGTTTAGCGTTTTTAATTTGTTACGTTATGTTTCTCTTTTCCCACGAATATTGTTACTACACTTAGGAAAGTGTTACGCACGTTTCACCCTGGTTATATATATTTTACTTTCGTAAAATATATATGTATATTTTTATCTCGACGCAATAAATCCGTTTACGTTGGTTCGTGTAACGAAGTTCGTTATTTATTTCCGTTGCGCGTTCTTATGGAAGTATTGTTCCAACTTCCGATTCCGAACGTTTATCTCACGGAAAAATATATTATGTACGTTTTAGTCCGACTCGTCCAACTTGTTACCAAAAACGTTTCCGATACTTTTATATTCCCATTTATATAAAAGTACCTTATTTTTGTACAAGTCTTCCCAAGTCTTTATTTTATAAACTCTTACTTTATAAAATACTTGCGTTACTCCATTTATTTTTATAAAACGTCCATTTTATAAAAATATACTTTTTACTTAAAATGCCCAAGTAGGCTATTATTATTTACCAATTCAACCTTGTAAATCGTTACTTACACTTTTTGACACTAATATTTCTATTATTGTGTTTTTGGTCCAATACTTCTAAAATATTTATTTTAGTCCATTGGTTTCCAAGTTTGTCATATTTAATCCTTTTAATTTACACTTGTAGCATTTTTCACTAAATCATTCATGGTTATTATTTTTCTTCCACTTTAGTGGACTTTGAAGAACCATTTTCATCATGTTTAGTTGTTTTTACTCCTTTTTACTTTTAATGATCTTCTAATCCATCCTAGATGTTAATAATAAGCTTATTCCATATTTTAATCCAAAACATCAAATTTTTACTCATCCAAGTGGGTGGACTTTGAAGAACTAACTTTTCCATCTATGGCTTTCTAACCCATTTTATTATTTTTATGACATTATTATATCATCCTATGATGATTAAAACCATATTTCATCATATTCAAGTCTTTTTTCCCAAGTCATGTTCCACTCATCTTCTAACCCAAGTGTATGTTATTATTATTACATTTTCTCACAATATCACTTTTATTAATGTTAATCCAAGATTTCTTCATGTTATTATTCCTTTATTTTTATTCTTGTAAGATTCATCCTCTTTATGTTTCAAAACCATACTTTACCCATCAATGTACAACTTGCTCATAAAGACACTTAATATGAACATTAACAAACAAAACAAGATTAAAACTTACTACTAGCTCAAGGCTAGGGGAGACAAGAACCTTGGATTGGATGGGGTTTTAGTGTGTTCTTCCAATGGGTTAAGCTCCAAGCTCTTAACACACAAGAAGGGGTTTTGAAGGATGATGATCTAGAGGTAATTTGGAGTAGTAAAAATTGCAAGAAAAGTGTTGGTGGGGTGGTGCAAATCCACGGCCAAGAGGAAGAACAAGAGGGGATTTTTGTGTTTTTGCTTAAGTGTAATCTTGATGTTATCCTTATAATCTTCTACTCAATCTCCAAAGATCACCAATATCTTGCAAGGATTGGTTAGGAAGATTATGGAAGATTTATGAAAAGATTTTGAAAATCAAGTGGGATATGGAGAGGGTGTATGGGCCGAGTTTGGAGAGAGAGAGGGAGAAGAAATGATTGGGTTAACTCTCTTGCCCAATCTTATTGCATGCATTCTCATCATTAGGAATGATTTGGAAAAGATTTTAGAAAACTTAAGTGAACTCCCACTCCAAGTGGCCCAAGGCCGGCCCCTATGGGTGTTTGGTGGGGTCCACCTTGCAAATTATTATCCATAATATGTTTAAGTTACTTCCCTTCGGGTACCGCCCGGGTATCTCTCGAATTTTTCGTCGCGTTTTCCCTCGATATTAAAATACCGTTAATATTTATAAAATTATGTCCAGTTAAATTACTGATAATTTATTTCGGTTTTTGTCGGGTGAATTTTCGTGTTACGCGCGTATCGGGTGCGGTACGCGCACTTTATTCGTTACCGGGAGATTTGTGCAATAAGCTTTTACGTATGGCTTTGGGTTCCCAAAACTCATAATATTTTGTGAAAATATTATTTATTTTATATTCCGGGTGTCCGGTGTTCGTTTCGCTTATTTCAGTTTTACCGGGTAATCGCCAGTGTCCATACCGGATAGTTTTGTCTGCGCACGATCCTATCATGCTTTGCTATTAAACTCATGCATTCCTATGCATTATTTGGGAATTCCTATCTTTCTAAGGCCTCAATTAAATATTCAGCACATAATTACGGTTAATTACGTTAATCGCGTTTAATTAATTAGTACGGAATTACCTTAATTTTGCCGGTTGTTACATTCTCCCCCCGTTAAGAGAATTCCGTCCCGGAATTCACTTTGAGCTCTCCGGTATAGGGGTCTTCTTGAATAGGGCGGGATACTTTTGCTTCATCTGGTCCAGCCTTTCCCACGTGAACTCCGGTCCACGCTTGGCATTCCAACGCACTTTGACCAATCTGATCTTACTGCGTCTTAGCTTTTGGACCTTCCAATCGGTTACTTCGACTGGCTCTTCGACGAAGTGTAACTTGTCGTCAATGTGGATTTCGTCTGCGGGGATGATGAGGGTTTCGTCGGATAAGCACTTTTTCAAGTTCGACACGTGGAACGTGTCGTGTACACCGTTAAGTTCTTGCGGTAACTTGAGCTTGTATGCTACGGGGCCTACTCTGGACAGGATTTCAAATGGTCCAACATATCGTGGGTTTAGCTTTCCGCGCTTCCCGAAACGCGCGACACCTTTCCAAGGTGACACCTTTAGTAGGACCCTGTCTCCGACTTGAAATTCCAAAGGCTTCCTCCTCATGTCTGCGTAGCTCTTCTGTCGGTCACGTGCCGCTTTGAGACGTTCTCTAATCAGAAAGACCTTATCCGTCGTTTCTTGAACAATTTCGGGCCCGGTAAGTTGCTTTTCGCCAACTTCGGCCCAACATAGAGGCGATCTACACTTGCGTCCATATAGAGCTTCAAAAGGTGCAGCTTGAATGCTCGTGTGGTAGCTGTTGTTATACGAAAACTCTACCAGTGGCAAGTGAGTATCCCAATTTCCGCTGAAATCGATTGCGCATGCCCGTAGCATATCCTCCAGGGTCTGGATGGTTCGTTCACTCTGACCATCGGTTTGTGGATGATATGCGGTACTCATATCAAGGCGAGTACCTAGGGCTTTATTCAGACTTTCCCAAAATCTTGAGGTGAAACGACTATCTCGATCGGAGATGATAGAAATAGGTACACCGTGCTTTGACACAACTTCCTTAATGTACAAACGGGTTAGTTTCTCCAACTTATCCGTTTCGCGAATGGGGAGGAAGTGTGCGGATTTTGTCAATCGATCAACGATTACCCAGATCATATCATGGCCGCTTGTTGTCTTGGGCAATTTGGTGATGAAGTCCATAGTGATCCTTTCCCATTTCCATTCCGGTATTTCCGGTTGCTGGAGCAATCCGGACGGTCTCTGGTGCTCGGCCTTGACCTTTGCGCAAGTCAAACATCGCGCAACATACGCCGCTATATCTCTCTTGAAGTTTGGCCACCAGTAAAATTCCTTCAAATCATGGAACATCTTGTCTGCTCCGGGGTGAACCGAATATCGCGAACTGTGGGCTTCGGCTAATACCAGTTCACGCAATCCACCGTACACTGGTACCCAAATTCTGTTCATGAAATACAGAGCTTGATCCGCTTTTGACTCCAGTGACTCAACCATCTTCCGCAATCTCTCTCCTTTGACATTCTCGGGTTTAAGAGCGTTAATTTGAGCTTCACGAATCCGGTCAGTCAGGTTCGTGTGGATGGTTAGACCCAAAGCTCGGACACGCAGTGGCTTAACCCGTTCCTTGCGACTCAAGGCATCGGCTACGACGTTTGCCTTCCCGGGATGGTACTTTATCTCACAATCGTAATCGTTCAATAATTCGACCCATCTCCGTTGTCGCATGTTCAATTCCTTCTGGTCAAAGATGTGCTGCAAGCTTTTATGATCAGTGAAGATCGTACACTTGGTTCCGTACAGATAGTGTCTCCATATCTTGAGTGCGAATACCACGGCTCCTAGTTCCAGATCATGTGTGGTGTAATTCTTCTCGTGAAGCTTTAGTTGTCTGGAAGCATAGGCTATGACCTTCTCTCGCTGCATCAATACACAACCCAATCCCTGATGAGAGGCGTCACAGTAAACTACAAAGTCTTCTGTACCATCGGGGAGTGATAGTATTGGTGCGCCACATAACTTATCCTTCAACAACTGGAACGCTGCTTCCTGCTTTTCCGTCCATTCAAACTTCTTATCCTTTTGGGTTAGCATGGTTAAAGATTGTGCTATTTTAGAAAAGTTCTCGATGAACCTTCTGTAGTAACCCGCAAGGCCAAGAAATTGTCGTACTTCAGTAGGCGTTCTAGGGGCGTCCCAATTCTTGATTGCTTCGATCTTGGCGGGATCGACATGTATACCCCTTTCATTCACCACGTGGCCTAAGAAGTGGACCTCTCGAATCCAAAAATCACATTTTGAAAACTTAGCATAGAGCTTCTCTTTGCGAAGTACCTCGAGGATCAATCGGAGATGTTCCTCGTGTTCCTCCTTCGTGCGTGAGTAGATCAAGATGTCATCAATGAAGACAATAACGAATTTGTCCAAGTATGGTTTGCACACTCGGTTCATCAAGTCCATGAAAACAGCTGGTGCGTTAGTTAAACCGAAAGGCATAACCAGAAACTCATAGTGTCCATAACGAGTTCTGAATGCTGTTTTTGGCACATCTTCTTCTTGAATACGTAACTGATGATAGCCGGACCTTAGGTCGATCTTGGAGTAGAAACTGGATCCTTGAAGTTGATCAAACAAATCGTCGATCCTGGGGAGAGGATAGCGATTTTTAATAGTTAGCTTGTTCAGTTCCCGATAGTCGATGCACATTCGGAAAGTGCCATCCTTCTTCTTCACGAATAAGACGGGAGCTCCCCAAGGTGAGAAGCTTGGTCTTATGAAACCTTTGTCCAACAACTCTTGCAGTTGTTCAGACAATTCCTGCATTTCTGAAGGAGCTAGGTGATATGGCGATCGCGCTACAGGTGCTGCTCCTGGAACAAGGTCGATACGAAACTCGACTTGTCGGGGTGGTGGCAATCCTGGCAAGTCTTCTGGGAATACATCTGGAAAGTCTCTGGCTATCGGAATGTCTCCTAGCTTTCGCTCGTCAGCCTTCTTGTCTACCACGTGCGCCAAAAATGCGACGAGACCTTTCCTTAGGCACTTCCTGGCTTTCATGCTGGTAATAATTCTCAATGGCGTTCCACGCCTTTCCCCTTGGATCGATAGGGTTTCACCGCTCGTGAGGGGAACTTGAATTATTTTGTCATTGCACACGACGATGGCGCGGTGTGCGGATAGCCAATCCATGCCAACGACTATGTCAAAGCTACCCAGTACGACTGGTAATAGCTCAATGTCAAACTCGTGACCACAGAGATCCAACTTACAACCCTTTGCTACTTCTCGAGTTTCTATAGTCTTACCGTTAGCTAGTTCAATGGAATATGGTGTGTCTAGCTTACTAGTCTTTAAACCGAGTAATCTTTTAAATTCGACAGATACGAAGCTAAAATCAGCGCCAGTATCAAACAATACTGAAGCATAATGACCATTTAGAGGGAACGTACCAGTGACCACATTTGGGTCTTGTCGTGCGTCACCGGCACCAATCACGAACGCTCTCCCACGGGCTTGGTTGTTAAGTTTGGGGCAGTCCCTCTTCCAATGATCGAGCGATCCACATGAGAAACAGGGCCTCGCTCCGCTGTTCTTTGGCGCTCCTGATCTGCAGTCTTCAGTCTTGTGCCCCGAACGACGGCACTTACCGCAGATTACTTCGTTCTTGCCCTGATAACCTTGCTTCCCATTATTTCCACGTCCAGTGGCTACATACCCTTTTCCCTTCTTCCCTGAACCTGCTGATCCATCCTTCTTCCTTTCATCGCGCTTACGCTTCCCAAACCTTGGCCTATTTCCCTGTTCACTTGACCCAACGGCTGAACTTGTACCCAGATTCTTACCCTCAACACTGCTGGACTCAGTAAGCTTCAACCCTGACACTTTCCGGATTAGAGTGCCCATTCGGATGGCGTCTTCAGTGAGGCTCAAAGCGAGATCGATAGCTTCACGCATGGTTGTAGGCTTGGAAGCAGTGACCATGCCGCGTATCTGTGGTGCCAGTCCGAAAAGGTACCTTTCCACCTTTTTGCTTTCCGGGGTGACCAGGCGAGGCACTAACCGGGAGAGGTCATGGAATCTGGACGTGTAACCAGCTACGTCCGGTCCAACCATGGTGAGGTTCCAGAACTCAGTCTCTAGCTTCTGCACTTCACTTGCCGGACAGTACTCGGCGATCATTAGTTCTTTCAACTCCAACCATGATAAGGAGTAAGCAGCATCATCTCCCAGTGTCTGCACTTGGTTGTTCCACCAGGTCAGAACTTGGTCCAGAAACAGGTTGGTGGCATACATGACAGCTTGTCGTGGGGTACAGCTGCTAATACGGATCACAGCTTCGGTTTTCTCGAACCATTTGACTAGTCCGACAGAACCTTCAGTGCCACTGAAATTCAGTGGTTTGCAGTCCAGGAAAGCTTTAAACGTGCAGCCACGTTCTCGTGAGGCCGTTTCTGCAATAATAAAGCAATGTTAAATATAAGGTAGGAGTTTCACGAAGACTCCTGTCGCATATACCCGACGTCTTCTTACCAGTAGGGGAGGTTTCGCGTCTGTCGCTCCCGGTTCGGTCTCGCGACCTTTCGGTGCGCGTGGCATTGTGTTCTGCGAGAGCCTGAGCGATACGTCCCGAAACTAGGGTTTCAAGCTCTTCAGGTGTCGTGGGTAGTCTTTCATTCCCACTGTTGCTTCTTGTGGCTGGTGCCATGTTTCTTCAATAACCAATATCAAAGGTTAATTTCCAACAATCATTCATACAATATCATCACATATATAGTATAAACAACCACACAACAAATGAACACAAACAATCGCCATACAACATCACACAATCACAATATAAACAGAACAAGTAATAATAATCGTAGATAATCACAACACATATTTTACCATAACAAAATTTCCATTAATTTCAATACCAAGTACAATGATTTGTTCATAATAACAAAAACCGAGGATACCTTCCTCTTACATTGCTCTTTGAAATATACTAGAAATATAATGTCATATGCCGGCACAATCCCGCTCGGCTAGGCAAAAAATGCAGATGGGTGCTATAACCCATGCTGTGCTATCATACTACTACTACTACTGTTATGTCCGCGAGTGATCTCCCAAAACGTCCCTGATGCTACTGTGGCGGTGGCGGCGGCGGGTGCTGGTACTGGTACTGAGGTGCGCACATGCTGATGGTCATACTGATCGCCATAATGCGATCGTACAAGAATTGGCGATGCGCAAAGTGTGCGTCGCCCGTAAGGCCACAATGAGCATCCATGCTCAATAGCTCCTCAGCGTAATGTGCCAGTGCATCCCTGGCATCAATGATCCTGGCCCACATGAGCTGGGCCTGCTGCTCCATCTGACTCACGGTGCGCTGCACCGTGTCGGTGAGGGTCTGGAAATCTCTCTCCAGTGAGATCACCTTGGACCATGCGGGTCCTGTCAGTGGGGCCATCCCGTGGGGCTGCGACGGCCCGGGGATGTCAGTGTACGTCGGCTGAGACGGGCCGACGATATCGGGTATGGGTAGTGGTGTGAAGGGTGGGGCAAAGCCCGGTAATCCAGTGAAACAGTAGGGTGGTACCTGGTATGGGTCTCCTGCACCTAGAGTATACGGTGCAAATGGGGGTGTCACAAATGGGGCTCCTGCATCCATAGGGATTGGTGCAGGTGGTGGGGTATGGAGCATCTCGGGTAGGGGTGATAGTGTGGGAAAAGTGGTGATGGGTAGTGTCATGGATAAGGGTGAGGGGACTATAAGCTCGGCGAGTGGAACCATGAGTGGCTGGGTGACAGTGACCCACTCTAAAGTAGACATCACAGTGGTAGGGGTAGGAGGGCTAGCAGTGGCATGAGCTGCCAGTCCTGCTCGGTGCAACTCAGAGCTGCGGGCTGAGCTGCCCTGAAGGATGTGCCCAGTAGAAGCTGGCCCATCCTGTGGTATGGGCTCGGGCATGGTAGGTAAGGTGGCTGGGGTAGTGGTAGCATGCCCTGTCATCGGAGCAACGTGCTCCTCCTGGCCTGCTGGTGGGATAGGCACAGCAATGTGCTCCACCGATGCAGTTGACTCATCGTCAGAGTCATCGGAGATCCACCCGTTGTGTCCCCGGCAGACAGGCACAAGCCTCATGCCAGAGGGAACGGGGATAGGTGGGGTAGGTAAGGGCTCACGGTCGACTGGTGCGCGTCGGTCGTACGGAGAGTCGACAGTCTCCGACTGTGTAGGGATAGGTCTCGAAGGACCTGCGCAACCTACAGGGAAGTCCCTGACGGCGCGGATAGGTAGTGCTGGCAGTGGTGCTGCCTGGAATGGCACTAGAGGCAAGTCGGCCTCGGCCATCGGTAGGTCGGCCACGGCGGCCATATCGTCTCCAGCGGGGGCCCACGCTGGGTCCTCGCTAGGGTCCGTCTCGTCGGAGCTATCTCCGTCGGCGCCCTCCATGGCGACATCAACGTCCATCTCATCATCCTCGGGATCGAGTATCACCACCTCGATCGGCTCCGCTGGTGGTGCTGGGATGATCTGGAGGCTACTGTCGTAGCTCGGTGCTACGCTCCCTGCGTTCGACATCCTGGCAAAAGAAACCGTACTAATATTTAAGTATTATTCGTTAGGTGGTTAAGGCACATATCTACGGTTCTCTTCCTAACCTTCTAACAAAAATAATACGTATACTTACCATGGCTAGCTTGGTCGGAATCTCCATATACCCAAATGGTCGTTGGAAAATTTTATTTTATTGCGTTTCGCATTTACTTTGAAAGATTTTGAACCATGTCCGGTTATAGTTTAGATTTTTAAAATGCTAATTCGCTATAACCTTGGCTCTGATACCACTTTCTGTCACACCACGTCTAAGGCGGAAACACGTGGCGCGACGGTTCAAAAGTATTAAGCCAAGATTAATGCAAAGCACAATATTAATTGGAAAACGGGCATTTATTCAATGCTAATAATCATGTCAAATTGTCAATACATAATCATAAATTGTTTTCGAAAATGATAAAGAGGCTTCTCCCTTTATCCCTAATTCCATGGAATAAAGAGATAAGACCCCATCACGACATTCCCAACGCCCGGTTTGGAGACATCCCCGACCCTGCTCGCCATGCTAACTTCCATCAATCAATTACCTGAAAGATATGTTTGAAAATCGTCAATATATAAATATTGGTGAGTTCACAGGTTTTAATTTAATAAGTCTTTATAAAGTGGGAATATCCTTGTTATGACATTTATAGGAGTTGCAAAGTCCTACAATTTACTTGAGCCTATAACCAAACCAAGACAATTAATAATGCCCCCGCCCAAAGTCGTTACTCGGTATTCCTACGACTTTATTTCAGAATAAGTGCACCCCAGGCATACGCCGATGCATAATCGACGCTATCGATTAGGGGTGGGCCTTGTCAGGCACCAATAGTACTATCCAAATATCCCTTTGGTTTCTCATTCCTGAATAAATGATTATAGTGGGGAGGTCTCAACCCCGAGTGGCGATCTTTACTCAAGTATCCAACCCGTCATACAATCCCAACATATCTTTCCCCCGTAAAAACGTTAAATAGTTTAGAAATGGGGCCGTGAGACTCACCTGTAACTGTGCTTGGCTCAAAGAAAATAGTAAAGTTTGTGATCCCGTACCTACAAAGGTTCTAGGCGTATAAGTCACTTACACCTATGGTGTATGTGCCTTGGCAAGTTGTACACCCAACTTCCCGACCACGTCTTTATCCCAATTCCCGTTTAATAGTTTCGTATCCTAGGTTCAATGGCGATGGATTACCCTTTCCTTACAAGTCATATATTATTCTTATAATTATTCTTTATGACTCGTACAACATTTTACTTGACACGACTCTACCCAACGTATAATTATTTTCCCATTTAAATAATTATACTTAGGATCTTTTCGCTCAATATAAAGTGTTTTCTTATCAACCGACCCGACTTACTTTGCCACATATTTATTTTCCCATTTAAATAAATATGCTAAGTCTTTGTCGTTTGGTAACATAATCTTAACGCCCGACTAGACTTATCATACCGTACATTTATTTTCCCATTTAAATAAATGTACTAAAATCGTGTCGGTATTCACGCGTTCGTAGATATATCTCATCTACTCGTCTCGGTTTTCCTTCTCGCACATCTATTTTCCCATTTAAATAGATGTACTAGAATTCCGTCGGAAACGAGTATATGTACCTATATCATCGCGTGGATACTACTTGTTAAGTTCATGTGTCGTTTAGCGTTTTTAATTTGTTACGTTATGTTTCTCTTTTCCCACGAATATTGTTACTACACTTAGGAAAGTGTTACGCACGTTTCACCCTGGTTATATATATTTTACTTTCGTAAAATATATATGTATATTTTTATCTCGACGCAATAAATCCGTTTACGTTGGTTCGTGTAACGAAGTTCGTTATTTATTTCCGTTGCGCGTTCTTATGGAAGTATTGTTCCAACTTCCGATTCCGAACGTTTATCTCACGGAAAAATATATTATGTACGTTTTAGTCCGACTCGTCCAACTTGTTACCAAAAACGTTTCCGATACTTTTATATTCCCATTTATATAAAAGTACCTTATTTTTGTACAAGTCTTCCCAAGTCTTTATTTTATAAACTCTTACTTTATAAAATACTTGCGTTACTCCATTTATTTTTATAAAACGTCCATTTTATAAAAATATACTTTTTACTTAAAATGCCCAAGTAGGCTATTATTATTTACCAATTCAACCTTGTAAATCGTTACTTACACTTTTTGACACTAATATTTCTATTATTGTGTTTTTGGTCCAATACTTCTAAAATATTTATTTTAGTCCATTGGTTTCCAAGTTTGTCATATTTAATCCTTTTAATTTACACTTGTAGCATTTTTCACTAAATCATTCATGGTTATTATTTTTCTTCCACTTTAGTGGACTTTGAAGAACCATTTTCATCATGTTTAGTTGTTTTTACTCCTTTTTACTTTTAATGATCTTCTAATCCATCCTAGATGTTAATAATAAGCTTATTCCATATTTTAATCCAAAACATCAAATTTTTACTCATCCAAGTGGGTGGACTTTGAAGAACTAACTTTTCCATCTATGGCTTTCTAACCCATTTTATTATTTTTATGACATTATTATATCATCCTATGATGATTAAAACCATATTTCATCATATTCAAGTCTTTTTTCCCAAGTCATGTTCCACTCATCTTCTAACCCAAGTGTATGTTATTATTATTACATTTTCTCACAATATCA
Source organism: Ambrosia trifida (assembly GCA_028751855.1). Classification (NCBI taxonomy): domain Eukaryota; kingdom Viridiplantae; phylum Streptophyta; class Magnoliopsida; order Asterales; family Asteraceae; genus Ambrosia; species Ambrosia trifida. The sequence continues at coordinate 70,410,206 of CM054127.1, read as the reverse complement.
CTTTTATTAATGTTAATCCAAGATTTCTTCATGTTATTATTCCTTTATTTTTATTCTTGTAAGATTCATCCTCTTTATGTTTCAAAACCATACTTTACCCATCAATGTACAACTTGCTCATAAAGACACTTAATATGAACATTAACAAACAAAACAAGATTAAAACTTACTACTAGCTCAAGGCTAGGGGAGACAAGAACCTTGGATTGGATGGGGTTTTAGTGTGTTCTTCCAATGGGTTAAGCTCCAAGCTCTTAACACACAAGAAGGGGTTTTGAAGGATGATGATCTAGAGGTAATTTGGAGTAGTAAAAATTGCAAGAAAAGTGTTGGTGGGGTGGTGCAAATCCACGGCCAAGAGGAAGAACAAGAGGGGATTTTTGTGTTTTTGCTTAAGTGTAATCTTGATGTTATCCTTATAATCTTCTACTCAATCTCCAAAGATCACCAATATCTTGCAAGGATTGGTTAGGAAGATTATGGAAGATTTATGAAAAGATTTTGAAAATCAAGTGGGATATGGAGAGGGTGTATGGGCCGAGTTTGGAGAGAGAGAGGGAGAAGAAATGATTGGGTTAACTCTCTTGCCCAATCTTATTGCATGCATTCTCATCATTAGGAATGATTTGGAAAAGATTTTAGAAAACTTAAGTGAACTCCCACTCCAAGTGGCCCAAGGCCGGCCCCTATGGGTGTTTGGTGGGGTCCACCTTGCAAATTATTATCCATAATATGTTTAAGTTACTTCCCTTCGGGTACCGCCCGGGTATCTCTCGAATTTTTCGTCGCGTTTTCCCTCGATATTAAAATACCGTTAATATTTATAAAATTATGTCCAGTTAAATTACTGATAATTTATTTCGGTTTTTGTCGGGTGAATTTTCGTGTTACGCGCGTATCGGGTGCGGTACGCGCACTTTATTCGTTACCGGGAGATTTGTGCAATAAGCTTTTACGTATGGCTTTGGGTTCCCAAAACTCATAATATTTTGTGAAAATATTATTTATTTTATATTCCGGGTGTCCGGTGTTCGTTTCGCTTATTTCAGTTTTACCGGGTAATCGCCAGTGTCCATACCGGATAGTTTTGTCTGCGCACGATCCTATCATGCTTTGCTATTAAACTCATGCATTCCTATGCATTATTTGGGAATTCCTATCTTTCTAAGGCCTCAATTAAATATTCAGCACATAATTACGGTTAATTACGTTAATCGCGTTTAATTAATTAGTACGGAATTACCTTAATTTTGCCGGTTGTTACACTGATGATGATAGTATTTTCTAGATTGACAAGATTGGAGCTTTATCAGATAATGACAAGAAGTTGTATCGTCAGATGTTGACAAAGAAAGTTTGGACGATCGAGCTGACTGGAAAGTTTCCAGAAATATTTGAGTCTGATGATATGAGGTATGAGTTTGAGTATAATGATCCTAATCTAGAGGTTGGTGAAGTTTCTGCAGCCGTAGCCAAAGAAATTCTAGAAGGTTTGGCAAAACAGGTTGGTAAATCTCTTGAATAGTTGATGAGTGATAATCAAATTCCAAACATTCCTGAAAGAGAAGCTGGAAATCACTCTGATGATAGAGATACACTAGTGTTTAAAGATATAGAGATTGAAGATATTACCAGTGACGAATATCCTGAGTACTTCAAAGATAAACAGGATGATGCATTTCCCGAGTTTACTGAAAAGATATTGGAACATGCTGAGATACTTGCACAGAAGAAGAGTAAAACAATCGTTGATGAAGTGTTTAAGAATGCAGAGAATCAGAAACCAAATGTTGAACAATCTGATGATCTGAAGAGTTTGTTAAGGAAGCTTAAAGAAAAAGAAGCCAACCGACCCAAGACTAAAGTTCAGGGTGGTTTCTACAAGTATCACAACGAACTGTTTAAAGGAAAATCTCTTGGTTGGAAGTATCTGAGACAGTTAAGGTGTGTTGCTGTGAAGTGGGAAAAGGGGATTCTGTATTTCAACAGATTCCATGATATTAAGACGCTACCTTACTAGGCTGTGCGAGATATCTGCCGACATACTTTGACTGGAGCAATTGTGAACAATGATGCAGTGGGCTATTTTGCAGATCATATGGCTAGAGAAAGCAGAACTAGATGGGATGTGTTCACGCCGCAGTATCCTAAAAGGATAGTTCACAAAGAGATTGATCAGATAACTGAAAAACCTTTATGCATGACACTAAAGCACAAGCTCCATCCTACTTTTCACTCTTAGACAAACATACCCAAAATGGAAGGTCAACTCACCCTCAACACAATCCCATGCAAGCTACGACTTCCTCTCCTTTTCTTTGACAACCAATCGGCTAGCAAGAGACAAGAACACCTCATACCTTACACCAAACTAGTAAAAACCTTTATGCATGAACTTCAATCCATAGAGGATGGCTTGCCATTCAAACTACTATATAAAGACCGCATTATCCCTCAACAAAACTCACACCTTCACACTTCTTTCTTAACACTCCCAACTAGCCGAACACCCTCTAAAAACACGAAGAACCATCGAGCTCAAGCTTAGAAGGAGACTAGGAGACCCGAAGGATCTAACCATCGTCCATCCTCATCTTGCTCCACTAGGTAAGTAATCTAAGCCCTATAAGTCTCCTATAATTGGCTTAACATGTTCACCCAACCCCTTAACACGTGATCACAAACAATCGGTCATATTACTAAACACAAGTCACATACATTGTGTTACTTAAGGGTAATTCACTAAACTAACCACCACATTGTAATGATAACCCATCTATTGAACCAACCATCGACCCTTACACTACTATGGTAGATTGTGTAATGTTTTTAAGTCCAAACTAAGCATGATCACTCACAAATAATCGGCTTAGGTTAACAAAACTCAACAATTCGTGTTCAAAAGATTAAGGCTTTCCATGGATCACTATATAATCGGGTAAATCGCAAGAGTTGCTAGAATACCTTAAAAACTCTAAGCACTATCTTAACCAACTTAGATCAATCACTTTTAATACAAGTAGCCATCGAATTTGAAGCATATAAAGGGCATTCTCTCGGCCATAGCTACTAAACATATGTTAACAAGAGCCGAAACATGTGTTACCTTACCAATGGCTTTAAAAGCAGAAATGGACATGTGTTAAGTAATGTTTTCACAAAAACCAACCACACATGGTTACTTGGTGCTAACTCACGGCCCAAGGACCCCAAGTGGGGCCCATTATAGTCCATCATGGATACTACATTTTGAAACACCAAAGTCTTGGAACTATATATTTTATAGAACACTAACGAGTGTCACGTACAATGAAACACACTACACACAATGGCCTACAATAGTCGGGTGAACAATTTATATGATAAACAACCTCTGGATGACTTACCATGTCCATAATGATCATAGGGTATCATTCGCCAGGACGGTGACCATCTACTAGCTCACTAGACCACATACAACTCAAACAGGTGAGTTTTCTATGGCCCCATTTTACTATTTTACATTTTGGGGGAAATACATGCATCAATACTTGTGTCAATTTCAAATGTGTGTACATTCTATCATAACTACCATGTGGAACATGAGACATTTTGGTTCATGAGCTCACTAGTCCTCGTACAACGTTTACTGTAATCATTAGCTAGACATATAGCCATGGAACACTTTAATAGATCTATTGGGTTGACACCCCCACTCTTGGTTAGTCGCTCTAACCGGCCACATGCAAAAGAGTGTTAGTATTCTACTATACATACATTGTCTTTAGTGTATAATGCATGAGGCACCACAGTCAAGAGGTTTGGATACGGGACTCATGGTTCTCATAGTGATCATTTGCTTAGCTAGCTTATGATTGGTCAAACACGTATGACACGTCCATTTTACAATACATTCAAAACCCATAGAGTCACCAACATTATTGTTGACAAAACTCGTTATGCATATGTTTCACGTAACTAATGCAGGGCCACCGAGGATTGAGGGAAGGGTTCAAGCATGCACCCCATGGTATCACTTTGATGGTTGTTGTTAGTTACAAGATGCTATGTTTCCATAAAACAATGTCACTTATGATAACATTATGATTTGGTATTCAATAAATTCATGACAATTACCATCACTTATGGTGGTACTATTTCAATAAATTTGTATTGCTTGAACCTTGGGCATGAAAACCTTTTGGTCGTTGCATTCCCGTGTTTCCGCCTTGGCGGGGTGTAACAGTAAACTTATGTGGCAACGGTTGGAATTTGTAACCCCTACGCATTCATACTAAAATTTAGTCTTAGAAGTTTTGTGGTCCCTTAATATGACAAAACTGAGGTTAAAGCCTAGATATCTCTACCGACACCTAATTCGCTAAAACCTATAGCTCTGATACCAATCTGTCACACGCCGAAATCTGCCTTCGGTCGTGACCCATTGGTACCTTTACTACGCAGCGGAAATGATAGGTCTAAGACTTCAAAAGCTAATGAACGCCATCTAAGAGTTTGCAAGGGTAACGAATTTCAATAATTCCACCTAATCCAACCGTGCCGTGCCAAATGATACCTGAGAAAAACATGCTTAAAAAATCAACATAAGTTGGTGAGTTCATGGTTTTATATTTGTTTCTCGAAAAACTATTTTCCTTTAAATCATGGAAAATAATAGTAAAGCATTGAGAGAAAGTTCAGCTTTGTTACTCAAAACCAAATTGGGGAAATTCCTGTAAAAAGGTCCCCATGGAATCCTCACCGGGCATTCCATAATAACTTTGTGTGACACCCGTCGAAATCACAGGTCATATCCGTACATTAGCTATACGTACACATTGTGCATGACATTTCATTCTGCATGTTTCATTACATTTGGGCCATACAGGGTTCCGACACACTACAAGAAAAGTGACCATTAGAGACTAAACTAATAGGGACCGATATATCAGTCTCAAATACATGACATCTAGGACTGAGTTTTCAGTTACTAATACTATTGGGGACTGATTTTTGTACGACTTATGTTAGTGACTGATAATTAGTCGCTAATACATGCCCACCTTATCTGAGACTAAATTCCAGCCTCAAAATATGCATGGGTAATATAAGGTTTTGGAGGGAACCTTTTCTGTGACTAAAATTCAGTACCAAATACTTTTCCCTCTATATAAAATTGGCGAAAATGTATTAGTAACTGATTTTCATTCTCTAATGCGAAGGGAACATATAAGAATTGAAAAATTAGTTCTTAATATTCCAAAAAGCATATCGAAGGGGACTGATATTAAGTCTTTAACGCCTTTGAGATATAAAAGTACTAAGGATTGATTTTTAGTTTCCAATTATTCTATCATTTTAAGGGAAGTATTGGGGAGTGAAAAATAGTCTCAAACATTTTGTGAAAAACCTTATTTAAAACTAAATTACAGTCTCCTAAAAAAGAGTTTTCAACATTAAATAATTAGGGACTGATCTCCAGTCTCCAATAACCGATGTGTATTCTACCATTTTGAAGAATTATATTAGAGACTACAACTGAATACTAAAAGTATTTGTAAGAGAGCGTATTGAGAACTGAGTCTCAAATGCCTTTTGTATATAAATTGATTAAAGCCTGACTTTTTGTCTCTTACACATCATCATCAATTCAATCGTAGTGCAAAATGTATCAATAACTTTAGTATTAGTTCCCAACATAAAGTATTTAGAGTTGATTTATCATAATTGGATTATATTAAGGAATTTAATCACCATGACTTATGCTAGTGATTAATCTCTAGTCTTTAATAAGGAACATATTAAAGACTGAAAACCAGTTGTTAATTTTCACAAAACGAGTCAAATTAGTGATTGATAAGCAGTCTTCAAAGGGGTCGATGAGGACTATGGACCAATTTTCATTCTCCAATACTTGACATATATTTTATCATTTTGTATATGAATTATGTTAAGTCTCGTACACACACTACAAAAAAATTACATTTAGTAACATACATTTTTAATGACATTTAGCTTTTGTGTCACTAATTTAAGTTTTAATGGCACTTTGGTATGCAATAATTGGTTGATACACCCATCTAGTGACATTTTGGGGGGTGGGTAGGTTTGAAAGGGGGGCACTTTAGGAAAGTACACTAGGCCCGACCATTCATATTTTGTCACGTCAAAAAGACCGCAAAGTACCCTAGAATCACTGGCGAAATATTAGGGTACTTTGCCTAAAATCTTTTTTTTTTAATTTAAAATAAGTTAAAGAATTAAATGTAATTAAAATTGCATTAAAATTAAATATCTGAAATAATTGAAACAATAATAAATACAAAAATTGAAAAAAAAAAGACAATTTAGAAAAAAAAAAACTAAATATCTGATCATTCGACCAATTATATTTTCCGCAATTTCTCTTTTGTCGGCTCCTATATGTTGAAAACACATCGAAGTTATTCAAAACATCCTGAGAAAATCAAATCAAACGAGTGGAAACATAGGTTGTGAAAGCATATGATGTGAATAAATGTTATGTCCGTATTGGCCAAAAATAAATATTTTGTTAAGTTGTAAGAAATTTTTTTGTGGCGGTGATTATAGTTGTGGTGTATAAACGTCAGTACGAAAAATACTCAAATTTGGGCGCGAACCATCCCCTCGTGGGTTCGAACCTCCCGCCGTTTGCTTGAACCTCCCCCTATTGCTATACTTTAAAAAAAATTTGCTGGATTGATAACTTGCGTTTTATCATGTATAACTTGCGTTTTTTATCAAACATAACTTGCATTTGTTTATCAGTTATAATTTGCATTCAATCAGATATAACTTGTGTTTTATCAGGCATAATTCACATCTTTTTATCATGTATAACTTGCGTTTTATCATGTATAACTTGGGTTTTATCATAATACACAAGTATACCCTTAATAAAACGCAAACTATCAACCCAACAATTTTTTTTAAAAAAAAAATATAACTATGGCAATGGGGTATGCAAATGAAAGAGGATAAAAAACTTGTTTTTATGGTGTATTTAAAAAAAATAATGTCTTATGAAAAAGTTACGGATATTTTAAAAATGAGAGTGAAACTTGAAAAAAATCAAAAAGTATGGTGATGGACAATAATATTCTTTTAGCTAGTGACATGTGTCAGCCTCTTAATCATTCTTACACTTTTTATATTAAGATACCTTTTTTTAAAATAGTCTATCCCTTAAATTAAAAGATTTAAATTAAAATTTTAAATAAAGAAATGATGGTTGGCAAATATTTGATCGTTGCCAATGGTCAAAAAAATAATGCAAAATAGTGCTCGATTACTTGTTGTCGTGAAGCATGAAAAGTGATCGTTGCCGATGGCGGTGTTACCGACCAGCAACAACTGTAGTCGAGAAGCACTACGTGTTAGTTGTTATGTCACTAATTTATAGGGATGCAAACGAGCCGAGCTACTTGAAAGCTACTCGAGCTCGACTCGGTAAAAAGCTCAAAACGAGCCGAGCTTGAGCCTAAAACAAAGCTCGTTTATTTATTGAGCTCGAGCCTGTCAAGTTAAGCTCGTTAGGCTCGTCGAGCCTTATCGAGCTTAGTGTAATATTTTTTTTTTAAATATTTAATAATGTTTACCACTCATTTACACTTGTTTAGTAAACGAGCCCGAGCTCGAGCTTCGCTTATCGAGTTCACGAGCCTAAACGAATTATTATTTATATTATTTTTATTTAATATATTAATTAATAGATACTAAACGAGCCGAGCTCGAGCTCGAATTTAGCTCGGCTCGTTTGCACCCCTACAATAATTTATAATTTTAGTGGCAAATGTTTGGCACACAAAAATTTCAAGTATCACGGCATTCCCTCGTGAACAAGCTAATAAAATTTCTCAAACAGTTCAAACATCCCGCTTTCTAAAAATTTTTCCCAATTCCCTTTGCGTTTCCCTCCAATCTCTCATTCTCCAAAGCCAAATTGTTCTTCTCTTTCGCCTCTCTTTCTCTCTCTGTTCCAAACCATAATTGCCAGCCACTTACTGTTGGAGCCATTAATTGCGGCTAGGGTTTCGACAAACCTTTCTTTCTTCCTAAATTCAGTTCAAGATCTTGTAAGGTTTTTATTGGTATCGATTTTAATTAGACATGACAAGTACGAGCAGGAATTATGCTTTCTATCTGTTGCAAAGAATAAAAGTTTGTACAAAAGGTCCCCATCAAAGGTATGGTTTTTTCTTCAATTGTTATGATGTTATCACTGTATGAGATGGGTTTGATTTGCTTTCAATTTTAGTTTACATATAAATGGGGGCTTCTTTGCAGGTTTACGATCCTGGGTTTTTAGACATGATTATTCTTTTATCCTCTTCCTTTCATTCTACATTCTATGCTAAATTGTTGGTTAGAGTTTTGTTATTAAAGATGCAAGCTATAACTAGACTCGCATGTGTAACCGCACCAGGCGTTCGATGATATGTATAATGAATTTAGAAACATGATATTGAACTTTTAGCTGCTTCTTCTAATAAAAGATTTAGTTTTTTTTTTACTTATATGTGCAATATTTGTTCAGATCATCTACTCTAGCAAGTTTCAAGGTTGTGTGGAAGGTGGAAAGGAAAAGTAAGTCAAATATATGCAAAGATTAGTTTGTCAAAAATTGTTCATTCTTGAAAATCATATCCATGATAATGATAATTAGTTTGACGCATGTTGTACCTGATTGTGTTGTCCTGTTAGGTGATGCCGAAATTCTGCTTTGGACGTATTGCAAAGTATGCTTTTGATTATGCACTTGAACAAAAGAAAAACTGTTATGCTTTTGATTATGCACTTGAACAAAAGAAAAACTGTTACTGTTGTTCAACAAACTAACATCATGGAACTTGTGGATGATTTTTTCTTGCAATTTTGTAGGAAAATTGCCAAAAAGTATCCCAAGATCACGTACAACAATGAGATTATTGTGGACGACTGTGCTGGCAACATATTTCATAACCCAAGCAATTCGATTTCATAGTATGTGGTTACTATTTTCTATTATCTTTTTTTTTTCTTGTGTCATCATGGTTTAAAAATGGTCAAGGCGTGCACCTCAAGGCGAGGCCAGTGGCGTATCTAGGACGGATTTCCAGGGGGTTCCTTTCGTAGATTTTCACTAATTTTTCAAAAATTTCCACTAATTTTTCCAATTTTTTCCAAACCGACCCCTAAAAGCCCCTAGATCCGCCCCTGGGCGAGGCGGTAAGAAAGCCAGTATGAGGCACGCCTCATGGTGTTATATGTGTACATACGCTCCTAATGTCTGAGGAACTAAGAAAACATGCGCCTAATGAGGCACTAAGAGTTTAATTGATGTAATCATGTAAATCATACCCTCTATATATGATATGATTTACATGATTACATCAATTAAACTCTTGTACTTTACATTCATGATTTGTTTGCTTAGTTATGAGTTGTATTGATCTTCCTTGCTACTGATTTGATGGACCAAGTTGGTCTAATTTTCAAGAAATTTCTTTTCTATATTACTTTGGTTAAAGTATAGTTTTGTATTAACTAGTGAAGCTAGAGGCTTAAATGCACATGAGTTTTCCCATATTTGAATCCCTTCGCTTTTTTACATGTTCAAGCATATTTTTTGCAATGTATGAACTAATTTGTTGAGTTTTCTGAGTTGTAATACTTTTCTACAGGTAGCACAACTTCGATTTTTTGAGTCTTCATTCTAAATATTAGATTCATTCTTGTGGTCATTACGACCAAGTATATTATCAAGCCAGATTTCAGGCTAGAGGTTATTGCTGCTATTGGGTCCTATCTATTTATGATGATGTATGGATCTATTTCTAGTTCCTTTACTTGAACATGCTGATATCGTCTTGACTGCTTTAGTTCAACTTCAAACTATGTGTATATCTATTGTAGTAAATGATCACCCTACCTTTTCATGAGGTCTAATTGCAAATAATGATCTTTCTAACTGCATTTAGTTGTGTGTATGTGATTGACTAATAATAGAAAATTAAGCACTATTTCATTTTTTATGATAATTCTAAGTTTAGTTTTAACATCCATCTTACTATCTTAGCATTGAGAACTTGTCTCCGAGTTGATCCCAAGTGATGAATTTCATGCCTTGTACAACTTGTATGGTGATTTGCTTGAGCATCGACATAAATATAGTCCCCTAGATTTTTTTATGGTGATGATCATTCCTAGAAATAGCAAGTTAGTGCTGCTCCCTAGATTTTTTTTAAAGAGAACCAACTTTCTTAAAACACTAATGGAAATTTGAGGTTTAGTATTAAGAGAATTGACCAACTTGCTCATATTCATTTTGAGGTTACAATTTATTTCTTTATATGGCATGTGGCATTGTCTCTGCCATGATATTATTGTAGGACATCAATTGTATTCATATTGATGTAATTAAGTTGTGACAGACTAACAATGATAAATGAATTTTTCCAAAAGAAGTAATGTATGCTATGCGTTCTTCTAGTTTATTTGAATATTATATAATGTTCTTTATCTTGTATTTCTAAACTTTACTAAAAGAAGTTTTTCTTTTGTATTTGTGTAGGCATGGAAGAAATCACCGTGAAAGACTGATTTGTCTGTTTGAAATATTTTGCGGAATTGTGGGTGATGTGAATCCTAAAACTCTGAAATGCGAAACATGGTATGAGTATTGTGATATTGTAGAAAACATCAAGCCATTGGAAGAGAGCAACGAACCTTTAGCAATGATGGTCATCAGCCACAGGATGTATTCTTTCTGATGTGGGCTCTATCTGATTACTTGATGTATTGTACAACCTTCATCATTCTTTGATTCGAGGAAAGCCTCTAAATATATCGTAGAGTCGTAGAACTTTCTTCAAAGAGGGCTTATAGACAAGTAGCTTCTATATTAAGAGAATAATTGATGAATTTATATTGTATAACCAACCTTTCATTTATTTTCAATTTATTATTTATGTTTGTATGGTTTGGTTTTTTGTGATTTCTAATATTTAGTAAATTAGAAGTTGTTTTTTGACATTAAATACAGATATTGGAGACTGAAAAAGCTTTGGTATAACTACATTATTAGTCTTTGAAAAAACCATATTTGGGACTAACTTACATAGTATCTTAGATTGTTTTTTAGTCTCTAAAACATCATATCAATAAGGACTAAAATGATATAGTATTAGAGAATAATTCTTAGTCTTTGAAACATTATTTTAGGGACTAAATTGACATGGGATCGTGAACCTAATGGAATGTATTAGTGAAAAAATAGACACTTTAAAGAACTGATCTTCAGTCCCTAAAGAGATGCATTGGAGATTGAAATACCTCAGTATCAGAGACTAATTTTTCAGTTACTGAAAAAAAGTGTTAGGGACTGAAAAGATGTGGTATTAGGTCACACATTTAAAACTGAATTTATACATATTAGAGACCGAATGTTAGTTCCTGTTGGTGCCATGCAATAAGGACTGATCTTTAGTTACTAAAACCACTATCTAGGACTAGGTATCCGCAACTGACTAGGGACTGGCTAATCAGTCTCCGATAACCATTAGGGACTGATTTGTATGTATCTAAGACTGATTTCTCAGTCCCCGATACTCATTTTTTTTGTAGTGACATGACAATTTTGATGCTTACAAACTAGCATTAGGGCCACTAGTTAGTAACAAATTCAGGACTAGGCAGATAGTTATCATGGCTATAGAGAGATCATATCAAAAACCCAAGTTTGGGAAACTCATACCATGACACATAACATCTCAATGGTGATTCCGTCAAGGACAAAATCAAACAATGTCCATATACAGAAATCGTCCGAACACAAAGCCCACACACGACTAGTAATACGACTAGTTAAATATGTATATATATATATATATATATATATATATATATATATATATTTGAGGCACCTAAACTTGTACAAAGATCACACTTGACATCTAATCACAACATATGTATATGCATTTGTACAAGACATGAGTTTTAAAATTTCAAAAAAAATACATATGTATATATATACATATACTCGATGACACACACACATATGCATGTGTGTATGTGCTTCCCAATGTTTAAACTCCCACACTTTAAATGATCTATCAAATCCATCCTAGATTCCACCCGAAATAGCCAAACACCTTTCTACTTATTCCTTCCATAACCATTGACTTACCAAAAATAACCTACCCATGCATACATACATATACATACGACACACATACATATGTGAGTGAGATCTTTGGATCTTGCATGCACATGTCCTATCCCCACATTCCTAAGACCTTACACTCGAATGGTAATTAACTTTATCACTACATGGATCAAGAAACATTGACTTATCATCTTTGTTAGTTACACTTTCCATGCACCAAAGATTCTCGATCATACCCTATCAATCCCATAATGTCTCACATCTAGTTAGAAGCATGATTAACATAACTCAACTCTAAGTGAAATGACTAAGCCTAAACCTTCCAAACACCCTCTAATTTTCGGCTCCCCCATTCCAAGAACACATGCATCCATCAACTCCATGGTACACCCACAATCTAGCCAAAAACTTCTTTACAAGACCTCACACCCAAAATGGAAAGATGCTCTCTTTCACCTTTCCTTAAGCATCATGCCTTACCATCCAAAACTATTATAAATAGAACAAGGGATTAGGAGGTTAAGTGCACAAAGATAACTAACACATCCTCACCTCTCTCTCTCCTCTCCCTCTCGGCCGCACACCGCCGCCGCACCACCCTCACCCCACGGCACCACCACCACTACAAATGTAACACCCCAACCGATGGCGGAAACATCGGGATGTAACTTAATGATGATTGTTCAGTAGCTCATGGTAGTACACAAGTTTAAATAATCCTTTATTTCATTACAATATTGAATTACATTAAAGTCTACATCAAATAATCAAACAAAGCTTCAAATATCTCCTCATGCTAGCTCTAGACTTCAAGCATTAGTATTTCCTGTTGAGTTTGAAAAAATGGGGGGGTCAACTTGAAGTTGGTGAGATTACATAAGCCATGTCAAGCAATTAAGTTTAGGAATAAAAGTTTAGCCATTTATATGTCTATCGTAAGTTTAAGTCTACATGAATAAACATGAAATGTTGAATGCACATAATCAAACCTCCGACTAGTTTAGGTCCATCCCGTCATCCACGGTTCACCTTAATATTATGTTGGAACGATAACAATCACCCGCGCTCCCCATAAAAGATGGTCAACGAATCTAGGTGGGATTGTCAATCCAATATATCTATTATTGAGTATCGCCGGCTTGGCCATAGCTAATGATTATGTATTGTTGAAACTTGTTGAAACGAGTCTAACTGTTGTTGTTGTCTAAATCATGAGGCATTAAAGTTTACAACTACACATGTATGTAGAATTGCTTAAGTGTAATGTTGCCAGTATAAAGAATTGCATAAACATGGTTACGTAAACTCACATTGGCTAAGGTGAATTATCCTCTAAGTGTTGTGAATGTATGCGAGGCGAATCCCAAAGACTCAACAACGTAGCTAGTCCAAATTGAAGAAATAAAAAAACGAAAAAGAAAGAATATCAAGCTTCCAATTCACCAATTACAAGAGCTTATAATCAAAGCTTCAATTGTAGAAGTAATAGACTATAGAAAGGTATGAGGGAAAGTTTTATCAGATTGAAACCATCGATTTAGAGGTGCCTAGTGTAATGGGTCATAGGTGGGTTTTTATACTAGTTTTGGATTCAATTAGCCATTAAAATTGGTCAACACCATAAAGTAAGGTTTTATGATGAATTGACTATGTGACTAGGACTTTGACTGTTTGACTAAGACTTTGACTATTTGACTAAGACTTTGACTCTAAGAATTATGTTGTCAAGACTTTGACTCTTGACTCAAGGCTTTATTTTGAAATGAATTTATATCTTCCTTGTTTGAGATTATAAATGTAATTGGAAAAATGATTAGCTTTAAATATGAAATAAAAAAAATCATTAGTTTGAATTAGAAAATAAAAAAAAACACTGTCTTATAAAATGAGGATTTTATAAATAGAATTAGGATAGGACATATGTCATAATTGAAGATTTTTTTTTCTTTAAGTACAATGATAAAAGGAACTTAGAAAAATAGAGTGCACGGATAAAGATAAGAATACTTAGATATAAATTAGACTTTATATCATGGATCGGGAATTACTTTAATGCAAAATAAATGGGAAAATTCGTGCGGTTACAGTCTCCCCTACTTTTAGAAACTTCGTCCCGAAGTTATAAAAAAAACACCGGGTTGACAGTGATTGGGTAGAAATTAGGGCAACTGTGGTTTGGAAAATTTGTGTTAAGACATGACATGAATTTATAGGTAACAGAATAAACTATTTCAAATAATTTGGTAAGAGGTTTGATAGGTGTGGGTTTTAAGGGTTGGATTAGGTTCGTCTAAAATAGCAAGGAGAATAAGAATCTAGCAAAACACTAAACTTTAAGTTTTAGGAATCTTAAAAAAGAAATGCATGAGTTAATTGACTATAGAAATACTAAGCAGGTAACTAGAGTTTATAATTGGTTATCTACCAAAAACCTTGATAGAATTTCACACTACCTTAACGTACCTGTAAATTCATGATTACGTTCCGGACCGTAATCACCAATTTACCTTACATTAGGGTTTTGTGTCCTTCTATGACTCTAAACACACATGTAAGTAATGCAAAATAACCTTGTGATTGAATCGTATACAATGTATCCAAAAATTAGTCCAATTGTTGAGCAGGTGCGATAACCTCTACCAGTCGTTGAGCAGGTTGTAGGACCTCTACCGACTGTTGAGCAGGCATGATGACCTCTACCAATCGTTGAGTAGGTTATTTGGTACTCTACTAACTGTTGAGCAAGTACTTCATCCTCTATCAGTTGTTTGATTAAATGCACAAATTATTACACACATGAATTGCAAATTGATAATATGTACATGTAAGCGATCAAGTATCAAGTATATCAAACGAGTTGTAATAGAGTTGCCCTAGACAAGGTTAATGACTCTAGGTGTGTCTATAGCAAATAGTTATTATTCCATGAATTCTAGTTTCAAATGTTCAAATATGGTAGATAGTCGAATCCTCATGTATAACTAAGGATTATGTTTGATGCAACACACAATCAAGTTTCAATAGTTTGGTTATCATGGGTAACTAGCTCATGTGTGAGAAGGTGAAGGATATGAATTTAGTTCTTGAGAGGATGATGAAAAGTCTTGAAGCAGAATCAAGGTTGTGAGAGATAGGGAATGTGAAGATAGTTTATAAAGAGTTTATTTTATAGTAAGGAGATTATGTAGCAGTGTAAATTTTGGGGTTTGGATCAAAGGTTATAATCAAGTGTATAAGAAAACATGATTGTGGTATATGCCAAATATTGTAAAAATTTGAACAAGTTGAAAATGAGTGAGTGTCGATGGAGAATTTAGAGACTAGATATTATTCCTATGGAAAAAAAATCTTATTTTCAAAATTGGTTTTATACATAAAGCAAAAGTTGTTAAATAGTACAAGCTAAGTGGGCTATGATTAAAATATTCCCGTTAGTTAGAGATTTCAAACATGACATTAGGTTTTGAAGATCAAGGTTCTATTAAGTGATTTTTAATAGTTTAAAGCATTATATAGAAAATTGTTTGTTACGTCAATAAATAGACAATTGAATTTAAGTTCGAGGACATCTTTTGACAAAAATATGTACTTTGTAAAGTTACTAGGTAATGAAAATACAACAAGATTTAGAAATCTTTAGTTTGTGCTAAGGTGTGAGGTTATAGTTTTTAAAAAAATAAGTAAAATGTGGAGAAATGAAATAATATGATTTGGGTAGGGTGTTGAATATTTAAAAAGTGGCTAAGATGGTAAGGTGAAGTGTGATTGTGAAATCCATAGATGGTTATGAAATTAGATTGATTTAAGCTGTAAAATTTTGAGATTTTAGAGCTTAGTTTAAAGAAAGTGAGTGTAATCATTTATTCATTAATTAAAACGAATAAACGAAAACGTTGACTTATCAAAACTTCTAGATTCTAATAACATAGTGAAGACATGCTTTAGCCTATAAGTGAACACTCATCCCGAGAATTCCCAGGTAGGCATCCGGGTCCCTCGTCTGATTGGGATTTATGCGCAATGCCAGTCCTAGACAGAAAACTCAGAATACAGGCGTTCACCCTTCCAGATTGCACGTGTTCGTTATTAAAATTTAGAACTTCGACGAGATCTTCAAGGTAGTTCAGGCTAAACCTGAGGATTTGTCGTACTAGTCTAAGAGTAGATCTTGTGATGGAGAGCACTCTTCTTGTTGGGACTAAAGTAAGGATAAGAAGTAGGATAGAGAATAGAAACAAGTAAGGTTGCAAGTAAAAGGAGCAAGTACTGGTTAAAATCCTATGGTTATAGACTAGATTATTTTTTTTCTAATAACCTAATTCCCTATAACCATGGCTCTGATACCAATCTGTAACACCCCAACCGATGGTAGAAACATCGGGATGTCACGTAATGATGATTGTTCAGTAGCTCATGGTAGTACACAAGTTTAAATAATCCTTTATTTCATTACAATATTGAATTACATTAAAGTCTACATCAAATAATCAAACAAAGCTTCAAATATCTCCTCATGCTAGCTCTAGACTTCAAGCATCAGTATTTCCTGTTGAGTTTGAAAAAAATGGGGGGTCAACTAGAAGTTGGTGAGATTACATAAACCATGTCAAGCAATTAAGTTTAAGAATAAAAGTTTAGCAATTCATATGTCTATCGTAAGTTTAAGTCTACATGAATAAACATGAAATGTTGAATGCACATAATCAAACCTCTGACTAGTTTATGTAACATCGCGAATTTCCCCTAATTTTTTTTTGTTAAAAAGAATGTATTGTTTTAAACAATATATGTTTTAAATACCTTAAACTAATAATTATTTGTATCTCGACACTTTTGTACGTTTTAAGAATATTTCGAGTCACTTTCGGGCTTATATAATCATATTATGAATTTAGAATAATATAGTTTTAGGGAAATAATTGCCAAAAAAGATTTGTGTGGACCGGGACTCGAACCTGCGTCCACAGCCAACCAACACACAGTGACAACCAACTGAGGCAACTATCATCTTGTGTAGTATTTCAGAAGAAAATAAACTTAACACATTCCTTAAATTGATTAGTCAAAGTCTTAGTCAAAAAGTCAAAGTCTTGGTCAAACAGTCAAAGTCTTAGTCAAATAGTCAATTCATCATAAAACCTTACTTTATGGTGTTGACCAATTTTAATGGCTAATTGACTCCAAAACTAGTATAAAAACCCACCTATGACCCATTATACTTTGCACCTCTAAATCGATTGTTTCAATCCGATTAAACTTTCCCTCATACCTTTCTTCTATAGTCTATTACTTCTACAATTGAAGCTTTGATTATAAGCTCTTGTAATTGGCGAATTGGAAGCTTGATATTCTTTCTTTTTCGTTTTCTTCAATTTGGACTAGCTACGTTGTTGAGTCTTTGGGATTCGCCTCGCATACATTCACAACACATTATTCTACTTTTTTCACGAGACATAACATTTTGCTAAGGTGAGTTTTACATAGCCCCTTTTCTATTTATCACCATTTTTGGGGTGAAACATGTTACAACATTCTATATAGGCTAAAGCATGTCTTCACTATGTTATTAGAATCTAGAAGCTTTAATAAGTCAACGTTTTCATTTATTCGTTTTAATTAATGAATAGATGATTACACTCACTTCCCTTAAAACTAAGCTCTAAAATCTCAAAATTTTACAGCTTAAATCAATCTCATATCATAACCATCTATGGATTTCACAATCACACTTCACCTTACCATCTTAGCCACTTTTTAAATATTCAACACCCTACCCAAATCATATTATTTCATTTCTCCACATGTTACTTATTTTTTTTAAACTATAACCTCATACCTTAGCACAAACTAAAGATTTCTAAATCTTGTTGTATTTTCATTACCTAGTAACTTTACAAAGTACATATTTTTGTCAAAAGATGTCCTCGAACTTAAATTCAATTGTTTATTTATTGACGTAACAAACAATTTTCTATATAATGCTTTAAACTATTAAAAATCACTTAATAGAACCTTGATCTTCAAAACCTAATGTCATGTTTGAATTCTCCAACTAACGGGAATATTTTAATCAAAGCCCACTTAGCTTGTACTATTTAACAACTTTTGCTTTATGTATAAAACTAATTTTGAAAATAAGATTTTTTTTCCATAGGAATAATATCTAGTCTCTAAATTCTCCATCGACACTCACTCATTTTCAACTTGTTCAAATTTTTACAATATTTGGCATATACCACAATCATGTTTTCTTATACACTTGATTATAACCTTTGATCCAAACCCCAAAATTTACACTGCTACATAATCTCCTTACTATAAAATAAACTCTTTAAAAACTATCTTCACATTCACTATCTCTCACAACCTTGATTCTGCTTCAAGATTTTTCATCATCGTCTCAAGAACTAAATTCATATCCTTCACCTTCTCACACATGAACTAGTTACCCATGATAACCAAACTATTGAAACTTGATTGTGTGTTGCATCAAACATAATCCTTAGTTATACATGAGGATTCGATTATCTACCATATTTAAACATTTGATACTAGAAATCATGGGATATAAACTATTTGCTATAGACACACCTAGAGTCATTAACCTTGTCTAGGACAACACTATTACAACTCGCATGCTATGCTTGATACTTGATTGTTTATATGTACATATTATCAATTTGCAATTTATGTGTGAAATAATTGGTACACTTAATCAAACAACTGGTAGAGGATGAAGTACTTGCTCAACAGTTAGTTGAGTACCAAATAACCTACTCAACGATTGGTAGAGGTCATCATGCCTGCTCAACAGTCGGTAGAGGCCCTACAACCTGCTCAACGACTGGTAGAGGCTATCGCACCTGCTCAACAATCGGTAGAGGTTCTTACTCACTGACTGGTAGAAGTCTTTTTCCTACTCAACAGTTGGACTCATTTTTGGATACATTGTAAACGATTCAATCACAAGGTTATTTTGCATTACTGACATGTGTGTTTAGAGTCATAGAAGGACACAAAACCCTAATGTAAGGTAAATTGGTGATTGCGGTCCGGAACGTAATCATGAATTTACAGGTACGTTAAGGTAGTGTGAAATTCTAATAAGGTTTTAGTAGTTCATTTGGTTTTCATATAGCCAATCAATTCATGCATTTCTTATAAGATTCCTAAAACATAAGTTTAGTATTTTGCTAGATTCTTATGCTTCTTGCTACTTTAGACGAACCTAATCCAATCCTTAAAACTCACATCTCAAACCTCTTATCCAAATTATTCTAAACAAATTATTCTATTACCTATAAATTCATGTCGTGCCTTAACCCAAACCACAGCTGCCTTAATTTCTACCTAATCAACCTCAAAACTGTGTTTTTAATAACTTCGGGACGAAGTTTCCAAAAGTAGGGGAGACTGTAACATCGCGAATTTCCCCTAATTTTTTTTTGATAAAAAGAATGTATTGTTTTAAACAATATATGTTTTAAATACCTTAAACTAATAATTATTTGTATCTCGACACTTTTGTACGTTTTAAGAATATTTCGAGTCACTTTCGGGCTTATATAATCATATTATGAATTTAGAATAATATAGTTTAAGGGAAATAATTGCCAAAAAAAGATTTGTGTGGACCGGGACTCGAACCCGCATCCACAGCCAACCAACACATAGTGACAACCAACTGAGCCAACTATCATCTTGTGTAGTATTTCAGAAGAAAATAAACTTAACACATTCCTTAAATTGATTAGTCAAAGTCTTAGTCAAACAGTCAAAGTCTTGGTCAAACAGTTAAAGTCTTAGTCAAATAATCAATTCATCATAAAACCTTACTTTATGGTGTTGACCAATTTTAATGGCTAATTGACTCCAAAACTAGTATAAAAACCCACCTATGACCCATTATACTTTGCACCTCTAAATCGATTCTTTCAATCCGATTAAACTTTCCCTCATACCTTTCTTCTATAGTCTATTACTTCTACAATTGAAGCTTTGATTATAAGCTCTTGTAATTGGCGAATTGGAAGCTTGATATTCTTTCTTTTTCGTTTTCTTCAATTTGGACTAGCTACGTTGTTGAGTCTTTGGGATTCGCCTCGCATACATTCACAACACATTATTCTATTTTTTTCACGAGACATAACATTTTGCTAAGGTGAGTTTTACATAGCCCCTTTTCTATTTATCACCATTTTTGGGGTGAAACATGTTACAACATTCTATATGCAATTCAACCATCAATGTGTCTATGCGTTTTTCTATGTTGCATTATGTCTTTAACATGACTAGGGTAAGCACAATATTCTAGCATAATCATTAACATTGATCAGCCGACGGTATACAATGATAGATCTATTGGACTGACAATCCCACCCGGATACGTGCCTCCTACAAAGGTAGCGTGGGTGATTGTTATCGCATAACATATTCGAGTGAACCGTGAGCGTATGGGATGTACCACATTATAACAGTCACAAGGGTTGATTATGCACTCGATTTACTTCTAGTATGTTTTCACATATGGACTAGATTTGCCATGACACTTGAATTGTACAAGTTTTATTCGATTATCAAATCCTATGTAATTCTCACCAACTTTTGTTGACCCAAAATATTTTCAAACTTAACATGTTTCAGGTTATAGCTTGCTTGAAGATTAGAGTTATTGCTTGAAGATGCGTAGCTAGTATTTCTCATTTTGATGTACAAAATTCTTAGAACAATTGTATGTAATTTATTTAAATCATTTATTGAAATTGAAATTTATTATTTACCATGAGCTACTGAACAATCATCAATACGTGACATCCCGATGTTTCTGCCATCGGTTGGAGTGTTACAGTTTATGTCCATCCCGTCATCCACGGTTCACCTTAATATTATCTTGGAACGATAACAATCACCCGCGCTCCCCATAAAAGATGGTCAACGAATCTAGGTGGGATTGTCAATCCAATATATCTATTATTGAGTATCGCCGGCTTGGCCATAGCTAATGATTATGTATTGTTGAAACTTGTTGAAACGAGTCTAACTGTTGTTGTTGTCTAAATCATGAGGCATTAAAGTTTACAACTACACATGTATGTAGAATTGCTTAAGTGTAATGTTGCCAGTATAAAGAATTGCATAAACATGGTTACGTAAACTCACATTGGCTAAGGTGAATTATCCTCTAAGTGTTGTGAATGTATGCGAGGCGAATCCCAAAGACTCAACAACGTAGCTAGTCCAAATTGAAGAAATAAAAAAACGAAAAAGAAAGAATATCAAGCTTCCAATTCACCAATTACAAGAGCTTATAATCAAAGCTTCAATTGTAGAAGTAATAGACTATAGAAAGGTATGAGGGAAAGTTTAATCGGATTGAAACAATCGATTTAGAGGTGCCTAGTGTAATGGGTCATAGGTGGGTTTTTATACTAGTTTTGGATTCAATTAGCCATTAAAATTGGTCAACACCATAAAGTAAGGTTTTATGATGAACTGACTATGTGACTAGAACTTTGACTGTTTGATTAAGACTTTGACTATTTGACTAAGACTTTGACTCCAAGAATTATGTTGTCAAGACTTTGACTCTTGACTCAAGGCTTTATTTTGTAATGAATTTATATCTTCCTTGTTTGAGATTATAAATATAATTGGAAAAATGATTAGCTTTAAATAAGAAATAAAAAAAAATCATTAGTTTGAATTAGAAAATAAAAAAAACACCGTCTTATAAAATGACGATTTTATAAATAGAATTAGGATAAGACATATGTCATGATTGAAGATTTTTTTTTTTTAAGTACAATGATAAAAGGAACTTAGAAAAATAGAGTGCACGGATAAAGATAAGAATACTTAGAAATAAATTAGACTTTATATCATGGATTGGGAATTACTTTAATGCAAAATAAATGGGAAAATTCGTGAGGTTACAACAAACCACCCCTCACACCCAAGCCTTTATACATAAATATTAACTTCCAAGGGATCATTAGGGGTTCAAGGAGCATAACTAAGGTTGTACAAGGACCCTAACTCCCTCTTTTTCTAAGACACTAGGAGGTATAACCTTGTTTTCTTAAACTTATATTCTTATTCTTACATAGTCTTGTAAATATCAAGTTGTTCACTAAGTATGATTACTCTTGTAACTTAATCAAGTAAATGAGTAAATCCATGTTTTAAATACATCATGTTGATTTGAAAATGTATGTATTTTAAGACCCTAAGGGCCGAAATATGTATATAGATATATACATACACATAGCCGAAAGTTTTATAAGAAACCTCATGTTTTCTAAACTTATTAACATAAGACATAATGTTGAAAGTCATTTGTCATACATGACAAGTGATAACAAAGCCTACAACACATGAGAACATACTCCATCAAAAGGGTCTAAAACATATGTTTTCACAAGTAAAAATGATGCTTTTACAAGAAACAAAGCTATCTTTTTGTCAAGATCACTAGTTTACATAAGCATGGTGAATCTTGTAACACACCATCATAAGATACATATTTTGAAGAATACTACATTAGGAGCCCTAATGTGGGACATTTAAAAGATAAACGTTGTATCTTTTAAATAAAGATGTTACATACATACGCCAAGGACACATTTAACTTAAAGAGTTAAGTTACAAGGATAAGCGTAACAAGAGAGCAACTTGTAAACAGTACAAGTAACATAGACCTAAAATGTCTCTTTTACATAGGACACGTAGGTCGATCTCTCTAGCCCAGACTCATTAGTGCATTCCCAGACACACCATAAGGTGAGTTTCGCAGCCCCCTTTTCACTGTTTTTACATTTTTCCGGGGAAAACATGCGTACAGTTACAGTTTTCAGTTACATACATACATGACTACATATGTGAACATGAGACATCAAGGTTCAGGATCCATTAAGCCCTCGTGTCATACATCATACCATAACCATTAGCTATGGACTTAGCCATGAAACACCAGGATAGATCTATTGGGTTGACACCCCCACTCTTGGTCAGTCGCTCTGACCGGATGACAGATATCAAAAGAGTGCTAGTGTTTCACATTTGTTCATTGTCTTGAGTGACAATGGGCGAGGCACAACACGTCAAGGTTTGGTTATGGGCTCATGTCAGATCACATATCAATTATTGCCCTAGCTAGGCAATAATTTAGTCGGTTTTGGATTACAGGTCCAACATACAAAAACCTGTGAACTCACAAACTTTATGTTGACCCAATTATTTTTCATGCATGTTTTTCAGAAAATTAGCATGGAGCATGGATCTTGGGAAGGTCGCGTGCGAGCATTTTGTGGGGGATACCATCCTTTGATCCGTTGTTGTGATGTTTTGATCTAAACACTTTTGACAATGGTTTCTAGTTAAACAATTAACATTATGTTTTGTAAAACTTGAATGTTTTAAATGGTATTTCCTGTTTTCTTAAATGATGCTCGAGTGACTTTTGTGCTTGGAAAGCATTTTAGTTGCACCCCGTGTTTCCGCCTTAGGCGGGGTGTGACACTTTGGAAAAGTGTTTGTTTGGAATGGTTAAAAACATTAAACGTTCGTATGGATTATAAATGAAAATCCTTGCATGAGCCTACAACCAACCCCGGGCTAGTATGTGCCTCACGAAAATATCGCGCTCTCGCTACGATGCCAACTAGCAGCTGGTTATAGTAGCGAATAGTCGTGAGGACTTGACTGTACAGTTGAACGATGACAAGGATCCTATAACCCTTAAATGTGTGTGTTTAAAGGAAAATTGATCCTATGAAGCGAACGAGGACAATCCAGCCCTCTGAGATAAACAAGGACAACCCGTCCTCTGGAATGAACAAAGACAACCCCGTCCATAGCGATAACTCATGCATGTTTGAAATACTAGTTTAATTGTATATAAAACTAGTGTATTTCGATTGTGAACTTTGCATAAATCGTTGTGAGAATTCGATATCCATTTGTTAAAATGGTTTAAGAAATGCATAAAATATTTAGTGAAATATCAAATGCCTTTGCGAAACTTGCATGCTTTTCCACCCCAAAAACATTTGCAAAAACAGTAAAAAGTGGGGTCATAAACTCGCCTGGAACCACTACTAAAGTGCTAGCAAGTAAAGCATGAACTTGACCGACTTTCCCGTGCCCTAATTATCAATAAAGGACCCCTTAAAGTCTAACGCCAACAAGCCTAGCTCATTATCCGACGAAAAGATAGTTTATCCAACTATCTAGACTCGTGGGTGATAACCCGAGTCTTATTTGTCTGAACTCGATGAACCGATGGTGACTTATCTTAATTATGTTTAACATACGACATAGTACCCAAGTTGCGCACTTGTTACTTATTGTGTGTAAACCATGTTGGACTAGAATCGCGTAACGTATAACTTATACTAAACCGTAGTTTGTCTCATAGTTCGGATGCATGTGTTTGCCTTGCGTTGAGGAAATACCAATATAGTTGTTTAAGATGATTTATAATACTTGTTACTTCTTTCCCAAAATACAAGTATTTTAAGGTTTCCAAAACATTATTTTTCATAAAATTGTTCCCAATGATTAAATATATGTATTTTAAATCCGAGCAATAAACATTGTTTAATTATTGAAAACCTTTTATAAACGACACATTTGACGCTCGCTAGATATCGTATAATTGTTTTGAAAATATTGTCCGAGAATCATCGTTGGTGCTTTAAATAAAGTTTTGCGAAAACGTTCCGATTTGTACACAATATACTTGTCACAACATTTGGGAGACATTATTTATAAAAATAAGTAACAATATTGCTTTTGTCGCATTTAGGATTTTATAAAAATCCGACAGAGTTTCCTCAGTTTTTGTACGAACCAGACAATACCAGTTGTCTCAATTTTCCCCAAAATCAATACACAACTCAAGGCAATAACTTAGATATCCGAAAACTAAACGTCAAGTCAAACATTATACGTTTCGACACCTTATATATTTACTACACTTATTTATACATATATAGTTATATAGTCCAACATATTAATATTATAAGTCGCGCATAGTTACTATTATCGAATCGTCCGATTATACTTATTGTTTATTATCTATATCGGTTCGTTAGCAAGTTGGTCGTTTACTATAATAATACGACGAACTAGTTAAGAGTTAGTTATACCGAAACGCTTGGCCAGATCTAACCGTGACTCCAGGTCTGACCAGATATGTCTGGGTTGACCAGATCTGAACGAACCGAACAGAATTGGACTCGAACCTCCATGCTAGACCCGCGACTCGAAATCGTAAACCACCGAAGTCGAACCGAGTAGTACCCGAACCGGACCCAAAACTGGCCCGATTGAAAGCCGACGTTGCACCACCACTGAACCACCAGCCGGCCCTAACCCGTCTGCAACCAAACGTCACGCAACAACCACCACTCCTCACGACACCTGCTCGGCCACCACGACTGGAACAAGACCCGACCCCAAAACCTCCGGTTCGCCACTATTTATGCCCGGTTGGGCCTGGAACTACAGCGCCGCCACCACCGGAGCATGGTGGTGGTCGGCCGACTCTGTAGCAAGGCGAGTGAGAGAGATTGAGAGAGGGGGGAGAGAGAGTTACAAGTGGGAGAGATAAAGAGAGGGAGGGGGAGGGGGTATTTATAGAGAGGGAGAGAAGATTCTAGAGAGATGGAGAGGTTTCTAGGAAGATGGCATCCATAGTGGGAGGAAGATGAGAGGAAGGTGAGAGGAAGGTGCATCCTTGGTTCAAGGAAGATGAGAGGAAGGTGCATCCTTGGTTCAAGGAAGATGAGAGGAAGGTGCATCCTTGGTTCAAGGAAGATGAGAGGAAGGTGCATCCTTGGTTCAAGGAAGATGAGAGGAAGGTGCATCTTTGGTTCAAGGAAGATGAGAGGAAGGTGCATCCTTGGTTCAAGGAAGATGAGAGGAAGGTGCATCTTTGGTTCAAGGAAGACGAGAGGAAGGTGATAGGATGGAGGGCTCTATTTGTTAGGTTTTGTCGGTAGGTGGGAGTATACCGCGTATCGAACCCGTTTAACGCATCGCGTCTCAATAAAAATATCAAGTAAAATGTGTCGTAACTGTTCGTAATATAAAGCTTAACTAAATCGAGAAAAAATATAATTATTTTTGACATCCGGCACACGCGTTCAACACACGCGTTTAAATCGCGTTAATTCAGTCGGTTGTTGTTTCGCTTATCTAGACGATATCTTTCCTCCCGAAACTTAACAAGAAATATTATTTATAAAAAAAATTATTCCAGGA
This sequence comes from Ambrosia trifida, assembly GCA_028751855.1. Taxonomy (NCBI): domain Eukaryota; kingdom Viridiplantae; phylum Streptophyta; class Magnoliopsida; order Asterales; family Asteraceae; genus Ambrosia; species Ambrosia trifida. The sequence continues at coordinate 70,383,796 of CM054127.1, read as the reverse complement.
GTCTAATCACGGTTAAAACCACGCATTTCGGCATCCGAGTCCCAAGTCAGTTCTTCTCCGCGTTCCGTGAAATACAACGTTTTTGGTCGTTTCTCGTGCCGATTTCACATTCGATCCCACAGATAGCAAACACACGTCGTATTAACATACATTAATCCTATGTTAGTCCAGCGTGACGATTATTTACCGGTGTCAGTTCGTTAACGTTAAACGTGCGCAAACCTTTCTTTTAAACTTCAAGGCGTCCACGGACTTCGAGAAAGGCATCGCAGGGCTCGTAACGGCTTAATAAATCTAAATTCAACTATAAAATAGGTTGATTTGTCGGTAACGTGATTAGGATCAATTTGAACATTGACCCGAATTTGCCGGTTGTCACACTTAGTGTAACACCCCAACCGATGGCGGAAACATCGGGATGTCACGTATTGATGATTGTTCAGTAGCTCATGGTAAATAATAAGTTTCAATAATTAATTAAAAAAATTACATACATTGTTCTAAAATAATTTGTACATCAAATGAGAAACACTAAATACAAATCTTCAAGCATTAACTCTAATCTTCAAGCAAGCTATAACCTGAAACATGTTAAGTTGGAAAGATGGGGGGGTCAACTATAAATAGTTGGTGAGAATACATAGGTTTGCATATAGTTGAAAACAATATGTTGTATAGCAATCATAGTTGAAGTATAATAATGAGCAATGATAGAATATGAGTTCGACATGTAACAATGCGTCTTTTGTACAATCAAACCTTGTGTCGACTGAGACCTAACTCGCAAGTTAGTAAAAGTGTAACTGCTTTCGATCATCCCTAAATTTATGCGGGGGGATGGGCTTGTCAGACCTATAGCGCTATAATCTAAACAGGCGGCTTGATCAATGTTAATGATTGTACTGTGTCTTTTTGTTACAGTCAAATGATAGAATGAGTAAATGATTGTATGCGCGTGAAAGGATCGGTAAGCTACAAAGACAATCAAACAATTTAGTTTTGGGTGCGGAATCCCCAAAACCAGCACAAAATGATAACTAATCAGATAAACACACACAAATCATCATTTTCAAACGTTTTCATTAATAATCAAACTTGAATACACGTAGAAAAGTAATTACAATCAAGGACTCGACGCAAAACAAGTTTATAAAAAGTTACAGAGAGAATTCAGAAAGTGGCGGGAAATAAATGACTCAAAGTTAGTTGCAAAAACTGAGTTTGCCTATTTATAGACTGCACATTCGCCCACTTTGTTCGTGCGAATGTGCAGGTTCGCCCACTTTGAATGGTCGAACCAAACTTCATAATAAACATTCTTCATTCGCCCAAAAAGCTTCCTTCGCACCCTTGAAAACTCTCCTTCGCACCATCAAAATCTTTCCTTCGCACCAACGACAGGAAACAAAACATATGATTTATCCAATCCAAAGCATTAGTCGCACATATGCACCTACAAACTCCCCCTCGACTATTGCTTGGATTGTTGTCTTCTCTGTTCATCCATGTGCTTGTTCATTATTCTGATGTGTCGTATAATCTTTTGTTCTCTAGTCAGTTCCGGTTCCTGAAATGTCTTCTTCTTTGTTTTCTTCACAGGCACAGTCTGCTTCTCAACAGTTTTACCCAACTTCTGTTCATAATCACATCCAGCGTTGATGTCATATGCAAAGCACAGAAATACCACCTTCTGGTACTTTCCTGCTTGCTCAGCGTCTTTAGGATCAGCAAAAATCGGATTATAGAATAACATGATGATATCCTCATGTGAGCAATTGATTAGCCACATAGGATCAAAAATAAGCACCTTCTTATAATCCTTCTCACCGTCTTTTAACACAATTACGGCCTCTGCTGTCTTCCAATCATAGTACCACCATATAAAGTCATTAGCAAAATGCTGAGGAATAGGCAACAACGGAATTTTCTTCAGCACCCGCGGTGGTTTATACTTCAAAGTAACCTTGGGCAACCCAGTTATCTCGTTAATTTCCTTCTTGTGTACAATCCTTTTTGGATACTGGGGTCTAAACAGATTCCACTCGGTTCGACTCTCACGGGTCATCTTTTCAGCAAAATAATCAATCTGGCTATTTGACGCTCCCGTTAGACGGTGACGACAAATATCCCTGATTGCCCAGTAAGGAAGAGTCTTTAAGTGATGAAACTTCTCAAAGTATAGAATACCTTTCTCCCATTTCACTGCAAAACACCTAAGCTCTTTGACAAACTTCCAGGCCAAAGCACGGCCTTTGAACATACTACTATGAAGTTTGTAGAAGCTTCCCTGAATATCAGCTTTAGGGCGGTTATTCTCCTTCTCCTTTAGTTTCCTCAACAACTCCTTCAAAATGTCTGTTTGTTCGAACCGAGGCTTTTCATGCCCTTTAAAGATGTGTTCTTCAAATACCTTACTCTTCTCTTTGGCTATTTTCTCAGCATGGTTTAGCAAGTCATCAGAAAAATCAGAAATTCCACAATCTTTATCATTTCTAAAGTATTGTGGATATTCCTTATGTGTTAGATCTTCAATCTCAACTTCTTCAAAACCATGGACATCATTATCATCAGAATGTTGTCCAGCCTCTTTTTCAGGTATCTTTGGAATAAAATTGTCTGCCAATAACTCTTCCAAAGTTTTTCTAACCTGTCTAGCCAACCCTTCTAATATCTCTTTCGATATAGCCTCAGACACTTCACCATCTTCAAGGTCTGGATCATCATATTCCAACTCAAAAAGTTTATTGTTAGATCAAATATTTCTGGAAACCTGCTAGTCATGTCTATCGTCCAGACTCGATCTGTTAACATCTGACGATACATATTCTTATCTTCTTCAGACAATGACTTCAATCTTTCGTTCCAGAAAATATTTTCATCATCAACATTTTCACCAGGAGCTTTCGAGCTCGATTCACCACCCTTACCTATTTCACGCTTTTCATATGAAAACTGTTCAGCGTCATCATCATCATCATCATCACTATCATCAGAAGCAGAGCCGCTTTCACCTGAACCATCACTCGAACCATCATCATCTTTATCATCCTTTTTCTTCGTCTTTGTATCATCACCAGCATCTTCATCTAATTCATCATCTTCCTCTTCATCAGATAATTCGAAGTCAACTTGTTCTTCTTCTCTTTCTTTGTCAACTTCTCCAGCTTGAAGTTGAGGAGCCTGAGAATACAAGTTCTTGATCAGATCGTCCATACGCTTGTTATTCTTTTTCAGCTGTTTGTTCTCCTTCTTCAAGACTATTATCCTTCTGGTATTACGTTGCTCATGTTTCAGCAACTTTTTGTTTTCTTTCTTTAACTTCTTGATGGTTTTCTTCAAGGTCTCATTGTCATCCGCCGATGTGACTACGACTTCTAACATCTTCTTGTCATTTGATTTTAACTGTTCAATCTCACTCTGCTGTTTGTTAATGATATTCATCATTTTAGTTAGTCTTTGATTAACAGCATCCATAACATCACTATCAACAGAAACCTTTTTCTTAGCAGGTTGTTCAACAACTTCTTGCAGTTTGCCTTTTCTCATTTTCTTCAGCACATTATCCAATGCTTCATTCACATCATCCATTGGAATTCCTTCTGTTTGTGGTGTGCTTGAAGTTTTTGTGGTTTTCTGTTTCTTCTGTACCTGCTCAGCAACCGGTGACTTTGAACTAGTAGCTGGCGGCAGTTTCTTACCAGCCATTAACATTTCTAGCTCTTTCTTTCTCTTCAAACTTGGCTTCTCCTGCTTCTTCTTCTCTTTTCTAGCTGCTTGCACAGGAGAACTAGCTTCAATATTATCCATATTCAGAATAACTTCAATTACCTCGTCCTGAATTGGACTCTTATCTCCTTGAACTTCAACATCAGCAGACGCACCAGCCTCAGTGGCCTTGGGCAAGGTGGTCTCAACAGTTTCAGCATCAGAATTCCATCTCTCATCTTCCTGTGTCTCTTCAGAATCAATAGACACCTCATCAACCAAATTTGTACCTTTCTGAGCTTTACTCTTCTGCCTCCTCGGTGCAGACTTCGGTTTCTCTTTTTCAGGTTCAACGACCTTCATTATCACCTCTTTCTTCTTCATTTTACCACTTTTTGCACCCACATTCACTATTTGTCTCTTTCGCTTCGCATCAGGATCAATATGATGTAAAGGATCATCAGGTTCAGAATTGCTATCATCATGTCTCACTATCCATTTTCCTGGATCTTCGTAATCAAGTCTCGCCAAGTGTCCAAATAAACGCCTAACAGGAGGACGTTCATCAGCTGATAAGCCTTTGTAAGCTTTCATTCTGGCAAGTGTGTTCAATGTCATATGTTCTTGAACAACAATATGAGTGGGATCCTTTTTCAAGTCTTTATATTTATTGTCAAACACCATTTGTAGAAAACGAGGATATAGCAAAAACTTCAGTGTTCTCGTGCCATTAACCGGCTCAAGTAAATGATCCATAAGCATGCCAGAAACATTGAACGGTTTGTTCAATATTAATGCAACCATCATAGAGCTTATGCTTTTCCTCATCAAGTCATATCCACCCACAGCCGATCCAAATACATGAATCAAAACATGTGCCAAATATTTAAACTGAGGGCACAATTTTCCTTTATGTAGTGAACCATCGGTGATAGGTCCATTATATTTCATCCTCAAGAAACACTTACGCTGATCCATGAATCCCAACTCTTTAGGATCCGTCTTCTCATCATGCAAGTTCAACGCCTCTCGTAAATCTTGTTCACAAACAAGTATTCTCTGTCCTTGAACCTTGCTTGTCAAACATGACTCACAATTCCAAAAATCCAGCTTCACGTTTGACCAAAACTCCTGCATAATATCGCGGTAAATGACAGTAGGTGTAGCAATCGCGTCAATTACTCTGCATCTCTTCAAATACTCTATGATATCAGCAAATTCGGTGTGCTTCTTGACATCACCCAGATAAGCACAACAGTTGTGTGCGTTCTCGAAATCTAGCTGCTTTGGTGGTACCGTTTTAGCAGGTTGTGAAGATGATCCTGCTTGTTCGGTAGTTTTCTCTGGCTCGGACATGTTTAAAATCTGCAAAACAAAACAAAACACATGTTAAAATTTGTTAAAATTTCAAAAATTGAAAATTTTGTAACTCAGTTTCTCATTCGCCCAGTCGGGGGTGCGAATGAGAAAAATGCAAGGTACGAATGTACAAAATTTTGGAAAAAGATTTCATTCGACCATTTTTCATTCATTCGACCAGTCTTAAAACTTCATTCGACCGGTTTTATTCCTTCGCCCAAACGAATGAGGGCGAATGAGTCAGTTCGAATTTTAAAATTTCAATAATGAAATTAACAGGTTCCAAACATGATCATTTGATTGCAATACATCCTAAACATGCCGATTAAACTTTTAAACCAAACAAAATCATTCAAAGTTCATTATATGTATGTTTTTAATTGAAAACTAGGGTTCGAACTGGGTATAGATCATGGACATCAATCTGATGTTTGTGAAGCCTAGATTTTCAGTTCTTCTCCCCCTAAAACATACATTGAATGAAACTTAATCAACAATTGCAACAATTAAAGTGTTTAAAACAGATTTGATAATCTAGGGTTCGAGACTGAAAAACATCGATTAATCCTTGAATATGTAATATTAACCTGTAAAATTAAGGGCAAAAGGATCAGTAATGAAATGCGAACACAATGATATATTGCAAAACAATCGAGCAACAAGGTGACTTTAGGAGAAAAAATCTGAGGAAAAATAAGTGAGGTTCGAATGAGCTGGAAAGCCTTATATAGACAGTCTCCTTCGCCCGTTTTGTTCATGCGAAGGAGAAGCTTTTGGCTCCTTCGACCCTACTGAAAGGGTTCGAATGAGGCAAAAGGGTTCGAAAGAACATTAGTTCAAGAACTCTCTCCTTCGCCCGTCCAATTCATTCGAAAAAGCTGGAAAATTCCTCATTCGACCAAACGAATGGGCGAATGTAAAATGGAATTTTTGAAAATTTTCCAAATCTCAAAAACGAATCCCGGTTCGATTATTTCTCAACTTTTAAGCATCCAATCATCATATTTTCACATTTTAAAGATTACAAAACTCAATTGGTGTACCAGGTTTTAGAAAATCGACATCAACCACCATCAGTTATCAAAAATAAGATGAAAAAGAAAAATCTTTTTGGATTTTCTAAAATTTATGTTAAAACACACCTAAAATCTTTTTGAGTTTTGTTATTTTTGACAGTAAAATAAAATGCAAAAATGTAAATGAAAACGGGAAATATTTTTGAGATTTCCGGTAAAGGGATCATATCAGTTTATGAGAAATCTGATCACACCGTTGATCTTTTTGAAATTATTATCATTAAAGGCAATGTGTGATCTGGCAACTGCTGATAATGTGATCCACATAAACTCACATGCAGACTTTTGTGCAGTGCTTTATACTGATACTAATATTTATAGTATAAACGCAATTGTCTGTGGTTCCCACACACACGACATACTCCCGTATCAAGAAGTAAATGCACAAAGACTCATTGTAAAGCGTGATTATGCTTTCGTTGTCCGTAATTGTACAAGATATAATGCATAGAGGTATACAGGTCAGCAAATTAATGCAGCAGAGTAACATATGCACTATACCAGGTTGAGGACTGAGATTAATCATGATTTGCATCAATGATCAATACGATGTAATAGATAATCTTTGATTATCATATAACATGGAAAGTTCCTCAATTCGGTAACTTTAGGATTTGGCATATAGCTCTTTTATAAAGACACCCTGTCTGATCTAGGTCCGTAATGACTTACAGCAGAAGATCAGAGAGGCTATCCCCAGACAACTAATAACATAACGACCCTAAACCTCCGAGTTTTGTACAAATACCCTATCAAACGAAATTACGGTACTAAGACCATATGCCCATGAGGAGTTCATCCACACAACAAATCGTTTGATATGTATGTATCAGGCACGCAGTAATAGGTCTACGAAGCCTATCAGCACATCGCACAGACTCAAACACACGCCCTATATATCATTACATTATTTAGAATGTGTCAGATCCCCACTGATGTACTATCATTTCCCTTTATACTCCAGGAAATCATTTTAGAATTTTCTGATTTTTATAGATTTTCGAATTTACTGATCCCAAGGATAAGCTGGAGCATTTCAAATATGTGACTGCCCAGATATCGTTTGTTCACAGAAATCTGACAGCATTAATCTAAGGGAAGAAAATATAGCAGTCAGCAAAGAAGTTTTTCAATTTTTATTTTTTTTTTAAATTTTTCAATGTTTTTGGATTTTCGAAATTTTTCTGAAAAACAGTAAAAAGTTAAAATAAAAAGTGATAGACTAAGGTGGTGATCAGTCCTGTTTTTCTTTAATACCGTTTGCTTTCAAAAGATAATCAAATCTGGATTTATCAAAAGCTTTGGTAAAAAGATCTGCGTGTTGATAATCAGTGTGGATTTTGACCATATCGATCAACTCTTTAGCATAACAATCACGGATAAAATGATATTTAATCCGGATATGTTTAGCTTTTGAGTGATTTACTAAGTCTTTTGTTAATGCGATTGCGGCCTCATTATCACAGTAAATAGGGGTTTTAAGAAATTGCAAACCGTAATCCACCATCTGCTGTTAGATCCAAAGAACCTGTGAGCAGCAGCTCGATGCTGAAACGTATTCTGCTTCACATGTGGATAGTGCAACTGCGGTTTGTTTCTTGCATTGCCAGGTCACGAGCCTGCTCCCCATAAACTGACATCCAGCCGTTGTGGATTTGCTGTCTTTGTCACAGCCGCCCCAATCTGCATCACTAAAAGCGATTAGGTCAAAATTATCATCATGAGGGTACCATAGTCCTTTTGATGGACAACCCTTCAAATATCTAAGGATACGCTTCACGGCTGCTAAATGACTTTGTTTCGGCTTCGATTGATAACGAGCACAAAGACATGTCGCGAACATTATATCAGGCCTAGACGCTGTTAGGTACATCAGAGATCCGATGATTGCTCTGAATGTAAATGGATCTGTCAGCTCCCCCTTAAGGTCAACTCCAATCCCGTGATTAGGTTGTATCGGGGTATCCATCGGCTTGGAATCGTCCATCTGGAACCGGCTCAAGACTTCAGATACGTATTTGGTTTGGTGAATAAAGATCCCCGTTGGTCTTTGCTCCACCTGCAAGCCGAGGAAAAACTGCATTTCCCCCATAGCGCTCATCTCGAACTTCTCCTGCATAACTTGTTCAAATTCCCTGCACAGAAGTTCGTTAGTAGACCCGAAAATAATGTCATCAACATAAATTTGTACTAGAAGCAAGTCATCTCCTGATCTTTTCGTAAACAGGGTGCAGTCAACCAATCCGCGTTTGAATCCTTTTGAGAGAAGATACGTGCTCAGCTCCTCATACCATTGCCTCGGAGCTTGGTGCAAACCATACAGTGCTTTGTTTAAAACGTAAACCTTATCCCGGTGGATTGGGTCTTCAAAGCCCGGTGGTTGACCAACGTAAACTTCCTCTTTGACCACACCGTAAAGGAAAGCGCTCTTTACGTCCATCTGATACACCTTAAACTTCTTCCATGATGCAAACGCTAGAAACATGCGAATAGCCTCTAAGCGTGCAACCGGTGCATAGATTTCATTATAGTCGATTCCTTCAACCTGATGGAAACCTTGAACCACCAAACGAGCTTTGTTTCGCACAATGACTCCTCTATCATCTTTCTTGCACTTAAACACCCATTTGGTGCCTATCAAACAATTTAGTTTTGGGTGCGGAATCCCCAAAACCAGCACAAAATGATAACTAATCAGATAAACACACACAAATCATCATTTTCAAACGTTTTCATTAATAATCAAACTTGAATACACGTAGAAAAGTAATTACAATCAAGGACTCGACGCAAAACAAGTTTATAAAAAGTTACAGAGAGAATTCAGAAAGTGGCGGGAAATAAATGACTCAAAGTTAGTTGCAAAAACTGAGTTTGCCTATTTATAGACTGCACATTCGCCCACTTTGTTCGTGCGAATGTGCAGGTTCGCCCACTTTGAATGGTCGAACCAAACTTCATAATAAACATTCTTCATTCGCCCAAAAAGCTTCCTTTGCACCCTTGAAAACTCTCCTTCGCACCATCAAAATCTTTCCTTCGCACCAACGACAGGAAACAAAACATATGATTTATCCAATCCAAAGCATTAGTCGCACATATGCACCTACAATGATAGTGTTATTAAATCACAAGTTTCAACAATGTAAGAATGAGTAAATGATAGTGTATAAAAAGTTTAAACATGTTTCACCCCAAAATGTAAAATAGAAAAAGGGGCTATGTAAACTCACCTTAGGTGCATAATGAGTTCGTGCGTTTTATTGAGCGTGCAAACACTTAGTAATAATGCCTTGGAAAACTCGAAACTAGCTAGAGGAGATAATGACGGATGAAAACTTTAGTATATGGGAGATGTGATAATAATGTTTTTTTTTTTAATGGTATAAAGAGTTGAATGGTAGGCTAGTGTATTTATAGTGTAAAATTTGGAGTTGTAATTAGGGACTACTTTGACTAGGCTAGAATTTAGGAACAACTTTGACTTGACTAGAAGACCATATTTACTAACACTTTGACTTGACTAGGAGACCATATTTACTAACACTTTGACTTGACTTGACTAGGAGACTACGTTTGACTTTTCAGGTTTGACTAAGGGACCTTGAAAGGGTTTAAGTTTAATTGGTTTTAATTAACATCACAAAACACCAAATGGTGTAGTGGTTTGTGTGGTGTGGTTAAGGTTTAGCCCGCCAGGGACTCGAGTTCGAATCCTGGCACAGGCAAACATTTTTTTTAACGTTTTTAAATCAGAATTTTTAATACAATCCAATTTAATATTGATTATACGTCATTATTTAAACAAAAAAAATTAACAAAATGGATGGTAAAAATACTGTAAACATGAATCAGATGAATAAACGAGTGAGTTCTATATATATATATAAAGAAAATTTGTGTGATGTTACACTTAGGGCCTAAACAGCTGAAAACATATCTGCATAACGTCTGCTACTTCACGGCAGACCCAATGATTCAGAACCGCTGTTGAGCTCAACAGCGGTGCTTTCACGTGGCCCATGTCTTTTTTTGAATATTTTAAGGTGATTAGTGACGTCAGTTTTTGCATCATACAGGCATTGATGGTCAATCTCTCCGGTTGACACATCAACTTTCTGACGTCACTCACGTTTATCCTATTATGGAAAGTATAGATAGATAGATTATAATCTGAGAGCAAAAATAAGTAAAGAAGACCGGATTATACTTTCTCCGTCATTATAGTTTCTATGTAAAACCCTCGGCCATATAAAACCAGCAATTAGGATGGTTTGAACTTTGATGACTAAACTAGACTTTTGCCCGCGTCGACACGCGGTTCAACAATGTAACACCTCGAGGTGTTACGGGTCTCTTAAACGGGCCGGGTCGTACCCGACCACCCAATTATTAAATAAAATATTCAAGTTCGAATCTTGCGGCCAAACGTTTCAACCGATTATATAGATAATAATTATTGGACTTTTATTATCTCGGTTAAACACTCCTTATCCACTATTAACTCGTTGCCAAACGCCTTATGTTCTTTTGTTATAACTGTTACCAAACACCCGAGTTCCAGTCATTATCCCCGTTGCCAAACACCCTCTATTTGTCTTTACCTATCAAACCCCTCTCTCTCTCTCTCTCTCTAATCTCTCGCTACTCTCTTTCTCTCTCTGTACAGTTTATACACACACACAAGGTGTGTTGAGAAATCCTCTGATCAAGGGAGCCTTTCACCGGAAATAATGGCCGGCTTATGCCGCCTCCTCCTCCGGTCACCCTCTCCGACTGCCGCCGCCGCCGTACGCCGCCTGTCTTCTCTCTGGTAAGCATCACCAACCTGCCTTCTTCCTCTTTTTCTATCAATACAACAGGTAATCCCTTCCTCTTCGTTCCTCTGTTCCGGATTAAACGAACCAGACAGTCACCAAGCTACGGTGACTGTCACCCTTATAGCTATCAATCCAACCATCAATCGCAATACACTACCATGTTCCCCTTTTGTTTCAGTTAATGAACCGGACAGTCACCGTAACTGGTGACTGTCATCGGAAACCTTCCTCACCCGGTAACCTTCTGTTTATAATCAGATCCTGATAAACCTTGTTCTTCTATTTCTGCCGTGAACTGATTGAACCCCAAACTGTAGACCCGTTTCTTAGACGAAATCGGTGACTGTGGTCCGGGGAACCGGTACCTTTTTATCAAGTTATTATCACGCACATACACACATCGATATGTGTGTGTGGTGTAGGGTTATTAACAGGAAATACAAGGCCCGATTATTCTACAGTATTATTGAGTGTATGTTCTTGAATCAGTAAGCTATAAAGGATGATTGAGCCTTCCCTTTGTGCTCTGATAATCGGACAGTCACCAAGATCCGGTGACTGTCATCGTATGTCGAATCTTTTCAGTCTAATGAACCAATTATAATTTGGTTATGGACAAGTACAATTAGTTATAATTATTAACATGTTGTTATGTTGATTGTTATAAGGTACCAAAGTTAGAAGACGGGTCCGATACCCGGTTCGATACAACTTCCGGTCAATCTCCGAGTCCGGTTATAAATCCGGTAAGTGAAAGTGATTGGTTCTTAAGTTCTACAATCTTATAATCTATTATTAACATAAAGATTATGTTTGGATGCGAGGTACCGTTAAATGAATCGGAAAGTAGAACCCGATGCCGAGTCAACTCAGTGACTCGGTCAACACCCGAAGTAGAACCCGGTACAATAGCTAGACGAGGAATATTATTAGAATTATACTAATATATATATAATACGGATAACGTACGGACTTGATAATAATAATAAGAGAATAATAATCATATATAAAATATATACGTTTATATATACACAATTTGATATATTGACGATATACTAGACTCGGGTTAATAATAATACGCTCTGCCGAACCATCATCTGGGTAAGTACGTGTCTAGAGTTCTTCAGGTTCGTGTGCCAAGCTGTAATGGTCAGCTGTATATATTTTGAACGCCAAGCTGTAATGGCCAGCTAGATTTAGGATGTCCGTGTCGTGTCAATAATAAACCCCGAGTTTAGGACTATCTAATATATACTGAATTCTATATATATAAATTATATATATGATATATATCCTAAGTATTACAATCTAACAAGTCCCACGCGTAACACGTATCAATATATATATGAAATATAATTGTAATAAGTAGATTAGCTAGAGATTAACGCAAACCGGTGAGTATCGTGAACTCCCCACTTTTACTGTTTTATTAAGTGTTTTCGGGGGAATACAAGTCATTTATAAGAAAACATAATAATGCTTTACATAAAAGAATGATTATATAATAAAAGGGGGTAATAGAAACGACAATGACAGTACTGGACGGTATCGCCATTTCCTTTCTTGTCCAACTAGAGGACAAGAACCAGTCTTACCCGAGTAGAGGGTAGAAATAATTATATTTATCACAAGCAGAGTGATACCATAGATAGGAATGGCAACCAATAGAATATAATCGGAATAATATATTAGAATTGACATATAATCGAATTGATATAATAGAATATATTTTCCCCTCCAGAAGTTATAACTGTAAAGCATGTTTATAAAAGAACATTATAAATAAAAGAATTATCAATAAACGAATTGGCCATTCACTTTATAAAATACACGACCTCACCAACTTTATGTTCACAGAAACTATTTTTGGCATGTGTTCAGGTAACCCAACAGACATGATGACGTGGATCCTGGAAGACTAAAGACTGTTATTATCCTGAGTTCCGCTGCGTAGCTCCGATAACCCGACCCGACGACCCGGCTCCGTCAGCCAGGGTCGTTACAGGTGGTATCAGAGCGGCGCTTAATAACAGTTTTGAAGTCTTTATTAATCCAGGATCTACCATAATATTTTCAAAAAAGAAATTTTGCTAAGAAAAATAATTCTGATATCAGAATTATTAAAGAAAATATCAGGTTATTAAATTTTTGGGTACCTAAATGTCAAACCATTATAAAATTGGTGAGAACCATAACAGTATATTAGAAATTAAAACGAATCTACTACAGGATATTACTAGAATGATTTTGTGAGGTAAATTGACAATTCTGTACACAATTGTGAATTTATATGCACATTTAATTTCTGGGAAATCTTACAGGATATTAAGGCTATAAGAAATAAGAAATAATACAGGACAGAAACCAGATATATTAAAAGAAATCAGAAAATAAATTTCGATATAAATAATAAATGAATAAAGTTATGAAAAATATATATAGTTATATACAAAAATATAGATCATAAAACATAAATCATCCATCGTTGATTCAAGAAACTTCATATAAGTTATTGAATTATTCCAGTCCCAGTGGCTAATTATATCCAATTTCAGATCATTAACCCTACGATTATTCCAATATTTATAAATAAAATACAAATATACGCTCCAACTTGAACATTCCTATGATCAAGTTTCCAAGAATATAGGTTTACTCCATAAATTTCGAAATTTTTATAAAATCCGATATGCTAGAGATATACTGATATTATGTCTCTAAAGAATTTTCCTGAGTATTTAACTAGAAATCAGACAGATTCCTCGATAACTCAAGTCGTTTTAAATCTTTTCGGTATAATTCTAAAGTTTATTAAATTTATTCTTAATCATTACTATTTTTATACTAAACCAGTATTTCAGTTTTGAATAAAAATATATAAATACTCATCGGTTTAAAATTTTAAATAAACGATTTATTCAAATTTATAAGACTGCGAAAAATCCGTCAATACTATAATTTTCTCTTTATCAAATCTATTATTAATACTCCTTATATTATTAAAACGTCCCCCGAATCTGTTTTAATATTACGTTTTTAGATAATTCAGTATAATTCCTTTAACAGTAAAAGTTTGACGTCAACATTTCGAGAGAATCTATTTTGTATTATTTTCTATTACATAATAAGAAACCCAGTTATTAAAAAATTCAAGTATTTGATTAAATATTGTTATTATAAATTCTTTTTATTACGAAATATGAAAACCGTATAGAACCACGGCTGTATCATTTTACCGAAACATATTTCCTACCGTATTTAATGTTATTTTCATGAAAATTTATTAATCGAATCCGTATTCATATATATACCAAGAGTCTTTTCAGTATAATTTTATATCTATGTTCGATTATATAAATTCCTCGATATTATTCAGATACAAACGATAAATATTATATATATATATATATATATATATTCCGTTTTATAATCTAAACCCATCTTTGTACTTATATAAAAATCTTAGTTATATGTCCTCCTCGATCCTTTCCAGAATTAAATAATATTTTGGACAAAAATATTATTCTCGAAATTCCGTAACCAAAATATTTTAGATTCTGTCGGACGAAACCGAAGTCTTACTCGCTCGATTATACTAAAATATAACTACCGTCTTAATCCTATGATTCGAACAGGTCAGGGATATTAAAAAGATTGGATTGTTATATTTGATATCTTCTGACACGAACAAATTCTTGAACGATTGATAGTCTATTTCGTTAGACTTAGATCAACAAGTTTTATCCCGAATAATATAATTTCAAACTCAAGAGAAAATAAAGAACAGAATATCGAAATAATATGTAAGGGACACATACCTATTGTGATTAAAATAAACGAATACTGGAATGTTAGGTGAAGTGGAATAGTAATTATGGTTGCAAACATAATTATGAATGCCACAGGCACAGGAACATTCGAGTAGGAGTTTATCAAGACCACAGTATGTTTGAGTCACGAACATATTAAGAGAAATAATAAGAAAATAAATAATAAGAAGAAATATAAATCTGAATTATCAGCGTTTTACATGTGGAGAATACGACCACAAAACTGGCAATATAGTTGAAATTCCTTCGTGAATACGACTGAGAATATGTTCGCAGAATAAAAACCATTGATTGGTTAAATTCTATGAGTCATAGAAATTAGTATATTGATTTTTGATTGTCAACCAAAGATAGTTGTATGTCCTTTGTGCAACCCTTGTGACAAAGGAAATCCGGACCCTTAAGAAAGGGATATCCGGACATTTGTCACCAAGCCATCTTTGAAAGGATGTATACTACTATGAACAAATCTTCGCAGTCACTTCTGTATAAAAACTCGCGGGAGTTATAGTATAATCAAATTGGTAAAACGGTCAAGTGTTACCAAGTTGAAATTCATGAATACGAAGTGATAGAAGATTTGCTAAATACTTAAGAATATAACAGATAAAAATCTATATGGATTAAAAAACCAGAAATAGTAGAATCCAATGAATTATTAAAAGAAGTAAATTATAACGAATATATATATCAAAATATAATTGATACCAAGCGGAATCGCGTAGAGATTCGCAAGGTATAATCGAAGTGAAAACGAAAAATGAATAGAATTATGCTCATTTTTCCAGTGAAACTCTCTGGCCAACGAATGACGGAATTCCTGTTCTAAGTTAAAGGCTGTGAGAGATCATTTAAGAAATCACTGTTCTAGCAAGAACTATCTATACAAATATCCAGATGAAATAAGCCTCGCTTATAATAAGTTGGATATAAAAGAATATAAATCGACTATAAAAAGAATTATAATTTGAAAAGACATCCGATATGTCTAAATAATAAAAAGGCATGGGAAATGCCTATATCACGAGAAGGCAATTGAAGTGCCAAATAATATTAAAAGGCAACCGATATGCCAAAAGAAAATATTATAAGAATATAAACACTAAAAGAAATTATCAGATAAAAATATAAGTAGTATAAAAACAACTAGAAAATTATAAAGAATATTTTATCGAGAGTGTCAACGAATCCCGAACTAGAATTAAGAAAGAATTTTATGGAAATAGTTAATGCAATAAGTATATTAATCCCGAATGATAATCATGATTTTGAGAAAGAATAATTGATGCATTGCCATAAGAATCTTAAAGTCAAAGAATTGTAACAACAATTGTTACAAGTAGATTCAAAGACTATAAAGATAAATTTACATGACTGTAGAATTGTGAAAGACCTCATTCACGATAATACAATAAGAAAAGTCAAATAATATGTATTAGATACAATGCAGTCAATCATCAATGAAATAGTCAGTAAGATTATTATAGATGATTTAAGAGAAATCTTAATGACCAATAGATCAAGATAATGAAAAAAAATTGTTGAAACCGTGTAATTCAACAAGTTCAATTAGTCTTTTCCGGTATCTTTAGACTCCGAATAAGATACGTCTAATGATCTAAGAAACCTCCTAAGTATATCCACGAATAGAGATAACCCAGAGATCAACTATATTACATCGATATAGATAGAACTTACAGGATAGAATTTGTAAGAATTAATCCGATAGTTACCAAAGGTTATTCCTACTCTTTAAGAATCGAAATTACAATGATGGTAAATTCTAAAGTTCAAATAAAAGAAGTAGTAGCTCGGATCCCGTTCAAGTCGTAATAATGAAGGGACTTCCGTTTCTATCTCCTAAAAGAACTATCTAGAATCCATCATTGTAAATGAATCCGAATATCAAACGATGAAAATATAGTATCAATACGAAAACCTTTAATAGTCATATCAAAATAGTACAGATAATCCATGTATCTGAAGTAATATGACTATAGCAAGAAAGGTTAAAACATGATTAATAGAATGATCAAGCTGTAGTCTTACAGATTGACAATTCTAAATTAATTATTATATTGGATTGTTATAAGATCGAGTTCCTCGCAAACCATAAGAACCAATCATGTCTCGACGACAAGTATTTAGGTTCTAATTGTAACATCCTTATAGATTAAGGGTGTAAAGGACAAAATCAATCAAATTTCGGGGATGAAATTTCCTAAGGGGGGAGAATGTAACACCTCGAGGTGTTACAGGTCTCTTAAACGGGCCGGGTCGTACCCGACCACCCAATTATTAAATAAAATATTCAAGTTCGAATCTTGCGGCCAAACGTTTCAACCGATTATATAGATAATAATTATTGGACTTTTATTATCTCGGTTAAACGCTCCTTATCCACTATTAACTCGTTGCCAAACGCCTTTTGTTCTTTTGTTATAACTGTTACCAAACACCCGAGTTCCAGTCATTATCCCCGTTGCCAAACACCCTCTATTTGTCTTTACCTATAAAACCCCTCTCTCTCTCTCTCTAATCTCTCGCTACTCTCTCTCTCTCTCTCTGTACAGTTTATACACACACACAAGGTGTGTTGAGAAATCCTCTGATCAAGGGAGCCTTTCACCGGAAATAATGGCCGGCTTATGCCGCCTCCTCCTCCGGTCACCCTCTCCGACTGCCGCCGCCGCCGTACGCCGCCTGTCTTCTCTCTGGCAAGCATCACCAACCTGCCTTCTTCCTCTTTTTCTATCAATACAACCGGTAATCCCTTCCTCTTCGTTCCTCTGTTCTGGATTAAACGAACCAGACAGTCACCAAGCTACGGTGACTGTCACCCTTATAGCTATCAATCCAACCATCAACCACAATACACTACCATGTTCCCCTTTTGTTTCAGTTAATGAACCGGACAGTCACCGTAACTGGTGACTGTCATCGGAAACCCTCCTCACCCGGTAACCTTCTGTTTATAATCAGATCCTGATAAACCCTGTTCTTCTATTTCTGCCGTGAACTGATTGAACCCCAAACTGTAGACCCGTTTCTTAGACGGAATCGGTGACTGTGGTCCGGGGAACTGGTACCTTTTTATCAAGTTATTATCACGCACATACACACATCGATATGTGTGTGTGGTGTCGGGTTATTAACAGGAAATACAAGGCCCGATTATTCTATAGTATTATTGAGTGTATGTTCTTGAATCAGTAAGCTATAAAGGATGATTGAGCCTTCCCTTTGTGCTCTGATAATCGGACAGTCACCAAGATCCGGTGACTGTCATCGTATGTCGAATCTTTTCAGTCTAATGAACCGATTATAATTTGGTTATGGACAAGTACCATTAGTTATAATTATTAACATGTTGTTATGTTGATTGTTATAAGGTACCAAAGTTAGAAGACGGGTCCGATACCCGGTTCGGTACAACTTCCGGTCAATCTCCGAGTCCGGTTATAAATCCGGTAAGTGAAAGTGATTGGTTCTTAAGTTCTACAATCTTATAATCTATTATTAACATAAAGATTATGTTTGGATGCGAGGTACCGTTAAACGAATCAGAAAGTGGAACCCGATGCCGAGTCAACTCAGTGACTCTGTCAACACCCAGAGTAGAACCCGGTCTAAAAGCTAGACGAGGAATATTATTAGAATTATACTAATATATATATAATACGGATAACGTACGGACTTGATAATAATAATAAGAGAATAATAATCATATATAAAATATATAGTTTATATATACACAATTTGATATATTGACGATATACTAGACTCGGGTTAATAATAATACGCTCTGCCGAACCATCATCCGGGTAAGTACGTGTCTAGAGTTCTTTAGGTTCGTGTGCCAAGCTGTAATGGCCAGCTGTATATATTTTGAATGCCAAGCTGTAATGGCCAGCTAGATTTAGGATGTCCGTGTCGTGTCAATAATAAACCCCGAGTTTAGGACTATCTAATATATATGATATATATCCTAAGTATTACAATCTAACAAGTCCCACGCGTAACACGTATCAATATATATATGAAATATAATTGTAATAAGAAGATTAGCTAGAGATTAACGCAAACCGGTGAGTATCATGAACTCCCCACTTTTACTGTTTTATTAAGTGTTTTCGGGGGAATACATGTCATTTATAAGAAAACATAATAATGCTTTACATAAAAGAATGATTATATAATAAAAGGGGGTAATAGAAACGACCATGACAGTACTGGACGGTATCGCCATTTCCTTTCTTGTCCAACTAGAGGACAAG
This sequence comes from Ambrosia trifida, assembly GCA_028751855.1. NCBI lineage: Eukaryota > Viridiplantae > Streptophyta > Magnoliopsida > Asterales > Asteraceae > Ambrosia > Ambrosia trifida. Next base: position 70,364,729 of record CM054127.1, on the reverse strand, counting down.
AACCAGTCTTACCCGAGTAGAGGGTAGAAATAATTATATTTATCACAAGCAGAGTGATACCATAGATAGGAATGGCAACCAATAGAATATAATCGGAATAATATATTAGAATTGACATATAATCGAATTGATATAATAGAATATATTTTCCCCTCCAGAAGTTATAACTGTAAAGCATGTTTATAAAAGAACATTTTAAATAAAAGAATTATCAATAAACGAATTGGCCATTCACTTTATAAAATACACGACCTCACCAACTTTATGGTCACAGAAACTATTTTTGGCATGTGTTCAGGTAACCCAACAGACATGATGACGTGGATCCTGGAAGACTAAAGACTGTTATTATCCTGAGTTCCGCTGCGTAGCTCCGATAACCCGACCCGACGACCCGGCTCTGTCAGCCAGGGTCGTTACAAACAACTTACAATTATTACAAACAACTTACATGGATGAAATGGGAAAAATACAAAAGTCTGAACGAAACATGAAATTTGAAATAACTAATAAAAGCAAGCACTAAAATCCAATGCTATGTAACTAAGATCAAACTGCACCTGAAACATGTACAAAATAGGTTCTGTCAACATAAGAAATGTTGGTGAGCATTCCTAGTTTTAATATATATAGTAAGTTGGAAAATGATATACAATTCAAGTGCAAATCTACAATGCATTTATGTAGACTATGTATCATACAAATGAGCGAAATCAACCCTGTGACTGTATAATGTACTAAATGAACGGCGGTGTACTTATCCAATAAATGGATAAAAACTTAACAATGACCACGAATTCTCCGATGAAAAAGGGGGAGAATCAACCTAGGCGGGTTGTCAATACAATAGCGCTATCCAATGTTAAGGTCGGCTTGTACAATGTTAATGATTTCACTAAGTACAAATGTATTCTACATGTAATGTCTAAGCATAAAGCACGTTTGTAAGCAAATGCACATAGTACTAGAATTGTATTGTAAAAATGTGAACTTGTTTTTGTAATTTGTATAAGTGTACATGTAACACCCCAAAAGTGAATAAAAGCAAAAAGGGGATAGGAAATACTCACATTCGCCAAATGACTAGATGACTAAGCGAGCGTGAAAATGCGAGCAATCCAAATATTCAACAACGAAACTAGTCCAATTTAGAAGAAAAGAAACCGAATAGGAAAAAATATCAAGCTTCCATTTCGCCAATTACAAGAGCTTATAATCAAAGCTTCAAATGTGGAAGTAATATACTCTAGAAGAAAAGTATGAGGGAGAGTTTAATCGAATTGAAACAATTGATTTAGAGGTGCAAAGTGTAATGGGTCATAGGTTGGTTTTTATACTAGTTTTGGATTCAATTAGCCATTAAAATTGGTCAACACCATAAAGTAAGGTTTTATGATGAATTGAATATTTGACTAGGACTTTGACTGTTGGACTAAGACTTTTGACTAGGACTTTGACTGGAACTTTGACTGTTTGACTGTCTTAGCGGACCGCGAGGGCTAAAAAAATAATTTTTCTAATTTAATCAATTTTAAGTTATAGACTTGTTTCCTTCTGTTTCTAAGTTGTTTTAGGACCAAAAATTAAGGGCTTTGAGTATCAAGGTCTGAAACATACGTGCTCGGGTGTAGATGTGAGTATAAAACGTGCATACTTTTACTTATAAAAATTATAAGTTTTATTAAATTCTGAATTTTGGTCCTATTAAAATACGAGGGTTAAAAATGAAAATTTTGAAATAGTTGAGGAACCAATTATGCACATTTATGAAAAGTGAAGGGTGCAGGTTGTCACAGTCTCCCCTACTTTAGAAAATTTCGTCCCGAAATTACTTTCAAATGAAGGTTTCCATGAAACAAAAAGCATTTGTAAAAAGGTTTGGGAAAAGTATGTAACTGGTGAGGGCAGGGCAGTGTTATAGTAGCTTCCCTTACTTTAGAGAAGTTTCTGACCGAACTTTATTAAGGACGTGCAACAGGATTTCGACTAACAGAGAGTGTAAGAGTATACAAAGTTTGTGTTTTCTGTGTGGATGGTCTAGAGAAACACTCTAGGAAGTCGAATTGAAGCTTGTGTAAGAATATTCTTATAAAAAATGCTAGCTATTAGTCAACGATCTAATAAAGAGATAGTAATGGGTAGGTTCTTAGTCAGACTCCTAGTCCGCTCCCGCAGTATCGCTCGTGCTTATATATAGGGTGTACCGCAGCTAACCCACCACACTACTGATACTTTGGACTCGTACTGATTGTCTACCATTAGCCTAAGTAGAATCACACACCACCCCCATGTACCTGTAAATCCATGATTGCGTTCCGGACCGTAATCATCGATTTACCTTACACTAGGGTGCTATGCTTTTCTATAACACTAACATAAGTAATACAAGAAACAATGCGTGCAACCAAAATGTGTTAAGTAGTAGATACTGCTCAAGTATAAGATGCGGTTAGAGGTTCTTCCCCTTTCAGGTTCACCCTTTAACCGTAATGAGATTAATGTGTAAGTATAAGACATGATTAGGGGTTCTTCACCTTTCGGGTTCACCCTTAACCGGTAAATTTTTGTTCACATCATTGGGCTCTAAACAACCATATTGATAAACTCTGAGGATTACACTGTTCCCCTTGGGTTAGAAGAATACTCTGAACCGAGTCGTACATGGGAACTGGCTTAGATCTCATACGAGCTATCAATTAGTATGTTCGTTGGTCATGATGATGAACAAAATAATGTAAAGTATAACAGGGTTTTGCTCACAACAAAAAAAAAATATGCATACCAAATATGCGTTCATGTAAGTATATAAGTATAGCATAAAATTTCGATTGAAAGAATAGCATAACGTAAATAGAGTAAATCGCACAATTTGCACAAAATGAAAGTAAACGAGTTAAATTAATGCTCAAAACTAGTGTTGTAAGAATAACTACTAATAACTAGTGCGAGAATAGTTGCGAATAACGCGTGAAAATAACTACCAACAAAAGAATAATATAAATTAATAAGATAATGTACGAACGTAACTATAAATAGAATGGTGTAAAAAATAATGAAATTTACTGTAAATGAAAGTGCGCAGAACAGACGTATGGTCTACTGGTATGAGGATAACATTTTGAAAACCGAATAATGTTTTAAGTTCAAAACAGGTTCACTTGAAAAGATTTCGTAGGTACACATTTTCATGTGTTTACAAGAAGTCGAGTTTGAAAAGTGTTATAAGGTATATTATTAGTTGCAAATTCCTCCCGAAAACATATATTGGATACGTTATATGAAAACATGCAGATTTACATTTGATTTGTAAAATATGCAATGCAAGTTTATAAAATGCAAGATGAAACCATTTCATGAATTGTGTGTAAATCTAATGTGTTTCGAAAGACCAAGAGTTAAAATGATGTGAAGGTTGTGAATGATCCCAGATGCCTTGACGAATTTTGGAAAATAAAATTTTCTGTATTTAAACATTTCTTTAACTTGTGGGTTGAAAAGTCGGAAATTTTTAATTGTTATGAAATATTGAGAAAATCGAAGTGTTACCCGTTAAGACTTGGTAAACTTGAAACCTTTTAAATTTTCAAACTTTTAAGAAATTTATACATTGAAAGATCATTTATTTGCAGGATCGTTAAGGCATCTCTTTAGGCTCATAGCGGGCTATTTGTTATAAGGCACAAGGTGTATGAAAAGTGTGTTCTAATTTGGAGAATAGACTTTGTGAAAAGCCTTATAGAATAAGTTGTCAAATTAATCGTTTTAGAGAGTAGTGTACTAGTGCGTATCGTGTAGGTAGCCATTTATGTATGAGTTTAGTCTGACTAAGAAGTTCTAACTAATGGTAGTTGGTTATGGCTTAGGAGATTGGGTGCAACAATATTAGTATTAGGTATATGAGGATATACTGTGACTTCGATCAAGTAAGTTTGTAAACATGAAGGTATAAAACAGGTTGAAATAGTAAACTTGGAAAAACCATGTTCATTTTTAATTGTATGATGACACAACATTCCTAAAATCAGGATGTGATCAAAGTTAAACACAGAGTTTAAAACTCAAGTCGTGGGTAAAAATGTTTTAACGCAAAATGAGTAATACCTTATAGTGTAAAAATCATGAGCCTAAGTGAAATAGTGTAAGCTTTAATGCGATAATATATCGAACAAAAGTTTTAGTAATGATGATAAGGGATTCAAAAGCGAATGATCAATGAATAATGGCATATGAAACATCAAGTGATTAAATGGAATCTTCAAATGATAAACAAACATAAATATCAATGATATAAAACATTGGAATTGTTTCTATAGGAAACTTTGACCAACTCAAGTATTTGAAATTTCCTAGTGACTTGTGGGGGCGTACTTTAGCCTATAAGTGAATGCTCATCCCAACAGTTCCCAGGTAGGTATACGGGTCCCATGTCTAATTATGATTTATACGAAATACCAGGCCTAGACAGAAAACTCAGGATACAGGCGCTCACCCTTCCAGATTGCATGTGCCCCATCAATAGTGAATTCCAAAACTTTAGCGAGATTAAAAGCGAAATGCAAAAATAGATCCTTGAGATTTGGATTTCACTCCTAACTCAAAGATGTATTTCAAAATTGAAAACGATTGTGGAATGAAACCAATCACTAAGTTAAGGATATCACTCCCAGCTTAGTGGTTAAGTTCCTTTTTGAAAGAAATACTCTTTTTGAGGTGTGGATGTCACTCCTATCTCAAAGATATAATCCTAAGATAAATAACATATAGATGATTAAAACTAATCACCAACTTATGGATACCACTCCTAACTTGGTGATATCGTTTCGTTTGTGAAATACGAGTGTCTTCTTCTCCAAGCAAAATATCGAAAGAATAACGTGAAAGAACTATAGCGAAAATATCTTGAAAGAAAATATAAGAATAAAGAGAAATATACACGAGAGGACTCGTTAATGTAAGCTTAGTTATAGACTAGGCTAAAAGGCATTCTAAAAACCTAATTCCCTATAACCATGGCTCTGATACCAATCTGTAACATCCCAACCGATGGCGGAATCATCGAGGTGTCACGTAGTGACGATTGTTCAAAAGCACATGGAACTAAAATGTAAATATATTATTGAATAATTTAAAGTGTCTTACATGGATGAAATGGGAAAAAATACAAAAGTCTGAACGAAACATGAAATTTGAAATAACTAATAAAAGCAAGCACTAAAATCCAATGCTATGTAACTAAGATCAAACTGCACCTGAAACATGTACAAAATAGGTTTTGTCAACATAAGAAATGTTGGTGAGCATTCCTAGTTTTAATATATATAGTAAGTTGGAAAATGATATACAATTCAAGTGCAAATCTACAATGCATTTATGTAAACTATGTATCATACAAATGAGCGAAATCAGCCCTGTGACTGTATAATCTACTAAATGAACGGCGGTGTACTTATCCAATAAATGGATAAAAACTTAACAATGACCACGGATTCTCCGATGAAAAAGGGGGAGAATCAACCTAGGCGGGTTGTCAATCCAATAGCGCTATCCAATGTTAAGGTCGGCTTGTACAATGTTAATGATTTCACTAAGTACAAATGTATTCTACATGTAATGTCTAAGCATAAAGCACGTTTGTAAGCAAATGCACATAATACTAGAATTGTATTGTAAAAATGTGAACTTGTATTTGTAATTTGTATAAGTGTACATGTAACACCCCAAAAGTGAATAAAAGCAAAAAGGGGATAGGAAATACTCACATTCGCCAAATGACTAGATGACTAAGCGAGCGTGAAAATGCGAGCAATCCAAATATTCAACAACGAAACTAGTCCAATTTAGAAGAAAAGAAACCGAATAGGAAAAAATATCAAGCTTCCATTTCGCCAATTACAAGAGCTTATAATCAAAGCTTCAAATGTGGAAGTAATATTCTCTAGAAGAAAGGTATGAGGGAGAGTTTAATCGAATTGAAACAATTGATTTAGAGGTGCAAAGTGTAATGGGTCATAGGTTGGTTTTTATACTAGTTTTGGATTCAATTAGCCATTAAAATTGGTCAACACCATAAAGTAAGGTTTTATGATGAATTGAATATTTGACTAGGACTTTGACTGTTTGACTAAGACTTTTGACTAGTGTTGATGCGTTTTGCGACTAAGGATTGGATATACTTGATTAACATATGTTAGTGATGGCCGAAGGTGAATATAAACTGGGCGAATGTAAAAGATTATGGACGAAGGTAGATTTGGACTGGACGAAGGATGACTGGACAAGATCAGAAGACACATTCGACCACCTGAAGTGGGCGAATGTGGAAAAAGCTCACATTCGACCAGTTGTAAGGGGCGAATGTGCAGTGCCTATATATAGTTTTTGTGTTTTTGATAATGTAAGAGAGTTGTCATTTGTGTCCAGGTTCAGTTCAGGTTCAGAGGTGTTTTTGAGAGATTATTAGTGTGTTCTAGATTAACATAAACTCATTGTAAATGCTTTTTGAATGAAAGTTAATCTATGAAATGATATTGAAAATGATCTTGATTGTGTCGTGATTTGTGTTTTATCAATTTGTTCAGATCTAGGGTTTCCGCACCTAGTTTTGTGACTTGTATGATCGTATAATCCTGTTTTAGCTAAAATCCAACGCTCACAAAGTGGTATCAGAGCCTAGAGGATCATACAACAACAAATTTGATAAAATCAGAGCTGATTTGGACATGTTTTTGACATAAAATCATCTGTTTTTACATAAACATTGTTTCTAAGTGTTTTTGATCGATTTAAAGGTGAATTTGTGGTCGAATTCAAGTTTTCCAAGACTTAAAGTTGTTCCAAATCAATTCTGAAACATAACCTGATTGAGATCATTCAAATCCATGAACTTTTGAAAATCTGAGATCAGAATAACCGTTTTTCAAACAATAACCGTTTTTCAAAAAAAATGAGATCTGCTAGTTTTGGGCGAACCTGGAACCTGAACTGAGTGTTGTGGTCGAACCTGATAAAAAGTGGGCGAACCTGAGGAAATAGTGGTCGAACCTGAAAATTTGTTTAGAATTTTTCACATTCGGGTATAAAATTTCACCTTCGTCCGGATCATTTTGGGCGAAAGTAAAATTCTGTTAGTTTGATTTACATTCTGGACAAAGCTACCTTCGGGTGTTACTGTGTGGACGAAAGTAGAACCAGTTTGGACGAAAGTAAGAAATTTTGGACGAACATAGGAGTGTTGGGGCGAACTTAGAATTTTCGGGCGAACCTAGGGTTTTTGCTGAAAAATTTTTCTAAGTGTTGAGATTTTCAGATTGAGATCATGTGGCGTTTTCAAACTACTCAGGGATCAGCGACAACACAACCACAACAGCAGACGATGGACCCATGGACAGTGGCAGCTCAAAAGACGAACACACAGTCTTCACAGCCACATAACTACATGACAACAACGAGCACGATGCCTCAAAGTGTAGCACATCCGGCACTACAAACTGATTACTGGGGAGTAGCTGCAGCGGCGGTAAATACTCAAACCACTAATGCTATTTCTACTTTGATTAAGGATTTGTCTACAGGTAGTGGAACTCGGCCACCGAAGCTGATGGATATGCAAGAGTATAATCAGTGGCACACCATGTTCAAGATCCATTTGGAAGGCATGGGAGTTGAAGGAGCTGAGGCATGGAGCATGATTGTCAAAGGATACACAGCACCGATTCTGGAGAATACAGGTGAGATGATTCCTCTGGAGAGCTTGACTGAGGACGAAAAGAAGAAATATGTGGTGGAGAAGAAGGCGTTTTCTCAACTGACACAGGCAATCACAAGTGATCTGTTGCATCAGTTTGGGACATGTACTACATCAAAGCAGCTTTGGGATAAGCTAAAGAGGAAGCATGATGGTAACGAGAAGACCAGGAGTCTGAGAATGGAGGAATTAGTCAAAGAGTTTGAGAATTTTTCTTTCATTAATAATGAAACTTTGAAAGAACTAACTCCGAGATATATGCATTTGTTGTCTGAATTGTCTAGTTATGGTGTACAGATTCCAATGACTAAGCAGGTGGATAAGTTTGCAGATGCTTTACCACCACAATGGGATCAGCATGTGGAGGTACTTAGAGAGAAGGATGCTTATCAATTCTGGACCATTTCAGAGTTTATCGAAAAGCTGGAGAACAAAGAGTTGGAGGATAGGAGGAAAGCTAGAAGATCACAGATTCCTCAGAATCCCAGTTTGTATTTTGGAGGGACTTCAGTTCCAGCTGGAAACTCGAGCTCTGGAAGCGTTGCACCACATGTTGCATGTATTTCCAATGTCATGGATTCATCAAAACCATCCACCAACTATACACCACCACAATACAATTCCTACTCACAACCATCATACACACCACCACAATATAATTCCTACATTTCACCAATCTCTCCAATGCAACAAGCAAGTTTTTACACCGCTAACCAATCACAACAACCAGTAAACCAAGTTACTCAACATAAACAACAACCTGTGGTTTTGGATACATCTAACTTGGGAAATGTGACTGTGGAGGTTGCTCAGCAACACATTGCATTAGTCTCAGCAATGGTTTCATCCTACAATGGGTTGGTTGCTAGTCAGATTGGGAACAACAACTTAACCAACGAAGACTACGCACAGATAGACAAGGAAGAGATGGAACTCATTGACATTCAATGGGCTTTTGCGAGTATAATGAGAAGAGCAACAGAGTTCATCGAGAAAACTGGAAGGACTGATTTAGCAACTTCTCCCAACACAACCTATGGATTCAACAAGGAGAAGGTTACGTGTTTTAATTGTGGAGAAAAAGGACACTTCAAAAGGGAATGCACCCAGCCACCTAAACAAGGTAATCGAAACCCTTTCAATGCAAATTACCAGAACCGTCAACAAAACCAAGTTTCTTACCAAAATAACAACAATTACCAAAACCGAAACTTTAACAACCAAAACAGACAACCAAACACTCAACACCAGATTCAAAACCAATCTCCTAATCACACAAACCGAACAGTTGTACCTATCACTACACCTAATGAGACTCAACAGAATGCGAGTCAGAACCAAGCTTTGGTGACTCAACAGGATGAGAGGTTTGACTGGTCGGGTATGCAAATAGGGGTTGAGGAAGTGACTACTGGTGGGAATGTGGCATGTGTTGCTTATCAGGTTGATATGGAAGAGTCGGTGGCAGTTGATGAGAAGAAAGAAACTGAGGAGAGTGAAAGTGATGATTCTGAGACTGAGATGGAAGTGGAGAGTGAACCTGTTGAGGTTAAGGCTGAGGAAAAGAGTTCTGGAATGGTGATTGATTCAGTTTCTGATGTTCCCGAAGATTGTAGATCAGTTTATTCAGATTCTGAGAGCGAATCAGACACAGAGGCAAGTGTTGATTCTTTAGATGATGATATTGATCAGTTGCTGGCAGAAGCTGACTTTTTGATGACGAGGAAGTCGTGTATCGCTGATGATGCTTTCACCAAGATCGATTACTCCAAGTTTTTCACTGGAAAGGAAGCTCATTTTGCGTTGATGGCCATGACTGAACCGCCAAAACCTGTAAGTTCTGAATCTAGCACTGATGTTATGAGTGATAAATATTGTGGAACATGTGATAGATTGACAGAGGAGAATAAACAACTCCGAATTTCACGAGATAGTGCTATCTTGAACTGTCAATCTACTCGCAAAGAGTTGAATGCTTTCAACAAAGTATTAGATGGCTATAAAAAGGACATTTCCGACTTGAAAAATACTTTGTCATTGAAACAATTGGCCATAAACAACTATATCAATGAAATTGAAAACACCAAGTTGGAAATGGCAGCCATAAAATGCTTTGCTGAAAAGGTTAACAAGAAGTTGGAAAGTTATAAGAATGTTGCTTATGTGGTAGATCATATCATTGATGATAACACCACCAATTACAAGTCTGTACCATCTCCGGTTCTTTTTGAAAACCATAACTATCACCAAGTTATACCGGAGAGTTCGGTAAAATCAGACTCATCATCGGAAAAGGAATCTAATACCTCGAGTATTGGTGATCCATATTCCGATGTGAGACCGATTTTGGGCTTGAACAATGAGGGTGTTTATACTGAGAGTGATAGTTCAGACTCAGATAATGATGATACTGGTAGTGATCAATCTGTTAATGAATGTGAGATTCCAAAAGAAAATCACATCATTACTACTGAACCAGTGTCACCATCTGATCATGTTCATCCGATGGCAAATGCTAATCGTGATAAAAAGTCTGAAAAGATTGAGGTTAAGAAAGATAATGGTGTTAAGAATGAGGTCAAAAAGAATGAGCTGAATGAACAAAGTGATAAACCGGTTAAAGTGTTTTATCGGATGGAAGGATCCGATAAAATCATTTCTGATGAGGAATTTCCGATCAAAAATGTTAACTATTCTAAACTTGATAAAATCTGGCAAGAAAGCACAATATGGTTTCCAAAACATGAGAGAACCAATGAAATTCCACCAGAAATCTTAAAGAAACTGTTTTCAGAAGTTCCTCAAGAACCAAAAATCCATGTCACTGAGTTCATTCGACCAAATGATAAAGCAAATGGTTTTCATGAGCCCTCTTACTCGAAAGGACCACTTCCTGAGAGTTTAAGAAATCAACAGTATAATGATCAATTTCCTGTTAGATCATTTGCTTCACCAAATGCTCATTATGTGTTTGAGGAATATAGAAAATGCTTTAAATGTGGAGAACGCGGGCATTTACTTGCTCAGTGTCCATATGTAAGGCACAAAAGACTTGAGGTTGAGGTTAGGAATTCCATGAGAAAGCCGATCGATCATTATGTCCCACCACATAGACGGGCTGTTCCTCAACAACAACATTTTTATAATCAAAACAATTTTCAAATGAGGAACAACCGTCCATTTCAATATGATCGGAGGAATCGGATTGCAATGGAACAATCTTGGAGAAAACCTGTGGTGAACACAACAGCTGATAGACAAAAGGTTCCACAAAAACCAATTGTCAAGTCAAATGTTGGACCTAAGTCTGTTAATTCAGATAAGGTTGCTAAGAAAGTTACTTTTAGTAACAATGTTCAGAAACCAATTGAGAAACCAAAATCTCAAATTCGTATTCTCAAAAGGTCTGAACAATCTTGGACACCTAATGGTACTCCAGGAGCTTCTACTTCGAAGGTGAGTGAGAAAAATGAAACTGTTTTGAACAATCAGAAAACGATTGATTCAAAACAGAAAGTTGTTGAAAAAGTTGTTGAGGATGTTTCTTTGAAATTCAATGTTCAAAGGCCCAAGACTCAGGCTTGGGTCCCCTGAAAGAACTAAATGTTTACTTTTTGTGTGCAGGGAGCTTCAGCTGGCCCTATTAGCAGTCTCTGGATTGTTGATAGTGGAGCTTCAGGCCACATGACGGGGGATTTGGCATTGTTGTTTGATGTGAAGAATATTAATGGAGGATATGTTGCGTTCGCGGGTAATAAAGGAGGATATATTACGATGGAAGGAAGCGTGAGTAATGGGATTGTGACTTTCGAGCGGATTTCTTATGTCAAGCAGATAGACTATAATCTGTTGAGCGTCAGTCAAATATGCGATAAACAATTTTCTGTGCATTTTGATGACAAATCCTGCTATATTCTCAAACCGGGCTTCAAGATTCCAAAGGAGTGGGTTATGTTGATGGCACCTCGAGTCAACAATCTTTATATTCTTGATATGTCCAAGGCGATGACATCACAGGGACAGATAACATGCTTTCTATCCAAGGCGACCGAAAAAGAATCGATAATGTGGCACCGCAGAATGGGGCACATTCATCTGAGGAAAATGAATCAGTTAGTGAGAAATGGACTTGTCGATGGAGTAAACGTGAAACATTTCCATCTGAACGACAAGTGTGTGAGCTGCATGAAAGGAAAACAACACAAACAGTCCCATAAAGTGAAGAAAGTTAATTCTGTTGAGATGCCGCTTGAGCGATTACACATGGACCTTTTTGGACCAGTAAAGCGCAAAAGTCATCTTGGAGAGCTTTATTGTTTAGTCGTCACTGATGACTATTCACGTTTCTCATGGGTGATGTGTTTGAAGAACAAAAGCGACACCTTTACCAACTTACAAGTTCTGTTCACTCGACTGGAGAATATTTACAATTTGAAGATAAAAAGAATCAGGAGTGACAACGGGACGGAGTTCAAAAATGCAAAGATGGATGAACTTTGTGAAAGCAAAGGGATACATCATGAATATTCAGCTCCGTATACCCCGCAACAGAACGGTGTTGCTGAAAGAAAGAATAGGACTCTGATTGAGGCTGCTAGAACAATGCTTGCTGACTCAAATCTTCCAGTAATGTTCTGGAACGAGGCGATTTATGCAGCAAATTATACATTAAATCGGGTTTTAACAGTGAAGAAGTTTGGAAAAACATCTTATGAACTGTTACACCGACGAAAGCCCAATTTAGAGTATCTAGAACCATTTGGGGCGCCATGCACGATGTTGAATCCAAGCGAGAAGTTTAGTCCTAAAGCTGAGGAGGGATATTTTGTTGGATATGCAACCCCGCTCAAACGGGTATTCAACAAGAGAACTCGTCAAGTGGAGGATTGGGCTAACGTGGAAGTTCAACGATACACTCAAAATTTGCAAGGCACGGGCCCTGATTGGATGTTTGATTACAAAGATTTCTTTGAATCATTCAACCTAGATAGCTTGGTTGAAGAAGCTGTTATCAGATTACTTTACGAGTGTGAAAACGCGGCAACTTCACCGTTGATGCGTCCAATCACCGTAAACCCCCCACCAGCTTCTAATGATACCAGTGCTCCTATACAAGAAGAAGAGATGTTTCAAGAAGCTTCAACTTCATTAGATACTTCAGAATCTGAAGATGAACAATTTGAAGAAGCCGTTCTTGAACATGCAGAAGAATTAGAAGAGCAAACTGTGAACCCAACTCCAAATCCAGACGTTGCTTCATCGTCTAACACGGGTCATGATCAGGATGCTGTAGAGAACTTGACTGCTCAGACGGGAGTGATTGTACCTGTTAATCCGGAATCTCGGATTCATCGTATTCACCCGCTGGAGCAAGTTATCGGTGATCCTGGAAGTGGAGTGATGACCAGAGGGCAGCTTAAAAGCGTTAATTCGCCAGAGAGTTTTGGTGCTTTAGCATTGTATGCCAAAATTCAGAAATCTGGAAGCCAAAATGATTGGTCGTTTGCATGTTATGTGTCGCAGGTAGAGCCAAGGACATACAAAGACGCTTTGAATGAAGATGCCTGGGTTGAGGCAATGCAGGAGGAGTTATTGCAATTCCAGAAATTGGGATTCTGGACGCTCACAGATTTGCCGCCGGGAAGAAAGAAAATAGGCACTAAGTGGGTGTTTAAGTGCAAAAAGGATGATCGTGGAGTTATTGTACGGAACAAAGCCAGATTGGTTGTGCAGGGTTTCCACCAAATTGAAGGAATTGATTACAACGAAATCTATGCACCAGTAGCACGAATTGAAGCTATTCGGATGTTCCTTGCGTTTGCTTCATATAAGAAATTCAAAGTATATCAAATGGACGTCAAGAGCGCATTTTTGTACGGTAAAGTCAAGGAGGAGGTTTATGTCGGGCAGCCACCAGGCTTTGAGGACCCAATCCACCGGGACAAGGTCTACGTGCTGAACAAAGCTTTATATGGTCTGCACCAGGCTCCAAGACAGTGGTACGAGGAGCTAAGTACATACCTCATCTCCAAAGGATTCAAGCGCGGCCTCGTCGATTGCACCCTCTTTACGAAGAAGACGGGAGATGACTTGCTTCTAGTACAGATTTACGTTGATGATATTATATTTGGTTCAACTAACGAACTTTTGTGCAGGGAATTTGAAACTGTTATGCAGGAGAAGTTCGAAATGAGCGCTATGGGGGAGATGCAGTTTTTCCTCGGCTTACAGGTGGATCAAAGACCCGATGGGATCTTCATTCACCAGACGAAATACGTAGCCGACATCTTGAGCCGATTCCAGATGGAGGACTCTAAGCCGATGGATACCCCGATTCAACCCAATCACGGGATTGGAGTAGACGCTAAGGGGGAGCTGACAGATCCATTTACATACAGAGCAATCATCGGATCTCTGATGTATTTGACAGCTTCTCGACCAGATATTATGTATGCAACGTGTCTCTGTGCTCGCTATCAATCGAAGCCGAAACAAAGTCATCTGACGGCGGTCAAGCGTATCCTTCGATATCTGAAGGGTTGTCCATCAAAAGGACTTTGGTACCCTAATGATGATGATTTTGATTTTATTGCTTTTAGTGATGCAGATTGGGGCGGCTGTGACAAAGACAGCAAATCAACAACAGCCGGTTGCCAGTTTTTAGGGAGCAGGTTAATTACCTGGCAATGCAAGAAACAGACTTCCGTCGCACTGTCTACATGCGAAGCCGAGTACATTTCAGCCTCGAGTTGCTGTTCGCAAGTGCTCTGGATCCAACAACAGATGATCGATTACGGTTTGCCGTTTCTTAAAACCCCTATACACTGTGACAACGAAGCCGCAATTGCATTAACTAAAAATACTGAAAATCATTCTAAAGCGAAACATATCCGGATTAAATATCATTTTATCCGTGATTGTTACGCTAAGGAATAGATTGACATGGTCAAAATCCATACTGACTACCAACGTGCAGATTTGTTTACAAAAGCTTTTGACAGATCCCGCTTTGAATATCTTTTGAAAGTAAACAATATAAAGGAAAAACAGGTCTAATCGGCTCCTCGGTTTATCATTTTTAATTTTTAGTTTTAGTTTTAAATTTTTGCTAATTGGGAATTTCTCTTTGCTAATTGGGAATTTCTCTTTACTATCATAATCCTCAAAGAAGTTGATGCTTTCGAGGGGGTTGTTTTATCCTCAAAGAAGTTGATGCTTTCAAGTGGATTGTTTCTTTTAAAATTTTGTTTTGTTTTTCAGAAAAATTAAAAACCCAAAAATATGTTCTTTATTTTAGGGGGAGTCATTTTATCAGAAAAACCAAAAACATTGAAAAATTTTCAAAATACCTAAAAAATTAGAAAAACCCAAAATGATTTCCTGGATAAAAAGAGGAAATGATAGTACATCAGTGGGGATTTGACACAGGCTAAAGAATTGTATAGTTTACTGAGACGTATGTTGATTACGTGTGATATGCTGATAGGCTTCGTAGACTATATATTGCGTGCATTAGTGATACAAACATAACAAACTACGCGTTTGTGGATGAACACCTCATGGGCATATGGTCTTAGTACCGTAATTTCGTTTGATAGGGTGTTTGTACAAAACTCGGAGGTTTAGGGTCGTTATGTTATTAGTTGTCTGGGGATAGCCTTTTTGATCTTCTGCTGTAAGTCATTACGGACCTAGATCAGAAAGGATGTCTTTATAAAAGAGCTTTATGCCAAAACCTAAAGTTACCGAATTGAGGAACTTTCCATGTTATATGATGATCAAAGATTATCTATAATATCGTATTGATCATTGATGCAAATCATGATTAATATCAGTCCTCAACCTGGTATGGTGCATATGTTACTTTGCTGCATTAATTTGCTGACCTGTATACCTCTATGCATTATATCTTGTACAATTACAGACGACGAAAGCATAATCACGCTTTACAATGAGTCTTTGTGCAAGTTACTTCTTGATACGGGAGTATGTCGTGTGTGTGGGAACCACAATGTGTTAGTCTAATACATCTAATTCGTATCATTTTAAAGCATTGCGTAATTGTCTGCATGTGAGCTTATGTGGACAACAATATCAGCAATTGCCGTGTCACATATTGTTTCTAATGATAATATTGAACCAGATCAACGCTGTGTTCAGATTTCTCAGAAAACTGATATGATCCTCTTACCGGAAATCACAAAAAGTTTACTGCTTTCATTTACTTTGATGCATTTTACTTTGTCGCATTTTACTTTTATTGTCAAAAAGATACAAAATCCAAAAAGATTTTAGGTGTGTTTTGATAAAAATTTCAGAAAATCCAAAAGGTTTGCATTTCTGCTTTATTTTTGATAACCGGGGATGCTTGATGGTCAATTTCTGAGATTTGATAACACCATCTGGGCTTTGTATCATTCAAAATGTGAAAATTTGAGTTTTGGAAGTTTAACGGATTGAAAAATGTTGAACGGGATTCGAATTCGTGATTTGGCGAAATTTTCAGATTTTTCCATTTCACATTCGCCCCTTAAATGGGTCGAATGTGGAAAAATCATCATGTTCGACCGTTTTGCTTTTGGGCGAATGTGGATTTTTCACTTCCGGGTGAAAATTCCACTTCCGGGTAAACTTTTCACCTTCGGGTCTTTACATAGGGGCGAAGGTGGCATGGTTTCTACATTCGTGCCATTCACTTGGGGCGAATGTGGAATTAACCCACATTCGTCCACACTAAACGGGCGAACGTGGCATCTTATAAATACAGCCTTTCAGGTTCGAACCCCACATTCAAAAAATTTTTTCAAAATTCCTTGTTAACCAGACCTTGTTGCTTGTGTTTTTATTGATTCACTGATTCATTCCCTATACATTCCTGATCTTTTTAACACTAAAATTGCAGGTAATGGACATCGTTTCAGATCAGAATTGATCATTTTAAGAACAGGACCTAGGGTTTCAGTTCTAGGGGTTTATGATGATTATTGTTGCTTGTTTTTGATAACCGATCAGTTTTCATAGGTTTTAGGGGGAGAATGTGGAAGGAATTAGGTTAATAACATATCTTAATGTGATTTTGATCGATTAAACAAAGTTGAACCCTAATTCCACTTTAAAACCTATGTAAACTGATTAATTGACAAAATTGGTAATGAACGGGTGTTAGTCGGACTTATTAGCATATATTAGGATCAAAATCATAGGTTAAAATCAACAATGGCAAAAATTTAAATTTTGGGGGAAAACAGTTTTCACATTCGGTTGATAAAAACGGACGAAGGTGGAACGGGTTGGGCGAATGTACAACAAAAATGGACGAATGTGATTTTTAATCAGAAATTTTTCATATTCGACCAAAATTTTCACATTCGACCACATACTCTCACATTCGGCCATTTTAAAATGGGCGAATGTGCAGATTAGTTTGACCAAAATTTTATAATTTTGTCGTTTTTGTATATTGACGTGTTTTATTGATTTTCATGTGCAGATGGCTGAACAACCCGAGAACGTTGAAACACCAGCAGTCAATGTGGAAACTCCAGCTGAGATTACACCAGTGCCAGAAGCTGAAACGACTGTTCCGAGCAGTTGGCCTTTTGAACGATCACACAACTGTTGCGCTTATCTAGGAGACGTTGAGAAGAACACGGAGTTTACCGGGATTATAGAGTTTCTGAAGAGGAGCAGGATTGTTCATGCCTTAGCCACACCAACCATCATATATAAAGACATCATTGAAGATTTTTATCAGAATGCGAAGTATGACTACTGGGAGAATCAGACAATCATCAAGAGCAAGATTCAGGATATAGAGATGTTCTTGACTGAAGCTGATATTCGGGAAGCTTTACAGATTAAGTTTGAAGATAGTGAAGATCCCAGGGAATTGTCATGGACAGAACAGAAGGCGTGTTTCTTACGTATGAAATACAAAGGTCCAATCACTGACGGATCTATGTATAAGGGGAAACTGGGAGTGCAGTACAAGTATTTTGCACATGTTCTTATTCATGTCTTTGGATGTGTGAGTGGTGGTTATGACGTGATGAGAAGGAGTTTGAGTTCATTAATGGTTGCGTTGACACTCAACAAACCATTTAATGTTTCTGGGATGATTCTTGATCATATGCTGGAGATGCTGAAGGGAATGAAGAACAAGAAGTTTATGTTGTATCCGAGGTTTCTGATGATGATCTTTGACTACAAGTATCCTATGCTGAAAAAGGATCCAACTATGATCCTAGGTCAAGATCATATGAATATTAGGACTTTAATGAGGATGAAGGGTTACAAAGGTGTACCTGATAGTGAAAAGCCACCTAACAGGAGATTATTTGGCGCTTTGGCTCGTCCGGATTACACTGATCCTGGCAAGAACAAAGCAAGACATGTTGATAGTGACTCTGACAACGATGATCCCTTAGTGTATGTTGATTCAAGCACTAAGCGGAAACGTCAAGTAGTCAATCCTGGAGCCAAAGGGAAGGGCAAGGGAAAGGTTGTAGATCAGGGAAGCACTAAGCAACAAGTGGCTAGAAAGAAATCGACGGCGAAGAAAGGATCGGGTTTGGTGGATGAAGAGTCTGTAGATTCAGAAGAGACTGAGGTTGATGAGCAGTGGGATTCTGATGATGAGAATGTAAGGACCACCAAATGTAAGGCCACTATGGTTGGTGAGTCTGAATCTTTGAACCAGTCGATAGAAGAAGCTGAAAGAAGAAAGAAATCAGTTGAAGATGAGGGCTTAGGCGTTGACCTGGCTGAATTGAGTGTTGGAGAAACTGTAGTTGTGAATTTGCCCAGAAAAACAAAGAAACAAAAGACTATGGCCAAGAAATCAAGTGTAAAAGAACTGAGAGAGAAAGAGTTGGCTCAGTTGTTGAAGGGAAAGAGATTACCTGATGCTGGTACACCTTCTAAGCTATCTTCACCAGTTGCCAAGAAGCAGAAGAAAGCGAAAGAGGCAGAGACTTTACCAATCGATCAATTCAATATCGATATGGATAAAGTGCTCGATATGTTTAGAAAGCCTCAGAAGGAGAAAGTTATTGAAGTTGAGCCATCCAGATCAAAGTCGAAGAAAGTGACGGTGGATGACGATGTCATGAAGCAAGTTAATAAGAAGATGGAAGACATGATGAAAATGTTGGTTGCTCAACAAGCTGAGATTACTAAGTTCAAGCAGAATGAGGAGAAAATGCTCCAGATAGTGGTTGCGTCAAAATCTAATCAGGATGATATAAATGATAAGATTAAGATGATTGAAGCAAAGAATGAGAAGCTTGAAAGAAAGTGTGACAGAAACAAGAGCAAGATCAAATTGATTAAGGCTGATAACAAAGAACTAAAGAAGGAAAACAAACGCCTTTGTGGTTTGATTGAAGAGCTTTATAGCAGGGCACCTCAGTTAAAAGAGGGTGAAGAAGATGAAGAAGAAGATGAACAGAAAGTTGATTATGAGTATTCTGAATCTGAGAAAGAAGAAGATGATGATGAGGATGATGATGGATCGGATAAAAGCGATGATGATAATGATGATGATGATGATGACAATAATGATGATGATGATGGTGCTGAAGGTGCTGGGAAAAAGCAAGGTGATGAGTTTAGCAGTGGAAGTGATCATGATGGAGGAGATGATACTTCTAGATTTAGTTATGAGAAGAGAACACCGAAGAAGAAAGATACTGGAGAATCGAGTTCCAAGAAGAAAGGTGAGAATGTGGATTCGGATGAGAGTATTTTCTGGAACGAGAAGGTGAGATCTTTGTCTAAGGATGCTAAACAGATGTATAAGAATATGTTGGAAAAGAGAGAGTGGACCATTGAGTTCACAGGATGCTTCACTGAAATATTCCAGACTGATGATTTAAGATATGAGTTGGAATATGAAGATCCAGATCTTGAAGAAGGGGAATTACCTGCATCTGTGGCAAAAGAAATTTTAGATGGTCTTGCACAGAGGGTAGGGAAAACGTTTGAGGAGTTTATGATGGATGAATTGATTCCTGATATTCCTGAAAAGGATATGGGAAGTCATTCAGATGATGTGCAGACTCCAGAGAACAATGAAGTTGAAGTAGAAGATATAACTCATGAAGAGTTTCCCCAGTATTTCAGACAAGATGATGAGAATGAAGTATTTCCTGACTTCACTGAGATACCAAATAAGTCAGCGAAACAGAAAGCAAAGAAAAGGAGTGAAGAGTTTGTTGAGAAGGTATTTGGTACTGAAAAGAAAGATTCTTCTAACCAGTCTGATGAGTTGAAGAATTATATGAAGAAATTGAAGGAAATGGATGAGAACCGACCAAAGCCTGAAGCTCAAGGTAATTTCTATCGATTTCATAATGCCAAATTCAAAGGCAGAGCTCTCGGGTGGACTTACTTAGGCAGACTGAAGTGTATTGCTGCAAAATGGGAAACCGGAATTCTGTACTTCAACAGATTCTGTGACTTGCTTACTCTACCGTACTGGGCGGTTAGAGACTTATGCAGATTCCCAATGTCAGGTGCCGAGGTAAATGGATCACATGTCGGTTGGTGCGCAGACAAATTGGTTTGGGAAAGTCGTACGAGATGGAACAGGTTCAAGCCTCAATATCCCAGAAGAAAAGTGCATAGGGATATTGATCCACAAACCAATATGAAGCGTGTTACTTTGATTTATAAAGCACCTAATGTGATGAGAAAGATACCGTTGATGCCAATGCCACAGCATTTTAGTGCTGATTTCATCTTTTGGTATTATGATTGGAGAAAGGCAGAAGCGGTGATCGTGTTGAGAGATGGAAAGGATAAATACAAGCATGTTCATGTATTTGATCCTATGTGGTTGATTAATTGCACATTTGAAGACATCATCATGTTGTTCTATAATCCGATCTACTATGAACCTAATGACTTTGCTCAAGCGAGAAAGTATACTCAAGTTGTTGGAGTTTGTTTTGCGTATGATATTAATGCAGGAAGCAACTTAGAGGGTAAACTTGGCAAGACTGTGAAGATAGCCAATGTGTCTAAACCTGTGAAGAAAACATTTGAGCCGCCAATGACTACTGAGCAGAAGAAGCAGCTCAGGATCAAGTTGATGAACAAGACAATGGACCAACAGAGAAAACTATCCAATCAATAGTCGAGGGGGAGTTTGTTGATGCGTTTTGCGACTAAGGATTGGATATACTTGATTAACATATGTTAGTGATGGCCGAAGGTGAATATAGACTGGGCGAATGTAAAAGATTATGGACGAAGGTAGATTTGGACTGGACGAAGGAAGACTGGACAAGATCAGAAGACACATTCGACCACCTGAAGTGGGCGAATGTGGAAAAAGCTCACATTCGACCAGTTGTAAGGGGCGAATGTGCAGTGCCTATATATAGTTTTTGTGTTTTTGATAATGTAAGAGAGTTGTCATTTGTGTCCAGGTTCAGTTCAGGTTCAGAGGTGTTTTTGAGAGATTATTAGTGTGTTCTAGATTAACATAAACTCATTGTAAATGCTTTTTGAATGAAAGTTAATCTATGAAATGATATTGAAAATGATCTTGATTGTGTCGTGATTTGTGTTTTATCAATTTGTTCAGATCTAGGGTTTCCGCACCTAGTTTTGTGACTTGTATGATCGTATAATCCTGTTTTAGCTAAAATCCAACGCTCACAACTAGGACTTTGACTGGAACTTTGACTGTTTGACTGTCTTAGCGGACCGCGAGGGCTAAAAAAAATAATTTTTCTAATTTAATCAATTTTAAGTTATAGACTTGTTTCCTTCTGTTTCTAAGTTGTTTTAGGACCAAAAATTAAGGGCTTTGAGTATCAAGGTCTGAAACATACGTGCTCGGGTGTTGATGTGAGTATAAAACGTGCATACTTTTACTTATAAAAATTATAAGTTTTATTAAATTCTGAATTTTGGTCCTATTAAAATACGAGGGTTAAAAATGAAAATTTTGAAATAGTTGAGGAACCAATTATGCACATTTATATAAAGTGAAGGGTGCAGGTTGTCACAATTTTATTCAAATTTAAAAGCAAGCAATACACATTTTATTCAAATATCAGTAAATATTTCCTTATACACCACATTTTTAGTTTTAGTCTTGACATTCCCATCACCATCAAGTATAAGTAATTTCACCCCTGACCTGCTTTTAACTCTTGATAGTGCGACATAAAGTTGGCCATGTGAGAATACCAGGTCTCTTAAATACAATCCAACCTTCGATACATACTGTACTCGGCTTTTATTTATGGTCATTGCGAAACATACACTTATTGGGAATTGGCGCCTTTTAAACTTGACTGGAATCTTGTAGTATACAAGTTTCATTTATTGAAAGTTACGTAAACGATTTGTATGAATTTGGTTGAATGCAAAATATCATAAAAAGATAAAATGTTAAAGTAAAAAAAATGTTCATAATACTATGATATAACGTATTCTTGTGTGTCAACAAAATAGACGATAGTTATCAGAGAAAAACAAAAGGAAGAATAATACAAAGGAAGAATAACAAAATTAAAGTAGATCGAGCAGATCGTACCCAAACTCAAAACCCAAAAACATCGACCCCCTAAACTACACCAAAATAGAACAACCCAGATTTACACATCGATACAAACCCATGACCAGCATATAAAATTGACTTGACTCTCCAATTATACCTCCATAAAACAGACACAATCGCACAGCAGCGAACCACCAAACAGAGAGCCATCTCGGAGGGTATAAAAACCAGTTTATAAACATTGCCTTTATTTATTTGTTTGTTTTCGCACTTTAGTTTTTTATTCATAAAATTTTGGGAATTTTACCCCAAATGTTATCTTTTAGGCATGGATAATAATTAGCCAAGCTATCATATATAAAAAAGAAATGAACAAAAATAACACTAAATGCGCGTGGTAAAACCTGGGTACTCAACCGCCTTTATTTCAGCAATACTATTCGGTTTTGCTATCCATAGATACGAACCACAAAATGCGCCTGGTAAAAGCTAGTACAAATATCATTAATAAAATGTTAAATTAATGAACTGTTCAATTATTGAATTTTTTTTATTAAATGGTATTGACAAATAGATTTACCATAAATGGACGATTGTTGCGGTCTGAATCTCGTAGAAGCTGACTTATGGTTTCGTGTAACCTTCTGCCAATTTTTTGTCACATTACATAATAAGAAACCCAAGATAGAGTTGCAAGCATCAGCATGGACAACTTGTAAGACAATGTTTCTGCAAGTTTTTTTAAACCAAATCCACCTAATAATTAACAACAAATACAATAAAAGATTTGATCTTTATTCAGATCCCACCAAACGCAAATCACAAATGTGGATACGAACATCCAAATCAAGAAGAAAAAAAACTTTTAATGAGTGAAAACCTACCTGAACTAATTTTGGCAGCAGCTCCATGAATGAAAGTAAGTCTCACATAATATCATCTCCATTAACAACATCACCTCATCTTTACCTTTTTTTATGTTATTAATTGCTTAACATAAATAAATCGTGCAATTTAGATTATAAATACAGATTTTGTTTCGTGCAATTTAAATTATAATTACCTATTTTGTTTCGTAAATAAGTAAACAAGACCGGATTATACTTTCTCCATTTCTATGTAAAACCAGCGGCCATATAAAACCAGCAATTAGGATGGTTTGAACTTTGATGACTAAATAAGAACCGCCACTTAGGATATATATGCCACGTTGGCATCTACTTGACCAAACATTAGTAGCCATCACAATAAGATTATTTATTTAAAGCGCTCTTTTACTTTTCTTTCGTTTTTGTTTTGTACACATGGTCAACCGTCGTATCTAAGGGGATGTATCTAAGGGGATGGGGCGCCACCAGAAAAGGTCACAGATATCTCATTATCAGTCAATGGTGAACCTACTGTTTGTCGAAAGGGGGCGGGCGCCCGCCTTGAAAAAAAAAGGTGAGTGTTATATATGCGAGAAAATCCTATCGCTCCCCTTAAAATTTTGCAATCGCTCCCCTTGGACTTTTTAAACCAACCCAAACACGGAAAGAAAGAAATGATAGAGTATTTTTTGAAAAAAAAATTCCGGTTGGTTATGTGGTGACAGGTGGAAGCAGTGGCGAAGCTTGACCTGAAGGTTCGGGGGGTCAGAAGTCACCGGGGGTTCGGAAGTCACTGGTTTCGAGGGGTCGAAACCCTATATTTTCAAAATTTTCTATACGGATACTATATAATCGGAACTTCTGCGCGAAAATCCGGGGGGGGAGGGGGGGTCGGCCGCCCCTCCCCGCCCCTACAAACCTTCGCCAGTGGGTGGAAGAAGATGAAGTTTGCCTTAGACTACTGGGTGTGGAGAGGGGTGGCATTTTCATGATGGGCCGCCACGTAGGAGTTGGAGGAGAGGCATCTTGATTATGGGCCTCCAAGGGGTGGTGTGCACTATGATGTCGGGCCTCCACATTGGTTAGGATTATTAAATATAATATGAAAATCAATTATAAAACAAATAATGGCACGACATAAAAGGCATTTCATTGCCGTTGCCCACCTTAGGGGGGCGGTGTAGCTAGGGGCATCAACACATTGCCAGCCTCCACATAGGTATCTCGTGCCACATGTGACATCCGTCACCTTTCGTATTTATTTTTATTGTAACATTTCGTATTTAAAATTATCAATAAAACGTCTCATTTTTTTTTCATTCTTATACGTTTTAAAAATATTTTGGGGTACTTTTGGACTCGTGTAATCATACTACAAACATAAAATAACATTATATTTGTGAAATAATTATCAAAAAAATTATTGCGTAGACCAGGACTCGAACCCGTGTCCACAGCCGGCCCCTTGTGCAACACACTTCTTGACCAACTGGGCTACAGCCCTATTTGTTATAATTATCAAACAAAATTATATTTAGCTGTTTCTTAGGGTGCACAGTTGACTTTAGAAAGTCAACTGCGAGCTAACCTTGCCTAAAACAACTTCAATCCGCGTTTTTAAATCGAAATCCTGTTATGGAATGTTTATACCGACCTATTTAGCTTGATTACCACGCCAATCGCCATAAAAACTTTCCTAATCGAAGTCTTATACGCGTTTACAATTTTAATACGGGTCAAACTCCTAAAATTACGAGACCGTACGTATTAGTATAAATTGATACTTCCCATTCAAGCTCATAACACCGATAAAACAAACCCTATACTCGAAATACCCTAAAACTCTTGCAAATCTACGTATTTTGCGTCAGTTGACTTTTCCATTGACCGATTCGTTTGAAGCCTTTCACGCATTGTAAATAACAATCCTTTTGTTATATTTGTTAGTCGGCCATAAACAAACAATAGCCCTAACAATTCAGAGGCTATTGTTTGTTATTGGACGTGATTAGTTAGCTAGGGTTCTTATCCCTTCGAATTGGGGAAACAGATTCAAGTCTGTCACTGGTTAAGTCTTAAACGAATTAAATTCAGTCATCAAATGATCCGTAGATCAGCTGGTATAGCCCCTCAGTTATAAGACGTGGAACCGGACTGAACTCGAGTTCGATCCCCGTTCCTCGTTTTTATTTTTCTAAAATAAATTAGAATTTAAACAGATAACCTATTTAATTAATTAAAATCTATATTAATTGTTCTCAGGGTGTGGCTCAGTTGGTGAGCCACGCTGGTGATAAACATCCACCCGGGTTTGACGCAGGTTCGAGCCCTACATTTAGCAACATTTTTTTTTTTTTTGACATTTTTATTTATATAATTAATCTACTAGTCTTTTAAAATAGTTTTTAAATACAAAACGTGTCTTAAATATTCTATAAAAATTATTTTATACTAATATCATGACAAAGTTTATCATACAATTTTTAGATTTCCAAAAATCATTTATTTAACATATATTACAAATATTATAAACTTATTCATTTTTAAATTTAAAATTCTATAAAAATATCTAAATGATTTTATAAAATTCCACAAAAATTATTTTAAAATTTTAGATCTATAAACATTTCAGAAATAAATTTTATTTCAGAAAAATCGTTAGTTTCATATTTTTAATTGACTTTTGTTATTTTAAATCATAAATAAATCATAATAAATTCATTTTTCAATATTTTTATCCCAAAATTTTACATAAATTATTTTTGTTCATTTAGAATAGAAATATAAATTTTAAATTTGAAATTTCTTTAATTTTAATATTTTTAGATATTAAAATTATATCTTTGACAAATAGAAATAAATATACTAAAATTCAATTTTGAGGAAATAATTTTATAAAAAATATTTTCATACTTAATACCTTATAATATGATCATCCTAAATCAAAAACCTACAATAGTCTTTTATCTAATTATTTACCTAATTGTTTTTTTAATAATAACAAATTATCTAATTAATAATTAAACAATTACTTATCCCCAAATTAGGAACCCTAGAACTACTTGTATCCTAAGTTCATTTCCTTACAAATTATCTAATTCTTTAGGTTAATCCTTTGGGATAATTCTACTCCATATCACGTTGTTCGGTAGAGTTTCAAGTTATTACGTGAACTGTGAGTATTACTTATCCCCTTTTTCGTCTTTACACTTTTTGGGTGATTCATGCACAAGTATACAAAACTTGCACATTCAGTTACACATACATTTTTCTTCATTTACAATTCATATACGTGTCTTGTTTATCTTTGTGCTTTATGTTTGAACATGAATGTAGCTTACGTACAAAATCATACATCTAGACATAACTTATGTTATGGTGCTCTTTACATATAGACGTAACTTATGTTACGGTGCTCATTTAGACATAACTTATGTTATGGTGCTCTTTTAGACTTGACACGTGTTAGGGTCCTCATTATCAATTTTACCTTACAACTTTACATTTG
Organism: Ambrosia trifida; assembly: GCA_028751855.1. Lineage (NCBI taxonomy): Eukaryota > Viridiplantae > Streptophyta > Magnoliopsida > Asterales > Asteraceae > Ambrosia > Ambrosia trifida. The sequence continues at coordinate 70,338,093 of CM054127.1, read as the reverse complement.
ATCTTGTTTTGGTTGGTTACGTATGTGTTTACATAATGCCTTGGTAATGCTAGACACATGAATTGTATCGCTTTTCAAACTTATACTATATGTACAAAGCTAGGTAATACTCACCAACATCATATGTTGACAAAATTTATTTTCGTGCATGTTTCAGGATAAGCTGCTTGACGCTTCACATAGAACTTTGGACTTAGATTAAATCAATCAACTATCTCTATTTTTGTTGTCGTGTATTTATTTTCACATGTTGAAAAACAATATTCAATAATCAAATATTTACATTTTAGTACCATGAGCTTTTGAATAATCGTCACTACGTGACAGCTCGATAATTCCGCCATCGGTTGGTGTGTTACACCCTATACCCATTAGTTTTATTTATTTTATTGTTAAATATGCCTGTACTAGTTTTAAATTTTTAACTCCCTTACTTCCCCTTTTTTTGTACGGTAACTTTCTTTCAAAAGTCAATGTTCGTACGGTGTGAAAGCAGTTGGTTACGTAGTTTTAGAATTCTGCTGATCCTACTCCTCTCAAATTTCAACTTTACTATTTAAGATGAGTTTTCTTTTTATTTATATAAAAAGTCGTTTATCGTTAAAAAAAAAAAAGATGAGTTTTCTTTTTTTTTTAATGACAAGTGTCTTTTATTTTCTTTACAATGAGTGTTTTTTTTAGTTTCGAAGGCTAAAATATACAATTAATAATGAGTTCATTTATCGTTCTAGAGTTTTTTTGTCAAGTTTATTTTATTTATTTACTATTTTTATATAAATTTGGGTTTGTTAGTTTTTTATAATTTTCCTATAAGTTATTTCGTCCTTTTATGTTACTATATATTATTTATTTAGTTATCACTTTAGTGATTTCGTAACTCATATTTTATAATACTTGTTCTTTTCATATGATTCGGGAATAGTTTTACTATGTGATGAAAAGCCATTGGGGTTGGTGGTCCAATGGTAGAAGCAATGCATTTAGGAACACCTAAGAAGGAGGTCATGGGTTCAAGTCCTACTAGGAGAAGAAATTTGCCGTTAAAAAAAAATGTAATTTTAAAAGGGCATGATGATGTACTTTTAAAAGGGGATTGTAGTAAATAAAACGAACCGAACGTTATGATTTCATTAAATTCGCTAAAACCAACAATAGTTGCATTATTATATATGAAAAATATACATGTTTAAAAAAATTAAAACTCCTAGAAACAACTTTAGATATATTAGATTTTCAATTTTTGTTATGCATTTGTAATGGTATTTGACATACTTTTTCATATGACCTGACCTAAACCGGACCAAAAAACTATTATGTACGATAGACAAATGACCCACTATAAATTTCCGCTCCCCATGAAAAAGTTTTCTGGGTCCGTCACTGCTACCAGCATGGTAACACCGCCACCACCAGTGCTGGTAGAGGTCCCGTGAACCACATACAGGTTCTTCTTACCATGCTAGTTCTAGAGGAGAGAGAAAGTAGAAAATGTATTATTAAAAAAATGAGTGGTGTAGGTGATTTTAGAGAGAAAGAGGGTGAGAAAGGTATTATTAATATTATTATTATATAGGTGTGAAAATAATTAATTATTGGGTAAAGAACCAGTGAAGTGCTGCCTCTAAAAAACGGTTTCAGTGAAAGAAATCAGAGAAGTGATGTACCAGTGCCCCTTCCCCCCTAATAATAAGCAATGGCTGTTAAAACTACTTTATAAACTAAAGCATTCTTTAATGAGACAGATTACTGTAAAAAAATAAGTTCACGCAAAAAGTATAAGAAGGAATTTTGGTCTTTTAATCAAAATAAATAAATGGATGAGATTAAAATGAGAAAAGTATATGTTGAGTTTTTAAAAGGGAGGGGGAAGGGCAAAATATGTATAATCTATAATTGTTGAGTTCCACCCCATTTTTTAAACGTTCATAACTTTTTCATACGACATTATTTTTTAATAAAAAATACACCATAAAAACAATCATTTTATCTTCTTTCATTTGCATACCCTATTACTATACTTTTTTTGTTAAATTTTTTATGCTGGGTTGATAACTTGCGTTTAGTCATGTATAACTTGTGTTTTTTGTCAGATATAACTTGCATCTTTTTATCAGGTATACCTTGCGTTTTATCTAGTACTAGTGGGAATGCTCGCACGTTGCAGCGGGTGTCTCAACTGATATCAGATTCAATTATGATATCTATAACGAACCACCACCCATTTCGGGTCTCAAACAAGTTTGTTATAAATGTGATTACATGTCATTCGTAGCGTATTTCTAAATGTGTCTGTATAGATAGATATATGCAGGGGTTGACGATATTCGTGTTATGGGCTACCAGTTAATCGTTGCAATTTCTTCTCTAGGAAATCTATGTCATCCTCTTTATATACTTTATATTTACATACGTATTTGTTGTTGATTTTTTGGTGCGCGTGTACTGATTTGAGCTTTAAAGTTCTTTAATACTATGTTTTTTTTTTCCAATTTCCTCTCCAAAATATCAAATATACGTCTATTTTGAGGATTCATATTTACATATCGCACAAACTATTTGAACCCTCAGAGACCACCTTGGTTACTCCTTGTTTTTTGGAGATAAAAATAGATGGCTGAAAACTACAATTATATACCCCAGCATCATAGAATACTACACTTCCGTCATCTTTTCCAAGATTATTATTGCAGTTTCAGTCTAGCCTAAAACGACAATCCCGTGAATGAGAGAATTATAGGTCCTGTTTTTCTCCATCATTGACCATCTTAACAAACAAAACAAAGGTCGTTTTAGTATATTTTTTCTGCAATATGTGTTTAACAGTGGCGTATAAGGTAACTTATTAGGCCTTAATCCTCTGCATATTTTTTAGAATTTCAACTGCGTTTGTTTTGTAACCGTGACGACATTGAGCATCAATGATGGTGTTATAAACTTGAATATTTATCACCAAACCCATTGACGTCGTTTAATTCATAAGTCTATCTACAATACCAAAAGTTATTTCCAAAATTGCTTTCATAGTTTTCTTTATCAATTAAAGATTAAAATATGTGTGTCTAGACCAAACTTATAATCTAGAAAAAAATTATGTATCCTATACAGAAGGTCTTACAATTTTTCTCTACTAACTTATTATTAATTTTAACAAAAGATTAACATGATGAAATAAGGTAAAAGTGATGTTGATATATTAACATAATGAAATTCTATTCAATTTAATGGAGGGTCTCATTATTCATTTTAGACATTCAATTACAATGGGGGGTTTCACTAATAATTGGTGGTGATGAAGAGAGGAGCAGGGCAAGTTGGGATTGTATAATTTGGAAGAAATGAGGTAAAAACTTGAGGATTACACTTGAGACTCTTGGGTTACCATCTTAAATTTGCCAATTTGGACACATTTAGCCATCACTCCTCCTTTATAATATAGTAGAGATAGAGACAACTTCCATTTAATCATATATAACTTGCGTTTTGTCATGTAACTTGCGTTTTTTGTCAGATATAACTTGGATCTTTTTATTAGGTATACCTTGCGTTTTATCTAGTATAACTTGTGTTTAATCATATATAATTAACTTGCGTTTTATCATGTATAACTTGTGTTTTTTGTCAGATATAACTTGCATCTTTGTATCAGGTATAACTTGCGTTTTATCTAGTATAACTTGCGTTTAATCTTTGAGTTGTTAAACGATGATATCTACTTATTTATATTCATTAATTATTCAGCCAAGTGGTGTACACAAGCTTTTCTACCAAACCTATGTTTTTTATGTGTATGTGGATATAAATATCGAACTCCGAACAACACCTAGACCACCAACAAAACACAATGGCTTCTTTGGGCTTCCCCAGTGTTCTGGCCAGCAACACCTACTCTCGGCAACCCTTATTTACCAAATCCAGTTGCCAACAAAACGTCGTGCAACGTCAACGCAGCCGGAGATGACAATAATATTACGTCAAATAATAATATTGTTGTGGATAGGAGAAACATGCTGTTGGGGTTGGGAGGCCTGTACGGGTTAACCAACATCCCATCGTGGGCCTTGGCATATCCCATTACTGCCCCGGACAATATCTCGGACTGTGTGGCTGCAACTGATGGTGTCTTGGGGCCTGAAAGCGCTCTTAGAGGCATAGCATGTTGTCCTCCCTCCTCAACAGCTAAACCAAAACCATATGTCCTGCCTGACATGATCCACGAGCTCCGTGTTCGACCAGCTGCGCAGAGAGTCACTCCGGAATACATTGCAAAGTATCAACAGGCAATGGCTGCCATGAAAGCTCTCCCTGATGACCATCCACACAGTTGGAAGCAACAAGGGATGGTGCATTGCGCTTACTGCAACGGAGCTTACAATCAAGGAATGAATAACCACCCAGAGTTAAAGATCCAAGTTCACAACAACTGGCTTTTCTACCCTTTCCACCGCTGGTACCTTTATTTCTACGAGAGAATACTAGGAAAGCTGATAAATGATCCCACATTCGCTTTGCCCTACTGGAATTGGGACAGTCCAACCGGAATGATGATTCCGGCCATGTTCGAAGCCCCAGGAGCAAAAAACGACCCAAGAGCCAACCCTCTATTTGACCCATACAGAAATGTCGTCCACCTTCCACCAGCTATCCTTGATCTCCAGTTTAGAGGTGTTGAGAGCGGCGCCTCTTGTATTGACCAGGTGAGCGTTAATCTGTCTACAATGTTCAATCAAATTGTCACCAGTGCCACGGATACAGATACCTTTTTTGGGACCGACCCTAACGCCTCCAATCCAATCGTTGGTACGATAGAGCGTGGGGCACACATTTCCATGCACGCCTGGGTGGGTAACCCTCGCCTACCCAACCGGGAAGACATGGGCAACTTCTACTCGGCCGGGTATGACCCGCTCTTTTACTCACACCACTCCAACGTAGACCGCATGTGGAACATCTGGAAAGACCTAAACCCTAAAGGACACCTCGAACCCTCCTCTCAAGACTGGCTAAACGCTTCCTATGTGTTCTACGATGAGAACCAAGAGCTCGTGCGTGTGTATAATAAAGATTGTCTAGACATCAACAAGATGGGGTACGATTACGAAAGAAGCGCAATCCCATGGATCCAAAGCCGCCCCACTCCGCGTGCCAAGGGGTCCAACGTTGTAGCTAAGTCGGTTGGGACAGTGAAGAAGGTGAATGAAGTGAAGTTCCCGGTGAAGTTAGACAAGAGCGTGAAGGTTCTGTTGAAGAGGCCGGCTACTAACCGGGCGAAGGCGGACAAGGAGAAAGCGAATGAGATGTTGTTCTTGAATGGAATCACATTCAATAGTGAGGCGTTTCTCAAGTTGGACGTGTTAGTGAATGATGCGGACGATGGAATAGAGACGACGGCGGCTTCGAGTGAGTTTGCTGGGACTTTTTCACAGGTGCCGCATAAGCATGGTGACAAGATGCTGATGACGAGTGGGGCGGCCTTTGGGATCACGGAACTTTTAGAAGATATGGAAGCCGAAGGAGATGAGTATGTGTTGGTGACTTTGGTACCTCAGTCAGGGACTGATGATGCAACTGTGTCCGAGATCAAGATTCAACTTGTTCCCATTGTTTCAAGTTAATTCATAAGTCTCATGAACTCACATTAATGGGTTAGTATTTAGTAATGTAAGCCGGCCTGTCTCTTTCGGTGTGCATGGGGAAAGCGAATTTTGTGTTTAGAATTTGTGCACTGTACCCAATAATAGTGTCAATAATATGTTTTAGAATTTCAGTTAATACAACTGTTTTTCAAAATCTGATGTAATCCTTCCCATACATTGAGTCGGGCGGATTTTAAAAAGACTATTAATATTCATACATTCCCAAAATGTTCGGACATACCCTCTATACGACGCATATAGGCTTATACGTGTCGTATAGGGTTAAAATGCATTAATTTTAACTCCTCTACAACGCGTAGAGGAGTCTTGTTGGTGTGTGCATTCAATACGAAGCATAGAGGCCTATACACTTCATATAGGTCTAGAACTCATGCATTACGTGCATCATTCAACTAAACACAAATGTGACCATTGGCAAAAACTTGAAATTTAAATCAACGATAAGATGTAATGTATCACGCCCAGTATGCACATAACTTGAAATTTAAATCAACGAAAGCCTAAAATAGTTATCAACACTTAAACTATTATTATTTGGGCATTATATAAAGCCCGCTTAGTGTCCCGAATACAAGCGAATAAAGACCCGATTAAACCCGTAATTGACACCCGATATAGGATTGCATCTAGAAGGAAATTAAGCTAATGACCATTGGATCATGTATCCCCCTAGACCACCCCATATGAGATGCCCCCCTTTGCACCATGCTTGTCCCTTCTTGTTGCGTGAGCTAATGAACATTGGATCATGTGTCTCCATTGGATGCAACATGGTAGAAGAAAATATCTAGTGATCTATTATAAATGTATATGTGTTGAATGATCTCAACACCCAGAAACAATAATATCAAAATAAGAAACAAGAACAATGAAATTGAATACGACTTTTATTGAATTGAAAGATGAATAAACGAATTGAGTGAAGGAATACAATTGAAGGATTAATCAGCTATTTATAAGTTATAAGGAACCCTAATCCCCAATCTGGTCGTTATAGACACTAACGAGATATCAGCACTTATCACCCCATGAGTTTCAGACTTTGACAACTAATACCTCGGAAACTTACAACTATAGTCCTCGAGCTTTCAGGACACGATCATTCTTATCTCAAATTTATTAAACGGGTATGTTGACTATTGTTGACTTCAGATTTCACACCAAATCTATAACAATCTCCACCTTGAAACTGAAATCAACCAATATTCAGTTCTTCCAAACACAGCTTAAACTTCCCAGCTGGAAGAGCTTTAGTCAACATGTCTGCAGCATTATCTTCTGTGCTAATCTGCTGCACATCTACCTCCTTTGATTTTATAAGATCTCTAATAAAATGCAACTTCACCTTTATGTGTTTTGTCCTATCATGAAAAACACTGTTCTTTGATAACTCAATAGCACCTTGATTATCACACATAATCAATGCAGAGTTAACATTTATTCCCAAATTATAAACAAATCCTTTGAGCCAAACTGCTTCCTTTACAGCCTCTGTTAAAGCAACATATTCAGCTTCAGTAATGGATAATGCTACTACATGTTGTAAAGAGGTTTTCCAACTAACAACACTGCCCATGACTTTAAAGATATACCCTGTCAAAGACCTCCCCTTATCAGGATCCTTAGCATAATCAGAGTCTACAAAGCCTTGAACTATGCTTCTATCATGTTCATTGTTACCAAACAATAGACCAACATCTACTGTTCCACTAAGATACCTCATTATCCATTTTGCAGCCTCCCAATGAGGTTTGCCTGGATTAGATAGATACCTGGTAACAAGACTAACTTCATATCCAATATCCGGTCTTGTATAGACCATGAGATACATAAGACTTCCCACCATTTGAGCATAGGGAACATTTCTCATATGCTCTTCCTCTCTTTCATTTTTAGGAGAATCCATCTTTGACAATTTAAAATGCTGAGCCATAGGAGTAGAGACAGACTTACATTGACCCATATTGAAATTATTGATCACCTTCAGTATGTATGACTTCTGAGATAACTTCAGAAGTTTCTTCTCCCTGTCTCTTTCAATCTCCATACCAAGAATTTTCTTGGCTACTCCTAATTCTTTCACATCAAATTCCTCTTTGAGCATCTCCTTTGTGTCATTTATAACCTCTATGTCTGAACATGCCAATAGCATATCATCAACATATAACAACAAGTAAACAAACATACCTTGTTTCACTTCTTTGAAATAGACACAAACATCATACATTCTCCTGATGAACCCATGACTCACCATGAACTCATCAAAACGTTTGTACCTGTCTTGGAGCCTGTTTAAGCCCATACAGTGACGTTTGCAGCAAACACACCTTATCTTCTTTTCCAATCTCTTCAAAACCCAAAGGTTGCTGCATATAAATCTTTTCTTCCAGATTCCCATGGAGAAAAGTTGTTTTAACATCCAGCTGTTCAAGCTCCATATCATCTTTAGCAGTTAATGACAATAATACCCTTATAGAGGTATGTTTAACCACAGGTGAGAAAATTTCATTATATCAAGCCCTTCTCTCTGTGTAAACCCCTTTGCCACTAACCTGGCTTTAAACCTTGGTTTTTCCACCCCTTTTATACCTTCTTTCAACTTGTATATCCACTTGCAGGGTATCACCTTCTGTCCTTTAGGTTTGTCAACCAACAACCAAGTCTTGTTGTCTTGTAAAGATTTCATTTCATCTTTCATAGCATCTAACCACTTCTTTGCATTCTTAGAGCCTAATGCTTCATGGTAAGTGAGAGGTTCTGTATTACTTTCAAGTTCAGCAGCAATGAACACAACTGAAGCCTCATCATGTGTTGATCTATATCTAACAGGTTTCACAATCTCCCTTCTTACTCTATCTCTAGCCAAATTGTAACCTGACAACTCATTAGTATTTGAGACAGAACTAGATCCTGGATCAACACCTGTTTCTTCACTATGTTCACTCTTGTCATCACTCTCCACCTCAATCTGAATTTGTGGGAAAAATCTGTCCATGTCTGACAATCTTACCCCTACAACATCCTTCTACATAACATCCTCTCTAAATCCTCTCTAACAAAAACTCTTGGACCCTTATCTTCAAGTTTCCATAACCTATACCCCTTAACACCTTCATTAAATCCCAAAACTATACTCTTCTGGGCCCTTGGTTCTAATTTCCCTTAACTTATATGTGCGCAAGTGAACCAAATACTCTAATATTTTCATACTCTGGCTTACAACCTAACCATTTTTCCATAGGTGTAACCATATTAATAGCAGAAGAGGGTGATCTGTTTACCAGATATGCAGCTGTTGAAACTGCCTCAGCCCATAATTTCTTTGGCATCCCTGCACCAATCAACATACTTCTAACCTTGTTCAACAGAGTTATATTCATTCTTTCAGCCAATCCATTTTGTTATGGAGTCCCTGGAACAGTTAAGTGTCTTCCAATGCCACTTTCTTTGCATAATTGATTGAACTGAGAATTACAAAATTCCAATCCATTATCAGTTCTTATCTTCTTTAACTTCTTCCCTAATTGATTTTCAACCAGATTCTTCCATTCCACAAATTTCTCAAAAGCTTCATACTTGTGTTTTAACACAAATACCCAAACTCTTCTTGAGAAATCATCTATGATTGACATAAAATAGTGAGTCCCTCCTAATGACATTGTCTTGGTAGGACCCCAGAGGTCAAAATGTACATAGTCTAAAATACCATTGGTGACATGTTTTCCTTTTGTGAATTTCACCCTATGAGACTTTCCCATCACACAGCTTTCACAAAATCCTGCACTTCTTTCTATAAACTCATCTATCAGACCCTGCTTCCTTAACTCTACTAATCCTTGATCACTGATGTGACCAAGTCTTCTATGCCATAACTCAGCATCAACCTTTTTCTTATCTTGAGTCACAGCATTCACTTCTTGAGTGACAACACTTCCATCCAACTTATATGTATTATTATCACTTCTTGCTCCAGTCAATACAACCATGGATCCTTGTACAACCTTAGCCTTCCCATTCTTAAGACTAATAGTGTATCCTTCTTTCTCAAAAGTGCCTAATGACAGTAAATGTCTCTTCAACTCAGGTATATACCTAACACCATCTATTTGCACTTCTGTACCATTGTTCATCCTTACAATAATAGACCCTATTCCCAATATTCTACAAGGCCTGTCATCCCCTAACTGAACAATTCCTAAATCTTTCATAACAAGATTCTTAATGAATTCTTTTCTGAATGTCATATGAAAAAAAACATCCTGAATCCATTACAATCTTTTCTATTATACCTAATTCACTTGATACCACCAAGACATCTGAGCTTTCATAACCATCTTGAGATGATTCAGGAGAATTAACCACTTGAGCCTTTGATTGTCCACCATCAGACTTTTTCTTCTTAAACCTGTCTGGACAATCCCTCTTCAAATGCTTTTCTGAATTACAGATAAAGCATCTTCTCTTGAATCTTGATTTAGACCTTGACTGGTTCTTTCCCTTAGAAGACCTCTGATCTGACCTTCTTCTCACATACAACCCATCACTACCTTCTTCCTTCACATCTGACCTTTTCTTTAGTTCTTTAGAATTCAAAGCAGCAAGAACTTCTTCCATTGTCAGAGTATCTCTTCCATACATCAATGTGTCCACAAAGTGCTCAAATGATTTTGGAAGAGATGTAAGAAAGATGATAGCCTGGACTTCATCATCAAGTGTTACTTCTATGTTTTCAAGATCAAGAATGAGTTTATTAAACTCATCTGTATGATCTTCCAATGATTTACCAGGAACCATGTTGAATGTGTAGAGTCTTTTCTTCAAATAAAGCCTATTTGCAAGAGACTTTGTCATGTACAGAGTTTCTAATTTCCACCAAACACCAGCAGCAGTAATTTCTTATGAAACTTCTCTCAAGACTCGATCACCAAGACTCGGGATTATGGCACTATGTGCCTTCTCCGTCATGTCTTTCTTCTCTTTCTCAGTCATATCTGCAGGAAACTGATTCTCACCCTTCAGTGCATCAATAACACCTTAGTGCACAAGAAGAGCCCTCATCTTCAATCTTCACAGGCCAAAATAATTACGACCATCGAACTTTTCAAGTTCAACTTCATAGACACCATCTTCTCCACCTTAATTGATCTCCTCTGTTTCTGTAAGAGCCAAGAACCTGGCTCTGATACCAATTGTTGAATGATCTCAACACCCAGAAACAATAATATCAAAATAAGAAACAAAAACAATGAAATTGAATACGACTTTTATTGAATTGAAAGATGAATAAACGAATCGAGTGAATGAATACATTTGAAGGATTAATCAGCTATTTATAAGCTATAAGGAACCCTAATCCCCAATCTAGTCGTTATAGACAATAACGACATATCAACACTTATCACCCCATGAGTTTCAGACTTTGACAACTAATACCCCTGAAACTTACAACTATAGTCCTCGACCTTTCAGGACACTATCATTCTTATCTCAAACTTATTAAACGAGTATGTTGACTATTGTTGACTTCAGATTTCACACCAAATCTATAACAATATGCATGATCAAAACACAACAACCCTCCTTGCCCTTCTTCTCGGGGAACCCAATCCCGACTACCACCATTCCATTTTCGTGAACAATGACTACTTAAAACACCCTCCTAATCAAGTAACCATTCAAGGCTACTTCGGTGTGGAGCTTAATCATAGAGATACATCCACAAGATCATCAAATATTGTGTCTTCCCTAGCTTAAGGCTAGTAGTAAGAAAACGAAACTTTTATTTATTTGTTTTTATGATCTTGATTCACTTGTGTTTATGGGTGCAAGATGTTTTAATAAAAAGGATGAAATATAAAATGTTAAGCATAAGGTTTTATGGTTTTAATCATAAAACAAAATGGTGAATTTGGTTAGGCCGTGGATAGTGGTGATGATGTTAATGATATTATTTTGTTAAAAAGTTATAAAAACATGATCCTAGCTAGAATGTATAACTTTGATTTTTAACTTAAAACTTTTTAATACAAAACACAAACATTAAAGGATGAGTTACTGAAAATAAAATGTGTAGGTATGTGCATATATATAAATCGTATGAAGGTGGGGTATTATGTTGGTAATATTATTTTGATAAGTTTAAAGATCATCAAGACTTTATATTAAAAACCAACTCAAATCAAAGATTGAAACATAAGGTGATATTTTCGTGAAAATAAAGTAGGATGATGAGTTTAATATAATGAACATTTTATCAAAATAATATGCTTTAAAATGACAAGTCGATGATCAAAACTTGATCTTGAAATAAAATCATAAGTGACTTGTTTTTACAAAGAAAACAATATTCACAAAATCATGACATAAACTTAGATGATAAACATAGTTTGTTTTAACAAAGTTAAAGTTTATGTTAAAATTTACATTATTTCAACGTCTTGGGTGTAAAAATGCATGTTTGTAAAGTTGTGAGTATTTTGAGAATATATTACAAACTTAAAGTAAGAACTTGAACTTTTGGAAAGTTAATGGTGAAAAATAGCTTTTTACAAAAGTAAGGTGTCAAATGTGAGAGGTTAAAAGTTGAGGGTTGAGTTTTCTAGAAAAGCAAAAGTAAGTTAACTAAATTTTAATGATTTTTTTGTGAAAAATCAATATAGTTAATTAAACGGGTCGACGTGCGAATAAACAGGACTACACTAAAAACGTTGATATAAATATTTCAGATGAGAAAATAAGATGTTGATGTACGTATTCTAAAAGTATATAAATAATTTTTTCAAAAGAATAATTACGGGATGTTAAGAAAAGTATATTTTTCTAACTTGTCATGTGATGAAAAATTGTCACAAAATGATATTTAAAAAGACGAGTTAAATATTTATAATTATTGCTAATAAAAAACGATCACGGCGTGTGAGGGAAATCAAACAGTGATTGGGGTTTCAGACAGAGACCTAATCTGAAACAGATGGGCAAGCAGAAGTTGTCTATAACTGCTGCTCAAGTGGCCCAGACATTCCTTGATAATGTCTATAAATTGCATGGTTGGCCTGATTCTATAGTTTCAGATAGAGACCCAATCTTTTTAGCAATTTTTGGAAAGAGTTCACTGCTCTGCATAGAATACAGTTAGCCATGTCAACTGCTCACCATCCTCAAACAGATGGGCAAGCAGAAGTTGTCAACAGGTGTTTAGAGTCTTATTTTAGATGTATGGTGATGGACAGGCCAAACACATGGATGAAATGGATATCTTTAGCTGAGTTTTGGTACAATTCAAACTTTCACACTTCACTAAACATGACCCCTTTCCAGGGCTTGTATGGTTATCCCCCACCTTTATTTGTTCATTATATTCCTAAAGATGTGAGAGTAGCAGCAGCGAATGACTTAATGGTGGATAGAGAGGAAACAATCAGACTATTGAAATTTTCTCTAATAAGAGCCTATAATAGAATGAAGCAGGCTGCTGACAATCACAAGAGTGAAAGAACCTTTAATGTGGGTGATTTTGTGTTTGTGAAACTACATCCTTATAGGCAAAACAGTCTCAGGACAGGCCATTTCAATAAATTGGGTCCAAAATTTTTTGGTCCCTATTTAGTTACTAAAAGGATAGGCCAAGTTGCTTATAGGCTGGACTTACCAGCTAAGGCCCAAGTTCATCATGTTTTTCACGTGTCTTTGTTGAAAAAGGGAAGGGGTGACATTTTGAATGTAATTTCTTTGCCTAGTGGACCAAGATTCCAGTTTAAACCCTTACAAGTGTTGGGTAGGAGGTTGTCAAAAAAGGGACACAGAGGTTCAGCTTAAGTGTTGATTCAGTGGGATCGTTTACCTATCACTGAAGCCACTTGGGAGAATGTTGAGGACTTACAAGCCAGATTTCCTGATTTTCAGCTATGAATTTTGGGGTCAAAAATGTTAAGGGAGGGAGTATTGATATGTGTCATTAAGTGTAGGGGTCATTTGGTCAATTTGTAATAGTCATATCAGTTGTTGAAAGTATTATTGTGCTTGTGTCAGTAGTTAAGAAGTAGAGGGACTGATTGTGTAAAATGGTTGTTGACAGTGGTTAACAGTCTGTAATAGTGGTTATATAGGCGGGAAGATCATAATATGAAGGTATGGTTGTGTTGTGAGAATTTCCCTCTCTGATTCTTCTTTTTTTCAATTCAACCTGTTAGGGTGCGGGGTGTACCCGCCCCACCCAGCCATCATCAACCCTTTGTTCAAGCTGTTTAAGTTATGACATAATCCATTTTTTAATAACACAGCCATTACACGACTTGTTTGGTTCAACATGTTTGTATGTTCAACGGGATACTAACCGAAGCCCTTCAGACTCGCTCAACCAAAACCTGCAAACTTCAGATTTGTGTCACTGTCTTGTCGAGAAAATTTCACCACTAATACCATGTATGGAATGAGAAAGACATGGTTTGCTAAGGTAGTAAGCCAATACTAGTTATGAGAACAATTTAGTGGAAAATAAGTATCCCTAAAAGGTAAAATGAAGGTGGTATTATTTGGTTGATCTAAATAAAGCATGCTCAGCGCATTATGAGTGTAATTTTGATGATGCTTTTAACTTGCTAGCAGGGAAGTGTAGTCTGGCCATAAGAGGACGTGGTGCACGAGTCTTCTGGTCAAATCCCCTCACACAAACAAAACCTGCCATAACAACATGACGTGTATTATTATTTTCTTCGTCTTTCTATGAATGGTATGTGAATGATACATACCTCTCCAGAAGCAGTGCTGAATGCCTTGTGTCGTAAGTCCTGAATCGTTAAAAGTTGTTAATATTTGACCACTAATGCAATGCAATGCAATGCATGTCAAGTCAACAAACCCTGTTGTTACCTCTGAATATGGTTGGTATGGAAGTTCCAAAGTAGACTGTTCTTCTAGGTAAATTCCATAACCAACATCTGGGGACATCAATTGGACGAAGGCTAGACTCGTGGTCTGCAAACACCTGCACCGTTTGTTTGTTCTTACGCACATTTACTAGCTCATATCATATGCATGCAACTTATGGCTTTTAATTACCTCATTAACTTGGAAGTATGTGCCGTTGAGTGGGAAGCTTCCTCTCATAGCGGTTCGACAAGGTATCTGTTCATCACAATCGGAATCACACACCTCACTCAAGGTAATACAATGACATACCTAAGATTTACCTGCTCGTTACCCAACCCGCCCAGTTGTTCTATCTACTGTTTAGTGTGCTTGTTACTCACCAAAAGCGTCCCTCTGACAGTTTGGGAATTTGCTTCTCGTACACTATTGCACCAAAAACATGTTTTTTTGCGGCATAGTTTACCGGATTCTTGGGAGCTACACTGTCCTTTTGGAGGCTGAATTGATTCTGCAGTTTCACCTGATTGCAGAAACAAGCAAATTACATATTTCACGAGTATTTCAAAGTGATGATATTTCTTTCATACTTACCAGGTGTCCAAATTGCAAGGAGGTATGGACAAGGATCATCGGGTTCTCGTTTGTCCAGCTGAAATGTAGACATTTTTGAGAAACATAAATAAATGAAAACGCTAATCCAAAACATCATATGCTTACCCCTTCCAAGAGAGGATGTGAATCTGGAAGCTCATAGCTGTAACAAGAAGTTAATTAATGCCATGTATGTCGATTAAATAATTTCTAAAAAAATAAAACAGAAATACTTACACTTGGTGTTCAGTCCTTAGCTGGCTCACATTTTTTAGTTTAGGTGTGGGGATTGAGGCAGCCTCCGATGTTAATGCTACCAAGGCCCTTGACATGTCACCCTCTGCAACTTCCATATTATTTTGCATATAGTTTTGCACGTTTTCAGTAAACGCTTCCATATTAAGTCTAATTATTGGAATTTCTTCACAAAAATCCTCTATGTCAAATTCTTCTTGTATCTTTTCTGGCTCTGGTGTTGCCGGTTGCTGATATCAATCAAACCCAAGATTACTTAATTTCAGAAGGTGATTTGGTATTCATAAGTCATTACTGATTTCGTTATTATCAATACCTCAATTATCGGTTCTGGTGTTGCTGGCACTTCAATAACAGGGTCAAGGTTTTGTTCTTCATATTGATCAGCTGGAGGCAGAGTTAGTGTGTGCTGATTAATGATCCCAGTACAGCTTTCACTTTGACCATGTGATTTATTTTCTGCGACTGCAGTCACGATTCTTTTCTCCTCCGGTGCTGGCAGTGCAAGCCTAGAACTGCAGTGGCAATCTTTTGTTATTGACATGAGAGATCCAATTTTATTTTATTTTATTTTTTGTCATGCGTTCTTGTTTGGGGTGGAAAATTTAGCCCATAGATGGATCGGTTCGGGATCTTATATAAATAGTTGGCTAAAATTTAAACGAGGGTTAAACTGGTTAAAAAACAGAAAGGTTGGATCAAAAGAAATGTTGCTTAAACCTTGCAAATGCACTTGCAAAATGTCTGCACTCTGCTCTCAATGGACATGAATTGCAGTTTGGTTTGTTCTTCGTACAGAAAACCTGCAAAAGGTTATGAAGTTATTTTTATGTTGGCCTCATTTAGGGAGGCACTTTATGTTCTTGTGTATATCATCTTACCTTCCCGAATGTAATCATCTGGTAATGTAGTTCATACCTGTCAGTCATGTAGCAAAAATTAATAAGCGCATACAATAAGAACATAGCAAAAAAGATTGTATTTTACCTTAATATGTTTCAATATCAAATAGCAGGTGTGTGAACAAGAGGTGTCAGTTTTTACCCATTTACTTATAAATAGGTCGATTCAGATTATATTTTATATCTAATGGTTCAAACAGGTGATGAAAAAAATCAGCATAGACGGAAAAAAAGGTAAAATTGGTCATACAACAACAACCGTACCCAGTAAATCCCACTATAACCAAAAGTTATTAGTAGGGTCTGGGAAGGGTAAGATGTAGGTGTAAAACCTTCTAAACCATTTGATTAAAATATGATTTTATAATTAAAAAGGTTTGTCCTCGTCTTGTATTTTGTGTTGTGCCTACATATAGGAGCCTCTCCATTCATTCTAACTCATCCTTTTGCTCTAAACACTTTCAAATACATATCTAATCATATCTCTCTAGTTACCTTGAGATTCAATCATCAAATTGAAGATAGAACCAAGATCAAAGAGCAAAATCGAAGAGTTGAGCTCCAACTTCCTATCTTGAGTTGTTATTGATTTGAGAGCATTACTTTGTAAAGTGTGTGATTTGTAAGAGAGGTTATCACTACCTCTTGAGATTAGTGTAACGTTGTTAGGTAATCGCTTTACCGGTGTTCTCTTCCATTTGGAAGAAATGATTACTGGAGCAATTCTCGATTGGACAATCGGGGAGAGGGCATAGAGTGGATTAGTTAACATCCACTTGAATCTCCATAAATCAGTTGTCATTTCTTCCTAAACTCCTTACTTACTTGCATTATATTGTTGTTGGGTTTCAAAAATTGATTAACCTTCATAATCAGTGTTTTACAAGCAAATTTATAAGAAAACCTAATTCAAGCCAACCCCCCCCCCCCCCCCCCCCCCCTTTCTAGTTTTTTACATGCATGATATTTGTTTTCTTACAAAGTTCTCTGGTCAAGCTTGCAGAGTCGTGGCCACAAATATTTTTGTATTGTCTCCAAAATTGGATACCTGGACAGAAAACAGAATGTTAGCATTTTGTCATAATCCCAGAGGTCTGCATAAGCAGTATATGTATGAGTATCAATATGTGTGTGTATGTGTGAACACATACATACACACACTTGAAGTTTTGGCGCTCACATTTCTAGAAGGTGCAACTGAAGAGACTCGGGAAGTGGTTGCAGGGGTACCCATCCTAGTCTAACAGCTATACGTCCAACATTTGTGTCAACCTAGTTGAACACATACGAGATATTTATAACCTGAAATTTACAGTTGCTTTTAAATTCATTACTTCACTATTTTTGTAATCGTAATTCTTACTGGAAAAGCAAGATGGTGAAGTGTGAGTAGCCGTACACACTCCACGCTTTTTAAGCCTAAACCTTTGAAGCTTAGCAGATACTCCCTGAAGATCAAAAACAGTGTTAGTGCCTGGCTGCAATTGGAATATGAATTTTCTTACTTTACATTGTAACATTTGAGATTTGAGGTTGCTTGTCTTACTTGGCTTTGTCAGGTGGAACGTCTCGTAACCATTCAAGATCAATGCTTCCATGATCTCTTACAAGTCGATTCAGGAAAGCCTGTATTCTTTTTTAGTGAGGACCTCAAAACACACATAACATTTGTCATGGTATGCCATTTTGGGCGGGTCAAGTAAGTCAAAACATTTACGTTTTTTGTATGGATCAAAACGGGACCGCTTTGACCCGAAAGCACTTTATGTTTAAACCTTTTTTTTGAAGAAACCGATGAGGTTTTAGGCACTAAAAATACAACTTGAGTGACTTCAGAACCATTTAACAATTTGACCCATTAGTAGTTAAACATAGCCTAAATTAACCCACATATAAGTAAATTGGTCAAAACTACCCCCTAGGCTTTCTCTTTTATGAAAGACAGACAACGGACAGGTACCTTAATTCTCTGTGCAAGCATATTGTTCATACCCCTATCCTTGATAACATCAGAAAGCTCATTAACATCTGCACGCCTTACAGCTTCATAGTCCAACGAATCCATAGCGTTGGGTGATCTCTCTCTTTTATTTTTGATCTGTGCAGTTTTTCTCATACTATCCCAATCAGGTTTAATCTTTTTTGCTTTACCATTTTTACCCCCTTTTACTTTAGAGCTACGGCTTGCTGATACTTTAAAATTTCCATCTTCATTTGAATTTGACTCCGTGACGTCTGAAATCTCCTTCTGTTGATTAATAACACTCATTGAATTCTCTGAAACTAATTCTGCTAACATTTCACTTTGCTCACTTGCACACCTATCTTCATGTTTGTTTGGCATAATTGTACTTTCCTCTGTCATGCCACTATTATTAACATTTGTTAGAGAGTTGCTTACCAACCCAGATCCGAGTCTTTCAGCAGTATCAAAAATTGACGATTGTGCAGTGTTTGAACATGTATCAGCTGAGCTATGTGAAAAAACTAAATCCTCAACTTCTTTTTCTTCATATAAAGCAGAAAGTTGATAATTTAAAGTGTCTTCATGGCATGTCATGGATTTTTCTACATCCAATTCGAATGGATCTTTGACAGATATGCTTGACTTCTCTTCTTCCAATGCTTCAGTGCCGCTTTTAGGCGGCAGAGGATATCTTGCAGCTAGATTCATGAACGCAGAACTGCAAACAATTCTGTGTCATGAATTCAAGTGATAATAGGAGATTTCGCTAATTTTTAAAATTAAACTGGTCAGGTGAAAAGAAAGAAAAAGAGAGCACGTTAAATGGGTTGGAAGTCCGCCCGAAGTGCACCAAAATCATTTTAACCCATCAGCTACTTTAAAAAAATTAGGAAAAATGGTCAAGAAAGTGTTTTCCATGTGCACTCGACCTGACCCAAACCCTACTTATCAACATGTTATACAACTTGTCCAAGCCACATCCAAGTTCCTATTTAATTACTACTGTATCCACCCTACCTTTAATTATGTTAGGTAGTAAATAGTAGAGGGGTTAAATGGTGAACATAATACAAATCTAACAAATTACTACTGTATCCACCCTACCTGGACAGATGATCTGATACATTTTGGGTAAGGAAAACCCCGATAACAGAGTCCACAACAGACCCCTTCCACGGCGAGAAACGTCTGTCTCCTGTAAAAAAATTGCAGTTTGCTGTTGTTAACTCAAAATTTCTATTTGAGTTTAATGTTTATTATATGAAATAAACAAAAGTCGAATACGTTCGGTTTGACTTTTATGTAAAAATACCTCACCTTGAACTAGGTGCATCCTTGCAATAAACGAAGCTGCTCTTCCACTAAACACAGTTCGTTCTTCTTCCCACCATTTTGTATTATCTTCATCTGTCCCATCAATGCCTTCACTATTTATATCTTCCAACAAAAGCCTCCAAACTCTACTTGTCTCATCATCAAGATCAACTTTAGGACGTGGCTTCGTTATTTTCATCCCATCATAAGAATCTTCAAAAGGAACAAGACTTCTGTCATCATGATATATAACGAGACCGTTCCTCTCTCGGTGCCTTGTTAAGTATGGTACAAGTGCCTGTTCGTCTGGTTCCACCTTTTGATTGTTGATGCATAAAGCCTCAAATTGGTTTATGAGTGCATCAATATCATATCTGCTTCTCCATCTCGAATTGAGACCTGCATTAGGTGCATAGAGGCACAAAAATCGAGTTTTTATCTTTAATTGGTCAAAATCTAATAAGGTAAGAGTAAAAGATTCCATTGAATGATAATGGGGTCGAATGGGTTAAATTCATCTGACTGGGCTGATTTTGACCCGTTACCCAACCCGTTCATTTCATCACTTTTTAGCTATTGTTTTCTGTTAACAAAAGGTTTGCCTACCTATATGGTCAGTGAGGGACCAATGGTTTTTATAAGAAGATGGCACAATCGAGTAGTTTCTCTTGGTTCGTTTCTTTGTTGATACATTCAAACTATAATCAGCAGCAGCAAGAGCTTCCACGCACATCCAGGGGCTTTTACCCTCGATCAATACAACAAACGAACCCATGTCACGAACCCGTTTTCGACCCTTGCTTCTCTTCTTTCTACATATCTCCAAATCATCGAATCCAAAAATGCTCTTGTAATATTGCTGATTATTCACGCCACACTCTGTTGACATTTCATGAGACCATTTGGATGAAATTGCCTTGGATGTGACAGAATTATAACACTTTGCGGTTCTTTTTTTCTTAAATATTACTGGAAAGTTTGTGATATACTCCTCCAAAGATGCATCTTCGTCTTCATCTTCATCTTCACTACTACTGCATGTAGAATCATCTGGACCGAATACATTACTAGTTTCTTTTTCTTGAGCTTTTTTTGAAAAATTTAGATTACGTTTAGCCCTCGAACACGTGTCCTTGGCGCCCATTTCTATCTCAGACTTGTTTGGTGTTATAGGGCTTATCGAGAATGCATTGTCATACACCCACTCTTCTTCAAAGTATATCTTTCTCCTACATGACTTCCTAATTGGCCGAACTGATTTTTCGGGTGTCATATTACTCTCGTTTTTCCTCTTTTCTGCTGAAGAACCTTTAGATTTTGGGGTCGTTGACTTTTTGGATTGACCTTCTATGACCACTTTCGGTCTGTGTTTTCTTCTTTTTGATTTCGGTTGTGGTGTTTTCTGTAGACTCAAATCCACGCTAGATTCCTCTTCCGAGTCTTCATTCACCTCAAATTGCCAAATGCCGTCTTCTGATTGCTCCATAACCGTCTTTGACTCTTCCTGATTGACTGCAGTTTGATCCGTTCTTCCATCTGTTTTTGAGTTTAGTATTTCAGCCACCACTCTTTTACGCACGGCCTTTCTGGTTTGCTTCGGTGTTACAGGGTTTAATGTAGACGAGATGCTTGTGACCAACTGTGGTTCGGTAAATGCAGAAGACATGCTTGTAACCATGTGTGGTTCAGTAAACGTAGAAGACATGCTTGTAACCAAGTGTGGTTCGGTAAACGTAGAAGACATGCCTGTAACCAACTGTGGTTCGGTAAATGTAGAAGACATGCTTGTAACCAACTGTGGTTCGGTTAACACTGGCGGTGAATTCAGGTCAAACAGGAACCTCACTCCACGAGCCTGTGAATCTGGCATGAAGGCGCCTCCATGGTCTTCATTTTGAAAGTGCGTATTCACACCTTGTTGACCAAAAACTTTAGGGGTGACTGCGGCGTCAGCAAGTGCAAGCAGATCAATACAAGGAATGGTATTCCACACAGTATCCATGAAAAGGGTTCCATACGTTTCACTAGCAGCAGCAGCCGTGTTAAACTGATTTTCGGGTCCATTTTCACAGTTCATTTTCCTGTCTGACAAAATTAGCATTAACCCTGTCTTTCAATATCCATTAGGCAGGCGCATCTATTTGTATGAAAAACAGAGGCGGGGAAAGAGATTCAGCTTAAACAAAAGCCCCTTTTCTGCAGACACTGAAAATGCAAAATTATTCATAATAGATACAATACATGCAAGAGAGCAAAGGTAAAAAATAAAATACCAACTAAACTACTAGATTCATAATAAAAAAGAGACGGAATGAATGTTTGAAATTGAGACAAAAAGTGTAAAAAACCCCTCAGGAGGCGCAACTCATCTCATCTATCTCTGAGTAACAAATTCAAATTCATTCATAAGCAGGCAGGCAGGCAGTTGTTGAAACTACAAATCCACTGCAACCCAACAATTCATTCCCAAATTTCTGGCCCCTATTTACTTTTTAACTAACTTGGAACTTAAATAAAAATATTATTCAGTAGAAAATAATATTTGTTAACCCACAGGTTACAGATCTCAAGTATAAACCACTTACATTTGACCAAATCAATTGAGAAAAAAAAACAAACAATAATAAAGACACAATTTGCATGAAAAATATGGTAACCTTGTTTGTGGATAGGATAGAAGGAAGGGTGTAGTAGTTGCTCAGCTGCTGATCGGTGGTGGAATCGGAAGGAGTGTATGGCTCTTTGTGTCCATACAGATTACAGACAGAGAAGAGAGAGAAGAAGAAGAAGAGGAGGATTAGACGCAAAAGAGAAAGACAGTAGACCGATAGTGTTGTTTTTTATATTATTATATTTAGTGTGGCTTTGTTTTCCTGGTAAAACGTGATTATCACTCAAATACATTAACTAAACCTAATCTTAAAAAGCTACCAATCGCTCCATAAAAGTAAGGCTGTCAATGGGTAAACTGTATAAAACATGATATGACTTGTTAACCGAAAAATCCAATATGTGATTTTTTACTTTTTTTTAAATAATTAGAATTAAGAGGCAAAGATCCTTCATTTCTCTGTTTTGGTACATAAAACATAAAACTGTGTTATAAACATGAGATATAAAGTAGTTATATGAGTCGTTTTCATGTTTAGAACTTGATTTGTTCGCGTCGTCACAGACCTGTTAAACCTGTTAAGACACGATTTGTCAGCCCTACATAAAAGTGTGTTAAGACTATAAGATTACCCGAAGTGGGAGGGGCTTGGGTGACACTTGGCAAGGCATGATTAGTGAGACTAATTTTTGACCGTTGAAAAAAAAAATTAAAGTTTTAAACCGTTGGAAAACGGTCAAAAAAATTTTTTTATAAATTACTCCCTCCTCACTACAAAACACCCACTTTATTTCATTTCTTCACTTTTTCTATACAGTTCTTCATAAATTTTTTTACAGTTCTTCATATATTATTATACTACTCATCCTACTTTGTTAATAAAAATGAACCTATACAACCGAGTCTTTGACCCGAACAACCCATACAACTATGTCCTAAACTCGAATACACCACCGGTTCCTCCGATCCCAAAACTGTTGATACACGTTTTGCGACTAGTGCTATTGGATTGCACATTCAATTATGTTCTGATAAAAACACGGGGTCGAAGGTGGATATTTGAAGGTCGAAGGTGGATATTTGAAGGTCGAAGGTGGTTGATAAAGGTCAAAGGTGGAGTATACTGGTCGAATATGGAAGTCTGAATAGCTATGTGCTGATTCGCCCTTTTGAAGGGGCGAACCTGCACATTCGACCCTTACGGGGGGCGAATGTGCAAGCCTATATAAACTAAAACTTTGATTTTAATGTTAACTTTTGTCATTTGTATTCCCCATTCGACCTGTATTTCTCTCTAGTGTTCTAAGTGTTTCTGAAAAGTGTTTATTTCATTGTTAACAACGCTTTGTAAGATTAATTGATATTGTTTATTAATGAAATGGATCTTAAAAGGTGATTTGCTTGTGTTGTTCATATTATTATCATTTCGTAACTGATTTAGGGATTCCGCAGCTAAATTGGTAGACTTGTTTTATCAAACTACTTGTTTTTGACAAAACGATCCTCCACAAAGTGGTATTAGAGCCTATATGGATCAAACAACTACGAATTGATAGTTTTTGAGCTGATTTGGACCCAAATTTGATCAAAATTTTTCTATTTGGAATGAACAATGGTTTTTGATGAAAATTGATTGATTCGGACTAGTTTTCACGAATAAAATCAAGAATTCTCTTTATTAAACTTGTTCCAAATCAATTCTGAAGCAAAACCTGCAAAACATCATCAAAATTCATCAACTTTTGAAAAATCGGGATCAAAATAACTGATTTCAAAGAATAACCGTTTTTCAAATGAACAGGGTCGAACCTAGGAGAGAAAGGTCGAACGTGTAGTGTTTTGGGTTAAACCTGAGATTTTTAGGTCGAACGTGGTTATTTTTAGGACGAACCTAGAAGTTGTAAGTGTTGTGTTGTACATTCGACCATATTTGGTACATTCGACCCTACGGGAGGTCGAAAGTGGGAATTTAGTGGTCGAAAGTGAGTTTGTGTGTTATATTCTACATTCGGGTCAGAAGAAAGGGTCGAACCTGGAACTTTTCCACATTCGAACCCACGTTTATTGTAAAGGGTCAAACGTAGAAGCTGATAAAAAAATTTTCTAAGTGTTTTGCATTCCGGACTTCGTAGACGATATGTGGAACTTTCCAACAACACCCAGGCCTAATACTACACAACAACAGCACGTTACTATGGATCCTTGGACTGTAGCTGCATAAAAGACGAACAGTCAACCATCTCAGCCAATCAATTACCTAGCCATGACAAGTTCGATGCCACAGACTGTTGCTCAACCTCCACAACAACCCATGAATGATTATTGGGGAGTTGCAGCAGCCGCGGTACACTCTCAAACGACCAATGTTATTTCTACTTTAATTTATGATTTGTCTTTAGGTAGCGGGAGTCGTCCACCGAAGCTGATGGAGATGGTGGATTACAATCAATGGCACAAAAAGTTCAAGATTCATTTGGAGGGAATGGGAATGGAAGGCACTGAGGCATGGCAAATGATTGCTAAGGGTTATGTTGCACCGGTTTTGGAGAACACATGTGAACCAATTCCGCTGGAGAGTTTAGCTGAGGATGAGAAAAAGAAGTTTGCAGTGGAGAAGAAGGCGTTCTCCCAACTATCTCAAGCTATCAACACTGATCTTCTACATCAGTTTGGATCTTGCACAACTTCCAAGCAGCTTTGGGATATGTTGAAGAATCGTCATGATGGTAGCGAGAAAACCAAGAAGTTGAGGATGGAAGAATTGAGAAAGGAATTTGAGAACTTCAACTATGTTGGAAATGAGACTCTAAAGGAGCTTATTCCCAGATATTGTCATTTTTTGATGGAGTTGTCAAATTATGAGATTCAGATTCCAATGTCTGAGTTGGTAGACAAATTTGCAGATTCTCTACCACCATATTGGAACCAACATATTGAGGTCCTAAAGAAGAAAGATGCTTATCAATATTGGACCATCAATGAGTTTATTCAAAAGCTGGAGAACAAAGAGATGGAAGAGAAGAGGAAAGGAAAGAGAGCATAAGTTCCTCAAAATCCGGAAATATATCATGGTGGTGCATCTTCTACTTTGACTAGTTCAAGTACTAGTGGTACTGTCGCTTCACACATTGCTTGTGTTTCAAGTGTTATGGAACCACCCAAATGTTAGGATTAAGTGGCGCAGCGGAATAACCGATTCACAACGAACACGCAATAATAAACGAGAAAATATAAAGCACGACACACGAACACGAGAATTTTACGTGGTTCGGTTCCAGTGGGGAACCTACGTCCACGGGCTGCAACTAGGGATTTATTATTAAGCTCTGACCACTATTACAACTACATAGACAGGATATATATAGAGACTAATCTAGGGTTTATGCTTGGTGAACAAGAAAACCTAAAAGGGCTTCCTAAACATCCAATAAAACAAGCCCAATAGCAATAACTAGCCCAAGGACTTCACACCCAACACCAAAACCCCGATAAACTACCTTGCTCAAACTTCATCTTACACACCACCATCATACACTACCACTTACATTCCACCTTTTTCACCAATGCAACACGCAGCATGTTATCCAGCTAGCATGAATCAACCTCAACAACAACCTTACATTCCTCAAATGAACCCAAGTCAACCAAGTCAAAATCCAATAGTGTTGGAGACATCCAACTTGAACAACGTCACAGTTGAAGTTGCTCAGCAACTTGTCGTATTGGTATCTGCTATGGTAGCTTCTTACAATGGTCTAGTAGCTAGTCAAATTGGTAACAACAATCTAACCAGTGAAGACTATGCTCAAATTGATAAGGAGGAGATGGAGCTTATTGATATTCAGTGGGCATTTGCTAGTGTTATGAGACAAGCAACCGAGTTCATAGAGAAGACTGGTAGAACTGATCTATCTACATCACCTAACACCACTTATGGCTTCAACAAAGCCAAAGTCACATGTTTTAAATGTGGTGGTAAAGGTCATTTCAAAAGGGAGTGCATACAGCCAGCTCAACAAGGTAACAGGAATCCATTCAACACAAATTACCAAAACCGTCAATCTCAGAATCAGGTAACCTATTAAAGCCAAAATAACAACAACTATCAATCACAAAACAATTACCAAAACCGACAGAACACCTCACCAAACAATTCTGCTATACAAACAACTACACCAAACCAGACTCAAAATCAACCACCACATAACCCAACCAGAACTATCATTCCTATTTCCACACCAAATAGCCAAACACAAACCGATAACCAAAACCAGGCTTTGGTGATTCAAAAAGATGAAGGTTTTGATTGGACTGGGATGCAACTGGGTGTTGAAGAGATTACAGCTAGTAATGTAGCTTGTGTTGCTCAGAAGATTGATTTAGAGGAGCCGGTGTTAGTTGAAGAAGTTTTGGAGAATGAGAAGATTTCTGAAGTAAAGATTGAGGAAATGGTAGAAGATGCCGATATTCCTGTTGAGAAAACTTCAGGATTGATTCTTAATTCAGTCACTGATATTCCTGAAGAGCGTGATTCAATATATTCTGATTCGGAGGGCGAGCCAGATTCAGAAGCTAGTGTTAATTCACTAGATGATGACATTGATCAACTTCTGGCCGAAGCTGATTTTCTTATGACTCGGAAGTCATGCATAGTGGATGACGCTTTCACAAGTATTGATTATTCCAAGTTCTTTGCTGGAAAGGAAGCGCATTTTGCTTTGATGGCGATGACTGATCCTCCGAAATAGGTAAGTTCTGAATCCACTATAGATATGAACAGTGACAAATATTGTGGAACTTGTGATAGATTGACAAAGGAGAACAAGCAACTCAGGGTTCAACTTGAGAGTGCTAGAATCAACTGTCAATCTTATCGCAAAGAAGCACATGAATTCAATAAAGTGCTTGATGGTTACAAAAAAGGATATTTCTGAATTGAAGAAAACTCTTTCTTTAAAACAATTGGCCATAAACAGTTATATCAATGAACTTGAAGAAACTAAACTAGAAATGGCAACCATCAAATGCTTTGCTGAAAAGGTCAACAAAAAGCTTGAAAGCTATAAACACATTGCTTATGTGGTTGACCATATCATTGAAGAACCCTCACAACCGAGTAGTGCAAACTACAAGGCTGTTCCATCTTTAGTGTTATTTGAGAATCACACTTTACATTCAATAACACCGGAGAGTTCAATCAAATCTGATTCTACATCGGATGATGAATCTAACACTTCTAGTGTTGGTGATCCACATTCCGATGTTAGACCAATTTTGGGATTGAATAATGAGGGAGTGATTGCTGTGACTGATGATTCTGACTCAGATGATGAAAAACCTGAGAAAGTGAGTGATATACCCATTGAAAATCATATAATCACAAATGAAAAGGTATCACCTTCTCAGATTTCACATCCGATGGCAAATGCTCATCGAGTGAATCAGTCAGTAAAGAAAGTTGAGAAAAATGAACCAGTGGACAAACCCGTCAAAGTATTTTATCGGATGGAAGGATCAGATAAGATTATTTCTGATGAGGAATATCCGATAAAATTTGCCAATTACTCAAAGATCGAGAAAATCTGGCAGGAGAGTACTATTTGGTTTCCTAAACGTGAGAGGACCAATGATGTACCTCCAGAAATTTTATAGAAAATTTATCTGGATGTTCCAAAAGAACCTAAGGTTCACGTCACTAAGTTCATCAATCCGAAAGAAAAGGCAAACAGTTTTCTTGAGCCGACTTACTCAAAGGACCCAGCTCCTGAGAGTTTGAGACGAAGGTGTGTGGATGACCAATATCCTATCACTTCTTATGCCAATAATGTGTTTGAGGAATACCGTGCATGTTTCAAGTGCACGGAGAGAGGGCATTTACTTGCTCACTGCCCGTACGTGAGGCATAAGAGGCACGAAGTTGAAGTGAAGCAGACATATAGAAGTCTAGTCGACAATCACTGTTATCCACAAAGATGCTTTGTCCCTCAACCAACACCATTTTATAATCAAATCCGTTATTTTCAAAAGAGGGATAATCGTCAAATTGCATATGATCGTTGTAACCGGATAGCTATGGAAAAACCATTGAAGAAACCTGTGGTGAACACAACTGTTGATAGACAAAAGGTTCCACCAAACCCTGCTGTTAAATCATCGGTTGGACCTATCTCTGTTAATCAGAGAAGGTAACTAAGAAGGTTTCATTTAAGAACGATGCAAAGAAACCGACTGAGACTCCAAAATCTCAGATCAGGATATTGAAACGTTCGGAACAATCTTGGTCACCGGTGGGTTCTCAAGGTGCTTCTACTTCATAAGTCAATGAAAAATCTGAAAGTGAGAAGAATTTGATTGATCAGAAAAAGGTCAATTCAAATTCAAATGTTTGTGTTAAAGAATCTTTGAAATTGAATGTTCAAAGACCCAAGACCAAACAGGCTTGGGTCCCCTGAAAGAACTAATGTTTTTACTTAATATGTGCAGGGATCTTCAGCTGGCCCTGTTAGCAGTCTTTGGATTGTTGACAGTGGAGCTTCTGGTCACATGATAGGGGATTTGTCGCTACTATTTGATATCAGAAACATCAATGGCGGATATGTAGCATTTGCTGGAAATAAAGGAAGTTACATCACAATGGAGGGAAGTGTGAGTAACGGAATTGTAAGTTTTGAGAAGATCTCGTATGTGAAACAGATCGATTACAATCTGCTTAGTGTCAACCAAATCTGGACAAACAGTTTTCTGTACACTTTGATGACAAATCTTGCTATATTCTCAAACCCGGCTTTGTTATTCCAAAAGAGTGGATCATGCTGAAAGCACCGAGAGTGAATAATGTTTACATTCTCGATATGTCAAAAGCGATGACAACTCAGGGACAAGTTACGTGTTTCCTCTCCAAGGCTACAGAGAAAGAATCTATTATGTGGCATAGGATGATGGGACACATTCACTTAAGGAAAATGAATCATCTGGTGAAGTATGGGCTTGTCGAAGGCATTAATGTCAAACATTTTCATCTAAATGACAAGTGTGTGAGTTGTAAGAAAGGAAAGCAGCACAAACAGTCCCACAAACCAAAGAAAGTAAACTATGTTGAAATGCCACTTGAGCGTTTGCACATGGACCTATTCGGACCTGTCAAGTGTAAGAGTCATTGCGGAGAGCTTCACTGTCTTGTGGTTACTGACGATTATTCTAGATTTTCGTGGGTAATGTGCTTGCAATATAAAATTGACACTTTCAACAATCTGATAGTTCTGTTCACTCGTTTAGAGAATGTTTATGGTTTGAAAATCTAAAGAATTCGGAGTGATAATGGGGCGGAGTTCAAAAATGCACAGATGGATGCTCTTTGTGAAGATTAAGGAATTCATCATGAATACAGTGCTCAGTATACCCCTCAACAGAACGGTGTCGCGGAAAGGAAAAACAGGACTCTAATAGAGGCGGCGAGAAAAATGCTTGCGGATTCTAACCTTCCAGTAATGTTCTGGAATGAAGCCATATACGCAGCATGTTACACACTGAATCGTGTGTTAACAGTGAAGAAGTTTGGCAAAACTTCTTATGAACTGTTGAACAGACGAAAGCTAAATTTGGAGTATCTAGAACCATTTGGAGCACCGTGTATTATGCTTAATCCGCCTGAGAAGTTTGCACTAAAAGCCGAAGAGGGATTCTTTGTTGGATATGCAACCCCGCTCAAATGGGTATTCAACAAACGAACTCGTCATGTAGAGGAGTGGGCTAACGTTGAAGTTCAACGGTATACTCAGAATGTACAGGATAGCGGTCCAGATTGGATGTTTGATTACAAAGATTTCTTTGAATCATTCAATCTAGATAACTTGGTTGAAGAGGTTGTATTAAGACTTTATTACGAGTGTGAAAACACAGTAACATCACCGGTGGTGCGTCCGATCACCGTAACTCCTCCAACAACTTCTAATGATACCAAGTTCCTGCAGCAGAAGAAGAAGTTTTCCAGGAAGCTTCCACTACTCTTAATTCATCAGAATCGGAAGATGATGATGATGTCACAAGTGAAGCTATTCTAGATCATGTTATAGTGACACCTCCAGTGAACCTAAATCCAAATGTTGCTTCATCATCCAACTTGGGTAATGATCTGGATTCGACAGAGAATTTGACTACTCAAACGGGAGTTCAAGTACCTGATCATCCGGAATCTCGGATTCATCGTATTCACTCGCTTGAGCAAGTAATTGGTGATCCTGGAAGCAGTGTTATGACTAGAGGACAACTTCGGAGTGCAAACTCATCTGAAAATCTTGGCGCTTTAGCTTTATATGCAAAAATTAAGAAATCTGGTTGTTAGAATGACTGGTCCTTTGCTTGTTATGTTTCGCAGGTTGAGCTGCGGACTTACAAGGATGCTCTTTTGGATGACGCTTGGGTAGAGGCGATGCAAGACGAGTTATTGCAGTTTCAGAAACTAGGAGTGTGGACACTAACAGATTTACCTCTAGGCAGAAAGAAAATTGGAACTAAATGGGTTTTCAAGTGTAAAAAGGATGACAGAGGCGTAATCGTGAGAAACAAAGCTCGACTGGTAGTTCAAGGTTTTCATCAAGTGGAAGGAATTGACTACAATGAGATTTATGCACCTGTGGCACGTGTAGAAGCTATTCGTATGTTTCTAGCGTTTGCCTCATATAAGAAATTCAAGGTGTATCAAATGGATGTCAAGAGTGAGTTTCTTTACGCTGTGGTCAAGGAAGAGGTATATGTCGGTCAACCTCCAGGCTTTGAAGATCCTATCCACCGGGATAAGGTCTACGTTCTCAACAAAGCACTATATGGGTTGCACCAAGCTCCACTCCAATGGTATGAGGAGCTTAGCACGTACCTACTATCCAAAGGATTCAAATGCGGTTTGGTAGACTGCACTATGTTCACCAAAAGTACAGGGGATGACTTGCTTCTCGTCCAGACTTATGTTGACGATATTATTTTTGGATCTACTAACGAACTTTTGTGCAGAGAATCTGAAAAAGTGATGCATTAAGTTCGAGATGAGTGCGATGGGAGAAATGCAGTTTTTCCTCGGCTTGCAGATGGAACAAAGACCAACGGGGATCTTTATTCATCAAACAAAATACGTTTCTGAAGTCTTGAGCTGACTCCAGATGGAAGATTCGAAGCTGATGGATACCCCAATACAATCTAATCACCGGATTTGAGTTGACGCTAAGGGGGAGCTGACTGAACCTTTTATATACAGAGCAATCGTCGGATCTCTGATGTATCTCACCGCATCCAGACCAGACATAATGTTCGCTACATGTCTCTGTGCACGATATCAGTCAAAGCCGAAACAAAGTCATCTTGCAGCTGTCAAACGGATCCTACGATATCTGAAGGGTTGTCCGTCGAGAGGACTATGGTACCCTAATGATGATAATTTTGACCTAATTGCTTTTAGTGATGCAGATTGGGGCGGTTGTGACAAAGACAACAAATCCACAACGGCTGGATATCAATTTTTGGGGAGCAGGCTCGTGACCTGGCAGTGTAAGAAGCAGACGGCAGTCGCACTATCTACATGTGAAGCAGAATATGTGTCAGCTTCAAGTTGCTGTTCACAGATTCTGTGGATTCAACAACAGATGGTCGATTACGGTTTGCAATTTCTAAAAACCCCTATTCACTGTGACAACGAAGCCGCAATTGCATTAACTAAAGACACGGTCAATCATTCAAAAGCTAAACATATTCGGATTAAGTATCACTTTATCTGAGATTGTTATGCCAAAGAGTTGATTGACATGGTCAAAATCCACACTGATTACTAACGTGCAGATCTTTTTACCAAAGCTTTCGATAGATCTCGATTCGAGTTTTTATTAAAAGCTAACGGTATAGAAGAGAAACAAGACTGATCATCACCTCAGTTTATCACCTTTTGTATGCGCGTAGGATCGGCTAATCAACAAAGATAATGATAAAACAAATTCAATTCAGGTGCGGAATCCCTGAATTGATCACAAAATGATAATAAAACTAGCAAAACACAGAAATCATCATAAACACATTCATTTCATTCAATTAGATAATCAATTACACTTCAAAATATTGTTTATAATGATAAAACTTGTGTACAGACTCAATAATAACCCTAGGGAGAAACACACACTGGGAGGGAAAACAAATGACCAAAAGTTAACATTCAAAATTTGATTTAGCCTTATGTAGACCTGCACATTCGCCCAAATAGCTTGGTCGAATGTGCAGGTTCGACCATTCAAGGTGGGCGAATCTGGACATATACATAAACAATATTACATTCGACCTCCCAGTGCCTCCTTCGACCATCTGTTTCTACCTTCGACCAACTACTTTCCACCTTCGACCAGTCGATCAAACCAAATCATATTAGTATTCGCAATTCAATAGCATTAGTCGCACTTTCGTGTATCTACAAACTCCCCCTCGACTATTGCTTGAATTGCTTCAGCCTTCGCTCTTCATCCATAGTCTTGTTCATCAGTTTGATACGCAATAAAGTCTTTTGTTCCTTCGGCATCACTGGTTCATGAGTCTGTTTAGGTTTCTTCTTTTCAAGATTCTGAATCTTAATAAACTTCCCCAGCTTCTTGTCGAAATCACAACCCGCATTAACATCCCACGCAAAGCATAAGAATACCACACGTTGGTATTTGGATGCCTATTCACTGTCTTTCGCTTCACAATAAATCGGATTATAATAAAGCATGATGATATCTTCGTGCGAACAATTTATCAACCACATTGGGTCAAAAATGTGAATCTTCTTAAAGTCCTTCAAACCATTTTTCAGAACGATAATAGCCTCTGCTGTCTTCCAGTCATAATACCACCACATGAATTCCTTTGAAAAGTTTTGGGGAATCTGCATCAAAGGAATATGCTTCAACACTTTTGGTGGTTTATACTTCAAAGTCACCTTGGGCAACCCCGTAATATCATCCTTCTCCTTCTTGTGAACAATTCTCTTGGGATATTGTGGGGTAAACACGTCCCATTTCGTCCTGCTCTCTCTAGCCATTCTATCTGCAAAGTAACCAACAAGATGGTTGTTTACTATAGCTCCTGACATTTCATGTCTGCAGATATCACGAACAGCCCAGTATGGTAGTGTCTTGATGTCATGCAATCTGTCGAAGTACAAAATTCCTTTCTCCTATTTCACAGCGGCACACTTAAGCTGTCTCAAGTACTTCCAGCCGAGAGCTTTGCCTTTGAATAAATCATTATGGAATTTGTAAAAGCTACTTGAACTTCAATCTTTGGACGGTTAGCTTCCTTTTCTTTAAGCTTCCTTAATAATTCTTTCAAAGCATCAGATTGTTCAGTATTTGGCTTTTGACAATCTGGAAACACTTCTTCAACAAACTTCTTATTCTTCTCACGAGCAAGTTTCTCAGCCTGGCTTAACATCTCATCAGAGAATTCAGGAAATCCAGAATCTTTGTCATTCTTAAAGTATTCTGGATATTCCTCGCTAGTAATATCCTCTATCTGCACTTCTTCAAATACTGGGACATCTCTATCATCGGAGTGATTACCTGCCTCTTTCTCAGGTATATTCGGTATCTGGTTCTCACTCATCAACTCCTCCAGAGATTTACCAACCTGTTTCGCCAGTCCCTCCAATATCTCTTTAGATACGGCTGCAGAAACTTCTCCGTCTTCTAGATCAGGATCATTATATTCCAACTCAAAATGCATTTCATTTGACTCAAATATCTCTGGAAACCTACTAGTCATCTCTATCATCCAGACTCTATCAGTCAACATCTGGCGATATAATTTCTTATCTTCTTCAGATAAGGCTCTTCGTTTCTCGTTCCAGAAGTTATTATCATCGTCAGTAGTGCCACCAGGAGCTTTAGAACTAGATTCTCCTGTGTCTTTTCCTGATCCTCTCTTCTCACACTTATACTTGTCAGTATCATCATCATCACTATCAGAACTAGCAGGGCTATTACCTTCACCCGAATCATCTCCTGAACCATCATCATCACCATCATCTTTCTTCTTCTTTTTAGGAGCATCACCGACATCCTCATTCAACTCATCATCATCATTTTCTTCTTCATCTGATGGTTCAAAATCAACTTCCTCCTCGTCATGTTCTTTATCTTCTTCACCAGCTTGTAATTGTGGAGCTTTAGAGTACAAATCCTTTATCAGATTATTCATACTCTTGTTATCTGCTCTCAGCTTCTTGTTCTCCTCTTTCATAGTGATGTACCTTCTGGTGTTTCTTTGTTCATGCTTTAACAACTTCTTGTTCTCTTTCTGAAGTCATTTAATCTTTGCTTCCAGAGCTTCTTGATTTTCATGTGAAGATTCGACAACATCTAACATCTTTCTGTCATTGTTTCTCAACTGTTCGATCTCTTCTTGTTGCTGATTAATAATCTTCATCATGTTAGCAAGTTTCTGGTTAACTGCAGTCATCACATCACTATAAACAGTAACCTTTGGTGTTGAAGCTTCAGCAACTGGAATCTTTCCTTTCTTCAGCTTTTTCAAAACTCTATCCAAAGCATCATTGAATGCATCAGTTGGCAGTTCAGTATGCTCAGCAGTAGATGATGTCTTCGGTTTCTTTGCTGGTAGGGATGTAATGGGTGATTTAGAGCTGGATGCTGCAGGAACTTTCTTCCCAGCAATCAGATTCTCAATGTCTTTAGCTCTTTTCTCCATCGGCTTAACCACGTTTTCTTTCTTCTTGTATAAAGGTTTCTTCTGTTTCTCTCCAGCTTTTGGCGATCCTCCAAAATCTTCGGATCCCAAACCTAAACCTTCATCAATCTCATCCAATGCAATCAGACTTTTTGTCCTCTGCTCTTCTACAGACGTGTTTAGACTTTCAGACTCACCAGCCACAGTGGCCTTGGGCGTGGTGCTCTTAACTGTCTCATTATCCGAATCCCATCTTTCATCTTCCTGTGTCTCTTCAGAATCAAGAGACACTTCATCAACCAAATGTAAACCCTTTTTGGCTACACTTTTCTTCCTTCTAGAAACTTTCTTCTGTGGTGGTTCTACATCATCCTGTTTCTTTTTCCCTTTCCCAGTCTTTGCGCCGACATTCACTAGTTGCCGCTTTCTCTTTGCATCAGGATCAACAGGACATAAAGGATTGACTTCATCAGAATCACTTTTAGCATGCCTGGCTTTATCCTTTCCTAGATCTTC
This sequence comes from Ambrosia trifida, assembly GCA_028751855.1. Classification (NCBI taxonomy): domain Eukaryota; kingdom Viridiplantae; phylum Streptophyta; class Magnoliopsida; order Asterales; family Asteraceae; genus Ambrosia; species Ambrosia trifida. The sequence continues at coordinate 70,302,720 of CM054127.1, read as the reverse complement.
ATATCCTGGATTAATCAGATGACCAAACAGGTTCTTGTGTGGTGGTCTTTCATTCATCGGCACGCCCTTATAACCCTTCATTCTAATTAGCGTGTTCAGATTCATATGATCCTGTACGACTATCTGAGTAGGATCTCTTCTCAAGTTCTTGTACTTCTCATCAAATATCATCTGCAGGAATCTCGGATATAACAGAAACTTCTTGTTCTTCAAACCTTTGAGTGGTTCCAGCATATGTTCAAGTATCATACCGGATACATTGAAAGGCTTGTTCAAGATTAGGGCAACCATCAAAGAGCTAATACTCTTTCTCATAACATCATAGCCTCCACTCACTGATCCAAACACATGTAACATAACGTGTGCAAGATACTTGAATTGCGGACATAGCTTCCCTTTGTGTAATGAACCATCAGTAATCGGTCCATTGTACTTCTTTCGTAGGAAGCACTTTCCCTGTTCAATCCATGATAGAACTCTTGGATCTGTCTTCTTATCCTGCAGCTTCAGTGCCTCTCTGATGTCATCTTCAGAAATAATCACAAACTCCCCCTGAATCGTACTTACGACAGCAGATTCATTGTTCCAATAATCCATTCTGGCATTCTTCCAGAATTCTTGTTGATAATCTTTGTATATGATGGCAGGAGTAGCAAGGGCAACAATCACACGGCTTCTCTTTAAGAAATCTACAATACCGGTGAATTTTGTGTGTTTCTTCAAATCTCCCATAAACGCACAGCAATTGTGTGCTGCTTCAAATGGTAAATCTTCAACTTGTTCTTTTCTAGCTGCCTTTTCTGAAGATCCGGCGGGAACAACAGTACTTTCCTGTTCAGACATGATTAGACTGCAAAACAAATCAAGAAAACACGTTAAAAACGGACAAAATAATCAAAACTTGAAATTTATGTTTTTGAAATTCTACATTCGACCATTCGAAGGTACGAATGTAAAAATTGAGGTTCGAATGTGGAATCAAAGGTTCGAATGTGAAAATCAGTGTTTAAAAATTGTACATTCGACCATTTGAACATCTACATTCGACCATTTGAACATCTACATTCGACCAAAAGTCCACGTTCGACCGTTTAAAATTGGGCGAAAGAAGACTGTTCATCTTCTCAAATTACAGATTTTGATTTAGATCGTTTTAACATGCCATTTTGATTTGAACACCATCTAATATGGCCGATTAACCTTTCCCAATCATCAATTTTGATTATTATTCATTGTTTATGTGTTTTCACTTGAAATCTAGGGTTCGACATTTTTAAACAATCAATAATCCAATCTGTTAAGTTTTAAACCTTGATTTTTGTTTATTCTCCCCCTAAAACACTTAAATAATGAAACCTTAACAACAATTGTAACAATTAACGGATAATAATCATGTTTTGATCCATGTTAGGGTTCAGACACTAAATCGATGAATCTGATCTGTTAAATGGATGATAACCTACAAACAATATCTTGAAATGATCAGTAAAACACGTAGATCACAATGGTATGATTTTAAAAACACGAGCAACAAGGTCCCTTAATCTCAGAATTTTAATTTTTTTTGAATATGGGGTCGAATGAGCAGATCAGGCATATATAGGCTCCACATTCGACCAAACGACTAGGGCGAATGTGAAAATTTGTTTACCTTCGACCCTATTTAAAGGTTCGAATGTAGACAAATGGTTCGAGTGTGAAAATAACACATGAACACTCACATTCGACCGTTTGAAAGGTTCGAATGAGCAGGAAAAATTCTACCTTCGACCCAACGAAGGGGCGAACGAAACTTGGAATTTTTGAAGTTTTTACCAAATCTCAAAAACGAGTCCTGTTCCAAATATTGTTCAACTTTTAAGCATCCGATATTCATTATTTCTCATTTTAAGATGACAAAACTCAAATGGTCCATCAAGTTTTAGAAAATCACCATCAACCACCATCAGCTATAAAAAATAAGATAGAAATGTAAAATCTTTTGGATTTTCTAAACTTTTTGTTAAAACACACCCAAAAGCTTTTTGAGTTTTGTATTTTTGATGAGAAAAGTAAAATGCGTAAATGTAAAGATAAAGCAGTAAATGTTTTGTGATTTCCGGTAAGGGGATCATATCAGTTATTCAGAAATCTGATCACACCGTTGATCTTTGATTTATTATCATTAAAGACAATGTGTGATCTGGCAATTATTCATATTGTGATCCACATAAACTCACATGCAAACTGTTGTGCAGTGCTTTAGACCGATACTATTATTTATAGTATAAACTCAATTGTCTGTGGTTCCCGCACACACGACATACTCCCGTATCAAGAAGTAAATGCACAAAGACTCATTGTAACGCGTGATTATGCTTTCGTCATCTGTAATTTACAAGGTATGAGGCACAGAGGTATACAGGTCAGCAAATCAATGCTACAAAGTAACTTGTGCACTCTACCAGGTTGAAGGCTGATATCAATCATGATTTGCATCAATGATTGGATACGATGCATTAGATAATCTTTGATTATCATCATACATTGAAAGTTCCTCAATTCGGTAACTATAGGATTTGGCTTTACAACTCTTTTATAAAGACAACCTATCTGATCTAGGTCTGTAATGACTTACAGCAGAAGATCAGAGAGGCTATCCCCAGATAACTAATAACATAACGACCTGAAACCTCCGAATTTTGTACAAATACCCTATCAAACGAAATTACGTTACTAAGACCATATGCCCATGAGGAGTTCATCCACACAACAATTCGTTTGATATGTATGTATCAGGCACGCAGTAATAGGTCTACGAAGCCTATCAACACATCACACAGACTCAAACACACGCCTTATATTGCATTACACTTCTTTAGCATGTGTCTGATCCCCACTGATGTACTATCATTTCCCCTTTTCTCCTGGAAATCATTTTGGATTTTCTATTTTTTATGGAGTTTTTTTTTGAATTTTTCAATGTTTTTGGTTTTTCCGAAAATAAAGTCTACCTAAAATGTAAAACATATTTTTGAATTTTTGCAATTTTTCTGAAAACCATAAAACTAAAACTAAAAGAACGATAAACTGAGGTGGTGATCAGTCTTGTTTTTCTTTTATATTGTTAGCTTTTAAAAGATATTCAAACATTGATTTATCAAAAGCTTTGGTAAAAAGATCTGCACATTGATAGTCAGTGTGGATTTTGACCATATCGATCAACTCTTTTGCGTAACAATCACGGATAAAATGATATTTAATCCGGATATGTTTAGCTTTCGAGTGATTAACTAAATCTTTTGTTAATGCAATTGCGGCCTCATTATCATAGTAAATAGGGGTTTTAGGAAATTGCAAACCGTAGTCCACCATCTGTTGTTGTATCCAGAGAACTTGTGAGCAGCAACTTGATGTTGAGACGTATTCTGCTTCACATGTGGATAAGGCGACTGCAGTTTGTTTCTTGCATTGCCAGGTCACGAGCCTGCTCCCCATAAACTGGCATCCAGCCGTTGTGGATTTCCTGTCTTTGTCACAGCCTCCCCAATCTGCATCACTAAAAGCGATTAGGTCAAATTATCATCATTAGGGTACCATAGTCCTCTCGACGGACAACCCTTCAGATATCTAAGAATACGTTTGATAGCTGCAAGATGACTCTGTTTCGGCTTCGATTGATAACGTGCACAGAGACATGTGGCGAACATTATATCTGGTCTGGAGGCGGTGAGGTACATCAGAGATCCGACGATTGCTCTGTATGTAAAAGGATTAGTTAGCTCCCCCTTAGCGTCAACACCAATCCTGTGATTAGGTTGTATCGGGGTATCCATTGGCTTCTAATCATCCATCTGGATTCGGCTCAAAACTTCAGAAACATATTTCGTCTGGTGAATAAAGATCCCCGTTGGTCTTTGTTCCACCTGCAAGCCTCATTTTGAACTTTTCCTGCATAACACGTTCAAATTCTCAACACAGAAGTTCGTTAGTAGAACAAAAAATAATGTCATCAACATAAATCTGCACTAGAAGCAAGTCATCCCCTGTTCGTTTTGTGAACAGTGTGCAATCTACCAAACCTCGTTTAAATCCTTTGGACAGAAGATACGTGCGTAGCTCCTCATACCATTGCCTTGGAGCCTGGTGCAACCCATAGAGAGCTTTGTTTAGAACGTAGACCTTATCCCGGTGAATAGGATCCTCAAAGCCTAGTGGTTGACCTACGTAAACTTCTTCCTTTACCACACCATAAAGAAACGCACTTTTAACCTCCAATTGATACACCTTGAATCCAGATCATTACCCATGTTTGATGATGAAGCACCATTTGGATTTGGGTTCACTGGAGGTGTCTCTGTAGCAATATCTGGAACAGCTTCACTTGTAACATCATCGTCATCTTGGGATTTCGATGAATTAAGAGTTGTGGAAGCTTTCTGAAATACCTCTTCTTCAACTGCAGGAGCGTTGGTATCATTAGAAGCTGTTTGGGGGTTTACGGTGATCGGACGCACCAACGTTGATGTCACTGCGTTTTCACACTCGTAATATAATCGTAATACAGCCCTTTCAACCAAGCTATCTAGATTGAATGATTCAAAGAAATCCTTGTAATCAAACATCCAGTATGGACCGATACCATGTACATTCTGAGTATACCGCTGCACTTCAACGTTAGCCCACTCCTCGACCTGACGAGTTCGTTTGTTGAAAACCTGTTTAAGAGGGGTTGCATATCCAACAAAGAATCCTTCTTCAGCCTTTGGTGCGAACTTCTCAGATGGATTAAGCATTGTACATGGTGCCCCAAACGGTTCTAGATACTCTAAGTTCGGCTTTTGTCGATTCAACAGTTCATAAGAAGTTTTGCCAAACTTCTTCACCGTTAAAACACGATTAAGAGTATAACAAGCTGCGTAAATGGCTTCATTCCAGAACATTACTGGAAGATTGGAATCCGAAAGCATTGTTCTTGTCGCTTCTATTAGATTCCTATTTTTGCATTCTGCGACACCGTTCTGTTGAGGGGTGTACGGAGCACTGTATTCATGATGAATTCCTTTGTCTTCACAAAGAGCATTCATCTGTGCATTCTTAAACTCCGTCCCATTGTCACTCCTAATTCTCTTGATCTTAAGACCATAGATGTTTTCCAATCGAAGTTCGGCTTTCGTCGATTCAACAGTTCATAAGAAGTTTTGCCAAACTTCTTCACCGTTAAAACGCGATTAAGAGTATAACAAGCTGCGTAAATGACTTCATTCCAGAACATTACTGGAAGATTGGAATCCGCAAGCATTCTTCTTGTCGCTTCTATTAGAGTGCTGTTTTTGCGTTCTGCGACACCGTTCTGTTGAGGGGATACGGAGCACTGTATTCATGATGAATTCCTTTGTCTTCACAAAGAGCATCTATCTGTGCATTCTTAAACTCCGTCCCATTGTCACTCCTAATTCTCTTGATCTTAAGACCATAGATGTTTTCCAATCGAGTGAACAGAACTTTCAGATTATCAAACGTGTCGCTCTTATGATGCAAGCACATAACCCATGAAAATCTGGAATAGTCATCTGTAACCACAAGACAGTACAATTTATCAGCATGACTTTTATGCTTGACCGGTCCAAACAGGTCCATGTGCAAACGCTCAAGTGGTAGTTCAACTGAATTGACTTTCATTGGTTTAAGGGATTGCTTGTGCTGCTTTCCTTTCTTGCAACTCACACACTTGTCATTCAAATGAAAATGTTTAACATTCACGCCTGTGACAAGTTCATTCTTCACCAAATGATTCATCTTTCGAAGGTGAATGTGTCCCATCCTCCTATGCCACATGATTGATTCTTTCTCAGTAGCCTTGGAGAGGAAACACGTGACTTGGCCTTGTGTAGTCATAGCTTTTGACATGTCGAGAATGTACAAATTGTTCACTCTCGGTGCTTTTAGCATAACCCACTCTTTTGGTAAAACGAATCCCGTCTTGAGTATGTAGCAAGATTTGTCTCAAAGAATACCAAAAACTGCTTATCACATATCTGACTGACACTGAGCAGATTATAATCGATTTGCTTCATGTATGAAATCTTCTCAAAACTCACTATCCCATTACTTACACTACCCTCCATTGTAATGTATCCACCTTTATTCCCGGCAAACGCTACATATCCTCCATTGATATTTCTGATGTCAAACAGTAGTGATAGATCCCCTGTCATGTGACCAGAAGCTTCACTGTCAACAATCCAAAGACTATTCACAGGGCTAGCTGAAGCTCCCTGCACATATCAAGTAAAAGATTAGATTTTTTGGGGGACCCAAGCCTGCTTGGTCTTGGGTCTTTGAACTTTGAGTTTCAAAGATTCTTTCTCACCAACAGATTGATTTGAATTGATCTTTTTCTAATCAATTAAATCTTTTTCAGTTTCAGCTTTCACTTTCTCTTGTGAAGATGAAGCACCTTGAGAACCCTTTGGTGATCAATACTGTTCCGAACGTTTCAAGATCCGGATCTGAGATTTTGGGGTCTCAACCGGTTTCTTTACTTCGTCTTTAAAGGAAACATTCTTGGTTACCTTCTCTGATTTAACAGAGATAGGTCCAACTGTTGATTTGACTACAGGTTTGACAGGAACATTTTTCTTGTCAACAGTTGTGTTCACCATAGGTTTCTTAAGCGGTTTTTCAATGACTATCCGGTTACGACGGTCGTATGTTATTTGAAGATTATCCCTTCTTTGATAAAAAAAGTTTTGATTGTAAACAGGTGATTGTTGAGGGACAAAACGTCGTTGTGGATAACATTGATTATCGACTGGACATTGATGATTTTGCTTCACTTCCACCTCGTGCCTTTTGTGCCTAACATACGGGCAGTGAGCAAGTAAATGCCCTCTCTCCTCGCATTTATAACATGCACGGTATTCCTCAAAGTTGTTCTTGGCATTCGACTTAGCATATGTAGTGATAGGATATTGATCATCCACACACTTCCTTCTTAGACCCTCAGGAGCTGGGTCCTTAGAGTAAGTCGGCTCAAGAAAACTATTAGCCTTTTCTTTTAGCTTGATAAATTCTGTGACATGAACCTTTGGTTCTTTTGGAATATCCAAGTAAATTCTCTCTAAAACCTTCGGAGGTACATCATTTGTTCGCTCATGCTTTGGGAACCAAATGGCACTCTACTGTCAAATTTTCTCAATCTTGGAGGAATTGGCAAATTTGATTGGATATTCCTCGTCAGACATTATCTTGTCGGATCCTATCATCCGATAGAAAATATTGACGGGTTTGTTACATTGATTGTTTTTCTCAACAGGCTTAACTGATTGATTCGCTCGATGAGCGTTAGCCATGGGATGCACAATCTGAGGTGGTGACACAGGTTTATTTGTAATTATGTGATTTTCAACAGGAATGTCACACACCTTCTCAGATTTGTCATCTTCAAAGTCGGAATCATCAGTTACAACAATCACACCTTCATTGTTTAATCCCAAAATCGGCCGAACATCAGAATTTAAGTCTCCCACACTGGGGGTGTTAGACTCATCATCCAATGTCGAGTCAGACTTAACTGAGCTCTCCGGTGTTATTGAATGCAAAGTATGATTTTTGAATAACACTGGAGATGGGACTGCTTTGTAGTTTGCACTACTTGACTGTGAAGGCTTATCAATAATGTGGTCTACAACATATGCAATGTGCTTATAACTTTCAAGTTTCTTGTTGACCTTTTCTGCAAAGCACTTGATGGTAGCCATTTCAAGTATTGTATTTTCCAAATCATTGATATAGTTGTTAATGGCTAATTGTTTCAAAGATAAAGTCTTTTTAAGTTCTGAAATTTCTTTCTTGTAACCATCAAGTACTCTATTAAATTCTCGTGCTTCATTCTGATACGATTGACAGTTGATTTTAGCACTCTCAAGCTGAACCATGAGTTGCTTATTATCCTCTGTCAATCTATCGCATGCACCACAATACCTCTCACTATTCATATTTAAATTAGATTCAGAACTTACCTGCTTTGGAGGCTCAGTCATCGCCATCAATGCAAAGTGTGCTTCCATTCCAGCAAAAAAATTAGAATAATCGATCTTGGTAAAAGCATCATCCACCATGCATGATTTGCGTGTCATCAGAAAATTAGCTTCAGCAAGAAGTTGATCGATATCATCATCTAGTGAATTAACACTAGCTTCAGAATCAGAATCGCTCTCCATATCAGAATAACCTGAATCATACTGTTCTGGCACATCAGTAACAGAGTCAAGAATCAAACCCGACTGCTTCTTAACACAAACATCACTCTCTTCACTTAACTCTTCAATTTTCACCTCAGACATCTTCTCAGTCACCAAATCTTCTTCAACATTCACCGGCTCATCCAAATCCATTTGCTATGCAACACACGCCACATTACCAGTGGTAATCTCCTCAACACCCAACTGCATACCTGTCCAATCAAATCCCTCATCTTTTTGTATCACCAAGGCCTGGTTCTTGTTATCTGGTTGGGTTTGGCTGTTTGGTGTAGAGATAGGAATTATAGTTTTGGTTGGATTGTGTGGTGTTGGATTTTGGTTCTGGTTTTGTGTAGTGGTTTGTCTAATAGTGTTGTTTGGTGAGTTGTTTTGGCGGTTTTGGAAATTGTTTTGTTGTTGAAAATTGGAGTTGTTTTGACTTTGGTATGATACCTGATTTTGATGGTTCTGATAGTTGGTGTTGAAAGGATTCCTGTTCCCCTGCTGTGCTGGCTGTTTGCATTCTCTTTTGAAGTGACCTTTCCCACCACAATTAAAACATGTCACTTTGGCTTTGTTAAAGCCATATGTGGTGTTTGGAGAAGTGGAAAGATCAGTTCTGCCTGTCTTCTCAATGAATTCAGTCGCTCTCCTCATAACACTAGCAAGACTCTCTAACGGAATTGGCTCACCCGTGTTCTCCAAAATCGGAGCAACATAACCCTTAGCAATCATTTGCCAAGCTTCCGTTCCTTCTAATCCCATTCCCTCAAGATGAATCTTGAACTTGGTCTTTCATGTGTTGTTGTCTACCATTTCCATTAAGTTAGGTGGACGACTCCCACCACCCGAAGATAAGTCTTGAATAAGTGTCGAAATTGCATTGGTAGTCTGAGAGTGTACCGCCGCTGCTGCAACTCCCCAGTAATCAGCCATCGGTTGTGGTTGTGGTTGTGGTTGTGCAACTTGTTGGGGCATAGAACTAGTCATCGCCATATAGTTAATCGGTTGGGATGGTTGACTAGACTTCTGAGATGCTACCGACCAAGGATCCATGGTTGTCTGCTGTTGTGGTGTTGTATTAGGTCGTGGTGTTGTAGGAAAATTCCACATATCGCTCTGAAAATGATAAAACACGAAACGATTAGAAAAATTTCACAACAGTTTCTACGTTCGACCCTTTTGAAGAATCGCGTGGTCAAATGTACAAATTAATCCAGATTCGACTGTTTGACAAGGTTCTAATGTAGAAAATAACAGACTCAGTACACTTTCGACCAGTTTATCCCACGTTCGACCACCCGATTGGTCGAATGTACCACTTAAGGTCGAATGAACAACAACACACTAAAACTTTCTAGGTTCGACCAAATATAACTATACTTTCGACCAAATAATCCCTTGTTCGACCTAAAATCTCCACTCTCGACCAAATCTCCCTAGGTTCGACCCTTTCATTTTGAAAAACGGTTATACTTTGAAAATCAGTTATTTTGATCAAAAATTTTCAAATGTTGATGAAATTTGATGATCTTATGCAGGTTTTGCTTCGGATTGGATTTGGAACAAGTTTAACAAAGAGAATTTTGAATTTTATCCATGAAAACAAGTTCAAATCAATCAATTTAACACCAAATTCAGTTGTTCAATGAAAAACAGAAAGTTTTGATCAAAATTGGGTCCAAATCAGCTGTAATATTATCAATTTGTGGTTGTTTGATCCAAATGGCTCTGATACCACTTTGTATGCGCGTAGGATCGGCTAATCAACAAAGATAATGATCAAACAAGTTCAATTCAGGTGCGGAATCCCTAAATTGATCACAAAATGATAATAAAACTAGCAAAACACAGAAATCATCATAAACATATTCATTTCATTCAATTAGATAATCAATTACACTTCAAAATGTTGTTTATAATGATAAAACTTGTTTACAGACTCAATAATAACCCTAGGGAGAAACACACACTGGGAGGGAAAACAAATGACCAAAAGTTAACATTCAAAATTTGATTCAGCCTTATATAGACCTGCACATTCGCCCTAATAGCTTGGTCAAATGTGCAGGTTCGACCATTCAAGGTGGGCGAATCTGGACATATACATAAACAATATTACATTCGACCTCCCAGTGCCTCCTTAGACCATTTGTTTCTACCTTCGACCAACTACTTTCCACCTTCGACCAGTCGGTAAAACAAAAACATATTAGTATTCGCAATTCAATAGCATTAGTCGCACTTTCGTGTATCTACACCTTTTAGTTTTAGTTTTACTGTTTTTCAAAAATCCAAAAACCCAAAAATAAGTTTTACATTTTAGGGGGAGTTTTAGATTTTCAGAAAAAACAAAAACATTGAAAAATTCAAAAAGCCATAAAAATTAGAAAAATCAAAAATGATTTTTCTGGAATAAAAGAGGAAATGATAGTACATCAGTGGGGATCTGACACATGCTAAAGATTTGAAATGTTATATAAGCCGTGTGTTGTAACCTCACGAATTTTCCCATTTATTTTGCATTAAAGTATTTCCCGATCCATGATATAAAGCCTAATTTATTTCTAAGTATTCTTATCTTTATCCGTGCACTCTATTTTTCTAAGTTCCTTTTATCATTGTACTTAAAAAAAAAATCTTCAATCATGACATATGTCCTATCCTAATTCTATTTATAAAATCGTCATTTTATAAGACGGTGTTTTTATTTTCTAATTCAAACTAATGATTTTTTTATTTCTTATTTAAAGCTAATCATTTTTCCAATTACATTTATAATCTCAAACAAGGAAGATATAAATTCATTTCAAAATAAATATATGTATATATATATCAAAGCCTTGAGTCAAGAGTCAAAGTCTTGACAACATAATTCTTGGAGTCAAAGTCTTAGTCAAACAGTCAAAGTCTTAGTCAAATAGTCAATTCATCATAAAACCTTACTTTATGGTGTTGACCAATTTTAATGGCTAATTGAATCCAAAACTAGTATAAAAACCCACCTATGACCCATTATACTGGGCACCTCTAAATCGATTGTTTCAATCCGATTAAACTTTCCCTCATACCTTTCTTCAATAGTCTATTACTTCTACAATTGAAGCTTTGATTATAAACTCTTGTAATTGGCGAATTGGAAGCTTGATATTCTTTCTTTTTCATTTTTTTTATTTCTTCAATTTGGACTAGCTACGTTGTTGAGTCTTTGGGATTCGCCTCGCATACATTCACAACACTTAGAGGATAATTCACCTTAGCTAATGTGAGTTTACGTAACCATGTTTATGCAATTCTTTATACTTGCAACATTATACTTAAGCAATTCTACATACATGTCTAGTTGTAAACTTTAATGCCTCATGATTTAGACAACAACAACAGTTAGACTTACGCTTCAACATACATAATCATTAGCTATGGCCAAGCCGGCGATACTCAATAATAGATCTATTGGATTGACAATCCCACCTAGATTCGTTGACCATCTTTTATGGGGAGCGCGGGTGATTGTTATCGTTCCAACATAATATTAAGGTGAACCGTGGATGACGGGATGGACCTAAACTAGTCGGAGGTTTGATTATGTGCATTCAACACTTCATGTTTATTCATGTAGACTTAAACTTACGATAGACATAGGAATTGCTAAACTTTTATTCTTAAACTTAATTGCTTGACATGGCTTATGTATTCTCACCAACTTCTAGTTGACCCCCCCATTTTTACAACTCAACAGGTAATAATGATGCTTGAAGTCTAGAGAGTTAGCATGAGGAGAAATTTGAAGTTTATGCTTTATTTGGTTATTGATGTATTAGAATTCCATTGAAGACTTATTATGTATTTCAATTTTGGATATTTTTTTTACTTTAAATAAATTTCAATTAAAACTTGAATACCATGTGCTACTGTATACTCATTCTTACGTGACACCTCGATGTTTCCGCCATCGGTTGGGGTGTTACATGTATTGAGTCTATGTGATGTGCTGGTAGGCTTCGTAGACCTATTACTGCATGTTAGATACATACATATCAAACGAATTGGTATGTGGATGAACTCCTCATTGGCATATGGTCTTAGTACCATAATTTCGTTTGATAGGGTTTTTGTACAAAATTCGGAGGTTTTGGGGCATTATGTTAATAGTTATCTGGGGATAGCTTTTCTGATCTTCTGTCGTAAGGTTTTACGGACCTAGATCAGACAGGGTATCTTGCTAAAAGAGCTTTAATGCCAAAACCTAAAGTTACCGAATTGAGGAACTTTCCATGTATGACGATAATCAAAGATTATCTAATGCATCGTATCCAATCATTGATGAAAATCACAATTGATATTAGCCCTCAACCTGGTAGAGTGCATATGTTACTTTGCAGCATTGATAACGAAAGCATAATCACGCGTTACAATGAGTCTTTGTGCAATTATTCCTTGATACGGGGGTATGTCGTGTGCCTGGGAACCATAGACAATTTTTTTTATACTATAAATAATTGTATCAAACATCACATAAAAGTCTGCATGAGAGCTTATGTGGATAACAATATCAGCAATTGCTGGATCACACATTGACTTTAATGAAAATAAACACTAAAGATCAACGGTATGATCAGATTTCTCAAAAACTGATATGATCCTCTTACCGGAAATCACAAAACATTTACTGTTTTATGTTTACATTTCTGCATTTTACATTTGTTCAAAATATACAAAAGCTCAAAAAGATTTTAGGTGTGTTTTAGCATAAATTTCAGAAAAACCAAAAAGATTTTACATTTCTGTGTTATTTTTTGATAACAGATGGTGATTGATAGTCGTTTTCTGAAACTTGATGAACCATTTGAGTTTTGTGACTTTTAAATGTGAAATGATGAATGCTTGATGCTTAAAAGATGCTAAAAAGATTGAACGGGATTCGATTTTGAGATTTGGTAAAATTTTCAAAAATTCCAATCTTCATTCGCCCCTTCGATGAGTGTTCTAGTGTATTTTGTACATTCGAACCCTATTTCTACTTTCGAGCCTTTCAGTAGGGTCGAATGTGGAAATAGTTTCACATTCGCCTTTATAAAACGGTCGAATGTCGGAGCCTATATATACCTATCTGCACATTCGAACCTCATTCGAAAAAATTTTCAAAATTCTGAAATCACCAACCCTTGTTGCTTGTATTTTCTAGACCTTTGCATTTTGATCTTTGCTTCATACTGATCATTTTGATACCAAATATACAGGTATTCATCCACGAACAAAAGCAGAATCAATGAATTTGCATTCAAACCTTAGACTGAATCATTTGATCATTTGCAGGATGTTTTAGGACCCATTCATGATTAGGATTTAGTTGTTGACTGTTTTAGGGGGAGAATACAACAAAATCTAGGATTAAAACATAACAGATTGATCAATTGATTGTTTAAAAACTGAAAAACCCTAGATTTTGGTAAAAACAGTAAAAAACTAAATAATTGATTCAATTGATTAATGAAAAGGCTTAGTCGGTCATGTTAGAAGATAAACAAATGAAAATTAGATGATAAGATGGTCAAATATGAATTATGAACATTTGGTCAGATGAATAGTCAGGTTCGACCATTTAAGAAAGGTCGAATGTGGTTTTTCCGGTCGAAGGTGACTTGTTCATAGGGTCGAATGTGGAATAAAGGTCGAATGTACATTTCTAAACAAAAATTTTCACATTCGAACCTTGTTTTTCACTTTCGAACCATAGAATTTCTACATTCGAACCACCGAAGTGTCGAATGTGGACTTTCAAAAATCAAATTTCAATTTTGCGAATTTTGTCCGTTTTTAATGAATTTTCATGTTTCGTTTTTGCAGAATTTCAAATGGCAGAACCTCAAAACACAGATATACCAGTTGGATCGTGTGACAAAGCTGCTGGAAAGAAACCGGAAGAAGAAGAGGCTCATAATTGCTGTGCATTTCTTGGTGATGTAAAGAAACATATCGAATTTACTGGAATTGTAGAGTTTCTAAAGAGAAGCAGAGTCGTTGATGCGATAGCTACACCTGCCATTATCTATAAAGATCATCAAGTAGATTTCTAGAAGAATGCGAAGATAGATTTTTGGGACAATCAGACAGCTATTGTTAGCAACATTCAAGGGCAGCTTGCAATAGTTACAGAGAGTGATATTCAGAAAGCCTTAAGATTGAAGGATGAGCCTACTGATCCTAGAAGTTTATCCTGGATTGAACTGCGAAAATGTTTTCTACGAATGAAGTACAACGGACCAATCACAGATGGAGCTTTGCATAAAGGAAAACTGTGCCCACAGTTCAAATACCTAGCTCATTACATGTTTTTGGATCCGTTAGTGGTGGCTATGACGTGATGAGAAAGAGCATCAGTTCGTTGATGGTAGCTCTTATACTGAACAAGCCGTTTAATGTGTCTGGGATGATCTTGGATCACATGCTTGAACCATTGAATGGTTTGAAGCAGAAGAAGTTTTTTCTATATCCTAGGTTTCTACAGATGATATTTGATCAGAAATACAAGAAGCTGAGAAAAGATCCGACACAGATTTTAGTTCAAGATCATATGAGCTTGAACACTTTGATCAGAATGAAAGGATACAAAGGGGTTCCTGAGAATGAAAGACCTGCCCAGAAGAATATGTTTGGACATTTGATCAATCCTGACTATAAGGATGTGGGTGTGGATAAGGCTAGAAATGCAAATAGAAAATTTGATAATGATGATCCTTTGTTTCACGTTAATCCGGAAGCAAAGAGAAAGAGAAAAGTGGTGAATGTTGGTGCAAATAGTGGGAAAGGAAAAAGGTAAGGAAAAGGAGGATAAGGCTGAACCTCCAAAGAAAACATTTAGAAGGAAGAAAAGCGTAGCGAGAAAAGGCACTATGCTTGTTGACGAAGAGTCTGCCGATTCTGAGGAGACTCAAACTGATGAGAGATGGGATTCGAGTGAAGAGACAGTAAAACAAACCAAGCCCAAGGCCACTGTGGCTGGTGAGTCTGAAAGTCTCAACAAAACCCTAGAGGAGCAGAGAATGAAGAGTCTGATTGTGATGGACGATATTGATCTGGGTCTTGGAATTGATGCACAAGACTTTAGTGGATCTCCGAAGATGGGTGAAAAACAGAAGAAACCCAAATACAAGACTATGTCTAAGAAGGATGATAAGGAGAATCCAAAGAAGAAAAGAGCAAAAGAAGTTGAGATTCTGATTGCAGGAAAGAAAGTTCCTGATGTATCTAGTTCTAAATCTGCTACCCCCGTGACATCCCCAGTAGCAAAGAAACAGAAGAAATCTGCTGCTGAGAAGACTGTTGATCCAACCGAAGATTTCAATGATGCTATGGAAAGAGTCTTGAACAAGTTCAAGAAAAAGACTCCTGTTGCTAAGGCTTCAATACCACAGGTTACTGTATCAAGTGATGCTATGAATCCAGTTAACCAGAAGCTTGCAGACATGATGAGGATTTTTAACCAGCAACAACAAGAAATTGAACAGTTGAGGAAGAATGATAAGAAGATGTTGGATATTGTTGAATCTTCATAGGAGAGTCAAGAAGAATTGGAAGCGAAGATCAAACAACTTCGAGATGAATATCAGAAGTTGTTAGCTCATGAACAGAGAAATACTAGAAGATACATTTCTTTGAGACTCGAGAACAAACAAGTGAAGAAAGATAATAAGAGCTTAAGGAAGCTTATTGACGATCTTTATGAGAAAGCTCCTTAGTTGAAAGAAGGAGAGGAAGATAAAGAGCGTGAAGAAAAACTTGTTGATTTTGAACCGTCTGAATCTGAAGAAGAAGAAGATGATGAGGAATTAGAACATGATGCCGGTGATGCTCCTGAGAAGAAGGATGATGATGATAAAGATGGTTCTGGAAATGATTCTGGAGATAACAGTTCTGCAGATGATGATGATGATGACGATGATAATACTGATAAATATTAGTATGAAAAGAGAGATTCTGGTAAAGATGCAGGAGAATCAAGCTCGAAAGCTCCTGGTGGTAACACCGATGATGATAATATTTTCTGGAATGAAAAGATCAGTTCTTTATCAGATGAAGACTGTATGTGCTATAAGGATCGACAAATCAACAAAGAAATGATCAAACAAGTTTGATTTAGGTGCGGAAACCCTAAACCAATCACAAAATGATAATTAATCAGATCAAAACAAGTAAATCATCATTCAAAGCTTTTTCATTAATAATCAAGACTCAATTACACGTTGATAAAATGAAAACAACAAGGTATGAACGTGAATTAAGCTAAATAATATCCTAGAGAGAATCAGAAAGTGGAGCGAACAAAATGACTCAAAGTTACATTCTAAAAATCAGCTTGACATATATATAGTCTGCACATTCGCTCACTTTGTAAGTGCGAATGTGCAGGTTCGACCACTTCATCCGGTCGAACCAAGCCATACATAAGAAACCTATTCTACATTCGACCAAAACCTCTCCTTCGCATCTTCTGAGTCTCCTTCGACCAAACTAAAACTCCTTCGCCCATTCGACTATCAACAAAAACAAGTTTATTGGACAATCTGAAGCACTCGTCGCATAAATGCATCTACAAACTCCCCCTCGACTATTGCTTGGATTGTTGTCGACGTTCTTCGTCCATTCTGATGTTCATCAACTTGATGTGCCGCTGAATTTTCTAGTTCCTTAGTCAGCACCGGTTCATGAAATGTCTTCGGCTTCGTCTTTTTCACTTCAGGCACCTTCTGTATCTTCACAAACCTACCGAGCTTCTTGTCATAGTCACATCCAGCATTTATATCATAAGCAAAGCACAAAAATACCACATGTTGGTATTTGCCTGCTTGTTCAGCATCCTTAACCTCAGAATAAATCGGATTATAGAACAACATTATTATATCCTCATGTGAACAATTAATCAACCACATGGGATCAAAAATGTGTATCTTCTTGAAGTTCTTTTCACCATCTTTCAGCACGATCACAACCTCTGCTATCTTCCAATCATAGTACCACCAAATAAAGTCTTTGGCGAAGTGTTGTGGAATCGGCATCAAAGGAATCTTCTTCAACACTCGCGGTGGCTTATACTTCAGCGTCACTTTGGGCATTCCAGTAATCATGTCAATATCCTTTTTATGAACGATTTGTTTTGGATATTGAGGTGCAAATAAATCCCACTTAGTTCGGCTCTCTCTCATCATCATCTCAGCAACATATGAAATTTGACTATTTGACGCTCCCGATATTCGGTGACGACAAATATCACGAATAGCCCAGTAAGGGAGAGTCTTCAGGTCATGGAATTTGTTAAAGTACAGAATTCCCTTCTCCCACTTGACTGCTATGCATTTCAGTTGCTTAACAAACTTCCAGGCCAATGCACGACCTTTGAAAATTTCACTGTGAAGTTTGTAGAAGCTACCTTGTATCTCAGCTTTAGGACAGTTATTCTCCTTCTCTTTCAATTTCCTCAAAAGTTCTTTCAAACTATCAGATTGCTTGAACTGTGGCTTATCATTCCCTTTGAACACTTCATCTTCAAACAATTTGCTCTTTTCCTTAGCAAGTTTCTCAGCCTGGTTTAGCATTTCATCAGAAAATCCTGGAAATCCAGAATCTTGATCATTCTTAAAGTATTGTGGATATTCCTCACTTGTAATGTCTTCCATCTCAACTTCTTCAAATGCAGGAACGTCACGGTCATCTGAATGATTCCCGGCTTCCTTTTCAGGTATCTTTGGAATGAAATTATCAGCAAGTAGCTCTTCCAAAGTCTTTCCAACCTGTCTAGCTAAACCTTCAAGTATTTCCTTAGAAACCGCCGCAGAAACCTCTCCATCTTCTAAATCTGAGTCATTAAACTCCAACTCATACGGCTTATTACTAGACTCGAATATTTCTGGAAACCTGCCTGTCATGTCAATCGTCCAGAATCGATCTGTAAGCATCTGGCGATACATGTGTTTGTCTTCTTCAGATAAAGATTGCAGTTTTTCATTCCAGAAAACGTCATCATCTACATTTTCACCTGGAGTCTTTGAGCTTGACTCTCCACCTTTGCTCGAATCACGCTTCTCATACTTATATTTCTCAGCGTTGTCATCATCATTGTCATCATCACTATCAAAAGCAGAGCTGTTTGCATCACTTGATCCACCATCTGAACTACCATCATCTCCATCATCTTTCTTCTTTTTCTTTTGAGGATCGTTACCAGCATCTTCATCAAGATCTTCATCCTCTTCATCATCAGATGGTTCATAATCAACTTTCTCTTCTTCTTGTTCTTTATCTTCTTCACCAGCTTGAAGTAGAGGAGCTCGAGAGTACAAGTCTTTTATCAGATTGTCCATGTTCTTGTTACTCTCCTTCAGCTTTTTGTTCTCCTCTTTTAAAGCAATATACCTTCTGGTGTTCCTCTGCTCGTGTTTCAGCAACTTTTTGTTCTCTTTCATCAACTTTTTGATTGTTTCCTTCAACTCTTCACTGTTATCATGAGATGTGACTACTACTTCCAACATCTTTTTATCATTCGACTTCAATTGCTCAATCTTGGTTTGCTGTTTGTTAATAATGCTCATCATTTCAGATAGCCTTTGGTTCACAACAGTCATCACATCACTATCAACTGTGACCTTCTTTTTAACAGGCATCTCAGCAACTTCAGGCAGTTTGCCTTTCCTCATCTTCTTGAGCACATTGTCTAACGCTTCATTGAACTCATCAACAGGTAATTCATTTCCCTGTTCTGTGCTAGAAGTAGTTGCAGTCTTTTGCTTCTTAGATACAGGTCCAGTAACCGGTGACTTGGAACTAGAAGCTGGTGGTAGTTTCTTTCCAGCAATGAGTGATTTAATCTCCCTGATTCTCTTTTGACTCGGTTTCAGTACATTCTCTTGTTTCTTGTACTGAGGCTTCTTCTTTGATTTCACAGCCTGTACAGGTGAACCAGGAAAATCTTCTTCTACATTAAGACCCTCTTCATCTTCATCAACAGGAATTGGGCCCTTATTACCTTGATCTTCAACAGACTGGTTTAAACTAACAGACTCACTAGCCACAGTGGCCTTGGGCATGGTAGTCTTCAGCGTTTCAGTTTCCGAATCCCAGTGTTCATCTTCTTGCGTCTCTTCAGAATCAATCGACGCCTCATCCACAATATGCACTCCTTTCTTAGCCATTGTCTTGCTTCTTCTCGGTGTACTCTTCTTCTTAGCAGGTTCAGGTACAACCTCTATTCTGATCTCTTTTTCCTTACCCTTTCCACTCTTTGCACCAACATTAACAACCTGTCTCTTTCGCTTCGCATCTGGATCAACAGGATGTAATGGATTATCTGGATCTGAATCACTGTTAGCATGTCTCACTTCCCCTTCACCTGGATCCTCATAATCAATCCTTGCTAGATGTCCAAATAAACGTCTTACAGGTGGACGTTCATTCACTGACAATCCTTTGTAAGCTTTCATCCTAGCAAGTGTATTGATTGACATATGTTCTTGAACAACAATGTGCTTAGGAACCCTCTTCAAATCTTTATATTTATGATCAAATACCATCTGGAGGAATCGAGGATACAGCAAGAACTTCAGATTCCTCATACCATTCACAGGCTCCAATAAATGTTCCATTAGCATCCCTGATACATTGAACGGTTTGTTCAATACCAGTGCCACCATCATCGAGCTAATACTTTTACGCATCAAATCATATCCTCCAGCAGCTGAACCAAAAACGTGTATCAGAACATGTGCCAAGTATTTGAACTGTGGACACAACTTTCCCTTATGCAATGAACCATCAGTAATCGGTCCATTGTACTTCATCCTCAGAAAGCACTTTCGTTGATCCATAAAACTAAGATCTTTAGGATCCGTCTTCTCATCTTGCAAATTCAAGGCTTCTCTAATATCCTGCTCACATACAATCACCATCTTTCCTTGGATCTTGCTAATCACAGACGATTCACAATTCCTGAAATCCAACTTCGCTTCAGTCCAGAATTCTTGCATCATGTCTCTGTAAATAATGGTAGGTGTAGCAATCGCGTCTATCACCCGACTTCTCTTCAAGAACTCTATGATCTCAATAAACTCAGTATGCTTTTTAACCTCTCCAAGATACGCACAAAAATTATGCGCATTCTCGAATGTTAAAAGCTCTTCAGTCATTTTCTTTGCAGGCTGTGAGGATGATCCGGCTTGTTCAGTAGGCTTCTCTTGTTCAGACATGGTTTGATCTGCAAAACAAAACAAAGAAACATGTTAAAAATCGACAAAAAAAAAAAATTCAAACTTTGAAAATTTGGTAATTAATCTTCTCATTCGCCCAAACGGTGGTACGAATGAGAAAATCTTGGTGCGAATGTGAAAATATAAAGGTACGTATGTAAGGGTTTTTGATAAAAAGTTTCATTCGCCCAAAAATTGTTCATTCGCCTATTTAAACATCTCTTTCGCCCAAATTAGTCACCTTCGACCATTCGTAATGGGCGAAAGAGACTGTTCATAATTCAAATTTTCAATTATGATAATCTGTTGCTTTTAACTTGTTATATTGATTCATTGAGCAAGTAATAACACCGATTAAAGTTTCCACACAATCAATTTTAACATTTGCTCAATGATTAACTGTTTTCTATCAAAAACTAGGGTTTAAGGATCGATTATGCAAATTGATGATGATTAAACCAATGTTTGTGCACTATCTCCCCCTAAAACTGTTAAGCATTGAATCCTATCCATCAATTGAAATAAACAACATCAATTAATCAGGTTTTAGAAAGCTAGGGCTCAAAAACTGAAAACCATCGATTAATCCTTGAAACTGATGTATTAACCTGTAAGAAGTAGTGCACAATGATCAGAAGAACAAGACGAACACTTTGATAAATGGCAAAACAACAGGGCAACAAATGGACTTCAGTTCAAAAATTTTGAAAAAATTTGATAAGGGTTCGAATGAGATTGAATGGGTATATATAGGCATGCTCCTTCGACCATTCTCACCGGTCGAATGAGACACTGTTGTCTCCTTCAACCCTAGTTAAAGGTTCGAACGAAGCAAAAGGGTTCGAATGAGACAGATGTTCAAGAACACTCTCAGTCGCCCGTTTTAAACATACGAAGGAGCATTAAAAATCCCACGTTCGACCAAACGAATGGGCGAACGAGAACTGGGATTTTTGATAAATTTTTCAAATCTCAAAATCGAGTCCCGTTCCAATTATTTTTCAACTTGTAAGCATCCAACATTCATATTTTCACATTTAAAAGATTACAAAGCTCAAATGGTTCATCAAGGTTTAGAAAATCGACATCAACCACCATCAGCTATCAAAAAGAAAGATAGAAATGTAAAATCTTTTTGGATTTTCTAAAGTTTATACTAAAACACACCTAAAATCTTTTTGATTTTTGTAATTTTTGACGAGAAAATAAAATGCAGAAATGTAAATGAAAAACAGTAAATGTTTTTGTGATTTCCGGTAAAGGGATCATATCAGTTATTGAGAAATCTGATCACACCGTTGATCTTTTGAATTATTATCATTAAAGACAATGTGTGATCTGGCAACTGCTGATATTGTGATCCACATAAACTCACAAGCAGACTTTTGTGCAGTGCTTTAAACTGATACCGTTATTTATAGTATAAACATAATTGTCTTTGGTTCCCACGCACACGACATACTCCCGTATCAAGAAGTATATGCACAAAGACTCATTGTAAAGCGTGATTATGCATTCGTCGTCTGTAAATTTACAAGGTATAATGCACAGAGGTATACAGGTCAGCAAATTAATGCAGCAAAGTAACATATGCACTTTACCAGGTTGAGGACTGATATTAATCATGATATGCGTCAGTGATTAATACGATGTAATAGATAATCTTTGATCATCATAAAACATAGAAAGTTCCTCAATTCGGTAACTTTAGGATTTGGCATAAAGCTCTTTTATAAAGACACCCTGTCTGATCTAGGTCCTTAATGACTTACAGCAGAAGATCAGAGAGGCTATCCCCAGACAACTAATAACATAACGACCCTAAACCTCCGAGTTTTGTACAAATACCCTATCAAACGAAATTACGGTACTAAGACCATATGCCCATGAGGAGTTCATCCACACAACAATTCGTTTGAAATGTATGTATCAGACACGCAGCAATAGGTCTACGAAGCCTATCAGCACATCACACAGACTCAAACACACGTCCTATATAGCAGTACATTACTTAGAATGTGTCAGATCCCCACTGATGTACTATCATTTCCCCTTTTACTCCAGGAAATCATTTTTGATTTTTCTAATTTTTATAAATTTTTGAATTTACTGTTCCCAAGGATAAGCTGGAGCATTTCAAATATGTGACTGCCCAGATATCGTTTGTTCACAGAAATCTGACGACATTAATCTAAGGGAAGAAGATATAGCAGTCAGCAAAGAAATTTTCTAATTTTTATGGTTTTTGAAATTTTTCAATGTTTTTGGATTTTCGAAATTTTTCTGAAAAACAGTAAAAATTAAACTAAAAAAAAATGATAGACTGAGATGGTAATCAGTCTTGTTTTTCTTTAATACCATTTGCTTTTAAAAGATAATCAAATCTGGATTTGTCAAAAGCTTTGGTAAAAAGATCTGCGCGTTGGTAATCAGTGTGGATTTTGACCATATCGATCAACTCTTTAGCATAACAATCACGGATAAAATGATATTTAATCCGGATATGTTTAGCCTTTGAGTGATTTACTAAGTATTTTGTTAATGCGATTGCGGCTTCATTATCACAGTAAATAGGGGTTTTAAGAAATTGCAAACCGTAATACACCATCTGTTGTTGGATCCAAAGAACCTGTGAGCAGCAGCTCGATGCTGAAACGTATTCTGCTTCACATGTGGATAGTGCAACGGCGGTCTGTTTCTTGCATTGCTAGGTCACGAGCCTGCTGCCCATAAACTGACATCCAGCCGTTGTGGATTTGCTGTCTTTGTGTTGGGTTATATTGAGACCACAGTTACTAGATTAGAGACTTTTAGTAATATATTGTATAGATTGAAGGTTAAAGGACCTAGAATGTAATTATGGCATAGTTTTGGATGCCTAACCCTAATCTGCGCATTTAAGTGCACGGGCTCTGCGCACTTAAGCTAAGTGCGCAGGCCAAATCAGCTTCCTATATAAAGGTTATGTGTGTGCAGCATTGGGGTTAGGGTTTTGGTTATTATCTTTTGCTAGCACAAGATAGGTGCGTATTGCTGTAAATCCATGGTTCTTCAATGTTAAATCATCAATGGAATTATCGTATTATTCATCTTGTGTGTCGGTTCTTACAATATTCATCTAGTTTCTTTTATTGTAGAAGATTAGTCACTTAAAACACCTAATTCATAGGTGTTTCTAAGTGATAACAATCTGTGCACTTACAAGATCTAGCATTTGGGACTTACAATTTGGTATCAGAGCCTCTGTGCTCTAGATTGTATCTACTTTAAGATACCAAAACCCTCATCTTGTTAGTTTTTATTATCAAGATTATTTTCTTTGTAAACTTTAAAATTTAGGTGTTTTTCGTATATTTTGGCTTCAAATTTCGTGAAAATCGTGTTTCTAAATGTTTAAAGTATGTTATTTTTGATCAGAAAATGGTTTGGAAAGGATTCAGCTGAGTTTTATGTTTGTTACAGCTCGTTTTTGCGCACTTATTTCATATATCCTGCGCACTTATCTCATAAGTTGAGCACTTGTTTCTTAGTTTGAGTACTTGGATCATATATTGCATACTTGTGACTGTGAGTACTTAAACTTGTTATTTTAGTACGCAGCTAGGGTTTCTGCGCACTTGTTGCATTTTAATTGAATTTCTGCGCACTTATTGCATCTCATTGTCTTGAGTACTTATCTAGGGTTTCTGCGTACTTAAACAGAAATCTTGGATTTGTGCGCACTTACTGAAGGTGTAGTCTTGAGTACTTGGCTAGGGTTTCTGCGAACTTAAAATCTTAAACAAGAGTTTAAGTGAGTCTGCGCACTTAATTAGTACGCAGGCTGATCAGTAAACACTGAGCACTTATAATGCCCAAGTGTTGACTGATCTGCGCACTTATCAAGAAGCATAGCCACACGTATACTTTCGAGCTGCGTGTAACACCCCAACCGATGGCGGAAACATCGGGATGTCACGTAATGATGATTGTTCAGTAGCTCATGGTGAATAATAAATTCCATTAAATAATTTAAATGAATTACATACAATAGTTCTAGAATTTGTACATCAAATTGAATGAGTCTATACACATATCTTCAAGCATCAATACAAATCTTCAAGCAAATAGAACCTGAAACATGTTAAGTTGAAAATGTTTTGGGTCAACAAAAGTTGGTGAGAATTACATAGGTTTTTGATAATCGAATAAAATTGTTGTGCAATTCATGTGTCATGTCAATCTAGTCCATATGTGAGAACATACTAGAAATAAATCGAGTGCATAATCAACCCTGATGACTGTTATAATATGATACATACCATACGCTCATGGTCCAATATGTTATACGATAACAAACACCCACGTAACCTTTGTAGGAGGCACGTATCCGGGTGGGATTGTCAGTCCAATAGATCTACCAATGTATACCGCCGGCTGATCAATGTTAATGATTATGCTAGAATGGTGCTTACTCTAATCATGCTCAAGACATAATGCAACATAGAAAACACATAGACACATTGATGATTGAATTGCAATGATGATGTTATAAACATGTTTCACCCCAAAAATGGTGATAAATAGAAAAGGGGCTATGTAAAACTCACCTTGGTAAAATGTTATATCTGTTGAGAAATGTGTTGACCAAATGTATCAAGTATCGCCCTAAAATGAAGTAATAAATATAACTAAGTCTATAGAGTCTACAAATGTATAAGTTCTAGGGCTTCGAATTGGGGATAATTGCTCGTTTGATTAATATTAAAAATATTCGCCAATTGAGAGAAATTTAGTAAATAAATAACCAAAAATCTTTTTATAAATGTTAAATCTAGGATGGTCACAAGAATGTGTTTAAAGTATAAAAATAATTTTTATAAAATTATTTTCTTTAAAATAGATTATTAAATCTATTTATTACAAATTGCCAACAATTAACTTTAATATTCAAAAATACTAAAATTAAAGAATTTCTATTTTAAAAATCATATTTCTGTTCTAAATGATTAAAAATAATTTGTATAAAATTTTGGTGCAAAAATGATGAAAATTGGATTTATTATGATTTAATTATGATTAAATCTAACAAAAATTGATTAAAAATATAAAATAAATGATTTTACTGAATTAAAAATCATTTCTGAAAAGTTTAATGTTATAAAAACTTAAAATAATTTTTGTGGAAATTAATAAGATCGTTTTGATATTTTAATGGAATTTTATAAATAAAATGGAATAAACTTGATTTATTTATTATAAATATTAAATAAATAAATTTCAGAAAACTAAAAATTGTAAGTTAAACTTTTTCACTAGTTTAACATAATGTAATTTTTGTAGAATTTTTAAAAGGGTTTTAATAATTAAAAATGAATTTATAAGATATAAATAATATATATGTATATAGTTGATAAACAAGGAAAAAGAAACAAAAAGTGTGGCAGCCGGGTTTCGAACCCGCGTCTGCTGGGGGTTCAGGCATCAACACAACCACTTGGTCTAGACCTGTGGTTGTGTTAAGATTTAGTTTGTTTAATTCATATATATTAACTGGGTTGATGTTCTTCCCCAATTTATATGAAATCGAGCCCTAGTTTTCCAATTGGACGATCTACACAACATTAACCCAATTAACCTTAGGGTTAATGTTGTGTAGTTGCTGAATGATAAAACCCACACAAAAACAATACTTACAAACACGTTTTTGAACTCGATTGATTGGTCAAAGGCTCGGTCAAAAACACGAACGAAAATCAATCAACAGAGGTTTGATAATGGAAATTGGAGGTTGAGAGAGATTGAGTGGCGAGTTGGGACTGTTCTGGAACGATCAATTTATAGTGAAACGATTCGGTTGTTCGAAATGGTAATCATTGACCGAGTTTTAATGTTTGACGCGTTCTTGTTCAAATTGGTATGATTTAGCTTGTAATTGAACGCGTATAGATGATTGACAGGCCGGTAATCACGAATCGTTGCCATATATGAAACAATTATGAATTAATTGTGATAATTAAGTTGGTCAAAAAAAAAAAAAGAAAAAAAGAAAAGAAGGAAAAAAAATATATCACATCTGTTGCTGCTGCTCGACGAGGGAAGAAAGGGAAAAAGAAAAGGGTTTTAGCTGTGTATATATATAAAGAGGTGTGGAGATAAAACAGATGTGAGTTTTAGCTTGGTTGGTTAGGTTGGTGTGTGTGTATGTGAGTGACCCGGGTTCGATTCGCGTGGGTAGCGACCATTTTTTCTTTTTTTTTTTTAAAAAAAACAGAATCAAAAGGGGAGGAGTATGTTGGGCCGGACTGGGCTGGGTAATGGGCTTCAGTCATGTCTGGGCCTCCGAATTTAAAAAGAACAAAGGTAAAGAGTGGGCTATGCCATAGTTATTTGTTGGGTTTAACATTGCAATAATTAGTGTATTTGTTATTATAATTATTATTATTATTATTATTATTAACTTATTATACACACATATATATATATATATATATGTGTATGTGTGAAAAAGAATTATCTTTGTATAAGGGTTCAAGATAACACCAAAAATAATAAAGCTTGTTGTTTTACTCCGTAACGTATAATAAATGCGTAATGTTACACTGCGCACTAAACAGAGACTACAACTTGACAAGGCTGTTTATATTCTTACAGGTTGCTGCATACTTATCCAGACTGCTGTGAACTTAACTGCATACTTAGCTGCGAACTTAGCTGTGTACTTACGGACTTGGACAATTTTCTGGACTGATAACTAAAAACTGTTAAACTACTTTCCTAAAATTCATCTAAATCATGGCTGGTAACAATAATCAATCAACTGTTAACCCTATCACACAACAAGATCTTGAAACCGGAACCACTACCAGAGTACCTAAGTTAAAAGGTGCTGAAGATTATGGGACATGGAAGAACAGAATGAGGTCATTCTTTTACGTCACCGACTTCACCCAATGGAACTCTATCCAGTTGGGCCCACACATTCCCATGAGAACCACTGCCACTGGGGAAGAATTCAACCCTGATCCAACCACCTACACCGATGTTGACAAACAATTACTCCAAAGAGATCACAAGGCTTATGGTGCTCTAACCATGGCCCTATCTAATGATGTTTACAACATGTTTGAAGAGTATGGCACGGCACATGATCTGTGGTTTGCATTGAATGAATACTATAAAGGGAACGAAGACATGCGCCAATACAAGCAAGACATGGTGCAAAAAGAATATGACATGTTTGGCAGTATTCATGGGGAAAGTTTGAGCTCGCACATTGATAGGTTCATGAGCATGTTGACAAAGATGAAGAAGGATGGAATTCCTGTGTACAACAGAAATTCTATCAAGAAGCTGCTAGATTCATTGCCAAAAGAATGGAGCATCCAGTGTATGCTAATCAGAAAAGAATATCTTGACGCCCAGTCTACCTTGGCTGATCTCATCAACACATTAAAGTCCTTTGAGATGGACATTACAAAGAGAGAGATGAATCAGACCAATCCAAAGGCAGTACCCATCACTGCAATGAAAAACTTGGCTTTAATGACTCCAGTGGGTACCATGGGTTCAAGCTCTTCTCAGGTGTATGCTGATGGAATGATTGGTGGTAGCTCCAGCTCAGGAACGACCGTTCCATACTCTCAAACCAGTGGCAAGAATCCTCAACCCCCAACTCTCAATCCTCAACAAACAAAGCTGGCAAATGAACACGTTGAACTCTTCAACGCCTTCATGACCAGCTTTGAAGCTTTAAAGACAGGTGATCTAAAAAATGACATGATGAGCCCTGAAGATATGTATCAAGTGGATCCCGATGACATGGAGGAGATGGACCTGAAATGGCAAATGGCCATGATTACTCTCAGGGTTAAGAGATTCCAGGATAGAACAGGTCGGAGGGTTGGATTGGGAAAGGCTGGGTTTGATAAATCAAAGATCAGGTGCTACAATTGCAAAACTCTTGGACACTTCAAGTATGAGTGTCCAACCTTAAATCAAGCTGAAGTTAAACCGGCAAAGAGGATGGTGGCAATTACAGATGGAGGAGAAGCCAAGCAGCAGAAGGCGCTTGTGGTTCAAGACTTTGATTGGGGTGAAGAGGTTGCTGTGGAAGAGGGTGAAGTAAACAAGGCATTGATGGCAAAAATTTGCACAAAATCAACACTTGGTGTGAGTTCCTTGGAAGGGTCATCAGCTGAGATGCCAAAAGGTGAAGGGATGGATGAGAATTCGGTTAAAAACCGAATTCATGGATCGATTAAGCGAAAACAACTCGGTTTCAGACGGGAGATTCGTGACGAGACAGAAATACATGATAACAACGTCATCACAGATTCGTATTAATTCAGAAACGGTTACAGACACTGTCATCAGTAGGATAAACATCTATCTCAGGGCCGGGGGAGGTCGGGCATGACCTCCCCCTTGAGAGCATTCAAAGTACAAACTCAAATCACCAAATGAACAATAACACATGAGATTGCTATTTATAGTCCAATACCTAAAAGCCACCTTCGCCCACTATGAATGGTCGAATGTGGAGCATTTCCACATTCGCCCAGTGTATATAGGTCGAATCTAGCTTTGGTATTGTCCTATATTTTACAAATGCATCAGATCCATAAAATGCCCTTATGGATCACCACAATCTCATGTAACAACATACAAAGACTCAACCCTAGTCTATTCGACAGTGACGTCCACAGAAAGTGCATCAACAATGGAGAAGGCTGGTTTAAGAGGTGTGTTGAGTGAGGATAAGGGCAAGGAGATTGCTGCTGAGGAAGCTTTAGTCGCTGAAAAGACTTCCACAAGCAAGGATGATCAACAACCACAGAGCATGCAAAAGAAGGTTGAGGAGAGAGACCTGGTAAGTATCCCGCTCGAAATAAAATCAAAGCTGTGCTCACCAAGGTGTGTTACAGCTGTTGCTTACTGTTTGTCCCACAATAGGAGAATTTTAAGAGAAATGGATGACATAAAAAAAATCAATACTGAAATGAAGGAAAATGAGTTAGCTTATCAGCGAAAGTTAAATGCAACAATAGCTGAAATGCACACTCTAAAAGAATTTGTTCTCAGAAAAGATTTTTTAATAAATGACTTAACTGAAAAACTAGAAAAATCTAGAAATGAGACAAATCATCTCCAAATTGTTGTGGACAAATGGAACGTAAGCAAGCATGCTCATACTGATATCCTTGATTGTTCAAGGAAATCTTTCGTCAAAGATGGAATTGGGTATAAGGATAAAAAGGGAATTGTAAAATCTCTATTTTTACCCTTGAGCAAAAGTGAATATATACCCATTCCAAAACCACATCCAAAAAATGATCTTTTCGAAAAAGAATGTGTCACGTCTGAGTCACACTCTAATATAAGTAAAAGTAGTGCAGATATGACCCAACAGGATCAGGTGGACGATGATGAAAGTTGTGGTGGTCAAACAATGGGGTTAGGTCACCCAGGTGCCAATTACTCTACAGTGAATTGGTTCATCTGGAGCCATGATAAGTCAAACACTTCTTTGAATTCGGATGACTGTAATAATTTAACTAATTTGGATGACTGTAATAGTTTATCTAGGATGGATAACTGTAATAGTTTATCTAGGCCGGATGACTATATTACTTTAACTTCTAAACTTGATTTCAAGGGTGTTGTGGACCCAAATGATAGGATGAATCCTATCAAACGATCGGATGTTTGTGTTGAAAATGTTATGCCTGTTTGTGTTGATCTTAATGATGCATTCTGTGATAATGAAAATGTATATAGACCATCTCCATTTGTTCCAGAACTAAAAAGAAACAGGTTTGGGAAATTTCTTAATGAAGAAATTCCAGAGTTTACACCATCATCAACAGATATGTCATGTTCTGAAGAATTACAAAGTGAAACAGATAACACAACTTCTGAAGAATCACAAAGTGATACAGAAAGTGACATCAGCGAGCTAGAATGCAACACAAACGAAGAATCAAGCAACAACAACAGTGATGAAGCATGTTCAACAGACAGCCTCAACTCAAGCAACGACAAGAGAAGAACATCACAACCATCATCATCCAGATCTTCTTCAAAGATCAAACCTAAACACTCTAAATGCTTTAGATGTGGAAATGAGGGACATGTGGTTAAAAATTGTCATCTGCAACCCAAACCACAAAGTGATACCAATACCCAAAAATCTTTTTCAGTTCAAATTAAAGATCTTCAAGAAACTATAAGAAGTTTTGTTAAGGTCACAAAAACTTGGAAAAGACAAGAGTCAGTTTTGGGTGAAAATCACGACAGATCAAAACTAAAACAGACCTAGATTCCAAAAGTTACTTAAATTATGGTCTGAGTCGTGACTGTACATAGTGTCTCGTATATTTATCTGTATATCTCTCTTGTTTTATGTGTTTTTCAGAATAAGCTACAGAAATGGTTGATTGCCCTGATGAGATATCTGTGGCACGTTGATAGCGGGGCGTCAAGGCACATGACGGGACTAAAAGAATGTAGATGCAAAAGTGCGACTAGAGCTTTGGATTGTAAAACACATTTTGGTTTGATAATATCGAAGGTGCGAAGGAAGATTGTAGAGGGTGCGAAGGAGGATTTAAAGGTGCGAAGGAAGATGTTTATACGAATGAAGACTTAGATTATGGAAGAACTTGGTTCGACCAGTCAATGTGGGCGAACCTGCACATTCGCATGGATGATTTGGGCGAATGTGCAGGCCTATAAATAGGTTAAGTTCATTTTTGAATGTAACTTTGATGATTATTATTCCCTCCTCTTTCTGAAAACTCTCTCTAGATTTTGTTAAACTTGTTTTACATTTAAACCTTGATTGTAATCATTATTCTACGTGTAATCAAGTGTTTTATGAATGAAATTGATTGAAAATGATGATCTGCGTGTTTGAATCTGTTTGATTATTACTTTGTGATAGTTTTAGGGTTTCCACACCTAAAACTAACTTGTTTGATCAATCTTTGTTTGTTATCGATCCTAATACGCACATACAAACCTTTATGCAACGAACCAGCAGTGATAGGTCCGTTATACTTCATCCTGAGAAAACACTTCCTTTGATCCATGAATGTGAACTCCTTTGGATCTTTCGGATCATCATCCAGATTCAGTGCTTCTCTTAAATCTTCTTCGCACACAATGACTCGTTGTCCCTGGATTCTGCTCGTCAAGCAAGATTCGTTCTTCCAGAAATCTAGTTTAGCGTTAGACCAGAATTCCTGAATCATGTCTCGGTAAATCACTGTCGGCGTAGCAATAGCATCTATTACTCTGCTTCGCTTCAAAAACTCAATGATACCAACAAATTCCGTGTGCTTCTTCACGTGCCAAGATATGCGCAACAGTTGTGCGCATTCTCAAAATCAAGCTGCTTTGCGGGCTGTGATGAGGATCCTGCCTGTTCTGTAGTCTTCTGTTGTTCAGACATTGTTAGATCTGCAAAACAAATCAAGAAAACATGTTAAAAACGGACAAAATAAACAAAATTGAAAATTTTTGGTCAAAACTCCTTCCTTCGCCCAAACGGTGGTACGAAGGTGAAATTGTATAGGTACGAATGAGAAACAGTTGGTACGAATGTGATAATTTTAATAAAAAGTTTCATTCGCCCATTCAAATTCTCTTTCGCCCAATTTAGGTTCTTCCTTCGCCCATTCGAACTGGTCGAAGGAGACAGTTCATATTTTTGAAAAATCAATTTTGAATTTTAAAGATCCTGAACATGTCCATTTGATTGAAATAGGACCTAATAGTGCCGATAATCAATCCTAGACTAACAGTTTCATCAATTGTTGATTGTGTTTGTGTTTTCACCCAAAAACTAGGGTTTATACACTGATTCGGATCTTGAAACGATCTGAGCAATCTTGGTCATCTAAGGAATCTGAAGGAGCTTCTACTTCACAGAGCGAGAAGAATGAGAAAAAGAAGGTTGTTAGTGAGAAGAAAGGGGTTGAAGTAACCCAAGATGTTTGTGAGTCAAAAGATTCTTTGAAATAACCTGTTCAAAGACCCAAGACCAAACAGGCTTGGGTCCCCCGAAAGAACTAATTGATCTACTTTAAATGTGCAAGGAGCTCCAGCTGGCCCTGTTAGCAGCCTATGGATTGTTGACAGTGGAGCTTCTGGTCACATGACAGGGGACCTCGCGCTACTCTTTGACATCAAGAACATTAACGGAGGTTATGTGGCATTTGCTGGAAATAAGGGAGGCTACATTACTATGGAGGGTAGTGTAAGCAATGGGGTCGTAACATTTGAGCGGATTTCTTATGTGAAACAGATAGACTATAATTTGCTCAGTGTTAGTCAGATTTGTGATAAACAATTTTCAGTGTATTTTGATGACAAATCTTGTTATATCTTGAAACCTGGGTTTGAGTTACCAAAAGAGTGGGTGATGCTGAAGGCACCGAGAGTTAACAACTTGTATATTCTCGACATGTCTAAAGCAATGACCACCCATGGCCAAGTCACGTGTTTCCTCTCCAAGGCTACAGAAAAAGAATCCATTATGTGGCACAGGAGAATGGGACACATCCATTTGAGAAAGATGAATCAGCTTGTGAAGAATGAACTTGTCACGTGAGTTAATGTCAAACACTTCCATCTGAATGACAAGTGTATCAGTTGCAAGAAGGGCAAGCAGCACAAGCAATCCCATAGACCAAAGAAAGTTAATTCTGTTGAGCTGCCGCTTGAACGTTTGCATATGGATTTATTCGGTCCAGTCAGACGTAAAAGTCATGCCGGTGAGTTATACTGTCTTGTGGTGACTGATGATTATTCCAGATTTTCATGGGTAATGTGTTTGCATCAGAAAAGCGACACTTTTGACAATTTGAAGGTTCTGTTTACACGTCTGGAGAATTTATATGGTCTGAAGGTCAAAAGAATCCGGAGTGATAATGGGACGGAGTTTAAAAATGCTCAGATGGAGGATCTTTGTGCAAACAAAGGAATTCATCATGAATATAGCGCTCCGTATACACCCCAGCAGAACGGTGTCGCAGAGAGAAAGAACAGGACTCTTATAGAGACGGCGAGAACTACGCTTGCGGATTCAAATCTTCCAGTCATGTTCTGGAACGAAGCTATTTTCGCGGCATGTTATACTCTTAACCGTGTTTTGACAGTGAAGAAGTTTGGCAAGACTTCTTATGAGCTGTTGAACCGACGCAAGCCGAATCTTGAGTATCTAGAACCATTTGGTGCTCCATGTACTATGCTGAATCCTTCGGAAAAGTTTGCACCAAAGGCTGAAGAAGGTTATTTTGTTGGATATGCAACCCCATTAAAACGGGTATTCAACAAAAGAACTAGAAAAGTCGAGGAGTGGGCTAATATCGAAGTTCAAAGATATACACAAAATGTACAGGGTGGAGGACCAGATTGGATGTTTGATTATAAAGATTTCTTTGAATCATTCAATCTAGATATCATGGTTGAAGAAGCTGTACTTCGATTATACTACGAGGTCGAAAACGCCGTAACTTCACCGTTAGTGCGTCCGATCACAGTAAACCCTCAAGCAGCTTCTAATGATGCCACTGCTCCTGTATTGGAAGAAGAGGTGTTCCAAGAGGCTTCTACATCGCTTAATTCATCCGAATCAGAATATGAAGACGATGATGCAACAAGTGAAGCTATTCTGGACAACGCTACAGTGACACCACCAGTGAATCCATCTAGAACTGATGCTTCAACATCGAATGTGGGTAATGATCTGGCTTCTACAGAGAATTTGACAACTCAGATGGGAGTACAAGTACCTGATTATCCGAAATCTCGGATACATCGGATACACCCGCTTGAACAAGTTATTGGTGATCCTGGTAGCAGTGTGATGATGAGAGGGCAGCTGAAGAATGCTCAAGCACCAGAAAACATTGGCAATCTTGCTTTATATGCCAAAATTCAAAAATCTGGTTTTCAGAATGACTGGTCATTTGCTTGTTATGTTTCGCAGGTTGAGCCGCGGACATACAAGGATGCTCTTTTGGATGACTCCTGGGTGGAAGCAATGCAGGAGGAGTTATTACAATTCCAGAAACTTGGTGTATGGACCCTAACAGATTTGCCCCCTAGTAGAAAGAAAATTGGTACCAAATGGGTGTTCAAGTGCAAGAAGGATGACAGAGGAGTCATAGTACGAAACAAAGCTCGTTTGGTCGTTCAAGGTTTTCATCAGGTTGAAGGAATCGACTACAATGAAATCTATGCAACGGTTGCACGCTTGGAAGCTATCAGAATGTTCCTCGCGTTTGCATCATGGAAGAAGTTTAAGGTGTATCAGATGGATGTAAAGAGCGCATTTCTTTACGGTGTGGTCAAAGAGGAAGTTTACGTAGGTCAACCACCGGGCTTTGAGGACCCTATTCACCGGGATAAGGTTTATGTGTTAAACAAAGCTCTCTACGGGTTGCACCAGGCTCCGAGACAATGGTATGAGGAGCTGAGCACGTATCTTCTCTGGAAAGGATTCAAATGCGGACTGGTAGACTGCACACTGTTCACGAAACGAGCAGGAGATGATTTGCTTCTAGTACAAATTTATGTTGATGACATTATTTTTGGGTCTACTAACGAACTTCTGTGCAGGGAATTTGAACAAGTTATGCAGGAAAAGTTCAAAATGAGCGCTATGGGAGAAATGCAGTTTTTCCTCGGCTTACAGGTGGAGCAAAGACCAACGGGGATCTTTATTCACCAGAAGAAATACGTTTCTGAAGTCTTGAGCCGATTCCAGATGGATGATTCGAAGCCGATGGATACCCCGATACAGCCCAATCACAGAATTGGAGTTGACCTTAAGGGGGAGCTGACTGATCCATTTACATACAGAGCAATCGTCGGATCTCTGATGTATCTCACAGCGTCAAGACCTGATATAATGTTTGCGACATGTCTTTGTGCGCGATATCAATCGAAGCCGAAACAGAGTCATCTTGCAGCTGTCAAGCGTATCCTTAGATATCTGAAGGGTTGTCCATCGAAAGGACTGTGGTACCCTCATGATGATAATTTTGACCTAATCGCTTTTAGTGATGCAGATTGGAGCGGCTGTGACAAAGACAGCAAATCCACAACGGCTGGATGTCAGTTTATGGGGAGCAGGCTCGTGACCTGGGAATGCAAGAAACAAACCGCAGTTGCACTATCCACATGTGAAGCAGAATACGTTTCAGCATCGAGCTGCTGCTCACAGGTTCTTTGGATCCAACAGCAGATGGTGGATTACGGTTTGCAATTTCTTAAAACCCCTATTTACTGTGATAATGAGGCCGCAATCGCATTAACAAAAGACTTAGTAAATCACTCAAAGGCTAAACATATCCGGATTAAATATCATTTTATCCGTGATTGTTATGCTAAAGAGTTGATCGATATGGTCAAAATCCACACTGATTATCAACGCGCAGATCTTTTTACCAAAGCTTTTGATAAATCCAGATTTGATTATCTTTTGAAAGCAAATGGTATTAAAGAAAAACAGGACTGATCACCACCTCAGTCTATCACTTTTTAGTTTAACTTTTTACTGTTTTTCAGAAAAATTTCGAAAATCCAAAAACATTGAAAAATTTAAAAAATCCATAAAAATTGAAAAATTTCTTTGCTGACTGCTATATCTTCTTCCCTTAGATTAATGCCGTCAGATTTCTGTGAACAAACGATATCTGGGCAGTCACATATTTGAAATGCTCCAGCTTATCTTTGGGATCAGTAAATTCGAAAATCTATAAAAATCAGAAAATTCTAAAATGATTTCCTGGAGTATAAAGGGAAATGATAGTCCATCAGTGGGGATCTGACACATTCTAAATAATGTAATGCTATATAGGCGTGTGTCTGAGTTTGTGCGATGTGCTGATAGGCTTCGTAGACCTATTACTGCGTGCCTGATACATACATATCAAACGATTTGTTGTGTGGATGAACTCCTCATGGGCATATGGTCTTAGTACCGTAATTTCGTTTGATAGGGTATTTGTACAAAACTCGGAGGTTTAGGGTCGTTATGTTATTAGTTGTCTGGGGATAGCCTCTCTGATCTTCTGCTGTAAGTCATTACGGACCTAGATCAGACAGGGTGTCTTTATAAAAGAGCTATATATGCCAAATCCTAAAGTTACCGAATTGAGGAACTTTCCATGGTATATGATAATCAAAGATTATCTATTACATCGTATTGATCATTGATGCAAATCATGATTAATATCAGTCCTCAACCTGGTATAGTGCATATGTTACTTTGCTGCATTAATTTGCTGACCTGTATACCTCTATGCATTATATCTTGTACAATTACAGACAACGAAAGCATAATCACGCTTTACAATGAGTCTTTGTGCATTTATTTCTTGATACGGGAGTATGTCGTGTGCGTGGGAACCACAGACAATTGCGTTTATACTATAAATATCAGTATCAGTATAAAGCACTGCACAATAGTCTGCATGTGAGTTTATGTGGATCACAATATCAGCAGTTGCCAGATCACACATTGTCTTTAATGATAATAATTTCAAAAACATCAACGGTGTGATCAGATTTCTCATAAACTGATATGATCCCTTTACCGGAATCACAAAAATATTTACAGTTTTTCATTTACATTTCTGCATTTTATTTTCTCATCAAAAATTACAAAACTTAAAAAGATTTTAGGTGTGTTTTAGCATAAATTTTAGAAAATCCAAAAAGATTTTTCTTTTTCATCTTATTTTTGATAACTGATGGTGGTTGATGTCGATTTTCTAAACCTGGATACACCATTTGAGCTTTGTAACTTTTAAAATGTCAAAACATGAATGTTGGATGCTTAAAGGTTGGAAATAATTGAACCGGGACTCGTTTTTGAGATTTGGAAAATTTTCAAAAATCCCAATTCTCATTCGCCCATTCGTTTGGTCGAATGTGGGATTTCACTTGTTCATTCGTATGCTTTGTTTGGGCGAAGGAGAGTGTTCCTGATAATTATTTCATTCGAACCCTTTTATCTCATTCGAACCCTTTCAATAGGGTCGAAGGAGAGAAAAGTTTCTCCTTCGTATGGACAAAACGGGCGAACGTACAGGTCTATATATATCCAGTGCCTCATTCGAACCCCACTTATAATTTTTTCCAGATTTTGATTGTAACCTCACCTTGTTGCTTTTTCATTTTAAATCGTTCTACTGTGTTCGCGAGTTATCACTGATCATTTTCATACCACTTTTACAGGTATTCATCAAAGGATCAGCGATTAATCCCTGTTTTTCTATTACGAGCCCTAACCATTTAAAACTGTTCTAAATCAACTTTATAATACCAATTGTTGGTCAGGGTTGATTGTGTGTGAGTTTTAGGGGGAGAAGTAATCAAAACAAAGGTTTAAAACAGTTCAGATTGTGAAATCAGTGTATAAACCCTAGTTTTTGGGTGAAAACACAAACACAATCAACAATTGATGAAACTGTTAGTCTAGGATTGATTATTGGCACTATTAGGTCCTATTTCAATCAAATGGACATGTTCAGGATCTTTAAAATTCAAAATTGATTTTTCAAAAATATGAACTGTCTCCTTCGACCAGTTCGAATGGGCGAAGGAAGAACATAAATTGGGCGAAAGAGAATTTGAATGGGCGAATGAAACTTTTTATTAAAATTATCATATTCGTACCAACTGTTTCTCATTCGTACCTATACAATTTCACCTTCGTACCACCGTTTGGGCGAAGGAAGGAGTTTTGACCAAAAATTTTCAATTTTGTTTATTTTGTCTGTTTTTAACATGTTTTCTTGATTTGTTTTGCAGATCTAACAATGTCTGAACAACAGAAGACTATAGAACAGGCAGGATCCTCATCACAGCCCGCAAAGCAGCTTGATTTTGAGAATGCGCACAACTGTTGCGCATATCTTGGCGACGTGAAGAAGCACACGGAATTTGTTGGTATCATTGAGTTTTTGAAGCGAAGCAGAGTAATAGATGCTATTGCTACGCCGACAGTGATTTACCGAGACATGATTCAGGAATTCTGGTCTAACGCTAAACTAGATTTCTGGAAGAACAAATCTTGCTTGACGAGCAGAATCCAGGGACAACGAGTCATTGTGTGCGAAGAAGATTTAAGAGAAGCACTGAATCTGGATGATGATCCGAAAGATCCAAAGGAGTTCACATTCATGGATCAAAGGAAGTGTTTTCTCAGGATGAAGTATAACGGACCTATCACTGATGGTTCGTTGCATAAAGGAAAACTGTGCCCACAGTTCAAATATCTGGCACATGTTTTAATCCATGTATTCGGATCTGCTGCGGGAGGTTATGACTTGATGAGGAAGAGCATCAGTTCGATGATGGTTGCTTTGGTATTGAACAAACCGTTCAATGTTTCCGGCATGCTGATGTCTCACTTATTGGAACCTGTGAATGGAACGAGGAACCTGAAGTTTCTATTATATCCTCGTTTTCTTCAGATGATATTCGATCACAAGTACAAAGAATTGAAGAGAGATGCTAAACATATTGTTGTTCAGGAACACATGTCACTGAACACACTAGCTAGAATGAAAGCCTATAAGGGTTTATCTGTTGAAGAACGTCCTCCTGTTAGACGTTTGTTTGGACATCTAGCTAGGGCAGATTATAATGATCCGGGTGAGGGGCTTGTAAGGAATGCGAACAGTGATTCTGATGCTGACAATCCTTTACATCATGTTGATCCCGATGCTAAGCGCAAGAGACAAGTGGTGAATGTAGGCGCTAAGAGTGGTAAGACCAAGAAACCAGAGATAAGAATTGAGGTTACTGAACCAGAAAAGAAGAAGAGAACTCAAGGTAGAAATAAGAGAATTGCGAAAAAGGGATTGAATCTTGTTGATGAAGCTTCCATTGATTCAGAAGAGACAATTGAGGAAGAACAATGGAATTCTGATGCTGATATTGTGACGACCATGCCCAAGGCCACTGAAGCTGCTGCGTCTGATAGCCAAAGAGAAGATGATCAAGGGAACAAAAGTCCTATTCCCGTTGATGTATATGATTTGA
This sequence comes from Ambrosia trifida, assembly GCA_028751855.1. Lineage (NCBI taxonomy): Eukaryota > Viridiplantae > Streptophyta > Magnoliopsida > Asterales > Asteraceae > Ambrosia > Ambrosia trifida. The sequence continues at coordinate 70,263,215 of CM054127.1, read as the reverse complement.
GTTTTAATGTTGAAGAAACGTTTGTTGGTTCTCCTGTGCAAGCAGCTAGAAAAGAAAAGAAGAAGCAGGAGAAGCCAAGTATAAAGAGGAAGAAAGAGATAGAATCGTTAATTGCTGGTAAGAAACTGCCGCCAGCTACAAGTTCAAAATCACCGGTTACTGCACCTACTCAAAAGAAACAGAAGACAGCAGCAACATCTAGCACACAACAAACAGAAGAAATTCCAATGGATGATGTGAATGAAGCATTGGATAATGTGCTGAAGAAAATCAGGAAAGGAAAATTGCATGAAGCTGTTGAACCACCAAAGAAGACTAAAATATCGGTGGACAGTGACATCATGACTGCTGTGAATCAAAGATTTTCTGAGTTGATGAATTTGATTACAAAACAACAGACGGAAATTGAGCAGTTAAAGTCAAATGACAAGAAAATGTTAGAAGTCGTAGTCACATCGGCAGATGACAATGAGACCCTGAAGAAGACAATTAAGAAACTGAAGAGAGAAAACAAGAAGTTGCTGAAACATGAGCAACGTAACACCAGAAGGATAATAGTCTTGAAGAAGGAGAACAAACAGCTGAAAAAGAGTAACAAGCATATGGATGATCTGATAAAGAACTTGTACTCTCAGGCTCCTCAACTTCAAGCTGGTGAAGTGGATAAAGATAGAGAAGAAGAGTTAGTTGACTTTGAATTGTCTGATGAAGAGGAAGATGATGAACTAGATGAAGATGCTGGTGATGATACAAAGACAAAGAAAAAGGATGATAAAGATGATGATGGATCAGATGATGGATCTAGTGATGGAGATGGCTCTGCATTTGATAGTAGTGATGACGATGATGATGATGTTGATAAGTTTTCTTACGAGAAACGTGATTCGGATAAGGGCGGTGAATCGAGCTCGAAAGCTCCTGGTGAGAATGTTGATGATGAAGATATTTTCTGGAACGAAAGATTGAAGTCATTGTCTGAAGAAGATAAGAATAAGTATCGTCAGATGTTAACCGATCGAGTCTGGACGATAGACATGACTAGCAGGTTTCCAGAAATATTTGAATCTAATAATAAACTCTTCGAGTTGGAATATGATGACCCTGATCTTGAGGATGGGGAAGTGTCTGCAGCTATTTCGAAAGAAATTCTGGAAGGTTTAGCAAAGCAAGTGGGTAAGACGTTAGAAGAATTACTTGCTGATAATTTTATTCCTAAGATTCCTGAGAAAGAAGCTGGAAATCACTCGGATGATCATGATGTTCCTGCATTCGAGGAAGTCGAGATGGAAGATATTACGAGCGACGAATATCCACAATATTTCAGAACAAATCAAGAATGTGGATTTTCTTTCTCAGACGAACTGCTAAACCATGCCGAAAAGCTTGCAAGAGATAAGAGCAAAGTCTTTGAAGATGAAATCTTTAAAGGGCATAACAAGCGACGGTTCGAGCAATCAGACAGCTTAAAAGAGTTGTTAAAGAAGCTGAAAGAAAAGGAGAATAATCGTCCGAAACCAGACATTCAAGGCAGCTTTTACAAACTTCACAATAAGATTTTCAAAGGTCGTGCATTGGCCTGGAAGTTTGTTAAAGAGTTGAAGTGTTTCGCGGTAAAATGGGAGAAGGGGATTTTGTATTTTGAAAAGTTTCATCACTTGAAGACCCTTCCGTATTGGGCAATCAGAGACATTTGTCGTCACCGTTTAACGGGAGCGTCAAATAGTCAGATTACTTATTTTGCTGAAAAGATGACTCGTGAAAGCTGAACCAAGTGGGACTTGTTTGAACCACAATATCCGAAACAAATTGTTCATAAAAAGGATATTGATCAGATAACTGGTTCGCCCAAAGTGACTTTGAAATACAAACCACCGAAAGTGTTGAAAAAGATTCCTTTGATGCCTATTCCGCAACACTTTGCCAAAGACTTCATCTGGTGGTATTATGATTGGAAGATTGCAGAGGTCGTGATCATTTTGAAGGATGGAGAGTCGAATTATAAGAAAGTGCATATCTTTGATCCCATGTGGTTGATAAACTGTTCACATGAGGATATCATCATGCTATTCTATAATCCGATCTACTCAGATGCAAAAGATGCTGAGCAAGCAGGAAAGTACCAACGTGTGGTATTTCTGTGCTTTGCGTTTGATATTAATGTTGGATGTGATTATGATGTGAAATTGGGAAAGTATGTGGAGAAGCAAAAGGTGCCAGAGCTGAAAACGAAGAAACAGAAACAATTTCAGGAACCGGTGTTGACCAGAGAACAAATGATTCAAAGGCATATCAGAATGTTGAACAAAAGATTGGATGAAGAACGACGAACACAATCCAAACAATAGTCGAGGGGGAGTTTGTAGATGCAAAAGTGCGACTAGAGCTTTGGATTGTAAAACACATTTTGGTTTGATAATATCGAAGGTGCGAAGGAAGATTGTATAGGGTGAGAAGGAGGATTTAAAGGTGCGAAGGAAGATGTTTATACGAATGAAGACTTAGATTATGGAAGAACTTGGTTCGACCAGTCAATGTGGGCGAACCTGCACATTCGCATGGATGATTTGGGCGAATGTGCAGGCCTATAAATAGGTTAAGTTCATTTTTGAATGTAACTTTGATGATTATTATTCCCTCCTCTTTCTGAAAACTCTCTCTAGATTTTGTTAAACTTGTTTTACATTTAAACCTTGATTGTAATCATTATTCTACGTGTAATCAAGTGTTTTATGAATGAAATTGATTGAAAATGATGATCTGCGTGTTTGAATCTGTTTGATTATTACTTTGTGATAGTTTTAGGGTTTCCGCACCTAAAACTAACTTGTTTGATCAATCTTTGTTTGTTATCGATCCTAATACGCACATACAAAGAACTTCTTAAGAACTATCGATTCATTGATGGAGAATTTGTTGCTTTTGCCGGCAACGAGAAGGGCGGAAAGATAGTTGGGATAGGGGACGTGATTTCTGATGCATTGACTTTAGAAGATGTGAACTATGTTCCAGAATTGTGTTACAATCTGCTGAGTGTATCACAAGTCTGCGACAAAGGAATCTCAGTGTTATTCAATGACATGGAGTGCATCTTTCTAAAGCCAGGATTCATTCCTCCTACCAATATTATTATGCTTAAAGCTCCTAGACAAAATAATACTTATGTGATAAACATGAGGGATGCAAAGTCTGAATGTCAAATGACATGCTTACTTTCTAAAGCATCCGAGTCAGAGTCACTACTATGGCACAGGCGATTAGGACATGTTAACTTCAAAAATATTAATAAGCTTTCAAAACTAAATCTTGTCAGAGGTCTTCCTTCTAAGGAATTCCCTTTTTCTGAAAAATGCTTAGCATGTGCCAAAGGAAAACAACACAAAAAGTCGCATAAGTCCAAAGCTGTGAACTCTATAGACTCACCTCTTCATTATTGCACATGGATCTGTTTGGTCCTATTAGTGTTAAAAGTCTAGCTAAAAAGTCTTATTGTTTGGTGATAACAGATGATTTTTCCCGATTCACATGGGTGTACTTCTTGGAATACAAAAGCGAAGCTGCTGAGACTCTGATGCTGTTTGTTCCTCTCATTGAGAACATAATAAAGACAAAAGTTAGATCGATCCGAAGTGATCATGGAACCGAATTCAAGAATCAAAGTTTCGTGACTTTCTGCAACAACAGAGGAATTCATCTTCAGTACAGTGCTACGAGAACTCCTCAATATAATGGTGTTGCTGAAAGGAAAAATCGTACACTTATTGAGGCGGCCAGAACCATGCTTATCGACTCTAAACTGCCGATCATCTTCTGGGCTGAAGCTGTGAATACCGCCTGTTATGTTCTTAACAGAGTCTTAATTGTAAAGACGCGCGGGAAAACAGGTTATGAGTTGCTCTTTAAAAGAAAACCTTTGATTGACTACTTCAGGCCTTTTGGATGCTCATGCACGCTGCTTAACAACTACGAGAACATAATGAAGTTTGATGCAGTTGGAGATGAGTGCTTCTTTGTTGGATACTCCTCAAGTCAAAAAGCTTATAGAGTGTACAACAAACGAACCAAAATGGTTCTCAAGTCTTTTTATGTTGATTGGCAGGAATCCAACTCTACCAACACAGGAGCCGGTCCTGACTGGTTCTTTGACGTGGATGTTGTTTTCAACAATTTCAGCATCATTGATGAACAACCATCTGAAAATCAAGCAGCCGATCCTTCTCCTCTTGAAGATACTCTTTACTCTTCCGAAGACGATGCAGCACCTTTCACCACCCGCTTTTCTCCACTCGTAGCTGATCCAATTGTTCCCCTTCAGACCACAAATGGTGATGCAACTGTTGAAACTACTCCATCTCCTGAAGGTACTCCAGCTTCAGAAGAAACATCTTCAGCACGACAGTCTGCAAATGATCCATCCAGTTCGTCAACTCCTACAGATCACCTTTCCAATCTGCCTTCCCAAATTCAAGAAGAACCAAACATGAGATTTAAGTCTTCTAAGGATCACCCTGTGGAGAACATCATTGGACCAATCTCTGAGGGTGTTCTTACTAGAAATCAGGCAGACAAACTGAATATTGCACTTTCAGCCTTCCTATCTCAGACGGTACCTTTCAGCATTGAAGACCCTGTCAGAGATGCAAGTTGGGTTGAAGCCATGCAGGATGAGCTGTATCAGTTTAGAAAGCTAAAGGTTTGGGAACTTGTGGACTTACCTGAAGGAAAGTATCCTATAGGAACAAGATGGGTTTTTCGCAACAAAATGGATGAACGAGGTGTGGTAATTAAGAACAAGGCTCGTTTAGTTGTTCAGAGCTTTCGTCAACAGGAGGGCATTGATTATGATGAAGTATTCGCTCCAGTTGCTAGACTTGAAGCCATACGTATCTTCTTGGCTTACGCCTCATACAAGAACTTCAAAGTCTTTCAAATGGATGTGAAGAGTGCATTTCTGTACGGGAAGATCAAAGAAGAAGTCTATGTTTGTCAACCCCCAGGTTTTGAAGATCCACATCATCCCAACAAGTACTACAAACTGGATAAGGCTCTCTATGGACTTCATCAAGCTCCTCGAGCTTGGTATGAGACCTTATCTTCATATTTGCGGCAGAATGGATACACAAGAGGGAAGATCGACATGACTTTGTTCACCAAAGAAGTCAACAAACACTCTATCCATGTTCAGATTTATGTTGATGATATTATCTTTGGCTCCACTGATGAAAACTTATGCAGGGAATTTGAAAGCATCATGAAGTCTCAATTTGAAATGAGCATGATGGGAGAATTATCGTTTTTCTTAGGCTTGGAAGTGCAGCAGAAAGAAGACGGAATTCTCATCCATCAAGCAAAGTATACAAGAGACATTCTGGCAAAATTCAACATGACCGACTGCAAGCCGTCCAATACTCCTTTTGCGGCCCAAACAACACTTGTACCAGATCTTCAGGGGCCTTCAGTGAATCCTCACACATATCGATCAATGATTGGCTCCCTGATGTATCTCACAGCTAGCAGACCAGATATAATGTGGGCAGTTGGATGCTGCGCGCGTTTTCAGTCCAATCCTAAGCAATCGCATGAGACTGCAGTGAAAAGAGTCTTCCGCTACCTCAAAGGAACACCAAAACTTGGTTTATGGTATCCTAAGAGTGATAACTTTGATCTAATCGCTTACTCTGATAGTGATCATGCAGGTTGTAGGATCGACAGAAAATCTGTCTCTAGTGGCTGTCAATTTCTGGGTAATCGGCTAGTGTCTTGGCAGAGCAAGAAGCAGACCACCGTGTCCATCTCCACTGCTCAGGCCGAATACACAGCTGCTTCCAGTTGTTGCTGTCAGGTGTTATAGATCCAAAATCAGCTTTTGGACTACGGTTTGAATGTCATGCATACACCTATTTTTATTGATAATGATGCATGTCGTGACATCGTGAAGAATCCAATTGATCATTCTAAAACCAAACACATTAAAATTTGGATTCACTCAATTCGCGATGCGCACGACAAAGGGTACATACAGGTGCTGCCTATAGATACTGCTGATCAAAAAGCAGATATCTTTACAAAAGCTTTCGATAAAACCAGGTTTCATTAGTTGGTTTCATGGCTTGAGATGATAAATTTTGAATAAAAAAAAAATAAAAAAATAAAATAAAATTGTGTATATTTTATAGAAAAATCTTCTTTTCTTTTAAAACAAGATTTTTGGGGAAGAAAGTAAACCGGTCTATTCTTAATGCAAAATTAATTCAGGAAATGATAGGAACTAATCATATTTCGTCAGCATGTGAAATAGGACCCAGAGGATGTTGTGGCCTCAAGCAACGATGTGTCGGTAGATTCAGCCTGGAATCAAGTAAACTGCTACTAGGTGATTAACAATGAAGATCTACACGGAAAGCTGGATTCCCACTGTGCTTTAGGTCTGCACAAGCTGAGTCCGGTCATACATAGGTTGAGAAATTAAAAGACACAGAAAATTTTGTGCATAAGTAGATCAAAAGACACCTAAGAGTGCAAGCTACCAATGCGGGGCTAAGAAAAAAATATTTTTTGAAACTGAGCAACAAAAGACACGCAATGTTAGTGACGTGCAAACATATATAGATAGCTCACCGAACGATCAGATGATCATCTTCTCTGCTTATGGTAACATAGACCTGAAGCTCTCATCATCTGATCCAGATAATGATCATCTTCTCTGCTTATGGTAACATAGACCTGAAGCTCTCATCATTATATTTCAATAAACCTTGAGGATCGGTAGGCCAATACCTAGCACACTGTGGGGTCCATAAAATTTTCGTCAATATTACCGAAAAACATGATAAACAGCATCGCCAAACACATGTTGAAAGGGAAAAGGCATGGATATAAGTGGACAAGCATACCAACAATTGTTCTTAGGCTGTAGCTATCCAACGGGAAGTTGAAACGGGCTCTGGCAGGTATGATTAGTATGATCTTGAATGCAGAAGGTAAGACTTGGTAAAACCCCACTTATCTAATGGATTTGGGCCTTAAAACTCACTTATTGGGCCAAAGTTTGGACTCTGCGCACTTATTGGGCCCTGCGCACTTAACTCAAGTGCGCAGGCCCATTGGTTGACTGTATATATATACCAGGTCAATAGTGGTCAAAAGGTTTTATCATCCTTAACACTTGTCACTAACCCTAATCACCCCAAATCACCTGTTTATCATCATCATCATCATCATCATCATCATCGTTCATCAGTGTTCATCATCATCATCACAACTTAATCACACCAAATCACACACTAATCACCCAAATCATACCTCGTTTCTTTGTTTATTGATTCGTATCTACTGATTAAGGTAGATTTCATATTATTAATGGTTCATTGATTGTGATTACAGGGTGTAAATGGATGTTATTGATGCATCTGTTGGGTTTCTAGTCATTATTGGGTTCTTTGAATGTTTGAAGATGTGCGCACTTGATATATGAACAAGTGCGTACTTGTCTCATAGAGACTGCGCACTTGTCTCATAAGCACACAAGTTCTCTAAAACCCTAATATCCTGCGTACTTAGTTGTGTGAACATAAATCTTGAATGAAGGTTCAAGTGTCTGCGTACTTGCCTAGTACGCAGACCTGACTGGTATCTAAGATGTTACCATGCCCGGGTTGACTTGGACTGCGAACTTGTTTTGGACCTGCGTACTAACCAAGTGCTCAGTCAAGTATGTGCGCACTTGACTGAGCACATGATACTGATTGACTTAGTTTGGACTGCGTACTTGATATTCTTGCACACTTGGACTCTAAACAACAACATAACTTTCATCTTGACTATTAAGACACTTGAACGGACTGCGAACTTAAACCCGGACCCTAATAATCTAACAACTGAAATTCAAACGTACCATTGACACCGATGACACCGATCCATCAAATCTTAATCCAATGACTGTTAAAATTTAAAACCTAAAAATATTAATAAAATCTAAGTCTAAGTTCGTTGTCCGTCTAAGTTTATGTCTAAAGTCAGTTATCGGAGATCTAATTGGCTTTTCGTGCTCTTGGTTAAACAAATGGCACTTGACTGGGATCCTAGAGGCATGCACAACCAACCGATGAATCTCGATACTGAGGATGCCAAGTTTAGAGATGTAGTGACTTGGATAAGACGCAGCAAAGTCGGATTTGCTGTGCAGAACGCTGAACCAGTTTACGTCTCCCACATTGAAGATTTTTGGAGATCAGCTAGAGTCGAAACAGTATCAAGAGTCAAGCGTATCAACGCAACTGTCCGAAACAAGCTTGTGATCATTACTGAGGACACAGTTCGAAACGTGCTAAGGTTGCAAGATCAACCAGGAACTTTCAGATTCATGTCTAAAGCTGATATTCACCAACAATTCAGGATCTTCGGCTACAAGGGTGAATTTGACAAGAGAGGCGATGTAAAGAAGAGTCAACTTACAGGAGACTGGAGACTTATCAGTCATGTATTCTTAATGTCTCTATGTCACAGAAAGGGAGGATACAATGCGCTGAGTGCTGAATGGTCGACAGCGATGATAAAGATCTGCAAGGACGAAGCATTCAACCTGTCAGGCATGATCTTTGACTATATGGTGAAGAATGCAGATGCTGGTTTAGGGAAGTGGGCTATGTACCCGAGGTTTGTACAGATGATGATAAACACTCAACATGAGGGTCTGCCTGTCGGTGACGAATACATATTCACCAGAGGGGCACGATTCTTCACAGAGTGCAACACACCGGACTGGGAACCAATGCTAAAAAACATGTATGCGGCCCAGCGATATCCTGTTGTTATGGAGCTGTACAACAAAATCAAGAAGAGAAGGTCAGATGCTGCAGAACCCCGACAACAATCCAGAGCTGCTCCTGCACCTGGACCATCTGAACCAACTCCTTCAGCTCAGCCGACTGCTGAAGAGATTGCCCTAGAAAAATCAAGGGGCAAAAGAGTGGCAACTGAACCTGCTCCATCAAAACCGAGCAAAAAGAAAAGACCAGCAGGTTTGTTACAAGAAGGGAGAGACACTCTGACACCTGAGCAACTTGAAACTGCTGCAGCTTTACAACAAGTTGCTGAGTTTGAAAGGTCAGCAAGAAAAAGAAGAAGAGAACAACTACCTGAATCTGAGATTCCTCGTGTTGTGACTCAGGAAGATATTGAGGGACAAGCAGTCTTAGAACACATGTTTGGGCCAGAACAACCGAATCAACCAGGGCCTTCCACTACTGCTGCTCCTGCCTCCAAAGCTCCAGCCCAGAGATCAGCTGAACCATCCTCATCAGCTCCTGCTGCACCTCGTCGCAAACCGGTGCATCAGGAACTATATGAGAAACTTGTCAAAGAGGTCGGTAAAACTGCTGCCAGGGAGATCTGCACTTTAAAGAGCGATGTGCACAACAACCAGGAGCTTAGAAAGAAAGTAAAGAAGCTCAAACACAAGAATCGGAACATGGAGAAAGTCATTAAAGATCAAAGATACATCATCAAGTTCCAGAATGAAGTTCAAATGCAGATGTTTGAGATGTTCCAAGAATTCAAGAAGGAACTAACAGGTGCTCCTAGCGTTACTTTTGATGAAACTTTCGATTTTGGAAAGTTTTTGGAGAAGGAGAAAGAGAAAGAAAGGATCGCCGAGGAAAGTGAGGTTGATGAAGTAAGCGAAGATGAGATGCCAGAGAGATTTGTGGAAATGGGAATGGACGATGAAGTGGTTTATGAGACATCTGATGGGCACAAGTTGGATCCCGAAAGATCAACTTGGTTTCCTCGAAAGCCCATCACCATTCCAGCCCTACATCAGAATATCCATCACACAAAGTCTGCTCACCAGGAGAAGATCATCTCCTGGAAATATGATGAGGAAAAGAGATTGTTTGCTGTGAAAAGGAGAGGGGGAGTGATACAATATTTCAAAGGTCAAAAGGAGCTGAAATCTCTCCCCCGATGGGATATCCGGGAGCTCAGCAGGGCCCCTTTCATCAATCACTCCCTCGACTCCCAGGCTGCCATGGTCGAGAGGTTTATCAAGAAGGAATGCGACACAGATTTCCAAATCCTAAAGCCGCAGAAACCAAGAAGGAGAATCTCGAAGAAAAGAATCGATCCAGCAACCGGTCGTGGGATGATAACATATGTGATCGACCCTCCACAGGTCGTCACTCGAGTCCCTATTAGATCTGAGCTTCCAGTAATGCTGAGGAATTTCAAGAAATGGTTTTACGACAGCAACACTGGTGAAGCTGTCATTAAGCTGCAGGACGATTCAGAGGCTTTAAGGATTTTGGATCCAGTGGACGTGTTTGCACTCAACTTGTCAGATCTGAATATGCTGTTTGCAAATCAGATCAATGTGGGTGCCGGGAACACGTTGTTTGAAGAAGCTGTGCTGTTTAGGAGGGCTGTGGATAGAGCCATGCATCTGAAAAGAGAGCTGCTTGAGATAATCGACAGGATCAATGCAGCAGATAAAGAAAAGGAGGATATAGAGAAGGCGGCTGCTGCTGCTGCTGCTAGTGCAGAAACTACTCATCCTGAAGTCGAGACTGCTTCAGAGGCACATACTGAAGAACCTGCACCAGTAGCCGATCCTGAAGGAACTACAACAGAGTCAACTCAAGCTCCTCAAGCAACTGAAGAAGATCCGGTCGCGTTATACATACAAGACCCCCCCGAACAGGTTGAGGGGGTGGAAAGCGAAGTGGAGATAGATTAAAGATTGAATAACTGGTAGCTGTGGTCTAGGGGGAGTATTGTTGGGTTATATTGAGACCACAGTTACCAGATTAGAGACTTTTAGTAATATATTGTATAGATTGAAGGTTAAAGGACCTAGAATGTAATTATGGCATAGTTTTGGATGCCTAACCCTAATCTGCGCACTTAAGTGCACGGGCTCTCCGCACTTAAGCTAAGTGCGCAGGCCCAATCAGCTTCCTATATAAAGGTTATGTGTGTGCAGCATTGGGGTTAGGGTTTTGGTTATTATCTTTTGCTAGCACAAGATAGGTGCGTATTGCTGTAAATCCATGGTTCTTCAGTGTTGAATCATCAATGGAATTATCGTATTATTCATCTTGTGTGTCGGTTCTTAAAATATTCATCTAGTTTCTTTTATTGTAGAAGATTAGTCACTTAAAACACCTAATTCATAGGTGTTTCTAAGTGATAACAATCTGTGCACTTACAAGATCTAGCATTTGGGACTTACACTTTGTCACAGCCGCCCCAATCTGCATCACTAAAAGCGATTAGGTCAAAATTATCATCATGAGGGTACCAAAGTCCTTTCGATGGACAACAATTCAAATATCTAAGGATACGCTTGACAGCTGCAAGATGACTTTGTTTCGGCTTCGACTGATATCTTGCATAAAGACATGTTGCAAACATTATATCCGGTCTAGACGCGGTGAGATACACCAGAGATCCGACGATTGCTCTGTATGTAAATGGATCAGTCAGCTCCCCCTTAGCGTCAACTCCAATCCCGTGATTAGGTTGTATCGGGGTATCCATCGGCTTCGAATCATCGATCTGGAATCGGCTCAAGACTTCAGAAACGTATTTGGTCTGGTGAATAAAGATCCCCGTTGGTCTTTGCTCCACCTGCAAGCCTAGGAAAACCTGCATTTCTCCCATTGCGCTCATTTCGAACTTTTTCTGCATAACTTTTTCAAATTCCCTGCACAGAAGTTCGTTAGTAGACCCGAAAATAATATCATCAACATAAATTTGCACAAGAAGCAAGTCATCTCCTGCTCGTTTCATGAACAGTGTGCAATCTACCAATCCGTGTTTGAATCCTTTCGAGAGAAGATACGTGCTCAGCTCCTCATACCATTGTTTTGGAGCTTGGTGCAACCCGTAGAGAGCTTTGTTTAAGACATAAACCTTATCCTGGTGAATAGGGTCCTCAAAGCCTGGTGGTTGACCTACGTAAACTTCCTCTTTGACCACACCGTAAAGAAATGCGCTCTTTACATCCATCTGATACACCTTGAATTTCTTCTAGGATGCAAACGCCAGGAACATTCGTATAGCTTCCAAGCGTGCAACAGGTGCATAGATTTCATTGTAGTCGATTCCCTCAACTTGATGAAAACCTTGAACAACCAAACGAGCTTTGTTTCTCACTATAACACCTCTATCATCCTTTTTACACTTAAAAATCCATTTGGTTCCGATCTTCTTTCTTCTCTGGTGCTTGAGCATTTCTCAATTGCCCTCTTGTCATAACGCTGCTACCAGGATCACCAATAACCTGTTCAAGCGGGTGTATCCGATGTATCCGAGATTCCGGATAATCAGGTACTTGCACTCCCGTTTGAGTCGTCAAATTCTCTGTAGAAACCAGATCATTACCCACATTCGACGTTGAAGCATCAGTTGTAGTTGGGTGCACTGGTGGTGTCACTGTAGCATTGTCCAGAATAGCTTCACTTGTAGCATCATCGTCTTTATCTTCTGAATCTGATGAATTAAGAGTTGTTGAAGCTTCTTGGAACACTTCTTCTTCCATCACAGGAGCAGTGATATCATTAGAAGCCGCTTGAGGATTTACAGTAATCGGACGCACTAACGGTGAAGTCACTGCGTTTTCGACCTCGTAATATAAATGGAGTACAAGTTCTTCAACCATGCTATCTAGATTGAATGATTCAAAGAAGTCTTTGTAATCAAACATCCAATCTGGACCGCCACCCTGTACATTTTGAGTGTATCTTTGTACTTCGACGTTAGCCCACTCCTCGACTTTTCTAGTTCTTTTGTTGAATACCCTTTTTAGTGGGGTTGCATATCCAACAAAATAGCCTTCTTCAGCCTTTGTTGCGAACTTCTCCGAAGGATTAAGCATTGTACACGGGGCTCCAAACGGTTCTAGATACTCTAGATTCGGCTTTCGTCGGTTCAACAGCTCATAAGAAGTTTTACCAAACTTCTTCACTGTTAAAACACAATTTAGAGTGTAACATGCTGCGTAAATTGCTTCATTCCAGAACATGACTGGAAGATTTGAGTCCGCAAGCATTGTTCTCGCCGTTTCGATTAGAGTCCTGTTATTCCTTTCTGCGACACCGTTCTGCTGGGGTGCATACGGAGCACTGTATTCGTGATGAATTCCCTTGTTTTCACAATGATCATCCATCTGAGCGTTTTTGAACTCCGTCCCATTATCACTCCGGATTCGTTTGATCTTTAGACCATAGATATTCTCCAGACGAGTAAACAGAACTTTCAGGTTGTCAAACGTGTCGCTTTTTTGGTGTAAGCACATAACCCATGAGAATCTTGAATAATCGTCAGTCACCACAAGACAGTACAATTCCCCGGCATGACTTTTACGCTTGACTGGACCAAATAAATCCATGTGCAAACGCTCAAGCGGTAGTTCAACGGAATTAACTTTCTTTGGTCTATGGGTTTGTTTGTGCTGCTTACCCTTTTTACAACTAATACACTTGTCATTCAAATGGAAATGTTTCACATTAACTCCAGTGACAAGTTCATTCTTCACCAACTGGTTCATCTTTCTCAAATGAATGTGTCCCATTCTCCTGTGCCACTTGATAGATTCTTTTTCTGTAGCCTTAGAGAGGAAACACGTGACTTGGCCATGGGTGGTCATAGCTTTGGACATATCGAGAATATACAAGTTGTTTACTCTCGGTGCCTTTAGCATCACCCACTCTTTTGGAAGTTCAAAACCCGGTTTCAGGATGTAGCAAGATTTGTCGTCAAAATAAACAGTTGCTTATCACAGATTTGGCTGACACTGAGTAAATTGTAATCTATCTACTTCACATACGAAATCCGCTCAAATGTCACTACCCCATTGCTAACACTACCCTCCATCGTAATGTAGCCTCCTTTATTTCCTGCAAACGCTACGTAACCTCCATTTATGTTCTTGATATCAAAAAGTAGCGTGAGATCCCCTGTCATGTGGCCAGAAGCTCCACTATCAACAATCCAGAGACTGCTAACAGGGCCAGCTGGAGCTCCCTGCACATATCGAATAAAGCAATTAGATCTTTCGGGGGACCCAAGCCTGTTTGGTCTTGGGTCTTTGAACTGGTTGTTTCAAAGATTCATTAGATTGACAAACATCTTGGGTTTTATCAACCCCTTTCTTTTCACACTCAACTTTTTCTTTATCAGTTTTCACATTCTGTGAAGTTGAAGCACCCTCAGAGCCCTTTGATGACCAAGACTGTTCAGACCGTTTCAAGATCCGGATCTGAGATTTTGAGGTCTCAGCCGGTTTCTTTACTTCGTCTTTGAATGCTACCTTCTTGGTTACCTTCTCTGATTTAACAGAGACAGGTCCAACTACTGATTTGGCATTAGGTTTAGCAGGAACCTTTTTGTTTTCAGCAGTTGTGTTCATCAATGGTTTCTTCAATGGTTTTTCAGTGGCTATCCGGTTGCGTTTGTCATAAGTCATCGGACGATTTTCCCTTTTGTTGTAAAAATTGTTTGGTTATAATAAGGTGCTGGCTGAGGGAAAAATCGTCTTTGTGGATAACTATAATTATCAACCGGATAATCATGTCGTTGCTTCATCTCCACCTCATGCCTCTTGTGTCGTACATACGGACAGGTGGCAAGTAAATGTCCCCTTTCCCCACACTTAAAACACGCACGGTACTCTTCATAGTTCTCCTTGATGTTCGACTTGGAAAAACTTGCAATGGGATATTGATCAACCATGCACTGTTTTCTCAAACTCTCAGGAGCTGGGTCCTTTGAGTATGTCGGCTCAATGAAACTATTTGACTTGTCTACTGGCTTAACGAATTGTGTGACATTGACCTTTGCGTCTTTAGAATTATCCGAATAAATTTTCTCTAAATGGCTGGAGGAATATCATTGGTTCATTCATGTTTTGGGAACCAAATTGTACTTTCCTGCCAGATCTTTTCAATTTTGGAATAGTTCACAAATTGAATCGGATATTCATCATCAGACATAATCTTATCGGAGCCTTGCATCCGATAGAAAACTTTTACAGGTTTATCACATGATTCGTTGTTCATTTCATTTGGTTTCTCAGTTTTAGTTTCCAATTTCTTATCAACAGATTTAACCACATTTTTCTCAACTTTCTTAACAGCTTTCTTTTCAACATTTTTATCAACAGACTGCTCAACTTTCTTTGCAACATTCTTTCTGTGAGCATTAGCCATGGGATGGACAATCTGAGATGGTGAGACTGGTTCAGTAGTGATTATATGATTTTCATCAGGAATATCACTTTCATTCTCAACAACTATCTCAAACTGTTCATCTTCTTCATCAGAATCATCTGCAGCTACCACACCTTCATTGTTTCCCAAAACAGGTCTCACATCAGAATACGGGTCTCCGACACTGGATGTGTTGGACTCGTTATCTGATGTGGAGTCAGATTTGACTAGATTCTCCGGTGCTATCGCATGTAAATTATGATTTTCGAACAACACCGGAGATGGGACAGCTTTGTAGTTTGCACTACTCGACTGTGAAGGTTCTTCGATGATGTGGTCAACTACATAAGCAATGTGCGTATAGCTCTCTAACTTTTTATTCACTTTTTCAGCGAAGCACTTGATGGTTGCCATTTCTAATTTTGTGTTTTCCATTTCATTTATATAGTTATTAATGGCAAGTTGTTTTAAAGACAAAGTCTTTTTCAGGTCAGAAACATCCTTTTTGTAACCATCAAGTACTTTGTTGAATTCTTTTGATTCTTTTTGATAATTTTGACAGTTTATTTTAGCACTCTCAAGTTGTACCTTGAGTTGCTTATTTTCTTCTGTCAATTTATCAAAATCAGAACATTTAACACAAACTTTAGATTGAGATTCAGTACTTACCGGTTTAGGTGGTTCTGTCATTGCCATCAGTGCGAAATGAGCTTCCTTCCCTGCAAAGAATTTTGAGTAGTCAATCTTTGTGCAGGCATCATCCACCATGCACGACTTGCGGGTCATAAGGAAATCTACTTCAGCTAGCAACTAATCAATGTCATCGTCTAGTGAGTTTACACTAGCTTCCGAGTCAGAATCACTTTCCATGTCCGAATAAGCTGAATCATATTGCTCTCCAACATCTGTGACAGAATCAAGAATCATTCCAGACTTCTTGTCTTCACACTCATCATTCACATCCTCATTCAACTCTTCTATTTTCAATTCCGTCAGTTTTACTGTCACAACATCCTCTTCAATCTTCACAAATTCATCCAAACTCATCTTTTGTGCTACACAAGCCATATTTCCTGTAGTAATCTCTTCAACTCCTAATTGCATACCCGTCCAATCAAAACCTTCATCTTTTTGGATCACAAGTGCTTGGTTTTGATTTTCAGTTTGGGTTTGGGTTTGAGTGTTAGGTGTAGAGATGGGAACAATGGTTCGGTTTGGATTCTGTTGTGGTTGGTTTTGAGATGTGGATTGTCTAGTATTGGTATTTTGTTGTGTGTTTTGACGGTTCTGGTAGTTGTTTTGAGGTTGAAAGCTTGAAATGTTGGGACTGTTGTATGATACCTGATTCTGGTTTTGGTTTTGTCTGTTTTGGTAGCTTGAATTGAATGGATTTCGATTACCTTGCTGAGCCGGCTGTGAACACTATCTCTTGAAATGACCCTTCTCACCACAATTAAAGCATGTAACCTTGGCTTTGTTGAATCCGTAAGTGGTGTTTAGAGAAGTCGAAAGGTCAGTTCTCCCTGTTTTCTGAATAAGCTCCATTGGCTCTTCTCATGATGCTTGCAAACGCCCACTGTATATCCATAAGCTCCATTTCCTCTTTATCGATTTGTGCATAGTCCTCATTGGTTAGATTGTTGTTTCCAATCTGACTAGCAACTAAACCGTTATATGATGCAACCATAGCAGATACTAATGCTACATGCTATTGAGCAATCTCAACAGTAACATTGTTAAGATTAGAAGTCTCTAACACAATCGGACTTTGATTTGATTGTGTTTGAGTGATCTGCATTTGGTTCATGTGAGGATTATATGGTTGTTGTTGAGGTTGACTGGCTGTGTAACAGGAAGCTTGTTGCAAAGGTGAAAAAGGTGGAATGAAATTTGGTGTTTGATAAGATTGTGGTGTGTATGATGAAGTTTGGGCAAGATAGTTTATTGGTGTTTTGGTGGGTTCAACAACATTAGATACGCAAGCAATATGAGGTGCAACACTTGAAGTAGAGCTAGAAGTAGAAAGAGAAGTAGATGTACCACTCACATACAACTCTGGGTTCTGTGGAATCTGTGCTCTCTTTGCTTTCCTCTTCTCCTCCATTTCTTTGTTCTCCAGTTTTTGTATGAACTCATTGATAGTCCAATACTGGTATGCATCTTTTTCTTTCAACACTTCAATGTGTTGGTTCCAATATGGTGGTAAAGCATCAGCAAATTTATCCACCAGTTCTGACATCGGTATGCTAATCTCGTAGCTCGAAAGCTCTGTGAGCAAGTGGCAATACCTTGGAACCAATTCTTTTAAAGTCTCATTACCCATGTAACTAAAGTTCTCGAACTCTTTTCGAAGCTCTTCCATTCTCAGCTTCCTAGTCTTCTCATTACCATCATGTCTATTTCTCAGCATATCCCACAACTGTTTTGAAGTAGTACATGATCCGAACTGATGCAGCAAGTCAGTGTTGATCGCCTGAGATAATTGAGAAAATGCCTTTTTCTCGATCGCGAACTTCTTCTTCTCATCATCAGCCAAATTCTCCAACGGTATAGGTTAACCAGTGTTCTCCAGAATAGGAGCAACATAACCTTTCACTATCATCTGCCATGCCTCAGCTCCCTCTAAGCCTTGTCCCTCCACATGTATCTTGAACTTTGTCTTCCATGTGTTGTCATCCATCATATCCATGAGCTTTGGTGGACGATTGCCACTGCCTGATGATAGATCATGAATGAGTGTAGATATGGCATTGGTCGTCTGTGAGTGAACGACAGCTGCTGCTACTCCCCAATAATCGCCAATTGGTTGCTGTACCGGTTGCACAACATGCTGAGGAGTAGAACTAGTCATAGCCATGTAATTGATTGGCTGGGATGGTGGACTAGTCTTTTGAGCTGAAACTGACCATGGATCTCTTGTTGTCTTCTGCTGTGGTGCTTGATTAGGTCTTGGCGTAGTTGGAAAGTTCCACATCTTAACCTGTAAATGTTCAAACACAAAAAGATTAGAAACTTTTTAAAACAGGCTTTTCCTTCACACTATCGTATGGTCGAATGAAGAAATTTCTTCTCCTTCGACCGTTTTGAAAGGTACGAATGTGGACTGTGATAACACACAAACTCATTTGACCGTTTGTTCTCTCTTTCGACCAATTTGTCCCTCCTTCGACCGTTCGATCAGTCGAATGTAACAAAGATGGACGAAAGTACACAAATATGCTATGAAACTCTACGTTCGACCACAAAAACAACACCTTCGACCACAAATTCACTCGTTCGACCAAATTAATTCACACCTTCGACCGTCTCTCTAGGTTCGACCCCTGGTATTTCAAAAATGGTTATTCTTTGAAAATCAGTTAATTTTGATCATGTTTATCAAATGTTGATAGATTTTGATGATTTTAATCAGGTTTTGAATCAGAATTGATTTGGAACAAGTTTAACAAAGAGAATTATCCATTTTAACCATGAATTCAAGTTGTAATCAATCAAAAACTCATCAAATCAGTTTGTTCTATGAAAACAGAAACTTTTTGACCAAAATTGGGTCCAAATCAACTGAAAAACTATCAATTTGTGGTTGTTTGATCCATAATGGCTCTGATACCACTTTGTATGTGCTATAAGAATGGACAAATCAACAAAGAAATGATCAAACAAGTTTGATTTAGGTGCGGAAACCCTAAACCAATCACAAAATGATAATTAATCAGATCAAAACAAGTAAATCATCATTCAAAGCTTTTTCATTAATAATCAAGACTCAATTACACGTTGATAAAATGAAAACAACAAGGTATGAACGTGAATTAAGCTAAATAATATCCTAGAGAGAGAATCAGAAAGTGGAGGGAACAAAATGACTCAAAGTTACATTCAAAAAATCAGCTTGACATATATATAGTCTGCACATTCGCCCACTTTGTTAGTGCGAACGTGCAGGTTCGACCACTTCATCCGGTCGAACCAAGCCATACATAAGAAACCTATTCTACATTCGACCAAAACCTCTCCTTCGCACCTTCTGAGTCTCCTTCGACCAAACTAAAACTCCTTAGCCCATTCGACTATCAACAAAAACAAGTTTATTGGATAATCCGAAGCACTAGTCGCATAAATGCATCTACAAAGACAAAAAGTTATATCGTCAGATCTTGACTAAGAAAGTCTGGACGATTGAGCTTACAGGAAAGTTTCTAGAAATATTTGAATCGGATGATATGAGATTTGAGCTTGAGCATAATGATCCTGATCTTGATGATGGTGAAGTTTCTGTAGCTATATCAAAAGAAATACTTGAAGGATTGGCTAGACAAGTCGGTAAATCTCTTGAAGAGTTGATGAGTGATAATCAGATTCCTAACATTCCTGAGAAAGAAGTAGGAAATCACTCTGATGATAGAGATACACCAGTTTTTGAAGATGTTGAGATAGAGGATATTACCAGTGAGGAATATCCAGAGTATTTCAAAGACAAACAAGATTCTGCATTTCCTGAATTTTCTGAAGAAATGTTAAATCAAGCTGAGAAACTTGCACGAGAAAAGAGTAACACATTTGTTGATGAAGTCTTCAAGAATTCAGAAAGTCAGAAACCAAATGTTGAACAATCTGATGATCTGAAAAGCTTGTTGAGGAAACTGAAAGAAAAAGAAGCCAACCGACTGAAGACTGAAATTCAGGGAGGCTTTATAAATTTCACAACGAATTGTTCAAAGGTAGAGCTCTCGGTTGGAAATACCTGAGACAGCTAAGGTGTGCTACAGTGAAATGGGAGAAGGGAATTCTGTATTTCAACAGATTCCATGACATCAAAACACTACCTTAATAGGCTGTACGCGACGTCTACTGACATACCTTGTCTGCAGCAACTGTGAACAATGATGCAGTTGGCTATTTCGCAGATCGTATGGCAAGAGAGAGCAGAACGAAATGGGGCATGTTCACTCAACAGTATCCTAAAAGGATTGTTCATAAGAAGACCAAAAATCAGATTACTGGGATGAACAAGGTGACTTTGAAGTATAAACCACCGACCGTACTAAAACATATTCTTTTGATGCCGATTCCTTAACATTTTTCTAAAGATTTCATGTGGTGGTACTATGATTGGAAAACCGCAGAAGCTGTTATCTTACTGAAGGATGGGAGAGATGAATTCAAGAAGATTCATATTTTTGATCCAATGTGGTTGATAAATTTCTCACACGAAGACATCATTATGCTGTATTACAACCCAATCTATTGTGAAGAGAAGGATAGCGAACAAGCTCTGAAATACCAACGTGTGGTATGCTTGTGTTTCGCTTGGGATGTCAATGTGGGATGTGACTATGACAAGAAACTGGGAAAGTTTGTGAAGATTACAAAAGAAAAGAAGAAACCTAAACAAACTTTTGAACCAGTCATGATCAAAGAGCAGAAGACGTTATTGCGCATCAAGCTGATGAATAAGCAGATAGACGAAGCGCGAAGGCAATCCAAGCAATAGTCGAGGGGGAGTTTGTTGATGCACGTTTTCCGACTAGTACTATTGGATTGCACATTCTATTATGTTTTGGTGAATTCGTAGGGTCGAAGGTGGATATTTGAAGGTCGAAGGTGGCGGATAAAGGTCGAAGGTGGAGTATACTGGTCGAATATGGAAGTCTGAATAGCTATGTGCTGATTCGCCCTTTTGAAGGGGCGAACCTGCACCTTCGACCCTTACGGAGGGGGGGGGGAGGGGGCGAATGTGCAGGCCTATATAAACTAAAAATTTGATTTTAATGTTAACTTTTGTCATTTGTATTCCCCATTCGACCTGTATTTCTCTCTAGTGTTCTAAGTGTTCCTGAAAAGTGTTTATTTCATTGTAAACAACGTTTTGTAAGATTAATTGATATTGTTTATTAATGAAATGGATCTTAAAAGGTGATTTGCGTGTTTTGTTCATATTATTATCATTTCGTATCTGATTTAGGGATTCCGCACCTAAATTGGTAGACTTATTTGATCAAACTACTTGTTTTTGACAAAATGATCCTCCACAAAACCGTCCACCCATTCCTTCACCCTGTCCCGACTACACGGGTTATGCGGGTTACATTAGTGAGCAAATTTATCCTAATTTTTCATTCTCCTTCACAACTGTCACTTCCTTTAACGTAACAAGAAACTGTACCCGAAACATAACAAAATGTTGAGTGATCATCTTTGGGTAAAAAACCCGCTCTAAAAAGAAGTTACAAGAAGAAGACGCCAGCGGAGAAAGCATGAACCGCCGCTAACCGCCAAGCGATTAAGTGGACACCCGCTGAAGAGCTTGCGTTAACGAAAGCCTGGATAAGCGAGTCGGAAAAAGAGCAAGGTATTTCTAATACTTTTTTTTTGTAGGAACTAGTCTCCACAAAAACGACTTTTAGATCGACATAAACAATGCCTTCCATATGTTGATGGAACGAGAGTTCTATCGAGCAAACGATAGTATCTCGTCCAAGTGGACCGAGATAAACAAGGAAATGAATGCGTTTCAGCCGCATTATTATTACGTAAGAAACAATCCAAGAAGCGGTGAAACAGGCGGCGACTATCTCACCAACACGCTAGTAGCGTATCGTAATGAAACCGGGGTCGAGTCAAGTTTCTTCATTGTTGGAAAGTCGCGAAAAACCATTCAAAATGGGCGCATGTCCCCACCGCAACCAACTCCTCAAAAAGGACGAAACAAATTCGTCTCATGACCGTTCAGTTGATCCTAAAAACGTGGACGCCATTAACTTGGATGATGACGACTTTGACGAGGAATTGAGTCGCCCACCCGGTCGAGAGAAGTCAAAAAAGAGGTCGCAAAAATCCCCTGCTTCTGGTTCGGGATCAAGCAAAGGTGCTTACAACAGTGACTTGGCCGATTTAAATGTCAATATCATTCATTTCAATACGATTCAACAACAAATGCTCGAGGAGAAAAAAAACATTCGCGAAGCCTTTGAAAAAAAATTGACTATGAAAGAAAAGCGAGAAAAGCGTGAAGATATGAAATTTATCGCCATGAATATCGATCATCTAAGCGGTCAGGAGTTAGAGATGACCCTACAACTGTAGCGCAAACTTATGGCAAAATATAATATGTAGATTTTTTATTTTTTTATGGATTTTATTTTTTAGATTAATATTATGGCAAAATATAATTGTGTTTTTTTTTAGTTTATTATAAAAATATAAAAAATATAATCTATATTCCACGTGTCACTCCCCCCCTCTTCCCCCCTTCCACTCCCCACAACCCCCTCACATGGGTTCCATAAGTGCCACATGACGCTTCATCCCCCTCTTTCCTCCCTCCACCAGGGGGGTTGTGAGTGACACGTGACAATTCGTTTTTTTTTTTTAATTTTCTTTATAAATAAAGTTTAATAAATTAATAAACATAATAAAAATAATAAATTTAAAATATTTTAAAGATTTGTTAAAACAATCTGAAAAATTTTATTTATTAAAATTTATATTTAAATAGTTAATAAAATATATTTAAATTCTTATAAAAAAAATATTATTCAAACGTTTGAATTTCAACAGCCAGTTTTCAAACGTTTGAATTTCAAACGTTTGAATTTCAAACGTTTCAAATTTCTGACCCTATAAATACAACATCAATGCAACCATTATCAGTCACAACTCTCACCAAAACACGAATGAAACGTACCAGTGGTTTTCATGAAGGTGCTGGATCTTCCGGTCTACGGCGACACTCTCGCCGAGGACGGCGACTACCTTTTCCATATCCTCCTCCTACTGCACAACGAACCTTTTCATCTCCTCATCCTGCACAACCAACGTTTTCATCTCCCCCTCCTGCTGCACAACCTTGGTTCTATCCTCCTCCTACTGCACAACCAACGTTTTCATCTCCTCCTCCTCCTCCTCCTGCTACTCAACCAACTCCTCCTCCTCCTCCACCAGATGATGATTTAACTGATGAGGAGTTGGTATGGGCTTTGGATTATACCATGGCCTTGAGGGAATTGGATCGTCTACGGTTGTCAGCACCCACCCCCGATGTAGGGAGACTACACCCACCCCCACCACCAGACTACACCCAACCCTCCTCCTCGGGAGCCATACGAGGAGGAGTACGAAGCACTTAGGGATGCGATGGAAGAAGAACACTTCTACTACTACTCGGGAGCAACTTCTTCTCCTTGCCGCATCTCGGATGCGAGATCCGATGGTCGCGATAGCGACCGGGATGTGTCACCTCCACCGTATACGCTGGAGGACCGGGACAATTACTCCCCGTAGTGGGGGGTTTTGTAGATGCATTTTGCGACTAAGGATTGGATATACTATAATTAACATGTGTTAGTAGATAGCCGAAGGTGAACATAACTGGGCGAAGGTAGATATGGATGGGCGAAGGTGATCAGAAAGGGGCGAAGGTAGAAATGAACTGGACGAAGGAAGAATGGACTACATCAGAAGAACACATTCGACCACTTGCAGTGGGCGAATGTGGAAAAAGCTCACATTCGACCATCTGTAAGGGGCGAATGTGCAGAGCCTATATATAGTTTTTGAGTTTTTGATTAAGAAAGAGTGTTGTCATTTGTGTCCAGGTTCAGTTCAGGTTAATAGGTGTTTTTGAGAGATTGTCTGTGTAATTCTAGATTAACATAAACAGTTGTAAATGCTTATTGATTGAAGTTAATCTATGAAAATGATATTGAAAATGATCTTGATTGTGTCGTGATTTGTATCTTATCAATTTGTTCAGATCTAGGGTTTCCGCACCTAGATTTGTGACTTGTATGATCATATAATCCTGTTTTAGATAAAATCCAACGCTCACAAAGTGGTATCAGAGCACAGAGGATCATACAACAACAAATTTGATAAGATCAGAGCTGATTTGGACATGTTTTTGACAAATTATCATCTGTTTTTACAAAAACTCTTAAAAACATAGTTTTTGATCGATTTAAAGGTGAATTTGTAGTCGAATTCAAGTTTTCCAAGACTTAAAGTTGTTCCAAATCAATTCCGAAACATAACCTGATTAAGATCATTCAAATCCATGAACTTTTGAAAATCTGAGATCAAAATAACCGTTTTTCAAACAATAACCGTTTTTCAAAAATGAGATCTGCTGATTTTGGGCGAACCTGGAACCTGGACTAAGAGTTGTGGTCGAACGTGCATAAAAGTGGGCGAACCTGAGTTTTTGAGTGGTCGAACCTGAAAATCTTGTTGAAATTTTTTCACATTCGGGTGAAAATTCCACCTTCGACCGTTCTGAGTTGGGCGAAAGTGGAATAGTGTTAGTCTTTGTTTACATTCTGGTCATTTCCACCTTCGGTTGATACTGTTTGGACGAAAGTGAGATAGAAGGGACGAGAGTGTGACAGTTTGGACGAACCAAGGATAATTTGGACGAACGTACTAGTTTTCGGGCGAACCTAAGATTTTTGCTGAAAAATTTTTCTAAGTGTTGAGATTTTCAGATTGTGATCATGTGGCGTTTTCAAACTACTTCGGGATCAGCACCAACACAACCACAACAGCAGACAATGGACCCATGGACAGTGGCAGCTCAAAAGACGAACACGCAATCCTCACAACCACATAACTACATGACAACAACGAGCACGATGCCTCAGAATGTAGCACATCCGGCATTACAATCAGATTACTGGGGAGTAGCTGCAGCGGCGGTAAATACTCAAACCACTAATGCTATCTCTACTTTGATTAAGGATTTGTCTACAGGTAGTGGAACTCGGCCACCTAAGCTCATGGATATGCAAGAGTACAACCAGTGGCACACCATGTTCAAGATCCATCTGGAGGGCATGGGAGTTGAAGGAGCTGAGGCATGGAGCATGATTGTCAAAGGATATACAGCACCGATTCTGGAGAATACCGGTGAGTTGATTCCTCTGGAAAGCTTGACTGAGGATGAAAAGAAGAAATACGTGGTGGAGAAGAAGGCGTTTTCTCAACTGACACAGGCGATCACAAGTGACCTGTTGCATCAGTTTGGGACATGTACTACGTCAAAGCAGCTTTGGGATAAGCTGAAGAGGAAGCATGATGGTAACGAGAAGACCAGGAGTTTGAGAATGGAGGAATTGGTTAAAGAGTTTGATAATTTTTCTTTCATTAATAATGAAACTTTGAAAGAACTAACTCCGAGATATATGCATTTATTGTCTGAATTGTCTAGCTATGGTGTACAGATTCCAATGACTAAGCAGGTTGATAAGTTTGCAGATGCTTTACCACCACAATGGGATCAGCATGTGGAGGTACTTAGAGAGAAGGATGCTTATCAATTCTGGACCATTTCAGAGTTTATTGAGAAGCTGGAGAACAAAGAGCTGGAGGACAGGAGGAAAGCTAGGAGGTCACAGATTCCTCAGAATCCAAGTCTGTATTTTGGAGGTACTTCAGTTTCAGCTGGAAACTCGAGCTCTGGAAGCGTTGCATCACATGTTGCATGTATTTCCAATGTCATGGATTCATCAAAACCAACAACCAATTACACACCACCACAATACAATTCCTACTCACAACCATCATACACACCACCACAATATAGTTCCTACATTTCACCAATCTCTCCAATGCAACAAGCTAGTTTTTACACCGCTAACCAAACACAACAACCATCAAACCAAATTACTCAACATAAACAACCGGTGGTTTTGGATACATCCAACTTAGGAAATGTGACTGTGGAGGTTGCTCAGCAACACATTGCATTAGTCTCAGCTATGGTTTCATCCTACAATGGTTTGGTTGCTAGTAAGATTGGGAACAACAACTTGACCAACGAAGACTACGCACAAATAGACAAGGAAGAGATGGAACTCATTGACATTCAATGGGCTTTTGCGAGTATTATGAGGAGAGCAACAGAGTTCATTGAGAAAACTGGAAGGACTGACTTGGCAACCTCTCCCAACACAACCTATGGTTTTAACAAGGATAAGGTTACATGTTTTAATTGTGGAGAGAAAGGACACTTCAAAAGGGAATGCACCCAGCCACCTAAACAAGGTAATCGAAACCCTTTCAATGCAAATTACCAGAACCGTCAACAGAACCAAGTTTCTTACCAAAACAACAACAACTACCAGAACCGAAACTTTAACAACCAAAACAGACAACCAAACACTCAACACCAGATTCAAAACCAATCTCCTAATCACCCAAACCGAACAGTTGTACCTATCACTACACCTACTGAGACTCAACAGAATGCGAGTCAGAACCAAGCTTTGGTGACTCAACAGGATGAGAGGTTTGACTGGTCGGGTATGCAAATAGGAGTTGAGGAAGTGACTACTGGTGGGAATGTGGCTTGTGTTGCTTATCAGGTTGATTTGGAAGAGTCGGTGGTAGTTGATGAGAAGAAAGAAACTGAGGAGAGTGAAAGTGATGATTCTGAGACTGAGATGGAAGTGGAGAGTGAACCTGTTGAGGTTAAGGCTGAGGAGAAGAGTTCTGGGATGGTAATTGATTCAGTTTCTGATGTTCCCGAAGAGTGTAAATCAGTTTATTCAGATTGTGAGAGCGAATCAGACACAGAGGGAAGTGTTGATTCTTTGGATGATGATATTGACCAGTTGCTGGCAGAAGCTGACTTTTTGATGACGAGGAAGTCGTGCATAGCTGATGATGCTTTCACCAAGATCGACTACTCAAAGTTTTTCACTGGAAAGGAAGCTCATTTTGCTCTGATGGCCATGACCGAACCGCCAAAACCTGTAAGTTCTGAATCTAGCACTGATGTCATGAGTGATAAATACTGTGGAACTTGTGATAGATTGACAGAGGAGAATAAACAACTCCGAATTTCACGTGATAGTGCTATTCAAAACTGTCAATCTACTCGCAAAGAATTAAATGCTTTCAACAAAGTATTAGATGGCTATAAAAAGGACATTTCCGACTTGAAAAACACTTTGTCATTGAAACAATTGGCCATAAATAACTATATCAATGAAATTGAAAACACCAAGTTGGAAATGGCGGCCATTAAATGCTTTGCTGAAAAAGTTAACAAGAAATTGGAAAGTTATAAGAATGTTGCTTATGTCGTAGATCATATCATTGATGATAACACCACCAATTACAAGTCTGTACCATCTCCGGTTCTTTTTGAGAACCATAACTATCATCAAGTTATACCGGAGAGTTCGGTGAAATCAGACTCATCATCAGAGATGGAATCTAATACCTCGAGTATTGGTGATCCATATTCTGATGTGAGACCGATTTTGGGCTTGAACAATGAGGGTGTTTATGCTGAGAGTGATAGTTCAGACTCAGAAAATGATGATACTGGTAGTGATAAATCTGAGAATGAATGTGAGATTCCAAAAGAAAATCACATCATTACTACTGAACCAGTATCACCATCTGATCATGTTCATCCGATGGCAAATGCTAATCGTGATAAGAAGTCTGAAAAGTTTGATGTTAAGAAAAAGAATGATGTTAAGAATGTGATTGAAAAGAATGAGCTGAATGAACCAAGTGACAAACCTGTAAAGGTGTTTTATCGGATGGAAGGATCTGATAAAATCATTGCTGATGAGGAATTTCCGATTAAAAATGTTAACTATTCTAAACTTGATAAAATCTGGCAAGAAAGCACAATATGGTTTCCAAAACATGAAAGAACCAATGAAATTCCACCAGAAATCTTAAAGAAACTGTTTTCAGAAGTTCCTCAAGAGCCAAAAATTCATGTCACTGAGTTTATTCGACCAGATGATAAAGCAAATGGTTTTCAGGAACCTTCTTACTCAAAAGGACCACTTCCTGAGAGTTTAAGAAATCAACAGTATAATGATCAATTTCCTGTCAGAACATTTGCTTCACCAAATGCTCATTATGTGTTTGAGGAATATAGAAAATGCTTTAAATGTGGAGAACGTGGGCATTTACTTGCTCAGTGTCCATATGTAAGGCACAAGAGACATGAAGTTGAGGTTAAGAATTCCATGAAAAAGCCGATTGATCATTATGTCCCACCGCATAGACGGACTGTTCCTCAACAACAACATTTTCATAATCAAAACAATTTTCAAATGAGGAACAACCGTCCATTTCATTATGATCGAAGGAATCGGATTGCAATGGAACAATCTTGGAGAAAACCAGTGGTGAACACAACAGCTGATAGACAAAAGGTTCCACAAAAACCAATTGTCAAGTCAAATGTTGGACCTAAGTCTGTTCATTCAGATAAGGTTGCTAAGAAAGTTACTTTTAGTAACAATGTTCAGAAACCAATTGAGAAACCAAAATCTCAAATTCGTATTCTCAAAAGGTCTGAACAATCTTGGACACCTAATGGTTCTCCAGGAGCCTCTACGTCAAAGGTGAGTGAGAAAAGTGAAACTGTTTTGAAAAATCAGAAAACGATTGATTCAAAACAGAAAGTTGTTGAGAAAGTCAATGAGAATGATTCTTTGAAAGCCAAAGTTCAAAGGCCCAAGAGTCAGGCTTGGGTCCCCCGAAAGAACTAATTGTTTACTTTTTGTGTGCAGGGAGCTTCAGTTGGCCCTATTAGCAGTCTCTGGATTGTTGATAGTGGAGCTTCAGGCCACATGACGGGGGATTTGGCGTTGCTGTTCGATGTGAAGAATATTAATGGAGGATATGTTGCGTTCGCGGGTAATAAAGGAGGTTATATCACGATGGAAGGAAGCGTGAGTAACGGGATTGTGACTTTCGAGCGGATTTCTTATGTCAAACAGATAGACAATAATCTGTTGAGCGTCAGTCAAATATGCGATAAACAATTTTCTGTGCATTTTGATGACAAATCCTGCTACATACTCAAACCGGGCTTCAAGATTCCAAAGGAGTGGGTTATGTTGATGGCACCTCGAGTCAACAATCTTTATATTCTTGATATGTCCAAGGCGATGACATCTCAGGGGCAGATAACATGCTTTCTATCCAAGGCAACTGAAAAAGAATCAATAATGTGGCACCGAAGAATGGGGCACATTCATCTGAGGAAAATGAATCAGTTAGTGAGAAATGGACTTGTCGATGGAGTAAACGTGAAACATTTCCATCTGAACGACAAGTGTGTGAGCTGCATGAAAGGCAAACAACACAAACAATCCCATAAAGTGAAGAAGGTTAACTCTGTTGAGATGCCGCTTGAGCGATTGCACATGGACCTTTTTGGACCGGTCAAGCGCAAAAGTCATCTTGGAGAGCTTTATTGTTTAGTCGTCACTGATGACTATTCACGATTCTCATGGGTGATGTGTTTGAAGAACAAAAGCGACACCTTTACCAACTTACAAGTTCTGTTCACTCGACTGGAGAATATCTACAACTTGAAGATAAAAAGGATCAGGAGTGACAACGGGACGGAGTTCAAAAATGCAAAGATGGATGAACTTTGTGAAAGCAAAGGAATACATCATGAATATTCAGCTCCGTATACCCCGCAACAGAACGGTGTTGCTGAAAGAAAGAATAGGACTCTGATTGAGGCTGCTAGAACAATGCTCGCTGACTCAAATCTTCCAGTAATGTTCTGGAACGAGGCGATTTATGCAGCTAATTACACATTAAATCGGGTTTTGACAGTGAAGAAGTTTGGAAAAACATCTTATGAGCTGTTACACCGACGAAAGCCCAATTTAGAGTATCTAGAACCATTTGGGGCGCCATGTACGATGTTGAATCCAAGCGAGAAGTTTAGTCCTAAAGCTGAAGAGGGATATTTTGTTGGATATGCAACCCCGCTCAAACGGGTATTCAACAAGAGAACTCGTCAAGTGGAGGATTGGGCTAACGTGGAAGTTCAACGATACACACAAAATTTGCAAGGCACGGGCCCTGATTGGATGTTTGATTACAAAGATTTCTTTGAATCATTCAACCTAGATAGCTTGGTTGAAGAAGCTGTGATCAGATTACTTTACGAGTGTGAAAACGCGGCAACTTCACCGTTGATGCGTCCAATCACTGTGAACCCCCCACCAGCTTCTAGTGATACCAGTGCTCCTACACAAGAAGAAGAGTTGTTTCAAGAAGCTTCAACTTCATTAGACACTTCAGAATCTGAAGATGAACAATTTGAAGAAGCTGTTCTTGAAAATGCAGAAGACTTAGAAGAGCAAACTGTGAACCCAACTCCAAATACAGATGTTGCTTCATCATCTAACACGGGTAATGATCAGGATGCTGTAGAGAATTTGACTGCTCAGACGGGAGTGATTGTACCTGTTAATCCGGAATCTCGGATTCATCGTATTCACCCGCTGGAGCAAGTGATCGGAGATCCTGGTAGTGGAGTGATGACCAGAGGGCAGCTTAAAAGCGTGAATTCGCCAGAGAGTTTTGGTGCTTTAGCATTGTATGCCAAAATTCAGAAATCTGGTGACCAAAATGATTGGTCGTTTGCATGTTATGTGTCGCAGGTAGAGCCAAGGACATACAAAGACGCTTTGAATGAAGATGCCTGGGTTGAGGCAATGCAGGAAGAGTTATTGCAATTCCAGAAATTGGGAGTCTGGACGCTCACAGATTTGCCGCCGGGAAGAAAGAAAATAGGCACTAAGTGGGTGTTTAAGTGCAAAAAGGATGATCGTGGAGTTATTGTAAGGAACAAAGCCAGATTGGTTGTGCAGGGTTTCCATCAAATTGAAGGAATTGATTACAACGAAATCTATGCACCAGTAGCAAGAATCGAAGCTATTCGGATGTTCCTTGCGTTTGCTTCGTATAAGAAATTCAAAGTCTATCAAATGGACGTCAAGAGCGCATTTTTGTACGGTAAAGTCAAGGAGGAGGTTTATGTCGGGCAGCCACCAGGCTTTGAGGACCCAATCCACCGGGACAAGGTCTACGTGCTGAACAAAGCTTTATATGGTTTGCACCAGGCTCCAAGACAGTGGTACGAGGAGCTAAGTACATACCTCATCTCCAAAGGATTCAAGCGCGGCCTCGTCGATTGCACCCTCTTTACGAAGAAGATGGGAGATGACTTGCTTCTAGTACAGATTTACGTTGATGATATTATATTTGGTTCAACTAACGAACTCTTGTGCAGGGAATTTGAAACTGTTATGCAGGAGAAGTTCGAAATGAGCGCTATGGGAGAAATGCAGTTTTTCCTCGGCTTACAGGTGGATCAAAGACCCGACGGGATCTTCATTCACCAGACGAAATATGTAGCCGACATCTTGAGCCGATTCCAGATGGAGGACTCTAAGCCGATGGATACCCCGATACAACCCAATCACGGGATTGGAGTGGACGCTAAGGGGGAGCTGACAGACCCATTTACATACAGAGCAATCATCGGATCTCTGATGTATTTGACAGCGTCTCGACCAGATATTATGTATGCAACGTGTCTCTGTGCGCGTTATCAATCGAAGCCGAAACAAAGTCATCTGACGGCGGTCAAGCGTATCCTTCGATATCTGAAGGGTTGTCCATCAAAAGGACTTTGGTACCCTAATGATGATGATTTTGATTTTATTGCTTTTAGTGATGCAGATTGGGGCGGCTGTGACAAAGACAGCAAATCAACAACAGCCGGTTGCCAGTTTTTAGGGAGCAGGTTAATTACCTGGCAATGCAAGAAACAGACTTCCGTCGCACTGTCTACATGTGAAGCCGAGTACATTTCAGCCTCGAGTTGCTGTTCGCAAGTGCTCTGGATCCAACAACAGATGGTCGATTATGGTTTGCAGTTTCTTAAAACCCCTATACACTGTGACAACGAAGCCGCAATTGCATTAACTAAAAATACTGAAAATCATTCTAAAGCTAAACATATCCGGATTAAATATCATTTTATTCGTGATTGTTATGCTAAGGAATTGATTGACATGGTCAAAATCCATACTGACTACCAACGTGCAGATTTGTTTACAAAAGCTTTTGACAGATCCCGCTTTGAATATCTTTTGAAAGTAAACAATATAAAGGAAAAACAGGACTAATCGGCTCCTCGGTTTATCATTTTTAGTTTTTAGCTTTAGTTTTAAATTTTTGCTAATTGGGAATTTCTCTTTGCTAATTGGGAATTTCTCTTTACTATCATAATCCTCAAAGAAGTTGATGCTTTCGAGGGGGTTGTTTAATCCTCAAAGAAGTTGATGCTTTCAAGTGGATTGTTTCTTTCAAATTTTGTTTTGTTTTGTTTTTCAGAAAAATTAAAAACCCAAAAATATGTTCTTTATTTTAGGGGGAGTCATTTTATCAGAAAAACCAAAAACATTGAAAAATTTTCAAAATACCTAAAAACTAGAAAAACCCAAAATGATTTCCTGGTTAAAAAGAGGAAATGATAGTACATCAGTGGGGATCTGACACAGGCTAAAGAATTGTATAATTTTAATGAGACGTATGTTGATTAAGTGTGATATGCTGATAGGCTTCGTAGACTTTATATTGCGTGCATTAGTGATACAAACATAACAAACTACGCGTTTGTGGATGAACACCTCATGGGCATATGGTCTTAGTACCGTAATTTCGTTTGATAGGGTGTTTGTACAAAACTCGGAGGTTTAGGGTCGTTATGTTATTAGTTGTCTGGGGATAGCCTATCTGATCTTCTGCTGTAAGTCATTACGGACCTAGATCAGACAGGATGTCTTTATAAAAGAGCTTTATGCCAAAACCTAAAGTTACCGAATTGAGGAACTTTCCATGTTATATGATGATCAAAGATTATCTATAATATCGTATTGATCATTGATGCAAATCATGATTAATATCAGTCCTCAACCTGGTATGATGCATATGTTACTTTGCTGCATTAATTTGCTGACCTGTATACCTCTATGCATTATATCTTGTACAATTACAGACGACGAAAGCATAATCACGCTTTACAATGAGTCTTTGTGCAGATTACTTCTTGATACGGGAGTATGTCGTGTGTGTGGGAACCACAATGTGTTAGTCTAATACATCTAATTCGTATCATTTTAAAGCATTGCGTAATTGTCTGCATGTGAGCTTATGTGGACAACAATATCAGCAATTGCCGTGTCACATATTGTTTCTAATGATAATATTGAACCAGATCAACGCTGTGTTCAGATTTCTCAGCAAACTGATATGATCCTCTTACCGGAAATCACAAAATGTTTACTGCTTTCA
This sequence comes from Ambrosia trifida, assembly GCA_028751855.1. Classification (NCBI taxonomy): domain Eukaryota; kingdom Viridiplantae; phylum Streptophyta; class Magnoliopsida; order Asterales; family Asteraceae; genus Ambrosia; species Ambrosia trifida. The sequence goes on along the minus strand of CM054127.1, from coordinate 70,229,871 downwards.
TTTACTTTGATGTATTTTATTTTGTTGCATTTTTACTTTTATTGTCAAAAAGTTACAAAATCCAAAAAGATTTTAGGTGTGTTTTGATAAAAATTTCAGAAAATCCAAAAAGATTTGCATTTCTGCTTTATTTTTGATATCCGGGGATGCTTGATGGTCAATTTCTGAGATTTGATAACACCATCTGGTCTTTGTGACATTCAAAATGTGAAAATTTGAATTTTGGAAGTTTAACGGATTGAAAAATGTTGAACGGGATTCGAATTCGTGATTTGGCGAAATTTTCAGATTTTTCCATTTCACATTCGCCCCTTAAATGGGTCGAATGTGGAAAAATCATCTCTTTCGGCCGTTTTTGTTTTGGGCGAAGGTGGATATTTCCACTTCCGAGTGAAAATTCCACTTCCGGGTGTAAGGTTTCACCTTCGGGTCTTAAAAAGGGGCGAAGGTGGCCTGTATCTACATTCGTGTCATTAAATTGGGGCGAATGTGGTTTTAACCCACATTCGTCCATTTCAACCGGGCGAAAGTGGACCTTTATATATACCTGTTTCACCTTCGAGTTCTCATTCTGATATTTTTTCAAAAAATTTGCATCATAACCAGACCTTGTTGCTCGTGCATTTTATGTTCCTTTGATTTGTTCCCTGATCATTACTCATCATTTTAACACCAATATTGCAGGTAATGGACAACAAAACAGATCAGAATTGACTGTTAAAAGAACGGGACCTAGGGTTTCTGTTCTTGGGATTTTTGATGATTGTTGATGATTGTTTTTGATTGCCGATCATTTAACATAGGTTTTAGGGGGAGATTATTGAAGGAATTAGGATTATAACATATTTAGATGTCAGTTTTGATTGTTTGAATACTGTTGAACCCTAATTCCACTTTAAAACCTATGTAAAATGATTAATTGATAAAATTGGTAATAGACGAATGTTAGTCGGACATGTTAGTACGTTTTAGGATCAAAATCACAAGTTAAAACAAACAATGGCAAAATTTCAAATTTTGGGGGTAAATTTTTCACTTTCGGTTGTTTCTAAACGGACGAAAGTGGAATGATTTGGACGAATGTATAATAAAACGGACGAATGTGACTTTTTATCAAGATCATATTCACTTTCGTCCATACAATTTCACATTCGACCAGTTATTCCCACATTCGACCATTTCTAAATGGGCGAATGTGCAGAGCAGTTTTGACCAGAATTTTATATTTTTGTCGTTTTTGTGTTTTGACGCGTTTTATTGATTTTCATGTGCAGATGGCTGAACAACCCGAGAATATTGAATCACCAGCAGTGAATGTTGAGACTCCAACAGAGATCACAGTTCAAGATGCAGTCCCCGTAGCTGAAACATCTACTCCGAGCAGTTAGCCTTTCGAACGATCGCACAACTGTTGCGCGTATTTAGGAGATGTTGAGAAGAACACGGAGTTTACAGGGATTATTGAATTTCTGAAGAGGAGCAGGATTGTACATGCTCTAGCCACACCAACCATCATTTATAAAGACATAATTGAAGATTTTTACCAGAACGCTAAGTATGACTACTGGGAGAATCAGACGATCATCAAAAGCAAGATTCAGGAGATGGAGATGTTCTTGACTGAAGCTGACATTCGGGAGGCGTTACAGATTAAGTTCGAAGACAGTGAGGATCCCAGGGAGTTATCTTGGACAGAACAGAAGGCGTGCTTCTTAAGGATGAAATACAAAGGTCCAATCACTGACGGATCGATGTATAAGGGGAAGCTGGGAGTGCAGTACAAGTACTTTGCACATGTTCTGATTCATGTCTTTGGTTGTGTGAGTGGTGGTTATGACGTGATGAGAAGGAGTTTGAGCTCATTAATGGTTGCGTTGACACTCAACAAACCATTTAATGTGTCTGGGATGATTCTTGACCACATGCTGGAGATGCTGAAGGGTATAAAGTTTAAGAAGTTTATGTTGTATCCAAGGTTTCTAATGATGATCTTTGACTATAAGTATCCAATGCTGAAGAAGGATCCGACAATGATCCTAGGGCAAGATCACATGAATATTAGAACCTTGATGAGAATGAAAGGTTATAAGGGTGTGCCTGACAGTGAGAAGCCACCTAACAGGAGATTGTTTGGAGCTTTGGCTCGTCCGGATTACATTGATCCAGGCAAGAACAAAGCTAGACATGATGAGAGTGACTCAGATAACGATGATCCCTTAGTGTATGTTGATTCAAGCACTAAGCGGAAGCGTCAAGTAGTCAATCCTGGAGCCAAAGGGAAGGGCAAGGGAAAGGCTATAGATCAGGGAAGCACCAAGCAACAGGTTGCTAGAAAGAAATCGACGGCGAAGAAAGGATCGGGTTTGGTGGATGAAGAGTCTGTAGATTCGGAAGAGACTGAGGTTGATGAACAGTGGGATTCTGATGACGAGAACGTGAGGACCACCAAACGTAAGGCCACTATGGTTGGTGAGTCTGAATCCTTGAATCAGTCGATTGAAGAAGCTGAAAGAAGAAAGAAATCAGTGGAAGATGAAGGTTTAGGTGTTGACCTAGCTGAGCTGAGTGTTGGAGATACAGTAGTTGTGAATTTGCCAAAGAAGACAAAGAAACAAAAGACTATGGCAAAGAAGTCTAGTGTGAAAGAACTGAGAGAAAAAGAATTGGCTCAGTTGTTGAAGGGAAAAAGATTACCTGATGCTGGAACACCTTCTAAGCTATCTTCACCAGTTGCCAAGAAGCAGAAGAAAGCGAAAGAGGCAGAGACTTTACCAATCGATCAGTTCAATATCGATATGGATAAAGTGCTCGATATGTTTAGGAAGCCTCAAAAGGAGAAAGTTGTTGAAGTTGAGTCTTCCAGATCTAAGTCAAAGAAAGTGACTGTAGATGATGATGTTATGAAACAAGTCAATAAGAAGATGGAGGACATGATGAAGATGCTGATTGCTCAACAAGCTGAGATTTCTAAGTTCAAGCAGAATGAGGAGAAGATGCTCCAGATTGTAGTTGCTTCAAAATCGAATCAGGATGAGATAAATGATAAGATTCAGATGTTGGAAGCTAAGAATGAGAAGCTTGAAAGAAGATGTGATAGAAACAAGAACAAGATCAAACTGATCAAGGCTGATAACAAAGAGTTAAAGAAGGAAAACAAACGTCTTTGTGGTTTGATTGAAGAGCTGTATAGCAGAGCACCCCAGTTGAAAGAGGGTGAAGAAGATGAAGAAGAAGATGAACAAAAAGTTGATTATGAGTATTCTGATTCTGAGAAAGAAGATGATGATGATGAGGATGATGATGGATCGGATAAAAGTGATGATGACAATGATGATGATGATGACAACAATGATGATGATGATGATGCTGAAGGTACAGGAAAGAAGCAGGGTGATGAGTTTAGCAGTGGAAGTGATCATGATGGAGGAGATGATACTTCTAAGTATAGTTATGAGAAGAGAACACCGCAGAAGAAGAAAGATACTGGAGAATCGAGTTCCAAGAAGAAAGGAGGGAACGTAGATTCGGATGAAAGTATCTTCTGGAACGAAAAGGTGAGATCTCTGTCTGATGATGCTAAACAGATATACAAGAATATGTTGGAGAAGAGGGAGTGGACCATTGAGTTCACTGGATGCTTCGCTGAAATATTCCAGACTGATGATCTGAGATATGAGCTGGAATATGAAGATCCAGATCTTGAAGAAGGGGAACTACCTGCATCTGTGGCGAAAGAAATACTAGATGGTCTCGCACAGAGGGTGGGTAAGACGTTTGAGGAGTTTATGATGGATGAATCGATTCCTGATATTCCTGAAAAGGATATGGGAAGTCATTCAGATGATGTGCATACTCCAGAAAACAATGAAGTTGAAATTGAAGATATTACTCATGAAGAGTTTCCCCAGTATTTCAGAAAAGAAGATGAGAATGAAGTATTTCCTGACTTCACAGAGATACCAAATAAGTCAGCGAAACAGAAAGCGAAGAAAAGAAGCGAAGAATTTGTTGAGAAAGTGTTTGGTAATGAAAAGAAAGATTCTTCTAACCAGTCTGATGAGTTGAAGAATTATCTGAAGAAGTTGAAGGAGATGGATGAGAACCGACCCAAACCTGAAGCTCAAGGTAACTTTTATCGATTTCATAATGCCAAGTTCAAAGGCAGAGCTCTCGGGTGGACTTACTTAGGCAGACTGAAGTGTATTGCTGCGAAATGGGAAACCGGAATTCTGTACTTCAACAGATTCTGTGATTTGCTTACTCTACCGTACTGGGCGGTGAGAGATTTATGCAGATTCCCAATGTCAGGTGCCGAGGTAAATGGATCGCATGTCGGTTGGTGCGCAGACAAATTGGTTTGGGAAAGTCGCACAAGATGGAACAGGTTCAAGCCTCAATATCCCCGTAGAAAAGTTCATAGGGATATTGATCCTCAAACCAATATGAAGCGTGTGACTTTGATATACAAAGCACCTAATGTGATGAGAAAGATACCGTTGATGCCAATGCCACAGCATTTCAGTGCTGATTTCATATTCTGGTATTACGATTGGAGGAAGGCAGAAGCAGTGATTGTGTTGAGGGATGGAAAGGATAAATACAAGCATGTTCATGTATTTGATCCTATGTGGCTGATCAATTGCACATTCGAAGACATCATCATGTTGTTCTACAATCCGATATACTATGAACCCAATGATTTTGCTCAAGCAAGAAAGTATACACAAGTTGTGGGAGTTTGTTTTGCATACGATATTAATGCTGGAAGCAACTTGGAGGGTAAACTTGGCAAGACTGTGAAGATTGCTAATGTGTCAAAGCCTGTGAAGAAAACATTTGAGCCGCCAATGACTTCTGAGCAGAAGAAGCAGCTCAGAATAAAGCTGATGAACAAGACGATGGACTATCAGAGAAAACTATCCAATCAATAGTCGAGGGGGAGTTTGTAGATGCATTTTGCGAATAAGGATTGGATATACTATAATTAACATGTGTTAGTAGATAGCCGAAGGTGAACATAACTGGGCGAAGGTAGATATGGATGGGCGAAGGTGATCAGAAAGGGGCGAAGGTAGAAATGAACTGGACGAAGGAAGAATGGACTACATCAGAAGAACACATTCGACCACTTGCAGTGGGCGAATGTGGAAAAAGCTCACATTCGACCATCTGTAAGGGGCGAATGTGCAGAGCCTATATATAGTTTTTGAGTTTTTGATTAAGAAAGAGTGTTGTCATTTGTGTCCAGGTTCAGTTCAGGTTAATAGGTGTTTTTGAGAGATTGTCTGTGTAATTCTAGATTAACATAAACAGTTGTAAATGCTTATTGATTGAAGTTAATCTATGAAAATGATATTGAAAATGATCTTGATTGTGTCGTGATTTGTATCTTATCAATTTGTTCAGATCTAGGGTTTCCGCACCTAGATTTGTGACTTGTATGATCATATAATCCTGTTTTAGATAAAATCCAACGCTCACAGGTTTAGGTTTTAATAAGTAATTTAGGATTATATTATATGTTTATGTAATGTTTAGTAGTTTAATTATGTAATCTTTTAGGTTTAAATATGTAACGTTTTGTAATAAGTAATTAGGATTATGTAATGGTTTTATGTAATGTTTTTATTAATTTTAATAGGGTTAATTATGTAATGTTTTTTTAAATTTTTTTATTTTATAATTTTTCTTTTATTTTTTCATACCCAAGATTCTTTTTTTTTTTATTTTAATTTTTTTATTTCGAATGTTTTTTTTTTTAATTTATTAAAGTTAATGGCCTATCAAAAGCCTACATGTGGCAAAGCATCTCCCCCCACGCCCGTCTCCTCTTCCCCGCCCCCCCTCACCACGCCGGTCGGCGGCGGTGTTCTCCCCCTTCCCGCCCCTTTCCCCGCCCAACTCCGAGTAGTCTAAAAAATAGACCGAATAACAAGTTTTGTTATTTATGTTAAATAGGATTTCTACCCCGCGCCGCAGTGATTTCTGCTTCATCTTGAACTTTATCTGTACTTGATTACTGTATGCCCAAAACTGATTAAGAACATCAAATAAGCCTGTTGAAATAAGAAAAATTAACCATGACCACCTGGTCTCGAACCCAAGACCACCTATTGAGAAAATGCATCTCATACCACTACACCACCAAACTCATTTGTGTTTTAATATGAAATTATACTTAACATTAAATATGGCTATTGAAATGAAAAAAAAATGCAACTTGCCACGATCGAACTTGCAACCTTCTACTTAACAAAATGGACCTCAAACCACTACACCACTAACATAATTGATGTTAAATATGAAACCAATTGTATTTATTATTAAGTAAAGCTGTTAAAATGAAAAATAAATAAATTGCCTCTTCGAGGGATCGAACCTGTGATCTTAGGCAATAGAAGTTCATCACAAACCATTCTACCACCAACACAACTTGTGTTTTCAATTGAAACAAATGATATATTATATAATAAGCTGTGAAAAAAAAAGATAAAACAATGGCCAGCACTGTTCATGAACAGTGTAAGCGAAAGATTTTGACTAAAAACAGGATTATTTGATCATACAAGTTACAAAACCAGGTGCGGAAACCCTAGCTTTGAACAAACTGATAGAAACTCAAATCAAAACACAATCAATATCATTTTCAAAGCTTTTCATAGATTAACTTTTGCATAAACTTGATTACAATCACAATTCAGTTAATCTAGATCAAATACAGACACTTTCAATCTAACCTGGAACCTGACCTCAAAACACACACAACTAATAACTCTCTTACATTCACAAAAACACAAAATCTATATATAGAGTCTGCACATTCGCCCAGTTGATGTGGTCGAATGTGGACTTCTTCCACATTCGCCCACTTCCAAGGTACGAATGTGATCTTGATCAGCTTCCATTCTTCCTTCGCCCAAAAGTCTTCTACCTTCGCCCACTTATATCTACCTTCGCCCACTATTAATTCACATTCTACCAAACAACACTATTTAACACATGTTAACATCCAATCACTAGTCGCAAAACGCATCTACAAACAGTGAATTATCATTTCAAATTAATACATATTAAATACCATATTTCAACGCTTTTTCTTTATCTTTAAAATTGATGAGATTTGTACTTTATGTTTTAAATTCATACACTGTATGTCATTTGGTCTTAACTCAGTTAATTTTTATCGTTAAGTGGGGTAAAGTTGTCTTTTTACCCATTTATTTAGAAAACCTTATTAAAATAAAAAAACAATTTTTTTAAAATGGTTTATATATATATATATACTATATTATAAAGCATATTAGAAGGGCAACATAGTCATTTCCTCCAATTTTCAACATGTACACACATTTAAGCACAATGTACTAACAATTAAAGCACATTTGTTGAAAAACATCTTATGTTGCACATTATCGGTTCAAATACAAACCCTAAACATAAACCCATCATCACCGCTTTCATTTTGTCTGCTTTCATTTTATCTCTCTTTCTTCCATCTCTTTATACAAGCCCTAAACACAAACCCATCACCACCCATCGACCACCACAACCACCTCCTATGACAACCACCATAGCCACCTCATACGACCACCAGAACTACCAACCAAATGGAACAATAATTTCTTCTTTTACACTATAAAACGATCGATTTCATCCACAATTTGGTACAAATGTTTGAAGATCCACGGTGAAGGCATCATTTAGAGCTTCCTCCATGGCTTTCAGGCGACCAAGAATTGACAATAATCGTTCAGGTTCTACGAATCAGGTAAAACCGTATACTTACATTTGATTTTCTTAGTAAATCCAAACATATATATATATATATATATAAAGAGAGAGAGAGAGAGAGAGAGAGAGAGAGAGAGCTATAACTTTTTTTTAGGGTTTGATGGCTGCAGGGCCTTGATGCTACTAGAAGAGTTGCTAACTTACCAGATCTTTGAATCTCTGGTAAATTTTGAATATCCAAACCTAATCCATTTTTGTAATACGGTACATTCCCATTATTTACCAAACACCCCTTCTTCATAATGCAGAAAATAGAGAGAGACTAACAAGTTTGAGAGAAAAAAGATAGAGACTAGATGAGAGAGCACTGATGGTGGGAGAGGTTGCAGCTGCAACAGTGGCCACCAAAGACCACAACCACCCTTCACCGAAGTGACCAACCACATGGTGGAACCTTTGAAGGTCGATGGTGATAGCCGCGGTTACGGTTCTAGCCTGGAATCCGACAGGTTATATTGATTACTGAACGTTTTATACACCAAATAGTGGTTTACGAATTATTAAATGTTAGAAAATCTTCTTGTAATATCAGATCTGATTGTTAGCTGTCTGACCTGGTAGTTACTTTTGATGATTCTAATGGAGTTTTCAAATCCTCTGTATCATATAATGATAATTGTCGAATTGAATATTTTTCATTCAGTTGAAGTTATAATTTTTTGCATAATGGTTCAAGTTGTATCACTTGTATCACTTGTAATAGAGCATTGTAATTTTCTATATGATATAAATTTAGTTGTTAAATCAAGTAAGTATTTGTGCTGGTTATTCGTAAGGTGATTTTGTTAGATGGCTGGATTCTAATCAAGTTGTTGATATTTGTTAGGAGTAATGCTATGTTTCTTTTGTGTCACATTCTTGTCTTGAATGTGATTAGCTCTGAAATAAATCAAAACAATATTTGTTTCTACAATGCACCATTAATTTCTAAGCTTTGTGTCAATTTTGATTGTTCAAATTTTATTCTCTACTGGTTCAGGTTGTATCAGCTATGTAGCACTGGGGCGGGTACGAGGACGGCACGGGTACGGGGACGGTACGGGTACGGGGAAAGGAAAAACTTAAAAATCCTAAGGAGATGTGAATTGTTCTGAGATCATTAGGACATAATCCAACATAAGCTGAACTACAAAACATGATTAATAAGGTTGATGCTAATGGGAATGGGACAATCACGATCCCCTTGAGTTCATTCATATCTACGGCCAAGCTTCGCCATGTTGTGACAACTCTTGGCGAGAAGCTGACCGATGAGGAAGTTGATGAAATGATCCATGATGAGGTAGATGTTGACGGTGATGGTAAGATTCAGACAAATGATGTTTTTTTGCTACGTCTTCATCGTGTGTCATCAGCATTGTTACTTTGGGTCTAGAAAAAGCACCTTTGTTCCTTAAGGTTCGATTTCCTTCATAAACATCTTTTTTCTCTTGTTTTGTGTGAATTGGGTGGGTTTAAAGTTCTTGTCTATTTTGTTTATTTGATTTTTGTGACAATTGCGTGTATTTGTTTTTTTCCTTTTATGCTTACAATTTTCTATTTTAGTTTTCATTTGACATTGTCCCGTTTTTTATTGTTATATAACATATTATTACTTTATAAAAGTGACCAAGTTTTGGTCCGACCCTTTTCAATGTGCACAAAAAAAGACTGTATATATGGTCATTGATACAAGTCACAAGCATTTGTAGCACCTTTGAATAATTTTGGTGGATTGTTGTAATCTAGACATAAACCACATAGTTTGGCTTCACAATCACATGGGTCAGGTTTGACTTATTTACAAACGGGTCGAATACAAACGTACGCCTTTTTTATTTTTTTTTATTTTTTTTATAAAACTAACACATATTTAATTAAACCAAAGACAACCAATTACAAGTGATACGTAGGTAAACGGGCCACAAGTTGCGCCGCTACCCCTTTTTGTATTGCAAAACCTACTCTATTGAAAATAAAACATTGCGCCGCTACGCCTTTTGAAATTTCAATTGATGTATTTTTAAAATATAAAATAATTAGTTACTGCAAATCATTTTTTTGCTAATTAGAGACAATGCGCTTCAAGGAACAATTAAAATCATAGAGATTCAGGTTAGTTTATAATTAAGGTCTTATAATTAAGGCAACACTTTTGTTGTCCAGCTTTCCAAGCTTCACTAAAAGCATGATTTTTTGCTGGTGGTCGATGAATACTTATTTCCCATTTACTAGCATGTTCCAGTCTGATTATCCGAATTTTAGTTCATTGTTCAAGCAATTTCTTTAACCATCCTTGTTTCCCTAATGTGCAGTGGGAAATATAAGAATGGTTCCATAGGAAAGACCTCTCATCAACTCCACAGTTATATTAAAAAATAATACCATCCTAATTTACATATTTCTTCAATGGGTCATGGTTGGGTCGTAAAGATCTTTTTGGGCAGGTTGATTCTTATGAACTTTTTTACCTATTTTGTTTTCTAAATGATTTGTGTTTTGAAATTCAAATATGATTACAACAATTTGCCAAAAGATTGAACTCATATATTTGCAAGTGATCCGCCAAGTTTAAGTTGAAATGTATGTATGTACACTACCAGCTTTGGTGCTACTTGGTTCTTGGATTTATGTTTTAAGATTGTATTTTTTTGTTGCAGGTGTTTGATCAGATTACAACTGTACAACTGGCAGGTACACTTGTTGGGGAGGGGTCGATGTGGTTCCTGGTAAAAAAGAGCATCTTTTAATGAAGGTTAAAATGGCAGGATGTAGAAATAGTCTGTGCACACTGATTTCCTAAAGTGGTGAAAGACTGTTTAACATCGACTGCCCCATATTTTGACTTGTTTTTTCATTATAATTTTTTACTTTAAATGTTTTAATTTTTTTCTGTAACACATTTGAATTTTCTATGAACGTTTTCAGCCATCTGAACTTGGTTGCTATTGCCGTGTGGAAGGTGGAGAAGCGTACCTTGATGGCTTGATGAAGAAGTTTGGTGAGCATTTTTTTTACATTTCATTATTTATCTCTATTTAGTCTTAATCTATTGAAGCACTTTACACGTTCGACATTATTAGGTCAAATAACTTAGTGCAGAAGGTATATGAGCTAATTTAAACCAAAGTTTTGATACCTTTATTGAGAATTCACAAAGGTAAAAATAATTAAAATGGTTTGTGTTGGAATTTCTATAAATGGCTTTATAAATCTGATTATCATAGGTACAAAATGGAGAAAGAGTGTAGGTTGCAAAATGGCCTGTCACACTAATTACCTAAAGTGGTGAAAGACTATACACTGTGAATGGACTATGCACAATGCATCAGTGTTTTAATGTGGTCAAAAGCTTATTAAGAAACTTTGTTTTGTCTATTTCACAGCTGTACCAAAAGCTACACCATTTGAACTCATCCACTAAGTGGTGTGTGTATAGGCGTGTGTCGGGTATGTGTATGTATATTGTGTGTTTGTGTATCTTTTTGTGTGTTTCTGGTGTAATTATGTTGCATGTCGTGTTACTTTGCTTGCCTGAATAAAATATAAAGGTTCTAATGAATATCCATACACTTATGAACTGTTGAAATAACATGTTATACACCAATGCTTGCTTATTGTATAGTGATTAGTCTATGAAGGTTACTAATCTATTAAACTATTAAACAATGAAAATGTTTTATTAACTATTTCATATTGACTGACCATTTATACTCATTTTTAACATTACATATCAAACAACAAATTGTTTCAAATTTTGCTATCTATTAGTTTTCCAACTTAATGAATAGTCATCTAATATGGTCCTACATGTGTACCCCATGATCTTTTCATACCTTATTTTGACGTGTCTTTGGATTTCTCTCATGTCTTTCTATTTGACTAACCCTCTTTCTTTCTGTGTATTTCGCCAATCCTTATTTCATCCCGAGAGCATACGCAGTGGTTTGCGGTGGTCGCTAGCGGCTAGGGTTCAGATTGTTTGATACGAAAAAATAGCCCGTTTGAAGATACAAATGTAACTTTATAATCAAGCACACAATTTATAAGTTTTTAAAATATTAACAAGTCTTGTAATATAAACAACTTAAGTCAATGTGTCGGTGGATATATAAAATTATCTCCTTTTCCAAAAACTTTGGTAACAATTATGTATCTACAACCAAATGATTTTTCAATATATTATAACGAGCGTGATTAAAACGAACTGAAAACCACCAACCATAATTAAAAAAAAATAGTTGCAAAGGGTTAATAGGTCACGTCACAAATTATCACTTTCACAATGTGTGTAGACAACATTCTTTCAAATTGTGATTATTAAAAGTATGTTTTACTTAGCATGATATCTCTCATATATTGTGTGGTTTAGCATGTTACACATGACTTTCTTTGCATGTAATGTAATCACACTGATTATTCACCAGAATCTAACCTTTTTCTATGTCGTAATTAATAGATATAAGGCGTTTATGATATCTTAACCAAGATATTATCTATGGTAATTGGTTTGTGATGACTAATTTGGGGAAACTTTATTAACGTGAAATGGATATGAATCCCTTTGAATGTTTTTATCCTCCTCCTAATTGGTTTCGTGGTTTTTGTGGTACAATGTTTGTAGAGACTGTTGTTCCACCGAATCTTTAGTTTGACTTTCACTTGCTATTTTCATTATCTATTTTAATGTTTTAAAATTCAGGTACTTTTTTCCAGTTACAATGCCTAATTCAAGTCAAGTGTCATATATTGTTGATGATTTCAGAATTCGATACTATATGGTTACTCTTTTCTTTAATTTACAAAATATAATACATTTACAATGACAAATGGACAACCAAAACGTCGAAATTATGTTTTCACAACAAGTGCATCTGCACCATCTGAAAAACGTGAGGAGTACCTTAGACAATATTATGCTTCACGCAAAGAGAATAACAAAGTATCAAAAATTGTTACTGGTAATGTCTCTCAAAGTGATTCATTAATGTTTCGCAAAGTCAATATTATGTTCACGTTTATTTATTTGTTTCTTCGAATTTACATATAAATAAAAACATACGTCGAATGTATTCATTAATGTCTTGCAAACTAACTTAAGCACGATAGAATATATGACGAGACGGTTGATAAACTTATAGCAAACAAGTACTGCGTTGTAATATGTCGCAGCCGTCGCATGGCGCGGGTTTCTTACCAGTGTATATATATAGTTTGAGAACACCTATATTTCGCGCGAACCGTGAGAACGGCATCTAAAACCATTCAAATTTAAAATTTCTTTTTACACTTATCTTTATTACTAAAATACAACCTCAAAAACACAATTTACACATAAAAATTCAAACGTATATGAAAATAAATTGTTTTTACACATGTGTAAATTTACTGTTTATGCATTTGTAAACTGTTTCATTTACACATCTGTAAAAAGTTAATTTGAAAGTGTTTTTGTAAGAAAAGATGAATTATTTGAAAAGAAAATTCATTTATTATTGTTGTATTTTGATTATAATGAGGTTTGTATTAAAAAAATTTAATTTTGATTGATTTTTTTACTTGTTCTCACGGTTCTCACAATATTTACCGTTTTCAAGATAACCCTTCCCTATATATATATATATATATATATATATATGTACACACACACTCTACTCTACTATCTCTCTCTCTCTCTCAAGTCCCACCCACACCACCACCACCACCGCCATATCATCACCTGCCACCACCCACCACCACACTATAACCATCTTCCCTAACCTTAAAACCCACCTCGGTCAAACTTTTCTGCTTCTCCACTTGCCTTCGTTTAGTCGTAAACTTTGAAGCTCCTTTCTCTTCCTCTATTTCTCCTCTGTCTCCACCGATCCAATATCCTTTTTCGGGTCGGATCTTTTCAAGGCTCCGGCATACGTAGTAAATCTTTGTAATAAATTTCTAGGAATTATGCTCTTTGTTTGTAAAGATAAATTCTCCATCTCATTGCTTGTTTTCTCACCCATACCCAACACTAAATATTAATTCAAAAATAATAATATTTTGATGGATTGTTAATTGTCAAATAATATGGTGCAAAAAATAAAAGAAGTTGTTGATCTGATTGAAGGGAGTTGAATAAAGTCAGCATATTGGTTTGCGAATAGAATAAGTTCATGGGTGTGATGAGATTGAAAGGACATTATTAGTGGGTTTGTTCAGTTTGATGTAGAAGATATTGTTGTTAGGATCTGAGTTTGATTTGTTTTGATTGTTTAGTAAATGAAAGATGAAAGAAGTTAATCTAAAAATGAAAAGTGCAGCGGAATAATAAACTATGAATCAAAACAAAGAGAATAATTGTTTTTGAATCGAATGCTTCTCATATATCTAATGATTACAATGATTACACAAGTACTGCCCCTTAGCCTGATCACTCTATGATTGTTTGTCTAAGAGAATGTTTTGAGTGATGAATAGAACAGTACATGCACTGTTCTATTTATAGACAAACTAAACCACTGATGACCTATGGCTGACGTCACCTAAGACAGTGACATCTAATAGAATAATAACAACATAAAACATCTGATCTAAACAAGCACTGTTACATTGGAAACCTTTGATATCTAAACAGCTGATATGTAAACCTATGATAGCTTGAATCATCTGTTGGAGCCTAAGTGCTGTTGGCTCCAACAGACCTTGTGTCTTCAGTACTTTGGATCAGCAGTTGTTTCCTCATCAATCCTTTGTGACCAGCAGTTGTTCAGCAGATGTTGGGATACAATAGTTGTTAGAATCAACAGTATTTTGGGAGAAGTATCTTGTAATCATTGATTTTCGTACGTGCATTATTCATGTATGTCCCCAGCTAGTGATCCAGTACTGAATGTCGAAGGTTTAGATAATCAGAAAACGACCAAGATATTAGCTTAAATATACATTCGACCAGTCGGAAGGTCGAATGTAGTTTGTATTTGGTCGAATGAAGATTGAATGAAGAAGAAGGCTTCATTCAAACCCACGAGGGGTCGAATGAACACCTTCGACCTCTTGAAAGGGGCGAAGGTGGATGTCTATATAAAGGGAAAAGTTAGTTATTTTAGATAGAGTTGATCATTTGAGCTTTTCCCAGTTTGTGTGTGTGCGATATTCTCTGTATTAGGTCTAGGATTTCATTTGTAATCATTGATATTTGATCTAATACAAAGAGTAAATTTATGGAAATTGCTCGGTGATTCGTTAACTGTTTTCATCACGATTGTTTACGTTTATTTCTGAATCATTTTGCACGATCAGAGGGGATTCCGCACCCTACAGTTTGTATTCGTGAGATCACAGTTCGTGATTACGATCCTAAACGAATTCTCAATTGGTATCAGAGCATAGGTTCGATTTCACGATTGCAAATTGATCTGAATTGATGAAAACATATTAGAATTCTGGTTTAAAAGTTCAAAACCCTAGAAATTTTGAAGCTTTCATAAAAACATGGTTTTTTATTGAATTGGAGTTGAATTTGATGTTATTATCAAAAATTCTTTCACAAATGTTTGTCTAAATTGAAATCCGCACAAAACCTATCCAAAATCATTACATTTGGTGAAAATTTTGTCAAAAACCGATCAGATTCGTGTTCTTGAGGTTGAAGATGATGAACAAACCTGAAAAGGTCGAATGTGAGCTTCGAAGGGTCGAACCTAGAGTATTTTAGGTCGAACCAACTGATTTTAGGTCGAACGTGTGTGTTTTTAGGTCAAACAAAATTTTTCAGTGTGTACTGATTGTTCATTCGACCATTTCTTGTTCCATCGACCTTACGGGAGGTCGAAAGTGGAATTTTAGTGGTTGAAAGTGAGTTTAATGTGTTTCAAGTTTCACATTCGAGTCAGATTAAAGGGTCGAACCTGGTTATTTCCACATTAGAACCCTCGTTTAGATTTTATCAGGCCGAAAGTGAGTGTCTATTTTTCCAAGATTTTCATTCTTGAGGTCGAACCTAGACTGAGTTACATTCGACCCTTTTAAAAGGTCGAATAAGACTATATTTTTCCAGGTTCGAACCCACAAATTTTTGGACAATATTTTACAAATTTTAAAATATTTTTTGTTGAAAAATGATAAATTACTTGGCTATATCAAGAACTGATGATGAGATAAAAGCTCAGATAGAAGACCTATTGTTGGAAACATACTAGCTCCAGCTATGCAACCAACCGATAAAATGGTACATGTTAACAAGTGTGTTAACAGAGAAAGTATCAAAAGTGATGTTGTGTGGCTTGTCAAACAAATGGGAAATGATGATTCAAGTGAACTGTCAGAGAGTGTTTTGAGTTCTGATATGAATTCAGAACAGAGTGAATCAAGAGAGAGTGATATCTCAAATGTTGATGCAAAATCTGATAATGGTAATAAATCCGATGCTGAGGTAAGATCTAGTGTTGACTGTGCTAGTTGTTCTGAATGTGTCAATTTGAAACGTTAATTGATGACACTCATTGAGGAAAAACAGAACCTAGCAAATGAACTAGAAAATTGTCAAAACCAAAATAAAGTTTTTGAAAAGAAAGAAAAAGATTTGTTAAATAAAATTGAATCTTTAAAGCAAGAAATTTTAGAAATGAATAAAAGTTTTTCAATTAATAACACCACACCAGATTTGAAAGACATAACATCTTGTGTTGAAGTTTCAAACTCTGAGGTGAAGTCCGATTCTAGTCAGAAAATAAAAATGTGGTAGTCACTTCAGAACCCGAGTCTGAAGAGAAAACCATATTTAAATTTCCTGATGGAATGGAAGGATCCTATATGTTGGTAGGACATGACAAGTTAATTCTCAATAAAGATTTTCCAATTGATAATATCGAACAATCTTTACTCAAATGTATATATTTTGATAATATCGATTTGTTAAATAAATTTAAAAATCAATTTGGTCATTTGCTGTTTAAACTAAATCCTAACCAACATGAGGATCAAAAGAAAAACATTGAAAAGAAAAATGTTGAAAACAAGAAAGGTTCTAAAGTAAAAGGACTGAAACCAAACAAATCGAAAGGAAATGATCAGATGAAAAATTCTCATCAAAAGAATTTAAGAAATTTTTCATCTAGATCATATGACTCTTATGATTATTCATATACCTCTCGATTTGATGGTTATTGGAGAAACATCTCACCATAGTATTCTCATGGTTATGTTGAACGGAGAAGTTGTTTTGAATGTGGTTAAGTTGGTCATATTGCTGCTCATTGTCCCTACTGATATTGGGATGAAGGGTATGCATGTGATTTTGTGGAATATAGGTCTTGTTATAACTGCGGAGAGTGTGGGCATTTAGTTGCTGCCTGTCCGTATGTTAAACAGAAAAAGACCGAAGTGAAATTTGCTAAAAATTCAGGCAATGTCAAAAAGCCTGTATCCCCAAAACCAATCAACAAACAAAAGGGGAAACAGGTTGTGTATGACAATCGTAACAAAATTGCCTTGAATAAAAATGGAAATTTTGATAGGGTTGCTAAGGTAAGGGGGAGTTCTAAGGCTAAGACTAAGAATAACTCTAAACCTGGATCTTCATCAGTTAAGTATGAGAAGATTCCAAACAAAGTTCAGATGCAGGTTTCAAATAAGAAATCTGAAAAGTCAACAATCAAAATGATTTCAACAAAGTCTAAAATAAACTCTGAACGTGTTTGGAAACCCAAATCACTTTCTATATCAACAGCAATTTCTACTTCAATTCAATCCATTAAAAAACCAATTGATTTTTCAAAAGGAGAATGGATTGATGTTCCAAGGATTGATGACCTTGGACGACCCATCATTGTGAAGGGATGGGTGCCTCTCTCGTGCTAATTGTTTAACAAGTGTCCAGGTTGTTCTAGACAGACCTATTAGCTATCTTTTGATAGTTGATAGTGGAGCATCTGTATACAATATATTTATTGGAGAAATGAAGGTCAAAGAAGGGATATTGAAAAAGGAAATCATGATTTAAACAGAGAGGAGAGTGTTTGTCGTCTGTTTCCTACCTGTGAAGCCGGAGAACGTTGCAATCTCATGCAATTGCTCTCAGGTTTTGGATTTCTACAACAGATGCAACAAAACGGTTTATTCTCAACTCTCTTATCTTTGTTTATGGTTTTTGAAATGGTTTTTGAAATGGTTTTTGAAACTCAATGAGTAAACCTCATCGGATATCATTTTATTTTGTTTTTCTTCAAAAGTTTAAAAATCCAAAAATATGCTTATTATTAGATTTTTAGGGGGAGAAAATTTCAGAAAAATCAAAATAAAAATTTAGAAAATCCAAAATGAGTTTTCCTGGAGAAAAAGAGGAGATGATAGTACATCAGTGGATTGTCAGACTACTCTGAAAACAAAATGATGTAACAACATTGAGTAGCCTCTTCAATTATATATTGGTAGGCTTGAAATGAAAGTTTAAAGTTCAGCATGGTGATATAAACTTAAAATCAATAACTGATAATCATGTGTATCAACGTCTCGTTGGCATATGGTCTTGGTACCAAAATTTCATTTGATAGATTGACAAAATTCGGAGGTTTCGGGTCGTTATATTGAAAGTTGTCTGGGGATAGCCTAACTGATCTTTTGTCGTATTGATTTACGGACCTAGATCAGTCAGGGTATCTTAATAAAAGATCTTTAATGACAAATCCTTAAGTTACCGAATGAGGAACTTAACAGGTGTGATGATAATCAAAGATTATCTAATGCATCGTATCAATACTATGATGAAAATCATGTATGATATTAGTCCTTACCTTGATAGAGTGTACAAGTCGCTTTGAAGCATTAATTTGCTAACTTGTCACCTCTGTACCTCATATCTTGTAACTAACGGATAACTACAATATAATCACGCGTTACGATGAAACTTTGTGCAATTCTTGATACGGGAATGTGTCGTGTGTGCGGGGACCATAGATTTTTCAGTATCTAATATTATCATAATGTATCTGAAGTACTGAACAATGAATAATGATTTTGAGTTTAAGTGGACAAACATACTGGTAATGGTTGTAGGATGCTCCATGCCAAAAAGCGAAAAATTGATCAAAAAGAGTTTTGACTGACTGTTTTAATACTGATATGATCCTTTTACCGGAAGATTCACAAAAATATGTTTAGTTTATCTTTTATGCAATTCCATTTGAAAATTCAAAAAGAATTTTGGTGTGTTTTAGCATAAACTTTGAAAAATCAAAATGTTTTGTTTCTACTTTATTTTCGATAACCGATGATGGGATACTTAATGTGAATACTCAGATACTTAAAAGATGAAAAAGACTACAGATTTTCAAGTTTCTGGTGCATATTAAAAATGTTTAATAGTTCAGGGGGAGAACTATTGAGGGTCAAAAGGAATGTGAAGAGTACTTCCGAGATTTTTGTCGTGTCTAACGCTGGTTGTAGTTTATGCAGTTTTTAGTAAATTTTTCTGCAGAATCAAACACAATAGGTGCACTGCTCAAGACTCATCGAGAAAGCGTGTAACTGGACAAGACCCAAACCTGAACATCAAGATCACCAGAACAACAGAAACTAGTCAGAGGTTGATAAAGAAAAGATTGAAGATCGAAGAATTCAAGATTGATTCTTCATCTCTGGACCAACAAAAGACAAAGCCAAGATTTCTTGAGTCTGTCTGAGATTTCAAAGCTTACTGTAGAGATAGACAAGAACCTGGACACAAACGTGCAAGAATATGGAAAGTTTTCAAGTCGTTTAAGATGATGAGATCAAAACTTGAAGAATTGTTAACTTTCTGATTTGGCACATCACTAGCTAGGTCCAAGAGGGAGATTGTAAGTGCATTATTCATGTATGTCCCCAGCTAGTGATCCAGTACTGAATGTCGAAGGTTTAGATAATCAGAAAACGACCAAGATATTAGCTTAAATATACATTCGACCCGTCGGGAGGTCGAATGTAGTTTGTATTTGGTCGAATGAAGATTGAATGAAGAAGAAGGCTTCATTCGAACCCACGAGGGGTCGAATGAACACCTTCGACCTCTTGAAAGGGGCGAAGGTGGATGTCTATATATAGGGAAAAGTTAGTTATTTTAGATAGAGTTGATCATTTGAGCTTTTCCCAGTTTGTGTGTGTGTGATATTCTCTGTATTAGGTCTAGGATTTCATTTGTAATCATTGATATTTGATCTAATACAGAGAGTAAAATTATGGAAATTGCTCGGTGATTCGTTATCTGTTTTCATCACGGTCGTTTACATTTATTTCTGAATCATTTTGCACGATCGGAGGGATTCCGCACCCTACGGTTGGTATTCGTGAGATCATGATTCGTGATTACGATCTTAAACGAATTCTCAATTTTATTCTGGATCATATATAGTATGTTTTGGTTTTCCAGATCATCTGTTCTTCTCCAGGTCAGCAGACCCAACGATCTCCCCCTAGAACAGATGATGCCAAAACTTGACCTTTATTGTTGATCTTTATTTCTCCTCAGACTTTCTCTAATTTGCCCTTTGAATTGTAACTCAAAGTTCAATGAGAAGAGGTCTTTAGCATCTCTTTCTAGCTTTAAATTAAGTAGGTCTTGGAGATCATCTGCACACATGCCATGTGCATCATCCATACTTTTGAGCTTGTCCATTAGATCTGAGCAAAGTCAATTCATGGGTGTCTTTGTTGACCATCCATTTTAGAATTTTTGAACCTGAGGATTTCTTGAGCTGCAAATTTATTCTAGATGAGTTTTGTGATGGAGGTCTCCCAATGAGTTTCCTGAGTTCTTCAGTAATGGGATCAGAGAAATAGTAGACTTGGTTGAAGATTCCCTCTTTTACAAATGTATCAACAAACTTCTTTTGATCTTCTTCTAACATCTCCTTCTGTCTTTTGAATTATCTTTTGGCAGCAACAGATAGGTCAGATGTTTCAAGTAAGCTGTCAAGTGTAAAGGCCTACTAGGGTCTCTTAACCACTGGTGCATCAGGGTAAATTGGTTTTCTAGGTAGAGTGGGATCTGTCTTTCTATTCTCTTCCAATTTCTTTTAAGTTTCAACCAATCTCAGCTCAGCCCATCTTGCAACAGACCTCATTTTTCCATACTTTGCAGCCATAATTTCTTCCCTCATTCTTTTAAACTTCAAAGCTCTGGCTAGTTCTCTGCCTTTTCTAAAGTCAGGAGCAGAGACCTTCAAAGTAGGATTCTTAGTCATTTCTTCAATTCTAAAGAGTTCTTCTTGATGTGCATGAGTGGTCCAGCATGCAAACTGTTTCTTATTCTCTTTGTAAGGCATGGTTGCCAAGATCTGTTCAAGAATAGATTCCCTTACTACCCTTTCCAAATCACTGCTGAGTGGCATGTTGGACATGAAATTGCTCAGTGTCTTAGCAAAATCCTCAACCCTTGTCAGTTTGCTAAGCTCTGCTGAATGGATGCCCTGAGCAGTCCTGTCATCCTTCCCTTTGCATCTCTCCTTGATGATCAAATCAGTCTGTTCAGTTTTGAATTTCAAATATTGTTCTAAGTTTCTGGAAACAGGAAAGTTTGGAAGAGATTGGAAGGTTCTTTCAGATGGATCCTCAGTATTGTAGAAAGACTGAATTTCCCCCTTGAGTAGATCAAGCTCAAGAGGATAATGAGCAGCCAATGGTGTGATGGATGGCGGTGGTCTATGTGAAGTGAAATGGGAAGTGTGTGGTGAAAAGGATGTAAGTGGAATGGCTGGAATAGGTGCAGATTTTAGTGTTGAAGTGGTAGGTGGTGTGTGGTTTCTATGTTCTCATCCTGTATCCCAAAGGTTGACTTTCTCTTCCTTTTGTACAAGATAAGTGGTGATGGTGGTGTTTGGGTAGCAGTGGTTGTGTTAACATCTGTTGGCACTTGTGCAGGGCCAGCAGATGATTGGGATTGCAGTGATGAAGTGGGTGGTATGGTTATAGGTGGTGTATTGGTGGTTGTGGTAGTGGGTTCAGTGTTTATGGTGGTAGCAGATGTTTTGGTGGTAGTAGTGGTTCTAGCTGTGACACCCCGCATTTTCAGGTTCCTACTTTAATTGAACTCTAGTTAACTTGCATGTGCATACGTGACTAAACACTTGACTAGGGTTAGTTAGGAGGTCTTCCTATATGTTATAGGGCAATAACATATGTTTTGTGATAATAACATATGTTACATTATAATAAGTAAAGTTATTGTTGGATCAGTATTGCTCTTTGTATGAACTTGCTAGTGAACACTTAAGTGTCTAGCAAGTTCTTTATCAGTTTTAGCACAGCGGAATGTTTTTAGTTAAAGCTACACTTATCAATAGGAGTTATTACTCCCCCTGGATGTTTGAGATAACTAAAGACAAGTATTTAATGAGAATCTAAGTATTGAATGAGAATGAATACTTAAACAGATTCTCAGTAAATGAAATGGAAATAACAATGATAAGCTTTGAAGGATTTCTGTATATTAAAAATCAATATCTAAAACAGAGGGATGAACCCATCTATTTATAGACTTTACACATACATGAACCTTGCCAAAAAGCAAGTTCAGAAACAAGTTGCAACAAGTTGCAATCTTGGAACTTGTACAAAAAGTTAAAGTAATACTAAACTAATAAACTACTGAAACATAAGGCGGTGGAAAGATTCTTGAACAAGTGCTGATGAATGACAAACTACTGATGAGTAGTTTGTCTTCAGTAGTTCTTTAGTGAACTGTCTGGTTTGAACTTCAGAACTTCTGATGTATTTCTTCTTCAGTACCTGTAGAATCCTTCTTCAGTACTTTTGTCTTCTTTCTTCAGTAGTTCTATACTTAGAATATTTTTGACAGAAGTGAATTAGACTTAGGTTTGCAAAAAGTGGTTTCACCAATCCTCTTTTTCCTAACAATCTCCCCCTGGATTGATGAAGCCAAAACCTTTTCTAATTCTTTATTGTTTTCTTCTGTCATTCACAATCTTCCATATCCCTTTGAACATGGAATTCTTCAATTGATTAAGCTGCTCATCAGTGAGAGATCCCCTTTGAGGTTCCAGATGTTGAATTGTAAGCAAGTCCTGAGTTGATAATTTCTTCAGTTCATTCATGGACTTGTAGGTCTTGCTTGTAAGATCTCTCCTTGTCACTAATACTGAGTTTTCATTAGTAAAGGACCATCTGATGATCAGCACATTAGACTTGTCAAAGTCTGAAGTATAGGGAACCATGTTGGTCCCTTGGGAAGTTCCTGAGTGTTGGATGTTTTCAATTTCAGTGACTCTCAGGTGGGATTCACTTCTTTCTTCTTGTTGCACCACATCAAGTAGTTTGAAAGTTGGTAAGTGATGTTCAGTAACTACCTTAGTGTGCAATTTGTCTTTGATGGTTTTCTGGATTTGGTAGGCAAATGTAGAAGGATCCCTGAACTGTGTTAACAGAGGCTTTTCTTCAATATCAAAGTCTGAATGGACTACTGTGTTTCCTTCTAGTAGTACCATCTTGAAGTCAGTCTTTGTATTGTCCTCTGTCTTCTTTTTCTTGGTAGCAGGTCTTGTAACACCAGAAGTTCTAACTACTATAGTTGATACGTCAGAAGGTTTGAACATCTCTGGATTAGCAGCCTTGACAGCCTTGTACTTCTTGTATGTGTCTAGTAGTCTTTCTTCTTTCCATCTTGACACAGAGGCTTTTGAACCATAGTTATTTGCTACCAGTTCTTCAATCATCTCAGCTCTCTTGGCTTTTCCATCTATATTTGTTGCAAGTTTGTCTGCAACAATTTGAGCTCTTCTTGTCAGCTCATCCATGGAGAGTCCTTTCAGTGAAAAGGCTTTAGTCTTGCTGTTCTTTGTAATGTAAGACATTAGTTGTTGTCTTTTGTCTTCTTCAGCAACTCTTTCAAGGTTAGCCAGCCTTTGCAACTCTGCTCCATAAGCTTGTAATTTTTCATTGAAGCTTAAGTCATCCCTTGTTTCCAAAGCATTCCAGATCTCATCTTCCTTAGCCTTTCTTTCGGCTGCAATCAAACTCTTCTCAAGTAGTTCTTTGGACATTGATAGTGGAGAAGGTTTCAGCACAGTCATTGTTGTAGTTGTAGTAGGCCTTGGAATAGGAGTTGGTTGTTGTTGTTCAGTTGGTTTGGAAGGCTCTTCAATTGGTTGTATATTGGAAGTGCTAACTTCTGATGTGTTGACAACTACTGAAGGATTGTCTTCAGTACTTTCTGATTCATCATCAGAACTTTCATCAGCATAAGAAGTTTCTTCATTATGGCCTTGGGATGTTTCAGCTTCTTCAATTTCTTGTTCAGAGACACCAAATTGTTGAGCCAGTTTTTGTCTTCTGGCTTTGTCTTTGAGTTCTCTTTCTTGGAGAGCCACTCTTGCTTTTATTCTGGCTTTGAATGACTCCTTTGGTTCCCTAATTTTCTCCCCCTTTTTGGATTCATCAAGTTTGGAAGGTTGAGAGAAAGTACCAGTGAGAATGGCGACCTGTTTTGAATTGTGGTCAATTTTGTTGGACAGATTGTTTATTTTGTCTTGATCACTTCAAATTGGTTCTTGACAGGCAGCTCCAAAGCAGCTGTGTAGGTTCTGAAGTGATTGGTGACGAGTGTGTTCATCATATGGTATAAGGGACCATCTGGGCTGCATAGTTGGTTCAAGTCTATGCTTGTTGACCCAGGGAATTGGGTAGGCATTTGTAATGAGGGGTGTGTTTTGGGGTGATCTTCTTGTTGTACAGAAGATGCCACTTTAAGGGAATCAGGGATTAAGTGGACCTTAACCTGATCTGGTGTGACCTGTTCTTTGAGCTTAGATACACCAGGTGCAGGACCTTCACTAGCACCCGTCAATTCAATGTTTGGTTGTGAATCACCATCCAAATCAATGGAATCATCTGAATCCCTGATTACATCCTCAATGAGGACAGTATCAGTTACATCATGAGCCAAGCCCAACTCAGTTGTCTCATGTACCTCTTTTTCTTGGTTCAGATGATTTCCTACCTCAGGCATTAAGCCTTCATCAGTAGTTGCCACAAATGAGGTCTTAGTAATGTTACTTCTTTCATCAGATCCACCACTGGGTGGTATGTGAGTAGTAGCAGCCTCAAATGTACCTAGAGTTTCTAAGTTTGGGCTTAGAGACCCTGGTTCATCCTCATCTCTTGGGTCAGGGCTTTGAGTTTCCACATCCATGTCAAGTTCTGATGCTATGTCCCCTGTTTGTTGTGGTTGTTGGGGACTGACATGTTCGGATGGGATTCTCTCTTTTAGCCCAGAGAGAAGCTTGGAAATTTCAATTTCTGGTTCAGAAGTTTGGGGTGCTGGTTCAGTAGTTTGGACTATGGGTTCAGCAGTTTCAAAAGAAGGGTCTATTGGGACTGTTTTCTTGAATTTCTTTCTTTTGAAAAGGATTGTTATTGGTGCTCTTGGTGGGGTTTGAGATGGATGAGACTGAGAGGATGTTTCAGTCACATCTTTATCAAGTGCAGATTGCACATTAGCAAGTTCAGGCATCTCAACCTCCTGAACTGCCTTTCTTTTTGGGTTGGTGGGTTTTTGTTTTTGTTGCTTGGGTTTCTTGGCCTTTGGGGGTGTAGGTTTGGAAGATGAGGGTTCCATGGGGACTGTTTCTGGTTCCCCTTGGTCATCTTCTGGCCAGGCAGCCGGTTTGTTGTGCCTTGAGTATGCTTGTGAGGACAAAGGGTTTAAAATTGTAGTTTTACCCACAAGCACCTCTTCTCCAAGTTCTTTTATTATGCATTACATAATAAATCTTAGGTATAATAAAAACTTCTTTTTAGTATTGAGATGATGTAACACCAACTCATTAAAGAAAAGTGATGATGCCCTGAATTTTGTTTCATTCACTATGGAATGAAAAATAGGTTGAAAAGTTGAGGGCATCTGATCATAAGATCCAGTTTTTGGACTCAAACACATAATAATATAATGAAACAGTAGTTTATACTTTGGTTCAAAATATTTCTTAAAAATTGTAGCATGTGAGAGAGTACCTTGGTAACCACACTTTGTCATGGTTAAGTGAATCTGAGAGTTTGGAAATTGGTCTGGGGCGTTTACATCATCCAAACCCAGCCTAATTGCCAAAGTAGCCGGTGTGATTGCCATTCTTCTCCCTTGGATGGTTGAGTTGAGGGAGATAACTTTGTTGTTCACCGTCACTGTCTCTGCGTTTGCCCAAAACTCATTTAGAGTTTCAGTGTGGATTGGAGGGTCGATGGTGAAGGCGGTGAAGTATTGGGATTTGATGACCAAATCAATGTTTTCGTCGTATTGGGACCAGGCTTCATGTTTTTCAAAGTAGCCTCTTTGATTGTGTCCCTGTTTCAGTATTAGAGCCATGTGGTTTATGTGTGTGTGGATCGAACAGTGCTTTTGCAAGTTTAGGTCTTGAGAGTGTTTTGTGAGAGAGATGGAGGGAATTTTTGCTTTTTGAAAGGATAAGTGTTGGAAAGGGTATTTATCAGAAGTTTATAACCGCCTAGGTCAAACTTCTGATGTGGGAAAAGTCTGATTTACCCTTTTTGACCAAACTGCTGATGATGAACAATTATCATCAGTAGTTTCCACTTTCTCTTCAGTAGTTTGTTAACAACTGATGAGAATGTTTTATAAATACATTATTCATAACTACTGAAGGTTATTTTATCAGAAGTTAATCATTTTTCAGAAAATATTCCCATACTGATGTTTTGTTAATCAGTAGTTTCTCTCTTTTTGTTTTTCAGAAGTTTTCAGACTTAAAAACAGATGTAAGTGAAAAATGAAAATGTGTGCAGAAAAATAAAAAGAAACACTTACAAATTTAGCATCCCAAGCATGGATACTAACTTCTGAAATGTTGATGTGTCAAGGGGTTTAGTGAATATGTCAGCTATTTGATTAGCTATTGCTACATGTTTCACTTCAATCTTGCCTTTTTCATAGCAATCTCTTATGAAATGATACCTGATTTCAATATGTTTGGCTTTTGAAAACTGAAAAGGATTTTGAATGATGCTAATGGCAGATTTGCTGTCTACAAGAAATGGTGTCTTGGTCTCTTTGATTCCATAATCAAGAAGTTGACACTGGAGCCATTGTATCTGTGATGTACAACTTGCAGCTGCAATGTATTCAGCTTCAGCAGTTGAAGTTGCAACAGATATTTGTTTCTTTGATTGCCAGGACACTAGACAGTTTCCCAAGAATTGACAACCACCAGAGGTTGATTTTCTTGACATTTTACACCCTGCATACTCACTATCTGAAAAAGCTGATAACTTGGTATTGCTTGAAGCAGGATACCAAATTCCAAGTGTTGGAGTTCCTTTCAGATATCTGAAGATTCTTTTGACTGTAATGAGGCGTGATTCCGTAGGAGCTGATTGATATCTAGCACAGACACATGATGACAACATAATATCTGTTCTAGAAGCAGTTAGATATAAAAGGGAACCTATCATACATCTATACATGGTTTGTTCAACCTGTTTTCCTTGATCATCTGGTTCAACTTGTGTGGTTGGTGTCATGGGAGTGGAACATGATTTATAGTCTTGTAAAGAAAATTTGTTCAATAATTCTTTAACATATTTTGATTGATGTATAAAAGTTCCATTTGTTTGTTATTTAATCTGCAGTCCCAGAAAGTACTGCAGTTCTCCCATTGTACTCATCTCAAATTTTGATTACATGAGTTTCTTAAATTCATCACATTGTTTTGTGTTGGTTGAACCAAATATGATATCATCAACATATATTTGAACAAGTAAGACATGATTTCCAACATGTTTTATGAAAAGAGTTTTATCAATGGAGCCTCTTGTGAAGTTATTTTTGAGCAAAAAGATAGAAAGTGTTTCATACCAGGCTCTTGGAGCCTGTTTGAACCTATAAAGAGCTTTGTTTAGCTTGTACACCCAATTAGGATGAGAAGGATCCTCAAACCCAAGTGGCTGACAGATATACACTTCCTCTTTTATTTTTCCATACAAAAATGCACTTTTAACATCCATTTGTAAAACTTTGATTTTGTTGGAAATGCCATAGGCCAGAAATAACCTGATGGCTTCAAGCCTTGCAACTGGAGCAAAGGTTTCATCATAATCAATTCCTTCTTCTTGAGAGTAACCTTGTACTACCAGTCTTGCCTTGTTCTTTATAATCATACCAGCCTCATCTTGTTTGTTCCTAAAAACCCATCTTGTGCCAATTGGTTGCTTGTTTGGTGGTAAGGGACAGATTTCCCAAACCTGTTGCGTTTTGAATTGAAGCAACTCATCTTGCATGGCTTGCACCCAATTGTTGTCTTTGAGGGCTTCTTGGTACTTTTTAGGTTCCAACTGAGAAATGAATGCTGAGTAGAGGCAAAAGTTGGAAAGCTGGTTTCTTGTAAGAACACCTGATGCAATATCACCCATGATTTGTTCAAGTGGATGATCTTTGTGTTCAATCAGTTGTTGTAAACCACTGACAGGTGTAGGTGGCTCTTGTATTTCATCAAACAAACCACTGAGGTTTATAATGTCTGGTTCAGCAGTTTCAGTGTCTTCAGTAGTTTTAGGTGCCGAAGCAGATGTTTGAGTTTGTACATCAGCAGTTGTTGAATCAGAAGTTTGTGAAACTTCTGATGGTTTGGAAGTTGACTTAATGACTGTTTGAGGAGTCCATGGTGTTGGATCCTCATCATCAAACCTTTGATCACCATAATAAGTAGGTTTAGATGAAGTAACAGTCTTTTCAGGTCCAAAATGGAAGCTGTCAAGGTCAAAAAGTTCAGCAGGATGTGCTGGAATAAGAGTGTGTTTTGACTCATTGAACTTGACATTCAGTGTTTCTTCTACTATCCTGGTTCTTGAGTTAAAAACCTTGTAGGCTTTTCTAGTGGAAGAGTAACCAAGAAAGTAACCTAAATCAACTTTAGCAGCAAACTTTGAAATAGAGTCTTTAATGTTTTGAATGAAACATTGATATCCAAAAGCCCTGAAAAAGGAGATAAGGGGCTTTATGCCATGAAGAACTTCATAGGCAGTCTTGGAGTGTCTCTTGTTGACAAAGACTCTATTTTGAACATAACATGAAGTGTTAACTGCTTCAGCCCAGAAATACAATGGTAGGCCTGAATCAACTAACATAGTTCTTGCTCCTTCAATTAAGGTTCTGTTCTTCCTTTCTACTACACCATTTTGTTCAGGAGTTCTGGGAACACTGAATTGTCTAATAATCCCTTTAGACAAACAGAATTCATCCAGAGTTTGTTCCTGAACTCTATCCCATTGTCACTTCTAATGGCTTTGACAGACAGAGAATATTGTTTCTCTACTTGTAGAATGAAGAACTTGATGATTCCAGCAGCCTCATCCTTGGAAAATAAGAAGAATACCCATGTAAATCTTGAATAGTCATCAATGATGACCAAGCAGTACTTCTTCTTACCAAGGCTCATGATTTTTACAGGCCCAAATAAGTCCATATGGAGTAGTTGAACACATACAGTTGTTTTTTATTCTTCAATAGACTTATAGGAGGACTTATGCTGTTTTCCCTTCAAACAGGATACACAGTGCTCTTGACACTGGTACCTTCAAAGGTAGACCTCTGACCAAGCCCATTTTTGTGACTTTATTTATGGTTTTAAAGTTCACATGGCCAAGTCTCCTGTGCCAGAGATCAGTCTCTGAAGTTGATGCCTTTGAGAAGAAACAGGCAGTGTTGTTCAGTACTTTGTCCTTTTCAATGTCCACTGCATAGACATTGCCACATCTTTTGGCTATCAACAAAGTATGATCTTCAATGATCTTCTCTATCAACTTCTGGCCTTCTGGTGATATGATCTTGCATGTTGTCTTTGTGAAAAAGGAAGAACATCCTTTATCACACATTTGTGACACACTCAGCAAGTTGTACTCAAGGTTTTCAACCAGATTGACCTTGTCAAACTGTATTTTGCCAGAGGAGACATTGCCATGTCCTAGCACATGTCCCTTAGCATTGTTCCCAAAGGATACAAATCCTTCTCTTTGACTGATAAAATTGTTTATTAGGTATCTGCATCCCGTCATGTGCATTGAGCCTCCACTGTCAACATACCAAATGCTATTTAAGCCTCTGGAAACTCTCTGCACAAGATATCAAATTAGTTAGATTTGGGAACCCAAGCCAGTTTGTCTTTGGGTTTGCTCTTGAGAACATTTACAGTTTGTTCTTGACCAAGTTGAGGAATCCATGTATTTTTGGCAATGGATTTTTCATTAAGAGCAATGGTGGTATCCTTTTGAGGACCACCATCAACTTTGGTCATCAGTAGTTGTACCATGTTCATGAGATCTTTAATCTCAGTAGTTTGTGAAACTGCTGATGATTTAGGTCTAACTACTGAAAAAGAATTTTGAGAAAAAGATTTTTGTTGAGATTTTGTGTTTTTCTGAGAAAAGGTGTTTACTGGTTGTTGTTTCCTGCGAGAAAAAGTTTCTACAAAATCATTTCTGATTTGTTTTCCGACAACCAGTTGTTGAATTTTCTTGTTGTACTGAATACCTTTTCTGTATCTGCAAAATTCTGTCTTGTGGTTGAACAGACCACATATTTCACATTCTTTTGTCTTTTCTTTTAAAGACAAGTTTCTGACTGTATTGATTGGTTTTAGGTCATCAGTAGTTTTCAGGTTCTCAACTCCTGATGTAGTTGAAACTACTGATGGCTTAAAGTCAGATTTTATCAATACTTCTGAAGAACTTTCTTTGTGAGTTTTTAGAAAGTTTTCATAGAAAGATGTGCATTCTTTCTCTTCAGAAGTTTCATCTGAAAATTTTTTTCTCCCATCTTTAGTAGTTTTGGGGGAAAAATCTGTTGGTGTTTCAGTGTGATTGTACCCTATGCCAAACCTAACATTTGAAGCACTTTGTTTGTTTAGCAAAAGTTGGCACCCCTTACAAGATTCTACCCATTTTTCACAAGTGACCTTGGTGTCAGCAAACTCTTTTCTGACATTTCCTAGGTCATTTATCATGATTTTAAGTTGTGCTTGGGTTTCAATAGCATTGTTAGTTAATTTAGAAACTTCTTTTGTTTTTGCAGCAAGTTTTCTTTCTAAATCACATTTCATCTAAGTGAATTTTATCTCAGAGTCATTTGCTTTACTTTGTAAGTGCACATTAGTCTCTCTTATGAGAGCAAAAGATTCTTTACAAGAAGTTGAACAAAGTTTTGTCAAAGATTCTTTTGATACCTGTGATAAGGCAGATTTTGAGGTGCATCCCTCAAATGCCATCAAGGCAAAGTTCTTTCTCCCATTGTCAGGCTCTCCCCAGTTGATGTCAAACATCTTGTTGTCTGCATCAGGGTTACACTCAGTAGTGTCAAAAGGAAGACTACTCCAGTCAACATACCCTGAAGTAAATAACCTTTGTTGTGAGGGTTGCTGAGTCTATGGAGGTGGTTGAGCAGCTGGAAAGGGAGGGATTGATTGTTGGCTCTGCATCTGTTGAGCAGGCATTTATACATATTGTACTTGTGGCACATATTGGATTTGTGGAGCTTGTGCCTGTACAAAATGTGCACTCCCCTGTGTTCCATTATTCTTGTTATAACTGGGGTTAAAATTATTTCCAGACTGAGATTGGTTAAAGCTAGATCTTCTACACTCTCTAGCAAAGTGTCCCAACTTTTGACACTTGTGACATCTAAGTTTAGATTTGTCAAAACCAATTTTTGTGGAACTGTTGAGTCCTGGAAATTTCTTTCCTGACCTTTTGTAAAATTTGTTTGTTTTTATACTCAACATGGCCAGTTGGTGTAGAATATCCATTTCTTCCAAGTCATAACTGTTGAAATTTTTTAAATCATCCATGATAAAACACATGTTATCAGCAATTTGACTAAAATCATCATTGTCATAACCTGGGAATGATCTTTCAGATGAGATTCCAGCAGTTATGTCAATATGGTCAAAAGATCCAAAACTATTTGAACAAGTTGGTGAGTCTTGTCCTAATAGTGTTGTACTACCTGGTAGACAGTCATCAGCTGTTTTACCAGAACCTTGTAACTTTTTCTTTTGATCAATTTCTCTTTCAAAAGTAAGTAATCTCCCATCTAGTTTTGTAAGAGTGAGGGAGCTAAAGTCTGGTGAAGATCTTAAGACTATAGAGTAGGTTTCCCATTTTTCAGGTAAAGACCTTAAAAATCTATGAAGCAAAGATACAGTTGTGTAGGTCTGACCATTTAATTTTAGCTCAGATATTAATGAGGAGAATCTTTCAAATTGTTGTGTTAAAGTTTCCCCATTAATGTGAGCAAAAGTTTCATATTGTTGAGCCAGGATTTCTCTAGTGTTGGCAATCACCTCTTCAGTTCCTCCAAATGGTTCTTTGAGGCAGTCCCAAAGCTCTTTGGCACTATCACAATGTAATAGGCCAGAGTAGATTTCATTTGGGAGTGCCATTGCCAACATAGAGAAAGCTTTAGCATCAAGCTCAAGATTTAGGAAATCATCATCTGTATAGTCTTTTGGGTCTTTTGGTATTTCTTCTTTAGTTTCAAGATTGATATTTACTGGTTTATGAGGACCATATATCACAGATTTCCAGCAACCTGTGTTGGTCTGTGATAAGGTATGTGCCATTCTCCTTTGCCAGATATTGTATTAATTTCTTACTAGCATAGCAGGTTTATTTTCAGAACCAGTATTATGAGGATCCATTTTAAAGAGTATTGATTTGTCAAATATCTCTTAAAGTGATGGATGTTGATAAAAGTGAACTTCTAATCCTTTATTGAATATCAATAAGAGCCTGTGTCTGATTCTCAATGTGTTAGATTGATATGTGATCAGATAAACCAGTGCTCTGATACCAATTGTTGGATCAGTATTGCTCTTTGTATGAACTTTCTAGTGAACACTTTAGTGTCTAGCAAGTTCTTTATCAGTTTTAGCACAGCGGAATGTTTTAAGTTAAAGCTACACTTATCAACAGGAGTTATTACTCCCCCTGGATGTTTGAGATAACTAAAGACAAGTATTTAATGAGAATCTAAGTATTGAATGAGAATGAATACTTAAACAGATTCTTAGTAAATGATAATGGAAATAACAATGATAAACTTTTAAGGATTTCTGTATATTAAAAATCAATATCTAAAACAGAGGGATGAACCCATCTATTTATAGACTTTACACATACATGAACCTTGCCAAAAAGCAAGTTTAGAAACAAGTTGCAATCTTGGAACTTGTACAAAAAGTTAAAGTAATACTAAACTAATAAACTACTGAAACATAAGGCGGCGGAAAGATTCTTGAACAAGTGCTGATGAATGACAAACTACTGGTGAGTAGTTTGTCTTCAGTAGTTCTTCAGTGAACTGTCTGGTTTGAACTTCAGAACTTCTGATGTATTTCTTCTTCAGTACTTGTAGAATCCTTCTTCAGTACTTTTGTCTTCTTTCTTAAGTAGTTCTATACTTAGAATATTTTTGACAGAAGTGAATTAGACTTAGGTTTGCAAAAAGTGGTTTCACCAATCCTCTTTGTCCTAACAGTTATCATCACAATGCACACATGAGTCCTGTATCCCGAACGTTGGTGAATTATCTGGCATACATGATAATGTGCACAATGGAATTATGATGAACCTGAAGTAACATGTTTATGTGGATTACATGTTTATGTGAATTACCGCTTAACTAAAAGTTAGTACGTAATCTATGCAAATTATGTGCACTCTATGATTAATATGTATTGAGATAATAAAAATAATAGTTTTTATGTAGGTTGGGGTGGTTAATATTATCGGGTCCAGTATTGGGCTAAAACTTGATTAACAAGTCCGGTCAGCAAACTAAAAAGCCCTAAAACCCAATTACTTGGGAAACAAGCCAAATCCTCTTATAAATATTGATCAAAAAAATAAGAAACCCTAACCCCCCTACCCCTTGCGCCGTAAACACCCCACCCCCATTCTCTTTGAATTTCAATCAAACAACAAATCCTCTTGATTAATCCAAGTGGTGTTGGTGGAATCTCTAAACCTTAAGGAATTCTTACATTGAAAGGTATAATTTTTATAAGTTTTATGATAATTGTTAATGTTTTGAAAAGCTCTTAAAAACCCTAGAAACTCTATGAGTATGAATCGCATGTGTATGTGTTTGTGTAAATTCTTAGATGTTTTGCATGGAGGTTTATGAGAATTGATGTATGTGATTATAATTAGGGTTTAGGAATGTGAAAAATACAGATTTTAACTTGATTGTATAGGAGAATTTCATGGAATAGGTGATTATGGATGACTAGGGTTTATGAATAACTTGGGGTGCAGGTTTCAATTTTTTGACAGATTCGTTAGGGTGTTTTGTAGGGTCTGTATTGTGATGTTAAATTGATGGTTTTGATCGATTATTTGCATAAATGGATTGTACATGGTCTTAGCTTTTTAGAATGGGAAAAATCATCTGATTTGGATGTCGTTTGATATGTTTTTAGAATTTTATTTGATTAAAGGTCATATCAGATTTTCGGAGTTATAAATTGGGTCAACTTTAAACGGTCATAACCCGAGTTTTACAAAGGGTTAAGTTATGAAATTTGGAAAGAACGTCAACATTGGAAAAACTTGGCATTTCCAAGTGGATTCACCTCGTTTGGGTGAATACACAATTTTTGGGAATTTTTCTACTAAACTGACCTGCTGTGGAAATTTTCTGGACATAGCTGTGTTGTACAAATTTTAATAGTTTTTGTGTTTGGTTTTGAGACAAAACAAAAATATCGGTTATCAATTGAATCCCAATGATTATTAAGTAAGAATTTGGAGTTTAATTCATTCGTTAAGTATTTTAAATAATTTGTTTTTCACAGCGCACAATCTGCCCTAAAAACGCAGATTGTGTAAGGGATGTTTACGTGACTATTTGGAGTCTTATATGGAATGTATTTGACATGAACTTATATGAATACTTATATAAGATGTGTAAGAGGTATAAAACTGATAATAATCCATATGATCACCAACGGGATACGTTGGACTTACTTGTGCATATAGAGTCATTAGGTGTCACTACACGGTTTGAACTTTGAAAGTTTTGGACAAACGAGTTGTATGGTGTGTTGGTTATGCACATATACTCACCTAGTGACATTTGTAATAGGGATTCGGTAGCTAATTACTGTTTGAGGAATTAGGATTATTCACGTGCAACCTAAGGTGAGTTTCACTACTCTTTTCTCAAAAGCATGCGTCTCGGGTTTGAGACAACGTAGTTAACTTTTTCTAATCCGGTTTGGGACTACTTACACATCCCGGGTTGGGATGCTATGGCTCCTTGTGTGGGTCGGGTTTTGACTCCTTGTGTGGGTCGGGTTTTGCTAGTTCGCAAACTTTGTCCTTGATGAACTAAACCAACACTATCACTGTAGGTCCTTCACATACCGAATGAGTTGCCGGGTAATGGCAAGCGGGTTATTAGTTGATAGCGCTATTAGGTCTGACAAACCTTACACCGGCTCGGGGGTGTGCGGGAATGAACTATAACTTAACAGATTATCATTGTTGATAGGCAATGATGCAAGGCAAACTGCTCACATTTGTGACAACACGTACATTAGCAGTTTGGTATATCAGTGTTAGTTATCATGAATGGGTTAGCTACCCTTGGCATGCGATGAACTAGTGGTTACACGGTTTTTGGAACCAACTTAATTACTTACGCTTTTACATGGTTACGTGGTTTTGGAAACCAGCGCATTTATTTACTTAGTGAACTCACCAACATTGTTTGTTGACCCACGATATACATGCTTTTGCAGGTAGTTAGCTTCTGGTGCCACGATTAGAACGCACTGCACACTCACTACATTTGGGGTCTTGGGCATACACCTAAATTACATATTTTGCTTTTACGTTATCAACATAGCATAAGTACACTCAAAGGGTCGAGTTTTCGCATGTGTATTGATTATCGGGAGTTGAATTAAGTGACGGTTAAGAACCGCTATACCCTTTGCCTCGTATTGATGACTTGTTCGACCAGCTACAAGGGTCGAGTTTCTATTCTAAGATTGACTTGAGGTCAGGATACTATCAGCTGAGAGTCCGAGAGGAGGATGCGGCCAAGACAACCTTTCGAATTCGTTATGGACATTATGAGTTTTTGGTGATGCCATTTGGGCTAACCAATGCACCGACTGTGTTCATGGATCTAATGAACTACGGTGCAAGCCTTATTTGGACAAATTCATCATAGTGTTCATAGATGACATATTGATTTATTCCAAGAGCAGGGAAGAGCACAGGCAACACCTGCAGCTGATCTTGGAACTTTTGAGAATTGAGCAGTTATATGCAAAATTCTCTAAATATGACTTTTGGGATTCGAGAAGTCCAATTTCTTGGACATGTGGTTATAGAGGCAGGAATACATGTCGATCCCGCCAAGAATGATGCTATTAAATAGTGGGAGGCTCCTAACACTCCTACAGAGGTGCGCTAGTTTCTTGTTCTTACGGGATATTAGCAAAATCTTCAATCCTTCTCAATTTGCTAAGTTCTGCTGAATGGATGCCTTGAGCAGTCCTGTCATCTTTCCCTTTACATCTCTCTTTGATGATTGAATCTGCTTGTTCAGTTTTGTATTTAAGATATTCATCTAGGTTTAAAGGAACAGGAAAATTTGGAAGAGATGGGAAAGATCTTTCAGATGGTTGTTCAGTATTGTAGAAGGATTGCATTTCCCCCTTGAGTAGATCAAGCTCAAGAGGATACTGAACAACCAATGGTGTGATGGATGGTGGTGGTCTATGAGATGTGAATTGTGAAGTGTGTGGTGAGAATGATGAAAGTGGAATGGCTGATATGGGTGTAGGTTGGGTGGTTGAAGTAGGAGGTGGTGATGTTTGTATGTTTTCATCCTGTACCACAAAGGTAGATTTTCTCTTCCTTTTGTACAAGATTTTTGGTGATTGTGGTGTTGCAGCAGTGGTTGTGTTAACATCTGTTGGCACTTTTGTAGGACCAGTAGATGTTTGGGATTTGGGTGGTGTGTTGGTGGTTGTGGTGGTGGATTTGGTTGTTGGTTTGGTGGTAGGTTCAGTTGGTTTGGTGGCAGTGGTTTTGGCAGCAGTGGTTTTAGCAGCATGTTTGGGTGGAGGTTGTCTAACATGTTTGGCAGGCATCTTCTTCCTTTTAGAGGTGCCCACATCCTCAACTTCTTGCTGTTGCTCTATCTTTTGTTGTACAAGAGCTTTTGCTTTGCATTCCAAAGTATCAGCCCTCTTTTGTTTCTCTTCAGCAGTCTTTTCAGCATTTACATTTGCAGAAGTATCAACTTCCTTTGATTTGCTAGTTTTGACAGTTTCATTATCAGCAGAGGTTTGAACATTGGGTTTTTGTTGTTGTGGTGCTGTTTGGGTAGACCCTGGTTTTTTGGCAGCTTTTGATTTTCCCTTTTGTGAGGGTGGACAACCAAAGGGATCTAACTTTGGCAATCTATCTCTGCTACTCTCCCCCTTTTTGGCACCATCTGCAATGAATTCATCATCATCTTCATCTCTGAGAATTGTGGTAGGGGCAGAGCCAGTGGTCTTCAGCAGGTGTTCTTTAATGGCTTAAATGTCAGCTTGGGTATTTGTGTACCTAGCATCCACTATAGTTCTGATTTGAGCCATGTATGTTTGATGTGTCTGATCTGCTAGTTTTCTATGAGCTATGATGATGGGGGAAACAGATTTCCATAGCTCACTAGTAATATCTTCTGTGGATGGTTGACTTTTGGTAAGAGTAGCCAATGATCCCAAAATTGTCTTCATATCTGATTTGATATCAGTAACAGAGGTTTCTATGGATTGTACTCTGGCCGTCAATTCTTGGTATTTTAACCCATCATCTAAGTTAATAGGATCATCTGGATTCCTACCAGTGGTAGTTGTAACTGGTTCAGTCCTAGGAGGTGAGTCCAAAGGGTGAGAACCAGATGCCCCTTTGTCATGGTTCTAGGGACTTCCAACTGATTTTGAGGACACTATAGTGGCCTCATCAGTTGTTGCCTTCAAGGAAGTCTTAACTATGTAACCACTGTCCTGTTGTGAGACAATGGTCTCTACATCAGTAGTGGCTGCTTCACTTGAAAACTCACCTAGAGTTTCATTCAACTCTAGGGGTGTAACCTCCTATGTTTGTGGGATAGCTGATTGATTTTCCTCAGTCCCAGTCACTTGTTGAAGTATACTCTCATTGATAGGTGAAGGAGTGGAACTGGGATTGTCCTGAGTTTTATCAATAGCCTCAAACAGTGGTTGCAGTGTTGGAAGGACATGTGATGGTGAGGGTTGAGGAGTGAAAAGAGAAGTAGCCCTGGGAGAAGGGCTGATGATCATATGGTCAAATGACTCATATGTATCATGATGTGATTCCCTTTGGCTTACAACATGATCCTTTTTTGAGGATTCATGAGGATTTTGCTCAGGTTGAGATATATCCATCTGTTGTGAGGAGGTAACAACGGTGGTTTCTTGTTGCCTTTGTGTTGTAACAGGGTTTTCCTCTGGTATCTCATCTTCCAGAGGCCCCTTTTTGGGTTTAGTGGTGGTTTTTATGGATGGACGTTTTTTTTGAGGTGGCTGGTGTGGGTTTCACAGCACTGGATGTAGTGCCATGATCACCAGGAGCAGTGGGCTTCACAGAGGTTTGGACAACAGTTGTTGTCTTAGTCCTCTTTGTTTGTGTTTTAGAAACTTTTGACACTTTATCTTGGGTGGTTGAACCCAACATTCTTGTGAAAGTTTCATCAGTTAGACTTTTCATGTTAAAAGACTCACCCTTTTTAAAATCTTTTTCTGGTAAAACCTTTTGAAGGATTACTCTCAAAATTTTTGGGTAAATCAGAAAAGCATTATTAGACCCAGACTTTATGGCCTTCACATTTGATACTAAGTCCAAAAACAGGCCCTGGGATAAATTGAAGTCAGAGTCTGACAACATAGCATATCCCAAGTACTGTATCCTCAATGGGATTTCATTGATTGAAGTGGACTTAGCAGAGACACAGAGAAGGAGGGCATGAAAGAAAAATTTCATGACTGGTGGGAAAAACCTTTTGAAAAGAGTTGACCCAGTCATTTATGCATCATAACCTCTTTCCTGAAACTCTGTGTGAAGTTCAGCCTTAGGAAAAGAGTCGTTACCTGATAGGTCATTCAGTGAGAAGGTTGTGGATCAGTTCGGGGGAAATGGCAACTTTTGTCTCTCCAATTTTTGATATGATGGTTGCAGGCTTTTTGTCTTGTAAGAGAAACTCATCATTTAACCAAAATTATTGGAGGGTATCAAGATAGATGGGAGCATCAGCGGTTAGGATTGTCAAGTATTTGGAATTGAGGATGATATCAATGGTGGTATGGAATGGAACGTTTTCATCTGTTTTGACCAGATATGGGAGATAATTGTGCGTGGCTTTGGCTTGAAGATCCATTGTAATGGATTTCGAGTGTGAGGATGAGAGGAATTAGAGTGAGGGTTTGAGGTTGAAGAAGGCGGTTTTAGTATTTTGAATACAATGAGACAGTGTAACAACTGTTGTGGCAAAACAGGGTTTTTATAGGATCTGGTGAAACCGCTGATGTGGCCAAAACTTTATGTGTGCACTTTATGTGTGCACCTTATAGATTAGTGCACACCATAAATTCATGACATCTTACTTTTAATTCACCAATCAACCAATGTATAAGTTTTGGGATATAATCCAACACATTTAATCCATTCACCCAATTGACTCGTTTGGGTGATCATCCCATTATTGACTTAACCAACTATTTCATGACATTATGATTAACCATAGCAATTAAATCCACCAAATGATTTAACCTAAAGTTTATATCCACTTATCCATCATTTCATTATTATCATTCTTAATACACATATGAATTCAATTACATAAATAGGAGTTAAGTTTGGGAAAAAATTACGAATGCGAGTAGAGGTCGAAACCATATCAAACTCCGATTGAGGTGATTAACGATCCAACGGCCCAATCTCTGGAAAATGTCACTTTTTGACAGCTAGAAAACCCAAAAACGGGATTTTAAACTTTGATGGTGCTTTCTAATACACATTCCTCATGTTAACATACTATCAATTACATTTATTATATATCATATTACATTCATACTTATCAATTCTTACATACAATTTCATATGTTATTCTCATCTAGACATTTGATCAAACATTTGGTGTGCATACAACCATCTATGCATAAAATACAAGTGTTTCATGTTTAATCTCCCTACATGATTCCTTTTCAATGTATTAATACCAACAAAATTGATATGCATACAAGTTCTTTAAACAATCACACACATACTTCTTACATGAACTCCCACAAAATACTAGGATTCACCCTAAACCTTCATTACCCATGAATTTCTACAACATTTCCCACCAAAAGAATTAACTCAACATACCTTGAGTTTTGCCACTAATAGATGGGTAGGAAACCTTCAAACATTCAAGGCTTTGAATTCAATTTGATCATGCACCATCCAATTCAATGAATTAATGAGAGCCTCCTTCCTTCCCCAAATGAATCAGGAAAGTCTGATTCTTATGTTCACCCATATAATCATCCAATTTAACCATATTAGCCCTCCAAGTTTAGTTTCCTTCTCATTTTGCTAAAACCTTCTTTTCTTTATAATTAATATGCATTTTAAGTTCTAAACATACTAGTTAACAATATTCGGGTTTTGGGGCATTACAAAATGCTATTACACATTTGTTTGAACACAAATCTTTTTGGATTTAAGGAGATACCTTAGCAGCAGCCATCAATGCACAATCACACTTGCACTCACAATCATCATCCCAAGGATCTGAGAGATTCACAACCTCTTCTTCAGACTTTTCATTTGGAACTACTGCATCAACAATATCATTAGTCACATTTTCAGATGTCACCACATCCCCATATTCAACCTCTTCCACAATTGTGTCCATAGACATGAAATAAAAATTTTCTTGTTCATTTTCAGGTTTGGCAACAAGAGCAAAGTTCTCATTTGTTAACTCATCTGGTAAACTGCTCCAATCAACAAAGCCTTGTGTGAAGAAACTCTGTTGACTGGCCTCTGCAGGGGCAGAGGGTGGAGTAGCAGTTATTGGTACATGCGCCTGAGCAACAGGGGTTTGAACATAGTGAATATAACACCCCAACCGATGGCAGAAACATCGAGGTGTCACGTAGTGACGATTGTTCAATAGCACATGGACTAATTTGTAAATATTAAAAGCAATCAACTTCCATTAATCAAAATGAAATACATAAGTCTTAATAGAAATCTAAAACATAGAAAAATAAATATTCAATCTCTTATTTAAGCACTAGGTCCAGCCTAAGCGTGAAAGCAAGTAAGATCAAACGTCACCTGAAACATGTACAAAGTCATTTGTCAACACATATAATGTATTGGTGAGTACATCCGTTTAATATATATAGTACAAAAACGTTTCGCAATTTTTGTGTTGTATACCGTTTGCAATTATGTAATTTAAGAAATGTCCGTTCAAAATCAACCCTAAGAAACAAGTATCAACAATCAAGAATCAACCCATTTTTGAGTAATATGAATCACAAGACAATGACCAAGGTCTCTCAACAGAGTCACAAGGGGTATATACCATAGTACTATTCAATGAAATGCCAGGCCCTCAAAGGTTAATGATTTTGACAAGGCATAGACACATAAATCAACCCAGGCAAAAACACATGAGAATTGCTATTTTAGTAAAAGGAAATAGAAACTTGATATAAGTACATGAGTAGCCCCAAAAGTAAAATGAAAAAGGGGAAAGATATACTCACAGTTTCGCTAAGTATAAACTCCACAAATGTTCGTCGTAAAGGATTTAGAATTCCGAAGAACTCTACCTATATATGATAGAATATTAATGAGGAAAATAACTTAAAAGTCTAAGGCAACCAAAATCTAAGGGATTAGGGTTTACTAGATTTGTGTAGGGAAGATGAAGTTTTTAATAATAATTTGAACAATAGTTTTGAAATAAATATATCACGACTAATTAAATAAGCGACTAAGAGCATGTTTGGGATTGAGTTTGGAAACAACTTATTAACTTATTAACTTTTTGAAAAAGCTAATAAGCCAATAAGTCATTTTGAAAAGCCAGGATTTGGTGCTTTTCCAAATGACTTATTGACTTATTGGCTTTTCAAAAAGTTAATAAGTCAATAAGTTGTTTCCAAACTCAATCCCAAACACCCCCTAAACACTTATGTATCCCACACTTAAAAACATTTTCTATTTCATAGAAAAATATCCACAAAATATATTTTATGATTTATATTTGTATGTGTGTGAAAGGATCGTATAACAACAAAGAATGATCAAACAAGTTAGTTTTAGGTGCGGAAACCCTAAAACTATCACAAAATAATAGTCAAACAGATTAAAACACACAGATCATCATTTTCAAAGGTTTTTCATTAATTAACAACTCGATTACACGTTGAAATATGATTACAATCAAAGTATGAACGTTAAAAGAGTTAAACAAAACAGTAGAGAGAGTTTCAGAAAGTGGAGGGAATAATAATGACCAAAAGTTACATTCAAAAATCAAACTTGTCTATTTATAGACTGCACATTCGCCCAAATTGATTGTGCGAATGTGCAGGTTCGCCCAAACTGAATGGTCGAACCAAGTTCTACAATAAACTAAAATCACATTCGTCCATGTCTTCTTCCTTCGCACCTTTCATCTTCCTTCGCTCCTACAAAAAGCCTCCTTCGCACCTACTGAATCTCTCCTTCGCACCAACGATATTTACCAAATCATATGTGTTGTTCAATCCGAAGCATTAGTCGCACTTTTGCATCTACAAACTCCCCCTCGACTATTGCTTGGATTGTTGTCGACGTTGTTCGTCCATTCTAATGTTCATCAGTCTGATGTGTCGTTGAATCTGTTGTTCTTTCGTCAACACCGGTTCCTGAAATTGCTTTTGCTTCTTCGTTTTCAGTTCAGGCACCTTTTGCTTTTCAACAAACTTTCCCAGCTTCTCGCCATAGTCACATCCAGCATTAATGTCATACGCAAAGCACAGAAATACCACACGTTGGTACTTTCCTGCTTGCTCAGCATCCTTTGCATCAGAATAGATCGGATTATAGAACAACATGATTA
Organism: Ambrosia trifida; assembly: GCA_028751855.1. NCBI lineage: Eukaryota > Viridiplantae > Streptophyta > Magnoliopsida > Asterales > Asteraceae > Ambrosia > Ambrosia trifida. Next base: position 70,186,940 of record CM054127.1, on the reverse strand, counting down.
TATCCTCATGTGAGCAGTTTATCAACCACATAGGATCAAAAATGTGTACTTTCTTGTAGTTCTTCTCTCTGTCTTTCAATACAATCACGGCCTCTGCAATTTTCCAGTCGTAATACCACCAGATGAAATCTTTGGCGAAGTGTTGTGGGATAGGCAACAAAGGAATCTTTTTCAACACTCGCGGTGGTTTGTACTTTAACGTCACCTTGGGCATACCTGTAATCTAATCAATATCCTTCTTGTGAACAATACGTTTAGGATATTGTGGTTTAAACAAATCCCACTTGGTTCGGCTTTCTCTAGTCATTTTTCTCAGCAAAGTAGGTAATCTGACTATTTGACGCTCCCGTTAAACGGTGACGACAAATATCACGGATTGCCCAATAGGGAAGAGTCTTCAAATGATGAAATTTATCGAAGTATAAGATTCCCTTTTCCCACTTTACTGCAATACATCTCAATTCTTTAACAAACTTCCAGGCCAAAGCACAACCTTTGAATATACCACTATGAAGTTTGTAAAAGCTTCCTTGAATTTCAGCTTTCGGACGATTATTTTCTTTTTCTATTAACTTCTTTAAGAATTCTTTCAAACTCTCCGACTGCTCGAACCGTGGTTTGTCATGCCCTTTAAAGATTTCGTCTTCAAACGCTTTGCTCTTCTCTTTCGCTAGTTTCTCGGCATGGTTTAGCAATTCATCTGAGAAGGAAAATCCACAATCTTGATTAGTCTTGAAATATTGTGGATACTCCTCACTCGTAATATCTTCCATTTCAACTTCCTCAAATGCAGGAACGTCACGGTCATCAGAATGATTCCCGGCTTCCTTTTCAGGTATCTTTGGAATGAAATTGTCAGCAAGTAATTCTTCCAAAGTCTTCCCTACCTGCTTTGCTAAACCCTCAAGTATTTCCTTTGAAATTGCCGCAGAAACTTCCCCATCCTCAAGATCAGGGTCATCAAACTCCAACTCGAATAGTTTATTGTTCGATTCAAATATCTTTGGAAATCTACTAGTCATGTCGATCGTCCAGACTCGATCAGTGAGCATCTGGCGATACTTGTTCTTATCATCTTCAGACAATGACTGCAGTTTCTCGTTCCAGAAGATATCATCATCCACATTCTCTCCAGGAGCTTTAGAGCTTGACTCGCCACCCTTACTTGAGTCACGCTTCTCATATGTAAACTTGTCAGCATCATCATTATCATCATCACTACTACCATCAAAAGAAGAGCCGTTTCCATCACTTAAACCATCATCTGAACCTCCATCATCCTTATCATCTTTCTTCTTCTTCTTTGTATCGTTTCCTGCATCTTCATCAAGTTCTTCATCATCTTCTTCATCAGATGGTTCGAAATCAACCTGTTCTTCTTCTCTTTCCTTATCTACTTCACCAGCTTGAAGTTGAGGAGCTTGAGAGTACAAGTTCTTGATCAAATCATCCATATGCTTGTTACTCTTCTTCAACTGTTTGTTCTCCTCCTTCAAGACTATGATCCTCCTGGTGTTTCGTTGCTCGTGCTTCAGCAACTTCTTATTTTCTCTCTTCAACCTCTTAATCGTTTTCTTCAAAGCTTCATTATCATCTACTGATGTGACTACGACCTCCAACATCTTCTTATCATTTGACTTTAACTGCTCGATCTCAGTTTGTTGTTTGTTGATAAGATTCATCATCTCAGACAATCTCTGATTCACAGCACTCATAATGTCACTATCCACCGAAACTTTCTTTTTCATTTGTGGTTCAACAACATCAGGCAGTTTGCCTTTTCTGATCTTCTTGAGCATGTTATCCAATGCCTCATTAACCTCATCCATAGGTATATCTTCAGTCTGTTGTGTGCTCGATGTTGTCGCAGTCTTTTGCTTCTTTTGTGCTGGTGTAGTAACCGGTGTCTTAGAACTTGTAGCAGGTGATAGTTTCTTTCCAGCTATCAATGATTCAATCTCTTTCTTTCTCTTGATACTTGGCTTCTCCTGTTTCTTCTTCTCTTTCCTAGCAGCTTGCACAGGAGAACCAATAAAAGTCTCATCTACGTTCATAATCAACTCATCTTCATCAACAGGAATAGGACTTTTGTTCCCTTGATCTTCAACGTTCTAGCTAGCAGACGCACCAGCCTCAGTGGCCTTGGGCGTGGTGGTCTATACCGTCTCAGCATCTGAATTCCAACGTTCATCTTCCTGCGTCTCTTCTGAATCAACAGACGCCTCATCAACTATATGTAAACCCTTCTTCGCCATCGTCTTGTTTCTTCTTGGCGTGTTTTCCTTTTTTCGGGCTCAGTAACCTCTAACCTTATCTCCTTTTTCTTTGTCTTTCCACTCTTTGCGCCGACATTCACAACTTGTCTTTTGCGTTTCGCATCAGGGTCAACATGATGTAACGGATTATCAGGATCAGAATCACTGTTTACATTCCTCACAAGCCCTTCACCCGGATCTGTATAATCAACTCTAGCTAGGTGTCCAAATAAACGTCTTACTGGAGGACGTTCATCAACTGACAATCCCTTATACGCCTTCATCCTAGCGAGTGTATTCAGCGACATATGTTCCTGAACAACTATGTGCTTAGGATCTCTTTTCAGCTCCTTATACTTGTTGTCAAACACCATCTGGAGGAAACGAGGATAAAGTAGAAACTTAAGATTCCTCGTGCCATTCACAGGCTCTAATAAATGAGACATCAGCATGCCTGAGACAATGAATGGTTTGTTCAATACTAAGGCAACCATCATAGAACTGATGCTCTTCCTCATCAAATCATATCCTCCAGCTGCAGATCCGAATACATGAATCAAAACATGTGCCAGATATTTGAATTATGGGCACAGTTTTCCCTTATGCAATGAACCGTCAGTGATTGGTCCATTGTATTTCATTCTGAGGAAGCACTTTCGCTGATCCATAAAAGTAAACTCCTTTGGATCTGTTGGCTCATCATTCAAGTTCAACGCTTCTCTCAGATCCTCTTCACAAACAATGACTCTCTGTCCTTGAATCTTGCTCGTCAAACACGATTCGCACTTCCAGAAGTCAAGCTTGGCATTCGACCAAAATTCTTGTATCATATCTATGACACCCCGCATTTTCAGGTTAATACTTTTACTGAACTCTAGTTAACTTACATGTTCATACATGGCTAGATACTTAACTAGGGTTAGTTAAGTAGGTTTAACATATGTTAGAAGATGTTAACATATGTTATAATTAGGAAAATCCTTGTTAAACACACACACGAGTCCTGTATCCCAAACGTTGGTGAATTATGTGGCATACATAACAATAATACGTACAATTGAATTATGGTGAACGTGAAGTACGTGCTTATGTGAATTACATGTTTTTGTGAATTATCGCCTAACTGAAAGATATACGTAAATTATGTAAATTACGTGCACAACATGATTAATATGTTATGTAGTAATGAAAACAAGGGTTTTTATGCAATTTAGGGTGATTAATAATATTGGGTCCGGTATTGGGCTAGAACATGATTAACGGGTCAAGTTAATGGACTAGAAGGGCCCTAATACCCAATTGCTTGGGGAACAAGCAAAGCCCTCTTATAATTAGGAGACAAAAAACAATAAAACCCTACCCCTTCTTCCCCTTTTGCGCCGTGAGAAACCCCCCCCCCCCCCCCTTCTCTCTTAGTTTTCAAGCAACTAATCAATCTTTCACCTAATCAAGCTAGTTCGGGTTTAATCTCAAGGCTCTAGGGAGTTTTTGCATTGCAAGGTATACATCTTTAAGCTCTTTGATGAATTATGATACTTGAAAAACTTTAAAAACTCTAAAAATAACATATATATAATCGCATGTATGTATGTATAGGAGTTCTTGAATGTTCTTGATGATTTGATGATGATGATTGTTATTAGTAGCCATGATTAGGGTTTTCACATGATAATATATGTGTTTTGCTATGTTAATATGGTGTTTAATCAGTATTGTATGTGTTATACATGTATTAGGGATGTTCATGGAAAATTAGGGTTTGTAGATTACTTGGGATGGAAATTTAAGATTCTGGCAGATTCGTTTAAACGTTTTGTAGGGGCTGTAATGGGTTGGTAAATTGATTGTTTTGATGATTTCTTTGCATGATTGTAATGTACAAGGTCTTAGATTTTCATAATGGGCAAAACCATCAGATTTGGACATCGTTTGAGTCGTTTTTGGAATTTTATTTGATTAGGGGTCATATCAGATTTTCGGATTTGTGAATTGGGTTAAGTTTAAATGGTCATAACTTGAGATTTACAAGGAATTAAGTTATGAAATTTTTACAGTAGGTCAATATTGGAAAAATAGAGCTTTCCCAAGTGGATTCATCCCGTTTGGATGAATACACAATTTTTGAGAATTTTTCTACTAAACTGACCTGTTGAGGAAATTTTCTGGACATAGCTGTGTTGTACAAATTTTCATAATATTTGTGTTTAGTTTGAAGACAAAATAAAAATATGGGTTTGCAACCGAATCCCCATAAATACTCAGTAAAAATTTGGGACTTTAATTCATTCGTTAAGTATTTTAAATAAATTGTTTTTCACAGCGCACAATCTGTCCTAAAAGCGCAGATTGTGTACGGAGTCTTTATGTGACTATTTGGAGTTTTAAGTGGTATGTAATTGACATGTACTTGTGTGAAAACTTGTATGAGATGTAATTGATGTATTAAACTGATAATAATCACTATGATCACCAACGGGATATGTAAGACATACTTGAGCATGTAGAGTCATTAGGTATCACTACACGGTTTTGAACTTTTAAAAGTCTCGGATAAACGAGTTATATGGTGTTGGTTATGCACATATACTCACCTAATGACATTTGTAATAGGGAGTCGGTAGCACTTCACTATTTGTGGAATTTGGATTATTCACTTGCAACCTAAGGTGAGTTTCACTACTCTTTTTCTCAAAAGCATGCGTCTCAGGTATGTGACACTTTACTTAACATTTTCTAGTCCGGTTTGGGACTACTTACACATCCCGGGTTGGGATGCCATAGATCCTTGTGAGGGTCGGTTACTTTGCTAGTTCGCAATTGTATCCTTGATAAACTAAACCATTTCTATCATCTGTAAGTCCTCACGTACCGAATGAGTTGCCAGGGTTGGCAAGCGGGTTATTAGTTGATAGCGCTATTAGGTCTTACAAACCTCACACCGGCTCGGGGAGCGCGGGCGTGAACTATAACTTAACGAAACTTTATCATTGTGGATAGACAATGATGTCAGGCATGCGGCACACTTATGTGGCTACACGTACATAGCAGTTCGTTATATTTGGTTAGTTATCATGAATGGGTTAGCTACCCTTGACATGCGATGAACTAGTGGTTACACGGTGCGGGGCACCAACTCAACTTACCTACTTACGTGGTTTTGGAAACCAGCGCATTTACACACTCAATTACTTTACTTTGTGAACTCACCAGCTTTATGTTGACACACGATTTACATGCTTTTGCAGGTAGTTAGCTTCCGGTGCCAGGATTAGAAAGCACTGTACAGTTCACTGCATTTGGGGTCTTGGACATACACATAAATTATATATTATGCTATTACCTTTCTCTCATATGGTTTTAATTTGGGCGCGTTTTTTTTTTGCGCATGGTTTTTAAAAAAGGTTTAAATTTGGTTTACGCTTCCGCGGCTTAACTAAACTTGGTTTTTGAAAACGAACTAAATGGTTTGGGCATTTACAGTTCGTTCATGTGACTTATGGCTATGGGATCCTGGTTTGTCATGCGCCTCGCGGTATAAACCCCGCAGTGGAAATTTGAGGGTGTGACAATATCCCTGTAGATAATCGTCGGGGTAGCAATGGCATCTATCACCCTGCATCTCTTCAGAAAATCAATAATGCCAACGAACTCTGTATGCTTCTTTACATCTCCGAGATACGCACAACAGTTATGCGCATTTTCAAAGTCTAAAAGCTTGGCAGGCTGTGATGATGATCCAGCTTGTTCTGTCGTTTCCTCTTGTTCAGACATCGTTAAATCTGCAAAACAAACAAAAACACATGTTAAAAATCGACAAAATTTCAAACTTGAAAAGTTGTGGTAACAAACCTTCTCTTTCGCCCAAACGGGGGTACGAAAGAGAACTTACAAGGTGCGATTGTGAAATATAGATGGTACGAATGTATGAATTTTAAATAAAAGTTTCATTCGCCCACATATTCCTCATTCGACCGTTTGATTTTCTCCTTCGCCCATTCGTACTGGTCGAAGGAGTCAGTTCTAAATTTGAAATTTCAATTTTGAAATTAAGTGTTTCTGATCATGTCCATTTGATTGATACAGATCCTAATGATACCGATTAACCTTTCAAAACTATCAAATACATCAAATGTTCATTAGATATGTGTTTTCAATTGAAACTAGGGTTTGAACCAAAACAATTGATCAATTGATCAGTCTGTTAGTTTTAAATCCATGAATAATGCTTATTCTCCCCCTAAAACACATATTAAATGAAACCTAAACATCAATTGTTACAATTATGTTGATTTTAAACAGTTTTGAACAGTTAGGGCTCGGAATATAAAACAGGAATTAAATCCGTTAATCCGTGATGATAACCTGTGAGTAAGAGTGCAAAATGATCAGTGTGAAGTTCCGAACACAATGGAATGATTCAAAATAAACAAGCAACAAGGTGAGGTTAGAGTGAAAAATCTGAAAAACTTTGAATAGGGTTCGAATGAGACAGATGGGTATTTATAGGCATACTCCTTCGCCCATTCTATACATACGAAGGAGAAACTTTTGTCTCATTCGACCCTAGTGAAAGGTTCGAATGAGGCAAAAGGGTTCGAATGAGATAAATGCTCATGAACACTCTCCTTCGCCCATATAAACATACGAAGGAATATGTAAAATCCCACATTCGACCAACCGAATGGGCGAATGAGAAATGGGATTTTTGAAAATTTTCCAAATCTCAAAAACGAGTCCCGGTCCAATTATTTTCCAACTTTTAAGCATCCAACAATCATATTTTCACATTTTAAAAGTTACAAAGCTCAAATGGTGTATCAAGGTTTAGAAAATCGACATCAACCACCATCAGTTATCAAAAATAAGATGGAAATGAAAAATCTTTTTGGATTTTCTAAAGTTTATGCTAAAACACACCTAAAATCTTTTTGAATTTTGTAATTTTTGACGAGAAAATAAACTGCAAAAATGTAAATGAAAAACTGTAAATGTTTTTGGGATTTCCGGTAAAGGGATCATATCAGTTTTTGAGAAATCTGATCACACCGTTGATCTTTTTGAAATTATTATTATTAAAGACAATGTGTGATCTGGCACTTGCTGATATTGTGATCCACATAAATTCACATGCAGACTTTTGTATAGTGCTTTATACTGATACTGATATTTATAGTATAAACACAATTGTCTGTGGTTCCCACGCACACGACATACTCCCGTATCAAGAAGTAAATGCACAAAGACTCATTGTAAAGCGTGATTATGCTTTCATCGTCTATAATTGTACAAGATATAATGCATAGAGGTATACAGGTCAGCAAATTAATGCAGCAAAGTAACATATGCACTATACCAGGTTGAGGACTGATATTAATCATGATTTGCATCAGTGATTAATACGATGTAATAGATAATCTTTGATCATCATATAACATGGAAAGTTCCTCAATTCAGTAACTTTTAGGATGTGGCATATAGCTCTTTTAAAAAGACACCCTGTCTGATCTAGGTCCGTAATGACTTACAGCAGAAGATCAGAGAGGCTATCCCCAGACAACTAATAACATAACGACCTTAAACCTCCGAGTTTTGTGCAGAAACCCTATCAAACGAAATTACAGTACTAAGACCATATACCCATGAGGAGTTCATCCACACATCAATTCATTTGATATGTATGTATCAGGCACGTAGTAATAGGTCCCCGAAGCCTATCAGCACATCGCACAGACTCAGACACACGCCCTATATAGCAGTACATTACTTAGAATGTGTCAGATCCCCACTGATGTACTATCATTTCCCTTTATACTCCAGGAAATCATTTTAGAATTTTCTGATTTTTATAGATTTTTGAATTTACTGTTCCCAAGGATAAGCTGGAGCATTTCAAATATGTGACTGCCCAGATATCGTTTGTTCACAGAAATCTGATGGCATTAATCTAAGGGAAGAAGATATAGCAGTCAGCAAAGAAATTTTCTAATTTTTTATGGATTTTGAAATTTTTCTGAAAAGCAGTAAAAATGTAAACTAAAAAGTGATAGACTGAGGTGGTGATCAGTCCTGTTTTTCTTTAATACCATTAGCTTTTAAAAGATATTCAAATCTGGATTTGTCAAAAGCTTTGGTAAAAAGATCTGCGCGTTGGTAATCAGTGTGGATTTTGACCATATCGATCAACTCTTTAGCATAACAATCACGGAAAAATGATATTTAATCCGGATATGTTTAGCCTTTGAGTGATTTACTAAGTCTTTTGTTAATGCGATTGCGGCCTCATTATCACAGTAAATAGGGGTTTTAAGAAATTGCAAACCGTAATCCACCATCTGTTGTTGGATCCAAAGAAACTGTGAGCAGCAGCTCGATGCTGAAACGTATTCTGCTTCACATGTGGATAGTGCAACTGCGGTTTGTTTCTTGCATTGCCAGGTCACGAGCCTGCTCCCCATAAACTGACATCCAGCCGTTGTGGATTTGCTGTCTTTGTCACAGCCGCCCCAATCTGCATCACTAAAAGCGATTAGGTCAAAATTTTCATCATGAGGGTACCAAAGTCCTTTCGATGGACAACCCTTCAGATATCTATGGATACGCTTGACAGCTGCAAGATGACTCTGTTTCGGCTTCGATTGATATCGCGCACAAAGACATGTTGCAAACATTATATCAGGTCTAGACGCTGTGAGATACATCAGAGATCCGACGATTGCTCTGTATGTAAATGGATCAGTCAGCTCCCCCTTAAGGTCAACTCCAATCCCGTGATTAGGTTGTATCGGGGTATCCATCGGCTTCGAATCATCCATCTGGAATTGGCTCAAGACTTCAGAAACGTATTTCGTCTGGTGAATAAAGATCCCCGTTGGTCTTTGCTCCACCTGTAAGCCTAGGAAAAACTGCATTTCTCCCATTGCGCTCATTTCGAACTTTTCCTGCATAACGTTTTCAAATTCCCTGCACAGAAGTTCGTTAGTTGACCTGAAAATAATATCATCAACATAAATTTGTACAAGAAGCAAATCATCTCCTACTCGTTTCGTGAACAGTGTGCAGTCTACCAATCCGCGTTTGAATCCTTTCGAGAGAAGATACGTGCTTAGCTCCTCATACCATTGTCTCGGAGCCTGGTGCAACCCGTAGAGAGCTTTGTTTAACACATAAACCTTATCCTGGTGAATAGGGTCCTCAAAGCCTGGCGGTTGACCTACGTAAACTTCCTCTTTGACCAGACCGTAAAGAAATGCGCTCTTTACATCCATCTGATACACCTTAAATTTCTTCCATGATGCAAACGCTAGGAACATTCGTATTGCTTCCAAGCGTGCAACCGGTGCATAGATTACATTGTAGTCGATTCCCTCAACTTGATGAAAACCTTGAACGACCAAACGAGCTTTGTTTCGCACTATGACTCCTCTGTCATCCTTCTTGCACTTAAACACCCATTTGGTTCCAATTTTCTTTCTTCCAGGGGGCAGATCTGTCAGTGTCCATACACCAAGTTTCTGGAATTGTAATAACTCCTCCTGCATTGCTTCCACCCAGGCATCATCCAAAAGAGCATCCTTGTATGTCCGCGGCTCGACCTGCGAAACATAACAAGCGAAAGACCAGTCATTTTGAAAACCAGATTTCTGTATTTTGGCATATAAAGCAAGGTTGCCAATATTTTCTGGTGCTTGAGCATTTCTCAGCTGCCCTCTTGTCATCACACTGCTACCAGGATCACCAATAACCTGTTCAAGCGGGTGTATCCGATGTATCCGAGATTCCAGGTAATCAGGTACTTGTACTCCCGTTTGAGTTGTCAAATTCTCTGTAGAAACCAGATCATTACCCACATTCGATGTTGAAGCATCAGTATTAGTTGGGTTCACTGGTGGTGTCACTGTAGCGTTGTCCAGAATAGCCTCACTTGTTGCATCATCATCTTCATCTTCTGAATCTGATGAATTAAGCGTTGTAGAAGCTTCTTGGAACACCTCTTCTTCCATCACAGGAGCAGTGGTATCATTAGAAGCTGCTTGAGGATTTACCGTGATCGGACGCACTAACGGTGAAGTCACGGCGTTTTCAACCTCGTAATATAAGCGAAGTACAGCTTCTTCGACCATGCTATCTAGATTGAATGATTCAAAGAAGTCTTTGTAATCAAACATCCAATCTGGACCTCCACCCTGTACATTTTGTGTGTATCTTTGAACTTCGACGTTAGCCCACTCCTCGACTTTTCTAGTTCTTTTGTTGAATACCCGTTTTAATGGGGTTGCATATCCAACAAAATAACCTTCTTCAGCCTTTGGTGCGAACTTCTTCGAAGGATTCAGCATTGTACACGGGGCACCAAATGGTTCTAGATACTCCAGATTCGGCTTGCGTCGGTTTAACAGCTCATAAGAAGTTTTGCCAGACTTCTTCACTGTCAAAACACGGTTAAGAGTATAACATGCTGCGTAAATAGCTTCGTTCCAGAACATGACCGGAAGATTTGAATCTGCAAGCATAGTTCTCGCCGTCTCTATTAGAGTCCTGTTCTTTCTCTCTGCGACACCGTTCTACTGGGGTGTATACGGAGCGCTATATTCATGATGATTTCCCTTGTTTGCACAAAGATCCTCCATCTGAGCGTTTTTGAACTCCGTCCCATTGTCACTCCGGATTCGTTTGATCTTTAGACCATATAAATTCTCTAGACGTGTAAACAGAACCTTCAGATTGTCAAAAGTGTCGCTTTTCTGATGCAAGCACATGACCCATGAAAATCTTGAATAATCATCAGTCACCACAAGACAGTACAACTCCCCGGCATGACTTTTACGTCTGACTGGACCGAATAAGTCCATATGCAAACGCTCAAGCGGCAATTCAACGGAATTGACTTTCTTTGGTCTATGGGACTGTTTGTGCTGCTTTCCCTTTTTGCAACTAACACACTTGTCATTCAAATGGAAGTGTTTCACATTAACTCCCGTGATAAGTTCATTCTTCACTAACTGGCTCATCATTCGCAAATGGATGTGTCCCATTCTCCTGTGCCACATAATGGATTCTTTTTCTGTAGCCTTAGAGAGGAAACACTTGACTTGGCCATGGGTGGTCATTGCTTTGGACATATCAAGAATATACAAGTTGTTTACTCTCGGTGCCTTCAGCATCACCCACTCTTTCGGAAGTTCAAACCTAGGTTTCAAGATGTAGCAGGATTTGTCATCAAAATACACAAAAAATTGTTTATCACAAATTTGACTAACACTGAGCAGATTGTAATCTATCTGTTTCACGTATGATATCCGCTCAAATGTCACGACCCCATTGCTTACACTACCCTCCATCGTAATGTAGCCTCCCTTATTACCAGCAAATGCCACATAACCTCCGTTAATGTTTTTGATATCAAAGAGTAGCATGAGGTCCCCTGTCATGTGACCAAAAGCTCCACTGTCAACAATCCATAGGCTGCTAACAGGGCCAGTTGGAGCTCCCTGCACATATAAAGTAAAGCAGTTAGATCTTTCGGGGGACCCAAGCCTGTTTGGTCTAGGGTCTTTGAACGGGTTGTTTCAAAGAGTCTTTCAATTCACAAACATCTTGGGTTAAATCAACCCCTTTCTTCTCACTCACAATTTTCATTTTCTAACTCTTCTCATTCTGTGAAGTAAGGCTCCATCAGATTCCTTAGATGACCAAGATTGCTCAGATCTTTTCAAGATCCGGATCTGAGATTTTGAGGTCTCAGCCGATTTCTTTACTTCATCTTTAAATGCAACCTTCTTGGTTACCTTCTCTGATTTAACAGAGACAGGTCCAACTGCTTGTTTTCCATTAGGTTTAGGAGCAACCTTTTTGTTATCAGCAGTTGAGTTCATCACAGGTTTCATAGCAGATTTTTCAGTGGTTATCCGGTTGCGCTTATCATACGTCATCGGACGGTTTTCCCTCTTGTTGTAAAAATTGTTTTGATTATGATAAGATTCTTGCTGAGGGAAATACCGTCTTTGTGGATAACCGTAGTTGTCAACCGGATAATCATGATATTTCCTCATCTCCACCTCGTGCCTTTTGTGTCGTACGTACGGGCAGGCGGCAAGTAAATATCCCCGTTCCCCGCACTTATAACACGCACGGTATTCCTCATAGTTTTCTTTGATCGGCGACTTGGAAAAGCTAGCAATGGGATATCGATCAACCATGCATTGTTTCCTTAAACTCTCAGGAGCTGGGTCCTTCGAGTAAGTCGGTTCAATAAAACTATTTGCTTTATCAACTGGCAAAACAAATTGTGTGACATTGACCTTGGCATCATTATCCGAATAAATTTTATCTAAAATTTCTTGAGGAATGTCATTGGTTCTTTCAAATTTTGGAAACCAAATTGTACTTTCCTGCCAGATCTTTTCAATTTTTGAATAATTGACAAACTTAATCGGATATTATCATCAGATAAAATCTTATCGGAGCCTTGCATCCGATAGAAGATTTTGACAGGTTTGTCACATGATTCGTTGCTCATATCATTAGATTTATCAGATTTAAGCTCATTTTTCTTTTCAACCGGTTTCACCACGTTTTTCTCAGATTTAGTTTCATTTTTCTTTACCTCTTTCTTTTCAAAACACTTACCAACAGACTTTTCATTTTTCTTTACCACATTCTTACGATGAGCATTTGCCATTGGATGAACGATCTGAGACGGTGAGACTGGCTCAGTAGTGATTATGTGATTTTCATCAGGGATATCACTTTCATTTTCAACCGTCTCAGATGGTTCATCTTCTTCATCTGAATCATCAGCAGCGACCACACCCTCATTGTTTCCCAGTACAGGTCTCACATCAGAATACGGATCCCCGACACTGGAAGTGTGAGGCTCGTTTTCTGATGTGGAGTCAGAATTGACTAAAGTCTCCGGTGGTATTGCATGTAAGTTGTGATTCTCAAACAATACCGGAGATGGGACCGCCTTATAGTTTGCACTATTCGACTGGGAGGGTTCTTCTATGATATGGTCAACTACATATGCTATGTGCTTGTAACTCTCTAACTTCTTGTTTACTTTTTCAGCAAAGCACTTGATGGTTGCCATTTCTAACTTAGTATTTTCCATTTCATTGATGTAGTTATTAATGGCAAGTTGTTTAATTGACAATGTCTTTTTAAGTTCAGACACATCCTTTTTATAACCATCAAGAACTTTGTTGAAATCTTTTAAATCTTTTTGATAAATCTGACAGTTGATTTTGGCACTCTCAAGTTGGACCTTGAGAAGCTTATTTTCATCTGTCAGTTTTTCAAAATCAGCACATTTAACACATTTATCCCACACTTGAGATTGAGATTCAGAACTTACCGGTTTAGGGGGTTCTGTCATGGCCATCAAAGCAAAGTGAGCTTCCTTCCCTGCGAAGAATTTGGAGTAGTCAATCTTGGTGCACGCATCATCCACCATACATGACTTGCTGGTCATCAGGAAATCAGCTTCAGCTAGCAGTTGGTCAATGTCATCATCTAGTGAGTTCACACTAGCCTCTGAATCAGATTCACTCTCCATATCCGAGTAAGCTGAATCATAGTGGTCTCCAACATCCGTGACAGAATCAAGAATCATCCCCGATTTCTTGTCTACACTCTCAGCAATCACATCCTCATTCACTTCCTCAATTTTCAACTCCGGCACTTTTTCAATCACAACCTCCTCTTCAATCTCCTCATTCTCATCCAAACTCATCTGCTGTGCCACACAAGCCACGTTCCCAGCAGTAATCTCCTCCACCCCCAATTGCATACCCGTCCAATCAAAACCTTCATCCTTTTGGATCACAAGTGCTTGGTTTTGATTGTCAGTTTGGTTTTGGTTTTGTGTGTTAGGTGTAGAGATAGGAACAATAGTTCGGTTTGGATTTTGTTGAGGTTGGTTTTGAGTTGTGGATTGTCTAGTGTTGGTATTTTGTTGACGGTTCTGATAATTGTTTTGGGGTTGAAAGCTTGAGATGTTGGGACTGTTGTATGAAACTTGATTTTGGTTTTGATTTTGTCTGTTTTGGTATGTTGAATTGAACGGGTTTCGATTACCTTGCTGTGCTGGCTGTGTGCACTCTCTTTTAAAGTGACCATTCTCTCCACAATTAAAGCATGTAACTTTTGCTTTGTTGAATCCATATGTGGTGTTGGGAGAAGTTGAGAGGTCAGTTCTGCCAGTCTTCTGAATAAAGTCAGTGGCTCTCCACATAATGCTTGCAAAAGCCCACTGAATGTCCATAAGCTCCATCTCCTCTTTGTCGATTTGAGCGTAGTCTTCATTGGTGAGATTGTTGTTTCCAATTTGACTCGCAACCAAACCGTTGTAAGAAGCAACCATAGCAGATACAAGAGCAACATGCTGTTGAGCAATTTCAACAGTCACATTGTTAAGGTTCGAGGTCTCTAACACAATCGGGTTTTGACTTGATTGTGCTTGAGTAATCTGCATCTGATTCATGTGAGGAGGATATTGTTGTTGTTGTTGAGGTTGACTTGATGTGTAGCATGCAGCTTGTTGTAATGGTGAAAAAGGTGGAATAAAGTTTGGTGTTTGATAAGGTTGTTGTGTGTATGATGGTGTGTAGGATGAAGTTTGAGCAAGGTAGTTGATGGGTGCTTTTGTTGGTTCAACAACATTGGATACACATGCTATGTGAGGAGCAACATTAGAAGTGGTGCTTGAAGCAGAAAGAGAGTTAGATGTACCACTCACATATAGATCAGGATTTTGTGGAATCTGAGCTCTCTTAGCTTTTCTCTTCTCCTCCATCTCTTTGTTTTCCAGCTTTTGAATGAACTCGTTAATAGTCCAATACTGGTATGCATCCTTCTCCTTCAACACTTCAATGTGTTGGTTCCAGTAGGGTGGTAAAGCATCAGCAAATTTATCTACTAATTCTGACATTGGTATGCTGATCTCATAGCTCGACAGTTCAGTGAGAAAATGGCAATACCGTGGAACCAACTCTTTTAGGGTCTCATTACCCATGTAACTGAAGTTTTCAAATTCCTTCCGAAGCTCTTCCATCCTCAGCTTCCTTGTCTTCTCATTACCATCATGTCGGTTTCTCAGCATATCCCATAATTGTTTGGATGTAGTACACGATCCAAACTGATGTAATAAATCAGTATTGATCGCCTGGGATAGCTGAGAGAAAGCCTTCTTCTCTATCGCAAACCTTTTCTTCTCATCATCCGCCAAATTCTCCAAAGGTATCTGTTCTCCAGTATTCTCCAGAATAGGAGCAACGTAACCCTTCACTATCATTTGCCATGCCTCGGCTCCTTCAAGTCCTTGTCCCTCAACATGGATCTTAAACTTCGTCTTCCATGTGTTGTACTCCTTCATGTCCATTAGCTTAGGTGGACGATTGCCGCTTCCAGAGGATAGATCATGAATAAGAGTGGATATGGCGTTGGTCGTCTGCGAATGAACTGCTGCTGCTGTGACTCCCCAATAGTTGTCAATCGGTTGTTGTAATGGTTGAACAACTTGTTGAGGAGCCGAACTAGTCATTGCCATATAATTGATTGGCTGTGATGGTTGACTAGTCTTCTGGGTTGCAACGGACCACGGATCTTGTGTTGTTTGCTGTTGTGGTGTTTGAGTAGGTCTAGGCGTTATTAGGAAGTTCCACATCTTGTCCTACAAACGATTAAACATGAAAAGATTAGAAATGTTTTAAAACAGGATACTTCTTCGTACAGTCGAACGTGCGAATGAGAAATAATGTTCTCCTTCGACCGTTTTGATTGATACGAATGTGGACTAAAATAACAAAATCTCCTTCGACCGCTTTCGTCTCTCTTTCGACCGTTCTCCTGCTCCTTCGACCGTTCGATCAATCGAAGGTGATGCAACTGGGCGAATGAACAAAATAAGCAATCAAAGTCTACTTTCGACCACAATAACACCTCCTTCGACCACAAAATCCCTCTTTCGAACCAATAGATTTCCACTTTCGACCACTCTCTCTCTTTCGACCCTAGAAAATTCAAAAACGGTTATTCTTTGAAAATCAGTTAATTTTGATCATGTTTATCAAATGTTGATGGATTTTGATGATCTAAATCAGGTTTTGAATCGGAATTGATTTGGAACAACTTTAATGAAGAGAATTATCCAATTTAACCTCGAAATCAAGTTGTAATCAATCAAAATCTTATCACATCAGTTTGTTCATTGAAAACAGAAACTTTTTGACCAAAATTGGGTCCAAATCAACTGAGAAACTATTAATTTGTGGTTGTTTGATCCAGAATGGCTCTGATACCACTTTGTATGTGTGTGAAAGGATCGTATAACAACAAAGAATGATCAAACAAGTTAGTTTTAGGTGCGGAAACCCTAAAACTATCACAAAATAAGAGTCAAACAGATTAAAACACACAGATCATCATTTTCAAAGGTTTTTCATTAATTAACAACTCGATTACACGTTGAAATATGATTACAATCAAAGTATGAACGTTAAAAGAGTTAAACAAAACAGTAGAGAGAGTTTCAGAAAGTGGAGGGAATAATAATGACCAAAAGTTACATTCAAAAATCAAACTTGTCTATTTATAGACTGCACATTCGCCCAAATTGATTGTGCGAATGTGCAGGTTCGCCCAAACTGAATGGTCGAACCAAGTTCTACAATAAGCTAAAATCACATTCGTCCATGTCTTCTTCCTTCGCACCTTTCATCTTCCTTCGCTCCTACAAAAAGCCTCCTTCGCACCTACTGAATCTCTCCTTCGCACCCACGATATTTACCAAAACATATGTGTTGTTCAATCCGAAGCATTAGTCGCACTTTTGCATCTACAATATTTTATTAAACAATTTATTATATCTAACTTAAATATAAATAGAATAAATAATACGAGATATGATCCAAAAATGATATTTTTATGATAAATAATTATTTCATGGTGTAAAATACTGAAATTAAAATTCCCATAATTTCTTTCAATTTATTTGTAATTAAAACATATTTAATGAATTTAAATAATGTTTTAATGATTAAAAATAGTAAAAATAACAAAAATAATCATTTTCTGAGAAATTACATTTTATTTCAGTTTATTATACATAAAAATAAATCTCTAGAAAATTTGAGGTTAAAATCATTTAAAATGAATTTTTAATCATTTAATTATGATTAAAACAAATTAAATCAAGAAAAATAGGAAAATAATATATTTT
Organism: Ambrosia trifida; assembly: GCA_028751855.1. Taxonomy (NCBI): domain Eukaryota; kingdom Viridiplantae; phylum Streptophyta; class Magnoliopsida; order Asterales; family Asteraceae; genus Ambrosia; species Ambrosia trifida. The sequence continues at coordinate 70,169,468 of CM054127.1, read as the reverse complement.
TTAGAAAATAAAAATATGATAATTGTTTTTAGGGTGTCAAGATGTTTCACCTAAATTTTCATAATTTTTGGAGTAAAAATGAGTTTTCTAGGAATATTACAAGATTATAGCTAATATATATATATATATATATATATATATATATAAAGATGAAAAAAAGAGCAAAAAATTTCGTGGCTTGTTGGACTCGAACTCGAGTCTGCTACAAGGACACTCATACAAACAACTACTACACCACATACCTCTTTTGTTATTTTTATTCAAACAAAATAATATTAAAACTACTCCTACACTTCATCTTCTTCCCCAAATCATACCCCTAACCCTAGATTTCAAAGACCCTTCAATTCAAAAAGATTAGAACCCGATTCTAGAGGACTTTTAAAGAGCATGATTAAAGGAGTAAAATGGCACCAAAAATAGATGCTTATAATGCGTATCACGCTCAGGAGAAACGTAAACACAATAATTAGAATGAGTTAAAAAGCATGAAAAACGACTAATTCATCTCGCTGGAATAATCTCCGGTCGCCGAAAACGCGGCTGGAGTTCAGAGCCAAAGGGGAACTGTTTTTTTTTAAATGTTGGTAAAATGGCAAGAATGGTCCCCCAAGTTTAACTTAGTTAGTTATTTGCTTGTTTTCTTATATAAACTAAACCAAAGTTAGATAATTTTAACCAAAAAGTTTTTAAAACTTTTAAAACTATATTTTTTTACATCTTTTATAAACTTTACATAATATTATTTAAGTTTTTATCACTTTCCATTACAAAACCTTAACGTTTTCCAACATCCCTCAACAACTTTACTTGAAGTTTTTATAATAAAACATATATAAATAAGAGTTAACGAATAATGCAACATAAATTTTATTTGAAATTCCAAGTTCGTAATTTGAGGACTAAAATGAAATTACGATAAAATTAGAAAACGCGCAAATGTTGCAGTCTCCCCTACTTTAGAAAATTTTGCCCCCAAATTACTTCAAGTGAAGGTTTCTGGTTGTGGAATATATGAAGATATTATCTATTGAAATAACTACGAATTGATCCAAGAAAGGTTTACAAACTCGATTCCTAAGGTTCTTAACAACGGGTATAAGATCTACAGAAAAGTTATAATCGTTTAGGTTCAACGTGCAATTACAGAGCATAGATTTTATAAGAATAAGATTTCCATTAGCAACCTCCACAGTAAAAGGATAGGTAAAGTGAGGACAAGTACGAGCAAACAAAGGTTCAAATTCTAACGAGACAAAACTCCTATCCGGACCAGTATTAACAAAATCGAAGCATATAAGTTAGTAATAAGAAATGTACCATTCACCATGTCGTTGGTGGCTTTATCTTGGTTAGCATTGATGTTGAACGCACGACCACGGGCTGGAGCTGCTTGAATTGCTGGAACTACCGAGGCTGCTGGGGTTTGCTGACGAGCCTAAATAAAAGCCGTAAGATGAGGGCATCTATTTTGCATATGGTTAGGATCACCACAAGCGTAACAAACTCTGGGTTGACCAACTCCCTAGTTTGGGGTATCAGTCTGGGGGTTATTCACAGGTCGATTGGCAACATGACAGAAAGGGGTGGTATGACCCAGTCTTCCACAAGCATCACATTTACGACAGGGTAAATTAGTGGGATGATGGTAGTGGCAGGTAGCACATTGAGGTTGTTTCCCAGTATAAGCCCTTGGGGTTGTTTAAGGTGTGGTAGGTGGGTTTGTAACAGGAACCTGGTTAAGGGGTGCAACTACAACATAGTTTTGGTTTCCACCTCTTCGTTTCTTATTGGAACTAAAGGCAGAGGCAAAGTTTTCTTGGGAAGGTTCAGTGGTAGCAGTGGTTGAAGTGGTTTCAGTAGACCTTTTAGTACCCTTACGAGTTAGAGTACCATCCTTGACATGCTTGTCAGTAAGAGATGTTGCGAGACGAATGGCATCCTCTACAGTAGCAGGTTTACTTCCCAAAACTGAATCATGGATCTGAGGTGGCAGTCCCTCAATATACTTCTCAATAGCCAAGGACACCGGGGTTACCATACGATTAAGCTCAACTCGTGGTAACAGTTGTTGTAGGGAACGTTGTTTCCACTATCCTGCTTGAGGTGATAGAACTCATCCTCCAATTTCTTCATCTCATTACGAGGACAGAACTTAGTAGTCATGGCAACTTTGAAATTGTCCCAAGATATATCCAAAGCAGCTTCCGTCCCTCGAGTGTGTTTTTCCCCGTTCCACCAAGTGAGTGCCCTCTTTTGAAGAACACTCGAGGCATGACGGACATGTAGGTTGTCAGGACAGTCGCTATAAATGAATGTATTCTCCATACTTTCAAACCATTCAAGTAACCCAGTGGCTCCCTCAGTGCCATTAAACTTGTTGGGATGGCAAGAGTTGAAGTGCTTGAAAGTGCACTTATTCTCTGTGGTTCCACCATTTCCACCCGCATTCCCGTTTGAGTTCCCATTCGAGCTACCGTTTGGGTTAAGGTTTTGGATAATTGCATTAATGATGTTAGGAACAAGCGTTTCCAGCTTATCATTAAGCATGGACGCGATATGACGATCAGATTTCAGCTTAGCCTTATGCTTCAAGGCTCTCTTACGAGATTCACGATCAGACATCTACAAAAGTGCAACAATAATTATGAGATTTGATTCCAAAATCTTGGAAATGTCATAGTTTATATCAAGACAAGTAACACATAACATGAAATATAGTAATTATAAATTGATATAAGAAAAATTATGAATATCATAAAGAAAATCATGATAAGACTTCATGATAAAACTAAAGTAATTGAAATATTATTAGTGGCTTGTGGGGGCGTACTTTAGCCTATAAGTGAATGCTCATCCCGAGAGTTCCCAGGTTGGCATACGGGTCCCTCGTCTGATTGGGATTTATGCGAAATGTCAGGCCTAGACAGAAAACTCATAATACAGGCGCTCACCCTTCCAGATTGCACGTGCCCCGTCACAAATAAATTTCAAAACTCTAGCGGAACTTGATGTAACATCACACAATTTGTTTATATATATATATATATATATATATATATATATATATATATAGAACTCCCTCGTTTATTCTTCCGATTCATGTTTACATTATCTTTCCCGTCCATTTTATTAATTTTTTTGTTTAAATAATGACTTATAATCAATATTAAATTGGATTTTATTAAAAATTCTGATTTAAAAACGTTAAAAAAATATTTGCCTGAGCCAGGATTCGAACCCGAGTCCCTGGCGAGCTAAACCTTAACCGCACCACACAAACCACTACACCATTTGGTGTTTTGTGATGTTAATTAAAACCAATTAAACTTAAACCCTTTCAAGGTCCCTTAGTCAAACCTGAAAAGTCAAACGTAGTCTCTTAGTCAAGTCAAGTCAAAGTGTTAGTAAATATGGTCTCCTAGTCAAGTCAAAGTGTTAGTAAATATGGTCTTCTAGTCAAGTCAAAGTTGTTCCTAAATTCTAGCCTAGTCAAAGTAGTCCCTAATTACAACTCCAATTTCTACACTATAAATACAATAGCCTACCATTCAACTCTTTATACCATTCAATAAAAAAAAAACATTATTATCCCATCTCCCATATACTAAAGTTTTCATCCATCATTATCTCCTCTAGCTAGTTTCGAGTTTTCCAAGGCATTATTACTAAGTGTTTGCACGCTCAATAAACGCACGAACTCATTATGCACCTAAGGTGAGTTTACATAGCCCCCTTTTTCCATTCACTATCTATTTTGGGGTGAAACATGTTACAACATTCAATTTACAATTCAATCATAAGTGTCTATGTGTTATTCTATGTTTCATTATGTCTTAAACATTACTAGGGTAAGCACATTATTCTAGCATAATCATTAACATTGATTAGCTGACGGTATACAATGATAGATCTATTGGACTGACAATCCCACCCGGATACGTGTACCTCCTACATAGGTAGCGTGGGTCATTGTTATCGAATTTATAACATAATCGAGTGAACCATATGCGTATGGGATGGACCACAATATTCTAGTCACAAGGTTTGATTATGCACTCGATTTACCCGATGGTTTTGTTTTCACATATGGACTAGACTTGCCATGACACTCGAATTGTACAAGTTTTTATTCAATTATCAAAACCTATGTAATTCTCACCAACTTTCGTTCACCCAAAATATTTTCAAACTTAACATGTTTCAGGTTATGGCTTATTCGAAGATTAGAGTTAATGCTTGAAGATGCGTAGCTAGTGTTTTTCATTTTGATGTACAAAATTTTTAGACCAATTGTATGTAGTTCATTTAAATCATTTATTGAAACTTATTATTTACCATGTGCTACTACACAATCATCAATACGTGACATCCCGATGTTTCCGCCATCGGTTGGGGTGTTACACTTGAGATGTGGAAATATATCCTTGAGATGTGGATTTCACTCCTAACTCAAGATATAATTCAAAAGTAAAAAAAAAATGATGGAGTGAAACTGATCACTAAGATAAGGATATCACTCCTAGCTTAGTAAGTAAGTTTCTTTTGGAGGAATAGATTCCTTAATATTTGGACGTCTCCTATCTCGAAAGGAAAATATTTCAAGATAAATAAATAAATAAATAAAACATATAAGGAGTGAAACTATTCACCAATGTATGGATATCACTCCTAACTTGGTGTTTTCGTTTCGTTTGTGGAATATGATCTTCTTCGAATATAAAGTAATAGGTGAAAAACTATCTAAAGAAATATAAGGATAAAAGAGAGCATATAAAGGGTAGCTTAGTTATAGTCTAGGTCAAAAGTATTTACTAATAACCTAATTCCCTACAACCATGGCTCTGATACCAATCTGTAACACCCCAACCGATGGCGGAAACATCGAGGTGTCACGTAGTGACGATTGTTCAATAGCACATGGACTAATTTGTAAATATTAATAGCAATCAACTTCCATTAATCAAAATGAAATACATAAGTCTTAATAGAAATCCCAAACATAGAAAAATAAATATTCTATCTCTTATTTAAGCACTAGGTCCAGCATAAGCGTGAAAGCAAGTAAGATCAAACGTCACCTGAAACATGTACAAAGTAATTTGTCAACACATATAATGTATTGCTGAGTACATATGTTTGATATATATAGAACAAAAACGTTTCGCAATTCTTGTGTTGTATACCGTTTGCAATTATGTAATTTAAGTAATGTCTGTTCAAAATCAACCCTTTGAAACAAGTATTAAGAATCAAGAATCAAACCATTTTTTATTAATATGAATCACAGACAATGACCAAGGTATCTCAACAGAGTCACAACGGGTATATACCATAGTACTATTCATTGAAATGCCAGACCCTCAAAGGTTAATGATTTTGACAAGTCATAGACACATAAATTAACACAAGCAAACACACATGAGAATTGCTATTTTAGTAAAAGGAAATAGAAACTTGATATAAGTACATGAATAGCCCCAAAAGTAAAATGAAAAAGGGGAAAGATATACTCACAGTTTCGCTAAGTATAAACTCCACGAATGTTCGTCGTAAAGGATTTAGAATTCCGAAGAACTCAACCTATATATGATAGAATACTAATGAGGAAAATAACTAAAAAGTCAAAGGCAACCAAAATCTAAGGCATTAGGGTTTACTAGATTTGTGTAGGGAAGATGATGTTTTTAATAATAATTTGAACAATAGTTTTGAAATAAATAAATCACGATTAATTAAATAAGCGACAAAAACACTTATGTATCCCACACTTAGAAACATTTTCTATTTTATAGAAAAATATCCACAAAATAGATTTTATGATTTATATTTAATTAAACAATTTATTATATCTAACTTTAATATAAATAGAATAAATAATACGAGATATGATCCAAAAATGATATTTTTATGATAAATATTTATTTTATGGTGTGAAATACTGAAAATGATATTTTCATAATTTCTTTCAATTTATTTGTATTTTAAACATATTTAATGAATTTAAATAGTGTTTTAATGATTAAAAATTCTGAGAAATTACATTTTATTACAGTTTATTATACATAAAAATAAATCTCCAGAAAATTTGAGGTTAAAATCATGTAAAATGAATTTTTAATCTTTAAAAACTTTTTGGTTAAAATTATTTAACTTTGGTGAAGTTTTTATAAGATAAAAAAGCAAATAACTAACTAAGTTAAACTTGGGGCACCATTCTGGCCATTTTACCAACATTTAAAAAAAACAAAACAGTTTCCCTTTGGCTCTGAACTCCGGCCGCGTTTTCGGCGACCTGAGATTATTCCGGCGAGATGAATTAGTCGTTTTTCATGCGTTTTAACTCATTCTAATTATTGGGTTTACGTTTCTCCCCCATTAATCTTACGAATTCCCCTCTTAACTGGGTTTACGTTTCTCCCGAGCGTGATACGCATTGTAAGCATCTATTTTTGGTGCCATTTTACTCCTTTAATCATGCTCTTTAAAAGCCCTCTAGAATCGGGTTCTAATCTTTACGAATTGAAGGGTCTTTGAAATCTAGGGTTAGGGGTATGATTTTGGGGAAAAAGATGAAGTGTAGGAGTAGTTTAATATTATTTTGTTTGAATAAAAATAACAAAAGAGGTATGTGCTGTAGTGGTTGTTTTTATGAGTGTCCTTGTAGCAGACTCGGGTTTGAGTCCAACAAGCCACGAAATTTTTTGCCCTTTTTTTCATTTTTATTTGATTATTTATTTTTTTATTCAATAATTATATGTATATTAGCTATAATCTTGTAATATTCCTAGAAAACTCATTTTTACTCCAAAAATTATGAAAATTTAGGTGAACATCTTGACACCCTAAAGAAAATTATCATATTTTTATTTTCTGAAGAATATATTTTTTTAGTGTAATTACGTCATTAAAGTAAATACATTAGTTTACACTAGAGTAATTATGTAATTACTCTACACGTAATTACTCTACACCAATTTTTTTTTTTTTAGTTTTTAATACTATAATACATGTTTAACAATATGGGGAAAAAAATTTGAAAAAAAAAATACCCTCCTTTGATTCTCACAGTTCTTACCAAAAAAACATTTTGTGCAGGATCTTTCCCCTATATATATATACAACTACCGATTAGCTTTCGCTAAGTGAGTGTACATTAAATCACCATTTTACATAACCACAATAGTGGTACACTATAAATTAGAACCATAAAACTCCCATATGGTTTAAAATCGCGAAACTCCTACGCGATTATTTATTGGATCAGAAAACACCCATCTGAATCCAATAATCCACCAAGATCGCTAACTCCCTGCGATCTCATGTTAAATCAGAAAACTCACATCCGATTCAACATTTACTAATTAACATAACATTCAATTATACGTGATCAAATAAGAACTATAATAACACCCATATAGTTCTAACACATAATCAGCACATATTATATATATATATATATATATATATATATATATATATACTTCCTGAGGTATGTAACACAAACCTTTGCTTTAAAGATGTTAGCTCTAATCAATCCGAATGTGATACCCTGATCAAGATCAAAACTATCTTAGATACTAGCTAAATAAAGGGTAGGTACTAACTAGTCATTACCGTGGTCGGCTTTGAATAACCCTGCCTAGTTTAAGCATGAGTGATTAATTCATGCCTAAATTAGAGTTAGATTACCCAACACCCACCTTGCCTATAACCCTAAACCTGCTTTTTAAACTATACAAACTTAAATTTGTAAACTAATTATGCTACAAAAATAAAATACATACCACTGCTTCTTCCAAACCAGAGAAGGTTAAGTATTCATCAATGAGCTTAGTTATATGGATATCTTTAGTCGACTTATAAAGATTATTGAATGCATACTCATTTTATTATTTTCTACTCTCCTTAGCTAGGAAGGAACTTATTACTATATATATTATATTCTAACTGGTGCAATATCTATATATATTAAATTCTAGCTGGTGCAATATAACGTTACGAAGCTTTTTAATTTCACCACACAGACCACCTTTTTTAGACTTCTAAATTTGACCACAGACTTTAATTTCACCAGCCACTTTCTAATTAGACCACAAATGTGTGCACCGACTTGAAACCTGAGCTAAAGAGATTTTCTTTATACTTGGTGTGTAGATACATGGTTCTGGAAACAGGTGTTGTGAAGAGAAGCACAAATTGTCAGTAAAGGTCAAACGATAACGATGGCCGCGCAACCGGCGTGCACACCACCACACTCCATCGCGTAAAGAAACCAAGGGCTCTGACGTTGTGGTGACCAAGAGGACGGTGCCGGGTGACGGGGATCGTTTAGCAGTGCAAGATCGAACATGGCTTTTAGTGTCCGGCGCTTTGCGCCGGGGCTTCCACTAGTTTTCTATTACTTTCTCACTATTGCACACACACATGCACTTCATATAGATATACACCTCTCATTTCATATGCATACATAACTTTAAACACATACATGTACTCTTCCTTCATGTTTCATATTTTCAGTTAATATTATTATAATCGTTTTTCTCGTATAGCTTCTAATATATAACGTTTTATAAAAATACGAATATACTATTGAGAGGAGCTTATTTTGCTCTACGTTTTGACCTAGATTTCATTCAAAATGGCGCAGGGCCAAATATAATATGCTATATTTTATTATTACTAAACGGTCTCCTATAATCCTAACCAATCGCCTTGATCTCATAACTCAAATAATCATACTAACCATCACTTACTTGATTAAAATGCGCAAATATCTATCCCACCTGTTATTGGTTCATTTTAACGGTTAACGACCCGTTTCATTCACTAATAAATATGAACCAACACATTATATTTATATAACAAAAACGGGATGTTACAAATCTACCCCCTTAATTTGGGTTTTGTCCTCGAACCCTATTATACTATAAAAAATGAGGGTAAAATTCCTTCATCTCATCTTCAGATTCCCATGTAAATTCAGAACCCGTCTGATGCTTCCATTGCACCTTTACTTGTCTCACCTCTTTGTTTCGAAGTTGTTTAATTTTATGATCGAGTATGGCAATTGGTTCTTCCACATAATTAAGTTTATCATCAACTTCGATGTCGTCCAAAGGTACATATGTTGTTTCATCAGCTAAGCATTTTTGTAGTTGCGATACATGGAAAGTGTTATGAATTCCATTTAATTCATCTCGCAGTTCCAAACGGTATGCCACTTGCCCTATTCTAGCAATAATCTTGAAGGGTCCAATAAAGCGTGGATTCAGCTTTTCGCGCTTACGAAAACAAATAACACCTTTCCACGGGGAAACTGTTAATAGGACAAAATCTTCTACTTGGAATTCAATCTCTCTTATTCTCTTATCTGCATATGATTTTTACCTATCTTGTGCAACTTTTAATCGAGCTCTGATTCGGTCTATCTTTTCTATGGTAGCCTTAACCATCTCTTGACTACCTAGATCTTTTTGACCAACTTCTCCCTAACAAATAGGAGTAATGCATTGTTGGGACAAAAAGGATTGGTGAAACCACTTTTGCAAACCTATGTCTAATTCACTTCTGTCAGATTATTCTAAGTATAGAACTACTAAAGAAAGAAGACCAAACAGCTGAAGAAGGATTCTACAAGTACTGAAGAAGAAATACATCAGAAGTTCTGAAGTCCAAACCAGACATATCACTGAAGAACTACTGAAGACAAACTACTCATCAGTAGTTTGTCATTCATCAGCACTTGTTCAAGAATCTTTTCCACCGTCTTATGTTTCAGTAGTTTATTAGTTTATTATTACTTTTACTTTTTGTACAAGTTCCAAGATTGCTACTTGTTGCAACTTGCCTCTGAACTTGCTTTTTGGCAAGGTTCATGTATTTGTAAAGTCTATAAATAGATGGGTTCATCCCTCTGTTTTAGACATTGATTTTTAATACAAAAAATCCTTCAAAGCTTATCATTGTTATTACCATTTCATTTACTGAGAATCTGTTTAAGTGTTCACTCTCATTCATTGCTTAGATTCTCATTAAATACTTGTCTTTAGATTTAAAAAACATCCAGGAGGAGTAGTAACTCCTGTTGATAAGTGTAGCTTTAAACTCATATCATTCCGCTGTGCTATCACTGATTAAGAACTTGCTAAACACCTAAGTGTTCAGTAGCAAGTTCATACAAAGAGTAATACTGATCCAACAATTGGTATCAGAGCCCTGGTTTATCTGATCACATATCAATCTAACACATTGAGAATCAGACACAGGCTCTTATTGATATTCAATAAAGGATTATAAGCTCAATTTCATCAACATCCATCACTTTAAGAGATATTTGACAAATCAATACTCTTTAAAATGGATCCTCATAATACTGGTTCTGCCAATAAACCTGCTATGCTAGTAAGAAATGAATATAACATCTGGCAAAGAAGAATGGCACATACCTTATCACAGACCAACACAGGTTGCTGGAAATCCGTGATATATGGTCCTCATAAACCAGTAAATATCAATCTTGAAACTAAAGAAGAAATTCCAAAAGACCCAAAAGACTATACAGATGATGATTTCCTAAAACTTGAGCTTGATGCTAAAGCTTTCTCTATGTTGTCAATGGCACTCCCAAATGAGATCTACTCTGGCCTATTACATTGTGATAGTGCCAAAGAGCTTTGGGACTGCCTCAAAGAACAGTTTGGAGGAACTGAAGAGGTGATTGCCAACACCAGAGAAATCCTGGCTCAACAATATGAAACTTTTGCTCACATTAATGGGGAAACTTTAACACAACAATTTGAAAGATTCTCCTCATTAATATCCGAGCTAAAATTAAATGGTCAGACCTACACAACTGTATCTATGCTTCATAGATTTTTAAGGTCTTTACCTGAAAAATGGGAAACATACTCTATAGTCTTAAGATCTTCACCAGACTTTAGCTCCCTCACTCTTACAAAACTTCATGGGTGATTACTTACTTTTAAAAGAGAAATTGATCAAAAGAAAAAGTTACAAAGTTCTGGCAAAACTGCTGATGACTATCTACCAGGTAGTACAGCACTATTGGGACAAGACTCACCAACTTGTTCAAATAATTTTGGATCTTTTGACCATATTGACATAACTGCTGGGATCTCATTTGAAAGATCATTCCCAGGTTATGACAATAATGATTTTAGTCAAACTGCTGATAACATGTGTTTTATCATGGATGATTTAAAAAATTTCAGCAGTGATGACTTAGAAGAAATGGATATTCTACACCAACTGGCCATGTTAAGTTTAAAAACAAATAAATTTTACAAAAGGTCAGGAAGGAAGTTTCCAGGACTCAACAGTTCAACAAAAATTGGTTTTGACAAATCTAAACTTAGATGTCACAAGTGTCAAAAGTTGGGACACTTTGCTAGAGAGTGTAGAAGCTCTAGCTTTAACCAATCTCAGTCTGGAAATAATTATAACCCCAATTATAATAGGAATAATGGAACACAAGGGAGTGCACATTTTGTACAGGCACAAGCTCCACAATACCAATATGTGCCACAAGTACAATATGTACATATGCCTGCTCAACAGATGCAGAGCCAACAATCAATCCCTCCCTTTCCAGCTGCTCAACCTCCTCCACAGACTCAGCAACCCTCACAACAAAGTTTATTAACTTCAGGGTATGTTGACTGGAGCAGTCATCCTTTTGACACTACTAAGTGTAATCCTGATGCAGACAACAAGATGTTTGACATCAACTGGGGAGAGCCTGACAATGGCAGAAAGAACTTTGCCTTAATGGCATTTGAGGGATGCACCTCAAAATCTGCCTTGTCACAGGTATCTAAAGAATCTTTGACAAAACTTTGTTCAACTTCTTGCAAAGAATCTTTTGCTCTCATAAGAGAGACTAATGTGCACTTACAAGGTAAAGCAAACGACTCTGAGAGAAAATTCACTCAGATGAAATGTGATTTACAAAGAAAACTTTCTGCAAAAGCAAAAGAAGTTTCTAAATTAACTAACACTGCTATTGAAACCCAAGCACAAATTAAAATCATGATAAATGACCTAGGAAATGTCAGACAAGAGCTTGCTGACACCAAGGTCACATGTGAAAAATGGGTTGAATCTTGTAAGGGGTACCAACTATTGCTAAACAAACGAAGTGCTTCAAATGTTAGGTTTGGCATAGGGTACAATCACACTGAAACACCAACAGATTTTTCCCCCAAAACTACTGAAGATGGGAGAAAAATTGTTTCAGGTGAAACTTCTGAAGAGAAAGAATGCACATCTTTCCATTAAACTTTCTAAAAACCTATAAAGAAAGTTCTTCAGAAGTACTGATTAATTCTGAAATTAAGCCATCAGTAGTTTCAACTACATCAGGAGTTGAGAACCTGAAAACTACTAATGACCTAAAACCAATCAATACAGTCAGAAACTTGTCTTTGAAAGAAAAGACAAAAGAATGTGAATATGTGGTCTGTTCAACCACAAGACAGAATTTTGTAGATACAGAAAAGGTATTCAATATAACAAAAAAACTCAACAACTGGTTGTGGGAAAACAAATCAGAAATGATTTTGTAGAAACTTTTTCTCCCAGGAAATAACAACCAGTAAAAACCTTTTCTCAGAAAAAGACAAAATCTCAACAAAGATCTTTTCTCAAAATTCTCTTTCAGTAGTTAGACCTAAATCATCAGCAGTTTCACAAACTACTGAGATTAAAGATCTCATGAACATGGTACAACTACTGATGACCAAAGTTGATGGTGGTCCTCAAAAGGATACCACCATTGCTCTTAATGAAAAATCCATTGCCAAAAAGACATGGATTTCTCAACTTGGTCAAGAACAAACTGTAAATGTTCTCAAGAGCAAACCCAAAGCCAAGCTGGCTTGGGTTCCCAAATCTAACTAATTTGCTATCTTGTGCAGAGAGTTTCCAGAGGCTTAAATAGCATTTGGTATGTGGACAGTGGAGGCTCAATGCACATGACAGGATGCAGATACCTGATAAAGAATTTTATTAGTCAAAGAGAATGATATGTATCCTTTGGGAACAATGCTAAGGGATATGTGCTAGGACATGGCAATGTCTCCCCTGGCAAAATACAGTTTGACAAGGTCAATCTGGTTGAAAACCTTGAGTACAACTTGCTGAGTGTGTCACAAATGTGTGATAAAGGATATTCTTCCTTTTTCACAAAAACAGCATGCAGGATCATATCACCAGAAGGCCAGAAGTTGATAGAGAAGATCATTGAAGATCACACTTTGTTGATAGCCAAAAGATGTGGTAATGTCTATGTAGTGGACATTGAAAAAGACAAAGTTCTGAACAACACTGCTTGTTTCTTCTCTAAGGCATCAACTTCAGAGACTGATCTCTGGCACAGGAGACTTGGCCATGTGAACTTTAAAACCATAAATAAAGTCACAAAAATGGGCTTGGTCAGAGGTCTACCCTTAAAGGTATACCAGTGTCAAGAACATTGTGTATCCTGTTTGAAGGGAAAATAGCATAAGTCCTCCTATAAGTCTATTGAAGAATCAAAAACAACTGCATGTCTTCAACTACTCCATATGGACTTATTTGGGCCTGTAAATATCATGAGCCTTGGTAAGAAGAAGTACTGCTTAGTCATCATTGATGACTATTCAAGATTTACATGGGTATTCTTCTTATTTTCCAAGGATGAGGCTGCAGAAATCATCAAGTTCTTCATTCTACAAATAGAGAAACAATATTCTCTATCTGTCAAAGCCATTAGAAGTGACAATGGGACAGAGTTCAGGAACAAAACTCTGGATGAATTCTGCTTGTCTAAAGGAATTATTAGACAATACAGTGTTCCCAAAACTCCTGACCAAAATGGTGTAGTAGAAAGGAAGAACAGAACCTTAATTGAAGGAGCAAGAATAATGTTAGCTGATTCAGGCCTACCATTGTATTTCTGGGCTGAAGCAGTTAACACTGCATGCTATGTTCAAAATAGAGTCCTTGTCAACAAGAGACACTCCATAACTGCCTATGAAGTTCTTCATGGCATAAAGCCCCTTATCTCCTTTTTCAGGGCTTTTGGATGTCAATGTTTCATTCTAAACATCAAAGACTCTATTTCAAAGTTTGCTGCCAATGTTGATTCAGGTTACTTTCTTGGTTACTCTTCCACAAGAAAAGCCTACAAGGTTTTTAACTCAAGAACCAGGATAGTAGAAGAAACACTGAATGTCAAGTTCAATGAGTCAAAACACACTCTTATTTCAGCACATCCTGCTGAACTTTTTGACCTTGACAGCTTCCATTTTGGACCTGAAAGGACTGTTACTTCATCTAAACCTACTTATTGTGGTGATCAAACGTTTGAGGATGAGGATCCAACACCATGGACTCCTCAATCAGTCATTAAGTCAACTTCCAAACCATCAAAAGTTTCACAAACTTCTGATTCATCAATTGCTGATGTACAAACTCAAACATCTGCTTCAGCACCTAAAACTACTGAAGACACTGAAATTGCTGAACCAGACATTATAAACCTCAGTGGTTTGTTTGATGAAGTACAAGAGCCACCTACACCTGTCAGTGGTTTACAACAATTAATTGAACACAAAGATCATCCACTTGAACAAATCATGGGTGATATTGCATCAGGTGTTCTTACCAGAAACCAGCTTTCCAACTTTTGCTTCTTCTCAGCATTTATTTCTCAGTTGGAACCTAAAAAGTACCAAGAAGCCCTCAAAGACAACAACTGGGTACAAGCCATGCAAGATGAGTTGCTTCAATTCAAAAAACAACAGGTTTGGGAAATCTGTCCCTTACCACCAAACAAGCAACCAATTGGCACAAGATGGGTTTTTAGGAACAAACAAGATGAGGCTAGTATGATTATAAAGAACAAGGCAAGACTGGTAGTACAAGGTTACTCTCAAGAAGAAGGAATTGACTATGATGAAACCTTTGCTCCAGTTGCAAGGCTTGAAGCCATCAGGTTATTTCTGGCCTATGCCATTTCCAACAAAATAAAAGTTTATCAAATGGATGTTAAAAGTGCATTTTTGTATGGAAAAATAAAAGAGGAAGTGTATGTTTGTCAGCCACCTGGGTTTGAGGATCCTTCTCATCCTGAGTGGGTGTACAAACTAGACAAAGCTCTTTATGGGCTCAAACAGGCTCCAAGGGCCTGGTATGAAACACTTTCTAACTTTCTACTCAAAAATAACTTCACAAGAGGCTCCATTGATAAAACTCTTTTAATAAAACATGTTGGAAATCATATCTTACTTGTTCAAATATATGTTGATGATATCATATTTGGTTCAACAAACACAAAACTGTGTGATGAATTTAAGAAACTCATGCAATCAAAATTTGAGATGAGTACAATGGGAGAACTGCAGTACTTTATGGGACTGCAGATTAAACAACAAACAAATGGAACTTTTATACATCAATCAAAATATGTTAAAGAATTATTAAACAAATTTTCTTTACAAGACTGTAAATCATGTTCCACTCCCATGACACCAACCACACAAGTTGAACCAGATGATCAAGGAAAACAGGTTGATCAAACCATGTATAGATGTATGATAGGTTCCCTTTTATATCTAACTGCTTCTAGACCAGATATTATGTTTTCAACATGTGTCTGTGCTAGATATCAATCAGCTCCTAGGGAATCACACCTCATTGCAGTCAAAAGAATCTTCAGATATCTGAAAGGAACTCCAACACTTGGAATTTGGTATCCTGCTTCAAGCAATACCAAGTTATCAGCTTTTTCAGATAGTGACTATGCAGGGTGTAAAATGTCAAGAAAATCAACATCTGGTGGTTGTCAATTCTTGGGAAACTGTCTAGTGTCCTGGCAATTAAAGAAACAAACATATGTTGCAACTTCAACTGCTGAAGCTGAATACATTGCAGCTGCAAGTTGTACATCACAGATACAATGGCTCCAGTATCAACTTCTTGATTATGGAATCAAAGAAACCAAGACACCATTGCTTGTAGACAGCAAATCTGCCATTATCATCATTCAAAATCCTGTTCAGTTTTCAAAAACCAAACATATTGAAATCAGGTATCATTTCATAAGAGATTGCTATGAAAAAGGCAAGATTGAAGTGAAACATGTAGCAACAGCTAATCAAATAGCTGACATATTCACTAAACCCCTTGACACATCAACATTTCAGAAGTTAGTATCCATGCTTGGGATGCTAAATTTGTAAGTGTTTCTCTTTACTTTTCGGCACATATTTTTCATTTTTCACTTACATCTGTTTTCAAGTTGAAAATTTCTAAAAAACAAACAAGAGAGAAACTACTGATGAACAAAACATCAGCATGGGAATATTTTCTGAAAACTGATTAACTTCTGATAAAACAACCTTCAGAAGTTATGAATAAAGTATTTATAAAGCATTCTCATTAGTGGTTCAATACTACTGAAGAGAAAGTGGGAACTACTGATGAAAACAATTCTTCATCAGCAGTTTAGTCAAAAAAGGGTAAATCAGACTTTTCCCACATCAGAAGTTTGACCTAGGCGGTTTAAAACTTCTGATAAATACCTTTTCCAACACTTATCCATTCAAAAAGCAAAAATTCCCTCCTTCTCTCTCAAAAAGCTCTCAAACTCTGAACCTGCAAAAACACTGTTCGATCCAAACACACACAAACCACATGGCTCTAACTCTGAAACAGGGACACAATCAAAGAGGCTACTTCGAAAAACATGAAGCCTGGTGCCAATACGACGAAATCATTGATTTAGTCGTTAAATCCCAACATTTCACCGCCCTCACCATCGACCCTCCAATCCATACTGAAACTCTAAATGAGTTTTGGGCAAACGCAGAGACGGTAACGGTGAACAACAAGGTGATCTCCCTCAATTCAACCATAAAAGGGAGAAGAATGGCAATCGCACCGGCTATTTTGGCAGTTAGGCTGGGATTGGATGATGTAAATGCCCCAGAACAATTTCCAAACTCTCAAATCCATTTAACCATGACAGAGTGTGGTTACCAAGGTACTCTCTCACACGCTACAATCTTTAAGAAATATTTTGAACCAAAGTATAAACTGCTTTTTCATTATATTATTATGTGTTTGAGTCCAAAAACTGGATCTTATGATCAGATGCCCTCAACTTTTCAACCAATTTTTCATTCCATAGTGAATGAAACAAAATTCAGGGCATCAGCACTTTTCTTTAATGAGTTGGTGTTACATCATCTCAATACTAAAAAGAAGTTTTTGTTGTACCCAAGATTCTTTATGCACTGCATAATAAAAGAACTTGGAGAAGAGGTGCTTGTGGGTAAAACAACAATTTTAAACCCTTTATCCTCACAAGCATACTCAAGGCACAACAAACCGGCTGCCTGGCCAGAAGATGACCAAGGGGAACAAGAACCAGTCCCCATGGAACCCTCATCTTCCAAACCTACACCCCCAAAGGCCAAGAAACCCAAGTAACAAAAACAAAAACCCACCAAACCAAAAAGAAAAGCAGTTTAGGATGTTGAGATGCCTGAACTGACTGCTGTGCGATCTGCACTTGATAAAGATGTGACTGAAACATCCTCTCAGTCTCATCCATCTCAAACCCCAACAAGAGCACCAATCACAATACTTTTCAAAAGAAAAAGACTAAAGAAAACTATTCATATTGACTCTTCTTTTGAAACTGCTGAACCCATTGACCAAACTACTGAACCAGCACCCCAAATTTCTGAACCTGATATTGAAATAGCCAAACTTCTCTCTGGGCTAAAAGAGAAAGTCCCATCTAAACATGTCAGTCCCCAACAACCACATCAAACAGGGGACATAGCCTCAGAACTTGACATGGATGTGGACACTCAGAGCCCTAACCAAAGAGATGAGGATGAACCAGGGTCTCTAAGCCCAAACTTAGAAACTCTTGGTACTTTTGAGGCTGCTACTACTCACTTACCACCCATTGGTGGATCTGAGGAAAGAAGCAACATAGCTAAGACCTCAACTGTGGCAACTACTGATGAAGGCTTAATGCCTGAGGTAGGAAATCCTCTGAACCAAGAAAAAGAGGTACATGAGACAACTGAGTTGGGCTCAGCTCATGATGTAACTGATACAGTCCTCATTGAGGATGTAATCAGGGATACAGATGATTCCATTAACTTGGATGATGTTTCACAACACAAAACTATTGAATTGACGGCAACAAGTGAAGGTCCTGCACCTGGTGTATCTATGCTCAAGAAGCTAGTCACACCAGATCAGGTTAAAGTCCACTTAATCCCTGATTCCCCTAAAGTGGCATCTTCTGTACAACAAGAAGATTAACCAAAAACACACCCCTCACTACAAATGCCTACCCAATTCCCTGGGCAATCTAGCATAGAAATGAACCAGCTATGCAGCCCAGATGGTCCCTTATATCACATGATGAACACCCTCATCAAAAATCACTTCCAAACCTACACAGCTAACTTGGAGCTGTCCATCAAGAACCAATTTGGAGTGATACAGACTAAGATGAACGATCTGTCCAACAAAATTGACTTCAACTCCAAACAGATTGCTTCTCTTACAGGTCATTTCTCTAAACCCTCAAAACCTGATGAAGCCAAAAAGGGGGAGAAAACTAAGGGACCTATGGAGTCACTTGAAGCCAGGAAAAAGGCAAGAGTGGCTATCCAAGAAAGAGATTAGAGAGACCAAGCCAGAAAAGAAAAACTGGCCCAACAGTTTGGTGTCTCCATTCAAGAAATAGAAGATTCTGAAAAACCTGTTGAATCCCAAGGCCACAATGAAGAAACTTCTAATGATGAAAGTTCTGATGAAGACTCAGAAAATACTGAAGACAATCCTTCAGTAGTTGACAAACCTTCAGTAGTTGTCAACCCATCAGAAGTCAACACTTTCAACACTGAAACTACTGAACAGCCTTCCAGATCAACTGAACCTACTCAGCCAACTCCTATTCCAAAGCCTACTACAATTACCACAATGACTGTGCTAAACCCTTCTCCTCTATCAATGTCCAAAGAACTACTAGAGAAGAGTTTAATTGCAGCTGAAAGAAAGGCCAAGGAAGATGAGATCTGGAATGCTCTGGAAACAAGGGATGACTTAAGCCTGAATGAAAAGCTACAGGCTTATGAAGTAGACTTCAAAGGCAGGCTAACCTAGAAAGAATTGCTGAGGAAGACAAAAGACAACAACTGATGTCTTACATTACCAAGAACAGCAAGACCAAAGCCCATACATTAAAGAGACTCTCCATGGAAGAGCTAACAAGAAGAGCTCAACTTATTGCAGACAAACTTGCAACAAGTAAAGATGCAAAAGCCAAGAGAGCCCAGATGATTGAAGAGCTAGTAGCAAATGGTTATGGTTCAAAAGCCTCTGTGTCCAAATGGAAAAAAGAAAGAATAGTGGACACTTATAGAAAATACAAGGCGGCAAGGGCTGCAAACCCAGAGAAGTTTCGAAGCTGTTTCAGATACAGCACAGTCGCCCTCTGACCGTGCACAACCGTGCAACTGTTCCGGGTCAACAAGTCAACATTTCCAAGTCAACGGAGGCCAAATTCAGAGTCTGAAGATGTGCACGGGTATGCCCCACTCATTGGCATGGGCGTGCTCTACTGAAACGTGTTCCCCAAGACTTAAACCGACCAAAACTGACAAGACTGTCAATTATACCAACAAGCACGAGCGTGCCCAGGACCCTGGCACGGGCGTGCCAGACACAACAAGGGACATTTCTGCGTAAAGGACTCTGCAGCAGTACGCGTTGTCGAGCATGGGAGTGACAAAACGTTTGCGAGGGCGTGCTGCCCCTGATTTGCCTATAAATAGAGGCCTCCACCCCTCATTTTGAATTATCCCTTCACCCATCCCATTCCACCCAAGTTTTACTCACACTTCAGCCATCTCTCGGGTCTTGCAAGTGACCATTGGAGCTTGGGATCACTCCATAAATACTTGGAGATTGAGAGTTGAGAGAGAGATCACTTAAACTCGCCCAAACACCTTCTTTAATCCCACATACAATCACAACTATGTGTTCTCCTAACACCAATTATAGAGTGCAAGTTGTACAGCCAATGCTTGGCTAGATTAATTAAGTGTTGCTAGGGTTAACACTTATTTTGGTATGGATTATATAGTTTTTATTTTTTAAGTGGTGTTGTGTTCTTGTTAAATTCTTTGCACTTAAAACCTTGTTTGATGAATTAATTAACTAATTAACTAGTCTTTGGTCTTGTGGGTGTCGTGGTAGGAAGTCGGAGGACTTAAGGGTGTACCCATGGTGTGTAATAACCCATGCACTCTTAAGATAATCTAATCTCATGAGTAGTGATTAGTCCATTTGTGGGTAGAAATACACACACTTTGAGTAATGCTCTACTATCAAGATCTCATTTAGGGTCGGTACGGTCTTTATATTTGGTCCTAGTGATAAGTCAAGTCTTAGTTGTGCGACTCAACTTCATTGTCTATGTGAAAGCTCTGGCGCAAGCTAAGGTTTGATGAACCCGCGTTGAGAGAAAACGGTCTTTATTTTCTCTCATCTTTATATTGTCGCATAGTTATCGATAGACCCCTCACGTTTTAAAACAGTTAATTGGGTCAAGTAAAGGATGCACGTGTGCCGGTTGGTCACGACTCCTTTATGATATCAAGTGGTTTCTTGTTCGGTCATGCTCCGGCCACCGGCAAGTTGTCCATAAAAATTTCAAGTGTTTAGATGTCTTTATTGCAATATTGGGAGATGGATCATTCAGGGTTGGGTGCACACACTTTCGAGTAGTCCGTCTGTCATTGTTGAGAGGTGAGCTTACCAGGTCAGGAGACCCTCATTTTAAAACAAGAACACAGTTGGTATTGCGAAAACAGACGCCACTGGAAAATGGTGTAGCAACTCCAAGTTCAGTAAAAGTGCGCACTTGTTCACACCACTTAATTAAATAACTACTGTTAATCTGTCCCAAGATAAAGTTGGATCCCAAAGCAGCACTTTGTGTCGGCATTGATTTTTATTCTGGTCACTCTCAATCTCCTTCTTTATTTTATCTTTACTTATATTAAAGCAACTTAGGGCTGAGTAGGGGAAGTCGTGCCTTTGGGTTCGATACTCGGTACTTGCTGGAAATCTATACTACACTCGATAGGTACACTTGCCAATTGTGCGGCTTTAGAATAATTCGCAATTATCGTTTTATTTTATAAATTTATAACTTGACAAAGTGTTTTAACTTAAAAGTTTTGACTTCAAGAACTTTTTGGACAAGTGTTTGGCGCATCCGCCGGGGACTTGTTTCATTTAAAGTAAAAGTAATTTAAAACATTCAATCAACATGACATCAAGTTTTTGGCGTTGTTGCCGGGGACACGACATATTCTTTTTTTTTTAACGGCCAAAGAATCAATTTCTGAGCACTCTCGGGCACCCTTTTGGAGAATCAGGTACTCGAGAGTACCCGGACCACCAATTGCCACCAATTCCCGGGAAAACCCGACCACTCACCCGCTCGAAAGTACGGCAGTGAAATAATCGGTAAAACCGGTCGGGATCAGGACTCGAACCCATGCCAATGGCCTGGGTCATCCCTCATTTCCACTCCACCAATGTCCTCCAAATGTAGCTAATGGGAATTGAACCCAAGCCTCCCAAAGGAAACCTTAGGCCCTCAACCAACTAGGCTACAAGTGTTGGACGGACACGACATATTCTAAAGAAAGGTTTTAAGTTGCTAGGTACTAATTGTTTTGCCAGTTTGTTGTTTGTATAGCTTTGCAGGATGGATCATCAAGTTGTTGCAAGTGGTTGCTACGTTCAGCAAAGATGTGACTATTGTGGCAGACCTCCTTTCCCCCACAATTGTGAAGATTATTTCTTTTGTATTCTCCCGTGTAACTATTGTGGTGGACCTTCTTATCCCTATAATTGCGAAGATTACATCTCTCTGCGTCTTCCCACATTGGAGTCTTACCCTTGTGAACCTTCACCATATCCACCCCCACCTGAACCTACTCCACCTTTACCTTCCTACAAACCACCTCCATATAACCCGTCACCATTTCCATACTCTTATGCCCCACGAGTGATGGCCTCCAATTGTTGAACTTGTTCACAACTCTTGGGGTAAAGCGTATCACTCGGAGGATCACTTCACTAGGAAGAAGTGGCGTTATTTCAGCAGGCCACTTGTGGTGTGTCGGGGTGACCGACTTCTTCACTACCTACACATAGTGAAGTTTGATACAGGAAACTTCAAGTGGTGGTGGCGCGACTCAACATCACCTCTAGTATGTTTCCCTTACCAATCCCAAAATCTTAAATTACGGGATAGAATCTGGTTAAAGTAGTTTTTTCCAGGGCTAGCCCGATGACGAATAAGTTGAGAGGTTGGTGCATACGGTAAGAAAGGCATTTGAGGACCCTCAGGTATGATCGTTCACTTTTAATTCTTTCTAACCGCCAGGTATGCCCTCTCGGATCTAGGACTTAGTAGTTTATTATCAGTAGTTTTTTTTATGTTTCTAGTTTGTAGTCAGCTATATTTTCATGCCAAGTGATTTCTCTCAAAAGGGCTCGGTGGTTTGGTAATTGTGGGTGTCACCCGAACAGTTTTCTTCTAAAAAACTAATTAGGGGAGCGTTTGTCTTTGTCCCACCTATTTCTTTAAGCATAAAATATAGGAAAAATTACAGAATTTGTCATTTATGTTTACCTCGTTTTTCAGTGGTTGTTCTTTTGCGTTTCAATTGCTAAGATTCATCCTTGCACATGAGGGTAGTCTGATAATTTCACTTATACAAAAAAATAAAATAGACCCCCTTTCAACTTCACTCTCTCTCTCTCTCTCTTTCTCCCAATTCAAACCAATTGAAAAATAATAGAATTTCTCTAACATTGGCACTGGTTTTGATGGTGGTTGTTGTTTAATGCAAGTATCATTAATGCTTTTTCGTTTTCACCACCGATTTATGAGTACCGAAAATTGTTTGCCTCAATTGGTTTTGTTTTTTAACGGACCTTAAATTGTTTTCACAAGAGAGAGATGTTGCTGAACAAGTATTTACTAAACCATATAGAAAGGGAAACAAACCATTTGAAAATGGGCATACTTACAGGGATTCAAGTTCTTAATCTAGTGAACCGTGGGAAAATTACAGTTCCAATCATATTGGCTCCAAGTTTAACAAAAGAAGACCTTTGGATTTAAACCAGAGAATTAGGGCATCTCTCTTGTGATTTGGAACCCTAGGGGTTTGGGATTGGAGTGAAGGGAAGTTGCAGGATATCAGGGTTGTATGTGCTAACATGGTACAAGTATTGAAGTCGAAGGTACAAGTGGTGTGTGTAGATGGAGAGAAGTCTATCTGTTTTTTTGTTGAGGTTGTTGGGTGGTGGTGGTGGTAGTGGTGGAGATGGTTGAAGTTAGAGAGAGGGAGACAGAAAAGTAAAATTGCCAACTTACCCTCATGTGCAAGGTACATGACCAAAGTTAACTAAAATTTTTAACTGGGTTAGTGCCATCGGACAGTGGGTGTAACATTTTAAATCGTAAAGGATGAATCTCAGCAACTGAAACGCGAAAGGACAACCACTGAAAAACGAGGTAAATATAAAGGACGAATTCTGTAATTTATCCTAAAATATATCATAAAATCTATAATATAAAGGCATGCTAAAGAATTAAGTGTGATGTGGTAAAATTTTATAAATTTTACCACCTCTTGAAATCAACAAACCAAAACCATTTTAAGGCAAAAAAAAATTTAAATGTTTTCATTAAATAAAAAAAATCGAACCCTTTGAGTCCGCCCAACGTTTTTGTGGGAGGTTTTTGGTAGTCAAAAGAGCAGCCTAAGGTGTTCACGATTCCTTAAATAACCCCTACCCCTACATGTGAGTATTATTAAGCCTTATCGAGCACACCATCACCTATATATATATATATATTACTCATGCTCATTCATTTGGTTTGAGAGATATTCCCCGTTGGCATGACGCGATTAGAACGTGTATGACTTATATGCTACAAGACCGCATCAGAGGGGAGTGTGTGAAAATGATCTAGGCACCTAGGACTTACGCATTCCGTTATCATTGGCCTTCCATATATTTTCCCCACCCCTAGCCACCCATCTTTGAGCCTTAGCCTTTTCGTTTCCTCACGTTCATTTAGCCCACGCCATGAAGAAACCAGGGAAGTGTTGAGGTGTTGAGGAAGCTCTTTGGAAATATTCGGACTTTGAAGCATAAGCCGCACATCAAGAATTCAAAATCGAGATCGTGAAGAGGCTAAAAGAGAAAGCCATCAAAAGAGCATATCAAGTGTCAGTTATCATCCAGCAAGCATCATGTGAAATTTGTGTTTTGTCAAAAAAAAAAAAAAAATTGTGTGTGAATAAAGATGTTGCAAGAATAAAGGAATCCAAAGAACTTCAAAAGAAAAGTTTTGCGAGACTTTCTGAAAAGACCAAGTGATCAACCCAACCTAGTGGAGGCTATTAGGTGGCCCTCATGCCGAACGATTCACAATCGTAGGCCACGATCGACCTACAAAGGCCAAGAAGAAATTAGCAAAGCCGACTTAGAAGATCAGCAAGATTCCGACAAACACCTCAGGCACCAAACCCAAAGTTAGTCATGGTGGTAGACTCCCTTCCTACCCTATCTTCCATTATCTCAAAAGAATAACCCTTAAAAAAAGTCCTTTTGATTCACACGCTTCGCCTCAATAAAAGTGGTGGAGTTGCGATTTGCATACAAGCCTATGATTCGAGTCATCCATCGGATAGAGTTTGAGTGTTCACCCTCAAATAAAACCCAAGTGAATGAGAGATGTGGGGAAAAAGGAAAAAGGGGCACCTTAGGAAGTGTTTGAGTAGTCTAACCACAAGCCACGCCCGAATTTCCGAAGGTTTATTAAGCGAGACTCTTAGGAGATAAGTTGAGCTCGGCACATCGAGTTAAACTTACAATTTTTATCCTATAAAAATTGCCTAAGGTTTGGTTTGGTTGACGACAAGCAAACGCTTAAGTGTGAGGTTATATGATGTGCCGATAATTTAATATGTTTTACATACATAATTATCCCCCTTTTTGTACCTTTTTATGCTTTTATCTTTTATAAAATATTGGTAAATCGTTCCTTTGAGATAAATGCAAGTTATTGGAAGCAAAACTCAAAAAGGAAAAGAAAAAGGCACATCTTGAGTTGAGAACAAGCCTTTAGGGAACAACAGGGTACATGGTACAACAACCTTGTCTCCCACATGCAAGTTTTGGAGCCCAGGAAGGAAAATGATATAAAAGTTAAAGAATTGAAGACTTTCGAAGTGGTTTCAAATACAGCACGGTCGCGCTCTGACCATGCACGACCGTGCAACTGTTCCGGGTCAACAAGTCAACAGTTCCAAGTCAACATAGGCTAAATTCAGAGTCTGAAGATGTGCACGGGCGCGCCCCACTCATTGGCACGGGCGTGATTTACTGAAACGTGTTCCCCAAGGCTTAAACCGACCAAAACTGTCACACCCCGCCATGGTGGAAACGCGAGGTGTGACTTCGAAAGATTTCCAAGCACAAAAGGTCACACGAGCATTAATTAAAACAAAGTGGGAACTTTCATTAAACAACCAAATCTGTTCAACATTAGTTAATTGTTTAATACTAAAACCATTGTATATGAATGTCTAAAATTATTATGACAACACAACGGTCCAAAATGAGGTATCCCACGATTGCTCGCACGCGACCCCTACAAGTTCCATTGTCCATGCTAAATTCCTGAAAAACATGCATGTAAAATATGTGGGTCAACATAAAGTTGGTGAGTTCACGGGTTTTCTATATGATGGACATGTAATCAAAAACCGACTAAATCATTGCCTAGCTAGGGCAATAATCAATATGTGATCTGACATGAGCCCATAACCAAACCTTGACATGTTGTGCCTCGCCTATTGTACACTAAAGACAATCATCATCATCATCATACTCAGCTAATCCCACCTATAGCAAAGCTAAGGTAGGGTCTGAGGAGGGTAAGATGTAAACAGCCTTACCTCTACCCCTAAGAAAAGAGAGGCTGCTTCCAGTGAGACCCCCGGCTCGATGTGGTTTGGTATCAAGCCTTGGACGTAAGGCACAGAACACTTAGAAATCGGGACAAACCCGATCGGTGCATGTACCCCTTTGTCTTTTGGCTATCCACGCCACCACATGATGCATGATTAACCGTCCGTCGTTTATAACGTTATTTTCACGAAATTAGTAAAATAACGTTAAAATTAGTGCAACTTTACTTTTGCCCCCCAAGGGCCACACATATATACATTATATGTACACACCGTAAGTGGGGCGTAACACTAAAGACAATGAATAATGCTAAATACAAGAACTCTTTTGATATCTGTCATCCGGTCCTGACCAAGAGTGGGGGTGTCAACCCAATAGATCTTTCCCGGTGTTTCATGGCTAAGTCCATAGCTAATGGTTACGGTGTGATGTATGACACTAGGGCTAATGGATCCTGAACTGTAATGTCTCATGTTCACATAATAGTCGTGTATTGTAACTGAAAACGGTACGCATGTTTTTTCCCCAGAAAAATGTAAAAACTGTAAAAAGGGGCCGTGAATACTCACTTGATGTCTGGATGCTAAACTGATTTGAATCTGGCACTGTGTGGCTGTCTAGGAACCCTAAATGCATTTAGGTCTATGTTTGGTTCTAGCTACCATGCAATTGCTTACCCAACTGTAACACCTATGGACTAGGGGCTTCTATACCACTATCCACGGGTGTCACACACTGTATGTGTTAATAATATGTTACCGAGTGTTACTTATGTCTTAGTTAAGTAAGTTTAGGGTGGCACATGGACACATCATATGACAGTTTTGCATAAAAATAACACGTTTAGGTGTTTTGCCTTTGTATATACACGCATACCATATGTTTTCAAGAAAACTCTTGTGTTAAGCTTGTTAACACATGTTTATAAATCTAATCATGATGTATGTTGTAAAATAAGGTGAAATAGGCTACTCTTGGGTCAAGTCTTGGCCTTACACACGCACACATACATCTCTATGTATGTATGTGTGCTCGTGGGTGTCCATATACATGTGTTTCAAGGTGTATTTACTTGAGTGTTTTAGGTTGTGTTTTAGGTTGTTCATAGGCGACACATTGTGTTCACATGCTTGTGTACGAGTGTGTGTGGGTTCGGGTGTACACTACATGTAGCCGAATTAACATATGGAAAAGAAAAGGATTCGGTTATGATACCTGGAGTGTATAGCCGAGAATATAACGAGTAATAAGCTAACTCCTCACTTTAAAGCACCTAGGTGCTAGATAAAGACTTGGGACTCCTAAATTGTGATGTTAGTTGATCGAAACAAGTCCCTTGTGCAACTTGATCTTCGGTCGAGGGGTACCAAAAGGAAAGGATATGGTTTTCAAGTGTTAGTGAAACTTTGAGAGTTTGTGGTGTGATCCTAAGGTGTTCCTTGGCTCTATATATAGCCGATTGATGAGGGGTTGGCCATGGTCTCATTGGTCCACATTTGGGGAAGGTCAACTCTTTGTTTTCTTAATGTGCATACTTCTAGAGACCTTGTAAGAGTAAGGAGTTAACTAGAGTTTTGGCTTGGTGTGTAGGGGTGGTATTAGCGGTCGAAACATGGGGCAGGAGCAAAGCAATTTGGGCAAGCTTGACAATATGGAGAGGATCAAATGTTCTATATGTTTTACCATTCTTATGCAAGGGGTTGACTAGTAGTCTTAGGAAATTGTGAGCACACCTTCTTGTTGACTCTTGGGGGCCAAAAATCAATAGGACAAAGTGTGTTTTGAGGTAAGTCAACTATGGTCTTGAGGTCCATGTTAATCTTGTTGTTGCTGTGTTAGTATAAAGCATAGGAATGTGGTGTGTTTAGGATAAGAATGGTGAGTGTGTAGTGAGTGTGTATGTGTCGTGTGGGTGTGTACATATGCGTGTGATGTGTGTGTGTGTGTGTAAGGTAGATTAATGGTGAATCCTAGACAATACTCTTGGCTTCCTTGGGAACATGTGAGCCGCAAGTGTCCTAGGGAATGGGCATGGAATGTTCTTGCAAGTCAAACATCATGGAGATTAGTGTTCATAAAGGTGTTTGCTAATTTGGGTAATATCCTTGAGGTTTGTGATCATGCTTAGGGATGCTGAGGGAGGTTTGACCTTGGTCGATTTTTGGGAAGGAAAAAGAATAGTTTAGAGGGTTCTAACATGGGTAAGTTGAGTGTATAGTGTCATGAATGCTATATTAGTGTAATGAATTGGGAATGAGAGATCATGGTGAGTGTGGGAAAGTTATGTGAACTTGTGTGTGTATGCAATCATGTATATATGTATAGAGAGATATTTGTCACTTTCCAAGCATGTGTAGGTGTTTGTGTGTATATATATATATATTGTCATATGTATATGTGAGTGAAAATGTATTTGTTTTGATCCACATGTTCATGTAAGTCTAGATAGATCAAGTTCAAGGTTACAAAGTGGACGTATTGTTCGTACATGTACTAGTTTACTATAATACATGTTGGTAACCTCTTTGTTTATGAACATTGTCTGATTTTGTCCTTGTCGGGGTAACAAGTGCGAATTCTTGTTCAATTGCATGGATTTCTTATAGTTTTGCATGACATATTTAACTAATTGGGGCCTTATACTAGCTAGTGTGTCCACTATTAGACTGTAATGCCTCAGGATTGACTCGTTGGAACCCTGTATGATCCAACTATGATAATATAGATGACATGGGATGCAATGCACAAATTATTCATGTAACTATGTGTACGGGTATGACCTGTGATTTCGATGGGTGTCACAAAAACTGACAAGACTGTTAATTATACCAGCAAGCACAAGCGTGCCAGACACAACAGGGAACATTTCTGCGTAAAGGACTCTGCAGCAGTACGCGTTGTCGAGCATGGGCGTGCTAGAACGTTGTCGAGGGCGTGCTGGCCCTGATTTGCCTATAAATATAGGCCTCCACCCCTCATTTTGAACCGTCCCTTCACCCATCCCATTCCACCCGAGTTTTACTCACACTTTAGACATCTCTAGGGTCTTGCAAGTGACCTTTGGAGCTTGGGATCACTCTAAAAATACTTGGAGATTGAGAGTTGAGAGAGAGATCAGTTAAACTCGCCCAAACACCTTCTTTAATCCCACAAACACTCACAACTATGTGTTCTCCCAACACGAATTATAGTGTGCAAGTTGTACAGCCAATGCTTGGCTAGATTAATTAAGTGTTGCTAGGGTGAAGACTCATTTTGGTATGGATTATATAGTTTTTATTTGTTAAGTGGTGTTGTGTTCTTGTTAAATTCTGTTCACTTAAAACTTTGTTTGATGAATTAATTAACTAATTAACTAGTCTTTGGTCTTGTAGATGTATTGGTAGGAAGTGGGAGGACTTAAGGGTTTACACATGGTGTGTAATAACCCATGCACTCTTAAGCTAACCTAATCCCATGAGTAGTGATTAGTCCATTTGTGGGTAGAAATACACACACTTTGAGACTTAATCCTCTAATATCAAGATCTCAATTAGGGTCGGTACGATCTTTATATTCGGTCCTAGTGATAAGTCAAGTCTTACTTGTGCAACTCAGCTTCATTGTCTATGTGAAAGCTCTGGCGCAAGCTAAGGTTTGATGAACCCGCGTTGAGAGAAAACGGTCATTATTTTCTCTCATCTTTATACTGCCGCACAGTTATCGATAGACCACTGACTTTTTAAAACAGTTAATTGGGTCAAGTAAAGGATCCACGTGTGCCGGTTGGTCACGACTCCTTTATGATATCAAGTGGTTTCTTGTTCGGTCATGCTACGGCCACCGGCAAGTGGTCCATAAAAGTTTCAAGTGTTTAGATGTCTTTATTGCAATATTGGGAGATGGATCATTCAGGGTTGGGTGCACACACTTTCGAGTAGTTCGTCTGTCATTGTTGAGAGTTGAGTTTACCAGGTCGGGAGACCCTCATTTTAAAACAAGAACACAGTTCGTATTGCTAAAACAGACACAACTGGAGAATGCTGTAGCAACTCCAAGTTCAACAAAAGTGCGCAGTTGTTCACACCACTTAATTAAATAACTACTGTTAATCCGTCCCAAGGTAAAGTTGGATCCTGAAGCAGCACTTTGTGTCGGTATTGATTTTTATTTTGGTTACTCTCACTCTCCTTCTTTATATCTTTACTTATATTAAAGCAACTTAGGGCTAAGTAGGGGAACTCGTGTATTTGGATTCGATACTCGGTACTTGCTAGAAATCTATACTACACTCGATAGGTATACTTGCCTATTGTGTGGGTTTAGAATAATTTGCAATTATCGTTTATTTTTATAAATGTAAAACTTGACAAAGTGTTTTAACTTAAAAGTTTTGACTTAAAGATCTTTATGGACAAGTGTTTGGCGCATCCGTCGGGGACTTGTTTCATTTAAAATAAAAGTAATTTAAGTCATTTAAAACATTTAATCTACACGACATTACACATCCTCATACTTCCATCTTTTTTCTTAAGGAACAATACGCGAGCACCCCATTGTGAAACACTTGGACGGATGAAGCCTTTATCGAGGAGGTCTTGTAACTGAGTCATCAATTCTTGCATCTCTATTGGAGCCATTCGATATGGTGTTTTGGCAATCGGTTTCGCGCCGGGCACTAAATCGATGCGAAACTCCACCTCTCTATTGGGTGGAATACCCGTAAATCTTCAGGAAACACATCTGGAAAATCCCGCACAACCGGTATATCTTCAAGAACTTTCTCCTTCTTTGATGTATCAACAGCATAGGAAAGTTCCGCCTTACACCCGTTATGTACGCACTTTATTGCTTTGGTTAGGGAACATAGTCGGAAGTTGCATTCTTTCTCCCCATGAATGCAAATTTGTCGGCCACTAGGCGAAGTGAGTTGGATTAGTTTTTGGTAACATATTATATTGGCATGATAACGAGATAGCCAATCTATACCAATCACTACATAGAATTCACCCATAGGCATAGGTATGAGATCTACTTTATAGTTTTCATCTTCTATTGTTAAACTACAGGTTCTATATACGTCAAACGCCAAAAAGTTCTTATCATCTAGCAGATTCGAGCCTTATAATTTGTGTTCCACTTTCGTATGATTCGAGCCTTCATGTTCCACCTATCTTTAGCTGGATTAAGATCATGAATCAAACTAAGATTGTTTTTAGCATTGTCCATTGACATTGACATGGTTTTAAAGATATCTTTTAAGAGGGAAATTTGAAAATCTTTGTTTAGAAAATTCAAAGCTGATATTACGAATGGCTGAATTTGTTATGTGCTTATATAAGGAATTAATGAGCCACGTTTCCCTCTGTTAATTTAAAATTTCCCTCTTAAAATTCAAACTTAAGGCCTTAACAACTACAACAGATGTGCATAACATCTGCTACTTAACACGTCAGCTACATTTAGTCTGAACAACTATTCATTAATCGAGACTAATAGCAAACAAACACTATTGAGGACAACAGTGGTGAATTGAGGTGGCCCACATATTTTTCTGAATACTTTAAGCTGTTTAATGACATTATTTTTCGCATCAAACGGACATTGTTGGCCTGTCTCTCCGCTTGACAACTCAGCTTTCTTATGTCACTCACGACTCTCCTATTATAGTAAGTATAGATTAATAGATTTTTATATACATATAATGTACTATAAAAATGTTAAAAAGATGGGAACATGTTACATATTTCTTGTTTGTTAATGGTAATGTAACAATTGCGTGCATGGGATTGATTTTAAAGGTAATCATGTTATTATATTAAACCGTATCATAATTATAATTTTTCAAATACTCAAGTTATCAAACTTAATAATGCTTTTGATCTTAAAGAAATCAGTATTTAGGAGTGCAATTGAACATTTGTTGCAAATTTGGGGGTTAATTCGTATGCTGATAAACTTACACTTTATTTCGTTGAAATTTAAAACTTATCTTGTATTTTGTTGAACTTGATTTTACCTTGTCATGTACAAAGTTTAACTTATTTTGAATGTGTTATTTTTAACTAATGAATAATATTTTAGACTATTGAATTTTAAAATCTATTTTTAATATTTCTTTTTAAATTCGAGCCAAACCAAGCCAAGCCGGCTGGTTAAAAACAAGCCGACCTCGCGCTTAAATTTTCAGCTCGATTTCAAATCCAAGCCGAGCCGAGCCGGCTCGGTTTATAACCGATCCAAGCCCAAATTTGGCTTGACTTGGCTCTGCTTGGCTCATGAACACCCCTAGAAAGAATCAATCAAAATAGTTTTTGATAGGCTTCACATCAAAGAATATATGTTTAACATCCTCATAATAGTTTTTTATAGGCTTCACATCAAAGCATAGATGCTTAACATCCTCATTATGTACTTCTTTCCGCATGCTTAGTGTAGAAAAATACAAAACAAAAACATATATAAATCATCATTACAAAACCGAATCTACATAATCCAATAATTCGCTAAACTTTATAACATTTAGTAAACCTACACCCAAACATTTTATTTTTGTTTGTCATCTCTTCTTTGGACATGTATTATTGCACTTTGATTTTCCTTCAAATATACAAAATTAACCCACTAATTGGGAAGGGCAAAATAGCCTTTACAATAATGTGAGAAAACATGCTTTAAACGGTTTTTATATACACAAAAAGTAGAAAGCAAACCCAATTAATGAAAATTACATATTCTAAAACAACACTTGTATGATGTAGCTAACGAAGAAAAGGGCACAAAGGTAAAATGATTGTCAATCCAAATGTGAAAATGACAAGTGACAAACGAAGAACGTCGTCTACGTGTTGGGAACATGAGTTCCAACATAACCGAATCCCATTATGAAGAATGCTATTGCTTGTACATATAGGTAAATGAAGTACCGGTACTTCCCAAATGCAAAATCGTAGCAACCACACGTAAATAGAAAGAAACCCATGCCAAGCTCTAGCATAAGGACCCTGTTAAAACCCATAGATCTTTCATTAGTTTGTACGTATATTATTTTATTATAACAAATAGACCCTCTATCTTATTTTTCTGGTTTTATAACATGTATTAGAGACATACATACATCTTTAGTACGTAAAATGAGGATACCTTTCCCCTATTTTGAAATGTGGGATTTTTAGTTGTTTTGTGGAGACTTTAACCTTGGAAGAATCCCCATGCTTTTCGGTGACAACCCATTCATTCACTCTTTGAGCCTCAAATAATCCGATGAACGTAGCCTTGGTCCGTTGAAGAGACATAACATTTTCAAATAGAATCCAAAACACCAACAAATGGAAAGATCTTGGAGTTCCTACTGCATTCAGAATAGTGATGACGATTGGGATATAAACTACACCCCACCTTGGAATAATGACTTCAGGTACCATCACAGTTGCGGGAAGTACAACACAATAGAACACGAAGGTAACAATATGAGCTACGATCTTTCTTACAAAGAAGAAGTTGTACATCACATATAGCTTCTTCCACAATGTCACTCTCTGGATTAGAAAAAACAAAAAAAAATTCACAACACTTTCTATATATCGGTCAAATAAACTATTAGATATATTGTTAAATAAAACTTGGACTTTATATCATACCTTATTTCTTATGATCTCGAAAACCATTTTCCTAAAAAGATTAGCGGGACCACAAGACCAACGATGTTGTTGGTAACGGTAGGCTTTCAATGTACTTGGAAGCTCATTTTTTACCTAGTAGACATATAAACAAAGAAACAATGATTATCATGACAAAAAGTTTATGTTAACATTCACATAGTTATGGAAGGATTTAAGTGTACAATAGCCTAATTTTCAGTTAATAGGAGTATCTCGCGAATGAGAACTCTTGTAGTTTGTCCTATCCTTCAAACTGTCTAAAATAAAGACCAACTTTGAAAAAGAATTTTATTGAGATACCTAATAGCTATGAAGTTTTGAATGAGTTCAGATACGTCAGCTACTTACTCTATAAAAAAATAGCATTTTACCTTTAGTGATCCAAGGTACAAGAACTTCCATCCTTTAAGACTAGCTCGGACCGCTAAATCCATATCCTCAACTGTAGTGCGGTCCTTCCAACCTCCAGCCTCGTTTATTGCTGCCATTCGCCAAACACCGGCAGTCCCTAAATAAACAAATTAAAAACCCAGGTCGTTAATTGATTTCTGTTAGGCTAGTGGGTGTGGAGGGTGTCTCCATACCACATAGGAGGATACCAACTAAGATAATAGTCATGTTATTTTGTTTGAGACATGAGTGAGGCAGTGGCGGACCCAAAAAAATTTTCATTGGGTGCGTATAGCTTTGAAAGTCAACCTTAAAAATATTGAGGTATGATAATATATTTATATACATATTGAGGTACATAATTATCTCCGTGAATGAGGAGGTGAATAACAAAAAATAAGGAAAATAATAAAGTATAATGAATACAATTGTTTACAAAAATTATTTACTTAACACCCCCTTCAATCGAAACAGTGGCGGTCCCAGACAAAGCTTCGAGCGAAGAACTTCAAATTGAGCACGCGGAAGACTTTTTGTAAAAATGTCAGCCACATGAAGATTGGTTGGGACAAACTTTGTATAAAGTTTTCCAGAATGTACCCATTCTCGAATAAAGTGATAATCTAAATCAATGTGTTTTGCATGCTTCTGTTAAAATGGATTTTGGGTCATGAATAAGGCACTTTTGTTGTCACATAAGAGAGTCGGGTGATCAAGAGGAAAGACATGCAGTTCTCATAAAAAGTGGGTGATCCGTACAATTTCTGCAGCAGTAATAGCCATAGCACGATATTCAGATTCACAACTTGATCTAGAAAC
This sequence comes from Ambrosia trifida, assembly GCA_028751855.1. Taxonomy (NCBI): domain Eukaryota; kingdom Viridiplantae; phylum Streptophyta; class Magnoliopsida; order Asterales; family Asteraceae; genus Ambrosia; species Ambrosia trifida. Next base: position 70,134,513 of record CM054127.1, on the reverse strand, counting down.
CATTGGTTGCTTTTTAACGCTCCAAGAGACAAGATTTCCACCTAGAAATATAGAATAACCGTAGGTGGAACGACGTGTGTCCAGGCAACGTGCCCAATCGGCATCAGACTAGCCAATAACAGAGCAATCATGAGGACGACTGTAAGTGAGACCAAAAGAAAGTGTACCTTTAACATACCGTAGTAAACGTTTGACAGCCCGAAAATGATCAATAGTTGGGTGCTGAAGAAAATGAGAGAGTTGATTGACAGCATATGATAAATCAGGCCTGGTAATGGTTAATTGCAAAGCACCAACTAAATAGCGATAAAGTGTAGGGTTAGAATATGCAACCCCATCAGCCATAAAGGATTCATAAGGAGAAAGTGGAGTACTAACGGGTTTGGCATCATATAAGTTCGCCCGGAGAAGAATATCTTTGGCATATTTGGCCTGTGTAAGAAACAGACCAAAGGTAGTGTAGGCTACTTCAAGACCCAAAAAATAACTCAAGTCCCCAAGATCCTTGATGGCAAACTCACGATCAAGATGAGTAATAAACGTACGAATCAGATTTTCATCATTACCTGTCAGTATAAGATCATCAACATAGACAAGAAGGTACATGATGCATGAGTCTTTTGGAAAGACAAAAAGAGATGTGTCAGCACGACTACATATAAAACATAGGAGGTAAGAAATGTTCTTAAACATTGGAACCAAGCACGAGGGGCTTGCTTTAAGCCAAAAAGCGCTTTGGACAGCTTGCACACATGATTCGGGTATGTAGAGTTCACAAAACCTGGGGATTGCTCCGTAACGACCAGTTCAGTGAGATTGCCATTCAAGAAGGCATTTTTAACATCAAGTTGATATGACATCCAGTTATTTAGAACGGCAAGAGATAAAACAATTCGCACTGTTGAAGCTTTGACCATAGGAATGAAAGTAAGGGAATAATCCAAACTTGGAATTTGTGTAAAACCCTGAGCGACCAAGTGCTTTGTATCGTTCAATAGTCCCATCTGAGTGATATTTGACGCGAAATACCCATTTGGATCCAACAACATTTGTTGAGGAAGGACATGGAACCAATGTCCACATATGTTTTGATGTAGTGCCTCAATTTCTTCGACCATTGCGGCCATCCATTTTGGATCCTTGGTTGCTGTTTAAAATCACGTGGCTTAGCAATGGCGTGTAAAGCAGCATGAAGAGCATATGTGTGAAGGGTAGCAAGATCGGCTTAGTATTTAGGTTTAAAGATTCCAACCTTGGCTCTTGTAGTCATTGGGTGAGAGTTGTAGGAGGTAGTAGTGGTGGTTTGAGATGGGTCTGGGTCATGATGGGCGATAAGGTCAGGATCGGGTAGGTGGAGGTTGGGATGAGGTTGAGTAGTAATGAAGATGGGCCGTTGGGTTGAGGGATGGGTTGGGTTTCGACTGGTTGTTGGGCTGGGAAGGGATGGGTTGTGTTTCAGCCGAGGGTGGGTTCGGTTGGGAGGATGGTGTTGAGCCAAGTTGTTGTGGGTCAATAGGAGGAGGATGGTTATGAGTAGTTAGGTCAAGGGGAGTACATAATGGACAAGGATAAGATGGACTGGTGGTATGAAATGTTGCAGAAGGTGTTGTGTTTTGTTGTGTAGGTATGGACGTGGTGGGTGATAAGCTAGAGAACTCATCATAGAAAGTGGTAAGATCAAGGGTGTGGAGGTCCATTTGATCAAAGGAACCTTGAAATGGGAAAGATTGTTCATTGAACGGAGCATGTCACGAAATAAAAACCCTTGAAGTGGCTGGAATCAAGCAACGATAACCCTTGTAATGCATTCCATATCTAATAAAAACACAAAGGAGGCTCCTCAGCTAAAGCTTATGTTTGGCGTAGTCACGTAAATAAAGGAAAACTCGACACACATATACTTGAAAATTGTTATATTGAGGCGTTTGTTTGAAGAGTAGTTCAAATGGCGACACATTTTCTAATATGGGAGATGGCACACGGTTGATTATGTAAGTTGCCGAAATGAAAGCATCAACCTAAAAATGAGCCGGGACATGTTCATTGAATAACATTGCAAGCCCAGTTTCAACAATATGACGATGCTTGCGTTCCGCACGCCCGTTTTGTTGAGGCGTATACGGACATGAATAACGATGAAAAGTGCCATTGTCTTCAAAAAAATTCCGAACAATGTGATTAAGAAATTTCGTGCCACCATCGCTCTAAAAATTTTTGATCTTTCTTGAACATTGGGTTTGAACAAGTTTGATGAAGGCGGGTAAAACCGTATAGAAACCTATTTTTGTTTTGAGTGGATAAAATTGTGTAAATCTGGAATAATCATTTATAAAAATAACATAATAACGATAACCATCAACAGAAGCAATAGGGGCAGGACCCCATAAATCACAATGAATCAAATCAAATAGAAAAGAATCACGCTTTTCATTAGTATGAAAAGATAATCATTGTCCCTTAGCAAGTTGACACGAAGTGCAAATACCAGGTTTAGGTAATAATGAAATAACTGACAAAAAACCACATTTGTTTAAAATAGAAACACCATCAAAAGAAACGTGGCCTAAACGAGCATGCCATAATTCGAAAGAGGCCTTATTGGAAACATCAACAACAAAAGCTTTAGGTCCATCTTTGAGCACATAGAGTCCATCAACACATATTCCCTTAGTGAGTACTTGTTTTGTTTTTTGATCCTGAATTTGGAAATAATATTGAGAAAACAATACATCAACAGGATGATCAGCAGTCAACTTGCTGATAGATAATAATTTCTTGGTGAGATGTGGGACCATAAGTATATTACGCAAGTGAATATTATTGCAAAGTTTAGTAGATCCCGTATGAGTAATGGGAAGTTGTTTACCATTACCAAAGATAACTTTATGATTACCTTTGTAGGGAGCGGAATGATGAAGACATTCCTCATTAGGGGCCATATGATCCATAGCCCAGAATCACCAGTCCAATCAGGAGTGTCATTCATCACATGACACTAAGCATGAAACGCCTTCGCTAAGGAGTCATCCAAGGAAGGAGCTGGAGTAGCATATGTATGCAAATTCGGACAAGCCGATGCATAATGGCCGTTGGTACGGCACAATTGACAATGAGGTGGTCGACGATTGTTACCACGACTGCGACTAGAAGATCCATGTGAGTAATAACCACGCGAAGAACCATGACCCCGTGCAGGGGGTGAAGATCCACATCTCTGTTGAGCATGAAACGTCGCCGGGGGAGTGGAAGTGTCGTGCAGCGACTGTAGAAACAACTCATGGCTTTCAGCTTGCGCCACCAAATCCCGAAACAAAGGCGCGGGTTTGGTTGACACAGCGCAGTAGGAAAAAACCTCAACAGATGGACCAAGACTACAAAGAAACCAATGCAATTTATCGATATCAGCAACCGGATGTCCGATGGCTGCAAGTTGTTCACACAAAAGTTTGAATCAACGAGAAAAATCAATAACTGTAGATGTATTTTTCGAAAGTTGTCGGAGGGAGTCGCGTAAAGACTGAACGCGTTCACCCGATGCATTACTGCAGGCATTCTTGAGAGCGACCCAGATCTGATGAGCAGTGGTAAGGCTAAGCACCTCGCCTGCAGCCTCCTCTGTTAAGGAAGAGAGTAAGAGAATGGCCGTTTTTTGTCTGGAGGTAGTCCAGGAAGTAAACGCTAGATTCGGGCTGACTTTGTCATCAACAGTAACGGTTTGCGGCGGCGGAACAGAAGTACCACTGATATGGTCATAGAGACCATGGAGGCCGATAAGGATTTTCATGTGGTTACGCCATACAAGGTAGTTTGAAGATGTGAGTTTGATAGGGGAGAGGTGAGGAACGGTGGGAGAAATATTATCTGTTAGGGCTGCCATGGGAGAAGTGAGGAAGAGACTGTAGGCTAAAAAAGAAAGAAGAAAAAGAAAGGTAGGCGATGAAGGGAAAGGTAGGTTATGATGCTCTGGCTGATACCATATAGAGCTTTGAAAGTCAACCTCAAAAATATTGAGGTATGATAATATATTTATATACATATTGAGGTGCATAATTATCTCTGTGAAAGAGGAGGTGAATGACAAAAAATAAGGAAAATAATAAAGTATAATGAATACAATTGATTACAAAAATTTTTTACTTAACAATGCGGAATCTCTAAGACCCTGGGTCGTTAATCCATCAGGTGGCCCGGGTCGACTCGTATACCAAAAATAATTATACTAAAATTATATAATCAACAAAAGGAAACCAAAAGCGAAAAGTAATTTAAACATCGTTACATATGCATAACAAAATTCTAAAATCTAAAATTGTGGATACATCTCGGATAATCGTAGTAGTTTTGGAACATCAAACGCGCCAAAATGATCACAAGGACTCAAGCTATTAATACAAACAAGTAACTCAGATGTTACCTCGTTAAAACGGTTTTCTAATTCTTGGATTTACATATCTAGAATCGAACTGAATAGTTAGATTCATTTGATTTATATACACTAGACTATAGTCTCACTCATTATACTTGATCTTATCTATATGGAATCTTATTAAACCTTATATAAAATAATAGACAATAAACTAAATGAAAAGACAAGTAAAAAAAAAAAAGTAAAACAAATTAATTAAAAAGAAAAGTATATTAAAAGTTAACGTGACTTTGTCTGTCACCATACTTTTACATATTTTAACTTCTTTGCACTTAAAAAAACAAATAGCTCATCTTCTTCACATCAAATTAAGAGAGACCTACAACTTTTCTACCAAGTCCTTGCTCGACAAAAAAAAAATTGGGAAAATATATACACACTAACCTTTATACCAAGCGTATGGTCTATGGATCGTGGATTTAGCTTCAAGGCTTATAAAGGGGGGGAAGAAGTCTTGTTTCCTTGCTTTTCTTCGATTTCAAAAATCATAGGGATGTGAATGAATTTTTTTTATGGGGTGCGAACGGGATAAACGCTTATATATAAACACTAATTTTTTTTTCAAGGTGGCACTACTAGAAAAATACATTTCTTGACACACAAACGATGACACACGAACATTAATGACACGCATTTTTGTATGTCATAAAAAAATGTCATGATTTATAAATTATGCTAAATGTATGACACTCATTTTTGTTTGTCATTATCTAGTGTCATAAGAAAAAAATACACGACACTCCGGAATGCATGTGTCATGCTTTTGTGTCATAATTTTTAAGTATGAAAACGCAGTCATCCCTTTACACTATATTTTCCCACACAAACCCTAGCCACCCAATTTGTCTTTTGACTTTCTTCTTCAATCTCTATTGTCTTTCCTCATCATCAGTCAATAACCAAAGTTAACAATAAAAAAAAAAAAAACCATCGCCTACACAAACACACACATAATACGATCCCCACCTTCTCCATCATAACCTCTCATCCACCAGATATACTGAGATTTTCATTAAAAGAAACGAATAGAATGAACAATAACTTTCTTCATCTGTCATTGATTTGTGATGGGATATTGAAGCTTCTGGACTCGAAGCTTATTGGATCTGCTATTAGTGGTAACTCTAAGGTGTTTTATTTGAAGATGAAAGGAGATTATTATAGGTATGTGGTTGAGTTTAAGACTCGATCTGAAAGGAAGGAAACTGCTGAGAATACTCTTTCTGCTTATAAGGTTGCTGAGGTTAGGGTTTTCTGACTCTTTGATGTAGGATTTTTTATTGTTATTGTTACTTATTACTTACTACTAATATTTAGGCTGTAGATGTTTATGTAAATATGTAATGTAAAATTATTTAGCTCATGCTTATGTAGGTGTCTTTTGTAACTTGGAATGAAATATGAGATGAATCTATGTGTTTTAATAATATGTTTTATGGTTTGATAGTTGACTGATGTGTTGTAGTAAGTTTGATTACTGAACAAAATCTATTCTAGTAAAATTTTGGAATTAAGTTTTGGATGTAGCCTGTAATTTATATTAAGTTTTGGATGTAGCCTGACGGGTGCCCTGAATCAGGTTTGTTTTCTCTTTGATTTTGGTTTTCGATTGATCTTCGAAATGTCAAAGGCAAACATTATTTGGTATACATCATCTTCTTGACATGAGATACATGACAAGCACCAAGCTTTTTGTTGTACTCCAGTTGTCTTTTATTTTCAACTGTTATTGATTTGCGGTTAATATGTTTTAAATTTTCAGTAGCAACTAGAATATGTTTTATCAAGTCTTCGTCAAATGTTCAACTAGCGAAATATGAATCGATATAAAAGATTATATTTTTTCTTTAAAACCTGACAGTTATGTTAAGACCCAATACCATGTACAAGAGACGGGGAGTTGTTGGTGCTATAGTTTTAAAGAGAGGTTACATGTTTAGGCTATAGTAGTCACTTAATATCCTTCATCCCAGAAAAAAAAAAGTCATATTTATAATCTAGAGTGAATTGAAAGCTAGTTTACACATGATTAAGTACAAATTAACAAACGAAGGTATTTTGGTAAAATCATGCTTATCTAGATGTTAAAGTTTGAATTAATATTAAGCTTATAATCATTTTGGGCTTTGCAGATTTCCATTTCACTAATTAATTTGGAGGCATGAATATTTTCAAGTTAGTCTCATCACGATTAACTTGCAATCGTGTCTGCACATCTTGTAGAGGTAGACTTCTTCGTGTATCTCATGATCTCTGTATAGTAGTTAAACTTATTATAGTTTAACATAAGTTACTGTGTTATTAGATACGGCCCGCGACCCATTGACTTAGATATACTATTTTGTGGTAATTACAAAATTAATTTAATTGTTGTGTAGATGCTTACACGGATGCGGCGGATATTGATGTCATTAGTGAAGAATGGTCATGTTATGCCGCAGCCTTCATTTTTAAGTGATCTGTATGTTTATTTCTAAACTAACGTAATATATTGACCCAATTTTTTGTAACTGTTTAATAATTGTGGTAGGATTCGACAAATGATTATATTGTAATTGGTTTTTTTGGTGGTATATATAATACATGCAGTTTTATTATGAAATTTATTGATTTTATGATTATAAATATAAATCCTAGTTAATTAGTAATTTTGTAGAAATTTTTTTAGGTAAAAAAAGCATGACACGCAAAATGAGTGTCATAAGGGTGTGTCGTAAATTCATGTCAAAAAGGGTGTCATAAACGTGTGTTATTAAAAGATGACACGCGCTTGCATGTCATAAAAATTTTATGACACGTACTTCCTTGACACTTTTTTGTGTGTCATAAACACTCTATTATGACGCGCAATGCGCGTCAAGAAAAGTATTTTTTCTAGTAGTGTGGTCACCTGCACCCCTTGGCCTAGATGTGAGTCCGCTCATGGAGTGGGTGTGAAGACAACCCTCCTCTTTTATTATTAATTACTAATTACTTTTTTTACTTTTGTTTGAGACATGGTCATAATGATAATAATAATAATAATAATTTAATGATATTGGTCTGTCTCATATGTCTTAAGAGGGACATGAGAGACGGAGACTTGATGAAGGGGTGGTGTTTGGGACGGAGACGGAATAGAGACAAAGTGAGACATGGGGTTTGGTGTCTCCACACCGAATAGTCTTAGCCTCACCACTTGTGGTGTGATAGTAAAGGTGTTAGGATTTCAAAAGGGGAGTTTGAGAGTTCAAGTATCACTAATAAGAGGCAAAAAAAAAAAAAAAAAAAAAGTGTAATAAATGAGGGAAAAAAGTAGGGGTTCAAAAAAGATTAATTTCTATTAAAAGTCAATATAAGTGCAATGAAACATACCATTAAATCCAAAGAATGCGTAAGTAGAAGACCCAACTTCTTGTTCCACTTTAAAATGGTAGTCAAGTGACATCTCTTGCATTCTTGTCATCAAGCATTCGTCCGAATTCACTGTATCCAAAGATATTTATTAACTAGATTATACAAGTTAAAAAACAAAAATCGTTTGTTGAGGACAAATATGTGTATCTGATAATCATTCCACGAGTTTGCAATCTTTTTGCTCATAGTAATCAACACCCAAACACTTTCATTATTAAATCCGTGTAATATGCACATAGTAGATGAGAAATACATAAAGACTTATTGGTTTAAAATGTTAACAGTATTACATTATTTAAATCAGGGTTCAGATCAAAATATATTTGCTTTTCTTCACAACCACATTACTATATATTAGTTTTACAACTCATTTGGAACATAATAAAACGCTTGTTAATTTGGTGTAATTTTTTTCTTTAAAAAAATTTTGTATATAAAAGTAATTAACGTTTAAAAGTTATGGGAGGAAACAGAAGAAATAAAATACTAAAGGTTTAATATTTAGATTTAGTAGATTAGGTTAAAGATTATAATAAATTAGGTTAAATCATATTTATTTCTTTTTTTTAATTGGTTTAGAATTGCCACATCACATCCTATGTGGCATCTCTCAAAGGAGAGATTGCATAAGAGTATGACATGTAGGATAATCCCTTTGCAATATATATATATATATATATATATATATATATATATATATATGCTGACGTGGCGTGTAATGGAGGCCTCAACCTTCTCTTGAGAGTGCCACGTGGCATCATAATAGAGAGTTTTTGGTGTTTTTGAATTGTTTCATTTTTTAATAAAATTGAGTTATTTTAGGAAAAAAAAATTTAAAATTTTCTCTATCATATTTCCTCCCATAATTTTTAAATGTTTATATCTTTTATATACGGAATTTTTTAAAGAAAAAAATTTCACCAAATTAACGAGCGTTTTATTATCTTTCCAACGAGTACCATAGTGCTATATAAAACGGAGAAAAAATCGACTATTTTTTGTGAGGTTTCGTTCATACAGGAAAAAAACACACAAACTGTTCATGTTATCACGTAAAATTAGATTTTGTGGGGAATATGAGTTATTACTGATTAGAATACTATGAACATGCAATGATTGAGAGATTTTGTGGTTAGTTAACTTGAGCCATTTGCAATAGGTTATCACGTAAAATTAGATTTTTCAACCCCGGGACCCTCCCGGGGTAATCAGCTAGTATATATATATATATATATATATATATATATATATATATATATATATATATATATAACTTATAATAAAAGAATTGAAGATTGATGAGTTCTCATTCAATAAAGGCCTAAGAAAGCCATTTTAATGACATGACATTCAAGGAGACATTCTCTTTCTTGAGTGTGCCATGTGTCATGTCATGTGGCAAATAAAAAAAAATAAATAATAATATAAAACCTAATCTACTAAATTTAAATTGAGTTATTTTAGGAAAAAAAAATTAAAAACAAATTAAATTTTTTTCTCTCTTATGTTTCATCCCATAATTTTTAAACGTTAATATCTTTTATATACGAGATTTTTTATAGAAAAAAATTACACCAAATTAACGAGCGTTTTATTATCTTTCCAACGAGTACCACAGTGCTATATAAAAAACGAAGAAAAAAACGACTATTTTTTGTGGGGTTTCGTTCATACAGGAAAAAAAACATAAAGTGTTCAGGTTATTCATTAATAATGTTTTTTTTCTTTTAAACCAGGTTCTTATCTACGATGTTGAAATTCAGCCCAATCGTCATGCTTTCATTGGACTTTTACTCTTTTAAAGATGTATAAGAGAAGCTAGGAGAAAGAATCGCGCAACACTGCAACACATGGTGTCACCTTATAGGAAGGTTATTTTTTTATTTATTTAATTACAAGAGTAATAATTATTACTATTACTATTAGTATTAGTATTATTAGAATTGTTATATTTTTCAACCCGGAACGCTCCGAGGATAAAAGCTAGCGTATATATATATATATATATATATATATATATATATATATATATATATATATATATATATAGGGGAAAGTTAATTTGAGAACACCTATATTTCGTGCGAACCGTGAGAACGGCATCTAAAACCATTCAAATTCAAAATTTCTTTTTACACTTGTCTTTATTACTAAAATACAATCCTAAAAACACAATTTACACGTAAAAATTCAAACGTATACGCAAATAATTTGTTTTTACACATGTGTAAATTTACTGTTTATACATGTGTAAACTGTTTCATTTACACATGTGTAAAAAGTTAATTTGAAAGTGTTTTTGCAAGAAAAGATGAATTATTTGGAAAGAAAATTCATTTATTAATGTTGTATTTTGATTATAATTAGGTTTGTATTAAAAAAATTTGATTTTGATTAATTTTTTTACTTGTTCTCACGGTTCTCACAATATTTAGCGTTCTCAAGATAACCCTCCCCTATATATATATATATATATTGCAAAGCTTATAATCATACATGTCATAATATTATGCAAAAACACCCATGATTTGTTTTTAAAACACTACTAATTCGTATAAAACACTACTGATCCGTTTAGTAAAAAAAATAATTTATAAAACACTACTGATTCCTATCTGTTAAAAAACACTCATGATTCGCATCTGTTAAAACACTCTTGTTGTTATCCTGATGTGAAATGCTTTGTATTTTCATATGACATTCAAAATTCAATTCATAATAATGCTTGGTATCGATATATGTATGGACAACACCCATAAAAAAGGATATGGGGATCGTATCAATGAAGAACTGAAAAAAGGCTATGGGGATCGTGGTTCTGGGAAGTGGGTGAAATTTTGATTTATAAATTGGTAATGATAGAAAATAGTTTTTTAGGGTGATGATCTGATAATAGTTGATATTGAATGAGTAAATGACTAGATAGTTGATTTGTATTGACTGTGCTAAATTAGTAGGATTTGGAAAATTAAAAATTGATGAAAAAAGTATTAAATGCCCTTAATCTCAAAAGTTGATCCTGTGGCCATAAATCTTTCCTACACTTCCTACACAAATCAATTTTCCTACAAGATTCTCTACCTATATATATATATATATACACACACACACACACACACTGTTGCAAAACAAGGCTGAGCTGACCGGTTAGTCCCCAAGTACTCGCTCCAGGGTAGGTCGCCGAGTATATCCGAGTTGGCCGATTACTCCCCGCATAGGCCAATTTGACCCCCAAGTACTCCCCCGATTAGTCTGAGTACTCGCTCCAGGGTAGGTTGCCGAGTACAAGGCCAAACCGAGTTTTTCAACACATTTCATATATCTGGATATGGATCCAAAGAGAACCAACCCCTATTTGAGAATATAGAGAACAATTTTGGACCACACATTTCATATAAAGGCAATTTATTTTTTTTGCTTTAATCGCACAGTTTTATGCAAGGAAAATTTTTTTTTATTATTTTTTATTTTTTTCATTTATACATATGTGTATATAGCAATTATACATATGTGTATATTGCATTATACATATGTGTATAATGCAATTATACACATGTGTATTTTGAAAAAAAAAAAAAAAAATCCTGCATAAAAAGCAGCGATTAAAGCAAAAAAAAAAAAAATCAATTTTTTTGCCTTAGAGAAATGTGTGGTCAAGAATGGTTCTCTCAATTCTCAATTAGACCAAAGGTTATCATTTGAACCAAATCCATATATATATGGTAGGTTATGGTACAAATGGTGTGTTTTGTAAAAAGGGCAAAAAGTAATTGTGTCCTTTAGATCATTATAATGGATGGTTGAGATTAAATGAGTAGCAAAACTGTAAATTGTGTCATAATCCAAACAATTAACTGTGTCTTTGGACGGTATAATAGTAAAAAACATCCTCATTTAATACAAGCTCATTAAGTATACTTCACTCAAAAAAGACAACATATTTTCCATAAAAAAGGCAACAACCTCCATTTTTTCGACTAAGGGTATGTTTGGCAAGAAGCTTTTAAGAGTTTTTAGAAGCTTCAAGCTTCAAGCTTTTAAGAAAAAGCTCCTACTCAATACAAAGTCTTGTTTGGTTGAAGAGCTGGAAGCTTTTAGGTTATGAGAAAAAGCTCTATAGTGAAAAGCTACTAGTACTAGCTTTTAAGAAAATAGCTCTACTAGCTACAAACTTTTAATTAGTAAATGACACAAATACCCATTCTATTTTAAAATAAAATAAAAACCTTATTTACAAGTTTTTAATTATACCCATTTTGGTCATTTTATACATTTTATTAAAAGCTCCAGCTACTCTGCCAAACACCAAAATATATTTAAAAGGCTTCCAGCTATTAGCTTCCAGCTTGCAGCTACTAGCTTCTAACCACCAGCCACCAGCTAGTTTTGCTAAACATACTCTAATTTAGTCTGCAATCCAAACCCCCATAAAAAACGCCCTATTTTTTATATGGCACATACATTATATTAGATTTGTTTATCTCGGACGCTCCTGAGGTATAAACTAGTTAATAATATTAAAAAAATTAATTTTAAAAAGTAAACTATAGGAATATTATATTTAAATTAAATAAAATAAATATAATCTATGATTTTCTTCAAAAAAAAAACTTTTGTTTTCCTTAATTTTTGAATGACAAAGTAAACTATTAAATAATATTATATTTACCTTGTAGAATTTAAACTGCTAATCTTTTGCGTATAAAAAAAATATCTTACCACGCTACACTATTATATTTTGTCGGGTGTCTTACATTACATTGTGGTATTTTCTCATTCGCACAATGTATTGTTTATTTTAGGTGATGAAATATAGTAATTTGCCGTTAAAAAAATTATATTATATTTGAACCTGGTATAATTTAAACTACTAAATGATATTATATTTGAACCTTGTAGAATTTTACGGGGAACAGATAGTTATTAGTTATTTACTGAGTGTAGATTTATAGTTGTGTGGACTTTATGTATACGGTTTAAATAATGGACTGGCTATAGTACTTATTTTTAGTAAACCGTATAAATGTAAAACTTAATTTACTCAACTACATCTTAAAGAGAAAGAAAAAGTCAAAGCTACTCTAAATTGGCATGTAGGTCAAAGTAAGTCAATGTATCTAAACGTTGGCTAAACGCCATATTCAGCTGGACACGCAGATCTGTAGGTGCTGTCAGCTCGCAGTTGAATCAACATAACATTTCTTTACCGGATGTCCTGCGTTTTCGAATGTGTGGCAGACGATATTTTCGTGGTGTAACGTCCCTAATGGTTTTGCATTTCACGTTCGGGATCTTCTCTCAATTCATAGAACGGCCAAGGTACGCAAGCGACCAAGGAAGGTTTTATCTGGCATTATACACACGGCGTTTTGGAGTATTTGGTGAGCTCGGAAAGACTTCATTTTTAATCAGAAACAGGTTTCGGCCCGGAGAACTTTCGAAGAAACAAAGGTGATGAGCTATTTGTGGATTGTCAATCGCGGAAAGTTTGCGGATATAACTTGGGATGCATGTTGCTTGTTTGACACGGAAAAAATGGGATAGTCTTGTTTAGTCTAATTTTTGTCATGTGTTGTTTCGAACTAGGCTTTTCGGATTGTTTTTTTCCGCTAGTTCCTTGCTAGCTTATAATAAAGTTTCGTTTTGCCGTTAAAAAAAATAGTCAATGTATCTCCTTAAATAATAGCAATTTTTTTTTTTTTTTTGACTTGAAATAATAGCAATTCCTTTCAATATAAATAATGGTAGGAATCTTTAGATATGACACCCTTAACTTATATATAATTTGGTTTATATTATGCTCAATTAGTCAATTTATTGCCTTTCTCCTCATGTAAATCATTCATATATGTTAATTCTTTAAAAATATTTAACGCATCAGTCTAGATACAGTACTTTAGAGTTTAGACACATCTTTATTTTTTTGGTGTTAAATTAGAAGGGTTAGGATCAAATACACAAAACACTTTTTTTAGGAAGGGTGAGAAGGATTGTGATCCATTGATCATATATTTGAAGGGTTGAGATTAGTTTCTTTGAAAAAAATAAATAATAAATTAGAGAAAGAGCATAAAAGGAAAACCACATTTGTTATTTTTCTCTCTCCACATGCAATGCACATGTCAATTCCCCCGTCATTTTAAAACGTCTATAACTTTTTCATACGACATTTTTTTTTCAAAAAAAAAATCACCATATTAACGAGCGTTTTTTTATCTTTAATATGAGTACCACACTGCTACATTAAAATTGAAAAAAAAAATCGTGCTAAATGGGTTTTTTTTTTCTTCGTTGTGTCTTTTGCACGTTCATAGTGTTATAGTATGCATGTGTGCTTTATAAATATGTTATTTATGTTTTTTTAGTCTACACATGATTTAACTTTGTCCATTGTGTTTTTAGTATGCTTTTAATTGTGTTTTACGCAAATGAGTTTTGTATTTAGGCGTACATTGTGTTTTATTATGTTGTTTATTGTGTTTAAGTCTATTATTCATTATGTTTTAGTATTCTGTTCATTGTGTCGTTTATATGTCGTCAATTGTGTTTTATTAGACTGTTCATTGTGTTTTATACCATATTATTCATTGATATTTAATTGGTACTCATTGTGTTTTACGTTATCTCCATTGTGTCTTACGCAACTGGGTTTTCAACTTTTTTTCCAAAAGTATTCATTGTGTTTTAATCTTCTGTTCATTGTGTCTTTATTATGTCGTCCATTGTGTTTTACACAATTGGGTTTTTAACTTTTTTTTTCAAAAGTATTCATTGTATTTTAGTCTTTTGTTCATTGTGTCTTTCGTATATCATCCATTGTGTCTTACGTAACTGGGTTTTCAACTTTTTTTTTTCAAAAGTATTCATTGTGTTTTAGTCTTCTATTCATTGTGTCTTTAGTATGTCGTCCATTGTGTTTTACTAGACTCTTGATTATGTTTTATACCCTATATTTAATTGGTGTTCATTGTGTTTTACATTCCATTGTGTCTTATGCAAGTGAGTTTTGAATTTTTTTTTCAAAAGTATAGCAATATGGTACTCATATTAAAGATAAAATGACGCTCAATTTTATGGTATAATTTTTTTTAAAAACGGATGACGTATAAAAAAGTTACGGGCATTTAAAAATGAAGGTGGAAATGACATGTGACTAGCATGTGCATATGTTTTTGACAAAATTACCCTACCCACTTGTTAATCCTTTGGACACATGTCATTTTCTAGTGGCTTCTCACCCTTCTCATTTTTTGTAGCCTTTGTAGAATAATCCAACCCAAATTAGAAATTTTTCTATAATTTAAAACTACATATTAAATTGAAGAAAAAATTATAAATCAATATTAATGGGAGCTTTAGAAGAACATTTACCGAACTTCCAACGAGCTTGAATGAGACCAAGTTCAGAGTTATGATGAAGAAATGGTATAGTTTGCCAGAGAAAATCAGGTTCGGGTTGGAAATCCGCATCAAAAATAGCGACATACTCACATTCATTGGCATAGTGATGCTTTAGACCTTCTTTGAGTGCTCCGGCTTTGTATCCCTTTCGATTGTCCCTAACCTGGTAGTGTACGTTTATTCCTTTACTTGCCCATTTTTGACACTCCATTTCCACCATCTCCTGTTCAATTGACTCGCAAAAAGCAAAAACTATAAATATAAAAATCTTGTTCAAAAACTATATACAAGAAAATTAATATGATCTTTGAATATTCTGTAATAGAGAAATTTAATCTATCTATCTATATCTATATCTATATCTATATCTATATCTATATATATAATAAACCAAAGCCATTTTAATGACATGACATTCAAAGAGGGTATTCTCTTCATTAAGTGTGTCATGTGTCATCCCATGTGGCAAGGGCTTTATTTTAGGAAAATAATAATTTAAAATTTAAAAACAAAATTAGATTTTTATCTCTAATGTTTTCTCCCATAACTTTTAAACGTTAATATCTTTTATATACGAGATTTTTTAAAGAAAAAAATTACACCAAATTAACGAGCGTTTTATTATCTTTCCAACGGGTACCATAGTGCTATATAAAAAACGGAGAAAAAACGACTATTTTTTTGGTGTAGTTTTGTTCATACAGGAAAAAAACACAAAGTGTTCATGTTATTCATTAATCATGTATAGGCAAGTCATTAGTTATGTTCAAACCAGTAAATATGATTTTTATTTACAACATGTGTTACCATTGGAGTTGTACATTGTTTTAGGTTAGGTTTTAATATTAGAGTTATACAGTGTTTAAGGTTATGCACTAACATTGAAGATACGTTGTTAATTGTTTTAGGTTAAGTGCTACCCGAAGCTTTCCTGCATGTAACTGTAAAACGCATCAGTCTATTTCAGGTGTAAAATTGATATTTCAAATTAGATTTCTCAACCAGGGACGCTCCCGGGATATATTAATTTAAAAAAAATTGTGGGTTTGGGTCGGGCCTGGGATTAGGTGATACCCGACCCAATTACCCTTTTTTTTATATTAGAATATGATAACTTATGATAGAGATTTGTTTAAAATAATAATAATAATAATAATAATAATAATAATAATAATATTCATTAATCATATATTGACAAGTCATTAATTATGTTGTCATATTAGTTATTTTATTATGTCATATTAGATATTTCAACCCGGGACGCTCTCTAACAGGTAATTGCTATGTTTTCTTTTTCTACCATATTCTAAAATAGCTCAAATCTTTATTGTATGCAGTTAAAGACCTTTGACTGAATGTATTGGTGCTAAACAATCTTTGTCCCCTTAAAGTGCTTGGGATCTTAATATTCTGTTTTAGGTGTTGATGTTGTAAGGTGAAATGGATTTTTTGGCATATTTTTTTTTTAAAGTATCTAATGTAAGTTGATACATACATGCCATTTTTATAGTTTAGATCCTTTTAATTTTATTCACTTTACTTAGATTTCTCAACCCGGAACGTTTCCAGGGTATAAGCTAGTGTTAGGACATATTGAGAAAGTTATAACAATCTACTGATTTAGTCTTATTTTAATGTTATACAGTCATATGCGTTTTATCATTAATTTTACCTATTAAAACTATCATTTTGTTTGATGAACATATTAAATAATATACAGTTAACCAACTCATTAAACCTTACTAGTGAGTAACCCGCGCGTTGCGGCGGAAGTAAAAATTGCATCACAATGTATCAATTCATTGTGATGTAAAATACATCCAAAACCTTTTGTTTAAATGCTATATTAAGTTAAAAAAATACTTGTAACAACATGACATAAGTATTCTCATCTTAAGTAAAGAATAATTGTATCAAACTATATATATTCATTAATTTTCTTTGTAGATTCTCATCTTTTGAAAACGATTAGTAAGATAGTAGGATGCTCCGTGAGCCAGACTTTACTAAAATTGTAACCTACAAAAAATGTGTAAAATGTATAACGATTCTTATTATTTGGGTGGTATAAGGAGTTACAAGTACAATACATCAATATATAAATTCTAATATAGGGTTTAGGAAACTTAATCCCCTAACCCGCATAGAGATAATTAGATATGGCTAAATCAAACAGAAGTTTTCTTCTTCGGTCGTTGAATCCGGTCATCATATAGTTTAGATCAGATTAGGCATGTTACGTGTATGAATATAGATAATTAGAGATGGCTAAATTAAACAGAAGCTTTCTTCTTCGGTCGTTGAATCCGGTGATCATATAGTTTAGATCAGATTAGACATGTTTACGTGTATGAATATTCCTACACATAATACTCTCAAAATTCAAACCGTTACCTCATGATTGAAAACACAACTTCCAGTATTGATTTCTCGATTTCTATATAGTATGATCAAGTTTATAAAACTTTAACTTTTATAAAGTATCTACATATAAAATATTATAATAAAAGATGTAGCATTATGAATTATTTTTTATATGTTTTCTATTTAATATGTTTAATGTAATTATAAAATTGAATGTAGTGAGGTTTCATAAAGATCTCTTGACTCTTGACTTTCTTTTGATTAAATATGGTGTTCTAAAGACATATTTGCCCCTCAAAAGTAGTTATTTTATGCATTGTGTGTTGTATTATAAGCATCTAAACTTATACCTCTTAAAATTTAAGAAGTCCTTGGGAAATGCTTTATAATATAGTATAGATTTATAGTAGCTAAACCTGCTCTCTCTTATTATTTTTTGTTTTGTTTTAACTTTTAGTCAACCTGTAA
Organism: Ambrosia trifida; assembly: GCA_028751855.1. Classification (NCBI taxonomy): domain Eukaryota; kingdom Viridiplantae; phylum Streptophyta; class Magnoliopsida; order Asterales; family Asteraceae; genus Ambrosia; species Ambrosia trifida. The sequence goes on along the minus strand of CM054127.1, from coordinate 70,116,458 downwards.
ACTTAGAGCATATAGAATTTTTTTTTTTTTATTAAAGCAATTTGTTTCTTCTAAATTTTTTGAATGGTTCATAAAGAACACCAACCTCCTATGTGGTATAATTATACAGAATCAGATGGGTTGGGTTATTCTACAAACGCTACAAAAAATGAGAAGGGTGAGAAGGATACAAAAAACACAATAGATCATCAAATATGACACAATGAGCCACAAAATATAACACAGTGTCAAAAAATATAACACAATGCTAAAGAAAAAAGACACAATAAATTGAAAAAATGACACAACGATGAAAATAAGAAAAAGACACAATGGTACATAAAAGACACAATGATATAACGCATATTCTAAAAACTACAAGCTAAAACCCCGAAAAACGAAGACCTAAAAACTAACGACGTAGGGTTCGATAAGACGATTCCAATGCCGCTTGAATGAATTCAATCGGAGTCCGTTTGATACCCTTCCTACGACTTCCTATTTTTCTTTCACTGTGTATTTGATCCTAACCCTGATACATTAACCAATTCATTTTAGCGATTCCTTAAGATCATATCGATATGGAATAATCATACAGAATTAAGAAAATTGACCAAACCTATTTTTTCTTCTCATAATTAGAGGATATGAAACACTATATAATCTCCAATGGGAACTTTTTACATAGCGTTATACAGTATCAAAAAAAAAAAGTTTTTATTTTTTTTATTTATGTAATGAAAGCTCAGTGACATATAAAAAAATAAAAATAATCATTCTAAGCAACAATTTATAAACAAAAATAAAAAAGCTATATATAATGTTAATAAGCTATCTCTTAATTTTAATCGTAAGCTAAAATAATCTATATCTATATATTTATATATATACTAGTCAGGTGCCCGCGCGTTGCGGCGGGAAACAACATTTAGTTAACGTGTGCATTGTGTGTTGTAATTTAAGCAATTATACAGTAAAACTTAAATTTAAGAGGTCAATAAGAAATGTATTATAATATAGTATAGATGATTTCGGTTCATTTTTGTTTGTTTTCGTTTCGGTTATTACTTAACCATAACATATCATTTTTAAATTAAAAAACTATAGCAATACTATACTCAAATTAAAGAGAAAAAAAAAGTTCGTTTATACGGTATAGTAGTGTTAGGAAAATATTAACGTATAAAAAAATTATGGACGTTTAAAAATCGTGGGGGTAGTTGGTTAAAATAAGGGTGAAAAGTGTAATTGTTATTTAAATAAAAAAGAGTTAAGTAAAGTTGAGGGGAAAATATGTAAGTATTGTATAAAAGACATATTTACCCTAAAAAAGTAGTTAACATATGCATTGTGTGTTGTACTATAAGGAATTATGCTTGTAAAACTTAAATTTTAAGAGGTCCTTGTGAAATGTATTATAAGATAATATAGATATATAGGGTAGGGATCCTAAGAGAACCAACCCCTATTTGAGAACTGAGAGAACCATTCTGGGTCACACATTTCATATAAAGTCAAAAAAAAAAAAAAAATTTTTTTTAATCGCACATTTTTATGCAAGTAAATTTTTTTTTTTTGAATTTTTTTTTCATTTATACATATGTGTATATGTCAATTATACATATGTGTATATAGCAATTATACATATGTGTATATAGCATTTTTCAGCTATACATATGTGTATATTTCAGTTATACATATGTGTATATTGTATTATACATATATGTATAATGCAATTATACACATGTGTATACTGAAAAAAAATAAAAAAAAAAATTCCTTACATATAAAGCAGCGATTTTTGCAAAAAAAAAAAAAAAAAAAAAAAAAAAAAAATTGCCTTAGAGAAATGTGTGGCCCAGAATGGTTCTCTAGTTCTCAATTTGGGGAAAGGTTCTCATTTGAACCAAATCCTATATATATATATATATAGGGTTATGATTAAATATAGAAGACGCTTTTTCTAGGAAGGGTAAGAAGGAGTGTGATCCATTGATCATATATTTAAAGGGTTGAGATTAGTTTGTTTGAAAAAATTAAATAATAAATTAGAGGAAGGGCATAAAAGGAAAACCACATTTGTTGACTTTCTCTCTCCACATGCAATGCACATGTCAATTCCCCCCATCATTTTAAAACGTCTATAAGTTTTTCATACGACTTTTTTTTTCAAAAAAAAATTCACCATATTAACGAGCGTTTTTTTATCTTTAATATGAGTACCACATTGCTACATTAAAATTGAAAAAAAAAATTCTTGCTAAATGGGTTTTCTTCTCTGTTGTGTCTTCTGCTCGTTAAATGTGTTATAGTATACATGTGTGCTTTATAAATATGTTATTTATGTTTGTATAGTCTACACATGATTTAACTTTGTCCATTGTGTTTTTAGAATAATTTTCATTGTGATTTACGCAAATGAGTTTTGTATTTAGGTGTACATTGTGTTTTATTATGTTGTTCATTGTGTTTAAGTCTATTATTCATTGTGATTTAGTCTTCTATTCATTGTGTCTTTTATATGTCGTCCATTGTGTTTTATACCCTATTGTTCATTGCATATTTAATTGGTACTCATTGTGTTTTACGTTATCTCCATTGTGTCTTATGCAACTGGGTTTTCAACTTTTTTTTCCAAAAGTATTCATTGTGTTTTAATCTTCTGTTCATTGTGTCCTTATTATGTCGTCCATTGTGTTTTACACAATTGGGTTTTTAACTTTTTTTTTAAAAGTATTCATTATGTTTTAGTCTTCTGTTCATTGTGTTTTTAGTATGTCATCCATTGTGTCTTACGCAACTGGGTTTTCAACTTTTTTTTTTCAAAAATATTCATTGTGTTTTAGTCTTGTATCCATGGTGTCTTTAGTATGTCGTTTATTGTGTTTTACTAGACTCTTGATTGTGTTTTATACCATATATTTAATTGGTGTCCATTGTGTTTTACACTCCATTGTGTTTTACGCAAGTGGGTTTTGAATTTTTTTTTCAAAAGTATAACAATATGGTACTAATATTAAAAATAAAAAGACGCTCAATTTTATGGTATATTTTTTTTAAAAAAAAGGATGACGTATAAAAAAGTTACGGAGATTTAAAAATGAATGTGCAAATGGCATGTGACTTGCATGTACATATGTTTTTGACAAAATTACCCCTTCCACTTGTTAATCCTTTGGACACATGTCATTTTTTAGTGGCTTCTCACCCTTCTCATTTTTTGTAGCCTTTGTAGAATAACCCAACCCTATATATATTGCATAGGAATTAATCCTACATGTCATACTCTTATGCAATCTCTCCTTTTAGAGATGTCACATAAGATGTCATTTTTTAGTGGCTTTTCACCTTTTTCATTTTTTGTAGCCTCTGTAGAATAACCCAACCCTATATATATATATATATATATACACACACACACATATATATATATATATATATATATATATATATTGCAAAGGGATTAATCCTACATGTCATACTCTTATGCAATCTCTCCTTTTAGAGATGTCACATAAGATGTGATATGACAAGTGTAAACCAATTAAAAAAAATGAATAAATATGATTTAACTTAATCTATTATAATCTTTAACTTAATCTATTAAATACCTAATCTACTAAATTTAAATATTAAAACTTTATTATTTTTTCTCTCATGTTTCATCCCATAACTTTTAAACGTTAATATCTTTTATATACGAGATTTTTTAAAGAAAAAAATTTCACCAAATTAACGAGCGTTTTATTATATTTCCAACGAGTACCATAGTGCTATATAAAAAACGGAGAAAAAAAATGAATATTTTTTGTAACCCGACAGGTATTGTGTCGGTTTTGGGATTAGTTTAAAAAAAATTGTGGGTTTGGGTCGGGTCTTGGATTAGGTGATACCCGATCCGATTACCCGAAACAACATACCCAAATACCCGAACTATATAACCGATCATATACCCATGGATTTTTTAACGCATCACATAACCCTTAGACTAATGCGTTCGATATTTCAATAATTAACTTTTTTTTTTCTTATTTCATGTTAATTCTTTTTAGAATGATCGATTACAAACTTCTGAATTCATTTGTAATGACACTAGATTTATACCTCGGCGCAGAGATTCGTTTTTTTTTTATATTTGAATATGATAACTTATGACAGAGATATGTTTAAAATAATAATAATAATAATAATAATAATAATAATAATAATAATAATAATAATATATTTTATTATGTCATATTAGATATTTCAACCCGAGACATTCCCAGGATAAAAATTAGTAGGTTAATAAATAATAAAATTGTTGCGTGTTTTGGGAAAAAGGTTTTAGTTGGATTAAAAGGTAATAAACCTTGATCAATGGATCTGTGGAATCATCAAGAACTTGAATGACGATACGATCAGAAGGCCATGAAAGACCACATGCTGCTCCAATGGAAAGTTGATAAACCTGTCCAATAATAATAATAATAAAAAAAGACTTAAAACCGAAACACGACACAAAACAACACAAGAGAAAAGCAGACCTCTTTTTCATTGAACATGGGAATCTGAACGAGAACGAGAGGGTAAGCAGAGTTACCCAACTCAATATCATCTTTGAATGATTCCCATTTGTAACGTTTTTCCGGCTTCTTACCAAACAAAGTTATGAAGGCGATGACCATTGCCATGTAAACCCTCTCTACGAACAACATGATAGACATCCCTAGACATATGTACATCAAAACTCTCAGTAATGGCACCACTAAGGGCGCCTTCATTTGCCCCCAAATCACCATAATTTGCCCTCGTGAAAATGGCATTCCTAGCTTTTCCATTTTTCTTCTTTCGTAAAAGAAAAAAAAAAACAAGCTTCTATAATTAGAAGAAAACAGAGGCAGGAACAGAAAATGTGAGAGAGATCAGAGATGAGGGGTGAGCATTAGGAGTAAGAGGAGATGTGCTTATAAAGCTTCAAATATGGGCATTACCGTTATACCCTTTTTTTTTTTTTTTTAACTATGGTTTAAAGTAAAACTTTATAATGTTGACATGAGCCGAATCAAGTATATGCTATTAAAAATTTATGCCCGCCGGTTTTGTGCCCGCGCAATGTGGGCCTCAATACTAGTGTAATTAAAACAAGAAAAAAGTATTTATTTTTGTTAAATTTACATATTGATAATTAGATATTGAATAGCTATTAAAAATTTAAACTTGTGTCGGTGTATGGTGGACGTGTTAGTGTTGAGTGGTCCAAAAAAAATCATATTGCACCCACCCGCACATGATAACAATCAATGTTTGAATGGAAAAGACAACTCTACCCTACCAGAAGAATAGTATTACAAACATATTAGAGTTTGAAACAAGAACACAGTGGACAATTTCGACAATGATGTGCACCAACACCAAACATAAACCTTTTAATTTTAATCTCAACCACATTTGTTTCGTTTCATTTTTTTGTCAACATTTAATATTATTGAAAACAGGTTATTTTTTAAGATTTGTTTATATTAAAACTTTAATAAATATGATGACCCAATATCACAAATTTTCATATCTAACATATTCGTACATTCTTCACTCACTTTATTATATTCATGCTTAAGTTTGTTTGACCGAAATATAAGTATAAACTCAGAAGATGTCAATAACCGAGCTCGGGTATATAAAGGACTAAACTCAAGCTAAGCTTTTCGGGACTTGAATATATAAAGTAGAATTTTCAATGGATATTGTTGTCGGGATTTATTTTAGGATTTTTTTTGGTAAGATACTTTGTTATAATTTAGGTATTTATTTGGAAATAACTTGATTATACAATAAAATTTTACATATGCTTTTCTTCACAACCACATTTCTTTCATTTCCTTTTTTTGTCTTATTTTCAATTTTGAAAATAACTTACCTTTAAGATATTGTTTATATAATATAATGATATTTAATTACTAACTTATTAACTTAAATTATATGTTTTGACTCGGTATGATATCCTTTTTTTTTAACGACAAATTTCTACTCCTTGTTGGATTTGAACCCGTGATCTCCCCCTTAGTGTTCCTAGAAGCTTTGTTTCTGACATTAGGCCACCAACCCTGATGGACAATTTTTTTTTGTATTTAATAATTACTAACTTATGGACAATTTTGTATTTGTATTAGCTTTCATTCTAGTAGGACTATAAAGAGTCGGGGGCTGTTTGGTTGATTAAGTGCTGAATCATTAAGATGGTCTGAATAGTTAAGAGACTCTGAATGGTTAAGAGCTGAATAATTTAGCATCCCTTATTAGCTTAATGGTTCAGCATTTAATAATTTCATTCAGATGTTGAAACAAACAGTCTGAATGCTGAATGATTCAGATCTAAATGGTTAAGAGACTGATTAAGAGGCTACCAAACAGCTCCTCAGATTTTGGTTGAGCATGTTTGACTCGAACTTTATTATATTCAGACTAAAGCTTGTTTGTGTTAAGGATATAACTGAGCATAAAATATATAAATAACCAAGTTCAAGTATGTAAGTCCTGAACTCGAGTTGAGCTTTAGACCACCCGTAGTGGGGCTCCATTGGGGCTTTATTTTCAAAAATAGCGCCCCCCACACCGCTACGGGGGGGCTCCATTTTTCAAAAATGTGTTGGGGCTTTATTAATATAACGCCGGATCATTTTGTGCCCCTCCAATCAAATGCAGCCACATCAGCACTCTCTCTCTCTCTTTAATTATTTTATTATTTTTTTAATTAAAAAGATATAATAAAATATTAATAGGGGCTTTATAAATAAAGCCCCACCACTACACCCCTTTTTCAGTTTCTCTCTCCACGCTGACTCAGCAGCCACGTGGACCAATCACATTCGGGGGCTTTATAAATATAAAGCCCCACTACACATGGTCTTAGAGCTCTTAAATATATAAAATAGAACCAATGGCCAAGTAGTCTCGTAGTATCAGAGTTTTAGAAAAGTGCCTTTTTTAGTATGATTTGAGAGTTCTAGTCATAAATAACCAAGTTCAAGTATGTAAGTCCTGAACTCGAGTTGAGCTTTAGGGCTCTTAAATATATAAAATAGAACCAATGGCCAAGTAGTCTCGTAGTATCAGAGTTTTAGAAAAGTGCCTTTTTTAGTATGATTTGGGAGTTCTAGTCATACGGGAATTTTAGTATTAGAATTAGTTGATGTGCCAGTTAGCCATTCGAAATATATACAGGGAAGAGATGATGGGGGAATACAAAGTTACATAAGAATCGATAGAACCACTATTAACCAAATAAGTGTTTTTTAAGGCATCACCTATTGACACCCCCCACTTCTATTTCAACTCACCCCAAAGCGTCTCGTATTTGCCTAAGCGAGACGTTTGGGGTCAAATCGTACGAGGTGGCAGGGTGGTGGCAGAAAAGTGGAATTTTTTTATCCAAAGTGCCTAGCTTTGGCCAAAGCGAGGCGCTTTGGATCAAAGTTTTATTTTTGGGGTATTTTTTGGTGTTTTGATTTTGTTCTTTATTTTTAAATTTTTTTTAATATAATTATTTTAAAAAGTTAAAAAAAATTAAAAACAAAGGTCTTAACTCTAATCAAACGTCTATATAGGCGTTTTCGATTTGCCAATTGAATCAACGACTTAAATTTATAATAACTGTAAATTCCTAACAACTGTAAATTTAATGCAACTTCTCATATACTCCTTTTTACGGGGTACTACCTTCAACAGCTATTGTGTACGAGGAACACTTTTTTCTTTTGTTCTACAATGTTTTTTCACAAAATTTCTTTGGCCCCAGCTATTCAAACTGTTCACCACCGTTAATTACCAATGAAGACCTTGATCTGCAATATTTGAAAATTATCATTTCTTGACAAGCTTGGTAACAGAGAGGAACACTTTCTTCTTTTGTTCTATAATATTTTTGTTAGTTGTTAATGTTGTTATAGTTTTTCTAATTTTAGAAAAAATAGAAAACCAATTCGAATGCGGTATGCGCGTTAAATTTCATTAAATAAGTGAAAAATGTGAATTGATCAAACTTTGTAGAGGCCTATGTTCTACGGGAGGTGAGTTGGTAATGATCAAGGGATCCGCTTGGAGTCTAAAGCTTCGAGTGTCATCTCAAAGTATTTAATTCCGATAATCCGCACCATTCTTCTGAAGCAAAACCTCTCTAGGTTTACTATCACCAAACGGATTCACCTTAGGCCTCAGTTTGTCCACTCCAATTCCTAAGATTAATTCCAATTCCAATTCCACCGGTGCAATCAGAATCTGAAGAGAAGTTATTATCATCATCATCCACAATGTTCTTACCTAGAGCTACCAACCATCCGGTTGAAGAAGAAGAAGATGACAGATATCACTAACATTACTTGCACTGGCTTGAGATATGAGTTTAATTAGCTTAAATCTCCCTGATCCATGGTATCCACTTTCACCTGAAGCTTTACTTTCCTAGGAAGAAGATCAGAGCTCCAAAAAGCAAGTGTGAAGATCAAGAGGATGCAAGTTAAAGAAGAAGAAGATGACAGATATCACTAACATAACTTGCACTGGCTTGAGATATGAGTTTGATTAGCTTGAATCTCTCTGATCCATATCTCAAGTTGGTCCAACTACTGAATTTGACTTGCTTGCATTGGAATCTTGTACGAAATCATCTCATTGCATATTCTCCATATCCATACCTTGTTTCAAGTATCTTGTAAAATTCATTTGGTCTTCAAGACTTCTAGGAGTCAACAAAGTTTGACTTCTTTGAGAATTAATCATGACTATATTACATTATTATTATTTAAATTATTATATTTGCAACCTAGTTCCTTTGTTTTATTATTATAATAATTTATTATTATAATTTTATTTATTTTTATTTTATTTTCTTTTTTAAGGGTGTAATGATGATGATAGTTATAGTTTGATAAACGATTTATGAAAGTATCAAGAGTCGGAAATTAGTAAAACGATTTATATAAGTATCAAGAATCGGGAATTAGTAAAATGATTTTATAATTCTTTAAAGGCTGAACACGAGTATAAGGGTTCCGCGTTTCGGTACGTTTAATTGATCGGATGTGACTTCTGAAAACCACAAACGATTAATTAAACATTACGAAACACGTCAAACAGAGGCCGGAAGTCCAGAATGTCGATTAGACATGCAAAAATCGTGTTTTGAAAAAATATGGGTATCGACTCTGCATAGTCAGAGCACCACATACAATGATTCATGAAAGTTGAACAAACTCGGATGTTTCAACCAAAACACACAAACGAGCATTAAACGACCCGTAACGCCTCAAACGAATTTTGTTGTATTGGGAACAACTAAAAACATTTAAAAATGAATTAAAATTAATTTTTAATCAATAATAAGTATTTAAAATGAATTAAAAGAAATTATTATTTTTTTTTTTAAAAATGCCAAAGCGCCTAGCTTTAGCCAAAGCTAGGCATTTGTGGTCTAATCAAGCTAGGCGCTTTGGCTTTTTTTTTTTAAAAAAATAATAATTTCTTTTAATTCATTTTAAATATTTATTATTGATTAAAAATTAATTTTAATTCATTTTTAAATGTTTTTAGTTGTTCCCAATTGAATCAAAGGTCTTAACTCTAATCAAACGTCTATATAGGCGTTTTCGATTTGCCAATTGAATCAACGACTTAAATTTATAATAACTGTAAATTCCTAACAACTGTAAATTTAATGCAACTTCTCATATACTCCTTTTTACGGGGTACTACCTTCAACAGCTATTGTGTACGAGGAACACTTTTTTCTTTTGTTCTACAATATTTTTTCACAAAATTTCTTTGGCCCCAGCTATTCAAACTGTTCACCACCGTTAATTACCAATGAAGACCTTGATCTGCAATATTTGAAAATTATCATTTCTTGACAAGCTTGGTAACAGAGAGGAACACTTTCTTCTTTTGTTCTATAATATTTTTGTTAGTTGTTAATGTTGTTATAGTTTTTCTAATTTTAGAAAAAATAGAAAACCAATTCGAATGCGGTATGCGCGTTAAATTTCATTAAATAAGTGAAAAATGTGAATTGATCAAACTTTGTAGAGGCCTATGTTCTACGGGAGGTGAGTTGGTAATGATCAAGGGATCCGCTTGGAGTCTAAAGCTTCGAGTGTCATCTCAAAGTATTTAATTCCGATAAACCGCACCATTCTTCTGAAGCAAAACCTCTCTAGGTTTACTATCACCAAACGGATTCACCTTAGGCCTCAGTTTGTCCACTCCAATTCCTAAGATTAATTCCAATTCCAATTCCACCGGTGCAATCAGAATCTGAAGAGAAGTTATTATCATCATCATCCACAATGTTCTTACCTAGAGCTACCAACCATCCGGTTGAAGAAGAAGAAGATGACAGATATCACTAACATTACTTGCACTGGCTTGAGATATGAGTTTAATTAGCTTAAATCTCCCTGATCCATGGTATCCACTTTCACCTGAAGCTTTACTTTCCTAGGAAGAAGATCAGAGCTCCAAAAAGCAAGTGTGAAGATCAAGAGGATGCAAGTTAAAGAAGAAGAAGATGACAGATATCACTAACATAACTTGCACTGGCTTGAGATATGAGTTTGATTAGCTTAAATCTCTCTGATCCATATCTCAAGTTGGTCCAACTACTGAATTTGACTTGTTTGCATTGGAATCTTGTACGAAATCATCTCATTGCATATTCTCCATATCCATACCTTGTTTCAAGTATCTTGTAAAATTCATTTGGTCTTCAAGACTTCTAGGAGTCAACAAAGTTTGACTTCTTTGAGAATTAATCATGACTATATTACATTATTATTATTTAAATTATTATATTTGCAACCTAGTTCCTTTGTTTTATTATTATAATAATTTATTATTATAATTTTATTTATTTTTATTTTATTTTCTTTTTTAAGGGTGTAATGATGATGATAGTTATAGTTTGATAAACGATTTATGAAAGTATCAAGAGTCGGAAATTAGTAAAACGATTTATATAAGTATCAAGAATCGGGAATTAGTAAAATGATTTTATAATTCTTTAAAGGCTGAACACGAGTATAAGGGTTCCGCGTTTCGGTACATTTAATTGATCGGATGTGACTTCTGAAAACCACAAACGATTAATTAAACATTACGAAACACGTCAAACAGAGGCCGGAAGTCCAGAATGTCGATTAGACATGCAAAAATCGTGTTTTGAAAAAATATGGGTATCGACTCTGCATAGTCAGAGCACCACATACAATGATTCATGAAAGTTGAACAAACTCGGATGTTTCAACCAAAACACACAAACGAGCATTAAACGACCCGTAACGCCTCAAACGAATTTTGTTGTATTGGGAACAACTAAAAACATTTAAAAATGAATTAAAATTAATTTTTAATCAATAATAAGTATTTAAAATGAATTAAAAGAAATTATTATTTTTTTTTTAAAAAAGGCCAAAGCGCCTAGCTTTAGCCAAAGCTAGGCGTTTGTGGTCTAATCAAGCTAGGCGCTTTGGCTTTTTTTTTTTTTAAAAAATAATAATTTCTTTTAATTCATTTTAAATATTTATTATTGATTAAAAATTAATTTTAATTCATTTTTAAATGTTTTTAGTTGTTCCCAATACAACAAAATTCGTTTGAGGCCTTACGGGTCGTTTATTGCTCGTTTGTGTGTTTTGGTTGAAACATCTAAGTTTGTTCAACTTTCATGAATCATTGTACGTGGTGCTCCGACTATACAGTCGATACCCATATTTTTCCAAAACACGATTTTTGCATGTCTAATCGACATGCTGGACTTCCGGTCTCTGTTTGACGCGTTTCGAAATGTTTACTAATTTCCGAATCTTGATCCTTTCAAAAATCGTTTGTCAAATCATAACCATCATCATCATTACACCCTCAAAATAGAAATAAAATAATAATAATAAATCATTGCTCCAACATAACTTGTACCAGCTTGAGATATGAGTTTGATTAGCTCAAATCTCTCTGATCCATGGTATCCACTAACCGATCAAACAACGAGATCCATATTTTCAGACGTTAGGGTTTGATACACAAAACTTATTATTAAAAAGAATCAAAAACAAAACTGGAACCGTAAATCGTACGGTGAAATAAAGAGAGGCCTATTAGGACTGTCGTGGAGGAAGATCGTCGGTTTGCTGTAGTCGATGATGGCGCAGAGGTTAGCGGTAAGTTTAAATTTTTGATGATGTTCGTCGGTTTGCTCTCTATATACTAATTCATAACAAAGGTAGGAAAGTATTCATATATAAAAAACATTAAAAAGTCACTATTCAATGAAATGTATTTGTCAACGATGAAGGAATGGTTTGAAAAGAAATAGCACAAGTCCCTCTTTATATGAGGGAATGGTGAATTACTGATCATAGGAAGAACAAACCATGGAATTTGGACCGCTTTTGACTTAACGATGAAGACAAGAAGTTGGACCGCAAAAACAACGATGCCAAGGGTTTTAAGACAAGGAAGACGAATTGGACACAAATTATTACAGTTATGCCTTTTTTTGATCGGAAAATATATTCCCAAACAATTAAAAACAACTTTTCATGCAAGCAAGTAAAATTCAGTTGTTGGACAGTGAGATGGAGAATTCATATGGAAGTTATTAAAATAGTTAAACAAAAGCTGAAATTGAACAGTTATTTGGAATGTTCCTGATCATTACAGTTATGCCTTTTTTGATTAGAAAATATATTCCCAAACAATTAAAAACAACTTTTCATGCAAGCAAGTAAAATCCAGTTGTTGGATAGTGAGATTGATAACTTCTCTATAGAAGCAACAAATTCAAAACAGGGGTAGGTTTGCCAGAGGGTCACTATTCATATATAAAGAACATTAAGTAACCAATTGCCAAATGGTCACTATTCATCAGACTTTCCAACCACTACAAAATTTATCTACTCATAGTGACATCGAACATTTTATATGAGTTTGATTAGTTTGAATCTCTTTGATCCATGGTATCCACTAACCGTAGCGATCATTACAGTTATTTGGAATGTTTCTGATCATTACAGTAACGATCGCTTTACAACGCCGAAAATGACTATCATCACTCGATTTCTTTCGACAGCCGGTACAACGAACTCTGTATGGGTTGCTTGTTAGCGTCGATCCTACCGTCGATTTCTTTCGACAACTAGTACAGCTGAAATATTATATTACAATAATATTACCTTGAGCAAAAAATTGTGTTTGAAGCCTTGTTCTTTTATTTTATATTTTGTTAGGACTTTAAAACAGAGAAGATGAAGGGTTAGTTAGTAGGTTACTCATTATTGCCGGGATGCAAATTGTGATGTGATGGATTTTTATATTTGCAACCTAGTTCCTTTCTACCAGGTTGCAAAGGAACTTCAGGTCAACCAGACGTTTGTCAAAAAGCAAGTGTGAAGATCAAGATCAAGAAGAACAGTGCTCCAACACGGTCGGAGAGATATCTGTCAACGATGAAGGTAAACATAACTAAACAGTTATTTGGAATGTTCTTGATCATTACAGAAGAGGAATGGTTTGAAGGTGTGTGTTTTATGTATAAAATAGTGAATTATTGTAGTGTGTTAGGTATATGATGGAAGGGTTTGAAAAGAAATAGCACATGTCCTTCTTTAATGTTGTTTATAATTAAAAGGAACTAGGTTGCAAAGGAACTTCAGGTTAGCCAAACGTTTGTTAAAAGAATTTTGTACTATGCATTCTCACATGAACATCCAACAACAATGGTATATGAATAGTGACCCTCTGTAAGGGTCTTGATGAATATCTTTATCAATCTCCTTGATGTACGCATAAGTGTGAGAGTAGATTTCCCTAAGAGGGTGACTAACACGGTTAGTGGATACAATGGATCAGAGAGATTCAAGCTAATCAAACTCATATCTCAAGGCGGTGCAAGTTATATTGGAGCAATGGTCATGGAAAGAAATAGACAGTAGGATCGGCGCTAACAAGCAATCCATACAGAGTGATGATAGTCGTTTTCGGCATTGTAAAGCGATCGTCACTGTAATGATCAGGAACATTCCAAATAATTGTTCAGGTATGGATCCTTGATCAGAAAATATATTCTCAAACAATTCCTAAAATAAATCTTTCGATAATCGCTACGGTTACTGGATACCATGGATCGGAGAGATTCAAGCTAATCAAACTCATATAAAGTGTTCGATGTCACTGTGAGTACACATTGTGCATGACATTACATTTTGCATGTGTCATTTCAATTGGACCATACATGGTGCCAGTCCTACAGCAAACAGGCTTGAGATATGAGTTTGATTAGCTTAAATCTCTCTGATCAATGGGAGGGTAAACAAAATCTCCGATCCGACTGAAATCAATGAGAAGGTAAGCATACTTTGAATCAATGGGAAGGTAAACAATGAAGGCAAACATACTTGAAATCAATGGGAAGGTAAACAATTCCAGCACCTGGATATCAGCCAGACTTTTGTCAAAAGAATTTTGTACTATGCATTCTCACATGAATATCATTTGATGAATGTATTAGGGGTTGGAAACTCTGAAGACCAACGACCCTCTAGCAAACCTCCGTAAAGGTTTTCAGGTTGCCTTCATCGTTGACAGATAATGAGATTTGGTGTTGGATCATAAGCAAAAAGGTAAACCACACCACTATGAGTAGATAAATTTTTTAGTGGTTGGAAACTCTGATGAATAGTGACCCTTTGGCAATTGGTTAGTTAATGTTCTTTATATATTGAAGAAACAATAAGTATCTGGGGGATTATCACTAATCACCGAGGGGTTGTAATTATGTTACTATACGTACGTTCCTTTACCCAACCCTTTGGATTAACCCGAGAATGTAATGTGAGTGAGTGTGTGGTGAGCAAGTAAAACAAGAACACAAAGATTTGGTTCGGTCGAGTTTGACCTATGTCCACTGTAAGGAGCCGAGGATATTATTGCTTGGAAGAATGCAAAGTGTATGAGTAAACCTAGCTCCTAGTTACAAGTGATTGATTTTCGATCCTTTTGAAGGGAGTTGATGTCTTCTATTTATAATGGAGGTCGTGGGCTTGGAAAGAGGCCCACGACGAGTGTTGTGAACTTTGGGCCTTGGCCCAGCCTAACTTCCTTTGGCCTTTGAGAAAGGCGAGAAAAGGACGTCTACTGTGGATGACGTCAGTTGTGAGCTTACTGGTGGACACGTGGCGCCTTGTGACTGGCCCTTGGCGTCTGATGTTCTGAAGCAGCATGGTTGACTTGCCTGCCGGCGTCTGATGTGTTCTCTGTCTGAAGGCGAGCATGCCTGGTCAGAACAGTAGTGGCAGCATTGTGAAAGCATGGAACCAGTCACGTCACTGTTAGACCTCAGTGGTTGTTGGGCTGCCGCGGATACGTGTCCCAATCCGATTGATGGTGTCAGTGATCCTTGCAGGTAGATTACTGACTCTTGATCTTTCGTACATTGTACTTGGGAATCTCTGTGGTATGAAGCAGCGCGCGCGTAGGTAGACACGCGCGTGCTTGGCACAGATGTGTAGTGTTGCAACCCAAAGTCCTTTCCGCCGAAACATTGTTGTGGGTGTTTCCGCGGATCTTCTGTTAAGCGGGGATAAGGAGGCCGCGTCTGCCTAGATTAGGCTCCCTATCCCTTCAAGTCCCCCTAGTCTAGGGCTTCTCTTGTTCTTGGTTGAAGAGGAGGTGGAGCGCTAGACTGAATTAAAAGGTGAGTCGCGGATGATAGCTCTTCCGCTCGTGTTTTCCTTCCGTTGGTTAGCGGGGAACGTCTTTCTCCGCGTTACCTCAAGAGTTCGCGGACTCTGACTTTCCGTGCCTTGTCTTTGAGGAGGGATGGCGGGGAACGTCTTTGTCCGCGTTTACGTCAAGGCTCCGCGAGCCATGACGTGTCACGCTGTTTCTTGTTTTAAATGCGGTTGTATACTTGAAGTAAATGCTGGGTGATGTATTTATTTTGTCGTCAATCATTTGAATTTATGGCGCCTGGAATTTGAATGTGGATAACTTTGTGGAGAAGTCTGGCAGACGTGTCAGACAGCTGTCTGACATATTGTCTGCTTTATGTCATCCAATCTTTTTGCAGGAGCCTTTTCGCCTGGTGTTAGGCACTTGGTGATCACGCGCGTCTGTTGATTAAATGAGTGATCGGGGTAGTGCCACGTGTCTTGTCCCACGTGACTTGTGTCAGGCGCGTGGGAGGGCACGCGTTTGGTATTGTGAGATTGTGAGATTTGCTGACACGTGTCCGGAGACTGAACGGTTGCCAACTGTGGCCGTTGCCCACACGCTGTTGTGAGCCGTCCGCTGATGCATGTGCCACGTGTCAGCATCTCCGTCCTCCATACGAAGAGACACGACGGTTGCTTTTTCATTGTGGGGCCCTTGTCATAAATGCGATGAGTATTTATATGTTGGAGGGCTTTGAGAAACAGTTATGCTTTCAAATTCCTCTCAAAGCCTCCCATAATTTTCCGATCTATCTTCATCATTTCCTCCCCTCTTCTTGAAGTTTCCGGCAATCTTCAAGTTTCCTGGTGAGTTCTTCGGCGTCAACTGAAGATTTCCTTGAAACTTCACCCCTTCACCCTATTTTCGTTTTCCTCCTTTTAAATCTTACTTCCATTCTGTTGTGATGTCTGACATTTCAACTAACGTTTCTCCTACTGGTGAGATTCATCATGATGAGTCTGAGGCCAGTAGTCCGGAGATAGAACCTAACATTCCTGAGATAAAGGTGAAGGAGAGAAAGTTGGCGATCAACACTCCTTGTAAATGGACGGTTGCCACTTTAACTGTGTTCTGTGCCGATCATGGCATCCTGCCGGAGTGGGAGCCAGAGTTTCCTGGTCCGGGGAAGACTATCCTGACTGTGGCAGAGGTCAAGCTTGCCTTCTATGAGGCCCACTACTTCAAGTGTGGGTTCCGCTTGCCCTGCACCCGCTTCCAACTGGACACCCTGATAGAGTATGGGGTGGCGATGTCTCATGTTAGTGGGTTTGGGATGCTCCGGTTGGGGCATTTTGAGAATCAATGCCGGGCCTTGGATATTGAATCGACCATTGATCGGTTCAACGTGTTTTACTACATGGCCCGGGATGAGTTGTGGTTTACTTTTAAGTCGCGGCCCAAGGTGCCTGTTATAGTTACTGAAGTTCCGAAGTCCCTCCATGGATGGAAGGACAAGTTCTTCTACTTGAAGAAAGGTGTGATTCCGGTGGCCATGCCTTGGAAGGTGGTGATGTCTATGGAGCGAGTGCCAGATCGCGAGGTGATGCGGAACTATAAGGATGAAGCCTGGTTCATCGCCCTTACAACTCATAACACCAAGCTGGAGTTGAAGGGTTTGTTTGAGGGCACCTACAACCTGCTGGCACCAGCCGCACCGGTATCCGCGAGGGGAAAGAGCCCTACATCGCCCAAGAAGGTATGATCTGTCGCTTTATTTTTTGTTATTATAATTCTTCCTGAGTGTTTTTGTTGAATGCGCAGGCGTGACGAAGTTTGACATCTTTGAGTCCCGCGGGGCTCTTAAGCTGAATTGGAGGCGGATCCCTGAGGGACAGGTCGCCTTTTTGGAAGACTTTGTTGGCCGGTTCTATTTGTAACACCCCAACCGATGGCGGAAACATCGGGATGTCACGTATTGATGATTGTTCAGTAGCTCATGGTGAATAATAAATTTCATTAATTGATTTAAATAAATTACATACAATTGTTCTACAAGAATTCGTACATCAAATTGAATAAAACTATGCACATATCTTCAAGCAATTCTTCAAGCAAGTAGAACCTGAAACATGTTAAGTTGAAAATATTTTGGGTCAACAAAAGTTGGTGAGAATACATAGGTTTTTGAAAATAATTGATAACAATAGTTTGTACAACATTCAAAGTTGTATGATGATAGAGTATGATACCGACATGTAACAATGCGTCTTTGTACCACCAAACCTTGTGTCGACTGTTGACTAACTCGCAAGTTAGTTAAATGTTATTACTGTTATCGATCATCCCTGAATCTACGCGGGGGATGGGTTTGTCAGACCTATAGCGCTATAATCTAAACAGGCGGCTTGATCATTGTTAATGATTGTACTGTGTCTTTTTGTTACAGTCAAATGATAGAATGATGATGTAATTGAATCACAAGTAAATATGAGTAAATGATAGTATAAAATGTTGAAACATGTTTCACCCCCAAAATAGTGAAAATAGAGAAAAGGGGCTATGTAAACTCACCTTAGCAAAACGTTATCTCTTGAGAAATAGTGTGTTGCCCAATGTATCAAGTATCACCCTATAATGAGGTAATATATATGTCTAAGTCTACCAAGTCTATAAATGTATAAGTTTCTAGGGCTTCGAATTTGGGGATAATTGCTCGTTTGATTATTATAAAAAATATTCGACAATAGAGAGAAATTTAGTAAATAAATAACCAAAAATCCTTTTTATGAATTTTAAATTCTAAATGGCCCAATAATGTGTTTAAAGTATAAAAATAATTTTTATAAAATTATTTTCTTTAAAATAGATTTTTAAATCTATTTATTACAAATTGTCAAACTTTAATTTTAATATCTTAAAAATACTAAAATTAAGAATTATCATTTTAAAAATTATATTTCTGTTCTAAATGATCAGAAATATTTTGTATAAAATTTTGGTGCAAAAATATTAAAAATTGGATTTATTATGATTTTATTATGATTAAAACTAACAAAAATTGATTAAAAATATTAAATAAATGATTTTTCAGAAATAAAAATCATTTCTGAAAAGCTTAATGTTATAAAAACTTAGGATAATTTTTGTGGAAATTAATAAGATCGTTTTGATATTTTTTATAGATTTTTATAAATAAAATAGAATAATCTTGATTTATTTATTATATATAATAAATAAATAAATTTTTGAAAATTAAAAATTGTAAGTTAAACCTTTTTATCAGTTTAACTAAGAGTAATTTTTGTACAATTATTAAAATTGTTTTAGTATTTTAAAATGAATTTATAAGATATAAATAATATATATATAATTGATTTTAATTATTTTTGATTAAAAACAAATCAAGAAATACGTTTGCTGATCACAGGACTCGAACCCGCGTGATTCATGGGCATGGCACCAGACACAACCACTTGGTCTAGACCTGTGGTTGTGTTTGGTTTCAGTTTGATTAATATTTATATTTAGACTCGATTAAGTGTTCTTCCCCAATTCCTATTTACAAGCCCTAGCTATTTCAATCAAACGATCTAACAAGCAATAACCCGATTCATCATTGGGTTATTGCTTGTTGATAGGCGATGAACAAAACCCACTAACAAAATCATACTTACAATGTTGAATCAGCTACGCTTTGGTCAGTCAACGTTTAAGTCAAAAACGCGATTGAACACCAAGAACAGAATGTTTACAGGAGAAATTTGGGATTGGAAGAGAGTAGTCGGCGAGGTTAGAAGGTCCAGCACCCTTCAATTTATAGTGAAACGACTCGGTTGTTCGAAATGGTAAGTTTGACCGAGTCGTTAATGTTGACGCGCCAATGATCAATTTGATAAACAATTGAATGTTAATTGATGAGTAGATTACGCGTATTATCTTGTAAATTCCATAACACGAACCATATAGTCAATTGTTTCCAAATTCGTGTTTGATTAAGGTCAAAAGTGAGGAATTTGCAGGCTGTTCGCGCGTCTGCTTATAGCAGTGTGCAGCAGCAGCAGTTAATAAGGCCATATATGTAATTTGAACCGGGATAATTCACAAGATGGGCTGTGGCACAACTGGTGGGGACGTGTGGTTGGTTGTGGGTTGGCTCCGGTTCGAGCCTCAGGAGCAGCGGCTCTTTTCTCCCTTTTTTTTTTTTTTTTTTTTTTTTAGATAAGGGGGAGGCCAAGAGTTGGGCTGGACATGGGCTTGGGCTGGGTGGTTGGGCCACGCCAGATGGGCTTAGGAGGAGGTTGGGTTTGAGGTGTTGGGTTGGGTTGTAGGATTTGTTTGTTGGGTTGTAGATTTAGGGGGGGGGGGTTTAGTTATAATATTTGTATCATGATTATTATTATTACTATTATTATTATTATTATTATTATTATTATTATATTAGTTTATGAAAATAATTAGAGACTTAGGCACGTTTAACGATAACGATGTAGAATATAAGGGCTTTTATTTTAAAATTTGGGGAAAATTTTGAAATGTTACAGTCTCCCCTACTTTTGGAAACTTCGTCCCGAAGTTTATTAAAAACGTAGGGTTGAAGGTGATTGGGTAAAAATAAAATAGTTGTGATTTTGGGTTATAGCATGACATGAATGAACAACCAGACAACTAGAGTTTATAACCTTGATAGAATTTCACACTACCTTAACGTACCTGTAAATTCATGATTACGTTCCGGACCGCAATCACCAATTTACCTTACATTAAGGTTTTGCGTCCTTCTATGCCTCCACCGATTGTTGAGCAGGTTCGATAGTCTCCACCAGTCGTTGAGCAGGTTGCAGGGCCTCTCCCGACTGTTGGAAAAGCATAATGACCTCTACCAATCGTTGAGTAGGTTTGATAGTCTTCACCAGTCGTGGAGCAGGTTGTAGGGCCTCTCCCGACTGTTGAAAAGACATGATGACATTTATTATACACACAGATTGTAAATTGATAACATGTTTATGCAAGCAAGTATAACAAGCACAGTATACGAGTTGTAGTTGTATAGATTTATATAATTAATTCACATTCAAACAATCATGCACCATGTAAACAACTCTCAAAAATTTCAATACTAGAATTTATTATTCAAATAGAGTCAATACATAGAATAAAAGTAAACAACGTTCGAGTGGTGGGATATGTTGTTAAGTAGCTGGAGGGTCTTGATCTCTGTTCAGTTTAGGGCATCGGTTACGGAAGTGATTTGGGTCTCCACATTCATAGCATTGACCATAGTTGTATTGATTAAGGTTAGCAGCTTGAGCAGGGTTGGTGGATTGGTTGGCATTGGGATTTGGGGTCTCGCGACATGTATTAACTAGATGGCCATACCTACCACAATTGGTGCACAACTGACATGCTGAAGCAGTGGGATGGTGTCGGTTGCATGTGTTACACAATGGATGGTTTCCTGTATAAGGTTTCTTGTTGGAGGCTTGTGGAGTGAGGTTTGCATCAGGATCCCTGGTCTTACGCTTCTGGTTCTCAGTAGTTACTGCGGCTACAATACTTGCTTTATTGCCTTTCCGAACTAAGGTCCCGGCTTTTACGTGATTGTCCGTTAAGGTAGCTGCTAGACGCTTGGCTTCCTCCAAGGTAGCAGGGTTCCTTCCCCACATCGTATCCTGAATCTTCATGGGTAAGCCACCAATGTATTTTTCGATTGCAATAGGCAAGGGGGTGACTTTGTGTGGCAACAGTAGGCTAAGTTCGTGGAAACGAGTGTTGTAGGCAAGGTTCTCTCCACTATCTTGGACAAGATCGTGAAACTCGTCCTCCAACTTCTTGATTTCGTTGCGTGGGCAGTACTCATCTTTCATAATCTCTTTGACTTGATCCCAAGTCATAGCAAGTGCAACTTCAGCTCCTCTGGTGCGTTTTTCTTCATTCCACCAAGTGAGTGCTCGCTTGTGAAGAACACTCATAGCATAACGGACCTTAAAGTTATCGGGGCACTCACTGTTGATGAAGGTATTCTCAATACCCTCAAACCATTGTAAGAGTCCTGTAGCTCCTTCTTCTCCACTGAACTTAGGGGGATTACAGGAGTTAAAGTGCTTAAGGGTGCAAGCTGGGAGTCCATTCCCATTCCCATTGTGGTTTCCATTGCCGTTTCCGTTTCCGTTGCCGCTACCACTTCCGTTGCCGTTTCCGTTGCTGTTCATCTGGATAACTTGAGCCACCAAATTAGGAACCAGGGTTGCCATTTGTTGCGCCATTTGTTGAGAAATGATCGCAACCAGTTGGGCATCGAAACCATTATTGTTGTTGTTGTTGCTACTTCCTTCTCCATGATTGCTGCCATTGTTAAGGGGAGTGCTACGACGAGGAGGCATGATCTGTAAGAGGCAAAATGAAATGAATGAGGTTATATAAGGAATGTCATCATTTATTCATTAATTAAAACGAATAAACGAAAACGTTGACTTATCAAAGATTCTAGATTCTAATAACATATGAAGACATGCTTTAGCCTATAAGTGAACACTCATCCCGAGAATTCCCAGGTAGGCATCCGGGTCCCTCGTCTGATTGGGATATATGCGCAATGCCAGCCTAGACAGAAGACTCAGAATACAGGCGTTCACCCTTCCAGATTGCACGTGTTCGTTATTAAAAATCTAGAGCTTCGACGAGATCTCAAGGTGTTTCAGGTTCAACCTGAGGATTTTGTCCTATTAGTCTAAGAGTAGATCTTGTGATGTAGAGCACCTTCTTGTAAGGATGATAGTAGGGATAAGAAGTAGGAGGGAGATAGAGATTAGCAAGAAAAGAAGCAAGTACTGATTAAGTCCTATGGTTATAGACTAGATTATTTTTCTAATAACCTAATTCCCTATAACCATGGCTCTGATACCAATCTGTAACACCCCAACCGATGGCGGAAACATCGGGATGTCACGTATTGATGATTGTTCAGTAGCTCATGGTGAATAATAAATTTCATTAATTGATTTAAATAAATTACATACAATTGTTCTACAAGAATTCGTACATCAAATTGAATAAAACTATGCACATATCTTCAAGCAATTCTTCAAGCAAGTAGAACCTGAAACATGTTAAGTTGAAAATATTTTGGGTCAACAAAAGTTGGTGAGAATACATAGGTTTTTGAAAATAATTGATAACAATAGTTTGTACAACATTCAAAGTTGTATGATGATAGAGTATGATACCGACATGTAACAATGCGTCTTTGTACAACCAAACCTTGTGTCGACTGTTGACTAACTCGCAAGTTAGTTAAATGTTATTACTGTTATCGATCATCCCTGAATCTACGCGGGGGATGGGTTTGTCAGACCTATAGCGCTATAATCTAAACAGGCGGCTTGATCATTGTTAATGATTGTACTGTGTCTTTT
This sequence comes from Ambrosia trifida, assembly GCA_028751855.1. Classification (NCBI taxonomy): domain Eukaryota; kingdom Viridiplantae; phylum Streptophyta; class Magnoliopsida; order Asterales; family Asteraceae; genus Ambrosia; species Ambrosia trifida. Next base: position 70,093,392 of record CM054127.1, on the reverse strand, counting down.
TGTTACAGTCAAATGATAGAATGATGATGTAATTGAATCACAAGTAAATATGAGTAAATGATAGTATAAAATGTTGAAACATGTTTCACCCCCAAAATAGTGAAAATAGAGAAAAGGGGCTATGTAAACTCACCTTAGCAAAACGTTATCTCTTGAGAAATAGTGTGTTGCCCAATGTATCAAGTATCACCCTATAATGAGGTAATATATATGTCTAAGTCTACCAAGTCTATAAATGTATAAGTTTCTAGGGCTTCGAATTTGGGGATAATTGCTCGTTTGATTATTATTAAAAATATTCGACAATAGAGAGAAATTTAGTAAATAAATAACCAAAAATCCTTTTTATGAATTTTAAATTCTAAATGGCCCAATAATGTGTTTAAAGTATAAAAATAATTTTTATAAAATTATTTTCTTTAAAATAGATTTTTAAATCTATTTATTACAAATTGTCAAACTTTAATTTTAATATCTTAAAAATACTAAAATTAAGAATTATCATTTTAAAAATTATATTTCTGTTCTAAATGATCAGAAATATTTTGTATAAAATTTTGGTGCAAAAATATTAAAAATTGGATTTATTATGATTTTATTATGATTAAAACTAACAAAAATTGATTAAAAATATTAAATAAATGATTTTTCAGAAATAAAAATCATTTCTGAAAAGCTTAATGTTATAAAAACTTAGGATAATTTTTGTGGAAATTAATAAGATCGTTTTGAGATTTTTATAGATTTTTATAAATAAAATAGAATAATCTTGATTTATTTATTATATATAATAAATAAATAAATTTTTGAAAATTAAAAATTGTAAGTTAAACCTTTTTATCAGTTTAACTAAAAATAATTTTTGTACAATTATTAAAATTGTTTTAGTATTTTAAAATGAATTTATAATATATAAATAATATATATATATAATTGATTTTAATTATTTTTGATTAAAAACAAATCAAGAAAAACGTTTGCTGATCACAGGACTCGAACCCGCGTGATTCATGGGCATGGCACCAGACACAACCACTTGGTCTAGACCTGTGGTTGTGTTTGGTTTCAGTTTGATTAATATTTTTATTTAGACTCGATTAAGTGTTCTTCCCCAATTCCTATTTACAAGCCCTAGCTATTTCAATCAAACGATCTAACAAGCAATAACCCGATTCATCATAGGGTTATTGCTTGTTGATAGGCGATGAACAAAACCCACTAACAAAATCATACTTACAATGTTGAATCAGCTACGCTTTGGTCAGTCAACGTTTAAGTCAAAAACGTGATTGAACACCAAGAACAGAATGTTTACAGGAGAAATTTGGGGTTGGAAGAGAGTAGTCGGCGAGGTTAGAAGGTCCAGCACCCTTCAATTTATAGTGAAACGACTCGGTTGTTCGAAATGGTAAGTTTGACCGAGTCGTTAATGTTGACGCGTCAATGATCAATTTGATAAACAATTGAATGTTAATTGATGAGTAGATTACGCGTATTATCTTGTAAATTCCATAACACGAACCATATAGTCAATTGTTTCCAAATTCGTGTTTGATTAAGGTCAAAAGTGAGGAATTTGCAGGCTGTTCGCGCGTCTGCTTATAGCAGTGTGCAGCAGCAGCAGTTAATAAGGCCATATATGTAATTGAGTTAATAGCCATTTTCGCCCCTGAGGTTTGGGCCAGTTTGCCACTCGAGTACAAAAGTTTATTTTTTTGCAATTCCTTCCCTGAGGTTTGGATTTTGTTTCCAAATTCGTCCTTTTCATTAACCCAGTTAAAAAAGGTCGTTAGTGTCAGGGGTATTTTTGTCTTTTTACCTATAATTTAAAATTTTAATAAAAAATCTTACCCCACCCCACCCCTATATCTCTTTGTCTTTCTCTCTGTCTCTCTGTCTCTCTCTCTCTCTCTCTCTCTCTTTCATCAATCTCAAAAACATAACCTTATTCAATTACTCCTTTCCTTTCACTTTTCTTTCTTTGAAGAATCCACCAACACCAACAATAACAATGATCCTGAAGAGGAGTAATACAGTGTTGGACACAGAGCTACGGTTATCACCGACTCAAGTAAACATCATCAGCCCTCCTTCCACTTTCCAATACAGGTTGTTTTCGGATGTGAAGAGGGTTTTCGAGTGGGGAAGTTGGGTTTCCGGGGTGAGATTGATGTTTCTGATTGAAGATGGGTTGAGTCTGGGTGTTGCAGGTGGTTTTCTCGAGGTGGGTTTTCGGTCAGATGGTGACGGGTGGGGTTGTAGAGGGTGGTAATGATGGTGACGGGTTGGGTGTGGTTGCAGGTGGGTTTCGGTGGATGTAGGTGACGGGCCGGTGGTAGGGTGGCCCGATTTTGGTGATTGTTGGTTGTGGGTTCGATTGAAGGACAGCAGCAGCAGCGTGTTTAGCCTTAGCGGCTCGAGTCTTGATGTAATTACCCACTAAATGTTTCGATCGATTCTCAACTACAGGATGACGGACGCCACTGTGGAGTTCCGACTAGTTTCCGACTGATGAGATGTGTCCGACGAAAATGAAGTTTCCAGGTGGGTTATGGAATATGGCGGAATACGGTGGGGGTTGGGTTGGTGTTGCAGTTGGTTGATCGGGTGGTGGCTTGATCTGTGGTTTCAGAGAGATATATATAGAGAGAGAGAGTGAAAGAGATAGAGAGAGAGAGAGAGAGAGAGAGAGAGAGAGAGAATGAAAGAGAGAGAGAGAGAGAGAGAGTGAATGAAAGAGACAGAGAGATATAGGGGTGTGGGTGGGGTAAGATTTTTTATTAGAATTTTAAATTATAGGTAAAAAGACAAAAAAATACCCCTGACACTAACGACCTTTTTTAACTGGGTTAGTGAAAAGGACGAATTTGGCAACAAAATCCAAACCTCAGGGAAGGAATTGCAAAAAAATAAACTTTTGTACTGGAGTGGCAAACTGGCCCAAACCTCAGGGACGAAAATGGCTATTAACTCTATGTAATTTGAACCGGGATAATTCACAAGATGGGCTGTGGCACAACTGGTGGGGACGTGTGGTTGGTTGTGGGTTGGCTCCGGTTTGAGCCTCAGGAGCAGCGGCTCTTTTCTCCCCTTTTTTTTTTTTTAGATAAGGGGGAGGCCAAGAGTTGGGCTGGACATGGGCTTGGGCTGGGTGGTTGGGCCACGCCAGATGGGCTTAGGAGGAGGTTGGGTTTGAGGTGTTGGGTTGGGTTGTAGGATTTGTTTGTTGGGTTGTAGATTTAAGGGGGTTTAGTTATAATATTTGTATCATGATTATTATTACTATTATTATTATTATTATTATTATTATTATTATTATTATTATTATTATTATTATTATTATTATTATTATTATTATTATTATTATATATATTAGTTTAGGAAAATAATTAGAGACTTAGGCACGTTTAACGATAACGATGTAGAATATAAGGGCTTTTATTTTAAAATTCGGGGAAAATTTTGAAATGTTACACTATTATCCCAACTTGGAGAATCCACCCGCCCACCATTTCGTCACCCGTAAGTTTTTTGACCCCTCTTCTGTATTCGTAAGTGAGGTGCCGCATTTGGTGCGGCATTCTCAGGGCGCATGAAGCATGCCCGCGTAGGCGCTACTATGTGGTCAAGCCAGTGACCCCCCTTTCTGACATAGGGTCTTCGGATACAGGCGGGGAGTACGTCAAGAACCTCCATAAGCAGAAGGATGGGCCGCCCTCGGATGATGATGATGATGACGATGAGTTTAAGCTGAAGACGCGGAAGAGGGGTCGCCGTGAGATGGGTGCCGGTGGAGACAGGGGGCGAGCGTAGTTGCTGGCGCTTCCAAGGGTGTTGAAGGTGCGGGAGATAAGGGCAAGTCCCCTGCTCAGGTTACTCAGCCACATGGGCCTGGTGCCCCTGTGTTTTCGCTTGATATAGGCACTCCGCCTGAGCGCCATCCTCTTCTTCAAAAGATGGTGAGAAGATCCCCGGTACGTACGCCCCGTCTTTAGTTTATCAGTATTTGTTCTTGTTTTTGCTAAATGATTGTTCATCTTGCAGGCGCGGCGCCGAAAGTAACAACCAGTCCTTCCCCTCTGCCTATCCCTAATTCTGAGGAGATAGCGGAGGCCAAGAAGAAGAGGGAGGAAGAGCGACTCCGAAAGGAGGCGGAGGTCGCAGAGAAGGCTAAGGCCGATGAAGTCGCTAAGGCTGAGGCCCTTTTGAAGGCAAAGGCCGATGAGGCTGCTGGGGTTGAGGCAGCGAAGAGGGTGGCGGCCGAGGATGCCGCCAAGAAAGCTGAGGCGGCGAGGAAGGCGGCGGCCGATGATGCCGCCAAGTAGGCCGAGGCCGAGCGGCTTCGCATGGAGGAGAAGAAGCTCCTATCGGAGAAGGAAGCTGAGGCCAAGCAAAAGGCCGATGACGCTTCGAGCTTCGGGGTGATGCCTTCGGCGGGAGGCGCTGGGAGTGGTATGGTTGATCGCCGGGCGGGTAGTGCGCCACCCGGCACGGAGGGTAGGGAACCCGCTAGGGAGTATAATGGCTCCAGCTGGGTTGGGGGCGACACTATTTGGCGCCCCCGATGTGCGGTCCGGGAGAACTCTTTGTTTTCCAATTCTCTGGCCGCCGAGGAGTTTGTTAGTGGGGTGGTGCCCCCCTATGAGCAGGCTTATCAGAACAGCCAGAGTCGTCCGGACTTGATCACGAATATGTGTATCGGTCAGGCGAGCGAGTTGGCCATGATGGATTTCCTGCGGCGGGATGCCGCCATGCAGCGGGACCTGGACCGGTTGAAATCTGAGAAGGCCGCCCTTGCTGAAAAATAGGCAGCCATGAAGTCCCGAATTGAGGAGTATCGTCGCCGGGCTCATCGTGCGGAGGATGAGGCGGAAAAACTCTTATCTGAGTCGGCGGCGGACAAGAAACAATGGACGGAGGCTTGCAACCGCAGTAACGAGGAGAAACGGCAGCTGAAGGAGCGGATCCAGCAGCTGAAGGACACGAACAAGGCCAATCTTGCAGAGCTCGAGAAAAAGTGCAAGTCCGTTGCCGAGCGTACTGTCAAGTTCGTTGACATGCGCAAGCAGCTGGAATCCGCGACCGCAGATCTTGATAAGGCCAACTCCCGCCTCACCGCTCTTGAGGAAGAGCGGTTTACCATGTTGGAGGCGAAGGAGACCCTCCAGCTGGAGAGGGATGCGACGTTGAAGGACCGCGAAGCTGCTGTTTTGGAGGCCGACGTGGCCAAGTCTCTGCTGGACGCTTCGGTGGTGGAGCAGGAGAAAATGCGCGAATCCCTTCGCTGGTTAATGACCAGTGGTATTTACGGTGTAAGTTCTCCTATCCGCTGTCCTCCTCCTTATTTCAGTTTTGTATTGTTATTAATAATGTCTTTGTTGTTGCAGATTTTCAAGCGCTTCTGGCAGGAGCCAAAACTTGGTGACCAAGTCGCCAGTGTAGCCGCCGCCGCCCATGCTTATGGGTACGGCGAGGGGTTTGAAGATGGCTTTCTTCATGCGCAGAACAACGGGCGCATCATTGACGCGGAACATTGCGGGAAGCCTTTGAAGGACGAGTACTTGGCGGAACTTGCCAAGTTTGACAATCTCGAGTTCCCCGTCCTTCAGGTTGTGGCGGATTGTAATCGCCACGTTGACCTCGCCGCTTCCCTTCGCTACTTTATTGAAAAATCTGACGAGCTGGACGAGAAGGCCAAAGAGCGGGTCGCGGAGGCCGAGAGGCTGCGCTTGGAGGAGGAGAGACAGAAGGCCTCAGGTGAGGGGTTCTCCGGGGGGCGGGCAGATGATGAGGAGGCGCCGGAGACCGATGAGCAGCTAGTAGATTTTAGCGGCTCTGATAGTTAGGTTGTTTTTTGTTTATCTGTTTTCCTGTAAATGTTTGTTGGGTCTTTAATTCCCAAAATTAATGAAAGATTTCTTTTTGTTATGCCTTGTGTTGTCTCGCATTAACTTCTGTCATACTTATTTAACCAAGTCGTCACCTAGTGTGTAAGTAAGAGTTAGCGCGTGCGTTTGGTAAGTGGTCCGGCATTTAAGTATGTAGTTTTGACTTGAAGACCAATACTCAACGCAACCTGTGCCTTGAGTCCGACAAGCGTACCGAATGGGCCTTGTATTGAAGACGTGTATTCGCGCCGCGGGGCGTCATGCTACTTGTAAAGTCCGACCCGCGTTAAGAGCGAGTCTAGAAGACTGAGGTTTAGCATGGCGTTTCAGCGTGAATGTTTCCATCCGACAAGTGGGCTATGTCTTGAAGACTGCAGCGCGGTTAGGTGTTTATGCATCCTAGCCGTAGCACGAAGCTGTGTTAGTCTGACATAGCCTGTAACATTGTCTTAAGACCTGGTCGCGGAAAAACAAGTAGAGTAACAAGTAATAGGAAACAAACATTCTTTTATTAGTGATTGCTACGGCATGTGTAGCCGGATACAATAACAGGATTATAGATAACATAAGCGCAATTGGGCTGCATTCCAAGATCTGGGGACGAGCGTGTCGTCCAGTCTTTCCAACGCATAGGCCCCCTTGCCTACGACTTCTTGGATTTTATACGGTCCTTCCCAAGTTGGTGCTAGTTTCCCTGGCTTTTCCGCGTTTGACGATTCGTTGTTGCGGAAAACATAGTCACCAATCTTGAAGGCACATCTTTTGACACGCATGTTGTAGTACCGCTCTAGTTGTGTTATGTACTTGGCTTCTTTGATGGCGGCTAGGTCTCGCCGTTCATCGAGTAAGTCCAGATTTATGCGGAGTTCTTCATCGTTGTTAGTTTGGTCGGCTAGTAGGACCCTTGCGGAAGGGCAACCGATTTCGGCTGGGATCACCGCTTCGGACCCGTAGGTTAGGCCGAATGGAGTTTCTCCGTTACTTGTTTTTGTGAGGGTGCGGTAGGCCCATAGGATATGTGGCAGTTCATCCACCCATCCTGTACGCCTGGTGCCCAGCCGGGCCTTGAATCCCTCCACTATGCTTTTGTTGGCTCTCTCGACCTGGCCTTTTCCCTGCGGGTATGCAACGGATGTGAATATTTGTTGGACGCCCTTTTGCGCCAACTAGGATTTTAACATGTTGTCCATGAACTGTGTGCCATTGTCGATGACTAGTTACATTGGTAGGCCAAATCTGCAGATTATGAACTCCCAGATGAATTTCTTTACATGGGGTCCATCGATTTTGGCCAAGGGTTTCGCCTCGACCCACTTAGTGAAGTAATCGATGGCCACGATGAGCAATTTAACGTTTCTCGGGGCCGTGGGAAAGGGTCCAACTAGATCAATTGTCCATTTTTGGAAGGGCCACGCCGCCGTGACCGGCACTAAGTCATTCTTTGGTCGCAGGGTATTTGGTGCGTGGCGTTGGCAACTATCGTACTTGCGTAGTTCCTTGATTGTGTCAGTGTGCATGCCCGGCCAATAGTACCCTGCATTCATGATCTTGGCGACCACCATCTATGGCCCTGCGTGTAGTCCGCATGTGCCTTTGTGAATATCTCTTATGAGGAACAATGCGTCTGCGGAATCTACGCAGCGGAGTAGTGGTCCTAAGTAGGATCGGCGGTATAATATGCCATCCATTAGCTGATAGTGTAAGGCCTTGTGTTGTATCTTCCGGGCCTCTAACTTGTCGTCAGGCAGGGTTCCGGAGGAGAGGTAGGCCTTAATCGGGGTCATCCAGGACGCGTTGCCTGTTTGGATGACGTTAACTTGCTTCAGCGGGACAGACGGGGTGTTGAGGATTTCAACGCGGACCTCTTTAGCCATGTGTTCGAAAACTGTGGAGGCCATTTTGCTCAATGCGTCTGCTGGCTTGTTTTCGCTGCGCCTGATGTGTTCTACGGTGCAGGAATCGAATTTACGCATGAGTTGCTTGGCCTGTTCTAAGTATAACGCCATGGTTTCGTCCTTTGCGTCGTAGACCCCGTTGATTTGCCGAGCGACAAGTAATGAGTCCACGTGTGCCTCCACGTGCCTGGCCCCCATTTTTTCCGTGATGCGGAGGCCTGTCAGCAACGCTTCGTATTCTACCTCGTTATTCATGCTTTTGAAGTCGAGGCGGATGGCGTATGTGAACTCATGTTTATCTGGGCTGATAAGGCGTAGACCCGCACCTGAACCGTCATCGTTGGAGGCTCCATCCGTAAAGAGGGACCAGATCTGCGATGGGTTTTGAGTTGACGCGGGGATTGCTCTGCTTTACATTCCTCAACTTTGTCGGTTGGTATTTCCGTGGCGAAGTCAGCCAAGACTTGTCCCTTGACCGCGGGTCAGGGTTTGTAGTATATAGTGTGCTCTCCGAGCTCGATGGCCCATTTTGCCAGTCGACCCGAGAGTTCTGGCTTACGTAAGACGTCGCTGATCTTGTAGTCTGTGAGGACGTTGATTGGGTGTCCCTGAAAGTATCTTCGCAGCTTTCGGGACGCGTGCACAAGGGCTAGAACCAATTTTTCCATGATAGTGTACCTTATTTCCGCATTAAGAAAGGTGCGGCTGATGTAGTAAATCGGCGTTTGTACCCCTTTGCGGTCTACCAGAAGAACTGCGCCTACCGCCCGCTCGGTTACGGAGATGTAGAGTGTGAGCGGTTCCTTTGGTGTCGGTGCCGTGAGGGTTGGCAGGTTCATGAGGCACTGGTTCATTGCTTGAAATGCGGCCTCAGCGTCCATCGTCCAACGAAAGTTGCTCTTTTTTAAGCAATTTTTTAGGGTGTCAACGAACGGAAAAGATTTTGAAGCGTAATTGGACAAGAACCTATTGAGCGCTACCAGGCGACCCATCAACGTTTGGACTTCTTTGATTGAGGCGGCGGGGGAGGGCATTCGTTCTATTGCTTGCACTTTTTCCGGGTTGGCGCGGAACCCGTCCCGAGTAACGATGATGCCCAAGAACTTGCCCTCCTCCATTCCGAAAGAAAATTTGCTGGGATTTAATTTCATGCAAACTTTGCGCAGCTGGTTGAAGGTCTGTTGGATATCCCGCAGCATGTCGTTTTCCTCTTTACTCTTAATGACCAGGTCGTCCACATATACTTTTAGGCGCACACCTATTTCGTCAACGAAGGCTGTGTCCATGAGGCGCTGGTATGTGGCGCCCGCGTTCTTTAAACCGAATGGCATTTTTGTGTAGCAGAACATGCCCATGTCAGTGCGGAAGGCGGTTTTGTCCTCATCTTCCGTTGCCATCTGTATTTGGTGGTATCCCTTTGTATGCGTCAAGAAAACATTTTTGTGTAGCAGAACATGCCCATGTCAGTGCGGAATCCACTTTTAGGTCGATTTCTGGCAGGGGATAGCAATCCTTCGGGCACGCCTTGTTGAGATCCTTGTAATCAACGCACATGCGCTAGCTGCCATTAGATTTCGCGACCATGACTGGATTCGCGAGCCATGATTGGTATCGGATGGGTCGTAGTATGTCCGCGTTGAGCAGCTCGGTGACTTGCTCGTTCATGGCCTTTGTTTTCTCCGGCACCATGCTTCTCTTCTTTTGAACCACTGGCTCGATTGATCGGTATACGTCGAGCTTGTGTTCGGCTATCTCCTGCGGAACGCCGACCATGTCTGCTGGTTGCCATGCGAACACGTCCATGTTGTGGACCAGTAGCTGTTTCAAGTGGTTGCGGATGGAGTCGGAGATTACATGGCCTACGACCACCGTCTGCTCCGAAAATTTTGGGTTGAGAACCCATTTTTCTGGCTCCGTGCGGGTATCTGTTTTGACCACTTTTGGCGGTTTAGCGGCTTCGGCCGCATGACAGTCTTTGTTGCCTCGAATGACTGCAATGCCGGTTTTGGTTGGGAATCCCACCATTGCGTGAGCCGTGGAGGTGTTGGCGTTGAAGCGTGCGATGCCCTCGCGACCCAATAGGATGTCGTGATTGGAGTTTGCTGGCAGAACCATGAAATCGCAAATTTCCGGGCGCTCATGAGTGCCGTCAGACATTGTTACTAGCATAGAGATCATACCGCGGGGCATGATGGTTTCGTGGATGAATCCCGAGATTGGTTCGTTTACCGGGACAACCTTTGCCTGTCCTCCTCATTCAGTTGTTGGAAGCATTGGTCATATATGATATCGGTGCTGCTGGCGACATTCATGAACATGTACCTTGTTCGATAGTGACCGAAGACGGCAGTGATGACTAGAGGGGCGGTGCAAGCTGCCCCGCCGCGGACCTTGGGTAGGATGACTTCCGCCTCCTTCCAGGAGTCATTGCTTATTGGTACCCGGGCTCTTTTCTCTTACTGGCTCTTTTTTCCTGGCCTTGTCATATTGCATTGATGGCGCGGGATGATGGTGGTAGTATGCGTGTTTAAGTCATAGATTTTTTTCCGCGACCCTTCCGTTTGTGTATCATCGCCAGCTTGACCCTTAGCCACGCGGTGGACATTTTTAACCAGATGGCCCAGTTGCCCAGACTTCAGGGCAGTTTCAATTTCCATCTTTAGGCTGTAAAAATTGTCTGTGAGGTGGCCAAAATTGTTGTGGTACTCACAGAACTTGGATGTGTCTACGTTGCGTCTTCTCCCAAGGGGTTTGGGCTCCTTGAGGGTGACTTGTTCCGTCTTTAGGACTTGAGACGAACTCTTGACCAGTGGGGTCCAGTCGTGGTTTTTCTTGGAATGACCACGCTGTTCGCTTGATTGTTTGCCGCTAATGATGTGGCGAGCATCATTTGCGGGAGAGTACTTCCCCTCGTCTGTTGAGCCGGAGATGCGGTTCCAAACGGACTTCCCCTTGTTCTTCTTATTATTATTATGGTGATGCTGCTGGAAACCGTGCATTTGATTGAATGACTTTTCCGATGAGGCGTATATCGTGGCGGAGTGAATGACTTCGTCCCAGGACTCTGGGATGCCGTCTTTGCCTGTAAGGTTCTTCAAGAGTTCCGGGCTGCGCACGTTGTGGATGAATGCATCGCGGGTTAATTCTTCACCGCAGCCTATCTGTAAGGCCTCCTTGTTGAAGCGGACAATGAAATCTTCGATGGACTCAAGGTCGTATCGGCGGCACAAAAGAATGTGCGCCTTGTCTCTCTTGTGCTTTCGAAGATGTGAGAAATGGTTGCCGAACTTGTCGGTGAGATCGTCGAAGTCGGCGATGCTCCCCGCCGGGAGGTTGTCGAACCAAACCCTAGGTGTGCCGGTCAGTGTTTGGGCAAAGAGGTGGCACAAAACTTAGACCGACCAGTTAATCGAACTCCCAGCACACTCAAAGTCGTGAATGTGGTCGTCTGGGTCACGCAGGCCATCGTACTTGCCGATGCTGCTGGGAAGTTTGGCTGTTCTGGGGATCGTTGCAGTCGCTATACGCGCGACGAATTTTGATTTTTCTGCAAAAGATTTTGGGCGGAAGGGTTTAACCAAGTCGTCGTCCACATCTTTGCGATGTGAGCGACGGGTGTGGTCCTTTCCTTTGCGGTCAGGGTCTGTGCTTGACGACTCGTACCCATCCGACTCGTCGTGTATGCTGGTGCGGCCCCGAGCTCCAGCGTTTTCGCCGAGCTCCCCGCCGCGACCGCTACGACGACCGGAGGTTTCTTTGTTCTTGTGGCTCTTTTTTGGTGAAGAGCCATAGGTGAGGGTTTTGCCCTTCTTCTTCGCTTGTCTCATGAGCATCTGCTGGTAGATAGCAACGCTTTTGGTACTTTGGCGGAGAAGCCACTAGTCTGGGTCTTCCTCTGAGTCGTCGCCATTGCTTTCATCTGTTACCTCGTCACGCACCTCATGAACAGGTTTCTGGATGCGTGAGGTGGACTGTTTTATGACCGTGGCCGGGGTGCCGTCGTTTCCAGTGAGCTGGATGTCGACGTCCTCAGCCTGGTTGATGACAGTTGTGTTGGGATTGGGTTCAGCCATGGGTGGGGTAAAAGAAGAAAATTCTGTAACCGAACGGATGTCGCCAATGAAGAAACAAAAAGTATCTCGGGGATTATCACTAATCACCGAGGGGTTGTACTTATGTTACTATACGTACGTTCCTTTACCCAACCCTTTGGATTAACCTGAGAATGTAATGTGAGTAAGTGTGTGGTGAGTAAGTAAAACAAGAACAGAAAGATGTAAGTGGTTCGGTCGAGTTCGACCTACGTCCACTGTAAGGAGCCGAGGATATTATTGCTTGGAAGAATACAAAGTGTATGAGTAAACCTAGCTCCTAGTTACAAGTGATTGATTTTCGATCCCTTTGAAGGGAGTTGATGTCTTCTATTTATAATGGAGGTCGTGGGCTTGGGAAGAGGCCCACGACAAGTGTTGTGAACTTTGGGCCTTGGCCAAGCCCAACTTCCTTTGGCCTCTGAGAAAGGCGGGAAAAGGACGTCTACTGTGGATGACGTCAGCTGTGAGCTTACCGGTGGACACGTGGCGCCTTGTGACTGGCCCTTGGCGGTATGTTGTTTTGAAGCAGCATGGTTGACTTTCCTGCTGGTGTCTGATGTGGCCTCTATCAGAAGGCGAGCATGCTTGGTCAGAACAGTAGTGGCAGCATGGAACCAGTCACGTCACTGTTGGACCTCTGTGGTTGTTGGGTTACCGTGGACACGTGTCCCAATCCGATTGATGGTGTCAGTGATCCTTGCAAGTAGATTACTGACTCTTGATCATCCGTACTTCGTACTTGGGAATGTCTGTGGTATGAAGCAGCGCGCGCGTGCTTGGCACAGATGTGTAGTGTTGCAACCCAAAGTCCTTTCCGCCGAAACATTGTTGTGGGTGTTTCCACGGATCTTCTGTTAAGCGGGGATAGGGAGGCCGCGTCCGCCTGGATTAGGCTCCCTATCCCTTCATATATGAATAGTGACTCTCTACAAAGGGTCTTGATGAATATCTTCTTGAATCTCTTAGAAGTGTCATCTTAAAGGATGGAAACTCTGAAGACCAATGACCCTCTGGCAATTTGATCGATATCATACATCACTATTTTCAAAATGTTTAGGCAAGCAAGTAAAATTCAGTTGCTGTCAGAGAGATATCTGTCAACGATGAAGGCAACATACTTGAAATCAATGGGAAGGTAAACAATCCTCATCCACAATGTTCTTACCTAGAGCCACCAACCATACGATTGTTTCAGGTTGCCTTCATCGTTGACAGATAATGAGATTTGGTGTTGGATCATAAGCAAATCTGATCATTGTAATATACCATTTGGCAAAAAGGTTAGTGAACCCCGTTTTGGATGGAAAGTGTCTAGGCTTAAATGTCTTGTTGAGTTGAGTTGGAGCAATCCCTATGTTGGATGGAAAGTGTCTTCGGCTTAAATGTCTTGTTGAGTTGAGTTGGAGCAATGATTAGCTATGTTGGAGCAATATCGATAAAAGTTGGTGGTTATTTTTTTGTTTTATAATTTTTATAATTATTTTTACAATAATTATATTAAAAAATAAAATAAAAAACCAATTCAAAACACAAAAAATACAACAAAAATAAAAGGTGGATTCCAAGCGCCTCGCTTAGGCCAGAGCGAGGCGCCTGGGGTCAAATCAGAATAACTTACCAAGGACCGAGGTAGTTAAAAAAGTAACAAAAGCGCCTCACTTAGGCCAAAGTGAGGCGCTTTGGGGGGGGGGGGGGGGGAGGTTGTTAATATAACCTCCCTTGTTTAATTGTCTTATATATTAATATTGTTTACTTAAATAAAAATATATACGTAGATATTTGGTCCTGTTTTTGCTATGTCATGGGAATGTTTTTACGGCTAACCTGCATCAGCTAGATATCATGGTTAATTAGCAATGCATTTTTAATGGGCTTCGTTTAGCTTAGGAAGATTGCTTATGTTTGCATGCCATTATCATGTTTGCTCATCTGTTTAGGTTGATGAATTTTTCAGTTATTAGAGAGTATTTTATACTGTTTCATGTTTTATTATCGCTTGATGTGTCATAATTTTAACATAAAAATAGGTATAAACAGTCTCATAATATGATACAATTAAGGTTACATTATTAATATTTGATACTTAATTCGTTCCTATTTGTATTTATCAGGAAAATGGAGCTCCAAGACGGAAACGAAGGATTTCCGGGCAAAAACAAGCAAAAACTGAAGATTCCTGAAGATACGAGACTTGCAGCATGTTCCTTGTATGTTTTGAAGACAATCCCGGGACTTAAACAGTGATAAAACCAGTCCAGGAGTGACCCAACATGCCCACGCACACTTGCGAGGAGACCCTGCATGCAAGGATACAACGCGGCAAGCTTGCAGAGCAAGAAAACGTACTGAAGACACTTGCACGCCCATGACACATCACTTGGTACGCCCATGCTTAATTGAAACGTGTTCCCCAAGGCTTGAAACGATAAAATCTGAAAAATTACTGATGAGCACGCCCGTGCCAACTCTTGGCACACCAGTGCAAAGACAAGACAAAACTGCAGCAACAGAAAGTATCTGAGACAGTGTGCACGCCTATGCCAACTCTTGGCATGACTGTGCTTCCCTTGGAGCTCTATATATAGCAAGCTAACCCCCACCATTTGATCATCCCTTCTTGTGCTATCTTGGGCCAACTACCAAGCTTCTTCCAGAGATCTTGGGGTCCCTTGGGAGGCCTTCTAGTCCTCCTAACATCCCTCAATGGTTAGGCTTCGACCTACCTTGATTAGCTTGGCCAAGAACAGGATCGTAGAGTAGCATGCAATAAACATCGAGGGTCGTGAGGATCATGAGAGAATACATATCACTTGGAAGATGGGGAGCTTGTCTATGAGCAGCCATGATCCTTGTGTTGATCATGTATATGGTTGTATCTTTCTAATATTCGCGAACCCGCTTTGATTTTTAGACTTTTTATTATTATTATTATTAGTAGTAGTTTATTTTTAGTAATTTGTTGTGTTATCTTCTTGTAATCTTTATATGTTTATCTCTGTGACAGGTTTAAATGATGATTAACTTAATAACAACCTTAACTGAATTAATTAATGGTATAATCAGCTTCTGGTAGTTCCTAGCTAGATCCAAGGCGAGGAAACCGGTAGTGAGACAGATCCTTCGGGTTTCTGATATCCAAACCTGATTCTGAGCAATGACTTCTGAAGTGGACCAGATCTGAGTGACACATTTCTGCTTCATAACAGATGATTGAGTGATCTTCTTGGCAAAGGACGGTTTCCCTTCGAACGCACGAGTGATCTTTTGTATCACACGTCTTTAGGATTATGTGCCGCCTTTGTTAAGGATTTCATTCAGCCCGGGAGGTTATGGTTGAGTAATTAAGCCATAATTTATTTGAAACCAACTTTATATTTAACAGGCCTGTAAAATGTTACTAAGATAAATAAAAAAAAAATTCTTTATCTAGTTCTCGTTAGTACAATGCCGTTAACTAATGGAGGTCCCGCCTTCCTGTGAAAACCATAAGAGAGATCTTTCGGCTTTGACCGTTAACCAATGGGGATACGAGGTTTCCAGGATGAAGAGACCCTTCGGTACGGAACACGAGAACTAAGGTGAGGTGCACGGTGTCCCTGGTTGGGAGTGAAGCCTCCAATTTAAGAAGATGATAAGTTCAAAGACCCAAAGACTTGACCGCGGCTTGAGGAGCCCACTATACGCGAGGCCCTGGCGAAGTACCCCAATTGGACGCACACTGGAGAGGTTCTGCATTCTACTTAGTAGTCGCCTTCGCTTCTCTATCAAGGAGTCAACACTTCAAGATCACTCTCATCGTCCACACAATTAACTATCTTAAATTATTAATTTTAGTAGTAAACTTAACTACTTATGCGAAGGGCCCCGAGATGTGCATATCTATCTACTATTTTACCCTACCTTAGCTTTTATAAAAATCAAACCATTTTTAAAAACTCTTTTTAAAGAACCCATCCGTTTTATTTTTCTTTTCAAAACCCGATCGGTCAATTGATGAATGATTGAGTAGGGGAAAGTGTGTACCTTGGAATACGATACTCAATACTTACGGCAGAAACTATACTATGCATGTCAGGTTCTCTGCCTATGTGTTGGTTTTTAGTTTCGAAAGTAAATATTGTTTACTTTATAAATTTAAAACTGTGTTAATAAGGGTTTAGTAAAATCAGTCTTTTTCCTCAAATCACTATTTTGGGATTGTTAAATCAAAGTTTTTGGCAACGTGGAAATTGACATCTTTTTAACACTAAAACCAAACGCATCAAAGTTTCTGGCGCCGTTGTCAGGGAACACAATGGTTTCCAAAGAAAGACCCTAGTAACTTGATTGATCGGTTTATTTTTCTTTTTCATTTTTATTTTCACTATATTTTTCTTTTTGTTTTCGGTCTTCTTTATTTTTCTTTTTCATTTTATTTCTTCTTTAATTTTGATGATTGCGGTTGTTTCGAGTTTTCTTTGCCGGTTTCCTTCAAGATTCGTGACCTTGGAGAATCCCGTGGAGGACACTGAAATCGCCAAGATTGTCAACTTTTATTTTGAAGGGTTTTTATTTCTGTTTTTGTTTTCGTTTGGAAGAGTTTGTTGTACCGTGAAGATCAACAGGTAATTTAGTTGAATGCGGAAAATAAGCTGGGTGAGATTTTTCAAAATTTTTAAACTTAAAAGGTTTTCGGGTCTTAAAATTGAGTTTTAAAATTTAAGAAGATTTTTCACGAATTTTAAAACATACTATGGAAAACTGTTTCATATTTTTAAAAATGTAATCTCCACCCTTAAAACCGCCATTTTCCGTCATTTTTTTTTACAAACTCCCATCTTCACTCTAAGGTATGCATAAAACTTTTCTAAACAACTTTCTTTTTTCTTGGTTACTTTTCATGCACACGAGTGCATGTTTGGAACATGTTTGATCTATGATTGGACATGTTCCACCCCGCTAGTGTTTCGGCACTAGTATTCTATCCCTAGTTTTAGTATTTTATCTATCTAGTTTACTTTTATTTTTAGTTTTTAGGATAGGTCGGGGACAACTTGATATTTTGGAGCCGCCCTTTCGACGTCTCTGTTGGGAGTATGCAGGTTTCGCTCACACGCGAGAGGATTCGTTGTTATCAGGGGAGTATTAGTTTATCTTACCGTCTCATTCCATTTCTGTACTTAAAATTTATACAAAAATTTAAGTGTGGGGTGGACCATTATTGCTGCTTATTTTATTTTATCAAGTGGGTCATTAATTGTCGTTTATGGGCCCCGTCTGTCAACCCTCTTAGCCGTTTGATCCCCGTAGCGCTATCAAAGTCATTTAGGGCAAATTAGTAAAGTCTATTAGACTTATCCATATGGACGCTATTAAGCATCTCGCTGAACGGTTCAAATCAAAGGATAGTCGAAATATGATAAATTTTTAAAAGAGTCCAAAAAGCCCTATATATATATCAAAGAAAAATAGGTTGCATGGCAAGTAGAAAACACCCCGAAAATTACACTTAAAATCTGCACCTTATCCTTCCCACTTTTCCGTGAGACTTTCTTGAGCCTTATCGAGCACCACACTTATATATAAATATCATTTACTGCTCGTTTCATTTGTTTGAGAGATTTCCGACCTTAGTCTAACTCGGTTAGAACTTGTGTGACTTATACATTTCGAGACCGCACGCGAGGTGAGAGATTGTGAAGATGATCAAGGCACCTAGGATACACCCATTCCGTTTTCACTAGCCTTTCATATAAATACTCATCACCTAGTTACCCATCTTGAGCCTTAGCCTTTTTTCGTTTCTTCCATTACATTGAGCCCCTGTCATGTTTTGGCAAAGAAAGCTGGTTGGAGGTAATCGGGACACTCTTGGGCAGTCTTGGAATGAAGAGAACAGATCAGATGTCAAGGTTCCCACCGAGGAAGTTTGACAAACGAAGAAATGATAGCCATGAAGAGACATCACACCAAAGAATAAGCTTCAATGTAAGCAGCATGCAAAAAAAAAAAAAAAAAAAAGTTTGAGAAAAAAGTCGAGAAAAGCTCATCAATAAAGAGGGCATAGAGAAAACGATTTTGTTTGAAGATTGATTTATAGGACATTCCTAGCGGGAGTTATTAGGTGGAAAAACCGAATAGCTCGCAAATAGGGGCATCAAAGCAATTAGTTGCCAAGGGAAGAGTTTCACTAGCCCACTATCCAGACCTCGACATTTTCCCATCATGCCTCAGCCGCTACCCGAACCAGACATGACAATAGACACCCATCCTACCCATTTTATAACTTTACCATCATCACCTGATAAAAAGACCTTGTGATATGCATTGTCTCGCCCATAATCAACGGTGGAGATTTGATTTGCATACAAGCCTATGACTTATGTCGACTTCGGTTCGGACTTGAGTGTTCACCCCCAAAACTCACCAAGAAAAAAAAAGATAAAACCGAGGGTTGAGTGAACGTTGTGAGCAGGTATAGGTTTGAGCCTAATTTAGGGGTTAAGTAGGCATGTCATGCAGTTTTTATTTTTCAATAAAACAAGTGGCTTGAGGATTTCTATATCTTGCTATTTGCCTTAGGTAAACTTTCGTTTAGTTGCTTGAAGACAAGCAACAGTCTAAGTGTGGGGTGATATGATGTGTGATAATTTAAAATATAAAACAGACATAAATAGTCTCATAATAGGATACATTTAAGGTTACATTATTAATATTTGATACTTAATTCATTCCTATTTGTATTTATCAGGAAAATGGAGCTCCAAGACGGAAACGAAGGATTTCCGGGAAAAAACAAGCAAAAACTAGAGATTCCTGAAGATACGAGACTTGTAGCATGTTCCCTGTATGTTTTGAAGACAATCCCGGGACTTAAACAGTGACAAAACCAGTCACGCACACTTGCGCGGTGACCCTACACGCTTGAAGATAACGCATCAAGCTTGGAGAGTAAGAAAATGTATTGAAGACACTTTCACGCCCATGCCACATCACTTGGCACACCCATGCTTAATTGAAACGTGTTCCCCAAGGCTTGAAACGACAAAATCTGACAAATTACTGATGAGCACGCCCGTGCCAACTCTTGGCACGCCCGTGCATAGACAAAAAGTACAGACAAGATAGAACTGCAGCAACAGAAAGTACATGAGACAGTGTACATGCCCGTGCCAACTCTTGGCACGCCCATGCTTTCCCTGCAGCTCTATAAATAGCAAGCTAACCCCCACCATTTGATCATCCCTTCTTGTGCTCTCTTAGGCCAACTACCAAGCTTCTTCCAGAGATCTTGGGGTCCCTTGGGAGGCCTTCTGGTCCTCCTAACATCCCCCAATGGTTAGGCTTTGACCTACCTTGATTAGCTTGGCCAAGAAGAGGATCGTGGAGTTGTATGCAATAAACATCGAGGTTCTTGAGGATCATGAGAGAATACATATCACTTGGAAGATGGGGAGCTTGTCTCTTAGCAGCGATGATCCTTGTGTTGATCATTTCTATGGTTGTACCTTTCTAATATTCGCGAACCCGCTTCGATTTGTAGACTTATTATTATTATTATTATTAGTAGTTTATTTTTAGTTATTTGTTGTGTTATATTCTTATAATCTTTATTTGTTTATCTCTGTGACAGGTTTAAATGATGATTAACTTAATAACAACCTTAACTGAATTAATTAATGGTATAATCAGCTTTTGGTAGTCCCGAGCTAGATCCAAGGCGAGGAAACCGATAGTGAGACAGATCCTTCGGGCTCCTGATATCCCAACCGGATTCTAAGCAATGGCTTCTGAAGTGGACCAGATCTGAGTGACACATTTCTGGTTCATACCAGATGATTGAGTGATCTTCTTGGCAAAGGATGGTTTCCCTATGGACGCACGAGTGATCTTTTGTATCACACGTCTTTAGGATTATGTGCCGCCTCTGTTAAGGATTTCATTTAGCCCGGGAGGTTATGGTTGGGTAATTAAGTCATCATTTATTTGAAACCAACTTTATATTTAACAGGCCTGTAAAGTGTTACTAAGATAAATAAAGTAAAGATTCTTTATCTAGTTCTCGTTAGTACAATGCCGATAACCAATGTAGGGCCTGCCTTCATGTGACAACCATAAGAGAGATCTTTCGGCTTTGACCGTTAACCAATGGGGATACGAGGTTGCCAGGATAAAGAGACCATTCGGTACGGAACGCGAGAACTAAGGTGAGGTGTATGGTGTCCTTGGTTAGGAGTGAAGCCTCCAATTTAAGAAGATGATAAGTTCAAAGACCCGAAGACTTGACCGCAGTTTGAGGAGCCCACTATACGCGATGCCCTGGCGAAGTACCCCAGGTGGACGCACGCTGGAGAGGTTCTGCATTTTACTTAGTAGTCGCCTTCGCTTCTCTATCAAGGAGTCAACACTTCAAGATCACTCTCGTCTTCCACACAATTAACTATCTTAAATTATTAATTTTAATATTAAACATAACTACTTATGCGAAGGGCCCCCGAGATGTGCATATCTATCTACTATTTTACCCTACCTTAGCTTTTATAAAAACCAAACGTTTTTCAAAAACTCTTTTTAAAGAACCCCTCCGTTTTATTTTTCTTTTCAAAACCCGATCGGTCAATTGATGAATGATTGAGTAGGGGAAAGTGTGGACCTTGGAATACGATACTCAATACTTACGGCAGAAACTATACAATGCACGTCAGGTTCTCTGCCTATGTGTTGGTTTTAGTTTCGAAAGTAAATATTGTTTACTTAATAAATTTAAAACTTTGTTAATAAGGGTTTAGTAAAATCAGTCTTTTTCCGAAACCACTGTTTTGGGATTGTTAAATCAAAGTTTTTGGCACCGGGGAAATTGACATCTTTTTAACACTAAAACCATACGCATTAACAGTTAAGATTCTTGCTTCTTTTCTTTGCTCTGCTGTGTTTATCCAGGTTTGTCTCTTTTTTGTAATAGTTATTGTTCTAATAAGTTATGCCTCCTAGAAAACGAAAGTCAATTATAGATACTGATAGTGGTCAGTCGTCATCAGGTGGTGTTCCTGCTGTTGGTTCCCAGATTGCAGGGCAATTTGAAAAATGAGCAGCAATGCTAAGAGACATTTCTGCTCAGTTTGTTGATGTTTTGTCAGCCTCATCATCATATGCATCTTCTGGTTCAAATTCCCATGGCCGGTTATACTTGGACTTACGTAACTTCAACCATTTTTTTGAGTATTGGGGGGCTACCTTTTGGTTTGAAGAACGCCTTATCTCATCGCCTAAAAGATTACGGCCTAGGTATAATTCATGTTGCAAAGTAGGGGCTGTGCGACTTGATTATCCAACTGATCCATCTGCGGCTATAAAGGATTTATACAGTAATTCTCATTTTGTGGTAAATATCCTTGCATACAACTCTATGTTCTCAATGACATCCTTTTCGACAATGACTTCGTCATCCAAAAGGCAGCTACAATTTGAGGAAACAAGTAATGCATATTATTTCTTATGAAACCAACACTAATGTTTACTATTTCACATCTTCAGCTTACAGACATAATCAACGCCATCTTTTGCCGACTAAGAAACCACAGTTGAAATCCAGCAGCAGCCCTTTTGAAGTACGAATGCTGACTTTTTGTAGGCCGACTTTTGTCATATCAATCACCACTACTGAAAAAGTATAATACTTTTGTCTGCATATGCTAGCATTTGTATCGCATGTCTATATTTTGGTGATAATTAACATTAAATGTCATGTTTTGCAATGCGATTTAGATTCATGTTTACTCAAAATCTATGCCAAACGAATTCATGCGTTGTCGCTGCAATGCGCGACGGGAGAATGCCTAGTTTATAAGTATATATATTTGTAACTTGATTTTTATATGCAACATAATATACGAGTGAGAATGCTCGCGTGTTGCTATGGGTACCATGCTCCTACACAATTAGGTTTAAAAATTGTTAACATAATATACCAAACCATATACATGATTATTAATAAAGGGTTGAAAGTTTTTACAAATTTTAGGAATATTTCCCGCGTTGCCGAGTCAACAGAGACTAACAACACATTTCTTCCCATCTTGCCCCTCTCCTTAGATAAAATCATAAAACATGAGACTGTTAACACACCCAATCACTATTTGTTTTCATTTTCTATAAGTAATTGATGTTGGTTGAAACCGAATACAATCTTATATAGCCTATAAAATAAGCTAGTTGCATTGATTATAAAAAAAATAATTATTCCTTTCTAGTATGTATTAAGTAAGAAAATAAATCTAGACTAAATAGGTTGTCTTAAACCTAAAAAATGAGAGCATGTGAGGGTAACTCTCGCATATTTTTTGAGAAAGCCTAAATGATATAATAAATCTATAAACTATAGAAGTAATATCTGTACAAATTAATAACTTTTAAAGGCATGTTTGCAAATAGTATAGCTGTGTCATGCAAAATGTCACGATATGCAGCTAAAATATCAATTCCATTTAGAAATTCCTAAGAAAAAAAATAAAATCGAAAGATACTAAATTTACAAAACACCTGCATCTATTTCTTTGTTTGTTTACTTTCTCACCTTCAAGGCAGTTTCTTTATGTTTTATCAAGTAGGATCTTTGGGTTGATCATTTTGTTCAAGAGCATCCTCAATATTCAACACAATCTCTACAAATGTTACAACACCACATCAACAGAAGGATGTCAGTTACAAACCGAAATAACTAATTGGCTATT
Organism: Ambrosia trifida; assembly: GCA_028751855.1. Taxonomy (NCBI): domain Eukaryota; kingdom Viridiplantae; phylum Streptophyta; class Magnoliopsida; order Asterales; family Asteraceae; genus Ambrosia; species Ambrosia trifida. The sequence continues at coordinate 70,070,806 of CM054127.1, read as the reverse complement.
TAGATGACATTTACACTTTGTTTCAACTGTGTAAGACAAAACACAACCCAAATGGACACATTCATTATTAAGATCACTAAATATTTACATAACCAATGAGAAGAAAGAATATAACCTTCAGATCCAAACAAGTTAAATGATAAATATCAACGAAAAATCAAATGCGCTAGTGAGGCCAAATAGGTTAAAAGTCATCAAAAGAGTAGCGCACCATTAAAGAAATTAGTGGATGTATACAAGCCTTGTGATAAGTCATCAGTCAATAAGAATAATCAAACAGAAAAGAACCAAAAGTCATATAATTAACACAAGTCACAAATTGTGACATCAGTCAACGATCCAGGTCCACATCCGTACACATTGAATTTATTATTGTCATTTATGTGCATATTTAGAAATTTTGCATACACAATACCCCCTAGTCTAGTGAAGCATGAGCTATTTTAGAAACTCAAACAAGGATCACCCGTTTATGTATACAACACTTGGATAATCACTAGAAAGCATTTCATGAGGTTACCACACTCTAACACATTATAATTCCTCGCTAACATATGTATATGGATCACATTTGTTACCTCACGTTAAACAACATACGTCCACAATTAATGGGCACCCATACATGTTGATATCGTCATCAACCATCCTTGCCATTTAGACGAAATCAAGTTACATTCCTATGCAAGTGATAAGCTATATAACCGATCCAAATTAGCTTCCCATTCAACGCACCCTAGATCCACATAAAATATCACCATTACCCTCGGATCTATACCTTCTAACATGGGACAAGACTAGCCGAAACCTAGTTCCCATACACTATATATATATACGACACATACATGTATATATACATACACACACGACATTATATATATGAACACACACCCACACGACTATATGCTTGAATGCTAGCTCACTATCCTTGTCATTTGCTTATACCCATTTGATTATACATAGACATTGCCTAGAGGGATTTGATTACTTGATTTGGGAAACAACAAACATTCCTCTCCTACCTCTAGTTGCGGCCAAAACACACCAACCAAGGCACCATGTGTGTCCATTTCTTGCACCAAAATGGAAATGTCAACCCCCATGACACACCTTTCTTTTCCTCCCTCTTTGATCGATTATGACCCCACAAGACCAACACTCACCTTTGCACACAATTAGATCTTAAACATGCTTATCTCTACTTCCTGTACTATGATATTTACCTAAACTAGAAGGCCTTTGTGCTTAATAGGATAGATCGAAGCATACAACCACAACTATCACAAGTCTTTTTCACACATCTAAGGTTATGTCTTGCAAGAAAATGGAAACAACCACCTATCATTACATGTTCCTAGATAACCACCCATTCCTTTTCTACTTATGCCAACTAATCGACCCACTATAGACAAGAGCACCTATCATTTTCATTCCAACTATCACTAAGATTGTGTCTTACCTATCCTACTTTGTCTTGTATTCGGCCGCTAGTTCCCAAAGGATAGGATGATAGACTTGGTTGTCAACTATACAACTTCACTCATGACAAGGATTGATCAAGAAGCCTGTGATTGCACCTAAAGACAATCGGCCAAACTGACTAGAAAGGAACTTACACACATTTGGTTAAAAAGCTAAACTACACTAATCCTCTCACCAAGTCAACCCACCCCTAATATTGATAAGAGGCTCCAACACATTCCTTTACATCATTTGATGATTCTTTCATTGATTCTAAGCATCGATCGAGAAGGATAAAGATGCCACAATATATTTGTCATCATCCCACATCACATCAACCTTTATATAAAGTCCTTCCAATCTCTCATAACCTCACACCACCACATTTCTTTCTTGATCTTAGTTAAGCAATAAGATACCCTCCCCAAACACTTCAATCTCACCGAAAACTCCAAGCCTTTGAGCCAAGGAAAGGAAGTCCCAAGCTCATAGGACCTGCATCACCTAAACTCATCATTAGGTAGGTTATCTAAGCTCCCTAAGCTTCTATACAACCAGCCCTACTATGTTCACCCAACTCACCAACCTTTGATCCTAGATAGCTGACCACATATACACTTAGATCACACACATTGCATCATTCGCGAATAATCAGCTTAATATTGATCACATTGCCACGATACCCCATTTATTGTTATGTAATCAATTTCTAAATCTTGATGGTAGGCTAAGTAATGGTATTTGTCAAGAACTAAGAGGTAATAATCAACTAACAATCGGTTTTTAGAAAACAAAAGTCATTCGATTGATGTTGAAAGCTAAGGCTTACAATGAATGGCTTTTATAATCGGTTTTATCACCAAATAGACTAGAACACCTTCCAAACCTTCGATGGTACCTTAACAAGTCTAGATCAATCCCTATTGATCCAATCAACCATCGAATTCCAGACTTATATAATGCATTGTTTTGGCTATAACTACTTAACATGTGTTAAAATGGGCCGAAACATGTGTTAGCTCTATGTTGGATCTAAAAGGACATAAACCTATGTCAAAATGCACGTTTTTTTGAAGACCGACAACACATGACGACTTGGTATCAACTTACATACCATAACGGCATGTGGGGGCCACGTTGTTATTATAAAAGACCATCCTTTTTATGAGGTAAGGATTTCAGAAGCCATATGTGTTAGTAAGTGAGAATCGCTATTGACAACACATACACAAAGGCAAGGCCCACTTGCACTAAAACCAAAGAACACTAATGTCGGGTTAATAACTTGTATGATAAACAACAAGAACATACAATTTACCGTGCTCTTAACAAATCATAGGGCAACCATTATCTGGACGGTAGCTATCTCACATATTGGCTTCACTAGACCACACGTGTCACTATCATGTGAGCTTTCACGGCCCCATTTTTCTATTTTACATTTTCGGGGGACAAACATGCTACAATTCTAGTACATTTCAATGGTGTGTTATTCTATCGTGACTACCATGTGGAACATGAGACATTTGGTTCATGAGCTCAACAGTCCTCGTACTTACATTTTACTGTAACCATTATCTATCAAAAGCCATGGAACATTTTAATAGATCTATTGGGTTGACAGCCCCACTCTTGGTTAGTTGCTCTAACCGGTTACATACAAAAGAGTGTTAGTATTCTACCATACATAGATTGTCTTTAGTGTACAATGCGTGAGGCACAACAGTCAAGAGGTTTGGTTACGGGACTCATGGTTTGCACAGTGATCATTCGCTTAGCTAGCCTATGATTGGTCATACACGAATCACACGGACATTTACTTGTTATACATAAACCTTAGAACTCACCAACATTATTGTTGACAAATCTTTTATGCATGTTTTTTAGGTAATTGATGACGAGCAACGGAGGTTTGAGAGAGGGGTTCGAGCATGCACTGGGTGGTACCACTTGGGTTTGGGTTTTGTCAGTCCCATGATGTTTTAGTTTCAAGTTCATGAATTTCAGACAATCTTCTGTTTTCAAAACAATGTTGTGATGGTTTGAATAATCTTATGACAATATCCATCCTATGATGGTACTATTTAAATAAATTTGTGTGTTGCTTGAACCTTGCCTTGAAAACCTTTCGAGGTCACATCCCGTGTTTCCGCCTTGGCGGGGTGTGACACAAATCATGGAAGTTCAGAAGAGATATTAGTGGTCCAACTTTCCTCCACTGCTTTCAATAAGGCATATAATTTTTGCTTACATGCCTATATAATTTAGCCTCTTTTACTTGCTATGTAATGACTTAATAAGAGCATCCCCACAGAAGTAGACCATGATGCATTATGAGAAATGGAAGGCCCTACTTCTTGCCCACGCATGGCACAAGATATTATTGGATGCTTAAGTAAAGATAACGCTCTATTTAAGTTTATGGATATAAAACTTAGTGTAATGGTCAACAAAAAAATGTACTCACAAATTGGGAAATCATGTTCTCAAATTGGGAATGAAATTTTAAGTTTGATGTTCTATCATGTCCGTGAATTGGTTAAAAAAACTAAACCTGTTTATGTATGTCACACCCCGGCCAGGAGGGGCTGGACGAAATAACAGATTGATGCCAAACTTGCACAACGGAAGCAACAACGACTAATAATAAATTTTTATACAACTTTTAGTCGCAAAATAATACAAATACAAGAAGTAATATAACTAATGTTCATTGCAAGGATGAAATGTGGCAGTCGTCGAAGCAGTTGTTGGGGTGATCCAGTAGTCAATCCCATCTCTACTCGTATCTATCTCTAGATGATCTAAACCACAACTATCAAGCATATATCTCGTGATTTCCATCCATCCATTTGCAGTACCTGAACACATGCTTAAAAAGAGTTTGGGTCAGTAAAATATGCTGGTGAGTCCGTGTAAGTAGTTAAGTGAATCCAAAATAGTTTAACAGTTCAAAAACAATTTTACGAGTTCAACACATGGTTATGGTTATGGTGTTACAACTATACAAGCTGGCCACTCAACCCTTAGCACCTAGCGTCATGCCTAACTATGCCTAGATATTACAACAGAACCTATACCCGTTATTGTTATAGTTCTAAACCTATGCCCTGCCACATAGGTTCCCCATGGCAAAATATATGCCGCAACTCAGTGGGGGTTTCCGGGTCAGGCTGAACCACTGTGCGTGGGGGTTTCCCCAAGTAGTACTACCCATATATTAAGTCGGCTCAACGAGTTAACGAGTGCTTGGTTCGGTATGCATCACAAGTAAGCATGTAATCACGCTCTGTATAACTAACACCCATAATGAACAAAAAAAGTGGAATCATGCATTCACCCCAAAACAGTAAAACAGAAAAAAGGGGAATGGTACACGGAACTCACCTTGGTATCACATAGCACACATGGTTGTATAGTGGTCAAAGTCTCAAGTCCTATTTGTCCGTCATTTTCACAGTCCTATCATGATTTACAAGTATTAATGCGTATAACCGAGCATCGCGGTTACACGTGTGGATAACTAGGACCTTCCATTGTTAGTATCTAACTTATTCTAGTCCTGGGTTATTCACTAAATATCCCAAAGTCCGCAAAAATATCTAACTCATTAGATGGTTTGTCTCAAGTCAAAATGTTTCATATTTCTTCTTATTAAGGTTACAATCAATAATCCGATTGTTAAATTCCATTCACTATGTCCCAAGAATTCTATACGTATTTGTATGGTTGGTTCTTGTATGCTTCGAAGACGTCATAGTCCAGTAATTATGGATATGCATAGGTTGTGCTTTTTGTCCGAAGTACGAATTATATATACCGGTCTACTTATACCTCATGTCCTATATCCATCTTCCATAACGTTATTTATATGTTCCTTGTTTTATGTACATTTATACACAATGCTCAAATCATACGTCGTTCCATACCTCGCATAGTACATTCTATTATCCAATGTCCTTTGTATCTTCTTTATGTTCTAATATTCCAATCATCATCGTCTCTATGTTATTATCCGTATATAACCAAGTTCCTTCATACTACAATCAACCAACCTAATATACTTCCATGAGTTTCTTATAAACTACTTTATAGTTAGTTTGTATATACAAATATCATCTCTTTAGTTTTGGTTTTATAAGGTCGGGTTGCGTCCAAGGTGTTAGTCATTCCCCACATGCGTTACTCGCGCATCTTTAATAATCTAATATATAGTTAAAGAGTTTTAGGCGTGTTTTTATACCTCTCCTTTCATGTCCAAATAGTCTTGACCTTGTCTCGACTTTGATTGACTTCGGTTGACCGTGTTTGTCTAGTTCCCAATCTGTTGACCGAGTCCTCCTTTGTTTGACTAAGTTTACTTGGGTCGGTCCCTTGACGCATTCATCTCCTTCTTATTAGTCACTGATCATATGTTCATCTCCTATCTCTTAAACGGGTGAACTTAACTACAAGAAGCATAATCATCATCTCCGAATCCGAGTAGAGACAGCGCCACCATCGCCTGTGACAACCACCGTCACCACATATTATCTATGGTTTTTACCAAAGGACAGAGCATATCGGGTTACCTTATGACTGAGTTACAACATCACTATCCTCATCCCTAACTTTACCAATCCTGTACACCCATCCTAACTACCTCCGTGAGCCACCATCCACCTGCCATTGTACAAGCTATCCGACAGAAGGTCACTACTGGAGCATAGAGATGCGCCGTCATGTACGGAGATGCTCCACCTTGTCTCCTCTATGAACGGCCAGAGGCCATAACCGATTTCCCCTCCCTTGTTCTTTAGTTCCATCTCCCTGTCTCTCTGCTCTGTCCCTCTTTCTATCGTATGTATATGTGTGTGTGTGTTTGGTTTTTGTGAGGAGGTAAGGAATGGGTTGAGTGGGTGTATGTATGTAGATAGTGATGGAGGTGGCAACACCACCATGGCTTTGCCGGAAGCCACCGTGCTCCTCCCATCGTGACTATCTCTCTATATCTGATTGTGGGTCTATGTCAATGTGTGTTAGAGAGGATTTTGGGTGTAACAGTGTGTATATGCGTGTGTTTTTATAAAAGAGTAGGGGTGAGGTGTCACAAGAAAGTTAGGGCATGTGTTACCTTCACAAGGTGACACATGTCCCGAGTGACGAGTCACCGGTGTCGCGACTGGTTTCGTTAACGCGTGTAGATTTTGAACTCGTTACTCGTACTCTTGTATAATAATAATAACTGATAATTCGTATAAAATAATCAAGTACATGTATCGCGTTCGGTTTTGCTTGATAACATATTGTTTATTATTCATCTTTGGTCATTACAGTTATCGTATATTAATAATATAACGCAAAAAATTCTGGGTCTGAAACAGGGGTGTTGCATTCTCCCCCCGTTAATGGAATTCCGTCCTTGGAATTGTTTTTGGTCCATCTTTTGTTACAAATCCAATATTTCCATACTCAGATTCTGTTTTGGGGTCCACATGCCTGGGCCCTTTCATAATTTAATTCATAATCATAGTGGTTTCATACTAAACCTTATACTGCGTTTTCGGATTCTTACGTGATATCTTATATATTGTTTACTATAATCTCTAACCTTGGTCTAGCCGATAAAAAGATGTTAACACGAAATTCATTATATACATATGTACCACTCTTATTCATGGACCATAGAATCGGTAGTAACTATTTGATTAGGGATAAAAATTATCGGATTTGGGTATCCATTTTCTTGGTTGATTAAGTTTTGCACCTTCGTATCGTGGATCCTTTCAAGTTACAGTGCCAAGTTATGGCGAGATACCTGGTTCTCATGGTTAGCTTATAACTAAGTCATGAAAGTTATTTGCAAAATATCATCATTCATTAAGAATCATGTGTGTGTGTGTATATATATATATATATAAGGTTAAGAGGACAATTACTACTATCGTCATGAATGTGTGTATATATATTATCAAAATACGCCTAATTGTATCAACTATTTCAAGTTCAAAACCATTATTATGGGTTTGCAAGCCCATCACATTCTTGTTTATATTTCTTATATAGTCGTAACACACCAAGCTATATCTAGTTCGAAACCTTTTCCATGGTTACGCAAGTATATCACGCATTCGTTTACGACTCTATCGTATTCCATTTTCTTACATATGCCTATGGTCATCCTGATTGATACTTCTGATCTCGGCGACTCCTTGAACTACTTAGAACTTTTTCGTGCCTGTAAATTCACAATTACATGACGTCAAATGTAATCGTCAATTTACCTCATGAAGTTATTCTAATAATCTCCGTTGTAGCCATCATTCACGTATCAAACGAAGCTCGTTTAACTGGTTAATTGCTTCTATGTCCAGGTAAGCATTCAATTGTGTTCAGGTACTCACGTTTTATCTTATTTCGCTTTTTTATTCTGGTCAGTCTTATGTAATTCCAAGGCATTCCTTAGTTAGGTAATCTTAGAGCCTTAAACGCTAAGGTCTCTAAGTTGTCTTGGTGGGGTGTAGGATATCTGGAGATATCCTATTTTGTTACAACCGTTGCTCTGATACCAGTTTGTCACACCCCGGCCAGGACGAGCTGGACGAAATAACAGATTGATGCCAAAGTTGCACAACGGAAGCAACAACGACTAATAATCAATGTTTATACAACTTTTAGTCGCAAAATAATACAAATACAAGATGTAATATAACTAATGTTCATTGAAAGAATGAATTATGGCAGTCGTCGAAGCAGTTGTTGGGGCGATCCATTAGTCCATCCAATCTCTACTCGTATCTAACTCTAGCTGCTCTAAACCGCAACTATCAAGCATATTGATGTGTGTGGGTGTTTCAAGAAAATTTAAATTCTTTTCAAAAAGGGAAAAATCCCGAAGCTGGTGCCAAAAGCTTTGGTGAAAAGGTAATTAAGTTAGAAAACAGTATGACACTTGCAAGTTTTAGATTTATAAATTAAAACCATAGTTGCTTAACGTTCTAAACCCAACACAATAGGCAAGCGTACCTATCGTGTATGGTATAGAAATGTGCAAGTACCGAGTATCGATTTCGTGGACACGATTTTTACTACTCAGCTTTCCTAAAAATTAGTTAAAAGACTTTTTAAAATGCAGGAATAAAAGTAAAAAGAGAGATGTAAAATTTTAAGTGAAATCAATGACAAAACAATGGTGTTGCTTCGGGATCAGATGGAACCTCATATGATGATAGATATCTTTATTAAAAGTGGTGTGTTTAAGTTGCGCCCTTGTGCTTAAACTTAGAATTGCTACTGCATTTTCTAGAGGTGACTGTTTTCGCATAACTGTATAAACAACTGTGTTCTTAATGTTATTATGAGGGTCTCCCAAACTGGGCAGCTCATCTCTCAACACTGAAAAGAAAATGACTCGAGACTATGTCGACTCAACCCTGAATTACCCACCTCCTAGTGTTGCGATATAGACATCAAACTACTCTAGACTGTTAGTGCATTATTCATGTATGTCCCTAGCTAGTGATCCGGTACAGAATGTCGAAGGTTCAGATAATCAGAGAACGACCAAGACTTAAACACGAAGACAATCCAATCAATAGTCGAGGGGGAGTTTGTAGATGCACGTATTGCGACTAGTGATTGGATCTACAAAGTTAACATGTGTTAAAAAGTGCTGATAACATGTGTTAAAAAGTGCTGATGACCTGAAAGTGGAAAAAGTGGGCGAATGTAGAAATGGAACCTGAGAAAGTGGGCGAATGTAGAAACAAAGTGGGCGAATGTGGAAAGATTCCACATTCAACCATTACAAATGGGCGAATGTGGAAAAGTTCCACATTCGACCATTGAAAAGGGGCGAACGTGCAGAGCCTATAAATAGATTTTGCGAGTTTTTGAGAGAAGAGAGTTGTCAGTTGTGTATGTGTTCAGGTCAGGTTCGAGGTCATTTTGTGATAGTGTGTGTTTGATCTAGATTAACGTGTAAGTCGTTGTAAAAGCTTATTTGACAAAGTTAATCTATGAAAAAGATGTTGAAAATGATCTTGATTGTGTTTTGATTAGAGTTTCATCAATTTGTTCAGAACTAGGGTTTCCGCACCTGGTTTTGTGACTTGTATGATCATATTATCCTGTTTTAGTTAAAATCTTTCACTTACAAAGTGGTATCAGAGCCATACGGATCATACAACAACAAATTTGATAAACTCAGAGCTGATTTGGACATGTTTTTGATCAAAATACATCTGTTTTTGCATAAACATGGTTTTTGAGTGTTTTTGATTGATTTGAAGTTGATTTTGTGGTTAAAATTCAAAATTCCATGTATTAAAGTTGCTCCAAATCAATTCCGAATCATAACCTGATTAAGATCATTCAAATCCACAAACTTTTGATAATCAGAGATCAAAATAACCGTTTTTCAAAGTGTAACCGTTTTTCAAAATCTGAAAATCACTGAACTGGGCGAACCTGGACATAATGGGCGAACCTGGAATTATTTTGGGCGAACCTGGAACTTTTTGGGCGAACCTGGAACTGTAGTGGGCGAATCTGAAAATTTTTGGGCAAACGTGGAATAGAAGTGGTCGAACGTAGACATTTTTGGGCGAACGTGGAATTTGAATTTTGATATTCTACATTCTGGTGTTTATTCTACATTCGGCTGATACTTTTGGGCGAACGTGGAATCAAAAGGGGCGAACGTAGAATTACCAGGGGCGAACGTGGAATCAAAAGGGGCAATTTTTGAAGATTTTTGTTGGAAAAATGATTAATTACATGGCCGTATGTAGAACGGATGAGGAGATCAAAGCTCTAGTAGAAGCTGAAAGAAAGCAACAACAATTACAGAGACAAAATTCTCAAGCTGACTACATTTGGAGATTTCCAATGACACCAAAATCAACTGATGAAATGGTACACGTTAACAAGTGTGTTAACAGAGAAGGTGTTCATAGGAATGTTGTATGTTTAGTCAAACAAATGAGACATGATGATTCCAGTGAATTGTCAAAGAGTGATTTGAGTTCTGATACGAGTTCAGAACAAAGTACATCAGAACAGAGTGATATTTCAAATGGTGATGCAAAATCTGATAATGGTAATAAATCAGATGATGAGGTAAGTGCTAGTTGTTCTAAATGTGTCAAGTTGAATTGTGAATTGATGACACTTATTGAGGACAAACAGAAACTAGCAAATGAACTAGAAAATTGTAAAAACCAAATTAAAGATTTTGAAAAGAATGAAAAAGATTTGTTAAATAAAATTGAATCTTTAAAGAAAGAAATGTTAGAAATGAATAAAAGTGTTTCAAAGAATACTTCCACATCAGAGTTGGAAATCACAACACCTTGCGTTGTTAATTCTGATTCTGAAGTGAAACAAGTGTTTGAACAGAAAACTGATAATGTTGAAACAACTTCAGAATCTGAATCTGAAGAAAAACCCATATTCAGTTTTCCTGAAGGAGTTGAAGGATCCTACATGTTGGAAGGACATGACAAATTGATTTTCAACAAAGATTTTCTAATCGAGAATATCGAACAATCTCTACTTAAATGTATTTTTGTTGATAATCTTGATTTGTTAAATCAATTTAGAAATCAATTTGATCATCTTCATTTTGAACTCAGTCCTAACCAACATGAGAATAAAGAGGATCAAAAGAAAAATGTTGAAAATAAGAATGGTCCTAAAGTAAAGGGATCAAAACCAAACAAATCGAAAGGAAATGATCAGATGAAAAATTCTCATCAAAAGAATTCAAGAAATTTTTCATCTAGATCATATGACTATTATGATTATTCATATAAATCTCGATTTGATGGTTATTGGGGAAACAACTCACCACAGTATTCTCATGGTTATGTTGAACGGAGAAGCTGTTTTGAATGTGGTGAAGTTGGTCATATTGCTGCTCATTGTCCCTATTGGTATTGGGATGACGGGTATGCATGTGATTTTGAAGAGTATAGGTCTTGTTATAACTGCGGAGAGTGTGGGCATTTAGTTGCTTACTGTCCGTATGTTAAACAGAAAAAGACCGAAGTGAAATTTGCTAGTGATTCAGGCAATGTCAGAAAGCCTGTATCCCCAAAACCAATCAAGAAGCAAAAGGGGAAACAGGTTGTATATGACAATCGTAACAAAATTGCCTTGAATAAAAATGGAGATTGTGATAGGGTTGCTAAGGTAAGGGGGAGTTCTCAGGCTATGTCTAAGAATAACTCTAAACCTGGGTCTTCATCAGTTAAGTCTGAGAAGATTCCAAACAAAGTTCAGAAGCAGGTGTCAAACATGAAACCTGAAAAGTCAAAAATCAAAACGATTTCAACAAAATCTAAAATAAACTCTGAACGTGTTTGGAAACCCAAATCACTTTCTAAGTCTATAGCAATTTCTACTTCAAATCAATCCATTGAAAAACCAATTGATTTTTCAAAAGGAGAATGGATTGATGTTCCGAGAATTGATGACCTTGGACGACCCATCATTGTGAAGGGATGGGTGCCTCTTTCATGCTAATTGTTTAATAAGTGTGCAGATTGTTCCAGACAGACCTATTAGCTATTCTTTGATAGTTGATAGTGGAGCATCTGTATACACACTATTTATTGGAGAGGTGAAGGTCAAGGAAGGGTTATTGAAGAAGGAAAACATGATTTCAACAGAGAGGAGAGTGTTTGTAGTCTGTCTCCAACCTGTGAAGCCGGAAAAAGTTGCAATCTCTTGCAATTGCTCTCAGGTGTTGGATTTCAATAACAGATACGACAAAATGGTTTGCTAATTGAAAAATCTTAATGAGTCTAGTAATCTGAGTGGAAAATGGTTTTTAAAACTCAGTGGATAAACCGCATCGGATATCATTTTATTTTGTTTTTCTTCAAAAAGTTTAAAAAAAAATCCAAAAATATGCTTATTTTTAGATTTTTAGGGGGAGAAAATTTCAGAAAAATCAATATAAAAAAAAAATTAAAAAAATAAAAAAAAATGAGTTTTTCCTGGAGAAAAAGAGGAGATGATAGTACATCAGTGGACTGTCAGATTACTCTAAAAATAAAATGAATTGATAAACATTGAGTAGCCACTACAATTATATATTGGTAGGCTTGAAATCAAAGTTTAAAGTTCAGCATGGTGATATAAATTTAAAATCAATAACTGATAATCATGTGGATCAACGTATCGTTGGCATATGATCTTAGTACCGAAATTTCGTTTGATAGATTGCCAAAATCGGAGGTTTCGGGTCGTTATATTGAAAGTTATCTGGGGATAGCCTAACTGATCTTTTGTTGTATTGATTTACGGACCTAGATCAGTCAGGGTATCTTATTAAAAGATCTTTAATGACAAAACCTTAAGTTACCGAATGAGGAACTTAACATGTGTGATGATAATCAAAGATTATCTAATGCATCGTATCCAATCATTGATGCAAATCATGATTGATATTAGTCCTCACCCTGGTAGAGTGCACAAGTCGCTTTGAAGCATTAATTTGCTGACCTGTCACCACTGTGTCTCATACCTTGTAACTAACAGATAACTACAGTATAATCACGCGTTACAATGAAACTTTGCGCAATTCTTGATACGGGAATGTGTCGCGAATGCGGGGACCATAGATTCTTCAGTATCTAATATTACTATAATGTATCTAAAGTGCTGAGCAATGAATGATGATTTCGAGTTTAAGTGGACAAACATACTGGTAATGGTTGTAGGATGCTCAATGACAAAAACAGAAAATTGATCAAAAAGAGTTATGACAGACTGTTTCAATACTGATATGATCCTCTTAACCGGAAAAATTCACAAAAATATGTTGAATTTACTTTTATGCAATTACATTGGAAAATTCAAAAAGATTTTTGGTGTGTATTAGCTTAAACTTTGAAAAATCAAAAAGTTTTGTTTCAACTTTATTTTCGATAACCGATGTTGGGATACTGAATGAGAATGTTCAGATACTTAAAAGTTGAAAAAGATTTCAAATTTTCAAGTTTCTGGTACATATTGAAAATGTTGTATCGTTCAGGGGGAGAACTATTGAGGGTCAAAAGGTATGTGAAGAGTACTTCCGAGATTTTTGTCGTGTCTAACGCCGGTTGTAGTTTGTGCAGTTTTTAGTAAATTTTTTCTGCAGAATCAAATACAACAGGTGCACTAATCATGACTCATCGACAAATTGTGTAACCAAACAAGACCCACACCTGAACATCAAGATTACCAGAACAACAGAAGTTAGTAAAAGATTGAAGAAATCAAGATTATCGTCTATTTTCATCTTTGAAGTAACAAATGACAAAGCCAAGATTTCTTGAGTCCGTCTGAGATTTCAAAGCTTGTTGGAGAGATAGATAGGAACTTCGACTCAAACGTGCATGAAATTGGAAAGTTTTCAATCAAGATTTGAAGAATTGATAACTTTCTGCTTTGGTACATCACTAGCTAGGTCCAAGGGGGAGATTGTTAGTGCATTATTCATGTAAGTCCCTAGCTAGTGATCCGGTACAGAATGTCGAAGGTTCAGATAATCAGAGAACGACCAAGACTTAAACACGAAGACAATCCAATCAATAGTCGAGGGGGAGTTTGTAGATGCACGTATTGCGACTAGTGATTGGATCTACAAAGTTAACATGTGTTAAAAAGTGCTGATAACATGTGTTAAAAAGTGCTGATGACCTGAAAGTGGAAAAAGTGGGCGAATGTAGAAATGGAACCTGAGAAAGTGGGCGAATGTAGATAAAAGTGGGCGAAGGTAGATTAATCTGGTCGAAGGTACAAGGTTGCTGATCAGAAGAACATGTTCGACCATTGGTTATGGGCGAATGTGGAAAATGTCCACATTCGACCAGTGCAAACGGGCGAACGTGCAGTATCTATAAATAGGTTTTGTGATTTTGAGTATGTAATAGAGTTGTCAGTTGTGTATGTGTTCAGGTCAGGTTCCAGGTCATTTTGGTGAAAGTCTGTAATTGATTAGATTAACGTGTGATTGATTGTAATTGAATATTTGAGAAAGTTAATCTATGAAAAAGCTTTGAAAATGATCTTGATTGTGTTTTGATTAGAGTTTTATCATTTTGTTCAGAACTAGGGTTTCCGCACCTGGTTTTGTGACTTGTATGATCATATTATCCTGTTTTAACTAAAATCTTTCGCTTACATAGACTTTTATGAATAACTTGCCGGTGGCCGGAGCATGACCGAACAAGTTACCACTTAATATCATAGAGGAGTCTTGACTAACCAGAACATGTGCATCCCCTACTTGATTTAATTAACTTATCAAAAAGTGAGTGGTCTATTATTAACTGTGCGGCAGTATAATAATGAAAGAAAATAAAGACCGTTTTCTTTCAACACGGGTTCATCAATCCTTAACTTGTGCTAAAGCTTTCACATAGACAATGAAGGTAAGTCACAGTATTAAGTCTTGACTTATCATCAGGGCTGAGGATAAAGACCGTACCGACCCTAAGTGAGATCTTGATAGTAGAGGACTAAGCCACTAAGTGTGTGTATTTCTACCCACAAATGGGCTAATCATTACTCACGGGATTAGGTTAGCTCACAAGTGCATGGGTTGTTACACACCATGGGTACACTCATGAGTCCTCCCACTTCCTATCAAGACACCCACAAGACCAAAGACTAAGTGATTTATTAATTAGATCATTAAACAAAGTTTAGAATAGAAAGAATTATTAAGAACACAAAACACCACTTTAAAATAAAAGATAAACTATATTAATTCATACCAAGTTTCCATCATCACCCTAGCAACACCAATAGAAATCTAGCCTAGCATGGTTGATACAACAAGCTCACAAGGTTGGGTTTGTGTACAAGATATGGTGGATGGTTGTATGGAGATTTCTAGGGGACTTTGGGTTGTTTCTCTCTTGATCAAGGTGTTTATGGAGTAATCCCAAGCTCCAAAGGACACCTACAATGCTCATGGAGGGCAGAAACTTCGTGGAGAAGTGAGTGAGAAGTGGTGAAACGGGATGCTTCAAAATGTGGGGTGGAGGCCTCTATTTATAGGCAAATCAGCTCAAGCACGCCCATGCTCATACCATGGCATGCCCATGCTTGACAGCACGTACTGTTGCAGAGTCCGTTTTTTAGATATGTTGGTTCGTAGGTCAAGCACGCTCGTGCTTGACCCTTTGGCATGCCCGTGTCCTTCAGTACAAATAGTCTTGTCAGTTTTGGTTGGTTTAAGCCTTGGAGAACACGCCTAAGTAAAGGACGCCCGTGCCATATAGTGGGCCACGCCGGTGCACACTTTAAAATACTGATTTTGACTTCTGTTGACTTGAAAATGTTGACTTGTTGACCCGGAACAGTTGCACGGCCGTGCCATATCTGGCAGAGCTTCAAAGTCTTCAATTCTTCATCCGTTTATTGCCGTTTTGTGCGGGTTTCCACTTCTTTTCACCTCCTGACCTCTGATCCTGCAATTATCAACAAAGAAGGATAAATCATGATAAAACAGATATAAAACCACGATTTTGAGTATAAGATTGGTGATAATTATGTGTGGAAAACATATCAATTTCTCGGCACATCATAACACCTCACACTTGAGCTTTTGCTTGTCCTTAAGCAAACCGAACATTAGGCAATTATGTAGGATTAAAACTATAAGTTTAACTCGATGTGCCGAGCTCAGCTTACCTCATAAGAGTCTAGCTTAATAAACTTTCAGGTTTTCGGGCTTGGTTTTTGGTGAGACTACTAAGACAACTCCTAAGGTGCCCCTTTTTCCTTACTCCACTCATTCACTCAGGTTTTATTTGGGGGTGAACACTCAAATTCCACCCGATGGACGACTGGAATCATAGGCTTGTGTGCCAATTGTAACTCCACCACTTTTATTGAGGCGGAGCATGTGAATCAAAAGGACTTTTTAAGGGTTGTTTTAGTGGGATAATGGAAAATAGGGTAGGAATGGAGTCTACCACCATGACTAACTTCGGGTTTGGTGCTTGAGGTGTTTATTGGAATCTCGGTGATCTTCTAAGTTGGCTCTACTGATCTCTCCTTGGACTTCGTAGCTCGACTGTAGCCTACTCTCGTGAATCGTTCGGCGCGAGGGCCGCGTAATAGCCTCCACTAGGTTGGGTCGATCACTTGGTCTCTCTAGAAAGTTTTGCAAAACTTTTGTTTTGAAGTTCTCTCGATTATGTTAGTTCCGCAACATCTTTATTCACACAATTTTTTAAATACAATTTTTACTTGATGTTTGCCGGATGATTATTGACACTTGGTATGCTCTTTTAATGACTTTCTCTTGTAGCCTCTTAATGATCTAGATTCTGAATTATTGATGTGCGACTTATGCTTCAAAGTCCCAAAATTGCCAAAGAGCTTCCCTGGTTTTGTCATGGCGGGGGCTAAATGGATGAAGGAAATGAAAAGGCTAAGTCTCAAAGATGGGTGGCTAGAGGTGGGGAAAATATATGGAAGGCTAATGATAAAGGAATGGGTACGTCCTAGGGGCCTAAATCATTTTCACACACTCCCCTCTGATATGGTCTTGCAGCGCATAAGTCACGCAAGTTCTAATCACGCCATGCCAATGGGAAATATCCCTCAAGACATGTCACACCCCAACCGATGGCGGAATACATCAAGGCGCGACTTGTGATAGATTGTTCAAAGACTTCATGATACTAGTATTGTGACAAATAATTTAAAGATGGATTTCATTCATGGCATTGATGAGTCTAAAATGGGAAAATACAAATTGTCTCAAATTAAAGAAAGTACAACATCAAGGATCACAAAAATTAAACTAGGGTGGGTTTCTAGTCCAATCCTATCATGTTTCTTGATTTCCTTGCATCAAACATTCCCTGCAACATGTATAAATATCTGTCAACACATAAAGCATTCGTGAGCATACTAGTTTTTGGTTTACATACATAGTATTAAAATATTTTACTCAAATCATCATGCTATAGCTTTGCACACATAGAATCATACAAAAGGCATAAATCAATCCCAAGAATCCGTTGCGTATAACTAACACTATCGTGTTAGGCCATTAAAACTTAACAAGGAACCATAAAGGGGGTGGGGTGCTACTCCTATAGCGCTATACATGTTAAGGTGGGCTAAAAATAGTTAATGAATTATGCTAAGGCTTTTGTATCTTAGAATTTGATTATTAGCATGGCAATAGCATATAAGCATGTTTGATAGATTGAGCATGTGTATATGAAAGCATTTTAGTGTATTTGCATAATGATACATGTTGAGTCCCAAAAGTGATAAAAAGTAAAAAGGGGACAAGTATGAACTCACCATAGGGTGCGTTATTTAGTTCCCTAAAACGGGTCTTAAGGAAGGAGAACTTTAGCTCCGATTAACTAGAGTTGGAAAGGAAAAGAGTTTTAGATTCAAGAGGAAGATTCAAGAGTACAAGGAAGTCATGCATTGCCTTTTAGGCGAACCAAAACAAAAACCACCATCAAGGTGATTCGGATGGTCTTGAGAGTTAAGTAGTGCCTTTAAGGCTAACTGATGTGCGTGGTTTTAGCAAATTAAAAAGATGTCATTTCCCCGGTGCCAAAAACAAGATGTTTGCAATCCGAAACTTTGGTTTTGGGGTAAACGACTGAGTTTTACTAAACCTATGTTAACAAGTTTTAAATTTATAAAGTAAACAATAATTACTTTCGAAAATAAAACCGACACATAGGCAGAGAACCTGACGTGCATAGTATAGCTTCTAGGGTAAGTATTGAGTATCGTATTCCATCGTTCACACTTTCCCCTACTCAACCTTTCATCCATCAACTGATCGGGTTTTGAAAAGAAAAACAAAACGGAGGGGTTCTTTAAAAGAAAAATGGTTTTGAAAAAGGTTTTGATTTTATAAAAGAAAAAGATAAAATAGTAGTGAGATCAAATATGCACATCTCGGGACCCTCTGAATAAGTAATTAAGTTTATTATTAAAATTAATAATTTAAGTTAATTAATTGTGTGGAAGACAAGAGTGATCTTGAAGTGTTGACTCCTTGATAGAGAAGAGAAGGCGACTACTAAGTTAAATGCAGAACCTCTCCAGCGTGCGTCCACCTGGGGTACTTCGCCAGGGCCTCGCAAATAGCGGGCTCCTCAAACCGCGTTCAAGTCTTCGGGTCCTCGAACTTATCATCTTCTTAAATTGGAGGCTTCACTCCCAACCAGGGACACCGTACACCTCACCTTAGTTCTCGCGTTATGTACCGAAGGGTTTCTTTATCCTGGCAACCTCGTATCCCCATTGGTTAACGGTCAAAGCCGAAAGATCTCTCTTATGGTTGTTACAGTGCGCCCGTAGGGAAACCGTCTTTTACCAATAAGATCATTCACTCATCTGATAAGTACCAGAAATGTGTCACTCAGATCTGGTCCCCTTCAAAAGCCATTGCTTAGAATCCGGTTTGGATATCAAAAGCCCGAAGGATCTGTCTCACTATCGGTTTCCTCGCCTTGGATGCAACTCGGGACTACCAGAAGCTGATTATACCCTTAGTTATTTAATTAAATAAGTTAAGGATGTTATTAAGTTAATCATCATTTAAACCTGTCACAAAGATAAACAAATAAAGATTAGAAGAAGATAACACAACAAATAACTAAAAATAAACTACTAATAATAGTAATAAAAGTCAACAAATCAAAATGGGTTCATGATAATAGAAAGATACAACCATAACGAATGATCAACCCAAGAACATGGCTGCTCATAGGCAAGCTCTCCATCTTCAAGTGCTATGCATCTAACAACCTCACGACCTCGATGTTTTATTGCATATGAACTACTCTACGATCCTCTTCTTGGCCAAGCTAATCAAGGTAGGTCGAAGCCTAACCATTGAGGGATGTTAGGAGGACCAGAAGGCCTCACAAGGGACCCCAGGATCTCGGGAAGAAGCTTGGTAGTCGGCCCAAGAGAGCACAAGAAGGGATGAAAAAAAGGTGAGGGGTAGCTTGCCATTTATAGACCTTTCAGAGAAAGCAAGGGCGTGCAACATGTTGAAGCATGGGTGTACTTTTGTTGCTCCCCAAGTTTCGTCGTTTTCCAGGTTTGCTTCGTTGTCTTCTAGCGTGCAGGGCCTTCGTGCAAGTGTGCGTGGGCGTGCTGGGTCTCTCCCGGACTGGTTTTTTTCACTGTTTAAGCCCCGAGATTGTCTTCAAACATATAGTGAACATGTAGCAAGTCTCATATCTTCAGGAATCTCCCGTTTTTGCTCGTTTTTCCCTGAAAATCCTCTGTTTCCCTCTTGGAGCCCCAATTTCCAGAGAAATACAAATAGGAACAAATTAAGCACCTAATATCAATAATATAAGCCTAATTGTATCCTATTATGAGACTGTTTATGCCTGTTTTATATGTTAAAATCATGACACATCACTAACCAAAACACAAAGCACCATAAAGTTGATTCGGATGGTCAAGAGAGTCAAGTATTGGTAAGGTAGGGATGTATCCACAAACCTTCCATGATATTAGATTAGTAGAGTTTTGAAAGTATATATTTTACTATTTACATAACGTAACCAGGAGATTAAAGTAGAGTATGGTGACTTTGTTTGGATGAGTCTTGGCTTTCCTTTGTCAACCATTAACCATAACACAAGTCCATCCAACATTAAGTTCTTGGTGAACTTGGTTGGTTTCACTACAACTAACCTTCTAGTGCATAAAAACAATAGAAGATGAACCACTTTTGAGGCCTCATTTTGGTGTCCTACTCATATTTATTTACTAGAGCAAACTAGAGCAAGGTCCTAGAGGTTTTCCCAAGGGGTTAGGAGAAGAGGAGAAATGAAGAAAGAAGAAGAAAGTTGGAGTTTAAAATGAGAAAACTCATTTAGAAGTGGGCTTCTAACACTTGGATTTCTTTAAGAATTTGGAGGTTTAGAGAGGATTTGGGATAAGGGAAGTGTTTAGGAGGTGGGGAGAAGGGGTATTTATAGTCGGGGTAAAGTAGTTAGGTAATTAATGGAGTAAATAAGGTGGTTAGGAGTGAATTAGGTGAGAGATATATCTTCAAAAGAAAAAATAAAAATAAAAATAAAAAAATGGACGGCATTGTATGTTGTTGTTTTTAATTGTGACAAAAGTCAACTAATCACGTTTTCCTTTTTTTTTTCTAAATTAGAAGTATTATATATCTATACTATATTAATAAGCATATATGAAGGGTAGAAATGGTCATTTGCCACATGTACAACTTTGAAAGCATGTTGTACAATAATCAATGCATAAAATCTCTTAAACATTTAAAGGGTGCAAGCTATGATGCATCATGTACAAGCCTATTATGCTTAATAAAAATAACATAGATACATTATTAGATTAGGGTTTAATTCAACTCACCTCACATCCTCATTATCCGCCCCCATCTCCCTGCCTTCTCTTTCTCTCTCTATTATAAGATCTAGGGTTTCAAGACACCATACACTAGATCAAGATCTAGGGTTCCGGCACCATCTCCCTGCCTTCTCTTTCTTTCCAGACATAGGAGCATCGCTGAGATGGACCTGCAGGTGGTCTTCCCAACACCGCTCCATGTATCGTTCCTTCTGCTATTATCTTGGTACCTTTTTTTAACAAGATCTACTGTTTTTGTTTGTGATTCGAGTATTTGATGTTTATACGTAGTTAAACTTTACATGTTCTAAGTTACTTTAAAAAGTTTTGAAACTGTTTTTAGATGTATATATGTTGGATTTGTGTAATACTTTCAGATCTGTGGAAATACAAAACATAAGTCTTGATAATATAGAAAATTTCATCGTACATGTCTGATGTTAGATCTGGAAATCAACTAATTTTGCTATAATGTTTATATGGAATGAACTGATGCAATGTTTTTGTTAGGTATCAGTTATATTTTTTATCTTTTATTTTATTCCCTTATGCAGGTTGTTGCTACAATTAGTTCGCAGATAATCCCAACTAATACTTGATTTGCTGAGGTTTTCCCTTTGCTGCTGTCAGGTTTGTATACCACATAAGGTCTTATATTTTGCATTATTTAAACTTACTTTTGTAAATACATATGATAGCAGCTCGAAATAGATGCAATGGTGCAGTATATTAATTTTCAATACATATGTCAAGACCAACCTGTTCAGAAACTTACAAGGCATTGGCCTATATTTTGCTGGGGTGATATGGAAATTGAGGAATTTTGGGTCACACAGGTAACAAGCAGGGCATTCGCCAGCTCACATATCGTTAGATGATATAGTATTTTTTTTTTTTAATAAATCATGCCTCTATTTGTGGTGCTTGCATTTGTTATTTTGGTGATTCTGCTTTGCTTTAAGATATTTTGGCTAATAGTTTTATTCTTTGTGACATAGATTCTCAATTATCTTTCAAATAACAAAAGCAACCAGCTTAGCTTATGGGAAAACAAATATCTTTCTAGCTGTAAATTAAGTGAAGGTAAGTTCTTATTGCTTGTTATTATTGATGTATTGCTATACAAATGCACAAAATAAGCTTTTTTTCATTGCTTTACTAATTAATTTCTACGCAGAATCAAAATCAACATAGGCCACAAAAGGCTTTGGTGATGGTTCATGGTGACGATAAAGGGCTATTTTGGTCAACCGGACTGTGTACACTCACCGAGTTGTCGTCCGAATTAACAAAGTGGTAAGTCTTTTTCAGACAAAGATATGTAGGTACAATCCATTTCTCATGACATGCTATGATCCCGACACAAACGATTCAGAGTGTCTATCTTGTAAATAGGGTTATATGGTTGGTTTAATTTATTGGTGTGACTCGGGTATTACTGTTTTGTTTTAAAAAGGAATAACTAGACTTTTAGAAACATGTATAATTGCTGTCATGTTTCATTACTTTGTTTACAATATTAAAAAATTTATAACTAGACTTTTATTAAGAAAAGAGTTGGATTACTATCTAATAATATAGTTCTTATATCATCACTAATAGACATACAGCTCTTTTATAATGAAATTAGTTATCTTTGAAGTTAAAAAATGGACAAAAAAAGATGTAGGTAGACAACCCCACTGACCTTACCTGTGTGACAACGTATTTCGAGTTTCGACCCGTTACCCAAAATTGCAAACTCTCTGTCTTAAAGTTTGAATTGTATACTTGGTGTGGTTATCCTACTGTTAATGCATCTTACTATGATTTCAGCTTCATCTCAAGGACTCCAAACATTACAAGAACTCAAAATTGATCAATTTCTATAATTGTGATTTGCCCAAGTAGAGCATCATTTCCCAGCATTCATTGTTATATGCTTCTTTAGTCTTTTTTGATTATATTGTGTTGTGTACAGCCTTCAAGGCTGGAGTAGCACAATACATAAAAACGAAATGACGCATGGTTTCTAGAGGCATCTTCATCTCTAATGTGATTTTCAATAACTCACCATTTTGAAACCTTCATCCCGTATACTACAGGTACTTTGGCACTATAATATTCATAAACAAAACTTCATTTCTTAATTTTCTTTGTTTGAGGTATTGATTATTATGGTTTTAGTTACATAACTAAAGTACTATGAAAGCAAAATCTTTACAAATTTATAAACCTTGATGCCAAGATCTGTTGATGCATGCAACATGTCAGAAGTTGACTATTAAAAGTCAAACAGTCTACTTTTGATTTCAAAGTTCAAATCAACTTTATTGATTTTTTTAAAGGAGTTTATACTCGCATCAAGAAGCATAACAAATACCATCCATAAACAAAATAACATATGGGTAGTCAGTCATGATGCTTCTGGACTTGTCTTTTCATAAATATGAATATCTACTTTTGTTAGATATGCTTACAAAAACTATATCATGTTTCAGGAACGAAGAAGCGTGTGGGACTTGACGGTTTCACCCCATGGTAGCCCGAGTGACACGTCAAATGAGAACGAAGCGACTTATAAGCTTTGTATGTCCATACATTAAAATTTTCTTTTAACAATATATATTTTCAGTAGTATATTAGGGAAGTCAATTAGGGAAACACCAGACAAGAGGCACCATATATTCGTTGAATTTTATGATGTTAGAGCTGCATAGATGGCTCTAGGGGAAACTGCGGGAAAACGAATAAAATTTGATAAGGTCACTCATGCTCCAATTAGCCTCCTCAATAGGTAATTCTATTTTATTTAAATAAAATTTCAAAATTGTTACTTACAGGTGATTCAATTTGATTTATTATCTTAAATGGGTCAAATGGGTCGGGTGTATAAAATAGCTAAACAAGAAACTGCTCAAATTTGTCCTTTTTTTTGTATAATTCGGGGTCGGATATACAATATATGTGACTTTTTAGTAACAAATCACTTTTGACATGTTTCAAAGTCAAATTGGATCTTAAAATTACATCTGCAAGCTTACTGTATTATAACAAAAAAAAAAAGTAAGCTATATTAATACCTCAATCTCTAAGGCATGAATGTTTCAATTACCTTTTTATAATTAAAACAAAAACATTAGTCAAATTGGATCTTGAAGTAGGTGACTGAAGCAATCCAAATACTTATTTGATCCCTTAGCTAATATTTGAAATCATCGAATAATTAATGAAGCTAATAAAGTATTAATTTAAATGAAATCCTAAAGTGATAAGATCAGTGATCTTATTTTGTAATTTTTATGTCATGCTTTTTGGTTGTTGGACTTGTAGCTCAAGTGTTTCAAACATAGCCGAACATCCTACTGGGTTTCATTCCCTTGTTGATACTACCATGTTGATACTACTGAGTTTCATTCCCTTCTAGATCACGTGTTTCAAACTTAGCCAATCCATTAACACTTATGTCATTTTTTTATTATGTAGATAGTTATTGTATTATGATTTAGATCTGTTATATTTATAATAATAATAATATATGTTCTTCAATAAGCAATTTTAGGACATGTAAGCATTTGAATATATGTTAGGCCATATATCAGTTTTATGATGACATATCATTAGAAAAATTCATATTTATATAATGTATGATAATATGAGTTTCGGGTCCACATAACTGATTATTCACACTAAATGAAACAATTGACCTTAAATCAGTTCTTAAAGCTAATATTTGGTGATAAGTATGTGTGTTGCATGTCTTTTTTTGCTTATTATTGTTATAGTTAACATTTTTGTTCATTCTATTATAACCGAACATTGTTGTTTGAGTGTGAATCTATTCCTTTTCAGTGACATTTTATCAAGTGGAACCTGATGTAAGCATTGTAGTTGTCATAGACATGAGAGTGTCTAATCCCAACCATTTAGCTTATTCCTACACAAATCAATAGTTGAATTTCTCGAAATGTTTACATATGTAGAATTTGGCGTATTTATTTCCAAACACTGACAAAACCAACTCAAATACATACTTTTACATGTTTAACTATAGTGTAAGATTTGAATATCTTAACGTTTACGTTGTATGCAGCTAGACTTTTTTTCATCACTAAAAAGGTATGGAGTTTGGTATACAGTTCCCTTTGTTTGGATTGACTTCATATCGGATGTCGATGTGGAAAATAGGTTATTGGTTGTAGCTTTTGGTGGGTTGGGGGGGGGGGGGGTTTCAAGATTGCCATCGACTAAAACACTAAAGTAATTTTGTTTGAAAGTACGGTTCCATTAGTACTTTCTATTTAGATTCTTAGCATGATAGAAGACACTAAATGTTAATTGTTGCTATGTGTACATTTCTTGATCTATCTATTTTTGGCAAATATGATAGATAAGTCACCCAATAAGAATGCTTACAGTCATTGTAAATGTTAGTCGGATTGTCTTGATTAAGCGAAAATTGGCATGACACCATTTTGCTTTTGATCTTCAAGACACGACTTATATTTTCTTGCCCTTTATATCTATTATGGGTACATTTTATGGAACCGGTAATGGAAGGCGTGACTTTGTTGAGTGATACATTATAACACGAATAAGTAAACTATACAATATGTCACGAGACTATTGATAAACTAAATAGAAAACGAGCACCACTTTGTAAATTGTAGCTGCCGCTGCATCGCGCGGGTTTCCGACTAGTATATATATATATATGTTTTATTAAAAAAATAAATATATATTAAGATCTTAACTAAATGAGTTTCTAAATTGATTAGGATAAATTATATTGATGACTCGTCAAGAATTGGTAGGAGTAACATAAAAGAAGCGAATAAAGGCGAAGTTGAAAATTTTTAAGTATATAATTTAAAATACATGAAATGTAAAAATCACGCGATGTTACAGTCTCCATACTTTAGAAAATTTCGTCCCGAAATTTCCTTGAGAGTTAACCTTTTGAAAATAGGTATGTTGTTTGATATGGGTTTAAATAAAACAAAACTAGTTACTTTATTATGCTTAACTCAAATAGTATATCTAGTCGTTGTGCGATAATATGCTCATAAGAGAAATACTTTCAAAATTTTAACCGAAGGCTATACGTAGAAATTTGAAAGTTTAACCGACTAAAGCATTTTTGGTGATTAGTGAATGAAAAAGGGTACATATACCTATATATGAAGTAGCAAAAGAGTATGGGGTTAATGTAACAAATTTCGGGTAGATAAGTAAATATATGGTATAACATATATGAAGTAGCAAAAATTTGGGAAGATTAGTAAATATACTGTATAACATATAAAAAGTAGTAGAAATTTTGGCTTGTAAAAAAATGTCACTGGGTAATCAGATGGGATAGTAAATATGTGAGCATAATGAGTGATTAGATGTGGGAATGGACAATATTTAGTAATAGATATTTGATTTGCACAAGGTCGAAAATTTTACCAGAAATTTTTTTTAAAGACGACTAAAATTAACGAGAAATTGGACTATTTGAAAACAACTTTTTGGTGATATAAATAGTATTTATTTAGTTTTGAAATCCAGTATATAAGTAGTCAAGAAAATATTTGAAAGTGAGAGACAAATATTGTTTTAAATGCATCAATGTTTCTAGGGGTTAAGGATAGAGTTTACGGGGCTTACAACGAGATTCTTGATAATGGGAGGATTGCTTATTAAGCAAGGAAAGGTACGAGGGAAGAAACAAAGTTTGATGGAGATAGCAATTATAGATTATTCACGGTAAGGATGATGTTGCATAGTAGAGAGTGTGGTTCAAAACAAGGTTATAATATGCATCAAAGATAAATAATGCATGCGTAATTAGACTAGTAAACTATAACATAAACGGTATCGCAAAAGATAAATAACGTAGGTGTTGACCAAAACTTTAACTCGACACCCAAAACTTCTCATGGCACAAATAACTCTACTTTTGGTAGTATGACAGGACATTTATGTATAGGATGTACCGGCGGCGTATCCACCATCCCGTTATCATACCTCATCCGTGTTGTTATTCAATTTCATGGCTCATGATAGGTTACACACACTGAGACTTGTTATATTTTCCATGCACCAAATTTTTGTAATTACGTGTGCATCCGTAATTAGTCCAATTGCCGCATGGTCCACATAATTCGTCTTAGTTATGCGTGGGTCGCTAGTGGACACAAAATACTTATACACAAACGAAAAGACATTAAACTAAGGCATTAAACAGTTTTGATCTTGTAAACATAGAAAGTAACGTGACATGCAAACACATAATGTAAAAAGGCATTAAACAAGTTTTTGATGTTGTTAACCGTGCGCGTTTTTGGCGTGGATGCATGGTTTCATAATATAATGTTGTAGACTTGTGCATATGTGGTTACATTCAGATGTATAAAATCTAACAGAAGAGTAGTCAGTTAGATTCTTAATGAAAACGCACAAAATGTTTTGACTGTGGGCAATATAGAATTCGGGTTTATTACAAATTGAGTTTTATGGGTACGCGGGCAATTTTAGCTTTTCAAGACTGAGGGTCAAGTTTGATGGTAGAACCGTTGAATGTTAAAGAAAAACGGATTTAATTTAAATGGGGAAAATTTAGTGTAAAAGTTTACCAAAGATGGACGTTTGATTTATGAAAAATCCATTTTATTAAGCGAGGAAAATACTTTATTGGCAATTTTAGTTAGGTGTTGATGAATTACTTTGACTCGTGATACGATTTCAAGAGAAAAGGTTTGGGATTATAAAGAAGTAGGTTGTTTGATTTAGCGTGTCTTTGCTTAGAAGCCCTGTTTGCTAAAAAAAATTTTCTTTTGTTATGAATGACATTGAGTGTCCTGAAAGCAAAATTTATTTTAAACACTTTTACCATTTAAAATCTCGTACGTTATACCGACTTGACACACATTTGTTAGTGGTTTGAAGGTTTAAAATGATGATTTTATAGAAGAATAGGCATCCTCTTAGGAATAGAAGGAAGAATTTTGCTAAATTTTTTTTGAAAAAGATTGTGCGCGAGAAGAAAGGGTTTTGCGATGTTTGAATTTTGCTGATAAATTATGATTGTAACTTAAGATAACGATGGTATTTCATAATTCATAAAAGAAAATTTCACATCAGAATAATTTCTTGAAAACATTCCATAAGGAAATTCTCATCATTTTTTTTAAAAGAAAAGAAAAATCAATTTTCTTTAGTGTGGTGAGTGGGTTTTCCAACATCGTAGATCACCATGGCAAGTCTTGGGCATTGGTTGCGTTCATGGGTTGGGTCGTTGCACTTGGAGGATATCCATCCAATGTTTTTAGTGAATGAGGTGGTACTAGTAGGTTGTTCGGGTCTTGGTTTAGTGGTGTGGCGACATGTTTTGGCTAAATGACCATATGCACCACAGTTGGCGCATATGCGGCATGGTGTGTGAGTGGGGTGGTGGAATTTACAATTCCTGCATAACGGATGGGTTCCATGGTACTGCTTTTTGTTGGGGATCGGAGACTCAGGGGTTGTCGAAATGTGGTTTTGTTTGAGGTTTTTGCGTTTTCGGTTATCCTTTTTCGTTTGTTTGGTAGGGGTATGGGTAGATGGTTTAGTATCTACATGGTTTGTGTTGTCCTGGATGGTATCGCTGGAGTTTGGAGTTGGGTTTGTTGTTGTCCCTAGGTAAGGGAGAATCTTGATCAATTCTTGGCGAATAAGACTCGCCAGTTGGTTGAGATCGATGTTGTTGAGACGAGAAGACGTCTACGAGAATCATACATAAGAAAATTTGCATAAGCGTTTTTAAGCAAGGTGACTTTTGAATTTAGGAAATGAGTTATTAGAATTTTGGTTAACAATGAAAAGCTTGCAGGTAAGATTAGATCGGTCAAATTGATGCAAATTTAGATAAACAAAATACATAAGCTCAAGTTGTTCTCATAGATTTAGTATGCAAGTTCAAGTTACACGTATAGGACGCAAGTTTCACGTTGTTCAAATAGCGTAACACGTATGTATAAGCATGTATAGTGCACTTAGTTAACAAAAAGGAGTTTTAATTTATGTTGATTGCGATTATTAGTATTGTTTGGAGATCACGAGAGTAGATTGTAAATGCGAGTCTTGAGATTGTATGCGAGTGAAATAAATCAAATATATAATGAAAACATAGCATGAAAACATAATTGAAAGTAGTATTAGCATAAAAAGAAAGGCTTGTATAAAAATAATTGGAGTGTTTCGGAGCGGAACTAGGACTAACCAAAGTGATTCGAATTTACCATTGAATTTGGACACATGCCTTGGCCTAATAGGTGGAAATACTCTCGCCGAAATTTTTGGTTAACGGTATTAACCCTTCTAGTTACTACATGTTCCTTGTCGTTAGTAAATTTGAGACTTTGGCAAGATTGAAAATCAAGGATTGAAACTAGTCGCCAAGTTACGGATTTCACTCCTATCTTAGCGATATCATTTCTTGAGTGTGGTTTTTGCACTTGTCCAATGAGGTAGGAAAATCAATTCTAACACTCAATTGGTAAGTTTCCACTAGAACGAGAAGTTGTGAAATTTCCACCAAGGTAAGGAAATCCCGCCTATCTTGGTGTAGTTTCAAAAACATAAAAGAACAACGCGGATTGAAAGTTGTCACCAAAGTGAGGGTTTCACACCTAGTTTAGTGACTTCCTTTCGTTTGTGGTATAAGAGTGTCTTCGAGTGTAGAATAATACATCATAAGGAAGGCAAATTTTTATAGTCCAAAAGATTTAGAGTAGAAGTAATTTAGGAAGAACAAGTATATTTAGCATGATACAAGAATGGTCAATAAGAGGTTCCTAACTATAGTCTAGGTCAATCATGGCAATTTTCCTAATTCCATGTAGTCATGGCTCTGATACCAATCTGTCACACCCCAATCGATAGCAGAAACATCGAGGCGTGACTTGTGACAGATTGTTCAAAGACTTCATGACACTAGTATGTGACAAATATATTTAAGATGGATTTCATTCATAGTATTGATGAGTCTAAAATGGGAAAATACAAATTGCCTCAAATTAAAAAAAGTATAACATCAAGGATAACAAAAATTAAACTAGGGCGAGTTTCTAGTCCAATTCTATCATGTTTCTTGATTTCCTTGCATCAAACATTCCCTGCAACATGTATAAATATCCGTCAACACATAAAACATTGGTGAGAATACTAGTTTTTGGTTTACATACATAGTATTAAAATATTTTACTCAAATCATCATGCTATTGCTTTGCACACATAGAATCATACAAAAGGCATAAATCAATCCCAAGAATCCATTGCGTATAACTAACACTATCGTGTTAGGCCATTAAAACTTAACAATGAACTTTAGCTCCAATCAACTAGAGTTGGAAAGGAAAAGAGTTTTAGATTCAAGAGGAAGATTCAAGAGTATAAGGAAGTCATGCATTGCCTTTTAGGCGAACCAACACACAAACCACCATAAAGGTGATTCGGATGGTCATGAGAGTCAAGTAGTGCCTTTAAGGCTAACCAAAACACAAACCGCCATAAAGATGATTCAGATGGTCAAGAGAGTCAAGTATTGTTAAGGTAGGGATGTATCCACAAACCTTTCAAGTTATTAGATTAGTAGAGTTTTGAAATTATATATTTTAGTATTTACGTAATATAACTAGGAGATTAAAGTAAAGTATGGTGACTTTGATTGGATGAGCCTTGGCATTCCTTTGTAAACCATTGACCATAACACAAGTCCATCTAACATTAAGTTGGTGAACTTGGTTGGTATCACTACAACTAACCTGCTAGTGCATAAAAACAAGAGATGATGAACCACTTTTGAGGCCTCACATTGGTGTCCTAGTCATATTTATTTGCCATAGAAAACAAGAGCAAAGTCCTAGAGGTTTCCCCAAGGGGTTAGGAGAAGAGGAGAAATGAAGAAAGAAGAAGAAAGTTGGAGTTTAAAATGAGAAAACTTCCTTAGAAGTGGGCTTCCAACACTTGGATTTCTTGAAGAATTTGGAGGTTTAGAGAGAATTTGGGGTAAGCGAAGTGTTTAGGAGGTGGGGAGAAGGGGTATTTATAGTTGGGTAAAGTAGTTGGGTAATTAATGGAGTAAATAAGGTGGTTAGGAGTGAATTAGGTGGGAGATATATCTTAAAAAAATGGACGACATTGTATGTTGTTTTTAATTGTGACAAAAGTCAACTAATCATGTTTTCCTTTTTTTTTTCTAAACTAAAAGTATTATATATATATATATATATGTTATATTAAAAAAAATAAGATATATTAAGATGTTAACTAAATGAGTTTTTAAATTGATTAGGATAAATTATATTGATGACTTGTCAAGAATTGGTAGGAGTAACATAAAAGAAGCGAATAAAGGGGAACTTGAAATTTGTTAAGTATATAATTTAACATACATGAAATGTAAAAATCACACGATGTTACAAGACAAATGAACGAGCATGTGT
Source organism: Ambrosia trifida (assembly GCA_028751855.1). Classification (NCBI taxonomy): domain Eukaryota; kingdom Viridiplantae; phylum Streptophyta; class Magnoliopsida; order Asterales; family Asteraceae; genus Ambrosia; species Ambrosia trifida. The sequence continues at coordinate 70,039,529 of CM054127.1, read as the reverse complement.
AATATATGCATGTAAAGGTGTGCTCGATAAGGCTCAATAATGCTCACATGTAAGGGTATGGGTTAAGGAATCGGGAACATCTTAGGCTGCTCTTTTGCCTACCAAAAATCCTCCCTAATCTCCCGCAAAATCATTGGGCCGACTCAAAGGGTTTGAAAATGTTTTTGTTTCCAAAAAAAAAAAAAACTCTTCAAAAACATTGTCTTTTTAGCTACGGTTTGCCGACTGCTTTGAGGTGTTTTAAATTTTACAAAAATTTTAAACACCTCACACTTAATTCTTTTACAGAATTTTAAATTAATGATAGTGATATGTGTGTGTGCAAAGAAAATGTGGGAAGCCAAAAGGAACAAGTATCTCCCCTTTTTGTTCTCCAACGGTCCATGTGCGGTCGATCCCTATAGCTGCCTCGACATGAATGCTCCCTTGAGAGAAACCACTTGGCATGAACTTCAATAATTTATTAGTAATAAAAATAAAAATAAAAACAAGCTACTCGTCCTAATGCCGAGAGGGCATACCTAGGTGATAGAAAGTATAAAGAGTGAACGACCATACCTGATGTTTCTTGACTGACTCTTCTACTGTATGCACCAACCTCTTAACTTATTCATCCTAAGCTACTGATCCGGGCTGCCTCCACGGTAGCGCCACGTTTTACGTCTCTGGCTGGACAAAACGTGTGATAGTTGTCCCAGTATTTATCTATCCACTTTGTGTTGTCAAGCTATACCGCTGATTCCTCTGGCGGTATCACTGCTGCGCCTTTGGCTTTCATCAATTGATAATCTAGTTGTTTATAAATGAAGTGGGCCACGTCAAATGGGTCTTCAGGCGCGTATTCTCTTCCACCGGCTGTGTAGTGCAACTTGTTATTCCCAACCCGAAGTGTAAGAATCCCCTTGCTTATATCTATGGTAGCTCGGGCAGTAGCCAAGAACGGTCGACCGAGAATAATAGGAACATTACTCTCGCCCATGTTGAGGATGACAAAGTCGACGGGAAAGACGAATTTTCCTATTTTGATAAGCAGGTTTTCGACAATCCCTTCGGGCTTTTTTATGGTACCATCCGCCTACTCGATCGTAGCTATCAACGGTCGCGGTTCGCCCAAATTGAGTTGTGTGTAGATATAAGTGAGCATATCATTCACACTCGCACCAAGATCTGGTGAGGTATAATTCGTAGGCAAGTTGCTATAGAGCGTGGCAAAGAAAACTTCCTAGGATCGGTCAGGATTGTAGGAGGGTTTTGCTGGAGTAGTGCCACACACTCTAGTGCATTTCCCTTGACTGCTGCCTCGAGATTTCTTTTGTTGCTCAAGAAGTTCTTCAGAAATTTTGAGTACTTTGGCATTTCCTAAATGACTTCTATAAAAGGCAAGTTGACATGCATTTGACTTAGGAGTTCGGTGAACTTCTGGTATCGCTCGTCCGTCTTCTGCCTCATCAATTGTCCAGTATAAGGTATGTTAGGCCGATATTCCCTCCGTACCATCTTCGATGGTGGGGTTGGTGGTGGAGCAACTGGAGGATTCCAATTGGTTGCGGGGCCTTCATTAACCGGCATTGGTGAACTGGCAGTCGAGTTTTCAGGTGCGGCAGTATTAGGAATGGTTATAGTTGGAGTGGGTTCATTTGTGAGTGGGTTGGGTGGTATAACTTCTTCATTGGCAGGTACCGCTGGTTCAGAATAATCGCAGCTGCTTTGAAGAGTTATGGCACTTACATTGGCTTTTGGGTTAGTTTCAGTGTTGCTTGGAAGGCTTCCGACGGGTCTTTCTGCGAGAGACTTGGCCATTGCGCCCAATTGTACTTCCAGGTTCCTGATGGTGGACTCGAGTCATTGAAGCCTCTTGTCGGTATTGTTGAACTTCTTGTCCATTCGTGCTGCTGATCAGGCCTCGAGTTTTGCGAGTCTTTCATCCACGGATGGGTAACCGTTGTTTGGAGGGCGTTGCTGGTTGTTTTGTTGCCTGAATCCGGGTGGTTGCATGTTGTTGTTGTTGCTTTTCAACCTGAAGTTTGGATGATCACGCTAGCCAAGATTATAAGTGTTGCTATATGGATTGTTCGGCAGGCAGTTTGTTCCAATGAAGTTAACTTGTTCCATAGTGGCCTGAGGAAGACTCCCATCTTGCGGCTGCAACTCTGCTGCGGTTATGGCATTGACTTGTTCTTTGCTCAGCTGGTTGAGGCTAGTTGATAGTGCCTCAATTTGAGCTTTCAATGAAGTGGTGGAATCGATTTAATAGAGGCCGGTCTTTGATGGCCGACTTCGAGGGTTGTACCACTGATAGCTGTTGATGGCAATTTCTTCGATGAGATCATAGGTTTCATGTGGTCTCTTGTTCCCAAACATACCTCCTGTGGTTGCATCAAGTGTCTGCCTTGATTGGTTCGTCAGCCCATTGTAGAAGGATGAAACTTTTAACCAAATTTCAAGACCATGGTGTGGGCATTTTCTCAGCATATCTTTGAATCTCTCCCAAGCTTAATAGAGTGATTCTCCTTCTTCTTGACAAAAGGTGGTGATGTCATTTCTTAACTCTACGGTTGTGGCTGGGGGAAAGTATTTTGAGAGAAACTTTTGGGCAAGGTCAGCCTAGGTGGTGACGGAACCTGCGGGTTGTGAGTTTAGCCATGCTTTGGCACGATCCTTTAGTGAGAAAGGAAACATGCGAAGTCAGATAGCGTCACGAGTGACGTTATGCAAATTAAAAGTATCACAAATTTCAAGGAAATTTGCGATATGAACATCGGGATCTTCATCGGGTAAACCATCAAAAATTGCAGTTTTGTTGTATCATGTGGATGACATGGGACTTGATTTCAAAATGGTCGGCATCAACGGCGGGTCTAGCGATGCTAGGGCCTAAAGCATTGATGGAAGGTCTAGCAAAATCGGAGATGGTTCTATCAACTTGTCCCATTTTTAATTTTTGTTCTTCTCTTCTAGCTCAAAAATATCTTTCGGTTTCTTCAAGAAGAGGTGTAAGAATAGGCGAGGGACGCAAGTTCATACACTACTCGAAAACCTTTGAGATAAAACTTTTAACAAAAACACTAAGGAAAAGAAAAAGTGAGTAATTTTTAGAAAACCTTTCTCTAAAACAGTCGTGTCACCAGCAACGGTGCCAAAAACTTGGTGTGTGTGGGTGTTTCAAGAAAACTTAACTTCTTTTCAAAATTGGTAAAATCCCAATGGATGTGCCAGAAGATTTGGTGAAAAGGTAATTAAGTTAGAAAACAGTAACACACTTGCAAGTTTTAAATTTATAAATTAAAACGATAGTTGCTCAACGTTCTAAACCCTGCACAATAGGCAAAGGTACCAATCGTGCTGAGTATAGAAAGGTGCAAGTACCGAGTATCAAATCCGTGGACACAATTTTTACTACTCAGCTTTCCTAAAAATTACTTAAAAGACTTTTTAAAATGCTGGAAGATAAGTAAAAAAAAAAAAAAGAGATGTAATCTTTTAAGAGAAATCAATGACAAAACAATGGTGTTGCTTCAGGATCAGATGGAACTTGGTATGATGATACTTATCTTTATTGAAAGTGGTGTGTTTAAGTTGCGCACTTGTGCTTAAACTTAGAATTGCTACTGCATTTTCTAGAGGTGACTGTTTTCATATAACTGTATAAACAACTCTGTTCTTAATGTTATTATGAGGGTCTCCCAAACCGGGTAGCTCACCTCTTAACACTGAAAAGAAAATGACTCGAGACTGTGTCGACTAGACCCCGAATTACCCACCTCCTAGTGTTGCGATATAGACATCAAACTACTCTAGACTTTTATGAATAACTTGCCAGTGGCCGAAGCATGACCGAACAAGTTACCACTTATATCATAGAGGTGTCGTGACTAACCAGAACACGTGCATCCTCTACTTGATTTAATTAACTTATCAAAAAGTGAGTGGTCTATTATTAACTGTGCGACAGTATAATAATGAAAGAAAATAAAGACCATTTTGTTTCAACACGGGTTCATCAATCCTTAACTTGCGTCAAAGCTTTCACATAGACAATGTAGCTAAGTCATAGAGTTAAGTCTTGACTTATCACCAGGACCGAGTATAAAGACCGTACCGAACCTAGGTGAGATCTTGATAGCAGAGGATGCTTCCACTACGTGTGTGTATTTCTACCCACAAATGGGCTAATCACTACTCGCGGGATTAGGTTAGCTCACAAGTGCATGGGTTGTTACACACCATAGGTACACTCATGAGTCCTCCCACTTCCTATCAAGACACCCACAAGACCAAAGACTAAGTGATTTATTAATTAGACCATTAAACAAAGTTTAGAATAGAAAGAATTATTAAGAACACAAAACACCACTTTAAAATAAAAGATAAACGGTATTAATTCATACCGAGTTTCCATCATCACCCTAGCAACACCAATAAAAATCTAGCCTCGTACGGTTGATACAACAAGCTCACAAGGTTGGGTTTGTGTACAAGACATGGTGGATGGTTGTATTGAGATTTCTAGGGGTTTTGGGTGATTTCGGGTTGTTTCTCTCTTGATCAAGGTGTTTATAGAGTGATCCCAAGCTCCGAAGGACACCTACAGTCCTCAAAGAGGGTAGAAACTTCGTGGAGAAGGGATTGAGATGTGGTGAAAAGGGATGCTTCAAAATGTGGGGTGGAGGCTTCTATTTATAGGGAAATCAGCTCAAGCACGCCCATGCTCATACCCTGGCACGCCCATGCTCGACAGCAGGTACTGTTGCAGAGTCCTTTTTGCTGAGATGTTGGTCCTTAAGTCAAGCACTCCCGTGCGTGACCGTCTGGCACGCCCGTGCCCTTCAATGCAGATAATTGTCTTGTAACTTTTGGTCGGTTTAAGCCTTGGAGAACACACGTGAGTAAAGCACGCCCGTGCCATATAGTGGGGCACGCCCGCACACTTTATAATACTGATTTTGACTTCTGTTGACTTGGAAATGTTGGCTTGTTGACCCGGAATAGTTGCACGGCCATGCCATATCTGACAGGGCTTCAAAGTCTTCAATTCTTCGTTCGTTTAGTGCCGTTTTATGCGGGTTTCCACTTCTTTCCACCTCCTGACCTTTGATCCTGCAATTATCAATAAAGAAACATAAATCATGATAAAACAGAGATAAAAAGCACGATTTTGAGTATAAGACAGATGATAATTATGTGTGGAAAACATATCAATTTCTTAGCACATCACATATACCTCGTGATTTCCATCCATCCATTTGTAGTACCTGAACACATGCTTAAAAAGAGTTTGGGTTAGCAAAATATGCCGGTGAGTCCGTGTAAGTAGTTAAGTGAATCCAAAATAGTTTCAAATTTCAAAAACAATTTTATGAATTCAACACATGGTTATGGTTATGGTGTTACAACTATACAAGCTGGCCACTAAACCCTTAGCACCTAGCGTCCTTCCTAACCATGCCTAGATGTAATAATAGAACCTATGTCTGTTATTGTTATAGTTCTCAACCTATACCCTGTCACATAGTTTCCCCATGGAAAAATATATGCCGCAACTCAGTGGGGGTTTCCGGGTCAGGCCGTACCACTATGCGTGGGGATTTTCATAAGTAGTACTACCCATATATTAAGTCGGCTCACCTAGAGTTAATGAGTGTCTGGCTTAGTATGCATCACAAGCAAGCATGTAATCACGCTCTGTATAACTAACACCCATAATGAACAAAACAAGTGGAAGCATGCATTCACCCCAAAATAGTAAAACAGAAAAAGGAGGAATGGTACACGGAACTCACCTTGGTATCATATATCACACATGGTTGTATAGTGGTCAAAGTCTCGAGTCCTGTTTGTCCGTCATAAGCACAGTCCTATCATGATTTACAAGTATTAATGCGTATAACCGAGCATCGTAGTTACACGTGTGGATAACAATGACCTTCCATTGTTAGTATCTAACTTATTCTAGTTCTGGGTTATTCATTATTTATCCCAAATTCCGCAAAAATATCTAACTCATTAGATGGTTTGTCTCAAGTCAAAATGTTTCATATTTCTTCTTATTAAGGTTACAATCAATAATCCGATTGTTAAATTTCATTCATTGTGTCCCAAGAATTGTATACTTATTTATATGGTTGGTTCTTGTACGCTTCGAAGACGTCATAGTCTAATAATTATGGATATGCATAGGTTGTGCTTTTTGTCTGAATTCCGAATTATATATACTGGTCTACTTACACCTCATGTCCTATATCCATGTTCCATAACGTTATTTATATGTTCCTAGTTTTATGTACATTTATACACAATGCTCAAGTCATACGTCGTTCCATACCTCGCATAGTACATTCTATTATCCAATGTCTTTTGTATCTTCTTTATGCTCTAATATTCCAATCATTTTCATCTCTATGTTATTATCCATATACAACCAAGTTCCTTCATACTACAATCAACCAACCTAATATATTTCCACGAGTTTCTTATAAACTACTTTATAGATCGTTTGTATATACAAATATCAGCTCTTTAGTTTTGGTTTCATAAGGTCGGGTTAAGTCCAAGGTGTTAGTCATGCCCCACACGTGTTACTCGCGCATATTTAATAATCTAATATATATTTAAAGAGTTTTAGGCGTGTTTTATACCTCTCCTTTCATGTCCGAATTGTCATGACTATGTCTCGACTTTGATTAACTTCGGTTGACCGTGTTTGTCTAGTTCCCAATCTGTTGACCGAGTCCTCCTTTGTTTGACTGAGTTGACATGGGTCCCTTGACCCATTCATCTCCTTCTTATTAGTTACCGATCATATGTCCATCTCCTATATCTTAAACAGGTGCACTTAACTACAAGAAGCCTAATCATCATCTCCGAATCCGAGTAGAGACGGCGCCACCGTGGCTCACCACCAGCCACCGAGCACCACCGTTGCATGTGACAACCATCATCACCACATATTATCTATGGTTATTATCAAAGGACAAAGCTTATCGTGTAACCTTATGACTAAGTTACAACATCACTATCCTCATCCCTAACTTTACCAATCCTGTACGCACCTCCTAACCACCTACGTGAGCCACCATCCACCCGCCACTGTACAAGCTGTCCGACAGAACGTCACGGCCAGAGAAAAAAGATGCGCCGTCATGTACAGAGGTGCTTTGCCTTGTCTCCTCCATGAACGGTGAGAATCCGGTTATAAACCGAATCCATGGATCGAATAAGCGAAAACAACTCGGTTTCAGACGGGAGATTCGAGACGAGACAGAAACATACGATAACAAAGTCATCACAGATTCGTATTAATTCAGAAACGGTTACAGACACTGTCATCAGTAGGATAAACCTCTATCTCAGGGCCGGGGGAGGTCGGGCATGACCTCCCCCTTGAGAACATTCAAAGTATAAACTCAAATCTACAAAATGAAAACCAACACATGAGATTGCTATTTATAGTCCAAAACCATAAGTCACCTTCGCCCATTTAAGGAGGTCGAATGTGGAATTCTTCCACATTCGCACCATCTCAAACGGTCGAACCTAGACTTAGGTTTTGGTCTATATTCACAAATGCATCAGATCCATAAAATGCCCTTATGGATCACCACAATCTCATGTAATACAATACAAAGACTCAACCCTAGTCTATTTGACAGTGACGTCCACAGAAAGTGCATCAACAAACGGCCAGAGGCCACAACCGATTTCTCCTCCCTTCTTCTTCAGTTCCATTTCTCTCTCTGCTCTGTCCATCTCTCTCTACCGTATGTATATGTGTGTGTTTGGTTTTCATCAGGAGGTAAGGAGTGGGTTGAGTGGGTGTATGTAGGTGGCAGCGCCTCCAAGACTTTGCCGAAAGCCACCGTGCTCCTCCCACCGTGACTATCTCTCTATATCTGATTGCGGATGTATGTTAATGTGTGTTAGAGAAGATTTGGGTATAAAAGTGTGTATATGTGTGCGTTTTTATAAAAGACCAGCAGTGAGATGTCACAAGAAAGTTGGGGCATGTGTCACCTTCACAAGGCGAGACATGTCCCGAGTGATGAGTCACCGGTGTCGCGACCGGTTTCGTTAACGCATGTAGATTTCTAACTCGTTACTCGTACTCTTGTATAATAATAATAACTAATAATTCGTATAAAATATTCAAGTATATGTATCGCATTCGGTTTCGCGGTGAAAACATATTGTTTATTATTCATCTTTGGTCATTATAATTATCGTATATTAATAATATAGCGCGGAAAATTCTGGGTCTGAAATCAGGGTGTTACAATATATCCCTAGATAATAGTGTAAGGTTCCTATTTTGACCAACCAGAGGCCAGTCTTTGAGCAAAATCCTTTAGTTTCCTACATACCAAAAACCAATTTCACAAGGTAAAAAAAAGAGTTTGGGCAAAAAACGAACTTCTCAATACAATTTCCATTTTATATAAATATAATAAAAAAATATCATTATTACGGTAACGATCTAAACAAATAACTAAGAAGGCTGTACACTTGTAAGCATTAAATATAGGCCTGGGTGACCTTCAACCTATTTGACTGATATGACCCTTCTAAGTCATTCCCCTTTAAACTAATTTGTTTTCATTTGACCCATTTAAAATAAACAAACATGTCAAGTTGTGCCTTCAGTGTAGGATCCAACCCATCATCAAAACCAGAATCGGCAGAAGCATATCCAAGCAACTTTAAACTTATGCTTTGATTAGGCATCTCTTCAATCTCACTATTATTGGAAAGAAGAGAGACTATCTGTTTCCTAACTCATATCAATTAAAAAGTAAAAATATAATTATATAAGCCTAAATTTTATGTAAGTCCAAATGGAGGATTAGCTACCAACCTTATAATGATTCTTGTTCTCAATGTTGGGAGAAGGGCCCTTGTGAATAAGTTTTTTTCCTACGAATATTCTTTTTGTTCTCAGCAGGCTTAATGCCTTTGGAGTCTGAAAGCAACAGAAAACTGATTAATTTGCAAGTGGATAACACAGAATAAGATTTAAGCACAAGGGGTTGAAATTAGTTACAATTATCAGATGGAAAAATTAACTGAAGAACCAAGTAAAAACAAAGACTAACCTTCATCATCACTGTTTATTAATGAAAGAGATCATCAACAAACCAATCTTCAACACGCTCCTCTTCAACTTCAGCATTCTGTAACATACATAAGGAATTATTGTATTAATACATTTTTCTTAATCATATTTAACACATAAAAAGTTTTAACATCAGATAAAAATACAAAAGTATGTTTTGTGGATCAAGCCAACCAAAACCTATTTGACAAGTTACCAACCTGCCTGACCAGAACATTTCGCTACCTCTACTTGATATCTAAGGGAACTGATTATCGTTACAAGTAGAATAGAGACAACAGATGGTCAAAGTTATCACTTTAACTTTGATTGTTCTCTTGCTTTCAACTGTTTTCTCTTTCTTGCATAAAACGTATTTAAAACACGGACACTTGAATCATCGGTTTTAATTTTTTTAGGTTCCAACTTCTCTTCCTGCAATAAACAGATCCCTATTAAAGCTAATAAAACTGTTTATTATCATTTATTTTGTCAGAACACAAAAATTATATTAACTACAAATACCTATTTAAGATCAATAGCAATATGAAATGTCTCACGTATTTCCTTGGTAGTTTTGCCTGATATCATCCTTTAGATTGCACATCTAGTAAGATCAACCAATTGCCTTAGTTGGAGACTATCTGCAGCAGATACTAAGTCACATAACTTTCTTGCATCTAGCCGTATAAACTTTTCATTGAAAAGTTTACGTAGATGCTTAACATAACGACTCGTATGCTTTCACGAAAGAAGAAGGAGCTCGCTTACTGCAGAAACATTGTTTACCATATGGCCTAGAGTCAACATTTAAGTTTTAATTATTAAAAACCTCAAAAGAATGAGAATATGATATTTAGAAAAAAAAACCGAGAGACAAATTTACACCCTAGTAAGTATGTATTTTTGTTAAGAGTAGCATATTTACTATCAAATGTGTTGTCCCAATAATGGCTACATTATACTACTAACGAGCCAAATAAATAGACTGAAGAGAGAAACAAGAGGTTAAACATAAACCTAATTGGAGCGGCCTGCTGCTTGATGACAATAATCACCCTATTCCCCAATAAAAACAGAAACCTACAACAAGAACAAAAAAACATAAACCCAAATCACAAATCAAACAAACACACAAACCCCAAATCAATCAAATCATAAACATATGAGGAAAAATGTTGAAACTAAATTCAATTGGGGATGAAAAGGTTCTTCAAAGGTTTCTTAATTGTATTCAAAAGGAGGTTAAAGAAGAGGGTTTGTTGGGATTAAAGAATACTTTAATAATGTTTATGTTAATTATTTGGAATGAGTTGTATTAGTTATTTGTACAAATGTAATCAAATGTTGCACATAGGGGCATAATGTAGGATCGACGAACGTGCCACCCGACAATCACGAGGGTTATATTCAAGGTGCGGAATCCCTTGAATATGCTTTAATAACATAAACTAACTTGAAACAATGATAAACGAGCAATTACAACACACAAACGGATCAAAAGATTAACGTTTATATCATTAAAACAGAGCACGAGTGTTACAATGATCAAACCAAACAATCTCAGCTCTGGGGAGGGTGTTTGGAGAGTGTGTGGCAAAAACTGATTATTAGGGCAATGATTGGGCCTATTTATACCTCCCGTACTCGTACAGGTCAGTATACGCCAGTAGGGCCTATAAGACATGTTCCTATAGGCGATTAGGCCATAATCGCCTATAGGAAGCCTCTAATCGCTAGAATAGTGATGTAGTATAGGGTGTAATCGCCTATAACTAACCACTAATCGCCTATAGCCTCTATCACTCCCAAAAACGTGTATAAACGTCTCCAAACACCCCGAAACTCGTCCAAACAACATATATACTAGCCTAGGGACATCATGCACTAACAGACTTCCCCTTGGACCAGGCTAGTATACGTACAGAGACTTCAAAAGACATCGTTCATAACAAACACAACAACTTTACAGACTCAAAAATTGAGAATAAACATAACAAAACATAACAAGACAAGCAGCATCTTCAGTCTTCATCAAATCGACATCGTCCTGATCCTTGAAAGTCTTGACCAGTTGCATCCAGCATGAACTTTTTTGACGTGACAAAAGCAAATCACCCTTTGATACTTCAATGCTTGATCAGCTTCGGCCTTCAAATGCTGAATGGGATACAGGAACAGTGTCTCCACATCTTTCTCTGAACAGTTGATCAGCCACATCGGGTCCCAAATCCTGATCTTCCTGCACGGCTTAGGTGAGTTGCTCAAGACGATCACTGCCTCAGTAGTCACTGCATCATAGTGCCAGTAGTAGAACTTTGAGGAGAAGTCTTGCTCAACTAGGACAATAGGAATCTTCGATACGCAGTTTGGTGGCTTAATCTTATGTTCCCAAATCGGACTTTTGGTGCGAGGATGAATCTTGTCAGTTTTGTATGACTTGGGATACTGAGGTTTAAGGGATCTCCATTCAGATTGGCTCTCTTTAGCTAAAAGGTTATAGAAAGTATCTAGGCTGGATTCTTTCTCATAGCATTGAGGAAAGTCTAGTCTGATCAAATCTCGGATATACCAGAAGGGGAGACTGAGGACATTCCGGTAAGGGCTGAAGTATAACAAACCTTCTTCCCATTTCACGCCAAACATCATTGTTTTCTCTATATAAGCTCAACTGATAACATCTCCAAACATCTTAGACAGACGTTTCTTGAAGATATAAGCTTGTACTAGTCCCTTCTTCTTTTCCTCTTCAACTGATGGAAACCAATCTGGATATTTCTGCTTGATGTTGTCGTGTCTCTCTTTTACCTTATCAGGAACAGGAGTAGGATTAGATTTCAGATTTTCTTCAGCCTCATTAACCATCTCCTCAGAAATATTAGGAATACCAGTGCCCGTATGATCAACCACATATTCGGGAGTTGGCACACTGGTTCCTTCTTCTAGATTTACCTCATTGTTGTCCGGATGCATCTCTGGTGGTGGACTTTGACTCGCACCGGAAGATTCTCCGGGTGTGTGTCCATACACCTCTTTCATGTCCTCAGAGGTCATCTCAGGAGGTATCTCGCCCTCCTCTAAGTCATACTCAGGTATCGCAGGTGGAGGAAATAGGTTGCCTTCATCATCATAGGCAAAATAACAGTTCAAAGGCTCAACATACTCCACTGGAACTACGGCTTTCTTCATTGCATCCTGTAGTGGCTGAATCCTGCTTTTCATGGGACCAGGCTCCCCCTGAGCAAAAGAACCTGCTTCGGGATCCTTGCCTTGTCTGTCATGGCTTTTCTTCGTACGTTTAGATCCAGATCCAGCTGATGATCCGCCACCACCTGTGGCTCCAGGATCACCACCATCACCACCTTTTCCAGCATCATCATTACCATCATAAGATTCATCATCATCATCATCATCATCATCATCATCATCATCGTCCTCATCATCATCTTCTTCATCATTACTATCTTCATCATCATCATCACCAGCACCAGCCGCAGCTTCTGAACTAGCACCACCAGTGAGTCTAGGTTGAGTTCCAGTCAACTCATTTAACCTAGCCCTCAGTTCTGTGTTCTCTTTCTCGGTTCTGGTGATTCTAAGTTCATTGTTCACAATTGTAAGTTGAAGCTCGCTGTTCTTGGCTTCGACACCTGCAAGTCTCTCCAAAGTATTTTGGTTCGACTGTATCAGCTGCTGATGAGATTCCATTAGCTGCCTATTTGATTCAATAACCTGCTGATCAGACAATGTAAGCGCATCGATTGTCGCTTGCAGCTCTTTGTTAGACTGGATTGTTTCCCTGATCAGCTCAAGCATTGCCGTTTCATTCTCTTCAATATTAGCATTCTTGGTTCTCAACTCAGCTATTTCACGCGTTTGAGTAGCAACTATAGCAGTTAACTCGCTGATTTTTTTGCTGAAGTTGTTCATTTGTGGCAGATGCTGAAGAAGAAGAGGTCTGATCGGTCGACCTAGAAGCCGGAGGTCGGACTTCTTGTCGCATCTTCCTAATCCGGTCACCAATTGGATTGGAAACAATCTGGGAACTTGTCGCTGCTTCGGTAACTGAGGCTGGCTCAGTGAAGATTACCAAAGTAGGCATCGACATGGTGACTCTTGTAGGCATTGCTGCACTAACAGATGTGGGAATTGATGATGTTGCTGCTCTTGTTGTTGTTGTAGTTATCATTGCTGCTGCTTGGGAGGATTGAGTGTCTTGAACCCCCAACACTTCAGGAAGATTAAAACGTCTTTTCCTTGAAGTCTTCTCCATTTGCGGTTTATGAGACATCGTCTTCTTTCCACAAACACTATCCTTCTTAGTAGTGGTCTTTTGTCTCTTTGGAGGAGGTGACGAGTCAAGCTCTGCATCTAAGTTTGCAATTAAATCGTCCTGTGCCACAACATAGGTGGGATCTTTAGCAAGAGCTCTTATCGCAGCTGCACTAGCTTTCTCCTCTGCTGCCTTTCTCTTTGCTCTTTGTTGTTTCTCAGCAAATGTATCAGGGGAATCACTTTTAGTGTCATCAGAGTCATCTTCAGCATCAGTTATGTTGACTGGTGCGTCTTCATCAACATGTGCTTTACCTTTAGCAGACCGAGAGGATTCTTGTTCTGTTGCAGCACCGGAAGGTTCTGTGAAATCTAGAACATCCGGATCAAAATCAACCTCATTACCTTCAGCAGTGTCAGTGTTTCTGCCAGGAGCGTTTTCACCTAACTCAGCTGTCTCTCGCTCAATATCATCCTCTTCTTTAAACACCAACTGATGAATTCGGGCATCATCTTCCGAATCGCTATCATCGTGTCTCCACCTATTTCCCGGTGGTGACACATAATCATCTCTGCTCAAATGCCCATATACGCGCCTGCTTGGAGGATATTCAGACTTCGGTCTATTCTTATAACTTCTCATCTTGTTCATCTCTTTCTCAGTTATATCTTCAATCACAATGAATTCTGCAGGATGCTTCATCAAGCCTGGAACTTGGCGATCAATAATCATCTGCAGAAAACGAGGATAGACGATGAATGAGGTCTTCGTCGTCTTCTGCAATATGATCTCTTTCAGATGATGTAGGATCATTTTGGAAAAGTTGAATGGCTTGTTGAGATTCAAGGCGACTATCGCAGAAGCCAATGTATCCCTGATAGCATCAAAAGTACCTCTCCTCGGACCAATACACTTAAATACTACATGCGTGAGATACTTGAGTTCAGGCGGTAGTAGTCCTTTCATGAGCATCTGCTGCTTCTTGACTATACCCATGTACTTCATCCTCAAGAAACCACCACGAATCAAGATGGCATCAAACACTATAGGATCAGTATCAGCATCGCAAAACTGTAGCTCTTCTCGAATGATTTGTTCAGTAATAATAACCTCTTTCCCTTGTATCGAGCTTGTAATCACAATTGGTACGGCTTTGTAGTCTACTTTGGCGTTCTGGTAAAACTCCAGCAAGATATCCTTATACGCTGCGTGTTGCTTGGTTATAGCGTAATGAATTCTTGACCGCTTCAGAAATTCGATAACGCCTTGGAAAGTTTTGCACTTCTCCATTGTAACAGGTCCGAGAAAAGCACAACAGTTGTGCTTGGGAGATGTTTTCCAAATCACCATCCTGAACATCAAAACAAGTTATAAGTATTCCATGCAGATCAAATACGCATAAAACGGCCAAAACGGACTAAATTCGGACAAATTTTGACAAAATTTGGTCAATAGATTGTATCAGGCGATTACAACTTGTAATCGCTTAACGTATACACGAATCGACCAATAATTACCCTAATCGCGTTACTGTTCATGCGATTAGGGGAATAATCCATCCGTTCGCTTAACTGTTCACATGATTAGAAAACCTAATCGTGTGAACAGTATCATCGATCACCAAAATATTTTCCAAATCTGAATTGAGTAAATTCGAGTCCGGATTTTGTTATCTTGAAGCCTAGAACAACCCAATAACATAACCCCTAAGACTATTTCACTAATCAGATCAGAATCAAGGGTCAATTTCACGGTTTTAAAAAACTAGGGTTCTTGAAGCTTCAAATTTGGGGCTTTTGATTTTGAGGTGTTTTAGATCAAAATTTTTGTACAAACAGAATCTGAGGATGCTGATTAAGAAACCCTTAACAAGATTTGACCTTAACAAACATGTATTAGAGGCCAGTGATCAAAAGAACGAAACCTTGGGTTTCGGTTAAAAAACGACAGATTGAAGCATGTAAAACAAGATGTTAATGCCTGAAATTTTGAACATAGCATACCTTGGTAGTGTAGATTAATGTTCTATGATCAAAAACAATCGGGCAAGATGATTTGGTCAAAAGCAGATGAGAGGGAACGGGCACTGTAGGTGTTTTGAAATATTATGAAGGTTAACATTTCAAAGGTCTGCTTTTATACCCTGTTCTAATAGCCTAAGTTGTAAGCGAGTAGGACCGTAATCGCTAGATCGTACACACGAATGGGTCGACTCGCTAGTTTAGATGGGAGATTAAGACTACTCGCATATACATACATGCGAGTAAGGTTAATCGGACATGATAATTGACACCAAGGCTCTATTCGCTAGTACCTTTAAGCGATTGAAAGTAATCGCTTTAAATATAACACGATTAAGTCATGATCGCTGAACTTACATGCGATTAGAAAACTAAATGTGTGAACTTTTCACACAAATTACCAAATTGCCCCTACAACACCAAATCTCACATTTTTGACCCGTTAAGGTTCAAAACACGCGTTTTCACCCCGTTTTAACACATGACTCAGATGACGACTCATATCTTTGAAAAACTTTCATTTTCAACCCCTGTACTTAAGAGAAAGTACTGTTTTGACTCGGCAAAACACAATTTTTAAGTAGTTGATTTTCGGCGTTTTATTTTTGAAGAAGTAAGATTACAATGGATTAGGATTCCATCATCGGCAATCAAGAATGATTAATCAAATAAAACTTAAGCATAAATAAAATGAATGCGGGAGATCAACTAACTGTACACTATCATATTTTTGCGAGTTTCATCAGTTAGGGAATCATATCAGTGTACGGACTTTACTAGAACCCTTATATATTCAATTTTTTAGTTTAAATTACCAATAGGCATCCTACAACAACTGCCGATATTGTTGTCCACCTAAACTCAAAACCAAGTTTTATCGCTAGGCACTTTAGATACGTTAAGGTAATATTAAGACTGATGTACAAAGTGTTCCCCGCCACGCGACACATTCCCGTATCAAGTCATGCACAAAGCTTCCTCGTAACCGGTGAGTAAGCTGTTGTCATCCGTATTTTACAAGGAATGGACTCAGTGGTGATCAGGTCTGCAGAAACGCTGCAATAGAGAGACCAGTGAGATCCAGACCAGGGTTCAAGTCAAATACCGTATATTTGATTTTTCACGGTACGATGCTTTAGGTATATGATTTGATACCTTTGAGCGAATTCTCTTTGAGAATAGGGTTTTGGCATTTATGAATCTTTTTGCTCTTTTAGGATTCCCGGACGTCTCCTAATCAGAATTTATTCTATTTTTTTGTTTTGATTTTTTTCAGGAAACGACATAGAGGCGTCTCAGTTGTAGGCTGCGAACCCAACGTACGACACGTGTGCCACTCCTATTTATTCTGAGAGACGTCCAGTTCACACCGGATGTACTAACCTCTTAAAGACCATGAAACCTCGGATTTTGGCTTGCAATCAAACGAGATTTCGGTACCAAGACCATATGCCAACGCACGTTGATCCACACATGTTTCAGTTGATTTAGGTTTATATTACCGTGCCGAACTTGGAAATGATTTTGAGCCTACCGACACATCATTGTAGAGGCTACTTATCAGTTCCAATATTTTTAAGATGATAAGAGTCCAGACAGTCCGACTGATGGAATAATATCATCTTCCCTTTTTCACCAAAGAAACTCATTTTTGCATTTTTCATTTTTTTTGATTTTGGGATTTTCTCTTTTTTTTTTTTTTGAATTTTTGCATTTTCTGGTGTTTTTGTATTTTTCTAAATTCCCCCCCCCCTAAAAATCTAAAAATTTGCGAAAAGACAATATTTTTGGATTTTTCTGATTTTTAAAGAAAAATATTTACAAAAACGATTACCAATGAGTATCTAATCCTGCTTAACTTTAATGCCGTTTAAGATTAACAGATACTCAAAACGAGGACCGTCAAAAGCTTTGGTGAATAAATCGGCACGTTGGTAATCCGTGTGGATTTTGACCATATCGATAAGTTTCTTTTCATAGCAATCGCGTATGAAATGATACTTAACCAAGAAATGTTTCACCTTGGAATGGATAACTGAGTCTTTAACAAGAGCTATAGCGGACTCATTGTCACAGTGAATGGGAGTATTAAGAAATTTCAAACCGTAGTCTCTCATTTGTTGCTGTATCCAAAGAACCTGGGAGCAGCAGCTAGATGCCGCTACATATTCCGACTCACAGGTGGATAAGGCTACCGAGGCTTGCTTCTTGAACTGCCACGAGACTAGTCTTGGTCCCAAAAACTAGAATCCGGCCGATGTGGATTTTAAGTCTGTCTTGCATCCGCCATAGTCAGCATCACTAAAAGCGACGAGGTCAAACTTATCGTCATTAGGGTACCATAGACCTTTGGTCGGACAACCCTTTAGATAACGTAAGATCCTCTTCACAGCAACCAGGTGGGACTGTTTCGGCCTTGACTGGTATCTTGATAGTAGACATGTCGTGAACATGATATCAGGTCTTGATGCAGTGAGGTACATGAGTGAGCGTATCATAGCTCGATAGAGAAAAGGATCAACGGTTTGTCCTTTCTCGTCAGGACCAATCCCGTGATTGGTCTGAATCGGTGTGCCTACTGGAGTAGAGTCTTCCATCTGTGTTGATGCGTTTTGCGACTAAGGATTGGATATATATAATTAACACATGTTAGTGATGGCCGAAGGTGAATAGAATGGGGCGAAGGAAAATAAGTATGGGCGAATGTAGAAAAGAACGGGCGAAGGTAGATGATAAAGGGGCGAAGGAAGACTGGACTTGATCATGAAGACACATTCGACCATTTGGAATGGGCGAATGTGGAAATCACTCACATTCGACCAGATGAAACGGGCGAATGTGCAGTGCCTATATATAGTTTTTGTGATTTTGATAATGTAAGAGAGTTGTCATTTGTGTCCAGGTTCAGTTCAGGTTCAGAGGTGTTTTTGAGAGATTATGTGTGTGTTCTAGATTAACATAAACCGATTGTAAATGCTTTTTGAATGAAGTTAATCTATGAAATGATATTGAAAATGATCTTGATTGTGTCGTGATTTGTGTTTTATCAATTTGTTCAGAACTAGGGTTTCCGCACCTGGTTTTGTGACTTGTATGATCGTATAATCCTGTTTTAGCTAAAATCCAACGCTCACAAAGTGGTATCAGAGCCTAGAGGATCATACAACAACAAATTTGATAAGATCAGAGCTGATTTGGACATGTTTTTGACATAAAATCATCTGTTTTTACATAAACATTGTTTCTAAGAGTTTTTGATCGATTTAAAGGTGAATTTGTGGTCGAATTCAAGTTTTCCAAGACTTAAAGTTGTTCCAAATCAATTCCGAAACATAACCTGATTGAGATCATTCAAATCCATGAACTTTTGAAAATCTGAGATCAGAATAACCGTTTTTCAAACAATAACCGTTTTTCAAAAATGAGATCTGACTGTTTTGGGCGAACCTCGAACCTGACTTGAGTGTTGTGGTCGAACGTGCTGAAAAGTGGTCGAACCTGAGGAGTTTTTGGGCGAACCTGAAAATTTGTGTTGAATTTTTCACTTTCGGGTAGAAGTTTTCACCTTCGACCGTTTTCATTTTGGGCGAAAGTGAAAATTTGTTAGGGTGTGTTTACATTCTGGTCACTTCTACATTCGGTTGTTCCTGTTTGGACGAAAGTAGAATCAAAAGGGTCGAAAGTGAGAAATTTTGGACGAACAAAGGATTGATTGGGCGAACTTAGGATTTTTCGGGCGAACCTAGGGTTTTTGTTGAAAATTTTTCTAAGTGTTGAGATTTTCAGATTGAGATCATGTGGCGTTTTCAAACTACTCCGGGATCAGCAACAACACAACCACAACAGCAGACAATGGACCCATGGACAGTGGCAGCGCAAAAGACGAACACACAGTCTTCACAACCACATAACTACATGACAACAACGAGCACGATGCCTCAAAGTGTAGCACATCCGGCACTACAATCTGATTATTGGGGAGTAGCTGCAGCGGCGGTGAATACTCAAACCACTAATGCTATTTCTACTTTGATTAAGGATTTGTCTACAGGTAGTGGAACTCGGCCACCGAAGCTCATGGATATGCAAGAGTATAATCAGTGGCATACCATGTTCAAGATCCATTTGGAAGGCATGGGAGTTGAAGGAGCTGAGGCATGGAGCATGATTGTTAAAGGATACACAGCACCAATTCTAGAGAATACAGGTGAGATGATTCCTTTGGAAAGCTTAACTGAGGACGAGAAAAAGAAATATGTGGTGGAGAAGAAGGCGTATTCCCAACTGACACAGGCAATCACAAGTGACCTGTTGCACCAGTTTGGAACATGTACTACATCAAAGCAGCTTTGGGATAAGCTAAAGAGGAAGCATGATGGTAACGAGAAGACCAGGAGTCTGAGAATGGAGGAACTGGTCAAAGAGTTTGAGAATTGTTCTTTCATTAATAATGAAACTTTGAAAGAACTAACTCCGAGATATATGCATTTGTTGTCTGAATTGTCTAGTTATGGTGTACAGATTCCAATGACTAAGCAGGTGGATAAGTTTGCAGATGCTTTACCACCACAATGGGATCAGCATGTGGAGGTACTTAGAGAGAAGGATGCTTATCAATTCTGGACCATTTCAGAGTTTATCGAAAAGCTGGAGAACAAAGAGTTGGAGGATAGGAGGAAAGCTAGAAGGTCACAGATTCCTCAGAATCCTAGTTTGTATTTTGGAGGGACTTCAGTTCCAGCTGGAAACTCGAGCTCTGGAAGCGTTGCACCACATGTTGCATGTATTTCTAATGTCATGGAATCATCAAAACCATCCACCAACTACACACCACCACAATACAATTCCTACTCACAACCATCATATACACCACCACAATATAATTCATACATTTCACCAATCTCTCCAATGCAACAAGCAAGTTTTTACACCGCTAACCAATCACAACAACCAGTAAACCAAGTTACTCAACATAAACAACAACCTGTGGTTTTGGATACATCTAACTTGGGAAATGTGACTGTGGAGGTTGCTCAGCAACACATTGCATTAGTCTCAGCAATGGTTTCATCCTACAATGGGTTGGTTGCTAGTCAGATTGGGAACAACAACTTAACCAACGAAGACTACGCACAGATAGATAAAGAAGAGATGGAACTCATTGACATTCAATGGGCTTTTGCGAGTATAATGAGAAGAGCAACAGAGTTCATCGAGAAAACTGGAAGAACTGATTTGGCAACTTCTCCCAACACAACCTATGGATTCAACAAGGAGAAGGTTACGTGTTTTAATTGTGGAGAAAAAGGACACTTCAAAAGGGAATGCACCCAGCCACCTAAACAAGGTAATCGAAACCCTTTCAATGCAAATTACCAGAACCGTCAACAAAACCAAGTTTCTTACCAAAATAACAACAACTACCAAAATCGAAACTTTAACAACCAAAACAGACAACCAAACACTCAAAACCAGATTCAAAACCAATCTCCTAATCACACAAACCGAACAGTTGTACCTATTACTACACCTAATGAGACTCAACAGAATGCGAGTCAGAACCAAGCTTTGGTGACTCAACAGGATGAGAGGTTTGACTGGTCGGGTATGCAAATAGGAGTTGAGGAAGTGACTACTGGTGGGAATGTGGCATGTGTTGCTTATTAGGTTGATATGGAAGAGTCGGTGGCAGTTGATGAGAAGAAAGAAACTGAGGAGTGTGAAAGTGATGATTCTGAGACTGAGATGGAAGTGGAGAATGAACCTGTTGAGGTTAAGGCTGAGGAAAAGAGTTCTGGAATGGTGATTGATTCAGTTTCTGATGTTCCCGAAGAGTGTAGATCAGTTTATTCAGATTCTGAGAGCGAATCAGACACAGAGGCAAGTGTTGATTCTTTAGATGATGATATTGACCAGTTGCTGGCAGAAGCTGACTTTTTGATGACGAGGAAGTTGTGCATAGCTGATGATGCTTTCACCAAGATCGACTATTCAAAGTTTTTTACTGGAAAGGAAGCTCATTTTGCGTTGATGGCCATGACTGAACCGCCAAAACCTGTAAGTTCTGAATGTAGCACTGATGTTATGAGTGATAAATATTGTGGAACATGTGATAGATTGACTGAGGAGAATAAACAACTCCGAATTTCACAAGATAGTGCTATCTTGAACTGTCAATCTACTCGCAAAGAGTTGAATGCTTTTAACAAAGTATTAGATGGCTATAAAAAGGACATTTCCGACTTGAAAAACACTTTGTCATTGAAACAATTGGCCATAAATAACTATATCAATGAAATTGAAAACACCAAGTTGGAAATGGCAGCCATAAAATGCTTTGCTGAAAAGGTGAACAAAAAGCTGGAAAGTTATAAGAATGTTGCTTATGTGGTAGATCATATCATTGATGATAACACCACCAATTACAAGTCTGTACCATCTCCGGTTCTTTTTGAAAACCATAACTATCATCAAGTTATACCGGAGAGTTCGGTAAAATCAGACTCATCATCGGAAAAGGAATCTAATACCTCGAGTATTGGTGATCCATATTCCGATGTGAGACCGATTTTGGGCTTGAACAATGAGGGTGTTTATGCTGAGAGTGATAATTCAGACTCAGAAAATGATGATACTGGTAGTGATCAATCTGTTAATGAATGTGAGATTCCAAAAGAAAATCACATCATTACTACTGAACCAGTGTCACCATCTGATCATGTTCATCCGATGGCAAATGCTAATCGTGATAAAAAGTCTGAAAAGATTGATGTTAAGAAAGATAATGATGTTAAGAATTTGGTTAAAAAGAATGAGCTGAATGAACAAAGTGATAAACCGGTTAAAGTGTTTTATCGGATGGAAGGATCCGATAAAATCATTTCTGATGAGCAATTTCCGATCAAAAATGTTAACTATTCTAAACTTGATAAAATCTGTCAAGAAAGCACAATATGGTTTCCAAAACATGAGAGAACCAATGAAATTCCACCAGAAATCTTAAAGAAATTGTTTTCAGAAGTTCCTCAAGAACCAAAGGTCCATGTCACTGAGTTCATTCGAACAAATGATAAAGCAAATGGTTTTCATGAGCCCTCTTACTCGAAAGGACCACTTCCTGAGAGTTTAAGAAATCAACAGTATAATGATCAATTTCCTGTTAGATCATTTGCTTCACCAAATGCTCATTATGTGTTTGAGGAATATAGAAAATGCTTTAAATGTGGAGAACGCGGGCATTTACTTGCTCAGTGTCCATATGTAAGGCACAAAAGACATGAGGTTGAGGTTAGGAATTCCATGAGAAAGCCGATTGATCATTATGTTCCACCACATAGACGGGCTGTTCCTCAACAACAACAATTTTATAATCAAAACAATTTTCAAATGAGGAACAACCGTCCATTTCAATATGATCGAAGGAATCGGATTGCAATGGAACAATCTTGGAGAAAACCTGTGGTGAACACAACAGCTGATAGACAAAAGGTTCTACAAAAACCAATTGTCAAGTCAAATGTTGGACCTAAGTCTGTTAATTCAGATAAGGTTGCTAAGAAAGTTACTTTTAGTAACAATGTTCAGAAACCAATTGAGAAATCAAAATCTCAAATTCGTATTCTCAAAAGGTCTGAACAATCTTGGACACCTAATGGTACTCCAGGAGCTTCTACTTCGAAGGTGAGTGAGAAAAATGAAATTGTTTTGAACAATCAGAAAAAGATTGATTCAAAACAGAAAGTTGTTGAAAAAGTTGTTGAGGATGTTTCTTTGAAATCCAATGTTCAAAGGCCCAAGACTCAAGCTTGGGTCCCCCGAAAGAACTAAATGTTTACTTTTTGTGTGCAGGGAGCTTCAGTTGGCCCTATTAGCAGTCTATGGATTGTTGATAGTGGAGCTTCAGGCCACATGACGGGGGATTTGGCATTGTTGTTTGATGTGAAGAATATTAATGGAGGATATGCCGCGTTCGCGGGTAATAAAGGAGGTTATATCACAATGGAAGGAAGCGTGAGTAATGGGATTGTGACTTTCGAGCGGATTTCTTATGTCAAGCAGATAGACTATAATCTGTTGAGCGTCAGTCAAATATGCGATAAACAATTTTCTGTGCATTTTGATGACAAATCCTGCTATATTCTCAAACCGGGCTTCAAAATTCCAAAGGAGTGGGTTATGTTGATGGCACCTCGAGTCAACAATCTTTATATTCTTGATATGTCCAAGGCGATGACATCACAGGGGCAGATAACATGCTTTCTATCCAAGGCGACCGAAAAAGAATCGATAATGTGGCACCGAAGAATGGGGCACATTCATCTGAGGAAAATGAATCAGTTAGTGAGAAATGGACTTGTCGATGGAGTAAACGTGAAACATTTCCATCTGAACGACAAGTGTGTAAGCTGTATGAAAGGAAAACAACACAAACAGTCCCATAAAGTGAAGAAAGTTAACTCTGTTGAGATGCCGCTTGAGCGATTGCACATGGACCTTTTTGGACCGGTCAAGCGCAAAAGTCATCTTGGAGAGCTTTATTGTTTAGTCGTCACTGATGACTATTCACGATTCTCATGGGTAATGTGTTTGAAGAACAAAAGCGACACCTTTACCAACTTACAAGTTCTGTTCACTCGACTGGAGAATATCTACAATTTGAAGATAAAAAGGATCAGGAGTGACAACGGGACGGAGTTCAAAAATGCAAAGATGGATGAACTTTGTGAGAGCAAAGGGATTCATCATGAATATTCGGCTCCGTACACCCCGCAACAGAACGGTGTTGCTGAAAGAAAGAATAGGACTCTGATTGAGGCTGCTAGAACAATGCTCGCTGACTCAAATCTTCCGGTAATGTTCTGGAATGAGGCGATTTATGCAGCAAATTATACATTAAATCGGGTTTTAACAGTGAAGAAGTTTGGAAAAACATCTTATGAGCTGTTACACCGACGAAAGCCCAATTTAGAGTATCTAGAACCATTTGGGGCGCCATGCACGATGTTGAATCCAAGCGAGAAGTTTAGTCCTAAAGCTGAGGAGGGATATTTTGTTGGATATGCAACCCCGCTTAAACGGGTATTCAACAAGAGAACTCGTCAAGTGGAGGATTGGGCTAACGTGGAAGTTCAACGATACACACAAAATTTGCAAGGCACGGGCCCTGATTGGATGTTTGATTACAAAGATTTCTTTGAATCATTCAACCTAGATAGCTTGGTTGAAGAAGCTGTTATCAGATTACTTTACGAGTGTGAAAACGCGGCAACTTCACCGTTGATGCGTCCAATCACCGTAAATCCCCCACCAGCTTCTAATGATACCAGTGCTCCTATACAAGAAGAAGAGATGTTTCAAGAAGCTTCAACTTCACTAGACACTTCAGAATCTGAAGATGAACAATTTGAAGAAGCTGTTCTTGAACATGCAGAAGATTTAGAAGAGCAAACTGTGAACCCAACTCCAAATCCAGATGTTGCTTCATCATCTAACACGGGTCATGATCAGGATGCTGTAGAGAACTTGACTGCTCAGACGGGAATGATTGTACCTGTTAATCCGGAATCTCGGATTCATCGCATTCATCCGCTGGAGCAAGTTATCGGTGATCCTGGAAGTGGAGTGATGACCAGAGGGCAGCTTAAAAGCGTTAATTCACCAGAGAGTTTTGGTGCTTTAGCATTGTATGCCAAAATTCAGAAATCTGGTAGCCAAAATGATTGGTCGTTTGCATGTTATGTGTCGCAGGTAGAGCCAAGGACATACAAAGACGCTTTGAATGAAGATGCCTGGGTTGAGGCAATGCAGGAGGAGTTATTGCAATTCCAGAAATTGGGAGTCTGGACGCTCACAGATTTGCCGCCAGGAAGAAAGAAGATAGGCACTAAGTGGGTGTTTAAGTGCAAAAAGGATGATCGTGGAGTTATTGTACGCAACAAAGCTAGATTGGTTGTGCAGGGTTTCCATCAAATCGAAGGAATAGATTACAATGAAATCTATGCACCAGTAGCACGAATTGAAGCTATTCGGATGTTCCTTGCGTTTGCTTCATACAAGAAATTCAAAGTCTATCAAATGGACGTCAAGAGCGCATTTTTGTACGGTAAAGTCAAGGAGGAGGTTTATGTCGGGCAGCCACCAGGCTTTGAGGACCCAATCCACCGGGACAAGGTCTATGTGCTGAACAAAGCTTTATATGGCTTGCACCAGGCTCCAAGACAGTGGTACAAGGAGCTAAGTACATATCTCATCTCCAAAGGATTCAAGCGCGGCCTCGTCGATTGCACCCTCTTTACGAAGAAGACGGGAGATGACTTGCTTCTAGTACAGATTTACGTTGATGATATTATATTTGGTTCAACTAACGAACTCTTGTGCAGGGAATTTGAAACTGTTATGCAGGAGAAGTTCGAAATGAGCGCTATGGGGGAAATGCAGTTTTTCCTCGGCTTACAGGTGGATCAAAGACCCGACGGGATCTTCATTCACCAGACGAAATATGTAGCCGACATCTTGAGCCGATTCCAGATGGAGGACTCTAAGCCGATGGATACCCCGATTCAACCCAATCACGGGATTGGAGTGGACGTTAAGGGGGAGCTGACAGACCCATTTACATACAGAGCAATCATCGGATCTCTGATGTATTTGACAACGTCTCGACCAGATATTATGTATGCAACGTGTATTTGTGTTCGCTATCAATCGAAGCCGAAACAAAGTCATCTGACGGCGGTCAAGCGTATCCTTCGATATCTGAAGGGTTGTCCATCAAAAGGACTTTGGTACCCTAATGATGATGATTTTGATTTTATTGCTTTTAGTGATGCAGATTGGGGCGGCTGTGACAAAGACAGCAAATCAACAACAGCCGGTTGCCAGTTTTTAGGGAGCAGGTTAATTACCTGGCAATGCAAGAAACAGACTTCCGTCGCACTGTCTACATGTGAAGCCGAGTACATTTCAGCCTCGAGTTGCTGTTCGCAAGTGCTCTGGATCCAACAACAGATGGTCGATTACGGTTTGCAGTTTCTTAAAACCCCTATACACTGTGACAACGAAGCCGCAATTGCATTAACTAAAAATACTGAAAATCATTCTAAAGCGAAACATATTCGGATTAAATATCATTTTATCCGTGATTGTTATGCTAAAGAATTGATAGATATGGTCAAAATCCATACTGACTACCAACGTGCAGATTTGTTCACAAAAGCTTTTGACAGATCTCGCTTTGAATATCTTTTGAAAGTAAACAATATAAAGGAAAAACAGGACTAATCGGCTCCTCGGTTTATCGCTTTTTAATTTTTAGTTTTTAGTTTTAAATCTTTGCTAATTGGGAATTTCTCTTTAATATCATAATCCTCAAAGAAGTTGATGCTTTCGAGGGGGTTGTTTAATCCTCAAAGAAGTTGATGCTTTCAAGTGGATTGTTTCTTTCAAATTTTTGTTTTGTTTTTCAGAAAAATTAAAAACCCAAAAATATGTTCTTTATTTTAGGGGGAGTCATTTTATCAGAAAAACCAAAAACATTGAAAAATTTTCAAAATACCTAAAAATTAGAAAAACCCAAAATGATTTCCTGGATAAAAAGAGGAAATGATAGTACATCAGTGGGGATCTGACACAGGCTAAAGAATTGTATAGTTTTATGTGACGTATGTTGATTACGTGTGATATGCTGATAGGCTTCGTAGACTATATATTGCGTGCATTAGTGATACAAACATAACAAACTACACGTTTGTGGCTGAACACCTCATGGGCATATGGTCTTAGTACCGTAATTTCGTTTGACAGGGTGTTTGTACAAAACTCGAAGGTTTAGGGTCGTTATGTTATTAGTTGTCTGGGGATACCCTATCTGATCTTCTGCTGTAAGTCATTACGGACCTAGATCAGACAGGATGTCTTTATAAAAGAGCTTTATGCCAAATCCTAAAGTTACCGAATTGAGGAACTTTCCATGTTATATGATGATCAAAGATTATCTATAATATCGTATTGATCATTGTTGCAAATCATGATTAATATCAGTCCTCAACCTGGTATGGTGCATATGTTACTTTGCTGCATTAATTTGCTGACCTGTATACCTCTATGCATTATATCTTGTACAATTACAGACGACGAAAGCATAATCACGCTTTACAATGAGTCTTTGTGCAAATTACTTCTTGATACGGGAGTATGTCGTGTGTGTGGGAACCACAATGTGTTAGTCTAATACATCTAATTCGTATCATTTTAAAGCATTGCGTAATTGTCTGCATGTGAGCTTATGTGGACAACAATATCAGCAATTGCCGTATCACATATTGTTTCTAATGATAATATTGAAACAGATCAATGCTGTGTTCAGATTTCTCAGAAAACTGATATGATCCTCTTACCGGAAATCACAAAATGTTTACTGCTTTCATTTACTTTGATGCATTTTACTTTGTCGCACTTTACTTTTATTGTCAAAAAGATACAAAATCCAAAAAGATTTTAGGTGTGTTTTGATAAAAATTTCAGAAAATCCAAAAGATTTGCATTTCTGTTTTATTTTTGATAACCGGGGATGCTTGATGGTCAATTTCTGAGATTTGATAACACCATCTGGACTTTGTTACATTCAAAAAGTGAAAATTTGAGTTTTCGAAGTTTAACGGATTGAAAAATGTTGAACGGGATTCGAATTCGTGATTTGGCGAAATTTTCAGATTTTTCCATTTCACATTCGCCCCTTAAATGGGTCGAATGTGGAAAAATTATCACCTTCAACTGTTTTGAAAATGGGCGAATGTGGACTTTTTCACTTCCGGGTGAAAATTCCACTTCCGGGTACATTTTCACCTTCAGGTCTTTACAAAGGGGCGAAGGTGGAATGGTTTTTACATTCGTGCCATTCACTTGGGGCGAATGTGGACTTAACCCACATTCGTCCACTACAAACGGGCGAACGTGGATGCTTATAAATAAGCCTTTCAGGTTCGATCCCATCATTCAAAATTTTTCAAAATTTCAATCATTACCAGACCTTGTTGCTCGTGACTTTTATGATTCATTGATTTGTTCCCTGGTCATTTCTGATCATTTTAAGACTAACTTTGCAGGTAATGGACGATTTTTCAGATCAGATTTGATCATTTTAAACACAGGACCTAGGGTTTCAATTTTCAGGGTTTCTGATGATTATTGATGTTTGTTTTTAATTTTCGATCAGTTCTCATAGGTTTTAGCGGGAGAATGTAGAAGGAATTAGGTTAATAACACATTTAGATGATAGTTTTGATTGTTGGAACACTGTTGAACCCTAATTCCACTTTAAAACCAATGAAAACTGATTAATTGTCAAAATTGTTAATGAACGAGTGTTAGTCGGACTTGTTAGCACATATTAGGATCAAAATTACAGGTTAAAACCAACAATGGCAAAAATTTAAATTTTGGGGGAAAAATGTTTCACATTCGGTTGTTATAAAACGGGCGAAAGTGAAATTGGTTGGGCGAATGTACATTCAAAATGGACGAATGTGATTTTTAATTAGAACTTTTTCATATTCGACCATAATTTTTCTCATTCGACCAGATTTACTCACATTCGACCAGTTCAAAACGGGCGAATGTGCAGTTTATTTGGACCAAAATTTTATAATTTTGTCGTTTTTGTATTTTGACATGTTTTATTGATTTTCATGTGCAGATGGCTGATCAACCCGAGAACGTTGAAGCACCAGCAGTCAATGTTGAAACTCCAGCTGAGATTGCAGTTCAAGATCCAGTGCCAGAAGCTGAAACGTCTGTTCCAAGCAGTTGGCCTTTTGAAAGATCGCACAACTGTTGTGCTTATCTAGGAGATGTGGAGAAAAACACGGAGTTTACCGGGATTATAGAGTTTCTGAAGAGGAGCAGGATTGTTCATGCTTTAGCCACACCAACCATCATATACAAAGACATCATTGAAGATTTTTATCAGAATGCGAAGTATGACTACTGGGAGAATCAGACGATCATCAAGAGCAAGATTCAGGATATGGATATGTTTTTGACTGAAGCTGATATTCGGGAAGCTTTACAGATTAAGTTCGAAGATAGTGAAGATCCCAGGGAATTGTCATGGACAGAACAGAAGGCGTGTTTCTTACGAATGAAATACAAAGGTCCAATCACTGACGGATCTATGTATAAGGGGAAACTGGGAGTGCAGTACAAGTATTTTGCACATGTTCTTATTCATGTTTTTGGATGTGTGAGTGGTGGTTATGACGTCATGAGAAGGAGTTTGAGTTCATTAATGGTTGCGTTGACACTCAACAAACCATTTAATGTTTCGGGGATGATTCTTGATCATATGCTGGAGATGCTGAAGGGAATGAAGAATAAGAAGTTCATGTTATATCCGAGATTTCTGATGATGATCTTTGACTACAAGTATCCTATGCTGAAAAAGGATCCAACTATGATCCTAGGTCAAGATCATATGAATATTAGAACTTTGATGAGAATGAAGGGTTACAAAGGTGTGCCTGATAGTGAGAAGCCACCTAACAGGAGATTATTTGGTGCTTTGGCTCGTCCGGATTATACTGATCCTGGCAAGAACAAAGCAAGACATGATGATAGTGACTCGGACAATGATGATCCCTTAGTGTATGTTGATTCAAGCACTAAGCGGAAACGACAAGTAGTCAATCCTGGAGCCTAAGGGAAGGGCAAGGGAAAGGCTGTGGATCAGGGAAGCGCTAAGCAACAAGTGGCTAGAAAGAAATCGACGGCGAAGAAAGGATCAGGTTTGGTGGATGAAGAGTCGGTAAATTCAGAAGAGACTGAGGTTGATGAGCAGTGGGATTCTGAAGATGAGAATGTGAGGACCACCAAACGTAAGGCCACTATGGTTGGTGAGTCTGAATCCTTGAACCAGTCGATAGAAGAAGCTGAGAGAAGAAAGAAATCAGTTGAAGATGAGGGCCTAGGTGTTGACCTGGCAGAACTGAGTGTTGGAGATACTGTAGTGGTGAATTTGCCCAGAAAGACAAAGAAGCAAAAGACTATGGCCAAGAAATCAAGTGTAAAAGAACTGAGGGAGAAAGAGTTAGCTCAGTTATTGAAGGGAAAGAGATTACCTGACGCTGGTACAACATCTAAGCTATCTTCACCTGTTGCCAAGAAGCAGAAGAAAGCGAAAGAGGCAGAGACTTTACCAATCGATTAATTCAATATCGATATGGATAAAGTGCTCGATATGTTTAGAAAGCCTCAGAAGGAGAAAGTTATTGAAGTTGAGCCATCTAGATCTAAGTCAAAGAAAGTGACTGTGGATGACGATGTTATGAAGCAAGTTAATAAGAAGATGGAAGACATGATGAAGATGTTGGTTGCTCAACAAGCTGAGATTGCTAAGTTCAAACAGAATGAGGAGAAAATGCTTCAGATAGTGGTTGCTTCAAAATCTAATCAGGATGATATAAATGATAAGATTAAGATGATTGAAGCTAAGAATGAGAAGCTTGAAAGAAAATGTGAAAGAAACAAGAGCAAAATCAAATTGATTAAGGCTGATAACAAAGAACTAAAGAAGGAAAACAAACGCCTTAGTAATTTGATTGAAGAGCTTTATAGCAGGGCACCCCAGTTGAAAGAGGGTGAAGAAGATGAAGAAGAAGATGAACAGAAAGTTGATTATGAATATTCTGAATCTGAGAAAGAAGAAGATGATGATGAGGATAATGATGAATCGGAGAAAAGCGATGATGATAATGATGATGATGATGACAATAATGATGATGATGATGGTGCTGAAGGTACTGGGAAAAAGCAAGGTGATGAGTTTAGCAGTGGAAGTGATCATGATGGAGGAGATGATACTTCTAGATTTAGTTATGAGAAGAGAACACCGAAGAAGAAAGATACTGGAGAATCAAGTTCCAAGAAGAAAGGTGAGAATGTTGATTCGGATGAAAGTATTTTCTGGAACGAGAAGGTGAGATCTCTGTCTGATGATGCTAAACAGCTGTATAAGAATATGTTGGAAAAGAGAGAGTGGACCATTGAGTTCACAGGATGCTTCGCTGAAATATTCCAGACTGATGACTTAAGATATGAGTTGGAATATGAAGATCCAGATCTTGAAGAAGGGGAATTACCTGCATCTGTGGCAAAAGAGATATTAGATGGTCTTGCACAGAGGGTAGGGAAAACGTTTGAGGAGTTTATGATGGATGAATCGATTCCTGATATTCCTGAAAAGGATATGGGAAGTCATTCAGATGATGTGCAGACTCCAGAGAACAATGAAGTGGAGGTAGAAGATATAACTCATGAAGAGTTTCCCCAATATTTCAGACAAGATGATGAAAATGAAGTATTTCCTGACTTCACTGAGATACCAAATAAGTCAGCGAAACAGAAAGCTAAGAAAAGGAGTGAAGAGTTTGTTGAAAAGGTATTTGGTACTGAAAAGAAAGATTCTTCTAACCAGTCTGATGAGTTGAAGAATTATATGAAGAAATTGAAGGAAATGGATGAAAACCGACCAAAGCCTGAAGCTCAAGGTAACTTTTATCGATTTCATAATGCCAAGTTCAAAGGCAGAGCTCTTGGGTGGACTTACTTATGCAGGCTGAAATGTATTGCTGCAAAATGGGAAACCGGAATTCTGTACTTCAACAGATTCTGTGACTTGCTTACTCTACCGTATTGGGCGGTTAGAGACTTATGCAGATTCCCAATGTCAGGTGCCGAAGTAAATGGATCACATGTCGGTTGGTGTGCTGATAAATTGGTTTGGGAAAGTCGTACGAGATGGAACAGATTCAAGCCTCAATATCCCAGAAGAAAAGTGCATAGGGATATCGATCCACAAACCAATATGAAGCGTGTTACTTTGATTTATAAAGCACCTAATGTGATGAGGAAGATACCGTTGATGCCAATGCCACAGCATTTTAGTGCTGATTTCATCTTTTGGTATTACGATTGGAGAAAGGCAGAAGCGGTGATCGTGTTGAGAGATGGAAAGGATAAATACAAGCATGTTCATGTATTTGATCCTATGTGGTTGATTAATTGCACATTCGAAGACATCAACATGTTGTTCTACAATCCGATCTACTATGAACCAAACGACTTTGCTCAAGCGAGAAAGTGTATGCAAGTGGTTGGAGTTTGTTTTGCGTATGATATAAATGCAGGAAGCAACTTGGAGAGTAAACTTGGCAAGACTGTGAAGATAGCCAATGTGTCTAAGCCTGTGAAGAAAACATTTGAACCGCCAATGACTACTGAGCAGAAGAAACAGCTCAGAATCAAGTTGATGAACAAAATGATGGACCAACAGAGAAAACTATCCAATCAATAGTCGAGGGGGAGTTTGTTGATGCGTTTTGCGACTAAGGATTGGATATATATAATTAACACATGTTAGTGATGGCCGAAGGTGAATAGAATGGGGCGAAGGTAAATAAGTATGGGCGAATGTAGAAAAGAACGGGCGAAGGTAGATGATAAAGGGGCGAAGGAAGACTGGACTTGATCATGAAGACACATTCGACCATTTGGAATGGGCGAATGTGGAAATCACTCACATTCGACCAGATGAAACGGGCGAATGTGCAGTGCCTATATATAGTTTTTGTGATTTTGATAATGTAAGAGAGTTGTCATTTGTGTCCAGGTTCAGTTCAGGTTCAGAGGTGTTTTTGAGAGATTATGTGTGTGTTCTAGATTAACATAAACCGATTGTAAATGCTTTTTGAATGAAGTTAATCTATGAAATGATATTGAAAATGATCTTGATTGTGTCGTGATTTGTGTTTTATCAATTTGTTTAGAACTAGGGTTTCCGCACCTGGTTTTGTGACTTGTATGATCGTATAATCCTGTTTTAGCTAAAATCCAACGCTCACAATCTGGAACCGGCTCAAGATGTCAGCAACGTATTTTGTCTGGTGGATGAAGATCCCCGACTCTTGTTGTTCTACTTGTAGACCGAGGAAGAATTGCATCTCCCCCATCGAGCTCATCTCGAATTTATCATGCATAAGCTTTTCAAATTCCCTGCACATGACATTATTAGTAGACCCAAATATAATATAATCAACATAAACCTGTACTAGAAGACGGTCACCACCCTTTTCCTTGGTGAATAAGGAGCAATCCACGAGTCCACGTTTGAACCCGTTTGGATATAAGATAGTTGCTAAGCATTTGATACCATTCACGTGGAGCTTGATGGAGTCCGTACAATGCTTTTTTCAATTTGTAAACTTTTTCGCGATGAAGCGGATCCTCAAAACCCGGTGGCTGAGCAACATACACCTCTTCCTTCACGATACCATACAGAAAAGCACTTTTCACGTCCATTTGATACACCTTAAACTGTTTGTACGAAGCGTAAGCTAAGAACATCCGGATAGCTTCAAGGCGCGCAACTGGAGCATATACTTCGTTGTAATCTATTCCTTCAATTTGATGGAAGCCGAGGACAACTAATCAAGCCTTGTTTCTGATAATCACCCCGCGGTCATCCCGTTTACACTTATAGACCCACTTTGTTCCAATTTTCTTCGCGCCTGGAGGTAAGTCAACTAAGTCCCACACTCCTAGCTTTTGGAACTGCTGAAGCTCAGCTTGCATTGCTTCAATCCATGGCTCTTCCCTCAATTCCTCTTGCACGGTTCTTGGTTCAGTTTAAGATACATAAAAAGCAAAGGACCAGTCGTTCTGATGACCTGGTTTCCTGATCTCTGAATAGAGTGCCAAGGTACCTGTATTGTCGCTTGGACTAGTATTTCTGAGCTGACTGCGCGTCATGACTCTGCAAGCCGGATCACCAATCACATTCTGCATCGGATGAGTGTCGTGAATCCGAGATTCCGGATGTGCCGGCACTGGATCATCCGAATGCAGATTAAGGTTCTCCAAACCTTGAGATAAATTTGTCTCTGCGGCGCTTGAACTGGAGGGAGCAGCGGGTTGCATATTAAAACCTGAGAGATCGATCCGAAGACCTATCCCTGGAGCTGCTGAAGAAGAAGAACCAGCTTGATTGTTTCCTGTCGGAATAACTGGAGCTGTAGTGGTAGATTCACCATTTCCATCTTGTTCTTCTGTAAGAGTTTCATGAGACTCTGCAAAATCGTCGTCTGAAGATGAAGATTCGAGGACCTCTGCTGACGCTTCCTGAAAGACTTCCTCAACTTCTGCTACTACGGTTTTACCAGGGGGACCCGTGGATGGAAAGGCATCAGATGGTGCTGGAGCAGGTGCATTGACGACGATCGGACGCATTAGCGGTGAGCTAGCTATGTTTTCACACTCGTAATACATTTGTGCTACAGCATCATCTACCAAATTATCCACGTTGAAAGAATCAAACACACTCTTATAGTCGAACAACCAATCAGGTCCAACACCAGGTGCATTGGCAGTATAGCGTTGAACATGACATTAAGCCACTCTTCAATGCAATTGGTTCTTTTGTTGTACACTCTTTTATTGGGAGTGCTGTAACCAACAAAGAAACCTTCTTCTGCCTTTGCACCAAACTTCCCATCGGGATGTATCATGGTGCATGGAGCTCCGAAAGGTTCCAAAAACTATAAGTTCGGTTTCCTCCGGTTCAGAAGCTCGTAAGAAGTCTTGCCAAGCTTCTTTACTGTTAGAACCCTATTTAGAGTGTAACACGCGCAGTGAACTGCCTCGTTCCAGAAGATCACAGGCAAGTTCGAGTCTGCGAGCATTGTTCTGGCTGCCTCAATAAGAGTCTGATTCTTTCTTTCTGCAACCCCATTTTGTTGAGGAGTGTACGGTGCTGTAAATTCATGATGAATATCCTTTTCTGCACATAGCGACTCCATAGCATGATTCTTGAATTCTGCCCCGTTATCGTTTCTAATCCTACGGATCTTCAGCTGATATAGATTTTCCAATTTAGTGAACAGATTCTTCAAGTATTCAAAAGTTTCACTCTTGTGCTTCAGCTGAGACACAGACGTCGTTTAGATGAAAATTTTTAACAGAAACACCTTCCACCAGTTGATTCTGAACCAGATGGTTCATCTTTCTCAGGTGGATGTGCCCCACACGTCTGTGCCACATGATCGATTCCTTTTCTGTCGCCTTAGACAGAAAACAAGTGACTTGACATTTTGCTGTCATGGCTCGGCTCATATCCAAGACGTATACGTTGTTGACCCTGGGAGCTGGGATCATAACCCACTCTTTCGGTATCTTAAATCCAGGTTTCAGAATGAAACACGCATTGTCATCAAAGAACACAGTGAACTTTTTGTCACATATCTTTGAGACGCTCAGCAAGTTGTGGTCTATTTGTTTGACAAAGCTTATCTTCTCAAAGATTACAATACCGTTACTCATACTGCCTTCTTTTGTAATATAACCCCCTTTATTACCAGCAAAAGCAACATACCCCCCGTTGATATTCTTTATGTCAAAAAGCAGGGATAAGTCGCCTGTCATGTGCCCAGAAGCTCAACTATCAACAATCCATAGGCTGCTGATAAGGCCCCGTGGAACTCCCTGCACAAACATTCAAAGTTCAGTGGTTAAAGGGGACCCAAGCCTTCACGGTCTTGGGTCTACCATCTTCATCTAATGTTGGAAAATCAACCCATCTTCCGTTTGGAGTTGGTGTTGTTCCCGATGGTCCGGCAGTGTTATCACCTGCAGATGATTCTCCACTTTTGGTTGGTGACTTGGGTCTCCAAACCTGTTCCGGTTTCTTTGGCTTTGGCTTCTTCTTTACTTTGGGGCTAGAAGATCCAGCCTTAGACTCCTTAGTAGGAACAGATTTTGGATCCACTTCAGATTTAACTGTACGTGGAATAGTTTTGGGGTTGCCCTGTGGTTTAGCTGCAGCCTTTGCTGGTGGCTTAGGCGCTGCTTCAACCTTTGTGGGAACAGTGCCCCCCTCAACTATGGACCCCTGCCATCAACTGGCTTTTGGTTCATAGCAATCTTGTTTTGGTTATCATAAACAATCTGTTTTCCCTTTTGTTTTTCAGAAAGTTTAGGGGAAACAGGTTGCTTAGCTTTGCTAGAACTGGGAGAATCATCCACTTTGATCCTTTCTCGTCTCAATTCATGGCACGCAGCAACTAAATGCCCACGTTCCCCGCATTTATGACAGGATCTGTATTCTTCAAATCTAGGAGATTCGGACTTGTTCTCCTTTTTGTTCTTTTTGCTAGATGAACTGGCAAATGAGTTTTTGTGCTTCAGATCCTCAAGGCATTTTCTTTGCACATTGACGTGAGGATCGTCGTTTCTCTCATTTCCGGTAGATCTAACGAACTCAGTGACATGCTTCTTCGGATTTTTCCTCTGAGCATGACTTTGAGGATTAATGGTGTTTATCTTTTGATTTTTCTTGTTATTTTCATTTGGCTGATTACCCTGGTCTTTTCTACCCTTACCCTTACCCTTCTTCTTATTCCAGGTTTCCATTTCCACGGTAATGACAGATTTTTGCCAAATTTTAGCAATGAGACCAGGGGCGATACATCTGAGAGGGACTTCCTCATCAGCATATACCTTTTCAGACCCTTTTAGTTTGTAAAACACCTTAACCCTTCTGCCATCCTCGGTTTGCACTCTCGGTTCAAGTTCACTCAGGGTTTCACTAGTAATGATATGGTTTTCAAGAGGAACTTTTTGAGTTTTGACCGGTGCATACCTAGGAGGCTCATCAAGCTCATCATCCGACGAGTCTGTGTCGTACACACTAATATCATCAACTTTCTCACCATGATTGACAGCTACAGCAGAAGTAGCAGCCTTAGTAAGTTCAGCAGGTTTAGCTGCTTTAGTTGCTTTGGCCTCCTCTACAGCTTTTGCTGCTGCTGCTACCACGTCCACAAGTTCCTCCTTCAGCAAGACATCAAAATTATGATTTTCGAATCTCACCGGAGGTGGACACTAAGAATATTTGGGACTGGTGGAAATGCTTTCCCTTTCTGAGTGTTCAACTATGTGATCAAGAACATACTTGCAGTTTAGGTAACTTTCAAGTTTCTTCTTGATCTTCTCATAGTATGTTGACAATGGCTAATTGTTTCTTAGTGTTTCTACCTCATTAATGTAATTATTGATAGCAATTTGCTTGTTAGCTAGGGTTTTCGACAGTTCAGAAACATCCTTCTTGTAATTTTCAATTGTACTTAGAAATTTTTTCTCCTTTTGTCTTAAGGAATCAATTGACCTTTGCAATGGACCAACATCAGCTTTTAAATTCAGATTCTCTTTAGTTAATTCTTTAATTCTGAATTTTAGCTGATCACACTCTGCACACTCTATCTTAGAATTAGAGGAAGAACTTACCTTGTATGACGATTCAGTAATGGCCATCAAAGCATAATGAGCTGCAGTCTTCTGAGCTCCAAAGAATTCGCCAAAGTTCTTCTCAGTACAGTTAGCATCCACAAGAAACGATCTTTTGCCGATCAACGCATCTTCTTCAGCTAACAAATCCTCCAAATCTTCTCCCATATCAGAATCACACTCAGAGTCCCAGTCGGACACTTCAGCTTCAGAAATAATAACGCCAGACTGACTTGAGCATTCTTCAACTTCAATTGGTGCTTCAGAAGATTGTTGGGCAAAGCATCCAGCACCACCCTGGGGAGCTTCTTCTCCAGTGATTAGATGGTTCTAGTTGAAACCTTCATCAGCTTGAATTACCAGGGCTTGTCCTTGATTGTTGTTTGCAGGAGGCCTCTGGTTCTGGTTCTGGTTATTTACTGGGACAATAGCTCGCTCAGTATTTGGATTAGGTTGAGCCTGAGCTTGCTGCCTCTGATTCTGATTTGCTCTGTTGTTGAATGGATTCTGATGACCTTGTTGCTTCGGTCGGTCACATTCTCTTGCAAAGTGCCCTTTGGTGCCACAGTTGTAGCACATGACCTTCGTTTTGTCAAACCCAAACTTAGTGTTGTTGTTTATCAAAACATCTCTCCTTCTTGTCCTGTCCATATACGCCTTTGCCCTTCTCGCCACACTTGCGAAGTGCCACTGAATGTCTATCAGATCCATGTCGTCTTTATCGATCTGCGAGTAATCCTCTTGTGTAAGATGAGGATTCCCGACCTGTCCAGCAACCAACCCACTGTAGGAGTTGACCAAGGTTGACAGTAGAGCTATGTGTTCTTGAGCTAACTCTACAGTCACCTTCTCTAAACCTGTGGTGTTCAGCTGTTCTGGGACTGGGTTGGTCCGATAGCCACCTTGACTTGAAGTCGAAGCACCTCCATATCCACCATAACTTGTAGTTGGAGCTCCACCGAAACCTGAAGGAGAAGGTCCACCAAAGTTTGCAGTTGCCTACGCTAGTGCTGTAAGATGAGAAAAAGGGTTAACACCAAAATGGTTAGTGTTATAATTCAAAGGATACTGGGTTGGTCCGAAGGGATAGGTTGGAGGAGGAACATCAGCTTGGGGACCATAATTGTCAAATGCATAAACTGGGTCCGGGTTAACCACAAAATCAGTTTGTGGTTTGGTTCCACCCACACTGGTGTCCTGAAGAGGGTTCCCGTAATAGATACTGGGATTTTGTGGAATGAGCGCCTTGTTTTCCCTCCTGATCTCCTCTATCTCCTTATTCTCCAGCTCGGTAATGAACTCATTGATGGTGAGAGTCTGATAAGCATTGCTTGACTTCAGGATGTCCAACCATTGATGCCAATGAGGAGGTAACACCTCAGCAAATCTTTCTACAAGGTCTGCAGATGAGTACAAGACCCCGTACTGGTACATTTCAGACATCAAGTGGTAGTATCTTGCAGTCATGTCTCTTAGCGATTCGTTCCCAATAGCATTGAAGTTCTCTTATTCCTTCTTGAGTTGATCCATTTTGACCTTTCGAGTCTTCAGATTTCCCTCATTATGCTCAGCAAGTGCTAACCAAAGCATTTGTGACGTGGTGCACTGAGCGAATTGATGATGTATATCCTTGGGAAGAGCTTGCTTCAATGCTGCCATCGCCTTCTTTTCATAGTTATACTTCTTCCTCTGATCTTGTAACACCCCAACCGATGGCGGAAACATCGGGATGTCACGTATTGATGATTGTTCAGTAGCTCATGGTGAATAATAAATTCCATTAAATGATTTAATTGAATTACATACAATTGTTCTAGAATTTGTACATCAAATTGAATAAAACTATTCACATATCTTCAAGCATCAATTCAAATCTTCAAGCAAATAGAACCTGAAACATGTTAAGTTGAAAAGGTTTTGGGTCAACAAAAGTTGGTGAGAATTACATAGGTTTTTGATAATTGAATAAAATTGTTGTGCAATTCATGTGTCATGTCAATCTAGTCCATATGTGAGAACATACTAGAAGTAAATCGAGTGCATAACCAAACCTGATGACTGTTATAATGTGGTACCTCCCATACGCTCATGGTTCACCTAAATATGTTATACGATAACAAACACCCACGCTACCTTTGTAGGAGGCACGTATCCGGGTGGGATTGTCAGTCCAATAGATCTATCAATGTATACCGCCGGCTTGTACGGAGTTAATGATTATGCTAGAATGGTGCTTACTCTAATCATGCTCAAGACATAATGCAACATAGAAAACACATAGACACATTGATGATTGAATTGCATAAAATGATGTTGTAACATGTTTCACCCCAAAAATGGTGATAAATAGAAAAGGGGCTATGTAAAACTCACCTTAGCAAAATGTTATGTCTCGTGAAAAAAATAGAATAATGTGTTGTGAATGTATGCGAGACGAATCCCAAAGACTCAACAACGTAGCTAGTCCAAATTGAAGAAATCAACGAAAAAGAAAGAATATCAAGCTTCCAATTCGTCAATTGCAAGAGCTTATAATCAAAGCTTCAAATGTAGAAGTAATATACTCTAGAAGAAAGGTATGAGGGAGAGTTTAATCGAATTGAAACAATCGATTTAGAGGTGCAAAATGTAATGGGTCATAGGTGGGTTTTTATACTAGTTTTGGAGTCAATTAGCCATTAAAATTGGTCAACACCATAAAGTAAGGTTTTATGATGAATTGACTATTTGACTAAGACTTTGACTGTTTGACTAAGACTTTGATTGTTTGACTAAGACTTTGACTGTTTGACTAA
This sequence comes from Ambrosia trifida, assembly GCA_028751855.1. Classification (NCBI taxonomy): domain Eukaryota; kingdom Viridiplantae; phylum Streptophyta; class Magnoliopsida; order Asterales; family Asteraceae; genus Ambrosia; species Ambrosia trifida. The sequence goes on along the minus strand of CM054127.1, from coordinate 69,999,026 downwards.
GACTTTGACTAGGACTTTGACTATTTGACTCAAGGCTTTATTTAAAAAAAAAATCTTGTATGTAAAAAAAAAAGAATTTAGAATCATATTATTATTATTATTATTTATATACATTTATGTATGTATATAAGTTGTGAGTTAGGATAAATAAAGACTTAGGCACATTCGTATAATATTAATGATAAAGGTGTAATAAAAAAAAATATATATATATATAAGGGCTTTTTATGTATTAAAAATTTGGGGAAAATTTTGCGATGTTACAGTCTCCCCTACTTTTAGGAACTTCGTCCCGAAGTTAAAAGAAAAACACCAGGTATACAATTGGTCGACTACCAAAAACCTTGATAAAATTTCTCACTACCTTAACGTACCTGTAAATTCATGATTACGTTCCGGACCGTAATTATCAATTTACCTTACATTAGGGTTTTGCGTCCTTTTATGACTCTACCGATTGTTATGCAGGTTCGATAGTCTCCACCAGTCATTGAGCAGGTTGTAGGGCCTCTACCGACTGTTGGAAAGACATGATGACCTCTACCAATCGTTGAGTAGGTTGTTTGGTAGTCAACTAAATGTTGTACAAGTAAGCAAGTATGATTATAGATATAGCAATTAGTTCACATGCAAACAAGCATACACTCAGATGTTATGATAATACTTGAATTTATTACTTGAATCAAAAAGTGTCAATACATAGAATTAAAAAGTAGACATCATTCAAATGGTGGGGTTTGCTGTTAAGTAGCTGGAGGGTCTTGATCTCGATTTAGTTTAGGGCATCGGTTACGGAAATGATTTGGGTTTCCACATTCATAGCATTGACCATAGTTGTATTTACCAGGACGATTAGGATTAGTAACCTGAGCAGGGTTGTGAATAATCGCAGCCAGTTGGGCATCAACACCTTTGTTGTTTTTGTTGTTGTTGTGGTTGGTGTTGTGGTTGTTATTGTTACTTTCCTCTTGGTTTTCACCACTGTTATTGCAAGTGTTGCGACGTGGAGACATGATCTGTAAGGGACACAATGAAGGTTCAATGTGGCATGAAATGAATGAGGTAATATAAGGAATGTAATCATTTATTCATTAATTAAAACGAATAAACGAAAACGTTGACTTATCAAAGATTCCAGATTCTAATAACATATGAAGACATGCTTTAGCCTATAAGTGAACACTCATCCCGAGAATTCCCAGGTAGGCATCCGGGTCCCTCGTCTGATTGGGATATATGCGCAATGCCAGCCTAGACAGAAGACTCAGAATACAGGCGTTCACCCTTCCAGATTGCACGTGTTCGTTATTAAAATCTAGAACTTTGACGAGATCTCAAGGTGGTTCAGGTTAAACCTGAGGATTTTGTCTTATTAGTCTAAGAGTGGATCCAGTGATGGAGACCAACCTTCTCGTAGGGATTAATGTAGGGATAAGAAGTAGGAGGGAGATAGAGAATAGCAAGTAAAAGAAGCAAGTACTGGTTAAATCCTATGGTTATAGACTAGATTATTTTTCTAATAACCTAATTCCCTATAACCATGGCTCTGATACCAATCTGTAACACCCCAACCGATGGCGGAAACATCGGGATGTCACGTATTGATGATTGTTCAGTAGCTCATGGTGAATAATAAATTCCATTAAATGATTTAATTGAATTACATACAATTGTTCTAGAATTTGTACATCAAATTGAATAAAACTATTCACATATCTTCAAGCATCAATTCAAATCTTCAAGCAAATAGAACCTGAAACATGTTAAGTTGAAAAGGTTTTGGGTCAACAAAAGTTGGTGAGAATTACATAGGTTTTTGATAATTGAATAAAATTGTTGTGCAATTCATGTGTCATGTCAATCTAGTCCATATGTGAGAACATACTAGAAGTAAATCGAGTGCATAACCAAACCTGATGACTGTTATAATGTGGTACCTCCCATACGCTCATGGTTCACCTAAATATGTTATACGATAACAAACACCCACGCTACCTTTGTAGGAGGCACGTATCCGGGTGGGATTGTCAGTCCAATAGATCTATCAATGTATACCGCCGGCTTGTACGGAGTTAATGATTATGCTAGAATGGTGCTTACTCTAATCATGCTCAAGACATAATGCAACATAGAAAACACATAGACACATTGATGATTGAATTGCATAAAATGATGTTGTAACATGTTTCACCCCAAAAATGGTGATAAATAGAAAAGGGGCTATGTAAAACTCACCTTAGCAAAATGTTATGTCTCGTGAAAAAAATAGAATAATGTGTTGTGAATGTATGCGAGACAAATCCCAAAGACTCAACAACGTAGCTAGTCCAAATTGAAGAAATCAACGAAAAAGAAAGAATATCAAGCTTCCAATTCGTCAATTGCAAGAGCTTATAATCAAAGCTTCAAATGTAGAAGTAATATACTCTAGAAGAAAGGTATGAGGGAGAGTTTAATCGAATTGAAACAATCGATTTAGAGGTGCAAAATGTAATGGGTCATAGGTGGGTTTTTATACTAGTTTTGGAGTCAATTAGCCATTAAAATTGGTCAACACCATAAAGTAAGGTTTTATGATGAATTGACTATTTGACTAAGACTTTGACTGTTTGACTAAGACTTTGATTGTTTGACTAAGACTTTGACTGTTTGACTAAGACTTTGACTAGGACTTTGACTATTTGACTCAAGGCTTTATTTAAAAAAAAAAATCTTGTATGTAAAAAAAAAAGAATTTAGAATCATATTATTATTATTATTATTTATATACATTTATGTATGTATATAAGTTGTGAGTTAGGATAAATAAAGACTTAGGCACATTCGTATAATATTAATGATAAAGGTGTAATAAAAAAAAATATATATATATATAAGGGCTTTTTATGTATTAAAAATTTGGGGAAAATTTTGCGATGTTACAGATCTTTATTCATATCTTCCAATGAGATCGGAGTATTCGAATTCTCAACCATCGGCCTACTGTACCCTGTCTCTATTGCTGACCACACGAGACCATCGATACCCTCAACATACGTCTGAAATCTGCCCTTCCATCCGTGGTAGTCGGACATGTATTGCAGTTTCGGTGCCCTATTAGAACTACCCGTCTCTAAGTCACTCATGAGAACGGAAGACAGATGATTCGTCTGAGAATTTGCAGCAGCCGCGAGTGCCCAAGGATTCGCATTCATTGCCTGTTGTTGAGCCGCTAGCGCCCACGGATTGATTCCGGCAACATTCACTTGCATTTGCGTTTGTTGCATCTGTTGCGCGTTACGCTCGGCTGAGAATTGCCAAGGGTTCGTGGGTACGTTTGTTTAATTGTTCATTTGTTAATTATATTGTTGCCTTGGTTGGTTCAGATGTCCCCACGGGTTTGCCATATGTTTAAGTTTGTTAAAAGTCCGATACTTAGTCAAATTTTCAGTTTCATGTCCTTATAGGTGATTGGGAACTCTAATTGTGTGTATATTAGCGATTAGGGTTTTGTAGGGGCGAGTACAGTTGTAATCACTAGTATTACACGCGATTAGGGTGTAATTGCTAGTGAATAGTTGAGCGATTACAGATTTAAGGGCGAGTGGGACCCTTTAGGCGATTAGGGACTATGCCACACAAGGAAATGGCGAATAGGCCCCTAATCGCGTGTAGGAGGGGCGAATGTAATTATATTCGTGTCTCTTGACTGCTAATCGCCTATAGATAGGCGATTGGAAGAGGTCTGGAAGTTGTAATCGCCTAATCTGATCTGTAACTTCACTTTTGCTCAAAAACCACCATTTTTGCCTCAAAATCTTATCTAAAACGATGTGTTTAATCCCCAAATGATTGGAAAAGTTTCCAAAACAATTTTATAACAAAACCTAATATAAAACACACGTTTTCATCCATAAAAACACACTAAGAATTTGAAAATAAGGGTTTTTGTGAATAACTCAAAGTTTCAAAGTTCAAAACAGGTTTTTGATTAAAAATCACAACTTTCACATAAAAACCTACCTGTTTTCACTCGTTTTTTTTAATAAAACACTCGTGATAAGAGCCTCGGGCTCTGATACCACTTGTAGGATCGACGAACGTGTCACCCGACAATCACGAGGGTTATATTCAAGGTGCGGAATCCCTTGAATATGCTTTAATAATAGAAATTAACTTGAAACAATGATAAACGAGCAATTACAGCATACAAACGGGTCAAAAAATTAACGTTTATAACATTAAAACAGAGCACGAGTGTTACAATGATCAAACCAAGCAATCTCAGACCTAGGGAGGGTGTTTGGAGAGTGTGTGTGGCAAAAACTGATTATTAGGGCAATGATTGGGCCTATTTATACCTCCCGTACTCGTACAGGTTAGTATACGCGAGTAGGGCCTATAAGACATGTTCCTATAGGCGATTAGGCCATAATCGCCTATAGGAAGCCTCTAATCGCTAGAACAGTGATGTAGTATAGGGTGTAATCGCCTATAACTAACCACTAATCGCCTATAGCCTCTATCACTCCCAAAAACGCGTATAAACGTCTCCAAACACCCCGAAACTCGTCCAAACAACATATATACTAGCCTAGGGACATCATGCACTAACACATAAAGGGAAGAATTTATCAAAAAGATAGTTGTTTACCTTGTGACCTTTTGTATGCCATCTTAACAAATGGTAAAATTACTATTTTCTCCATCGAGTTTCTTTACTATAGTACTAGTGGGGAACCCGCACGTTGCTGCGGGGACAACAATTTGCAACGCGATACTTGTTTTCGTTAGTTTATTAATCCTCTTGTGAGTTTTTTTCCATGTTAATTTTTTGAAATCGGATGTGAAAGGTGCATGTCTCCGTGCCTTTGATATTTTTTGACTTGCTTTTGTTATTTGCTTGTTGTTCTATTAGAATTTGATTGGAGGTTGACTATAGATTTACCCATGTGTTTTTTTAGATTTCATTTACTTTAGTTATTACTCTCTACAAACTAGGAATTTAATGCCAATACTAACAAAGAAGCTGCTTTATCGAAAGTCATATTACCAACTTAATTGTTGCAGTTCATTCAAAATCCTATGTTTCAATTTGATAAGCTTTGGAAACAATTAAAAAATATGCATCTAAAGCAAGATACAGTCAAATCATCTGAAGTTATTTTGTGCTTATTATAGTCAATATATTATATGTAGTTGACATTGAACCATAAACTTGTAGCCTAAAATCAATAGGATTGAATTTCATACAGAAAAAGCAAAGGCAAAGGCAAAGGCAAAAAAAAAAAAAAAAAAAAAAAAAAAACTATTTTCTATATTTGAACATTTAAAAAATGTTCTCATAAAAGCATGCTATGAAGCTGCATCACTCAAGCAAATTTTTCACTTCAAGATAGAACAAATTCAAGAAAACTAAAGCAATGACATTTGTATTACTACAAAAAAATGTTTGTCATACGTGAAGGAAACAACAAATGTAAAGAAATAAAGAAAAATTATATCATTAATAATGTCATACTTTCTTAGCTGCTTCAGTAATTTTTGAAGGTGAATGTTTGGCATCATTCTTGACATCTACTACAGAAGAGGTGGGAGTGAATTTATCTCAAAATACCTATAACAAAATATCATAAAATAAAGTAAACTAAAATTTCTGTTGTTACATGTGTTATTTGAGATGTACATTACAAAAAACCACAATATAAAAATGCAAAAACAAAAATCATTATATACCTAGGGCAAAAATTGAAATACCTTGCTAGCAATTATATGGTTGTTGAACCATATCCAAGCTTCATTACATAATGAGATTGCAATGATTCACACTTGGGGAAACAATTGAAATACTATATGTTACACTATATGGTGGACCGTGGTTGGTGGTGGTGGTAGACGGTGGTGGTGGGTGGTGGTGGTGGGCGGTGGTGGTGGACGGTGGTGGTGGTGGACGGTGGTGGTGGACCATGGTGGTGGTGGACCATGGTGGTGGGTGGTGGTGGTGGTAGACAATGGTGGTGGACGGTGGTAGGTGGTGGTGGACCATGGTGGTAGTGGATGGTGGTGGTAGACGGTGGTGGTGGACGGTGATGGTGGTGGACGGTGGTGGTGGTGGGCGGTGGTGGTGGACGGTGGTGGTGGACCATGGTGGTGGGTAGTGGTGGGCGGTGGTGGTGGACGGTGGACCGTGGCGGTGGTGGACGGTGGTGGTGGACCATGGTGGTAGGTGGTGGTGGTGGACGGTGGTGGTGGGTGGTGGTAGTGGTGGTGGACGGTGGTGGTGGTGGTGGTGGGTGGTGGTGGGTGGTGGGTGAGGAGAAGAGAAGTGGAGAAGCCCTTTAAAGACCTTAGAAGACTTTGAAACAAGTCTGCACCAAGAAGAGGTTAGGAAGACCTTTTTGAGTGAAAGGTCTTCCAAAAACCAAACAATCTGCAGACCCCAAATGTCTGCGTGCGTCTGCGTGGCACAGACAAAAGAGGTCAGAAGTACTTCTAAGCAGAAAACATATAGCACCTTGGTGTTTATGTAGGGGGGTTACATAGGAATGTAGATGTCATCACTCAATTCATATGGAAGGATTGCAATTGATATAGGGATGTAAATGTAGCTTTGATTGGGTGTTTATGTAGGGGGTTACATATTGAGAGAGATGTAAATCGTGTATTAGACAATTATACAATTGGCATTAGAAGTTGTACATGAGGGGCATAAAGGGAAGAAATGACCAAAAGTTAGAGACTTTTGAAGGGACTCTTCAACTTCCATCCTAAAAATTTGATAAAATTACCTTATTGGATATTTTTGGTTCTTAATAAGGTAATAGAGATAAGGTAATCTAGAGTACATAACTTATTATTATTATTATTTATTTTTTAGACTTTTCTTTTTAGGTTGATACTTAAAAACAAATAATAAGATAATAATTGGTGGGTAATGATGGAGGGCTATGAAGTGGTGAGGGTTTCACAAAGTTAATGTGGTTATGTAATCTCTATTAATGTGGTCATATAAATGAGGGCTTACATGTAGGAAATGATATGAAATGTGTATTAGACACATATACAATAAGCATGAAATGTTGTACACAAGGGGCGAAAATGGAATGAAATGGTAAAAAATAGAGATTTTTGAAGAGCCTATTTAACTCCAATCTTAAAATTGTATTCAAATTACTTTGTTGGACATTCTTCCTCCTTAATAAGGTAATCTAGATATAGATATAGATATAGATATAGATATAGATATAGATATAGATATAGATATAAATATTATTCAGTTACCAGTATATACACGCACCAATTAAATACAATTATAAGTAATGAATTTGTTTAGGCTTATATGACTATTAATGCTCGATAAGTGAGGCTCTAACTAGCTTATCATATAAACTTAAGGTTTGAGTTTTTTTGAGTTCGGCTTGATTAAAACTTTGAACGAACCAATCTTAAGTAGCTCACAAATAACTTTACCTATTTAAGCTCTTTGTTTTAGATTACTTAAATATCATATATTGACATAGCTAATTATTATTTTAATATAGTATATAATTTAATTTAACATACTTTTTAGATTACTTAAATATCATATATTGACATAGCTAATTATTATTTTAATATAGTTTATAATTTAATTTAACATACTAAATATTTATAAACAACAATAGGCAGACTATTATTATTAATAAAATAATATAGTCTTGAACTAACTTTCAAAATTATGTCCGTAAAATAGTGTAAGTAGGGGTGTAAATGACACGTAGCGGCTTGGGATCGGCTCGGTAAAAAGCTCGAACGAGCCGAGCCTTAACGAACCCGAGCCCGAGCCTGAAATATGGCTCGTTTAGTTATCGAGCCCGAGCTCGAGCCCTAAATACAAAGCTCGATTGGGCTCGCGAGCCTAATCGAGCCTTAACGAGCTAGAGCCCCAACCCGAGCCCGAGCCTAAGTTACAGCCGAGCCTAAGTTATAGCCTTAACGATTGGGCTCGCGAGCCTAAGTTATAGCCGAGTTTTTACGAGCTCGAGCTTTGGATTTTGCTAGCGAGCCGAGCTCGAGCTCAAGATTGTAGGCTCGAACCGAGCCGAGCTCGAGCTCGAGCTTCACAAAACCTTAACGAGCCCGAGCCGAGCCCAGTCAGGCTCGGGCTCGGCTCGGCTCGTTTACACCCCTAAGTGTAAGGGAGTAGTGTAAGGGTACGTGTGGTAAAATTAGCTGGTGGCTGGTGGATGGAGACTGGTAGCTGGTGGTTGGAAATTGATAGCTGTAGCTTTTTAAATAAATTTGGTGTTTGGCAGAGTAGCTGGAGCTTTTAATAAAAGGGATATTGGATTTTAATAATCCAAACTTTCACCCATTGGCCGATAATAACCTGTACCTTAAAAATTTCCAATAACGATCCCAACTTTCAACGTATTGGTCGACAATGAACATTTGTTAACTGAGAACTTTAGTGGATGATGACGTGGACGCTGACGTGGCATGCTCACACCGATGTGGATGATGACGTGGCATGCCACTTCAACGTGAACATGCCACGTCATCATCATCTAGCTCAGTTAGTTCTTAGTTAAAAAGGTTCATTGTCTGCCAATATATTAAAAATTGGGATCGTTGTTAAGATTTTGAAGTATAGATTATTGCTGACTAATGCATGAAAGTTTGGATTATTAAAATATAATACCCTTTAATAAAATGTATAAAATGACTAAAATGGGTATTTACTAAAAGCATGTATGTATGTTTTTTTTATTTTTTTTTATGACAGAATAGGTATTTGTGTCATTTACTCATAAAAAGCTTGTAGCTACTAGGAGCATGTTCTTAAACGCTAGTATCAGTAGCTTTTCAATATAGAGTTTTTTCTTTAACTTAAAAGTTTCAAGTTTTTTCAAACAAACAAAATATTTTATTAATTAGGGGTTTTTTTAAAAGCTTTTGACTTGTGTAGACTCAGGGATAGTTATTTGTTAGGGGTCTGGTGGGTTGACCCACTTAATATTTTTTTTGTTATATAGTGTAAATTTATCGAAAATTTATATATATAATAAACCAAAGCCATTTTAATGACATGACATTCAAAGAGGGTATTCTCTTCATTGAGTGTGTCATGTGTCATCCCATGTGGTAAGGACTTTATTTTAGGAAATTAGATTTTTATCTCTAATGTTTCCTCCCATAACTTTTAAACGTTAATATCTTTTATATACGAGATTTTTAAAGAAAAAAATTACACCAAATTAACGAGCGTTTTATTATCTTTCCAACGGGTACCATAGTGCTATATAAAAACCGGAGAAAAAAACGACTATTTTTTGTGTGGTTTTGTTCGTACAGGAAAAAAACATAAAGTGTTCAGGTTATTTATTAATCATGTTTAGACAAGTCATTAGTTATGTTCAAACCAGTAAATATGAATTTTATTTACAACATGTGTTAGTATTGAAGTGGCACATTATTTTAGGTTAGGTTTTAATATTAGAGTTATACATTATTTAAGGTTATGCATTAACATTGGAGATACATTGTTAATTGTTTTACGTTAAGTGCTACCCGAAGCTTTCCTACATGTAACTGTAAAACGCATCAGTCTATTTCAGATGTAAAATTGATATTTCAAATTACATTTCTCAATCCGGGACGCTCCCGGGATATAATCTAGTTCTATACATATTTAATCCTTAATCCGGTTCTCCTGTTTGTTTTCTTTAAAACTTTCAGCCCCTATATTTTAAATTTTAGATACGCAAATGTATAGATAACATTATAACACCAAACAAAATCAAACGACTTAATGAAAACACAACTTTTACAATTACGGAGTTTGTCTTTAAAATAATATGCTATTTTATTTCATGTGTTTTTCTCTGTCATCATTAGTATACTCTGTCTGAATTTGTTGCTTTAGAGGTCTTTGGAAACCCACAGAACACAAAAACTGTTGCAACTACTACAAGTGTACGTGTGGCTCATACACAAACAAATAATACAAGCACATTTAAACCGAGTAAGTATATTATTTATAATTTAAGTTTTGTTAATAATATTAAAAAAAAAAAAAAAAAAAAAAAAAAACAGTTATTAATCATTTATTTTGCTCACCGAAAAAACACAAATGGTGTAAAGTCTTCGAGTTGTGTTTGTTGTTTAAAAGTACTATCATAATGAATTATTAGGCTATAGGGTGAACAGACATAAAAAATGTCATGTCTCCAAGCCAACTAAGATGTCACATCATTAAGGTCTAATTTTCTCTCACTTGAGACATGGGTAAGGTGTGGAGACACCCACAAGATTCATGTCTCTTCCCTGAAAACCTGCTGCCTTGTTACCTTAAAAAAAAGAAAAAAAAGAAAAAAACTGTGATTGGAGCATCCAATATGCCCTCGGAGAGACGGGAGGGACGGGGCATAAAAGTGGAGAACGGGGGGCTCACATGTCTGTTCACCTAATAGCCTTATATAAAGGTATGAAGAAACAAATAGTCTCACCACCGGTTAAGGATGATAAGATTATAAGTATTCCACAGGGTTGATCCTTCACTAGCAACTATGGATTGAGGAACCTGCAAACAAGAGTTGATTGTGGATGTGGAGACGACTACACAAGGTAATAGTTTATAACAAAAACGGGGTGAATGGGGATACTATCAAGTGTGATAGCTCTCCGGATTAGCAGAAAGTGTCCTCTCCTATTGGGGATGTGACCCCCTTTTATAGGAGAGTCCGTATGCCACCATTACCCAAGTCCTAACCGTGGTTAGGTTGTCTCCATCACCCTTAATTATGTTAGTGAGGTGATATAAGGAAAGCTAAATCAATGGGAATGATGGAACATTGTACCGCCTTTAATGCTGAGCTCTCATGATTTATGCATGGCGATTGACCATGCATAAAATTCGCCTTTGACCGAGACTTGACCATTGACTGGTCATTATTGTGCTTTGACCGCTTCCTGCGCATAGGCTTTTCTCCACGCTGTCATGTTATTCCGGGTTTGGGTATGCGGAATAGTGTATTAGGTACCCAATCCCATCAAGTCCCCCCAGTCCAGTGTGTCTCTTATCTAAGAAGTTATGATGAGATAGGAGGGATGCTGGACTTGTAAGAAAGGTGTCTTTGATGAAAGCTTGTTTGTAGTGTTAAATTGCGCATAAGGGTCTGGTGAGTGATTCTTGCGTTGCGGAAATATTATGTGGAGAATGGATAACATAAATTTATGTCAAAGCTCCGCAGGCGTGAGACACGTCAGCGGTTTGTTATGGACAGTTGTCAGTTCGCCATGGTCTTTAAAACGTGTGGTTATTATGGCGAGTGGGCTTGACGTAACTAGTCACAGTTGAGACGTGTGCAGGCACGGTGATCGGTGGTTTGTCAGGCGAGTAGGCGCGTGTGGCGTTTGTTTGTCTTCATGTGTACACGTGTCATTTCCCTATTAGACTCATGTACGAAAGGGTCTGGGTGGCCTACTGATCATGACGTCAGCTGTATTAATTACCAAGCCTATATATTGATTGTTAATCATGCCTTTTCCCATTTCCAATCGTTTCAAATTTGAATTTCTCTTTAACGTATTTTCCCTGTTCTTCACTTTATCTTCAACCATGTCCTAAGATTCACAAAACGTCCCCGAATCTAGTTAGACATTTGATTCTGTAAAAGATTTTGGGAAGGAATCATCAAAAAGTATTGAAGCTACCACTATTATGTGGGATCAAGCCTCATTTTCAGGCTTCCTTGATCAATACAGTATTCTGTCTGAATGGGAGCCAGAGCTACCGGCGGAAGGTAAGAATGCTTTACAGGCACCACCGGGCAAGATACCTTATATGCGGTAGCGTTTAGTAAGTGTTGCTTTCGTCTTCCGGCCACCAAGTTTGTGGTGGATGCCTTGCTGACGTATGGTATTCATCCGACACAATTATGGGTGGTGTCGTTTGATTCATTTTGAGGCTACCTGCAGGGCTTTGGATATTCAACCTACATTCGAGAAGTTGAATGTTTTTTGTGTTCTTGAGGCTGCCCGTGGTGGTAGTGGTTGGTATAGTTTAGGTATCCGCAGGAAGGTGAAACAACTAGTGTCAGAAAATTTGAAATCCATGTATGAGTGGAAAGATAAATTTTTCTATGTCCACCGTGGTGTTATTCCTGCTGCTTTTCAGTGGATGGTGGTAGGTTTAAAGGAGAAGATTGCAGAATTACCCCCAATGGCAGGGTACATAGAGCAGGCTTGGTACAAGTCGCTTTGCAGCAACACTACTCCATTGATGATGGATGATTGTCCAGAAAGTGTGTTATCTTTGCTGGGCTTTAGTCTTATCTGTCCGGAAGGACATGATCCGAATCCTCCAGAACGTGATGAGTTTATTCCTATTTTTTCTTTATATTGTTTCATATAGCTAAAGTTATGTTGCGCAATTGTTTCCAGGTACGCCTTTATTTGATTTGTTTGCTAAGAGGGGTGAAGCAAAGGTATTAAATACTCCGGCTGTTGAAGGTGCGCAACGATTGTCAGAGAGGATCAGCTCAAACTTTTTGTTTCCTAATCTCATTGATCCTCCGAAGCGGTATGTGAGAAAAGGTTATGAACCACGTTTCTTGTAACATTTCGCCTTAAATAACTGTACGTTACGATAAAAACGACAAGTTTTATTACTACTTACATTTAATTATTTTGTGGCATTTTGAAACCTAATACAACGATAATTATTTATATATATATATATGTATATAATAATAATAAAAATATTTTAGTTTAAAAAAAAAAAAAAGAAAGTGTTTTCCACAAGCCCAAACACCCTAACATACTACCCATACCCTCCTTTGATAATTTGCAGCCCAGATCTGAAGCCCAACAACTCAATCCCCGGCCCACTGGAACCCGGCCCAACCCCCCTTACCCTTCCTTCACTTAAAAAAAAAATAATGCCCCCTCTGAGGCTCGAACCGGAGACCTCCCACACACACATACACGCGCTAACCACCTGGGCCACAACCTTCATTTGTTTTAAACCCGGTCTTGTTTATATTTAAACACACTTGCGTCTTCCTTTCTCCAGACTGATGACGCACGACAGCAGACAACACACCAAGGTTTCCATTTTTTTTTGCTCTATTAACGCATGATTTAACCAGGGTTTGACTAGGAATCATGATTATCGGCCAGTCACGCGTCTTATACACGATTATTGTCATCAATTCATACCAAATTAAGCTTAATTACGCGTATACATTAACAACGGGTCAAAGATTTCCATTTCGAACGTGCGAGCCATCACACTATAAATTCACCATCTGCGAGCCATCCCAACTCGCCATTATCTCTTTCTCAATCCCCAATTATTCTCAGTTATCCTCTGTTTGTGTTATTTGATCGTGCGTTTGACTTTTTATTTGACTGAATCGTGCAAGCTCAAAACGCGTTTGTAAGTTGAATTTTTTTATGGGTTTTAATCTTCGGCATCCACACATCAATAGCCCTAAGGTTAATTGGGTTATTGATGTGTGAATCAAACAATTGCAAAATCTAGGGCTTGTTCTTATTAATTTGGGGAAAAACACGATTTTTATGGGTTATATATATTAAATGAACTAAAACAAAACACAACCACTGGTCTGGACCAAGTGGTTGTGTCTGGTGCCTTGTAACCTGGACCACACAGGTTCAATTCCCACCATATACATTTTCTTTTTTTGGCTTTTAAATTTGAAGGTTTAAATTACACAATTATTTACTTTAATTATTTAAAATACTTATAAGCCTTCAAAAATTCCCAAAATTTTACATAATGATGTTCATGCCCTGAATATTATTATTCAGATTTTTATATCCAGAAATTTATTTATTTAATATTAATAATAATTAAATCAAGTTTATTCTATTTTATATATAAAAATCTATAAGAATATCAAAACGACCTTATAAATTTCCACAAAAATTATCCTGAGTTTTTATAACATTAAGCTTTTCAGAAATGATTTTTATTTCTGAAAAATCGTTTATTTAATATTTTTAATCAATTTTTGTTAGTTTTAATCACAATTAAATCATAATAAATCCAATTTTTAATATTTTTGCACCAAAATTTTATACAAATTATTTCTGAATATTTAGAACAGAAATATGATTTTTAAAATAATAATTCTTTAATTTTTAGTATTTTTAAATTATTAAAGTTAAAGTTTGACAATTTGTAATAAATAGATTTAATAATCTATTTTAAAGAAAATAATTTTATAAAAATTATTTTTATACTTTAAACACATTCTTGTGACCATCTTAGATTTAAAATTCATAAAAAGATTTTTGGTTATTTATTTACTAATATTCTCTCAATTATCAAACATTTTTAATAATAATGAAACGAGCGTTTATCCCCAATTCGAAGCCCTAGAACTTATACATTTGTAGACTTGATAGACTTAGACATATTTATTACCTCATTTTAGGGTGATACTTGATACATTTGGTCAACACAATTATCCAAATTTCTCAACAGATATAACAGTTTACCAAGGTGAGTTTTACATAGCCCCTTTTCTATTTATCACCGTTTTTGGGGTGAAACATGTTACAACATCATTTATGCAATTCAATCATCAATGTGTCTATGTGTTTTCTATGTTGCATTATGTCTTGAGCATGATTAGAGTAAGCACCATTCTAGCATAATCATTAACTCCGTACAAGCCGGCGGTAAACATTGATAGATCTATTGGACTGACAATCCCACCCGGATACGTGCCTCCTACAAAGGTAGCGTGGGTGTTTGTTATCGTATAACATATTCAAGTGAACCATGAGCGTATGGGATGTATCATATTATAACAGTCACCAGGGTTGGTTATGCACTCGATTTATTTCTAGTATGTTCTCACATATGGACTAGATTGACATGACACATGAATTGCACAACATTTTTATTCAGTTATCAAAAACCTATGTAATTCTCACCAACTTTTGTTGACCCAAAACCTTTTCAACTTAACATGTTTCAGGTTCTATTTGCTTAAAGATTTGAATTGATGCTTGAAGATATGTGTATAGTTTTATTCAATTTGATGTACAAATTCTAGAACAACTGTATGTAATTCAATTAAATCATTTAATGGAATTTATTATTTACCATGAGCTACTGAACAATCATCAATACGTGACATCCCGATGTTTCCGCCATCGGTTGGGGTGTTACAGATTGGTATCAGAGCCATGGTTATAGGGAATTAGGTTATTAGAAAAATAATCTAGTCTATAACCATAGGATTTAACCAGTACTTGCTTCTTTTACTTGCTATTCTCTATCTCCCTCCTACTTCTTATCCCTACATTAATCCCTACGAGAAGGTTGCTCTCCATCACTGGATCCACTCTTAGACTAATAAGGCAAAACCCTCAGGTTTAACCTGAACCACCTTGAGATCTCGTCGAAGTTCTAGATTTTAATAACGAACACGTGCAATCTGGAAGGGTGAACGCCTGTATTCTGAGTCTTCTGTCTAGGCTGGCATTGCGCATATATCCCAATCAGACGAGGGACCCGGATGCCTACCTGGGAATTCTCGGGATGAGTGTTCACTTATAGGCTAAAGCATGTCTTCTTATGTTATTAGAATCTAGAATCTTTGATAAGTCAACGTTTTCGTTTATTCGTTTTAATTATTGAATAAATGATTACATTCCTTATATCACCTCATTCATTTCATGCCACATTGAACCTTCATTGTGTCCCTTACAGATCATGTCTCCACGTCGCAGCACTCGCAATAACAGTGGTGAAAACCAAGAGGAAAGTAACAACAACCACAACAACAACAAAAACAACAAAGGTGTTGATGCCCAACTGGCTGCGATTATTTCCCAACAAATGGCGCAACAAATCACAACTCTGGTTTCTAACTTGTTGGCTCAAGTCATCCCAATGAATGGGAACGGCAATGGAAATGGAAATGGCGATGGAAATCACATAAAGAACGGGACCTTAGTTCGGAAAGGCGAGAAAACAAGTATTGTGGCCGCGGTAACTACCGAGAACCAGAAGCGCAAGACCAGGGATCCTAATGTAAACCTCACTACACAAGCTTCTAACAAGAAACCCTATACAAGAAACTTTCCATTGTGTAACACATGCAAACGACATCACCCCACTGTTTCAGTGTGTCGCCTGTGCACCAATTGTGGTAGGTATGGCCATCTGGTCAACACATGTCGTGAGTCCCCAAACACTAACACCAACCAACCAACCAACCCTACTCAAGTTGCTAATCTTAATCGTCCTGGTAAATACAACTATGGTCAATGCTATGAATGTGGAAACCCAAATCATTACCGTAACAGATGCCCTAAACTAAACCAAGATCAAGACCCTCCAGCTACTTAACAACAAGTTCCACCATTTAAATGTTGTTTGCTTTTAATTCTATGTATTAACACTTTTTGGATTCAAGAAATAAATTCAAGTATTATCATAACATCTGTGTGCATGCTTGTTTGAATGTGAACTAATTGCTATATCTATAATCATACTTGCTTACTTGTACAACAATTAGTTGACTACCAAACACCTACTTAACGATTGGTAGAGGTCATCATGTCTTTCCAACAGTCGGGGGAGGCCCTACCACCTGCTCAACGACTGGTAGAGACTATCAGACCTGCTCAACAATCGGTAAAGTCATAAAAGGACGCAAAACCCTAATGTAAGGTAAATTGGTAATTACGGTCCGGAACGTAATCATGAATTTACATGTACGTTAAGGTAGTGTGAAATTTTATCAAGATTTTCGGTGGTCGACCAATTGTAAACCTGTGTCTTTCTTTAACTTCGGGACGAAGTTCCTAAAAGTAGGGGAGACTGTAACATTTCGCCTTAAATAACTGTACGTTACGATAAAAACGACAAGTTTGATTACTACTTACATTTAATTATTTCGTGGCATTTTGAAACCTAATACAATGATAATTATTTATATATATATATATATATGTATATAATAATAATAAAAATATTTTAGTTTAAAAAAAAAAAGAAAGTGTTTTCCACAAGCCCAAACACCCTAACATACTACCCATACCCTCCTTTGATAATTTGCAGCCCAGATCTGAAGCCCAACAACTCAATCCCCGGCCCACTGGAACCCGGCCCAACCCCCTTACCCTTCCTTCACTTAAAAAAAAATAATACCCCCCTGAGGCTCGAACCGGAGACCTCCCACACACACATACACGCGCTAACCACCTGGGCCACAACCTTCATTTGTTTTAAACCCGGTCTTGTTTATATTTAAACACACTTGCGTCTTCCTTTCTCCTTCCTGATGACGCACGACAGCAGACAACACACCAAGGTTTCCATTTTTTTTTTGCTCTATTAACGCATGATTTAACCAGGGTTTGACTAGGAATCGTGATTATCGGCCAGTCACGCGTCTTATACACGATTATTGTCATCAATTCATACCAAATTAAGCTTAATTACGCGTATACATTAACAACGGGTCAAAGATTTCCATTTCGAACGTGCGAGCCATCACACTATAAATTCACCATCTGCGAGCCATCCCAGCTCGCCATTATCTCTTTCTCAATCCCCAATTATTCTCAATTATCCTCTGTTTGTGTTATTTGATCGTGCGTTTGACTTTTTATTTGACTGAATCGTGCAAGCTCAAAACGCGTTTGTAAGTTGAATTTTTTTTATGGGTTTTAATCTTCGGCATCCACACATCAATAGCCCTAAGGTTAATTGGGTTATTGATGTGTGAATCAAACAATTGCAAAATCTAGGGCTTGTTCTTATTAATTTGGGGAAAAACACGATTTTTATGTGTTATATATATTAAATGAACTACAACAAAACACAACCACTGGTCTGGACCAAGTGGTTGTGTCTGGTGCCTTGTAACCTGGACCACACAGGTTCAATTCCCACCATATACATTTTCTTTTTTTGGCTTTTAAATTTGAAGGTTTAAATTACACAATTATTTACTTTAATTATTTAAAATACTTCTAAGCCTTCAAAAATTCCCAAAATTTTACATAATGATGTTCATGCCCTGAATATTATTATTCAGATTTTTATATCCAGAAATTTATTTATTTAATATTTATAATAATTCAATCAAGTTTATTCTATTTTATTTATAAAAATCTATAAGAATATCAAAACGACCTTATAAATTTCCACAAAAATTATCCTGAGTTTTTATAACATTAAGCTTTTCAGAAATGATTTTTATTTCTGAAAAATCGTTTATTTAATATTTTTAATCAATTTTTGTTAGTTTTAATCATAATTAAATCATAATAAATCCAATTTTTAATATTTTTGCACCAAAATTTTATACAAAGTATTTCTGAATATTTAGAACAGAAATATGATTTTTAAAATAATAATTCTTTAATTTTTAGTATTTTTAAATTATTAAAGTTAAAGTTTGACAATTTGTAATAAATAGATTTAATAATCTATTTTAAAGAAAATAATTTTATAAAAATTATTTTTATACTTTAAATACATTCTTGTGACCATCATAGATTTAAAATTCATAAAAAGATTTTTGGTTATTTATTTACTAATATTCTCTCAATTATCAAACATTTTTAATAATAATCAAACGAGCGTTTATCCCCAATTCGAAGCCCTAGATCTTATACATTTGTAGACTTGATAGACTTAGATATATTTATTACCTCATTTTAGGGTGATACTTGATACATTTGGTCAACACAATTATCCAAATTTCTCAACAGATATAACAGTTTACCAAGGTGAGTTTTACATAGCCCCTTTTCTATTTATCACCGTTTTTGGGGTGAAACATGTTACAACATCATTTATGCAATTCAATCATCAATGTGTCTATGTGTTTTCTATGTTGCATTATGTCTTGAGCATGATTAGAGTAAGCACCATTCTAGCATAATCATTAACTCCGTACAAGCCGGCGGTAAACATTGATAGATCTATTGGACTGACAATCCCACCCGGATACGTGCCTCCTACAAAGGTAGCGTGGGTGTTTGTTATCGTATAACATATTCAAGTGAACCATGAGCGTATGGGATGTATCATATTATAACAGTCACCAGGGTTGGTTATGCACTCGATTTATTTCTAATATGTTCTCACATATGGACTAGATTGACATGACACATGAATTGCATAACATTTTTATTCAGTTATCAAAAACCTATGTAATTCTCACCAACTTTTGTTGACCCAAAACCTTTTCAACTTAACATGTTTCAGGTTCTATTTGCTTGAAGATTTGAATTGATGCTTGAAGATATGTGTATAGTTTTATTCAATTTGATGTACAAATTCTAGAACAACTGTATGTAATTCAATTAAATCATTTAATGGAATTTATTATTTACCATGAGCTACTGAACAATCATCAATACGTGACATCCCGATGTTTCCGCCATCGGTTGGGGTGTTACATTTCTTTCCTTTATTTTTGATAAATTTCTTGTGTGCGCGAAGGAGGCGCAGGTAGGTACGCATCCTGCGTGCTGATTATGCGCGTTCTTCGTGGCAGGTGCGGGTATTCAACTCCGCAGAAAAGCTTTAGTTGAAGTAGAAGAAGTTACCTCTGAGCGCCAGAAACCTGTTGGTTAGTCATTGCAATTCCTTTTGTTCTTTTCTCACACATGGGTTAATGTATACAGATGTGATTTCCGCGTCAGGCACGGGTACATCTAAGAAGCGTACCAAGGCGAGCAAGAAGACAAAACCGTCGGCCGCTCCCATTGTTGTTGAGGAAGTGGATGAAGAACTGACGGAGTCGGACACAGAGTTGGAGCATAAACGCGCTAGGCGTTCGTCCCCCGCCCGTCAGTTTGAGAGTGTTACTGCAGAGTTATTTCAACAGAGGATGGATGAGTTGAAGCAAAAACAGGTTCAGATCCCGCAGTCATCGGGAGAAGCACCTGAGTTATTGCGTCCGGAACCTGTTTCCTCGGTTCCAGTTGATCCGTTTAAGCCTTTGACTTGGTCAGAGGGTGGTAAACTTGAAATTGCTGTGAAGCCCCCACCAGTGCGTGAGAATCTTCCCATGAAGACTTTGAGGCACTTATCCGGTATGATTGGCTAAGCTTTCTTCTGAGTATTTAAGCATTATTTTTGTGTAACATTTTGTGTTAGCTTTTTATGTAGGGCAACATCCATTTGCGGAGCCCGCCTGAAACAGGCTACATCTGTGGTTGAGAAGATATCTTCTCCGGACCATCCGATTATTGATAACGTTGGCATAGCGGAAGATTCAACAAAAGATGCAACTACTCTGAATGTATCTGAGGGAGTTGTGGATGAAGATGTGATGCTGCAGATGGAGCCGATCCCGGATGATTCAGTTATTGCTATTTAGAAGGCTGTGGGTAATAAGGTAGATGAGTCTGTAACCCCCAATTTGAGTGTTGAACATCCTGATGCTTTATTAGAGCGAGTGCAAGAGCCAAGTTCTTTGCAGGGATCAGAAGTTGCTCATGAGAAGGAGAAAGAAGATGAGGTTATTAAGGAGAACCCATTCGCCTTTGTGCACACTGTGGAAGACTCCACGGTGATATATAAGAAGGCCCCTTCAGGCGGTGATAGGAAATGTGGCCAATCTGGTCGTTGGCGGGGGAAGTATTCCTCGCGTGAAACTGATCCGCCGAGGCCATACCAGCCGCGCTAGGATATTCTGGATACGACCCGGTTCACAAATGCGCTTGACGCTCAAGAGTTTGTGATGTTGTCTGTTCCTCCCACCGAGCGTGATTACCAAGACAGTGTTGTCACACCACGCCAATGGCGGAAACACGTGGCGCAACGCTCGAAAGCATATCAAAGTCAAGATTAACACAAACTATATTTAATTGGAAAAGATCAATTTATTAGGATGTCGAAAATGAGTATCTCGTTACAATATTGCACACGGCATTACATAAAACGATGAGCATTAAGTTTCAATGTGGGGCGTATTTCGGTTTATGTTCCAACCCGATGATAACAATGAATGAAACCCCGACCAGTATCCGACATCCCGAATTCCACCGCACTAGCCCCATATCTATTCAGCACTTAGTTACCTGAAAGATATGTTTAAAAAGACGTCAATATATAAAATATTGGTGAGTTCACAGGTTTTAGTTTCATAACAGCAACATTTTCACAACCATCGACTCGACTCACTTTACCGTATAATTATTTTCCCATTAAATAATTATACTAGGATCTTGTCGATCGATATTCCGTTTTTACAACATGTGCGAAACCTGCACAACTTGTGGCCTTTGTAAGGAGTAGCTAGCTCCTACAACTATAATGATGAGCAACCCCTAGAGCCCTATAACCAAACCAAGACTAATAATAATGCCCCGCTCCAAGTCGTTCCTCGGAACCCAACGACTTAATTTCAGAATACGTGCACCCCAGGCATACGCCGATGCATAATCGACGCTATCGATTAGGGGTGGGCCTTGTCAGGCACCAATAGTACTATCCAAATATTCTTTCGGTTTCATTTCCCTGAATTAATGATTACGGAAGAGAGGACTCAACCCCGAGTGGCGATCACTGCTCAAGTACTCATCATACCACTTATCACATTTTAACCTTTGAAAACTTTTCAACATGTGACAACGTTTGACAAACATATCTTTCCCCCAGTTAAAACAGTAAAATGGGGCCGTGAAACTCACCTGAAACACTGTCTGGCTCACTAAGTAGATAGCATAGAGGGTCTCGCACCTACAAACGTCCTAGACGTATAAGTCACTATTCCTATAGTGCATGTGCCTTGGCAAGTTGTACACCCAACTTCCGACCACAAGTTATTCCAAATCCCGTTTAATTAAGCGCGTATCCTAGGTTTCGTTGGCGTTAGATTACCCTTTGTGTTACAAGTTATATATTACTCTTGTTAATATTTCCTTAACTTGTACCTTATTATCATCGACTCGACTTCACTTAACATATAATTATTTTCCCATTTAAATAATTATACTTAAGATCGCATCGCTCGATATAATATATATTTCAACATTCGACCCGACTCACTTTGCCACACATTTGTTTTCCCATTTAAACAAATATGCTAAGATCTTGTCGTTCGATTGTATATTCTTAACACCCGATTCAACTCACCATACCGTATATTTATTTTCCCATTCAAATAAATATACTAGGATCTTGTTGGTACGGCATACGCATATATATCTTTGTCTACTCGTCGCGGCTTTCCTTCCCACATATCTACTTTCCCATTAAGTAGATATACTAGAGTTTTGCCGAGACGAGCGTACATACATATAAATGTGTAATTTTTCTTGTTAAGTATATACGTTTGTTTAACGTCTTATTTGTTTATGTTATATTTTTCTCCCACGAATAATTCCTTTAACACTTAGGAAAGTGTTTGTTAGTTTTCACCCATGTATATATATATTTTACTTCCTAAAAATATATATTTTCTCATCTTGCCGCAATGGCATTTTTCTCATGTTTTGTCCGTGTACGTTTCGTTAACGCGTCTTAGTTCGGTAACTTAGCTCGAATAGTTAATTTTTCCAAGTTTTCCCCAACATGTGTTTTATAGAAATATTAACCATATTTCCTCCTCCTAACACATGTTACTTGGAAGACTTAAAATACTTAAGTATTTTAATCCAACTTGTTAACTTAACTACAAAAATGTTTCCAATACTTTTATATTCCCATTTATATAAAAGTATTCATTTTCGTATAAGTTTCTCAAGTTTGTTTAATATTTTTATAAAATCTCTATTTTATAAAAATCCTTATGTCAATACCATCCATATTTTTATAACTTTCAAAAATATACTTTTATACAAAAATACCCAAGTATATCTACTAGTATTTACCCAAATCATCCTTAGAAATTTATTACTTATACTTTTGACACCAAACTTTCCATCCTTGCATTTTTGGACTAATAGTTTCTAAAATATCCATTTTAGTCCTCTAACTTTCAAAGTTACAATATTAGTCCCTTAACTTTCAAATGTTGCATTTTTCCACTCTAACTTCCAAAGCTAACATTTTTCACTCAAAATAGTAGACTTTGAAGATTCAACTTTTTATTGGTAAGTTATTTTTGTACCAAAACACTTTTATTAGTCTTATATTCCATACATAAGACTACTTATATGTGTGTTTTATGTATTTGCCCATTTTAACAAAATATCATTCTTCTAAGTAAGTAACTTTAATTTTTCATCTTCTTTATTCTTGAACTTCTAACATGTTCCACCATATATTATACCATGGATGATCATAATAAGATGATTAAGGTTACTTTTTAACATATTCAAGTTCATTCCACAAATCTTAACCAAATCATCATCCTACTTAGTTTAAGTGTAAACTTTATATATTTTCAAGAACACTACTTTATCATCATCCAATCCATGATTTATTTACACATCTTTAGTCACCCATTTTACTCATGTAAAACCATTTAAAGATTATGTTTCAAACCACCTTTTAAACCCTTCATGTACAACTTGCTTCTAAGAACACATACATGAATAATAATAATCAAAAACAAGGCTAAGAAGCTTACTACTAGCACAAGGCTAGGGAAGACAAAAACCTTGGATTTGGGAGGGGTTTAGTGTGTTCTTCCAAGTGGTTTAGCTCCAAGCTCTTGAAACACACAATAGGGGTTTGGATGATGGATTGTTTTGAGTGATTTGGAGATGTAGAAACTTGAAAGAAGTGTGTGTGGTGGATGATGAAACTCACGGCTCAAAGAAGAAAGGAAGAAGAAGATTTTGCTCTGTTTCTTCAAGTATCTAACACATGTTATATAATATCACCATATCTTCCATAGATTGCATATAATCTTTCCAAGGATTTGAGAGATTTATGTAGTACAAGGGATGATCTTGGATGGATATTATTAAGGGTGCTTGGGCCGTAAGTTTTGGTGTGTGGGAGAGAGTTAACTTGTAAATCTTTGCTAAATATTTGTAATCTTTCCAAATCTTTACATGAGATCTATAAAATCAAGTGTATGTACTTAGTGTATCATTAGGTGGATTTTGTCTTGGATTTTATGGCCATATGGCCGAAATATTTCTTACACAAAAGCAAGTCTATTGCATGCTTTGTACTTTGTGAAATCTTACACATTATCATGCTTAATATCCCATGCATGCTTATTAGATTAGTAGGTTATTATTAAAGCAACTTGCAAGATGGTTACAAGGCCATTTAGGCCGGCCCTTGGTGGGTCTAGGTGGGGTCCACAACTTCAAATATTTACCCAATATTTGTTAAGTTAAATCCCTCGTCGTCCGGGTGTCGTTCGGGTATTTTTCGGGTTTTAATTGCGCGTTATTCGGACATTAAAAACACCTTTAATAACCCTTAAATATAGTCTAATTTAAGCGTTGATTGGTTATTTAGGCCTTTGCCGGGTGAAATTATGAGTTATACGCGTATCGGGTGCGGTACGCGCATTTTATTCGTTACCGGGAGATTTGTACAAGACGTTTCCACTTATGGTTTTGGAGTTCCAAAACTCATTATATTTTGTGAAAATACCCTTTATTTTATATCCTGGGTTTCCGGGATCCTTTTTGTTTATTTAATTATTACCGGGTAACTGCCAACGTCCATACCGGATAGTTTATTCGCACATGATCCAATCATGTTTTACCATTAAACGTATGCATTCCTATGCACTATTTGGAAATTGCTATCTCCTAAGGCCTTGATAATTAAATCACACATAATTGCATTTAATTACGTTAATCATATATTAATTAATTTGTACGGAATTACCTTATTTTTGCCGGTTGTTACATTCTCCCCCCGTTAAGAGAATTCCGTCCCGGAATTCACTTCGAGTTCTCCGATACAGGTGTCTTCTCGAATAGGGCGGGGTGTTTGCGCTTCATGAGATCTCCTCTTTCCTAGTGAGCCCAGATTCATGCTCGGCTCACGCTTAATGCTCTAACAAACACAATGTCATAGTTCAGCTACGACTAAGCTCTTGGGCATCCCACCTTGACACATCTATCGGTTTCCCGAAATAGTAGAGCTTACCGTCAACCGGACTTCCGCCGGTCGAGGAATTGACCAAAACTTCCTCAGGCCAGACTTGCGGGATTCATTAAGAGTCGCACTCGGCTCTTACGATTAGTTCGAGCTTAACCATCATGAGCCCAATTTTTATCGATAATTCCGTACCACCGAAGTATTAAGAACTTGGCCTACTCCAATCTCTAAGCTTATCGACACCCTCTCGGAGTATGACTCTCAGTGCAAACCTATTATTAGACCGAAGTTCTTAAGGCCTACGCCTTGTCTGTATGACTTCTTAATAGGTTCGCATCTCATCCAAACAATCTTTAATCTGCAAGATTTACTAGCCATCTCTCGAATAACTCGAACCAGGTTATGTATCTATCTCCGCCTGTCATTCGACGTACTGGAGATGTACACGTATGCCCTCCAAGGGCTTTGAGTAGTACACCCCGAACACTGGGAGGCTAATTCCTATCACATAGGAAATTTTGGTGATGAAGCTCATGGATTCGATCTGCCACGAACATCAATCGTGTCAACACGAAACAATTCTGCTAAGTACATTCAATTTGTCCGAGAATGACAAGCCATACTCGTCTCAAATCGAGTATCCCATGCTTGTGTACAAGGTTTGTCGAACTTGAGGCAGAGTGACCACTACAATCCGATATAATGCAAGTCGGCAATTCGGTGTCTAGCCACGACTCTCCGAGAGTATAGGTAGTTATCCAATGCCTCATCTCGGAGCTATAGGTGAGTAAGGAATGAGAGGGCTCCAAACAACAATCAATCATCACTTGGGTCACATCTGACCCCGGGACACCTCGGGTGTCATGGTGATGTCAAACAGGTGATCTTACCGCACCACATAAAAGTCCCCTTGGAAACCTCGTCGGGTATCCCATTTTATTTATCCTTCGGCTCGACTCACTTTACCGTATATTTACCTCCCCATTAAGATAAATATACTAGGTTCTTGTCGACCGAACAACCACATTTAAAATGGGACTTTATTTCCGTAGAATCCTCTAGGTACTGAATTGCTGCTTTCCTCCTGAGTAATTGTGGTTAATGGTACTAGGACGCTTAGTATGGACTGATGGAGGTCGAAAGTTTTTGCGTCGCTCTCACCCCTCAGTTCCCTTACATTAAGCAGTGTATACATGGCGCCCGGGCCGTACGATTTCACAATCCTCGAGAATTACTAGCCGACTCAAACACCAACGACAAGATGCTTCCAGCACATAGGTCTATGCCGAAAAGAGATACATGAAACATCATAAATTGTTGTCGCAATGAACAACGTATAAGGTTTATTAAGACATATCAATACGTTGCCCCCCCCCCATTGCGACAAGTATACAGAACACTGGAATCTACCCAAAACATGGGTATCCAGTACTAGTTCTGTTATATGTGCTTCCTGTGTACTGGTGTCCTATCGTCATTAGCAACCTAGTGAGTCAATTCTGAATAATGCAGACCACACGCCCTTAAATTGACTTTCCGACCCTTGGCGGAGATCTGAGTGAAAGGAGTCCTGAAACCGGAACCCTCACTCATCGAAGATTCCAACCTTTCGGAATCTTTTTGAGCAAATGGTGAAATCGAGTCATAGATGCATGCATTAGACATAGATTTCACATTTGGCTTGACGGCTTCACGCGCTCAAGTCGTTACTTACAAAAACAAACGACGACTGAGATCGCACCACAAGCAATAGTCCTGAGCTTTCCCATAAGGCATCCCATTCAATGACTCAGTAGTCACACATATGGGCGGAATATGTAAGCCTTCCAGCTCGTCCTGATTAGTCAGGTGCCATACGCCCTGACCTGGCAGCTCACATTACTATGGTGTCTCCAACAGCGTCTATCAAGGATAAGGGGTTTTGCTCTAGCGTGAGCAATGCTACTTAAAGATGACTGGGAACACTAGTATCGACCCATGGTCGAAGTGGTTCCATTGTTCCAAGAGTCCCACGCAAAGATGCCAAGATAAACCAGTCGTCAGAGGAATAACAACATAAATTGAAGGGTCGAGACGATCAACTATCTCAACCCGGTAGTGTAGCACCTTTATAGAGTAGATAAGGCTACACGCCCTTCTGGATTTAGGGTTCATAAAGCCTCTTAATCACGTACCAGGGACTTCACCAATGCACACCCATGGGTGGGTCCACAATGGTATTTCCATAACCATCAGTATGACACGTCGGTATGTATGACTTCAAATGAATCCACTGGAGTGAGCAATAAATGATTTGAACCTTTCAACTCTTGCTAGTCCTAAAGGTATAGATCATAATATCGCTCATAAATACTCGATACCTTCAGGTTCGAGACGTATTCGAAATCCCTTATCACAAAGGCAAGTCTCGCCTTGTCACGTGCAGATCACAGGGTTTCTTCCCGACATTGATTTTCATAACCGATCGTTGGGCGACCAAATTGCACGTAAAAGGTTAGGGCTGGACATAGCGTCACTGGTGCCTCAGATTCTGAAGATATACCGCTCATGAAATGCGTGAGCATATACAGAGGTCGACACATGATTCGGTCACTTACTCGGACGACCACGAGATTTAGACTTTAGGGGAATACACACGTAATCACTAAGGCTAGAGTGTCTAAGCACGACTTTTAGAAAGTCCGTTGGACACCTGAAATCCTACATAATCAATGTCGGCACTACACAATCAAACAAATAGAACAATGACGGCACGAGGGGTTTAGGTGATGTCTCCATTCCGAGAGAAACAAGAGCGATGCAAACGACAAATCATCACGTCCTCAAGGTAATCCAACAGTTGTAGCAATACATCCACGAAACACATCAATAAGGGGACACCGCACAAGAGTAACATGACAACAGAGAAGCGTGACGACAAAGCAGCACTGACACAGAGAGACACGGCAATAAGGCTACACTACTGCAGGAGCAGTAAACAACAGGAATGCGTCATTGACAATGCAGCGCAACCACCTGGATACGCAACTAGCAAATAACGCAACTGCAAGCATGCACAATGGCTGGGGGTAACACAGTAGCACGAATGCACGCGACAATATGACGCTCAATATGGAGAACCATAGTCCACACCACCATAAAGCTCCGTTATGGTGAGCACGCATCCCCGTGCGTTTCAGATCACTTGTGGAGGTGGGAATTTCATTCGTACCTTCGGCCTTGAGCCTAACCTCCATAGGCTCAATGGTAGGACTTGGTTAGATTGGCTGGCGCATCAGTCGTCATAACATAAATGGGAATGACGGGTTCCACATAATTTAGCTGACTTCTCAAGCCGATATTGTTCATGGAGAGAACGACCATAGGCTTGTTATGAGTCACTCAAACAATGGCAACAGAAACATCGACAGTTTCCACTGAGGCCTGAGAACCATCGACAATGTTAGGCTTCCTAAGAGTCCAAGGAATGATAACTAGTAGTTCAATGAAAGTCTCAAAGAGAATGGAATTAATAACAACGATCTCCACAAAGACACATAGATGGTCATAGCGGCCTGGAAAGGGTCATAGAGACGTCTTCGTTAATGATATTCACTTCTGCAGGAGCCCCAAATACATCAACAACTTCAACTCGAGCAGAGCCATAGAACAACATCATCAAGCTCAATATGGACTTTACAGACAATGACAACAATAAACTCATCAATAGACATAGAAACAATGACATCAAGCCCGATAAGTGCTACAGGATCACTGGCAACAACAGACTCAGCAAGAGTTACCCACTTAGCAATAACAGCCGTCGCGACCTCAGGCTCGGACGGAGCCTTAGACTCGTCGTAGTTATTATATGTGTGGTAACTAGTATCCATAGGACCTAGAAACCAACCTACATCTTTCCCGATAACAAGGATAGTGGTCACAACGAGCATAGCAAGTAGTGGTAGAAGGATCACGATTTATCGATACACCACGATGAAATGAAAACGATACCGACTTTGGCAACCCAGCCGAGTCATCCTTCTCATTTGGCTCTAGCGCTGATAGTAATTAGCTGGAATGCCTCTCTGCCACTCAAGCGAGGCCGGTGGACTTTCTTCCTGATAGGCCACACAGTGAGAGTATCGAAATATGGCAAGAGATTAGACAGGTCACCGTGTCCACAACGAATGGACTTTGCAAGCTTAGTTTATAAATTACCGTAACGAGGGAACGCAACATCTCAGTATCTATGGGGATTGATGGAAACACTTCGCATCAATTTTCACCCAACAGATATAACTAGTCTTGTCATCATGACAAGGGTGACGAATGTTATTGCAACAAACGCAATGGAATTGTCGTCCCATAGGTATGTTTAACAGAATGACGTGACCACATTTAGTAGTCCGCCACTTGATTTTCGAGGGGGATTTTAATGTCAGCAAAAAGCGTCTTGCAACATTCTGACAACCACGGAACACTCTTACGATTACGATTCCCAAAGTGTGGTTCCACTTTCTAGGATTTATGACAGATTCAGGCACAGTACATGTAACGAACCTACTCTGGCGTTCCTCGACTGAAGCGAGACTACCAACAATCCTTGAAAAACAAACAGGAGGTAGATAGAGGAGTCTTATGATAACCTTTGCACCTCAGGGAAGTAGTATGACATAAGTACCAACATGCTGAGCCCATCACAATTCATCTTCCGAATATGATCCAGCGCTAACGTATAGGTTGTTAATCCATACTTGAATACTCAATACATCGAATAGTGGCTTCCCATGAGTTAATCGTATGCACGTCCGAGTGAGTCCATCGCCAAATGCCGACTGGGGCTTGCTGTTCCACTACACACCGTCATCATAACACTAGCAAACAATGCCGCGGTCGTGATTAGTGGCCGAAACTTTCGACACCATCGAAGTTTAACAAAGCACTATGTCTCGCGGATGTGCAATACGGCATGCTGATTTCACCATCAGTCCATGACTGCATGGGAACAACCAATACTGTTGATTCAGACAAGGGCTATCGAGCTTTCAGGATAACAATGATCAAGCTGCCTAATCCCGCAACTTCGATTCTGTCTTCCTACAGGAGCAGAAAAATACTCGACCCTTGAAGACAACCTGGGCATGCGTTAGATCGAACATGACTTATTCACCATGATAAAACAGCAGCACACAGCCACGAGTCTCATATCTAATCCACGCAGGGTCCCGTTCTCTAAACGCACTAGTCTAGCAGGGACGCACCCCAAGTCCTCACTGGGTTCCAAGTTTAGCATTCCTCGCATCGTACCAGGCATTCATCTCTTCGGTAGGCAGCGCATCCTCGTATGCCCGCTCCTTTGGAAGAACTTTGTGGCGGAGGCATTCCACTCCTATACAAGGAAGTCTTCGTCTCCCGTCACTATCCAATGCGAGGGTTTACGTCAAATTTCTCTCATGAATAGACGTCCGAGCTCCTCCATGTTCGTACCTTAAAGGTAACGTCGAAGAAAGCTCATTAGGTTTGCTAGGATCGAAATCAAGGAATACCGGCGAGACCTCCCATTTAACCCATTGGCCAATCAAAACTAAGACTGAATCTAAAGAACAAGAACAACCAAGACAAGGAGTGATCACCAACCCTGGCCCTAGCGCCCACCAAGGTTACCGTGCATCCCAAACTATTATTACGTGTGCACCCGTAATGATAATTTGTGTTGCCAGGTAATCTTGTTGCCCGCTAGTTACGAGCTTCCTGATCCAACAGAAAGATTTCATACAACAAAAGACTTGGTCTGGTTTTGCCTCCAAATCATAAACAACGCGGCGACATCCATTATTGCGATTGAGATTAGTCCTTCCGATCATCCCGTCTACAGGCAAGCAGGTAGGCTCCTCGTAGACCACAGTATCCTTCCTCTTTGCTGGTACCGGTGATCGATGCAGGAGTGTGGACTAATGTGAAGCGTGACACAACAACCTTACTGGCAAAATATCCGTACTACGTATATGTATTAACTTAATCTTAGAAAACCGGATTCCTATGCAACATAAACATCTTATCCGCATTTTCTAATACTTCATATATTGACACACATGGCTAGTCGGTCGGAATTTCCCCTTGTACATCCTATGTACAATTTTTCTTTCTTTTCTAAAAAAAATATTTTGTTGTGTTTTAGTTTTGAAAACTTTGTCTTCGAGCCGAAACCGGTTATAGTCTAGATTTTTCAAAAATGCTAGTTCGCTACAACCTTGGCTCTGATACCACTTCTGTCACACCACGCCAATGGCGGAAACACGTGGCGCAACGCTCGAAAGCATATCAAAGTCAAGATTAACACAAACTATATTTAATTGGAAAAGATCAATTTATTAGGATGTCGAAAATGAGTATCTCGTTACAATATTGCACACGGCATTACATAAAACGATGAGCATTAAGTTTCAATGTGGGGCGTATTTCGGTTTATGTTCCAACCCGATGATAACAATGAATGAAACCCCGACCAGTATCCGACATCCCGAATTCCACCGCACTAGCCCCATATCTATTCAGCACTTAGTTACCTGAAAGATATGTTTAAAAAGACGTCAATATATAAAATATTGGTGAGTTCACAGGTTTTAGTTTCATAACAGCAACATTTTCACAACCATCGACTCGACTCACTTTACCGTATAATTATTTTCCCATTAAATAATTATACTAGGATCTTGTCGATCGATATTCCGTTTTTACAACATGTGCGAAACCTGCACAACTTGTGGCCTTTGTAAGGAGTAGCTAGCTCCTACAACTATAATGATGAGCAACCCCTTGAGCCCCATAACCAAACCAAGACTAATAATAATGCCCCGCTCCAAGTCGTTCCTCGGAACCCAACGACTTAATTTCAGAATACGTGCACCCCAGGCATATGCCGATGCATAATCGACGCTATCGATTAGGGGTGGGCCTTGTCAGGCACCAATAGTACTATCCAAATATTCTTTCGGTTTCATTTCCCTGAATTAATGATTACGGAAGAGAGGACTCAACCCCGAGTGGCGATCACTGCTCAAGTACTCATCATACCACTTATCACATTTTAACCTTTGAAAACTTTTCAACATGTGACAACGTTTGACAAACATATCTTTCCCCCAGTTAAAACAGTAAAATGGGGCCGTGAAACTCACCTGAAACACTGTCTGGCTCACTAAGTAGATAGCATAGAGGGTCTCGCACC
Source organism: Ambrosia trifida (assembly GCA_028751855.1). Lineage (NCBI taxonomy): Eukaryota > Viridiplantae > Streptophyta > Magnoliopsida > Asterales > Asteraceae > Ambrosia > Ambrosia trifida. The sequence goes on along the minus strand of CM054127.1, from coordinate 69,966,831 downwards.
TACAAACGTCCTAGACGTATAAGTCACTATTCCTATAGTGCATGTGCCTTGGCAAGTTGTACACCCAACTTCCGACCACAAGTTATTCCAAATCCCGTTTAATTAAGCGCGTATCCTAGGTTTCGTTGGCGTTAGATTACCCTTTGTGTTACAAGTTATATATTACTCTTGTTAATATTTCCTTAACTTGTACCTTATTATCATCGACTCGACTTCACTTAACATATAATTATTTTCCCATTTAAATAATTATACTTAAGATCGCATCGCTCGATATAATATATATTTCAACATTCGACCCGACTCACTTTGCCACACATTTGTTTTCCCATTTAAACAAATATGCTAAGATCTTGTCGTTCGATTGTATATTCTTAACACCCGATTCAACTCACCATACCGTATATTTATTTTCCCATTCAAATAAATATACTAGGATCTTGTTGGTACGGCATACGCATATATATCTTTGTCTACTCGTCGCGGCTTTCCTTCCCACATATCTACTTTCCCATTAAGTAGATATACTAGAGTTTTGCCGAGACGAGCGTACATACATATAAATGTGTAATTTTTCTTGTTAAGTATATACGTTTGTTTAACGTCTTATTTGTTTATGTTATATTTTTATCCCACGAATAATTCCTTTAACACTTAGGAAAGTGTTTGTTAGTTTTCACCCATGTATATATATATTTTACTTCCTAAAAATATATATTTTCTCATCTTGCCGTAATGGCATTTTTCTCATGTTTTGTCCGTGTACGTTTCGTTAACGCGTCTTAGTTCGGTAACTTAGCTCGAATAGTTAATTTTTCCAAGTTTTTCCCAACATGTGTTTTATAGAAATATTAACCATATTTCCTCCTCCTAACACATGTTACTTGGAAGACTTAAAATACTTAAGTATTTTAATCCAACTTGTTAACTTAACTACAAAAATGTTTCCAATACTTTTATATTCCCATTTATATAAAAGTATTCATTTTCGTATAAGTTTCTCAAGTTTGTTTAATATTTTTATAAAATCTCTATTTTATAAAAATCCTTATGTCAATACCATCCATATTTTTATAACTTTCAAAAATATACTTTTATACAAAAATACCCAAGTATATCTACTAGTATTTACCCAAATCATCCTTAGAAATTTATTACTTATACTTTTGACACCAAACTTTCCATCCTTGCATTTTTGGACTAATAGTTTCTAAAATATCCATTTTAGTCCTCTAACTTTCAAAGTTACAATATTAGTCCCTTAACTTTCAAATGTTGCATTTTTCCACTCTAACTTCCAAAGCTAACATTTTTCACTCAAAATAGTAGACTTTGAAGATTCAACTTTTTATTGGTAAGTTATTTTTGTACCAAAACACTTTTATTAGTCTTATATTCCATACATAAGACTACTTATATGTGTGTTTTATGTATTTGCCCATTTTAACAAAATATCATTCTTCTAAGTAAGTAACTTTAATTTTTCATCTTCTTTATTCTTGAACTTCTAACATGTTCCACCATATATTATACCATGGATGATCATAATAAGATGATTAAGGTTACTTTTTAACATATTCAAGTTCATTCCACAAATCTTAACCAAATCATCATCCTACTTAGTTTAAGTGTAAACTTTATATATTTTCAAGAACACTACTTTATCATCATCCAATCCATGATTTATTTACACATCTTTAGTCACCCATTTTACTCATGTAAAACCATTTAAAGATTATGTTTCAAACCACCTTTTAAACCCTTCATGTACAACTTGCTTCTAAGAACACATACATGAATAATAATAATCAAAAACAAGGCTAAGAAGCTTACTACTAGCACAAGGCTAGGGAAGACAAAAACCTTGGATTTGGGAGGGGTTTAGTGTGTTCTTCCAAGTGGTTTAGCTCCAAGCTCTTGAAACACACAATAGGGGTTTGGATGATGGATTGTTTTGAGGGATTTGGAGATGTAGAAACTTGAAAGAAGTGTGTGTGGTGGATGATGAAACTCACGGCTCAAAGAAGAAAGGAAGAAGAAGATTTTGCTTTGTTTCTTCAAGTATCTAACACATGTTATATAATATCACCATATCTTCCATAGATTGCATATAATCTTTCCAAGGATTTGAGAGATTTATGTAGTACAAGGGATGATCTTGGATGGATATTATTAAGGGTGCTTGGGCCGTAAGTTTTGGTGTGTGGGAGAGAGTTAACTTGTAAATCTTTGCTAAATATTTGTAATCTTTCCAAATCTTTACATGAGATCTATAAAATCAAGTGTATGTACTTAGTGTATCATTAGGTGGATTTTGTCTTGGATTTTATGGCCATATGGCCGAAATATTTCTTACACAAAAGCAAGTCTATTGCATGCTTTGTACTTTGTGAAATCTTACACATTATCATGCTTAATATCCCATGCATGCTTATTAGATTAGTAGGTTATTATTAAAGCAACTTGCAAGATGGTTACAAGGCCATTTAGGCCGGCCCTTGGTGGGTCTAGGTGGGGTCCACAACTTCAAATATTTACCCAATATTTGTTAAGTTAAATCCCTCGTCGTCCGGGTGTCGTTCGGGTATTTTTCGGGTTTTAATTGCGCGTTATTCGGACATTAAAAACACCTTTAATAACCCTTAAATATAGTCTAATTTAAGCGTTGATTGGTTATTTAGGCCTTTGCCGGGTGAAATTATGAGTTATACGCGTATCGGGTGCGGTACGCGCATTTTATTCGTTACCGGGAGATTTGTACAAGACGTTTCCACTTATGGTTTTGGAGTTCCAAAACTCATTATATTTTGTGAAAATACTCTTTATTTTATATCCTGGGTTTCCGGGATCCTTTTTGTTTATTTAATTATTACCGGGTAACTGCCAACGTCCATACCGGATAGTTTATTCGCACATGATCCAATCATGTTTTACCATTAAACGTATGCATTCCTATGCACTATTTGGAAATTGCTATCTCCTAAGGCCATGATAATTAAATCACACATAATTGCATTTAATTACGTTAATCATATATTAATTAATTTGTACGGAATTACCTTATTTTTGCCGGTTGTTACAAGTGTGGATTGGCGGTCCCTCTGTATTGATATGGCTATGAATCTGGCACTGGGTGTGAGTAGCCTCGGTTCTCTTATCCGACGTGAAAACGAGTTCATGCGGGATTATCAGCACCTAAAAGATTCAGAGGCCAGCTTGTTGAGGCGTGAAGAAGAGTTCCAACGCGCTCGTCATGATATCCGAACAGAGATTGAGCACCATAAGAAGGTGGCTCACGACGTTGTGGAGGAGGTGAACAAGGTGAAGAGGGAAAAGGCTGAAGCTTCTAAGGCGTGGTCTGCAGCTTGTCAAAGGACTAATCAAGAGACTGAGCTTCTGCGTTCCACCATTGAAAATTTGAAGAACGAGAAATCTCGTCTGAAAAAGGAAGTTGAGCAGAGCCAAAAAGCTTGTGACGAGAAGCAAAGAGAACTGGCTGATACTATTCGTAAGTACAATAGTCAACATGATGATCTCCTCAGAGCCACCACCTCACTGTCTGATGCGGAGGCCAAGATAAAAGATCTTGGTTTAGAGAATGCCAAGCTTCAGGAAGAAAAGGTATTGGCAGAGTCTTCTTGTTCTCAGGCAAAGTTGGAGTTGGATAAAGTTCAGAGTTCCTTTGAAGAAGCAACTGATATAGCCGTTGCAGCTAATGAGAGGATCACTTGGTTGATGAGTGATGGTGCTGCTGGGGTAAGTTAGAATTCCGCCTTTTATAAGTAATTATATCTTGTTCCGTAAATTTATATAACACTTTGAGCTTGTAGATATTCAAGCGTGTCTGGAACGATCCCAAACTGACAAAGGTGATTGCCCGCATTTCCAGTACTTCCGTGAAGCAGGGTTTGAAGCTGGGCTTTTGCGAAGGATTTTGCCATCATGCGGATTGTAAGAAGAAAGAAGCTGGGCCATATGAAAATGAGTCGTATGACAACGAACTGTTGAAGGCCTACGATGATTATGAGCACTTAAACTTTGAAGTGTTTGAGCTATTAGAGGCTTGTATGAAGACTGATGACCCTGCTGGTTAGTTGCGCAATTACTTTATAAAGTTTGGTCGCCTTGGTGAGGAACTAGCTGAGAAGGCGCGCAAGGAAGAGGAGGCAAAGAAAGCTCCTTCTTCTGGCGGAGCAGGGACGTCGTCTGCCGTTGATGAGAAGCGCGAAGAAGGTGCAAATACTGATGATTTTTCTCAGTATTTGAATCTTGGATGAATGTTTCCCTTCTTCCTTTATGTTTATTTATGGTTGTGTATTGTCGATGAACAATTTGTCTTGCCTTACTTATTACGAAACTGATGGACTGTTTCTTTAAATTGCGCATGTTTGCTAATCATTAGATGATGTCATCACTTTTTCTGACACAAGTGTCCTTGTCAGTCTGCCAATGATTGATGTGACAGTTATGACGGCTGTTGTCAGGGCAACTGTCACACTGCCCTAGGGTAATCGAGTGGTTACCATTAATGGTAATTAATTACCATAATCTCTCTCCTCTCTATATAGTAAGTATCTTTCTATCTTCCTCATTAGTTAGTTTTGAAAAAATTATTGCATACTTTCTGAGTAAATGGCGACTAGCACTTCCAACAGCAGGCTTCAAACCACAGAAAAATTAGCAATTCAAGGGATGATGAAGCTGTGTCAGCATCCTAGCCATGATCAATCTGCAACAGAAGCTCTTGATCGTTTAGCTGAGTACTGTGAGCATTTGTTGTCAAAAGAAGATATGCGGCCTGATAATCTTGATGATCAAGGGACCTCTGATGGTCAGCCATTGAAGATGAAGAATCTGTCGGAGTTAGGAGATGTAACCAAGTCTTCTAAGACTAAACACAGGAAGGTTAGGGGTTAATGTATACTTCCAATGTTTTGAAGGCTTTATGTGTAAACCATAAGTAAAATCTTTTGTAGTTGTTGTTGAACGTCTTGTTCATGGGGTATATTTTGATGATCCTCCTTTTTAATGTATATCAACAGTCTATGTCTTGGGTTTGGAGGTTGTAGTATTAAACAATGGCTTGTATGACAAAGGCTTGCTTGTAATATAAATGACTTGGACATAAAGTCCTTATTACAAAATCTAAGAAGAATAGATTAAACATAGCATACGCGCAATTGCGCTACATTCCAAGTACATGGTATTGGTGAACCATCTAGGCGTTCTAAAGCATATGCTCCTTTTCCCAATACTTCTTGGATTTTGTAAGGTCCTTCCCAGTTAGGAGCAAGCTTTCTGGGTTTTTCCGCATTTGATGCTTCATTATTGCAGAAAATAAAGTCACCAGCACGGAAAATAAAGCCTCATACAAACGACAGTTAGAAAAGTATTACAATGCTTGTTTTCGAAAGAGTGCGATGGGCCCATAAAACATGGGGTAATTCATCCACCCAGCCACTACGTCTTGTTCCCAGACGTGCTTTGATGGCTTCAACGATACTTCTGTTTGCGCGTTCAACTTGGCCATTGCCTTGAGGATGCGCGACTGAAGTAAATATCTGTTTGATTTTCATGGAGGAGAGCCATTCTTGTAGATGTTGATCCGCAAACTGCGTGCCATTGTCACTTACAATTTCCAGTGGCAGACCAAATCTGCAAATGATGAATTCCCATATAAACTTTTTGATGTTGCGCTCGTCAATTGTGGCTAGCGTCTTGGCTTCCACCCACTTGGTGAAGTAATCAATGGCGACCACCAAGTATTTGACGTTGCCTGGCGCTGTAGGGAAAGGTCCCAACAGATCAATGGCCCATTTTTGGAATGGCCATGCTGCTGTGACTGGTACCAAGTTATTTTTTGGTCTGAGTGTGCCAGGCGCGTGTCGTTGGCAAGTGTCACATTTGCGCAGTTCCTTTAATGCATCAAGGTGCATTCGAGGCCAGTAATATCCCGCGTTCATGAGTTTTGCTACGACCATCCGAGGTCCTGCGTGCAATCCGCATGTGCCTTCGTGTATATCTTTTATCAAGTACGTGGCTTCCGCAGAATCTACACATCGTAGAAATGGTCCGAGATAAGATCGTCGGTATAAGATACCATCGGCGATCTCATAATGTAAGGCCTTGTGTTGTAGCTTCCTTGCTTCTGCTTTGTTTGACGGGAGGATTCCCTTGGTCAGGAAGGCCATTATGGGGGTGATCCAAGATTCGTTTCCTGTCTAGACCACGTTTACTTGTCTTTGTGGTACAGATGGCTTAGTCAGCACCTCAACTCGTACGTCTTTTGCCATATGATCAAATGCGGTTGACGCCATTTTGCTTAAGGTATCTGCTGGCTTGTTTTGGCTTCTACGTACGTGGATAACTTTGCAGTGGGGGAAGCTATTCATCAGTTCTTTGGTGTGCTGTAAGTATAAGATCATGGATGGCTCTCTTGCTTCATATGAGCCATCGATGTGATTAGCAACTAACATTGAATTGACATGGGCCTCGATGTATTGTGCGCCCATCTTTTTGGCAATTCGTAAGCCTGCTATCAGTGCTTCATATTCTGCCTCGTTGTTAGTTGTTTGAAAATCGAGCCTTATTGCGTAGGTATACTCTTTCTCTTCTGGAGTTATCAGACGTAACCCCGCGCCGGCTCCTTCGTCATTACAAGCACCGTCAGTGAACAATTTCCACTTTTGAGTTTCATCAGGCGGAGTTGATTTTGATGATGCCTCATTTGCGCATTCTTCAACTTTATCCTCTGGGACTTCCGCGATAAAATCTTCCAGGATTTGTCCTTTGAAGGAAGGTCTTGCCTTGTATGTGATCGAGTGTTCACCCAATTTAATTGCCCATTTGGCCAACCGTCCAGAAAGTTCTGGCTTGCGCAAGATGTCGTTGATGCGGAAGTCTGTGAGGACATTGATCGGACGTCCTTGGAAGTATCTGCGCAGTCTTCTGGAGGCGTGGACTAATGCAAGAACCAACTTTTCCATTGTTGAGTAGCGGGTCTCGGCGTCCAGCAGCGTACGACTGACATAGTATATTGGAGTTTGTACCCCAGTTCTGTCAACCATGAGTACCGCGCCTACTGCTTTATCAGTGACGGACAAGTACAGGGTAAGCGGCTCTTTCGGCAGCGGAGCAGTGAGTGTTGGCAGATTGCTCAGACACTTCTTTATTTCTTGAAAAGCCGCTTCTGCCTCTGCGGTCCAATGAAAGTTTGATTTCTTCAAGCAATTCTTTAGTGTGTCGACAAAAGGGAAAGATTTGGACGCGTAGTTCGACAGAAATCTGTTCAAAGCTACCAGGCGTCCCATTAAAGTTTGGACTTCTTTGACTGAAGATGGAGACGGCATGCGCTTGATTGCTTGTACTTTTCCTGGATTCGGGTGGAATCCGTCTTTGGTGACAATGACCCCTAGGAATTTTCCTTCTTCCACTCCAAAAGAACACTTTCCTGGGTTTAATTTCATCCGCACACTGCGCAATTGATCAAAAGTTTTTTGGATGTCATTCAACATCTGATCTTCCTCTCTACTTTTGATAACCAGATCATCAACGTATACTTCCAAGTTTACACCGATTTGTTGTACAAACGCGGTGTCCATTAAACGTTGGTATGTTGCCCCAACGTTTTTCAGCCCAAACGGCATCTTGGTATAACAAAAGGTGCCCATGTCTGTGCGGAATGCTGTCTTGTCTTCATCTTCTTTGGCCATCTGGATTTGATGATAGCCCTTGTAGGCGTCCAGAAAACATTAAAACCTGTAAGGTGCTAACGAATAGACCTTTAAGTCAATCTCAGGCAGCGGATAACAATATTTTGGCCAAGCTTTATTCAGATCCTTGTAGTCGACGCACATGCGCCAAGTTCCATTGGATTTGCCTACCATGACTGGGTTTGCCACCCAAGTTTGGTACTTGCTTTTGCGGAGAATTCCTGCCTTTAGGAGTTCCATCACTTGTTCATTCATCGCCTTTGTTTTCTCTGGCCCCATGCTGCGTTTCTTTTGAGCAACCGGTTTGTGTTCCATGATGTGACGCGGGACACCAACCATGTCTGCTGGCTTGAAGGCAAAAATATCTATGTTCTTTGTTAACAGTTGCTTCAAATGTGTGCGAATGGAGTTGGAGATTACATGGCCGATGACAATGGTCTGTTTTGGGAATGGAGGGTTGATAACCCATTTTTCCGGTTCGGTTCTGACAGTTGGTTTTGTTTGCTTTGTGGGCTTCGGCGCATCGGTTGTGTGACATGTTTTGTTTCCACGGATGAATGCGACTCCTGTTCCCGTAGGGAAGCCTGCCATCTGATGTGGCATGGATGCATTGCAATTGAATTTTGCTAATCCTTCCCGTCCCAACAAGATGTCATGCGAGGAATTAAAGGGAAGGACAATGAGATCACACGTTTCAGTGCGCGAGTGCTTTCCGTCTGAGAGTGTTACTGGAAACGTGAGCATTCCCAGTGGATAAATTGTCTCATGAATAAAGCAGGAAATTGGCTCTGTAACTGGTATTATTCTTGCTTTGTCATCATCGTCCAGCTGGTCGAAACATTGCTGATACATGATGTCTGTGTTGCTACCATTGTCTAAGAACATATACCTCGTCCGGTAATGTCCAACAACGCCTGTGATTATTAGCGGAGCTGTCGACAAAGCCCCCCTTTTACTCTTGGCATGATTACCTGCTCTTCCTTCCACGCATCGTCGTTTATGTCTGCAAACGTGCATTTGTGACTTGTGGTTCTATGGATCATGTTGCAGGCATTGCATGATGTGTTGTACACATGATGCGCATTGAGGTTACGTATCCTCTTCTGAGAGGGTTCGCCTCCTTCAGTGTTGTCCCTCTGTTTTCTCCGCATGTTCTTCACGAGGTGCGTTAACTGCCCTGATTTTATGGCATTTTCTATTTCCATCTTCAGATTGTAACAGTTGTCTGTCATATGGCCATGGTCTTCGTGGTCTTCGTAGTACTCGCAGTACTTGGACTTATCCACGTTCCTTCTGTCACCTCGGAGCTCTTGTGGTTTTGGGAATTGAATCTGTTCGGTTTTTAGCACTTCAGATGGTGTTTTGGACAGTGGCGTCCACTCGTAGTTTTTCTTTGAGTGCCCTTTGTGATCGCAAGGCCCTTTCGTGCTGAGCATGTTTCGTGCATCTTGCGCTGAGGAGTATTTTCCTTCTTCTGCTGCGCCCGAAATTCTTGCCTTTTCCTCTATTGTTTGAGGGTGGATGATGGCTACTGCTTTGGTTCATATTTTTGTTTTGGTGAAAAGATCGCTCGGAGGACACGTAAACTTTGGCAGCTTCAATGACTTCGTCCCAGTCTTGTGGCACGCCATCTTTTCCCGTCAGACACTTCATTAGGTCATCATTTCTTACCCCATGTATGAATGCTGCACGGGTAAGTTCTTCTCCGCAACCTAACTGGAGGGCTTCTTTGTTGTATCTGACGATGCAATCTTCCAAGGATTCATTCTCATGGCGTGTGACCAAGAGAATATGCGCTTTGTCTTTCTTGTGTTTGCGCAAGTGTGAAAAGTGATTTTTGAATTTTCTAATGAGGTCATCGAAGTCTACCCGACTTCCAACAGGCAGACATTCATACCAAACCCTGGCTGCCCCTGTTAACGTTTGCACGAACAGATGGCACCAGGCCTGTACAGGCCATAGCTTAGAGCTGCCTCCGCAATCAAAAGCATGTAAGTGATCATCTGGATCACGCAAACTGTCGTATTTCCCAATAGTGCTTGGTAGTTTACACTCTTGGGGCATTGGTGATAGCGCGATGCGCGCACAGAATTTTGATCTCTCGGTGAAAGTCTTCGGCCTGTATGGCTTGTAGAGATCATCATCTTTGGGTGCCTGGCTGCTGGCAACGGATTTAGAGTGCTGTTTTCGATTGGAATCGTGATGCACCTCATTCTCTGATTCATAGCCGTCCGGTTCCTCATTCAGGTTGACGGGGTCCTGACCGTGAGTATTTCTACCACGGTCTCCACCACGTATCGCCTAACGAGGCCCCTTAGTGCGACGTCCGTTGTTGTTTTCCCGAGGTGATACTGAATCATCCTCTCTTGTGTCGAAGCTTAATGTCTTTTGGACATTGAGTTTCACTTGATTCATCACCATCTTCTGATATTCGACAATTGTCTTTGAATTTTTCCGGGCCAACCACTCATCCGGATCAACCGGAGATACGTTGTCTTGTTTCTTTTTTCCTCCAGTAAGTCCCTCTTGATTGGGTGGAACTGGAATGTTGAAGCTGGCTGCTTCTGAGCCACGTTTTTTGTGACGGTGTTCGGTGTTACGTCCTGAATTTCGTCGTTGATTGTTGCATCTATTTCAGCAATGTTGTTATTGTTTGCATCTTTTGAGAAAGCCATGGTTGCTAGTCTGAAAGATGTAATAAACCGTAAGGGATGGCGCCAATGAAGAAACAAATAGTCTTACCATCGGTTAAGGATGATAAGATTATAAGTATTCCACAGGGTTGATCCTTCACTAGCAGCTATGGATTGAGGAATCTGCAAACAAGAGTTGATTGTGGATGTGGAGACGACTACACAAGGTAGTAGTTTATATAAAAAACGAGGTGAATGGGGATACTATCAAGTGTGATAGCTCTCCGGATTAGCAGAAAGTGTCCTCTCCTATTGGGGATGTGATCCCTTTTATAGGAGAGTCCGTATGCCACCATTACCCAAGTCCTAACCGTGGTTAGGCTGTCTCCATCACCCTTAATTATATTAGTGAGGTGATATAAGGAAAGCTAAATCAATGGGAATGATGGAACGTTGTACTGCCTTTAATGCCGAGCTCTCGTGATTTATGCATGGCGATTGACCATGCATAAAATCCGCCTTTGACCGAGACTTGACCATTGATCGGTCATTATTGTGCTTTGACCGCTTCCTGCGCATAGGCTTTTCTCTGCGCTGTCATGTTATTCCGGGTTTGGGTATGCGGAATAGTGTATTTGGTACCCAATCCCATCAAGCTACTATTCAAATAATTATAACGATTTAATTCGCTCTCTTAATTTTTTTTGATTTATTTTATGGCTAAATTTTACTCCGTATATACTACTAAAATACATCTCTTCTATCTTTGTGAGGCTCGAACCCCAACCTATGCTAAGAAATACCAACACACATACTATACTACACTACATGGAATGAGGCTTTTTTTTTTATATTGTTTTCATGATCATATCCAAATATGTTACTGTTTTTATGGTATGATGTGAAGAGAGGGACACCATAAAATAACTTGCCATGACAACCCCACATAAAAGACACAGAGGGTTAATGTGCAACGTTGACAAACTCACGCACATGTATGTTATCTTTTTGTTCAAGTTGAAACTGAAACATTCCTTGTTTAGGATCTACATTCAGGTTATGAGGGTATAATTACAAAGGACATATCCGGAGACACATATATCACATAATGGAGCCATACAAATTCAATATCTTGGACGGATGCAACAAGTTACATTATTCATACAACCTTAGGATGTTGGGGTCCCGTTAGTTTGGTAGAGTAAAGATCAAATACATATAATTTTTTTGTAAGAACTGTGAGAATCAAAGGGGGTAAAAAAATTTATTTTTTTTTTAGAATTTTTTTTCCCATGTGCTTAAACATTCTTTCTAGATGAACAATACAAAAAAAAAAATTAAAAAAAATTTTTTTTTTAGTGTAATTACGTCATTAAGGTAAATACATTAGTTTACACTAGAGTAATTATGTAATTACTCTACACGTAATTACTCTACACCAATTTTTTTTTTTTTTTTTTTTTTTTAGTTTTCAATACTATAATACATGTTTAACAATATGGGAAAAAAAATTTTGAAAAAAAAAATTAAAAAAAAATACCCTCCTTTGATTCTCACAGTTCTTACCAAAAAAGCTATTTGTACCGGATATTTCCCCTAGTTTGGTATTGGTGTTTTCCTTCAGTATGATTTCTCTGATGAAAGATAATTTAAAAAACATGACGTACACTATGAGATTCGTTTTAGGGGCTCGCTGTAGTTGCTATATATGTGAACAACTCTAATGACCCTAATCTACAACAAGAATTTCTACACCTATTTTTCAATTTCAGAGTGCCTACTAATAATACTACAATTAACCGGAGAGTGAATTTGTGCATCGTCGATGACAAAAAAAAAAAATAAAAAAAAATAAAAAATTAAAAAAATTAAAAATAAAAGCTTTAATAGATGATCACGTGTGTCACTGTAATTTGATCTCAAATATCCGTTTATGACTTGTGGGTTTGGTGAAGATTGTGGGAACACACCCAACGTATTTCCTCTATGTTGGATTGAAGTTTGATTCATACTTATCACAACAATTTATAAGATTTTAGTCTTCAAATACTAGGCATAATGTAAGGTCCGAGTCGACACGAACATACTCTTGAATCAAACAAACAGTAGAGCCGGATGTGTATGTGATATTGATATTAGAATATATTATTTCGGGTTTTAGTATAGAGCCCACGGTCTCGATTTATCTCTATATATTGTAACCCTATTGAATGGAATACAATCAACCAATTCACTATTATTATTATTATTATTATTATTAACTTACATGGTATCAGAGCCACCCTAGGCTCTATATCGTTTCCGCCGCGCCACACATAAATAACCAAACCCTAGCCGTCACCACTTGAGAAAAACCATAGGCAGGGCGGCGTGCTGCCACCGTTGCCGCCGCCGCCCTGTCTGGCCATCGTTTGTTTCATGTCCCACCTCTGTTTACTATTTTTTTTTTCCTATTTTCTAGTTATCATTGAATAAAGCTTCGTTATTTGTTAACTCTCAATCTATTTTTTTTTCCATCATGGTCTTAAAGTTTTTGTCGCCTTAAACCCTTTTTCCAGCGATGAAAAACAATAACAACTTTTGATCTACAAAATTGTGAGACTTGTTCTTGTAATTCAAATATTGTTGCTCTGTTAATGGACTCCGTTATTCAAGTATCGTGAACCGAACGTCATCATCCTACAATACATAGCATTTGATTGTTTATGATGTCACCATCCACTCATTACAACAATTCTTGTGTATTTACAGATAGTATTTAATTTAACAATCGCGAATGGCCGTCAATTGCAGTGTCCCGACTCACCCGGTGCTGGTGTTTTGTTACGAACTCAAACTACGGTTTGATTCTATTTTTTTTTCTTTTAGATCTATAGATCTTATCTTTTGATCTACGGATCTCACCTATCTTGCGAAGATCGCCTCCTGACCATGGTCAGCGGCCTTCGCCATCTCTCTTTCTTAACCTGCGGATCTCATGTCTTGATCGCCTGCCAGCCTTGACACACCACCTCGCTACCATGGTCGTCAGTTGTCGAGTTACTTCTTTTTCCAACAACATTTCTTCAATTTATTTTTTCTATTCCCGTTCTTGCTGGACCACGGTCCATTGTCATTGATCAAACAACAGTTTGATCGATCTCTCTCTTTGATCTACGAATCTCAATTCTCCTTGGACGATTGTCGTCTACGATCACCGGCCGAGCCTACCCACATAGTGTTGACACACCGCCACACGACAATGGTCGTAGGGTGTCTATTTGTCATGACAATGGTATTCCTTTTATCTTTTTTTTTTTTGGTTTCCCACAACCTCTCTTTTATCCTTTCTTTTATCTTTTGTATTGTCATGGCCGACAAAGATGGCATTACGACTTTATTGAGATCTAGCGGATCTTATTTATCATTTTGGGAACTAAAGAAATAAAACCAAACAAGGGGAAGTCGTGGACCGAAGTAAAGTCAAGTATTGAAGAATACATATAAATTTTTTGGCAAAGTCAAGAACATTGAAGAATTTTGGACCAACAAGTCAAGAACTGAAATCGAGACTAGTCTTTTATTTTTATTATTATGTCCTTTATGTTTTTTTTTTGTCCTTATTGTTTTCCAGTCTGAGTGTCCGATGCTCTACCGCTCTGACTGCGGGGGAGTATTAGAATATATTATTTAGGGTTTTAGTATAGAGCCCACGGGCCCGATTTATCTCTATATATTGTAACCCTATTGAATGGAATACAATCAACCAATTCACTATTATTATTATTATTATTATTATTATTATTATTATTATTATTATTATTATTATTATTATTATTATTATTATTATTATTATCTTACAATTGATATATCTGAAAGACGACATAAATCAATCATTAAATCACTATATTTATAGTTTAGATCCTGGAAAATTTTTGAATGATTCTTATGACAAAAAAAGATGCATTAAAGAAAAAAATGAAGAAGTTCTAGAAAGGCTAGAGTATGGCCCATACTCAAGTGAATAAGTACGGGCCATACCAGAAGACAACAAGAAGGACTAAGTAGCACCATAAGAGAAACATTTCATGGGCCCCTATTCACTAAGAGTACGGTTCATACTCCATTCATGACGGCACAGTCTGTACTGGACTTGAAACCCTAAAAACACCTTCAAATAGGACGTGACAGTTGGAAACCCAAAAAAGATTAAATGTTGGTGAAAGAGGTTGTCCGAATTTGCGAAACGACATTGAAGAGTAAAGGAGGGTATGAATTGAAAATCTAACATACATGAGAGCATGTTTACGATTCTTACTGAGTTTGACACTTTTAGTTTCTATTTTTTATCATAAATCTTGTGTTCAATGAATTATAGTTATTTATCTTTGATTATCGCTAGCTAACATCCTTATACCCGGCTAGGTAGGAGGAGTTCTAGTATTTGTTATGTTTTAATGTTTTAATTTATGAAGGTGTTAAGTTTTAATGTTTCAGTTAAGTTTTAATGTTACTAGTATTTGTTAAGTTTTGTGTGATTTCATGTTGAGCATTGATTTTTTTATGACTTTATATGGATGATCTAGGTCTTTCTATGAGGTTACGCAAGCTAGATCTGATTAATCTATCTTTGGGGTTATATATCGATCGCTAACTTAGGGCCTGATACCCAGTTGGTAATAACTAAATTTGTTCAAGGGTTGGTAAAGCTTATGAATAAAAGGATCCGGAAACTAATTAGGATTGCTTGAAATTGATCTTGATAGATAATAAATCGCACTGTTCGTTAATCTATTTGGTAACAAATAATAGCCTCTGAAGCACAAAGGATTGGTATGTTAACTAGCTACTAAAGATTCGAGTATTTTGGTGTCTCTATAATTTGAATATTCAAGATTATGTGGTCAACCTGGTAGTAAGGATGTTCACCGGCTTAGGTATTTGGTTATCAGATTATTCGAATCGTTTTCCACGCGTTTTCGGTGGTAAAAATATTGCCCGATGACCGACCCGATTAACTCTACCAGGTTCGGGCTTGATAGTTAATTGGACTGGGTTAAATGGTTCAGGTGTTTGAGCTACATATTTAAGCCACACAAAAACAAATGCAGGATTGATTTCTCTCAAATACATAAGATCTCAATGATATATAAACCTTCGGGTGCGAAATCCCCTCGGGTCTAGCAAAATGATATGAAGATGAAAGCAGAAACACACACAAAATCAATTAACACATTCATCTTAATGATTAATCAACGTTTAAATAATATTTATAGACTTGATTAATCAAATCAGAAAGACAATTGAAAAACTAGGGTTTGAACAGATTTTAGGCGTTCAATACAACTGAATAAACAAAGTATGCCAAAAACTCAAACCTATATATATAGACATAGCTCAGTCGCTACATCGTTTATGCGAATGGGCTCATTCGCTTGAACTCCCACACAAATGACTCTACCAATCTGTCATTCACCTAAACAATCACACGAATGAGTATTTCTTTTTCTCATTCGCATGTTTGGATGCTATAAAAAAGACTTAACATTTAAACCATTACGAACTACGACAATCAATGACTCTGACGACCCAAAAGCTACATACACATATGAATATGCATCTACAGACTCCCCTTTGTCTATAGCTTGGGTGTTTATCTTCAATTGTTGATTAGAACATTCTTCAACTTCATCTTTGATTTTCCAGTGTTTCAAGCAACGTTCTTCACGATCAGCTATTGCACACTCACTTGATTTTTACCCATCATCTCTTTGTAATAACATCCAACATGCAAATCGTAAGCAAAGCAACATTTGATAACAACTTGAAATTTCCATTCTTGCTAGATATCAAAAACGTCAAAATCTATTAGATTGCATAATAAGGTCTTGATATCTTCTCTCGAACAATTCATTAATCACATAGGATCGAAGATTCGGATCTTCTTGCACAACTTTGTGTTATCTTCATTACCCGTCACTATCACCTCTTCACCTGTTCTCCAACCATAATATAGGAATGCAAAATAGTCATTGATATTCTGTTCAAAGTTACAAATGGTAAGTTATTCTTTGGATCAATTTCTTTATGAACAATTCTTTTTGGGTACCGAGGCTTAAACACATCGCATTTAGTCTGACTTTCTCGAGTCATCTTATCAGCCATTTACTCCATCAATCCAAAAACCCCAATCAAAGGACGAGGACACAAATCACGAACAACCCAATAAGGTAGTGTCTTCAAATCATGGAATCTATTGAAATACTGAATTCCACATTCCCATTTAACCCCGACACACCTCTGTTGTGGAAATAATTTCCAGCTTATTGCACATCCCTTGAATGTCTTACTATGATACTTGTAAAATTTGGCTTGGATTGGAGGAATGGGACGGTTATCCACTTCTACTTTCAATCTTTTGAGATACTCTTTCAAAGCATCTGATTGAAAATACACATCTTCTTTCTCATAATCTTCAAAAACTTTATCAAACATAATTTTTTTTCCCACTTGCAACTTTCTCGGCTTCCTTCAACATTGATTCATTAACAAATGTGTGAGCGTTGGATTTTAGCTAAAACAGGATTACACGATCATACAAATCACAAATCTAGGTGCGGAAACCCTAGATCTGAACAAATTGATAAGATACAAATCACGACACAATCAAGATCATTTTCAATATCATTTTCATAGATTAACTTCAATCAATAAGCATTTACAAACTGTTTATGTTAATCTAGAATCACACAGACAATCTCTCAAAAACACCTATTAACCTGATCTGAACCTGGACACAAATGACAACCCCCATACATAATCAAAAACTCAAAATCTATATATAGGCACTGCACATTCGCCCCTTACAGATGGTCGAATGTGAGCATTTTCCACATTCGCCCACTGCAAGTGGTCGAATGTGTTCTTCTGTTCTAGCCCATTCTTCCTTCGTCCAGTTCATTTCTACCTTCGCCCCTTTCTGATTACCTTTGCCCATATAATTCTACATTCGCCCAGTCTGAACTACCTTCGGCTATCTACTAACACATGTTAATTATAGTATATCCAATCCTTAGTCGCAAAATGCATCAACAAACTCCCCCTCGACTATTGATTGGATAGTTTTCTCTGATAGTCCATCGTCTTGTTCATCAGTTTGATTCTGAGCTGCTTCTTCTGCTCAGAAGTCATTGGCGGCTCGAATGTTTTCTTCACAGGCTTTGACACATTAGCGATCTTCACAGTCTTGCCAAGTTTACCCTCCAAGTTGCTTCCTGCATTTATATCGTATGCAAAACAAACTCCCACAACTTGAGTATACTTTCTTGCTTGAGCAAAGTCGTTGGGTTCATAGTATATCGGATTGTAGAACAACATGATGATGTCTTCGAATGTGCAATTGATCAGCCACATAGGATCAAATACATGAACATGCTTGTATTTATCCTTTCCATCCCTCAACACAATCACTGCTTCTGCCTTCCTCCAATCGTAATACCAGAATATGAAATCAGCACTGAAATGCTGTGGCATTGGCATCAATGGTATCTTTCTCATCACATTAGGTGCTTTATATATCAAAGTCACACGCTTCATATTGGTTTGAGGATCAATATCCCTATGAACTTTTCTACGGGGATATTGAGGCTTGAACCTGTTCCATCTTGTGCGACTTTCCCAAACCAATTTGTCTGCGCACCAACCGACATGCGATCCATTTACCTCGGCTTCTGACATTGGGAATCTGCATAAATCTCTCACCGCCCAGTACGGTAGAGTAAGCAAATCACAGAATCTGTTGAAATACAGAATTCCGGTTTCCCATTTCGCAGCAATACACTTCAGTCTGCCTAGATAAGTCCACCCGAGAGCTCTGCCTTTGAACTTGGCATTATGAAATCGATAAAAGTTACCTTGAGCTTCAGGTTTGGGTCGGTTCTCATCCATCTCCTTCAACTTCTTCAGATAATTCTTCAACTCATCAGACTGGTTAGAAGATTCTTTCTTTTCATTACCAAACACTTTCTCAACAAACTCTTCGCTTCTTTTCTTTGCTTTCAGTTTCGCTGACTTATTTGGTATCTCTGTGAAGTCAGGAAATACTTCATTCTCATCTTCTGAAATACTGGGGAAATTCTTCATGAGTAATATCTTCTATTTCAACTTCATTGTTCTCTGGAGTATGCACATCATCTGAATGACTTCCCATATCCTTTTCAGGAATATCAGGAATCGATTCATCCATCATAAACTCCTCAAACGTCTTACCCACCCTCTGTGCGAGACCATCTAGTATTTCTTTCGCCACAGATGCAGGTAGTTCCCCTTCTTCAAGATCTGGATCTTCATATTCCAGCTCATATCTCAGATCATCAGTCTGGAATATTTCAGCGAAGCATCCTGTGAACTCAATGGTCCACTCTCTCTTCTCCAACATATTCTTGTATATCTGTTTAGCATCATCAGACAGAGATCTCACCTTTTCGTTCCAGAAGATACTTTCATCCGAATCTACATTCCCTCCTTTCTTCTTGGAACTCGATTCTCCAGTATCTTTCTTCTTCTGTGGTGTTCTCTTCTCATAACTATATTTAGAAGTATCATCTCCTCCATCATGATCACTTCCACTGCTAAACTCATCACCCTGCTTCTTTCCTGTACCTTCAGCACCATCATCATCATCATCATTGTTGTCATCATCATCATCATTGTCATCATCACTTTTATCCGATCCATCATCATCCTCTTCATCATCATCTTCTTTCTCAGAATCAGAATACTCATAATCAACCTTCTGTTCATCTTCTTCTTCATCTTCTTCACCCTCTTTCAACTGGGGTGCTCTGCTATACAGCTCTTCAATCAAACCACAAAGACGTTTGTTTTCCTTCTTTAACTCTTTGTTATCAGCCTTGATCAGTTTGATCTTGTTCTTGTTTCTATCACATCTTCTCTCAAGCTTCTCATTCTTTGCTTCAATCAGTTTAATCTTATCATTTATATCATCCTGATTAGATTTCGAAGCAACTACAATCTGGAGCATCTTCTCCTCATTCTGCTTGAACTTAGAAATCTCAGCTTGTTGAGCAATCAACATCTTCATCATGTCCTCCATCTTCTTATTGACTTGTTTCATAACATCATCATCAACAGTCACTTTCTTTGACTTTGATCTGGAGGACTCAACTTCAATAGCTTTCTCCTTTTGAGGCTTCCTAAACATATCGAGCACTTTATCCATATCGATATTGAACTGATCGATTGGTAAAGTCTCTGCCTCTTTCGCTTTCTTCTGCTTCTTGGCAACTGGTGAAGATAGCTTAGAAGGTGTTCCAGCATCAGGTAATCTTTTTCCCTTCAACAACTGAGCCAACTCCTTCTCTCTCAGTTCTTTCACACTAGACTTCTTTGCCATAGTCTTTTGTTTCTTTGTCTTCTTTGGCAAATTCACAACTACTGTATCTCCAACACTCAACTCAGCTAGATCAACACCTAAACCTTCATCTTCGACTGATTTCTTTCGTCTCTCAGCTTCTTCAATCGACTGATTCAAGGATTCAGACTCACCAACCATAGTGGCCTTACGTTTGGTGGTCCTCACGTTCTCATCATCAGAATCCCACTGTTCATCAACCTCAGTCTCTTCCGAATCTACAGACTCTTCATCCACCAAACCCGATCCTTTCTTCGCCGTCGATTTCTTTCTTGCTACCTGTTGCTTGGTGCTTCCC
Organism: Ambrosia trifida; assembly: GCA_028751855.1. NCBI lineage: Eukaryota > Viridiplantae > Streptophyta > Magnoliopsida > Asterales > Asteraceae > Ambrosia > Ambrosia trifida. Next base: position 69,946,776 of record CM054127.1, on the reverse strand, counting down.
TGATCAATAGCCTTTCCCTTGCCCTTCCCTTTGGCTCCAGGATTGATTACTTGACGCTTCCGCTTAGTGCTTGAATCAACATACACTAAGGGATCATCGTTATCTGAGTCACTCTCATCATGTCTAGCTTTGTTCTTGCCTGGATCAATGTAATCCGGACGAGCCAAAGCTCCAAACAATCTCCTGTTAGGTGGCTTTTCACTGTTAGGCACACCCTTATAACCTTTCATCCTCATCAAGGTTCTAATATTCATGTGATGTTGGCCTAGGATCATTGTCGGATCCTTCTTCAGCATTGGATACTTATAGTCAAAGATCATCATTAGAAACCTCGGATACAACATAAACTTCTTAAACTTTATACCCTTCAGCATCTCCAGCATGTGGTCAAGAATCATCCCAGACACATTAAATGGTTTGTTGAGTGTCAACGCAACCATTAATGAGCTCAAACTCCTTCTCATCACGTCATAACCACCACTCACGCATCCAAAGACATGAATCAGAACATGTGCAAAGTACTTGTACTACACTCCAAGCTTCCCTTTATACATTGATCCGTCAGTGATTGGACCTTTGTATTTCATCCTTAAGAAGCACGCCTTCTGTTCTGTCCAAGATAACTCCCTGGGATCCTCACTATCTTCGAACTTAATCTGTAACGCCTCCCGAATGTCAGCTTCAGTCAAGAACATCTCCATCTCCTGAATCTTGCTCTTGATGATAGTCTGATTCTCCCAGTAGTCATACTTAGCGTTCTGGTAAAAATCTTCAATTATGTCTTTATAAATGATGGTTGGTGTGGCTAGAGCATGTACAATCCTGCTCCTCTTCAGAAATTCAATAATCCCTGTAAACTCCGTGTTCTTCTCAACGTCTCCTAGATACGCGCAACAATTGTGCGATCGTTCAAAAGGCCAACTGCTCGGAGTAGATGTTTCAGCTACGGGGACTGAATCTTGAACTGTGATCTCTGCTGGAGTCTCAACATTCACTGCTGGTGATTCAATATTCTCGGGTTGTTCAGCCATCTGCACATGAAAATCAATAAAACGCGTCAAAACACAAAAACGACAAAAATATAAAAATTTTGGTCAAAGACATCTGCACATTCGCCCATTTTGAACCTGGCCGAATGTGGGAATAACTGGTCGAATGTGAAATTGTATGGACGGAAGTGAAAAAGTGTTGATTTACAAACACATTCGTCCGTTTTTAAGTTCATTCGCCCAAACCATTCCACTTTCGCCCGTTTAGAAACAACCGAAGGTGAAAAATTTACCCCCAAAATTTAAAATTTTGCCATTGTTTGTTTTAGCTTGCAATTTTGATCCTAAAACATACTAACATGTCCGACTAACATTCGTCTATTACCAATTTTATCAATTAATCATTTTACATAGGTTTTCAAGTGGAATTAGGGTTCTATGTGTTCAATCGATCAAAACTATCATCTAAACATGTTTTAATCCTAATTCCTTCCACAATCTCCCCCTAAAACCTATGTTAAATGGTCGGCTATCAAAAACAAACTTGAAACAACATCAAAAATTCCTAGAACAGAAACCCTAGGTCCCGTTCTTTGAACAGACAAATCTGATCTGTTTTGTTGTCCATTACCTGCAATATTGGTGTTAAAATGATGAGCAATGTTCAGGGAACAAATCAAGGGAACATAAAATGCACGAGCAACAAGGTCTTGTTAGGATGCAATTTTTGAAAAAAATTGTGAATGAAGGTTCGAACCTGAATGACATATATAAAGAAGGCCACGTTCGACCGGTTCAAGTGGACGAATGTGGGTTAAAATCACATTCGTCCCAATTTAATGGCACGAATGTGAAACATTCCACCTTCGCCCCTATTGAAAGACCCGAAGGTAGAATATGTACCCGGAGGTGGAAAATACACCCGGAAGTGAAAAATAACCACCTTCGCCCAAAAATAAAACGGTCGAACTTGAAGATTTTTCCACATTCGACCCATTTAAGGGGCGAATGTGAAATGGAAAAATCTGAAAATTTCGCCAAATCACGAATTCGAATCCCGTTCAGCATTTTTCAATCCGTTAAACTTCCAAAACTTAAATTTTCACATTTTGAATATTACAAAGACCAGATGATGTTATCAAATCTTAGAAATTGACCATCAAGCATCCCCGGATATCAAAAATAAAGCAGAAATGCAAATCTTTTAGATTTTCTGAAATTTTTATCAAAACACACCTAAAATCTTTTTGGATTTTGTAACTTTTTGACAATAAAAGTAAAATGAAACAAAGTAAAAAGCATCAAAGTAAATGAAAGCAGTAAACATTTTGTGATTTCCGGTAAGAGGATCATATCAGTTTTCTGAGAAATCTGAACACAGCGTTGATCTGGTTCAATATTATCATTAGAAACAATATGTGACACGGCAATTGCTGATATTGTTGTCCACATAAACTCACATGCAGACAATTTACGCAATGCTTTAAAATGATACGAATTAGATGTATTAGACTAACACATTGTGGTTCCCACACACACGACATACTCCCGTATCAATAAGTAATTTGCACAAAGACTCATTGTAAAGCGTGATTATGCTTTCGTCGTCTGTAATTGTACAAGATATAATGCATAGAGGTATACAGGTCAGCAAATTAATGCAGCAAAGTAACATATGCACCATACCAGGTTGAGGACTGATATTAATCATGATTTGCATCAATGATCAATACGATATTATAGATAATCTTTGATCATCATATAACATGGAAAGTTCCTCAATTCGGTAACTTTAGGTTTTGGCATAAAGCTCTTTTATAAAGACACCCTGTCTGATCTAGGTCCGTAATGACTTACAGCAGAAGATCAGATAGGCTATCCCCAGACAACTAATAACATAACGACCCTAAACCTCCGAGTTTTGTACAAACACCCTATCAAACGAAATTACGGTACTAAGACCATATGCCCATGAGGTGTTCATCCACAAACGCGTAGTTTGTTATGTTTGTATCACTAATGCACGCAATATAAAGTCTACGAAGCCTATCAGCATATCACACGTAATCAACATACGTCTCATTAAAACTATACAATTCTTTAGCCTGTGTCAGATCCCCACTGATGTACTATCATTTCCTCTTTTTATCCAGGAAATCATTTTGGATTTTTCTAATTTTTAGGTATTTTGAAAATTTTTCAATGTTTTTGGTTTTTCTGATAAAATGACTCCCCCTAAAATAAAGAACATATTTTTGGGTTTTTAATTTTTCTGAAAAACAAAACAAAACAAAATTTGAAAGAAACAATCCACTTGAAAGCATCAACTTCTTTGAGGATTAAACAACCCCCTCGAAAGCATCAACTTCTTTGAGGATTATGATAGTAAAGAGAAATTCCCAATTAGCAAAGAGAAATTCCCAATTAGCAAAAATTTAATACTAAAACTAAAAAAACTAAAAATGATAAACCGAGGAGCCGATTAGTCCTGTTTTTCCTTTATATTGTTTACTTTCAAAAGATATTCAAAGCGGGATCTGTCAAAAGCTTTTGTAAACAAATCTGCACGTTGGTAGTCAGTATGGATTTTGACCATGTCAATCAATTCCTTAGCATAACAATCACGGATAAAATGATATTTAATCCGGATATGTTTAGCTTTAGAATGATTTTTAGTATTTTTAGTTAATGCAATTGCGGCTTCGTTGTCACAGTGTATAGGGGTTTTAAGAAACTGCAAACCGTAATCGACCATCTGTTGTTGGATCCAGAGCACTTGCGAACAGCAACTCGAGGCTGAAATGTACTCGGCTTCACATGTAGACAGTGCGACGGAAGTCTGTTTCTTGCATTGCCAGGTAATTAACCTGCTCCCTAAAAACTGGCAACCGGCTGTTGTTGATTTGCTGTCTTTGTCACAGCCGCCCCAATCTGCATCACTAAAAGCAATAAAATCAAAATCATCATCATTAGGGTACCAAAGTCCTTTTGATGGACAACCCTTCAGATATCGAAGGATACGCTTGACCGCCGTCAGATGACTTTGTTTCGGCTTCGATTGGTAACGCGCACAGAGACACGTTGCATACATAATATCTGGTCGAGACGCTGTCAAATACATCAGAGATCCGATGATTGCTCTGTATGTAAATGGGTCTGTCAGCTCCCCCTTAGCGTCCACTCCAATCCCGTGATTGGGTTGAATCGGGGTATCCATTGGCTTAGAATCCTCCATCTGGAATCGGCTCAAGATGTCGGCAACATATTTTGTCTGGTGAATGAAGATCCCGTCAGGTCTTTGATCCACCTGTAAGCCGAGGAAAAACTGCATTTCTCCCATAGCGCTCATTTCGAACTTCTCCTGCATAACAGTTTCAAATTCCCTGCACAAGAGTTCGTTAGTTGAACCAAATATAATATCATCAACGTAAATCTGTACTAGAAGCAAGTCATCTCCCGTCTTCTTCGTAAAGAGGGTGCAATCGACGAGGCCGCGCTTGAATCCTTTGGAGATGAGATATGTACTTAGCTCCTCGTACCACTGTCTTGGAGCCTGGTGCAAACCATATAAAGCTTTGTTCAGCACGTAGACCTTATCCCGGTGGATTGGGTCCTCAAAGCCCGGTGGCTGCCCGACATAAACCTCCTCCTTGACTTTACCGTACAAAAATGCGCTCTTGACGTCCATTTGATAGACTTTGAATTTCTTATACGAAGCAAACGCAAGGAACATCCGAATAGCTTCGATTCGTGCTACTGGTGCATAGATTTCGTTGTAATCAATTCCTTCGATTTGATGGAAACCCTGCACAACCAATCTGGCTTTGTTCCTTACAATAACTCCACGATCATCCTTTTTGCACTTAAACACCCACTTAGTGCCTATTTTCTTTCTTCCCGGCGGCAAATCTGTGAGCGTCCAAACTCCCAATTTTTGGAATTGCAATAACTCTTCCTGCATTGCCTCAACCCAGGCATCTTCTTGCAAAGCGTCTTTGTATGTCCTTGGCTCTACCTGCGACACATAACATGCAAACGACCAATCATTTTGGTCACCAGATTTCTGAATTTTGGCATACAATGCTAAAGCACCAAAACTTTCTGGCGAATTAACGCTTTTAAGCTGCCCTCTGGTCATCACTCCACTACCAGGATCACCGATTACTTGCTCCAGCAGGTGAATACGATGAATCCGAGATTCCGGATTAACAGGTACAATCACTCCCGTCTGAGCAGTCAAGTTCTCTACAGCAACCTGATCATGACCCGTGTTAGATGATGAAGCAACATCTGGATTTGGAGTTGGGTTCACAGTTTGCTCTTCTAAGTCTTCTGCATTTTCAAGAACAGCTTCTTCAAATTGTTCATCTTCAGATTCTGAAGTGTCTAATGAAGTTGAAGCTTCTTGAAACAATTCTTCTTCTTGAGTAGGAGCACTGGTATCATTAGAAGCTGGTGGGGGGTTTACGGTGATTGGACGCATCAATGGTGAAGTTGCCGCGTTTTCACACTCGTAAAGTAATCTGATCACAGCTTCTTCAACCAAGCTATCTAGGTTGAATGATTCAAAGAAATCTTTGTAATCAAACATCCAATCAGGGCCCGTGCCTTGCAGATTTTGTGTGTAACGTTGAACTTCCACGTTAGCCCAATCCTCCACTTGACGAGTTCTCTTGTTGAATACCTGTTTGAGCGGGGTTGCATATCCAACAAAATATCCCTCTTCAGCTTTAGGACTAAACTTCTCGCTTGGATTCAACATCGTACATGGCGCCCCAAATGGTTCTAGATACTCTAAATTGGGCTTTCGTCGGTGTAACAGCTCATAAGATGTTTTTCCAAACTTCTTTACTGTCAAAACCCGATTTAATGTATAGTTTGCTGCATAAATCGCCTCGTTCCAGAACATTACTGGAAGATTTGAATCAGCGAGCATTGTTCTTGCAGCCTCAATCAGAGTCCTATTCTTTCTTTCAGCAACACCGTTCTGTTGCGGGGTATACGGAGCTGAATATTCATGATGTATTCCTTTGCTTTCACAAAGTTCATCCATCTTTGCATTTTTGAACTCCGTCCCGTTGTCACTCCTGATCCTTTTGATCTTCAAGTTGTAAATATTCTCCAGTCGAGTGAACAGAACTTGTAAGTTGGTAAAGGTGTCGCTTTTGTTCTTCAAACACATCACCCATGAGAATCGTGAATAGTCATCAGTGACAACTAAACAATAAAGCTCTCCAAGATGACTTTTGCGTTTGACCGGTCCAAAAAGGTCCATGTGCAATCGCTCAAGCGGCATCTCAACAGAGTTAACCTTCTTCACTTTATGGGATTGTTTGTGTTGGTTGCCTTTCATGCAGCTCACACACTTGTCGTTCAGATGGAAATGTTTCACGTTTACTCCATCGACAAGTCCATTTCTCACTAACTGATTCATTTTCCTTAGATGAATGTGCCCCATTCTGCGGTGCCACATTATTGATTCTTTTTCAGTTGCCTTGGATAGAAAGCATGTTATCTGCCCCTGAGATGTCATCGCCTTGGACATATCAAGAATATAAAGATTGTTGACTCGAGGTGCCATCAACATAACCCACTCCTTTGGAATCTTGAAGCCCGGTTTGAGGATGTAGCAAGATTTGTCATCAAAATGCACAGAAAATTGTTTATCGCATATTTGACTGACGCTCAACAGATTATAGTCTATCTGTTTGACATAAGAAATCCGCTCGAAAGTCACAATCCCGTTACTCACGCTTCCTTCCATCGTTATATAACCTCCTTTATTTCCCGCGAACGCAACATATCCTCCATTAATGTTCTTCACATCGAACAGCAACGCCAAATCCCCCGTCATGTGGCCTGAAGCTCCACTATCAACAATCCAGAGACTGCTAATAGGGCCAACTGAAGCTCCCTGCACACAAAAAGTAAACAATTAGTTCTTTCGGGGGACCCAAGCCTGAGTCTTGGGCCTTTGAACTTTGGCTTTCAAAGAATCATTCTCATTGACTTTTTCAACAACTTTCTGTTTTGAATCAATCGTTTTCTGATTTTTCAAAACAGTTTCACTTTTCTCACTCACCTTTGACGTAGAGGCTCCTGGAGAACCATTAGGTGTCCAAGATTGTTCAGACCTTTTGAGAATACGAATTTGAGATTTTGGTTTCTCAATTGGTTTCTGAACATTGTTACTAAAAGTAACTTTCTTAGTAACCTTATCTGAATTAACAGACTTAGGTCCAACATTTGACTTGACAATTGGTTTTTGTGGAACCTTTTGTCTATCAGCTGTTGTGTTCACCACTGGTTTTCTCCAAGATTGTTCCATTGCAATCCGATTCCTTCGATCATAATGAAATGGACGGTTGTTCCTCATTTGAAAATTGTTTTGATTATGAAAATGTTGTTGTTGAGGAACAGTCCGTCTATGCGGTGGGACATAATGATCAATCGGCTTTTTCATGGAATTCTTAACCTCAACTTCATGTCTCTTGTGCCTTACATATGGACACTGAGCAAGTAAATGCCCACGTTCTCCACATTTAAAGCATTTTCTATATTCTTCAAACACATAATGAGCATTTGGTGAAGCAAATGATCTTACAGGAAATTGATCATTATATTGTTGATTTCTTAAACTCTCAGGAAGTGGTCCTTTCGAGTAAGAAGGTTCATGAAAACCATTTGCTTTATCCTCTGGTCGAATGAACTCAGTGACATGAATTTTTGGCTCTTGAGGAACTTCTGAAAACAGTTTCTTTAAGATTTCTGGTGGAATTTCATTGGTTCTCTCATGTTTTGGAAACCATATTGTGCTTTCTTGCCAGATTTTATCAAGTTTAGAATAGTTAACGTTTTTAATCGGAAATTCCTCATCAGCAATGATTTTATCGGATCCTTCCATCCGATAAAACACCTTTACAGGTTTGTCACTTGATTCATTCAGCTCATTCTTTTCAATCACATTGTTAACATCATTCTTTTTCTTAACATCAATCTTTTCAGACTTCTTATCACGAATAGCTTTTGCCATCGGATGAACATGATCAGATGGTGAAACTGGTTCAGTAGTAATGATGTGATTTTCTTTTGGAATCTCACATTCATTAACAGATTTATCACTACCAGTATCATCATTTTCTGAGTCTGAACTATCACTCTCAGCATAAACACCTTCATTGTTCAAGCCCAAAATCGGTCTCACATCGGAATATGGATCACCAATACTTGAAGTATTAGATTCCATTTCTGACGATGAGTCTGATTTTACCGAACTCTCCGGTATAACTTGATGATAGTTATGGTTTTCAAAAAGAACCGGAGATGGTACAGACTTGTAATTGGTGGTGTTATCATCAATGATATGATCCACGACATAAGCAACATTCTTATAACTTTCCAGTTTCTTGTTAACTTTTTCAGCAAAGCATTTAATGGCAGCCATTTCCAACTTAGTGTTTTCAATTTCATTGATATAGTTATTTATGGCCAATTGTTTCAATGACAAAGTGTTTTTCAAGTCGGAAATGTCCTTTTTATAGCCATCTAACACTTTGTTAAAAGCATTTAACTCTTTGCGAGTAGATTGACAGTTTTGAATAGCACTATCACGTGAAATTCGGAGTTGTTTATTCTCCTCTGTCAACCTATCACATGTCCCACAGTATTTATCACTCATGACATCAGTGCTAGATTCAGAACTTACAGGTTTTGGCGGTTCGGTCATGGCCATCAAAGCAAAATGAGCTTCCTTTCCAGTGAAAAACTTTGAGTAGTCGATCTTGGTGAAAGCATCATCAGCTATGCATGACTTCCTCGTCATCAAAAAATCAGCTTCTGCCAGCAACTGGTCAATATCATCATCCAAAGAATCAACACTTCCCTCTGTGTCTGATTCGCTCTCAGAATCTGAATAAACCGATCTACTCTCTTCGGGAACATCAGAAACTGAATCTATTACCATCCCAGAACTCTTCTCCTCAGCCTTAACCTCAACAGGTTCACACTCCACTTCCATCTCAGTCTCAGAATCATCACTTTCACTCTCCTCAGTTTCTTTCTTCTCATCAACTGCCACCGACTCTTCTAAATCAACCTGATAAGCAACACATGCCACATTCCCACCAGTAGTTACTTCCTCAACTCCTATTTGCATACCCGACCAGTCAAACCTCTCATCCTGTTGAGTCACCAAAGCTTGGTTCTGACTCGCATTCTGTTGAGTCTCAGTAGGTGTAGTGATAGGTACAACTGTTCGGTTTGGGTGATTAGGAGATTGATTTTGAATCTGGTGTTGAGTGTTTGGTTGTCTGTTTTGGTTGTTAAAGTTTCGGTTCTGGTAGTTGTTGTTTTGGTAAGAAACTTGGTTCTGTTGACGGTTCTGGTAATTTGCATTGAAAGGGTTTCGATTACCTTGTTTAGGTGGCTGGGTGCATTCCCTTTTGAAGTGTCCTTTCTCTCCACAATTAAAACATGTAACCTTCTCCTTGTTGAAACCATAGGTTGTGTTGGGAGAAGTTGCCAAGTCAGTTCTTCCAGTTTTCTCTATGAACTCTGTTGCTCTCCTCATTATACTCGCAAAAGCCCATTGAATGTCAATGAGTTCCATCTCTTCCTTGTCTATTTGTGCGTAGTCTTCGTTGGTCAAGTTGTTGTTCCCAATCTGACTAGCAACCAACCCATTGTAGGATGAAACCATTGCTGAGACTAATGCAATGTGTTGCTGAGCAACCTCCACAGTCACATTTCCTAAGTTGGATGTATCCAAAACCACCGGTTGTTTATGTTGAGTAATTTGGTTTGATGGTTGTTGTGTTTGATTAGCAGTGTAAAAACTTGCTTGTTGCATTGGAGAGATTGGTGAAATGTAGGAACTATATTGTGGTGGTGTGTATGATGGTTGTGAGTAGGAATTGTATTGTGGTGGTGTGTAGTTGGTGGTTGGTTTTGATGAATCCATGACATTGGAAATACATGCAACATGTGGTGCAATGCTTCCAGAGCTCGAGTTTCCAGCTGAAACTGAAGTACCTCCAAAATACAGACTTGGATTCTGAGGAATCTGTGACCTCCTAGCTTTCCTCCTATCCTCCAGCTCTTTGTTTTCCAGCTTCTCAATAAACTCTGAAATGGTCCAGAATTGATAAGCATCCTTCTCTCTAAGTACCTCCACATGCTGATCCCATTGTGGTGGTAAAGCATCTGCAAACTTATCCACCTGCTTAGTCATTGGAATCTGTACACCATAGCTAGACAATTCAGACAATAAATGCATATATCTCGGAGTTAGTTCTTTCAAAGTTTCATTATTAATGAAAGAAAAATTATCAAACTCTTTAACCAATTCCTCCATTCTCAAACTCCTGGTCTTCTCGTTACCATCATGCTTCCTCTTCAGCTTATCCCAAAGCTGCTTTGACGTAGTACATGTCCCAAACTGATGCAACAGGTCACTTGTGATTGCCTGTGTCAGTTGAGAGAACGCCTTCTTCTCCACCACGTATTTCTTCTTTTCATCCTCAGTCAAGCTCTCCAGAGGAATCAACTCACCGGTATTCTCCAGAATCGGTGCTGTATATCCTTTGACGATCATGCTCCATGCTTCAGCTCCTTCAACTCCCATGCCCTCCAGATGGATCTTGAACATGGTATGCCACTGGTTATACTCTTGCATATCCATGAGCTTCGGTGGCCGAGTTCCACTACCTGTAGACAAATCCTTAATCAAAGTAGAGATAGCATTAGTGGTTTGAGTATTTACCGCCGCTGCAGCTACTCCCCAGTAATCTGATTGTAATGCCGGATGTGCTACATTCTGAGGCATCGTGTTCGTTGTTGTCATGTAGTTATGTGGTTGTGAGGATTGCGTGTTCGTCTTTTGAGCTGCCACTGTCCATGGGTCCATTGTCTGCTGTTGTGGTTGTGTTGGTGCTGATCCCGAAGTAGTTTGAAAACGCCACATGATCACAATCTGAAAATCTCAACACTTAGAAAAATTTTTCAGCAAAAATCTTAGGTTCGCCCAAAAACTAGTACGTTCGTCCAAATTATCCTTGGTTCGTCCAAACTGTCACACTCTCGTCCCTTCTATCTCACTTTCGTCCCTTTGGTTCTACTTTCGTCCAAATAGTAACAACCGAAGGTGGATATAACCAGAATGTAACCACAAAATAACACTATTCCACTTTCGCCCAACTCAGAACGGTCGAAGGTGGAATTTTCACCCGAATGTGAAAAAAAATTCAACAAGATTTTCAGGTTCGTCCACTCAAAAACTCAGGTTCGCCCACTTTTATGCACGTTCGACCACAACTCTCAGTCCAGGTTCCAGGTTCGCCCAATATCAGCAGATCTCATTTTTGAAAAACGGTTATTGTTTGAAAAACGGTTATTTTGATCTCAGATTTTCAAAAATTCATGGATTTGAATGATCTTAATCAGGTTATGTTTCGGATTTGATTTGGAACAACTTTAAGTCTTGGAAAACTTGAATTCGACCACAAATTCACCTTTAAATCGATCAAAAACTATGTTTTTAAGAGTTTTTGTAAAAACAGATGATAATTTGTCTAAAACATGTCCAAATCAACTCTGATCTTATCAAACTTGTTGTTGTATGATCCTCAATGCTCTGATACCACTTTGTGAGCGTTGGATTTTAGCTAAAACAGGATTACACGATCATACAAATCACAAATCTAGGTGCGGAAACCCTAGATCTGAACAAATTGATAAGATACAAATCACGACACAATCAAGATCATTTTCAATATCATTTTCATAGATTAACTTCAATCAATAAGCATTTACAAACTGTTTATGTTAATCTAGAATCACACAGACAATCTCTCAAAAACACCTATTAACCTGATCTGAACCTGGACACAAATGACAACCCCCTTACATAATCAAAAACTCAAAATCTATATATAGGCACTGCACATTCGCCCCTTACAGATGGTCGAATGTGAGCATTTTCCACATTCGCCCACTGCAAGTGGTCGAATGTGTTCTTCTGTTCTAGCCCATTCTTCCTTCGTCCAGTTCATTTCTACCTTCGCCCCTTTCTGATTACCTTCGCCCATATAATTCTACATTCGCCCAGTCTGAACTACCTTCGGCTATCTACTAACACATGTTAATTATAGTATATCCAATCCTTAGTCGCAAAATGCATCAACAAAATGGAACACTTTTGTTGTCTTTGATGTTTTAGTATTCTAGATAATCTTCATGAGAAATATCTTTTATCTAAATCTCATCATAGTTATTCACATCTGCATCATCTGAATGTTTACCCTGTTCAATAAGTGGAAGATCTGAAAGTTATTCTTTGCTATCAAATCTTCAAATGACATACTAGCTTGCTGAGCAACACCTTCCAATATCTCTCTCATCATCTCAGCATTCACTTCACCATCCTCAAAATTAGGATAATGATATTCTAAATACAGCTTCATGTCATTTGTCAGGAAGATCTCCCTAAACCTAGATGTGAATTTCAATGGTACTCTACCACGCTTGATCATCTTCCATAACCTTAGTATCAACCTTAGTCATCCCACCCGAATAACCTTGTTCTGATGTTTTCTTTGAAGTATTTTCTTCGCTCTTGGCATGACGTTCATAAGAATAGTTTTCATTCTCGTCGTCCACATCATCACTATCATTAGAACCTTCACCATCCTTATCCTTATCATATTGATGGGTTGGTTAAAAGATGTGTATAAACACGTCTATAAATGAATTATAAGGAATGTTAAGTTGCCGAATGGTGGTGCTTTGATATTATTATGTTATTTCAGGATTTGATGATTAAAGGAAGCAAATATGACGTTTTGGAGTTGCTCAGGCGAGATACGGAAGCATAAACGAGCTGGAAAATCAAAATCCGAGGCTGAAGAAGGTTCTGGCGTAGGATACGCCAAAACTGGCGTAGCCTACGCCAGTTGTGTAGGCAAGGTCTCAGGAGTTGGCGTAGGGCAGCAGACAATAGCTCAGGCAAAACAGACCTGGCGTAGCCTACGCCAAAACTGGCGTAGGATACGCCAGAAGCGGATCAAGTTCAAAGGTTTCCTTTTTCAAAGCAATTATGATGGGAAAGTTTTGATAACTCGAAAAATCTGGATCTAGGGCTATCATTGCTTCATTCCTAAGCACAAAACATCTAACTTTTTGTAACATCGCAAAATTTTCAAGTTCTAATACGTATATTTTCCGACCACACAACTTATATGTATATATAATAATAATAATAATAATAATAATAATAATAATAATAATAATAATAATAATAATAATAATAATAATAATAATAAGTTTAGTTGTGTAAAAAAAAATGTCAAAGTTTATTAAGTTTTAGTTTAAAAACTACCATAACCAAACCTATATACTAACCAATCTATATTAACCCAATAATATAACCCAATCCCTAAGCCCATCAGCAGGCCCACCCCACCCCCTCCTTCTTTACAGCAAATAAAAAAAATATATGTCTGGTGCAAGGGTCGAACCCAAGACAAGTTGGATTTATCACACACACACACACCACTAGGCTGAGCCATGATTATTGATTCAGAATTGATTTGATAAATATTTATAAGAAAACCTGCATTCAAGTCAAGCCACGAAAAGTCAAACACCCAGTTGACTTTCTCAATTGAATGCTAAATTTCCCGGCTAGGATCTATTTTTGGCTTAATCATGTATTAATCTTGGTAAACATCGTTCATCCGCGTCATTTCCAGTCAACAATCACAAGTAATCATGCCTTAAAACGAGCTAATTGACGCGTCACATTTAATAGGATAGTCAAACTTTCCAATTCGTGAGGGAACGTGTAATATTATAAATTGAACACATCAATCGCACCTAAAAGTGCCGATTAAGAGTTCCAACATGCAAATCCTTCATAACCAATCCTCTGCAAACGCGAAATTGAGGCTCTTAGGCCCGGTTTTTGATCTTGTTCGCTCCACCTTCGTTTCTCATCAATTCCGGTAATAATTTTATGTAATCTGGTCGTTTTTGTCTGTTCTTTGAAAGCCCTAAAGTTAATTTTGTTATTGGAATCGTTTTATGGGTCTATTGCTAGGCATTGTATCTAGGGTTTATAAGGAAAATTGGGGATAACCGTTCCTGACTGTTAAAGAACTAATGTTGCTGAAATATAAAACAAAACACAGCCCAGACCAGATGGTCAGGGCCTTTGGTTAAGACAGTGAACCGGCCTGAGGGCCAGGTTCGATTCCCATGCCCTGCTACATTTTTTTAAAACAAATTCTTATATATTATGTATATATATTATGTCTAATATGTGTTTAAAAATACTAAACATGGTTTATAAATCCTACAAAAATTATTTTAAGTCAATCTTATGATAAAGTTTAATACCCAACTTTTAGTTTTTCAAAAATCTTTTATTTATTATATATAATAAATATTACAAGTTTATTCAATTATAATTATAAAATATCATTAAAATATCAAAACAACTTTATAAATTTCCACAAAAATTATTCTGAGTTTATATAACAATAAACATTTCTGAAATGATTTTTAATTTTGAAAAATCATTTATTTAATATTTTTAATCAAATTTTGTTAGTTTTAATCACAATTAAATCATAATAAATCCAATTTTTAATATTTTTGCACCAAAATTTTATACAAATTATTTCTGAATATTTAGAACAGAAATATGAATTTTAAACTAAAAATTATTTAAGTTTAATATTTTTAAATATTAAAGTTAGATTTTGACAATTTGTTATAAATAGAATTAATATTCTATTTTAAAGAAAATAATTTTGTAAAAATTATTTTTACGCTTTAAACACATTATTGTGACCACCTTAAATTGAAATTTCCTAAAAAGATTTTTGGTTATTTATTTATTAATTTTCCCTCAATTATCAAATATTTTAATATTAATCAAACGAGCATTCATCCCCAATTTGAAGCCCTAGAACTTATACATTTGTAGACTAGATAGACTTAAACATATTTATTACCTTATTATAGGGTGATACTTGACATATTTGGGCAACACCATTATCCAATCTTTTCAACAGATACAACATTTTGCTAAGGTGAGTTTTACATAGCCCCTTTTCTATTTCACTATTTTGGGGTGAAACATGTTACAACATTATTCATGCAATTCAATCATCAATGTGTCTATGTGTATTTCTATGTTGCATTATGTCTTGAACATGACTAGGGTTAGCACAATTCTAGCATAAACATTCATCAGCCAAACGGTATACATTGATAGATCTATTGGACTGACAATCCCACCCGGATACGTGCCTCCTACAAAGGTTGCGTGGGTGTTTGTTACTGCAATATAAACGAGTGAACCATGAGCGTATGGGATGTACCACAATACAAAAGTCACAATGGTTGATTATGCACACGATTTACTTCTAGTATGTTTTTGCATATGGACTAGATTGCCATGACACATGAATTGCACAACAATTTTATTCGATTATCAAAACCTATGTAACTCTCACCAACTTTTGTTGACCCAAAATATTTTCAACATAACATGTTTCAGGTTCTACTTGCTTGAAGATATGTGCATAGTTTTATTCAATTTAATGTACGAATTTTTGTAGAACAATTGTATGTAAATTATTTAAATCATATAATGAAATTTATTATTTACCATGAGCTACTGAACAATCATCAATACGTGGCATCCCGATGTTTCCGCCATCGGTTGGGGTGTTACAGATTGGTATCAGAGCCATGGTTATAGGGAATTAGGTTATTAGAAAAATAATCTAGTCTATAACCATAGGATTTAACCAGTACATTCTTCTTTTACTTGCTAATCTCTATCTCCCTCCTACTTCTTATCCCTACTTTCATCCTTACAAGAAGGTTGCTCTCCATCAGTGGATCTACTCTTAGACCAATAGGACAAAATCCTCAGGTTTAACCTGAGCCCCCTTGAGATCTCGTCGAAGTTCTAGATTTTAATAACGAACACGTGCAATCTGGAAGGGTGACCGCCTATATTCTGAGTCTTCTGTCTAGGCTGGCATTGCGCATATATCCCAATCAGACGAGGGACCCGGATGCCTACCTGGGAATTCTCGGGATGAGTGTTCACTTATAGGCTAAAGCATGTCTTCATATGTTATTAGAATCTGGAATCTTTGATAAGTCAACATTTTCGTTTATTCGTTTTAATTAATGGATAAATGATTACATTCCTTATATTACCTCATTGTCTTTCATTCAACCCATATCTTATTGGACATTCATTACCCAAATCACTTCCGTAACCGATGCCCTAAACTAAACAGAGATCAGGACCCTCCAGCTACCTAACAGCAAGGGTCACCATTTGACTTTTGGTTACTTTTATTCTATGTATTGACACCATATGAGTATTATCATAACATCTGTGTGCATGCTTGTTTGAATGTGAATTAAATTGCTATATCTATAATCATACTTGCTTACTTGTACAACAATTAGTTGACTACCAAACAATCTACTCAACGATTGGTAGAGGTCATCATGTCTTTTCAACAGTCGGGAGAGGCCCTACAACCTGCTCAACGACTGGTGGAGACTATCGAACCTGCTCAACAATCGGTAGAGTCATAAAAGGACGCAAAAACCTAATGTAAGGTAAATTGGTAATTACGGTCCGGAACGTAATCATGAATTTACAGGTACATTAAGGTAGTGTGAAATTTTATCAAGGTTTTCGGTAGTTGACCAATTGTAAATCTGGTGTTCTCCATTTAACTTCGGGACGAAGTTCCTAAAAGTAGGGGAGACTGTAACATCGCAAAATTTTCAAGTTCTAATACGTATATTTTCCGACCACACAACTTATACGTATATAATAATAATAATAATAATAATAATAATAATAATAATAATAATAATAATAATAATAATAATCAGTTTAGTTGTGTAAAAAAAAATGTCAAAGTTTATTAAGTTTTAGTTTAAAAACTACCATAACCAAACCTATATACTAACCAATCTATATTAACCCAATAATATAACCCAATCCCTAAGCCCATCAGCAGGCCCACCCCACCCCCCTCCTTCTTTACAGCAAATAAAAAAAATATATATGTCTGGTGCAAGGGTTGAACCCAAGACCAGTTGGATTTATCACACACACACACCACTAGGCTGAGCCATGATTATTGATTCAGAATTGATTTGATAAATATTTATAAGAAAACCTGCATTCAAGTCAAGCCACGAAAAGTCAAACACCCAGTTGACTTTCTCAATTGAATGCTAAATTTCGCGCCTAGGATCTATTTTTGGCTTAATCATGTATTAATCTTGGTAAACATCGTTCATCAGCGTCATTTCCAGTCAACAATCACAAGTAATCATGCCTTAAAACGAGCTAATTGACGCGTCACATTTAATCGGATAGTCAAACTTTCCAATTCGTGAGGGAACGTGTAATATTATAAATTGAACACATCAATCGCACCTAAAAGTGCCGATTAAGAGTTCCCACATGCAAATCCTTCATAACCAATCCTTTGCAAACGCGAAATTGAGGCTCTTAGGCCCGGTTTTTGATCTTGTTCGCTCCACCTTCGTTTCTCATCATTTCTGGTAATAATTTTATGTAATCTGGTCGTTTTTGTCTGTTATTTGAAAGCCCTAAAGTTAATTTTGTTATTGGAATCGTTTTATGGGTCTATTGATAGGCATTGTATCTAGGGTTTATAAGGAAAATTGGGGATAACCGTTCCTGACTGTTAAAGAACTAATGTTGCTGAAATATAAAACAAAACACAGCCCAGACCAGATGGTCAGGGCCTTTGGTTAAGACAGTGAACCGGCCTGAGGGCCAGGTTCGATTCCCATGCCCTGCTACATTTTTTTAACAAATTCTTATATATTATGTATATATATTATGTCTAATATGTGTTTAAAAATACTAAACATGGTTTATAAATCCTACAAAAATTATTTTAAGTCAATCATATGATAAAGTTTAATACCCAACTTTTAGTTTTTCAAAAATCTTTTATTTATTTTTTATAATAAATATTACAAGTTTATTCAATTAGAATTATAAAATTCCATTAAAATATCAAAACAACTTTATAAATTTCCACAAAAATTATTCTGAGTTTATATAACAATAAACTTTTCTGAAATGATTTTTAATTTTGAAAAATCATTTATTTAATATTTTTAATCAAATTTTGTTAGTTTTAATCATAATTAAATCTTAATAAATCCAATTTTTAATATTTTTGCACCAAAATTTTATACAAATTATTTCGGAATATTTAGAACAGAAATATGAATTTTAAACTAAAAATTATTTAATTTTAATATTTTTAAATATTAAAGTTAGATTTTGACAATTTGTTATAAATAGAATTAATATTCTATTTTAAAGAAAATAATTTTGTAAAAATTATTTTTACGCTTTAAACACATTATTGTGACCACCTTAAATTGAAATTTCCTAAAAAGATTTTTGGTTATTTATTTATTAATTTTCCCTCAATTATCAAACATTTTAATATTAATCAAACGAGCATTCATCCCCAATTCGTAGCCCTAGAACTTATACATTTGTATACTAGATAGACTTAAACATATTTATTACCTTATTATAGGGTGATACTTGACACATTTGGGCAACACCATTATTCAATCTTTTCAACAGATACAACATTTTGCTAAGGTGAGTTTTACATAGCCCCTTTTCTATTTCACTATTTTGGGGTGAAACATGTTACAACATTATTCATGCAATTCAATCATCAATGTGTCTATGTGTATTTCTATGTTGCATTATGTCTTGAACATGACTAGGGTAAGCACAATTCTAGCATAAACATTCATCAGCCAAACGGTATACATTGATAGATCTATTGGACTGACAATCCCACCCGGATACGTGCCTCCTACAAAGGTTGCGTGGGTGTTTGTTACTGCAATATAAACGAGTGAACCATGAGCGTATGAGATGTACCACAATACAACAGTCACAATGGTTGATTATGCACACGATTTACTTCTAGTATGTTTTTGCATATGGACTAGATTGCCATGACACATGAATTGCACAACAATTTTATTCGATTATCAAAACCTATGTAACTCTCACCAACTTTTGTTGACCCAAAATATTTTCAACATAACATGTTTCAGGTTCTACTTGCTTGAAGATTTGCTTGAAGATATGTGCATAGTTTTATTCAATTTAATGTACGAATTCTTGTAGAACAATTGTATGTAAATTATTTAAATCATATAATGAAATTTATTATTTACCATGAGCTACTGAACAATCATCAATACGTGGCATCCCGATGTTTCCGCCATCGGTTGGGGTGTTACACTTTTCCTCCAAGATCCATTCTACCACAATCTTTCCAAAGATCCATTCTACCACAATCTGTCCAACACCTTTGAAGAATTATTGATGAAGAATCATGATAGAAGCATGAAGAAGAACACCAAGGCCATGCTTGGCTAAATCATTTGTATTACACTAGGGATGTAGGCTTTTGATATCTAGGGTTAAAACACATTGGGTATTGTTCTTAAACCTTTGTTTATGTTTTTGTGTGTTTGAATTAAATGTGTTGAATTGTGATTAATCTTATGCTAAACTCGTTTTAGTTAATTGATCTTGTGCCAATTTCTAATGAGATGAGCATGATTCCTTGCTTTAACACAAACATAGGATTGTATGTTCTAGGTAATGAAGTATAGTTTAATCTATCTTTAATATTGATAAAACTTGATACCTAAGCCTATTAAACAATCACTTTGTTAACACCAATCACATTATTATTGTTTACCCAGTTGTTGAAACCCTAGTATTCAATTGTTGAATCCCTACTGTAAACTTTTTAATCCAATTGTTTACAAATATCATTAGGTTTTATTCTTATAATTTCAATTAAATTCTTAGTATAATAAACAACAACTTTTCAATCAAACTCTTAAATGATAAACTGTAATCTTCATAATTAATTTAGCATCTTCATAAGCACCGCCGTTTAATCAACTAAATAATATTCACTAACCACACGCTCCTTGGATTGATATCCTACTTACCCTAGCTACCTGGTTATTTAGGTTTTGCATGACCCGTAACGACCGGCTCATCACATTTTCACCATGATCATCATTATCATCATCATCATCATCTGATCCTTCATCATCACCAGAATCCTCATCATCCTTATCTTCTTCATCTTCAAATTTGTGACAACTGTCACCCTCATCTTTTAGTAAGTTGTCAAATGCAGTCCTTCGTGTATTTAAATATGTCTATTTTTGTCTTTGTAAGTTTTGTCGTTTTCAAATTTAATTTTAGAGCGAACATAAAATTTATCCTCTACATTTTTGTACCGTTTCTACATTTTAATCAAATGCGTATGTTGAAACGTTATTCGGAAGGGATATTAAAAAAAATTCAAGTTTTAATAAAGTTTTAAAAACATTTTTGGTTAAGTTAGTTAACTTGGTTAGTTTTTATAAAGGAAAAACTAACTAGATTATAACAAAACTAACCTATGTTATATTAGAAGGGCCATTTATGTAAATATCTCAAAGTTTCAATACCAAACAAAACTCTCCCCCTGCCTCCCTCGTTTTTCCGGTGGACAAATTCCGGTCACCGGAATAAAATCCGGCGACCCTTTAAAAACTGTTTTAACGTGTATTCAATTCGTTTTTTTTATGGTGGGCTTTCATTTCTCCATCTTTATCCATCAGTTTCGGACAATAATAGGTGATATTAATGCATTTTAATCATGGTTTAAACGGATTTATGAACTTGTAACCGACCGGAACTTGAAAGTTAGTCAAATCATACGTTTAACTTAACTAAACTATAAATTGGCTGTTCCAAATCAGTCGCAACTGGTACATGACTTAAATACAAAGAAAAACACACCCAAATCGTGTCTAGAACACCTATAATCGGCTTCAACCTATCGGGCTCTTTTTCTTCTTATTCGATCGCAAATAATCGTTGTAAGTTGGTTATTATCATGCCGTTTTATTCCCTATAAAATTCTGAACCAAAGCCCTCTATTTCCAAACGTTTATCTTGTGTATATCGGGTTTATTGATTTAGGTTCTAGCGTTAGGGCTTAGGTTAAGATTGGGGAAGAAGATGAATAGGAGGTTAAAATACAAAAAACATTTCTTTTGAGTTAATTCAACAAGGATGTTAGTTGGTGTAGTGGTTTGTGTATGATGGTTGCCTAGAATGCATTCGGGTTCGAGCCCCTTGGATGCGAATTAGTAATTTTTTTGTTATGTCTTTTCAATTTTCGTTTCCTTATTTTTTAAATATATATAATATATAGAATTTGAAATATTCATAATAAATTCATTTTTGCTTCAAAAATTATGAAAATTTAGGTGTAGGCTCTTGACATCTCATAGAAAATTATCACATTTTTATTTTTTAGAAAAATATTTTATTTCGTAATTTTTATTAATTTAATTTGCTTTTATCATATTTAATTGATTAAAAATTCATTTTTAATGATTTTTATCTCAAACTTTTTGATAAATTATTTCTAATCATCATGAACTAAAATAAAAATTATTGGTTCAGAAAACATTTATTTTTATTTATTTACCTATTTTAATCATTTAAACATTATTTAAATTCATTAAATCAATTTTAAGTGCATATAAATTGAGAAAATTTATGAGAAAAATATTTTCATTGATTTACATCAGAAATCATTTATTTTCTTTAAAAATAATATTTTTGGATCATATCTTGTATTTTTAGTCTTATTTATGTTTAATTAGACATAATTAATCATTTATTTATTTATATTATTTAACATCTGTTTTATAAAACCTTTTTCTTATAAAGCAGAAATATTCTTATGTTTAAAAGTCTAAATCCTCATTTGTTTGGATCATTGTGTAACTTATAACTATTTGTTCAAATATTTATGATTATTGTATTTATTTACAATAATTTCGTTAAAGTAATTAACTAATTTATTTTGTTTTAATTATTCAAAACATATTTTTATCTAAATATTCAAGTGGTAATAATTATATTACCTAAACCATATTTACAAACTTTGACATATTATTTTTTATATACAACTTTTATATTAATTCAATTTATCATAAAAACTCTAATTCCTCAAATCGACTTAGAAAACCCTAATGCCTTAGAACCCTAGATATCTTAGCCTTTTTAAGTCACATTCTTAAATTAGTATTCTTATACATATAGGTTGAATTCTTCGGAATTCCCAAGCCTTTTGTGATGAACATTGTTGGAATTACCACTTAGCAAAACTGTGAGTATATCTTTCCCCTATTTTCATGATTTACACTTTTGGGGTGACTCATGTACGCTTATTACTTCACTCACTTAATCATGTTTTATTCTATATTTATAATCACAATTCTTGTATGTGTTTTACTTGTTGATCGCTGATAGTGTGTACTTATGACCTTAATCATTAACCCGGTGGGGCCTAGCATAGCAATAAATGGTACTTGATTATTTTTATGTGTAAACTACATTGTCTTATCGTGTCACACCCCGCCAATGTCGGAAACGCGAAGTGGGACGATTGTCATCAATGCAATACAACGAAAAGATATGGCTACGACTTCAAGCATGTTGAATGCCTAACCTAAACTCGAGGTTCCACATATTCCAACCGTGCCATAGACAAATGATACCTAAAAAACATGCTTAAATGTGTCAACTAAACAGTTGGTGAGTCCGTAGGTTTTGTTGACTCGGTAAAACCGTTTGTTGCTAAAAAAGTTTCGTTGCTCAGAAAGTTTTGTTGTCTGCGTCCATACAGAATATTGTTACCATGAGCACCATAACCAAACCACGACGTTCGTGTTCACCCTGCCCCAATGCCTTGTCAAGGGACATTGTAAAGTTTGGATAATATGCATTCATATGTGTTAGCGCAACTAACAGTGAAAGGGGGTGTCAACCCAAATAGTACTATTCATATGATCCACGGCTTATTGCTAAGCTAATGGTTATAGTTGTCCGGGGAATTTTTATTGATCTGTGACAATTGTGGGTCTAACTCATGTAACACATATTGTTGTCATGCACATATGTCGGTCTGTATCATGTTTCTCCCCCAAAGTTGTAATACAGTAAAACAGTAAAAGGGGCCACGAAACTCACCAGATGTCTCTTTATATGATCTAGCAAAGCAGAAGTAAGTACTGTTCCGACAAAAAGTTCCCTATAACGTCAAAGACATCGTAAGGTGTGTGTACTTATTGTTTACTATAAAAGTTGTTCACCCGACTTGTTGACCCTCGTGTCATGTATATTTGGGGCCATTGTATGTGGTAATCACTATGCATCATAATTGTTTTGAATATGTGCAACATTATATGTGATCATATATGTTTTGATCCAAAAATGTAGTGACTTATCGAGTACATATATATATATATACATATAATTGCTACAAAAATCGGTTTAATTCTTAAAATAGCCTCTTCAACCAAGTTATCTAAATTAAATGATTCAAAGAAATCGTTGTAATCAAACATCCAATCTGGACCGCTACCCTGTACGTTCTGAGTATATTGCTGAACTTCAACATTAGTCCACTCCTCTACCTGACGAGTTCGTTTGTTGAATACCCGTTTGAGAGGGGTTGCCTATCCAACAAAGAATCCCTCTTCAGCTTTTGGTGTAAACTTCTCAGACAGATTAAGCATAGTACACGGTGCTCCAAATGGTTCTGGATACTCTAAATTTGGCTTTCGTCTGTTCAACAGTTCATAAGAAGTTTTGCCAAATTTTTTCACTGTTAATACACGATTCAATGTGTAACAAGCTGCGTAAATGACTTCATTCCAGAACATTACTGGAAGGTTAGAATCCGCAAGCATTGTTCTAGCCGTCTCAATTAGAGTCCTGTTTTTCCTTTCTGCGACACCGTTTTGTTGCTGGGTATACGGAGCACTGTATTCATGATGAATTCCTTTATCTTCAGAAAGAGCATCCATCTGTGCATTTTTGAATTCCGTCTCGTTGTCACACCGGATTCTTTTGATCTTCAATCCATAAAGATTCTCCAACCGAGTGAAAAGAACTTTCAGATTGTTAAACGTGTCGCTTTTGTATTGCAAGCACATTACCCATGAGAATCTTGAGTAATCATCAGTAACCACAAGACAGTATAATTCTCCAGCATGACTCTTACACTTGACAGGTCCGAAAAGATCCATGTGCAAACGCTTAAGTGGCATATCTACAGAATTCACTTTCTTCGATTTGTGGGACTGTTTGTGCTGCTTCCCCTTCTTGCAACTCACACACTTGTCATTGAGATGAAAATGTTTAACATTAACGCCTACAACAAGCTCATTCTTCACCAAATGATTCATTTTCCTGAGGTGAATGTGTCTTATCCTCCTGTACCACATAATAGATTCTTTCTCTGTAGCCTTTGATAGGAAACACGTAACTTGGCCCTGAGTTGTCATCGCCTTTGACATATTAAGAATGTACAAATTATTCACTCTCAGTGCTTTCAGCATGTTCCACTCTTTTGGAATAACAAAGCCGGGTTTGAGAATATAACAAGATTTGTAATCGAAGTGCACAGAAAACTGTTTGTCGCAGATTTGGCTGACACTTAAAAGATTATAGTCTATCTGTTTCACATAAGAAATCTTCTCAAAACTAACAATCCCATTACTCACACTTCCCTCCATCGTGATGTTACCTCTTTTATTTCTAGCGAACGCTATATATGCTCCATTGATGTGAAACAGAAGCTCCACTATCGACAATCCAGAGACTGCTAACAGGGCCAGCTGGAGCTCCCTACACATATCAAGAAAAACATTAGTTCTTTCGGGGGACCCAATCCTGCTTAGTCTTGAGTCTTTGAACATTTGATTTCAAAGATTCATTAACACAAACATTTGAATTTGAATCGACCTTTTTCTGATCAATCAAATTTTTCTCTCTTTGAGATTTTACATTGACTTTTGAAGCATAAGCACCTGGAGGACCCACCGGTGACCAAGATTGTTCTGAACGTTTTAGAATCCTGATCTGAGATTTTGAAGTCCTAGTCGGTTTCTTTGTATCGTTCTTAAATGAAACCTTCTTAGTTACCTTCTCTGATTTAACAGAGACAGGTCCAACTGATGATTTAACAACAGGTTTTGGTGAAACCTTTTGTCTATCAACAGTTGAGTTCACCACTGTTTTCTTCAATGGTTTTTCCATAGCAATCCGGTTACGATGATCATAAGCAAATTGACGATTATCGCTTCTTTGAAAGTATCGACTTTGATTATAAAACGGTACTGGTTGAGGGACAAAACGTCTTTGAGGATAACAATGATTGTCAACTGGACTTCTATATGATTGCTTCATCTCAACTTCGTGCCTTTTATGCCTCACGTACGGGTAGTGAGCAAGTAAATGCCCACTCTCCCCACACTTGAAACATGCACGGTATTCCTCAAAAACATTCTTGGCATTCGACTTAGCTTAAGATGTTCTAGGATATTGGTCATCCACACATCTTCGTCTCAAACTCTCAGGAGCTGGGTCCTTTGAGTAAGTCGGCTCAAGAAAACCATTAACTTTTTCTTTCGGTTTAATGAACTTAGTGACATGAACCTTAGGTTCTTTTGGAGCATCTAGATATATTATCTTTAAAATTTCTGGAGGTACATCATTGGTCCTCTCATGTTTAGGAAACCAAATAGTACTTTCCTGCCAGATTTTCTTGATTTTTGAATAATTGACAAATTTAATCAGATACTCCTCGTCAGAGATAATCTTATCGGAACCTTCCATCTGATAAAATACTTTGACGGGTGTGTCAACTGATTCATTTTTCTCAACCTTCTTCTTATTGCTAGTAACTGATTGATTCTTTAGATGCACGTTAGCTTGAGGATGAGAATACTGAGAAGGTGAAACTGGTTCTTTTGTAATAATGTGATTTTCCATTAGAATATCACACTTTTTCTCAGGTTTCTCATCTTCAGTGTCTGAATCATCAGTCACTGCTGTCACTCCCTCATTATTCAATCCCAAAATAGGTCTCACATCGGAATGTGGATCTCCAAAACTAGAAGTGTTAGATTCATTATTCGACTCAGAGTCAGATTTGATTGAACTCTCCGGTGTTATTGAACATAAATTGTGATTCTCAAATAACACTAGAGATGGAACAGCCTTGTAGTTTGCACTACTAGGTTGTGAGGGTTCTTCAATGATATGGTGAAACACATAAGCAATGTGTTTGTAACTTTCAAGCTTTTTGTTGACCTTTTCAGCAAAGCATTTGATGGTTGCCATTTCTAGTTTAGTTTCTTCAAGTTCATTTATGTAACTGTTAATGGCAAGTTGTTTTAAAGAAAGAGTTTTCTTCAAATCAGAAATGTCCTTTTTATAACCATCAAGCACTTTGTTGAACTTATGTGCTTCTTTGCGATAAGATTGATAGTTGATTCTCGCACTCTCAAGTTGAACCTTGAGTTGCTTGTTTTCCTTTGTCAATCTATCACAGGTTCCACAATATTTATCACCATTCATATCTATAGTGGATTCAGAACTTACCTGTTTCGGAGGATCAGTCATATCCATCAAAGCAAAATGCGCTTCCTTTCCAGCAACTAATTTTGAGTAGTCAATCCTTGTGAAAGCGTCTTCAACGATGCATGACTTCCGAGTCATTAAAAAATCAGCTTCGGCCAGGAGTTGATCAATATCATCGTCTAATGAATTGACACTAGCTTCCGAATCTGTTTCACTCTCCGAATCAGAATATGTCGAATCACGCTCATCAGGAACATCAGTGACCGAATCAATGATCATTCCCGAAGTCTTCTCAACTTGTGATTCTTCAACAGAAATGTCAGTTCTTCTACCATCTCCTCAATCTTTACTTCAGAAACCTTCTCATTCTCCAAAACTTCTTCAACTATCACCGGCTCCTCTAAATCAATATTCTGAGCAACACAAGCTACATTCCCAGCAGTAATCTCTTCAACACCCAGTTGCATCCCAGTCCAGTCAAAACCTTCATCTTTTTGAATCACCAAAGCCTGGTTTTGGTTTTCAGGTTGTTGTTGGCTATTTGGTGTCGAGGTAGGAATAATAGTTCTGGTTGGGTTATGTGGTGTTTGAGTTTGAGTCTGGTTTGGTGTAGTTGTTTGTCTAGCAGACTTGTTTTGATAATTGTTTTGTGATTGATAGTTGTTGTTGTTTTGGTTTTGATAGGTTACTTGTTTCTAAGATTGACGGTTTTGGTAATTAGAATTGAAAGGATTTCTATTACCTTGTTGAGCTGGATGGGTGCACTCCCTCTTGAAATGACCTTTACCACCACAATTAAAACAAGTAACTTTGGCTTTGTTGAATCCATATGTGGTGTTGGGGGATGTTGCCAAATCGGTCCTACCGGTCTTCTCAATAAACTTGGTCGCCTTTCTCATTACACTGGTAAACGCCCACTGAGTATCAATAAGCTCCATCTCCTCCTCATCAATCTGTGCATAATCTTCATTAGTCAGACAATTGTTTCCAATCTGACTTGCCACCAGTCCATTTTAAGATGCAACCATTGCTGAGACCAAAGCAATGTGTTGCTGAGCAACTTCAACAGTTACATTATCCATGTTGGAAGTTTCCAACACAATAGGACTTTGGCTAGAAGATGCTTGTTATGTGTTAGGAACATAAGATTGTTGTTGAGGGGTATTGGATGAATAACATGCGGGGGACATTTAAGGTTGTGGTTGTGGTGGAATGTTAGAATTTGTGGTGTAGTTTAGTGGATAAGGTGATGTTTTTGCAAGATAGTTAATGGGTTGTCTGGGTGGTTCAATAACACTTGACACACAAGCTATATGTGGCGCAACATTACCTGCCACACTTGAACTAGTCACAGAAGTAGATGAAGAGGCATGATACAATTCGGGATTTTGTGGGAATTATGATCACCTAGCTTTCCTCTTCTCCTCCAACTCCTTGTTTGTAACCTCACGAATTTTCCCATTTATTTTACATTAAAGTATTTCCCGATCCATGATATAAAGTCTAATTTATTTCTATGTATTCTAATCTTTATCCGTGCACTCTATTTTTCTAAGTTCTTTTTATCATTGCACTTAAAAAAAAAATCTTCAATCATGACATATGTCCTATCCTAATTCTATTTATAAAATCGTCATTTTATAAGCCGGTGTTTTTTTTTTTTTCTAATTCAAACTAATGATTTTTTTTATATCTTAAATAAAGCCTTGAGTCAAATAGTCAAAGTCCTGGTCAAAGTCCTAGTCAAAGTTTTAGTCAAACAGTCAAAGTCCTAGTCAAATAGTCAATTCATCATAAAACCTTACTTTATGGTGTTGACCAATTTTAATGGCTAATTGAATCCAAAACTAGTATAAAAACCCACCTATGAACCATTACACTTGCCACCTCTAAATCGATTGTTTCAATCTGATAAAACTTTCCCTCATACTTTTCTTCTATAGTCTATTACTTCTACAATTGAAGCTTTGATTATAAGCTCTTGTAATTGGCAACTTTGGGGCAACACTTATTCTATTTTCACGAGACATAACATTTTGCTAAGGTGAGTTTTACATAGCCCTTTTTCTATTTTTCACTATTTTTGGGGTGAAACATGTTACAACATTCTATATGCAATTCAATCATAAAGTGTCTATGTGTTTTTCTATGTTGCATTATGTCTTAAACATGACTAGGGTAAGCACAATATTCTAGCATAATCATTAACATTGATCAGCCGACGGTATACAGTGATAGATCTATTGGACTGACAATCCCACCCGGATACGTGCCTCCTACAAAGGTAGCGTGGGTGATTGTTATCGCATAACATATTCGAGTGAACCATGAGCGTATGGGATGTACCACATTATAACAGTCACAAGGGTTGATTATGCACTCGATTTACTTCTAGTATGTTTTCACATATGGACTAGACTTGCCATGACACTTGAATTGTACAAGTTTTATTCAATTATCAAAACCTATGTAATTCTCACCAACTTTTGTTGACCCAAAATATTTTCAAACTTAACATGTTTCAGGTTATAGCTTGCTCGAAGATTAGAGTTAATGCTTGAAGATGCGTAGCTAGTATTTTTTTATCTTGATGTACAAATTCATAGAACAATTGTATGTAATTTATTTAAATCATATATTGAAACTTATTATTTACCATGAGTTACTGAACAATCATCAATACGTGACATCTCGATGTTTCCGCCATCGGTTGGGGTGTTACATTGTTCTCTAACTTCTGGATCAACTCATTGATGGTACAATATTGATAAGCATCTTTCTCTTTCAGAACTTTAATGTGTTGATTCCAATACGGTGGTAGAGAATCAACAAACTTATCAACCAACTCGGACATGGGAATCTTAATGTCATAATTTGACAATTCAGTCAAAAGATGGCAATATCGAGGAATCAATTCCTTCAAGGTTTCATTTCCCACAAAGCTGAAGTTCTCAAATTCTTTTCTCAATTCCTCCATTCTCAACTTTCTGGTTTTCTCATTTCCATCATAACGATTCTTCAACATTTCCCAAAGCTGCTCGGAAGTTGTGCAAGATCCAAACTGATGTAGAAGATCTGTGTTAATAGCCTGAGATAGTTGGGAGAACGCCTTCTCCACTGCAAACCTTTTCTTTTCATCCTCAGCTAAACTCTCCAGCGGAATTGGTTCACCTGTGTTCTCCAAAACCGGTGCAACATAACCCTTAGCAATCATCTACCATGCCTTGGTGCCTTCCAGTCCCATTCCCTCCAAGTGAATCTTGAACTTTTTGTGCCATTAATTGTAATCCACCATCTCCATCAGCTTCGGTGGACGGTTTCCACTACCTGAATACAAATCATTTACTAGTGTAGAAATAGCATTAGAAGTTTGAGTGTGTGCCGCTGCTGCTGCAACTCCCCAATAATCATTCATGGGTTGTTGTGGAGGTTGAGCAACATTCTGTGGAATCGAACTAGTCATCGCGAGGTAATTGATCGGCTGAGATGGTTGAGTGTTCGTCTTTTATGTAGCTACAGCCCAAGGATCCATGGTAACGTGTTGTTGCTGTGTAGTATTAGGCCTAGGTGTTGTTGGAAAACCCCACATATCGTCTACGAAGTCCGAAATGCGAAACACTTAGAAAAATTTTCACTCAGAATCTACGTTCGACCCTTTTTCACGATCGTGGGTTCGAATGTGGAAATGTTCTTGGTTCGCCCCCTAATACTGACTTGAATGTAGAATATGAAACAACAAACTCACGTTCGACCACTTAAATCCCACTTTTGACCTCCCGTAAGGTCGAATGTACAAATTCAACTCACACAGCTTCTAGGTTTGACCTAAAAATACCACTTTCGACCAGAAATTCCTAGGTACGACCTTAAAAAACTACACGTTCGACCATTCTCTCCTAGGTTCGACCCTGTTCATTTGAAAAACGGTTATTCTTTGAAAGTCAGCTATTTTGATCCCAATTTTTCAAAAGTTGATGAATTTTGATGATGTTTTGTAGGTTTTGCTTCAGAATTGATTTGGAACAACTTTAATGAAGAGAATTCTTGATTTTATCCGTGAAATCTAGTCCGAATCAATCAATTATCAACAAAACTCATTGTTCATTCAAAACAAAAAAATTTTGATCAAATTTGGGTCCAAATCAGTTCAAAAACTATTAATTCGTAGTTGTATGATCCGTATAGGCTCTGATACCACTTTGTGGAGGATCGATTTGACAAAAAAACAAGTTAGTTGATCATACAAGTCTACCAATTTAGGTGCGGAATACCTAAATCAGTTACGAAATGATAGTAATCGGGTCAAACATGCAATTCACCTTTTCAAGTTTCATTTCATTCATAAACAAGTTTAATAATCCTTAAAATGTATGTTTACAATGAAATAATCAAGTTTCAGAAGTTTCTAAAACATCTAGAGAGAATATCAGGTCGAACCAGACAAGAAAATGACAAAAAGTTAAGTTTAAAATGAAATTTCAGGTTTATATAGGCCTGCACATTCGCCCCCCGTAAGGGTCGAATGTGCAGGTTAGACCCTTCATCTGGTTGAACAATCACAATGTTCTTCTGACTTCCACATTCGCCTGAATTCTTCTACATTCGACCTGTTTCTCCACCTTCGCCCTTTATAATCCACATTCAACCTTCCATATTCCACCTTCGCTCCCACGATATCACCAAAACAAATGAGAATATACAATCCAAAAGCACTAGTCGCAAAACGTGCATCAACAGGTGATGAACACTGATGGGAAAACGAGGTATATTTAATACTCTTAGTCAGCATTGGTTCATGATGCTTATGTAATTTGTAACAATGCCTAGCTAGCATCAGATTTAGATGTATGGTTTATGTGGATATGGTGTTTAAACACTTACGGTTTACTGCAAACATAAAACCTGTGAACTCACCATCATTATTTGTGTGACATACTTAGCATGTTTTCTATGGTCGCTAAGGTAGCATCAAGGATTAGGTGCACTGGTGTGGCACTATGTCTCATCCTGTTCTAGCATTTGTTAAACACTGATTAAGCTATTTTAAACAGTTTCATTTGATATCATGGGTTGTAACTTATAAAATGCTTCTACTGTACTTTGGTTATCTTTTCCTTAAAACCGCATGGTTATTTGAACGTTATTTTACTCATGTAGTTGTTGTTTCTTGTGACCGTTGACTTAGATCTTGGTGTATCACGCGCCTCATGGTAAAACACTGCAAGTGGAATTTGAGGGTGTGACAGATTGGTATCAGAGCCAAAGGTTGTAGTGAATTAGGACTGCATGTAGAGTCTAGTCTATAGCCAAGTCTCACACACTAGATGGTCACACACCTATGATTCACAACACATGGGGAATAACTAACATTGCGGGATTATTGATATCATGATTCATAAGTTACATCATCTACTCTATCTATTTCTATTTATATCTCTTCTTCTACTTCTGGTTATAAAGATGATGAGGCGAGCTTGTTGGTCGTTCATGGCAGTGGCATACATTGGAATCGTTTCTCGGCATGATCCAAAGATCTGTTCAAGATCAGAAATCTCACTTTTACACTCAAATAGACACACTCACTCACAGCATCTTGCACTTGTACTTGTCATAGTATGCCTCTAAGTGATCTTTCACTTAGATATTCTTGTTCGTATCACACTCTAGGGTAGATGAGCTTGTAGTGCTTATCTACCCAGCAAGCTTGGATGTTCCAATTAGATGGTTTGTAGTTGATACATATTTTGCCTAATTTGGATGCTTCTAACCTTTTCTTTTGGCATGTTTGCTAAAGCACTATTTCTGGTGATGATTCTAATATCTCACTTGTTGTGAATTTTAGAAAATGTCAGCTAATCGTGGTGGAAGGCGTGGTACTGGCAATGGCGGTCGCGACGGTGGTCATGGCGGAGGTTGTGGTAATACCAACTTGACGCAAGAAGAGTTGAATGATTTAATTCAGGGGCAGGTGGTTGCGCCCATGGCTGCTTTCCATGCCGCCCAAGCCCAACACCATGGCGGTAATTTTATTTAATGCTATTTTTATCTTTTTTTTGTAGTATTGTATTCTTTAACTTGAGCTGTGTTGCTTTTTTGTGCAGGAAATGCTGTTAACCAGCAGGCACCTCCACCCCACCTCCTCTAAGTAAATCGATTTATATATTTAAGATGTTCATGGACTGTAAGCCACATTCTTTCAACGGTACTGAGGTAGCAATGGAACTTCTCAGGTGGATCAAGAAGATTAAGTCTGGTTTTGCTATGTGTAACTGCCTAGTAGAAAATCATGTGAAGTATTCATCTGGTACTCTGGAGGGTCCCGCCCTTACTTGGTGGAACTCTACTACCCAGACACTTGGTCTGACTGTGGATAATGCCCTTCCTTGGGCTGAGTTCATTTAACGTCTTAGTGATGAGTACTGCCCTCGGGATGAGGTGCAGAAGTTGGAGCATCATTTATGGAATCTCAAAATGGAGGGTTTTGAAGTTAAGGAGTACATCACAAGGCGCCATGAACTAAGTGTTGTGTCCTAGGATGGTGACGCCAATGTCATGAGTATTGAGCACTACATCTTTTGTTTGGTTCCATATATCAAAGGCATGGTGACTTCCTTAAACCCAAACACCATCCATGAAGCAATTTGTCTAGCCCGCAAGTTAACTAATCAGAGAGCAGAGGAAGGTGTTTTGCCTCCAAGGGGTGTAGCTCTGAAGATCCCTAATAACAAGAGAGTGGGACAATTCTGGTAAGAATTTCACTCCAAATCAACCCCATGAGCAATAGAAGAAGTTTGAATCTTCTGATGGCCTACACTACTTTGCAGAGCATGTTTGGATTCCACTATTTGGTAACTTGCGAAAGCTTGTCTTGGACGAAGCTCACAAATCCCGATATTCTATTCACCCTGGCTCCGATAAGATGTATCGGGATCTAAATATACTTTTATAGTGGTGAAATAGCTTCAAACGTAAGTAAATGCTTGACTTATGCTAAAGTAAAGGTTGAATATAAAAAGCCGCCTGATCTTCTCCAGCAACCTGAAATTCCTGTTTAGAAATGGGAACAAATCTCTATGTATTTCATAACCAAAATTTCGAAATCACCACTTGGTTGTGATAATATTTGGGTGATTGTTGACCCATTAACCAAGTCTGCACACTTCCTTGCAATCAAAGAAACTGATAAGATGGAGCGGTTGGCTCACATCTACCTTAAGGAAGTTGTCTCTCAGCACAGTGTGCATATTTCTATCATTTTGGAATGGTGATTCTTCGTTTACCTTTAATTTTGGGCAAGCTTTGCAGAAATATTCGGGTACTCATTTGGATTTGAGTACAACTTACCATCCACAAACTGGTGGTCAAAGTGAACGGATAATTCAAACATCGGAGGACATGATTTGGGCGTGTGTTATTTATTTTGGCATGAGCTGCGATAGTCACCTACCTCTGGTGAAATTCTCTTTAAACAACAGCTATCATATTAGCATCAAGGCGGCTCCGTTTGAGGCTCTTTACAGGCGTAAATGTTGATCTCCACTTTGTTGGGCTGAATTGGGTGAGAGCCAAGTCACTGGTCCAAAACTCGTGTTTGTGACTACCGAGAAGATCGTGCAAATTCGCAACCGCATGGCAGCAGCTTGTGAACGTCAAACGAGTTATGCGGACCGTGGTCGCAAACCATTGGAATTCCAAGTTAGCGACATGGTACTCTTGAAAGTCTCTCTATGGAAAGACGATATACGCTTTAGGAAGGGTGGTAAACCGAACCATCGATATATCAGACCATTCGCAATCCTGGAACGGATTGGGCTGGTGTCACACTCCTCTATGGCAAAAACACGGGGATGTGATTCGAAAGGTTTGAAGCACAAGGTTCGACCAACACATAAGATGTAATTTAAGTAGATACCATCAAGAGATAATCATTTTCATACATTGTTAAGAAAAACATGATATTATCTAAAAAACCATTGTATCAAATACCAAGAGATAACATAACCAACATTAATGAAATCCACCTGGTGATGGTACCACGGCGTGCATGCTCAAATCTCTCTTCCAAGTCTCCACTCTCCATAGTCAATTACCTGAAAAACATGCATGAAAGATTTGTCAACATAACGTCGGTGAGTTCACAGGTTTTAATGTGCTATGTAAAGTGTTCGTGAAATTCGTGTATGACCAATCATAGGCTAGCTAAGGGAATGATTACTGTGCAAACCGTGAGTCCCATAACCAAGCCTCTTGACTGTATGCCTCGCGCATTGTCAAAAAGGACAAATTATGTATAGTATAATACTAACACTCTTTTGTATGTAACTGGTTAGAGTGACTAACCAAGAGTGGGGGCGTCAATCCCCATAGATCTATTTAAGTGTTCCATGGCTATTGTTAGCTAATGGTTATAGTGTAAATGTAAACTTTGACACAATGTTCCATGGCTATTGTTAGCTAATGGTTGAAAACCGAATTCATGGATCGATTAAGCGAAAACAACTCGGTTTCAGACGGGAGATTCGAGACGAGACAGAAACATACGATAACAACGTCATCACAGATTCGTATTAATTCAGAAACGGTTACAGACACTATCATCAGTAGGATAAACATCTATCTCGAGGCCGGGGGAGGTCGGGCATGACCTCCCCCTTGAGAGCATTCAAAGTACAAACTCAAATCACCAAATGAACAATAACACATGAGATTGCTATTTATAGTAACACCCAAGAGCCACCTTCGCCCCTTTGGAATGGTCGAATGTGGAGCATTTCCACATTCGCCCATTTGTAATGGTCGAATGTGGAAAACCTCCACATTCGCCCAGTGTATATTAGGTCGAACTTGGCTTTGGTATTGTCCTATATTATACAAATGCGTCAGATCCATAAAATGCCCTTATGGATCACCACAATCTCATGTAACACTATACAAAGACTCAACCCTAGTCTATTCGACAGTGACGTCCACAGAAAGTGCATCAACAATATCCCCCTTGGACGTTGCTGGCGAATCCACAAATCTCTTGCACATCAACACATTCTCCTCTTTGAAAATTCCTAGCATCTTTAGTCAATAATTGTTGAAGTATCAGACACATTGTTACATCAACAATCTCCCCCTTGACTGATGCTTCACCAAGTTTCTCTGAGATCTCGTATGATAAATCAATCATGTTCTTGAGTAACTTCATCTGTTCGACAGAATACAAGCCGTAGACGAGTGGAACAAGCAATCAGAAGCTTTCATCAGGAATTACCAGTACTAATTGAGGACTTGAAATGCTTCAGAAACTGAAGTTTTCGGCAGGGCCAACAATATCTACCAATAGCTCTTGGAATCTTCAGGACTGTGATCTTGTAACTTTCGTTGAACCTACGTGCCACATGACTCCTACTAGGATACCTCATTACTTTCAGAACATTGAAATCTCAAACTTGATTTCCTTCTTCATAACAACTCTTTAGAACAAGTTCCTTCAAACACACAGGAACTGGGTTGACTGTTCTCATCATGCGGAATAAAATCTGTCTATTTTCTGGCCCATAATAGTCATTTGAATCTGATTATCATACTGTTGATTCTCATGACTACCCCACATTAAAACTGTTTCATCATCATCAATTCTTCAACAAGTTTGGGTAAACCTCATCACCATTCTTCCGAAAATCTTCAAAAATTGCCTAATTTTTTTAGGCCTTAAATTCTACATTCGCCCCTGGTACTTCTACATTCGCCCACTTTTGTTGACCCGAAGGTAGAATAGTAACCAGAATGTAAAATAATACTTGACCCTTTCCACGTACGCCCAAAAATAAACCGGTCGAATGTGAAAATCTGTACCCGAAAGTGAAAAGTTCTACACAAATTTTTATATTCGACCACTAACAACTCAGGTTCGCCAACTCTACTACACTTTCGACCACTACAATCAAGTCAGGTTCTAGGTTCGCCCACCATGATCAGATTTCATTTTTGAAAAACGGTTATTGTTTGAAAAACGGTTATTCTGATCTCAGATTTTCAAAAGTTCATGGATTTGAATGATCTCAATCAGGTTATGTTTCGGAATTGATTTGGAGCAACTTTAATTCTTGGAAAACTTGAATTCGACCACAAATTCTCCTTTAAATCGATCAAAAACACTTAAAAACAATGTTTATGTAAAAACAGATGTATTTAGGTCAAAAACATGTCCAAATCAGCTCTGATTTTATCAAATTTGTTATTGTATGATCCTCTAGGCTCTGATACCACTTTGTGAGCGAAAGATTTTAACTAAAACAGGATTATACGATCATACAAATCACAAAACTAGGTGCGGAAACCCTAGTTCTGAACAAATTGATAAAACACAAATCAAAACACAATCAAGATCATTTTTAATATCATTTCATAGATTAACTTCTTTCAAATAAGCTTTTACAATCAGTTTTACGTTAATCTAGAACACACACACAATATCTCAAAACAACCTCTGAACCTGACCTGAACACAGACACAACTGACAACTCTATTAAATAATCAAAATCACAAAACCTATTTATAGATACTGCACGTTCGCCCCTTTTCACTGGTCGAACGTGAGTCTTTTCCACATTCGCCCATTATCAATGGTCGAATGTGTCTTCTTGTCAGTTCCAGTCTACCTTCGCCCATCATTATTCTACCTTCGCCCACTTCTTTCTTCCTTCGCCCATAATATCTACCTTCGGCCAAGTCACTAACACATGTTAATAATGTTTATCCAATCCTTAGTCGCAAAACGCATCAACAGAATATGTGATTGTATAATACTTCACATAATCATGCACCTTCATGTTTAAAGAGAGGTTACATCCGTATATATGTATGTATATATATATATATAACACTATGTTTTTGAGTTTAAAATTAGGATTTCTTGCCAAGATATGATGTCTACGCATTCAGACAATGTTCGGCCATTGTGTGATCAACATGTATGTGGACTGAGTGTTATGTGTGTGTCCGTATGTATGTCTACGTGTAACACAAGATGAACATAGAAATCAAGCTATCATGTTACTATTTTTTTTATTACAAACACTAGTTCTAGCATGTTTAGTGACCGATCCAATTATGTGGGTGCTAATTGTATGTGTATGCGAGTATATATATAAACAGTATGATAAGTTGTGTAAACAAAGATCTAGATATCGAAAGGCTGTGACATTATCATACTACATTGTGTTATGTTAGGCCTTTTAAACAAGATCAAAAGGGTCGTGGGTCGAGTTTGTCATTAGGGCCGATTAATAAGGAAGATATTATGTGGTAAGAGGTTATCTAACATACCTAGTGTTCTTGATCTTGTATAGCTTTGATCATGCATTGTTGCTCCATCAATGGCTCAATGGTGGGATTGTTGTAGGTGAGGGCCGATGGCAAGAAAAAGAGAGAAGTGAGTTTGTGAGTGGATCTTGGTGAAAGATTTTTAAGTGAGTCTTGATCCTTTATATAGGTCGATCGGTTGGAGCAAAAGGAAAGCTCCATGGCTCTTGGGAATGTGGCAATGTAAAAAGATGTTAACCACTTTAGTGTTAGTTTGATGAAAATGATAGATCAATCTGGTCTCCTCCATGGTCGCTAGTTGTCAAGAATAAATGGAGAAGTTCAAGTTTTTTTAGGAATGTGTTGGGAAGGGTTTGACATTTCCACACTGGTGCAAGATTTGTATATACATTAGGAAAATGACTTGTGATTGTTGTTTGCTTGGTTTCGGCCGAATCAAAAGGGAAAAGGGAAGGAATGGTTTGGGTTAAGATGATGTGATCCATAAATTAAGGGCCTAGTTTGGTATAATTATATATTAGGGTGTAGTTTTGATTCTAATGGCATGAATGAATGTCATGCTTCTTCCATCTTTTTGGCTAACAAGAAAGCAAAACTTTTATTTGTGGCAAGTTTCTTACTCTTGAAAGCTAATCATGATGAGGTGAAAGACCTGCTCTAGTATAATATGGTTGTTATACAAAAGATATGGTGCCATGTGTTGTTTTTTGTTTTTGCCCGATGACAAAGGAATAGGAAAAGGAAGTTGGTTGTTAGTTAGTGTATTTGAGGAAGAGATCTTATCTAGGGAAAAGTTCATGGGTGTGTTTAGGCCTAAATTGGTGAATGTTTGAGATAAGACACGGATCCTTTAGCTTCCATGGTGTGACACCCGCCACTTAGCCAGGTCAAAATCCGTACACTTTCTAGTCAACGTTTAATTTTCCATGCATTATTCATGACATTTTATATGCATAACTCCCTCGAGACGGTCTACCAATGTCCGAACGATTATAATTTCACCCATATCAACGAACCTTGGTGACACAAATTTAAATGATTACGAGTGATTTTCCAAAATCATGTATAGATGCCCATTTATTTAATAATTCAATGGGAAGCATCATGGAATTTATGTATAAAGCCTAGTATTTATTCAACTAACATACCTACACATATGTGTATATGTACACGACACACACACACACACACACATATATATATATATGTACATGAATACATGAAGCTAGTAAACACATTAATAACTAGCTCTTACATTTTGTTTTTGTTCCATTGTAAATGAACTAACTAGTTTTGATTATAAACATAACTATATTTTGTGAAACAAGTGATCAACACTAGGATTTATAAAATCTACTAGCCAAATATGATCATCACCACTTTGATTAATGTTTGTTCTTACTAGACAATTGGAACATCATCAATGAAGTGTCAAATCCTCTTATTCTTTCTAAGACAAATTAAATATAGATTTGGTGGCATAACCACATATGGCAAGATTCCTTAAACATCTTAGAATTATAATGTTGGGTTTACTACATTAGTTAAGTGTCCACTCCTCTTTTCTTTTTCTTTTTTTCGGCCGATTATACCCCCATGTCCATAATAATCTTTTTTTAAACCAAATTATCACATGTTATATATAATCTCTAGAACCCACAATGTGTTGTCACATTAGATCAAGTCTTACCTAACATCATCATAGTATTTAGTCAACCTTAAGATGTGATTAGGACCTTTTGATTTGCTTGCATGATTTGGGACAAAGTAGGATCATTAACCAAACATAGTATGATTCCTTAATTCACCAAGAACTAGGGAAGATCATGACCCAAAATAACTTGCAACCCCTTTTCTTGTTTCTTTCCCCTAACCGTCGCCCTCCTAGTGCCTTCTCTATTCTTGTTTTTAATCCAAGTCAAACTCTATTTTGGCATGTGTTGATTTGCTTCCATTGTTGACTTCACGGAATGTCACATATGCTTAGCATCTAACCAACATGATCATGAGATTAGTAACCCTCCAAAGTGTGATTTAGACCTTGGATATGCTAGGGAGATATGAGACATAAGAAGATTGTTAGCCAAACATGGAATGATTCTATGTAACACAAGGTTTGCGGATAGTTGACTTACCCAACATAGTAAGCCTTAACCTCTCTTTCCTCTCCCCTTCCTCTCTCTCAGCCGCTCTCTCTCCCTCTCACATCTCCTTCTCGCAATCTCTCCCACTCCCTCTATAAATAGGACCCAAGGCTTCACAAATCACTCGCACCTTCAACACAACACTACTCTCAACACACTCTCACATAACACTCTTTCAAGTTCCCAAGCCATCCTCAAAGTTCAAGACTCACTAGAGGTATGAACTTCTAACTATATTGTTTTTACATTTATCTTACAACTTGAAACATACTAGTGTTCACCCAACATGGTTAACCTCACTAAAGACATGAACCTAATTGTAACATCGCCAAATTTTCAAATTTCAAAACGTATAATGTGCCTAAGTTTTATTTCCCGACCACACAACTTATATATATATATATATATATATATACATAATAATAATAATAATAATAATAATAATAATAATAATAATAATAATAATAATAATAATAATAATAATAATTATAATTATAAATTCAGTTTTGTTTTAAAAAAAAAAAAATAGATAATAATATAGCTAAACCTAAAACCTTCTACCCTCTTTAGCCCAAACCCCTTTTTCATATCCTGAAGCCCAACTGATACCCGGCCCACCTAACAGCCCTAGAAGTCCGGCCCAGCATCACTCTCCCTTCCCCTTCTGTCTTTAAAAAAAAAAAGGAAACCTTTGTTCCACCCGGGTATCGAACCCGAATCAACCACACTCAACACACATGCACTAACCAACTGAGCCACATCAATCCTTTGTTTCTATATGAACTTAAATTTTATTTATAACATATCTGATTTCGTTCTGCTGCTTCTGTCGTGTCTGTTCAACGAAGGAACACAGTCAAGACCATTTCCTTGACTTATGATTGAACCAATTATGGTATAATTGACTAATTTATTTTCGTGAACATCTAATAACGGGTATTACGCATATGATTCATCAATTATCACAATCAAAATTGAAGACCATTACGCGTGAGTTTAAAACCCAGTCAAACTTGCCAATAATACGAACCAGATGCCATCACTATAAATTGGACCAACCCAGACCATCTCAACTCGCCACTAATCCTTTCTACATCTCCAATTTCTTCGTATAATCTGCTGTTCATGATGAACGATCGCATTCTTGACTTTTTTTGTTTGACCGATCAACCGAGCTCAAAACGCATTTGTAAGTTGAATTTGTTTTATGGGTTTTGTTCATCGGCTCATACACAACAGAAACCCTAAGTATAATTGGGTTAACTTTGTGTAATTTGTTCGATTGTAAAACTAGGGCTCGTAATGATCAAATTGGGGAAGAACATGAAATCACGTGTTATATTAAATATCTAACGTATAACATCCAAACACAACCAGAGGTCTAGACCAACTGGTTGTGCTTGGTGCTTGCTATACAGTCCACGCGGGTTCGAGTCCCGTCCTGGACAATATTTTTCACTTAATTTCATTCTTTTTAACAAACCATTATATATATATATATATTACACTTAAATCTTGTAAATTCCTTTTTAAATATTAAAACTATTTTATAAATTCCAAAAAAATTATATTTATTAAATCTGGGGTTAAAAGTTTTATTTACAACTTTTATTTTTCTGAAATTCATTTATTTAATATTTATAATAATTAAATCAAGTTTATTCTATTTTATTTATAAAAATCTATAAAAATATCAAAACGATCTTATTAATTTCCACAAAAATTATCCTAAGTTTTTATAACATTAAACTTTACTGAAATAATTTTTAATCCAGTAAAATCATTTGTTTTATATTTTTAATCAATTTTTGATGGATTTAATCATAATTAAATCATAATAAATTCAATTTTCATTATTTTTGCACCAAAATTTTATAGAAATTATTTCTGATTATTTAGAACAGAAATATAATTTTTAAACTAATAATTCTTTAATTTTAGTATTTTTAAATATTAAAGTTAAAGTTTGACAATTTGTAATAAATAGATTTAATAATCTATTTTAAAGAAAATAATTTATAAAAATTATTTTTATACTTTAAAATCATTCTTGTGACTATCTTAGATTTAAATTCCATAAAAAGATTTTTGGTTATTTATTTACTAAATTTCTCTCAATTGGCGAATATTTTTAATATTAATTAAACGAGCTATTATCCCCAATTCGAAGCCCTAGAAACTTATACATTTTTTAGGATTGATAGACTTAGACATATTTATTACATTATTATAGGGTGATGCTTGATACATTTGGTCAACACAATTATCCAAATTTCTCAACAGATATAACATTTTACCAAGGTGAGTTTTACATAGCCCCTTTTTCTATTTATCACCATTTTTGGGGTGAAACATGTTTATAACATCATCATTGCAATTCAATCATCAATGTGTCTATGTGTTTTCTATGTTGCATTATGTCTTGAGCATGATTAGAGTAAGCATCATTCTAGCATAATCATTAACATTGATCAGCCGGCGGTATACATTGATAGATCTATTGGACTGACAATCCCACCCGGATACGTGCCTCCTACAAAGGTAGCGTGGGTGTTTGTTATCGTATAACATATTGGACCATGAGCGTATGGTATGTATCATTTTATAACAGTCATCAGGGTTGATTATGCACTCGATTTATTTCTAGTATGTTCTCACATATGGACTAGATTGACATGACACATGAATTGCACATCATTTTTACTCAATTATCAAAAACCTATGTAATTCTCACCAACTTTTGTTGACCCAAAACATTTTCAACTTAACATGTTTCAGGTTCTATTTGCTTGAAGATTTGAATTGATGCTTGAAGTTATGTGTATAGCTTTATTCAATTTGATGTACAAATTCTAGAACAATTGTATGTAATTCAATTAAATCATTTAATGGAAATTTATTATTCACCATGAGCTACTGAACAATCATCAATACGTGACATCCCGATGTTTCCGCCATCGGTTGGGGTGTTACACTAATATAGAAAGCAAGTATGTTATCCCTAGGGTATATGTATGCGTGTATATATAACATGAATATAGTGGCATTTCTTTCAAGTATGTATGTATGCGTGGATATATATACACATAGATGCCTAGTAGTTTTGAGCTAAGATAATATTATGTTTTAATAATAATGTGTATGGATATGTAATTGTATGTACAAGGCAAGATCTATGTGTGTGTGCCCTACCATGTTTATGCGCGTGTGTATATAGGGTGTATGTAAGTGTATGGTAAACTTATGGACATAGATATTGATGTGTATGAATGTACTCAAGTACATACATATATGGGTATGTGTGTAT
Organism: Ambrosia trifida; assembly: GCA_028751855.1. Classification (NCBI taxonomy): domain Eukaryota; kingdom Viridiplantae; phylum Streptophyta; class Magnoliopsida; order Asterales; family Asteraceae; genus Ambrosia; species Ambrosia trifida. Next base: position 69,903,447 of record CM054127.1, on the reverse strand, counting down.
AAGTGTACACCTCATGAACATGGACATCTATGGTCATGAAATGAAATACATGTACATAGATGCATATATGTGTGTATATACATACATGAGTACAAACTCAAGGAAGGTTTTGTATATACATAATTAGAAACATGTGTATTTAAGCATAATATAACTTGATTTCAAAGAAAAGAACATATGTTTTATATTGGAAAACATGTGTTAGAAACTAGAATCTATTTTTATACAATGACTACTATTTTCGAGCAACTAAGATGTCACCAAGAAAGTCTAAACCAACTATATCGCTAGAGATTGGGTGAACCGCGAGTACCATGGATTATTTTACTTAAATCTAAGGTACCATGTATGAATATAGGACGTATAGGTCAAGATACCTAGTTTTAGACATACACTCTTGCTAGACTACACGCGGACTTGAGGTGAGCTCTCACGGCCCCTTTTTACTGTGTTCTATTTTGGGGAAAAGCATGCATTGTTTACTTGTTTTAGAATGAATTCCTAGCCGACCGGTGTACATGACACGATATGTTTAGAGTACTCAACAAAGCCCTCGTTTATTAATTTATCATAACCATTAGCTATGGATATAGCCTAGAAATGCTTGAATAGATCTATTGGGTTCACACCCCCACTCTCGGTTAGTCGCTGTAACCAATTTATATGATATGAGAGTGCTTGCATTTCTTTTATGACAATTCATTTCCTTTATTGTGCAATGTGCGAAGCATCACTCGTCGAGGTTTGGTTATGGACTCATGATGGTTTATCATCGTTGTTCTTGGCTAAACAATGATGGGTCATTCAAGGATTTCATTAAACTTTACAATTGGTTTACAAAACCCGTGAACTCACCAACATTTTGTTGACAAAGTGCATGTTTTTTAGGTAACTAAATCATGGATGGAACTTGGGTTACGATTAGGCAATGATTCACAACCACCACGTATCATGTCATCAAAACTTTTGACCCCGCTAAGGGTTTTAAAATGTATCTTGTGAAACTGGTTGTTATCGAACACGTTATGTACTTTATAAATAAGTAAATATGAATGTTTGCTCATATCTTGTGCTTGAAAACCTTTCGTGGTTACACCCCATGTTTCTGCCTAGGCGGGGTGACACATGGAGTTAGGTCCGATTAGAAGTAGCCAACAAGAGGGAGGGGTTGACGTGTATTGGATCTTGTGGATGGTAAGTCTTATACCTAGTTTGGTGTAAGGTGAAGGTGTTCTAGGTGGCTTGCAAGTTGTCTCTTACCAATACATGTATACACATACACACGTGCATATATATATATGTGTGTGTGTGTGTGTGTGTGGGTGGGTGTACATGTCCATTGTTTAGTCTAATCTTTGATATGATCACATTGCTATTTAGGGACATAGGCTACTTAACTCACCATTCAAGTGTGTGTGTACTCATGAAGTCGTGGATGTGTGTATGTAGATGTAGCTATGTAGATTAGTTAATCATCAACATCATCATACATTCATGTGTGTTGTGCCGTGTATCTATATATATTTGTATATACATAAACACATGTGTTTCTAGGTTAGTTTGTGTTTAAATAAAATGTATTTAGGTATGGATTTATTTATATATATATACATATAGACAAAAATCATATATAGACGTGTGTACATGATGTGTCATAGATACCCATTTGTTATCTATAGGAATAGACCTTGGAATGTTAACATATATAGGTGTATAACTTAATGTATCACATACATGTGTAGTTGTAATAATATTATTGATTATATCTTGAATACATATGTTATTTGTTGACGAACATGTGTTGTTGAATATAATTTTATCACATGCTTGTCCCTTGGTAGTGTTTCATGTCTTTGTGTGTGTTAATTGCCATGAAACATATTATGATTTGTTCTGATTTGAGTGGAACTGAGTAGTTTCCCACTTTGGTAATGTCACTTGTATTGTTGTTTTGTTCCTGTGTGGTAATTTAGTATCCGGTTTCTCTCTGTCAAGCGTGTGATTGACTTGACCATTCAACGCCAATTGTCTTGTATGTTCCGGGTGTTGTATGCATAAACGGATAATCTATTGCATTTCTACAATAACTCAGGCTTTACTAGACTGGGGGGGGATAATGATTGCAAAGTGTCTAATTATGCACATGAAATAACAGTAATAAGAAAAATGTGTACGGATGTTGACCTAGATCGTTGACTAGTGTCCCAGCCGGTGTCATACAAACTTGACCTACCAGGTGAACTAAGTAGTGTGCATAACGTTTTCCATGTCTCTATCCTCAAAAAGTATATGTTTGATGAGACACTCATTATTCCTATCGTAGAGATCAAAGTTGATGATCGATTGAACGTTGTGTAGGAACCAGTTGAAATCTTGGATTTTATAGTCAGAAGTCTTATACGGAGTAAGATCCGTACCGTTAAACTTCGTTGGAACTCCAACCGTGGAACGGAGTTCACATGGGAACACGAGAATAAGATGAAACTCAAGTATCCTAATATTTCGAGAAACCAATACCTGTTCCTATTGAAGCAAGTTAAATTTCGGCGCGAAATTCCTTTCAACAGGGGATGATGTAACAACCGGGAAAATTTTTCTTTCTTTCCTAGCGACTTCTAGGAATTTTCAAGACGAAAATTCGTCCAACAGGGGAATGATGTGACACCCAAGCAAACTCAGGTTAATATTTGTAACAAACACTTATGTCTAACTTAGCTAAACATTTACTAAACCAACTTAACTGGGTTGGTTGAGTCGATGCAGTAATTCGGGGAATCATCGGGAGTCGGTTTACACACACAATGTCCATGGCTTTGTCATTCGATGGATCACCAGGAAACACACATGCACGAGTCTCCTATGCATCCGTTGGTGAACCAATAATACAATTTGGGTAATTTGTTGACAATTACATGTTATACGATCATTGGTAGCGTTATGTGAAATCATATGATAATACGAGTTTTGTGCATTAACTTGATTTTATAGGGGAAGGGCAATCCCTTATGCTATAAATTATAGGATAAAAGCTTTGGCTAGAGGAGAAGAGCTTTGGTTTGGGAGAAGGGCTTTGGTTTAGGAGAAGGGCTAAACCCCTCTCGCAATGTTAAACCCCTTCGCCCATCTGCAGCCCCATCAGGTATAAATACCATGTTTTGACATATTTTCATCATTTAGAAACCTTAACTCGCCCCAAAGTGCTCCCTCTCAGCCCCAACCTCTAATTACAAGTTTTCTCCTAAAACCACTGATTTCCAACCTAAAACACTTACAAATGTAGGATCGATATATCTAAATTCACAATGTATCTTAATGATTTATAAACCGTCTGGTGTAGAATCTCTAACAATCTAGCAAAATGATGTAAAAAGAATGTAATCACGCACAGGATTTCACTTCAAATGTTTATCTTAGTCATTAATCATGAAAATAACAATTTCAACTTGATTTAAGACAAACTAGACCTTCTAGACTGATCTAGGGTTTCAATGGTGTTTGAAGAAGGTTTTGGCGCTCAATACAAAACAACCAACTGAAAAAAACAGCCAAAACCCGTTCCCCAAATACATACATACATACATATATATATATATATATATATATATATATATATATATATATATATATATATATATATATATATAGGCAATCCTCATTCGCCCATGGGTACGATTGAGACCATTCGCCACTTTAATCATGAGAATTAGTCTAACAAAACCTTATTCGCCCTAACTATGACCACAAATGAGCAAACAAATTACTAATTCGCCCCTTCGACCTAAACAAAGACATTTATAATATCAAACTCTAAACAACATAAACTCGATGACTCAATTGACTATGATTGACCCGAAAGCTACAGACACATATGAATATGCATTTACAACAAATCCAATAACAAGCTTAGATGTATGTGTAGACATTCAAGTGGGACACTGACTAAATTGATCTTTTTGGGTTTGTGTGTCTTCTTGTGTTGTTTGCCCTTCTTGAAGGATACATACTTATCATTTAGATGAACGTGTTTCACATTAACACCATCAACGAGACCATTTTTTAATAGATGATTCATTTTACGAAGATGAATATACCCTATACAACGATGCCTTTGATAAGAAACAAGTGAGCTGCCCCTTGGGTGTAGTTTCGTTACCTATACCAAGAATATACAAGTTGTTCACTCTTGGTTCCTTTAGCATGATCCATTCCTTTGGAATTTTAAAGCCCGATTTTAGGATGTAACATGATTTGTCATCAAAGTGTATTAAGAACTTATTGTCAAATATCTGAGAGACACTTAAGGCTGTTTGTTTTTTGCTCAGAAGCACTTTTGACCTCTTTTCTCTGCGCCGTACAGACGTGCGCATACGTTTGGGGTCTGCAGATTGTTTGTTTTTTTTTTCGGAAGACCTTTCACTCAAAAAGGTCTTCCTAACCTCTTCTTAGTGCAGACTTGTTCCAAGGTCTTCTCCACTTCCCTTCTCCGCACCCACCACCACCACCACCACCACCACCACCACCACCATCCACCACCACCACCACCACCACCACGGTCCACCACCACCACAGTCCACCACCACCACCAGTCACCACCACGGTCCACCACCACCACCACAGTCCACCACCACCACCACCCACCACCACCGTCCACCACCACCGTCCACCACCACTATCGTCCACCGCCACCCACCACCACTACCACAACCGTCTACCACCACCACCGTCCACCACCACCACGGTCCACCACCAGACTGTTGTAAAAAATCAATTTATTTAAATTTTAATTTATTTTAGTAGCCTACAGACGTTAACAAACAAACATTCTTTTTCTTGTAGACTGCAGACCTTTGGTCAACCTCTTCTCCTACAGATGTCTGCGGATGTGGTCCACAGACTGCAGACCTTTTCTTGCAGAAAAAATAAACAGCACCTTAGCAAATTTTAATCGATTTGATTCACGTAGGAAATCTTCTCCAAACTTACAATTCTATTGCTAACACTTCCTTCCATAGTGTTATAGCCACCCATGTTCCCTGGAAAAGCAACATAACCTCCATTGATATTTTTAATGTCGAATAGGAGGGTCATGTCACGTGTCATGTGCCCAGAAGTTCCACTGTCAATAATCCAAAGACTGCTAACAGGGCCACTGGAACTTACTCGACATAAATAGAAAGAATTAATTAAGATTGGGGACCTAAGCTTTTACGGTCTTGGGTTGTCCAAGGTCTTCAATCAATGGAGTATCTTTCCATTAAGTGGCTTTAGTTCCACAAAATTTCACAGATTCTTTTGAAGATGAGACTGCTTCTTTTGGTGTTGTTTAAGGTCTCCAAATCTTCTTCGGTTTCTTAAAAAATATCTTTTTCTTCTTAATTGGTTCAGTTTTGTTTTTTACACTTTTCGTTTACAAAACATGTTTTTGAGGAGTTTAGGGAACCTTGTCTGTTTTAACAGCCGAAGGTCCAGATTCCGATTTAGTAGATGGCTTAGTATCATTTTTACCCACATAAACCTTCTAACCACCATTCACCATGTTAACCGTAACATCCTTCACATTTTGCCTCATAGCAATTTAGTTTTGGTTATCATAGACAACCTGTTGTTTCCCCTTTTGTACAGCAGTAAATCTCTTAGGAATGAAAACTTTCAAATTGCTAAAATTTCTAGCATTCTCAACCTCGATCATTTTTTATGTTACGTGTGGGCAGTGTGCAAGTTAATGTCCCCTTTCACCACACTTAAAACAATATCTATACTCGTCAAATGTTCCTTTGTCATAACCCGTTGCAAACGTGTTTACCGGCACATGTGAGATAGAGATTGTCTTTGTTTACTGTTGGGAATGAGATTCGAAGAGTAAATCGATTCAACACTTTCAGTTAGTTTAACAAATTCAGTTACTTGAACCTTAGACTTTTGAGTTGTCTTTAAATGGTGACCATACAAATTCTAAACCAATTCTGGTGGAATTTAATTATCTTTGTTACTTCTTTCAGACTTCGGAAACCAGATATTTCTTTCTTGAAAGATATTAATGATTTTTGAATAGTTGGCAAATTGTATGGGCCACTCTACATCATAATATATTTTCTCACATCCTTCCATCTGATAAAATACTTTACACCTTTCTCACATTCTTTTGATTCAACCATTGGAACTGATGGGGTAGATTTTTGAGTAACTTGAACCTTAGAAGTAGGATGTGATACCCCGCATTTTTAGGTTCCTACTTTAACTAAACTCTAATTAACTTTACTTACATTCGTAGCATGTTACTTAACTAGGGTTAGTTAGGTGAGTCACATGTTGCACAGTTATAGACTAGTAACTGCATAACAGAGGTAATTCGGGGAACTACCGAACTACGTATACGAGTATTAAACCCTGAACGTTGGTGAATTAAGAAAATAGATAATTGTGAAGTAGTGGTTTGATATAAACTGCAATTACGTGTTTCTGTGAATCTATGTGTAAACTATTATGTGATTACATGAATTTAAACTAAACGTGTTATCAAAATCGTAATCGACGAACCGTTAGGATGGTTGGGGTCTAAATACACGGGGTTACGCTTGGTATGGTCAAAAATAACAAAAACATCGAAGAAAACATGCAATACACTGAACTGGGCCGCACAAAACGAACTTGGTCAAAGTGAACGGCCGTTCACTTTGACTGAACGACCGTTCGACAGGCCCAACGCGTTAAACCGACTTAAAACACCTATTTAAGAAATCTTAAGCGCCATGCACCTCATAACCTCAACCATAAATGTCCATAATAGCCCCATACGAAAAATAAACCCTCCAACACCTGCTAAAGCTCAAGAACATCATCGGGGATGATTAGAAGGTGTTCGGTTCTTGATTGTGAAGAGCTTTAGGTATATTGTCTTAAACACTTGTGTTTTAACCTTCTTGGTTATGTTTAAATACCATAATATGGTTTGCTCAGATCTAAAACAAAGCTATAAAGATTAAAACATGAGTTTTCACTACTAGAAAAATACCCCTATCTTGACGCGCATTGCGCGTCATAAAAGGGTGTTTATGACACACAGCAAAGTGTCAAAGAAGAACATGTCATTACATTTTTATGACATGCAGGTGCGTGTCATCTTTTAATGACACACGTTCATGACATGCTTTTTTGACATGCATTTATGACACGCTTTCATGACACTCTTTAATGACACTCTTTAATGACATACATTCTTGACACACCTTTGTGACACTCATTTTGCGTGTCATGGTTTTTTTTTTTTACCTAAAAAAAATTCTGCAAAATGACTAATATCCCTGGATTTATATTTAAATTTATAATTACAAAATCAATAAATTACATGATAAAACTGCATTTATTATATATACCACCAAAAAGTCCAATACAATATAAGCATTTATCGAATCCTACCACACGTATTAACGGTTACAAAAATATTGTGTCAATAAATTACGTTAGTCTATACCTAAACACACGGATCACTTGAAAATGAAGGTTGCGACATAACTTGACCATTCTTCACGAATGACATCAATATCCACATCCATGTAAACATCTACTCCTTCCCCAACCCGAGACAACAATTTTAAATTAATAAGAAGAAAGGTTAAGGTTCGTGGGGGTTTTAGTTTCATGAAAACAAGGGTGGCTAGAATTTGACTCGATCAACATACATCATCCAATATTTCAATTCTGTCCGTAACGATTAGCTAATTAATGTATCATCACATTAAGAATGTACAATTTTCATCCAAAAGTCAAACTATGTATGTTCTTCGTTATACAGCTGTGTCCAAATATTGTGATAGCTGATAAATTTAAGTATATAACAAAAAAGTGTTTATTTCATAAAAAATGTATGCGTGTAGGATCATCTAAACAACAAAGATAATGATCAAACAAGTTCAATTCAGGTGCGGAATCCCTGAATTGATCACAAAATGATAATAAAACTAGCAAAACACAAAAATCACCATAAACATCTTCAATTCATTCACTTTGATAATCAATTACACTTGAAATTGTAGTTTATAATGATTAAAACACTTTTACAGACTCAATAATAAACCTAGGGAGAACACACACAGGGAGGGAAAACAAAATGTCAAAAGTTACAATTCAAAAACTGACTTGACCTTATATAGGCCTGCACATTCACCCAAATCACTTGATTGAATGTGCAGGTTCGACCATTCGACATGGTCGAACCAAGACATATATAATCTAAATTCTTCCTTCGACCTCCCTGTGTACCTTCGACCCTACAGTTTCACCTTCGACCGTTCATAATTCTTCATTCGACCGTTTGATAGTTAACAAAACATTATGTAATCCGCAATCCAATAGCATTAGTCGCAATATATGCATCTACAAACTCCCCCTCGACTATTTCTTGGATTGCTTGAGTTTACGTTCTTGATCTATCGTCTTGTTCATAAGCTTGATGCGCAATAACGTCTTCTGTTCCTTAGTCATCACTGGTTCATAAGTTTGTTTCGGTTTCTTCTTTTTAACTTCCTGAACTTTCACAAACTTCCCCAGTTTCTTATCAAAATCACATCCAGCATTCACATCCCATGCAAAGCATAAGAATACCACACGTTGGTATTTGCTTGCCTGTTCACTATCCTTAGCTTCGCAATAGATCGGATTATAATAGAGCATTATCATATCCTCATGCGAACAGTTGATCAACCACATAGGATCAAAGATGTGAATCTTCTTGAAGTCCTTTGCACCATCCTTCAACACGATAATAGCCTTTGTAGTCTTCCAATCATAGTACCACCACATGAAGTCTTTAGAAAAGTGTTGTGGGATCTGCATCAGTGGAATATGTTTCAACACTTTAGGTGATTTATACTTTAACGTCACTTTAGGCATCCCAGTAATATCATCCTTCTCTTTCTTATGAACAATTCTTTTCGGACACTGAGGAGTAAACAAGTTCCACTTCGTTCTGCTTTCTCTCGACATACGATCTGCAATGTAAGCAACATGATCGCTTACAGAACCTGTCATCTCATGTCTACAGATATCACGAATAGCCCAGTATGGTAGTGTCTTCAAGTCATAGAATCTGTCAAAGTACAGAATTCCTATTTCCCATTTTACAGCAACACACTTCAACTGTTTCACGAACTTCAATCCAAGAGCTTTCCCTTTAAACAACTCCTTGTGAAACTTGTAAAAGCTACCTTGAACTTTTCTTTTTGGACGGTTAGCCTCTTTCTCTTTAAGCTTCCTCAAGAGTTCTTTCAAAGCGTCAGATTGTTCAGTGTTTGGCTTATTACAATCTAAAAACACTTCTTCAACAAACTTCTTACTCTTTTCATGAGCAAGTTTCTCAGCCTGGCTTAACATCTCATCAGTGAATTCAGGAAATCCAGAGTCTTTGTTATTCTTGAAGTATTCTGGATATTCCTCACTCGTGATATCCTCAATCTCTACCTCCTCAAATACTGGTACGTCTCTGTCATCGGAGTGATTACCTGCTTCTTTCTCAGGTATGTTTGGTATCTGATTATCAATCATCAACTCCTCCAGAGTTTTACCGACCTGTTTTGCCAGTCCTTCCAAAATCTCCTTAGACATGGCTGCAGAAACTTCTCCATCTTCTAAGTCAGGATCGTTGTATTCCAACTCAAATCTCATATCATTCAACTCAAATATCTCAGGAAATCTGCCTGTCATCTCGATTGTCCAGACTCTGTCAGTCAACATCTGGCGATACATGTTCTTGTCATCATCAGATAAAGATCTGATCTTCTCATTCCAAAAGATACTATCATCGTCAACAGTACCACCAGGAGCTTTCGAACTTGATCCTCCTGTATCTTTTCCCGATCCTCTCTTCTCACACTTATATTTGTCATTGTCATCATCATCATTATCATCACTGTCAGAACTCGCAGAGCTATTACCTTCACCTGAATCGTCTCCTGAACCATCATCATCACCATCTTTCTTCTTCTTCTTAGGAGCATTACCAGCATCCTCATCCAACTCATCATCTTCTTCTTCCTCTTCATCGGATGGTTCAAAATCAACTTCTTCTTTATCACGCTCTTTATCTTCTTCACCAGCTTGTAACTGAGGAGCTTTAGAGTACAAATCTTTAATCAGATTATCCCTACTCTTGTTACTTTCATTCAGCTTCTTGTTCTCCTCTTTTATAGCAATGTACCTTCTGGTGTTTCTCTGCTCATGTTTCAACAACTTCTTGTTTTCTTTCTGAAGCTGTTTAATCTTAGCTTCCAGAGCTTCATGATTCTCATGTGATGTTTCAACAACGTCTAACATCTTCTTGTCATGAGTTGATGGACTATAGAAAGGCTAAATGAACTACCAGGTAACTAGAGTTTATAATTAGTTTCTCTACCGAAAACCTTGATAGAATTTCACACCACCTTAACGTACCTGTAAATTCATGATTACGTTCCGGACCGCAATCACCAATTTACCTTACATTAGGGTTTTGTGTCCTTCTATGACTCTAAACACACATGTAAGAAATGCAAAATAACCTTGTGATTAAATTGTATACAATGTATCCAAAAATAAGTCCAACTGTTGAGCAGGAAAAAGACTTCTACCAGTCAGTGAGTAAGAACCTCTACCGATTGTTGAGCAGGTACGATAGCCTCTACCAGTCGTTGAGCAGGTTGTAGGGCCTCTACCGACTATTGAGCAGGCATCATGACCTCTACCAATCGTTGAGTAGGTTATTTGGTACTCTACTAACTGTTGAATAAGTACTTCATCCTCTATCAGTTGTTTGATTAAGTGTACCAATTTACACACACACATAATTTGCAAATTGATAATATGTACATGTAAGCAATCAAGTATCAAGTATAGCATGTGAGTTGTAATAGAGTTGCCCTAGACAAGGTTAATGACTCTAGGTGTGTCTATAGTAAATAGTTTATATTCCATGAATTCTAGTTTCAAATGTTCAAATATGGTAGATAGTCGAATCCTCATGTATAACTAAGGATTATGTTTGATGCAACACACAATCAAGTTTCAATAGTTTGGTTATCATGGGTAACTAGCTCATGTTTGAGAAGGTGAATGATATGAATTTAGTTCTTGGGAAAATGATGAAAAATCTCGAAACAGAATCAAGGTTGTGAGAGATAGTGAATGTGAAGATAGTTGATAAAGAGTTTATTTTATAGTAAGGAGATTATGTAGCAGTGTAAATTTTGGGGTTTGGATCAAAGGTTATAATCAAGTGTATAAGAAAACATGATTGTGGTATATGCCAAATATTGTATAAATTTGAACAAGTTGAAAATGAGTGAGTGTCGATGGAGAATCTAGAGACTAGATATTATTCCTATGGAAAAAAAAATTATTTTCAAAATTGGTTTTGTATATAAAGCAAAAGTTGTTAAATAGTACAAGCTAAGTAGGCTTTGATTAAAATATTCCCGTTAGTTGGAGATTTCAAACATGACATTAGGTTTTGAAGATCAAGGTTCTATTAAGTGATTTTTAATAGTTTAAAGCATTATATAGAAAATTGTTTGTTACGTCAATAAATAAACAATTGAATTTAAGTTCGAGGACATCTTTTGACAAAAATATGTACTTTGTAAAGTTACTAGATAATGAAAATACAACAGGATTTAGAAATCTTTAGCTTGTGCTAAGGTATGAGGTTATAGTTTTTAAAAATAAGTAACATGTGGAGAAATGAAATAATATGATTTGGGTAGGGTGTTGAATATTTAAAAAGTGGCTAAGATGGTATGGTGAAGTGTGATTGTGAAATCCATAGATGGTTATGAAATGAGATTGATTTAAGCTGTAAAATTTTGAGATTTTAGAGCTTAGTTTAAGGAAAGTGAGTGTAATCATTTATTCATTAAGTAAAATGAATAAACGAAAACGTTGACTTATCAAAGATTCTAGATTCTAATAACATAATGAAGACATGCTTTAGCCTATAAGTGAACACTCATCCCGAGAATTCCCAGGTAGGCATCCGGGTCCCTCGTCTGATTGGGATATATGCGCAATGCCAGCCTAGAAGAAGACTCAGAATACAGGCGTTCACCCTTCCAGATTGCACGTGTTCGTTATCAAAATCTAGAACTTCGACGAGATCTCAAGGTGGTTCAGGCTAAACCTGAGGATTTTGTCCTATTAATCTAATGGTGGATCAGGATTGCAGCAGACGAATAAGAGTAGTCACTTGTAAGGCTTGTATAAGGTATAGGATAGGCATAAGATTAAGGAAGCAATTAGGGTTACAAGTAAGAGAAGCAAGTACTGTTTTAAATCCCTAAGGTTATAGTCTAGATTATTTTCTAATAACCTAATTCCCTATAACCAAGGCTCTGATACCAATCTGTAATACCCCAACCGTCGGCGGAAACATCGAGGTGTCACGTAAGAATGAGTATACAGTAGCACATGGTAATCAAGTTTTAATTGAAATTTATTTAAAGTGAAAATATCCAAAATTGAAAATACATAATAAGTGTTGAATGGAATTCTAATACATCAAATAACCAAATAAAGCATAAACTTCAAATTGTCTCCTCATGCTAACTCTCTAGACTTCAATCATCATTATTTCCTGTTGAGTTGTAAAAATGGGGGGGTCAACTAGAAGTTGGTGAGAATACATAAGCCATGTCAAGCAATTAAGTTTAAGAATAAAAGTTTAGCAATTCAAATGTCTATCGTAAGTTTAAGTCTACATGAATAAACATGAAATGTTGAATCGACATAATCAAACCTCCGACTAGTTTAGGTCCATCCCGTCATCCACGGTTCACCTTAATAATATGTTGGAACGATAACAATCACCCACGCTACCTATGTAGGAGGTACACGTATTCGGGTGGGATTGTCAATCCAATAGATCTATTATTGAGTATCGCCGGCTTGGCCATAGCTAATGATTATGTAATGTTGAAACTCGTTGAAACTCGTTGAAACTGTTGTTGTCTAATTCATGAGGCATTAAAGTTTACAACTAGACATGCATGTAGAATTGCTTAAGTATAATGTTGCAAGTATGAAGAATTGCATAAACATGGTTACGTAAACTCACCTTAGCAAAGTATTAAGTCTCGAGAAATGGAATATGTGTAGCCCCAAAGTTCCCAATTACAAGAGCTTATAATCAAAGCTTCAATTGTAGAAGTAATAGATTATAGAAGAAAGGTATGAGGGAAAGTTTAATCGGATTGAAACAATCGATTTAGAGGTGCAAAGTATAATGGGTCATAGGTGCGTTTTTATACTAGTTTTGGAGTCAATTAGCCATTAAAATTGGTCAACACCATAAAGTAAGGTTTTATGATGAATTGACTATTTGACTAAGACTTTGACTGTTTGACTCAAGGCTTTATTTTGAAATGAATTTATATCTTCCTTGTTTGAGATTATAAATGTAATTGGAAAAATGATTAGCTTTAAATAAGAAATAAAAAAAATCATTAGTTTGAATTAGAAAATAAAAAAAAACACCGTCTTATAAAATGACGATTTTATAAATAGAATTAGGATAGGACATATGTCATGGTTGAAGATTTTTTTTTTTTTTTTAAGTACAATGATAAAAGGAACTTAGAAAAATAGAGTGCACGGATAAAGATAAGAATACTTAGAAATAAATTAGACTTTATATCATGGATCGGGAAATACTTTAATGCAAAATAAATGGGAAAATTCGTGAGGTTACATAACTTCCCTTTGTGTAACGAACCATCAGTTATCGGTCCGTTGTACTTCATTCGTAAGAAGCACTTCCTCTGTTCTATCCACGATAGTTCTCTAGGATCTGTTTTCTTCTCATCATACAACTTTAGTGCCTCACAGATATCATCTTCAGAAATGATTACCAGCTCCCCCTGAATCGTACTAACCACAGCAGATTCATTGTTCCAGTAGTCCATTCTTGCATTCTTCTAGAACTCCTGTTGATGATCCTTATAAATGATGGCGGGGGTAGCAAGTGCAACAATCACTCAGCTTCTCTTCAAGAAATCTACAATGCCGGTGAACTCTTGATGTTTCTTCAAATCGCCCATGAATGCACAGCAGTTGTGCGCCAGTTCAAATGGTAGTTCTTCCATCTGTTCCTTTCCAGTTGCCTTTTAGAAGATCCGGCGGGAATATCAGTACTTTCCTGTTCAGACATTATCAGACTGCAAAACAAATCAAGAAAACATGTTAAAACGGAAAAAATAAGCAAAACTTGAAATTTTTTATTTTCAGAATCTACGTTTGACCATTCGAAGGTTCGAATGTGAAATCAGAAAGGTTCGAAAGTGGAATTAAAGGTTCGAATGTGAAATTTTTTTTGTAAAATTGTACATTCGACCGTTTGTTTCCAGGTTCGACCGTTTGAACATCTATATTCGCCCAATCAGTCACATTCGACCGTTTGGTTTTGGGCGAAGGAGACTATTCATCTTCTTCAACATCAAATTATGAATTGTTTCATTTTATCATGCCATTTTGATTTGAATACTTTCTAACATGACCGATTAATCATTTCCAATGAACAATTTCAATTATTATCCATTGATTATGTGTTTTCTAATAAAACTAGGGTTCGAATGTTTTGAAACATCAATTGACCAATCTGATTTGATTTAAACTCTAGTTTTTGTTTATTCTCCCCCTAAAACACATAAGCAATGAATCCTTATCAAAAATTTCGACAATTAACAGGTTAAAAATGAGTTTTAATGTCAGTTAGGGCTCAATCACAAAATCGATGATTATGATCTGTATAATTGATGATAACCTGCAAATGATATGGCAAAATGATCAGTGAATCAAGATGAACACAATGGTATGATTTTTAATGCACGGGCAACAAGATCACTTTAGCTCAGAATTTTGAAAGTTTTTGAAAGTGAGGGTCGAATGTGCAGATCTGATATATATAGGCTCCACATTCGACTGTTTGACTATGGCAAATGTGAAACTTTTTCCACCTTCGACCCTATTGAAATGTTCGAATGTAGAAAAAGGGTTCGAATGTGAAAATGTCACATGAACACTCACATTCGACCGTTTAAAAGGTTCGAATGAGCAGATAAAATTCTACCTTCGACCCAACGAAGGGGTGAATGAAAATTGGAATTTTTGAAAATATCACCAAATCTCAAAATCGAGTCCCGTTCAAAATATTTTTCAACTTTTAAGCATCCGACATTCATTATTTCTCATTTAAAGATGACAAAGCTCAAATGGTCCATCAAGTTTTAGAAAATCTTTATCAACCACCATCAATATCAAAAATAAGATAGAAATGTAATTTCTTTTTGGATTTTCTAAACTTTTTGTTAAAACACACCTAAAATCTTTTTGAGTTTTGTATTTTTGACAAGAAACGTAAAATGCAAAAATGTAAAGAAAAAGCAGTAAATGTTTTGTGATTTCTGGTAAAGGGATCATATCAGTTATTGAGAAATCTGATCACACCGTTGATCTTTTTGATTTATTATTATTAAAGACAATGTGTGGTCTGGCAACTGCTGATATTGTGATCCACATAAACTCACATGCAGACTGTTGTGCAGTGCTTTAGACTGATACAGTTATTTATAGTATAAACTCAATTGTCTGTGGTTCCCACGCACACGACATACCCCCGTGTCAAGAAGTAAATGCACAAAGACTCATTGTAACGCGTGATTATGCTTTCATCATCTGTAATTTTACAAGGTATGAGGCACAGAGGTATACATGTCAGCAAATCAATGCAACAAAGTAACATGTGCACTCTACCAGGTTGAGGGCTAATATCAATCATGATTTGCATCAATGATTGGATACGATGTAAGAGATAATCTTTGATGATCTTCATACATGGAAAGTTGCTCAATTCGGTAACTTTAGGATTTGGCTTTAAAGCTCTTTTATAAAGACACCTTATCTGATCTAGGTCCGTAATGACTTACAACTATAGATCAGAGAGGCTATCCCTAGACAACTAATAATATAACGACCCGAAACATCCAAATTTTGTACAAATACCCTATCAAACAAGATTACGGTAGTAAGACCATATGCCCATGAGGAGTTCATCCACACAACAATCCGTTTGATATGTATGTATCTGGCATGCAGTAATAGGTCTACGAAGCCTATCAACACATCACAGACTCAAACACACGCCTTATATTGCAATACATTTCTTTAGAATGTGTCAGATCCTCACTGATGTACTATCATCTCCCCCTTTTCTCCAGGAAAACATTTTGGATTTTTCTAATTTTTTATGGGTTTTTGAGTTTTTTCAATGTTTTTGGTTTTTCTGAAAATATATTCTATCTAAAAATGTAAAACATATTTTTGGATTTTTATATTTTTCTGAAAATCAGTAAAAACTGAATAAAAAGCGATAAACTGAGGTGGTGATCAGTCCTGTTTTTCTTTAATACCATTAGCTTTTAAAAGATATTCAAATCTTGATTTATCAAAAGCTTTAGTAAAAAGATCTGCACGTTGATAGTCAGTGTGGATTTTGACCATATCGATCAACTCTTTTGCATAACAATCACGAATAAAATGGTATTTGATTCGGATATGTTTAGCTTTCGAGTGATTTACTAAGTCTTTCGTTAATGCGATTGCGGCTTCATTATCACAGTAAATAGCGGTTTTAAGAAATTGCAAACCGTAGTCCACCATCTGTTGTTGTATCCAAAGAACCTGTGAGCGGTAGCTTGATGCTGAAACGTATTCTGCTTCACATGTGGATAAGGCAACTGCTGTCTATTTCTTGCATTGCCAGGTCACGAGCCTGCTCCCCATAAACTGGCATCCAACCGTTGTGGATTTGCTGTCTTTGTCACAGCCACCCCAATCTGCATCACTAAAAGCGATTAGGTCAAAATTATCATCATTGGGGTACCATAGTCCTCTCGACGGACAACCCTTCAGATATCTAAGGATACGTTTGACAGCTGCAAGATGACTCTGTTTCGGATTCAACTGATAACGTGCACAGAGACATGTGGCAAACATTATATCTGGTCTGGAGGCGGTGAGGTACATCAGAGATCCGACGATTGCTCTGTATGTAAAAGGATCAGTTAGCTCCCCCTTAGCGTCAACACCAATCCCGTGATTAGGTTGTATCGGAGTATTCATCGGCTTTGAATCATCCATCTGGAATCGGCTCAAGACTTCAGAAACATATTTCGTCTGGTGAATAAAGATCCCTGTTGGTCTTTGGTCCACCTGCAAGCCTAGGAAAAACTGCATTTCTCCCATCGCACTCATTTCAAACATTTCCTGCATAACACGTTCAAATTCTTTGCACCGAAGTTCGTTAGTAGAACCAAAAATAATGTCATCAACATAAATCTGCACTAGAAGCAAGTCATCCCCTGTTCGTTTTGTGAACAGTGTGCAATCTACCAAACCTCGTTTAAATCCTTTGGACAAAAGATGCATGCTTAGTTCCTCATACCATTGCCTTGGAGCCTGGTGCGACCCATAAAGAGCTTTGTTTAGGACGTAGACCTTATCACGGTGAATAGGATCCTCAAAGCCTGGTGGTTGACCTACGTAAACTTCTTCCTTGACCACACCGTAAAGAAATGCGCTTTTAACGTCCATTTGATACACCTTGAATTTCTTATAAGATGCAAACGCCAGAAACATTCGGATAGCTTCTAAGTGTGCAACCGATGCATAAATCTCGTTGTAATCGATTCCTTCAACTTGATGAAAGCCTTGTACGACCAATCGAGCTTTGTTCCGGACAATCACTCCTCTGTCATCTTTCTTACACTTGAACACCCATTTCGTTCTTATCTTTTTCCGTCCTGGGGGTAAATCTGTCAGTGTCCACACTCCGAGTTTCTGAAACTGTAATAACTCCTCCTACATAGCCTCTACCTAAGCGCCATCCAAAAGAGCGTCCTTGTATGTCCGCAGCTCAACCTGCGAAACATAACAAGCAAAAGACCAGTCATTTTGAAAACCTGATTTTTGAATTTTGGCATATAAAGCAAGAGCGCCAAGGTTTTCTGGTGAGTTTGCATTCCTCAGTTGACCTCTCCTCATCACGCTGCTACCAGGATCACCAATAACCTGCTCGATCGGGTGAATCCGATGTATCCGAGATTTCGGATAATCAGGTACTTGCACTCCCATCTGAGTAGTTAAGTTCTCTATGGAATCCAGATCATTACCCACGTGCGATGATGAAGCACCATGCGGATTTGGGTTCACTGGTGGTGACTCTGTAGCAACATCTTGAACAGCTTCACTTGTAACATCATCGTCATCTTCAGATTCCGATGAATTAAGAGTTATGGAAGCTTCCTGAAATACCTCTTCTCTAGCTTTAGGAGCATTGGTATCAATAGAAGCTGTTTGGGGGTTTACAGTGATCGGACGCACCAACGGTGATGTCACTGCGTTTTCGACCTCGTAATATAATCATAATACAGCTTCTTCAACCAAGCTATCTAGATTGAATGATTCTAAGAAATCCTTGTAATAAAAACATCCAGTCTGGACCGCTACCCAGTACACTCTGAGTATATCTTTGAACTTCGACATTAGCCCACTCCTCGACCTGACGAGTTCGTTTGTTGAAAACCCATTTGAGCGGGGTTGCATATCCAACAAAGAATCCTTCTTCAGCCTTTGGTGCGAACTTCTCAGATGGATTAAGCATTGTACATGGAGCTCCAAACGGTTCTAGATACTCTAAGTTTGGCTTGCGGCAATTCAACAGCTCATAAGAAGTTTTGCCAAACTTCTTCACCGTTAAAACACGATTAAGAGTATAACAAGCTGCGTAAATTGCTTCGTTCCAGAACATTACTGGAAGATTTGAGTCCGCAAGCACTATTCTTGCTGTTTCAATTAAAGTCCTATTTTTGGGTTCTGCGACACCGTTCTGTTGTGGGGTATACGGAGCACTGTATTCATGATGAATTCCTTTGTTTTCACAAAGAGCTTCCATCTGTGCATTCTTAAACTTCGTCCCATTATCACTCCTAATTCTCTTGATCTTGAGACCATAGACATTTTCCAATAGAGTGAACAGAACTTTCAAATTATCAAACGTGTCGCTCTTATGATGCAAGCACATAACCCATGAAAATCTGGAATGGTCATCGGTAACCACAAGACAGTACAATTCACCAGCATGACTTTTACGCTTGACCGGTCCGAACAGGTCCATGTGCAAACGTTCAAGTGGCAGTTCAATGGAATTGACTTTCTTTGCTTTATGGGATTGCTTGTGCTGCTTACCTTTCTTGCAACTCACACACTTGTCATTTAAATGAAAATGTTTAACATTCACGCCTGTGACAAGTTCATTCTTCACCAACTGATTCATCTTTCGAAGGTGAATGTGTCCCATCCTCCTATGTCACATGATTGATTCTTTTTCAGTAGCCTTGGAGAGAAAACACGTGAGTTGGCCTTGTGTAGTCATAGCTTTTGACATGTTGAAAATGTACAAATTGTTCACTCTCGGTGCCTTTAACATCACCCACTCTTTTGGTAAAACGAATCCCGGCTTGAGTATATAGCAAGATTTGTTATCAAAGTATACTGAAAACTGCTTATCACAAATCTGACAGACACTGAGCAAATTATAATCGATTTGCTTCACGTACGAGATCTTCTCAAAACTCACTATTCCATTACTTACACTTCCCTCCATGGTAATGTATCCACCCTTGTTCCCAGCAAACGCTACATAACCTCCATTAATATTTCTGATATCGAACAGTAGCGATAGGTCCCGTGTCATGTGACCAAAAGCTTCACTGTCAACAATCCAAAGACTGTTCACAGGGCCAGCTGAAGCTCCCTGCACATATCAAGTAAAAGATTAGATTTTTCGGGGGACCCAAGCCTGCTTGGTCTTGGGTCTTTGAACTTTGAGTTTCAAAGATTCTTTCGTAGAATCAGATTGATTTGAATTGATCTTTTTCTGATCAATTAAATCTTTTTCGGTTTCAGTTTTTACATTCTCATTCTCTTTTGAAGATGAAGCGCCTTGAGAACCCTTAGGTGACCAATATTCTTCCGAACGTTTCAAGATCCGGATTTGAGATTTTTTGGTCTCAACCGGTTTCTTTACTTCGTCTTTAAATGAAACTTTCTTGGTTACCTTCTCTGATTTAACAGAGACAGGTCCAACTGTTGGTTTGACAGCAGGTTTAACAGGAACCTTTTTCTTGTCACCAGTTGTATTCACCATCGGTTTCTTAAGGGATTTTTCAGTCGCTATCCGGTTACGACAATCATATGTCATCGAACGATTATCCCTTCTTTGATAAAAATGATTTTGATTATAAAAATGTGTTTGTTGAGGGACAACACGTTGTTGTGGATAACATTGATTATTGACTGGACGTTGATGATTTTGCTTCATTTCCACCTTGTGCCTTTTGTTCCTAACATACGGACAGTGAGCAAGTAAATGCCCTCTCTCCCCGCATTTATAACACGCACGGTATTCCTCAAAGTTATTCTTGGCGTTCGACTTAGAGTATGTAGTGATAGGATATTGATCCTCCACACATTTCCTTCTAAGACTCTCAAGAGTTGGATCCATAAAGTAAGTCGGCTCAAGAAAACTGTTAGCCTTATTCTTTGGCTTGATGAATTCTGTGACATGAACTTTCGGTTCATTAGGAATATCCAAGTAAATTCTTTCTAAAACTTCTGGAGGTACATCATTTGTTCGCTCATGCTTTGGGAACCAAATGGTACTCTCCTGCGAAATCTTTTCAATCTTTGAATAATTGGCGAATTTAATTGGATATTCTTCGTCAGACATTATCTTATCAGATCCAATCATCCGATAGAAAATCTTGATGGGTTTTTCACAGGATTCATTTTTCTTTTCAACAGGCTTAACTGATTGATTCTTTCTATGAGCGTTAGCCATGGGATGCACAATCTGAGATGGTGACATAGGTTCGTTTGTGATTATGTGATTTTCATTAGGAATATCACACACCTTCTCAGATACCTTCTTAGATTGATCATCCTCATAATCGAAATCATCAGTTACAACAACTACTCCTTCATTGTTTAGTCCCAAAACTGGTCGAACATCAAAATTTGGGTCTCCCACACTAGAAATGTTTGACTCATTATCTAATGTCGAGTCAGACATAACTGAGCTCTCTGGTGTTATTGAATGTAGATTATGGTTTTCAAATAATACTGGAGATGGGACGGCCTTGTAGTTTACACTACTAGACTGTGAAGGCTCCTCTATGATATGATCAACAACATAAGCAATATGCTTATAATTTCAAGTTTCTTATTCACTTTTTCTGCAAAGCACTTGATGGTAGCCATTTCAAGTTTTGTGGTTTCTAAATCATTGATATAGTTGTTTATGGCTAGTTGTTTCAAAGATAAAGTCATTTTCAGTTCTGAAATATCTTTCTTATAACCATCAAGTACTTTGTTAAACTCATGGGCTTCTTTCTGATACGATTGACAATTGATTTTAGCACTCTCAAGCTGAACCCTGAGTTGCTTAATTCTTACTATTTATATCAAGATTAGATTCAGTACTTACCTTCTTTGGAGGTTCTGTCATCGCCATCAGTGCAAAGTGTGCCTCCTTACCAGCGAAAAACTTTGAATAATCAATTCTGGTACAAGCATCATCCACCATGCATGATTTGCGGGTCATCAAAAAGTTAGCTTCAGCAAGCAATTGGTCGATATCATCATCCAGTGAGTTAACACTAGCTTCATAATCAAACTCACTCTCCTCATCAGAATAAACTGAATCATACTGTTCTGGCACATCAGTAACCGAATCAAGAATCAAACCAGATTTCTTCTCTCCACAATCATCACTTTCTTCATTCAACTCTTCGATTTTCACTTCAGACAACTTCTTAGTCACTATCTTTTCTTCAACACATACCGGCTCATCCAGATCTATCTTCTGTGCCACGCACGCCACATTACCATTGGTAATATCCTTAACACCCAACTGCATACCCGTCCAATCAAATCCCTCGTCTTTCTGTATCACCAATGCCTGGTTTTGGTTATCTGATTGGGTTTCTGTGTTTGGTGTAGAAATAGGAATGATTGTTCGGCTTGGATTTTGTGGTGTTTGGTTTTGGTTCTGGTTTTGTGTTGTGGTTTTTCTAGCAGTGTTGTTTTGTGAGGTATTTTGACGGTTCTGGTAGGTATTTTGTGGTTGAAACCTTGAAATATTAGGACTTTGGTAAGATACCTGATTTTGGGTTTGACGGTTTTGATAGTTGGTCTTGAAAGGATTTTTGTTCCCCTGCTGTGCTGGCTGTGTGCATTCCCTCTTAAAGTGACATTTCCCACCACAATTAAAGCATGTCACTTTGGCTTTATTGAAGCCATATGTGGTGTTTGGGAAGTAGAAAGACCAGTTCTTCAAGTCTTCTTAATGAATTCGGTAGCTCTCCTCATAACGCTAGCAAATGGCCACTGGATATCAATGAGCTCCATCTCTTCTTTATCAATCTGTGCGTAGTCTTCACTGGTCAAGTTGTTGTTACCAATTTGACTCGCAACCAGCCCGTTATAAGAAGCTATCATAGCTGACACCAATGCTACATGTTGTTGTGCAATCTCAACTGTAACATTGTTCAAGTTCGAGGTTTCCAGCACAATTGAACTCTGAGTAGGTTGGGTTTGGTTCACCTGGGTTTTATTCACTTGAGGAATATAGGATTGTTGTTGAGGTTGGTTTAGATTAGCAGAATAACAAGCTACTTGTTGCATTGGTGAGAATGATGGGATAAAAGTTGTAGTAGGATATGATGGTGGGGTATAAGATGAAGTTTGTGCAAGGTAATTGATAGGTGTTTTGGATGGTTCAACATGGCTAGAAACGCACGCAATGTGTGTAGTAACATTTGAACTAGAACTTAAACAAGCAAGAGATGAAGATGCATTACCATGATATAAATCCGGATTCTGAGGAACTTGAGCTCTTTTCGCCTTCCTCTTTTCTTCCATCTCCTTATTCTCAAGTTTCTGAATAAACTCGTTGATGGTCCAGTATTGGTACGCATCCTTTTCCTTTAGTACCTCGATGTGCTGATTCCAGTATGGTGGCAACGCATCAGCAAACTTGTCCACCAGCTCCGACATTGGTATGTTTATCTCATAGCTTGAAAGCTCGGTCAGTAAATGACAATACCTCGGAATCAACCCCTTCAGCGTTTCATTCCCCATATAGATGAAGTTCTCAAACTCTTTCCTTAGTTCCTCCATCCTCAATTTCCTCGTCTTCTCATTCCCATCATGACGATTTCTTAACATGTCCCATAACTGTTTAGAAGTAGTGCAAGACCCAAACTGATGTAACACATCAGTATTAATGGCCTGGGACACTTGAGAAAACGCCTTCTTCTCAATAGCAAATTTCTTTTTCTCATACTCAGCAAGATTTTCCAACGGAATTGGCTCACCCGTGTTCTCCAAGATCGGAGCAACATAGCCCTTAGCAATCATCTGCCAATCTTCCGTTCCTTATAATCCCATTCCCTCAAGGTGAATCTTGAACTTGGTCTTCCATGTGTTGTAGTCTACCATTTCCATCAGCTTTGGTGGACGGCTTCCACTACCCGAAGATAAGTCTTGAATAAGAGTCGAGATCACGTTGGTAGTGTGAGAGTGAACCGCCGCTGCTGCTACTCCCCAATAATCAGCCATCGGTTGTGGTTGTGGTTGTGCAACTTGTTGGGGCATAGAACTAGTCATCGCCATGTAGTTAATCGGTTGGGATGGTTGACTAGACTTTGAGCAGCTACTGACCAAGGATCCATGGTTGTCTGCTGTTGTGGTGTTGTATTAGGTCGTGGTGTTGTAGGAAAATTCCACATATCGATCTGAAAATGATTAAACATGAAACGATTAGAAATATTTTATAACAGTTTCTACGTTCGACCCTTTTGATTGATCGCGTAGTCGAATGTGAAAATCAGTCCTCGTTCGACCGTTTGATAAAGTTCGAATGTAGAAAATAACAAACTCAGTTCACTTTCAACCGTTTACACCCACGTTCGACTACTCGATTGGTCGAATGTACCCAATAAGGTCAAATGAACAAAATCACACACAAACTTTCTAGGTTCGACCAAATAAAACTCCACGTTCGACCAAATAATCCCTGGTTCGACCAAATACTCTCAGTTTCGACCAAATCTCCCTAGGTTCGACCCTTCATTTTGAAAAACGGTTATTCTTTGAAAATTAGTTATTTTGATAAAAAAATTTCAAATGTTGATGAAATTTGATGATTTTAAGCAGGTTTTGCTTCGGATTAGATTTGGAACAAGTTTAACAAAGAGAATTATGAGTTTTATCCATGAAAACAAGTTCAAATCAATCAATTTAAAACCAAATTTAGTTTATCAATGAAAAACAGAAAGTTTTGATCAAAATTGGGTCCAAATCAGCTGTAATATTATCAATTTGTGGTTGTTTGATCCAAATGGCTCTAATACCACTTTGTATGCGTGTAGGATCATCTAAACAACAAAGATAATGATCAAACAAATTCAATTCAGGTGCGGAATCCCTGAATTGATCACAAAATGATAATAAAACTAGCAAAACACAGAAATCACCATAAACATCTTCAATTCATTCACTTTGATACTCAATTACACTTGAAATTGTAGTTTATAATGATTAAAACACTTTTACAGACTCAATAATAAACCTAGGGAGAACACACACAGGGAGGGAAAACAAAATGTCAAAAGCATAATATGGGGTCTATTTTGGCCACATTTTTTTGGTTGGGTTTGTTGGTTTCTATAAGCATGATTCAAGTTCAATTCTTGCAAGCATAATATGGGGTCTATTTTGGCCACATTTTTTTGGCTTTTCTTATTAACTTTTTTGTTTTCTCATTTTGACCACCAAAATTTTTTTGAAGTTTTTTTTCCTCATTTTGGCCACACAATGTTTTCTTACTTTTTGTTTAAGTTTTATTAAATTATTTCTTATCCTATGTTTTACTCGGGTTAAATTTTACGCCTACTAACTTAAAAATGACGCAATTATTAGGGATGCTTACCATAGAATTTTCACGAGCATACGCAATAATTTAGGTGGAAAGTTTATGTATGATAAACTAATATCACGAACATAATGACAATTGATTTAGGTTTGATTTGAAATTTGAAATGTCGCAACGCTATGTCATTACTTAATTATTTTGTAAATCATATTGACGCCGCCGCAACGCGCGGCTGGATAAAAACCTAGTTAACTAGGTAGTGAAAGGTTCAAGGCGCACTAAAGAAGCAAAGGGTTCCCCTATCGCCTAGACACAAGGTGCAAAAAAGCACATTCCAGAGAGTAGCAATATGCACGACTAGTCCAAAGATTTTTATAAAGGCAGGCTTCAAGAACTCGAGTAAAAAGCACAGATAAATATTTAATTTGATTAGTGGAGAAATACATCCAAAATTTTTATATGTTAATATTTAATTGAACTTCAACATTCTTAGAAAAGTTGTTCCAAAGCACTAATCTTTGTACAACAATACCAAGGGACACAAAGTACAAGAAATCAAAAATGAACTAGAACTAGCTTAAGTTCAATCCTTGATAAAATAAGTTCTACAGATCTGCAGTGGTATTTATATACAATCATTTTCTACGCAAACCTTTCCTAGATGCTCACATGACGAAAAACGAAACCAACCAAACTTCATATATAAAACCAAGCACAATGATTCAAGGAAAAAAAAAACCCAACTTATCTAAAATGAGACACGCAACAGGATTGGACCTTATCGGAAGTTGGCTGAAGTTAACAGACCTTCGCCGGGACCCTAGCCACCGTCATTCAAGTTCCAACAACGTCATCTTTCTTGTCTTTTTTAGCCGACATCACCATTGTTCAAAATATAACCAAGCAAATATCACCGCCGTCCACAACCATCTTGAGCCCCCCCCCCCCCCCCCCCGCTCTCTCTCTCTCTCTCTCTCTTCTGTCTCTCTCTATAGATGTTGAAAAGAATAAGATTAAGGGGACAGAGTGTTAGGGTTTGAAATGAATCGATGTTGAAAAATGAATTTGAGTGTTAGGGTTTGGAATGAATCCACTATGTGGCTGAGACTTATCTCTGTGTGAAAAGATAAAAAAAGAGGGATTTAGGGTTTTTAAAGTTAGTGAAAGAGAGAAAGTTAAAATTTTTAAAAACTTTAACATGACACTAAAGGATGACATACATATTTTGATGATCTCCTTTTTTTTTGTTTGACACTAATATAATGACACACAAAAATATGTGTCATGATTTTATCAAAATTTAAAAATCATGACATTTTTTTTATGACACATGCTTTTGAGTGTCATTATTTTGCGTGTGTCATTGTTTGCGTGTCAAGATAGGTATATTTTTTAGTAGTGTTTCAAAATATTAACATGTTAAAACATAGGATTTCATGATGATTATATGATTATGTTTGCATGTCAGGGTATCTTGTTGATTGTGAACATCTAGGGTTTATAGAGGGTTGTGTTCATGGTAAATCTTGCGTGTTTTGGTCTTGTTAATGTATTAGGGCTGTTGTATGATGATTATTTGAGATAATATACACCTAGGGTTTGAAATAGTTGAGAAGATTGCATGTTTAGAATCTGGACAGAAGGTGTATGTCAACTTGTAGGCTCTATAACTTGACTTTAAATTATTGGTCATGATTGATTCTTGATACGTGCATGTCGTACATGGTCTTAGGTTTCTGGAATGGGCAAGATCATGCGATTTGGTTGTCGTTTGATATGTTTTGGAATTTTATTCTAATAAAGGTCAAAACTGATTTTCGGATTAAAAACTTGGGTCAACTTCAATCAGCTATACCTTAAGTTTTATAAATAATTAGGTCGTGAAATTTGGTCAGTAGGTTAATAGGGGAACAATTTGTCTTTTCCAACTGTACTCATCCCATTTGGATGATTTTACGATTTTTAAGAATTTTTACCGTAAACTGACTTGCTGTGAAAGCTTTCAGAACCCTGTTTTAGTATTTGATTTGTCATAATTTTTCAACAAGGTGTTTATTTGAAATAAAAATAGTGGAAAGACAAAAGGACTCATAAGAATATTCTGTAAAACTTTGGTTATCTAATTCTTTGTGCAAGTATTTTTAGAAAAATCGTTTTGGCGGTGTGTAATTTGTCCTAAAAACACAGATTGTGACATAGATGCGTATGTACTTATTTGAAGTCTTATATGACTTGATTATGACTTGAACTTGCGTGTACACTTATATGAGATGTATTTGGAGTCCATAACTGATATTAATCATAACATTTACCAACGGGTTCGTAGAGTCTACTTGTGCATGTAGTTAGGATAGGTGTCACTTAAACGTTTTTCGCATAAACTAAAGACATGGACAAACGAGTTATATGGTGTATCATGTATACACATGTACTCACATAGTGACACATATAATAGGGAGTCGGCAGCGAGTCTCTACTTTTTATTTTTATTTGGATTTAGCACTTAATGCAACCTAAGGTGAGTTTCACTACTGTTTTCTCAAAAGCGCGCGTCTCGGGTTTGAGACAACTTACTTAACTTTTTCTAGTCCGGTTTGGGGCTACTCTTACATCCTGAGTTTTGGGATTCTTTGACTCCTTATGTGGGTCGGGTTTTGACTCCTTGTGTGGGTCGGGTTTTGCTAGTTCGCAAACTTTGTCCTTGATGAACTAAACCAACACTATCATTGTATGTCCTTCACGTACCGAACGAGTTGCCGGGTTGGCAAGAGGGTTACTAGTTGATAGCACTGTTAGTTTTGACAAACCTCACACCGTGACTAGGGGGAGTGCAGGAGTGAACTATGACTTAACACATTATCATTGTTGATAGGCAATGATGCAAGGCATTCTGCTCACTATTGTGACAACACGTACATTAGCAGTTAGGTATATCTGTGTTTAGTTATCTTGAATGGGTTAGCTACCCTTGGCATGTGATGAACTAGTGGTTACTGGTTTTTTGATACATAAAAATTTACTTTACTTACTTTGTGAACTCACTAACTTTATGTTGACAAACGATAACATGCTTTTTCAGGTCGCTAGGTTGGGGCACGAGTAGGTCATGCATCATATGTGTCATGGGTTAATGAACACTTTAAACTATTTTTATCATTTACTTATTTATGGTTGTTTGGGCGTGTTTGTTTTGCACAGTAACGATTTATTTAACTATTTTGGTTATGCTTCCGCAATTACATAAAACTTTTGGTTGACTTTTAAACTTGGTTTTCAATAATGAACTAAATGGTTAGGGCATTTGGAGTCGTTCATAGGACTTATGGCTATGGGATCCTGGTGTGTCACGCGCCTCGTGGTATAAACCCCGAAGTGGAAATTTGAGGGTGTGACAGATTGGCATCACAGCCATTGGTTAAAGTGAACTAGGCATGTTGCATTATAGTCTATAATCATCATAGCATAAGCATTAGTACACTCACAACATAGTGCACATATAAAATTCTTCTTTAGATATGTGTACTAATCTAACATATTGCAGGAAACTATGTCGAACCCTATTCATACCTCTTATTCTTAAAATGATAACGAGGGGGGGCAGCAAGCTCCATTACAGGATCCATATGAAGATACTAACCATTGGGCTTGGTTTCCTGACATATTGAACATATTGCACTCTTGGGTTGTAGGATATGGAGTGCCATATAGAGTACCTCCCATACCTGACTCATGGGAGAGGTCATTAGCAGGTTTAGTGAGGCATGTTCATACAAAGTTGGACAATGCTTACACTGCTGTCTAACAATTTAGGATGTGGAGGAAGAACGCGGATAAGCGTTTTGAGACTATAGAGGGCCGACTTGGCTAATTGTTTACAGGGTTGGCTGAGGCCAGACAGGTTGCAGCTGATGCTAGGAATGAGTTAACTGCCACTAGGCAGAATTTGGCAGCTACCAGACAGGAGTTAAACACAGTGCGTAATAGGCTTTTGGAAGCTTTGGGGCAGGGCGGGGAAGAACCAGAAGAGGATCCCGAGGAGGAAGCAATCGAGGAGGAAGCAATCGAGGAGGAAGTCGGAAATCAAGGGAATGAACTCGAACCGGTTGAGGAAGAGGAAAAAGAGGAACCTTTCGAGATT
The DNA here is from genome assembly GCA_028751855.1 of Ambrosia trifida. Classification (NCBI taxonomy): domain Eukaryota; kingdom Viridiplantae; phylum Streptophyta; class Magnoliopsida; order Asterales; family Asteraceae; genus Ambrosia; species Ambrosia trifida. The sequence continues at coordinate 69,874,297 of CM054127.1, read as the reverse complement.
GAGATCGAGAATGATAGCGAAAATGAGGATTCGTCCACTACCATGGATCCTGATTGATTTTATTGATTATTTTTGTATTATATACTTATTGACTTATATTTTTATTGATGTTTTGAACGCGAGTATCGCTTTGGATCTTCTTGGATATTATTCTTATTATTAGTATTATCAATTGACTATTCTATGTATTCTCACATTTATTGTCTATTGTTATATTCTCACTTGTACTGTGCGAACAATTGTATGATTGTTTTCTCATGGGTATGATGTAAATGTAGAATTGCTATGGCGGGAATGGGACATGGTAGAGGGAACATCAACATGACTCAGGCGGAACTGATTTCTCTAATCAACAATAGGGTGGTCACGGCCCTAGCTGCATTTCAAGCTGGTACGCTATTTTGCTCTACTCATTTCTCCTAGACTTTTGCCATAAACTCTCTACCTCATTCGTATCCTCACTTTTTGTTCTTAGGTCAACCTGCTCATAATCCTCTAGCTTGAACTTACAAATCATTCATGGAATGTAAGCCCCAAACTTTTGGAGGTTTTGAAGGGGCAGTCAGACTACTTAGGTGGTTCGAGAAGGTTGAATCATGTTTTGCTATGTGCAACTGCCGTCAAGCTGATCGGGTTAAGTATGCTACTTCTGCACTTGAGGATGCAACGCTAACTTGGTGGAATACCTAGGTGCAGACGTTGGGCATGGACGTGGCTAGCGCTACGCCTTGAAATGACATTAATGGGTTGATGATGGAGGAGTATTGTCATCGCGATGAGGTTCAGATGTTGGAAACGGAGTACCTCAACTTCAAAATGCTGGAATCGGAAATTGAAAAGTATACTACTAGGGTTTGGTATCCCAGATTAAGGGAATGGTCACTACTGCAAACCTGAATAACATCTAGCAGGTCATTCATATGGCACACCAACTGACTGATCAGAAGGTGGAAGAGGGACTGCTATCCCCTCGTGGTGCTTCATCTTCTGGTATGAATGACAACAAGAGAAAGTGGGAGAATGCATCTAGCAAACTCTCGGTTAATGCAACCAGCAGCAACAACAGAACAAGAGGCCTGACAGTAACAATGGCATCAACAACCGCAACCAATCGCAGGGTGGTTATCAGGGACACCGTCCCAAGTGGAATAGATGCAATTTTCACCACTCAGGACCATGCAACAAGGCTAAATGTGAATGCTGTGTTAGAATGGGGCACTTGGGAAAGGATTGTAGGGCTAATATCCAAGGTAATCAACCAGCAACACAGCAAGGGCAGCAAAAGAAGAATGGTAAGGGTTGCTACCAATGTGGAAGTGAGAATCACTTCAAGAAGGACTGTCCACAACTGAACGGGAACGGTAAGAACAATAACAACGGGGGTAATAACAATAACAACAATGGTGGTGGTAACAGGAACGGGAATAACAACAAAACTACTAACCCTGCATATAAGAATGGGGCTCGTGGAATATCATTTGTCATTGGATCGGGGGAAGCCAGGGCAGATAACAATGTCGTGACGGGTACGTGTTCCTTAAACGACATTCTTGCTTCTATTTTATATGATACTGGTGTGAACTTTAGTTTTATGTCATTAAAACGTAGCAAACTCATAGGGATAATTCCTACTCATCTAGAATCCCCACACTTCATATAACTAGCTGATGGCAAGCCTGTTGAGGCGACCCATGTTCATTGGGATTGTAAGCTCGAACTAGATGGTCATATTTTTGCCATTGATCTCATATCTATCACCTTGGGTAGCTTTGATATTGTTGTGGGCATGGATTGGTTGTCCAAACAACGTGCTGAAATTCTCTGCCGGGAGAAAATTGTTCGTATCCCTCTCGCAAATGGAGAACTATTATCTATTCAGGGTGATCGTGATGGTGCCATGATGGGTATCATCTCATTCTTGAAAGCCCAAAAGTGCATTAGAAAGGGCTATCCAGCCATATTGGCTAACATTTCTGACACTTGAGCTGAAGTTGAGACGAGGATTGAGGACACCCCTGTAGTTCGTGACTTCACAGATGTCTTTCCAAGGGAATTACTGGGTCTTCCAACTCTTCGTCAAGTGGAGTTCCAAATTGAACTTGAACTTGAAGCAGCTTCAGTTGCACGCGCACCATATTGCCTAGCACCGGGCGAACTGCAAAAACTGTCTACCCAACTCCAAGAGCTCTTGGATTGGGGTTTTATTAGACCTAGTTCTTCGCCTTGGGGAGCCTCAGTCCTGTTTGTTAAGAAGAAGGATAGGAGTTTTCGCATGTGTATTGTGATAACAGTCAACGATCTAGGTCAACATTCGTACACATTTCATTTATTAATGTCATTATATGTGCATATTTACACATTTTTCATACACAATACCCCGCCCCCCCCCCCCCAGTCTAGTGAAGAAAGAGTTAATCAGAAAACTCAACAAAGATCACCCGTTTATACATACGACACCCGGATAACTACCGGAAAACATCTAATGAGGTTACCCCCCCTAACACATGGTAATCCCTCACAAACACAAGTTTACAAATCAAAACACTACAAAATGGTAACATATGATCACACGGGTTTCTACCAAGGAGACACTAATACATATTGATATCGTCATCGAATCCAACAACATGATTACTGTATTATCACCCAAACAACAATCTATTCATAAATGATTAAACGTGACTTAACCTTACCAATACATAAGTTGGATCTACCTGCACGTGTGCATAAGATTTTTGCCTTACCCACCTAGTAAGTCCAACATACACATTATGCAAACATAGATCGACCCCCTTGCACCCCTATACACACACACATATATATATATATATATATATATATATATATATAACACAGCACATTCAATATAAGTCACCTAGTTTTACCCAAGTAACATCTATACTTGTCTACACCCTCTTGAAGCCGAGTAATTCATATATGTATGCACACTTATATACACATGAAAGGCAACAAAGAGATGGGACAAAAACCAAGCTAGACCATGACACCGTACACTCCTATGCTTAACAAGAACAAGACTCTTAAACATTGCCTATACCTCTGCCGAAACCCACAAGAAAATCCACAATGATAGGTCCCTATCCTATGATCTTACCTTATTTAGCAAACACATAAATACTCCAATCACCATTAAGTGCATGCTTCCATTTTGAGGATCCAAACAAACTTCCACTTCCCTTACTTTTTCCTTGTAATTGGCCGATGGAGACACCCCTATGACACCACCCTCAAGTCCCTTTGCTTACTTGATTGTCTTGTAGTTATACATTTTAGGCATGACAACTATTTGGAACATCATTCTTACACTTCGAAACTTCTTAAAACCACTCACCACCAATCGATTTTGAGGAGGAGCAAGGAAACATCAAAATCACACTATGCAATGAACATTCTCCTCAAGACATGTCCCTTTCCATCATGATATTATTCGGCTGACTCATCACCAGGGAAAACATGAGGTAAGCAACCAACTTTTGCTAATTTAGAAACATGACAAGAGGTAGTGTTAGCCAAGGCTTGATCATTTACCCTATTCCTCACTAATCCTATCCTAATCAGCCAAAACAACTCACTTTCACCTAGTGATGATGAGAATGCTCACTTATAAACTCCATCCAAGATGCCACACTTTGCCACTTTTTTTCTCACCTTATGGATTGGCCACTATATAAGGGGAAGCTCCATGATCATTCTACTTGAACCAACACTCACCCAAGAACCACTCACAAGCTTCGGCTACCTCCTAACCCCTCTAAAACACAACCGCCTAGCCATAAGAAGCATCAAGAGGTTCCAAGGTTCGCTTATATTCACCAAGTCTCAAGGTAAGTACTAACCTTCTTCAACCATTAGTACTCAGCCCTATTGTGAACCCAAACCCAAGTATTTTGATCATAACTGTAACATTTCGCGCTTAATAATTGTACGTTACGTATAATTTGGATAAAAACGTCAAGTCCCATTATTATTGTTCGCATTTAATTATTTTTATGGCATTTTAGGAACCCTAATACTATATTAATTAAGTATATATATATTTATATTGTGGAAAAATGTTTTAAAAAAATAGTGCTTGGGCCGGGACTCGAACCCGCGTCCCAAGCCGGTTCATTTACACTCACAAACACAAACCAGCTGAGCTAGACATGATACTTGTTTTAAACCAGGCACATTATTAATATAACACTAGCTCAAAAACTCTCCCAATTGACTTAGAAAGTCAACTGTGAAACACGACTTGCCTTAAATCAAACGATTAACGTGTAATTTGAGCTTGGATTGATTAGCAACGTGATTTTCGGCCTATATTGAGTCATACACACGTCAATTACCATTCAATTATTACCATTTTTGATTATTCTCGCATCAACCATTCATATCGAAGTCAAACTTTCCAATTCATTGATCCAGACCACAACACTATAAATTGGACACTACTGGACCTTCACAACTCGCCAATCTTCTTTTCCACATCCCCAATTTCTTTTAAACAAATCCTCTGTTCTTGATTTGATCGTGTTTTTGACTTCGGCCCTTGACCGATCAATCCTGTATCATAACGTAATTGTATGTTTAATTTTTGTTGTGGGTTTCATTAATCAGCATATACACAACATTAACCCTATGGTTAATTGGGTTAATGTTGTGTGATTTACTCGATTGCAGAATCTAGGGCTCGTTTGCAATTTTTGGGGATAAACACGATTTCAATAATGATATTTATTTTAACCAGTACTTGCTTCTTTTACTTGCTATTCTCTATCTCCCTCCTACTTCTTATCCCTACTCTCATCCTTACAAGAAGATCGCTCTCCATCACTGGATTTACTTATAGTCTGATAAGACAAATCCACAGGATTAGCCTGAACCATCTTGAGATCTCGTCAAAGTTTTAGATTTTAATAACGAACACGTGCAATCTAGAAGGGTGAACGCCTGTATTCTGAGTCTTCTGTCTAGGCTGGCATTGCGCATATATCCCAATAAGACGAGGGACCCGGATGCCTACCTGGGAATTCTCGGGATGAGTGTTCACTTATAGGCTAAAGCATGTCTTCATATGTTATTAGAATCTAGAATCTTTGATAAGTCAACGTTTTCGTTTAATCGTTTTAATTAATGAATAAATGATTACATTCCTTATATAACCTTATTCATTTCATTGTGTCTCTTACAGATCATGCCTCCACGTCGCAGCGCTCGCCTTAACAGTGGTGACAATCATGATGAAGGGAGTAGCAATCACAACCATAACCACGACACTAACCACAACAACAATAACAACAACAACAATGGTATCAATGCCCAACTGGCTGCGATCATTTCTCAACAAATGGCGCAGCAAATCGCGACTCTGGTTCCTAATTTATTAGCTCAAGTCATCCAGATGAACGGCAACGGGAACGGTAACGGCAACGGGAATGGAAATGGAAACCACAACGGGAACGGGAATGGTCTCCCAGTCCGTACTCTTAAGCATTTTAATTCCTGTAATCCCCCTAAGTTCAGTGGAGAAGAAGGAGCTACAAGACTCCTACAATGGTTTGAGGGTATTGAGAATACCTTCATTAACAGTGAGTGCCCCGACAACTTTAAGGTCCGTTATGCCATGAGTGTTCTTCACAAACAAGCACTCAGTTGGTGGAATGAGGAAAAGCGCACTCGTGGGGCTGAAGCTGCACTGTCCTTAACTTGGGATCAAGCTAAAGACATTATGATGGCAGAGTTCTGCCCTTGTAATGAAATCAAGAAGTTGGAAGATGAGTTTCATGATCTTGCTCAAGATAGTGGAGAAAACCTTGCCTACAACACTCGTTTTCACGAACTTAGCCTACTGCTACCCCCACAAGGTCACCCCCTTGCCTATTGCAATCGAAAAATACATTGGTGGCTTACTGATGCGGATTCAAGACACGGTGTGGGGAAGGAACCCTGCTACTTTGGAGGAAGCAAAACATTTGGCTGCCACCCTAACAGATAACCATGTGAAGGCAGGAACCCTGACTCGGAAAGGGGAAAAGAAAACTGTTGCAAAGGATACTCCCCAACCTGCCGTTGATATCAAAACTGAGGCCTCAACCAACGGAATGTGTAAGGTCAGGAATTTTGCAATAGACATCACTGTCCCACCCAACAAGAAACGATACAACGGGAACCAGCCTAAGTGTGATACCTGCCAGTATCACCACCCAACCCAAGTACCCTGCCGACAGTACACCAATTGTCAAAGGTATGGACATCTTGCGGATGCTTGTCGAATTCCTGCTACAAACGCCCTTGCTGCTCCAAATAACCCCGCTAGAGACCCTCCAGCTACTTAACAGCAAACCCCACCATTTGAATGATGTCTACTTTTTAATTCTATGTATTGACACTTTTTGATTCAACTAATAAATTCAAGTATTATCATAACATCTGAGTGCATGCTTGTTTGAATGTGAACGAATTGCTATATCTATAATCATACTTGGTTACTTGTACAACAATTAGTTGACTACCAAACAACCTACTCAAAGATTGGTAGAGGTCATCATGTCTTTCCAACAGTCGGGAGAGGCCCTACAACCTGCTCAACGACTGGTGGAGACTATCGAACCTGCTCAACAATCGGTAGAGTCATAAAAGGACGCAAAACCCTAATGTAAGGTAAATTGGTAATTACGGTCCGGAACGTAAGCATGAATTTACAGGTACGTTAAGGTAGTGAGAAATTTTATCAAGGTATTAGGTAGTCGACCAATTGTAAACCTGGTGTTTTTCTTTTAACTTCGGGACGAAGTTCCTAAAAGTAGGGGAGACTGTAACATTTCGCGTTTAATAATTGTACGTTACGTATAATTTGGATAAAAACGTCAAGTCCCATTATTATTGTTCGCATTTAATTATTTTTATGGCATTTTAAGAACCCTAATACTATATTAATTATGTATATATATATATATATATATTTATATTGTGGAAAAATGTTTTAAAAAAATAGTGCTTGGGCCGGGACTCGAACCCGCGTCCCAAGCCGGTTCATTTACACTCACAAACACAAACCAGCTGAGCTAGCCATGATACTTGTTTTAAACCAGGCACATTATTAATATAACACTAGCTCAAAAACTCTCCCAATTGACTTAGAAAGTCAACTGTGAAACACGACTTGCCTTAAATCAAACGATTAACGTGTAATTTGAGCTTGGATTGATTAGAAACGTGATTTCCGGCCTATATTGAGTCATACACACGTCAATTACCATTCAATTATTACCTTTTTTGATTATTATCGCGTCAACCATTCATATCGAAGTCAAACTTTCCAATTCATTGATCCAGACCACAACACTACAAATTGGACACTACTGGACCTTCACAACTCGCCAATCTTCTTTTCCACATCCCCAATTTCTTTTAAACAAATCCTCTGTTCTTGATTTGATCATGTTTTTGACTTCGGCCCTTGACCGATCAATCCTGTATCATAACGTAACTGTAAGTTTAATTTTTGTTGTGGGTTTCATTAATCGGCATATACACAACATTAACCCTATGGTTAATTGGGTTATTGTTGTGTGATTTACTCGATTGCAGAATCTAGGGCTCGTTTGCAATTTTTGGGGATAAACACGATTTCAATAATGATATTTATTTTAAATAAACAGAAACCAAACACAACCACTGGTCTGGACCAAGTGGTTGTGTCTGGTGCTCTCTGACCAAGCCACGTAGGTTCGATCCCCGGCTGTGGCAACTTTTTTTCTTTTGTTTATTTTATTTTAAAAACAAATAAACTAATATATATATATATATATATAATTACTAGTATTTTAAAATTAGTTTTAAAATACTAACACTCTTTTAATAATTCTACAAAAATTATTTTAAGTTAACCTAATAAAAAAGTTTAACTTACAATTTTTAGTTTTCAAAAATTTATTTATTTAATATATTTAATAAATAAATCAAGTTTATTCTATTATATTTATAAAATTCTATTAAAATATCAAAACAATTTTATAAATTTCCATAAAAATTATTCTGAGTTTATATAACCATAAACTTTTCTGAAATGATTTTTATTTCTGAAAAATCATTTATTTTATATTTTTAATCAATTTTTGTTAGTTTTAATCATAATTAAATCATAATAAATCCAATTTTTAATATTTTTGCACCAAAAATTTATATAAATTATTTCTGATTATTTGGAACAGAAATATAATTTTTAATCTAATAATTCATTAATTTTAGTATTTTTAAATATTAAAGTTAAATTTTGACAATTTGTAATAAATAGATTTAATATTCTATTTTAAAGAAAATAATTTTATAAAAATTATTTTTATACTTTAAACTCATTATTGTGACCATCTTGAATTCAAATTTTATAAAAAGATTTTTGTTTATTTATTTACTAAATTTCTCTCAATTTATCAAACATTTTAATTATTAATCAAACGAGCATTATTCCCGAATTTGAAGCCCTAGAACATATACATTTGTAGACTAGATAGACTTAGACCTATTTCTTACCTTATTATAGGGTGATACTTGGCATATTTGGGCAACACTACTATTCAATTTTTCAACAGATATAACATTTTGCTAAGGTGAGTTACATAGCCCCTTTTCTATTTATCACCGTTTTTGAGGTGAAACATGTTACAACATTATATATGCAATTCAATCATCAAAGTGTCTATGTGTTTTTCTATGTTGCATTATGTCTTAAACATGACTAGGGTAAGCACAATATTCTAGCATAATCATTAACATTGATCAGCCGACGGTATACATTGATAGATCTATTGGACTGACAATCCCACCAGGATACGTGCCTCCTACAAAGGTAGCGTGGGTGTTTGTTATCGCAACATAAACGAGTGAACCATGAGCGTATGGGATGTACCACAATACAACAGTCACAAGGGTTGATTATGCACCCGATTTACTTCTAGTATGTTTTCACATATGGACTAGACTTGCCATGACACTTGAATTGCACAACATTTTTACTCGATTATCAAAACCTATGTAATTCTCACCAACTTTTGTTGACCCAAAATATTTTCAACTTAACATGTTTCAGGTTCTTTTTGCTTGAAGATTTGAATTAATGCTTGAAGATGTGTGCATAGTTTTATTCAGTTTGATGTATGAATTCTTGTAGAACAATTGTATGTAACTTATTTAAATCATTTAATGAAATTTATTATTCGCCATGAGCTACTGAACAATCATCAATACGTGACACCTCGATGTTTTCGCCATCGGATGGGGTGTTACAATAACACTCGACCCTTGGATTGTGTTGGTAATCGGCTTAGCCAAGCTTCTAAGTCATGACCATGGTAAACACTTTGTTCTACTTACACAAAATCAAAACATGTTTAAATTGTAAGGGCTCCTAATCGAGGTATATAATCGGCTTCCAACACAAGATCACACATTAACGTGTCTTGTGATAAGTCGTAGGTACCTTGACAAGGCTAGTTTAGCCCTTAGCTAATCATTCACGATAACACACTATGTGGTATAACCATCTATCTAACACATGTTAAGTTCAACCAAAACACATGTTAATTCATGCTTAAATATATTTAAGGCTTAACTCATGGTGGAACACTCATTTTTACAATAAAAACCACCCTACGTAGTAGATTAGAGACAATATGTGGCCCATGACTCTACCTGAGGCCTATATGGGTTCACTGCATGATCCACAATAAGCCTCCCGTACATAAACACAACCCACATCGAATGACACGGTTCACAATAAGGGGTATCCCACGTATATGATAAATAAGAGCACCCAACTTACTATGTCCTCAATAATCATAGGGCAAGTACTATCTAGGCGGTAGTTGCTACATATTTCGGCTTCACTAGACCACACACATCTCTATCAGGTGAGTTTTCACGGCCACATTTTACTATTTTGACATTTCGGGGGAAAAAACATGCCACAATTAGTACATTATCATTGGGTGTGTATATTCTATTTTGACTGCCATGTGGAACATCAGGCAAGTTGGTTCATGAGATCTCAGCAGCCCTCGTCCTTACATTATACTGTAACCATTAGTAATTAAAGCTACGGAAAATTTTAACAGATCTATTGGGTTGACACCCGCACTCTTGGTTAGTCGTTCTAACCGGTTGCATACAAAAGAGTGTTAGTATTCTACTATACGTACATTGTCCTTACTGTACATTACACGAGGCACAACAGTCAGGAGGTTTGGTTACGGGACTCATGGTTCACACAGTAATCGTTCGCTTAGCTAGCCTATGATTGGTCATACATGAATTACAGAAATGTTTACTTGACTTATACAAACATGTGAATTCACCAACATTATTGTTGACAAATATTTCATGCATGTTTTTAAGGTAACTAATGGAGAGTAGCGGGGATTTGAGAAAGGGGTCCAAGTAGTCACTGGGTGGTATCATCATGGGTTGGATTTTAATTATTACATAGTATTGTGGTTCATGATTATTCAGACAATGCATTCGTTTTCATACAATGTTTCTCTACTCTATTAAGCTTTATGACAATAATTATCCTATGGTGATATCTTTTAAATAAATTTATGTGTGTTGCTTGTACCTTGTGCTTGAAAACCTTTCGAGGTCGCATCCCCGTGTTTCCGCCTTGGCGGGGTGTGACAGATTGGTATCAGAGCATAAGGTTATAGCGAACTAAGATTATTTTGAGTCAACTATAACCTAAAACTATTTTCAAAATGTTTTCACAAAGTACCACACTGCCTCATCATGCACATCTCAAATCTCAAGCTGCTCCATGATATACGGGTATGACAATTTATTTTGTTTACATACCAGTTTATTTACATATATATGCATGCATATGACAGGATCATGGCTATTACTGTTAACCTCACCATACTGTCTGACTATGAGCCTGATTATTTGGTTGACGACACACTCGAGGAGGATCTCCCACTTACCCAGCCTGCCCCTGTCCCCTATGAGACTCCTGACTTCCCCCATCACGGAGGAGGTTGGATCTCAGATTCTGAGATAGACATAGACCCGACACCCCTATTTAGGCATACCTTGGATGATGACATCCCACTTGCTGACCCGGATGTCCATCATCCGGTGAATCCTTCCACCAACCCTACTACCTCGAGCCAGGCCTTGTCCTTCCGCCTTGACTGTATGGGTAGTACCCTTCAGCGGTATACTCCCCGTAAGAGAGTGCGATGGACCGTGGTCATAGCCCTCCATGCTCGTACTCCGGTTATTACCCGACCTGTTGACCCTATCCCTACTAGCGAGCCTATCTTTTCCTCTGTTCCTGTATCGAAGTCATGTATCACGGAGGCACCTTTACCGATGATCGAGCCCTCACTGAGACTGAGGAGGCGCTCACAGGCTCGCAAGCGTCCTTACCTTCCCAGCCTCACCGGCGACTTAGCCCATCGGGACGAGGAGGATGACCATGAGGCCATAACGTTGGGAGGATCATCCAGGGGCTATTCTACACAGAGCGTGGTGTCATCTTGTCCCACAAAGCGCAGCTTGTTGAGTTGGGGTTTCGTGTTCGGGAGTTGGAGGATCGTGCAGAGGAAGCTGAGCGGGGGAGATTGTCGATTGCATTGGGTAAAGCAGAAGTGGATAGACGCTTCGAGGCTTTGGAGAGGAGACTGACCGATATGACGCAGGGGATGCGAGACGCGATTTCTTCTTTGGCTACTGCATTCCCACCCTCATCTTCCTCTTAGCTTATTCTGTTGTTGTATTATGATGATACTTTATGATCTTTGGTGTTGTATTATGACTGCTATGTTTTGTTGCCATGTTTAGTGTTGTAACTTAAAACTATTGCGGTTCGTCCACCAGTCTTTTGGTATTAACTCTTATGTATATGAATTTATGGTAGTTGTTATCGATGGTACGTTATGGTTACTATATGTTACTTATGCTTTTGCTTTATAGTTGTAATATTTCCACTACTCTATTATGGTTGTGATTGTTCAGCTATGCGTGGTTATATTTGATTGTTACGATTGTATAACCGACAATAATTACAGAATATGTGTCTCACACCTTTGATATGTACCATATCAGAAGGACATCATGCACACTTGACAATCTGCACGAACCAACGATGGCGAACCACTACCCGCTACTCCCGCTGAGCTAGCATGAGTAATTGCTGAGGCAATTGCTCAACATGATGCAGCTCGAGCTGAATCTAGCGGAGGTTCTGGTGGTACTGGTCGTTGGTGTAACACCCCAACCGATGGCGGAAACATCGAGGTGCCACGTATGAATGATTGTTCAGTAGCTCATGGTAGTACACAAGTTTAAATAATCCTTTATTTCATTACAATATTGAATTACATTAAAGTCTACATCAAATAATCAAACAAAGCTTCAAATATCTCCTCATGCTAGCTCTAGACTTCAAGCATCTGTATTTCCTGTTGAGTTTGGAAAAAATGGGGGGGGGGGGGGTCAACTAGAAGTTGGTGAGAATACATAAGCCATGTTAAGCAATTAAGTTTAAGAATAAAAGTTTAGCAATTCATATGTCTATCGTAAGTTTAAGTCTACATGAATAAACATGAAGTGTTGAATCCACATAATCAAACCTCCGACTAGTTTAAGTCCATCCCGTCATCCACGGTTCACCTTAATATTATGTTGGAACGATAACAATCACCCGCGCTCCCCATAAAAGATGGTCAACGAATCTAGGTGGGATTGTCAATCCAATAGATCTATTATTGAGTATCGCCGGCTTGGCCATAGCTAATGATTATGTATTGTTGAAACGAGTCTAACTGTTGTTGTTGTCTAAATCATGAGGCATTAAAGTTTACAGCTAGACATGTATGTAGAATTGCTTAAGTATAATGTTGCAAGTATAAAGAATTGCATAAACATGGTTACGTAAACTCACCTTAGCAAAGTATTAAGTCTCGAGAAAAAGTATAAGTGTAGCCCCAAAGTTGCCAAGTATTACCCTATGTATAAGGTAACAAATAAGTCTAACCCTATCTAGTCTACAAGTATTTTCTAGGGTTTCGAATTGGAGATAAGTATTCGTTTGATTAATAAATAACATGTTTAATAAATAAGAGAAATTGACAAATAAATAAACAAAAGTCTTTTTGTAAATTTTAGATTAAAGATGGTCACATCATGAGGTTTTAAGTATGAAAATAATTTTTATAAAATTATTTTCTTAAAAATAGAATATTTAATCTATTTATTTCAAATTGTCAAAATATAACTTTAATATCTAAAAATATTAAAATTAAAGAATTTTTAAATTAAAAATTTTTTTTCTGTTCTAAATGGATGGAAATAAATAATATAAAATTTTGGTGCAAAAATATTGAAAAATGAATTTATTATGATTTATTTATGATTAAAACTAATAAAAATTGATTAAAAATATTAAATAAATGATTTTTAGAAATAAAAATCATTTCAGAAATGTTAAATGTTATATAAACTCAGAATAATTTTTGTTGAAATTTATATAATCGTTTTGATATTTTTATAGAATTTTATAAATAAAATAGAATAAACTTGAAATATTTATTATATGTATTAAATAAATAATTTTTGGAAAACTAAAAATTGTATGTTAAACTTTTCTACTAGAATAACATAAAATAATTCTGTAGAATTTATAAAAGAGTTTTAGTGTTTTAAAACTAATTTTAAAAATACAAGAGACTATATATAAGCTTAAATGGTAAAAAAAAATGTTTTGTTGATGCCGAGAATCGAACCCGGGTCTGACCCGGTTGGAAGGTTTTATATCACAAGTTCAGACCAGTTGGTCTGAACCCTGAGAACGATAAATCTTGATTTGAAATAATTATATAGTTATTTTCGAAACACATTTAAAATCTCTATAAAAGAAAAGAAGAAAAGTTGTGAAGTGTGGGACTCGAACCCGCGTGCCCCAGTTATCAAACAGACAGACACAACCACTGAGTGGTTGTGTTTGTCTTGTGTCTCTTTTAAATAAATACATAAGTCTACAGTGGTGTTCTTCCCCAATTTAATTTGTTCGAAACCCTAGTTTATCAATAATCTGATTTAATAACCAATAGCCCCTGATATGATGGGGCTATTGTTTGTAGGTAGCCAAAGATCAAAACCCATCAAAAAGAAAACTTACAAAAAAAACAATATCGTGTATAAGCTCGGTCAACCAGAAAAAGTCAAACGCGAATGGTTTGAGTATAAAATCAGAGATTTAGAGGTAATTGGGAATAGGGGTTTTGTTTTCGGCACAAGGAGATGGTTCGGGACGTCTCAATTTATACTGATATTGCGTAAATGGAATGTTTCAATCCTTTGACCAATCACATGGTCAAAACGCGTGAGTGTGCTTAGATTGAGCTGACAATTCGCGATTAAATGTTGGTTATAAGTGGAAAGATTGTATCAGTCTTGATCTGAGATCAATTAAAGAATGGTTTCCAAAATCTTTAGCTTGATTATATGGTCAAAATTTGAAGGTTTGTGTTGGTCAACCAAAGGGTTGCTTTGGTTTGGTGTGTTTCGAACAGCAGCAGAGGGGGAAAAAGGGGGTTTTGGTTTGGGCCTAAAAAACTTTTAAAAGTAATGGTGTCCAGTTTGTATAACAAACTTGATAAGTGGTTCAGTGGTGTTGCATGTGTGTGTGTTCAGAACAGACTCGGGTTCGAGTCTGTTTTGGAACATGCTATTTTTTTTTTTACAACAGATAGGAGGGGAGTTGGGCCGAGTTTGTGGGCTCGGCTTCTTGGGCTTTAGTAATAATGGTTGGGTTTGGGCTTGCAGAAAGGTTTCAAGGGATTTGGGTCAAGTATGGTTGGTTCATTTGTAAAGACTATCTTCCTTATTATTATTATTATTATTATTATTATTATTATTATTATTATTATTATTGAAATGTTTTGGAATGAGTATGATTTAGGCATGGTTTAGTCAAGAAGTTTAATATAATTAAAGTGGTGATTTTCTAAATATATATATATATATATATATATATATATATATATATATATATATATATATATATAAGCGATGTTACAGTCTCCCCTACTTTTGGAAACTTCGTCCCGAAGTTAAAGGAAAAACACAAGATGGAGGGTGGTTGGGTAGAATTTAGGGCAACTGTGGTTGTGGGTGATTAAGGCATGGCATAAATTTATTGGTAATAGGGTAGTGGTTTCGAATAATTTAGATAAGAGGTCGGGTATGTGTGAGCTTTAAGGGTTAGGTTCGTCTGAAATCGCAAGGAGAGTAAGAGTCTGGTACAGCACTAAGTTTTAGGGGTACTAAAAGAAATGAGTTGATGGACTATAGAAAGACTAAATGAACTACCAGGCAACTAAAGTTCATAATTGGTTATCTACCGAAAACCTTGATAGAAATTCACACTACCTTAACGTACCTGTAAATTCATGATTACGTTTCGGACCGCAATCACCAATTTACCTTACATTAGGGTTTTGTGTCCTCCTATGACTCTACCGATTGTTGAGCAGGTTTGATAGCCTGCACCAGTCGTTGAGCAGGTTGTAGGGCCTCTCCCGACTGTTGGAAAGACATGATGACCTCTACCAATCGTTGAGTAGGTTGTTTGGTAGCCAACTAACTGTTGTACAAGAAAGCAAGCATAACGAGTATGGTTTAGATATTGATATAGCAATTAGTTCACATTCAAACAAGCATGTATCCAAGTGTTGTGATCATACTAGATAAACGACTCTCATGTAAAAGACAAAAATTCCAATACTTGAATCAAAGCGTCAATACATAGAATTTTAAATGCAAAAATAACATTCAAACGGTGGAGCTTGTTGTTAAGTAGCTGGAGGGTCTCTAGCAGGATTATTTGGAGCAGCAAGGGCATTTGCAGCAGGAATTCGACAAGCATCCGCAAGATGCCCATACCTTTGACAATTGGTACACTGACGGCAGGGCACCTGGGTTGAGTGGTGATACTGATAGGTATCACACTTAGGTTGGTTCCCGTTATATTGTTTCTTGTTGGGTCGGACAGTGGCGTCTATTGCAAAATTCCTGACCTTGCGCCTTCCATTGGTTGAGGCCTCAGTTTTAATTTCAACGGCAGGTTGGGGAGTATCCTTCGCAACAGTTTTCTTTTCCCCTTTCCGAGTCAGGGTTCCTGCCTTCACATGGTTATATGTTAGGGTGGCCGCCAAACGTTTTGCTTCCTCCAAAGTAGTAGGGTTCCTTCCCCACACCGTGTCCTGAATCTGCATGGGTATGCCACCAATGTATTTTTCGATCGCAATAGGCAAGGGGGTGACCTTGTGTGGTAGCAGTAGGCTAAGTTCGTGAAAACGAGTGTTGTAGGCAAGGTTTTCTCCACTATCTTGGGCAAGATCATGAAACTCATCTTCCAACTTCTTGATTTCATTACGAGGGCAGAACTCTGCCTTCATAATGTCTTTAGCTTGTTCCCAAGTTAAGGCCAGTGCAGCTTCAGCTCCGCGCGTGCGCTTTTCCTCATTCCACCAAGTGAGTGCTCGTTTATGAAGAACACTCATGGCATAACGGACCTTTAAGTTATCAGGACACTCACTGTTAATGAAGGTATTCTCAATACCCTCGAACCATTGCAGAAGACCCGTAGCTCCTTCATCTCCACTGAACTTAGGGGGATTACAGGTATTAAAGTGTTTAAGAGTGCAAGCTGGGAGACCATTCCCGTTTCCATTGTGGTTTCCATTACCGTTTCTGTTGCCGTTTCCGTTTCCATTACCGTTTCCGTTCATCTGGATGACTTGAGCCAGTAAGTTAGGAACTAGAGTCGCGATCTGTTGTGCCATTTGTTGAGAAATGATCACAGCCAGTTGGGCATCCACACCATTGTTGTTGTTGTTATTGTTGTTGTTGTTGTGGTTAGTGTCGTGGTTGTTGCTACTTTCCTCTTGGTTTTCACCATTGCTATTGTGAGTGCTGCGACGTGGAGGCATGATCTGTAAGAGACACAATGAAATGAATGAGGTTATATAAGGAATGTAATCATTTATTCATTAATTAAAACGAATAAATGAAAACGTTGACTTATCAAAGATTCTAGATTCTAATAACATAGAGAAGACATTCTTTAGCCTATAAGTGAACACTCATCCCGAGAATTCCCAGGTAGGCATCCGTGTCCCTCGTCTGATTGGGATATATGCGCAATGCCAGCCTAGACAGAAGACTCAGAATACAGGCGTTCACCCTTCCAGATTGCACGTGTTCGTTATTAAAATTCTAGAACTTCGACGAGATCTCAAGGTGGTTCAGGCTAAACCTGAGGATTTTGTCCTATTAGTCTAAGAGTAGATCCAGTGATGGAGAAGCAATCTTCTTGTAGGGATTAAAGTAGGGATAAGAAGTAGGAGAGAGATAGAGAATAGGAATAAGTAGAGAAGCAAGTAAGAGAAACAAGTACTGGTTAAATCCTATGGTTATAGACTAGATTATTTTTCTAATAACCTAATTCCCTATAACCATGGCTCTGATACCAATCTGTAACACCCCAACCGATGGCGGAAACATCGAGGTGCCACGTATGAATAATTGTTCAGTAGCTCATGGTAGTACACAAGTTTAAATAATCCTTTATTTCATTACAATATTGAATTACATTAAAGTCTAGATCAAATAATCAAACAAAGCTTCAAATATCTCCTCATGCTAGCTCTAGACTTCAAGCATCTGTATTTCCTGTTGAGTTTGGAAAAAATGGGGGGGGGGGGGGGGGTTGTAACATCGCGTATATATATATATTTTTTTTTCGTCACTTTAATTATATTAAAGTCTTGACTAGCCATGTCTAAATAATACCTATTATAATAATAATAGTATTAATAATAATAATAATAATAATAATAATAATAATAATAATAATAATAATAATAATAATAATAATAATAATAATAATAATAACAATAATAAAACCAACATCTCTAAACCCAACCTACAAACCCAACCCAACCATCCCTTTACCCATTTTCGAGCCCAAACAAATCAGACCAACCACCCGGCCCACCTCCTCTCACCCTCACTCTGTTAAAAAAAAAAAAAAAAAGTTTGCTTCATGACTCGAACCCAGGCTGAGAGCCGGGTCAGAACATCCCACGCACACCAACCAACTGGCCTACACCTCACATTTGTTTGTATCCCAAGACTAATTATTTATAACACCACCTAACAATCCCTTCTCCCTCCTAGTTGCAGACGCGACAGACCTGATCCAACCCACCAAATTAATTAGTCGTGATTAGTCTGTAACTTTGGCAAGAATCCTTGTAATTAAGTCGTGTTCAATGACCATTGACCCTGTAACACGTCAATTCCGGTTAATCATCTCTAATTAGGCCAAATTAAACGCGTTTATGGCCATTAATGGGTAAAACATTCCATTCGTGCAATCCATTCGCATTAGTATAAATTGAACCTCCCAAATCCTTCCCAACTCGCCGAAAACACTCTCTCAACCTCCAATTTCTGTTCTTATTCATCCTTTGAAGCATTCATGTGCTAGTTTGACTTTTTCTGTTGACCGAGCAAAATCACACGATTCGTTTCTGTAAGTCCTTTATTATTGATGGGTTTTGATCTTCGGCATACACACAACAATAACCCTATGATTAATTGGGTTATTGTTGTGTAATTTGATGAATTGTAAAACTAGGGTTCGTATATAATTGAATTGGGGAAGAACAATTGTCTGAACCCGATGTTATATTTAAATCAGACAGAAACCAAACACAACCACTGATCTAGATCAAGTGGTTGTGTCTGGTGCTTTAGAGTCGGCCCACGCAGGTTCGACCCTAGCATCACCAAAGTATTTTTTTTTAAAAATTCATGCTTTATATATAATTACTTGTATTTTAAAATTTAGTTTTAAAATACTAAAACGGCTTTATAAATTCTACAAAACTTATTTTATGTCAATCTAGTGGAAAAGTTTAACACACAATTTTTAGTTTTCCAAAAATTATTTATAATAAATAATTCAAATTTAATCTATTTTATTTATAAAATTGTATAAAAATATCAAAACAATTATATAAATTTCCACAAAAAATATTCTGAGTTTTTATAACATTAAGCTTTTCTGAAATGATTTTTATTTCTGAAAAATCATTTATTTAATATTTTTAATCAATTTTTGTTAGTTTTAATCATAAATAAATCATAATAAATTCATTTTTCAATATTTTTGCACCAAAATTTTATACAAATTATTTCTGATTATTTGGAACAGAAATACAATTTTTAAATTAATAATTCTATAAATTTAATATTTTTAAATATTAAAGTCATATTTTGACAATTTGAAATAAATAGATTTAATATTCTATTTTTAGGAAAATAATTTTATAAAAATTATTTTCATACTTAAAACTTTATATTTTGACCATCTTTAATTTAAAATTTACAAAAAGACTTTTTTTTATTTATTTATCAAATTTCCCTTATTTATTAAACATATTATATATTAATCAAACGAATACATATCCCCAAATTCAAAACCCTAGAAAATATTTGAAGACCAGAAAAACTTAGACATATTTATTACCTTAATTATAGGGTAATACTTGGCATCATTTGGGCAACACATATTCTATTTCGTGAGACTTAACATTTTGCTAAGGTGAGTTTACATAACTCCTTTTTCACTTTTACATTTTTGGGGTGAAACATGTTTAAACATTTTATACTATCATTTACTCATTCTTACTTGTGATTCAATTACACTATCATTTACTCATTCTATCATTTGACTGTAACAAAAAGACACAGTACAATCATTAACATTGATCAAGCCGCCTGTTTAGATTATAGCGCTATAGGTCTGACAAACCCATCCCCCCGCATAAATTCAGGGATGATCAATAACAGTAACAACATTTAACTAACTTGCGAGCTAGTCCTCAGTCGACACAAGGTTTGATTGTACAAAGACGCATTGTTACATGTCGGACTCATACTCTATCATCATAAAACTGTGATTGTTGTACAAACTATTATTATCTATCATATTCCAAAAACCTATGTAATTCTCACCAACTTTTGTTGACCCAAAATATTTTAAAACTTAACATGTTTCAGGTTATACTTGCATGAAGATTTGAGTTAATGCTTGAAGATGTGTAGTTAGTATTTTCAACTTGTGATGTACAAATTCTTAGAATAATTGTATGTAATTTATTTAAATCATTTAATGAAATTTATTATTCACCATGAGCTACTGAACAATCATCAATATGTGACATCCCGATATTTCCGCCATCGGTTGGGGTGTTACAGATTGGTATCAGAGCCGTGGTTATAGGGAATTAGGTTATTAGAAAAATAATCTAGTCTATAACCATAGGAATATAACCAGTAATTGCTCCTTTTACTTGCTATTCTCTATCTCCTTCCTACTTCTTATCCCTACTTTAAATCCTTACCAGAAGATTGCTCTCCATCATTGGATATACTATTAGACTAATAGGACAAAATCCACAGGTTTAGCCTGAACCACCTTGATATCTCGTCGAAATTCTAGATTTTAATAACGAACACGTGCAATCTGGAAGGGTGAACGCCTATATTCTGAGTTTTCTGTCTAGGCTGGCATTGCGCATATATCCCAATCAGACGAGGGACCCGGATGCCTACCTGGGAATTCTCGGGATGAGTGTTCACTTATAGGCTAAAGCATGTCTTCACTATGTTATTAGAATTTAGAAATCTTTGATAAGTCAACGTTTTCGTTTATTCATTTTAATTAATGAATAAATGATTACATTCCTTATATTACCTCATTCATTTCATTGTGTCTCTTACAGATCATGCCTCCATGTCGCAACACTCGCAATAACAGTGGTGGACATCAAGAGGAAGGTAGCAACAACCACAACCATAACCACAACCACAACAACAACAATAACAACAACAACAATGGAGTTGATGCTCAACTGGCTGCGATCATTTCCCAACAAATGGCGCAACAAATAGCAACTCTTGTTCCTAACTTACTGGCTTAAGTCATCCAGATGAATGGGAACGGCAACGGAAATGGAAACGGCGGTGGAAATGGAAACGGCAATGGAAACCACAATGGAAACGGGAATGGTCTCCCAGCATGCACTCTTAAACACTTTAATACCTGTAATCCTCCTAAGTTCAGTGAAGATGAAGGAGCTACTGGTCTTCTACAATGGTTCGAGGGTATTGAGAATACCTTCATTAACAGTAAGTGTCCCAATAACTTTAAGGTCCGTTATGCTATGAGTGTTCTTCACAAACGAGCACTCACTTGGTGGAATGAGGAAAAGCACACCCGAGGAGCTGAAGTTGCACTTACTATGACCTGGGATCAAGTCAAGGAAATAATGAGAGATGAATTTTGCCCACGTAACGAGGTCAAGAAATTAGAGGACGAGTTCCAAACCCTTGCTCAGGATAGTGGGGAAAACCTTGCTTACAATACCCGCTTCCATGAGCTCAGTCTGTTGTTGCCCCATAAGGTCACTCCGCTACCTGTGGCCATTGAGAAATATATCGGTGGTTTACCCATGCAGATTCAGGACACGGTATGGGGAAGGAACCCTGCTACCCTCGAAGAGGCCAAACGTCTAGCAGCTACCTTAACTGACAATCACGTAAAGAACGGTACCTTAGTTCAGAAAAGCGAGAAAGCGAGTATTGTAGCCGCGGTAACTACTGAAGACCAGAAGTGTAAGACCAGGGATCCTGATGCCAACCTCACTACACAAGCTTCTAACAAGAAACCCTATATAGGAAACTATCCATTGTGTAACACATGCAAACGACATCATCCCACTGCTTCAGCGTGTCGCTTGTGCACCAAATGTGGTAAGTATGGACATCTAGTCAACACATGTCGCGAGGCCCCAAATCCTAATGTCAACCAACCCACCATCCTTGCTCAGGCTGCTAATCCTAATCGATACAACTATGGTCAGTGCTATGAATGTGGAGACCCAAATCACTTCCGTAACCGATGCCCAAAACTAAACAGAGATTAAGACCCTCCAGCTACCTAACAGCAAGTCCCACCATTTGACTATTGGTTGCTTTTATTCTATGTATTGACACTATTTGATTCAAGTAATAAATTTTAGTATTGAAATTTTTGTCTGAGAGTTGTTTACATGGTATAATCATAACACTTGAATGCATGCTTGTTTGAATGCGAACTAATTATCTAAAACTATACAACTACAACTCATATACTATACTTGATATACTTATAAACTTGCTTGCATAAACATGTTATCAATTTGCAATCTATGTGTATAATAATTGCTGCACTTAATAGAGGTCATCATGCCTTTTCAACAGTCGGGAGAGGCCCTACAACCTGCTCCACAACTGGTGGAGGCTGTCGAACCTACTTAACAATTGGTAGAGGTCATTATGCCTTTTCAACGGTCGGGAGAGGCCCTACAACCTGCTCCACGACTGGTGGAGGCTATCGAACCTGCTCAACAATCGGTAGAGTCATAGAAGGACGCAAAACCCTAATGTAAGGTAAATTGGTGATTGCGGTCCGGAACGTAATCATGAATTTTCAGGTACATTAAGGTAGTGTGAAATTTTATCAAGGTTATAAACTCTAGTTACCTGGTAGTTCATTTAGTCTTTCTATAGTCCACCAACTCATGCATTTCTTTTAGGATTCTTAAAAAGATTCTTATTCTCCTCACGATTCCAAGAGACACCTAATCCTAACCTTAAAACCCACAGATAACAAACCTCTTATCCAAATTATTCGAAACAGATTATTCACCTTCATGCCGTGACTTAAATGTTCCAAATCCTAGTTTCTACCCATTCACCCTCAACCTTGTGTTTTAATAACTTCAGGACGAAGTTCCTAAAAGTAGGGGAGACTATAACATCGCGTATATATATATATTCTTCACTTTAATTATATTAAAGTCTTGACTAGCCATGTCTAAATCATACCTATTATAATAATAATCGTATTAATAATAATAATAATAGTAATAATAATAATAATAATAATAATAATAATAAAAATAATAATAATAATAATAATAATAATAATAATAATAATAATAATAATAATAATAATAATAATAATAATAATAACAATATTAAAACCAACATCTCTAAACCCAACCTACAAACCCAACCCAACCATCCCTTTACCCATTTTCGAGCCCAAACAAATCAGCCCAACCACCCGGCCCACCTCCTCTCACCCTCACTCTGTTTAAAAAAAAAAAAAAAAGTTTGCTGCATGACTCGAACCCGGGCTGAGAGCCGGGTCAGAACATCCTACGCACACCAACCAACTGGCCTACACCTCACATCTGTTTGTATCCCAACACTAATTATTTATAACACCACCTAACAATCCCTTCTCCCTCCTTGTTGCAGACGCGACAGACCTGATCCAACCCACCAAATTAATTAGTCGTGATTAGTCTGTAACTTTGGCAAGAATCCTTGTAATTAAGTCGTGTTCAATGACCATTGACACTGTAACACGTCAATTCCGGTTAATCATCTCTAATTAGGCCAAATTAAACGCGTTTATGGCCATTAATGGGTCAAACATTCCATTCGTGCAATCCATTCGCATTAGTATTAATTGAACCTCCCAACTCGCCGAAAACACTCTCTCAACCTCCAATTTCTGTTCTTATTCATCCTTTGAAGCTTTCATGTGCTAGTTTGACTTTTTCTGTAGACCGAGCAAAATCACACGATTCGTTTCTGTAAGTCCTTTATTATTGATGGGTTTTGATCTTCGGCATACACACAACAATAACCCTATGATTAATTGGGTTATTGTTGTGTAATTTGATGAATTGTAAAACTAGGGTTCGTATATAATTGAATTGGGGAAGAACAATTGTCTGAACCTGATGTTGTATTTAAATCAGACAGAAACCAAACACAACAACTGATCTAGATCAAGTGGTTGTGTCTGGTGGTTTAGAGCCGGTCCACGCAGGTTCGACCCCCAACATCACCAAAGTATTTTTTTTTAAACATTCAAGCTTTATATATAATTACTTGTATTTTAAAATTTAGTTTTAAAATACTAAAACAACTTTATAAATTCTACAAAAATTATTTTATGTCAATCTAGTGGAAAAGTTTAACATACAATTTTTAGTTTTCCAAAAATTATTTATAATAAATAATTCAAAATTATTCTATTTTATTTATAAAATTCTATAAAAATATCAAAACAATTATATAAATTTCCACAAAAATTATTCTGAGTTTTTATAACATTAAGCTTTTCTGAAATGATTTTTATTTCTGAAAAATCATTTATTTAATATTTTTAATCAATTTTTGTTAGTTTTAATCATAAATAAATCTTTTTAAATTCATTTTTCAATATTTTTGCACCAAAATTTTATACAAATTATTTCTGATTATTTGGAACAGAAATACAACTTTTAAATTAATAATTCTGTAAATTTAATATTTTTAAATATTAAAGTCATATTTTGAAAATTTGAAATAAATAGATTTGAGTTAATGCTTGAAGATGTGTAGTTAGTATTTTCAACTTGTGATGTAAAAATTCTTAGAATAATTGTATGTAATTTATTTAAATCACTTAATGAAATTTATTATTCACCATGAGCTACTGAACAATCATCAATACGTGACATCCTGATGTTTCCGCCATCGGTTGGGGTGTTACATGGGTCAACTAGAAGTTGGTGAGAATACATAAGCCATGTCAAGCAATTCATATGTCTATCGTAAGTTTAAGTCTACATGAATAAACATGAAGTGTTAAATCCACATAATAAAACCTCCGACTAGTTTAGGTCCATCCCGTCATCCACGGTTCACCTTAATATTATGTTGGAACGATAACAATCACCCGCGCTCCCCATAAAAGATGGTCAACGAATCTAGGTGGGATTGTCAAACCAATAGATCTATTATTGAGTATCGCCGGCTTGGCCATAGCTAATGATTATGTATTGTTGAAACGAGTCTAACTGTTGTTGTTGTATAAATCATGAGGCATTAAAGTTTACAACTATACATGTATGTAGAATTGCTTAAGTATAATGTTGCAAGTATAAAGAATTGCATAAACATGGTTACGTAAACTCACCTTAGCAAAGTATTAAGTCTCGAGAAAAAGTATTAGTGTAGCCCCAAAGTTGCCAAGTAATACCCTATGTATAAGGTAACAAATAAGTCTAAGTCTTTCTAGTCTACAAGTATTTTCTAGGGTTTCGAATTGGGGATAAGTATTCGTTTGATTAATAAATAAAATGTTTAATAAATAAGAGAAATTGACAAATAAATAAACAAAAGTCTTTTTGTAAATTTTAGATTAAAGATGGTCACATCATGAAGTTTTAAGTATGTAAATAATTTTTATAAAATTATTATCTTAAAAATAGAATATTTAATCTATTTATTTCAAATTGTCAAAATATAACTTTAATATCTAAAAATATTAAAATTAAAGAATTTTTAAATTAAAAATTGTATTTCTGTTCTAAATGGATAGAAATAATTAATATAAAATTTTGGTGCAAAAATATTGAAAAATGATTTATTATGATTTATTTATGATTAAAACTAATAAAAATTGATTAAAAATATTAAATAAATGATTTTTCAGGAATAAAAATCATTTCAGAAATGTTAAATGTTATATAAACTCAGAATAATTTTTGTGGAAATTTATATAATCGATTTGATATTTTTATAGAATTTTATAAATAAAATAGAATAAACTTGAAATATTTATTATATATATTAAATAAATAATTTTTGGAAAACCAAAAATTGTATGTTAAACTTTTCTACTAGAATAACATAAAATAATTTTTGTTGAATTTATAAATGAGTTTTAGTATTTTAAAACTAATTTTAAAAATACAAGAGAATATATATAAGCTTAAATGGTAAAAAAAAATGTTTTGTTGATGCCGAGAATCGAACCGGGGTCTGACCCGGTTGGAAGGTTTTATATCACAAGTTCAGACCAGTTGGTCTGAACCCTGAGAACGATAAATCTTGATTTGAAATAATTATATAGTTATGTTCGAAACACATTTAAAATCTCTATAAAAGAAAAGAAGAAAAGCTGTGAAGTGTGGGACTCGAACCCGCGTGCCCCAGTTATCAAACAGACAGACACAACCACTTGATCTAGATCAGTGGTTGTGTTTGTCTTGTGTCTGTTTTAAATAAATACATAAGTCTGCAGTGGTGTTCTTCCCCAATTTAATTTGTTCGAAACCCTAGTTTATCAATAATCTGATTTAATAACCAATAGCCCCTGATATGATGAGGCTATTGTTTATAGGTAGCCGAAGATCAAAACCCATCAAAAAGAAAACTTACAAAAAAAAAAACGATATCGTGTATAAGCTCGGTCAACCAGAAAAAGTCAAACGCGAATGGTTTGAGTATAAAATCAGAGATTTAGAGGTAATTGGGAATAGGGGTTTTGTTTTCGGCACAAGGAGATGGTTCGGGACGTCTCAATTTATACTGATATTGCGTAAATGGAAGTTTTCAATCCTTTGACCAATCACATGGTCAAAACGCGTGAGTGTGCTCAGATTGAGCTGACAATTCGCGATTAAATGTTGGTTATAAGTGTAAAGATTGTATCAGTCTTGATGCGAGATCAATTAAAGAATGGTTTCCAAAATCTTTAGCTTGATTATATGGTCAAAATTGGAAGGTGCTGTAGGATTTGTCCGTTGGATTGAGAAGACCGAGTCAGTCCTAGACATATGTGGTTGCTCCGAGGAACAAAAGGTGAAGTACTCCACTTGTACATTTCAGCATGAAGCCCTTACCTGGTGGAACCTACAAGTTCAAACCCTGGGCAAAGATGTGGCGTACAACCTTGCTTGGGCCGATCTCAAAACTCCGCTCATGGATAAGTACTGCCCGAGGAGTGAGCTACAGAAGCTGGAGGCAGAATTTTGGAATCTTGCCATGGTGGATGCCAACGTGACTGTATATACCGCTCGTTTTCACGAACTCTCTCGACTTGTCTCTCACATGGTCACGCCCGAATACAAGAGAGTCGAGCGGTATATCTAGGGTCTATCTCCAAAGATCCATAGTATGGTCACTGCATCGGCACCCTCCACCATCCAAGCTGCTGTTATTGTACCCCACAGTCTGACTGACGACGCTATTCGCATTGGTTCGCTGAACCAAGAGGTTGCAGTTGCTAGTGAGAGCTCGGGAGAGAAACACAAACATTTCTCCTCTAGGAAAGGTAAGAACTCCACTCAAAAGCGAAAAGATGCCGTGAAGGTCTTTGCTGCCACTGCTGTGGAGGAGCCCAAATGCAAATACAATGGGCCCCACCCTTACTGTAGCAAATGCAACTACCACCAAACATTGGAAGACATGCTCCGGGCATGCATAATCGATTTCGGTGTAAACTGGGATTCTCATTTACCGTTGGTTGAGTTTTCTTACAATAACAATTACCATACTAGTATCAAGGTTGCCCCATTTGAAGCCTTATATGGACATAAGTGTAGATCTCCTTTGTGTTGGGTGGAAGTTGGAGATAAATATTTGACTGCCCTTAGCTCATTTTAGAGACCACTGATAAGATCTTTCAGATCTGTGATCGCTTGAAAGACGCTTGAGATCGTCAAAAGAGTTACGCTGATCGTCGTCGCAAACCACTCGAATTTCAGGTTGGCGATAAGGTACTCTTGAAAGTCTCACCATGGAAGGGTGTACCACGTTTTGGAAAATGTGGGAAAGTTAATCCCCGATACATAGGACCATTCAAAATACTTTCTAGGGTTGGTCCCGTGGCATATAAGCTCAAGCTACCGGAAGAGCTCAGTGGTGTTCATGACACTTTCCACGTATCCAATCTGAAGAAGTGTTTGTCCGACGAATCCTTGATCATTCTCCCGAGGAAATTCACATCGATGATCAACTCCACTTTGTTGAGGAGCCAATCAAGTTGACTGATTCAAAAGTCCAGAAATTGAGAAGGAGCCGCACTAAACTTGTTATTATATGTGCATATTTACACATTTTTCATACGCACTACCCCCGAATCTAGTGAAGCAAGAGTTAATCAGAAAACTCAACAAAGATCACCCGTTTATACATACGACACCCGGATAACTACCATAAAACATCCAATGAGGTTACCCCCTAACACATGGTAATCCCTCATTAACACATGTTTACAAATCAAAACACTACCAAATGGTAACATATGATCACATGGGTTTCTACCAAGGATACACTAATACATGTTGATAACTTCATCGAATCTAACAACATGATGACTATACTATCACCCAAAAAACAAGGTATCCATAAATGATTAAACGTGACTTAACCTTACCAATACATAAGTTGGATCTACCTGCACGTGTGCATAAGATTTTTGCCTTACCCACCTAGTAAGTCCAACATACACATTATGCAAACATAGATCGACCCCCTTACACGCCTATACACACACATATATATATATATATATATATATATATACTAGTTTGAAACCCGCGCGATGCAGCGGTGACGACAATTTACAACGCAATACTCGTTTGTTGTAGTTTATCAATCGTCACATGATATTTACATCTCCGTGCATCATTTGACCTCCACATTTTTATTTAGTCTAGAATAAAAAAAATGAATAGTTTGATTTTAACCCAAAGAAAGGAAGACGCTGTGTTGCAAGTGCTTAAAAAATGAATAGTTTCATAACACTAAAATAACTTTAAGGGCTAAATATGCATTTTTGTAGTAATGTTTGGTATCGGATATATAATATCGTATAGCATGTTAAGATAGGCTCCTTCAACCGTCTTTCAATATCTATAATCTAAATATTATAAACACTAACATTGATCAGAAATGGTATGCACGGTAATATGATAGGAGTAGTGACGATATGGTAAGGGAAGGTGTAATATAGATGTTCTATATGAGTTCAAAATGGTGTATCTTTTGGTGCGCTTTCAAATTGCGTAGATTTGACCCTATTAAAACATTGTCTTTGCATTGGCTAGTTCTCACCATTATGGGAAATGAGCCAGACCACTCTTTTAGCATATTGTACCTGGAAGAGCACTCCACTCCCCGATTTCAAAGGCAAAGCTATTGGCTAAAAACATAACTACAAATGAAAAGCCATTTTAACGTGTTTGAAAGGTAATTGGAAAAATGTAATTTCATTATAATCTCAAAATATTAATGTCAATGAATCTGGTCATATATATTTTAACTTCTTCAAGAATTATAATGGTTCATATTCTAACCTTCAAAATATGTTTTTATGTTATTTTAAACATGTTTACAACAACCCCAAACTGGCGGAGCAATAATGACATGTATTAAAAAATGACTCTTATGAATAAAATTACATTGAATTATTTTGCAACTTGCATTTCCAAGTCAAAACTATTATAACACATGATATGCTAAAATCAGTATTGTTAATTAAACATATCATGTAACATCCAACTGATCCCACAAAAACTATAGGAAAACCTAAACATTCTAAGTGCTTATATCCATTTATCATATCTAGGACTGAGCCAATGTTCTCGCTCGACCGTTAGAAACCAACGCGACCTGAAACCGGGACCAGAAATGTTCAACATCTTAGAACCGTAACCGGACCCTTATATATGTGGTTCATGTCTTAATAGGGTTTCATGGTTATGGTAGAACTGGTCTTAATAGAAAAAACAAGGTTGCAACATTTTGGGTTTAAATAGTTGCTTTTGGTGCAACTATAAAATTGGTCAAATAGAATTCTTTAAAAGAGGTTTTAACCCTACTAAAGCACTGTAGGGCAGTCTGAACAAACCATTTCCCAGTCTGTATTCTTTATCATTATGGGAAATCATTTCTTGTAGGTTTTGACCTTACAAGAAAAGACTCCAGCTTAAAAGCCTTTAACTATCGGTACGGTTGGAGTTTTAAAGACCCGAATGGACGAACGGGATGGCCATAAGATATTTGATCATCAAACAGCCCCAAATAAAGGATACGAAACTGACCGGACGGTAATCGGACTCACAAAGGGATAATTACGTAGAGATTCATACACAAGAAAAGATTCCATTTAAAAGCTTTTAACTATCGGTATGGTTGGAGTTTTAAAGACCCGAATGGAGGAACGGGATGGCCATAAGATATCTGATTATCATACAGACTCAAATAAAGGATACGAAACTGACCGGACAGTAATCGGACTCACGAAGCGATAATTACGTAGAGTTTCGTACACAAGAAAAGACTCCAGTTTAAAAGCTTGTAACTTTCGGTACGGTTGGAATTTTAAAGACCCGAATGAATGAACGGGATGGCCATAAGATATATGATCATCATAAATCCCCAAATATAGGAGACGAAACTGACCGGATGGTAATCGGACTCACGAAGTGATAATTACATAGAGATTCGTACACAAGAAAAGACTCCAGTTTAAAAGCCTGTAACTTTCGGTACGGTTAGCATTTTAAAGACCAGAATGGAGGTACAGGATGGTAATAAGATATCTGATCATCATACCGACTCAAATAAAGGATACAAAACTGACCGAACGGGAATCGGACTCACGAAGCGATAAATACGTAGAGTTTCGTACACAAGAAAAGACTCCGGGTCAAAAGCTTGTAACTATTAGTACGGTTGGTGTTTTAAGGACCCGAATGGAGGAATGTGATGGCCATAAGATATCTGATCATCATACACACTCAAAAAAAGGATACAAAACTGACCGTACGGTAATCGGACTCACGAAGCGATAATTACGTAGAGTTTCGTACATAAGAAAAGACTCCAGGTCAAAAGCCTGTAACTATCGATACAATTGAAGCTTTAAAGACCCGAATGGAGGAATGGGATAGCCATATGATATCTGATTATCATACAGACTCAAATAAAGGATATGAAACTGACCAAACGGTAATCGGACTCACGAAGCGATAATTATGTACAGTTTCATACACAAGAAAAGACTACGGTTTAAAAGTCCTTAACTATCGGTACGGTTGGAGTTTTAAAGACCCGAATGGAGGAACGGGATGGCCATAAGATATCTGATCATCATGCAGACTTAAATAAAGGATAGAAAACTGACCGGACGGTAATCGGACTCACGAAGCGATAATTACGTAGAGTTCGTTCACAAGAAAAGACTCCTGTTTAAATGCCTGCAACTATCGGTACGGTTGAAGTTTTAAATACCCGAATGGAGGAACGGGATGGCCATCAGATTTTTAATCATCAAACAGCCCCAAATAAATGATACGAAACTGACCGAACGGTAATTAGACTCACGAAGGGATAATTACGTAGAGATTCGTACAAAAGAAATGACTCCAGTTTAAAAGCCTGTAACTTTCGGTACGGTTGGCATTTTAAAAACCAGAATGGAGGAACGGGATGGTAACAAGATACCTAATCATCATACAGACTCAAATAAAGGATACAAAACTGACCGGACGGTAATCGGACTCACGAAGCGATAATTACGTAGAGTTTTGTACACAAGAAAAGACTCCAGGTCAAAAGCCTGTAACTATCGGTACAGTTGAAGCTTTAAAAACCCGAATGGAGGATTGGGATGGCCATAAGATATCTGATTATCATACAGACTCAAATAAAGGATATGAAACTGACCGGATGGTAATTGGACTCACGAAGCGATAATTTCGTAGAGTTTCGTACACAAGAAAAGACTACAGTTAAAAAGCCTTTAACTATAGGTACAGTTGGAGTTTCAAAGACCCGAATGGAGGAACGTGTAACACCCCAACCGATGGCGGAAACATCGAGGTGTCACGTAAGAATGAGTATACAGTAGCAAATGGTAATCAAATTTTAATTGAAATTAATTTTAAAGTGCAAATATCCAAAAAAAAATGAAAATACATAATGAGTTTTAAGTGGAAATCTAATACATCACAAAAACCAAACAAGCATAGACTTCAGTTTGTCTTCTCATTTAAATACTCTAGTCTTCATGCATCATTATTTCCTGTTGAGTTGTAAAAATGGGGGGGGGGGGTCAACTAGAAGTTGGTGAGAATACATAAGCCATGTCAAGTAAATAGTTTAAGTATAAAAGTTAAGCAATTCATATTTCTATCGTAAGTTTAAGTCTACATGAATAAACATGATATGTTCAATCGACATGATCAAACCTCCGACTAGTTTAGGTCCATCCCGTCATCCACGGTTCCTTAATAATATGTTGGAACGATAACAATCACCTGCGCTCCCCATAAAAGATGGTCAACGAATCTAGGTGGGATTGTCAATCCAATAGATCTATTATTGAGTATCGCCGGCATGGCCATAGCTAATGATTATGTAATATTGAAACTCGTTGAAACTGTTGTTGTTGTCTAAATCATGTGGCATTAAAGTTTACAACTAGACATGTATGTAGAATTGCTTAAGTATAATGTTGCAAGTATAAAGAATTGCATAAACATGGTTACGTAAACTCACCTTAGCAAAGTATTAATTCTCGAAAAATAGAATAAGTGTAGCCCCAAAGTTGCCAATTACAAGAGCTTATAATCAAAGCTTCAATTGTAGAAGTAATAGACTATTGAAGAAAAATATGAGGGAAAGTTTAATCGGATTGAAACAATCGATTTAGAGGTGGCAAGTGTAATGGTTCATAGGTGGGTTTTTATACTAGTTTTGGATTCAATTAGCTATTAAAATTGGTCAACACCATAAAGTAAGGTTTTATTATGAATTGACTATTTGACTAGGACTTTGACTGTTTGACTAAGACTTTGACTAGGACTTTGACTATGACTTTGACTATTTGACTCAAGGCTTTATTTAAGAAATAAAAAAAAATCATTAGTTTGAATTAGAAAATAAAAAAACACTGTCTTATAAAATGACTATTTTATAAATAGAATTAGGATAGGACATATGTCATGATTGAAGTTTTTTTTTTTTTAGTACAATGATAAAAGAAACTTAGAAAAATAGAGTGCACGGATAAAGATAAGAATACTTAGAAATAAATTAGACTTTATATCATGGATCGGGAAATACATTAATGCAAAATCAATGGGAAAATTCGTGGGGTTACAGTCTCCCCTACTTTTAGAAACTTCGTCCCGAAGTTATAAAAACACAGGTTTGAGGATGGTTGGGTAGAAATTAAGGCAGCCGTGGTTTTGAAAATTTTGGGTTAAGGCACGACATGAATTTATAGAATAATATGCTTTCGAATAATTTGGATAAGAGGTTTGTTATCTGTGAGTTTTAAGGGTAGGATTAGGTGTGTCTTGGAATCGCAAGGTGAATAAGAATCTTAAGTTTTAAAAATCCTAAAAGAAATGCATGAGTTGATGGATTATAGAAAGGCTAAATGAACTACCAGGTAACTAGAGTTTATAGTTTGTTTCTCTACCAAAAACCTTGATAGAATTTCACACCACCTTAACGTACCTGTAAATTCATGATTACGTTCCGGACCGCAATCACCAATTTACCTTACATTAGGGTTTTGTGTCCTTCTATGACTCTAAACACACATGTAAGTAATGCAAAATAACCTTGTGATTGAATTGTATACAATGTATCCAAAAATAAGTCCAACTGTTGAGCAGGAAAAAGACTTCTACTAGTCAGTGAGTAAGAACCTCTACCGATTGTTGAGCAGGTACGATAGCCTCTACCAGTCGTTGAGCAGGTTGTAGGGCCTCTACCGACTGTTGAGCAGGCATGATGACCTCTACCAATCGTTGAGTAGGTTATTTGGTACTCTACTAACTGTTGAGCAAGTACTTCATCCTCAATCAGTTGTTTGATTAAGTGTACCAATTTACACACACACATAAATTGCAAATTGATAATATGTACATGTAAGCAATCAAGTATCAGGTATAGCATGAGAGTTGTAATAGAGTTGCCCTAGACAAGGTTAATGACTCTAGGTGTGTCTATAGTAAATAGTTTATATTTCATGAATTCTAGTTTCAAATGTTCAAATATGGTAGATAGTCAAATCCTTATGTATAACTAAGGATTATGTTTGATGCAACACACAATCAAGTTTCAATAGTTTTGTTATCATGGGTAACTAGCTCATGTGTGAGAAGGTGAAAGATATGAATTTAGTTCTTGAGAGGATGATGAAAAATCTTGAAGCAGAATCAAGGTTGTGAGAGATAGTGAATGTGAAGATAGTTGATAAAGAGTTTATTTTATAGTAAGGAGATTATGTAGCAGTGTAAATTTTGGGGTTTGGATCAAAGGTTATAATCAAGTGTATAAGAAAACATGATTGTGGTATATGCCAAATATTGTAAAAATTTGAACAAGTTGAAAGTGAGTGAGTGTCGATGGAGAATCTAGAGACTAGATATTATTCCTATGGAAAAAAAATCCTATTTTCAAAATTTGTTTTATACATAAAGCAAAAGTTGTTAAATAGTACAAGCTAAGTGGGCTTTGATTAAAATATTCCCGTTAGTTGGAGATTTCAAACATGACATTAGGTTTTGAAGATCAAGGTTCTATTAAGTGATTTTTAATAGTTTAAAGCATTTATATAGAAAATCGTTTGTTACGTCAATAAATAAACAATTGAGTTTAAGTTCGAGGACATCTTTTGACAAAAATATGTACTTTGTAAAGTTTCTAGGTAATGAAAATACAACAGGATTTAGAAATCTTTAGTTTGTGCTAAGGTATGAGGTTATAGTTTTTTTAAAAAAAAAGTAACATGTGGAGAAATGAAATAATATGATTTGGGTAGGGTGTTGAATATTTAAAAAGTGGCTAAGATGGTAAGGTGAAGTGTGATTGTGAAATCCATAGATGGTTATGAAATGAGATTGATTTAAGCTGTAAAATTTTGAGATTTTAGAGCTTAGTTTAAGGAAAGTGAGTGTAATCATTTATTCATTAATTAAAACGAATAAACGAAAACGTTGACTTATCAAAACTTCTAGATTCTAATAACATAGTGAAGACATGCTTTAGCCTATAAGTGAACACTCATCCAGAGAATTCCCAGGTAGGCATCCGGGTCCCTCGCCTGATTGGGATTTATGCGCAATGCCAGTCCTAGACAGAAAACTCATAATACAGGCGTTCACCCTTCCAGATTGCACGTGTTCGTTATTAAAATCTAGAACTTCGACGAGATCTTCAAGGTGGTTCAGGCTAAACCTGAGGATTTGTCCTATTAGTCTAAGAGTAGATCTTGTGATGGAGAACAATCTTCTTGTAGGGACTAAAGTAGGGATAAGAAGTAGGAGGGAGATAGAGAATAGAAGCAAGTAAGGTTCCAAGTAAAGGGAGCAAGTACTAGTTAAAATCCTATGGTTATAGACTAGATTATTTTTCTAATAACCTAATTCCCTATAACCATGGCTCTAATACAAATCTGTAACACCCCAACCGATGGCAAAAACATCAAGGTGTCACGTAAGAATGAGTATACAGTAGCACATGGTAATCAAATTTTAATTGAAATTAATTTTAAAGTGCAAATATCCAAAAAAAATGAAAATACATAATGAGTTTTAAGTGGAAATCTAATACATCACAAAAACCAAACAAGCATAGACTTCAGTTTGTCTTCTCATGTAAATACTCTAGTCTTCATGCATTATTATTTCCTGTTGAGTTGTAAAACTGGGGGGGGGGGGTCAACTAGAAGTTGGTGATAATACATAAGCCATGTCAAGCAAATAGTTTAAGTATAAAAGTTTAGCAATTCATATGTCTATCGTAAGTTTAAGTCTACATGCATAAACATGATATGTTGAATCGACATAATCAAACCTCCGACTAGTTTAGGTCCATCCCGTCATCCACGGTTCACCTTAATAATATGTTGGAACGATAACAATCACCCGCGCTGCCCATAAAAGATGGTCAACGAATCTAGGTGGGATTGTCAATCCAATAGATCTATTATTTAGTATCGCCGGCTTGGCCATAGCTAATGATTATGTAATGTTGAAACTCGTTGAAACTGTTGTTCTTGTCTAAATCATGAGGCATTAAAGTTTACAACTAGACATGTATGTAGAATTGCTTAAGTATAATGTTGCAAGTATAAAGAATTGCATAAACATGGTTACGTAAACTCACCTTAGCAAAGTATTAAGTCTCGAGAAATAGAATATGTGTAGCCCCAAAGTTGCCAATTACAAGAGCTTATAATCAAAGTTTCAATTGTAGAAGTAATAGACTATAGAAGAAAAGTATGAGGGAAAGTTTAATCGGATTGAAACAATCGATTTAGAGGTGGCAAGTGTAATGGTTCATAGGTGGGCTTTTATACTAGTTTTGGATTCAATTAGCCATTAAAATTGGTCAACACCATAAAGTAAGGTTTTATGATGAATTGACTATTTGACTAGGACTTTGACTGTTTGACTAAGACTTTGACTAGGACTTTGACTATGACATTGACTATTTGACTCAAGGCTTTATTTAAGAAATAAAAAAAAAATCATTAGTTTGAATTAGAAAATAAAAAAACACCGTCTTATAAAATGACGATTTTATAAATAGAATTAGGATAGGACATATGTCATGATTGAAGTTTTTTTTTTTTAGTACAATGATAAAAGAAACTTAGAAAAATAGAGTGCACGGATAAAGATAAGAATACTTAGAAATAAATTAGACTTTATATCATGGATCGGGATATACTTTAATGCAAAATAAATGGGAAAATTCGTGGGGTTATAGAACGGGATAGCCATAGGATATCTGATCATCATGCAGACTTAAATGAAGGATAGAAAACTGACCGGACAGTAATCGGACTTACGAAGTGATAATTACGTAGAGTTTCGTACACAAGAAAAGACTCCAGTTTAAATGCCTGTAACTATCGGTACGGTTGAAGTTTTAAAGACCCGAATGAAGGAACGGGATGTCCATAAGATATTTGATCATCAAACAGCCCCAAATAAAGGATATGAAACTGACCGGACGGTAATCGGACTCACGAAGGGATAATTATGTAGAGATTCATACACAAGAAAAGACTCTAGTTAAAAGCCTTTAACTATCGGTACAGTTGGAGTTTTAAAGACCCGAATGGAGGAACGGGATGGCCATAAGATATTTGATTATCATACATACTCAAATAAAGGATACGAAACTAACCGGATAGTAATCGGACTCACGAAGCGATAATTACGTAGAGTTTCGTACACAAGAAATGACTCCGGTTTAAAAGCCTGTAACTTTCGGTACGGTTGGCATTTTAAAGACCAGAATGGAGGAACGGGATGGTAACAAGATATCTGATCATTATACGAACTCAAATAAAGGATACAAAACTGACCGGATGGGAATCAGACTCATGAAGCGATAATTACGTAGAGTTTCGTACACAAGAAAAGACTCCAGTTTAAATGCATGTAACTATCGGTACGATTGTAGTTTTAAAGACTCGAATGGAGGAATGGGACAGCCGTAAGATATCTGATCATCATACAGACTCAAATAAAGGATATGAAACTGACCGGACGGTAATCGGACTCATGAAGCGATAATTACATAGAGTTTCGTGCACAAGAAAAGACTCCAGGTCAAAAGCCTGTAACTATCGGTACAGTTGAAGCTTTAAAGACCCAAATGGAGGAATGGGACGGCCATAAGATATCTGATCATCATACAGACTCAAATAAAGTATACGAAACTGACCGGACGGTAATCGGACTCATGAATAGATAATTACGTAGAGATTGGTACACAAGAAAATACTCCAGTTTAAAAGCCTGTAACTATCAGTACGGTTGGAGTTTTAAAGACCAAAATGGAGGAACGGGATGGCCATAAGATATCTGATCATCATATAGACTCAAATAAAGGATACGAAACTCACCGGACGGTAATCGGACTCAAGAAGCGATAATTGCGTAGAGTTTCGTACGCAAGAAAAGACTCCAGTTTAAAAGCCTTTAACTATCGGTACGGTTGGAGTTTTAAAGACCCGAATGGAGGAACTGGATGGCCATAAGATATATGATCATCACGCAGACTTAAATAAAGCATACGAAACTGACTGGACGGTAATAGGACTCACGAAGTGATAATTACGTAGAGATTCGTACACAAGAAAAGACTTCAGTTTAAAAGCCTTTAACTATCGGTACGGTTGGAGTGTTAAAGACCTGAATGGAGGAACGGGATGGCCAGAGGATATCTGATTATCATACAGACTCAAATATAAGATATGAAACTGACCAGACGGTAATTGGACTCACGAAGTACACAAGAAAAGACTACAGTTCAAAAGCCTTTAACTATCGGTACAGTTGGAGTTTTAAAGACCCGAATGGAGGAACGGGATGGCCATAGGATATCTGATCATCATGCAGACTTAAATGAAGGATAGAAAACTGACCGGATGTTAATCGGACTCACGAAGTGATAATTACGTAGAGTTTCGTACACCAGAAAAGACTCCAGTTTAAGTGCCTGTAACTATCGGTACGGTTGAAGTTTTAAAGACCCGAATGGAGGAACGGGATGTCCATAAGATATTTGATCATCAAACAGCCCCAAATAAAGGATACGAAACTGACTGGACGGTAATCGGACTCACGAAGGGATAATTACGTAGAGATTCGTACACAAGAAAAGACTCTAGTTAAAAGCCTTTAACTATCGGTACAGTTGGAGTTTTAACGACCCGAATGGAGGAACGGGTTGGCTATATGATATCTGATTATCATACAGACTTAAATAAAAGATATGAAACTGACCGGATAGTAATCGGACTCACGAAGCGATAATTACGTAGAGTTTCGTACACAAGAAATGACTCCGGTTTAAAAGCCTGTAACTTTCGGTACGGTTGGCGTTTTAAAGACCAGAATGGAGGAACGGGATGGTAACAAGATATCTGATCATTATACAGACTCAAGTAAAGGATACGAAACTGACCGGATGGGAATCGGACTCACGAAGCGATAATTACGTAGAGTTTCGTACACAAGAAAAGACTCCAGTTTAAATGCATGTAACTATCGGTACGGTTGGAGTTTTAAAGACTCGAATGGAGGAATGGGACGGCCATAAGATATCTGATCATCATACAGACTCAAATAAAGGATACAAAACTGACCGGACGGGAATCGGACTCACGAAGCGATAATTACGTAGAGTTTCGTACACAAGAAAAGACTCCAGGTCAAAAGCCTGTAACTATCGGTACAGTTGAAGTTTTAAAGACCCGAATGGAGGAATGGGACGGCCATTAGATATTTGATCATCATACAGACTCAAATAAACGATACGAAACTGACCGGACGGTAATCGGACTCATGAAGCGATAATTACGTAGAGATTGGTACACAAGAAAACACTCCAGTTTTAAAAGCCTGTAACTGTCGGTATGGTTGGAGTTTTAAAGACCAAAATGGAGGAACGGGATGGCCATAAGATATCTGATCATCATATAGACTCAAATAAAGGATACGAAACTCACCGGACGGTAATCGGACTCACGAAGCGATAATTACGTAGAGTTTCGTACACAAGAAAAGACTACAGTTTAAAAGCCTTTAACTATCAGTACGGTTGGAGTTTTAAAGACCCGAATGGAGGAACTGGATGGGCATAGGATATATGATCATCATGTAGACTTAAATAAAGGATACGAAACTGACTGGATGGTAATCGGACGCACGAAGTGATAATTACGTAGAGATTCATACACAAGAAAGACTTCAGTTTAAAAGCCTTTAACTATCGGTACGGTTGGAGTGTTAAATACCCGAATGGAGGATCGGGATGGCCAGAGGATATCTGATCATCATGCATACTTAAATAAAGATTACGAAACTGACCGGACGGTAATCAGACTCACGAAGCGTTAATTACGTAGAGATTCGTACACAAGAAAAGACTCATTTTTAAAAGCATGTAACTACCGGTACGGTTGGCGTTTTATAGACCCGAATGGAGGAACGAGATGGCCATAATATATCTGATCATCATACAAACCCAAATAAAGGATACAAAACTGATCGGATGTAAGTCCCAAATACTAGATCTTATTAAGTGCAAGAGATTGTTATCACTTAGAAACACCTATGAAATAGGTGTTTTAAGTGATTAATCTTCTACAATCAAAGAAACTAGATGAATATGATGAAAAGCGACACACAAGATGAATAATAAGATGATTCCATTGCTGATTTGTTACTGAAGAACCATGGAATAATAACAAGTACGCACCTATTCAAATGTGCTACAAAGATAATCCAAAACCCTAACCCTAGAGCTGCACACTGGATTTCTATATATAGGAGGTCTGATGGGCCTGCGCACTTAACTCAAGTGCGCAGGGACCGTGTAATAAGTACGTAGCATCTAGGGTTTCACTTAAACTATGCCATAATTACATAAACAGTCCTTTAACTTACAACTACACAATAAGCTATCAAAAGTCTTTGTTCTGGTAACTGTGGTCTCAATAGAACCCAACAATACTCCCCCTAGACCACAACTACCAGTTCTTCTATTTCAATCAATCTCTACATCGCTTGGCTCCCCCTCTGCCTGAACCGGGGGGTCTTGAATGAAGATGGTGGCAAGATCTTCTTCAACCACAGGTGGAACTTGAGTAGACTCAGCTGCAGGTCTTTCTGGATCAGTTGCTGTTGCAGGTTCTTGTATCTGCACCTCTGAAGTGGTTTCGGCTTTAGTTTGTGTTACTTCTGCAGCAGCAGCTTGGGCAGCTTTCTCCTTTTGTTCTTTTGTCGTGTCTGCTGCGTTGATCCTGTCTACTATGTCAAGTATCCACTGCTCTCCTGAATAGGACAGCTTCCTCAAATAAGACATTTCCAGCACCTACATTGATCTGATTGGCGAACAGCATATTCAAGTCCGATAGATTAAAGGCAAACACATCTACCGGATCAAGAATCCTCATGGCCTCTGAATCATCCTTCAACTTGATGACGGCTTCACCAGTCTGGCTGTCATAAAACCACTTCTTGAAATCTCTTAACATGACTGGAAGCTCAGGACGTATAGGAACTCGTGTGACGACCTGAGGGGGGGGGGGGGTCAATCACATAAGTAATCATTCCTTGTCCTGTGGCAGGATCGATTCGCTTTTTCGAGATCTGTCTCCTCGGCTTTTGTGGCTTGAAGATCTGAAAATCATTTTCACACTACTTCTCAATGAACCGAGCAAGCATGGTACCGATGGTGTCATTGGTGTGGTTGATGAAGGGGGCTCTACTAAGTTCCCTGATGTCCCAATGAGGGAGAGACTTCAGTTCAGTTCGACCTCTGAAGTACTGGATAACTCCCCCTCGTCTCTTTATCGCGAACAACCTTTTCACCTCGTCGTACTTCCACGAGATGATCCTCTCTTAATGAGCTTCTCTTGTATGATGGATGTTCTGATGCAGAGCTGGAATAGTGATAGGCCTTCTGGGGAACCATGTTGATCTTTCTGGGTCCAACTTATGACTATCCAACGTCTCGTACACCGTTTCCTCTTCATTACCCATTTCTACAAACTTCTCCGGCATCTCGTCTTCACTGATTTCATCCATGTCACTCTCTTCAGCTATTCTTTCTTTCTCTTTTTCTTCCTCAAGGAACTTCCCAAAATCAAATAGTTCATCAGATGTCGTGCTAGGAGCACCAGTCCGCTGTTTCTTTAGCTCCTGAATCATATCAAACATCTTCATCTGAACCTGAGTCTGAGTCTGAAACTTGATCAGATATCGTTGATCCTTCACAACTTTCTCCAAATTCTTGTTCTTGTGCTTTAGCTTCTTGACCTTTCTTTTGAGCTCCGGATTGTTGTGCACATAACTCTTTAGGGTAAAAATCTCCCAAGCAGCAGTCTTTCCAACTTCCTTGACCAACTTCTCGTACAGCTCCTGGTGCACCGGTTTGCGGCGTTGTGCAGCAGGAGCTGAGGAGGAAGGTTCTGTTGGCCTTTGTGCTGGTGCTTTAGGGGCTGGAGCAGTAGTTGTGGATGGTCCTTGTTGATCTTCTACCCCGAACATAGATTCCATAATCACCTCTGCCTCAAGATCATCCTCAGTCATCACACGACGGAACTCAGACTCTGGTAACTGTTCCCTCCGTTTCTTTCTTTCGGCCCTGTTGTACTCAGCAACTTGTCGTAGGGCCTCAGCAGTCTCAATTTGTTCCTGTGTCTGTGATTCTCTACCCTCTTATAATAGACCAGTTGGCCTTTTCCTCTTGGTGGCCTTTGATGGAGCTGCTTCAGTTGCCACCCTTTTGCCCCTTGCCTTTTCTTGAGCAATCTCTTTAGCGGTTGGTTGGGCTGAAGAAGGAGCAGGGTCAGATGGTGCTGGTTCATTGGTGGATTGCTGACGAGCTTTT
Organism: Ambrosia trifida; assembly: GCA_028751855.1. Taxonomy (NCBI): domain Eukaryota; kingdom Viridiplantae; phylum Streptophyta; class Magnoliopsida; order Asterales; family Asteraceae; genus Ambrosia; species Ambrosia trifida. The sequence continues at coordinate 69,831,892 of CM054127.1, read as the reverse complement.
GTTACATCCTGCTTCCTTTTCTGAATCTTGTTTTAGAGTTCCTTGACCATAGGATAGCGTTGCGCTGCATACATGTTCTCTAGCATAGGCTCCCAATCAGCAGTATTGCACTCAGTGAACAATCGTGCACCTTTGGTGAAGTTGTACTGGTCACCAAGAGGCAGATTCTTGTGCTGTGCATTAATCATCATCTGCACAAATCTGCGGTACAGAGCCCATTTGCTGGAGTCAGTCTCAGTATTCTTCACCTGATACTCGAAGATCATACCCGACAGATTAAACGGTTCATTCTTGCAGATCTTGATCATAGCAGTCGACCATTCCGTGCTAAGAGCATTGTAACCTCCTTTCCTGTGACATAGAGACATGATAAACACGTGACTAGTGAGTCTCCAGTCTCTGGTCAGCTGGCTCTTTCTGATGTCCCCTCTTTTGTCAAACTCTCCTTTGTATCTGAAATTCTTGAACTCACGGTAAACATCGGCTTTAGATAGAAATCTGACTATTCCTGGCTGATCTTGAAGTCTCAGCACGCTTCTAACAGTATCTTCAGTGATGATCACAGGCTTGTTTCTGACTATAGCGTTGATTCGTTTGACGCGATCAACGACTTCTACTCGAGCAGATCTCCAAAAATCTTCAATGTGAGAGCAATAAACTAGTAAACTATGCTCCACAGCGTATCCGATTCTTCTTCGTTTGATCCAGGTAACCACGTCTTTGAACTTTATGTCGTCAGTCTCGAGATTCATTGGCTGATTATGCATTCCTCTTGGATCCCATTCAAGTGCCATCTGTTTAGGTCATGTGCACGAAAAACAAGTTAGAGCTCTTGATTGTAAGTGGACGACCAAACGACTGACCTTAGACTTAGACGGATAACGTACTTAGACTATTTTTTTTTTTAAAGTTTTTCATGTGTTGTGTGTTGGACAGTCATAAGATTGTGGTTGATTGATTTGTTTTATCAGTGTGCAAGATACATTTGATTTTCCAGTTTATGATCATTAACATCCAAGTTTAAGTGCACGGGTAAACAAGTCTAAATTCGCAATCCGGTCAAGTGTCTTGGATAGTCAAGTTAATGGTCACATATGGTTCAAGTACGCATGACATTTTGTCATCAAGTTCTTAGTAAAGTACGCAAGGTAACTTGGGTCTATGTGAACAAGTGCTCAGCCAAGTACTCAGCCAAGTGCTCACACAGTGGGCTGAGCACTTAGGCAAGTGCGCAGTCCAAGATCTGGGATGCACGAGAACATAAGTGCGTAGGTCAGTCATGAATTGGGCATGGTAACCCCTAGCCATGACAGACCAATCTGCGTACTATCCAAGTACGCAGATACTTAAACTTTCGTTTAAGATTTTAAGTGCGCAGCACAAGTATGCGTCACATTAGGGTTTCAAAGGTTTGAATAAGGATGAGACAAGTGCGCAGTTTCTTAAGAAACAAGTACGCAATGCTCATCCCTAAGTACGCAGAATTCAAACTTCAAACTAATCTTCAAAAACTAAAACCACGACTGATTCCTTTTTAAAACTATAATATGCTCCCTGTAATCACAATCAACAAGACAATTAGTACACATAATCTACCTTATCAAGAGTGAAGATCAACAATAATGAGATGAATGGAACGGATTAAGGGTGATTAAGTGCAATTAGAGGCTGATTAGGGTTTAAGCTTTGAAGATGAACGATGATGAAGATGAAGATTTGGGTTAAAACAGAGAATTAGGGTTTTGTAAAAGTGAATACTGTTTAGAAAAATTTTACTGAGTATTTATACTTAAGCTACATGGGCCTGCGCACTTGAGTTAAGTGCGCACGGCCCATTTAGTACGCAGCAGATAAATTTCAGCCCAGTAATAGTTCAAAAGCCCAATTTCATTTTAATATTTGGGGATTCACCAAATCTCACCTTCTGCATTCAAGATCATACTAACCTTACCTGCCAGGTCACATTTCAACTTCCCGTTGGATAGCTGCAGCCTAAGAAAAATTGTCGGTATGCTTGTCCACTTAAATCCATGCCTTTTCTCTTTCAACATGTGTTTGGTGATGATGTTTATCATGTTTTTGGTAATATTGACGAAAAATTTGTGGACCCCACTTGTGCTAAGTATGAGCTTACCGATCCTCAAGGTTTATCGAAATATAATGATGAGACCTTCAGGTCTATGTTACGATAAGCAAAGAAGATGATCATTATCTTAATCAGATGATGAGAGCTTCAGGTATATGTTACCATAAGCAGAGAAGATGATCATCTGATCGTTTGGTGAGCTATTTAAATATGTTTTCACGTCACTAACATTGCGTGTCTTTTGCTGCTCATTTGATTAATTTTCCTAGCCCTGCATTGGTAGCTTGCACTCTTAGGTGTCTTTTGATTTACCTATGCACAAAATTTTCTGTGTCATTTGATTTCTTAACCTGTGTATGACAAGACTCAGCTTGTGTAGACTTATAGCACAGTGGGAATCCAGCTTTTCGTGTAGATCTTTTACTGTTAATCACTTATTAGCAGTTTACTTGATTCCAGGCTGAATCTACCAACACATCGTTACTTGAGGCCATAACATCCTCTGGTCCTATTCACATGCTAACGAAATATGATTAGTTTCTATCATTTCTTGAATTAATTTTTGAAATTTTGCAGTAGGGATGGACCGGTTTAACTTTCTCCCCCAAAAATCTTGTTTAAATCAAAAAGAAGATTTTTTTTTCAATCATTCAAAATTTATCATCTCCAGCCATGTTACCAACTGATGAAAACGTGTTTTGTCAAAAGCTTTTGTGAAGATATCTGCCTTTCGATCAGCAGTATCTATTGGCAACACCTGTATATATCCTTTGTCGTGAGCATCGCGAATGGAGTGAATCCGAATTTCAATATGTTGGTTTTAGAATGATCTATTGGATCCATAACACTTGACAACAACACCTGGATGTTGCTGTGTATTCAGCTTGAGCACTGGAGATAGACACCGTGGTCTGCTTCTTGCTCTGCCAAGACACCAGCCTATTACCCAGAAATTGACAACCACCAGAGACAGATTTTCTGTCAATCCTGCAACCTGCATGATCACTATCAGAGTAAGCGATTAAATCAAAATTATCATTCTTAGGATACCATAAACCAAGTTTCGGTGTCCCTTTGAGGTAGCAGAAGACTCTTTTTACTGCAGTTTCATGCGATTGCTTGGGATTTGACTGAAAGCGTGCGCAGCATCCAACTGCCCACATAATATCTGGTCTGCTGGCTGTAAGATACATCAGTGAGCCAGTCATTGATCGATATGTGTGAGGATTCACTGAAAGGCCTTGAAGATCTGGTACAAGTGTTGTTTGGGCCGCAAAAGGAGTGTTGGAAGGCTTGCAATCAGACATGTTGTATTTTGCCAAGATGTCTCTTGTGTATTTGGCTTGATGGATGAGAATTTCGTCTTCTTTCTGCTGAACTTCCAGGCCTAAGAAAAATAACAGTTCTCCCATCATGCTCATTTCAAACTGAGACTTCATAATGCTTTCGAATTCCCTGCATAAATTTTTATCAGTGGAACCAAAGATAATATCGTCAACATATATTTGAACAAGAATAGAGTGTTTGTTGACTTCTTTGGTGAACAGAGTCATGTCGATCTTCCCTCAGGTGTATCTATTTTGCAGCAAATACGAGGATAAGGTCTCATACCAAGCTCGAGGAGCTTGATGAAGTCCATAGAGAGCCTTATCCGATTTGTAGTATTTGTTGGGATGATGAGGGTCTTCAAATCCCGGCGGTTGACAGACGTAGACTTCTTCCTTGATTTTTCCGTACACGAATGCACTCTTCACATCCAGCTGAAAGACTTTGAAGTTCTTGTATGAGGCGTACGCCAAAAAGATACGGATGGCTTCAAGTCGAGCAACTGGAGCGAAAACTTCCTCATAATCAATACCTTCCTGCTGACGAAAACCCTGAACTACCAGACGAGCTTTGTTCTTGATCACCACGCCACGTTCATCCATTTTATTGCGAAAAACCCATCTAGTTCCGATAGGATACTTCCCCTCAGGTAGATCCACTAGTTCCCAAACCTTGATTTTTGTAAACTGAGACAGCTCTTCCTGCATGGCTTCTACCCAGCTTGCATCTCTGACTGCATCTTCAATGCTGAAAGGTACTGTCTGAGATAAGAATGCTGAGAGTGCAATATTGAGCTTATCGTCCTGATTTCTAGTAAGAACACCCTCAGAGATTGGTCCGATGTTGTTCTTAACATGATGATTCTTAGATGATTTAAATCCCATGTTCGGCTCTTCTTGAACTTGGGGAGGCAGATTTGAAAGGTGATCTACAAGGATTGATGAGCTGGATGGATCATTTACAGACTGTTGTGCTGAAGTTGTTTCTTCTGAAATTGGAGTATTTTCAGGAGATTGCGTAGATTTAACAGTTGCATCACCATTTGTGGATTGAAGAGGAACAATTTAATCAGCTACTAATGGAGAGAATCAGGTGGTGAAAGGTGCAACATCGTCTTCAGAAGAGTAAAGAGTATCTTCAAGAGGAGAAGGAGCAGCTACTTGATTGTCAGATGTTTGTTCTTCAGTGATACTGAAATTGTTGAAAACAACGTCCAAGTCAAAGAACCAGTTAGGACCGGCTCCTGTGTTAGTGGAGTTGGATTCCTGCCAATCAAGATAGAAAGATTCGAGAACCATCTTGGTGCGTTTGTTGTATACTCTATAAGCCTTTTGACTTGAAGAGTATCCAACAAAGAAGCACTCATCTCCAACTGCATCGAACTTCATTATGTTCTCATTGTTGTTTAGAAGAGTACATGAGCATCCGAACGGCCTGAAGTAGTCAATCAGAGGTTTTCTTCTGAAAAGCAATTCATAACCTGTTTTCCCGCGCGCCTTAACGATTAAGACTCTATTAAGAACATATCAGGCGGTTATCATAGCTTCTGCCCAGAAGATGATCGGCAACTTGGAGTCGATTAGCATAGTTCTGGCAGCTTCAATAAGTGTACGATTCTTCCTTTCAGCAACTCCATTCTGTTGTGGAGTTCTCGTAGCACTGTACTGAAGATGAATTCCTTTGTGGTTGCAAAAAGTCACGAAGCTTGATTTTTGAATTCAGTCCCGTGATCGCTTCTGATTGATCTAACTTTTGACTTCACTATGTTTTCAATAAGAGGAACAAACAGCATCAATATCTCAGCAGCTTCACTTTTGTATTCTAAGAAATACACCCATGTAAAACGAGAAAAGTCATCTGTTATCACCAAACAATAAGATTTTTTAGCTAAGCTTTTAACACTAATAGGACTGAAAAGATCCATATGCAATAGTTGAAGAGGTGAGTCAATAGAGTTCACTGTTTTGGACTTGTGCGATTTCTTGTGTTGTTTTCCTTTGGCACACGCTAAACATTTTTCAGAGAAAGGGAATTCCTTGGAAGGAAGACCTCTGACAAGATTTAGTTTAGAAAGTTTGTTAATGTTTTTAAAGTTTACATGTCCCAATCGCCTATGCCATAACAGTGACTCAGACTCGGATGCCTTTGAAAGTAAACATGTCATTTGACATTCAGACTTGGCATCTCTCATATTTATCACATAAGTTTTATTCTGCCTAGGAGCTTTTAGCATAATCATATTGGTGGGCGGTATGAATCCAGGCTTCAGAAAGATGCACTCCATGTCATTGAATAACACCGAGATTCCTTTGTCACAGACTTGTGATACGCTCAAAAGATTGTAGCACAATTCTGGAACATAATTCACATCTTCTAAAGTCAATGCGTCGGAAACCACATCAACTATACCAACTATCTTCCCGCCCTTTTCATTCCCAGCGAAGGCAATGAACTCTCCATCAATAAACCAATAGTTCTTGAGGAGTTCCTTCAGACCAGTCACGTGTCTTGAAGCCCCGCTATCAACATGCCATAGATATCTCATGAGTGCAATCAGCCATTTCTGTAGTTTATTCTGAAATACAAATGAAAACACAAGAAATACACATATAAATACAAGAGACTCTATGTAAAATCACGACTCAAACCTTTACTTAGTTAACTTTGGGAATCCAAGTCTGCTTTAGTTTTGTTCTGTCCGGACAGTAATCGGACTTACGAAGTGATAATTACATAGAGTTTCGTACACAAGAAAAGACTCCAGTTTAAATGCCTGTAACTATCGGTACGGTTGAAGTTTTAAATACCCGAATGGAGGAACGGGATGTCCATAAGATATTTGATCATCAAACAGCCCCAAATAAAGGATATGAAACTGACCGGACGGTAATCGGACTCACGAAGGGATAATTATGTAGAGATTCATACACAAGAAAAGACTCTAGTTAAAAGCCTTTAACTATCGGTACAGTTGGAGTTTTAAAGACCCGAATGGAGGAACGGGATGGCCATAAGATATTTGATTATCATACATACTCAAATAAAGGATACGAAACTAACCGGATAGTAATCGGACTCACGAAGCGATAATTACGTAGAGTTTCGTACACAACAAATGACTCCGGTTTAAAAGCCTGTAACTTTCGGTACGGTTGGCATTTTAAAGACCAGAATGGAGGAACGGGATGGTAACAAGATATCTGATCATTATACGAACTCAAATAAAGGATACAAAACTGACCGGATGGGAATCGGACTCATGAAGCGATAATTACGTAGAGTTTCGTACACAAGAAAAGACTCCAGTTTAAATGCATGTAACTATCGGTACGATTGTAGTTTTAAAGACTCGAATGGAGGAATGGGACGGCCGTAAGATATCTGATCATCATACAGACTCAAATAAAGGATACGAAACTGACCGGACGGTAATCGGACTCATGAAGCGATAATTACATAGAGTTTCGTGCACAAGAAAAGACTCCAGGTCAAAAGCCTATAACTATCGGTACAGTTGAAGCTTTAAAGACCCAAATGGAGGAATGGGACGGCCATAAGATATCTGATCATCATACAGACTCAAATAAAGTATACGAAACTGACCGGACGGTAATCGGACTCATGAATAGATAATTACGTAGAGATTGGTACACAAGAAAATACTCCAGTTTAAAAGCCTGTAACTATCAGTACGGTTGGAGTTTTAAAGACCAAAATGGAGGAACGGGATGGCCATAAGATATCTGATCATCATATAGACTCAAATAAAGGATACGAAACTCACCGGACGGTAATCGGACTCAAGAAGCGATAATTGCGTAGAGTTTCGTACACAAGAAAAGACTCCAGTTTAAATGCCTTTAACTATCGGTACGGTTGGAGTTTTAAAGACCCGAATGGAGGAACTGGATGGCCATAAGATATATGATCATCACGCAAACTTAAATAAAGGATACGAAACTGACTGGACGGTAATAGGACTCTCGAAGTGATAATTACGTAGAGATTCGTACACAAGAAAAGACTTCAGTTTAAAAGCCTTTAACTATCGGTACGGTTGGAGTGTTAAAGACCCGAATGGAGGAACGGGATGGCCAGAGGATATCTGATTATCATACAGACTCAAATATAAGATATGAAACTGACCAGACGGTAATTGGACTCACGAAGTACACAAGAAAAGACTACAGTTCAAAAGCCTTTAACTATCGGTACAGTTGGAGTTTTAAAGACCCGAATGGAGGAACGGGATGGCCATAGGATATCTGATCATCATGCAGACTTAAATGAAAGATAGAAAACTGACCGGATGTTAATCAGACTCACGAAGTGTTAATTACGTAGAGTTTCGTACACCAGAAAAGACTCCAGTTTAAGTGCCTGTAACTATCGGTACGGTTGAAGTATTAAAGACCCGAATGGAGGAACGGGATGTCCATAAGATATTTGATCATCAAACAGCCCCAAATAAAGGATACGAAACTGACTGGACGGTAATCGGACTCACGAAGGGATAATTACGTAGAGATTCGTACACAAGAAAAGACTCTAGTTAAAAGCCTTTAACTATCGGTACAGTTGGAGTTTTAACGACCCGAATGGAGGAACGGGTTGGCTATATGATATCTGATTATCATACAGACTCAAATAAAAGATATGAAACTGACCGGATAGTAATCGGACTCACGAAGCGATAATTACGTAGAGTTTCGTACACAAGAAATGACTCCGGTTTAAAAGCCTGTAACTTTCGGTACGGTTGGCGTTTTAAAGACCAGAATGGAGGAACGGGATGGTAACAAGATATCTGATCATTATACAGACTCAAGTAAAGGATACGAAACTGACCGGATGGGAATCGGACTCACGAAGCGATAATTACGTAGAGTTTCGTACACAAGAAAAGACTCCAGTTTAAATGCATGTAACTATCGGTACGGTTGGAGTTTTAAAGACTCGAATGGAGGAATGGGACGGCCATAAGATATCTGATCATCATACAGACTCAAATAAAGGACACAAAACTGACCGGACGGTAATCGGACTCATGAAGCGATAATTACATAGAGTTTCGTACACAAGAAAAGACTCCAGGTCAAAAGCCTGTAACTATCGGTACAGTTGAAGTTTTAAAGACCCGAATGGAGGAATGGGACGGCCATTAGATATTTGATCATCATACAAACTCAAATAAAGGATAAGAAACTGACCGGACGGTAATCGGACTCATGAAGCGATAATTACGTAGAGATTGGTACACAAGAAAACACTCCAGTTTTAAAAGCCTGTAACTGTCGGTATGGTTGGAGTTTTAAAGACCAAAATGGAGGAACGGGATGGCCATAAGATATCTGATCATCATATAGACTCAAATAAAGGATACGAAACTCACCGGACGGTAATCGGACTCACGAAGCGATAATTACGTAGAGTTTCGTACACAAGAAAAGACTACAGTTTAAAAGCCTTTAACTATCAGTACGGTTCGAGTTTTAAAGACCCGAATGGAGGAACTGGATGGGCATAGGATATATGATCATCATGTAGACTTAAATAAAGGATACGAAACTGACTGGATGGTAATCGGACGCACGAAGTGATAATTACGTAGAGATTCATACACAAGAAAGACTTCAGTTTAAAAGCCTTTAACTATCGGTACGGTTGGAGTGTTAAATACCCGAATGGAGGATCGGGATGGCCAGAGGATATCTGATCATCATGCATACTTAAATAAAGATTACGAAACTGTCCGGACGGTAATCAGACTCACGAAGCGTTAATTACGTAGAGATTCGTACACAAGAAAAGACTCATGTTTAAAAGCATGTAACTACCGGTACGGTTGGCGTTTTATAGACCCGAATGGAGGAACGAGATGGCCATAATATATCTGATCATCATACAAACCCAAATAAAGGATACAAAACTGATCGGATGTAAGTCCCAAATACTAGATCTTATTAAGTGCAAGAGATTGTTATCACTTAGAAGCACCTATGAATTAGGTGTTTTAAGTGATTAATCTTCTACAATCAAAGAAACTAGATGAATATGATGAAAAGCGACACACAAGATGAATAATAAGATGATTCCATTGCTGATTTGTTACTGAAGAACCATGGAATAATAACAAGTACGCACCTATTCAAATGTGCTACAAAGATAATCCAAAACCCTAACCCTAGAGCTGCACACTAGATTTCTATATATAGGAGGTCTGATGGGCCTGCGCACTTAACTCAAGTGCGCAGGGCCCGTGTAATAAGTACGTAGCATCTAGGGTTTCACTTAAACTATGCCATAATTACATAAACAGTCCTTTAACTTACAACTACACAATAAGCTATCAAAAGTCTTTGTTCTGGTAACTGTGGTCTCAATAGAACCCAACAATACTCCCCCTAGACCACAACTACCAGTTCTTCTATTTCAATCAATCTCTACATCGCTTGGCTCCCCCTCTGCCTGAACCGGGGGGTCTTGAATGAAGATGGTGGCAAGATCTTCTTCAACCACAGGTGGAACTTGAGTAGACTCAGCTGCAGGTCTTTCTGGATCAGTTGCTGTTGCAGGTTCTTGTATCTGCACCTCTGAAGTGGTTTCGGCTTTAGTTTGTGTTACTTCTGCAGCAGCAGCTTGGGCAGCTTTCTCCTTTTGTTCTTTTGTCGTGTCTGCTGCGTTGATCCTGTCTACTATGTCAAGTATCCACTGCTCTCCTGAATAGGACAGCTTCCTCAAATAAGACATTTCCAGCACCTACATTGATCTGATTGGCGAACAGCATATTCAAGTCCGATAGATTAAAGGCAAACACATCAACCGGATCAAGAATCCTCATGGCCTCTGAATCATCCTTCAACTTGATGACGGCTTCACTAGTCTGGCTGTCATAAAACCACTTCTTGAAATCTCTTAACATGACTGGAAGCTCAGGACGTATAGGAACTCGTGTGACGACCTGAGGGGGGGGTCAATCACATAAGTAATCATTCCTTGGCCTGTGGCAGGATCGATTCGCTTTTTCGAGATCTGTCTCCTCGGCTTTTGTGGCTTGAAGATCTGAAAATCATTTTCACACTACTTCTCAATGAACCGAGCAAGCATGGTACCGATGGTGTCATTGGTGTGTTTGATGAAGGGGGCTCTGCTAAGTTCCCTGATGTCCCAATGAGGGAGAGACTTCAGTTCAGTTCGACCTCTGAAGTACTGGATAACTCCCCCTCGTCTCTTTATCGCGAACAACCTTTTCACCTCGTCGTACTTCCACGAGATGATCCTCTCTTAATGAGCTTCTCTTGTATGATGGATGTTCTGATGCAGAGCTGGAATAGTGATAGGCCTTCTGGGGAACCATGTTGATCTTTCTGGGTCCAACTTATGACTATCCAACGTCTCGTACACCGTTTCCTCTTCATTACCCATTTCTACAAACTTCTCCGGCATCTCGTCTTCACTGATTTCATCCATGTCACTCTCTTCAGCTATTCTTTCTTTCTCTTTTTCTTCCTCAAGGAACTTCCCAAAATCAAATAGTTCATCAGATGTCGTGCTAGGAGCACCAGTCCGCTGTTTCTGCAGCTCCTGAATCATATCAAACATCTTCATCTGAACCTGAGTCTGAGTCTGAAACTTGATCAGATATCGTTGATCCTTCACAACTTTCTCCAAATTCTTGTTCTTGTGCTTTAGCTTCTTGACCTTTCTTTTGAGCTCCGGATTGTTGTACACATAACTCTTTAGGGTACAAATCTCCCAAGCAGCAGTCTTTCCAACTTCCTTGACCAACTTCTCGTACAGTTCCTGGTGCACCGGTTTGCGGCGTTGTGCAGCAGGAGCTGAGGAGGAAGGTTCTGTTGGCCTTTGTGCTGGTGCTTTAGGGGCTGGAGCAGTAGTTGTGGATGGTCCTTGTTGATCTTCTACCCCGAACATAGATTCCATAATCATCTCTGCCTCAAGATCATCCTCAGTCATCACACGACGGAACTCAGACTCTGGTAACTGTTCCCTCCGTTTCTTTCATTCGGCCCTGTTGTACTCAGCAACTTGTCGTAGGGCCTCAGCAGTCTCAATTTGTTCCTGTGTCTGTGATTCTCTACCCTCTTATAATAGACCACTTGGCCTTTTCCTCTTGGTGGCCTTTGATGGAGCTGCTTCAGTTGCCACCCTTTTGCCCCTTGCCTTTTCTTGAGCAATCTCTTTAGTGGTAGATTGCTGACGAGCTTTTGTTACATCCTGCTTCCTTTTCTGAATCTTGTTTTAGAGTTCCTTGACCATAGGATAGCGTTGCGTTGCATACATGTTCTCTAGCATAGGCTCCCAATCAGCAGTATTGCACTCAGTGAACAATCGTGCACCTTTGGTGAAGTTGTACTGGTCACCAAGAGGCAGATTCTTGTGCTGTGCATTAATCATCATCTGCACAAATCTGCGGTACATAGCCCATTTGCTGGAGTCAGTCTCAGCATTCTTCACCTGATACTCGAAGATCATACCCGACAGATTAAACGGTTCATTCTTGCAGATCTTGATCATAGCAGTCGACCATTCCGTGCTAAGAGCATTGTAACCTCCTTTCCTGTGACATAGAGACATGATAAACACGTGACTAGTGAGTCTCCAGTCTCTGGTCAGCTGGCTCTTTCTGATGTCCCCTCTTTTGTCAAACTCTCCTTTGTATCTGAAATTCTTGAACTCACGGTAAACATCGGCTTTAGATAGAAATCTGACTATTCCTGGCTGATCTTGAAGTCTCAGCACGCTTCTAACAGTATCTTCAGTGATGATCACAGGCTTGTTTCTGACTGTAGCGTTGATTCGTTTGACGCGATCAACGACTTCTACTCGAGCAGATCTCCAAAAATCTTCAATGTGAGAGCAATAAACTAGTAAACTATGCTCCACAGCGTATCCGATTCTTCTTCGTTTGATCCAGGTAACCACGTCTTTGAACTTTATGTCGTCAGTCTCGAGATTCATTGGCTGATTATGCATTCCTCTTGGATCTCATTCAAGTGCCATCTGTTTAGGTCATGTGCACGAAAAACAAGTTAGAGCTCTTGATTGTAAGTGGACGACCAAACGACTGACCTTAGACTTAGACGGATAACGTACTTAGACTATTTTTTTTTTAAAGTTTTTCATGTGTTGTGTGTTGGACAGTCATAAGATTGTGGTTGATTGATTTGTTTTATCAGTGTGCAAGATACATTTGATTTTCCAGTTTATGATCATTAACGTCCAAGTTTAAGTGCACGGGTAAACAAGTCTAAATACGCAATCCGGTCAAGTGTCTTGGATAGTCAAGTTAATGGTCACATATGGTTCAAGTACGCATGACACTTTGTCATCAAGTTCTCAGTCAAGTACTCAAGGTAACTTGGGTCTATGTGAACAAGTGCTCAGCCAAGTACTCAGCCAAGTGCTCACACAGTGGGCTGAGCACATAGGCAAGTGCACAGTCCAAGATCTGGGATGCACGAGAACATAAGTGCGTAGGTCAGTCATGAATTGGGCATGGTAACCCCTAGCCATGACAGACCAATCTGCGTACTATCCAAGTACGCAGATACTTAAACTTTCGTTTAAGATTTTAAGTGCGCAGCACAAGTATGCGTCTCATTAGGGTTTCAGAGGTTTGAATAAGGATGAGACAAGTGCGCAGTTTCTTAAGAAACAAGTACGCAATGCTCATCCCTAAGTACGCAGAATTCAAACTTCAAACCAATCTTCAAAAACTAAAACCACGACTGATTCCTTTTTAAAACTATAATATGCTCCCTGTAATCACAATCAACAAGACAATTAGTACACATAATCTACCTTATCAAGAGTGAAGATCAACAATAATGAGATGAATGGGACGGATTAAGGGTGATTAAGTGCAATTAGAGGCTGATTAGGGTTTAAGCTTTGAAGATGAATGATGATGAAGATGAAGATTTGGGTTAAAACAGAGAATTAGGGTTTTGTAAAAGTGAATACTGTTTAGAAAAATTTTACTGAGTATTTATACTTAAGCTACATGGGCCTGCGCACTTGAGTTAAGTGCGCACGGCCCATTTAGTACGCAGCAGATAAATTTCAGCCCAGTAATAGTTCAAAAGCCCAATTTCATTTTAATATTTGGGGATTCACCAAATCTCACCTTCTGCATTCAAGATCATACTAACCTTACCTGCCAGGTCACATTTCAACTTCCCGTTGGATAGCTGCAGCCTAAGAAAAATTGTCGGTATGCTTGTCCACTTAAATCCATGCCTTTTCTCTTTCAACATGTGTTTGGTGATAATGTTTATCATGTTTTTGGTAATATTGACGAAAAATTTGTGGACCCCACTTGTGCTAAGTATGAGCTTACCGATCCTCAAGGTTTATCGAAATATAATGATGAGACCTTCAGGTCTATGTTACGATAAGCAAAGAAGATGATCATTATCTTAATCAGATGATGAGAGCTTTAGGTATATGTTACCATAAGCAGAGAAGATGATCATCTGATCGTTTGGTGAGCTATTTAAATATGTTTTCACGTCACTAACATTGCGTGTCTTTTGCTGCTCATTTGATTAATTTTCCTAGCCCTGCATTGGTAGCTTGCACTCTTAGGTGTCTTTTGATTTACCTATGCACAAAATTTTCTGTGTCTTTTGATTTCTTAACCTGTGTATGACCAGACTCAGCTTGTGTAGACTTATAGCACAGTGGGAATCCAGCTTTTCGTGTAGATCTTTTACTGTTAATCACTTATTAGCAGTTTACATGATTCCAGGCTGAATCTACCAACACATCGTTACTTGAGGCCATAATGTAACATTACGCATTTAAACTTGTACGTTACACGTTCGCATTTAATAAAAACGTCAAGTTTCGTCTTATACGTTGCATTTATTATTTTTGTCGCATTTGTGGAACCCTAATACTATATATATATATATATATATATATTATATATAATATAAAATTGGAATAATATCAAAAAAATAATTGTCTTGGCCGGGAATCGAACCCGCGCCAAGACCGGCCCAAACCAACCAAACACTTAACCAGCTGGGCTGGCTTGCAACTTGTTAGAAACCTGGATCATTATTAATTATAAGCGCGTTTTTAAAACCTTCACAGTTGACAAGAAAGTCAACTGTGGGTTAGCTTGTTAATCAATCCAAAGAATTAACTCGTAATTGATCTTTATATGGTAAATTCGTGTGATATCCGGCCTTGTGTAACACAATTACACGTCAATTATAACAAATCGTTGACCAATTTTTAAACTATACGCGTATGACATTTAAATTGGGTCAACCTTTCCAATTAACCTTAACCATTAATCCTCAGTATAAATAGATGTGTTTCGAAGCTTAACAACTCGCTCACAACTCTCTCTCAACCTCCAATTATCTCTGCAACACTCTGATTTTGATTATCTTGTTCGACGTTTGACTTTTGCTTTGACTCGGCAATTAAACTCGATACAACACTGTGAGTTAGATTTTTTTGTGTGGGTTATGTTCATCGGCCATCACACATCAATAGCCTTATGGTTAATCAGGCTATTGATGTGTGATTTGCCCAATTGCAAATTCTAGGGCTCGTTCGTGTTTAAATTGGGGATAATCTGATTTGGGCTTATCGTATTTATTAAATTTTATCCAGAGGATATCACAACCACCGGCCTAGGCCAAGTGGTTGTGACCTTGGTTCACCATAGAGGGTACCCGGGTTCGAGTCCCGGCTACTGCCTCTTTTTGCTTCTTTTATTTTTTTAAACAAAACTATTTTATATATATATATATATATATATATATATTAAACCTTTTAATCTTTTAAATTCATTTTAAAATATCAAAACTATTTTATAAATTCTAAAAAAATTATATTTGTTTAATCTGAGATAAAAGTTTTATTTACAATTTTTATTTTTCAGAAATTCATTTATTTAATATTTATAATAATTAAATCATTTTTATACTATTATATTTATAAAAATCCATTTATATATTAAAATAATTTTATTAAATTCTCCAAAAATTATCCTGACTTTTTATAAAGTTAAACTTTATTGAAATAATTTTTAATTCAGTAAAATCAATTATTTTATATTTTTAATAAATTTTTGTTAGATTTAATCATAATTAAATCATAATAAATCCAATTTTCATCATTTTTGCACCAAAATTTTATACAAATTATTTTTAATTATTTAGAACAGAAATAGGATTTTTAAAATAGAAATTCTTTAATTTTAGTATTTTTGAATATTAAAGTTAATTGTTGGCAATTTGTAATAAATAGATTTAAAAATCTATTTTAAATTAAATAATTTTATAAAAATTATTTTTATACTTCAAACACTTTAATGTGTCCATTCAAAATTCAAAATTTATAAAAAGACTTTCTTTTATTAATTATCAAATTTCCCTTTATTAATTAACATTTTAATTTAATTTCAACAATTGATTATCCCCAAATCGAAACCCTAGGATACACTTATAAGTTAATTAGACTTAGACTTGTTATATATTACCTTATTATAGGGTGATATTTGGAATCATTTTGGGCAACACTATTATTTCATCTTTTCAACAAGTTTAACATTTGCTAAGGTGAGTTTTACATAGCCCCTTTTATTTATCACCATTTTTGGGGTGAAACATGTTATAACATTATCATTGCAATTCAATCATCAATGTGTCTATGTGTTTTCTATGTTGCATTATGTCTTGAGCATGATTAGAGTAAGCACCATTCTAGCATAATCATTAACATTGATCAGCCGACGGTATACATTGATAGATCTATTGGACTGACAATCCCACCCGGATACGTGCCTCCTACAAAGGTTACGTGGGTGTTTGTTATCGCATAACATATTCATTTGGACCATGGGTGTATGGTATGTATCATTTTATAACAGTCACCAGGGTTGATTATGCACTCGATTTATTTCTAGTATGTTCTCACATATGGGCTAGATTGACATGACACATGAATTGCACAACATTTTATTCATTTATTATCAAAAACCTATGTAATTCTCACCAACTTATGTTGACCCAAAATACTTTCAAAATTAACATGTTTCAGGTAACAATGAAGCTGAGGCTTGAGTTAGCATGAGGATTTTTCTTGAAGTTTATTTGAAGTTATTGAAGTTGTTATTTGATATTATGTATTTGAATTCTTAGACATTATTTCACATTTTGGATATTATGTTTGAATAAATTATTTAAAATTTATATTATACCATGTGCTACTGAAAACAATCATCAATACGTGGCACCCCGTTGTTTCCGCCATCGGTTGGGGTGTTACAGATTGGTATCAGAGCCTTGGTTATAGGGAATTAGGTTATTAGAAATAATCTAGACTATAACCTTAGGGACTTAAACAGTACTTGCTTCTCCTACTTGTAACCCTAATTGCTTCCCTAATCCTATCCTTATCCTATGCCTTATAACCCTAAACCCACATGTGACTACTCTTATTTGTCTGCTGCAATCCTGATCCACTATTAGATTAATAGGACAAAATCCTCAGGTTTAACCTGAACCCCCTTGAGATCTCGTCGAAGTTCTAGATTTTAATAACGAACACGTGCAATCTGGAAGGGTGAACGCCTGTATTCTGAGTCTTCTGTCTAGGCTGGCATTGCGCATATATCCCAATCAGACGAGGGACCCGGATGCCTACCTGGGAATTCTCGGGATGAGTGTTCACTTATAGGCTAAAGCATGTCTTCATATGTTATTAGAATTTAGAATCTTTGATAAGTCAACGTTTTCGTTTATTCGTTTTAATTAATGAATAAATGATTACATTCCTTATATAAACTCTCATTCATTTCATTGTGTCTATTACAGATCATGCCTCCTCGTCGCAGCACTCGCAACAACAATGGTGAGAACCACGAAGAAGGTGGTGATAACCATAACCACAACCATGACCAAGTTCCTAACCACAACAACAATGGGGTCGATGCTCAACTGGCTGCGATCATTTCTCAACAAATGGCGCAGCAAATCGCAACTCTGGTTCCCAATTTACTTGCTCAGGTCATCCAATTGAACGGCAACGGGAATGGTCACAACAACGGGAACGGGAATGGCAATGGCAATGGTAATGGACCCCAAGCTTGCACCCTTAAGCATTTCAACTCTTGTAACCCTCCAAAGTTCAGCGGTGAAGAAGGAGCTACTGGACTTCTCCAATGGTTTGAGGGTATTGAGAATACCTTCATCAACAGTGAGTGCCCCAACAACTTCAAGGTTTGTTACGCCATGAGTGTTCTCCATAAACGAGCACTCACATGGTGGAATGAAGAAAAGCGTACTCGTGGGGCCGAGGTTGCTCTTGCTATGACATGGGACCAAGTCAAGGAGGTCATGAAGGAAGAGTTTTGTCCTCGCAATGAAGTTAAAAAGCTTGAGGATGAGTTCCACACCTTAGCTCAAGATAGTGGGGAAAACCTTGCCTACAACACCCGCTTTCATGAGCTTAGCTTATTGTTGCCCCACAAAGTTACTCCTCTGCCGGTAGCCATCGAGAAGTACATCGGTGGTCTGCCCATGCAAATCCAGGACACCGTTTGGGGTAGAAATCCTGCAACTCTGGAAGAGGCCAAACGTCTAGCGGCCACTCTTACTGATAATCACGTGAAGAACGGTACTCTCGTTCGCAAGGGCACTAAGAAGACTACTGCCAAAGACACTCCACAGCCTGCAATTGAAGTCAAGCCTGAGACCTCAAGCAACAAAAAGCGCAAGGCTAGAAACTATATGGTTGCTGCTACTCCACCTGCTGCTCAAAACCCAGCCACGAAACCGTACACCGGACCTCACCCTTTGTGCAACACTTGCAAGTACCATCATCCAACGCAGGTGCCATGTCGTTTTTGTACTAAGTGTCAAAGATATGGTCACCTGGTGAACGTCTGTCGATCTTCTGCTACCCAAGACAACAACAACCCAGCTCCCAACCAACAAAACAACAGGCCTACTCGTGGTCAATGCTACGAGTGTGGCAACCCTAATCACTACATCAACAACTGCCCTAATCGTAACCGTAACCTAAACCAAAATCAGAACCAAAACCAAAACCAGAACCGCAACCAGAACCAAGGTGCTCGAGGTCGCGCCTACAATCTCAACGCTAACCAGGCTCGTGACAACAACGAAGTGGTGAATGGTACGTTTCTCATTAATAACCACTATGCATCCATATTATTTGATTCGGGAGCTGATAAATCATTTGTGTCACTGAAGTTTGAACCTTTACTTAACTCACCCTACACTAATCTAGAAGAACCTTTCGTGGTAGAGGTAGCTAACGGGAAGTCTATTTCGATCGACTCTATTATACGTAACTGCTTGTTGAATCTCGACGATCATACCTTCCCTATCGATCTCATCCCCATGCATCTTGGTAGTTTGGATATTATAGTAGGCATGGACTGGTTGTCAACTCATCGTGCCGAAATTCTGTGCTTTGAGAAAGTCATACGCATTCCTCTCGATTCTGGTGAGATTTTGAAGATCTATGGTGAGAAACCCTGTGGTGAGCTTAAGCTTATGTCTTGTACTACTGCCCAAAAGTACTTATGAAAGGGGTATACAGCCTTCTTAGCTAACGTGATAGAGAAGAAGGACAAAGGCAAAAGTATCCAAGACATTCCTATTATTCGAGACTATCCTGAAGTCTTTCCCGAGGATTTACCTGGTTTGCCTTCTGCTCGACAAGTGGAGTTTCGTATTGATCTTGTTCCTGGTGCTAATCCTGTCGCTAAAGCTCCTTATCGTCTTGCACCCTCTGAGATGCAAGAACTTGCCAGTCAATTACAGGAACTTTCTGATAAAGGGTTCATTCGCCCTAGTTCTTCTCCATGGGGAGCCCCTGTTTTATTCGTTAAAAAGAAGGATGGTTCTCTTCGGATGTGCATTGACTACCGTGAACTCAACAAACTCACAATCAAGAATCGTTATCCGCTTCCTAGGATTGACGATCTCTTCGATCAACTTCAAGGAGCAACCCACTTCTCGAAGATTGATCTCCGTTCTGGTTATCATCAGCTTAGGGTCCACGATGAAGATATTCCCAAGACGGCTTTTCGCACTCGCTACGGTCACTATGAATTCATGGTTATGCCTTTTGGGTTGACCAATGCTCCCGCAGTATTTATGGATTTGATGAATCGGGTTTGTAGACCCTATCTCGACAAATTCGTGATCGTTTTCATCGATGATATTTTGATTTACTCTAAATCAAAATCCGATCACGAGCAACATCTTCACTCTATCTTGAATCTCCTAAAGAAAGAACAACTGTACGCCAAGTTCTCAAAATGCGAATTCTGGCTTAAGGAAGTTCAATTTTTGGGACATGTCATTGATATGAACGGAATTCATGTTGATCCTGCAAAGATCGAAGCTGTAAAGAATTGGAGTGGTCCTACCACTCCCACGGAAGTCCGTTCTTTTCTTGGGTTGGCTGGTTATTATCGTCGATTCATCGCCAATTTCTCCAAGATCGTTGTTCCTCTCACTACCTTAACTCACAAGGGTAAACCTTATGAGTGGGGACCTAAGCAAGAGAAAGCATTTGAAACTCTTAAGCTGAAGCTCTGTGAAGCTCCTATCTTGTCTCTACCTGATGGTAATGATGATTTCGTGGTCTACTGTGATGCATCAAACCAGGGTCTTGGTTGTGTTCTCATGCAACGAGGAAAGGTTATTGCTTATGCGTCTCGACAACTCAAGACTCACGAAAAGAATTATACCACCCATGATCTTGAATTGGGCGCTGTTGTCTTTGCACTCAAGATTTGGAGACATTACCTTTATGGGACCAAATGTGTGGTGTTCACGGACCACAAAAGTCTCCAACATGTCTTCGATCAAAAGAATCTTAACATGAGGCAACGACGTTACTTAACGACTATGATTGCGAAATTCGCTACCATCCTGGCAAGGCGAATGTTGTGGCTGACGCACTTAGTCGTAAAGAGCGTGTCAAACTCCAATGTGCGAGAGTTCGTACTGATCTTCAGGATCGCATTCTCCAGGCTCAACACACATCAGTCACCCAAGGTAACATGTACGATGAAATGTCTTGTGGTGCTGAGACTCAACTTGAAACCAAACCCGATGGTCTTCTTTATTTCCTTAACCGACTGTGGATTCCCGACCGTGATGATCTTCGTACTTTTCTCATGAACGAGGCTCATAAGTCTCGTTATTCTATTAATCCTGGAGCTGACAAGATGTACCAAGATCTTCGCTATTCTTATTGGTGGCCTGGTATGAAGAAAGACATTGCTCTATTCGTTGCGAAATGTCTCACTTGTTCCAAGGTCAAGGCTGAACATCAATGACCATCTGGTATGCTTGAACAACCAGAGATTCCTGTCTGGAAATGGGAGAGCATAGCTATGGATTTCATCACCAAACTCCCTCGTACACCCAAAGGTTTCGACAGTATTTGGGTGATCGTCGATCGTTTGACCAAGTCAACTCACTTTCTACCTATTCGTGAGGAGTATTCTGTGGAAAAGTTGGCAAAGATGTACGTAAGTGAAATTGTATGTCGTCACGGTATACCTTTGGACATTATTTCTGATCGCGATGGTCGTTTCACCTCTCACTTTTGGGGATCTCTACAAGATGCTTTGGGTACCAAGTTGAACCTGAGCACTGCTTATCACCCTCAAACGGATGGTCAGACTGAACGAACCATTCAGACACTTGAGGACATGCTCAGGGCATGTGTCATCGATTTTGGTGGCGCATGGGATTCTCATCTTCCTTTGGTTGAGTTTTCATACAACAACAGTTATCACGCCAGCATTAACATGGCTCCTTTTGAGGCACTCTATGGTCGGAAATGTCGTTCTCCTGTCTGTTGGACTGAGGTTGGTGAAGCTCGTATTACGGGACCCGAACTAATCCAGGAAACCACAGACAAAATCCAGCTTATTCAGGATAATCTTCTCAAGGCTAGAAGTCGCCAAAAGAGTTATGCTGATAAACGTCGTAAACCCTTGGAATTTCAAGTTGGGGACCTTGTACTACTTAAGGTATCCCCTTGGAAAGGAGTAATTCGTTTCGGTAGAAAGGGAAAACTAGCTCCTCGTTACGTAGGCCGTTTCAAAATTCTTGACAGAGTTGGAAAAGTGGCTTACAAACTTGAGCTTCCA
This sequence comes from Ambrosia trifida, assembly GCA_028751855.1. Classification (NCBI taxonomy): domain Eukaryota; kingdom Viridiplantae; phylum Streptophyta; class Magnoliopsida; order Asterales; family Asteraceae; genus Ambrosia; species Ambrosia trifida. The sequence goes on along the minus strand of CM054127.1, from coordinate 69,810,293 downwards.
CCTGAGCTAAGCAATGTTCATCCAACCTTCCATGTTTCGAATCTCAAGAAATGCTTAGCAGATGAGAACCTTCATGTTCCTCTTGAGGATGTGCAAATCGATGAAAGCATGCACATTATCGAGAAACCCGTCGAGATTGTTGACACTGGAGTCAAGAAACTCAAGCGCAGTCGTATTCCGATCGTTAAGGTTCGTTGGGAATCTAAACGAGGCCCAGAGTTCACTTGGGAAAGTAAAGACCAGATGAAGTCGAAATATCCGCATCTTTTCCCACCAGACTCTCCAACTCCAACTTCGGGACGAAGTTCCTAAAAGTAGGGGAGACTGTAACATTACGCATTTAAACTTGTACGTTACACGTTCGCATTTTATAAAAACGTCAAGTTTCGTCTTATACGTTGCATTTATTATTTTTGTCGCATTTGTGGAACCCTAATACTATATATATATATATATATATATATATATATATATATATATTATATAATATAAAATTGGAATAATATCAAAAAAATAATTGTCTTGGCCGGGAATCGAACCCGCGCCAAGACCGGCCCAAACCAACCAAACACTTAACCAGCTGGGCTGGCTTGCAACTTGTTAGAAACCTGGATCATTATTAATTATAAGCGCGTTTTTAAAACCTTCACAGTTGACAAGAAAGTCAACTGTGGGTTAGCTTGTTAATCAATCCAAAGAATTAACTCGTAATTGATCTTTATATGGTAAATTCGTGTGATATCCGGCCTTGTGTAACACGATTACACGTCAATTATAACAAATCGTTGACCAATTTTTAAACTATACGCGTATGACATTTAAATTGGGTCAACCTTTCCAATTAACCTTAACCATTGATCCTCAGTATAAATAGATGTGTTTCGAAGCTTAACAACTCGCTCACAACTCTCTCTCAACCTCCAATTATCTCTGCAACACTCTGATTTTGATTATCTTGTTCGACGTTTGACTTTTGCTTTGACTCGGCAATTAAACTCGATACAACACTGTGAGTCTGATTTTTTTGTGTGGGTTATGTTCATCGGCCATCACACATCAATAGCCCTATGGTTAATCAGGCTATTGATGTGTGATTTGCCCAATTGCAAATTCTAGGGCTCGTTCGTGTTTAAATTGGGGATAATCTGATTTGGGCTTATCGTATTTATTAAATTTTATCCAGAGGATATCACAACCACCGGCCTAGGCCAAGTGGTTGTGACCTTGGTTCACCACAGAGGGTACCCGGGTTCGAGTCCCGGCTACTGCCTCTTTTTGCTTCTTTTATTTTTTTAAACAAAACTATTTTATATATATATATTAAACCTTTTAATCTTTTAAACTCATTTTAAAATATCAAAACTATTTTATAAATTCTAAAAAAATTATATTTGTTTAATCTGAGATAAAAGTTTTATTTACAATTTTTATTTTTCAGAAATTCATTTATTTAATATTTATAATAATTAAATCATTTTTATACTATTATATTTATAAAAATCCATTTATATATCAAAATAATTTTATTAAATTCTCCAAAAATTATCCTGACTTTTTATAAAGTTAAACTTTATTGAAATAATTTTTAATTCAGTAAAATCAATTATTTTATATTTTTAATCAATTTTTGTTGGATTTAATCATAATTAAATCATAATAAATCCAATTTTCATCATTTTTGCACCAAAATTTTATACAAATTATTTTTAATTATTTAGAACAGAAATATGATTTTTAAAATAGAAATTCTTTAATTTTTGTATTTTTGAATATTAAAGTTAATTGTTGGCAATTTGTAATAAATAGATTTAAAAATCTATTTTAAATTAAATAATTTTATAAAAATTATTTTTATACTTCAAACACTTTAATGTGTCCATTCAAAATTCAAAATTTATAAAAAGACTTTCTTTTATTAATTATCAAATTTCCCTTTATTAATTAACATTTTAATTTAATTTCAACAATTGATTATCCCCAAATCGAAACCCTAGGATACACTTATAAGTTAATTAGACTTAGACTTATTACATATTACCTTATTATAGGGTGATATTTGGAATCATTTTGGGCAACACTATTATTTCATCTTTTCAACAAGTTTAACATTTGCTAAGGTGAGTTTTACATAGCCCCTTTTATTTATCACCATTTTTGGGGTGAAACATGTTATAACATTATCATTGCAATTCAATCATCAATGTGTCTATGTGTTTTCTATGTTGCATTATGTCTTGAGCATGATTAGAGTAAGCACCATTCTAGTATAATCATTAACATTGATCAGCCGACGGTATACATTGATAGATCTATTGGACTGACAATCCCACCCGGATACGTGCCTCCTACAAAGGTTACGTGGGTGTTTGTTATCGCATAACATATTCATTTGGACCATGGGTGTATGGTATGTATCATTTTATAACAGTCATCAGGGTTGATTATGCACTCGATTTATTTCTAGTATGTTCTCACATATGGGCTAGATTGACATGACACATGAATTGCACAACATTTTATTCATTTATTATCAAAAACCTATGTAATTCTCACCAACTTATGTTGACCCAAAATACTTTTAAAATTAACATGTTTCAGGTAACAATGAAGCTGAGGCTTGAGTTAGCATGAGGATTTTTCTTGAAGTTTATTTGAAGTTATTGAAGTTGTTATTTGATATTATGTATTTGAATTCTTAGACATTATTTCACATTTTGGATATTATGTTTGAATAAATTATTTAAAATTTATATTATACCATGTGCTACTGAAAACAATCATCAATACGTGGCACCCCGATGTTTCCGCCATCGGTTGGGGTGTTACACATAACATCCTCTGGTCCTATTCACATGCTAACGAAATATGATTAGTTTCTATCATTTCTTGAATTAATTTTTGAAATTTTGCAGTAGGGATGGACCCGTTTAACTTTCTCCCCCAAAAATCTTGTTTAAATCAAAAAGAAGATTTTTTTTTCAATCATTCAAAATTTATCATCTCCAGCCATGTTACCAACTGATGAAAACGTGTTTTGTCAAAAGCTTTTGTGAAGATATCTGCCTTTCGATCAGCAGTATCTATTGGCAACACCTGTATATATCCTTTGTCGTGAGCATCGCGAATGGAGTGAATCCGAATTTCAATATGTTGGTTTTAGAATGATCTATTGGATCCATAACACTTGACAACAACACCTGGATGTTGCTGTGTATTCAGCTTGAGCACTGGAGATAGACACCGTGGTCTGCTTCATGCTTTGCCAAGACACCAGCCTATTACCCAGAAATTGACAACCACCAGAGACAGATTTTCTGTCAATCCTGCAACCTGCATGATCACTATCAGAGTAAGCGATTAAATCAAAATTATCATTCTTAGGATACCATAAACCAAGTTTCGGTGTCCCTTTGAGGTAGCAGAAGACTCTTTTTACTGCAGTTTCATGCGATTGCTTGGGATTTGACTGAAAGCGTGCGCAGCATCCAACTGCCCACATAATATCTGGTCTGCTGGCTGTAAGATACATCAGTGAGCCAGTCATTGATCGATATGTGTGAGGATTCACTGAAAGGCCTTGAAGATCTGGTACAAGTGTTGTTTGGGCCGCAAAAGGAGTGTTGGACGGCTTGCAATCAGACATGTTGTATTTTGCCAAGATGTCTCTTGTGTATTTGGCTTGATGGATGAGAATTTCGTCTTCTTTCTGCTGAACTTCCAGGCCTAAGAAAAATAACAGTTCTCCCATCATGCTCATTTCAAACTGAGACTTCATAATGCTTTCGAATTCCCTGCATAAATTTTTATCAGTGGAACCAAAGATAATATCGTCAACATATATTTGAACAAGAATAGAGTGTTTGTTGACTTCTTTGGTGAACAGAGTCATGTCGATCTTCCCTCTGGTGTATCTATTTTGCAGCAAATACGAGGATAAGGTCTCATACCAAGCTCGAGGAGCTTGATGAAGTCCATAGAGAGACTTATCCGATTTGTAGTATTTGTTGGGATGATGAGGGTCTTCAAATCCCGGCGGTTGACAGACGTAGACTTCTTCCTTGATTTTTCCGTACAAGAATGCACTCTTCACATCCAGCTGAAAGACATTGAAGTTCTTGTATGAGGCGTACGCCAAAAAGATACGGATGGCTTCAAGTCGAGCAACTGGAGCGAAAACTTCCTCATAATCAATACCTTCCTGCTGACGAAAACCCTGAACTACCAGACGAGCTTTGTTCTTGATCACCACGCCACGTTCATCCATTTTATTGCGAAAAACCCATCTAGTTCCGATAGGATACTTCCCCTCAGGTAGATCCACTAGTTCCCAAACCTTGAATTTTGTAAACTGAGACAGCTCTTCCTGCATGGCTTCTACCCAGCTTGCATCTCTGACTGCATCTTCAATGCTGAAAGGTACTGTCTGAGATAAGAATGCTGAGAGTGCAATATTGAGCTTATCTTCCTGATTTCTAGTAAGAACACCCTCAGAGATTGGTCGGATGTTGTTCTTAACAGGATGATTCTTAGATGATTTAAATCCCATGTTCGGCTCTTCTTGAACTTGGGGAGGCAGATTTGAAAGGTGATCTACAAGGATTGATGAGCTGGATGGATCATTTACAGACTGTTGTGCTGAAGATGTTTCTTCTGAAATTGGAGTATTTTCAGGAGATTGCGTAGATTTAACAGTTGCATCACCATTTGTGGATTGAAGAGGAACAATTTAATCAGCTACTAATGGAGAGAATCAGGTGGTGAAAGGTGCAACATCGTCTTCAGAAGAGTAAAGAGTATTTTCAAGAGGAGAAGGAGCGGCTACTTGATTGTCAGATGTTTGTTCTTCAGTGATACTGAAATTGTTGAAAACAACGTCCACGTCAAAGAACCAGTTAGGACCGGCTCCTGTGTTAGTGGAGTTGGATTCCTGCCAATCAAGATAGAAAGATTCGAGAACCATCTTGGTGCGTTTGTTGTATACGCTATAAGCCTTTTGACTTGAAGAGTATCCAACAAAGAAGCACTCATCTCCAACTGCATCGAACTTCATTATGTTCTCATAGTTGTTTAGAAGAGTACATGTGCATCCGAACGGCCTGAAGTAGTCAATCAGAGGTTTTCTTTTGAAAAGCAATTCATAACCTGTTTTCCCGCGCGCCTTAACGATTAAGACTCTGTTAAGAACATATCAGGCGGTTATCATAGCTTCTGCCCAGAAGATGATCGGCAACTTGGAGTCGATTAGCATAGTTCTGGCAGCTTCAATAAGTGTACGATTCTTCCTTTCAGCAACTCCATTCTGTTGTGGAGTTCTCGTAGCACTGTACTGAAGATGAATTCCTTTGTGGTTGCAAAAAGTCATGAAGCTTGATTTTTGAATTCAGTCCCGTGATCGCTTCTGATTGATCTAACTTTTGACTTCACTATGTTTTCAATAAGAGGAACAAACAGCATCAATATCTCAGCAGCTTCACTTTTGTATTCTAAGAAATACACCCACGTAAAATGAGAAAAGTCATCTGTTATCACCAAACAATAAGATTTTTTAGCTAAGCTTTTAACACTAATAGGACTGAAAAGATCCATATGCAATAGTTGAAGAGGTGAGTCAATAGAGTTCACTGTTTTGGACTTGTGCGATTTCTTGTGTTGTTTTCCTTTGGCACACGCTAAACATTTTTCAGAGAAAGGGAATTCCTTGGAAGGAAGACCTCTGACAAGATTTAGTTTAGAAAGTTTGTTAATGTTTTTAAAGTTTACATGTCCCAATCGCCTATGCCATAACAGTGACTCAGACTCGGATGCCTTTGAAAGTAAACATGTCATTTGACATTCAGACTTGGCATCTCTCATATTTATCACATAAGTTTTATTCTGCCTAGGAGCTTTTAGCATAATCATATTGGTGGGCGGTATGAATCCAGGATTCAGAAAGATGCACTCCATGTCATTGAATAACACCGAGATTCCTTTGTCACAGACTTGTGATACGCTCAAAAGATTGTAGCACAATTCTGGAACATAATTCACATCTTCTAAAGTCAATGCGTCGGAAACCACATCAACTATACCAACTATCTTCCCGCCCTTTTCATTCCTAGCGAAGGCAATGAACTCTCCATCAATAAACCAATAGTTCTTGAGGAGTTCCTTCAGACCAGTCACGTGTCTTGAAGCCCCGCTATCAACATGCCATAGATATCTCATGAGTGCAATCAGCCATTTCTGTAGTTTATTCTGAAATACAAATGAAAACACAAGAAATACACATATAAATACAAGAGACTCTATGTACAATCACGACTCAAACCTTTACTTAGTTAACTTTGGGAATCCAAGTCTGCTTTAGTTTTGATCTGTCGTGATTTTCACCCAAAATTGACTCTTGTCTTTTTAAAATTTTTGAGGTTTTAACAAAACTTTTTACTGTTTCTTGAAGGTTTTTAATCTGATCAGAAAAACAGTTTAGTGTTTTGACGTCATCTTGTGGTTTAGATTTCAAATGACATTATTTAACCACATGTCCCTCATTTCCACATCTAAAGCATTTTGAGTTCTTTGGCTTGATCTTTGGAGAAGGTCTGGATGATGATGGTTGTGATGCTCTTTTCTTGATCTTGCTTGAGCACGAGCTTTCACTTAAACATGATTCATCAATGTTGTTGTTGCTTGATTCTTCGTTTGTGTTGCAGTCAGGCTCGCTGATGTCGCTTTCTGTATCACTCTGTGATTCTTCGGAAATTGAGTTATCTGTTTCGCTTTGTGATTCTTCAGAACATGAAATATCTGTGGATGATGGAGTAAACTCTGGAATTTCTTCAGTGAGAAATTTCCCAAACATGTTTTGTTTTAGTTCTGGTACAAACACAGATGGCCTATACACATTTTCATTATCAGAGAATGCAGCATTAAGATCAACACAAACTGGCATAACATTGTCAACACAAACATTTGAGCGTTTGATAGGATTCTTCCTATCATCAGGGGCCACAACGCCCTTTAAGTCAAGTTTAGAAGTTAATGTAGTACAGTCATCCGGCCTAGATAAACTATTACAGTTATCCATCCTAGACAAACTATTACAATCATCCAGCTTAGTTAAATTATTACATTCATCTGAATTCAAAATAGTTTTAGACTTATCATTACTCCCGGGTGACCTAACCCCATCGTTCGTCCACCACAACTCTCATCATCGTCCACCTGATCCTGTTGGGTCACATCTGCACTGCTTTTACTTATATTAGAGTTTGACTCAGATTTGACACATTCTTTTTCAAAAAGATCAATTTTTGGATGAGGTTTTGGAATGGGTATATATTCACTTTTGCTCAAAGGTAAAAACAGAGATTTTTCAATTCCCTTTTTATCCTAATACCCAATTCCATCTTTGACGAATGATTGCCTTGAGCAATCTAAGATATCTGTATGAGCATGTTTGCTTACATTCCATTTGTCCACAACAATTTGGAGATGATTTGTTTCATTTCTAGATTTTTCTAACTTTTATGTTAAATCATTTATTAAAAAATCTTTTCTCAGGACAAATTCTTTTAGAGTTTACATTTCAGCTATAGTTGCATTTAACTTTCGCTGATATGCCAACTCATTTTCTTTCATTTTAGTGTTAATTTTTCGGATGTCATCCATCTCTCTTAAATTCTCCTATTGTGAGACAAACAGTAAGCAACAGCTGTAACACACCTTGGTGAACACAGCTTTGATTTTATTTCAAGAGGAATACTTACCAGATCTCTTTCCTCAACTGTCTTGGGCATGTTCTGCGGCTTCTCATCTGCTTTGCTGGTGGGAGTCTTCCATATCATCCGGGTCAACTTGATACATGTCTTCAGGATTCATCATCTCACTTTTAAGGTTACCTATCTTCATAGCCTCAAAGCTAGTCATGAAAGTGTTGAAGAGTTCAACATGTTCGTTAGCGAGCTTTGTAAGCTGTGGGTTAAGTGTCTTTGCAGCTGTGTCAGAGTATGAGACTGTCTTTCCCGAACTTGAACTACCACCACCCATTGCATCCACATATACATGTGATGAGCTTGAACCCATGTTACCTACAGGAGTCATTAGTGCCAGATTCTTCGTAGCAGTGCTAGGAGCGACTTTTGGAACAGTCTGGTTCATTTCTCTTTTGGTGATATCCATTTTGAATGACTTTAGAGTGTTGATGAGATCAGCCAAAGTATATTAAGCATCTAAATACTCTTTTCAAAACAACATGCATTGTATGCTCCATTCTTTGGGTAGGGAGTCGAGCAGTTTCTTGATTGAGTTTTGGTTGTTGATGGGAATTCCAGCTTTCTTCATCTTGGTTAACATACTCATGAATCTGTCGATGTGTGAGCTTAGACTCTCACCACGAATGCTACCGAACATATCATATTACTTCTGCACCATGTCTTGCTTATATTGGTGCATTTCTTCATTCCCTTCATAGTACTCGTTCAGTGCAAACCACAGGTCATGTGCAGTGCTGTATTCCTCAAACATGTTATAAACATCGTTTGATAAGGCCATGGTAAGGGCACCATAAGCCTTATGGTCTCTCTGAAGTAGCTGTTTGTCGACATCAGTGTAGGTAGACGGATCAGGGTTGAACTCTTCCCTTGTGGCAGTGGTTCTCATCAGAATGTGTGGACCTAGCTGGATAGAAGTCCATTGGGTGAAGTTTGTGACATAGAAGAACGACCTCATTCGGTTTTTCCAAGTTCCATAATCTTCTACACCCTTTATCTTAGGAACTCTAGTTGTTCCAGTTTCAAGTTCTTGTTGGGTAATAGGATTTATAGTTGAGTTATTATCATTACCAACCATTGATTTAGGTTGATTTTATAAGTATGGTTTTTCTGATATTATAGGTTACAGTCCAAAATGTCCAAAGTCCTTAAGTGCGCAACGAAGTACGCAGCAAGAAAGATCAAGTGCGCAACAGCCTGTAACAATATAAACAACCTTGTCAAGATGTTTGTCTTCTGATAAGTGCGCAGTTTTGCAAGATACACAAGTAGTTGTTGTTTCTTGATAAGTGCGCAGATCAGTCAGCACTTGGGCATGGTAAGTGCACAGTCTTGACTGATCAGTCTGCGTACTAAACAAAGTACGCAGACACTTAAACTCTCGTTTAAGATTTTTAGTGTGCAGAAACCCTAGCCAAGTACTCAAAACTACACCTCTTCAGTAAGTGCGCACAACAACCAGAGATCTCTGTTTAAGTGCGCAGAAACCCTAGTTATGTGCTCGTAGACAGTGAAAACAATAAGTACGCAACTTAGTGAATGAGTGCGTACTTACACAACAAAGATTTAAGTGCTCAGAGAAGAACAAGTATGCAGTTTATGAGCTAAGTGCTCAAAACAAGAAATAAGTACTCAACGTATGAAATAAGTTCGCAACTCAAGAAACAAGTGCGCAAAACAGTCTGTTGAAAAGCACAAAAACTCAGCTGAATCCTATCCAAAACCTTTTCATTCCATTCTGAAATGCTTGGATGAAATTTCTACTTAGAATGAACAACTTTTAACTCTCAGAAACACAATACCCACGAAATTTTGAAGCAAATAGATAAGAAGAACACCCAAATTTTTTATAAACACAAAAGTTTATAAAAATCTTAATAATAAAACCTAACAAGATGAGGGTTTTGGTGTCTTTAAATTGATACAATCTAGAGCACAAAGGCTCTGATACCAAATTGTAAGTCCTAAATACTAGATCTTGTTAAGTGCAAGAGATTGTTATCACTTAGAAACACCTATGGATTAGGTGTTTTAAGTGATTAATCTTCTACAATCAAAGAAACTATATGAATATGATGAAAACCGACACACAAGATGAATAATAAGATGATTCCATTGCTGATTTGTTACTGAAGAACCATGGAATAATAACAAGTACGCACCTATTCAAATGTGCTACAAAGATAATCCAAAACCCTAACCCTAGAGCTGCATGCTAGCTTTCTATATATAGGAGATCTGATGGGTCTGTGCACTTAACTCAAGTGCGCAGGGCCCGTGTAATAAGTACGCAGCATCTAGGGTTTCACTTAAACTATGCCATAATTACATAAACAACCCTTTAACTTACAAACTACACAATAAGCTATCAAAAATCTTTGTTCTGGTAACTGTGGTCTCAATAGACCCCAACACCGAATAGTTCAGACTCAAGAAGCGATAATTACGTAGAGATTTGAACACAAGAAAAGACTCCAGTTTAAATGCCTGTAACTATCGGTACGGTTGGAGTTTAAAAGACCCGAATAGAGGAACGGGATGGCCATAGGATATATGATCATCATGCAAACTTAAATGAAGGATACGAACCTGACCAGACGGTAATCGGACTCACGAAGCGATAATTACGTAGAGATTCGTACACAAGAAAAGACTCTAGTTAAAAGCCTTTAACTATCGGTACGGTTGGAGTTTTAAGGACCCGAATGGAGGAACGGGAAAGCCATAAGAAATCTGATTATCATAAATACTCAAATAAAGGATACGAAACTGACCGGACAGTAATCGGACTCACGAAGCGATAATTACGTAGAGTTTCGTACACAAGAAAACACTCCAGTTTAAAAGCATGTAACTTTCGTTACCTTTGCAATTTTATATAACCGAATGGATGAACGGGATGGCCATAAGATATCTGATCATCATATAGCCCCAAATAAAGGATACGAAAATGACCGGACGGTAATCGGACTCACGAAGGGATAATTACGTAGAGATTCATACACAAGAAATGACTCCAGTTTAAAAGCTTGTAACTTTCGGTACGGTAGGCATTTTAAAGACCAGAATGAAGGAACGGGATGGTAACAAGATCTCTGATCATCATACAGACTCAAATAAAGGATACAAAACTGACCGGACGGGAATCGGGCTCACGAAGCGATAATTACGTAGAGTTTCGTACACAAGAAATGGCTCCAGTTTAAATGCCTGTAACTATCGGTACGTTTGGAGTTTTAAAAACTCGAATGGAGGAATGGGACAACCATAAGATACCTGATCATCATACAGACTCAAATAAAGGATATGAAGCTGACCGGACGGTAATCGGACTCGCGAAGCGATAATTACGTAGAGTTTCGTACACAAGAAAAGACTCCCGGTCAAAAGCCTGTAACTATCGGTACAGTTGAAGCTTTAAAGACCCGAATGGAGGAATGGGATGGCCATAAGATATTTGATCATCATACAGACTCAAATAAAGGATATGTAACTGACCGGACGGTAATCGGACTCATGAAGCTATAATTACGTAGAGATTGGTACACAAGAAAACACACCAGTTTAAATGCCTGTAACTATCGGTACGGTTGGAGTTTTAAAGACCCGAATGGTGGAACGGGATGGCCAGAGGATATCTGATCATCATGCAGACTTAAATAAAGGATACGAAACTGACCGGATGGTAATTGGACTCACAAAGCGATAATTATGCAGGGATTCGTACACAAGAAAAAACTCCAGTTTAAAAGCCTTTAACTACCTGTACGGTTGGAGTTTTAAGGACCCGAATAGAGGAACGGGATGGCCATAGGATATATGATCATCATGCAAACTTAAATGAAGGATACGAACCTTACCAGGGATTCGTACACAAGAAAAGACTCTAGTTAAAAGCCTTTAACTATCGGTACGGTTGGAGTTTTAAGGACCCGAATGGAGGAACGGGAAAGCCAGAAGAAATCTGATTATCATACATACTCAAATAAAGGATACGAAACTGACCGGACAGTAATCGGACTCACGAAGCGATAATTACGTAGAGTTTCGTACACAAGAAAAGACTCCAGTTTAAAAGCATGTAACTTTCGTTACCTTTGGAATTTTATATAACCGAATGGATGAACGGGATGGCCATAAGATATCTGATCATCATACAGCCCCAAATAAAGGATACGAAACTGACCAGACGGTAATCGGACTCACGAAGGGATAATTACGTAGAGATTCGTACACAAGAAATGACTCCAGTTTAAAAGCCTGTAACTTTCGGTACGGTAGGCATTTTAAAGACCAGAACGAAGGAACGGGATGGTAACAAGATCTCTGATTATCATACAGACTCAGATAAAGGATACGAAACTGACCGGACGGGAATCGGACTCACGAAGCGATAATTACGTTGAGTTTCGTACACAAGAAAAGACTCCAGGTCAAAAGCCTGTAACTATCGGTACAGTTAAAGCTTTAAAGACCCGAATGGAGGATTGGGATGGCCATAAGATATCTGATTATCATACAGACTCAAATAAAGGATATGAAATTGACCGGACAGTAATTGGAATCAGGAAGCGATAATTACGTAGAATTTCGTACACAAGAAAAGACTACAGTTTAAAAGCCTTTAACTATCGGTACAGTTGGAGTTTTAAAGACACGAATGGAGGAATGGGATGGCCATAGGATATCTGATCATCATGCAGACTTAAATGAAGGATAGAAAACTTACCGGACAGTAATCGGACTCACAATGCGATAAATACGTAGAGTTTCGTACACAAGAAAAGACTCCAGTTTAAATGACTGTAACTATCGGTACGGTTGAAGGTTTAAAGACCCGAATGGAGGAACGGGATGGCCATAAGATATTTGATCATCAAACAGCCCCAAATAAAGGATACGAAACTGACCGGACGGTAATCAGACTCACGAAGGGATAATTACGTAGAGATACGTACACATGAAAAGACTCTAGATAAAAGCCTTTAACTATCGGTACGGTTGGAGTTTTAAAGACCCGAATGGAGGAATGGGATGGCCATATGATATCTGATTATCATACAAAGTCAACTAAAGGATACGAAACTGACCGGACAGTAATCGGACTGACGAAGCGATAATTACGTAGAGTTTCATACACAAGAAATGACTCCAGTTTAAAAGCCTGTAACTTTCGTTACGGTTAGCATTTTAAAGACCAGAAAGGAGGAACATGATGGTAACAAGATATCTGATCATCATACAGACTCAAAAAAAGGATACGAAACTGACCGGACGGGAATCGGACTCACGAAGCGATAATTACGTAGAGTTACATACACAAGATAAGGCTCCAGTTTAAATGCCTGTAACTATCGGTACGTTTGGAGTTTTAAAAACTCGAATGGAGGAATGGGACGACCATAAGATACCTGATCATCATACAGACTCAAATAAAGGATATGAAACTGACCGGACGGTAATCGAACTCGCGAAGCGATAATTACGTAGAGTTTCGTACACAAGAAAAGACTCCAGGTCAAAAGCCTGTAACTATCGGTATAGTTGAAGCTTTAAAGACCCGAATGGAGGAATGGGATGGCCATAAGATATTTAATCATCATACAGACTCAAATAAAGGATACGTAACTGACCGGACGGTAATCGGACTCATGAAGCTATAATTACATAGAGATTGGTACACTAGAAAACACACGAGTTTAAAAGCCTGTAACTATCAGTACTGTTGGAGTTTTAAAGACCCGAATAGAGGAACGGGATGGCCAGAGGATATCTGATCATCATGCAGACATAAATAAAGGATACAAAACTGACCGGATGGTAATCGGACTCACAAAGCGATAATTAGGTAGAGTTTCGTACACAAGAAAAGACTCCAGTTTAAAAGCCTTTAACTATCGGTGCGGTTGGAGTTTTAAGGACCCGAATGGAGGAACTGGATGGCCATAAGATATCTGATCATCACGCAGACATAAATAAAGGATACGAAACTGACCGGATTGTAATCGGACTCACAAAGTGATAACTACGTAGAGATTCGTACACAAGAAAAGACTCATGTTTAAAAGCATGTAACAACCAATACGGTTGGCATTTTATAGTCCCGAATGGAGGAACAAGATGGCCATAATATATCTGATCATCATACAAACTCAAATAAAGGATACAAAACTGACGGGACGGTAATCAGACTCACAAAGCGATAATTACGTAGAGATTCGTACACCAGAAAAGTCTCCAGTTTAAATGCCTGTAACTATCGGTACGGTTGGAGTTTTAAAGACTCGAATGGAGGAATTGGACGGTCATATGATATCTGATCATCATAAAGACTCAAATAAAGGATACGAAACTGACCAGACGGTAATCGGACTCACGAAGCGATAATTACGTAGTGTTTCGTACACAAGAAAAGACTCCAGGTCAAAAGCCTGTAACAATCGGTACAGTTGAAGTTTTAAAGATCCGAATGGAGGAATGGTACGGCCATAAGATATCTGATCATCATACAGACTCAAATAAAGGATACGTAACTGACCGGACGGTAATCGGACTCATGAAGCTATAATTACATAGAGATTGGTACACTAGAAAACACACGAGTTTAAAAGCCTGTAACTATCGGTACTGTTGGAGTTTTAAAGACCCGAATAGAGGAACGGGATGGCCAGAGGATATCTAATCATCATGCAGACTTAAATAAAGGATACAAAACTGACCGGATGGTAATCGGACTCACAAAGCGATAATTACGTAGAGTTTCGTACACAAGAAAAGACTACAGTTTAAAAGCCTTTAACTATCGGTGCGGTTGGAGTTTTAAGGACCCGAATGGAGGAACTGGATGGCCATAAGATATCTGATCATCACGCATACATAAATAAAGGATACGAAACTGACCGGATGGTAATCGGACTCACAAAGTGATAACTACGTAGAGATTCGTACACAAGAAAAGACTCATGTTTAAAAGCATGTAACAACCAATACGGTTGGCATTTTATAGTCCCGAATGGAGGAACAAGATGGCCATAATATATCTGATCATCATACAAACTCAAATAAAGGATACAAAACTGACGGGACGGTAATCAGACTCACAAAGCGATAATTACGTAGAGATTCGTACACCAGAAAAGTCTCCAATTTAAATGCCTGTAACTATCGGTACGGTTAGAGTTTTAAAGACTCGAATGGAGGAATTGGACGGTCATATGATATCTGATCATCATACAGACTCAAATAAAGGATACGAAACTGACCAGACGGTAATCGGACTCACGAAGCGATAATTACATAGTGTTTCGTACACAAGAAAAGACTCCAGGTCAAAAGCCTGTAACTATCGGTACAGTTGAAGTTTTAAAGATCCGAATGGAGGAATGGTACGGCCATAAGATATCTGATCATCATACAGACTCAAATAAAGGATACGTAACTGACCGGACGGTAATCGGACTCATGAAGCTATAATTACATAGAGATTGGTACACTAGAAAACACACGAGTTTAAAAGCCTGTAACTATCGGTACTGTTGGGGTTTTAAAGACCCGAATAGAGGAACGGGATGGCCAGAGGATATCTGATCATCATGCAGACTTAAATAAAGGATAAAAAACTGATCGGATGGTAATCGGACTCACAAAGCGATAATTACGTAGAGTTTCGTACACAAGAAAAGACTCCAGTTTAAAAGCCTTTAACTATCGGTGCGGTTGGAGTTTTAAGGACCCGAATGGAGGAACTGGATGGCCATAAGATATCTGATCATCACGCAGACATAAATAAAGGATACGAAACTGACCGGATGGTAATCGGACTCACAAAGTGATAACTACGTAGAGATTCGTACACAAGAAAAGACTCATATTTAAAAGCATGTAACAACCAATACGGTTGGCATTTTATAGTCCCGAATGGAGGAACAAGATGGCCATAATATATCTGATCATCATACAAACTCAAATAAAGGATACAAAACTGACGGGACGGTAATCAGACTCACAAAGCGATAATTACGTAGAGATTCGTACACCAGAAAAGTCTCCAGTTTAAATGCCTGTAACTATCGGTACGGTTGGAGTTTTAAAGACTCGAATGGAGGAATTGGACGGTCATATGATATCTGATCATCATAAAGACTCAAATAAAGGATACGAAACTGACCAGACGGTAATCGGACTCACGAAGCGATAATTACGTAGTGTTTCGTACACAAGAAAAGACTCCAGGTCAAAAGCCTGTAACAATCGGTACAGTTGAAGTTTTAAAGATCCGAATGGAGGAATGGTACGGCCATAAGATATCTGATCATCATACAGACTCAAATAAAGGATACGTAACTGACCGGACGGTAATCGGACTCATGAAGCTATAATTACATAGAGATTGGTACACTAGAAAACACACGAGTTTAAAAGCCTGTAACTATCGGTACTGTTGGAGTTTTAAAGACCCGAATAGAGGAACGGGATGGCCAGAGGATATCTAATCATCATGCAGACTTAAATAAAGGATACAAAACTGACCGGATGGTAATCGGACTCACAAAGCGATAATTACGTAGAGTTTCGTACACAAGAAAAGACTACAGTTTAAAAGCCTTTAACTATCGGTGCGGTTGTAGTTTTAAGGACCCGAATGGAGGAACTGGATGGCCATAAGATATCTGATCATCACGCATACATAAATAAAGGATACGAAACTGACCGGATGGTAATCGGACTCACAAAGTGATAACTACGTAGAGATTCGTACACAAGAAAAGACTCATGTTTAAAAGCATGTAACAACCAATACGGTTGGCATTTTATAGTCCCGAATGGAGGAACAAGATGGCCATAATATATCTGATCATCATACAAACTCAAATAAAGGATACAAAACTGACGGGACGGTAATCAGACTCACAAAGCGATAATTACGTAGAGATTCGTACACCAGAAAAGTCTCCAATTTAAATGCCTGTAACTATCGGTACGGTTAGAGTTTTAAAGACTCGAATGGAGGAATTGGACGGTCATATGATATCTGATCATCATACAGACTCAAATAAAGGATACGAAACTGACCAGACGGTAATCGGACTCACGAAGCGATAATTACATAGTGTTTCGTACACAAGAAAAGACTCCAGGTCAAAAGCCTGTAACTATCGGTACAGTTGAAGTTTTAAAGATCCGAATGGAGGAATGGTACGGCCATAAGATATCTGATCATCATACAGACTCAAATAAAGGATACGTAACTGACCGGACGGTAATCGGACTCATGAAGCTATAATTACATAGAGATTGGTACACTAGAAAACACACGAGTTTAAAAGCCTGTAACTATCGGTACTGTTGGGGTTTTAAAGACCCGAATAGAGGAACGGGATGGCCAGAGGATATCTGATCATCATGCAGACTTAAATAAAGGATAAAAAACTGATCGGATGGTAATCGGACTCACAAAGCGATAATTACGTAGAGTTTCGTACACAAGAAAAGACTCCAGTTTAAAAGCCTTTAACTATCGGTGCGGTTGGAGTTTTAAGGACCCGAATGGAGGAACTGGATGGCCATAAGATATCTGATCATCACGCAGACATAAATAAAGGATACGAAACTGACCGGATGGTAATCGGACTCACAAAGTGATAACTACGTAGAGATTCGTACACAAGAAAAGACTCATATTTAAAAGCATGTAACAACCAATACGGTTGGCATTTTATAGTCCCGAATGGAGGAACAAGATGGCCATAATATATCTGATCATCATACAAACTCAAATAAAGGATACAAAACTGACGGGACGGTAATCAGACTCACAAAGCGATAATTACGTAGAGA
Source organism: Ambrosia trifida (assembly GCA_028751855.1). Taxonomy (NCBI): domain Eukaryota; kingdom Viridiplantae; phylum Streptophyta; class Magnoliopsida; order Asterales; family Asteraceae; genus Ambrosia; species Ambrosia trifida. Next base: position 69,792,705 of record CM054127.1, on the reverse strand, counting down.
TTCGTACACCAGAAAAGTCTCCAGTTTAAATGCCTGTAACTATCGGTACGGTTGGAGTTTTAAAGACTCGAATGGAGGAATTGGACGGTCATATGATATCTGATCATCATAAAGACTCAAATAAAGGATACAAAACTGACCAGACGGTAATCGGACTCACGAAGCGATAATTACGTAGTGTTTCGTACACAAGAAAAGACTCCAGGTCAAAAGCCTGTAACAATCGGTACAGTTGAAGTTTTAAAGATCCGAATGGAGGAATGGTACGACCATAAGATATCTGATCATCATACAGACTCAAATAAAGGATACGTAACTGACCGGACGGTAATCGGACTCATGAAGCTATAATTACATAGAGATTGGTACACTAGAAAACACACGAGTTTAAAAGCCTGTAACTATCGGTACTGTTGGAGTTTTAAAGACCCGAATAGAGGAACGGGATGGCCAGAGGATATCTAATCATCATGCAGACTTAAATAAAGGATACAAAACTGACCGGATGGTAATCGGACTCACAAAGCGATAATTACGCAGGGATTCGTACACAAGAAAAAACTCCAGTTTAAAAGCCTTTAACTATCTGTACGGTTGGAGTTTTAAAGACCCGAATAGAGGAACGGGATGGCCATAGGATATCTGATCATCACGCAGACATAAATAAAGGATACGAAACTGACCGGATGGTAATCGGACTCACGAAGTGATAATTAGGTAGAGATTCGTACACAAGAAAAGACTCTAGTTTAAAAGCCTTAAACTATCGGTACGGTTGGAGTGTTAAATACCCGAATAGAGGAACGGGATGGCCAGAGGATATTTGATCATCATGCAGACTTAAATAAAGAATACGAAACTAACCGGACGGTAATCAGACTCACGAAGCGTTAATTACGTAGAGATTCGTACACAAGAAAAGACTCATTTTTAAACGCATGTAACTACCGGTACGGTTGATGTTTTATAGACACGAATGGAGGAACGAGATGGCCATAGTATATTTGATCATCATACAAACTTAAATAAAGGATACAAAACTGACCGGACGGTAATCGGACTCACGAAGCGATAATTACATAGAGATTCGTACACAAGAAAAGACTCCAGTTTAAATGCCTGTAACTATCGGTATGGTTGGAGTTTTAAAGACTCGAATGGAGGAATGGGATGGCCATAAGATATCTGATCATCATATAGACTCAAATAAAGGATACGAAACTCACCGGACGGTAATCGGACTCACGAAGCGATAATTAAGTAGAGATACGTACACAAGAAAAGACTCTAGTTAAAAGCCTTTAACTATCGGTACGGTTGGAGTTTTAAAGACCCGAATGGAGGAACGGGATGGCCATAAGATATCTGATTATCATACAAAGTCAAATAAAGGATACGAAACTGACCGGACAGTAATCGGACAGACAAAGAGATAATTACGTAGAGTTTCATACACAAGAAATGACTCCAGTTTAAAAGCCTGTAACTTTCGGTACGGTTAGCATTTTAAAGACCAGAATGGAGGAACAGGATGGTAACAAGATATCTGATCATCATACAGACTCAAATAAAGGATATGAAACTGACCAGACGGGAATCGGACTCACGAAGCGATAATTACGTAGAGTTACATACACAAGAAAAGGCTCCAGTTTAAATGCCTGTAACTATCGGTACGTTTGGCGTTTTAAAAACTCGAATGGAGGAATGGGATGGCCATAAGATACCTGATCATCATACAGACTCAAATAAAGGATATGAAACTGACCGGACGGTAATCGGACTCGCGAAGCGATAATTACGTAGAGTTTCGTACACAAGAAAAGATTCCAGTTTAAAAGCCTTTAACTATCGGTGCGGTTGGAGTTTTAAGGACCCGAATGGAGGAACTGGATGGCCATAAGATATCTGATCATCATACAGACTCAAATAAAGGATACGAAACTGACCGGATGGTAATCGGACTCGCGAAGCGATAATTACTTAGAGTTTCGTACACAAGAAAATACTCCAAGTCAAAAGCCTGTAACTATCGGTACAGTTGAAATTTTAAAGACCCGAATGGAGGAATGGTACGGCCATAAGATATCTGATCATCATACAGACTCAAATAAAGGATACGAAACTGACCGGGCGGTAATCGGACTCATGAAGCGATAATTACGTAGAGATTGGTACACAATAAAACACTCCAGTTTAAAAGCCTGTAACTATCGGTACGGTTGGAGTTTTAAAGACCAAAATGGAGGAACGGGATGGCCATAAGATATCTGATCATCATATAGACTCAAATAAAAGATACGAAACTCACCGGACGGTAATCGGACTCATGATGCGATAATTACGTAGAGTTTCGTACACAAGAAAAGACTCCAGTTTAAAAGACTTTAACTATCGGTGCGGTTGGAGTTTTACGGACCCGAATGGAGGAACTGGATGGCCATAAGATATCTGATCATCACGCAGACATAAATAAAGGATACGAAACTGACCGGATGGTAATCGGACTCACGAAGTGATAACTACGTAGAGATTCGTACACAAGAAAAGACTCATGTTTAAAAGCATGTAACAACCAATACGGTTGGCATTTTATAGTCCCGAGTGGAGGAACAAGACGGCCATAATATATCTGATCATCATACAAACTCAAATAAAGGATACAAAACTGACGGGACGGTAATCAGACTCACAAAGCGATAATTACGTAGAGATTCGTACACCAGAAAAGTCTCCAATTTAAATGCCTGTAACTATCGGTACGGTTGGAGTTTTAAAGACTCGAATGGAGGAATTGGACGGTCATATGATATCTGATCATCATACAGACTCAAATAAAGGATATGAAACTGACCAGACGGTAATCGGATTCACGAAGCGATAATTACGTAGTGTTTCATACACAAGAAAAGACTCCAGGTCAAAAGCCTGTAACTATCGGTACAGTTGAAGCTTTTAAGACCCGAATGGAGGAATGGTACGGCCATATGATATCTGATCATCATACAAACTCAAATAAAGGATATGAAACTGACCAGACGGTAATCGGACTCATGAAGCGATAATTACGTAGAGATTGGTACACAATAAAACACTCCAATTTAAAAGCCTGTAACTATCGGTACGGTTGGAGTTTTAAAGACCAAAATGGAGGAACGGGATGGCCATAAGATATCTGATCATCATATAGACTCAAATAAAGGATACGAAACTCACCGGACGGTAATCGGACTCACGAAGCGATAATTACGTAGAGATACGTACACAAGAAAAGACTCTAGTTAAAAGCCTTTAACTATCGGTACGGTTGGAGTTTTAAAGACCCGAATGGAGGAACGGGATGGCCATAAGATATCTGATTATCATACAAAGTCAAATAAAGGATACGAAACTGACTGGACAGTAATCAGACAGACGAAGCGATAATTACGTAGAGTTTCATACACAAGAAATGACTCCAGTTTAAAAGCCTGTAACTTTCGGTACGGTTAGCATTTTAAAGACCAGAATGGAGGAACAGGATGGTAACAAGATATCTGATCATCATACAGACTCAAATAAAGGATATGAAACTGACCAAACGGGAATCGGACTCACGAAGCGATAATTACGTAGAGTTACATACACAAGAAAAGGCTCCAGTTTAAATGCCTGTAACTATCGGTACGTTTGGCGTTTTAAAAACTCGAATGGAGGAATGGGATGGCCATAAGATACCTGATCATCATACAGACTCAAATAAAGGATATGAAACTGACCGGACGGTAATCGGACTCGCGAAGCGATAATTACGTAGAGTTTCGTACACAAGAAAAGATTCCAGTTTAAAAGCCTTTAACTATCGGTGCGGTTGGAGTTTTAAGGACCCGAATGGAGGAACTGGATGGCCATAAGATATCTGATCATCATACAGACTCAAATAAAGGATACGAAACTGACCGGATGGTAATCGGACTCGCGAAGCGATAATTACTTAGAGTTTCGTACACAAGAAAATACTCCAAGTCAAAAGCCTGTAACTATCGGTACAGTTGAAATTTTAAAGACCCGAATGGAGGAATGGTACGGCCATAAGATATCTGATCATCATACAGACTCAAATAAAGGATACGAAACTGACCGGGCGGTAATCGGACTCATGAAGCGATAATTACGTAGAGATTGGTACACAATAAAACACTCCAGTTTAAAAGCCTGTAACTATCGGTACGGTTGGAGTTTTAAAGACCAAAATGGAGGAACGGGATGGCCATAAGATATCGGATCATCATATAGACTCAAATAAAAGATACGAAACTCACCGGACGGTAATCGGACTCACGAAGCGATAATTACGTAGAGTTTCGTACACAAGAAAAGACTCCAGTTTAAAAGACTTTAACTATCGGTGCGGTTGGAGTTTTACGGACCCGAATGGAGGAACTGGATGGCCATAAGATATCTGATCATCACGCAGACATCAATAAAGGATACGAAACTGACCGGATGGTAATCGGACTCGCGAAGCGATAATTACTTAGAGTTTCGTACACAAGAAAATACTCCAAGTCAAAAGCCTGTAACTATCGGTACAGTTGAAATTTTAAAGACCCGAATGGAGGAATGGTACGGCCATAAGATATCTGATCATCATACAGACTCAAATAAAGGATACGAAACTGACCGGGCGGTAATCGGACTCATGAAGCGATAATTACGTAGAGATTGGTACACAATAAAACACTCCAGTTTAAAAGCCTGTAACTATCGGTACGGTTGGAGTTTTAAAGACCAAAATGGAGGAACGGGATGGCCATAAGATATCGGATCATCATATAGACTCAAATAAAAGATACGAAACTCACCGGACGGTAATCGGACTCACGAAGCGATAATTACGTAGAGTTTCGTACACAAGAAAAGACTCCAGTTTAAAAGACTTTAACTATCGGTGCGGTTGGAGTTTTACGGACCCGAATGGAGGAACTGGATGGCCATAAGATATCTGATCATCACGCAGACATCAATAAAGGATACGAAACTGACCGGATGGTAATCGGACTCACGAAGTGATAACTACGTAGAGATTCGTACACAAGAAAAGACTCATGTTTAAAAGCATGTAACAACCAATACGGTTGGCATTTTATAGTCCCGAGTGGAGGAACAAGACGGCCATAATATATCTGATCATCATACAAACTCAAATAAAGGATACAAAACTGACGGGACGGTAATCAGACTCACAAAGCGATAATTACGTAGAGATTCGTACACCAGAAAAGTCTCCAATTTAAATGCCTGTAACTATCGGTACGGTTGGAGTTTTAAAGACTCGAATGGAGGAATTGGAGGGTCATATGATATCTGATCATCATACAGACTCAAATAAAGGATATGAAACTGACCAGACGGTAATCGGATTCACGAAGTGATAATTACGTAGTGTTTCATACACAAGAAAAGACTCCAGGTCAAAAGCCTGTAACTATCGGTACAGTTGAAGCTTTTAAGACCCGAATGGAGGAATGGTACGGCCATATGATATCTGATCATCATACAAACTCAAATAAAGGATACGAAACTGACCAGACGGTAATCGGACTCATGAAGCGATAATTACGTAGAGATTGGTACACAATAAAACACTCCAATTTAAAAGCCTGTAACTATCGGTACGGTTGGAGTTTTAAAGACCAAAATGGAGGAACGGGATGGCCATAAGATATCTGATCATTATATAGACTCAAATAAAGGATACGAAACTCACCGGACGGTAATCGGACTCACGAAGCGATAATTACGTAGAGATACGTACACAAGAAAAGACTCTAGTTAAAAGCCTTTAACTATCGGTACGGTTGGAGTTTTAAAGACCCGAATGGAGGAACGGGATGGCCATAAGATATCTGATGATCATACAAAGTCAAATAAAGGATACGAAACTGACTGGACAGTAATCAGACAGACGAAGCGATAATTACGTAGAGTTTCATACACAAGAAATGACTCCAGTTTAAAAGCCTGTAACTTTCGGTACGGTTAGCATTTTAAAGACCAGAATGGAGGAACAGGATGGTAACAAGATATCTGATCATCATACAGACTCAAATAAAGGATACGTAACTGACCGGACGGTAATCGGACTCATGAAGCGTTAATTACATAGAGATTGGTACACAAGAAAACACACAAGTTTAAAAGCCTGTAACTATCGGTACTGTTGGAGTTTTAAAGACCCGAATAGAGGAACGGGATGGCCAGAGGATATCTGATCATCATGCAGACTTAAATAAAGGATACGAAACTGACCGGATGGTAATCGGACTCACAAAGCGATAATTACGCAGGGATTCGTACACAAGAAAAAACTCCAGTTTAAAAACCTTTAACTATCTGTACGGTTGGAGTTTTAAAGACCCGAATAGAGGAACGGGATGGCCATAGGATATCTGATCATCACGCAGACTTAAATAAAGGATACGAAACTGACCGGATGGTAATCGGACTCACGAAGTGATAATTAGGTAGAGATTCGTACACAAGAAAAGACTCTAGTTTAAAAGCCTTTAACTATCGGTACGGTTGGAGTGTTAAATACCCGAATAGAGGAACGGGATGGCCAGAGGATATTTGATCATCATGCAGACTTAAATAAAGAATACGAAACTAACCGGACGGTAATCAGACTCACGAAGCGTTAATTACGTAGAGATTCGTACACAAGAAAAGACTCATTTTTAAACGCATGTAACTACCGGTACGGTTGATGTTTTATAGACACGAATGGAGGAACGAGATGGCCATAGTATATTTGATCATCATACAAACTTAAATAAAGGATACAAAACTGACCGGACGGTAATCGGACTCACGAAGCGATAATTACATAGAGATTCGTACACAAGAAAAGACTCCAGTTTAAATGCCTGTAACTATCGGTATGGTTGGAGTTTTAAAGACTCGAATGGAGGAATGGGATGGCCATAAGATATCAGATCATCATATAGACTCAAATAAAGGATACGAAACTCACCGGACGGTAATCGGACTCACGAAGCGATAATTACGTAGAGATACGTACACAAGAAAAGACTCTAGTTAAAAGCCTTTAACTATCGGTACGGTGGGAGTTTTAAAGACCCGAATGGAGGAACGGGATGGCCATAAGATATCTGATTATCATACAAAGTCAAATAAAGGATACGAAACTGACCGGACAGTAATCGGACAGACGAAGCGATAATTACGTAGAGTTTCATACACAAGAAATGACTCCAGTTTAAAAGCCTGTAACTTTCGGTACGGTTAGCATTTTAAAGACCAGAATGGAGAAACAGGATGGTAACAAGATATCTGATCATCATACAGACTCAAATAAAGGATATGAAACTGACCGGACGGGAATCGGACTCACGAAGCGATAATTACGTAGAGTTACATACACAAGAAAAGGCTCCAGTTTAAATGCCTGTAACTATCGGTACGTTTAGAGTTTTAAAAACTCGAATGGAGGAATGGGACAGACATAAGGTACCTGATCATCATACAGACTCAAATAAAGGATACGAAACTGACCGGATGGTAATCGGACTCACGAAGCGATAATTACTTAGAGTTTCGTACACAAGAAAATACTCCAAGTCAAAAGCCTGTAACTATCGGTACAGTTGAAGTTTTAAAGACCCGAATGGAGGAATGGTACCGCCATAAGATATCTGATCATCATACAGACTCAAATAAAGGATACGAAACTGACCGGGCGGTAATCGAACTCATGAAGCGATAATTACGTAGAGATTGGTACACAATAAAACACTCCAGTTTAAAAGCCTGTAACTATCTGTACGGTTGGAGTTTTAAAGACCAAAATGGAGGAACGGGATGGCCATAAGATATCTGATCATCATATAGACTCAAATAAAAGATACGAAACTCACCGGACGGTAATCGCACTCACGAAGCGATAATTACGTAGAGTTTCGTACACAAGAAAAGACTCCAGTTTAAAAACCTTTAACTATCGGTTCGGTTGGAGTTTTACAGACCCGAATGGAGGAACTGGATGGCCATAAGATATCTGATCATCACGCAGACATAAATAAAGGTTACAAAACTGACCGGATGGTAATCGGACTCACAAAGTGATAACTACGTAGAGATTCGTACACAAGAAAAGACTCATGTTTAAAAGCGTGTAACAACCAATACGGTTGGCATTTTATAGTCCCGAATGGAGGAACAAGATGGCCATAATATATCTGATCATCATACAAACTCAAATAAAGTATACAAAACTGACGGGACGGTAATCAGACTCACAAAGCGATAATTTTGTAGAGATTCGTACACCAGAAAAGTCTCCAGTTTAAATGCCTGTAACTATCGGTACGGTTGGAGTTTTAAAGACTCGAATGGAGGAATTGGACGGTCATATGATATCTGATCATCATACAGACTCAAATAAAGGATACGAAACAGACCAGACGGTAATCGGACTCACGAAGCGATAATTACGTAGTGTTTCGTACACAAGAAAAGACTGCAGGTCAAAAGCCTGTAACTATCGGTACAGTTGAAGCTTTTAAGACCCGAATGGAGGAACGAGATGGCCATAGTATATTTGATCATCATACAAACTTAAATAAAGGATACGAAACTGACCGGACGGTAATCGGACTCACGAAGCGATAATTACATAGAGATTCGTACTCAAGAAAAGACTCCAGTTTAAATGCCTGTAACTATCGGTATGGTTGGAGTTTTAAAGACTCGAATGGAGGAATGGGATGGCCATAAGATATCTGATCATCATATAGACTCAAATAAAGGATACGAAACTCACCGGACGGTAATCGGACTCACGAAGCGATAATTACGTAGAGATACGTACAAAAGAAAAGACTCTAGTTAAAAGCCTTTAACTATCGGTACGGTGGGAGTTTTAATGACCCGAATGGAGGAACGGGATGGCCATAAGATATCTGATTATCATACAAAGTCAAATAAAGGATACGAAACTGACCGGACAGTAATCGGACAGACGAAGCGATAATTACGTAGAGTTTCATACACAAGAAATGACTCCAGTTTAAAAGCATGTAACTTTCGGTACGGTTAGCATTTTAAAGACCAGAATGGAGGAACAGGATGGCAACAAGATATCTGATCATCATACAGACTCAAATAAAGGATATGAAACTGACCGGATGGGAATCGGACTCACGAAGCGATAATTACGTAGAGTTACATACACAAGAAAAGGCTCCAGTTTAAATGCCTGTAACTATCGGTACGTTTGGAGTTTTAAAAACTCGAATGGAGGAATGGGACGGCCATAAGATACCTGATCATCATACAGACTCAAATAAAGGATATGAAACTGACCGGACGGTAATCGGACTCGCGAAGCGATAACTACGTAGAGTTTCGTACACAAGAAAAGACTCCAGTTTAAAAGCCTTTAACTATCGGTGCGATTGGAGTTTTAAGGACCCGAATGGAGGAACTGGATGGCCATAAGATATCTGATCATCATACAAACTCAAATAAAGGATACGAAACTGACCGGATGGTAATCGGACTCACGAAGCGATAATTACTTAGAGTTTCGTACACAAGAAAATACTCCAAGTCAAAAGCCTGTAACTATCGGTACAGTTGAAGTTTTAAAGACCCGAATGGAGGAATGGTACGGTCATAAGATATCTGATCATCATACAGACTCAAATAAAGGATACGAAACTGACCGGGCGGTAGTCGGACTCATGAAGCGATAATTACGTAGAGATTGGTACACAATAAAACACTCCAGTTTAAAAGCCTGTAACTATCTGTACGGTTGGAGTTTTAAAGACCAAAATGGAGGAACGGGATGGCCATAAGATATCTGATCATCATATAGACTCAAATAAAAGATACAAAACTCACCGGAGGGTAATCAGACTCACGAAGCGATAATTACGTAGAGTTTCGTACACAAGAAAAGACTCCAGTTTAAAAGCCTTTAACTATCGGTGCGGTTGGAGTTTTACGGACCCGAATGGAGGAACTGGATGGCCAAAAGATATCTGATCATCACGCAGACATAAATAAAGGATACGAAACTGACCGGATGGTAATCGGACTCACAAAGTGATAAATACGTAGAGATTCGTACACAAGAAAAGACTCATGTTTAAAAGCGTGTAACAACCAATACGGTTGGCATTTTATAGTCTCGAATGGAGGAACAAGATGGCCATAATATATCTGATCATCATACAAACTCAAATAAAGTATACAAAACTGACGGGACGGTAATCAGACTCACAAAGCGATAATTATGTAGAGATTCGTACACCAGAAAAGTCTCCAGTTTAAATGCCTGTAACTATCGGTACGGTTGGAGTTTTAAAGACTCGAATGGAGGAATTGGACGGTCATATGATATCTGATCATCATACAGACTCAAATAAAGGATACGAAATAGACCAGACGGTAATCGGACTCACGAAGCGATAATTACGTAGTGTTTCGTACACAAGAAAAGACTGCAGGTCAAAAGCCTGTAACTATCGGTACAGTTGAAGCTTTTATGACCCTAATGGAGGAATGGTACGGCCATATGATATCTGATCATCATACAAACTCAAATAAAGGATACGAAACTGACCGGACGGTAATCGGACTGATGAAGCGATAATTACGTAGAGATTGGTACACAATAAAACTCTCCAGTTTAAAAGCCTGTAACTATCGGTACGGTTGGAGTTTTAAAGATCAAAATGGAGGAACGGGATGGCCATAAGATATCTGATCATCATAGAGACTCAAATAAACGATACGAAACTCACCGGACGGTAATCGGACTCACGAAGCGATAATTACGTAGAGATACGTACACAAGAAAAGACTCTAGTTAAAAGCCTTTAACTATCGGTACGGTTGGAGTTTTAAAGACCCGAATGGAGGAACGGAATGGCCATAAGATATCTGATTATCAATCAAAGTCAAATAAAGGATACGAAACTGACCGGACCGTAATCGGACAGACGAAGCGATAATTACGTAGAGTTTCATACACAAGAAATGACTCCAGTTTAAAAGCCTGTATCTTTCGGTACAGTTAGCATTTTAAAGACCAGAATGGAGGAACAGGATGGTAACTAGATACCTGATCATCATACAGACTCAAATAAAGGATATGAAACTGACCGGACGGGAATCGGACTCACGATGCGATAATTACGTAGAGATACACACAAGAAAAGGCTCCAGTTTAAATGCCTGTAACTATCGGTACGTTGGGAGTTTTAAAAACTCGAATGGAGGAATGGGACAGCCATAAGATACCTGATCATCATACAGACTCAAATAAAGGATATGAAACTGACCGGACGGTAATCGGACTCGCGAAGCGATAATTACGTAGAGTTTCGTAAACAAGAAAAGACTCCAGTTTAAAAGCCTTTAACTATCGGTGCGGTTGGAGTTTTAAGGACCCGAATGGAGGAACTGGATGGCCATAAGATATCTGATCATCATACAGACTCAAATAAAGGATACGAAATTGACCGGATGGTAATCGGACTCACGAAGCGATAATTACTTAGAGTTTCGTACACAAGAAAATACTCCAAGTCAAAAGCCTATAACTATCGGTACAGTTGAAGTTTTAAAGACCCGAATGGAGGAATGGTACGGCCATAAGATATCTGATCATCATACTGACTCAAATAAAGGATACGAAACTGACCGGGTGGTAATCGGACTCATGAAGCGATAATTACGTAGAGATTGGTACACAATAAAACACTCCAGTTTAAAAGCCTGTAACTATCGGTACGGTTGGAGTTTTAAAGACCAAAATGTAGGAACGGGATGGCCATAAGATATCTGATCATCATATAGACTCAAATAAAGGATACGAAACTCACCGGATGGTAATCGGACTCACGAAGCGATAATTACGTAGAGTTTCGTACACAAGAAAAGACTCCAGATTAAAAGCCTTTAACTATCGGGGCGGTTGGAGTTTTACGGACTCGAATGGAGGAACTGGATGGCCATAAGATATCTAATCATCACGCAGACATAAATAAAGGATACGAAACTGACCGAATGGTAATCGGACTCACGAAGTGATAACTACGTAGAGATTCGTACACAAGAAAAGACTCATGTTTAAAAGCATTCAACAACCAATACGGTTGGCATTTTATAGTCCCGAATGGAGGAACAAGATGGCCATAATATATCTGATCATCATACAAACTCAAATAAAGGATACAAAACAGACGGGACGGTAATCAGACTCACAATGCGATAATTACGTAGAGATTCGTACACCAGAAAAGTCTCCAGTTTAGATGACTGTAACTATCGGTACGGTTGGAGTTTTAAAGACTCGAATGGAGGAATTGGACGGTCATATGATATCTGATCATCATACAGACTCAAATAAAGGATACGAAACTGACCAGACGGTAATCGGACTCACGAAGCGTTAATTACGTAGTGTTTCGTACACAAGAAAAGACTGCAGGTCAAAAGCCTGTAACTATCGGTACAGTTGAAGCTTTTAAGACCCTAATGGAGGAATGGTACGGCCATATGATATCTGATCATCATACAAACTCAAATAAAGGATACGAAACTGACCGGACGGTAATCGGACTGATGAAGCGATAATTACGTAGAGATTGGTACACAATAAAACACTCTAGTTTAAAAGCCTGTAACTATCGGTACGGTTGGAGTTTTAAAGATCAAAATGGAGGAACGGGATGGCCATAAGATATCTGATCATCATAGAGACTCAAATAAAGGATACGAAACTCACCGGACGGTAATCGGACTCACGAAGCGATAATTACGTAGAGATACGTACACAAGAAAAGACTCTAGTTAAAAGCCTTTAACTATCGGTACGGTTGGAGTTTTAAAGACCCGGATGGAGGAACGGAATGGCCATAAGATATCTGATTATCAATCAAAGTCAAATAAAGGATACGAAACTGACCGGACCGTAATCGGACAGACGAAGCGATAATTACGTAGAGTTTCATACACAAGAAATGACTCCAGTTTAAAAGCCTGTAACTTTCGGTACAGTTAGCATTTTAAAGACCAGAATGGAGGAACAGGATGGTAACAAGATACCTGATCATCATACAGACTCAAATAAAGGATATGAAACTGACCGGACGGGAATCGGACTCACGATGCGATAATTACGTAGAGATACACACAAGAAAAGGCTCCAGTTTAAATGCCTGTAACTATCGGTACGTTGGGAGTTTTAAAAACTCGAATGGAGGAATGGGACAGCCATAAGATACCTGATCATCATACAGACTCAAATAAAGGATATGAAACTGACCGGACGGTAATCGGACTCGCGAAGCGATAATTACGTAGAGTTTCGTAAACAAGAAAAGACTCCAGTTTAAAAGCCTTTAACTATCGGTGCGGTTGGAGTTTTAAGGACCCGAATGGAGGAACTGGATGGCCATAAGATATCTGATCATCATACAGACTCAAATAAAGGATACGAAATTGACCGGATGGTAATCGGACTCACGAAGCGATAATTACTTAGAGTTTCGTACACAAGAAAATACTCCAAGTCAAAAGCCTATAACTATCGGTACAGTTGAAGTTTTAAAGACCCGAATGGAGGAATGGTACGGCCATAAGATATCTGATCATCATACTGACTCAAATAAAGGATACGAAACTGACCGGGTGGTAATCGGACTCATGAAGCGATAATTACGTAGAGATTGGTACACAATAAAACACTCCAGTTTAAAAGCCTGTAACTATCGGTACGGTTGGAGTTTTAAAGACCAAAATGTAGGAACGGGATGGCCATAAGATATCTGATCATCATATAGACTCAAATAAAGGATACGAAACTCACCGGATGGTAATCGGACTCACGAAGCGATAATTACTATCGGGGCGGTTGGAGTTTTACGGACTCGAATGGAGGAACTGGATGGCCATAAGATATCTAATCATCACGCAGACATAAATAAAGGATACGAAACTGACCGAATGGTAATCGGACTCACGAAGTGATAACTACGTAGAGATTCGTACACAAGAAAAGACTCATGTTTAAAAGCATTCAACAACCAATACGGTTGGCATTTTATAGTCCCGAATGGAGGAACAAGATGGCCATAATATATCTGATCATCATACAAACTCAAATAAAGGATACAAAACAGACGGGACGGTAATCAGACTCACAATGCGATAATTACGTAGAGATTCGTACACCAGAAAAGTCTCCAGTTTAGATGCCTGTAACTATCGGTACGGTTGGAGTTTTAAAGACTCGAATGGAGGAATTGGACGGTCATATGATATCTGATCATCATACAGACTCAAATAAAGGATACGAAACTGACCAAATGGTAATCGGACTCACGAAGCGATAATTACGTAGTGTTTCGTACACAAGAAAAGACTCCAGGTCAAAAGCCTGTAACTATCGGTACAGTTGAAGCTTTTAAGACCCGAATGCAGGAATGGTACGGCCATATGATATCTGATCATCATACAAACTCAAATAAAGGATACGAAACTGACCGGACGGTAATCGGACTCATGAAGCGATAATTACGTAGAGATTGGTACACAATAAAACACTCCAGTTTAAAAGCCTGTAACTATCGGTACGGTTGGAGTTTTAAAGACCAAAATGGAGGAACGGGATGGCCATAAGATATCTGATCATCATATAGACTCAAATAAAGGATACGAAACTCACCGGACGGTAATCGGACTCACGAAGCGATAATTACGTAGAGATACGTACACAAGAAAAGACTTTAGTTAAAATCCTTTAACTATCGGTACGGTTGGAGTTTTAAAGACCCGAATGGAGGAACGGAATGGCCATATGTTATCTGATTATCATACAAAGTCAAATAAAGGATACGAAACTGACCGGCCGGAAATCGGACTCACGAAGCAATAATTACGTTGAGTTTCGTACACAAGAAAAGACTCCCGGTCAAAAGCCTGTAACTATCGGGACAGTTGAAGCTTTAAAGACCCGAATGGAGGATTGATGGCCATAAGATAACTGATTATCATACAGACTCAAATAAAGAATATGAAATTGACCGGACGGTAATTGGACTCACGAAGTGTAACACCCCAACCGATGGCGGAAACATCGGGATGTCACGTAATGATGATTGTTCAGCAGCTCATGGTGAATAATAGATTCCATTAAATGATTTAAATGAATTACATACAATAGTTCTAGAATTTGTACATCAAATTGGATAAAACTATACACATATCCTCAAGCATCAATTCAAATCTTCAAGCAAATAGAACCTGAAACATGTTAAGTTGAAAATGTTTTGGGTCAACAAAAGTTGGTGAGAATTACATAGGTTTTTGATAATTGAATAAAAATGTTGTGCAATTCATGTGTCATGTCAATCTAGTCCATATGTGAGAACATACTAGAAATAAATCGAGTGCATAACCAACCCTGATGACTGTTATAATATGATACATACCATACGCTCGTGGTCCACTTGAATATGTTATACGATAACAAACACCCACGCTACCTTTGTAGGAGGCACGTATCCGGGTGGGATTGTCAGTCCAATAGATCTATCAATGTATACCGCCGGCTTGTACGGAGTTAATGATTATGCTAGAATGGTGCTTACTCTAATCATGCTCAAGACATAATGCAACATAGAAAACACATAGACACATTGATGATTGAATTGCATAAAATGATGTTGTAACATGTTTCACCCCAAAAATGGTGATAAATAGAAAAGGGGCTATGTAAAACTCACCTTGGTAAAATGTTATCTCTTGAAAATAGTGTGTTGCCCAAATGTGTCAAGTATCACCCTATAATAAGGTAATAAATATGTCTAAGTCTATCTAGTCTACAAATGTATACGTTCTAGGGCTTTGAATTGGGGATAAACGCTCGTTTGCTTATTATTAAAAATATTCGCCAATTGAGAGAAATTTAGTAAATAAATAATCAAAAATCTTTTTATGAAATTTAAATTTAAGATGGTCACAAGAATGTGTTTAAAGCATAAAAATAATTTTCGTGAAATTATTTTCTTTAAAATAGATTATTTAATCTATTTATAACAAATTGTCAAAATCTAACTTTAATATTTAAAAATATTAAAATTAAATAATTTTTAGTTTAAAATTCATACTTCTGTTCTAAATATATAAAAATAAATTGTATAAAATTTTGGTGCAAAAATAATAAAAATTGAATTTATTATGATTTAATTATGATTAAATTTAACAAAAATTGATTAAAAATATAAAATAAATGATTTTTCTGAATTAAAAATCATTTTAGTGAAGTTTAACATTGTACAAACATAGGATAATTTTTGTTGAAATTAATAAAATTGTTTTGATATTTTAATGGATTTTTATAAATATAATAGTATAAAATTGATTTATTTATTATAAATATTAAATAAATGAATTTCAAAGAAATAAAATTGTAAATAAAACTTTAACATCAGATTTACCTAAAATAATTTTTGTGGAATTAATAAAAGAGTTTTAGTATTTAAAAACTAATTTTAAAATACTAATGATTATATATATATATATATATATATATTAGTTTGCTTTGTAGAATAATAATGAAAAAAAAAGGAAAAGAACCGCCACAGACCGGGCTCGAACCCACGTGGTTCTGTTGCTCGGAACCAGACACAACCAACTGGTCCAAGCCAGTGGTTGTGTTTGGATTTAGTTTATTAAATATAAATATCATAACAGAAATCAATGTTCTTCCCCAAATATATGCAATCGAGCCCTAGAATTTGCAATTGGTTGAATCACACAACGTTAACCCAATTAATCATGGGGTAAACGTTGTGTGTTGGCCGATCATTAAAACCCACAAAAGAAAATACACTTACAATTATATAATGACCTCGATTTGTCAGTCAACGTGAAAGTCAATCACACGTTCATATAACGCGAACAGAGGATATTTCAGGATGATTGGGGATTGAGAAGGAGATAATGGCGAGTTGTGATCGTTCACAGAGGTTCAATTTATAGTGAACGGGTCTAGGTATTAGATTTGGCAAGGTTGACCACGTTCAATTGTATACGCGTGAAAATGGTTATAATCGGTAAGAATTTATGATAATTGAACGTGGGTTTGACGTCTAATGCACCGAAAATTACGATGTTGTGTTAATTTATATCAATCATACACGAATTAAGCCAATTGATTTAGTCAAAAGATGAAACTAAAAAAAAAGTCTGCTGCTGCGAACAGATATGGAAAAAGAAAGGAGAAAAGGAACTTTTGTATTTATGTATAAATATAAAATAAATTAGGCTTAAATCAAGTTAGTGTGTGGTCCAGTTGGTGTGTACGTGTGTGTGCGTGGTTAGTGGTCCAGGTTCGAAACCCAGGAAGAGCATCCCTTTTTTTTTAAAACAGAAACGGAGAGGGGAGGGGCAGTTGGGCCTGATTCTGGATTGGGCTTCTGGGGTTTGGGCTGGGATGGCTCTTTGGGCTGGAACATTTGGCTTTAAAAAAAAACAATGGGAAGTGGGCTGGTGTTTCAACAAGGCAATCCGATTTTACTTATTATTATAATTGTTATTATTATTATTATTATTATTATTATTATTATATATATATATATGTATATATATATAAGTTGTGTGGTCGGAAAAATAAAACTTAGGCACCTTACGAACGATAAAAAAAAATATATACGTATTAAACTTTGAAAATTTTGCGATGTTACACGAAGCGATAATTACGTAGAGTTTCGTACACAAGAAAAGACTACATTTTAAAAGCCTTTAACTATCGGTACGGTTGGAGTGTTAAAGACCCGAATGGAGGAACGGGATGGACAGAGGATATCTGATCATCATGCAGACTTAAATGAAGAATACAAAACTGACCGGTCAGTAATCAGACTCACGAAGCGTTAATTACGTAGAGATTCGTACACAAGAAAAGACTCATGTTTAAAAGCATGTAACTACTGGTACGGTTGGCGTTTTATAGACCCGAATGGAGGAACGAGATGGCCATAATATATCTGATTATCATACAAACTCAAATAAAGGATACAAAACTGACCGGACGGTAATCGGACTCACGAAGCGATAATTACGTAGAGATTCGTACACAAGAAAAGACTCTAGTTTAAAAGCCTGTAACTATCGGTACGGTTGGAGTTTTAAAGACTAAAATGGAGGAACGGCATGGCCATAAGATATTTGATCATCATATAGACTCAAATAAAGGATATGAAACTCACCGGACGGTAATCGGACTCACGAAGCGATAATTACGTAGGGTTTCGTACACAAGAAAAGACTCCAGTTTAAAAGCCTTTAACTATCGGTGCGGTCGGAGTTTTAAGGACCCGAATGGAGGAACTGGATGGCCATAAGATATCTGATCATCACGCAGACTTAAATAAAGGATACAAAACTGACCGGACAGTAATCGGACTCACGAAGCGATAATTACGTAGAGTTTCGTACACAAGAAAAGACTCCAGTTTAAAAGCCTGTAACTTTCGTTACCTTTGGAATTTTATGTAACCGAATGGATGAACGGGATGGCCATAAGATATCTGATCATCATACAGCCCCAAATAAAGGATACGAAACTGACCTGACGGTAATCGGACTCACGAAGGGATAATTACGTAGAGATTCGTACACAAGAAATGACTCCAGTTTAAAAGCCTGTAACTTTTGTTACAGTAGGCATTTTAAAGACCAGAATGAAGGAACGGGATGGTAACAAGATCTCTGATAATCATACAGACTCAAATAAAGGATACGAAACTGATCGGCCGGGAATCGGACTCACGAAGCAATAATTACGTTGAGTTTCGTACACAAGAAAAGACTCTAGGTCAAAAGCCTGTAACTATCGGGACAGTTGAAGCTTTAAAGACCCGAATGGAGGATTGGGATGGCCATAAGATAACTGATTATCATACAGACTCAAATAAAGAATATGAAATTGACCGGACGGTAATTGGACTCACGAAGCGATAATTACGTAGAGTTTCGTACACAAGAAAAGACTACATTTTAAAAGCCTTTAACTATCGGTACGGTTGGAGTGTTAAAGACCCGAATGGAGGAACGGGATGGACAGAGGATATCTGATCATCATGCAGACTTAAATGAAGAATACAAAACTGACCGGACGGTAATCAGACTCACGAAGCGTTAATTACGTAGAGATTCGTACACAAGAAAAGACTCATGTTTAAAAGCATGTAACTACCGGTACGGTTGGCGTTTTATAGACCCGAATGGAGGAACGAGATGGCCATAATATATCTGATTATCATACAAACTCAAATAAAGGATACAAAACTGACCGGACGGTAATCGGACTCACGAAGCGATAATTACGTAGAGATTCGTACACAAGAAAAGACTCTAGTTTAAAAGCCTGTAACTATCGGTACGGTTGGAGTTTTAAAGACTAAAATGGAGGAATGGCATGGCCATAAGATATTTGATCATCATATAGACTCAAATAAAGGATATGAAACTCACCGGACGGTAATCGGACTCATGAAGCGATAATTACGTAGAGTTTCGTACACAAGAAAAGACTCCAGTTTAAAAGCCTTTAACTATCGGTGCGGTTGGAGTTTTAAGGACTCGAATGGAGGAACTGGATGGCCATAAGATATATGATCATCATACAGCCCCAAATAAAGGATACGAAACTGACCGGACGGTAATCGGACTCACGAAGGGATAATTACGTAGAGATTCGTACACAAGAAATGACTCCAGTTTAAAAGCCTGTAACTTTTGTTACAGTAGGCATTTTAAAGACCAGAATGAAGGAACGGGATGGTAACAAGATCTCTGATAATCATACAGACTCAAATAAAGGATACGAAACTGATCGGCCGGGAATCGGACTCACGAAGCAATAATTACGTTGAGTTTCGTACACAAGAAAAGACTCTAGGTCAAAAGCCTGTAACTATCGGGACAGTTGAAGCTTTAAAGACCCGAATGGAGGATTGGGATGGCCATAAGATAACTGATTATCATACAGACTCAAATAAAGAATATGAAATTGACCGGACGGTAATTGGACTCACGAAGCGATAATTACGTAGAGTTTCGTACACAAGAAAAGACTACATTTTAAAAGCCTTTAACTATCGGTACGGTTGGAGTGTTAAAGACCCGAATGGAGGAACGGGATGGACAGAGGATATCTGATCATCATGCAGACTTAAATGAAGAATACAAAACTGACCGGACGGTAATCAGACTCACGAAGCGTTAATTACGTAGAGATTCGTACACAAGAAAAGACTCTTGTTTAAAAGCATGTAACTACCGGTACGGTTGGCGTTTTATAGACCCGAATGGAGGAACGAGATGGCCATAATATATCTGATTATCATACAAACTCAAACAAAGGATACAAAACTGACCGGACGGTAATCGGACTCATGAAGCGATAATTACGTAGAGATTGGTACACAATAAAACACTCCAGTTTAAAAGCCTGTAACTATCGGCACGGTTGGAGTTTAAAAGACCAAAATGGAGTAACGGCATGGCCATAAGATATTTGATCATCATATAGACTCAAATAAAGGATACGAAACTCACCGGACGGTAATCGGACTCACGAAGCGATAATTACGTAGAGTTTCGTACACAAGAAAAGACTCCAGTTTAAAAGCCTTTAACTATCGGTGCGGTTGGAGTTTTAAGGACCCGAATGGAGGAACTGGATGGCCATAAGATATCTGATCATCACGCAGACTTAAATAAAGGATACAAAACTGACCGGACAGTAATCGGACTCACGAAGCGATAATTACGTAGAGTTTCGTACACAAGAAAAGACTTCAGTTTAAAAGCCTGTAACTTTCGTTACCTTTGGAATTTTATATAACCGAATGGATGAACGGGATGGCCATAAGATATCTGATCATCATACAGCCCCAAGTAAAGGATACGAAACTGACCGGACGGTAATCGGACTCACGAAGGGATAATTACATAGAGATTCGTACACAAGAAATGACTCAAGTTTAATGCCTGTAACTTTCGTTACAGTAGGCATTTTAAAGACCAGAATGAAGGAACGGGATGGTAACAAGATCTCTGATAATCATACAGACTCAAATAAAGGATACGAAACTGACCGGCCGGGAATCGGACTCACGAAGCAATAATTACGTTGAGTTTCGTACACAAGAAAAGACTCCAGGTCAAAAGCCTGTAACTATCGGGACAGTTGATGCTTTAAAGACCCGAATGGAGGATTGGGATGGCCATAAGATAAAAGATTATCATACAGACTCAAATAAAGAATATGAAATTAACCGGACAGTAATTGGACTCACGAAGCGATAATTACGTAGAGTTTCGTACACAAGAAAAGACTACATTTTAAAAGCCTTTAACTATCGGTACGGTTGGAGTGTTAAAGACCCGAATGGAGGAACGGGATGGACAGAGGATATCTGATCATCATGCAGACTTAAATGAAGAATACAAAACTGACCGGACGGTAATCAGACTCACGAAGCGTTAATTACGTAGAGATTCGTACACAAGAAAAGACTCATGTTTAAAAGCATGTAACTACCGGTACGGTTGGCGTTTTATAGACCCGAATGGAGGAACGAGATGGCCATAATATATTTGATTGTCATACAAACTCAAATAAAGGATACAAAACTGACCGGACGGTAATCGGACTCACGAAGCGATAATTACGTAGAGATTCGTACACAAGAAAAGACTCTAGTTTAAATGCCAGTAACTATCGGTACAGTTGGAGTTTTATAGACTCGAATAGAGGAATGGGATGGCCATAAGTTATCTGATCATCACACAGACTCAAATAAAGGATACGAAACTGACCGGATGGTAATCGGACTCACGAAGCGATAATTACGTAGAGTTTCGTACAAAAGAAAATACTCCAAGTCAAAAGCCTGTAACTATCGGTACAGTTGAAGTTTTAAAGATCCGAATGGAGGAATGGTACGGCCATAAGAAATCTGATCATCATACAGACTCAAATAAAGGATACGAAACTGACCGGACGGTAATCGGACTCATGAAGCGATAATTACGTAGAGATTGGTACACAATAAAACACTCCAGTTTAATAGCCTGTAACTATCGGTACGGTTAGAGTTTTTAAGACCAAAATGGAGGAACAGCATGGCCATAAGATATTTGATCATCATATAGACTCAAATAAAGGATACGAAACTCACCGGACGGTAATCGGACTCACGAAGCGATAATTACGTAGAGTTTCGTACACAAGAAAAGACATCAGTTTAAAAGCCTTTAACTATCGGTGCGGTTGGAGTTTTAAGGACCCGAATGGAGGAACTGGATGGCCATAAGATATCTGATCATCACGCAGACTTAAATAAAGGATACGAAACTGACCGGACAGTAATCGGACTCACGAAGCGATAATTACGTAGAGTTTCGTACACAAGAAAAGACTCCAGTTTAAAAGCCTGTAACTTTCATTACCTTTGGAATTTTATATAACCGAATGGATGAACGGGATGGCCATAAGATATCTGATCATCATACAGCCCCAAATAAAGGATACGAAACTGACCGGACGGTAATCGGACTCACGAAGGGATAATTACGTAGAGATTCGTACACAAGAAATGACTCCAGTTTAAAAGCCTGTAACTTTCGGTACGGTAGGCATTTTAAAGACCAGAATGATGGAACGGGATGGTAACAAGATCTCTGATAATCATACAGACTCAAATAAAGGATATGAAACTATCGGGACAGTTGAAGCTTTAAAGACCCGAATGGAGGATTGGGATGGCCATAAGATAACTGATTATCATACAGACTCAAATAAAGAATATGAAATTGACCGGACGGTAATTGGACTCACGAAGCGATAATTACGTAGAGTTTCGTACACAAGAAAAGACTACATTTTAAAAGCCTTTAACTATCGGTACGGTTGGAGTGTAAAAGACCCGAATGGAGGAACGGGATGGAAAGAGGATATCTGATCATCATGCAGACTTAAAAGAAGAATACAAAACTGACCGGACGGTAATCAGACTCACGAAGCGTTAATTACGTAGAGATTCGTACACAAGAAAAGACTCATGTTTAAAAGCATGTAACTACCGGTACGGTTGGCGTTTTATAGACCCGAATGGAGGAACGAGATGGCCATAATATATCTGATTATCATACAAACTCAAATAAAGGATACAAAACTGACCGGACGGTAATCGGACTCACGAAGCGATAATTACGTAGAGATTCGTACACAAGAAAAGACTCTAGTTTAAAAGCCTGTAACTATCGGTACGGTTGGAGTTTTAAAGACTAAAATGTAGGAACGGCATGGCCATAAGATATTTGATAATCATATAGACTCAAATAAAGGATATGAAACTCACCGGACGGTAATCGGTCTCACGAAGCGATAATTACGTAGAGTTTCGTACACAAGAAAAGACTCCAGTTTAGAAGCCTTTAACTATCGGTGCGGTTGGAGTTTTAAGGACTCGAATGGAGGAACTGGATGGCCATATGATATCTGATCATCATGCAGACTTAAATAAACGATACGAAAATGACCGGACGGTAATCGGACTCACGAAGGGATAATTACGTAGAGATTCATACACAAGAAATGACTCCAGTTTAAAAGCCTGTAACTTTCATTACAGTAGGCATTTTAAAGACCAGAATGAAGGAACGGGATGGTAACAAGTTCTCTGATAATCATACAGACTCAAATAAAGGATACGAAACTGACCGGCCGGGAATCGGACTCACGAAGCAATAATTACGTTGAGTTTCGTACACAAGAAAAGACTCTAGGTCAAAAGCCTGTAACTATCGGGACAGTTGAAGCTTTAAAGACCCGAATGCAGGATTGGGATGGCCATAAGATAACTGATTATCATACAGACTCAAATAAAGAATATGAAATTGACCGGACGGTAATTGGACTCACAAAGCGATAATTACGTAGAGTTTCGTACACAAGAAAAGACTACATTTTAAAACCCTTTAACTATCGGTACGGTTGGAGTGTTAAAGAACCGAATGGAGGAACGGGATGGACAGAGGATATCTGATCATCATGCAGACTTAAATGAAGAATACAAAACTGACTGGACGGTAATCAGACTCACGAAGCGTTAATTACGTAGAGATTCGTACACAAGAAAAGACTCTTGTTTAAAAGCATGTAACTACCGGTACGGTTGGCGTTTTATAGACCCGAATGGAGGAACGAGATGGCCATAATATATCTGATTATCATACAAACTCAAATAAAGGATACAAAACTGACCGGACGGTAATCGGACTCACGAAGCGATAATTACGTAGAGATTCGTACACAAGAAAAGACTCTAGTTTAAAAGCCTGTAACTATCGGTACGGTTGGAGTTTTAAAGACTAAAATGTAGGAACGGCATGGCCATAAGATATTTGATCATCATATAGACTCAAATAAAGGATATGAAACTCACCGGACGGTAATCGGACTCACGAAGCGATAATTACGTAGAGTTTCGTACACAAGAAAAGACTCCAGTTTAGAAGCCTTTAACTATCGGTGCGGTTGGAGTTTTAAGGACTCGAATGGAGGAACTGGATGGCCATAAGATATCTGATCATCATGCAGACTTAAATAAACGATACGAAAATGACCGGACGGTAATCGGACTCACGAAGGGATAATTACGTAGAGATTCATACACAAGAAATGACTCCAGTTTAAAAGCCTGTAACTTTCATTACAGTAGGCATTTTAAAGACCAGAATGAAGGAACGGGATGGTAACAAGTTCTCTGATAATCATACAGACTCAAATAAAGGATACGAAACTGACCGGCCGGGAATCTGACTCACGAAGCAATAATTACGTTGAGTTTCGTACACAAGAAAAGACTCTAGGTCAAAAGCCTGTAACTATCGGGACAGTTGAAGCTTTAAAGACCCGAATGGAGGATTGGGATGGCCATAAGATAACTGATTATCATACAGACTCAAATAAAGAATATGAAATTGACCGGACGGTAATTGGACTCACAAAGCGATAATTACGTAGAGTTTCGTACACAAGAAAAGACTACATTTTAAAACCCTTTAACTATCGGTACGGTTGGAGTGTTAAAGAACCGAATGGAGGAACGGGATGGACAGAGGATATCTGATCATCATGCAGACTTAAATGAAGAATACAAAACTGACCGGACGGTAATCAGACTCACGAAGCGTTAATTACGTAGAGATTCGTACATAAGAAAAGACTCTTGTTTAAAAGCATGTAACTACCGGTACGGTTGGCGTTTTATAGACCCGAATGGAGGAACGAGATGGCCATAATATATCTGATTATCATACAAACTCAAATAAAGGATACAAAACTGACCGGACGGTAATCGGACTCACGAAGCGATAATTACGTAGAGATTCGTACACAAGAAAAGACTCTAGTTTAAAAGCCTGTAACTATCGGTACGGTTGGAGTTTTAAAGACTAAAATGTAGGAACGGCATGGCCATAAGATATTTGATCATCATATAGACTCAAATAAAGGATATGAAACTCACCGGACGGTAATCGGACTCACGAAGCGATAATTACGTAGAGTTTCGTACACAAGAAAAGACTCCAGTTTAAAAGCCTTTAACTATCGGTGCGGTTGGAGTTTTAAGGACTCGAATGGAGGAACTGGATGGCCATAAGATATCTGATCATCATGCAGACTTAAATAAACGATACGAAAATGACCGGACGGTAATCGGACTCAAGAAGGGATAATTACGTAGAGATTCATACACAAGAAATGACTCCAGTTTAAAAGCCTGTAACTTTCATTACAGTAGGCATTTTAAAGACCAGAATGAAGGAACGGGATGGTAACAAGTTCTCTGATAATCATACAGACTCAAATAAAGGATACGAAACTGACCGGCCGGGAATCGGACTCACGAAGCAATAATTACGTTGAGTTTCGTACACAAGAAAAGACTCCAGGTCAAAAGCCTGTAACTATCGGGACAGTTGAAGCTTTAAAGACCCGAATGGAGGATTGGGATGGCCATAAGATAACTGATTATCATACAGACTCAAATAAAGAATATGAAATTGACCGGACGGTAATTTGACTCACAAAGCGATAATTACGTAGAGTTTCGTACACAAGAAAAGACTACATTTTAAAACCCTTTAACTATCGGTACGGTTGGAGTGTTAAAGAACCGAATGGAGGAACGGGATGGACAGAGGATATCTGATCATCATGCAGACTTAAATGAAGAATACAAAACTGACCGGACGGTAATCAGACTCACGAAGCGTTAATTACGTAGAGATTCGTACATAAGAAAAGACTCTTGTTTAAAAGCATGTAACTACCGGTACGGTTGGCGTTTTATAGACCCGAATGGAGGAACGAGATGGCCATAATATATCTGATTATCATACAAACTCAAATAAAGGATACAAAACTGACCGGCCGGGAATCGGACTCACGAAGCAATAATTACGTTGAGTTTCGTACACAAGAAAAGACTCCAGGTCAAAAGCCTGTAACTATCGGGACAGTTGAAGCTTTAAAGACCCGAATGGAGGATTGGGATGGCCATAAGATAACTGATTATCATACAGACTCAAATAAAGAATATGAAATTGACCGGACGGTAATTGGACTCACAAAGCGATAATTACGTAGAGTTTCGTACACAAGAAAAGACTACATTTTAAAAGCCTTTAACTATCGGTACGGTTGGAGTGTTAAAGACCCGAATGGAGGAACGGGATGGACAGAGGATATCTGATCATCATGCAGACTTAAATGAAGAATACAAAACTGACCGGACGGTAATCGGACTCACGAAGCGTTAATTACGTAGAGATTCGTACACAAGAAAAGACTCATGTTTAAAAGCATGTAACTACCGGTACGGTTGGCGTTTTATAGACCCGAATGGAGGAACGAGATGGCCATAATATATCTGATTGTCATACAAACTCAAATAAAGGATACAAAACTGACCGGACGGTAATCGGACTCACGAAGCGATAATTACGTAGAGATTCGTACACAAGAAAAGACTCTAGTTTAAATGCCAGTAACTATCGGTACAGTTGGAGTTTTATAGACTCGAATAGAGGAATGGGATGGCCATAAGTTATCTGATCATCACACAGACTCAAATAAAGGATACGAAACTGACCGGATGGTAATCGGACTCACGAAGCGATAATTACGTAGAGTTTCGTACAAAAGAAAATACTCCAAGTCAAAAGCCTGTAACTATCGGTACAGTTGAAGTTTTAAAGATCCGAATGGAGGAATGGTACGGCCATAAGAAATCTGATCATCATACAGACTCAAATAAAGGATACGAAACTGACCGGACGGTAATCGGACTCTTGAAGCGATAATTACGTAGAGATTGGTACACAATAAAACACTCCAGTTTAATAGCCTGTAACTATCGGTACGGTTAGAGTTTTTAAGACCAAAATGGAGGAACGGCATGGCCATAAGATATTTGATCATCATATAGACTCAAATAAAGGATACGAAACTCACCGGACGGTAATCGGACTCACGAAGCGATAATTACGTAGAGTTTCGTACACAAGAAAAGACATCAGTTTAAAAGCCTTTAACTATCGGTGCGGTTGGAGTTTTAAGGACCCGAATGGAGGAACTGGATGGCCATAAGATATCTGATTATCACGCAGACTTAAATAAAGGATACGAAACTGACCGGACAGTAATCGGACTCACGAAGCGATAATTACGTAGAGTTTCGTACACAAGAAAAGACTCCAGTTTAAAAGCCTGTAACTTTCATTACCTTTGGAATTTTATATAACCGAATGGATGAACGGGATGGCCATAAGATATCTGATCATCATACAGCCCCAAATAAAGGATACGAAACTGACCGGACGGTAATCGGACTCACGAAGGGATAATTACGTAGAGATTCGTACACAAGAAATGACTCCAGTTTAAAAGCCTGTAACTTTCGGTACGGTAGACATTTTAAAGACCAGAATGATGGAACGGGATGGTAACAAGATCTCTGATAATCATACAGACTCAAATAAAGGATATGAAACTATCGGGACAGTTGAAGCTTTAAAGACCCGAATGGAGGATTGGGATGGCCATAAGATAACTGATTATCATACAGACTCAAATAAAGAATATGAAATTGACCGGACGGTAATTGGACTCACGAAGCGATAATTACGTAGAGTTTCGTACACAAGAAAAGACTACATTTTAAAAGCCTTTAACTATCGGTACGGTTGGAGTGTTAAAGACCCGAATGGAGGAACGGGATGGACAGAGGATATCTGATCATCATGCAGACTTAAATGAAGAATACAAAACTGACCGGACAGTAATCAGACTCACGAAGCGTTAATTACGTAGAGATTCGTACACAAGAAAAGACTCATGTTTAAAAGCATGTAACTACTGGTACGGTTGGCGTTTTATAGACCCGAATGGAGGAACGAGATGGCCATAATATATCTGATTATCATACAAACTCAAATAAAGGATACAAACTGACCGGACGGTAATCAGACTCACGAAGCGTTAATTACGTAGAGATTCGTACACAAGAAAAGACTCATGTTTAAAAGCATGTAACTACCGGTACGGTTGGCGTTTTATAGACCCGAATGGAGGAACGAGATGGCCATAATATATCTGATTGTCATACAAACTCAAATAAAGGATACAAAACTGACCGGACGGTAATCGGACTCACGAAGCGATAATTACGTAGAGATTCGTACACAAGAAAAGACTCTAGTTTAAATGCCAGTAACTATCGGTACAGTTGGAGTTTTATAGACTCGAATAGAGGAATGGGATGGCCATAAGTTATCTGATCATCACACAGACTCAAATAAAGGATACGAAACTGACCGGATGGTAATCGGACTCACGAAGCGATAATTACGTAGAGTTTCGTACAAAAGAAAATACTCCAAGTCAAAAGCCTGTAACTATCGGTACAGTTGAAGTTTTAAAGATCCGAATGGAGGAATGGTACGGCCATAAGAAATCTGATCATCATACAGACTCAAATAAAGGATACGAAACTGACCGGACGGTAATCGGACTCTTGAAGCGATAATTACGTAGAGATTGGTACACAATAAAACACTCCAGTTTAATAGCCTGTAACTATCGGTACGGTTAGAGTTTTTAAGACCAAAATGGAGGAACGGCATGGCCATAAGATATTTGATCATCATATAGACTCAAATAAAGGATACGAAACTCACCGGACGGTAATCGGACTCACGAAGCGATAATTACGTAGAGTTTCGTACACAAGAAAAGACATCAGTTTAAAAGCCTTTAACTATCGGTGCGGTTGGAGTTTTAAGGACCCGAATGGAGGAACTGGATGGCCATAAGATATCTGATTATCACGCAGACTTAAATAAAGGATACGAAACTGACCGGACAGTAATCGGACTCACGAAGCGATAATTACGTAGAGTTTCGTACACAAGAAAAGACTCCAGTTTAAAAGCCTGTAACTTTCATTACCTTTGGAATTTTATATAACCGAATGGATGAACGGGATGGCCATAAGATATCTGATCATCATACAGCCCCAAATAAAGGATACGAAACTGACCGGACGGTAATCGGACTCACGAAGGGATAATTACGTAGAGATTCGTACACAAGAAATGACTCCAGTTTAAAAGCCTGTAACTTTCGGTACGGTAGACATTTTAAAGACCAGAATGATGGAACGGGATGGTAACAAGATCTCTGATAATCATACAGACTCAAATAAAGGATATGAAACTATCGGGACAGTTGAAGCTTTAAAGACCCGAATGGAGGATTGGGATGGCCATAAGATAACTGATTATCATACAGACTCAAATAAAGAATATGAAATTGACCGGACGGTAATTGGACTCACGAAGCGATAATTACGTAGAGTTTCGTACACAAGAAAAGACTACATTTTAAAAGCCTTTAACTATCGGTACGGTTGGAGTGTTAAAGACCCGAATGGAGGAACGGGATGGACAGAGGATATCTGATCATCATGCAGACTTAAATGAAGAATACAAAACTGACCGGACGGTAATCAGACTCACGAAGCGTTAATTACGTAGAGATTCGTACACAAGAAAAGACTCATGTTTAAAAGCATGTAACTACCGGTACGGTTGGCGTTTTATAGACCCGAATGGAGGAACGAGATGGCCATAATATATCTGATTATCATACAAACTCAAATAAAGGCTACAAACTGACCGGACGGTAATCGGACTCACGAAGCGATAATTACGTAGAGATTCGTACACAAGAAAAGACTCTAGTTTAAAAGCCTGTAACTATCGGTACGGTTGGAGTTTTAAAGACTAAAATGTAGGAACGGCATGGCCATAAGATATTTGATCATCATATAGACTCAAATAAAGGATATGAAACTCACCGGACGGTAATCGGACTCACGAAGCGATAATTACGTAGAGTTTCGTACACAAGAAAAGACTCCAGTTTAAAAGCCTTTAACTATCGGTGCGGTTGGAGTTTTAAGGACTCGAATGGAGGAACTGGATGGCCATAAGATATCTGATCATCATGCAGACTTAAATAAACGATACGAAAATGACCGGACGGTAATCGGACTCACGAAGGGATAATTACGTAGAGATTCATACACATGAAATGACTCTAGTTTAAAAGCCTGTAACTTTCATTACAGTAGGCATTTTAAAGACCAGAATGAAGGAACGGGATGGTAACAAGTTCTCTGATAATCATATAGACTCAAATAAAGGATACGAAACTGACCGGCCGGGAATCGGACTCACGAAGCAATAATTACGTTGAGTTTCGTACACAAGAAAAGACTCCAGGTCAAAAGCCTGTAACTATCGGGACAGTTGAAGCTTTAAAGACCCGAATGGAGGATTGGGATGGCCATAAGATAACTGATTATCATACAGACTCAAATAAAGAATATGAAATTGACCGGACGGTAATTGGACTCACAAAGCGATAATTACGTAGAGTTTCGTACACAAGAAAAGACTACATTTTAAAACCCTTTAACTATCGGTACGGTTGGAGTGTTAAAGAACCGAATGGAGGAACGGGATGGACAGAGGATATCTGGTCATCATGCAGACTTAAATGAAGAATACAAAACTGACCGGACGGTAATCAGACTCACGAAGCGTTAATTACGTAGAGATTCGTACACAAGAAAAGACTCTTGTTTAAAAGCATGTAACTACCGGTACGGTTGGCGTTTTATAGACCCGAATGGAGGAACGAGATGGCCATAATATATCTGATTATCATACAAACTCAAATAAAGGATACAAAACTGACCGGACGGTAATCTGACTCATGAAGTGATAATTACGTAGAGATTGGTACACAATAAAACACTCCAGTTTAAAAGCCTGTAACTATCGGCACGGTTGGAGTTTAAAAGACCAAAATGGAGGAACGGCATGGCCATAAGATATTTGATCATCATATAGACTCAAATAAAGGATACGAAACTCACCGGACGGTAATCGGACTCACGAAGCGATAATTACGTAGAGTTTCGTACACAAGAAAAGACTCCAGTTTAAAAGCCTTTAACTATCGGTGCAGTTGGAGTTTTAAGGACCCGAATGGAGGAACTGGATGGCCATAAGATATCTGATCATCACGCAGACTTAAATAAAGGATACAAAACTGACCGGACAGTAATCGCACTCACGAAGCGATAATTACGTAGAGTTTCGTACACAAGAAAAGACTCCAGTTTAAAAGCCTGTAACTTTCGTTACCTTTGGAATTTTATATAACCGAATGGATGAACGGGATGGCCATAAGATATCTGATCATCATACAGCCCCAAATAAAGGATACGAAACTGACCGGACGGTAAGCGGACTCACGAAGGGATAATTACGTAGAGTTTCGTACACAAGAAATGACTCAAGTTTAAAGCCTGTAACTTTCGTTACAGTAGGCATTTTAAAGACCAGAATGAAGGAACGGGATGGTAAAAAGATCTCTGATAATCATACAGACTCAAATAAAGGATACGAAACTGACCGGCCGGGAATCGGACTCACGAAGCAATAATTACGTTGAGTTTCGTACACAAGAAAAGACTCCAGGTCAAAACCCTGTAACTATCGGGACAGTTGATGCTTTAAAGACCCGAATGGAGGATTGGGATGGCCATAAGATAACTGATTATCATACAGACTCAAATAAAGAATATGAAATTGACCGGACGGTAGTTGGACTCACGAAGCGATAATTACGTAGAGTTTCGTACACAAGAAAAGACTACATTTTAAAAGCCTTTAACTATCGGTACGGTTGGAGTGTTAAAGACCCGAATGGAGGAACGGGATGGACAGAGGATATCTGATCATCATGCAGACTTAAATGAAGAATACAAAACTGACCGGACGGTAATCAGACTCACGAAGCGTTAATTACGTAGAGATTCGTACACAAGAAAAGACTCATGTTTAAAAGCATGTAACTACCGGTACGGTTGGCGTTTTATAGACCCGAATGGAGGAACGAGATGGCCATAATATATCTGATTGTCATACAAACTTAAATAAAGGATACAAAACTGACCGGACGGTAATCGGACTCACGAAGCGATAATTACGTAGAGATTCGTACACAAGAAAAGACTCTAGTTTAAATGCCTGTAACTATCGGTACAGTTGGAGTTTTAAAGACTCGAATAGAGGAATGGGATGGCCATAAGTTATCTGATCATCACACAAACTCTAATAAAGGATACGAAACTGACCGGATGGTAATCGGACTCACGAAGCGATAATTACGTAGAGTTTCGTACAAAAGAAAATACTCCAAGTCAAAAGCCTGTAACTATCGGTACAGCTGAAGTTTTAAAGATCCGAATGGAGGAATGGTACGGCCATAAGATATCTGATCATCATACAGACTCAAATAAAGGATACGAAACTGACCGGACGGTAATCGGACTCATGAAGCGATAATTACGTAGAGATTGGTACACAATAAAACACTCCAGTTTAATAGCCTGAAACTATCGGTACGGTTAGAGTTTTTAAGACCAAAATGGAGGAACGGCATGGCCATAAGATATTTGATCATCATATAGACTCATATAAAGGATACGAAACTCACCGGACGGTAATCGGACTCACGAAGCGATAATTACGTAGAGTTTCGTACACAAGAAAAGACTTCAGTTTAAAAGCCTTTAACTATCGGTGCGGTTGGAGTTTTAAGGACCCGAATGGAGGAACTGGATGGCCATAAGATATCTGATCATCACGCAGACTTAAATAAAGGATACGAAACTGACCGGACAGTAATCGGACTCACGAAGCGATAATTACGTAGAGTTTCGTACACAAGAAAAGACTCCAGTTTAAAAGCCTGTAACTTTCATTACCTTTGGAATTTTATATTACCGAATGGATGAACGGGATGGCCATAAGATATCTGATCATCATACAGCCCCAAATAAAGGATACGAAACTGACCGGACGGTAATCGGACTCACGAAGGGATAATTACGTAGAGATTCGTACACAAGAAATGACTCCAGTTTAAAAGCCTGTAACTTTCGGTACGGTAGGCATTTTAAAGACCAGAATGATGGAACGGGATGGTAACAAGATCTCTGATAATCATACAGACATAAATAAAGGATATGAAACTGACCGGACGGGAATCGGACTCACGAAGCAATAATTACGTTGAGTTTCGTACACAAGAAAAGACTCCAGGTCAAAAGCCTGTAACTATCGGTACAGTTGAAGCTTTAAAGACCCGAATGGAGGATTGGGATGGCCATAAGATAACTGATTATCATACAGACTCAAATAAAGGATATGAAATTGACCGGACGGTAATTGGACTCACGAAGCGATAATTACGTAGAGTTTCGTGCACAAGAAAAGACTTCAGTTTAAAAGCCTTTAACTATCGGTGCGGTTGGAGTTTTAAGGACCCGAATGCCGAACTGGATGGCCATAAGTTATCTGATCATCACACAGACTCAAATAAAGGATACGAAACTGACCGGATGGTAATGGGACTCACGAAGCGATAATTACGTAGAGTTTCGTACAAAAGAAAATACTCCAAGTCAAAAGCCCGTAACTATCGGTACAGTTGAAGTTTTAAAGATCCGAATGGAGGAATGGTACGGCCATAAGATATCTGATCATCATACAGACTCAAATAAAGGATACGAAACTGACCGGACGGTAATCGGACTCATGAAGCGATAATTACGTAGGGATTGGTACACAATAAAACACTCCAGTTTAATAGCCTGTAACTATCGGTACGGTTAGAGTTTTTAAGACCAAAATGGAGGAACGGCATGGCCATAAGATATTTGATCATCATATAGACTCAAATAAAGGATACGAAACTCACCGGACGGTAATCGGACTCACGAAGCGATAATTACGTAGAGTTTCGTACACAAGAAAAGACTTCAGTTTAAAAGCCTTTAACTATCGGTGCGGTTGGAGTTTTAAGGACCCGAATGGAGGAACTGGATGGCCATAAGATATCTGATCATCACGCAGACTTAAATAAAGGATACGAAACTGACCGGACAGTAATCGGACTCACGAAGGGATAATTACGTAGATATTCGTACACAAGAAATGACTCCAGTTTAAAAGCCTGTAACTTTCGGTACGGTAGGCATTTGAAAGACCAGAATGATGGAACGGGATGGTAACAAGATCTCTGATAATCATACCGACTCAAATAAAGGGTATGAAACTGACCGGACGGGAATCGGACTCACGAAGCAATAATTACGTTGAGTTTCGTACACAAGAAAAGACTCCAGGTCAAAAGCCTGTAACTATCGGTACAGTTGAAGCTTTAAAGACCCGAATGGAGGATTGGGATGGCCATAAGATAACTGATTATCATACAGACTCAAATAAAGGATATGAAATTGACCGGACGGTAATTGGACTCACGAAGCGATAATTATGTAGAGTTTTGTACACAAGAAAAGACTACAGTTTAAAAGCCTTTAACTATCGGTACGGTTGGAGTGTTAAAGACCCGAATGGAGGAACGGGATGGACAGAGGATATCTGATCATCATGCAGACTTAAATGAAGTATACGAAACTGACCGGACGGTAATCAGACTCACGAAGCGTTAATTACGTAGAGATTCGTACACAAGAAAAGACTCATGTTTAAAATCATGTTACTACCGGTACGGTTGGCGTTTTATAGACCCGAATGGAGGAACGAGATGGCCATAATATATCTGATTATCATACAAACTCAAATAAAGGATACAAAACTGACCGGACGGTAATCGGACTCACGAAGCGATAATTACGTAGAGATTCGTACACAAGAAAAGACTCTAGTTTAAATGCCTGTAACTATCGGTACGGTTGGAGTTTTAAAGACTCGAATGGAGGAATGGGATGGCCATAATTTATCTGATCATCACACAGACTCAAATAAAGGATACAAAACAGACCGGATGGTAATCGGACTCTCGAAGCGATAATTACGTAGAGTTTCGTACACAAGAAAATACTCCATGTCAAAAGCCTGTAACTATCGGTACAGTTGAAGTTTTAAAGATCCGAATGGATGAAAGGGATGGCCATAAGATATCTGATCATCATACAGCCCCAAATAAAGGATACGAAACTGACCGGACAGTAATCGGACTCATGAAGGGATAATTACGTAGAGATTCGTACACAAGAAATGACTTCAGTTTAAAAGCCTGTAACTTTCGGTACGGTAGGCATTTTAAAGACCAGAATGAAGGAACCGGATGGTAACAAGATCTCTGATAATCATACAGACTCAAATAAAGGATACGAAATTGACCGGACGGGAATCGGACTCACGAAGCAATAATTACGTTGAGTTTCGTACAACAGAAAAGACTCCAGGTCAAAAGCCTGTAACTATCGGTACAGTTGAAGCTTTAAAGACCCGAACCAATACGGGATGGCCATAAGATAATTGATTATCATACAGACTCAAATAAAGGATATGAAATTGACCGGACGGTAATTGGACTCACGAAGCGATAATTACGTAGAGTTTCGTACACAAGAAAAGACTACAGTTTAAAAGCCTTTAACTATCGGTACAGTTGGAGTTTTAAAGATACGAATGGTGGAATGGGATGGCCATAGGATATCTGATCATCATGCAGACTTAAATGAAGGATAGAAAACTTACCGGACAGTAATCAGACTCACGATGCGATAAATACGTAGAGTTTCGTACACAAGAAAAGACTCCAGGTCAAAAGCCTGTAACTATCGATACAGTTGAAGCTTTAAAGACCCGAATGGAGGAATGGGATGGCCATAAGATATCTGATCATCATACAGACTCAAATAAAGGATACGAAACTGACCGGACGGTAATCGGACTCATGAAGCTATAATTACGTAGAGATTGGTACACAAGAAAACACACCGGTTTAAAAGCTTGTAACCATCGGTACGGTTGGAGTTTTAAAGACCCGAATGGAGGAACGGGATGGCCAGAGGATATCTGATGATCATGCAGACTTAAATAAAGGATACGAAACTGACCGGATGGTAATCAGACTCACAAAGCGATAATTACGCAGGGATTCGTACACAAGAAAAAACTCCAGTTTAAAAGCCTTTAACTATCGGTACGGTTGGAGATTTAAAGACCAGAATAGAGGAACGGGATGGCCATAGGATATCTGATAATCACGCAGACTTAAATAAAGGATACGAAACTGACCGGATGGTAATCGGACTCATGAAGTGATAATTAGGTAGAGATTCGTACACAAGAAAAGACTCTAGTTTAAAAGCCTTTAACTATCGGTACGGTTGGAGTGTTAAAGACCCGAATAGAGGAACGGGATGGCCAGAGGATATCTGATCATCATGCAGATTTAAATAAAGAATACAAAACTGACCGGACGGTAATCAGACTCACGAAGCGTTAATTACGTAGAGATTTGTACACAAGAAAAGACTCCAGTTTAAGTGCCTGTAACTATCGGTACGGTTGGAGTTTTAAAGACTCGAATGGAGGAATGGGATGGCCATAAGATATCTGATCATCATATAGACTCAACTAAAGGATACGAAAGTCACCGGACGGTAATCGGACTCACGAAGCGATAATTACGTAGAGTTTCGTACACAAGAAAATACTCTAAGTCAAAAGCCTGTAACTATCGGTATAGTTGAAGTTTTAAAGACCCGAATGGAGGAATCGTACGGCCATAAGATATTTGATCATCATACAGACTCAAATAAAGGATACGAAACTGACCGGACGGTAATCGGACTCATGAAGCGATAATTACGTAGAGATTGGTACACAATAAAACACTCCATTTTAAAAGCTTGTAACTATCGGTACGGCTGGAGTTTTAAAGACCAAAATGGAGGAACAGAATGGCCATAAGATATCTGATCATCATATAGACTCAAATAAAGGATACGAAACTCACCGAACGGTAATCGGACTCACGAAGCGATAATTACGTAGAGTTTTGTACACAAGAAAAGACTCCAGTTTAAAAGCCTTTAACTATCGGTGCGGTTGGAGTTTTAAGGACTCGAATGGAGGAACTGGATGGCCATAAGGTATCTGATCATCATGCAGACTTAAATAAAGGATACGAAACTGACCGGATGGTAATCGGACGCACGAAGTGATAATTACGTAGAGATTCGTACACAAGAAAAGACTCATGTTTAAAAGCATGTAACTACCGGTACGGTTGGCGTTTTATAGACCGGAATGGAGGAATGAGATGGCCATAATATATATGATCATCATACAAACTCAAATAAAGGATACAAAACTGACCGGACGGTAATCGGACTCACGAAGCAATAATTACGTGGAGATTCGAACACAAGAAAAGACTCCAGTTTAAATGCCTGTAACTATCGGTACGGTTGGAGTTTAAAAGACCCGAATGGAGGAACGGGATGGCCATAGGATATATGATCATCATGCAGACTTAAATGAAGGATACGAACCTGACCAGACGGTAATCGGACTCACGAAGCGATAATTACGTAGAGTTTCGTACACAAGAAAAGACTACAGTTTAAATGCTTCTAACTATTGGTACGGTTGGAGTTTTAAAGACCCGAATGGAGGAACGGGGTGGCCATAAGATATTTGATCATCATACAGCCCCAAATAAAGGATACAAAACTGACCGGACGGTAATCGGACTCACAAAGGGTTAATTACGTGGAGATTGGTACGCAAGAAAAGACTCTAGTTTAAAAGCCTTAAACTATTGGTACGGTTGGAGTTTAAAAGACCCGAATGGAGGAACAGGATGGCCATAGGATATATGATCATCATGCAGACTTAAATGAAGGATACGAACTTGACCAGACGGTAATCGGACTCACGAAGCAATAATTACGTAGAGTTTCGTACATAAGAAAAGACTCCAGTTTAAATGCTTCTAACTATTGGTATGGCCATAAGATATCTGATTATCACTCTTAGGATACCATAAACCAAGTTTCGGTGTCCCTTTGAGGTAGCAGAAGACTCTTTTTACTGCAGTTTCATGCGATTGCTTGGGATTTGACTGAAAGCGTGCGCAGCATCCAACTGCCCACATAATATCTGGTCTGCTGGCTGTAAGATACATCAGTGAGCCAGTCATTGATCGATATGTGTGAGGATTCACTGAAAGGCCTTGAAGATCTGGTACAAGTGTTGTTTGGGCCGCAAAAGGAGTGTTGGACGGCTTGCAATCAGACATGTTGTTTTTTCCAAGATGTCTCTTGTGTATTTGGCTTGATGGATGAGAATTCCGTCTTCTTTCTGCTGAACTTCCAGGCCTAAGAAAAATAACAGTTCTCCCATCATGCTCATTTTAAACTGAGACTTCATAATGCTTTCGAATTCCCTGCACAAATTTTTATCAGTGGAACCAAAACACTTCCTTAGGGATGCAGATTTGAAAGGTGATCTACAAGGATTGATGAGCTGGATGGATCATTTACAGACTCTTGTGCTGAAGATGTTTCTTCTGAAATTGGAGTATTTTCAGGAGATTGCGTAGATTTAACAGTTGCATCACCATTTGTGGATTGAAGAGGAACAATTTAATCAGCTACTAATGGAGAGAATCGAGTGGTTAAAGGTGCAACATCGTCTTCAGAAGAGTAAAGAGTATCTTCGAGAGGAGAAGGAGCGGCTGCTTGATTGTCAGATGTTTGTTCTTCAGTGATACTGAAATTGTTGAAAACAACGTCCACGTCAAAGAACCAGTCAGGACCGGCTCCTGTGTTAGTGGAGTTGGATTCCTGCCAATCAAGATAGAAAGATTCGAGAACCATCTTGGTGCGTTTGTTGTATACTCTATAAGCCTTTTGACTTGAACAGTATCCAACAAAGAAGCACTCATCTCCAACTGCATCGAACTTCATTATGTTCTCATAGTTGTTTAGAAGAGTACATGAGCATCCGAACGGCCTGAAGTAGTCAATCAGAGGTTTTCTTTTGAAAAGCAATTCATAACCTGTTTTTCCGCGCGCCTTAACGATTAAGACTCTGTTAAGAACATAACAGGCGGTATTCACAGCTTCTGCCCAGAAGATGATCGGCAACTTGGAGTCGATTAGCATAGTTCTGGCAGCTTCAATAAGTGTACGATTCTTCCTTTCATTAACTCCATTCTGTTGAGGAGTTCTCGTAGCACTGTACTGAAGATGAATTCCTTTGTGGTTGCAGAAAGTCACGAAGCTTTGATTTTTGAATTCAGTCCCGTGATCGCTTCTGATTGATCTAACTTTTGACTTCACTATGTTTTCAATAAGAGGAACAAACAGCATCAATATCTCGGCAGCTTCACTTTTGTATTCTAAGAAATACACCCATGTAAAACGAGAAAAGTCATCTGTTATCACCAAACAATAAGATTCTTTAGCTAAGCTTTTAACACTAATAGGACTGAAAAGATCCATATGCAATAGTTGAAGAGGTGAGTCAATAGAGTTCACTGTTTTGGACTTGTGCGATTTCTTGTGTTGTTTTCCTTTGGCACACGCTAAACATTTTTCAGAGAAAGGGAATTCCTTGGAAGGAAGACCTCTGACAAGATTTAGTTTAGAAAGTTTGTTAATGTTTTTAAAGTTTACATGTCCCAATCGCCTATGCCATAACAGTGACTCAGACTCGGATGCCTTTGAAAGTAAACATGTCATTTGACATTCAGACTTGGCATCTCGCATATTTATCACATAAGTTTTATTTTGCCTAGGAGCTTTTAGCATAATCATATTGGTGGGCGGTATGAATCCAGGCTTCAGAAAGATGCACTCCATGTCATTGAATAACACAGAGATTCCTTTGTCACAGACTTGTGATACGCTCAAAAGATTGTAGCACAATTCTGGAACATAATTCACATCTTCTAAAGTCAATGCGTCGGAAACCACATCTCCTATACCAACTATCTTCCCGCCCTTTTCATTCCCAGTGAAGGCAACGAACTATCCATCAATAAACCGATAGTTCTTGAGGAGTTCCTTCATACCAGTCATGTGTCTTGAAGCCCCGCTATCAACATGCCATAGATATCTCATGAGTGCAATCAGCCATTTCTGTAGTTTATTCTGAAATACAAATGAAAACACAAGAAATACACATATAAATACAAGAGACTCTATGTACAATCACGACTTAAACCTTTACTTAGTTAACTTTGGGAATCCAAGTCTGCTTTAGTTTTGATATGTCGTGATTTTCACCCAAAATTGACTCTTGTCTTTTTAAAATTTTTGAGGTTTTAACAAAACTTTTTACTGTTTCTTGAAGGTTTTTAATCTGATCAGAAAAACAGTTTAGTGTTTTGACGTCATCTTGTGGTTTAGATTTCAAACGACATTATTTAACCACATGTCCCTCATTTCCACATCTAAAGCATTTTGAGTTCTTTGGCTTGATCTTTGGAGAAGGTCTGGATGATGATGGTTGTGATGCTCTTTTCTTGATCTTTCTTGAGCACAAGCTTTCACTTGAACATGATTCATCAATGTTGTTGTTGCTTGATTCTTCGTTTGTGTTGTAGTCAGGCTCGCTGATGTCGCTTTCTGTATCACTCTGTGATTCTTCAGGAATTGAGTTATCTGTTTCACTTTGTGATTCTTCAGAACATGAAATATCTGTGGATGATGGAGTAAACTCTGGAATTTCTTCAGTGAGAAATTTCCCAAACCTGTTTTGTTTTAGTTCTGGTACAAACACAGATGGCCTATACACATTTTCATTATCAGAGAATGCAGCATTAAGATCAACACAAACTGGCATAACATTGTCAACACAAACATTTGAGCGTTTGATAGGATTCTTCCTATCATCAGGGGCCACAACACCCTTTAAGTCAAGTTTAGAAGTTAATGTAGTACAGTCATCCGGCCTAGATAAACTATTACAGTTATCCATCCTAGACAAACTATTACAATCATCCAGCTTAGTTAAATTATTACATTCATCTGAATTTAAAACAGTTTTAGACTTATCATTACTCCCGGGTGACCTAACCCCATCGTTTGTCCACCACAACTCTCATCATCGTCCACCTGATCCTGTTGGGTCACATCTGCACTGCTTTTACTTATATTAGAGTTTGACTCAGATTTGACACATTCTTTTTCAAAAAGATCAATTTTTGGATGAGGTTTTGGAATGGGTATATATTCACTTTTGCTCAAAGGTAAAAACAGAGATTTTTCAATTCCCTTTTTATCCTTATACTCAATTCCATCTTTGACGAATGATTGCCTTGAGCAATCTAAGATATCTGTA
Source organism: Ambrosia trifida (assembly GCA_028751855.1). Classification (NCBI taxonomy): domain Eukaryota; kingdom Viridiplantae; phylum Streptophyta; class Magnoliopsida; order Asterales; family Asteraceae; genus Ambrosia; species Ambrosia trifida. The sequence continues at coordinate 69,750,792 of CM054127.1, read as the reverse complement.
TGAGCATGTTTGCTTACATTCCATTTGTCCACAACAATTTGGAGATGATTTGTTTCATTTCTAGATTTTTCTAACTTTTATGTTAAATCATTTATTAAAAAATATTTTCTCAGGACAAATTCTTTTAGAGTTTACATTTCAGCTATAGTTGCATTTAACTTTTGCTGATATGCCAACTCATTTTCTTTCATTTCAGTGTTAATTTTTCGGATGTCATCCATCTCTCTTAAAATTCTCCTATTGTGAGACAAACAGTAAGCAACAGCTGTAACACACCTTGGTGAGCACAACTTTGATTTTATTTCAAGAGGAATACTTACCAGATCTCTTTCCTCAACTGTCTTGGGCATGTTCTGTGGCTTCTCATCTGCTTTGCTGGTGGGAGTCTTCCATATCATCCGGGTCAACTTGATACATGTCTTCAGGATTCATCATCTCACTTTTAAGGTTACCTGTCTTCAAAGCCTCAAAGCTAGTCATGAAAGTGTTGAAGAGTTCAACATGTTCGTTAGCGAGCATTGTGAGCTGTGGGTTGAGTGTCTTTACAGCTGTGTCAGAGTATGAGACTGTCTTTCCCGAACTTGAACTACCACCACCCATTGCATCCACATATACATGTGATGAGCTTGAACCCATGTTACCTACAGGAGTCATTAGTGCCAGATTCTTCGTAGCAGTGCTAGGAGCGACTTTTGGAACAGTCTGGTTCATTTCTCTTTTGGTGATATCCATTTTGAATGACTTCAGAGTGTTTATGAGATCAGCCAAAGTATATTGAGCATCTAAATACTCTTTTCAAAACAACATGCATTGTATGCTCCATTCTTTGGGCAGGGAGTCGAGCAGTTTCTTGATTGAGTTTCGGTTGTTGACGGGAATTCCAGCTTTCTTCATCTTGGTTAACATACTCATGAATCTGTCGATGTGTGAGCTTAGACTCTCACCACGAATGCTACCGAACATATCATATTCCTTCTGCACCATGTCTTGCTTATATTGGCGCATTTCTTCATTCCCTTCATAGTACTCATTCAGTGCAAACCACAGGTCATGTGCAGTGTTGTATTCCTCAAACATGTTATAAACATCGTTTGATAAGGCCATGGTAAGGGCACCATAAGCCTTATGGTCTCTCTGAAGTAGCTGTTTGTCGACATCAGTGTAGGTAGACGGATCAGGGTTGAACTCTTCCCCTGTGGCAGTGGTTCTCATCAGAATGTGTGGACCTAGCTGGATAGAAGTCCATTGGGTGAAGTCTGTGACATAGAAGAACGACCTCATTCGGTTTTTCCAAGTTCCATAATCTGCTACACCCTTTAACTTAGGAACTCTAGTTGTTGTTCCAGTTTCATGTTCTTGTTGGGTAATAGGATTTACAGTTGAGTTATTATCGTTACCAGCCATTGATTTAGGTTGATTTTATAAGTATGGTTTTTCTGATATTATAGGTTACAGTCCAAAATGTCCAAAGTCCTTAAGTGCGCAACGAAGTACGCAGCAAGAAAGATCAAGTGCGCAACAGCCTGTAACAATATAAACAACCTTGTCAAGATGTTTGTCTTCTGATAAGTGCGCAGTTTTGCAAGATACACAAGTAGCTGTTGTTTCTTGATGAGTGCGCAGATCAGTCAGCACTTGGGCATGGTAAGTGCACAGTCTTGACTGATCAGTCTGCGTACTAAACAAAGTACGCAGACACTTAAACTCTCGTTTAAGATATTTAGTGTGCAGAAACCCTAGCCAAGTACTCAAAACTACACCTCTTCAGTAAGTGCGCACAACAACTAGAGATCTCTGTTTAAGTGCGCAGAAACCCTAGTTATGTGCTCGTATACAGTGAAAACAATAAGTACGCAACTTAGTGAGTGAGTGCGTACTTACACAACAAAGATTTAAGTGCTCAGAGAAGCACAAGTATGCAGTTTATGAGCTAAGTGCTAAAAACAAGAAATAAGTACTCAACGTATGAAATAAGTTCGCAACTCAAGAAACAAGTGCGCAAAACAGTCTGTTGAAAAGCACAAAAACTCAGCTGAATCCTATCCAAAACCTTTTCATTCCATTCTGAAATGCTTGGATGAAATTTCTACTTAGAATGAACAACTTTTAACTCTCAGAAACACAATACCCACGAAATTTTGAAGCAAATAGATAAGAAGAACACCCAAATTTTTGATAAACACAAAAGTTTATAAAAATCTTAATAATAAAACCTAACATGATGAGGGTTTTGGTATCTTTAAATTGATACAATCTAGAGCACAAAGGCTCTGATACCAAATTGTAAGTCCCAAATACTAGATCTTGTTAAGTGCAAGAGATTGTTATCACTTAGAAACACCTATGGATTAGGTGTTTTAAGTGATTAATCTTCTACAATCAACGAAACTATATGAATATGATGAAAACCGACACACAAGATGAATAACAATAAGATGATTCCATTGCTGATTTGTTACTGAAGAACCATGGAATAATAACAAGTACGCACCTATTCAAATGTGCTACAAAGATAATCCAAAACCCTAACCCTAGAGCTGCACGCTAGCTTTCTATATATAGGAGGTCTGATGGGTCTGCGCACTTAACTCAAGTGCGCAGGGCCCGTGTAATAAGTACGCAGCATCTAGGGTTTCACTTAAACTATGCCATAATTACATAAACAACCCTTTAACTTACAAACTACACAATAAGCTATCAAAAGTCTTTGTTCTGGTAACTGTGGTCTCAATAGACCCCAACACCAGACGGTTCAGACTCACAAAGCGATAATTGCGTAGAGATTCGAACACAAGAAAAGACTACAGTTTAAATGCCTGTAACTATCTGTACGGTTGGAGTTTAAAAGACCCGAATGGAGGAACGGGATGGCCATAGGATATATGATCATCATGCAAACTTAAATGAAGGATACGAACTTGACCAGACGGTAATCGGACTCACGAAGCGATAATTACATAGAGATTCGTACACAAGAAGAGACTCTAGTTAAAAGCCTTTAACTATCGGTACGGTTGGAGTTTTAAAGACCCGAATGGAGGAACGAGATAGCCATAAGAAATCTGATTATCATATAGACTCAAATAAAGGATACGAAACTAACCGAACAGTAATCGGACTCACGAAGCGATAATTACGTAGAGTTTCGTACACAAGAAAAGACTCCAGTTTAAAATCCTGTAACTTTCGTTACCTTTGGAATTTTATATAACCGAATGGATGAACGAGATGGCCATAAGATATCTGATCATCATACAGCCCCAAATAAAGGATACGAAACTGACCTGACGGTAATCGGATCTCACGAAGGGATAATTACGTAGAGATTCGTACACAAGAAATGACTCCAGTTTAAAAGCCTGTAACTTTCGGTACGGTAGGCATTTTAAAGACCAGAATGGAGGAACGGGATGGTAACAAGATCTCTGATCATCATACAGACTCAAATAAAGGATACGAAACTGACCGGATGGGAATCGGACTCACGAAGCGATAATTACGTTGAGTTTCGTACACAAGAAAAGACTCCAGGTCAAAAGCCTGTAACTATCGGTACAGTTGAAGCATTAAAGACCCGAATGGAGGATTGGGATGGACATAAGATATCTGATGATCATACAGAGTCAAATAAAGGATATGAAATTGACCGGACAGTAATTGGACTCACGAAGCGATAATTACGTAGAGTTTCGTACACAAGAAAAGACTACAGTTTAAAAGCCTTTAACTATCGGTACAGTTGGAGTTTTAAAGACACGAATGGAGGAATGGGATGGTCGTAGGATATCTGATCATCATGCAGACTTAAATGAAGGATAGAAAACTTACCGGACAGCAATCGGACTCACGATGCGATAAATACGTAGAGTTTCGTACACAAGAAAAGACTCCAGTTTAAATGACTGTAACTATCGGTACGGTTGAAGTTTTAAAGACCCGAATGGAGGAACGGGATGGCCATAAGATATTTGATCCTCAAACAGCCCTAAATCAAGGATACGAAACTGATCGGACGGTAATCGGACTCACGAAGGGATAATTACTTAGAGATTCGTACACAAGAAAAGACTCTAGTTAAAAGCCTTTAACTATCGGTACGGTTGGAGTTTTAAAGACCCGAATGGAGGAACGGGATGGCCATAAGATATCTGATTATCATACAAAGTCAAATAAAGGATACGAAACTGACCGGACTGTAATCGGACTGACGAAGTGATAATTACGTAGAGTTTCGTACACAAGAAATGACTCCAGTTTAAAAGCCTGTAACTTTCGGTACGGTAGGCATTTTAAAGACCAGAATGGAGGAACGGGATGGTAACAAGATCTCTGATCATCATACAAACTCAAATAAAGGATACGAAACTGACCGGATGGGAATCTGACTCACGAAGCGATAATTACGTTGAGTTTCGTACACAAGAAAAGACACCAGGTCAAAAGCCTGTAACTATCGGTACAGTTGAAGCATTAAAGACCCGAATGGAGGATTGGGATGGCCATAAGATATCTGATGATCATACAGACTCAAATAAAGGATATGAAATTGACCGGACAGTAATTGGACTCACGAAGCGATAATTACGTAGAGTTTCGTACACAAGAAAAGACTACAGTTTAAAAGCCTTTAACTATCGGTACAGTTGGAGTTTTAAAGACACGAATGGAGGAATGGGATGGCCGTAGGATATCTGATCATCATGCAGACTTAAATGAAGGATAGAAACTTACCGGACAGCAATCGGACTCACGATGCGATAAATACATAGAGTTTCGTACACAAGAAAAGACTCCAGTTTAAATGACTGTAACTATCGGTACGGTTGAAGTTTTAAAGACCCGAATGGAGGAACGGGATGGCCATAAGATATTTGATCCTCAAACAGCCCTAAATCAAGGATACGAAACTGATCGGACGGTAATCGGACTCACGAAGGGATAATTACGTAGAGATTCGTACACAAGAAAAGACTCTAGTTAAAAGCCTTTAACTATCGGTACGGTTGGAGTTTTAAAGACCCGAATGGAGGAACGGGATGGCCATAAGATATCTGATTATCATACAAAGTCAAATAAAGGATACGAAACTGACCGGACAGTAATCGGACTGACGAAGTGATAATTACGTAGAGTTTCGTACACAAGAAATGACTCCAGTTTAAAAGCCTGTAACTTTCGGTACGGTTAGCATTTTAAAGACCAGAATGGAGGAATAGGATGGTAACAAGATATCTGATCATCATACAGACTCAAATAAAGGATACAAAACTGACCGGACAGAAATCGGACTCACGAAGCGATAATTACGTTGAGTTTCGTACACAAGAAAAGACTCTAGGTCAAAAGCCTGTAACTATCGGTACAGTTGAAGCTTTAAAGACCCGAATGGAGGATTGGGCTGGCCATAAGATATCTGATTATCATACAGACTCAAATAAAGGATATGAAATTGACCGGACAGTAATTGGACTCACGAAGCGATAATTACGTAGAGTTTCGTACACAAGAAAAGACTACAGTTTAAAAGCCTTTAACTATGAGTACAGTTGGAGTTTTAAAGACACGAATGGAGGAATGGGATGGCCGTAGGATATCTGATCATCATGCAGACTTAAATGAAGGATAGAAAACTTACCAGACAGTAATCGGACTCACGATGCGATAAATACGTAGAGTTTCGTACACAAGAAAAGACTCCAGTTTAAATGACTGTAACTATCGGTACGGTTGATGTTTTAAAGACCCGAATGGAGGAACGGGATGGCCATAAGATATTTGATCCTCAAACAGCCCCAAATAAAGGATACGAAACTGACCGGACGGTAATTGGACTCACGAAGGGATAATTACGTAGAGATTCGTACACAAGAAAAGACTCTAGTTAAAAGCCTTTAACTATCGGTACGGTTGGAGTTTTAAAGACCCGAATGGAGGAACGGGATGGCCATAAGATATCTGATTATCATACAAAGTCAAATAAAGGATACCAAACTGACCGGACAGTAATCGGACTGACGAAGTGATAATTACGTAGGGTTTCGTAGACAAGAAATGACTCCAGTTTAAAAGCCTGTAACTTTCGGTACGTTTAGCATTTTAAAGACTAGAATGGAGGAACAGGATGGTAACAAGATATCTGATCATCATACAGACTCAAATAAAGGATATGAAATTGACCGGACAGTAATTGGACTCACGAAGCGATAATTACGTAGAGTTTCGTACACAAGAAAAGACTACTGTTTAAAATCCTTTAACTATCGGTACAGTTGGAGTTTTAAAGACAAGAATGGAGGAATGGGACGGTCGTAGGATATCTGATCATCATGCAGACTTAAATGAAGGATAGAAAACTTACCGGACAGCAATCGGACTCACGATGCGATAAATACGTAGAGTTTCGTACACAAGAAAAGACTCAAGTTTAAATGACTGTAACTATCGGTACGGTTGAAGTTTTAAAGACCCGAATGGAGGAACGGGATGGCCATAAGATATTTGATCCTCAAATAGCCCCAAATAAAGGATACGAAACTGATCGGACGGTAATCGGACTCACGAAGGGATAATTACGTAGAGATTCGTACACAAGAAAAGACTCTAGTTAAAAGCCTTTAACTATCGGTACGGTTGGAGTTTTAAAGACCCGAATGGAGGAACGGGATGGCCATAAGATATCTGATTATCATACAAAGTCAAATAAAGGATACGAAACTGACCGGACAGAAATCGGACCAACGAAGTGATAATTACGTAGAGTTTCGTACACAACCTATAATTTTCGGTACGGTTAGCATTTTAAAGACCAGAATGGAGGAACAGGATGGTAACAAGATATCTGATCATCATACAGACTCAAATAAAGGATACAAAACTGACCGGAGAAAAATCGGACTCACGAAGCGATAAATACGTTGAGTTTCGTACACAAGAAAAGACTCCAGGTCAAAAGCCTGTAACTATCGGTACAGTTGAAGCTTTAAAGACCCGAATGGAGGATTGGGATGGCCATAAGATATCTGATTATCATACAGACTCAAATAAAGGATATGAAATTGACCGGACAGTAATTGAACTCACGAAGCGATAATTACGTAGAGTTTCGTACACAAGAAAAGACTACAGTTTAAAAGCCTTTAACTATCGGTACAGTTGGAGTTTTAAAGACACGAATGGAGGAATGGGATGGCCGTAGGATATCTGATCATCATGCAGACTTAAATGAAGGATAGAAAACTTACCGGACAGTAATCGGACACACGATGCGATAAATACGTAGAGTTTCGTACACAAGAAAAGACTCCAGTTTAAATGACTGTAACTATCGGTACGGTTGATGTTTTAAAGACCCGAATGGAGGAACGGGATGGCCATAAGATATTTGATCCTCAAACAGCCCCAAATAAAGGATACGAAACTGACCAGACGGTAATCGGACTCACGAAGGGATAACTACGTAGAGATTCGTACACAAGAAAAGACTCTAGTTAAAAGCCTTTAACTATCGCTACGGTTGGAGTTTTAAAGACCCGAATGGAGGAACGGGATGGCCATAAGATATCTGATTATCATACAAAGTCAAATAAAGGATACGAAACTGACCGGACAGTAATCGGACTGACGAAGCGATAATTACGTAGACTTTTGTACACAAGAAATGACTCCAGTTTAAAAGCCTGTAACTTTCGGTACGGTTAGCATTTTAATGACCAGAATGGAGGAACAGGATGGTAACAAGATATCTGATCATCATACAGACTCAAATAAAGGATATGAAATTGACCGGACAGTAATTGGACTCACGAAGCGATAATTACGTAGAGTTTCGTACACAAGAAAAGACTACTGTTTAAAATCCTTTAACTATCGGTACAGTTGGAGTTTTAAAGACAAGAATGGAGGAATGGGACGGTCGTAGGATATCTGATCATCATGCAGACTTAAATGAAGGATAGAAAACTTACCGGACAGCAATCGGACTCACGATGCGATAAATACGTAGAGTTTCGTACACAAGAAAAGACTCCAGTTTAAATGACTGTAACTATCGGTACGGTTGAAGTTTTAAAGACCCGAATGGAGGAACGGGATGGCCATAAGATATTTGATCCTCAAATAGCCCCAAATAAAGGATACGAAACTGATCGGACGGTAATCGGACTCACGAAGGGATAATTACGTAGAGATTCGTACACAAGAAAAGACTCTAGTTAAAAGCCTTTAACTATCGGTACGGTTGGAGTTTTAAAGACCCGAATGGAGGAACGGGATGGCCATAAGATATCTGATTATCATACAAAGTCAAATAAAGGATACGAAACTGACCGGACAGAAATCGGACCAACGAAGTGATAATTACGTAGAGTTTCGTACACAACCTATAATTTTCGGTACGGTTAGCATTTTAAAGACCAGAATGGAGGAACAGGATGGTAACAAGATATCTGATCATCATACAGACTCAAATAAAGGATACAAAACTGACCGGAGAAAAATCGGACTCACGAAGCGATAAATACGTTGAGTTTCGTACACAAGAAAAGACTCCAGGTCAAAAGCCTGTAACTATCGGTACAGTTGAAGCTTTAAAGACCCGAATGGAGGATTGGGATGGCCATAAGATATCTGATTATCATACAGACTCAAATAAAGGATATGAAATTGACCGGACAGTAATTGAACTCACGAAGCGATAATTACGTAGAGTTTCGTACACAAGAAAAGACTACAGTTTAAAAGCCTTTAACTATCGATACAGTTGGAGTTTTAAAGACACGAATGGAGGAATGGGATGGCCGTAGGATATCTGATCATCATGCAGACTTAAATGAAGGATAGAAAACTTACCGGACAGTAATCGGACACACGATGCGATAAATACGTAGAGTTTCGTACACAAGAAAAGACTCCAGTTTAAATGACTGTAACTATCGGTACGGTTGATGTTTTAAAGACCCGAATGGAGGAACGGGATGGCCATAAGATATTTGATCCTCAAACAGCCCCAAATAAAGGATACGAAACTGACCAGACGGTAATCGGACTCACGAAGGGATAACTACGTAGAGATTCGTACACAAGAAAAGACTCTAGTTAAAAGCCTTTAACTATCGCTACGGTTGGAGTTTTAAAGACCCGAATGGAGGAACGGGATGGCCATAAGATATCTGATTATCATACAAAGTCAAATAAAGGATACGAAACTGACCGGACAGTAATCGGACTGACGAAGCGATAATTACGTAGACTTTTGTACACAAGAAATGACTCCAGTTTAAAAGCCTGTAACTTTCGGTACGGTTAGCATTTTAATGACCAGAATGGAGGAACAGGATGGTAACAAGATATCTGATCATCATACAGACTCAAATAAAGGATACGAAACTGACCGGACAGGAATCGGACTCACAAAGCGATAATTACGTAGAGTTACATACACAAGAAAAGGCTCCAGTTTAAATGCCTGTAACTATCGGTACGTTTGGAGTTTTAAAAACTCGAATGGAGGAATGGGACGGCCTAAAGATACTTGATCATCATACAGACTCAAATAAAGGATATGAAACTGACCGGACGGTAATCGGACTCACGAAGCGATAATTACGTAGTGTTTCGTACACAAAAAAATACTCCAGGTCAAAAGCCTGTAACTCTCGATACGGTTGAAGCTTTAAAGACCCGAATGGAGGAATGGGATGGCCATAAGATATCTGATCATCATATAGACTCAAATAAAGGATACGAAACTGACCGGACAGTAATCGGACTCATGAAGCTATAATTACGTAGAGATTCGTACACAAGAAAACACTCCAGTGTAAAAGCCTGTAACTATCGGTACGGTTGGAGTTTTAAAGACCCGAATGGAGGAACGGGATGGCCAGAGGATATCTGATCATCATGCAGATTTAAATAAAGGATACGAAACTGACCGGATGGTAATCGGACTCACAAAGCGATAATTACGCAGGGATTAGTACACAAGAAAAAACTCCAGTTTAAAAGCCTTTAACTATCGGTATGGTTGGAGTTTTAAAGACCCGAATAGAGGAACGGGGTGGCCATAGGATATATGATCATCACGCAGACTTAAATAAAGGATACAAAACTGAACGGATGGTAATCGGACTCACGAAGTGATAATTAGATAGAGATTCGTACACAAGAAAAGACTTTACTTTAAAAGCCTTTAACTATCGGTACGGTTGGAGTGTTAAAGACCTGAATAGAGGAACGTGATGGCCAGAGGATATCTGATCATCATGCAGACTTAAATAAAGAATACGAAACTGACCGGATGGTAATCAGACTCACGAAGCGTTAATTACGTAGAGATTCGTACACAAGAAAAGACTCATTTTTTAAAGCATGTAACTACCGGTACGGTTGACGTTTTATAGACACGAATGGAGGAACGAGATGGCCATAGTATATCTGATCATCATACAAACTTAAATAAAGGATACAAAACGGACCGGACGGTAATCGTACTCACGAAGCGATAATTACATAGAGATTCGTACACAAGAAAAGACTCTAGTTCAAATGCCTGTAACTATCGGTACGGTTGGAGTTTTAAAGACTCGAATGGAGGAATGGGACGGCCATATGTTATCTGATCATCATACAGACTCAAATAAAGGATACGAAACTGACCGGATGGTAATCAGACTCACGAAGCGATAATTACGTAGAGTTTCGTACACAAGAAAATACTCCAGGTCAAAAGCCTGTAACTATCGGTACAGTTGAAAAGTATACGAAAAGTATATCTGAACATCATACAGACTCAAATAAATGATACGAAAAGTATATCTGATCATCATGCAGACTTAAATAGAGAAAAGTAAATTTACCGAACGGTAATCAGACTCACGAAGCGTTAATTACGTAGAGATTCGTACACAAGAAAAGACTCATGTTTAAAAGCATGTAACTACCGGTACGGTTGGCGTTTTATAGACCCGAATGAAGGAATAAGATGGCCATAATATATCTGATCATCATACAAACTCAAATAAGGGATACAAAACTGACCGGACGGTAATCGGACTCACGAAGCAATAATTACGTAGAGATTCGAACACAAGAAAAGACTCCAGTTTAAATGCTTGTAACTATCGGTACGGTTGGAGTTTAAAAGACCCGAATGGAGGAACGGGATGGCCATAGGATATATGATCATCATGCAGACTTTAATGAAGGATACGAACCTGACCAGACGGTAATCGGACTCACGAAGCGATAATTACGTAGAGTTTCGTACACAAGAAAAGACTCCAGTTTAAAAGCCTTAAACTATCGGTACGGTTGGAGTTTTAAGGGCCCGAATGGAGGAACTGGTTGGCCATAGGATATCTGATCATCATGCAGACTTAAATAAAGGATACGAAACTGAACGGATGGTAATCGGAATCTCGAAGTGATAATTATGTAGAGATTCGTGCAAAAGAAAAGACTCCAGTTTAAAATCCTTTAACTATCGGTACGGTTGGAGTGTTAAAGACCCGAAAGGAGGAACGGGATGGCCAGAGGATACCTGATCATCATGCAGACTTAAATAAAAAATACGAAACTGACCAGACTGTAATCAGACTCACGAAGCGTTAATTACGTAGAGATTCGTACACAAGAAAAGACTCATGTTTAAAAGCATGTAACAACCAATACGGTTGGCGTTTTATAGTCCTGAATGGAGGAACAAGATGGCCATAATATATCTGATCATCATACAAACCCAAATAAAGGATACAAAACTGACCGGACGGTAATCAGACTCACAAAGCAGTAATTACGTAGAGATTCGTACACAAGAAAAGACTCCAGTTTAAATGCCTGTAACTATTGGTACGGTTGGAGTTTTAAAGACTCGAATGGAGGAATGGGACGGTCATATGATATCTGATCATCATACAGAATCAAATAAAGGATACAAAACTGACCAGATAGTAATCGGACTCACGAATCAATAATTACGTAGTGTTTCGTACACAAGAAAAGACTCCAGGTCAAAAGCCTGTAACTATCGGTACATTTGAAGCTTTAAAGACCCGAATGGAGGAATGGTACGGCCATATGATATCTGATCATCATACAGACTCAAATTAAGGATACGAAACTAACCGGACGGTAATCGGACTCATGAAGCGATAATTACGGAGAGATTGGTACACAAGAAAACACTCCAGTTTAAAAGCCTGTAACTATCGGTACGGTTGGAGTTTTAAAGACCAAAATGGAGGAACGGGATGGCCATAAGATATCTGCTCATCATACAGACTAAAATAAAGGATACGAAACTCACCGGACGGTAATCTGACTCACGAAGCGATAATTACGTAGAGTTTCGTACACTAGAAAAGACTCCAGTTTAAAAGCCTTTAACTGTCGGTACGGTTGGAATTTTAAACACCCGAATGGAGGAACTGGATGGTCATAGGATATCTGATCATCACGCAGACTTAAATAAAGGATCTGAAACTGACCGGATGGTAATCGGACTCACGAAGTGATAATTACGTAGAGATTCGTACGCAAGAAAAGACTCCAGTTTAAAAGCCTTTAACTATCGGTACGGTTGGAGTGTTAAAGACCCGAATGGAGGAACGGGATGGCCAAAGGATATCTGATCATCATGCAGACTTAAATAGAGAAAAGTAAATTTACCGAACGGTAATCAGACTCACGAAGCGTTAATTACGTAGAGATTCGTTCACAAGAAAAGACTCATGTTTAAAAGCATGTAACTACCGGTACGGTTGGCGTTTTATAGACCCGAATGAAGGAATAAGATGGCCATAATATATCTGATCATCATACAAACTCAAATAAGGGATACAAAACTGACCGGACGGTAATCGGACTCACGAAGCAATAATTACGTAGAGATTCGTACATAAGAAAAGACTCCAGTTTAAAAGCTTGTAACTTTCGTCCCGGTTGGAATTTTAAAGACCCGAATGGATGAACGGGATGGCCATAAGATATCTGATCATCATACAGCCCCAAATAAAGGAAACGAAACTGACCAAACAGTAATCGGACTCACGAAGGGATAATTTCGTAGAGATTCGTACATAAAAAAAGACTCATGTTTAAAAGCCTGTAACGTTCGGTACGGTTGGCATTTTATAGACCAAAATGGAGGAACGGGATGGTAATAAGATCTGATCATCATACAGACTCAAATAAAGGATACGAAACTAACCGGACGGGAATTGAACTCACGAAGCGATAATTACGTAGAGTTTCGTACACAGGAAAACACTCCATTTTAAAATCCTATAAATATCGTTACGGTTGGAGTTATAATGACCAAAATGGAGGAACGGGATGGCCATAAGATATCTGATCATCATATAGACTCAAATAAAGGATACGAAACAGACCGGATGGTAATCGGACTCACGAAGCTATAATTACGTAGGGTTTCGTACACAAGAAAAGACTCCAGTTTAAAAGCCTGTAACTTTCGTTACCTTTGGAATTTTATATAATCGAATGGATGAACGGGATGGCCATAAGAAATCTGATCATCATACAGACTCAAATAAAGGATATGAAACTGACCGGACAGTAATCGGACTCGTGAAGCGATAATTACGTAGAGTTTCGTACACAAGAAGAGACTCCAGTTTAAAAGCCTTTTACTATCGGTGCGGTTGGAGTTTTAAGGACCCGAATGGAGGAACTGGATTGCCATAAGATATCTGATCATCACGTAGACTTAAATAAAGGATACGAAACTGACCGGATGGTAATCGGACTCATGAAGTGATAATTACGTAGAGATTCGTACACAAGAAAAGACTCTAGTTTAAAAGCCTTTAACTATCGGTACGGTTGGAATGTTAAAGACCCGAAAGGAGGAACGGGATGGACAGAGAATATCTGATCATCATGCAGACTTAAATGAAGAATATGAAACTGACCGGACGGTAATCAGACTCACGAAGCGTTAATTACGTAGAGATTCGTACACAAGAAAAGACTCATGTTTAAAGCATGTAACTACCGGTACGGTTGGCGTTTTATAGACCCGAATGGAGGAACGAGATGGCCATAGTATATCTGATTATCATACAAACTCAAATAAAGGATACAAAACTGACCGGACGGTAATCGGAGTCACGAAGCGATAATTACATAGAGATTCGTACACAAGAAAAGACTCTAGTTTAAATGCCTGTAACTATCGGTACGGTTGGAGTTTTAAAGACTCGAATGGAGGAATGGGACGGCCATATGTTATCTAATCATCATACAGACTCTAATAAAGGATACGAAACTGACCGGACGGAAATCAGATTCACGAAGCGATAAATACGTAGAGTTTCGTACACAAGAAAATACTCCAGGTCAAAAACCTGTAACTATCGGTACAGTTGAAGCTTTAAAGACAGGAATGGAGGAATGGTACGGCCATAAGATATCTGATCATCATACAGACTCAAATAAAGGATACGAAACTGACCAGACGGTAATTGGACTCATGAAGCGATAATTACGTAGAGATTGGTACATAAGAAAACACCCCAGTTTAAAAGCCTGTAACTATCGGTACGGTTGGATTTTAAAGACCAAAATGGCGGAACGGGATGGCCATAAGATATCTGATCATCATATAGACTCAAATAAAGGATTCGAAACTCACCGGACGGTAATTGGACTCACGAAGCGATAATTACGTAGAGTTTCGTACACAAGAAAAGACTCCAGTTTAAAAGCCTTTAACTATCGGTACGGTTGGAGTTTTAAGGACCCGAATGGAGGAACTGGTTGGCCATAGGATATCTGATCATCACGCAGACCTAAATAAAGGATACGAAACTGAACGGATGGTAATCAGAATCGAGAAGTGATAATTACGTAGAGATTCGTACACAAGAAAAGACTCTAGTTTAAAAGCCTTTAACTATCGGTACGGTTGGAGTGTTAAAGACCCGAAAGGAGGAACGGGATGACCAGAGGATACCTGATCATCATGCAGACTTAAATAAAAAATAAGAAACTGACCGGACGGTAATCAGACTCACGAAGCATTAATTACGTAGAGATTCGTACACAAGAAAAGACTCATGTTTAAAAGCATGTAACAACCAATACGGTTTGCGTTTTATAGTCCTGAATGGAGGAACAAGATGGCCATAATATATCTGATCATCATACAAACTCAAATAAAGGATACAAAACTGACCGGACGGTAATCAGACTCACGAAGCGATAATTACGTAGAGATTCGTACACAAGAAAAGACACCAGTTTAAATGCCTGTAACTATTGGTACGCTTGGAGTTTTAAAGACTCGAATGGAGGAATGGGACGGTCATATGATATCTGATCATCATACAGACTCAAATAAAGGATACAAAACTGACCAGACGGTAATCGGACTCACGAATCGATAATTACGTAGTGTTTTGTACACAAGAAAACACTCCAGTTTAAAAGCCTGTAACTATCGGTACGGTTGGAGATTTAAAGACCAAAATGGAGGAACGGGATGGCCATAAGATATCTGCTCATCATACAGACTAAAATAAAGGATACGAAACTCACCGGACGGTAATCGGACTCACGAAGCGATAATTACGTAGAGTTTCGTACACTAGAAAAGACTCCAGTTTAAAAGCCTTTAACTATCGGTACGGTTGGAATTTTAAACACCCGAATGGAGGAACTGGATGGTCATAGGATATCTGATCATCACGCAGACTTAAATAAAGGATATGAAACTGACCGGATGGTAATCGGACTCACGAAGTGATAATTACGTAGAGATTCGTACGCAAGAAAAGACTCCAGTTTAAAAGCCTTTAACTATCGGTACGGCTGGAGTGTTAAAGACCCGAATGGAGGAACGGGATGGCCAAAGGATATCTGATCATCATGCAGACTTAAATAAAGAAAACGAAATTTACCGAACGGTAATCAGACTCACGAAGCGTTAATTACGTAGAGATTCGTACACAAGAAAAGACTCATGTTTAAAAGCATGTAACTACCGGTACGGTTGGCGTTTTATAGACCCGAATGAAGGATTAAGATGGCCATAATATATCTGATCATCATACAAACTCAAATAAAGGATACAAAACAGACCGGACGGTAATCGGACTCACGAAGCAAAAATTACGTAGAGATTCGAACACAAGAAAAGACTCCAGTTTAAATGCATGTAACTATCGGTACGGTTGGAGTTTAAAAGACCCGAATGGAGGAACGGGATGGCCATAGGATATATGATCATCATGCAGACTTAAATAAAGGATACGAACCTGACCAGACGGTAATCGGACTCACGAAGCGATAATTACGTAGAGTTTCGTACACAAGAAAACACTCCAGTTTAAATGCTTATAACTATTGGTACGGTTGGAGTTTTAAAGACCCGAATGGAGAAACGGGATGGCCATAAGATATCTGATTATCATACAAACTCAAATAAAGGATACGAAACTGACCGGACAGTAATCGGACGCATGAAGCGATAAATACGTAGAGTTTCGTACACAAGAAAAGACTCCAGTTTAAAAGCCTGTAACTTTCATTACCTTTGGAATTTTATATAACCAAATGGATGAACGGGATGGCCATAAGATATCTGATCATCATACAGCCCCAAATAAAGGATACGTAACTGACCGGACGGTAATCGGACTCACGAAGGGATAATTACGTAGAGATTCGTACACAAGAAAAGACTCCAGTTTAAAAGCTTTTAACTTTCGTCCCGGTTGGAATTTTAAAGACCCGAATGGATGAACGGGATGGCCATAAGATATCTGATCATCATACAGCCCCAAATAAAGGATACGAAACTGACCAAACAGTAATCAGACTCACGAAGGGATAATTACGTAGAGATTCGTACATAAAAAAAGACTCAAGTTTAAAAGCCTGTAACGTTCGGTACGGTTGGCATTTTATAGACCAAAATGGAGGAACGGGATGGTAATAAGATTTGATTATCATACAGACTCAAATAAAGGATACGAAACTAACCGGACGGGAATTTAACTCACGAAGCGATAATTACGTAGAGTTTCGTACACAGGAAAACACTCCATTTTAAAATCCTATAACTATCGTTACGGTTGGAGTTTTAAAGACCAAAATGGAGGAACGGGATGGCCATAAGATATCTGATCATCATATAGACTCAAATAAAGGATACGAAACTGACCGGATGGTAATCGGACTCACGAAGCTATAATTACGTAGGGTTTCGTACACAAGAAAAGACTCCAGTTTAAATGCCTGTAACTTTCGTTACCTTTGGAATTTTATATAACCGAATGGATGAACGAGATGGCCATAAGAAATCTGATCATCATACAGACTCAAATAAAGGATATGAAACTGACCGGACAGTAATCAGACTCGCGAAGCGATAATTACGTAGAGTTTCGTACACAAGAAGAGACTCCAGTTTAAAAGCCTTTAACTATCGGTGCGGTTGGAGTTTTAAGGACTCGAATGGAGGAACTGGATTAGCATAAGATATATGATCATCACGCAGACTTAAATAAAGGATACGAAACTGAACGGATGGTAATCAGAATCGAGAAGTGATAATTACGTAGAGATTCGAACACAAGAAAAGACTCCAGTTTAAAAGCCTTTAACTATCGGTACGGTTGGAGTGTTAAAGACCCGAATGGAGGAAAGGGATGGACAGAGGATATCTGATCATCATGCAGACTTAAATGAAGAATACGAAACTGACCGGACGGTAATCAGACTCACGAAGCGTTAATTACGTAGAGATTCGTACACAAGAAAAGACTAATGTTTAAAAGCATGTAACTACCGGTACAGTTGGCGTTTTATAGACCCGAATGGAGGAACGAGATGGACATAGTATATCTGATTATCATACAAACTCAAATAAAGGATACAAAACTGACCGGGCGGTAATCGGAGTCACGAAGCGATAATTACATAGAGATTCGTACACAAGAAAAGACTCTAGTTTAAATGCCTGTAACTATCGGTACGGTTGGAGTTTTAAAGACTTGAATGGAGGAATGGGACGGCCATATGTTATCTGATCATCATACAGACTCTAATAAAGGATACGAAACTGACCGGACGGTAATCAGATTCACGAAGCGATAATTACGTAGAGTTTCGTACACAAGAAAATACTCCAGGTCAAAAACCTGTAACTATCGGTACAGTTGAAGCTTTAAAGACAGGAATGGAGGAATGGTACGGCCATAAGATATCTGATCATCATACAGACTCAAATAAAGGATACGAAACTGACCAGACGCTAATTGGACTCATGAAGCGATAATTACGTAGAGATTGGTACATAAGAAAACACCCCAGTTTAAAAGCCTGTAACTATCGGTACGGTTGGATTTTAAAGACCAAAATGGCGGAACGGGATGGCCATAAGATATCTGATCATCATATAGACTCAAATAAAGGATTCGAAACTCACCGGACGGTAATTGGACTCACGAAGCAATAATTACGTAGAGTTTCGTACACAAGAAAAGACTCCAGTTTAAAAGCCTTTAACTATCGGTACGGTTGGAGTTTTAAGGACCCGAATGGAGGAACTGGTTGGCCATAGGATATCTGATCATCACGCAAACCTAAATAAAGGATACGTAACTGAACGGATGGTAATCAGAATCGAGAAGTGATAATTACGTAGAGATTCATACACAAGAAAAGACTCTAGTTTAAAAGCCTTTAACTATCGGTACGGTTGGAGTGTTAAAGACCCGAAAGGAGGAACGGGATGGCCAGAGGATACCTGATCATCATGCAGACTTAAATAAAAAATACGAAACTGACCGGATGGTAATCAGACTCACGAAGCGTTAATTACGTAGAGATTCGTACACAAGAAAAGAATCATGTTTAAAAGCATGTAACAACCAATAAGGTTTGTGTTTTATAGTCCTGAATGGAGGAACAAGATGTCCATAATATATCTGATCATCATACAAACTCAAATAAAGGATACAAAACTGACCGGACGGTAATCAGACTCACGAAGCGATAATTACGTAGAGATTCGTACACAAGAAAAGACACCAGTTTAAATGCCTGTAACTATTGGTACGCTTGGAGTTTTAAAGACTCGAATGGAGGAATGGGACGGTCATATGATATCTGATCATCATACAGACTCAAATAAAGGATACAAAACTGACCAGACGGTAATCGGACTCACGAATCGATAATTAAGTAGTGTTTTGTACACAAGAAAACACTCCAGTTTAAAAGCCTGTAACTATCGGTACGGTTGGAGATTTAAAGACCAAAATGGAGGAACGGGATGGCCATAAGATATCTGCTCATCATACAGACTAAAATAAAGGATACGAAACTCACCGGACGGTAATCGGACTCACGAAGCGATAATTACGTAGAGTTTCGTACACTAGAAAAGACTCCAGTTTAAAAGCCTTTAACTATCGGTACGGTTGGAATTTTAAACACCCGAATGGAGGAACTGGATGGTCATAGGATATCTGATCATCACGCAGACTTAAATAAAGGATATGAAACTGACCGGATGGTAATCGGACTCACGAAGTGATAATTACGTAGAGATTCGTACGCAAGAAAAGACTCCAGTTTAAAAGCCTTTAACTATCGGTACGGTTGGAGTGTTAAAGACCCGAATGGAGGAACGGGATGGCCAAAGGATATCTGATCATCATGCAGACTTAAATAAAGAAAACGAAATTTACCGAACGGTAATCAGACTCACGAAGCGTTAATTACGTAGAGATTCGTACACAAGAAAAGACTCATGTTTAAAAGCATGTAACTACCGGTACGGTTGGCGTTTTATAGACCCGAATGAAGGATTAAGATGGCCATAATATATCTGATCATCATACAAACTCAAATAAAGGATACAAAACAGACCGGACGGTAATCGGACTCACGAAGCAAAAATTACGTAGAGATTCGAACACAAGAAAAGACTCCAGTTTAAATGCATGTAACTATCGGTACGGTTGGAGTTTAAAAGACCCGAATGGAGGAACGGGATGGCCATAGGATATATGATCATCATGCAGACTGAAATAAAGGTTACGAACCTGACCAGACGGTAATCGGACTCACGAAGCGATAATTACGTAGAGTTTCGTACACAAGAAAACACTCCAGTTTAAATGCTTATAACTATTGGTACGGTTGGAGTTTTAAAGACCCGAATGGAGAAACGGGATGGCCATAAGATATCTGATTATCATACAAACTCAAATAAAGGATACGAAACTGACCGGACAGTAATCGGACGCATGAAGCGATAAATACGTAGAGTTTCGTACACAAGAAAAGACTCCAGTTTAAGAGCCTGTAACTTTCATTACCTTTGGAATTTTATATAACCGAATGGATGAACGGGATGGCCATAAGATATCTGATCATCATACAGCCCCAAATAAAGGATACGTAACTGACCGGACGGTAATCGGACTCACGAAGGGATAATTACGTAGAGATTCGTACACAAGAAAAGACTCCAGTTTAAAAGCTTGTAACTTTCGTCCCGGTTGGAATTTTAAAGACCCGAATGGATGAACGGGATGGCCATAAGATATCTGATCATCATACAGCCCCAAATAAAGGATACGAAACTGACCAAACAGTAATCAGACTCACGAAGGGATAATTACGTAGAGATTCGTACATAAAAAAAGACTCAAGTTTAAAAGCCTGTAACGTTCGGTACGGTTGGCATTTTATAGACCAAAATGGAGGAACGGGATGGTAATAAGATTTGATTATCATACAGACTCAAATTAAGGATACGAAACTAACCGGACGGGAATTTAACTCACGAAGCGATAATTACGTAGAGTTTCGTACACAGGAAAACACTCCATTTTAAAATCCTATAACTATCGTTACGGTTGGAGTTTTAAAGACCAAAATGGAGGAACGGGATGGCCATAAGATATCTGATCATCATATAGACTCAAATAAAGGATACGAAACTGACCGGATGGTAATCGGACTCACGAAGCTATAATTACGTAGGGTTTCGTACACAAGAAAAGACTCCAGTTTAAATGCCTGTAACTTTCGTTACCTTTGGAATTTTATATAACCGAATGGATGAACGGGATGGCCATAAGAAATCTGATCATCATACAGACTCAAATAAAGGATATGAAACTGACCGGACAGTAATCGGACTCGCGAAGCGATAATTACGTAGAGTTTCGTACACAAGAAGAGACTCCAGTTTAAAAGCCTTTAACTATCGGTGCGGTTGGAGTTTTAAGGACTCGAATGGAGGAACTGGATTAGCATAAGATATATGATCATCACGCAGATTTAAATAAAGGATACAAAACTGAACGGATGGTAATCAGAATCGAGAAGTGATAATTACGTAGAGATTCGAACACAAGAAAAGACTCCAGTTTAAAAGCCTTTAACTATCGGTACGGTTGGAGTGTTAAAGACCCGAATGGAGGAAAGGGATGGACAGAGGATATCTGATCATCATGCAGACTTAATTTAAGAATACGAAACTGACCGGACGGTAATCAGACTCACGAAGCGTTAATTACGTAGAGATTCGCACACAAGAAAAGACTAATGTTTAAAAGCATGTAACTACCGGTACAGTTGGCATTTTATAGACCCGAATGGAGGAACGAGATGGCCATAGTATATCTGATTATCATACAAACTCAAATAAAGGATACAAAACTGACCGGGCGGTAATCGGACTCACGAAGCTATAATTACGTAGGGTTTCGTACACAAGAAAAGACTCCAGTTTAAAAGCCTGTAACTTTCGTTACCTTTGGAATTTTATATAATCGAATGGATGAACGGGATGGCCATAAGAAATCTGATCATCATACAGACTCAAATAAAGGATATGAAACTGACCGGACAGTAATCGGACTCGTGAAGCGATAATTACGTAGAGTTTCGTACACAAGAAGAGACTCCAGTTTAAAAGCCTTTTACTATCGGTGCGGTTGGAGTTTTAAGGACCCGAATGGAGGAACTGGATTGCCATAAGATATCTGATCATCACGTAGACTTAAATAAAGGATACGAAACTGACCGGATGGTAATCGGACTCATGAAGTGATAATTACGTAGAGATTCGTACACAAGAAAAGACTCTAGTTTAAAAGCCTTTAACTATCGGTACGGTTGGAATGTTAAAGACCCGAAAGGAGGAACGGGATGGACAGAGAATATCTGATCATCATGCAGACTTAAATGAAGAATATGAAACTGACCGGACGGTAATCAGACTCACGAAGCGTTAATTACGTAGAGATTCGTACACAAGAAAAGACTCATGTTTAAAGCATGTAACTACCGGTACGGTTGGCGTTTTATAGACCCGAATGGAGGAACGAGATGGCCATAGTATATCTGATTATCATACAAACTCAAATAAAGGATACAAAACTGACCGGACGGTAATCGGAGTCACGAAGCGATAATTACATAGAGATTCGTACACAAGAAAAGACTCTAGTTTAAATGCCTGTAACTATCGGTACGGTTGGAGTTTTAAAGACTCGAATGGAGGAATGGGACGGCCATATGTTATCTAATCATCATACAGACTCTAATAAAGGATACGAAACTGACCGGACGGAAATCAGATTCACGAAGCGATAAATACGTAGAGTTTCGTACACAAGAAAATACTCCAGGTCAAAAACCTGTAACTATCGGTACAGTTGAAGCTTTAAAGACAGGAATGGAGGAATGGTACGGCCATAAGATATCTGATCATCATACAGACTCAAATAAAGGATACGAAACTGACCAGACGGTAATTGGACTCATGAAGCGATAATTACGTAGAGATTGGTACATAAGAAAACACCCCAGTTTAAAAGCCTGTAACTATCGGTACGGTTGGATTTTAAAGACCAAAATGGCGGAACGGGATGGCCATAAGATATCTGATCATCATATAGACTCAAATAAAGGATTCGAAACTCACCGGACGGTAATTGGACTCACGAAGCGATAATTACGTAGAGTTTCGTACACAAGAAAAGACTCCAGTTTAAAAGCCTTTAACTATCGGTACGGTTGGAGTTTTAAGGACCCGAATGGAGGAACTGGTTGGCCATAGGATATCTGATCATCACGCAGACCTAAATAAAGGATACGAAACTGAACGGATGGTAATCAGAATCGAGAAGTGATAATTACGTAGAGATTCGTACACAAGAAAAGACTCTAGTTTAAAAGCCTTTAACTATCGGTACGGTTGGAGTGTTAAAGACCCGAAAGGAGGAACGGGATGACCAGAGGATACCTGATCATCATGCAGACTTAAATAAAAAATAAGAAACTGACCGGACGGTAATCAGACTCACGAAGCATTAATTACGTAGAGATTCGTACACAAGAAAAGACTCATGTTTAAAAGCATGTAACAACCAATACGGTTTGCGTTTTATAGTCCTGAATGGAGGAACAAGATGGCCATAATATATCTGATCATCATACAAACTCAAATAAAGGATACAAAACTGACCGGACGGTAATCAGACTCACGAAGCGATAATTACGTAGAGATTCGTACACAAGAAAAGACACCAGTTTAAATGCCTGTAACTATTGGTACGCTTGGAGTTTTAAAGACTCGAATGGAGGAATGGGACGGTCATATGATATCTGATCATCATACAGACTCAAATAAAGGATACAAAACTGACCAGACGGTAATCGGACTCACGAATCGATAATTACGTAGTGTTTTGTACACAAGAAAACACTCCAGTTTAAAAGCCTGTAACTATCGGTACGGTTGGAGATTTAAAGACCAAAATGGAGGAACGGGATGGCCATAAGATATCTGCTCATCATACAGACTAAAATAAAGGATACGAAACTCACCGGACGGTAATCGGACTCACGAAGCGATAATTACGTAGAGTTTCGTACACTAGAAAAGACTCCAGTTTAAAAGCCTTTAACTATCGGTACGGTTGGAATTTTAAACACCCGAATGGAGGAACTGGATGGTCATAGGATATCTGATCATCACGCAGACTTAAATAAAGGATATGAAACTGACCGGATGGTAATCGGACTCACGAAGTGATAATTACGTAGAGATTCGTACGCAAGAAAAGACTCCAGTTTAAAAGCCTTTAACTATCGGTACGGCTGGAGTGTTAAAGACCCGAATGGAGGAACGGGATGGCCAAAGGATATCTGATCATCATGCAGACTTAAATAAAGAAAACGAAATTTACCGAACGGTAATCAGACTCACGAAGCGTTAATTACGTAGAGATTCGTACACAAGAAAAGACTCATGTTTAAAAGCATGTAACTACCGGTACGGTTGGCGTTTTATAGACCCGAATGAAGGATTAAGATGGCCATAATATATCTGATCATCATACAAACTCAAATAAAGGATACAAAACAGACCGGACGGTAATCGGACTCACGAAGCAAAAATTACGTAGAGATTCGAACACAAGAAAAGACTCCAGTTTAAATGCATGTAACTATCGGTACGGTTGGAGTTTAAAAGACCCGAATGGAGGAACGGGATGGCCATAGGATATATGATCATCATGCAGACTGAAATAAAGGTTACGAACCTGACCAGACGGTAATCGGACTCACGAAGCGATAATTACGTAGAGTTTCGTACACAAGAAAACACTCCAGTTTAAATGCTTATAACTATTGGTACGGTTGGAGTTTTAAAGACCCGAATGGAGAAACGGGATGGCCATAAGATATCTGATTATCATACAAACTCAAATAAAGGATACGAAACTGACCGGACAGTAATCGGACGCATGAAGCGATAAATACGTAGAGTTTCGTACACAAGAAAAGACTCCAGTTTAAGAGCCTGTAACTTTCATTACCTTTGGAATTTTATATAACCGAATGGATGAACGGGATGGCCATAAGATATCTGATCATCATACAGCCCCAAATAAAGGATACGTAACTGACCGGACGGTAATCGGACTCACGAAGGGATAATTACGTAGAGATTCGTACACAAGAAAAGACTCCAGTTTAAAAGCTTGTAACTTTCGTCCCGGTTGGAATTTTAAAGACCCGAATGGATGAACGGGATGGCCATAAGATATCTGATCATCATACAGCCCCAAATAAAGGATACGAAACTGACCAAACAGTAATCAGACTCACGAAGGGATAATTACGTAGAGATTCGTACATAAAAAAAGACTCAAGTTTAAAAGCCTGTAACGTTCGGTACGGTTGGCATTTTATAGACCAAAATGGAGGAACGGGATGGTAATAAGATTTGATTATCATACAGACTCAAATTAAGGATACGAAACTAACCGGACGGGAATTTAACTCACGAAGCGATAATTACGTAGAGTTTCGTACACAGGAAAACACTCCATTTTAAAATCCTATAACTATCGTTACGGTTGGAGTTTTAAAGACCAAAATGGAGGAACGGGATGGCCATAAGATATCTGATCATCATATAGACTCAAATAAAGGATACGAAACTGACCGGATGGTAATCGGACTCACGAAGCTATAATTACGTAGGGTTTCGTACACAAGAAAAGACTCCAGTTTAAATGCCTGTAACTTTCGTTACCTTTGGAATTTTATATAACCGAATGGATGAACGGGATGGCCATAAGAAATCTGATCATCATACAGACTCAAATAAAGGATATGAAACTGACCGGACAGTAATCGGACTCGCGAAGCGATAATTACGTAGAGTTTCGTACACAAGAAGAGACTCCAGTTTAAAAGCCTTTAACTATCGGTGCGGTTGGAGTTTTAAGGACTCGAATGGAGGAACTGGATTAGCATAAGATATATGATCATCACGCAGATTTAAATAAAGGATACAAAACTGAACGGATGGTAATCAGAATCGAGAAGTGATAATTACGTAGAGATTCGAACACAAGAAAAGACTCCAGTTTAAAAGCCTTTAACTATCGGTACGGTTGGAGTGTTAAAGACCCGAATGGAGGAAAGGGATGGACAGAGGATATCTGATCATCATGCAGACTTAATTTAAGAATACGAAACTGACCGGACGGTAATCAGACTCACGAAGCGTTAATTACGTAGAGATTCGCACACAAGAAAAGACTAATGTTTAAAAGCATGTAACTACCGGTACAGTTGGCATTTTATAGACCCGAATGGAGGAACGAGATGGCCATAGTATATCTGATTATCATACAAACTCAAATAAAGGATACAAAACTGACCGGGCGGTAATCGGAGTCACGAAGCGATAATTACATAGAGATTCGTACACAAGAAAAGACTCTAGTTTAAATGCCTGTAACTATCGGTACGGTTGGAGTTTTAAAGACTTGAATGGAGGAATGGGACGGCCATATGTTATCTGATCATCATACAGACTCTAATAAAGGATACGAAACTGACCGGACGGTAATCAGATTCACGAAGCGATAATTACGTAGAGTTTCGTACATAAGAAAATACTCCAGGTCAAAAGCCTGTAACTATCGGTACAGTTGAAGCTTTAAAGACAGGAATGGAGGAATGGTACGGCCATAAGATATCTGATCATCATACAGACTCAAATAAAGGATACGAAACTGACCAGACGGTAATTGGACTCATGAAGCGATAATTACATAGAGATTGGTACATAAGAAAACACACAGTTTAAAAGCCTGTATCTATCGGTACGGTTGGATTTTAAAGACCAAAATGGCGGAACGGGATGGCCATAAGATATCTGATCATCATATAGACTCAAATAAAGGATTCGAAACTCACCGGACGGTAATCGGACTCACGAAGCGATAATTACGTAGAGTTTCGTACACAAGAAAAGACTTTAGTTTAAAAGCCTTTAACTATCGGTACGGTTGGAGTTTTAAGGACCCGAATGGAGGAACTGGTTGGCCACAGGATATCTGATCATCACACAAACCTAAATAAAGGATACGTAACTGAACGGATGGTAATCAGAATCGAGAAGTGATAATTACGTAGAGATTCATACACAAGAAAAGACTCCAATTTAAAAGCCTTTAACTAACGGTACGGTTGGAGTGTTAAAGACCCGAAAGGAGGAACGGGATGGCCAGAGGATACCTGATCATCATGCAGACTTAAATAAAAAATACGAAACTGACTGGACGGTAATCAGACTCACGAAGCGTTAATTACGTAGAGATTCGTACACAAGAAAAGACTCATGTTTAAAAGCATGTAACAACCAATACGGTTGGCATTTTATAGTCCCGAATGGAGGAACAAGATGGCCATAATATATCTGATCATCATACAAACTCAAATAAAGGATACAAAACTGACCGGACGGTAATCAGACTCACAAAGCGATAATTACGTTGAGATTCGTACACAAGAAAAGTCTCCAGTTTAAATGCCTGTAACTATCGGTACGGTTGGAGTTTTAAAGACTCGAATGGAGGAATTGGACGGTCATATGATATCTGATCATCATACAGAGTCAAATAAAGGATACGAAACTGACCAGACGGTAATCGGACTCACGAAGCGATAATTACGTAGTGTTTCGTACACAAGAAAAGACTCCAGGTCAAAAGCCTATAACTATCGGTACAGTTGAAGCTTTAAAGACCCGAATGGAGGAATGGTACAGCCATATGATATCTGATCATCATACAGACTCAAATTAAGGATACGAAACTAACCGGACGGTAATCGGACTCATGAAGCGATAATTACGGAGAGAATGGTACACAAGAAAAGTCTCCAGTTTAAATGCCTGTAACTATCGGTACGGTTGGAGTTTTAAAGACCAAAATGGAGGAATTGGACGGTCATATGATATCTGATCATCATACAGAGTCAAATAAAGGATACGAAACTGACCAGACGGTAATCGGACTCACGAAGCGATAATTACGTAGTGTTTCGTACACAAGAAAAGACTCCAGGTCAAAAGCCTATAACTATCGGTACAGTTGAAGCTTTAAAGACAGGAATGGAGGAATGGTACGGCCATAAGATATCTGATCATCATACATACTCAAATAAAGGATACGAAACTGACCAGACGGTAATTGGACTCATGAAGCGATAATTACATAGAGATTGGTACATAAGAAAACACCCCAGTTTAAAAGCCTGTAACTATCGGTACGGTTGGATTTTAAAGACCAAAATGGCGGAACGGGATGGCCATAAGATATCTAATCATCATATAGACTCAAATAAAGGATTCGAAACTCACCGGACGGTAATCGCACTCACGAAGCGATAATTACGTAGAGTTTCGTACACAAGAAAAGACTCTAGTTTAAAAGCCTTTAACTATCGGTACGGTTGGAGTTTTAAGGACCCGAATGGAGGAACTGGTTGGCCACAGGATATCTGATCATCACGCAAACCTAAATAAAGGATACGAAACTGAACGGATGGTAATCAGAATCGAGAAGTGATAATTACGTAGAGATTCGTACACAAGAAAAGACTCCAGTTTAAAAGCCTTTAACTAACGGTACGGTTGGAGTGTTAAAGACCCGAAAGGAGGAACGGGATGGCCAGAGGATACCTAATCATCATGCAGACTTAAATAAAAAGTACGAAACTGACTAGACGGTAATCAGACTCACGAAGCGTTAATTACGTAGAGATTCGTACACAAGAAAAGACTCATGTTTAAAAGCATGTGACAACCAATACGGTTGGCATTTTATAGTCCCGAATGGAGGAACAAGATGGCCATAATATATCTGATCATCATACAAACTCAAATAAAGGATACAAAACTGACCGGACGGTAATCAGACTCACAAAGCGATAATTACGTAGAGATTCGTACACAAGAAAAGTCTCCAGTTTAAATGCTTGTAACTATCGGAACGGTTGGAGTTTTAATGACTCGAATGGAGGAATTGGACGGTCATATGATATCTGATCATCATACAGAGTCAAATAAAGGATACGAAACTGACCAGACGGTAATCGGACTCACGAAGCGATAATTACGTAGTGTTTCGTACACAAGAAAAGACTCCAGGTCAAAAGCCTATAACTATCGGTACAGTTGAAGCTTTAAAGACCCGAATGGAGGAATGGTACAGCCATATGATATCTGATCATCATACAGACTAAAATAAAGGATACGAAACTCACCGGACGGTAATCCGACTCACGAAGCGATAATTACGTAGAGTTTCGTACGCTAGAAAAGACTCCAGCTTAAAAGCCTTTAACAATCCGTACGGTTGGAATTTTAAACACCCGAATGGAGGAACTTGATGGCCATAGGATATCCGATCATCACGCAGACTTAAATAAAGGATATGAAACTGACCGGATGGTAATCGGACTCACGAAGTGATAATTACGTAGAGATTCGTAAGCAAGAAAAGACTCCAGTTTAAAAGCCTTTTACTATCGGTACGGTTGTAGTGTTAAAGACCCGAATGGAGGAATGGGATGGCCAAAGGATATTTGATCATCATGCAGACTTAAATAAAGAATACGAAACTGACCGAACGGTAATCAGACTCACGAAGCGTTAATTACGTAGAGATTCGTACACAAGAAAAGACTCATGTTTAAAAGCATGTAACTACCGGTACGGTTGGCGTTTTATAGACCCGAATGGAGGAATGAGATGGCTATAATATATCTGATCATCATACAAACTCAAATAAAGGATACAAAACTGACCGGACGGTAATCGGACTCAAGAAGCAATAATTACGTAGAGATTCGAAAACATGAAAAGACTCCAGATTAAACGCCTGTAACTATCGGTACGGTTGGAGTTTAAAAGACCCGAATGGAGGAACGAGATGGCCATAGGATGTATGATCACCATGCAGACTTAAATGAAGTATACGAACCTGACCAGACGGTAATCGGACTCACGAAGCGATAATTACGTAGAGTTTCGTACACAAGAAAAGACTACAGTTTAAATGCTTCTAACTATTGGTACGGTTGGAGTTTTAAAGACCCGAATGGAGGAACTGGGTGGCCATAAGATATTTGATCATCATACAGCCCCAAATAAAGGATACGAAACTGACCGGACGGTAATCGGACTCACAAAGGGTTAATTACGTAGAGATTGGTACGCAAGAAAAGACTCTAGTTTAAAAGCCTTTAACAATTGGTACGGTTGGAGTTTAAAAGACCCGAATGGAGGAACAGGATGGCCATAGGATATATGATCATCATGCAGACTTAAATGAAGGATACGAACCTGACCAGACGGTAATCGGACTCACGAAGCAATAATTACGTAGGGTTTCGTACATAAGAAAAGACTCCAGTTTAAATGCTTCTAACTATTGGTACGGCTGGAGTTTTAAAGACCCGAATGGAGAAACGGGATGGCCATAAGATATCTGATTATCACTCTTAGGATACCATAAACCAAGTTTCGGTGTCCCTTTGAGGTAGCAGAAGACTCTTTTTACTGCAGTTTCATGCGATTGTTTGGGATTTGATTGAAAGCGTGCGCAGCATCCAACTGCCCACATAATACCTGGTCTGCTGGCTGTAAGATACATCAGTGAGCCAGTCATTGATCGATATGTGTGAGGATTCACTGAAAGGCCTTGAAGATCTGGTACAAGTGTTGTTTGGGCTGCAAAAGGAGTGTTGGACGGCTTGCAATCAGACATGTTGTATTTTTCCAAGATGTCTCTTGTGTATTTGGCTTGATGGATTAGAATTCCGTCTTCTTTCTGCTGAACTTCCAGGCCTAAGAAAAATAACAGTTCTCCCATCATGCTCATTTCAAACTGAGACTTCATAATGCTTTCGAATTCCCTGCACAAATTTTTATCAGTGGAACCAAAGATAATATCGTCAACATATATTTGAACAAGAATAGAGTGTTTGTTGACTTCTTTGGTGAACAGAGTCATGTCGATCTTCCCTCTGGTGTATCTATTTTGCAGCAAATACGAGGATAAGGTCTCATACCAAGCTCGAGGAGCTTGATGAAGTCCATAGAGAGCCTTATCCAATTTGTAGTATTTGTTGGGATGATGAATCCCGGCGGTTGACAGACGTAGACTTCTTCCTTGATTTTCCCGTACAAGAATGCACTCTTCACATCCAACTGAAAGACTTTGAAATTCTTCTATGAGGCGTACACCAAGAAGATACGGATGGCTTCAAGTCGAGCAACTGGAGCGAAAACTTCCTCATAATCAATACCTTCCTGCTGACGAAAACCCTGAACTACCAGACGAGCTTTGTTCTTAATCACCACACCACGTTCATCCATTTTATTGCGAAAAACCCATCTAGTTCCGATAGGATACTTCCCCTCAGGTAGATCCACTAGTTCCCAAACCTTGAGTTTTGTAAACTGAGACAGCTCTTCCTGCATGGCTTCTACCCAGCTTGCATCTCTGACTGCATCTTCAATGCTGAAAGGTACTGTCTGAGATAAGAATGCTGAGAGTGCAATATTGAGCTTATCTTCCTGATTTCTAGTAAGAACACCCTCAGAGATTGGTCCGATGTTGTTCTTAACATGATGATTCTTAGATGATTTAAATCCCATGTTCGGCTCTTCTTGAACTTAGGGAGGCAGATTTGAAAGGTGATCTACAAGGATTGATGAGCTGGATGGATCATTTACAGACTGTTGTGCTGAAGATGTTTGTTGGATCAGTATGCTCTTTGTTTAAGTAAGAACTTGCTATCTTTGACACTTAAGTGTTTAGCAAGCTCTTGTATATCAGATTGTAAGCACAGCGGAATGTATAAGTTAAAGCAACACTTTTTATACTTAAGAGGAGTTATTACTCCCCATTGATGATTGAAACTAATAATGACAAGTATTTATTATGAATCTAAGCAGTAAATGAGAATTAGATACTTAGACAGATTCACAATAAATACTGAAATGGAATAGAACAGTGAAAGTGTTTGAAGGATTTTTCTATTAAAATCAATGTCTAAAATAGAAGGTTGAAGCCTCTTATTTATAGACGTTTACATACATGTATCTTGCCCATAAAGCAAGTACAGAAACATCAGAAACAAGTTGCACAAGTTGCAACATTGAAACTAACAATTACAGCTAAAAGTAATAATAAACAATAAACTACTGATACAAAAGGCGGTGGAAAATATCTGATGCTAAGTGCTGATGAATGACAAACTACTGATGAGTAGTTTGTCTTCAGTACTTCTGAAGTGAACTTGTCTGGTTTGGACTTCAGAACTTCTGATGAAGTTTCTTCTTCAGCACTTCTCATATCTTCTCTTCAGCAGTTTCTTGTCTTCTCTTCAGTACTTCTATACTTAGCCAAAATGACAGAAGTGAATTAGACTAAGGTTTCCAAAAGTGGTTTCACCAATCCTCTTTGTCCTAACAATCTCCCCCCTGGATTGATGAACCCAAAACCTTACTAATTCCTTATGATATTCTTCTGTCTTGAACAATCTTCCATATTTCTTTGTACATGGTGTTCTTGAGCTGGTTTAACTGTCCATCAGATAGAGATCCTCTCTGTGGTTCCAGATGTTGAATTGTGAGCAGGTCTTGTGTAACAGTTTCTTTAGATCACTAATCTTCTTGTAAGCCCTGCTTGAAAGGTCTCTTCTTGTCAATAATACTGAGTTGTTAGCAGTAAGTGACCATCTGATGATAGGTACCTTTGACTTGTTAAAGTCAGAGGTATAGGGAACCAGACTTGTCCCTTGGGTTGATGATCCTGAGTGTTGGATGCTTTCTGTTTCAGTAAACCTCAGGTGGGAGTCTCTTCCTTGTTGTTGTTGTTGTTGTTGCATATCAGGCATCTGAATAGTTGGGAGATGGTGTTCAGTCACTACCTTGGTATGCATCTTTTCTTTGATAGTCTTTTGGATTTGGTAGGCAAAAGTGGAAGGATACCTGAATTGTGTTAACAGAGGTTTCTCCTCAATGTCAAAATCTGAATGAACTACTGAACTTCCTTCAAGTAGTACCATTTTGAAATCAGTTTTGACATTGTCCTCTGCTTTCTTTCTTTGAGTAGCAGGCCTTCTTGTTGACATACCAGAAGTTCTAACTACTGATCTTGAAGGATCAGCAGTTTGAAACTTCTCTGGATTTGCAGCCTTGGCAGCCTTGTATTTTCGATAAGTATCCATCAGTCTTTCTTCTTTCCATCTGGATACTGAGGCTTTTGAACCATAGCCATCTGCTACTAATTCATTTATCATTTGGGCTCTCTTGGCCTTTCCTTCTTTACTTGTGGCCAGTTTGTCTGCAATCAGTTGTGCCCTTCTTGTCAGCTCTTGCATAGAGAGTCCCTTAAGTGTGTAGGCTTTAGTCTTGCTGTTCTTTGTGATGTAAGACATCAGTTGTTGTCTTTTGTCTTCTTCAGCAACATAATCAATTTCAGCCTGTCTTTCCAGTTCAGCTTGATAATCCTGGAGCTTCTCTTCAAACTCTAAATCATCCCTTTATTCCAGACTTTTCCAAATCTGGTCTTCCTTGGCTTTTTGTTGAACTGCCTTTAACCTCTGCTCAAGAAGTTCAGTAGATTGAGAGATTGGAGCAGGGGTTAGGACAGTCATGGTAGTGGTTGTTGTAGGCCTTGGAGGAGCAGAAGTTGGTTTGATTTGTTCAGTGGATCTGGAAGGTTTAGTTTGTTGAGGTTTGGAAGTGTTAACCTCTGATGGGTTGACAACTGCTGATGGTTTGTCAACTACTGAAGGATTGTCTTCAGTACTTTCTGATTCTTCATCAGAAATTTGGCCATCAGAGGTTTCTTCATTATGCCCTTGGGATTCATCAGACTTTTCAGCATCCTCTATTTCTTGAATAGAGACACCAAACTGTTTGGCCAGTTTTTCCTTTCTGGCTTGATTCTTCTGATCTCTTTCAAGGATAGCCACTCTTGCCCTTATCCTGGCTTCGAATGACTCCTTAGGTTCCCTAATTTTCTCCCCCTTTTTGGATTCATCAAGTTTAGAGGTTGAGGGTTGGGAGAATTGACCTTGAAGATGAGCAATCTATTTGCTGTTGAATTCAATCTTGTTGGACAGATCATTCATCTTTGTCTTGATCACTCCAAATTGGTTTTTGATTGACAGCTCCAAGTTAGCTGTGTATGTTTGGAAGTGATTCTTGATGAGAGTGTTCATCATGTGGTACAGGGGACCCTCTGGGCTGCATAGCTGGTTCATGTCTATGCTTGTTTGCCCAGGGAATTGGGTAGGCATTTGATGTGAAGGGTGTGTTTTTGGGAGATCCTCATGTTGTACAGAGGATGCCACTCTAGGGGTTTTAGGGATTGAGTGGACTTTAACCTGTTCAGGGGTGACTAGCTTCTTGAGCTTGGATACCCCTGAAACAGGATCTTCATAAAGTGCCGTCAATTCAGTAGTTTTGGTTTTTGAAACATCATCCAAATTAATGGAATCATCTGAATCCCTGATG
Source organism: Ambrosia trifida (assembly GCA_028751855.1). NCBI lineage: Eukaryota > Viridiplantae > Streptophyta > Magnoliopsida > Asterales > Asteraceae > Ambrosia > Ambrosia trifida. The sequence continues at coordinate 69,716,402 of CM054127.1, read as the reverse complement.
TTGTCCTCATTGAGGACTGTCTCAGTTAAATCATGAGCAGAGCCCAACTCAGTTCTCTCATGAACCTCTTGTTCTTGGTTCTGAGTATTTCCTACTTCAGGCATTAAGCCTTCATCAGTAGTTGCCACATCTGAGGTCTTAGCTGTTTTACTTCTGTCCTCAGATCCACCACTGGGTGGTAACTGAGTAGTAGCAGCCTCAGATGCCCCAAGAGTCTCTAAGATTGGGCTTAAAGACTCTGGTCCACCCTCATCTCTTGGGTTAGGGCTAGTGATGTCCACATCCATGTCTGATGCTGTGGTTATGTCCCCTGTTTGTTGTGGTTGTAGGGGACTGACATTATCAGATGGGACTTTCTCTTTTAGCCCAGAGAGAAGTTTGGCAATCTCTATTGCCTCTGGTTCAGAAATTTGAGGGGTTGGTTCAGAGTTTGGGCAATAGGTTGAATAGGTTGGTCAGCAGTTTCAAAAGAAGAGTGAGTTACAACAGTTTTTCTAAGTCTTTTTCTTTTGAATAAGATTGTTATGGGTGCTCTTGGTGGGGTTTGAGATGGATGAGACTGAGAGGGTGTTTCAGTCTCACCTATTTGAAGAGCAGATTGCTCATGAGCATGTTCAGGCATCTCAACCTCCTGAACAGCTTTTCTTTTGGGTTGGTGGGTTTTTGTCTTTGTTGGCTTGGGCTTTTTGGCTTTTGGTGGTGTGAGTTTGGAAGATGTGGGCTTCAGGGGGACTTGTTGTTGTTCTCCCTGATCATCTTCTGGCCAGGTAGCCGGTTTGTTATGCCTAGAGTATGCTTGTGAGGTTAATGGATTTAAAGTTGAAACATTTCCCACAAGCACCTCATTATCTGTAACATTACGCATTTATTATACGCTACGGAGTAAAACGACAAGTTTTATTACGATGATTATTATTCATACATATACACACATATATATATATATATTTATAATAATAATATATAAAAAAAAATAAATAATTTTCAGATTTTTATATATATAAATATACATTTAGTCTTATAAAACCCAACACTTCTAAACCCAAAATACCCTCTTTATACCCCAACAACAGCCCAAGCCCACCTTCCTTATTTCCTTAGAAATCCCTGAGCCCAGCCCACAAACCAGGTCGGCCCAAACTGCCCCCTTCCTTCCCCTTGTTGCTGTTTTAAAAAAAAAAAAAAGGGATGCTCTTCCTGGGTTTCGAACCCGGACCACTAACCACGCACACACACGTACACACCAACTGGACCACACACTATCTTGATTTAAGCCTAATTTATTTTATATTTATACATAAATACAAAAGTTCCTTTTCTCCTTTCTTTTTCCATATCTGTTCGCAGCAGCAGATTTTTTTTTAGTTTCATCTTTTGACTAAATCAATTGGCTTAATTCATGTATGATTGTTATAAATTAACACAACATCGTAATTTTCGGTGCATTAGACGTCAAACCCACGTTCAATTATCATAAATTCTTACCGATTATAACCATTTTCACGCGTATACAATTGAACGTGGTCAACCTTGCCAAATCTAATACCTAGACCCGTTCACTATAAATTGAACCTCTGTGAACGATCACAACTCGCCAATCTTCTTCTCTTAACCCCTCAATTCTTCACTCAAACGCTGTTCTTGATCAAACGATTTCAGTTTGACTTTTATCATTGACCGAACAATCTAACACGAATCAACACTGTAAGTATAATGTTTTATGTGGGTTTTGATCACCGGCGTTCACACATCAAAAACCCTAACATTAATCGGGTTAAAGATGTGTGAATTGCTTGATTGCTGAATCTAGGGCTCGATTTGATTAAATTGGGGAAGAACACCCTTGCAGATTTGGATTTTTAATTATTGTTATTCTGTTTTAAACAAAACAAGGACCTGCAGCCCAGTGGTACTATGGGGGTTGGCCAGGGGCTGAACCGGCTCTGAGCCAAGGTTCGAGCCCCATTCTATGCAATTGTTTTTTTTGTATTTTCGATTTATATGTTTAAATTTTATAATTACTCATTTTAATTATTTAAAATACTTAAAGGCCTTCAAAAATTCCCAAAATTTTACATAATGATGTTCATACCCTAAACACCATTATTCAGATTTTTTTTTCTGAAAATATATTTATTTAATTTATATAATAAATAAATCAAGTTTATTCTATTTTATTTATAAAAATCTATAAAAATATCAAAACGATCTTATTAATTTCCACAAAAATTATACTAGGTTTATAAACAATAAACATTTCTGAAATAATTTTTATTTCAGAAAAATCATTTATTTTATATTTCTAATCAATTTTTGTTTGATTTAATCATAATTAAATCATAATAAATCCAATTTTTGGTATTTTTGCACCAAAATTTTATACAATTTATTTTTAAATATTTAGAACAGAAATATGATTTTTAAAATGATAATTCTTTAATTTTAGTATTTTTGAATATTAAAGTTAAGTTTTGGCAATTTGTAATAAATAGATTTAATAATCTATTTTAAAGAAAATAATTTTATAAAAATTATTTTTATACTTCAAACACATTATTGTGACCATCTTAAATTTAAATTCCATAAAAAGATTTTTGGTTATTTATTTACTAAATTTCTCTCAATTGGCGAATATTTTTAATAATAATCAAACGAGCAATTATCCCCAATTCGAAGCCCTAGAACTTATACATTTGTAGACTTGATAGACTTAGACATATTTATTACCTTATTATAGGGTGATACTTGACACATTTGGGCAACACAACTATTTTTCAACAAGATATAACATTTTACCAAGGTGAGTTTACATAGCCCCTTTTACTCTATTTTCACTATTTTTGGGGTGAAACATGTTTATAACATCATCATTGCAATTCAATCATCAATGTGTCTATGTGTTTTCTATGTTGCATTATGTCTTGAGCATGATTAGAGTAAGCACCATTCTAGCATAATCATTAACATTAATCAGCCGGCGGTATACATTGATAGATCTATTGGACTGACAATCCCACCCGGATACGTGCCTCCTACAAAGGTAGCGTGGGTGTTTGTTATCGTATAACATATTGGACCATGAGCGTATGGTATGTCTCATTTTATAACAGTCATCAGGGTTGATTATGCACTCGATTTATTTCTAGTATATTCTCACATATGGACTAGATTGACATGACACATGAATTGCACAACATTTTTATTCAATTATCCAAAACCTATGTAATTCTCACCAACTTTTGTTGACCCAAAACCTTTTCAACTTAACATGTTTCAGGTTCTATTTGCTTGAAGATTTGAATTGATGCTTGAAGATATGTGTATAGTTTTATCCAATTTGATGTACAAATTCTAGAACTATTGTATGTAATTCATTTAAATCATTTAATGGAATCTATTATTCACCATGAGCTACTGAACAATCATCATTACGTGACATCCCGATGTTTCCGCCATCGGTTGGGGTGTTACAGATTGGTATCAGAGCCATGGTTATAGGGAATTAGGTTATTAGAAAAAAATAATCTAGCCTATAACCATAGGATTTAACAAGTACTTGCTTCTTTTACTTGCTATACTCTATCTCCCTCATACTTCTTATCCCTACTTTCATCCCTACAAGAAGGTTACTCTCTGTCAGTGGATCTACTCTTAGACTAATAGGACAAATTCCTCAGGTTTAACCTGAACCCCCTTGAGATCTCGTCGAAGTTCTAGATCTTAATAACGAACACGTGCAATCTGGAAGGGTGAACGCCTGTATTCTGAGTCTTCTGTCTAGGCTGGCATTGCGCATATATCCCAATCAGACGAGGGACCCGGATGCCTACCTGGGAATTCTCGGGATGAGTGTTCACTTATAGGCTAAAGCATGTCTTCATATGTTATTAGAATCTGGAATCTTTGATAAGTCAACGTTTTCGTTTATTCGTTTTAATTAATGAATAAATGATTACATTCCTTGTATCACCTCATTCATTTCATGCCCTCATTGTGTCCCTTACGGATCATGTCTCCACGTCGTAGCACACGCAATAACAATGGTGAAATCCAAGAGGAAAGTAACAACAACCACAACACCAACCAGGACAACAACAAAAACAACAGAGGTGTTGATGCCCGACTGGCTGCGATTATCCACAACCCTGCTCAGGTTACTAATCCTAAACGTCTTGGTAATTACAACTATGGTCAATGCTATAACCCAAATCACTACCGTAACCGATACCCTAAACTAAACCGAGACCAAGACCCTCCAGCTACTTAACAGCAAGTCCCACCATTTAAATGTTGTTTGCTTTCAATTCTATGTAATGGCGCTTTTGATTCAAGTAATAAATTCAAGTATTATCATAACATCTGTGTGCATGCTTGTTTGAATGTGAACTAATTGCTATATCTATAATCATACTTGCTTACTTGTACAACAATTAGTTGACTACCAAACAACCTACTCAACGGTTGGTAGAGGTCATCATGTCTTTCCAACAGTCGGGAGTGGCCCTACAACCTGCTCAACGATTGGTGGAGACTATCAGACCTGCTCAACAATCGGTAAAGTCATAAAAGGACACAAAACCATAATGTAAGGTAAATTGGTAATTACGATCCGGAACGTAATCATGAATTTACAGGTACGTTAAGGTAGTGTGAAATTCTATCAAGGTTTTCAGTAGTTGATCAATTGTAAACACTAGTGTTTCTCTTAACTTCGGGACGAAGTTCCTAAAAGTAGGGGAGACTGTAACATTACGCATTTATTATACGCTACGGAGTAAAACGACAAGTTTTATTACGATGATTATTATTCATACATATACACACATATATATATATATATATTTATAATAATAATATATAAAAAAAATAATTTTCAGATTTTTATATATATAAATATACATTTAGTCTTATAAAACCCAACACTTCTAAACCCAAAATACCCTCTTTATACCCCAACAACAGCCCAAGCCTACCTTCCTTATTTCCTTAGAAATCCCTGAGCCCAGCCCACAAACCAGGTCGGCCCAAACTGCCCCCTTCCTTCCCCTTGTTGCTGTTTAAAAAAAAAAAAAGGGATGCTCTTCCTGGGTTTCGAACCCGGACCACTAACCACGCACACACACGTACACACCAACTGGACCACACACTATCTTGATTTAAGCCTAATTTATTTTATATTTATACATAAATACAAAAGTTCCTTTTCTCCTTTCTTTTTCCATATCTGTTCGCAGCAGCAGATTTTTTTTTAGTTTCATCTTTTGACTAAATCAATTGGCTTAATTCATGTATGATTGTTATAAATTAACACAACATCGTAATTTTCGGTGCATTAGACGTCAAACCCACGTTCAATTATCATAAATTCTTACCGATTATAACCATTTTCACGCGTATACAATTGAACGTGGTCAACCTTGCCAAATCTAATACCTAGACCCGTTCACTATAAATTGAACCTCTGTGAACGATCACAACTCGCCAATCTTCTTCTCTTAACCCCTCAATTCTTCACTCAAACGCTGTTCTTGATCAAACGATTTCAGTTTGACTTTTATCATTGACCGAACAATCTAACACGAATCAACACTGTAAGTATAATGTTTTATGTGGGTTTTGATCACCGGCGTTCACACATCAAAAACCCTAACATTAATCGGGTTAAAGATGTGTGAATTGCTTGATTGCTGAATCTAGGGCTCGATTTGATTAAATTGGGGAAGAACACCCTTGCAGATTTGGATTTTTAATTATTGTTTTTCTGTTTTAAACAAAACAAGGACCTGCAGCCCAGTGGTACTATGGGGGTTGGCCAGGGGCTGAACCGGCTCTGAGCCAAGGTTCGAGCCCCATTCTATGCAATTGTTTTTTTTGTATTTTCGATTTATATGTTTAAATTTTATAATTACTCATTTTAATTATTTAAAATACTTAAAGGCCTTCAAAAATTCCCAAAATTTTACATAATGATGTTCATACCCTAAACACCATTATTCAGATTTTTATTTCTGAAAATATATTTATTTAATTTATATAATAAATAAATCAAGTTTTTTCTATTTTATTTATAAAAATCTATAAAAATATCAAAACGATCTTATTAATTTCCACAAAAATTATACTAGGTTTATAAACAATAAACATTTCTGAAATAATTTTTATTTCAGAAAAATCATTTATTTTATATTTCTAATCAATTTTTGTTTGATTTAATCATAATTAAATCATAATAAATCCAATTTTTGGTATTTTTGCACCAAAATTTTATACAATTTATTTTTAAATATTTAGAACAGAAATATGATTTTTAAAATGATAATTCTTTAATTTTAGTATTTTTGAATATTAAAGTTAAGTTTTGGCAATTTGTAATAAATAGATTTAATAATCTATTTTAAAGAAAATAATTTTATAAAAATTATTTTTATACTTCAAACACATTATTGTGACCATCTTAAATTTAAATTCCATAAAAAGATTTTTGGTTATTTATTTACTAAATTTCTCTCAATTGGCGAATATTTTTAATAATAATCAAACGAGCAATTATCCCCAATTCGAAGCCCTAGAACTTATACATTTGTAGACTTGATAGACTTAGACATATTTATTACCTTATTATAGGGTGATACTTGACACATTTGGGCAACACAACTATTTTTCAACAAGATATAACATTTTACCAAGGTGAGTTTACATAGCCCCTTTTACTCTATTTTCACTATTTTTGGGGTGAAACATGTTTATAACTTCATCATTGCAATTCAATCATCAATGTGTCTATGTGTTTTCTATGTTGCATTATGTCTTGAGCATGATTAGAGTAAGCACCATTCTAGCATAATCATTAACATTGATCAGCCGGCGGTATACATTGATAGATCTATTGGACTGACAATCCCACCCGGATACGTGCCTCCTACAAAGGTAGCGTGGGTGTTTGTTATCGTATAACATATTGGACCATGAGCGTATGGTATGTATCATTTTATAACAGTCATCAGGGTTGATTATGCACTCGATTTATTTCTAGTATATTCTCACATATGGACTAGATTGACATGACACATGAATTGCACAACATTTTTATTCAATTATCAAAAACCTATGTAATTCTCACTAACTTTTGTTGACCCAAAACCTTTTCAACTTAACATGTTTCAGGTTCTATTTGCTTGAAGATTTGAATTGATGCTTGAAGATATGTGTATAGTTTTATCCAATTTGATGTACAAATTCTAGAACTATTGTATGTAATTCATTTAAATCATTTAATGGAATCTATTATTCACCATGAGCTACTGAACAATCATCATTACGTGACATCCCGATGTTTCCGCCATCGGTTGGGGTGTTACATTATCCAGTTCCCCTATTATGCATTGCATAATAAACCTTGGGTATAACAAAAACTTTTTCTTGGTATTATTATGATGTAACACCAACTCATTGAAAAATAATTTTGATGCCCTGAATTTGGTTTCATTCACTATGGAATGAAATATTGGTTGAAAAGTAGAGGGCATCTGGTCATAAGACCCTGTCTTTGGACTCAAACACATAATAATATAATGAAACAAAAGCTTGTATTTTGGTTCAAAATATTTTTTGAAGATAGTAGCATGGGAGAGAGTACCTTGATAACCACACTCTGTCATGGTTAAGTGAATATCAGAATTAGCAACTTGATCAGGGGCAGCTACATCATTCAGGCCCAGTCTTATTGCCAGTGTGGCCGGTGTGATGGTCAGTGGTTTCCCTTTTATTCTTGAGTTGAGGGAAATAATTTCATCATCAGCCGTCACCGTCTCAGCATTAGCCCAGAACTCATTTAGAGTTTCAGTATGAATTGGTGGGTCGATTGTGAGAGCAGTAAAATATTGGGATTTTACGACAAGATCAATGATCTCATCGTATTGGGACCAGCCTTCTTGTTTTTCAAGAAAGGCCCTTTGATTTTGTCCCTGTTTTAGAACGAGAGCCATGTGGTTTGGGTTTTGATCGAACAGTTGATTTGCAGGTTTAGGTTTTTGAGAGAGTTTTTGAGAGAGAAGGAGGGAATTTTTGAGTTTGTAAGGATAAGTGTTGAAAAAAGATATTTATCAGAAGTTTTTAACCGCTTGAATCTTCTTTATTAGAAGTTTTTTTTTTAAACCGCCTCGGTTAAAAATCTCTTTATCAGAAGTTTTAAACCGACTAGGTCAAAACTTCTGATGATGGGAAAAGTCAGATTTGCCCTTTTTGACTAAACTGCTGATGAAGGATTATTTCATCAGTAGTTCCCATTTCCTTTTCAGTAGTTTTAAAAGCTGATGAGAAATGTTATAAATACTTTTATTCATAACTTCTGAAGGTTATTTGATCAGAAGTTATACACTTTTCAGAAATTATCCCCATACTGATGTTTTGTTCATCAGTAGTTTCTCTCTTTTCAGAAGTTTTGTTTCAGACTTTTTGTCTTTTTGTAAGTGAAAAATGAAAAATATGTGCAGAATAATAAAATAAACACTTACAAATTTAGCATCCCAAGCATGGATACTAACTTCTGAAATGTTGATGTGTCAAGGGGTTTTGTGAAGATGTCAGCTATTTGATTAGCTGTTGCTACATGCTTCACCTCAATCTTGCCTTTTTCATAGCAATCTCTTATGAAATGGTACCTGATCTCAATATGTTTGGTTTTTGAGAACTGTACCAGATTTTGAATGATGCTAATGGCAGATTTGCTGTCTACAAACAAAGGTGTCTTGGTTTCTTTGATTCCATAATCAAGAAGTTGATATTGGAGCCATTGTATCTGTGATGTACAACTTGCAGCTGCAATGTATTCAGCTTCAGCAGTTGAAGTTGCAACAGATGTTTGCTTCTTTGATTGCCATGACACTAGACAGTTACCCAAAAATTGACAACCACCAGATGTTGACTTTCTTGTCATCTTACACCCTGCATAGTCACTATCTGAAAAAGCTGATAACTTGGTATTGCTTGAAGCAGGATACCAAATTCCAAGTGTTGGAGTTCCTTTCAGATATCTGAAAATTCTTTTGACTGCTGTAAGGTGTGATTCCCTTGGTGCTGATTGATATCTAGCACAGACACATGTTGAAAACATAATATCTGGTCTAGAAGCAGTTAGATATAAAAGAGAACCTATCATGCATCTGTACATGGTTTGATCAACCTGTTTTCCTTGATCATCAGGTTCAACTTGTGTGATTGGTGTCATGGGAGTGGAACATGATTTACAGTCTTTTAAAGATAATTTGTTTAATAATTCTTTAACATATTTTGATTGATGTATAAAAGTTCCATTTGTTTGTTGCTTGATCTGCAGTCCCAGAAAGTACTGCAGTTCTCCCATGGTACTCATCTCAAATTTTGATTGCATGAGTTTCTTAAAATCATCACACAGTTTTGTGTTTGTTGAACCAAAAATCATATCATCAACATAAATTTGAAAAAGTAGGACATGATTTCCAACATGTTTAATGAAAAGAGTTTTATCAATGGCACCTCTTGTAAAGTTATTTTTGAGTAAAAAGGTGGAGAGTGTATCATACCAGGCTCTTGGAGCCTGTTTGAGCCCATAAAGAGCTTTGTCCAGTCTGTACACCCACTCAGGATGAGAAGGATCCTCAAACCTAGGTGGCTGACAGACATACACCTCCTCTTTTATCTTTCCATACAAAAATGCACTCTTTACATCCATTTGATAAACTTTAATTTTGTTGGAAATGGCATAGGCCAGAAATAACCTGATGGCCTCAAGCCTTGCAACTGGAGCAAAGGTTTCATCATAGTCAATTCCCTCTTCTTGAGAGTACCCTTGAACTACCAGTCTTGCCTTGTTCTTGATTATCATACCAGCTTCATCTTGTTTGTTCCTGAAAACCCATCTTGTGCCAATTGGTTGCTTGTTTGGAGGTAAGGGACAAATTTCCCAGACCTGTTGCTTGTTGAACTGAAGCAGTTCATCTTGCATAGCTTGCACCCAATTATTGTCTTTGAGGGCTTCCTGGTACTTCTTTGGTTCCAACTGTGAGATAAAGGCTGAAAATAGGCAAAAGTTGGAGAGCTGGTTTCTGGTAAGAACACCTGAAGCTATATCACCCATGATTTGATCAAGTGGATGATCTCTGTGTTCAATCAGTTGTTGTAAACCACTGACAGGTGTAGGTGGCTCATGTTCTTCAAACAAACTACTGAGGTCTATAATATCTGGTTCAGATGTTCCTTGATCTTCAGTAGTTGGATCTACTGAACCAGAAGTTTGAGTTTGTTCCTCAGTACTTGTTTGATCAGAAGTTTGGGGAACTTCTGATGATTTTGAAGTTGACTTGATAACTGTTTGAGGAGTCCATGGTGTGGGATCCTCATCATCAAACCTTTTGTCACCATAATAAGTAGGTTTTGATGAAGTAACAGCCTTCTCAGGTCCAAAATGGAAGTTGTCAAGGTCAAAAAGTTCAGCAGGATGTGCTGGAATAAGAGTGTGTTTTGACTCATTGAACTTGACATTCAATGTTTCTTCTACTATCCTGGTGTGAGAATTAAAAACCTTGTAGGCTTTTCTAGTTGAAGAGTAACCAAGAAAGTAACCTGAGTCAACTTTGGCAGCAAACTTTGAAATAGATTCCTTGATGTTCAAGATGAAACATTGACACCCAAAAGCCCTAAAAAAGGAGATAAGGGGCTTCATGCCATGAAGAACTTCATAGGCAGTCTTGGAATGTCTCTTGACCACAAGAACTCTATTCTGAACATAACATGATGTGTTAACTGCTTCTGCCCAAAAGTACAAGGGCAATCCAGAATCAGCTAACATTGTTCTTGCTCCCTCTATTAAGGTTCTGTTCTTCCTTTCTACTACACCATTTTGTTCAGGAGTTCTGGGAACACTGTATTGTCTAATAATCCCTTCAGACAAACAGAATTCATCCAGAGTTTTGTTCCTGAACTCTGTCCCATTATCACTTCTAATGGTTTTGACAGGGAGAGAATATTGTTTCTCCACTTGTAGAATGAAGAACTTGATGATTTCAGCAGCCTCATCCTTGGAGAATAAGAAGAATACCCATGTGAATCTTGAGTAGTCATCAATGATGACTAAGCAGTACTTTTTCTTACCAAGGCTCATAATCTTGACAGGTCCAAATAAGTCCATATGGAGTAGTTGAAGACATGCAGTTGTTTTTTATTCTTCAATAGACTTATAGGAGGACCTATGTTGTTTTCCCTTTTAACAGGATACACAGTGTTCTTGACACTGGTATACTTTCAAAGGTAGACCTCTGACCAAGCCCATTTTTGTGACTTTATTTATGGTTTTAAAGTTCACATGGCCAAGTCTCCTGTGCCAGAGATCAGTTACTGAAGTTGATGCCCTTGAGAAGAAACATGCAGTGTTGTTCAATACTTTGTCTTTCTCAATGTCCACTGCATAGACATTGCCACATCTTTTGGCAATCAGCAAAGTATGATCTTCAATGATCTTCTCTATCAACTTCTGGCCTTCTGGTGAGATGATCTTGCATGCTGTCTTTGTGAAAAAGGAAGAATATCCTTTATCACACATTTGTGACACACTCAGCAAGTTGTATTCAAGGTTTTCAACCAGATTGACCTTGTCAAACTGTATTTTGCCAGAGGAGACATTGCCATGTCCTAGCACATATCCCTTAGCATTGTTCCCAAAGGATACAGATCCTTCTCTTTGGCTGATAAAATTGTTTATCAGGTATCTGCATCCAGTCATGTGCATAGAGCCTCCACTATCAACATACCATATGCTGTTTAAGCCCCTGGAAACTCTCTGCACACAATAACAAATTAGTTAGATTTAGGAACCCAAGCCTGTTTGGCTTTGGGTTTTCTCTTGAGAACAGTTACAGTTTGTTCTTGACCAGGTTGAGAAATCCATGTCTTTTTGGCAATGGATTTTTCATTAATAACCATGGTGGTATCCTTTTCAGGACCACCATCAACCTTGGTCATCAGTAGTTGTACCAAGTTCATTAGTTTTTGAATCTCAGCAGTTTGTGAAACTGCTGATGATTCAGGTCTAACTACTGACAAAGAATTTTGAGAAAAAGATTTTAGTTGAGATTTTATCTTTTTCTGAGAAAAGGTGTTTTCAGGTTGTTGTTTCTTGGGATTAAAGGTTCATTCATAATCATTTCTGATTTGATTTCCCACAACCTGTTGTTTAATTTTATGATTGAACTGAATTCCTTTTCTGTATCTACAAAACTCTGTTTTGTGGTTGAACATACCACAAATTTCACACTCTTTTGCCTTTTGTTTTAGATCTAAAGGCAAATTTCTGACATTAGTGTAAAGATTTTGCTCATCAGTAGTTTTCAGAGTCTCAACTCCTGATGTAGATGAAACTACTGATGGCTTGTTGTCAGATTTTGTTAATACTTCTGAAGTACTTTCTTTGAAAATACCAGGATTTCTGTTTAGAAAGTTTTCATGGAAAGATGTGCAATCTTTCCCTTCAGAAGTTTCATTTGAAACAATTTTTCTCCCATCTTCAGTAGTTTTGGGAGAGAAATCTGTTGGTGTTTCAACATGATGGTACCCTATGCCAAACTTAACATTTGAAGCACTCTGTTTGTTTAGCAATAGCTGGTACCCCTTACAAGAATCCACCCATTTTTCACAATTGATCTTGGTGTCAGCAAGCTCTTTTCTGACATTCCCAAGATCTTTTATCATCATTTTAATTTGTGCTTGGGTTTCAATAGCTGAGTTAGTTAATTTAGAGGCTTCTTTTGTTTTAGCAGTAAGTTTTCTCTCTAAATCACACTTCATCTGAGTGTATTTTCTTTCTAAATCATTGGCTTTTCCTTGTAAGTGCACATTTGTCTCTCTTATGAGAGCAAATGTTTCTTTGCAAGAATTTGAGCAAAGTTTTGTCAAAGATTCTTTTGATACCTATGACAATGCAGATTTTGAAGTACAGCCTTCAAATGCCATTAAGGCAAAGTTCTTTCTGCCATTGTCTGGTTCTCCGCAGTTAATGTCAAACACCTTGTTGTCTGCATCAGGATTGCACTCTGTGGTGTCAAAAGGGAGACTCCTCCAGTCAACATACCCTGAGGTGAAAAGACTTTGTTGAGAGGGTTGTTGAGGCTGTGGAGGATGTTGAGCAGCGGGAAAGGGAGGGATTGATTGTTGGCTCTGCATCTGTTGAGCAGGCATTTGAACATATTGTACTTGTGGCATGTATTGCTGTTGAGGAGCTTGTGCCTGTACAAAATGAGCACTCCCTTGAGTTCCATTATTCCTATTATAATTGGGGTTAAAGTTATTTCCAGATTGTGATTGGTTAAAGCTAGAGTTTCTACACTCTCTAGCAAAGTGTCCCAACTTCTGACACTTGTGACATCTCAGTTTAGATTTGTCAAAACCAATTTTTGTATTCCTGGTCAATCCTGGAAATTTCCTTCCTGACCTTTTATAAAACTTGTTAGTTTTAATGCTTAGCATGGCCAGTTGGTGTAAAATGTCCATTTCTTCTAAGTCATCACTGCTAAAGTTTTTCAAATCATCCATGATAAAACATAGATTATCAGCAGTTTGAGTTTGGTCATCATTGTCATAACCTGGGAAAGATCTTTCTGATGAGATCCCAGTTGTTATGTCAATGTTGTCATAAGATCCATAGGAACAAGTTGGTGAGTCTTGTCCCAAAAGTGTTGTACTACCTGGTAGGTAGTCATCAGCAGTTTTACCAGATGATTGTAATTTCTTCTTTTGATCAATTTCTCTTTCAAAAGTAAGTAATCTCCCATGGAGTTTTGTAAGAGTAAGGGAGCTAAAATCTGGTGAGGATCTTAAAACAATGGAGTATGTTTCCCATTTGTCTGGTAAAGACCTTAAAAATCTATGTAGCATAGATATTGTTGTATAGGTCTGACTATTTAACTTTAGCTCAGATATTAATGAGGAGAATCTTTCAAATTGTTGAGTTAAAGTTTCCCCATTAATGTGAGCAAATGTCTCATATTGTTGAGCTAAAATCTCTCTGGTGTTGGCAATCACCTCTTCAGTTCCTCCAAACTGTTCTTTAAGACAATCCCAGAGTTCTTTGGCACTTTCACAACGTAAAAGGCCAGAGTATATCTCATTTGGGAGAGCCATTGCCAACATAGAGAATGCTTTTGCATCTAGCTCAAGTTTTAGGAAATCATCATCTGTATAGTCTTTTGGTTCTTTAGGAACCTCAACTTTAGTTTCAAGATTTATGTTTACTGGTTTGTGAGGACCATATATCACAGATCTCCAACAACCTGTGTTGGTTTGTGACAAGGTATGTGCCATTCTCTTTTTCCATATGTTGTATTCATTTCTTACAAGCATGGCAGGTTTAGTAGCAGAACCAGTATTATGTGGATCCATTTTAAAGAGTATTGATTTGTCAGATGACTCTTTTAAGTGATAGATGTTGATAAAAAGTGAACTTTTGATCTTCTATTGAGTATCAATAAGAGCTTTGTGTCTGATTCTCAATTTGTTAGATTGATATGTGATCAGATAATGTTAGGATCTGAGTTTGTTTGTTTTGATTGTTTAACTAAATGATGATAATAATGAAATGAAAATAGAATGAAAGTGCAGCGGAATAATAAACTGTAAATCAAAACAAGAGAGTAAATGTTTTTAGATCGAATGCTTTCATTAATTCAAAGATTACAATCGTACAAGTTACTCCCCCTCAGCCTGATCACACAGTGTTTGTCAGAGAGAATGTTTTGTGTGATACAATAGAACAGTACAAGCACTGTTCTATTTATAGACAGACTCAAACCACTGATGACCTAGGCTGACGTCACCTAAGACAGTGACCTCTAACAGAATAACAAACTTAAACATCTGCTATACAAACTACTGTTACATTGAAAGCACTGATATTAAACAGCTGTTGAAGGTAAACTCTGATGGTCTTGTATTCACTGCTGGAGCCTAAGTGCTGTTGGTTCCAGCAGTGCTTTGGTCTTCAGTACTTGTATCAGCAGTTGCTCTTCATCAGACCTTTGGTCAGCAGTTGTTCTTCATCAGTTGTTTCCTCAGCAGTTCTTTATATCAGCAGTTGTTGAGCAGTTGTTTGGATAGAACAGTAGTTAGGGTCAGCAGTCTTTTGGGAGAAGCAAGTTGTAAAGACTGTTTATTCAAGGATCAAATAGATAGCATGTTTTGGCTTTCTAATCATCTGTTCTTCTCCAGGTCAGCAGACCCAACAATCTCCCCCTAGAACAGATGATGCCAAAACTCAGCTTTATTTATTGATCTTTATTCCTCATCAGACTTTCTCTGATTTGACCTTTGAATTGTAGTTCAAAGTTCAGAGCAAATAAGTCTTCTTCATCTCTTTCTAGATCCAGATTTAGCAATGCTTGGTGATCTTCTGCACATAGGCTGTAAGCATCATCCATGCTGATCTTCTGAACCCTTCCATCTGACCTGAGCAAAGTCAATTCGTGGTTGTCTTTGTTGACCTTCCACTTTAGAATTTTTGAGTCAGTGGATTTGCTGAGATGAACCTTTATTCTTGATGAGTTGGGTGAAGGAGGTCTTCCAATGAGTTCTCTGAGTTTCTCTGTTGTAGGATCAGAGAAATAATGTATTTGATTGAAGAGCCCTTCCTTGATAAATGTATCAGCAAACTTTCTTTGATCTTCCTCTGACATCTCCTTCTGCTTTTTGAACTGTCTACTTGCAGCAGCTGTGAGATCAGAGGTTTCAAGTAAGCTGTCCAGATTAAAAGTCTGTTGGGGTCTCTTCATCATTGGCTCATCAGTGTAAATTGGTTTTCTTGGAAGGCTGGGATCCTTCTTTCTATTTTCTTCCAGACTTTTGTAGGTTTCAACCAACCTTAACTCTGACCATCTGGAAACAGACCTCATCTCCCCATAGTTGGCAGCTACAATCTCCTGCCTCATCCTTTTGAATTTCAAGGCTCTGACTGGGTCTCTGCCTTTGCCAAAATTAGGAGTGGAGATTTTAGCTTTGGGGTCTTTGGCCATTTCTTCAATTCTGATCAGTTCTTCTCTCAAAGCATGAGTAGTCCAACCATTGAACTGCTTTTTGTTTGCTTTGTAAGGCTTGGTTGCCATTATCTGTTCAAGAAGGGATTCCCTTACCTCCTTTTCCAAATCTACACTGAGTGGCATGGAGGACATGGAATTGCTTAGGGTCTTAGCAAAGTCTTCATTCCTTCTGAGTTTGCTAAGCTCTGCTGAATGGATGCCCTGAGCAGTCCTGTCATCCTTCCCTTTGCATTTCTCCCTGATGATGGCATCCACCTGCTCACCCTTGTATTTTAGATAGGTATCAATGTTGAGAGGAACAGGGAAGTTTGGAAGAGATGGGAAGGATCTTTCAGATGGTTGTTCAGTATTGTAGAAGGATTGTAATTCCCCCTTGAGTAGATCAAGTTCAAGGGGATACTGAACAACCAATGGTGTAATGGTTGGTGGTGGTCTATGGGATTTGAATTTGGATGTATGTGGTGAGAATGATGTGAGTGGAATAGCTGTGATGGGAGGAGTGGATTGGGCAGTTGAAATGGTGGTTGGTGATGTGTGTATGTTTTCATCATGCACAACAAAGGTTGATTTTCTCTTCCTTGTGTACATGATTTTTGGTGAAGGTGATTTGGTAGCAGTGGTTGGATTAACATCTGTTGGCCTTTTAGAAGAACCAGCAGATGTTGGGGTTTTGGCTGGTGATGTAGGTTTGGTGGTTGTTTGTTCAGGTGTGTGTGTTGGTTTGGGTATAGTGGTTTCAGTGTTTTGGGTAGTTTCAGTGTTTTGGGTGGCAGTGGTTTCAGTAGCAGTGGTTTTATCAACAGAGGTTTTCAGCTTAGATGGTGGTTTTCTAACATGCTTGGCAGGTCTTTTCATCCTTTTAGAGGATCCCACATCTTCTTTCTCCTGCTGTTGTTCTCTTTTGAGATTCACCAGTAACTCTGCTTTAGCTTCCAAGGTGTCAGCCCTCTTTTGTTTGGCCTGAGCTGCCTTTTCAGCTTCTATGTTTGCAGAGTCATCTACTGCTTTATTCTTTTCAGTGGTTTGTTGTGGTGGTGCTGTTGGTGTTGCTTGTTGTTGTTGTTGTGGAGCTGATTTGGTAGACTCTGGTTTCTTGGCAGACTTGGCTTGACCTTTTTGAGAAGGAGGACAACCAAAAGGATCTAATTTTGGTAGCCTATCTCTGCCACTCTCCCCCTTTTTGGCATCATCAGCCGTGAAAGCATCATCATTTTCATCCCTGAGGATGGTGGTAGGGGCAGAGCCAGTAGTCTTCAGCAGGTGATCTTTGATGGCTTTGATATCAGCATGGGTATCTTTGTACCTTGCATCTACCATATTTCTGATCTCAGCCATGTAGGTTTCATGTGTCTGATCAGCCAATTTTCTGTGAGCTATGATGATGGGGGAAACTGATTTCCATAACTCATTGGCTATATCAGCTGTGGATGGTTGACTCTTGGAGAGATCTGCAATTGAGCTCAGTAGAAGCTTGACATCAGATTTGATGTCAGCAACAGAGGTTTCAATAACAGAAACTCTGTCCGTCAATTCTTGGTATTTTGACCCATCTCCTAAATTAATAGGATCATCTGAGTCCCTACCAGTGGTAGTTCTACCTGATTCAGGCCTAATAGGTGAATCAGATGCCCCTTTGTCTTGGTACTGGGGACTTCCAACTGTTTTTGGAGACACTATAGTGGCTTCAACAGTTGTTGCCTTCAAGGGAGTCTTAGCTATGTAATCACTGTCCTGATGTGAGACAGTGGTCTCTACATCAGTAGTGGCTGCTCCACTTGAAAACTCACCTAGAGTTTCATTGAACCCAGGTGGTGTAACCTCCTCTTCTGTTTGTGGGATAGCAGATTGAATATTCTCAGGGCCAGTCACTTGTTGGAGTATACTCTCAGTGACAGGTGGAAGAGAGGAACTGGGATCTTCCTGAGATTTGTCAATTGCTTCAAACAGAGGTTGCATTGTTTGTGGGACATGTGATGGTGAGAGTAGTGGAGTAAGAAGAGAATTAGCCCTGGGAGAGGGGCTTGTGAACATATGGTCAAGTGACTCAAATGCATCATGATGTGTGTCCCCTTGGCTTACAACATGATCCTTTTGAGAGGATTCATGATGAGTTTGGTCAGGTGGAGGTATGTCCAACTGTTGTGAGGAAGTAACAACAATGGTTTCAGGTTGCTTTTGTTGTGCAACAGAGGTTTCTTCTGGTACCTCAACATCCAGAAGCCTCATTTGTGGTTGAGGGGTGGTTTTTGTGGATGGATGTTTCTTTTTGGAAGTGGCTGGTGTGGGTTGCACAGCACTGGATGTAGTGCCATGATCACCAGGAGCAGTGGGCTCAACAACAGAGGTTTTGACAACAGTTGTTGCCTTTGTCCTCTTTGTTTGTGTTTTAGAAACTTTTGGCACTTTAGATACTTTTTCTTGGGTGCTTCCACCCAGCATTCTTTTGAAAGTTTCATCAGTTAAGCTTTTCATTTGCATAGCAGCACCCTTTTTGAAAACTTTTTCTGGTAGGACTTTTTGTAAGATTACACTAAGAATTCTTGGGTAAATAAGAAAAGCATTGTTTGACCCAGACTTGACTGCTTTCACATTTGATACCAAGTCCATGAACAATCCCTGGGAAAGATTAAAGTCAGAGTTTGACAACATTGCATAACCCAGATATTGCATCCTCAATGGAATTTCATTAAAGGATGTGGACTTAGCAGAGACACAAAGAAGAAGAGTATGGAAGAAAAATTTCATGACTGGAGGGAAAAACTTTTTGAAAAGAGTTGATCCAGTCATCTGACCATCATACCCTCTTTCTTGGAACTCAGTGTGAAGCTCTGTTTTAGTAAAGGAATCCTTACCTGCCAGGTCATTCAGTGTGAAGGTTGTGGATATGATTTCAGGGGTAATGACGATACTGGTTTCTCCAATTTTGGAAATAATGGAGGTAGGCTTTTTGTCTTGTAGTAGAAACTCAGCATTCAACCAAAATTCTTGGAGTGTATCAAGATAAATGGGGGCGTTGGCGGTTAGGATGGGTAAGTATTTGGAGTTAAGGAAAATGTCGATGGTGGAATGAAATGGAGTGTTGTCATCTGTTTTAATCAGATAGGGGAGACAATTGTGTGTAGCTTTGGCTTGAAGATCCATTGTAATGGATTTCGAAGGTGAAAATGATTGAAGATTGATGAAGGGTTTGAGAGTGAAGAAGGCGGTTTACAGTATTTTGAATACAATGAGACAGTGTAACATCTGTTGTGGTAAAACAGGGTTTTTATAGGCTCAATGAAACCACTGATGTGGCCAAACCTCTGCTTATATGAGCAGACGTGGCAATCATCTGATGGATGTAACATCTGGTGGAGAACAGCTGTTTTTGGTAAACAACTGATACAAACAGCTGATGGATCCAACTGTTGGGTTTTTTTTTTTTTTTTTTTTTAATATTGTATATATATAAGCGGACAGTTGTTTTATCTGAACAGATGTTCTGAAACAGATTTTTCAACTAACAGTTGTTTTATCTGATCAGATGTTTTGAAACAGACTTTTCAACCAACAGTGGATATGAATGAAACAGTGGTTGTTTTATCTGATCAGATGTTATAAACAGATTTTTCAACCAAACAGCTATTACAAAAAAAAATTGGATTTCTGAACCATTTTATTATGATTAAAAAAAATTTATTTGTTTAATCCATGTTTAACATACCAATTCTGGAAATCAGATTTGTAAAGGTAGATGTGTCTAAAGCTTTTGTTAACACATCTGCCAACTGATCCTCTGTTGGAACATGGTGTAAAGAAATCAAACCTTTTTCATAGCTGTCTCTGACAAAATGATGTCTTATGTCAATGTGCTTGGTAGTGGAATGAGAGACTGGATTCTTGATGATATTTTCAGCAGCTTGGCTGTCCAACATGAGTGGAGTCCTAAGTGCAGTTATCCCAAAATCCAGTAGTTGATTTTGAAGCCACATAAGTTGGGCTGTACAGCTTGCAGCAGCAATGTATTCAGCTTCAGCTGTTGAAGTTGAAACAGCTGCCTGCTTTTTGCTTTGCCATGAAACTAAGGCATTCCCTAGAAATTGGCACCCTCCTGAAGTGGATTTTCTTGTGGTGTGACAGCCAGCAAAGTCACTATCTGAATAACCTGAAAGCTCAATGTTTCCATTAGCAGGATACCAGATACCAAGTGTGGGAGCACCTTTGAGGTATCTGAATATCCTTTTCACAGCAATAAGGTTTGACTTTCTGGGTGAAGCCTGGGATCTGGCACAGACACAGGTAGCAAACATAATGTCTGGCCTAGATGCAGTTAGGTACAATAAAGACCCAATCATACATCTATAATGTGTTTGATCAACCAGTTCATCCTTGTCATCAATAGTGAGCAGCTTGACTGTACTCATAGGTGTGCTACATGGCTTACAATCATTCATCTCAAATCTGGTTAATAAGTTCTTTACATATTTGTTTTGGTGAATGAATGTGCCATTTTGCAGTTGTTTCACTTGAAGACCAAGGAAACACTGAAGCTCACCCATGGCACTCATCTCAAACTCTGCTGTCATGAGTTTTCTGAACTCTACACACATTTGGTTACATGTGGATCCAAAAATGATGTCATCCACATATATTTGAACAATCATTAAGTGTTTCCCTTTCCATTTAAGAAATAAAGTTTTGTCAATTTTACCTCTTGTGAAGCCAATGGATAAGAGAAATGTGGAAAGAGTTTCATACCAGGCCCTTGGTGCTTGTTTGAGTCCATAAAAAGCTTTGTTGAGCTTGTAGACATAATCAGGATGGAATGTGTCTTCAAAACCAGGTGGCTGACATACATAGACCTCCTCCTGAATTTTGCCATAAAGGAAAGCACATTTGATGTCCATCTGATACACCTTTATGTTGTGGTTGACAGCAAAGGCTAAAAAGAGTCTGATGGCCTCTAGTCTAGCTACAGGAGCAAAGGTCTCATCATAATCTATTCCTTCTTCTTGTCTGAAGCCTTGAACCACAAGCATGGCTTTATTCTTGACAACAATACCCCTTTCATCAGTCTTATTTTTGAAGACCCACTTTGTTCCTATAGGACAAACATCCTTTGGAAGTGGTACAAGCTCCCATACTTGTTGTCTTTTGAATTGAAAGAGTTCTTCTTGCATGGCTTCTACCCAACTGTTGTCTTTCAGTGCCTCTTGGTACTTGACAGGTTGTGTGAGGGATAAGAAACCTGCAAAAAGACAGATATTTGAGGATTGGCTTCTTGTGAGCACACCCTCTCTGATGTTGCCAATGATCTGGTCTGGTGGATGAGCTCTTAAGTAAATAAGATCTCCTTGATATGGAACAATGGCATTTTGAGGTGATGGACAGAGGTTTGGTGACTCTGTTGGTGTAACATCTGTTGGTACTTCTGTAGTGCCATCAGATGTTTGAAATGGTAATGGAGGAATGGGTCCAAGTGGTGTGAAACTTGACTGACTTTTGTCAACAGATGATTGACTTTTGTCAACAGATGATAGGTCAGTGGTTGTGAGGGGTGAGGCAGAGGTTTGAGGATAGGACTGGCCAACAGTGGTTGACACAGCTGTGGCAGAGTTTTGACAATTGTTTTGAACAGCTGCTTCCTCTGAGGCAGAATAGACTTTGTAGTGACTGGGGATCACAACATCTGTTCTGTAATCTTGCTGTGGAGACTGTGGAATACCTGCATTGTTAGTTTTAACAGTGATATCTTCAAATTTGAATTTATCTAAATCAAATAATTCAGCAGGGTTTGCAGGGATTTTTAGAGATGAAAGTTCATTGAACTTAACATTCAAAGTTTCTTCTATTGTCTTAGTCCTTGTGTTAAACACTTTGTAGGCCTTAGCAGTAGAAGAATATCCCAGAAAATAACCACAGTCTACTTTGGCTGCAAATTTTGAAATGGAATCTTTGAGATTTAAAATGAAACATGGGCAGCCAAAGATTTTGAAAAATGAGATTAATGGTTTGATTTTGAACAAAATTTCATAAGCAGTTTTTTGATGTCTAGGGTTGATCAAAACTCTGTTTTGAACATAGCAAGCAGTGTTTACAGCTTCTGCCCAAAAGGACAGTGGCAAACCAGAATCTGCTAGCATGGTTCTTGCAGCTTCTATAAGAGTTCTATTTTTCCTCTCAACTACCCCATTTTGTTCTGGTGTTCTTGGGATGCTGAACTGCCTCACAATCCCTTTTGACACACAGAAGTCATCCAACTCCTTATTTTTAAACTCTGTTCCATTGTCACTCCTGAAGACTTTTACTGGCAAGTCATATTGCTTTTCAACCTTGGTGACAAAGTCCTTCAATATACCTGCAGTCTCATCCTTAGAGTGTAAAAAGTAAGTCCATGTAAACCTAGAAAAATCATCAACTATGACAAGACAAAATCTCTTTCTTCTTAGACTCATGATTTTAACAGGGCCAAACAAGTCCATGTGCAACAGTTGTAAACACTGACTAGTTTTGGACTCATCAATGGATTTGTAAGAGCTTTTATGTTGTTTCCCTTTTAAGCAAGAAACACAATGCTCATCACATTTAAATTCTTTTGATGGTAAACCTCTGACAAGGCTTTGTTTTGAGAGTGTGTTGATAGTATTAAGGTTGGTGTGACCCAATCTCCTATGCCACAATTCTGTCTCCTTAGTGGAGGCAGCAGAAAACAGACAGACATTTGCCATAGGATTGTCCTTTAACATATCAACAACATACACATTGCCACTTCTATGAGCAACAAGCTGTGCTTTGCTCTCAGCAATAATGGTATCAATCTTTTTCACCACTTCTGGCCCAATAATCTTACAAGTTTTCTTTGTGAAAAATGAGCCATAACCTTTGTCACTCATTTGTGAAACACTCAGAAGATTAAACTTGAGATTATCAATAAGATTGACATTTTCAAACTTGAGTTTTCCAGCCTGTACAGTCCCTGAACCCAACACCTTACCTTTAGAATCATTACCAAAGGATATATCACCCCCTCCATGAGCCAAGAAGTCCAGAAGTAGGGCTCTACATCCTGTCATGTGCCTGGAACCTCCACTATCTACATACCAAAGACTATCTAAACAAGCAGAAGCTCCCTGCACATCAGTAAATGATTAGTTTTGGTGAGTGTCCAAAGCCAAATTGGCTTTGGATGGGTCTTCAGACCTTTCAGACTCAAGCTTTGGAAGGTGATCAGTGGTTTGGACCAATTTCTGAATTAAGGTCAACAACTGCTGCTGACCATTTGCCAGTGCTTGGATGTCAACACTTGGGGCAGCAGTTGTTTGATCACTTCCTGACAGATGATAATACCCATATGGATTTCTGTTCACTCTTGGTTTAGAGGGTCTTTTTGGCTCCTCATAAACATGTGGCAGACTGTGACATGGAGGTTGACCATAACCTCTTGGGTATTTGCTTGTGGGTGGAGCATCTGTTACTTGGACATCTCTAGAAGCAGATGTTTCAAGCCTTTTTGTAACAGATGTTTGGACAGGGGTGAATGTCTGTTTGGGCTTTCCTTTTGGAGTACTAACCACAGGGTTTGCAAGAGTTTTAGCTTTGTATTCTTGTATTTTTACATCAAAATTTTTGAGATACAAGCACTCTTTGCTCTTGTGATTCTTTTTCCCACATATTGAGCATGTGGCTTTGGAATCACATTCACTTGTTCCTTTGTTGATATCATATGCTTTTAGAAGAAAACAGTTTTTGGTGACATGGTTCTTCTTTTCACAGAAATCACAAAACAAGTTAACAGTCTTTTCTTTCTTCTTCCCCTTTTCAGTCTTCTTTTCAGCAGATGTTTGAGCATCTGCTGGAGAATCTTTCAGGGGAATGACTTTTGCCAAGGGAATGACCCTTGCCTGAGGAGCTGTCTTTCCCTCAGGAGTTTTAAAATCTACAAGTTTATAATTCTCAAGAGTATCACACTCATCAGACCAAGTAGGTTTAAATTCATACTTTTCAAGTTCAGCAAAAGATGAGGAACCTTCTGGTTTTTCAAGAACAATTTTCTTACCATTTGGTTCAGTGATTTTAATCTCTTGACCCTGCAGGTTTGTTGGTACTATCTCAACAGACTTTTGACTCTTTGTGTCAGTGTTTTCAAAAGCTGGAGCAGTGGTTGCAAAACCAAAGCCAAACTTCACATTACTTTTGGTTTGTTTGTTGAGTAGCATCTCAAAGCCTCTACATGATTCCACCCATTTTTTACATTCAACTTGGGTGGACTCAAGCTCACTTTTACAACTTTGATATTTTGTTATCATAGTTTGGAGCTGGTCTTTGGTTATAGTTGCTTCATGTTTTAAACTGCTGATTTCAGACTCTTTTGCAGTTAAACTTGTTTTCAAATCTTTTGTGAGTTTTTCAAATTTAACTTCATCATCCAAAATTTTCTTTCTAAGGTTTTCATTCACCTCTTTGATGTTAGCAAATGCTATTACACATTTGTCAGAACACAACTCTTTAAGAATTTGAGGAGATACCTTAGCAGCAGCCATCAAAGCACAATCACACTTGCACTCACATTCATCAGATGCACCCCAGGGATCTGAGAGATTCACAACCTCTTCTTCAGGTTTTTCACCTGCAACAGCTTCACTAACAATATCATCAGTCACAACATCAGATTCAGTTACCACTTCATCAGATTCAATCTCATCTACCATAGCCATGAAACAAAAATTTTCTGGTTCATTTTCAGCTTTGGCAACTAGTGCAAAATTCTCATCTGTTAGCTCATCAGGTAGACTGCTCCAATCAACAAAGCCTTGTGTAAAGAAGCTCTGTTGACTGGTCTCTGCAGGAGCAGAGGAAGGAGCAACAGTCGTTTGCACAGGTGTTTGAGCAACAGGTGTTTGCACATAATGAATCTGAGGAACAGTGGTTTGGACATACTGGACAGGAACAGTGTTTGAGGACTGTGCAAAATGGGCAGTGTTTTGCACATTTGGTCCAGGGGTATTATAGGAATTCTGATAAGTGTTGGTCTGTGGTCTTTGATTTGGATAGGTTATCATAGGTGTACCATGTTGACCCCTACATTCCCTAGCAAAATGACCAAACCTATGACATTTATAACACTTGATCTTTGATTTATCCAACCCAACCTTAGATCTGCCTGTCAACCCTGGAAACCTTCTCCCAGTTTTCTTGTAAAAATTATTAGTTCTTACACTGAGAAGGGCCAATTGGTGCATAATGTCCATTTCTTCCAAATCATCAGGGTCAAAGTATTTCAGGTCATCATACTCAAAGGATATATTGTCAGATGCCTGTATATCACCACCACTTGCTGTGAAATCATAGTTTGGTGAATAAGAATCAGAGTTAAAACCTGAGTTAAAACCTGAAGTTATGTCAATAAAATGATCATAACTCTGATCCTTTGTGTTTCCAGGCACCTCATCATGACCCAAAAGCTCTGTATTCCCAAACACATAGTCATCAGACACTTTTCCAGAGTCCTGGAGCTTCTTTTTCTAGTTAAGCTCTCTTTCATAGGTCAAGAGCTTACCATGAAGCTGGGTCAGTGATAGGTCTTTAAATCCTATTGAGTTTCTCAGTACAATAGCAATAGTGTCCTATTTGTCTGGTAATGATCTTAAAAACCTATGGTTCAAAGTTGAATGAGGGTAAGTAAGACCAACCAATTTTAGTTCACTAATTAAGCAATTAAATCTCTCAAACTGTTGAGTTAATGACTCTCCTTTGACATGACTGAATGTTTCATATTGTTGGTTAAGTATTTCACGGTTGTTTTCAATAACCTCCTCAGTCCCACCAAACTGTTCTTTCAGTGCATCCCACAACTCCTTTGCACTGTTACAGTGTAACAACCCAGCATATATATCATTGGGTAGAGCCATGGCCACAATACTGAAGGCCTTAGCATCTAACTCAATTTTCTGAAAATCCTGGTCGGAGTAGTTTTCAAGTTTCTTTGGCTCAAACACTTTGGGATCTTCAGTACTCGGCACAGTCGGAACATGTGGTCCGAAGATAACCGACTTCCAACACCCAGTGTTTTGTTGAGCTAGAACATGGCTCATCCGACGTTGCCAGATATTGTATTCAGATCTGACAAGCATCGGTGGCTTGTTGTTCGTGCCAGTGTTATGTGGATCGTGATTGATAGAAGCCATTCTCTGATTTTTCAAAAAAACAAAGTCTGTTTAACAACGGTTGAAGCGAAATTAAACTATTACTCTGTTTTCAATCTAACTGACAAACGATATCAATAATTGTGAGCTGATTATTAAATTGATTTGTTAGATCGAATTTAATTGACCAAGCTCTGATACCAATTGTTAGGATCTGAGTTTGTTTGTTTTGATTGTTTAACTAAATGATGATAATAATGAAATGAAAATAGAATGAAAGTGCAGCGGAATAATAAACTGTAAATCAAAACAAGAGAGTAAATGTTTTTAGATCGAATGCTTTCATTAATTCAAAGATTACAATCGTACAAGTTACTCCCCCTCAGCCTGATCACACAGTGTTTGTCAGAGAGAATGTTTTGTGTGATACAATAGAACAGTACAAGCACTGTTCTATTTATAGACAGACTCAAACCACTGATGACCTAGGCTGACGTCACCTATGACAGTGACCTCTAACAGAATAACAAACTTAAACATCTGCTATACAAACTACTGTTACATTGAAAGCACTGATATTAAACAGCTGTTGAAGGTAAACTCTGATGGTCTTGTATTCACTGCTGGAGCCTAAGTGCTGTTGGTTCCAGCAGTGCTTTGGTCTTCAGTACTTGTATCAGCAGTTGCTCTTCATCAGACCTTTGGTCAGCAGTTGTTCTTCATCAGTTGTTTCCTCAGTAGTTCTTTATATCAGCAGTTGTTGAGCAGTTGTTTGGATAGAACAGTAGTTAGGGTCAGCAGTCTTTTGGGAGAAGCAAGTTGTAAAGACTGTTTATTCAAGGATCAAATAGATAGCATGTTTTGGCTTTCTAATCATCTGTTCTTCTCCAGGTCAGCAGACCTAACAGATAAACCAATGCTCTGATACCAATTGTTGGATCAGTATGCTCTTTGTTTAAGTAAGAACTTGCTATCTTTGACACTTAAGTGTTTAGCAAGCTCTTGTATATCAGATTGTAAGCACAGCGGAATGTATAAGTTAAAGCAACACTTTTTATACTTAAGAGGAGTTATTACCCCCCCTTGATGATTGAAACTAATAATGACAAGTATTTATTATGAATCTAAGCAGTAAATGAGAATTAGATACTTAGACAGATTCACAATAAATACTGAAATGTAATAGAACAGTGAAAGTGTTTGAAGGATTTTTCTATTAAAATCAATGTCTAAAATAGAAGGTTGAAGCCTCCTATTTATAGACGTTTACATACATGTATCTTGCCCATAAAGCAAGTACAGAAACATCAGAAACAAGTTGCACAAGTTGCAACATTGAAACTAACAATTACAGCTAAAAGTAATAATAAACAATAAACTACTGATACAAAAGGCGGTGGAAAATATCTGATGCTAAGTGCTGATGAATGACAAACTATTGATGAGTAGTTTGTCTTCAGTACTTCTGAAGTGAACTTGTCTGGTTTGGACTTCAGAACTTCTGATGAAGTTTCTTCTTCAGCAGTTTCTTGTCTTCTCTTCAGTACTTCTATACTTAGCCAAAATGACAGAAGTGAATTAGACTAAGGTTTCCAAAAGTGGTTTCACCAATCCTCTTTGTCCTAACAATGTTTCTTCTGAAATTGGAGTATTTTCAGGAGATTGCGTAGATTTAACAGTTGCATCACCATTTGTGGATTGAAGAGGAACAATTTAATCAGCTACTAATGGAGAGAATCGGGTGGTGAAAGGTGCAACATCGTCTTTAGAAGAGTAAAGAGTATCTTCGAGAGGAGAAGGAGTGGCTGCTTGATTGTCAGATGTTTGTTCTTCAGTGATACTGAAATTGTTGAAAACAACGTCCACGTCAAAGAACCAGTCAGGACCGGCTCCTGTGTTAGTGGAGTTGGATTCCTGCCAATCAAGATAGAAAGATTCGAGAACCATCTTGGTGCGTTTGTTGTATACTCTATAAGCCTTTTGACTTGAAGAGTATCCAACAAAGAAGCACTCATCTCCAACTGCATCGAACTTCATTATGTTCTCATAGTTGTTTAGAAGAGTACATGAGCATCCTAACGGCCTGAAGTAGTCAATCAGAGGTTTTCTTTTGAAAAGCAATTCATAACATGTTTTCCCGCGCGCCTTAACGATTAAGACTCTGTTAAGAACATAACAGGCGGTATTCACAGCTTCTGCCCAAAAGATGATCGGAAACTTGGAGTCGATTAGCATAGTTCTAGCAGCTTCAATAAGTGTACGATTCTTTCTTTCAGCAACTCCATTCTGTTGAGGAGTTCTCGTAGCACTGTACTGAAGATGAATTCCTTTGTGGTTGCAGAAAGTCACGAAGCTTTGATTTTTGAATTCAGTCCCGTGATCGCTTCTGATTGATCTAACTTTTGACTTCACTATGTTTTCAATAAGAGGAACAAACAGCATCAATATCTCGGCAGCTTCACTTTTGTATTCTAAGAAATACACCCATGTTAAATGAGAAAAGTCATCTGTTATCACCAAACAATAAGATTTTTTAGCTAAGCTTTTAACACTAATAGGACTGAAAAGATCCATATGCAATAGTTAAAGAGGTGAGTCAATAGAGTTCACTGTTTTGGACTTGTGCGATTTCTTGTGTTGTTTTCCTTTGGCACACGCTAAACATTTTTCAGAAAAAGGGAATTCCTTGAAAGGAAGACCTCTGACAAGATTTAGTTTAGAAAGTTTGTTAATGTTTTTAAAGTTTACATGTCCCAATCGCCTATGCCATAACAGTGACTCAGACTCGAATGCCTTTGAAAGTAAACATGTCATTTGACATTCAGACTTGGCATCTCTCATATTTATCACATAAGTTTTATTCTGCCTAGGAGCTTTTAGCATAATCATATTGGTGGGCGGTGTTGATGCATTTGCGACTAAGGATTGGATATGATATTATTAACATATGTTAGTGGGTAGCCGAAGGTACTTCTGATGGGGCGAAGGAAGATTATATGGGCGAAGGTGAAGATAAACTGGGCGAAGGAAGAACCTGAATGGACGAATGAAGAATGATCTTGGACAGAAGACCACATTCGACCACTGCAAGTGGGCGAATGTGGATTTTGCTCACATTCGACCTATAGAAAGGGGCGAATGTGCAGATGTTATATATAGGTTTTGAGTTTTTGATTATGAAAGAGTGTTATCATTTGTGTCCAGGTTCTGTGCAGGTTCAGTAGTGTTTTGAGAAAGTGTCTTTGTGATTCTAGATTAACATAAACGTTGTAATTGCTTATTAATTGAAAGTTAATCTATGAAAATGAAGTTGAAAATGATCTTGATTGTGTCGTGATTAGCATTTTATCAATTTGTTCAGATCTAGGGTTTCCGCACCTAGATTTGTGACTTGTATGATCATAATATCCTGTTTTAGATAAAATCCAACGCTCACAAAGTGGTATCAGAGCATAGAGGATCATACAACAACAAATTCGATAAGATCAGAGTTGATTTGGACATGTTTTAGATCAATTATCATCTGTTTTTACAAAAACTTTTATAAAACATAGTTTTTGATCGATTTAAAGGTGATTTTGTGGTCAAATTCAAGTTTTCCAAGACTTAAAGTTGTTCCAAATCAAATCCGAAACATAACCTGATCAAGATCATTGAATTCCATGAACTTTTGAAAATCTCAGATCAAAATAACCGTTTTTCAAACAATAACCGTTTTTCAAAAGTGAAATCTACTGATATGGGGCGAACCTGGAACCTGGACTGAGTTTGTGGGCGAACCTGACTGAAAAGTGGGCGAACCTGAGAGATTGAGTGGACGAACCTGAAAATTGTTTGATATTTTTCACATTCGGGTAGTATATTCCACCTTCGACCGTTTTGTGTTGGACGAAAGTGGAATTTGTGCTGATTTGTTTTACATTCTGGTCATTCTCACCTTCGGTTATCACTGTTTGGACGAAAGTACTATCAGTTTGGACGAAAGTGAGAAATAGTGGACGAACTTAGAACATTTTGGACGAACCAAGCAACTTTTGGGCGAACCTAGGATATTTTTGCTGAAAAATTTTTCTAAGTGTTGTGTTTTTCAGATTTTGATCATGTGGCGTTTTCAAACTACTTCGGGATCAGCACCAACACAACCACAACAGCAGACAATGGACCCATGGACTGTTGCAGCTCAAAAGACGAACACGCAGTCCTCACAACCACTGAACTACATGACAACATCGAGCACGATGCCTCAGAATGTAGCACATCCGGCATTACAATCAGATTATTGGGGAGTAGCTGCGGCGGCGGTAAATACTCAAACCACTAACGCTATCTCTACCTTGATTAAGGATTTGTCTACAGGTAGTGGAACTCGGCCACCTAAGCTCATGGATATGCAAGAGTACAACCAGTGGCACACCATGTTCAAGATCCATCTGGAGGGCATGGGAGTTGAAGGAGCTGAGGCGTGGAGCATGATCGTCAAAGGATATACAGCACCGATTCTGGAGAATACCGGTGAGTTGATTCCTCTGGAGAGCTTGGCAGAGGATGAAAAGAAGAAATACGTGGTGGAGAAGAAGGCGTTCTCTCAACTGACACAGGCGATCACAAGTGACCTGTTGCATCAGTTTGGGACATGTACAACGTCGAAGCAGCTTTGGGATAAGCTGAAGAGGAAGCATGATGGTAACGAAAAGACCAGGAGTTTGAGAATGGAGGAGTTGGTTAAGGAGTTTGATAATTTTTCGTTTATTAATAATGAAACTTTGAAAGAACTAACACCAAGATATATGCATTTATTGTCTGAATTGTCTAGCTATGGTGTACAGATTCCCATGACAAAGCAGGTGGATAAGTTTGCAGATGCTTTGCCACCACAATGGGATCAGCATGTGGAGGTACTCAGAGAGAAGGATGCTTATCAATTCTGGACCATTTCAGAGTTTATTGAGAAGTTGGAGAACAAAGAGCTGGAGGATAGGAGGAAAGCTAGGAGGTCGCAGATTCCTCAGAATCCAAGTCTGTATTTTGGAGGTACTTCAGTTTCAGCTGGAAACTCGAGCTCTGGAAGTGTTGCACCACATGTTGCATGCATTTCCAATGTCATGGATTCATCAAAACCAACCTCCAACTACACACCACCACAATACAACTCCTACACTCAACAACCATCATACACACCACCACAATATACTTCCTACATTTCACCAGTCTCTCTTATGCAACAAGCTAGTTTTTACACCGCTAACCAAACACAACAACCATCAAATCAAATTACTCAACATAAACAACCGGTGGTTTTGGATACATCCAACTTAGGAAACGTGACTGTGGAGGTTGCTCAGCAACACATTGCACTAGTCTCTGCTATGGTTTCATCATACAATGGATTGGTTGCTAGTCAGATTGGGAACAACAACTTGACCAACGAAGACTACGCACAGATCGATAAAGAAGAGATGGAACTCATAGACATTCAATGGGCTTTTGCGAGTATAATGAGGAGAGCAACAGAGTTCATAGAGAAAACTGGAAGGACTGACTTGGCTACTTCTCCCAACACAACCTATGGTTTCAATAAGGAGAAGGTTACATGCTATAATTGTGGAGAGAAAGGACACTTCAAACGGGAATGCACCCAGCCACCTAAACAAGGTAACCGAAACCCCTTCAATGCAAATTACCAGAACCGTCAACAAAACCAAGTTTCTTACCAAACCAACAATTACCAAAACCGAAACTTTAACAACCAAAACAGACAACCAAACACTCAAAACCAGATTCAAAACCAATCTCCTAATCACCCAAACCGAACAGTTGTACCAATCACTACACCTACTGAGACTCAGCAGAATGCGGGTCAAAACCAAGCTTTGGTAACTCAGCAGGATGAGAGGTTTGACTGGTCGGGTATGCAAATAGGGGTTGAAGAAGTAACTACTGGTGGGAATGTGGCTTGTGTTGCCTATCAGGTTGATTTGGAAGAATCAGTGGTAGTTGATGAGAAGAAAGAAACTGAGGAGAGTGAGAGTGATGATTCTGAGACTGAGATGGAAGTGGAGAATGAACCTGTTGAGGTTAAGGCTGAGGAGAAGAGATCTGGGATGGTGATTGATTCAGTTTCTGATGTTCCCGAGGAGTGTAAATCAGTCTATTCAGACTCTGAGAGCGAATCAGACACAGAGGGAAGTGTTGATTCTTTGGATGATGATATTGACCAGTTGCTGGCAGAAGCTGATTTCTTGATGACGAGGAAGTCGTGCATAGCTGATGATGCTTTCACCAAGATCGACTACTCAAAGTTTTTCACTGGAAAGGAAGCTCATTTTGCTTTGATGGCCATGACCGAACCGCCAAAATCTGTAAGTTCTGAATCTAGCACTGATGTCATGAGTGATAAATACTGTGGGACTTGTGATAGGTTGACAGAGGAGAATAAACAACTCCGAATTTCACGTGATAGTGCTATTCAAAACTGTCAATCTACTCGCAAAGAGTTAAATGCTTTTAACAAAGTATTAGATGGCTATAAAAAGGACATTTCTGACTTGAAAACTACTTTGTCATTGAAACAATTGGCCATAAATAACTACATCAATGAAATTGAAAACACCAAGTTAGAAATGGCTGCCATTAAATGCTTTGCTGAAAAGGTTAACAAGAAGTTAGAAAGCTATAAAAATGTTGCTTATGTCGTTGATCATATCATTGATGATAACACCACCAACTACAAGTCTGTACCATCTCCGGTTCTCTTTGAGAATCATAACTATCATCAAGTGATACCGGAGAGTTCGGTGAAATCGGACTCATCATCAGATATGGAATCTAATACCTCGAGTATTGGTGAACCATATCCTGAAGATGTGAGACCGATTTTGGGCTTGAACAATGAGGGTGTTTATGCTGAGAGTGATAGTTCAGACTCAGATAATGATGATACTGGTAGTGATGAATCTGATAATGAATGTGAGATTCCAAAAGAAAATCACATCATTACTACCGAACCAGTATCACCATCTGATCATATTCATCCGATGGCAAAAGCTATTCATGACAAGAAATCGAAAAAGCTTGATGTTAAGAAAAAGAATGATGTTAAGAATGTTGTTAAGAATGAGGTCAAAAAGAATGTTGAAAAGAATGAGCTGAATGAAACCAGTGACAAACCTGTAAAGGTATTTTATCGGATGGAAGGATCCGATAAAATCATTGCTGATGAGCAATTTCCGATTAAAAATGTTAACTATTCAAAACTTGATAAAATCTGGCAAGAAAGCACAATTTGGTTTCCAAAACATGAAAGAACCAATGAAATTCCACCAGAAATCTTAAAGAAACTGTTTTCAGAAACTCCTCAAGAGCCAAAAATACATGTCACTGAGTTTATTCGACCTGATGATAAAGCAAATGGTTTTCATGAACCTTCTTACTCGAAAGGACCACTTCCTGAGAGTTTAAGAAATCAACAATATAATGATCAATTTCCTGTAAAAACATTTGCTTCACCGAATGCTCATTATGTGTTTGAGGAATATAGAAAGTGCTTTAAATGTGGAGAACGCGGGCATTTACTTGCTCAGTGTCCATATGTAAGGCACAAGAGACATGAAGTTGAGGTTAAGAATTCCATGAAAAATCCGATTGATCATTATATTCCACCGCATAGACGGACTGTTCCTCAACAACAACATTTTCAAAATCAAAACAATTTTCAAATGAGGAACAACCGTCCATTTCATTATGATCGGAGGAATCGGATTACAATGGAACAAACTTGGAGAAAACCAGTGGTGAACACAACAGCTGATAGACAAAAGGTTCCACAAAAACCAATTGTCAAGTCAAATGTTGGACCTAAGTCTGTTCAATCAGATAAGGTTGCTAAGAAAGTTACTTTCAGTAACAATGTTCAGAAACCTATTGAGAAACCAAAATCTCAAATTCGTATTCTCAAAAGGTCTGAACAATCTTGGACACCTAATGGTTCTCCAGGAGCCTCTACATCAAAGGTGAGTGATAAGAATGAATCTGTTTTGAAAAATCAGAAAACGATTGATTCGAAACAGAAAGTTGTTGAGAAAGTCATTGAGAATGATTCTTTGAAAGCCAAAGTTCAAAGGCCCAAGACTCAGGCTTGGGTCCCCCGAAAGAACTAATTGTCTACTTTTTGTGTGCAGGGAGCTTCAGTTGGCCCTATTAGCAGTCTCTGGATTGTTGATAGTGGAGCTTCAGGCCACATGACGGGGGATTTGGCATTGCTGTTTGATGTGAAGAATATTAATGGTGGATATGTTGCGTTTGCGGGCAATAAAGGAGGTTATATCACGATGGAAGGAAGCGTGAGTAACGGGATTGTGACTTTCGAGCGGATATCTTATGTGAAACAGATAGACTATAATCTGTTGAGCGTCAGTCAAATATGCGACAAACAATTTTCTGTGCATTTTGATGACAAATCCTGCTACATCCTCAAACCGGGCTTCAAGATTCCAAAGGAGTGGGTTATGTTGATGGCACCTCGAGTCAACAATCTTTACATTCTTGATATGTCTAAGGCAATGACACCACAGGGACAGCTAACATGCTTTCTTTCCAAGGCGACCGAAAAAGAATCTATAATGTGGCACCGCAGGATGGGGCACATTCATTTGAGAAAGATGAATCAGTTAGTGAGAAATGGACTTGTCGATGGAGTAAACGTGAAACATTTCCATCTGAACGACAAGTGTGTGAGCTGCATGAAAGGAAAACAACACAGACAATCCCATAAAGTGAAGAAGGTTAACTCTGTTGAGATGCCGCTTGAGCGATTGCACATGGACCTTTTTGGACCAGTCAAGCGCAAAAGTCATCTTGGAGAGCTTTATTGTTTAGTCGTCACTGATGACTATTCACGATTCTCATGGGTGATGTGTTTGAAGAATAAAAGTGACACCTTTACCAACTTACAAGTTCTGTTCACTCGGCTGGAGAATATTTACAATTTGAAGATTAAAAGGATCAGGAGTGACAACGGGACGGAGTTTAAAAATGCAAAGATGGATGAACTTTGTGAAAGCAAAGGGATACATCATGAATATTCAGCTCCGTATACCCCACAACAGAACGGTGTTGCTGAAAGAAAGAATAGGACTCTGATTGAGGCTGCAAGAACAATGCTCGCTGACTCACATCTTCCAGTAATGTTCTGGAACGAGGCGATTTATGCAGCAAACTACACATTAAATCGGGTTTTGACAGTGAAGAAGTTTGGAAAAACATCTTATGAGCTGTTACACCGACGAAAGCCCAATTTAGAGTATCTAGAACCATTTGGGGCGCCATGTACTATGTTGAATCCAAGCGAGAAGTTTAGTCCTAAAGCTGAAGAGGGATATTTTGTTGGATATGCAACCCCGCTCAAACGGGTATTCAACAAGAGAACTCGTCAAGTGGAGGATTGGGCAAATGTGGAAGTTCAACGATACACACAAAATTTGCAAGGTACGGGCCCTGATTGGATGTTTGATTACAAAGATTTCTTTGAATCATTCAACCTAGATAGCCTGGTTGAAGAAGCTGTGATCAGATTACTTTACGAATGTGAAAACGCGGCAACTTCACCGTTGATGCGTCCAATTACCGTAAACCCCCCACCAGCTTCTAGTGATACCAGTGCTCCTACACAAGAAGAAGAGTTGTTTCAAGAAGCTTCAACTTCATTTGACACTTCAGAATCTGAAGATGAACAATTTGAAGAAGCTGTTCTTGAAAATGCAGAAGATTTAGAAGAGCAAACTGTGAACCCAGCTCCAAATCCAGATGTTGCTTCATCATCTAACACGGGTAATGATCAGGATGCTGTAGAGAACTTGAATGCTCAGACGGGAGTGATTGTACCTGTTAATCCGGAATCTCGGATTCATCGTATTCACCCGCTGGAGCAAGTGATCGGAGATCCTGGTAGTGGAGTGATGACCAGAGGGCAGCTTAAAAGTGTCAATACGCCAGAGAGTTTTGGTGCTTTAGCATTGTATGCCAAAATTCAGAAATCTGGTGACCAAAATGATTGGTCGTTTGCATGTTACGTGTCCCAAGTAGAGCCAAGGACATACAAAGACGCTTTGCAAGAAGATGCCTGGGTTGAGGCAATGCAGGAAGAGTTATTGCAATTCCAGAAATTGGGAGTCTGGACGCTCACAGATTTGCCGCCGGGACGAAAGAAAATTGGCACTAAGTGGGTGTTTAAGTGCAAGAAGGATGACCGTGGAGTTATTGTAAGGAACAAAGCCAGATTGGTTGTGCAGGGTTTCCATCAGATTGAAGGAATTGACTACAACGAAATCTATGCACCAGTAGCACGAATGGAAGCTATTCGGATGTTTCTTGCGTTTGCTTCGTACAAGAAATTTAAAGTCTATCAAATGGACGTCAAGAGCGCATTTCTGTATGGTAAAGTCAAGGAGGAGGTTTATGTCGGGCAACC
Organism: Ambrosia trifida; assembly: GCA_028751855.1. Lineage (NCBI taxonomy): Eukaryota > Viridiplantae > Streptophyta > Magnoliopsida > Asterales > Asteraceae > Ambrosia > Ambrosia trifida. Next base: position 69,679,761 of record CM054127.1, on the reverse strand, counting down.
ACCGGGCTTTGAGGACCCAATCCACCGGGACAAGGTCTACGTGCTGAACAAAGCTTTATATGGTTTGCACCAGGCTCCAAGACAGTGGTACGAGGAGCTAAGCACATACCTCATCTCCAAAGGATTCAAGCGCGGCCTCGTCGATTGTACCCTCTTTACGAAGAAGACGGGAGATGACTTGCTTCTAGTACAGATTTACGTTGATGATATTATATTTGGTTCAACTAACGAACTCTTGTGCAGGGAATTTGAAACTGTTATGCAAGAGAAGTTCGAAATGAGCGCTATGGGAGAAATGCAGTTTTTCCTCGGCTTACAGGTGGATCAAAGACCTGACGGGATCTTCATTCACCAGACAAAATATGTTGCCGACATCTTGAGCCGATTCCAGATGGAGGACTCTAAGCCGATGGATACCCCGATACAACCCAATCACGGGATTGGAGTCGACGCTAAGGGGGAGCTGACAGACCCATTTACATACAGAGCAATCATCGGATCTCTGATGTATTTGACAGCGTCTCGACCAGATATTATGTATGCAACGTGTCTCTGTGCGCGTTACCAATCGAAGCCGAAACAAAGTCATCTGACGGCGGTCAAGCGTATCCTTCGATATCTGAAGGGTTGTCCATCAAAAGGACTTTGGTACCCTAATGATGATGATTTTGATTTTATTGCTTTTAGTGATGCAGATTGGGGCGGCTGTGACAAAGACAGCAAATCAACAACAGCCGGTTGCCAGTTTTTAGGGAGCAGGTTAATTACCTGGCAATGCAAGAAACAGACTTCCGTCGCACTGTCTACATGTGAAGCCGAGTACATTTCAGCCTCGAGTTGCTGTTCGCAAGTGCTCTGGATCCAACAACAGATGGTCGATTACGGTTTGCAGTTTCTTAAAACCCCTATACACTGTGACAACGAAGCCGCAATTGCTTTAACTAAAAATACTGAAAATCATTCTAAAGCTAAACATATCCGGATTAAATATCATTTTATCCGTGACTGTTATGCTAAGGAGTTGATTGACATGGTCAAAATCCATACTGACTACCAACGTGCAGATTTGTTTACAAAAGCTTTTGACAGATCCCGCTTTGAATATCTTTTGAAAGTAAACAATATAAAGGAAAAACAAGACTAATCGGCTCCTCGGTTTATCATTTTTTTTAGTTTTAGTTTTAAATTTTTGCTAATTGGGAATTTCTCTTTGCTAATTGGGAATTTCTCTTTACTATCATAATCCTCAAAGAAGTTGATGCTTTCAAGTGGATTGTTTCTTTCAAATTTTTTTTATTTTGCTTTTCAGAAAAATTAAAACCCAAAAATATGTTCTTTATTTTAGGGGGAGTCATTTTATCAGAAAAACCAAAAACATTGAAAAATTTTCAAAATACCTAAAAAATTTGAAAAACCCAAAATGATTTCCTGGATAAAAAGAGGAAATGATAGTACATCAGTGGGGATCTGACACAGGCTAAAGAATTGTATAGTTTTAATGAGACGTATGTTGATTACGTGTGATATGCTGATAGGCTTCGTAGACTTTATATTGCGTGCATTAGTGATACAAACATAACAAACTACGCGTTTGTGGATGAACACCTCATGGGCATATGGTCTTAGTACCGTAATTTCGTTTGATAGGGTGTTTGTACAAAACTCGGAGGTTTAGGGTCGTTATGTTATTAGTTGTCTGGGGATAGCCTATCTGATCTTCTGCTGTAAGTCATTACGGACCTAGATCAGACAGGATGTCTTTATAAAAGAGCTTTATGCCAAAACCTAAAGTTACCGAATTGAGGAACTTTCCATGTTATATGATGATCATAGATTATCTATAATATCGTATTGATCATTGATGCAAATCATGATTAATATCAGTCCTCAACCTGGTATGGTGCATATGTTACTTTGCTGCATTAATTTGCTGACCTGTATACCTCTATGCATTATATCTTGTACAATTACAGACGACGAAAGCATAATCACGCTTTACAATGAGTCTTTGTGCAGATTACTTCTTGATACGGGAGTATGTCGTGTGTGTGGGAACCACAATGCGTTAGTCTAATACATCTAATTCGTATCATTTTAAAGCATTGCGTAATTGTCTGCATGTGAGCTTATGTGGACAACAATATCAGCAATTGCCGTATCACATATTGTTTCTAATGATAATATTGAACCAGATCAACGCTGTGTTCAGATTTCTCAGAAAACTGATATGATCCTCTTACCGGAAATCACAAAATGTTTACTGCTTTCATTTACTTTAATGCATTTTACTTTGTTGCATTTTACTTTTATTGTCAAAAAGTTACAAAATCCAAAAAGATTTTAGGTGTGTTTTAATATATATTTCAGAAAATCCAAAAGATTTGCATTTCTGCTTTATTTTTGATATCCGGGGATGCTTGATGGTAAATTTCTGAGATTTGATAACACCATCTGGTCTTTGTGACATTCAAAATGTGAAAATTTGAGTTTTGGAAGCTTAACGGATTGAAAAAATGTTGAACGGGATTCGAATTCGTGATTTGGCGAAATTTTCAGTTTTTCCATTTCACATTCGCCCCTTAATTGGGTCGAATGTGGAAAAACTATCTCTTTCGGCCGTTTTTATTTTGGGCGAAGGTGGATTTTTCACTTCCGGGTACCAAGTTTCACCTTCGTGTCTTTCATTAGGGGCGAAGGTGGATCAACTTTCACATTCGTGCCTTTAAAACGGGCGAATGTGAATATTTCCCACGTTCGTCCATCCTGACCGGTCGAAGGTGGCACATTATAAATAGCCCTGTCACATTCGAGTTCTCATTCTGAAATTTTTTCAAAAATTATCTCATAACCAGACCTTGTTGCTCTTATTTTCTGTGTTTGTGCATTTGATTCTACATCTATTCCTGATCAGTTTAAGCCTAATTTTGCAGGTATTGGACAGGTTTTCAACCCTTAATCGTCGGGTTTTATACACGGACCTAGGGTTTTAAATTTTAGGATTTTTGATGTTTTATGATGAATGATTTTGATTGCCGATCAATTCACATAGGTTTTAGGGGGAGATGATGAAAGGAATTAGGAAAATAACATGTTTAGATGACATTTTTGATCGATTGGACTTGATGAACCCTAATTCTATTTGAAAACCGATGTAAATTGATGATGTGATCAAATTGGTCATAAACAAGTGTTAGTCGGCCCTGTTAGAACACATTAGAATCAAAATCACAAGTTAAATACAACAATGGCAAATTTTTAAATTTTTGGGGAAAACAGATTCCACCTTCGGTTCATAAACCGGACGAAGGTGAGTATTTTTGGGCGAATGTACACAATAATGGACGAATGTGACTTTTTATCAGATCATATTCACCTTCGTCCATAACAATTTCACATTCGACCAACAAAATCTCACATTCGGCCAATTCAAAAGGGGCGAATGTGCAGATGTGTTTTGACCAAAATTTTTATATTTTTGTCGTTTTTGTGTTTTGACGCGTTTTATTGATTCTTATGTGCAGATGGCTGAACAACCAGAGAATATTGACGCTCCAGCAGTGAATGTTGAGACTCCAGCAGAGATAGCTGTTCAAGATCCAGTCCCCGCAGCTGAAACATCTACACCGAGCAGTTGGTCTTTCGAAAGATCGCACAATTGCTGCGCGTATCTAGGAGACGTGGAGAAGAACACAGAGTTTACTGGTATTATTGAGTTTCTGAAGAGGAGCAGGATTGTGCATGCTCTAGCCACACCAACCATCATCTACAAAGACATAATAGAAGATTTCTACCAGAACGCTAAGTATGACTACTGGGATAATCAAACCATTATCAAGAGCAAGATTCAGGAGATAGATATGTTCTTGACTGAAGCCGACATTCGGGAAGCTTTACAGATTAAGTTCGAGGATAGAGAAGATCCCAGGGAATTGTCGTGGACTGAACAGAAGGCGTGCTTCTTAAGGATGAAATACAAAGGTCCTATCACTGACGGATCGATGTATAAGGGGAAGCTGGGAGTGCAGTATAAGTACTTTGCACATGTTCTGATCCATGTCTTTGGATGTGTTAGTGGTGGCTATGACGTGATGAGGAAGAGTTTGAGTTCATTAATGGTTGCGTTGACACTCAACAAACCATTTAATGTTTCGGGGATGATACTTGACCACATGTTGGAGATGCTGAGGGGTATAAAGTTTAAGAAATTCATGTTGTATCCAAGGTTTCTAATGATGATCTTTGACCATAAGTATCCAATGTTGAAAAAGGATCCGACTATGATCCTAGGTCAAGATCACATGAATATTAGAACTTTGATGAGGATGAAAGGTTATAAGGGTGTAGCTGATAATGAGAAACCACCCAACAGGAGATTGTTTGGGGCTTTGGCTCATCCGGATTACACTGATTCAGGCAAGAACAAAGCTAGACATGATGATAGTGACTCAGATAATGACGATCCCTTAGTGTATGCTGATTCAAGCACTAAGCGGAAGCGTCAAGTAGTCAATCCTGGAGCCAAAGGGAAGGGCAAAGGAAAGGCTATTGATCAGGGAAGCACAAAGCAACAGGCTGCTAGAAAGAAATCGACTGCAAAGAAAGGATCGAGTCTGGTGGATGAAGAGTCTGTTGATTCGGAAGAAACTGAGATTGATGAACAGTGGGATTCTGATGACGAGAACGTAAGGACTACCAAACGTAAGGCCACTATGGTTGGTGAGTCTGAATTATTGAACCAGTCGATTGAAGAGTCTGAGAGGAGAAGGAAATCAATTGAAGATGAAGGTTTGGGAGTTGATTTAGCTGAGCTGAGTGTTGGTGACACTGTAGTTGTGAATTTGCCTAAGAAGTCAAAGAAACAAAAGACGATGGCAAAGAAGTCTAGTGTGAAAGAACTGAGAGAAAAAGAATTGGCTCAGTTGCTGAAGGGAAAGAGATTGCCTGATGCTGGAACACCTTCCAAGTTATCTTCACCAGTGACTAAGAAGCAGAAGAAAGGAAAGGAGGCAGAGACTTTACCAATCGATCAGTTCAATATCGATATGGATAAAGTGCTCGATATGTTTAGGAAGCCTCAAAAGGAGAAAGCTGTTGAAGTTGAGCCCTCCAGATCAAAGTCAAAGAAAATGACTGTTGATGATGATGTGATGAAACAGGTCAATAAGAAGATGGAGGATATGATGAAAATGCTGATTGCTCAACAAGCTGAAATCACTAAATTCAAGCAGAATGAGGAGAAGATGCTCCAAATTGTAGTTGCTTCAAAAGCGAATCAGGATGATATCAATGAAAAGATTCAGTTGTTAGAAGCTAAGAATGAGAAGCTTGAGAGGAGATGTGATAGAAACAAGAACAAGATCAAACTGATCAAGGCGGATAACAAAGAATTGAAGAAGGAAAACAAACGCTTGTGTGGTTTGATTGAAGAGTTATATAGCAGAGCACCTCAGTTGAAAGAGGGTGAGGAAGATGAAGAAGAAGATGAACAGAAGGTTGACTATGAGTATTCTGAATCAGAGAAAGAAGATGATGATGATGAAGAGGATGATGATGGTTCAGATAAAAGTGATGATGACAACAATGATGATGATGATGACAATGATGATGATGATGATGGTGCTGAGGGTACAGGACAGAAGAAAGGTGATGAGTTGAGTAGTGGAAGTGATCATGAAGGAGGAGATGATACTTCTAAGTATAGTTATGAGAAGAGAAAATCACAGAAGAAGAAAGATACTGGAGAATCTAGTTCCAAGAAGAAAGGTGAGAATGTAGATGAAAGTATCTTTTGGAACGAAAAGGTGAGATCTCTTTCTGATGATGCTAAACTGATATACAAGAACATGTTGGAGAAGAGGGAGTGGACCATTGAGTTCACTGGATGCTTCGCTGAAATATTCCAGACTGATGATCTGAGATACGAGCTGGAATATGAAGATCCAGATCTTGAAGAGGGGGAACTACCTGCGTCTGTAGCGAAAGAAATTTTAGATGGTCTCGCACAGAGGGTAGGTAAGACGTTTGAGGAGTTCATGATGGATGAATCGATTCCTGATATTCCTGAAAAGGATATGGGAAATCATTCTGATGATGTGCAAACTCCAGAAAACAATGAGGTTGAGATAGAAGATATTACTCATGAGGAGTTTCCCCAGTATTTTAGAAAAGAAGATGAAAACGAAGTATTTCCTGACTTCACAGAGATACCAAACAAGTCAGCGAAACAGAAAGCGAAGAGAAGAAGCGAAGAGTTTGTTGAGAAGGTGTTTGGAGATGAAAAGAAAGATTCTTCCAACCAGTCTGATGAGTTGAAGAATTATCTGAAGAAGTTGAAGGAGATGGATGAGAACCGACCTAAACCTGAAGCTCAAGGTAACTTCTATCGTTTTCATAATGCCAAGTTCAAAGGCAGAGCTCTCGGATGGACTTATCTTGGCAGACTCAAGTGTATTGCAGCGAAATGGGAAACCGGAATTCTGTATTTCAACAGATTCTGTGATTTGCTTACTCTACCGTACTGGGCGGTGAGAGATTTATGCAGGTTTCCTATGTCAGGTGCCGAGGTAAATGGATCGCATGTCGGTTGGTGCGCAGACAAGTTAGTTTGGGAAAGTCGCACAAGATGGAACAGGTTTAAGCCTCAATATCCCAGAAGAAAACAGCATAGGGATATTGATCCTCAAACCAACATGAAGCGTGTGACTTTGATCTACAAAGCACCAAATGTGATGAGAAAGATACCATTGATGCCAATGCCACAGCATTTCAGTGCTGATTTCATATTCTGGTATTATGATTGGAGGAAGGCAGAAGCAGTGATTGTATTAAGGGATGGAAAGGACAAATACAAGCATGTTCATGTATTTGATCCTATGTGGCTGATAAACTGCACTTTCGAAGACATCATCATGTTGTTCTTTAATCCGATCTATTATGAACCGAACGACTTTGCTCAGGCGAGGAAGTACACTCAAGTTGTGGGAGTTTGTTTTGCGTATGACATAAACGCTGGAAGAAACTTGGAGGGTAAACTTGGCAAGACTGTGAAGATCGCCAATGTATCAAAGCCTGTGAAGAAAACATTCGAGCCGCCAATGACTGATGAGCAAAAGAAGCAGCTCAGAATCAAGCTGATGAACAAGACGATGGATTATCAAAGAAGACTATCCAATCAATAGTCGAGGGGGAGTTTGTTGATGCATTTGCGACTAAGGATTGGATATGATATTATTAACATATGTTAGTGGGTAGCCGAAGGTACTTCTGATGGGGCGAAGGAAGATTATATGGGCGAAGGTGAAGATAAACTGGGCGAAGGAAGAACCTGAATGGACGAATGAAGAATGATCTTGGACAGAAGACCACATTCGACCACTGCAAGTGGGCGAATGTGGATTTTGCTCACATTCGACCTATAGAAAGGGGCGAATGTGCAGATGTTATATATAGGTTTTGAGTTTTTGATTATGAAAGAGTGTTATCATTTGTGTCCAGGTTCTGTGCAGGTTCAGTAGTGTTTTGAGAAAGTGTCTTTGTGATTCTAGATTAACATAAACGTTGTAATTGCTTATTAATTGAAAGTTAATCTATGAAAATGAAGTTGAAAATGATCTTGATTGTGTCGTGATTAGCATTTTATCAATTTGTTCAGATCTAGGGTTTCCGCACCTAGATTTGTGACTTGTATGATCATAATATCCTGTTTTAGATAAAATCCAACGCTCACAGGCGGTATGAATCCAGGCTTCAGAAAGATGCACTCCATGTCATTTAATAACACCGAGATTCCTTTGTCACAGACTTGTGATACGCTCAAAAGATTGTAGCACAATTCTGGAACATAATTCACATCTTCTAAAGTCAATGCGTCGGAAACCACATCTCCTATACCAACTATCTTCCCGCCCTTTTCATTCCCAGCGAAGGCAACGAACTCTCCATCAATAAACCGATACTTCTTGAGGAGTTCCTTCAGACCAGTCATGTGTCTTGAAGCCCCGCTATCAACATGCCATAGATATCTCATGAGTGCAATCAGCCATTTCTGTAGTTTATTCTGAAATACAAATGAAAACACAAGAAATACACATATAAATAACGAGACTCTATGTACAATCAAGACTCAAACCTTTACTTAGTTAACTTTGGGAATCCAAGTCTGCTTTAGTTTTGATCTGTCGTGATTTTCACCCAAAATTGACTCTTGTCTTTTTAAAATTTTTGAGGTATTAACAAAACTTTTTACTGTTTCTTGAAGGTCTTTAATCTGATCAGAAAAACAGTTTAGTGTTTTGACGTCATCTTGTGGTTTAGATTTCAAACGACATTATTTAACCACATGTCCCTCATTTCCACATCTAAAGCATTTTGAGTTCTTTGGCTTGATCTTTGGAGAAGGTCTGGATGATGATGGTTGTGATGCTCTTTTCTTGATCTTGCTTGAGCACAAGCTTTCACTTGAACATGATTCATCAATGTTGTTGTTGCTTGATTCTTCGTTTGTGTTGTAGTCAGGCTCGCTGATGTCGCTTTCTGTATCACTCTGTGATTCTTCAGAAATTGAGTTATCTGTTTCACTTTGTGATTCTTCAGAACATGAAATATCTGTGGATGATGGAGTAAACTCTGGAATTTCTTCAGTGAGAAATTTCCCAAACCTGTTTTGTTTTAGTTCTGGTACAAACACAGATGGCCTATACACATTTTCATTATCAGAGAATGCAGCATTAAGATCAACACAAACTGGCATAACATTGTCAACACAAACATTTGAGCGTTTGATAGGATTCTTCCTATCATCAGGGGCCACAACACCCTTTAAGTCAAGTTTAGAAGTTAATGTAGTACAGTCATCCGGCCTAGATAAACTATTACAGTTATCCATCCTAGACAAACTATTACAATCATCCAGCTTAGTTAAATTATTACATTCATCTGAATTTAAAATAGTTTTAGACTTATCATTACTCCCGAGTGACCTAACCCCATCGTTTGTCCACCACAACTCTCATCATCGTCCACCTGATCCTGTTGGGTCACATCTGCACTGCTTTTACTTATATTAGAGTTTGACTTAGATTTGACACATTCTTTTTCAAAAAGATCAATTTTTGGATGAGGTTTTGGAATGGGTATATATTCACTTTTGCTCAAAGGTAAAAACAGAGATTTTTCAATTCCCTTTTTATCCTTATACCCAATTCCATCTTTGACGAATGATTGCCTTGAGCAATCTAAGATATCTGTATGAGCATGTTTGCTTACATTCCATTTGTCCACAACAATTTGGAGATGATTTGTTTCATTTCTAGATTTTTCTAACTTTTATGTTAAATCATTTATTAAAGAATCTTTTCTCAGGACAAATTCTTTTAGAGTTTACATTTCAGCTATAGTTGCATTTAACTTTCGCTGATATTGTAACATCCGGCAAAAATCGATATGTTTCCGTACGTAATTAGTATATGTAATTAACGGTTTAAGTGCATATTTAAATTAATTGGATTAATTTAACTGATGCCATAGAGAATAGCAAATTCCCCATAAGATGCATAGGAATGCACACATTTAATGATGAAGCATGATAGGATCATGTGCGAATAAACTTGTCCGGTACGGACGTTGGTGATTACCCGGTAAAAATTAAATAAACGAAAGGATCCCGGACACCCAGGATATAAAATAAAGGGTATTTTCACAAAATATAATGTGTTTTGGAACTCTAAAACCATAAGTGAAAACTTTACATACAAATCTCCCGGTAACGAATAAAGTACGTGTACCGCACCCGGTACGCGTATAACTTATAAATTTTACCCAAAGAGCCTAATTAACCAACTAACACTTAAACTAGGCTATGTTTAAGGGTTATTAGAGGCTATTATAATGTCCAAATAACGCGTAGATAAAATCCAAATAATACCCGAACGAACTCGAAAACGCTGCCATTTAAAAATGTATAAATAATATATGAGATTTAGTGGCATGTGGAGTCTACCTAGCCACATGGGGCCGGCCACCCATACAAAAAAAAATCTCAATAAAATCTTGAACATATCTTATGAATCTTTCAAGTAAAGATCATGTGTATGGGGTAATATATGATATGATTTCATATGATAGATTACATGTCCTTAAAGATTTATAAAATCCTTTCTTTTTCCTTGCAAAATCTCGGCTCAAGACATCCTCTAAAATCCACCAAAGATCATCCAAGATTACCTAGTACAAACATATCTATAATATACTAGATTTAAATCTAGTGTTAGATCCTTATAATCTTGGAAGATTGTGTGGAAGATATGAAAAGATTATATAAGAGATCATAGTTGTCCTTGAAAGATTTACAAACTCTTCTTCTTCTTCATAAATTCATGACAATATACACACACACAAGGATCATCCAAGATCATTTAGTACATTATAAATCTTCACAAATCCATGGTAGATTACATACAATCTATAGAAGATTTTGAAGAATTATAAAAGAAGCATGTGAGTATACTTGATCATCAAAGCAAAAAAAAAAAACTCTTCTTTTTTTCCTTTCTTTGAGCCGTGGGTTATCAAGACACACACACACACTCTTTCAAGTTTAAACACCTCCAAAATCACTCTTAAAAATCCATCTTCCAAACCCCATTGTGTGTTTCAAGCTAGGAGCTAAACCACATAGGAAGAACACACTAAACTCCATCAAAATCAAGCATTGTTAGCTTCCCTAGCCTTGTGCTAGTTGTAAGTATTCTTGATCTTGTTCTTGTCTTTAAAAGTTTATGTTTATTAGCTTGAAGCATGTTGTACAAGGGGTTAACTTGATTAAGCTTTTCATGATAAAACATATGATTTTAAAGATATAAGACTTGTTAAAGTGGTAAATACTAATGAACATACACATCAGATTTTAATCATCTTAACTTAAGGATATAAGACTTGTTAAAGTGGTAAATACTAATGAACATACACATGTATTTTGTATAAAAGTGTATTTTTATAAAATAGAGTTTTATAAAAATATGAACTTTTCTAACATATGGATATGTATAAAAACAAAGGTTTTTATAAAAATGTTAGATAAAATAAAAGCTTGGTGAAAACTTATATAAAAATGAACACTTTTATATAAATGGGAATATAAAAGTGTTGGAGCATTTTTATACATAAGTTACCAAGTCTTGTGTTAAAAATACAAAGGTATTTATAAAACTTCCAAGTAATATGTGTAGGAAATTTAAGAGGTGAATAACTTTCCTAAAGTACACATATTGGGAAACTTGCGAAAACTTAACTATATATATATATATATATATATATATATATATATATATAAGTTAAGTAATCGGACTTAGACGTGTTAACGAACTAAGACGTAAAAACGGACGGACGAGTAAAGTATCATTACGTCAAGATAAGTATATATATATTTTAAGGATTTAAAATATATGATTTGGGTGAAAAATACGTAACACTTTCCTAAGTGTTGGAAAAATATTCGTGGGAGAAAATATAACGTAAATAATCTAACGATTAAAAACGTTAAACGAACGTATGGACTTAACGATGAAAGTACAAGTATATATGTATGTATATATGTTTGGCTCGACGAAATTCTAGTATATCTACTTAATGGGAAAGTAGATATACGGGAAGGAAAACCGAGACGAGTAAATAATATACATGTATATATGTGTATACCGAACCGACGAGATCCTAGTATATTTACTTAATGGGAAAGTAAATATACGGTGTGGTGAGTCGAGTCGGGCGTTAAGAATATACTACCGAATCGACGAGATCCTAGTATATTTACTTAATGGGAAAATAAATATACGGTATGGTGAGTCGAGTCGAGCGTAGAAAACGTATTATCAAACGACAAGATCTTAGTATATTTATTTGAATGGGAAAATAAATATACGGTATAGTGAGTCGTGTCGAGCGTTAAAAATATTATATCGAACGATGCGATCTTAAGTATAATTATTTAATGGGAAAATAATTATACGTTAAGTGAAGTCGAGTCGAGGATAATATTATACAAGTTACAGAAATATTAAGGCAAATATATATAACTTGTAACAATGGTAATCCATCACCAACGGACCTAGGACATATGTTTAATTAAACGGGGAATTATATCTAAGTGGTGGTGTTGGGAATTGGGTTTACAACTTGCCGGAAAAGCACACGCTATAGACTTAGTGGCTTACATGCACTAGGACGTTTGTAGGTGCTTGACCACGGACTTGCTATTCTCTGCTATTTGAGTGTATGTTGTACATCAGGTGAGTTTCACGGCCCCTTTTTACTGTTTTCGTTTGGGGGAAAGATATGTTTTGTCAAATGTTTTACATGACAAATGTTTTCAAGAGTTAAAAACGTGATAAGTGGTATGATGAGTACTTGAGTTTGTGTTCGCCACTCGGGGTTGAGTCCTCGCTACTGTAACCATTAATTCAGGGGCATGAAACCGAAGGAATATTTGGATAGTACTATTGGTGCCTGACGAGGCCCACATCTGGTTGATAGCGTCAACCCGATAAAGACAAGAGGTGCACGTATTCCAAACTAAGTTGTTATTTGCCGAGAAACAACTTGTGATTGCGGGGCATATTTATTAGTCTTGGTTTGGTTATGGGCTCAAGGGATTGCTCGTCATCATTGTTTGTAGGAGCTAGCTACTCCTTACAACGACCACAAGTTGTGCAGGTTTCGCACATGTTGTAAACACGAAATATCGATCGACAAGATCCTACTATAATTATTTAAATGGGAAAATAATTATACGGTAAAGTGAGTCGAGTCGATGGTTGTGAAAATGTTGTCATAAAACTAAATATCGATCGACAAGACCCTAGTATAATTATTTAATGGGAAAATAATTATACGGTAAAGTGAGTCGAGTCGATGGTTGTGAAAATGTTGTCATAAAACTAAATATCGATCGACAAGACCCTAGTATAGTTATTTAATGGGAAAATAATTATACGGTAAAGTGAGTCGAGTCGATGGTTGTGAAAATGTTGTTGTTATGAAACTAAAACCTGTGAACTCACCAATATTTTATATATTGACGTCTTTTTAAACATATCTTTCAGGTAACTAAGTGCTGAATAGATATGGGGCTAGTGCGGTGGAATTCGGGATGTCGGATACTGGTCGGGGATTTCATCAATTGTTACCAATGGGTTGGAACATAAACGGAAATATCCCCCACATTGTAACTTAATGTTCATTGTTTTATGTAACGCTTTGTGCAACATTGTAACGAGATACCCGTTTTCGACATCCAAATAAATTAATCTTTTCTAATTAAATATAGTTTGTGTTAATCTTGACTTTGATATGCTTTCGAGCGTTGCGCCACGTGTTTCCGCCATTGGCGTGGTGTGACAGAAGTGGTATCAGAGCCAAGGTTATAGCGAACTAGCATTTTTGAAAAATCTAGACTATAACCGGTTTCGGCTCGAAGACAAAGTTTTCAAAACTAAAACACAAAAAAATATTTTTAGAAAAGAAAGAAAATTGTACATGGGATGTACAAGGGGAAATTCCGACCGACTAGCCATGTGTGTCAATATATGAAGTATTAGAAAATACGGATAAGATGTTTATGTTGCATAGGAATCCGATTTTCTAAGATTAGTTAATACATATACGTAGTACGGATATTTTGCCAGTAAGGATGTTGTGTCACGCTTCACATTAGTCCGCACTCTTGCATCGATCACTGGTACCAGCAAGTGGGAAGGATGCTGTGGTCTACGATGAGCTCACTCGCTTACCTGTAGACGGGATGATCGGAAGGACTAGTCTCTATAACGATAATGGATGTCGCCGCATTGTTTATGATTTGGAGGCGAAACTAGACCAAGCCTTTTGTTGTATGAAATCTTTGTTTTGGATCAGGAAGCTCGGAATTAGCGGGCAACAAGATTACCTGGCAACGCAAATTATCATTACGGGTGCACACGTAATAATAGTTTGGTGTGCACGGTAACCTTGGTGGGCGCTAGGGCCGGGATTGGTGATCACTCCTTGTCTTGGTTGTTCTTGTTCTTTAGATTTAGTCTTAGTTTTGATCGGCCAATGGGTTAAATGGGAGGTCTCGTCGACGTCCCTTGATTTTGATCCTAGCTGACCTAATGAGCTGTCTTCGACATTACCTTTAAGGTACGAACACGGAAGAGCTCGAACGTCTATTCATATTTGAAATCTGATGTAAACCCTCGCATCGGATAGTGACGGGAGACGAAAACTTCCTTGTATAGGAGTTGAATGTCTCGGCCACAAAGTTCTTCCAAAGGAGCGGGCGTACGAGGATGCGCTGCCTATCGAAGAGATGAATGCCCGGTACGATGCGAGGAATGCTAAACTTGGAACCCAGTGAAGACTTAGGGTGTGTCCCTATAAGACTAATACGTTATGAGCACGGTATCCTGTGTGGATCAGATATGAGACTCGTGGCCCGTGTGTGGCTGTGTCGTTATTGTGAATAAGTCATTCTCGATCTAACACATGCCCAAGTTGTCTCCCAGGGTCAAGTATTTTTCTTCTCCTTGTGGAGGACAGAATCGAAGTTGCTGATTTAGGAAGCTTGATCATTGTTATATTGAAGACTCGATAGCCCCCGTCTGAATCGACAGTATTGGTTGTTCCCATGCAGTCGTGGATTGGTTGCAAAATCATCATGCCATATTGCACATCTGCAAGACATAGGGCTGTGATAAACTTCGATGATGTCGAAAATTTCGGCCACTAATCACGACTGCGGCATCGTTTGCCAGTGTTAGGATGACGGCGTGTAGTGGAACAGCAAGCCCTAGTCGGCGTTTGGCGATGGACTCACTCGGAAGTGCATAAGATTAACTCATGGGAAGCCACTGCTCGAGGTACTGAGTGTTCAAGTATGGATTAACACCCTTTGCAATAGCGCCGGATCGTATTCCGGAAGATGATTTGTGATAGGCTTAGCATATGGGTGCTTATATCATACTACTTTCCTGAGGTGCAAAAGTCGTCGCGAGACTCCTCTATCTACCTCCTGTTTGTTTTTCAAGGATTATTAGTAGTCTCTTTTCACTCGGTGAACGCCCAAGCACCTCCGATGCGTGCGCAATATCTAAATCCGTCATAAATCCTGGGGAGTAGAACCACACTTTGGGAATCGTAATCGTAAGGGTGTGTTCCATAATTATTAAATGTCACAAGATGCTTTTGCTGACATTGAAATCCCCCTCGAAAATCAAATGACGGACTACTGGAAGTGGTCACGTTATTCTGCTAAATTAAACTTACCCATGGGACGGCAATTCCATTGCTCTTGTTGCAATAACGCCTGTCACCCTCATCACTACGACGAGACTAGTTATCTCTGTAGGGTGACAACTGATGCGAAGTGTTTTCCATCAATCCTTGAGACGTTGCGTCCCCTCTTCACGGTAGTCTGTAAACTAAGGTTGCGAGATCCATTCGTTATGGACCAGGTGACTTGTCTAATCTCTTGTCGTATTATGATACTCTCCCTGTGCAGCCTGTCATGAAGAAGGTTCACTGGCCTCGCTTAGGTGGCGGAAAGACATTTCAGTTGATGGCTATCGGTGCTAAGGCCAAAATATTATGCAAGAGGACTCTAATGAGAAGGATGACTCGGCTGGGTTGCCAGAGTCGGTATTGTTTTCATTTTATCAAGGTGTCTCGATAAATCGTGATCCTTCTACCTTTACTTGCTATTTTCGTGGTGACCACTATCTTTGATATTGGGATAGACGGTGGTTGGTTTCTAGGACCTATGGATACTGGTTACCACACATATAATAACTACGACGAGTCTAAGGCTCCGGCCGGGCCTGATGTCGCGTCGGCTATTATTGATCTATGTATCGAGTAGATCCCGATGTTTTTGCTAAGTTTCTAGCTCTTGCTGAGTCTGTTGTTTCCAGTGATTCTGTAGCACTTATCGGGCTTGATGCCATGGTTTCCATGTCTGTTGTTGAACTTATTGTTGTCGTTGTCTCTATAGTCCATGTTGGGCTTGATGTTGTTGATTCTATGGCTCTTCTCGAGTTGATGTTGTTGATGTATTTGAGGCTCCTGCAGAAGTGAATGTCGTTAACAAAGACGTCTCTATGACCCTTGCCAAGCCGCTATGACCATATCTGTGTCTTTGTGGAGTTCGTTGTTATTAATTCCATTCTCTTTGAGGCTTTCACTGAACTACTCGTTATCATTCCTTGGGCTCTCAGCAAGCCTAACCTTGTCAATGGTTCTCAGGCCTCGGTTGAGACTATTGATGTTGCTGTTGCTATCGTTTGAGTGACTCATACCAAGCCTACAGTCGTCTCTCTATGAACAATATCGGCTTTAGAAGTCAGCTAAATTATGTGGAACCCGTCGTTCCCATTTATGTTATGACGACTGATGCGCCGACCAATCTAACCAATTCCTACCATTGAGCCTATGGAGGTTAGGCTCGAGGCCGAAGGTACGGATGCAAATCCCACATCCACAAGTGAGCTGAGATGCACGGGGATGCGTGCTCACCATAACAGAGCTTTCTATTGATGTGGACTGTGGATTTTCCATATTGACATGTGCATTCATGCTGCTGTGTTACCCCCCAACCATTGTGCATGCTCGCTGTTTCATTATTTTTGCTGATTGCGTATTCATGTGGTTGCGCTGCATTGCCGATGATGCATTCCTGTTGTTTACTGCTCCTGCAGTAGTGTAGCCTTGCTGTCGTATTTCTCTGTGTCGTACGGTTCCTATTGCGGTGTTGCCTTGTCGTCATGCTTCTCTGTTGTCGTGTTGCTCCTGTGTGGTGTTCCCTTATTGATGTGTTTCGTGGATGTATTGCTACAGCTATTGGATTACCTTGAGGACGTGAGGATTTGTCGTTTGCATCGTTTCACTCGGGATGGAGACATCACCTAAACCCCTCGTTGATGTCATTGTTTTGTGTGTTTGATTGTGTAGCGTCGACAGTGAGTATGTAAGATTTCGGGAGCTCAACGGACTTTTGGAAGTCATACTAAGACACTCTAGTCTGAGTGTTAGGCCATGTGTTCCTTTGAGTCTCATGGTTGTTTGGAGTAATGGACCGAAACATGTGTCGACCTTTGATATGCTCACGCATTTCATGAGCGTTACATCTTCAGAATCTAAGGCATCAGTAACACCTTAACCTTTTGCGCGCATTTTGGTCAACTAACCACACTCAATCATGTCGGAAAGAAATCCCATGATCCACACATGACGGGGCGTGGCTCGCCTTTGTAATAAGGAGTTTTGAATGCGTCTTGAACCCCGAAGGCATCGAATAAATGTGAGCAATAATATGACCCATACATTTGGGACTAGTAAGAGTTGAAGGATTCAATTCATTTATTGCTCATCCCAGTGGATTCGTTTGACGTCATTCATGCCAACGTGTCATGCTGGCGATTATGGAAATACCATCGTGGACCCACCCATGGGCGTGCATTGGTGAAGTCCCTGGTACATGATTAAGAGGTTTTATGAACCCTGAATCCAGAAGGGCGTGCAGCATTATCTACTCTTTGAAGGTGCTACACTACTGGGTTGAGATGGTTGATCGTCTCGACCCTTCGATTAATGTTGTTATTCCTCTGATGGAAGGTTTATCATATCTTGGTGTCGTGGCGTAGATTCTTGGAACAATGGAACAATTTCGACCTTGAGTCGATAGTGGTGTTCCCAGTTATCCTTAGGAAGCATTGCTCGCGTTGGAGCAAAATTCCGTGTCTTTGACAGACACTGTTGGAGACACCATAGTAATGTGAGCTGCCAGGTCAGGGCGTGTGGTACCTGACTAATCAAGATGATCTTGAAGGCTTACATATTGCGCCATATGTGTGACTAACTGAGTCGTTGAATGGGATGCCTTATGGGAAGGCTCGCGACTATTGCTTGTGATGCGATCTCAGTCATTCGTTTGTTGTTTTAAGTAACGACTTTGGGCGCAAGAAGCCGTCAAACCCAAAGGTGAAGTCTATGCCAAAGGCATGCATCGATGACTCGATTTCACCTTTTATCTCAAAAGATTCTGGAGAGATGGAAAACTTCGGCAAGTGAGGGTTCCGGTTTCAGGACTCCTTTCACTCAGATCTCTGCCAAGGATCGGAAAGTCAACTTAAGGGCGTGTGGCCTGTATTATTCAGAATTGACTCACTAGGTTGCTAATGACGATAGGACACTAGTGCACAGGAAGCACATATAATAGAACTAGTACTGGATACCCAGGTCTAGGGTAGCTACTGGTGTTCTGTATATTTGTCGCAATGGGGGCCAACGTGTTGATACGTCTTAATAAACCTTATACGTTGTTCATTGCGACAACAATTTATGATGTTTCATATATCTCTTTTCGGTATAGACCTATGTGCTGGAAGCATCTTGTCGTTGGTGTTTGAGTCGACTCGTACTTCTCAAGGATTGTGGAATTGTACGGCCCGGGCGTCATGTATACGCTACTTACTATCAGGGAACTGAGGGGTGAAAGCGACGCAAATACTTTCGACCTCCATCAGTCCCTACTAGGCACCCTAGTACCATTAACCACAATTGCTCAGGTGGAAGGTAGAAATTCAGTACCTAGAAGGTTCTACGGAAATAAAGTCCCATCTTGAATATAGTTGCTCGGTCGACAAGAACCTAGTATATTTATCTTAATGGGGAGATAAATATACGGTAAAGTGAGTCGAGCCGAAGGATAAATAAAATGGAATACCCGGCGAGGTTTCCAAGGGGATTTTTATGACCATTATGTGGTGCGGTAAGATCACCCGTTTGACATCACCATGACACCCGAGGTGTCCTGGGGTCGGATATGACCCAAGTGATGATTGATTGTTGTTTGGAACCCTCTCATTCTGTACTCATCTGTGGCTTCGAGATGAGGCATACGGACAGTTACCTATACTCTCGGAAAGAGTCGTGGCTAGACACTGAATTGCCGACTTACATTATATCGGATTGTAGTAGTCACTCTACCTTGAGTTCGACAAACTTTGTACACAAGCATGGGATACTCTATTTGAGATGAGTATGGCTTGTCATTCTCGGACAAATTGAATGTACTTGACGGAATTGCTCCATGCTGACACGATTGATATCCGCGGCACATCGAATTCGTGTGCTTCATCGCCAGAACTTCCTCTGTGATAGGAATTATTATCCCAGCGTCCGGGGTGTACTGCTCAAAGCCCTTTTGGGGGCATACGTGTACATCTCTAGTACGTTGAATGACAGACGGAGATAGATACACAATCTGGTTTGAGTTACTCGAGGGATGGCCAGTAAATCTTGCAGATTAGATACCATTCGGATCAGATGCGAACCTACTAAGAAGTCATACAGACAAGGCGTAGGCCTTAAGAACTTCGAACTGGTAATAGGCTTTCACTGAGAGTTATGCTCTGAGAAGGTGTCGATAAGCGCTGGAATTGTAACAGGCCAAATTCTTGATACTCCCGTGGCACGGAGATATCGATCAAAATTGGTCTCGTGACGATTAAGCTTGAATTATCGCAAGAGCTTAGTGGGACTCTTGATGAATCCCCTAAGTCTGGCCTGAGGAAGCATTGTCAATTCCTCGACCGACGGAAGTCCGGTTTACGTTAACCTCTACAATTTCGGGAAACCGATAGATGTGCCAAAGTGGGATGCCCAAGAGCTTAGTCGTAGTTGGACTATGATATTGTGTTTGTTAGAGCACTAAGCGTGAACCTAGCATGAACCTGGGTTCACTAGGAAAGAGGAGATCTCGTGAAGCGCAAATACTCCGCCCTGCTCAAGGATACTATCGTGATGGATAACTTGAATTGAATTCCGGGACGGAATTCTCTTAACGGGGGAAGAATTTAACATCCGGCAAAAATCGATATGTTTCCGTATGTAATTAGTATATGTAATTAACGGTTTAAGTGCATATTTAAATTAATTGGATTAATTTAACTGATGCCGTAGAGAATAGCAAATTCCCCATAAGATGCATAGGAATGCACACATTTAATGATGAAGCATGATTGGATCATGTGCGAATAAACTTGTCCGGTACGGACGTTGGTGATTACCCGGTAAAAATTAAATAAACGAAAGGATCCCAGACACCCAGGATATAAAATAAAGGGTATTTTCACAAAATATAATGTGTTTTGGAACTCCAAAACCATAAGTGAAAACTTTACATACAAATCTCCCGGTAACGAATAAAGTACGTGTACCGCACCCAGTACGCGTATAACTTATAAATTTTACCCAATAAGAGCCTAATTAACCAACTAACACTTAAACTAGGCTATGTTTAAGGGTTATTAGAGGCTATTATAATGTCCAAATAACGCGTAGATAAAATCCGAATAATACCCGAACGAACTCGAAAACGCTGCCATTTAAAAATGTATAAATAATATATGAGATTTAGTGGCATGTGGAGTCTACCTAGCCACATGGGGCCGGCCACCCATACAAAAAAAATCTCAATAAAATCTTGAACATATCTTATGAATCTTTCAAGTAAAGATCATGTGTATGGGGTAATATATGATATGATTTCATATGATAGATTACATGTCCTTAAAGATTTATAAAATCCTTTCTTTTTCCTTGCAAAATCTCGGCTCATGACATCCTCTAAAATCCACCAAAGATCATCCAAGATTACCTAGTACAAACATATCTATAATATACTAGATTTAAATCTAGTGTTAGATCCTTATAATCTTGGAAGATTGTGTGGAAGATATGAAAAGATTATATAAGAGATCATAGTTGTCCTTGAAAGATTTACAAACTCTTCTTCTTCTTCATAAATTCACGACAATATACACACACAAGGATCATCCAAGATCATTTAGTACATTATAAATCTTCACAAATCCATGGTAGATTACATACAATCTATAGAAGATTTTGAAGAATTATAAAAGAAGAATGTGAGTATACTTGATCATCAAAGCAAAAAAAAAAAAAAAAAACTCTTCTTTTTTTCCTTTCTTTGAGCCGTGGGTTATCAAGACACACACACACACACTCTTTCAAGTTTAAACACCTCCAAAATCACTCTTAAAAATCCATCTTCCAAACCCCATTGTGTGTTTCAAGCTAGGAGCTAAACCACATAGGAAGAACACACTAAACTCCATCAAAATCAAGCATTGTTAGCTTCCCTAGCCTTGTGCTTGTTGTAAGTAATCTTGATCTTGTTCTTGTCTTTAAAAGTTTATGTTTATTAGCTTGAAGCAAGTTGTACAAGGGGTTAACTTGATTAAGCTTTTCATGATAAAACATATGATTTTAAAGACTAAAATGGTGTTAATATAGTGTGGATGGGCCGAAAATTTAGTGATGGATGTTAAGTATTCTTGTAGTTTTTACTAAGATCATGAATACTTGAAGAAAGATAGTGATTTGGGTAACACTTGTTAATGAAACATGGATGAACTTGAAAGTGATTTTAATCATCTTAACTTAAGGATATAAGACTTGTTAAAGTGGTAAATACTAATGAACATACACATGTATTTTGTATAAAAGTGTATTTTTATAAAATAGAGTTTTATAAAAATATGAACTTTTCTAACATATGGATATGTATAAAAACAAAGGTTTTTATAAAAATGTTAGATAAAATAAAAGCTTGGTGAAAACTTATATAAAAATGAACACTTTTATATAAATGGGAATATAAAAGTGTTGGAGCATTTTTATACATAAGTTACCAAGTCTTGTGTTAAAAATACAAAGGTATTTATAAAACTTCCAAGTAATATGTGTAGGAAATTTAAGAGGTGAATAACTTTCCTAGAGTACACATATTGGGAAACTTGGGAAAACTTAACTATATATATATATATATATATAAGTCAAGTAATCGGACTTAGACGTGTTAACGAACTAAGACGTAAAAACGGACGGACGAGAAAAGTATCATTACGTCAAGATAAGTATATATATATTTTAAGGATTTAAAATATATGATTTGGGTGAAAAATACGTAACACTTTCCTAAGTGTTGGAAAAATATTCGTGGGAGAAAATATAACGTAAATAATCTAACGATTAAAAACGTTAAACGAACGTATGGACTTAACGATGAAAGTACAAGTATATATGTATATATATATGTTTGGCTTGACGAAATTCTAGTATATCTACTTAATGGGAAAGTAGATATACAGGAAGGAAAACCGAGACGAGTAAATAATATACATATATATATGTGTATACCGAACCGACGAGATCCTAGTATATTTACTTAATGGGAAAGTAAATATACGGTGTGGTGAGTCGAGTCGGGCGTTAAGAATATACTACCGAATCGACGAGATCCTAGTATATTTACTTAATGGGAAAGTAAATATACGGTATGGTGAGTCGAGTCGAGCGTAGAAAACGTATTACCGAACGACAAGATCTTAGTATATTTATTTGAATGGGAAAATAAATATACGGTATAGTGAGTCGTGTCGAGCGTTAAAAATATTATATCGAACGATGCGATCTTAAGTATAATTATTTAATGGGAAAATAATTATACGTTAAGTGAAGTCGAGTCGAGGATAATATTATACAAGTTACAGAAATATTAACGCAAATATATATAACTTGTAACAATGGTAATCCATCACCAACGGACCTAGGACATATGTTTAATTAAACGGGGAATTATATCTAAATGGTGGTGTTGGGAGTTGGGTGTACAACTTGCCGGAAAAGCACACGCTATAGACTTAGTGGCTTACATGCACTAGGACGTTCGTAGGTGCTTGACCACGGACTTGCTATTCTCTGCTATTTGAGTGTACGCTGTACATCAGGTGAGTTTCACGGCCCCTTTTTACTGTTTTCGTTTGGGGGAAAGATATGTTTTGTCAAATGTTTTACATGACAAATGTTTTCAAGAGTTAAAAACGTGATAAGTGGTATGATGAGTACTTGAGTTTGTGTTCGCCACTCGGGGTTAAGTCCTCGCTACTGTAACCATTAATTCAGGGGCATGAAAACGAAGGAATATTTGGATAGTACTATTGGTGCCTGACGAGGCCCACCTCTGGTTGATAGCGTCAACCCGGTAAAGACAAGAGGTGCACGTATTCCAAACTAAGTTGTTATTTGCCGAGAAACAACTTGTGATTGCGGGGCATATTTATTAGTCTTGGTTTGGTTATGGGCTCAAGGGATTGCTCGTCATCATTGTTTGTAGGAGCTAGCTACACCTTACAACGACCACAAGTTGTGCAGGTTTCGCACATGTTGTAAACACGAAATATCGATCGACAAGATCCTAGTATAATTATTTAAATGGGAAAATAATTATACGGTAAAGTGAGTCTAGTCGATGGTTGTGAAAATGTTGTCATAAAACTAAATATCGATCGACAAGATCCTAGTATAATTATTTAATGGGAAAATAATTATACGGTAAAGTGAGTCGAGTCGATGGTTGTGAAAATGTTGTCATAAATCTAAATATCGATCGACAAGACCCTAGTATAATTATTTAATGGGAAAATAATTATACGGTAAAGTGAGTCGAGTCGATGGTTGTGAAAATGTTGTTGTTATGAAACTAAATCCTGTGTACTCACCAATATTTTATATATTGACGTCTTTTTAAACATATCATTCAGGTAACTAAGTGCTGAATAGATATGGGGCTAGTGCGGTGGAATTCGGGATGTCGGATACTGGTCGGGGATTTCATCTATTGTTACCAATGGGTTGGAACATAAACGGAAATATCCCCCACATTGAAACTTAATGTTCATTGTTTTATGTAACGCTTTGTGCAACATTGTAACGAGATACCCGTTTTCGACATCCAAATAAATTAATCTTTTCTAATTAAATATAGTTTGTGTTAATCTTGACTGTGATATGCTTTCGAGCGTTGCGCCACGTGTTTCCGCCATTGGCGTGGTGTGACAGATATGCCAACTCATTTTCTTTCATTTCAGTGTTGATTTTTCGGATGTCATCCATCTCTCTTAAAATTCTCCTATTGCTCTCTTAAAATTCTCCTATTGTGAGACAAACAGTAAGCAACAGCTGTAACACACCTTGGTGAGCACAGCTTTGATTTTATTTCAAGAGGAATACTTACCAGATCTCTTTCCTCAACTGTCTTGGGCATGTTCTGCGGCTTCTCATCTGCTTTGCTGGTGGGAGTCTTCCATATCATCCGGGTCAACTTGATACATGTCTTCAGGATTCATCATCTCACTTTTAAGGTTACCTGTCTTCAAAGCCTCAAAGCTAGTCATGAAAGTGTTGAAGAGTTCAACATGTTCGTTAGCGAGCTTTGTGAGCTGTGGGTTGAGTGTCTTTGCAGCTGTGTCAGAGTATGAGACTGTCTTTCCCGAACTTGAACTACCTCCACCCATTGCATCCACATATACATGTGATGAGCTTGAACCCATGTTACCTACAGGAGTCATTAGTGCCAGATTCTTCGTAGCAGTGCTAGGAGCGACTTTTGGAACAGTCTGGTTCATTTCTCTTTTGGTGATATCCATTTTGAATGACTTCAGAGTGTTGATGAGATCAGCCAAAGTATATTGAGCATCTAAATACTCTTTTCAAAACAACATGCATTGTATGCTCCATTCTTTGGGCAGGGAGTCGAGCAGTTTCTTGATTGAGTTTCGGTTGTTGACGGGAATTCCAGCTTTCTTCATCTTGGTTAACATACTCATGAATCTGTCGATGTGTAAGCTTAGACTCTCACCACGAATGCTACCGAACATATCATATTCCTTCTGCACCATGTCTTGCTTATATTGGCGCATTTCTTCATTCCCTTCATAGTACTCGTTCAGTGCAAACCACAGGTCATGTGCAGTGCTGTATTCCTCAAACATGTTATAAACATCGTTTGATAAGGCCATGGTAAGGGCACCATAAGCCTTATGGTCTCTCTGAAGTAGCTATTTGTCGACATCAGTGTAGGTAGACGGATCAGGGTTGAACTCTTCCCCTGTGGCAGTGGTTCTCATCAGAATGTGTGGACCTAGCTGGATAGAAGTCCATTGGGTGAAGTCTATGGCATAGAAGAACGACCTCATTCGGTTTTTTCAAGTTCCATAATCTTCTACACCCTTTAACTTAGGAACTCTAGTTGTTGTTCCTGTTTCAAGTTCTTGTTGGGTAATAGGATTTACAGTTGAGATATTATCGTTACCAGCCATTGATTTAGGTTGATTTTATAAGTATGGTTTTTCTGATATTATAGGTTACAGTCCAAAATGTCCAAAGTCCTTAAGTTTGCAACGAAGTACGCAGCAAGAAAGATCAAGTGCACAACAGCCTATAACAATATAAACAACCTTGTCAAGATGTTTGTCTTCTGATAAGTGCGCAGTTTTGCAAGATACACAAGTAGCTGTTGTTTATTGATAAGTGCGCAGATCAGTCAGCACTTAGGCATGATAAGTGCACAGTCTTGACTGATTAGTCTGCGTACTAAACAAAGTACGCAGACACTTAAACTCTCGTTTAAGATTTTTAGTGTGCAGAAACCCTAGCCAAGTACTCAAAACTACACCTCTTCAGTAAGTGCGCACAACAACTAGAGATCTCTGTTTAAGTGCGCAGAAACCCTAGTTATGTGCTCGTAGACAGTGAAAACAATAAGTACGCAACTTAGTGAATGAGTGCGTACTTACACAACAAATATTTAAGTGCTCAGAGAAGCACAAGTATGTAGTTTATGAGCTAAGTGCTCAAAACAAGAAATAAGTACTCAACGTATGAAATAAGTTCGCAACTCAAGAAACAAGTGCGCAAAACAGTCTGTTGAAAAGCACAAAAACTCAGCTGAATCCTATCCAAAACCTTTTCATTCCATTCTGAAATGCTTGGATGAAATTTCTACTTAGAATGAACAACTTTTAACTCTCAGAAACACAATACCCACGAAATTTTGAAGCAAATAGATAAGAAGAACACCCAAATTTTTTATAAACACAAAAGTTTATAAAAATCTTAATAATAAAACCTAACAAGATGAGGGTTTTGGTATCTTTAAATTGATACAATCTAGAGCACAAAGGCTCTGATACCAAATTGTAAGTCCCAAATACTAGATCTTGTTAAGTGCAAGAGATTGTTATCACTTAGAAACACCTATGGATTAGGTGTTTTAAGTGATTAATCTTCTACAATCAAAGAAACTATATGAATATGATGAAAACCGACACACAAGATGAAAAATAAGATGATTCCATTGCTGATTTGTTACTGAAGAACCATGGAATAATAACAAGTATGCACCTATTCAAATGTGCTACAAAGATAATCCAAAACCCTAACCCTAGAGCTGCACGCTAGCTTTCTATATATAGGAGGTCTGATGGGTCTGCACACTTAACTCAAGTGCGCAGGGCCCGTGTAATAAGTACGCAGCATCTAGGGTTTCACTTAAACTATGCCATAATTACATAAACAACCCTTTAACTTACAAACTACACAATAAGCTATCAAAAGTCTTTGTTCTGGTAACTGTGGTCTCAATAGACCCCAACACCGGACGGTTCAGACTCACGAAGCGATAAGTACATAGAGATTCGAACACAAGAAAAGACTACAGTTTAAATGCCTGTAACTATCGGTACGGTTGGAGTTTAAAAGACCCGAATGGAGGAACGGGATGGCCATAGGATATATGATCATCATGCAAACATAAATGAAGGATACGAACCTGACCAAACGGTAATCGGACTCACGAAGCGATAATTACGTAGAGATTCGTACACAAGAAAAGACTCTAGTTAAAAGCCTTTAACTATCGGTACGGTTGGAGTTTTAAAGACCCGAATGGAGGAACGGGATAGCCATAAGAAATCTGATTATCATACAGACTCAAATAAAGGATACGAAACTGACCGGACAGTAATCGGACTCACGAAGCGATAATTACGTAGAGTTTCGTACACAAGAAAAGACTCCAGTTTAAATGCCTGTAACTTTCGTTACCTTTGGAATTTTATATAACCGAATGGATGAACGGGATGGCCATAAGATATCTGATCATCATACAGCCCCAAATAAAGGATACGAAACTGACCGGACGGTAATCGGACTCACGAAGCGATAATTACGTTGAGTTTCGTACACAAGAAAAGACTCCAGGTCAAAAGCCTGTAACTATAGGTACAGTTGAAGCTTTAAAGACCCGAATGGAGGATTGGAATGGCCATAAGATATCTGATTATCATACAGACTCAAATAAAGGATATGAAATTGACCGGACAGTAATTGGACTCACGAAGCGATAATTACGTAGAGTTTCGTACACAAGAAAAGACTACAGTTTAAAAGCCTTTAATTATCGGTACCGTTGGAGTTTTAAAGACACGAATGGAGGAATGGGATGGCCGTAGGATATCTGATCATCATGCAGACTTAAATGAAGGATAGAAAACTTACCGGACAGTAATCGGACTCACGATGCGATAAATACGTAGAGTTTCGTACACAAGAAAAGACTCTAGTTTAAATGACTGTAACTATCGGTACGGTTGAAGTTTTAAAGACCCGAATGGAGGAACGGGATGGCCATAAGATATTTGATCATCAAACCGCCCCAAATAAAGGATATGAAACTGACCGGACGGTAATCGGACTCACGAAGGGATAATTACGTAGAGATTCGTACACAAGAAAAGACTCTAGTTAAAAGCCTTTAACTATCGGTACGGTTGGAGTTTTAAAGACCCGAATGGAGGAACGGGATGGCCATAAGATATCTGATTATCATACAAAGTTAAATAAAGGATACGAAACTACCCGGACAGTAATCGGACTGACGAAGCGATAATTACGTAGAGTTTCGTACACAAGAAATGACTGCAGTTTAAAAGCCTGTAACTTTCGGTACAGTTAGCATTTTAAAGACCTGAATGGAGGAACAGGATGGTAACAAGATATCTGATCATCATACAGACTCAAATAAAGGATACGAAACTGACCGGACGGGAATCAGACTCACGAAGCGATAATTACGTAGAGTTACATACACAAGAAAAGTCTCCAGTTTAAATGCCTGTAACTATCGGTACGTTTGGAGTTTTAAAAACTCGAATGGAGGAATGGGACGGCCATAAGATACCTGATCATCATACAGACTCAAATAAAGGATATGAAACTGACCGGACGGTAATCGGACTCACGAAGCGATAATTACGTAGAGTTTCGTACACAAGAAAATACTCCAGGTCAAAAGCCTGTAACTAGCGGTACAGTTGAAGCTTTAAAGACCCGAATGGAGGAATGGGATGGCCATAAGATATATAATCATCATACAGACTCAAATAAAGGATACGAAACTGACCGGACGGTAATCGGACTCATGAAGCTATAATTACGTAGAGATTGGTACACAAGAAAACACTCTAGTTTAAAAGCCTGTAACTATCGGTACGGTTGGAGTTTTAAAGACCCGAATGGAGGAACGGGATGGCCAGAGGATATCTGATCATCATGCAGACTTAAATAAAGGATACGAAACTGACCGGATGGTAATCGGACTCACAAAACGATAATTACGCAGGGATTCGTACACAAGAAAAAATTCCAGTTTAAAAGCCTTTAACTATCGGTACGGTTGGAGTTTTAAAGACCCGAATAGAGGAACGGGATGGCCATAGGATATCTGATCATCATGCAAACTTAAATAAAGAATACGAAACTGACCGGACGGTAATCAGACTCACGAAGCGTTAATTACGTAGAGATTCGTACACAAGAAAAGACTCATTTTTAAAGCATGTAACTACCGGTACGGTTGACGTTTTATAGACACGAATGGAGGAACGAGATGGCCATAGTATATCTGATCATCATACAAACTTAAATAAAGGATACAAAACTGACCGGATGGTAATCGTACTCACGAAGCGATAATTACGTAGAGATTCGTACACAAGAAAAGACTCTAGTTTAAATTCCTGTAACTATCGGTACGGTTGGAGTTTTAAAGACTCGAATGGAGGAATGGGACGGCCATATGTTATCTGATCATCATACAGACTCTAATAAAGGATACGGAACTGACCGGATGGTAATCAGACTCACGAAGCGATAATTACATAGAGTTTCGTACACAAGAAAATACTCCAGGTCAAAAGCCTGTAAATATCGGTACAGTTGAAGCTTTAAAGACAGGAATGGAGGAATGGTACGGCCATAAGATATCTGATCATCATACAGACTCAAATAAAGGATTCGAGACTCACCGGACGGTAATCGGACTCACGAAGCGATAATTACGTAGAGTTTCGTACACAAGAAAAGACTCCAGTTTAAAAGCCTTTAACTATCGGTACGGTTGGAGTTTTAAGGACCCGAATGGAGGAACTTGTTGGCCATAGGATATCTGATCATCACGCAGACTTAAATAAAGGATACGAAACTGAACGGATGGTAATCGGAATCACGAAGTGATAATTACGTAGAGATTCGTACACAAGAAAAGACTCCAGTTTAAAAGCCTTTAACTATCGGTACGGTTGGAGTGTTAAAGACCCGAAAAGAGGAACGGGATGGCCAGAGGATACCTGATCATCATGCAGACTTAAATAAAAAATACGAAACTGACCGGACGGTAATCAGACTCACGAAGCGTAAATTTCGTAGAGATTCGTACACAAGAAAAGACTCATGTTTAAAAGCATGTAACAACCAATACGGTTGGCATTTTATAGTCCTTAAATAAAGGATACGAAACTGACCGGATGGTAATCGGACTCACAAAGCGATAATTACGCAGGGATTCGTACACATGAAAAAACTCCAGTTTAAAAGCCTTTAACTATCGGTACGGTTGGAGTGTTAAAGACCCGAAAGGAGGAACGGGATGGCCAGGGGATACCTGATCATCATGCAGACTTAAATAAAAAATACAAAACTAACCGGACGGTAATCAGACTCGCGAAGCGTTAATTTCGTAGAGATTCGTACACAAGAAAAGACTCATGTTTAAAAGCATGTAACAACCAATACGGTTGGCGTTTTATAGTCCTGAATGGAGGAACATGATGGCCATAATATATCTAATCATCATACAAATTCAAATAAAGGATACAAAACTGACCGGACGGTAATCAGACTCACAAAGCAATAATTACGTAGAGATTCGTACATAAGAAAAGACTCCAGTTTAAATGCTTGTAACTATCGGTACGGTTGGAGTTTTAAAGACTCGAATGGAGGAATGGGACGTTCATATGATATCTGATCATCATACAGACTCAAATAAAGGATACGAAACTGACCAGACGGTAATCGGACTCACGAATCGATAATTACGTAGTGTTTCATACACAAGAAAAGACTCCAGTTTAAATGACTGTAACTATCGGTACGGTTGAAGTTTTAAAGACCCGAATGGAGGAACGGGATGGCCATAAGATATTTGATCATCAAACAGCCCCAAATAAAGGATACGAAACTGACCGGACGGTAATCGGACTAACGAAGGGATAATTACGTAGAGATTCGTACACAAGAAAAGACTCTAGTTAAAAGCCTTTAACTATCGGTACGGTTGGAGTTTTAAAGACCTGAATGGAGGAACGGGATGGCCATAAGATATCTGATTCTCATACAAAGTCACATAAAGGATACGAAACTAACCGGACAGTAATCGGACTGACGAAGCGATAATTACGTAGAGATTCGTACACAAGAAATGACTCCAGTTTAAAAGCCTGTAACTTTCGGTACAGTTAGCATTTTAAAGACCAGAATGGAGGAACAGGATGCTAACAAGATATCTGATCATCATACAGACTCAATTAAAGGATACGAAACTGACCGGACGGGAATCGGCTCACGAAGCGATATTACGTAGAGTTACATACACAAGAAAAGTCTCCAGTTTAAATGCCTGTAACTATCGGTACGTTTGGAGTTTTAAAAACTCGAATGGAGGAATGGGATGGCCATAAGATATCTGATCATCATACAGACTCAAATAAAGGATATGAAACTGACCGGACGGTAATCGGACTCACGAAGCGATATTTACGTAGAGTTTCGTACACAAGAAAATACTCCAGGTCAAAAGCCTGTAACTATCGGTACAGTTGAAGCATTAAAGTCCCGAATGGAGGAATGGGATGGCCATAAGATATCTGATCATCATACAGACTCAAATAAAGGATACGAAACTGACCGGACGGTAATCGGACTCGAGAAGGTATAATTACGTAGAGATTGGTACACAAGAAAACACTCCAGTTTAAAAGCCTGTAACTATCGGTACGGTTGGAAGATAAAGACTCGAATAGAGGAATGGGACGGCCCTATGTTATCTGATCATCATACAGACTCTAATAAAGGATACGGAACTGACCGGACGGTAATCAGACTCACGAAGCGATAATTACGTAGAGTTCCGTACACAAGAAAATACTCCAGGTCAAAAGCCTGTAAATATCGGTACAGTTGAAGCTTTAAAGACAGGAATGGAGGAATGGTACGGCCATAAGATATCTGATCATCATACAGACTCAAATAAAGGATTCGAAACTCACCGGACGGTAATCGGACTCACGAAGCGATAACTACGTAGAGTTTCGTACATAAGAAAAGACTCCAGTTTAAAAGCCTTTAACTATCGGTACGGTTGGAGTTTTAAGGACCCGAATGGAGGAACAGGTTGGCCATAGGATATCTGATCATCACGCAGACTTAAATAAAGGATACGAAGCTGAACGGATGGTAATCGGAATCACGAAGTGATAATTACGTAGAGATTCGTACACAAGAAAAGACTCCAGTTTAAAAGCCTTTAAGTATCGGTACGGTTGGAGTGTTAAAGACCCGAAAGGAGGAACGGGATGGCCAGAGGATACCTGATCATCATGCAGACTTAAATAAAAAATACGAAACTGACCGGACGGTAATCAGACTCGCGAAGCGTTAATTTCGTAGAGATTCGTACACAAGAAAAGACTCATGATTAAAAGCATGTAACAACCAATACGGTTGGCGTTTTATAGTCCTGAATGGAGGAACATGATGGCCATAATATATCTGATCATCATACAAACTCAAATAAAGGATACAAAACTGACCGGACGGCAATCAGACTCACAAAGCAATAATTACGTAGAGATTCGTACATAAGAAAAGACTCTAGTTTAAATGCCTGCAACTATCGGTACGGTTGGAGTTTTAAAGACTCGAATGGAGGAATGGGACGGTCATATGATATCTGATCATCATACAGACTCAAATAAAGGATACGAAACTGACCAGACGGTAATCGGACTCACGAATCGATAATTACGTAGTGTTTCGAACACAAGAAAAGACTCCAGTTTAAATGACTGTAACTATCGGTACGGTTGAAGTTTTAAAGACCCGAATGGAGGAACGGGATGGCCATAAGATATTTGATCATCAAACAGCCCCAAAAAAAGGATACGAAACTGACCGGACGGTAATCGGACTAACGAAGGGATAATTACGTAGAGATTCGTACACAAGAAAAGACTCTAGTTAAAAGACTTTAACTATCGGTACGGTTGGAGTTTTAAAGACCCGAATGGAGGAACAGGATGGCCATAAGATATCTGATTATCATACAAAGTCAAATAAAGGATACGAAACTGACCAGACAGTAATCGGAATGACGAAGCGATAATTACGTAGAGTTTCGTACACAAGAAATGACTCCAGTTTAAAAGCCTGTAACTTTCGGTACAGTTAGCATTTTAAAGACCAGAATGGAGGAACAGGATGGTAACAAGATATCTGATCATCATACTGACTCAATTAAAGGATACGAAACTTACCGGACGGGAATCGGACTCACGAAGCGATAATTACGTAGAGTTACATACACAAGAAAAGTCTCCAGTTTAAATGCCTGTAACTATCGGTACGTTTGGAGTTTTAAAAACTCGAATGGAGGAATGGGACGGCCATAAGATACCTGATCATCATACAGACACAAATAAAGGATATGAAACTGACCGGACGGTACTCGGACTCACGAAACGATAATTACGTAGAGTTTCGTACACAAGAAAATACTCCAGGTCAAAAGCCTGTAACTATCGGTACAGTTGAAGCATTAAAGACCCGAATGGAGGAATGGGATGGCCATAAGATATCTGATCATCATACAGACTTAAATAAAGGATACGAAACTGACCGGACGGTAATCGGACTCATGAAGCTATAATTACGTAGAGAATGGTACACAAGAAAACACTCCAGTTTAAAAGCCTGTAACTATCAGTACGGTTGGAGTTTTAAAGACCCGAATAGAGGAACGAGATGGCCAGAGGATATCTGATCATCATGCAGACTTAAATAAAGGATACGAAACTGACCGGATGGTAATCGGACTCACAAAGCGATAATTACGCAGGGATTCGTACACAAGAAAAAACTCCAGTTTAAAAGCCTTTAACTATCGGTACGGTTGGAGTTTTAAAGACCCGAATAGAGGAACGGGATGGCCATAGGATATCTGATCATCATGCAGACTTAAATAAAGAATACGAAACTGACCGGACGGTAATCAGACTCAAGAAGCGTTAATTACGTAGAGTTTCGTACACAAGAAAATACTCCAGGTCAAAAGCCTGTAACTATCGGTACAGTTGAAGCTTTAAAGACAGGAATGGAGGAATGGTACGGCCATAAGATATCTGATCATCATACAGACTCAAATAAAGGATTTGAAACACACCAGACGGTAATCTGACTCACGATGCGATAATTAGGTAGAGTTTCGTACACAAGAAAAGACTCCAGTTTAAAAGCCTTTAAACTATCGGTACGGTTGGAGTTTTAAGGACCCGAATGGAGGAACTGGTTGGCCATAGGATATCTGATCATCAAGCAGACTTAAATAAAGGATACGAAACTGAACGGATGGTAATCGGAATCACGAAGTGATAATTACGTAGAGATTCGTACACAAGAAAAGACTCCAGTTTAAAAGCCTTTAACTATCGGTACGGTTGGAGTGTTAAAGACCCGAAAGGAGGAACGGGATGGCCAGAGGATACCTGATCATCATGCAGACTTAAATAAAAAATACGAAACAGACCGGACGGTAATCAGACACACGAAGCGTTAATTTCGTAGAGATTCGTACACAAGAAAAGACTCATGTTTAAAAGCATGTAACAACCAATACGGTTGGCGTTTTATAGTCCT
Source organism: Ambrosia trifida (assembly GCA_028751855.1). NCBI lineage: Eukaryota > Viridiplantae > Streptophyta > Magnoliopsida > Asterales > Asteraceae > Ambrosia > Ambrosia trifida. Next base: position 69,645,558 of record CM054127.1, on the reverse strand, counting down.
GAATGGAGGAACAAGATGGCCATAATATATCTAATAATCATACAAACTCAAATAAAGGATACAAAACTGACCGGACGGTAATCAGACTCACAAAGCAATAATTACGTATAGATTCGTACATAAGAAAAGACTCCAGTTTAAATGCCTGTAACTATCGGTACGGTTGGAGTTTTAAATACTCGAATGGAGGAATGGGACGGTCATATGATATCTGATCATCATAGAGACTCAAATAAAGGATACGAAACTGACCAGACGGTAATCGGACTCACGAATCGATAATTACGTAGTATTTTGTACACAAGAAAAGACTCAGGTCAAAAGCCTGCAACTATCGGTACAGTTGAAGCTTTAAAGACCCGAATGGAGGAATGGTACGGCCATATGATATCTGATCATCATACAGAATCAAATTAAGGATACGAAACTAACCGGACGGTAATCGGACTCATGAAGCGATAATTACGGAGAGATTGGTACACAAGAAAACACTCCAGTTTAAAAGCCTGTAACTATCGGTACGGTTGGAGTTTTAAAGACCAAAATGGAGGAACGGGATGGCCATAAGATATCTGCTCATCATACAGACTAAAATAAAAGATACGAAACTCACGGGACGGTAATCGGACTCACGAAGCGATAATTACGTAGAGTTTCGTACACTAGAAAAGACTCCAGTTTAAAAGCCTTTAACTATCGGTACAGTTGGAATTGTAAACACCCGAATGGAGGAACTGGATGGCCATAGGATATCTGATCATCACGCAGACTTAAATAAAGGATATGAAACTGACCAGATGGTAATCGGACTCACGAAGTGATAATTACATAGAGATTCGTACGCAAGAAAAGTCTCCAGTTTAAAAGCCTTTAACTATCGGTACGGTTGGAGTGTGAAAGGCCCGAATGGAGGAACGGGATGGCCAAAGGATATCTGATCATGATGCAGACTTAAATAAAGAATACGAAACTGACCGAACGGTAATCAGACTCACGAAGCGTTAATTACGTAGAGATTCGTACACAAGAAAAGACTCATGTTTAAAAGCATGTAACTACCGATATGGTTGGCGTTTTATAGACCCGAATGGAGGAATAAGATGGCCATAATATATCTGATCATCATACAAACTCAAATAAAGGAAACAAAACTAACCGGACGGTAATCGGACTCACGAAGCAATAATTACGTAGAGATTCGAACACAAGAAAAGACTCCAGTTTAAATGCTTGTAACTATCGGTACGGTTGGAGTTTAAAAGACCCGAATGGAGGAACGGGATGGCCATAGGATATATGATCATCATGCAGACTTAAATGAAGGATACGAACCTGACCAGACGGTAATCGGACTCACGAAGCGATAATTACGTAGAGTTTCATACACATGAAAAGACTCCAGTTTAAATGCTTCTAACTCTTGGTACGGTTGGAGTTTTAAAGACCCGAATGGAGAAACGGGATGGCCATAAGATATCTGATTATCATACAAACTCAAATAAAGGTTACGAAACTGACCGGACAGTAATCGGACTCACGAAGCGATAATTACGTAGAGTTTCGTACACAAGAAAAGACTCCAGTTTAAAAGCTTGTAACTTTCGTTCCGGTTGGAATTTTAAAGACCCGAATGGATGAACGGGATGGCCATAAGATATCAGATCATCATACAGCCCCAAATAAAGGATACGAAACTGACCAAACAGTAATCGGACTCACGAAGGGATAATTAAGTAGAGATTCGTACATAAAAAAAGACTCATGTTTAAAAGCCTGTAACGTTCGGTACGGTTGGCATTTTAAAGACCAAAATGGAGGAATGGGATGGTAATAAGATCTGATCATCATACAGACTCAAATAAAGGATACGAAACTAACCGGACGGGAATCGAACTCACGAAGCGATAATTACGTAGAGTTTCGTACACAGAAAAACACTCCATTTTAAAATCCTATAACTATCGTTACGGTTGGAGTTTTAAAGACCAAAATGGAGGAACGAGATGGCCATAAGATATCTGATCATCATATAGACTCATATAAAGGATACGAAACTGACCAGATGGTAATCGGACTCACGAATCTATAATTACGTAGGGTTTCGTAGACAAGAAAAGACTCCAGTTTTAAAGCCTGTAACTTTCGTTACCTTTGGAATTTTATATAACCGAAGGGATGAACGGGATGGCCATAAGAATTCTAATCATCAGACAGACTCAAATAAAGGATACGAAACTGACCGGATAGTAATCGGACTCACGAAGCGATAATTACGTAGAGTTTCGTACACAAGAAAAGACTCCAGTTTAAAAGCTTGTAACTTTCGTTCCGGTTGGAATTTTAAAGACCCGAATGGATGAACGGGATGGCCATAAGATATCTGATCATCATACAGCCCCAAATAAAGGATACGAAACTGACCAAACAGTAATCGGACTCACGAACGGATAATTACGTAGAGATTCGTACATAAAAAAAGACTCAAGTTTAAAAGCCTGTAACGTTCGGTACGGTTGGCATTATAAAGACCAAAATGGAGGAACGGGATGGTAATAAGATCTGATCATCATACAGACTCAAATAAAGGATACGAAACTAACCGGACGGGAATCGAACTCACGAAGCGATAATTACGTAGAGTTTCGTACAATGGAAAACACTCCATTTTAAAATCCTATAACTATCGTTACGGTTGGAGTTTTAAAGACCAAAATGGAGGAACGGGATGGCCATAAGATATCTGATCATCATATAGACTCAAATAAAGGATACGAAACTGACCGGATGGTAATCGGACTCACGAAGCTATAATTATGTAGGGTTTCGTACAAAAGAAAAGACTCCAGTTTAAAAGCCATTAACTATCGGTACGATTGGAGTTTTAAAGACCCGAATAGAGGAACTGGATGGCCGTAGGATATCTAAGCATCATGCAGACTTAAATTAAGGATACAAAACTGACCGGACGGTAATCGGACTCACGAAGCGATAATTACGTAGAGATTCGTACACAAGAAAAGACTCCAGTTTAATAGCATGTAACTACCGGTACGGTTGGCGTTTTATAGACCCGAATGGAGGAATGGGATGGCCATAATACATCTGATCATCATACAAACTCAAATAAGGGAATCAAATCTGACCGGACAGTAATCGGACTCACGAAGCGATAATTACGTAGAGATTCATACATAAGAAAAGACTCCAGTTTAAAAGCATGTATCTACTGGTACGGTTGGCGTTTTACAGACCCAAATGGAGGAACGGGATGGCCATAATATATCTGATGATCATACGGACTCAAATAAAGGACACAAAATTGACCGGACGTTAATCGGACTCACGAAGCGATAATTACGTAGAGATTCGTACACAAGAAAAGACTCTAGTTTAAATGCCTGTAACTATAGGCACGGTTGGAGTTTAAAAGACCCGAATAGAGGAACGGATGGCCATAGGATATATGATCATCATGCAGACTTAAATGAAGGATACGAACCTGACCAGACGGTAATCGGACTCACGAAGCGATAATTACGTAGAGTAACTATCGGTACGGTTAGAGTTTTAAAGACCCGAATGAAGGAACGGAATGGCCATAAGATATTTGATCATCATACAACCCCAAATAAAGGATACGAAACTGACCGGATGGTAATCAGACTCACGAAGGGATAATTAGTTAGAGATTCGTACGCAAGAAAAGACTCCAGTTTAAAAGCCTTTAACTATCGGTACGGTTGGAGTGTTAAAGACCCGAATGGAGGAACGGGATGGCCAGAGGATATCTGATCATCATGCAAACTTAAATAATGAATATGAAACTCACCAGACGGTAATCATACTCAGGAAGCGTTAATTACGTAGAGATTCATACACAAGAAAAGACTCCTGTTTAAAAGCATGTAACTACCGGTACGGTTGGCATTTTATAGACCCGAATGGAGGAACGAGATGGCCATAATATATTTGATCATCATACAAACTCAAATAAAGGATACAAAACTGACTGGATGGTAATCGGACTCACAAAGCGATAATTACATAGAGATTCAAACACAAGAAAAGACTCCAGTTTAAATGCCTGTAACCATCGGTACGGTTGGAGTTTAAAAGAGCCGAATGGAGGAACGAGATGTCTATAGGATATATGATTATCATGCAAACTTAAATGAAGGATACAAACCTGACCAAACAGAAATCGGACTCACGAAGCGATAATTACGTAGAGTTTCGTACACAAGAAAAGACTCCAGTTTAAATGATTCTAACTATCGGTACTGTTGGAGTTTTAAAGACCCGAATGGAGGAATGGGATGGCCATAAGATATTTGATCATCATACAGCCCTAAATAAAGGATACGAAAATGACCGGACGGTAATCGGAGTCACGAAGGGATAATTACGTAGAGATTCCTACGCAAGAAAAGACTCCAGTTTAAAAGCCTTTAACTAACGGTACGGTTGGAGTTTTAAAGACCCAAAAGGAGGAACGGGATGGCGATAAGATATCTGATTATCATAGAGACTCAAATAAAGGATACAAAACTGACCGGACAATAATCGGACTCACGAAGCGATAATTACGTAGAGTTTCGTACACAAGAAATGACTCTTGTTTAAAAGCCTGTAACTTTCGTTACGGTTGGAATTTTAAAGACCCGAATGGATGAACGGGATGGCCATACGATATCTGATCGTCATACAGTCCCATATAAAGGATACGAAACTAACCGGACGGTAATCAGACTCAGGAAGCGATAACTACGTAGAGATTCGTACACAAGCAAAGACTTTAGTTTAAATGCCTGTAACTATTGGTACGGTTGGGGTTTTAAAGACCCGAATGGAGGAACGGCATGGCCATAGGATATCTGATCATCATGCAGACTTAAATGGAGAATACGAAACTGTAGATGCATTTTGTGCGAGTAATGCTTTGGATTACACTTAACATGTGTTAGTGTTGTTTATCGAATGGGCGAATGAAGAATATGTGGGCAAATGAAGATTGTAAAAGGTGCGAAGGAGACTTTTTGGTACGAAGGAGAGACTGGAGTGCGAATGTAGAATTAATTGTTATGTCATGCTTGGTTCGACCAATGTGTTTGGCTGAACCTGCACATTCGACCATGCAATATCGGCGAATATGCAGGCCTATAAATAGGTTAAGCAATTTTTGAAAGTTAGTTGTTGGTCATTTTATTCCCTCCTGTTTGTGTCTCTCCCTAGTGTTTGTGTCAACTTATTTTCACGTTAGATTTGATTTTAAACATTATTAAAACGTGTAATTCAAGTTGTTTATGAATGAGAAAAAGCTTTGAAAGATGATTTCTGTGTTTTGATTGTTTGATTATCATTATTGTGATTGATTCAGAGATTCCGCACCTGAATCAAACTTGTTTGATCAATCTCTTTGTAGATTTGACGATCCTAAGCGCTTACAAAGTGGTATCAAATTCATTATGGATCAAAAAACCACAATTTGATAATTTTAAAGCATATTTGGACCCTATTTTGATCAAAAACTTTCTGTTTTCATTGATAAAACTGAATTGGTGATAAATTGATTGATTAGAGCTTGTTTTCATGGATAAATTTTGAATTGGTGATAAACTTGTTCCAAATCAAATCCGAATCAAAACCTGATTAGAATCATCAAATTCTTTCAACTTTTGAAAAATTTGATCAAAATTAACTGATTTTCAAAGAATAACCGTTTTTGAAAGTGCAGGGTCGAACCAAAGGATTTTTGGTCGAAGGTGGTGTTTTAAGTGGTCGAACCTAGAGTTTGCTAGTGTATTGGTGTTCATTCGACCATACTTGTTTCATTCGACCATTCGAACGGTCGAAGGAGAAATACAAACGGTCGAAAGAGAATTAAGCGGTCGAAAGTGATTTGTGTCTGACATACTTCTCATTCGTATCTTTTAAAACGGTCGAAGGAGAACAATTTTACTCATTCGACCATTCGACTCATACGAAGGAGAAAACTGTTTTAAATTTTTCTAATCTTTTCGTGTTTAAACATTTTCAGATCAAGATGTGGAACTTTCCGACTACACCACGACCCAACACGACACCACAACAGCAGACAACCATGGATCCTTGGTCGGTTGCTGCCCAAAAGTGTAGTCAACCATCACAACCTATCAACTATATGGCGATGACTAGTACTATTCCTCAACACGTTGCGCAACCACAACCTCAACCGATTGGCGACTATTTTGGAGTAGCAGCAGCAGCGGTTCACACACAGACGACCAATGCCATATCAACACTTATTCAAGACTTGTCATCTGGGAGTGGAAACCGACCACCTAAGCTTATGGAGATGGTCGATTACAACACGTGGAAGACTAAGTTCAAGATCCATTTGGAGGGTATGGGTTTAGAGGGAACTGAGGCGTGGCAGATGATTGCGAAAGGCTATGTTGCTCCTATCTTGGAGAACACAGGAGAGCCTATTCCACTGGAGAATCTAGCAGATGATGAGAAGAAAAGGTTTGCTATTGATAAAAAGGCGTTTTCTCAATTGTCCCAAGCTATCAACACTGATTTGCTGCATTAGTTTGGTTCTTGCACGACTTCTAAGCAGTTGTGGGACATGTTGAGAAACAGGCATGATGGGAATGAGATGACTAGGAAGCTAAGGATGGAGGAGCTTCGGAAGGAGTTTGAAAATTTTAGTTACATGGGTAACGAGACATTGAAAGAATTGGTTCCAAGGTATTGCCACTTACTCACAAAAGCTGTCAAGCTATGAGATTAGCATACCTATGTCCGAATTGGTGGACAAGTTTGCCGATGTGTTGCCACCGTATTGGAACCAGCATATTGAGGTGTTGAAAGAGAAGGATGCGTACCAGTATTGGACGATCAATGAGTTTATACAGAAACTAGAAAACAAGGAGATGGAAGAGAAGAGGAAAGCAAAAAGGGCTCAAATTCCTCAGAATCTGAAACTTTATCTTGGTGGTACATCTTCTTCCCATTCTACTTCCAGTTCTACTACCAATGTTGCTCCACACATCGCGTGCGTATCTAACATCGTTGAACCACCCAAACAACCAATCAACTACCTTGCTCAAACATCTTCATATACCTCACCATCATATCCTACAACAACTACCTATATTCCACCATTTTCACCCATGCAACAAGCAGCGTGTTACTCTGCTAGCCAACCTCAACAACAAAAACCTTACAACCCTCAAATGAACCAAATGCAACATAACCAATGTCAACCGAACCAAAGCCCGATTGTGTTGGAGACTTCAAATCTAAACAATGTTACTGTTAAGATTGCCCAACAACATGTAGCATTAGTTTCAGCAATGGTAGCATCATACAATGGTCTGGTTACTAGTCAAATTGGGAACAACAATTTGACCAATGAGGACTATGCACAGATCTACAAGGAAGAGATGGAATTGATGGGTATACAGTGGGCCTTTGCGAGTATAATGAGAAGAGCCACTGATATTATTCAGAAGACCGGGAGAACGGATCTTTCAACTTCTCCTAACACCACTTATGGCTTCAACAAAGCCAAAGTAACTTGTTTCAACTGTGGTGAAAAAAGTCATTTTAAAAGAGAGTGCACACAGCCAGCACAACAAGGTAATCGAAATCCATTCAACTCTACATACCAAAACCGTCAAACTCAAAACCAAAATCAAGTATCATACCAAAGTTCCAACAACATTTCAAGCTTTCAACCTCACAACAACTATCAAAACCGCCAAAATAACCAACAAAATAACAATGCTAGACAATCCACATCACAAATCAAAACCAAACACAACAGAACTCAAATCGAACAATCACTCCCATTTCTACACCAAACACACAAACCCAAACCGAGAACCCAAACCAAGCTTTGGTGATACAGAAGGATGAGGGTTTTGATTGGACCAGTATGCAGTTGGGTGTGGAAGAAATTACAGCTGGTAATGTGGCTTGTGGGGCACAGCAGATGAACTTGGATGAACCGGTGGAGGTTGAAGAAGAGATTGTGTCTGAGAAGATGAGTGAGTTGAAGATTGAAGAGTTGAATGATGAGATGAATGTTGATGTTGATTGTGCTGAGAAGAAGACTTGAATGGTTATGGATACGGTTGCTGATATTCCAGAACAGTTTGATTCTACTTATTCTGATGAAGAGAGTGATTCTGACTCTGAATCTAGTGTTAACTCACTGGATGATGACATTAATCAGTTGCTTGCTGAAGCTGATTTCTTGATGACTCGAAAGTCATGTATGGTGGATGATGCTTGCACCAGAATTGATTATTCCAAGTTTTTCGCTGGGAAGGAAGCTCATTTTGCATTAATGGAAATTGTGACACCCGAGGAAAATCCCACATCGGCCGTGGCCAGGAGAGATCCTTGGTTCATAAGTAATGTCTTGCCTCTTAAATCACCAACGCGTTTTGGGGCTTAATGTTAGCGCATGAGAGGAGAACTCCACAGTTAAGCGTGCTCTGGTGGGAGCATTTTCAGGATGGGTGACCTCCTGGGAAGTTTCCACCGGGGCACCCAAAAACAAATCCGTGAGCTCTGGGACGGCAAAGCGGACAATATTGGTGGTGAGAGGGGCAGGGTATTACAGATGGTATCAGAGCCACTCCTGTGCCATTCGGGATGGTGGGTTCATACCTCATCAGGGACAATGAGACTCTAACAGGGGGTGAATGTGACACCCGAGGAAAATCCCACATCGGCCGTGGCCAAGAGAGATCCTTGGTTCATAAGTAATGTCTTGCCTCTTAAATCACCAACGCGTTTTGGGGCTTAATGTTAGTAGATGAGAGGACAACTCCACAGTTAAGCGTGCTCAGGTGAGAGAAATTCCAGGATGGGTGACCTCCTAGGAAGTCTCTATTTGGCAACCAAAAACAAATCCGTGAGCTCTGGATGGGCAAAGCGGACAATATTGGTGGTGAGAGGGGCGGGATGTTACAGATATACTGTAACATCACACAAATTTTCTTTATATATATATATATATATATATATAGAACTCCATCGTTTATTCATCCGATTCATGTTTACATAATGACTTATAATCAATATTAAATTGGATTGTATTAAAAATTCTGATTTAAAAACGTTAAAAAAATGTTTGCTTGTGCCAGGATTCGAACCCGAGTCCCTAGCGGGCTAAACCTTAACCACACCACACAAACCACTACACCATTTGGTGTTTTGTGATGTTAATTAAAACCAATTAAACTTAAACCCTTTCAAGGTCCCTTAGTCAAACCTGAAAAGTCAAACGTAGTCTCCTAGTCAAGTCAAGTCAAAGTGTTAGTAAATATGGTCTCCTAGTCAAGTCAAAGTGTTAGTAAATATGGTCTTCTAGTCAAGTCAAAGTTGTTCCTAAATTCTAGCCTAGTCAAAGTAGTCCCTAATTACAACTCCAAATTATACACTATAAATACTATAGCCTACCATTCAACTCTTTATACCATTCAATAAAAAAACATTATTATCCCATCTCCCATATACTAAAGTTTTCATCCATCATTATCTCCTCTAGCTAGTTCCGAGTTTTCCAAGGCATTATTACTAAGTGTTTGCACGCTCAATAAAATGCACGAACTCATTATGCACCTAAGGTGAGTTTACATAGCCCATTTTTCTATTTTACATTTTGGGGTGAAGCATGTTTAAACAGTTTATACACTATCATTTACTCATTCTTACATTGTTGAAACTTGTGATACAATTACACTATCATTTACTCATTCTATCATTTGACTGTAACAAAAAGACACAATACAATCCTTAACATTGATCAAGCCGCCTGTTTAGATTATAGCGCTATAGGTCTGACAAACCCATCCCCCCGCATAAATTCAGGGATGATCGATAATAGTTACACTTTTACTAACTTGCGAGTTAGGTCTCAGTCGACACAAGGTTTGATTGTACAAAAGACGCATTGTTACATGTCGGACTCATATACTATCATTACTCATTATTATACTTCAACAATGATTGCTATACAACATATTGTTTTCAACTATATGCAAAACCTATGTATTCTCACCAATTATTTATAGTTGACCCCCCATCTTTCCAACTAAACATGTTTCAGGTTTTATTTGCTATTGGAGGTTGTACAAGTCTTGGAACACGTAGGAGCTTTGGACTTAGTTTATATTATTCAAGCTTTTGTAATCATTACTTGTAAGATAAATTGTAAATTGTTTAATATTATTCAACTTTTATTTAGTACCATGAGCTATTGAACAATCATCACTACGTGACACCTCGATGTTTCCGCCATCGGTTGGGGTGTTACAGATTGGTATCAGAGCCATGGTTATAGGGAATTAGGTTATTAGAAAAATAATCTAGTCTATAACCATAGGATTATAACCAGTATTTGCTCCTTTTACTTGCTATTCTCTATCTCCCTCCTACTTCTTGTCTCTACTTTAAATCCCTACAAGAAAATTGCCCTCCATCACAAGATCTACTCTTAGACTAGTAGGACAAATCGTCAGGTTTAGCCTGAACCACCTTGAAGATCTCGTCGAAGTTCTTACTTTTCATAACGAACACGTGCAATCTGGAAGGTTGAACGCCTGTATTCTGAGTTTTCTGTCTAGGACTGGCATTGCGCATAAATCCCAATCAGACGAGGGACCCGGATGCCTACCTGGGAATTCTCGGGATGAGTGTTCACTTATAGGCTAAAGCATGTCTTCACTATGTTATTAGAATCTAGAAGTTTTGATAAGTCAATGTTTTCGTTTATTCGTTTTAATTAATGAATAAATGATTAGACTAACCTTCCTTAAACTAAGCTCTATAATCTCAAAATTTTACAGCTTAAATCAATCTCATTTCATAACCATCTGTGGATTTCACAATCGCACTTCACCTTACCATCTTAGCCACTTTTTAAATATTCAACACCCTACTGAGATCATATTATTTCATTTCTCCACATGTTATTTTTTAAAAAACTATAACCTCATACCTTAGCACAAACTAAAGATTTCTAAATCTTGTTGTATTTTCATTACCTAGTAACTTTACAAAGTACATATTTTTGACAAAAGATGTCCTCGAACTTAAATTCAATTGTTTATTTATTGACGTAACAAACAATTTTCTATATAATGCTTTAAACTATTAAAAATCTCTTAATAGAACCTTGATCTTCAAAACCTAATGTCATGTTTGTAATCTCCAACTAACAGGAATATTTTAATCAAAGCCCACTTAACTTGTACTATTTAACAACTTTTGCTTTATGTATAAAACCAATTTTGAAACTAAGATTTTTTTTATCCATAGGAATAATATCTAGTCTCTAAATTCTCCATCGACACTCACTTATTTTCAACTTGTTCAAATTTTTACAATATTTGGCATATACCACAATCATGTTTTCTTATACACTTGATTATAACCTTTGATCCAAACCCCAAAATTTACACTGCTACATAATCTCCTTACTGTAAAATAAATTCTTTATCAACTATCTTCACATTCAGTATCTCTCACAACCTTGATTCTGCTTCAAGATTTTTCATCATCCTCTCAAGAACTAAATTCATATCCTTCACCTTCTCACACTTGAGCTAGTTACCCATGATAACCAAACTATTGAAACTTGATTGTGTGTTGCATCAAACATAATCCTTAGTTATACATGAGTATTCGACTATGTACCATATTTGAACATTTGAAACTAGAATTCATGGAATATAAACTATTTGCTATAGACACACCTAGAGTCATTAACCTTGTCTAGGGCAACTCGATTACAACTCGTATGCTATACTTGATACTTGATTGCTTACATGTACATATTATCAATTTGCAATTCATGTGTGTAATAATTGGTACACTTAATCAAACAACTGATAGAGGTTGAAGTACTTGCTCAACAGTTAGTAGAGTACCAAATAACCTACTCAACGATTGGTAGAGGTCATCATGCCTGCTCAACAGTCGGTAGAGGCCCTACAACCTGCTCAACGACTGGTAGAGGCTATCGCACCTGCTCAACAATCGGTAGAGGTTCTTACTCACTGACTGGTAGAGGTCTTTTTCCTGCCCAACAGTTGGACTTATTTTTTGATACATTGTATATGATTCAATCACAAGGCTATTTTGCATTACTTAGATGTGTGTTTAGAGTCATAGAAGGACACAAAACCCTAATGTAAGGTAAATTGGTGATTGCGGTCCGGAACGTAATCATGAATTTACAGTTACATTAAGGTAGTGTGAAATTCTACTAAGGTTTTGGGAGATACACCGTATGTTTTCGAAGTATCAGAGGTGTGATGGGTTAGCTACGGTACACCCTATATATAAACACTAATGATACGTGGAAAGGGATACTGTAGGGTCAGACCAATAACAAACCCTAGTTATTTGGTATTCCATCTAGCATTTATGGTTATCTTATACATTCCTTAAACTCTTACCCTACTCTGAACCATAGTCACCCTAACTATCCTCAAAACTATTCAAATGTTTCTTCTTAAAATATACTTCGGGACGAAGTTCCTAAAAGTAGGGGAGACTGTAACATCACACAAATTTTCTTTATATATATATATATATATAGAACTCCATCGTTTATTCATCCGATTCATGTTTACAGTATCTTTACCATCCATTTTGTTAATTTTTTTTTAAATAATGACTTATAATCAATATTAAATTGGATTGTATTAAAAATTCTGATTTAAAAACGTTAAAAAAATGTTTGCCTGTGCCAGGATTCGAACCCGAGTCCCTGGCGGGCTAAACCTTAACCACACCACACAAACCACTACACCATTTGGTGTTTTGTGATGTTAATTAAAACCAATTAAACATAAACCCTTTCAAGGTCCCTTAGTCAAACCTGAAAAGTCAAAGTGTTAGTAAATATGGTCTCCTAGTCAAATCAAGTCAAAGTGTTAGTAAATATGGTCTCCTAGTCAAGTCAAAGTGTTAGTAAATATGGTCTTCTAGTCAAGTCAAAGTTGTTCCTAAATTCTAGCCTAGTCAAAGTAGTCCCTAATTACAACTCCAAATTATACACTATAAATACTATAGCCTACCATTCAACTCTTTATACCATTCAATAAAAAAAACATTATTATCCCATCTCCCATATACTAAAGTTTTCATCCATCATTATCTCCTCTAGCTAGTTCCAATTTTTCCAAGGCATTATTACTAAGTGTTTGCATGCTCAATAAAACGCACGAACTCATTATGCACCTAAGGTGAGTTTACATAGCCCCTTTTTCTATTTTACATTTTGGGGTGAAACATGTTTAAACATATTATACACTATCATTTACTCATTCTTACATTGTTGAAACTTGTGATACAATTACACTATCATTTACACATTCTATCATTTGACAGTAACAAAAAGACACAATACAATCATTAACATTGATCAAGCCACCTGTTTAGATTATAGCGCTATAGGTCTGACAAACCCATCCCCCCGCATAAATTCAGGGATGATCGATAATAGTTACACCTTTACTAACTTGCGAGTTAGGTCTCAGTCGACACAAGGTTTGATTGTACAAAAGACGCATTGTTACATGTCGGACTCATATACTATCATTACTCATTATTATACTTCAACAATGATTGCTATACAACATATTGTTTTCAACTATATGCAAAACCTATGTATTCTCACCAACTATTTATAATTGACCCCCCATCTTTCCAACTAAACATGTTTCAGGTTTTATTTGCTATTGGAGGTTGTACAAGTCTTGGAACACGTAGGAGCTTTGGACATAGTTTATATTATTCAAGCTTTTGTAATCATTACTTGTAAGATACATTGTAAATTGTTTAATATTATTCAACTTTTATTTAGTACCATGAGCTATTGAACAATCATCACTACGTGACACCTCGATGTTTCCGCCATCGGTTGGGGTGTTACAGATTGGTATCAGTGCCATGGTTATAGGGAATTAGGTTATTAGAAAAATAATCTAGTCTATAACCATAGGATTATAACCAGTATTTGCTCCTTTTACTTGCTATTCTCTATCTCCCTCCTACTTCTTATCTCTAGTTTAAATCCCTACAAGAAGATTGCCCTCCATCGCAAGATCTACTCTTAGACTAGTAGGACAAATCCTCAGGTTTAGCCTGAACCACCTTGAAGATCTCATCGAATTCTAAATTTTAATAACGAACACGTGCAATCTGGAAGGGTGAACGCCTGTATTCTGAGTTTTCTGTCTAGGACTGGCATTGCGCATAAATCCCAATCATACGAGGGACCCGTATGCCTACCTGGGAATTCTCGGGATGAGTGTTCACTTATAGGCTAAAGCATGTCTTCACTATGTTATTAGAATCTAGAAGTTTTGATAAGTCAACGTTTTCGTTTATTCGTTTTAATTAATGAATAAATGATTACACTCACTTTCCTTAAACTAAGCTCTATAATCTCAAAATTTTACAGCTTAAATCAATCTCATTTCATAACCATCTATGGATTTCACAATCACACTTCACCTTACCATCTTAGCCACTTTTTAAATATTCAACACCCTACCCAGATCATATTATTTCATTTCTCCACATGTTACTTGTTTTTTTAAAAACTATAACCTCATACCTTAGCACAAACTAAAGATTTCTAAATCTTGTTGTATTTTCATTACCTAGTAACTTTACAAAGTACATATTTTTGACAAAAGATGTCCTCGAACTTAAATTCAATTGTTTATTTATTGACGTAACAAACAATTTTCTATATAATGCTTTAAACTATTAAAAACTACTTAATAGAACCTTGATCTTCAAAACCTAATGTCATGTTTGAAATCTCCAACTAACGGGAATATTTTAATCAAAGCCCACTTAGCTTATACTATTTAACAACTTTTGCTTTATGTATAAAACCAATTTTGAAAATAAGATTTTTTTTTATCCATAGGAATAATATCTAGTCTCTAAATTCTCCATCGATACTCACTCATTTTCAACTTGTTCAAATTTTTACAATATTTGTCATATACCACAATCATGTTTTCCTATACACTTGATTATAACATTTGATCCAAACCCCAAGATTTACACTGCTACATAATCTCCTTACTATAAAATAAACTCTTTATCAACTATCTTCACATTCACTATCTCTCACAACCTTGATTCTGCTTCAAGATTTTTCATCATCCTCTCAAGAACTAAATTCATATCCTTCACCTTCTCACACATGAGCTAGTTACCCATGATAACCAAACTATTGAAACTTGATTGTATGTTGCATCAAACATAATCCTTAGTTATACATGAGTATTCGACTATCTACCATATTTGAACATTTGAAACTAGATTTCATGGAATATAAACTATTTGCTATAGACACACCTAGAGTCATTAACCTTGTCTAGGGCAACTCGATTACAACTCGTATGCTATACTTGATACTTGATTGCTTACATGTACAGATTATCAATTTGCAATTCATGTGTGTAATAATTGGTACACTTAATCAAACAACTGATAGAGGATGAAGTACTTGCTCAACAGTTAGTAGAGTACCAAATAACCTACTCAACTATTGGTAGAGGTCATCATGCCTGCTCAACAGTCGGTAGAGGCCCTACAACCTGCTCAACGACTGGTAGAGTGTAGATGCACTTTCTGTGGACGTCACTGTCGAATAAGACTAGGGTTGAGTCTTAGTATAGTGTTACATGAGATTGTGGTGATCCATAAGGGCATTTTATGGATCTGACGCATTTGTAAATATATGACAATACACTGAGCCAAGTTCGACCAATATACATTGGGCGAATGTGGAAGTTTTCCACATTCGACCATCACAAATGGGCGAATGTGGAAATACTCCACATTCGACCATCATAAAGGGGCGAACGTGGAACTGGTGTATTGGACTATAAATAGCAATCTCATGTGTTATTGTTCATTTGGTGATTTGAGTTTGTACTTTGAATGCTCTCAAGGAGGAGGTCATGCCCGACCTCCCCCGGCCTCGAGATAGATGTTTATCCTACTGATGACAGTGTCTGTAACCGTTTCTGTAGTAATACGAATCTGTGATGACGTTGTTATCGTGTATTTCCGTCTCGTCTCGAATCTCCCGTCTGAAACCGAGTTGTTTTCGCTTAATCGATCCATGAATTCGGTTTTTAACTGGATTCTCATAGAGGCTATCGCACCTGCTCAACAATCGGTAGAGGTTCTTACTCACTAACTGGTAGAGGTCTTTTTCCTGCTCAACAGTTGGACTTATTTTTTGATACATTGTATACGATTCAATCACAAGGCTATTTTGCATTACTTACATGTGTGTTTAGAGTCATAGAAGGACACAAAACCCTAATGTAAGGTAAATTGGTGATTGCGGTCCGGAACGTAATCATGAATTTACAGGTACATTAAGGTAGTGTGAAATTCTATTAAGGTTTTGGGAGATACCCCGTATGTTTTCGAAGTATCAGAGGTGTGATGGGTTAGCTACGGTACACTCTATATATAAACACTAATGATACGTGGAAAGGGATACTGTAGGGTCAGTCCAATAACAAACCCTAGTTATTTGGTATTCCATCTAGCATTTATGGTTATCTTATACATTCCTTAAACTCTTACCCTACTCTGAACCATAGTCACCCTAACTATCCTCAACACTATTCAAATGTTTCTTCTTAAAATATACTTCGGGACGAAGTTCCTAAAAGTAGGGGAGACTGTAACATCACACAAATTTTCTTTATATATATTTATAGAACTCCATCGTTTATTCATCCGATTCATGTTTACAGTATCTTTACCATCCATTTTGTTAATTGTTTTTGTTTAAATAATGACGTATAATTAATATTAAATTGGATTGTATTAAAAATTCTGATTTAAAAACGTTAAAAAAATGTTTGCCTGTGCCAGGATTCGAACCCGTCCCTGGCGGGCTAAACCTTAACCACACCACACAAACCACTACACCATTTGGTGTTTTGTGATGTTAATTAAAACCAATTAAACTTAAATCCTTTCAAGGTCCATTAGTCAAACCTGAAAAGTCAAACGTAGTCTCCTAGTCAAGTCAAGTCAAAGTGTTAGTAAATATGGTCTCCTAGTCAAGTCAAAGTGTTAGTAAATATGGTCTTCTAGTCAAGTCAAAGTTGTTCCTAAATTCTAGCCTAGTCAAAGTAGTCCCTAATTACAACTCCAAATTATACACTATAAATACTATAGTCTACCATTCAACTCTTTATACCATTCAATAAAAAAAACAATATTATCCCATCTCCCATATTGATGCGTGTAAATGTATATATAAAAATAACACAAGCTTTAATTAAAATGACTCACCTAAAAACTACACACACGCGGCAAGTGTACCGGTCGCAAAGCAGTAAACAGATAAGACCGAGTATCGAACCCAAAGACGCGAATGCAACTCTAGATCACAACCTATACCGAATACTAGCCTAAATAAATATATACTTAAATAGGGGGTATTTTAAACTACTAATTATAAACTTAATTAAACTAAATATAAATAAAATAACCTCAACTGCTTAAACGAAACTAGGAACTTGGAGAAATCAGATAGGAAGAAGGCTGGTTACTTAGGTAAAATCCCTATACACTAGCAATAAATCCTGAATCTGGTAATTAACTTGAGACCCTATTCTTATCTAATAAACCTCCTGTCAAGGATAACTCACTAGACTCAAGGCGGGACAAGTGTAGAAATGCTAAAATGGATCCGGATCGCCCTAGCATACCAAAATCCCATAGAAATCAGATTAAAACCTCTCTTGGATTAAAATCCTCAAACTATGAAGCAGACTTAAACTCTACTGAAGAAAACCTAGGAAAACTCTAAACACGGACAAGTAGCGACTCCCGCCCTAGCGCTTGTCAACTACCGTACAATGCCTAGTTAGTTACCTAGCAATCTCGAGTTAGATTTCTCACCCTCAAGAATGGACTGCACGTTTTAGTTAATTTATTATATTAGTTTGTTATACTTGTGTCGTACTCCAACTCCAAATACTAGCACGCTAACCTAAGTTGACGAACTAGATTGATTTCTAGACCTAGGGGGTATCTCTACATGCCTAGCTCCACAAAACTAATAAACAAACTTCAAATAAAATTAACACCAACACACATATGTCAAATCCAACAATAAATTTAAAATCATGTAATTCTACACATCAAATTAAAAACCAAAAATCATTAAATACTGCAGATTACGTCTAGTTCATAAACCTAAGCAACCATAAAAGTCTAGTTCATAGTTATAATCAGAAACATAAATTCAAAGTCTATAAAAAACAATTTCATCATGTCTCTAAATAATTAAAACGAATAAAACAAACCCCCGGGTCTTCAAATAATATTCTTTAGTACACCCAAGACCTTCTCCTCTCCACAGCTCCTTTAGTCGATCAAAGAATATGTCGCTCCTCTTCTGTTGAAATTTCACAGCAGCTTCTTGTCGAATGAATATTATGTTTGTTGTTTCGAATGAATGCTTTCTATCGAATGAATAATCCCCTCCAATTTAAATTGCTGCCGTCAAAAAAACTCTATATATCCATATCATCTTATGACCGCCTTTTAGAGAATTATGTTGTATTGTTTGGCTTGGGCTCGTGGCCCAAGTCACTTTGTTGTTTTTTTTAATATTATTATTATTATTATTATTATTATTATTATTATTATTATTATTATTATTATTATTATTATTATTATTATTATTATTATTATACTTCGTGCTCTTGACTCGGGTGTTCTTGGCTCGACCAAAGTTTCTCGTTTGCGCTCCGACGTCCATGAACACATGATTTCAAATGTCCGTGTCTCAATTAAAATTATTTCTTTTTGAGCTCATTTTCCACGAACACCTATAAAAATAATAAAATAAATAAATACATAATAACAATGACACGAAACGAATAAAAACTTGACCAAATAATATACAAAATACATAGGAAAATAGATGTGTTTTATGACACATCACATATACTAAAGTTTTCATCCATCATTATCTCCTCTAGCTAGTTCCGAGTTTTCCAAGGCATTATTACTAAGTGTTTGCACGCTCAATAAAACGCACGAACTCATTATGCACCAAAGGTGAGTTTACATAGCCCCTTTTTCTATTTTACATTTTGGGGTGAAACATGTTTGAACATTTAATACACTATCATTTACTCATTCTTACATTGTTGAAACTTATGATACAATTACACTATCATTTACTTATCCTATCATTTGACTATAACAAAAAGACACAATACAATCATTAACATTGATCAAGCCGCCTGTATAGATTATAGCGCTATAGGTCTGACAAACCCATCCCCCCGCATAAATTCAGGGATAATCGATAACAGTTACACTTTTACTAACTTGCGAGTTAGGTCTCAGTCGACACAAGGTTTGATTGTACAAAAGACGAATTGTTACATGTCGGACTCATATACTATCATTACTCATTATTATACTTCAAAAATGATTGCTATACAACATATTGTTTTCAACTATATGCAAAACCTATGTATTCTCACCAACTATTTATAGTTGACCCCCCATCTTTCCAACTAAACATGTTTCAAGTTTTATTTGCTATTGGAGGTTGTACAAGTATTGGAACACGTAGGAGCTTTGGACTTAGTTTATATTATTCAAGCTTTTGTAATCATTACTTGTAAGATAAATTGTAAATTGTTTAATATTATTCAACTTTCATTTAGTACCATGAGCTATTGAACAATCATCACTACGTGACACCTCGATGTTTCCGCCATCGGTTGGGGTGTTACATCAATGACAGAACCTCCTAAGTAGGTAAGTACCGAATCTACTGTTAATAATTCGACTTGTGTTAAGAATTGCAAAACTTGTGATAAATTGACAGATGAAAATAAGCAACTCAAGGTTCAACTTGAGAGTGCAAAAATCAATTGTCAATTGTATCAGAAAGAATCAAAAGAGTTTAACAAAGTACTTGATGGGTATAAGAAAGATATTTCTGAATTGAAAAAGACTTTGTCGTTAAAACAAATGGCCATAAATAACTATATCAATGATTTAGAAAACACAAAATTGGAAATGGCCACCATTAAGTGCTATGCAGAGAAAGTTATCAAAAAGCTTGAGAGTTATAAGCATATTGCTTATGTTGTTGACCACATCATAGAAGAGCCTTCACAGTCGAGTAGTGCAAACTACAAAGCTGTCCCAGCTCCGGTGTTATTTGAAAACCATAATTTGCATGCAATAGCACCGGAGAGCTTAGTCAAATCTAACTCTACATCGGATAACGAGTCCAACACATCCAGTGTCGTAGACCCGTATTCTGATGTTAGACCTGTTCTGGTAAACAATGAAGGTGTGGTTGCTGCTGATGATTCTGATGAAGAGGATGAACAGTCTGAGACGGTTGTTGAATAAGTGAGTGATATTCCTGTTGAAAATCACATCATCACTACTGAACCGGTTCACCATCTCAGATTGTCCATCCCATGGCTAACGCTCATAGAAAGAATCAATCAACAAAGAATGTTGATAAGAAAGCTGAGAAGCCTGTTGTTAAGAATGTTGAAAAGAATGTTATTAAGTCTGTTGAAAAGAAAGTTGAGAAGAAAATTGAAAATAAAACTGAAAAGTTAAAAGATGAGAAAAATGAATCGTGTGATAAACCTGTGAAAGTTTTCTATCAGATGCAAGGCTCCGATAAGATCATGTCTGATGAAGAATATCCGATTCAATTTGCAAATTATTCTAAGATTGAAAAGATCTGGCAGGAAAGTACCATTTGGTTTCCGAAACATGAACGAACAAATGATATTCCTCCAGCAATTTTAAAGAAAATTCATTCGGATATTCCAAAAGACCCAAAGTTCAATGTCACACAATTTGTTAAACCAACAGACAACTCAAATAGTTTTATTGAGCCGACTTACTCAAAGGACCCCGCTCCTGAGAGTTTAAGAAGACAGTGTATGGTTGATCAATATCCCATTGCTAGTTATTCTAATTCGAACATCAAAGAAAACTATGAAGAGTACCGTGCGTGTTTTAAGTGCGGGGAAAGGGGGCATTTACTTGCCAACTGCCCGTATGTACGACACAAGAGGCACGAGGTGGAAATGAAGCAAAAGTATGACTGTCCGGTTGATAATCACAGTTATTTACAGAGACGGTTTTTCCCTCAGCCAACACCTTTTTATAACCAAAACAACTATTTCAAAAGGAGGGAAAATCGTCTGATGACATATGAAAGACGCAACCGAATAGCCACTGAGAAACCGTTGAAGAAACCTATGGTGAACGCAACTGCTGACAACAAAAAGGTTCCTGTTAAACCTAATGTCAAACCAGCAGTTGGACCTGTATCTGTTAAATCAGAGAAGGTAACCAAGAAGGTATCGTTCAAGGATGAAGTAAAGAAACCAGCTGAGAACTCAAAATCTCAGATCCGGATCTTGAAACAGACTGAACAATCTTGGTCATCAAAGGGTTCTAAGGGTGCTTCAACGTCACAATAGAATGTGAAATCCAAGATGTTTGTGAGAAAACTGACTCTTTGAAACAATCTATTCAAAGACCCAAGACCAAACAGGCTTGGTTCCCCCGAAAAATCTAACTTTTCTACTTGATATGTGGAGGGAGCTTCAGCTGGCCCTGTGAGCAGTCTTTAGATTGTTGACAGTGGAGCTTCTGGCCATATGACAGGGGATCTTTCGCTACTTTTTGATATTAGAAACATCAATGGAGGCTATGTAGCGTTTGCCGGGAACAAAGGAGGCTATATTACCATGGAGGGTAGTGTGAGCAATGGGATTGTGAGCTACGAGAGAATTTCTTATGTGAAGCAGATAGATTACAATCTGTTGAGTGTCAACCAGATATGCGACAAACAATTTTCTGTGTACTTTGACGACAAATCTTGCTACATACTCAAGCCAGGTTTTGAATTACCGAATGAGTGGGTGATGCTAAAGGCGCCGAGAGTGAACAACTTGTACATTCTCGATATGTCAAAAGCCATGACCACCCAAGGCCAAGTCACGTGTTTCCTCTCCAAGGCTACAGAAAAAGAATCCATTATGTGGCATAGGAGGATGGGACACATTCACCTCAGAAAGATGAATCAATTGGTGAAGAATGAACTTGTCACAGGCGTGAACGTCAAACATTTTCACCTAAATGACAAGTGTGTGAGTTGTAAAAAGGGTAAGCAGCACAAACATTCCCATAGACCAAAGAAAGTTAATTCCGTTGAACTGCCACTTGAACGTTTGCACATGGATCTGTTTGGACCGGTCAAGCGTAAGAGTCATGCTAGGGAGTTATACTATCTTGTGGTGACTGATGATTATTCAAGATTTTCATGGGTGATGTGCTTACACAGGAAGAGCGACACATTTGAAAATTTGAAAGTTTTGTTCACTCGTCTGGAAAATATCTATGGTCTCAACATCAAGAGGATTAGGAGTAATAATGGGACGGAGTTTAAAAATGCTCGATTGGACGGTCTTTGTGAAAACAAAGGAATTCATCATGAATATAGTGCTCCGTATACCCCACAATAGAACGGTGTCACAGAACGTAAAAACACGACTCTAATTGAAACGGCGAGGACAATGCTTGCGAACTCAAATCTTCCAGTAATGTTCTGGAATGAAGCAATTTACGCAGCTTGTTATACTCTTAATCGCGTTTTAATGGTGAAGAAGTTTGGCAAAACTTCTTATAAACTGTTGAATCGTCGCAAGCCGAATTTAGAGTATCTAGAACCATTTGGAGCTCCTTGTACTATGCTTAATCCATCTGAGAAGTTCGCACCGAAGGCTGAGGAAGGATATTTTGTTGGATATGCAACCCCGCTCAAACGGGTATTCAACAAAAGGACTCGTTAGGTCGAGGAGTGGGCTAACGTTGAAGTGCAACGGTATACTCAGAACTTACAGGGAAGTGGTCCAGACTGAATGTTTGATTACAAAGATTTCTTTGAATCATTCAACCTAGATAGCTTGGTTGAAGAGACTGTACTACGTTTATATTACGAGGTCGAAAACGCAGTGACTTCACCGTTAGTGCGTCCAATCACTGTGAATCCTCAAACAGCTTCTAATGATACTAATGTTCCTGTCGTTGAAGAAGAGGTATTTCAAGAAGCTTCCACGACGTGGAATTCATCAGAATCAGAAGATGACGACGATGATGTTACAAGTGAAGCTATCTTAGATCATGCTACAGAGACACCACCAGTGAACCCAACTACAAATGGTGCTTCAACATCGAATGTGGGTAATGATCTGGTTTCAGCAGAGAACTTAACTACTCAGACGGGAGTCCAAGTACCCGATTATCCGGAATCTCGGATACATTGAATTCACCCGATCGAGCAAGTTATTGGTGATCCTGGTAGCAGTGTGATGACAAGAGAATAATTGAAGAATGCGAACTCACCAGAAATCCTTGGCAATCTTGCTTTATATGCCAAAATACAACAATCTGGTTTTCAGAATAACTAGTCTTTTGCTTGTTATGTTTCGCAGGTGGAGCCGCGAACTTACAAGGATGCTCTTTTGGACGATGCTTGGGTGGAAGCAATGCAAGAGGAGTTGTTGCGGTTCCAGAAACTTGGCGTCTGGACACTGACAGATTTGCCCCCGGGAAGAAAGAAGATTGGAACGAAGTGGGTTTTTAAGTGCAAAAAGGATGATAGAGGAGTGATCGTAAGGAACAAAGCTCGTTTGGTTGTACATGGATTTCATCAGGTGGAGGGAATCGATTACAACGAAATCTATGCACTAGTTGCACGCTTAGAGGCAATCCGAATGTTTCTGGCGTTTGAATCATACAAGAAATTTAAGGTGTATCAGATGGATGTCAGGAGCGCATTTCTTTACGGTGTGGTCAAGGAGGAAGTATACGTTGGTCAACCACCATGCTTTGAAGATCCTATTCACCGGGATAAGGTCTACGTATTGAACAAAGCTCTCTACGGGTTGCACCAAGCTCCAAGGCAATGGTATGAGGAGCTGAGCACATATCTTCTCTCAAAAGGATTCAAGCGAGGTTTGGTAGATTGCACACTGTTTACTAAACGAACAAGTGATGACTTGCTTCTAGTCCAGATTTATGCTGACGATATTATATTTGGGTCTACTAACGAACTTCTGTGCAGAGAATTTGAACGTGTTATGCAAGAAAAGTTCGAGATGAGCGCAATGGGAGAGATGCAGTTTTTCCTAGGCTTGCAGGTGGAACGAAGACCAACGGGGATCTTTATTCACCAGACGAAATACGTTTCTGAAGTCTTGAGCCGATTCCAGATGGATTATTCGAAGACGATGGATACCCCAATACAACCTAATCACGGGATTGGAGTTGACGCTAAGGGGGAGCTAACTGATCCATTTACATACAGAGCAATCGTCGGATCTTTGATGTATCTCACCGCTTCCAGACCTGATATAATGTTTGCCACATGTCTCTGTGCACGTTATCAATCGAAGCCGAAACAGAGTCATCTTGCAGCTGTCAAACGTATCCTTAGATATCTGAAGGGTTGTCCGTCGAGAGGACTATGGTACCCTAATGATGATAATTTTGACCTAATCGCTTTTAGTGATGCAGATTAGGGCTGCTGTGACAAAGACAACAAATCCACAACAGCTGGATGCCAGTTTATGGGGAGCAGGCTCGTGACCTGGCAATGCAAGAAACAGACCGCAGTTGCATTATCCACATGTGAAGCAGAATATGTTTCAGCATCGAGCTGCTGCTCACAGGTTCTTTGGATCCAACAATAGATGGTGGACTACGGTTTGCAATTTCTTAAAACCCCTATTTACTGTGATAATGAAGCCGCAATCGCATTAACAAAAGACTTAGTAAATCACTCAAAGGCTAAACATATCCGGATTAAATACCATTTTATCCGTGATTGTTATGCTAAAGAGTTGATCGATATGGTCAAAATCCACACTGATTACCAACGCGCAGACCTTTTTACCAAAGCTTTTGATAAATCGAGATTTGAATATCTTTTGAAAGCTAATGGTATTAAAGAAAAACAAGACTGATCACCACCTCAGTTTATCGCTTTTTAGTTTACTTTTTACTATTTTTCAGAAGAATTCGAAAATCCAAAAACATTTAAAAAATTTCAAAATCCATAAAAATTTGAAATTTCTTTGCTGACTGCTATATCTTCTTCCCTTAGATTAATGCCGTTAGATTTCTGTGAACAAACGATATCTGGGCAGTCACATATTTGAAATGCTTCAGCTTATCCTTGGGAACAGTAAATTCAAAAATTTATAAAAATTAGAAAAACCAAAAATGATTTCCTGGAGAAAAAGGGGAAATGATGGTACATCAGTGGGGATCTGACACATTCTAAGAAATGTAATGCTATATAGGGCGTGTGTCTGAGTTTGTGCGATGTGCTGATAGGCTTCGTAGACCTATTACTGCGTGCCTGATACATACATATCAAGCGAATTGTTGTGTGGATGAACTCCTCATTGGCATATGGTCTTAGTACCGTAATTTCGTTTGATAGGGTATTTGTACAAAACTCGGAGGTTTTGGGTCGTTATGTTATTAGTTATCTGGGGATAGCCTCTCTGATCTTCTGCTGTAAGTCATTACGGACCTAGATCAGATAGGGTGTCTTTATAAAAGAGCTTTATGCCAAATCCTAAAGTTACCGAATTAAGGAACTTTCTATGTTTTATGATGATCAAAGATTATCTATTACATCGTATTCATCACTGATGCAAATCATGATTGATATCAGTCCTCAACCTGGTAGAGTGCACATGTTACTTTGCTGCATTAATTTGTTGACCTGTATACCTCTGTGCATTATACCTTGTAAATTACAGACGACGAAAACATAATCACGCTTTACAATGAGTCTTTGTGCATTTACTTCTTGATACAGGAGTATATCATGTGCGTGGGAACCACAGGCAATTATGTTTATACTATACATAATCGTATCAGTCTAAAGCACTACACAAAAGTCTGCATGTAAGTTTATGTGGATCACAATATCAGCAGTTGCCAGATCACACATTGTCTTTAATGATAATAATCAAAAGATCAACGATGTGATCGGATTTCTCAATAACTGATATGATCCCTTTACCGGAAATCCCAAAACATTTACTGTTTATCTTTACATTTCTGCATTTTATTTTCTCATCAAAAATTGCAAAACTCAAAAAGATTTTAGGTGTGTTTTAGCATAAACTTTAGAAAATCCAAAAAGATTTTAGATTTCTATCTTGTTTTTGATAGCTGATGGTGGTTGATGACGATTTTCTAAACCTTGATGAACCATTTGAGCTTTGTCATCTTTAACTGAGAAAATATGATTGTCGGATGCTTAAAAGTTGGAAAATATTTTGAACAGGACTCGATTTTGAGATTTGGTAAAATTTTCAAAATTCCTGATTCACCTTTGCCCATTCGCTTGGGTCGAAGGAGGAATTTTCTTGTTCATTCGTACTTTTCATTTTGGGCGAATGTGAAAGTTCTTAAGTTGTTTTCTCTTTCGAACCCTTTTATCTCATTCGCACCTTTCATTAGGGGCGAAGGAGACTAAAGCTTCACATTCGACCACAATGAACGGTCGAAGGAGCGCTCTATATATATCATTCTCTGCTCATTCGACCCCTTACAGAATTTTTTCAAATTTTTTTATACTAAGTCCACTTGTTGCTCGTGACATTTACACCATACCATTGTGTTCGTCTCTTCGTGCTGATCATTTTGCACTCATTTTTACAGGTTAACATCAAGTTTTCAATGATTAATCACTACATTTCAGTCCAAGCCCTAACTGTCATTAAACTTGGTTTTATTGTTGTTAATTGATATTAGTTTTGATAGGGATTCATTGATTGAATGTTTTAGGGGGAGATTATGCAAAAACTAAGGATTAAACATCATCAGTTGGCATAATCGATTGATTTAAAACTTATAAACCCTAGTTTTTGAAATAAAACAATAAATCAATGAAAAACTGATGTAATTGATGATTAGGAAACATTAATTGGAGGTTTTAGGTGCATAATGAATCAAAATGACAAGTTAAAATCCACTGGTTTTCAAAAATTGAAATTTGAATTGAAGAACAGTCACCTTCGCCCCTTTCGAACGGTCGAATGTGTAAAACTGGGCGAAGGAGATGTACAGTTTGGGCGAATGAAGTTAAAATGGGCAAATGAAACATTTTTCAAAAACATTTTTACATTCGCACCTATAAAACTTCACATTTGTACCCAGAATCTCTCATTCGCACCTCCAAATGGGCGAATGTAGAGATCAATTACCAAATTTTCAACTTTTATTTATTTTGTCAATTTTTAACGTGTTTACTTGTTTTATTTTGCAGTATAAACAATGTCTGAACAGGAAAAACCTACTGAACAAGCTGGATCATCTGCACAAGCTACTGAGAAAGGAAAGGAAGAACTTTTGCCGTTCGAGAATGCGCATAACTGTTGTGCATATCTTGGGGACATGAAGAAGCACACTGAGTTTACAGAGATTATCGAGTTTCTAAAGAGGAGTCGGGTGATAGATGCAATTGCTACACCTGCTATTATCTACCGAGACTTGTTACAAGAGTTCTGGATGAACGCGAAGATGGATTTCTAGGAGTGTGAATCATCTCTAGTTAGCAAGATTCAAGGACAGTTAGTTATTGTTTCAGAGAATGATATCAGGGAAGCCTTAAAGCTTAAAGATGAAAAGACTGATCCCAGAGAACTTAGCTTTACTGAACAAAGGAAATGCTTTCTGAGGATGAAGTATAACGGGCCGATTACTGATGGTTCGTTACACAAGGGAAAGCTTTGTCCTCAATTCAAGTATTTGGCACATGTTATGATCCATGTCTTTGGTTCAGCAGCAGGAGGTTATGACTTGATGAGAAAGAGTATTAGCTCGATGATGGTTGCACTGATATTGAACAAACCGTTCAATGTATCGGGGATGCTTATGGAACATTTATTGGAACGTGTTAGAGGTACAAGGAATTTGAAGTTTTTGTTATATCCAAGATTCCTTCAAATAATATTTGATCACAAGTATAAGAAGTTGAAGAGGGATCCGAAGCAGATCATAGTTCAAGAGCATATGTCCATTAATACATTGGCAAGAATGAAGGCTTATAAAGGCTTGTCATTGAATGAACGACCACCTGTTAGACGTTTATTTGGGCATTTGGCTAGGATTGATTATGTGGATCCGGGTAAAGATGAGGTATGGCATGCTGACAGTGCATCAGACGAAGACAATCCATTACATCATGTTGACCCTGAGGCAAAGCGAAAGTGGCAGGTTGTGAATGTGGGAGAAAAGAGTGGCAAAGGTAAAGAGAAAGAGATCAGGATTGAAGTTGTTCCTGAAACTGAGCCTACTAAGAAGAAGAGTGCACCAAGAAGGCATAAGAGCATGGCTAAGAAAGGTTTACACCTTATGGACGAAGCGTCAGTCGATTCTGAAGAGACACAAGAGGATGAACGTTGGGATTCTGAGACTGAGACTGTAAAGACTACCACGCCCAAGGCCACTGTGGCTGGTGAGTCTCTCAGTCTGAATAGATCAGTGGAAGCACAGAGAATGAATAGCCCTATTCACTTAGATGAAGAGGATGAGGGATTAGGTTTGGGAGCAGGAGATTTTCCTGGTTCACCAGTACAAGGGGAGAAACCAAAGAAGCCCCAATTCAAGAAGAAAGAAAAAGTGTTAAAGCCCGCAGAGAAACGAGGTAGAGAGATTGAATCGTTAGTAGCAGGAAAGAAGTTGCCACCTGCTTCAAGCTCAAAATCACCGGTTGCTGCTCCAGCTTCTAAGAAGCAGAAAACCACAACTACTTCCAGTACTGAACATGGAGCCGATTTACCTGTTGACGCTTTTAACGAGGCATTGGATAATGTACTGAAGAAGATGAAGAAGGGTAAACTGCCTGAGGTTGCTGAAGTTTCTACTCGAAAGGTTACGGTGGATAGTGATGTGATGAACACTGTTAACCGAAACTTACTGAGATGATGAATATTATAAGCAAGCAGCAGTCAGAGATAGATCAATTGAGAAAGAATGACTCAAAGATGTTGGATGTCGTTGTTACATCACATGAGAACAATGAAGAGTGGAAAAAGAAGATTAAACGGTTGCAGAAGGATAATAAGAAACTGTTAAAACATGAGCAAAGGAACACCAGAAGGTTTATAGCTTTGAAGGAAGAGAATCAGAAGCTAAAAGAGAGTAATAAAAGCATGGATAATCTGATTAAAGATTTATACTCTCGAGCTCCTCAGTTGAAAGAAGGTGAAGAGGATAAAGATCAAGACGAGGAGCAGGTTGATTTCGAACTGTCTGATAATGAGGAGGAGGAGGATGAAGATCTTGATGAAGATGCTGGAAAGGCTCCTAAAAAGAAGAAGGATGATGGAGATGATGATGGTTTGAATGATGAATCTGGTGATGATAGCAGCTCTGCATTTGATGATGATGATGATGATGATAATGATGATGATGATACAGATAAATACAAGTATGAGAAACGGGAATCTGGAAAAGGAGGAGAATCTAGTTCTAAAGCTCCTGGAGGATCGGTTGATGATGATACGATCTTTTGGAATGATAAGCTGAAGTCATTGTCTGAAGATGATAAACAGATGTATCGCCAGATGCTTACAGATCGAGTCTGGACGATTGACATGACCAGCAGATTTTCTGAGATCTTTGAATCTAGTGACAGGGTGCTTGAATTAGAATATAATGATCCAGATTTAGAAGATGGTGATGTTTCTGCGGCAATGACAAAAGAGATTTTAGAAGGTTTGGCGAAACAGGTTGGGAAAACCTTAGAAGAACTATTAGCTGATAACCAGATTCCTGATCTACCTGAAAAGGAAGGTGGAAATCATTCTGATGATCGTGACGTACCTGTGTTCGAGGATATCGAAGTTGAAGATGTCACCTGTGAAGAGTATCCATAATATTTTAAGAAAGATAAAGATTCTGGATTTACTGCATTCATTGATGAGCTTTTGAATGAAGCCAAGAAACTTGCAAAAGAAAAGAGCGATAAGTTTGTTGATGAAGTGTTCAAGGGGCATGATAAACCGCATATCAAACAATCCGATAGCTTCAAAAGAGTTACTGAGGAAACTAAAAGAAAAGGAAGCCAATCGTCCGAAAACAGAGATTCAAGGAAGCTTTTATAAACTCCACAACGAAATGTTTAAAGGAAAAGCGTTGGGTTGGAAGTTTATAAAGCAGTTGAAGTGTGTTGCCGTGAAGTGGGAGAAGGGGATACTCTATTTTGATAGATTTCATGATTTGAAGACTCTCCCATACTGGGCTATTCGTGATATTTGTCGACATAAGTTGACTGGGTCGTCAAATGATCACATTGCCTATTTGGCTGATAAAATGGCGAGAGAAAGCAGAAAAACATTGATGATATAACCGGTTTGCCCAAGGTGACTCTAAAGTACAAACCACTGAAAGTGTTGAAACATATTCCATTGTTGCAGATTCCTCAACACTTTGCAAAAGACTTTATCTGGTGGTATTACGATTGGAAGATTGCAGAGGCTGTGATAGTGTTGAAAGATGGAGACAAGAATTTCAAGAAAATACACATTTTTGATCCCATGTGGTTGGTGAACTGTTCACATGAGGACATCATTATGTTGTATTACAATCCCATATTCAGCGATGTGAAGGATGCTGAACAAGCAAGTAAATACAAGCGTGTGGTATTTCTGTGATTTGCTCATGACATTAATGCCGGATGTGACTACGATAAGAAGCTTGGCAAGTTTGTTAAAATTCAAGAGGTTCCTGAAGTGAAAAAGAAAAATCCGAAACAAGTATTTGAGAAGGTGATGACATTGGAACAGAAGAAACTACTGCGCATAAAGCTTATGAACAAGATAATGGACCAAGAGCGTAAACAATCCAAGCAATAGTCGAGGGGAAGTTGGTAGATGCATTTTGTACGACTAATGCTTTGGATTACAATTAAAATGTGTTAGTGTCGTTTATCGAATGGGCGAATGAAGAATATGTGGGCGAATGAAGATTGTAAAAGGTGCGAAGGAGTATTTTTGGTACGAAGGAGAGACTGGAGTGCGAATGTAGAATTAATTGTTATGTCATGCTTGGTTCGACCAATGTGTTTAGGCGAACCTGCAGGCCTATAAATAGGTTAAGCAATTTTTGAAAGTTAGTTGTTGGTCATTTTATTCCCTCCTGTTTTGTGTCTCTCCCTAGTGTTTGTGTCAACTTATTTTCACGTTAGATTTGATTGTAAATATTATTAAAACGTGTAATTCAAGTTGTTTATGAATGAGAAAAAGCTTTGAAAGATGATTTCAGTGTTTTGATTGTTTGATTATCATTATTGTGATTGATTCAGGGATTCCGCACCTGAATCAAACTTGTTTGATCAATCTCTGTGTAGATTTGACGATCCTAAGCATTTACAGAAACTGACCGGACGGTAATCGGACTCATGAACCGATAATTACGTATAGTTTCGTACACAAGAAAAGACTCCAGATAAAAGCCTGTAACTATCGGTACGGTTGGAGTTTTAAAGACCAAAATGGAGGAACGGGATGGCCATAAGATATCTGATAATCATATAGACTCAAATAAAGGATACGAAACTGACTGCACGGTAATCGGGCTCACGAAGCGATAATTACGTAGAGTTTCGTACACAAGAGAAGACTCCAGTTTAAAATCCTTTAACTATCGGTACGGTTGGAGTTTAAAAGACCCAAATGGAGGATCGGGATGGCCAGAGGATAGCTGATCATCATGCAGACTTAAATAAAGGATACAAAACCGATCGGACGGTAGTCGGACTCACGAAGCGATAATTACGCAGAGATTCGTACACAAGAAAAAAACTCCAGTTTAAAAGCGTGTAACTATCGGTACGGTTTGAGTTTAAAGACCTAAATGGAGGAAAGGAATGGCATTAAGATATCTGATCATCATACAGACTCAAATAAAGGATACGAAACTGACCAGACGGTAATCGGACTCACGAAGCGATAATTACGTAGAGATTCGTACACAAGAAAAGACTCCAGTTTAAAAGCCTGCAACTATCGGTACGATTGGAGTTTTGAAGACCCGAATGGAGGAACGGGATGGCCAGAGGATATCTGATCATCATGCAGACTTAAATAAAGGATACGAAACTGACCGGACGGTAATCGGACTCACAAAGCGATAATTACGCAGGGATTCGTACACAAGAAAAAACTCCAGTTTAAAAGCCTGTAACAATCGGTACGGTTAGCGTTTAAATACCTGAATGGAGGATCGGAATGGTATTAAGATAATTGATCATCATACAGTCTCAAATAAAGGATACGAAACTGACCGGACGATAATCGGACTCACGAAGCGATAATTAGGTAGAGATTCGTACACAAGAAAAGACTCCAGTATAAAAGCCTGCAACAATCGGTACGGTTGGAGTTTTAAAGACCAGAATGGAAGAACGGGAAGGCCATAAGATATTTGATTATCATACAGACTCAAATAAAGGATAGTAAACTGACTGGACGGTAATCGGACTCACGAAGCGATAATTACGTAGAGTTTCGTACACAAGAAAAGACTCTAGTTTAAAAGACTGTAACTATCGGTACGGTTGGAGTTTTAAAGACCAAAATGGAGGAACGGGATGGCCACAGGACATCTGATCATCATGCAGACTTAAATGAAGGATACGAAACTGACCAAATGGTAATCGAACTCACGAAGCAATAATTACATAGAGTTCCGTACAAAAGAAAAGACTCCAGTTTAAATGCCCGTAACTATCGGTACGGTTGGAGTTTAAAAGACCCGAATGGAGGAACGGGATGGCCATAAGATATGTGATCATCATACAGACTCAAATAAAGGATACGAAGCTGACCGGACAGTAATCGGACTCGTGAAGCGATAAATACGTAGAGTTTCGTACACAAGAAAAGACTCCAGTTTAAAAGCCTGTAACTTTCGGTACAGTTGGAATTTTAAAGACCCAAATAGATGAACGGGATTTCCATAAGATATCTGATAATCACACAACCCCAAATGAAGGACACAAAACAGACCGAACGGTAATTGGACCCACGAAGCGATAATTACGTAGAGTTTCGTACACAAGAAAAGGCTCCAGTTTAAAAGCCTGTAACTATCGGTACGGTTGGAGTTTTAATGACCAAAATGGAGGATCGGAATGACCATAAGATATCTGATAATCATCTAGACTCAAATAAAGAATATGAAACGGACCGGACTGTAATCAGACTCAGGAAGCGATAATTACGTAGAGATTCGTACACAAGAAAAGACACCAGTTTAAAAGCTTGCAACTATCGGTACGGTTGGAGTTTTAAAGACCCGAATGGAGGAACGGAATGGCCAAAGGATATCTGATCATCATGCAGACTCACAAATCGAAACTGACCGGACGGTAAACGGACTCACAAAGCGATAATTACGCAGGGATTCGTACACAAGAAAAAAACTCCAGTTTAAAAGCGTGTAACTATCGGTACGGTTAGAGTTTAAAGACCTGAATGGAGGAACGGAATGGCATTAAGATATCTGATCATCATGCAGACTCAAATAAATGATATGAAACTGACCGGACGATAATCGGACTCACGTAGCGATAATTACGTAGAGATTCGTACACAAGAAAAGACTCCAGTTTAAAAGCCTGCAACTATCGGTACGGTTGAAGTTTTAAAGACCAGAATGGAGGAACGGGATGGCCATAAGATATTTGATTATCATACAGACTCAAATAAAGGATACGAAATGGACCGGACGGTAATCGGACTCACGAAGCGATAATTACGCAAAGATTCGTACACAAGAAAAAACTCCAGTTTAAAAGCCTGTAACTATCGGTATGGTTAGAGTTTAAAGACCTGAATTGAGGAACAGAATGGCATTAAAATATCTGATCATCATACAGACTCAAATAAAGGAAACGAAACTGACCATACGGTAATCAGACTCACGAGGTGATAATTACGTAGAGATTCGTACACAAGAAAAGACTCCAGTTTAAAAGCCTGCAACTATCGGTACGGTTGGAGTTTTATAGACCAAAATGGAAGAACGGGAAGGCCATAAGATATTTGATTATCATACAGACTCAAATAAAGGAAAGGAAACAGACTGGACGGTAATCGGACTCACGAAGCGATAATTACGTAAAGTTTCGTACACAAGAAAAGACTCCAGTTTAAAAGCATGTAACTATCGGTATCGTTGGAGTTTAAAAGACCAAAATGGAGGAACGGGATGGCCATAGGATATCTGATCATTATGCAGACATAAATGAAGCATACGAAACTGACCGAATGGTAATCGAACTCACGATGCAATAATTACAAAGAGTTTCGTACAAAAACCCGAATGGAGGAACAGGATGGCCATAAGATATGTGATCATTATACAGACTCAAATAAAGGATTCGAAACTGACCGGACAGTAATCGGACTCGTGAAGCGATAAATACGTAGAGTTTCGTACACAAGAAAAGACTCCAGTTTAAAAGCCTGTAACTTTTGGTACGGTTGGAATTTTAAAGACCCAAATGGATGAACGGGATTGCCATAAGATATCTGATAATCATACAGCCCCAAATGTAGGACACAAAACAGACCGGACGGTAATTGGACTCACGAAACGATAATTACGTCGAGGTTCGTACACAAGAAAAGACTCCAGTTTAAAAGCCTGTAACTACCGGTACGGTTGGAGTCTTAATGACCAAAATGGAGGAACGGGATGACCATAAGATATCTGATAATCATCTAGACTCAAATAAAGAATATGAAACTGTCCGGACTGTAATCCGACTCAGGAAGCGATAATTACGTAGAGATTCGTACACAAGAAAAGACTCC
Source organism: Ambrosia trifida (assembly GCA_028751855.1). Classification (NCBI taxonomy): domain Eukaryota; kingdom Viridiplantae; phylum Streptophyta; class Magnoliopsida; order Asterales; family Asteraceae; genus Ambrosia; species Ambrosia trifida. Next base: position 69,610,579 of record CM054127.1, on the reverse strand, counting down.
AGTTTAAAAGCTTGCAACTATCGGTACCGTTGGAGTTTTAAAGAACCGAATGGAGGAACGGGATGGCCAAAGGATATCTGATCATCATGCAGACTTAAATAAATGATAAGAAACTGACCGGACGGTAATCGGACTCACAAAGCGATAATTACGCAGGGATTCGTACACAAGAAAAAAACTCCAGTTTAAAAGCGTGTAACTATCGGTACGGTTAGAGTTTAAAGACCTGAATTGAGGAACGGAATGGCATTAAGATATCTGATCATCATGCAGACTCAAATAAATGATATGAAACTGACCGGACGATAATCGGACTCACGTAGCGATAATTACGTAGAGATTCGTACACAAGAAAAGACTCCAGTTTAAAAGCCTGCAACTATCGGTACGGTTGAAGTTTTAAAGACCAGAATGGAGGAACGGGATGGCCATAAGATATTTGATCATCATGCAGACTTAAATAAAGGATACGAAATAGACCGGACGGTAATTGGACTTACAAAGCGATAATTACGCAGGGATTCGTACACAAGAAAAAACTCCAATTTAAAAGCGTGTAACTATCGGTACGGTTAGAGTTTAAAGACCTGAATGGAGGAACGGAATGGCATTAAGATATCTGATCATCATACAGACTCAAATAAAGGATACGAAACTAACCGGACGATAATCGGACTCACGTAGTGATAATTACGTAGAGATTGGTACACAAGAAAAGACTCCAGTTTAAAAGCCTGCAACTATCGGTACGGTTGGAGTTTTAAAGACCAGAATGGAGGAACGGGATGGCCATAAGATATTTGATTATCATACAGACTCAAATAAGGGATACGAAATGGACCGGACGGTAATCGGACTCACGAAGTGATAATTACGCAGAGATTGGTACACAAGAAAAAACTCCAGTTTAAAAGCCTGTAACTATCGGTACGGTTAGAGTTTAAAGACCTGAATTGAGGAACAGAATGGCATTAAGATATCTGATCATCATACAAACTCAAATAAAGGAAACGAAACTGGCCGGACGGTAATCGGACTCAAGAGGCGATAATTACGTAGAGATTCGTACACAAGAAAAGACTCTAGTTTAAAAGCCTGCAACTATCGGTACGGTTGGAGTTTTATAGACCAGAATGGAAGAAAGGGAAGGCCATAAGATATTTGATTATCATACAGACTCAAATAAAATTAAGGAAACTGACTGGACGGTAATCGGACTCAGGAAGCGATAATTACGTAGAGTTTCGTACACAAGAAAAGACTCCAGTTTAAAAGCTTGTAACTATCGGTACAGTTGGAGTTTAAAAGACCAAAATAGAGGAACGGGATGGCCATAGGATATCTGATCATCATGCAGACTTAAATGAAGGATACGAAACTGACCGAATGGTAATCGGACTCACGAAGCAATAGTTACAAAGAGTTTCGTAAAAAAGAAAAGACTCCAGTTTAAATCCCGTAACTATCGGTATGGTTGGAGTTTTAATGACCCGAATGGAGGAACGGGATGGCCATAAGATATGTGATCATCATACAGACTCAAATAAAGGATACGAAACTGACCGGACAGTAATCGGACTCATGAAGCGATAAATACGTAGAGTTTCGTACACAAGAAAAGACTCCAGTTTAAAATCCTGTAACTTTCGGTACGGTTGGAATTTTAAAGACCCGAATGGAGGAACGGGACGGCCAGAGGATATCTGATCATCATGCAGACTTAAATAAAGGATACGAAACTAACCGGACGGTAATCGGACTCACAAAGCGATAATTACGCAGGGATTCGTACACAAGAAAAAACTCTAGTTTAAAAGCCTGTACCTATTGGTGCGGTTAGAGTTTAAAGACCTGAATGGAGGAACGGAATGGCATTAAGATATCAGATCATCATACAGACTCAAATAAAGACTCCAGTTTAAAAGCCTGCAACTATCGGTACGGTTGGTGTTTTAAAGACCAGAATAGAGGAACGGGATGGCCATAAGATATTTTATTATCATACAGACTCAAATAAAGGATACGAAATGGACCTGACAGTAATCGGACTCACGAAGCGATAATTACGCAGAGATTCGTACACAAGAAAAACTCCAGTTTAAAAGCCTGTAACTATCAGTACGGTTAGTGTTTATAGACCTGAACTGTGGAACGGAATGGCATTAAGATATCTGATCATCATACAGACTCAAATAAAGGAAATGAAACTGACCGGACGGTAATCAGACTCACGAAACAATAATTACGTAGAGATTCGTACACAAGAAAAGACTCTAGTTTAAAAGCCTGCAACTATCGGTACGGTTGGAGTTTTAAAGACCATAATGGAAGATCGAGAAGGCCATAAGATATTTGATTATCAGACAGACTCAAATAAAGGATACGAAACTGACTGGATGGTAATCGGACTCACGAAGCGATAATTACGTAGAGTTTCGTACGCAAGAAAAGGCTCCAGTTTAAAAGCCTGTAACTATTGGTACGGTTGGAGTTTTTAAGACCAAAATGGAGGAACGGGATGGCCATAGGATATCTGATTATCATGCAGACTTAAATGAAGGATACGAAACTGACCGAATGGTAATCGGACTCACGAAGCAATAGTTACATAGAGTTTGGTACAAAAGAAAAGACTCCAGTTTAATTGCCCGTAACTATCGGTACGGTTGGAGTTTTAAAGACCCGAATGGAGGAACGGGATGGCCATAAGATATGTGATCATCATACAGACTCAAATAAAAGATACGAAACTGACCGGACAGTAATCGGACTCATGAAGCGATAAATACGTAGAGTTTCGTACACAAGAAAAGACTCCAGTTTAAAAGCCTGTAACTATCGTTATGGTTGGAGTTTTAAAGACCAAAATGGAGTAACGGGATGACCATATGATATCTGATAATCATCTAGACTCAAATAAAGAATAGGAAACTGACCGGACGGTAATCGGACTCACGAAGCGATAATTACGTAGAGATTCGTACACAAGAAAAGACTCAAGTTTAAAAGCCTGCAACTATCGGTACGGTTGGAGTTTAAAAAACCCGAATGGAGGAACGGGATGGCCAGAGGATATCTGATCATCATGCAGACTTAAATAAAGGATACGAAACTCACTGGACGGTAAGTGGACTCACAAAGCGATAATTACACAGGGATTCTTACACAAGAAAAAACTCCAGTTTAAAAGCCTGTAACTATCGGTACGGTTAGAGTTTAAAGACCTGAATGGGGGAACGTAATGGCATTAAGATATCTGATCATCATACAGACTCAAATAAAGGATATGAAACTGACCGGACAGTAATCGGACACATGAAGCGATAAATACGTAGAGTTTCGTACACAAGAAAAGACTCCAGTTTAAAATCCTGTAACTTTCGGTACGGTTGAAATTTTAAAGACCCGAATGGATGAACGGGATTTCCATAAGATATCTGATAATCATACAGCCCCAAATGAAGGACACGAAACTGACCGGACGGTAATTGGACTCACGAAGCGATAATTACGTAGAGTTTCGTACACAAGAAAAGACTCCAGTTTAAAAGCCTGTAACTATCGTTATGATTGGAGTTTTAAAGACCAAAATGGAGGAACGGGATGACCATAAGATATCTGATAATCATCTATACTCAAATAAAGAATAGGAAACTGACCGGACGGTAATCGGACTCCCGAAGCGATAATTACGTAGAGATTCGTACACAAGAAAAGACTCAAGTTTAAAAGCCTGCAACTATCGGTACGGTTGGAGTTTTATAAACCCGAATGGAGGAACGGGATCGCCAGAGGATATCTGATCATCATGCAGACTTAAATAAAGTATGCGAAACTCACCGGACGGTAATCGGACTCACAAAGCGATAATTACGCAGGGATTCTTACACAAAAAAAAACTCCAGTTTAAAAGCCTGTAACTATCGGTACGGTTAGAGTTTTAAAGACCTAAATGGAGGAACGGGATTGTCATAAGATATGTGGTCATCATACAGACTCAAATAAAAGATACGAAACTGACCGGACAGTAATCGGACTCATGAAGCAATAAATACGTAGAGTTTCGTACACAAGAAAAGACTCCAGTTTAAAATCCTGTAACTTTCGGTACGGTTGAAATTTTAAAGACCCGAATGGATGAACGGGATTTCCATAAGATATCTGATAATCATACAGCCCCAAATGAAGGACACGAAACTGACCGGACGGTAATTGGAGTCACGAAGCGATAATTACGTAGAGTTTCGTACACAAGAAAAGACTCCAGTTTAAAAGCCTGTAACTATCGGTATGGTTGTAGTTTTAAAGACCAAAACGGAGGAACGGGATGACCATAAAATATCAGATAATCATCTAGACTCAAACAAAGAATAGGAAACTGACTGGACGGTAATCGGACTCACGAAGCGATAATTACGTAGAGATTCGTACACAAGAAAGGACTCAAGTTTAAAAGCCTGCAACTATCGGTACGGTTGGAGTTATAAAGACCCGAATGGAGGAACGGGATGGCCAGAGGATATCTGATCATCATGCAGACTTAAAAAAAGGATACGAAACTCACCGGACGGTAATCGGACTCACAAAGCGATAATTACGCAGGGATTCTTACACAAGAAAAAACTCCAGTTTAAAAGCCTGTAACTATCGGTACGGTTAGAGTTTTAAAGACCCAAATGGAGGAACGGGATGGCCATAAGATATGTGATCATCATACAGACTCAAATAAAAGATACGAAACTGACCGGACAGTAATCGGACTCATGAAGTGATAAATACGTAGAGTTTCGTACACAAGAAAAGACTCCAGTTTAAAATCCTGTAACTTTCGGTACGGTTGAAATTTTAAAGACCTGAATGGATGAATAGGATTTCCATAAGATATCTGATAATCATACAGCCCCAAATAAAGGACACGAAACTGAACGGACGGTAATTGGACTCACGAAGCGATAATTACGTAGTGTTTCGTACACAAGAAAAGACTCCAGTTTAAAAGCCTGTAACTATCGGTATGGTTGGAGTTTTAAAGAACAAAATGGAGGAACGGGATGACCATAAGATATCTGATAATCATCTAGACTCAAATAAAGAATAGGAAACTGACCGGACGATAATCGGACTCACGAAGCGATAATTACGTAGAGATTCGTACACAAGAAAAGACTCAAGTTTAAAAGCCTGCAACTATCGGTACGGTTGGAGTTTTAAAGACCCGAATGGAGGAACGGGATGGCCAGAGGATATCTGATCATCATGCAGACTTAAATAAAGGATACGAAACTCACCGGACGGTAATCGGACTCACAAAGCGATAATTATGCAGGGATTCTTACACAAGAAAAAACTCCAGTTTAAAAGCCTGTAACTATCCGTACGGTTAGAGTTTAAAGACCTGAATGGAGGAACGTAATGGCATTAAGATATCTGATCATCATACAGACTCAAATAAAGGATACGAAACTGACCAGACGATAATTGGACTCACGAAGCGATAATTACGTAGAGATTCATACACAAGAAAAGACTCCAGTTTAAAAGCCTGCAACTATCGGTACGGTTGGAGTTTTAAAGACTAGAATGGAGGAACGGGATGGCCATAAGATAGTTGATTATCATACAGACTCAAATAAAGGATACGAAATGATCCAGACGGTAATCGAACTCACGAAGCGATAATTACGCAGAGATTAGTACACAAGAAAAACTCCAGTTTTAAAGCCTGTAACTCTCGGTACGGTTAGAGTTTAAAGACCTGAATTGAGGAACGGAATGGCATTAAGATATCTGATCATCATACAGACTCAAATAAAGGAAACGAAACTGACCGGATGGTAAGCAGACTCACGAAGCGATAATTACGTAGAGATTCGTACACAAGAAAAGACTCCAGTTTAAAAGCCTGCAACTATCGGTACAGTTGGAGTTTTAAAGACCAGAATGGAAGAACGTGTAACATCGCAAAATTTTCCCCAAAATTTTAATACATAAAAAGCCCTTATATATATATTTTTTATTACACCTTTATCATTAATATTATACAAATGTGCCTAAGTCTTTATTTATCCTAACTCACAACTTATATACATACATAAATGTATATAAATAATAATAATAATAATATGATTCTAAATTCTTTTTTTTTTCACATACGAGATTTTTTTTTTAAATAAAGCCTTGAGTCAAATAGTCAAAGTCCTAGTCAAAGTCTTAGTCAAACAGTCAAAGTCTTAGTCAAATAGTCAATTCATCATAAAACCTTACTTTATGGTGTTGACCAATTTTAATGGCTAATTGAATCCAAAACTAGTATAAAAACCCACCTATGACCCATTATACTTTGCACCTCTAATTGTTGCAATCCGATTAAACTTTCCTCATACCTTTCTTCTATAGTCTATTACTTCTACACTTGAAGCTTTGATTATAAGCTCTTGTAATTGGCAACTTTGGGGCTACACATATTCTATTTCTCGAGACTTAATACTTTGCTAAGGTGAGTTTTACATAGCCCCTTTTCTATTTATCACCATTTTTGGGGTGAAACATGTTACAACATTATTTATGCAGTTCAATCATCAATGTGTCTATGTGTATTTCTATGTTGCATTATGTCTTGAACATGACTAGGGTAAGCACAATTCTAGCATAAACATTCATCAGCCAAACGGTATACATTGGTAGATCTATTGGACTGACAATCCCACCCGGATACGTGCCTCCTACAAAGGTAACGTGGGTGTTTGTTACTGCAATATAAACGAGTGAACCATGAGCGTATGGGATGTACCACAATACAACAGTCACAATGGTTGATTATGCACTCGATTTACTTCTAGTATGTTTTCACATATGGACTAGATTGCCATGACACATGAATTGCACAACAATTTTATTCGATTATCAAAACCTATGTAATTCTCACCAACTTTTGTTGACCCAAAATATTTTCAACTTAACATGTTTCAGGTTCTATTTGCTTGAAGATTTGAATTAATGCTTGAAGATGTGTGCATAGTTTTATTCAATTTGATGTACGAATTCTTGTAGAACAATTGTATGTAATTTATTTAAATCATATAATGAAATTTATTATATACCATGAGCTACTGAACAATCATCAATACGTAACATCCCGATGTTTCCGCCATCGGTTGGGGTGTTACAGAACGGGATGGCCATAAGATATTTGATTATCATAGAGACTCAAATAAAGGATACGAAACTGACTGGACGGTAATCGGACTCACGAAGCGATAATTACGTAGAGGTTCGTACACAAGAAAAGACTCCAGTTTAAAAGCATGTAACTATCGGTACGGTTGGAGTTTTAATGACCAAAATGGAGGAACGGGATGGCCATAGGATATCTGATCATCATGCAGAGTTAAATGAAGGATACGAAACTGACCGAATGGTAATCGGATTCACGAAGCAATAATTACATAGAGTTTCGTACAAAAGAAAAGACTCCAGTTTAAATGCCCGTAACTATCGGTACGGTTGGAGTTTTAAACACCCGAATGGAGGAACGGGATGGCCATTAGATATGTGATCATCATACAGACTCAAATAAAGGATACGAAACTAACCGGACAGTAATCGGACTCATGAAGCGATAAATACGTAGAGTGTCGTACACAAGAAAAGACTCCAGTTTAAAAGCGTGTAACTTTCGGTACGGTTGGAATTTTAAAGACCCGAATTGTAACACCCCAAAAATATTAAATTAATGGTAATATGGTAAGTATATATATATGTATATATATGTTATTGCGAGTATGTGTGTATGCGTGGATATATGTATGTATATATGTACCCCTAGTTGTAAGTAGTGCATTGGTAGTTGTACATGTAACAAAAATTAAACTATCCAAGTTAGCTACTTGGTTAATTGGTAGAAACTTAGTTGGTAAAAAGGGGAGGGGTTAAACATGAACCAACACTCATCTTGAGGGGTGGGTTTTGGGAAGATTTGAAAGACTAACTAGATAAGGGGTTAGAAGGAAAAATTGGGGGTTTAGAAAAAAAGAAAAGAATAGAGTACGCAGAGAGAGAGGGAGTTGACATAGAGGTCTCCAAATCAGCCATCATAGCTCAAAATTTGAGTAAGAAGTCACCCTTGAGTCCCTGCATGTTCTTGGATTATTAACCCTCTTGTGGTGCTAATCTCATTGGTAAGTTGTATGATCTATTTTGGTAGAGTTTGGAAGTAGTATGGTGGATTTCATGATTATGTTGTGATAATTGCTTCTTGTGGTTAGGAAAGCATGCTTGTTATGTGTAGTAGTATGAAATTGAAGAGATTGTATGTTAATTGTTTGTATTAGGGTTGAATTGAGAATGTGTTAAATAGGTGTTGGAATGAAGGTTTTCTATTGACTTTTAAAAGTCAAACAGGACCTCAACACCAAGAAAACTCCATTGATTAAGTATTGTTGTTAAATTAGAAAGGTAGATTGTAAATGTAAATGTAGAATGGGAGATGTTGCATCATACAATGTTATGACCACTTGAAGGTATGGTTATGCACACCAATTGTATGATGAAATGCCAAGTATCTTACAATAGGTGAAATTGTGGAAAAAATACATGATAAATATGATGGTAGATGTTGTAGCTATGTGGTTATGCTAGTTTATCTACCTTGAACCAAGAATGGTAAAGGGTAAAGTACGAAAAGCTAAAGTATGAATTCCTTCGCTATGTAGGTGTGAAGGTGGAAGGTGCAAGCGGTTACAAGGAGCAAGGTGCGCACGATAAAGGTAAGTTGGTTACTACCGATTATGTAGCTTAATGAGTATATTAGTCATAGTTGTTATGTATGCGTTTGTTGTGGATGAATTTGGTAGAATGGAAGTAATATGAAGTATCCTTGTGACTACACAAGGGTGCAAATGGGTAGAATGGTTTAAATGGTGGAAACACCCTTAATGGGTCAAAATAGTAGGAACACCCTCGATGGGTCAATATGGTGGAAGTACCCTTAACGGGTCAAAATAGTAGGAACGCCCTTAACGGGCCAAAATAGTAGGAACACCCTTAACGGGTCAAAATAGTAGAACACCCTTAACGAGTCAAAATGGTAGGAATACCCTTAACGGGTCAAAATGGTAGAAGTAAGGATTTCGTCATGGTTCCATGGACTTTTTGGGTCCCTTGGATAAGATGATGATATTGTTTATAGCCTACTAAATGTTTGCCTTGTTGATTTGTAATAGTAAAGCACATGATTGAAGATCAAGTCTCAAACGAGGATGGGTTATGCACGCTCACGTTTCTTTTGGGTTGGGTACCATGGTAGTATTAGGATCTTTGAGTCATTTAAAAAATTGTTAATGTTTTGTACATGGTTTTGATTATGGGTTAAAGATTCACATGGTAGCCAACTTGGGCATTGTGTTTTGTAAACTAACTAGTGTCGCCAAGGTTGTTAGTATGTTGTTGGACAAGATGTTTGGGGTATGTATATAAAATGAATATTTTTATATTATCCTTATGTTTTTTTTTTTTTAAAAAAACGAGTCTTACAAGTTGGTATCAGAGCCAAGGTTTGAGCGAATCAAGTATATTAGGTACTTGAACTCAAACCGGAAGCTCGTAGGGGCTTGCATTCGATTCGAGACTTGATCAAGGTATGTGTGGAATAATGGGTGGGAGAGTTAGTCAATGAGCTGCAAGAATGTCGAGAATGGTGGGTAAGAATGGCATGAAAGGAATCGCGTTGAAAAAGGAAGGTATTGACCAACAGCTGCTGTTGGCGTATCCTACGCCAGTTTTGGCGTAGGCTATGCCAACCCCTGGTTGCATACGCCACAGCCTCCTGTCCTACGCCACCTTGCCCCCTTTGCCTACGCTAGTGGCGTAGGCTACACCATTTTTGGCGTACCCTACGCCAAACCTTCTGTCAGCCTCGGATGTTGATTTTTAAGCTTGTTGTGCTTCCATACCCTGCCCGAGCAACTCCAAAACTTGTTTATAGACGTATTTATATACATGGGATTGCGAATCCGTGTATACATATAGTAGAGAATGAGGTAGTCCAAATATTGGGAATAGAAAAAAAAATGTAGAAAGAATAAATGATGATTGTAATACCGTGATATGGTATATATGTTAAATGGTTGTTAATGTCTCAGAAACATGGCGGATGAAGGTGATAACTTGGCGAGGGAACGTACCCAACATGATGAAGTGAAGGAAATGGTAGCAAGGGAAGTGGGGGAGGCTATAAAAGTAAACCTCCCCAAGATAATAGAAGAGGTGGAAAGTAACATCATGGGGATAGTGGAAGGTATGATGACAAGTAGATTCGATGAACTAAAGAAATTGATTGAAGAGGGGTCGTCCGGCTCCAAGAATGTTAAGAGATGTACATACCGAAACTTTATGTCGTGCAATCCCACCGTGTTTAAGGGAGAAATAGATCCACTCGAATGTCTAAGGTGGATCTCGGATATGGAAGGAGTGTTTGCACGAAGTCATTGTGAAGGCAAAGATGAGGTAATGTTTGCCACGGGTCAATTGCGACTCCGCGCGAAGGATTGGTGGGATAGTTATAGTAAGGAAGTGGGGCAAGAACGAGTAAGAACCATGACATGGGCTGAGTTTAAAGAGCCCTTCCTGAAGCACCATTGTCCTCAAACTGCAATCGATCGCATTCAGGAAGAGTTTCTACACCTCCGCCAGAAGAACGAAACCATTGATAAGATTACAAACATATTTCTTGACAAAATGAAGTTTTGTCCAGAATTGGTGGGAACGGAACGGATGAAGATTAACAGGTATCATGCCATGTTAAGGGCAGAATACCAGGAGTTTATCACTGCATCGAAATGCAACACATTGGGTGAACTCATCGATTGGGCTCGCAAACGAGAAACGGAATTAAAACTCCAAGAGCAACGGGGTGAGAAGAGGAAGGTTGAAAGGACTTGGGAGTCGCCAAAGAAGGCTAAGGGGCACGAACAGGGCAAGAAGGATCCTAAGAAGGGTGAAATATCGGGTTGTAAAACGTGTGGGAAACCGCATACGGGGGAATGTCGCGTGGGGCAAAAGACGTGCTACAATTGTGGGAAGGCGGGACATCTGTTTTATAAATGCCCTAGTCCGGTTCAGTTGGGTTATCATTGTTATGAACCCGGGCACTTCAAGGCGGATTGTCCCAAACTCAAGAAGGAGGCACCAAAAGAAGGAAAAAAGAATGAAGCTTCGAAGGCTCATGGAAGAATGTTTCAAATCACCGCCAAAGAAGTAAAGAGCCACCCCGAGGTGGTGCGGGTATGTTACTAGTCAACAATACTCTTATGTATGTGTTGTTTGATACAGGGGCAAGTAGGTCTTTTGTGTCTACCAAAGTGATTTACCGCCCCTCCTTTATCATAGAAACGTTGTCAAGCCCGTTAGAAGTAGAAATCGCGGATAGTAAGAACTATTTATTGCACAACGTATGTAGAGATTGTACTCTCACGGTAGACGGGGAGGATTTTAGGGTAGACTTGGTACCTATGCCTATGGGGGAATTCCAAGTGGTGATAGGCATGGATTGGTTGGCCAAACACCACGCGGAATTCCAATGAAAGAATAAAACCATATACGTTACCTCACCTAGTGGGCGGCGGGTAAGTTTTATTGGGGAAAGAAAGGTCGAAGCCAAGTTATATACCTTGGTGGAGACCATGAAACATGTGCGTAATGGGGGAAAGGCATTCATGGCCTACGTGGTTGATACCACTATCACCACCCCCATGATCGAAGAAGTACCGATTGTTAGGGAATTTTGGGATGTATTTCCGGACGATCTTACGGGGCTTCCTCCCGAACGCAAAGTGGAGTTTAAAATTGAATTGGTGCCCGGGGCTCAACCCGTTGCAAAAACACCATATAGGTTGACACCCACCGAACTCCGAGAGTTGATGACGCAACTTCAAGAGTTACTCGATAAGGGCTTCATTCGCCCGAGTGTGTCCCCATGGGGAGCCCCTATATTGTTTGTGAAAAAGAAGGATGGGTCTATGCGAATGTGCATAGACTACCGGGAGTTGAATAAATTGACAATAAAGAACCGCTACCCCTTACCCCGTATTGATGATCTATTCGATCAACTTCAAGGGGCAAGTTGGTTCTCAAAGATTGACCTTCGCTCCGGGTACCATCAATTAAAGGTAAGGGAAGAAGATGTGGCCAAAACGGCGTTTAGGACTCGGTATGGGCATTACGAGTTCCTAGTAATGCCCTTCGGGTTGACAAATGCTCCGGCCGCATTCATGGATTTAATGAATCGGGTATGTCGTTCGATGTTGGATCGTTTCGTGATAGTCTTTATAGACGACATTTTGATTTACTCCCGAAGTGAATCGGATCACGCGGATCACTTACGGGAAGTCCTCGAGACGCATAGAAAGGAAAAGCTTTATGCTAAATTTTCTAAGTGTGCCTTTTGGTTGAGGGAAGTCCAGTTTTTGGGACACGTAGTGAATGAGAAGGGCATTTCTGTAGACCCTTCGAAAGTGAAGGCGGTGGTGGAATGGGTTTCTCCCAAGAACCCGAGTGAAATTCGAAGTTTTTTGGGCCTAACCGGTTATTATAGAAGATTCATCCAAGATTTTTCAAAGGTGGCACTACCTTTGACCCGGATGACAAAGAAGAATGAAAAAATCGTTTGGGGCGAAGACCAAGAAAGAGCCTTTCGAGTGCTAAAAGATAAGTTGACTAGTTCGCCCGTTCTAACCTTGCCTGAAGGGTCGGATGATTTTGTTGTCTATACGGATGCCTCGCATCAAGGGTTGGGGTGTGTTTTGATGCAACGGGGGAAAGTCATCGCCTACGCATCAAGACAACTCAAACCCCATGAATGTAATTACCCAACCCACGATTTGGAGTTGGGGGCCGTAGTATTTGCGTTGAAAATCTGGAGGCATTACCTGTATGGGACAAAATGTACCATATATTCCGATCACAAAAGCCTCAAGTATTTCTTCGAACAGAAAGATCTTAACATAAGACAACGGAGGTGGCTAGAGTTGATCAAGGATTATGATTGTGACATCATGTACCACCCGGGCAAGGCTAATGTGGTGGCCGATGCTCTAAGTCGGAAGGAATACCCACCCCCGATTCAAGTTAAGGCCTTGGGTGTTGTAATTACACCTACCCTTTTGGGTGAGATACGGAAGGCCCAAGTCGAGGCTTTGCAAGCCAATGACCCAAAGAAGATAAGAATGAAAGGTATGATAGACAAGTTGGAAGAAAATGCGGATGGGGTGAAGACCCGATATGGGCGGGTATGGGTTCCTTGGACATGTGAAGTCAAGGCCTCACTACTTGACAAACCCCACAAGTCCTGGTTCTCAATCCACCCGGGGGCGACCAAGATGTATCGGGATTTAAAGAAAGACTATTGGTGGCCGGGAATGAAGCGCGACATCGCTAAGTATTTGGAGAAATGTTTGACCTGTTCTCAAGTCAAAGCCGAACACCAAAAGCCTTATGGGAAGTTGCAGTCACTTGAGGTCCCGGTGTGGAAGTGGGAGGAGATCACTATGGATCTCGTGACAAAATTACCAAAGACAAGGAAGGGTTATGATGCAATTTGGGTAGTGGTGGACCGGCTTACTAAAAGCGCACACTTTTTGGCTATTCGGGAGGCCTATACCTCCGAACGGATGGCGGAAATTTATGTGAATGAGATTGTATCTGGCATGGTGTACCCGTGTCTATTGTGTCAGATCGGGACACTCGATTCACATCCCGGTATTGGAGGAGGTTTCAAGAAGACATGGGTACAAAGTTGTTGGTTAGTACCGCCTACCACCCTCAAACTGACGGACAAACCGAAAGAACCATTCAAACCATCATAGATATGTTGAGGGCATGTGTCTTAGATTTTGGGGGAAGTTGGGATGAACACTTACCATTAGTGGAATTCTCTTATAATAACAGTTATCACAGTAGCATCCAAATGGCACCATTTGAGATGTTATACGGGAGAAAATGTAGAACCCCGGTGTGTTGGGGAGAAGTGGGTCAGCGGGAGTTAGCTCCAAGTGATTTAGTGGCCCTCACTAACGAAAAAAATTAGCCTAATACGGGCTAGAATTCAAGCCGCTCAAGACCAACAAAAGGCTTATGCGGATCGTAGAAGACGCCCGATCGAATTCCAAGTGGGAGATTTTGTGTTATTAAAATCTCCCCTTGGAAGGGCATCATCAGATTTCATAAGCGCGGGAAGTTAGGCCCACGTTATATAGGACCCTACAAAATGTTGGCACGGGTCGGGCAACTGGCCTACCGGTTGGAGCTACCGCCATCCTTGAGTGGGATCCATGACACCTTTCATGTGTCCCAGTTACGGAAATGTCTCGCGGATGAAACCGCGTACGTGCCTCTTGAAGACATAGAGGTAGACGACAAGTTGAATTATGTTGAAAAACCGGTGGCTATAAGAGATTTGAAGGTGAAGCGGTTGCGAAATAAGACCATAAACCAAGTCTTGGTTCAATGGCAACATCGGAAGGGTTCGGATCTTACGTGGAAATCCAAGGAAGAAATGCGGAAACACTACCCAGCTCTATTCGGTACGTATCTAGGTTTCGGGGTCGAAACCTTTTTAAGGGGGGTAGACTTGTAACACCCCAAAAATATTAAATTAATGGTAATATGGTAAGTATATATATATATGTATATATATATATGTTATTGCGAGTATGTGTGTATGCGTGGATATATGTATGTATATGTGTGTACCCCTAGTTGTAAGTAGTGCATTGGTAGTTGTACATGTAACAAAAATAAAACTAACCAAGTTAGCTACTTGGCTAATTGGTAGAAACTTAGTTGGTAAAAAGGGGAGGGGTTAAACATGAACCAACACTCATCTTGAGGGGTGGGTTTTGGGAAGATTTAAAAGACTAACTAGATAAGGGGTTAGAAGGAAAAATTGGGGGTTTAGAAAAAAAGAAAAGAATAGAGTACGCAGAGAGAGAGGGGGATGCGACATAGAGGTCTCCAAATCAGCCATCACAGCTACAAATTTGAGTAAGAAATCACCCTTGAGTCCCTTCATGTTCTTAGATTATTAAACCTCTTGTGGTGCTAATCTCATTGGTAAGTTGTATGATCTATTTTGGTAGAGTTTGGAAGTAGTATGGTGGATTTCATGATTATGTTGTGATAATTGCTTCTTGTGGTTAGGAAAGCATGCTTGTTATGTGTAGTAGTGTGAAAATGAAGAGATTGTATGTTAATTGTTTGTATTAGGGTTGAATTGGGAATGTGTTAAGTGGGTGTTGGAATGAAGGTTTTCTGTTGACTTTTAAAAGTCAAACATGACCTCAACACCAAGAAAACTCCATTGATTAAGTATTGTTGTTAAATTAGAAAGGTAGATTGTAAATGTTAATGTAGAATGGGAGATGTTGCATCATACAATGTTATGACCACTTGAATGTATGGTTATGCACACCAATTGTATGATGAAATGCCAAGTATCTTAGAATAGGTGAAATTGTGGAAAAAATACATGATAAATATGATGGTAGATGTTGTAGCTATGTGGTTATGCTAGTTTATCTACCTTGAACCAAGAATGGTAAAGGGTAAAGTACAAAAAGCTAAAGTATGAATACCTTCGCTATGTAGGTGTGAAGGTGGAAGGTACAAGCGGTTACAAGGAGCAAGGTGCGCACGATAAAGGTAAGTTGGTTACTACCAATTATGTAGCTTAATGAGTATATTAGTCATAGTTGTTATGTATGCATTTGTTGTGGATGAATTTGGTAGAATGGAAGTAATATGAAGTATCCTTGTGACTACACAAGGGTGCAAATTGGTAGAATGGTTTAAATGGTGGAAACACCCTTAACGGGTCAAAATAGTAGGAACACCCTCGACGGGTCAATATGGTGGAAGTACCCTTAACGGGTCAAAATAGTAGGAACACCCTTAACGGGTCAAAATAGTAGGAACACCCTTAACGGGTCAAAATAGTAGGAACACCCTTAACGGGTCAAAATGGTAGGAATACCCTTAACGGGTCAAAATAGTAGAAGTAAGGATTTCGTCATGGTTCCATGGACTTTTTGGGTCCCTTGGATAAGATGATGATATTGTTTATAGCCTACTAAATGTTTGCCTTGTTGATTTGTAATAGGTAAAGCACATGATTGAAGATCAAGTCTCAAACGAGGATGGGTTATGCATGCTCACGTTTCTTTTGGGTTGGGTACCATGGTAGTATTAGGATCTTTGAGTCATTTAAAAAATTGTTAATGTTTTGTACATGGTTTTGATTATGGGTCATAGATTCACATGGTAGCCAATTTGGGCATTGTCTTTTGTAAACTAACTAGTGTCGCCAAGGTTGTTAGTATGTTGTTGGACAAGACGTTTGGGGTATGTATATAAAATGAATGTTTTTATATTATCCTTAAGTTTTAAAAAAAACGAGTCTTACACGAATGGATGAACGGGATTGCCATAAGATATCTGATAATCATACAGCCCCAAATGAAGGACACGAAACTGACCAGGCGATAATTGGACTCACAAAGCAATAATTACGTAGAGTTTCGTACACAAGAAAAGACTCAAGTTTAAAAGCCTATAACTATCGGTACGGTTGGAGTTTTAAAGACCAAAATGGAGGAACGGGATGGCCATAAGATATCTAATCATCATACAGCCCCAAATAAAGGATACGAAACTGACCGGACGGTAATCGGACTCACGAAGGGATAATTACGTAGAGATTCGTATGCAAGAAAAGACTCTAGTTTAAATGGCTTTAACTATCGGTACGGTTGGAGTTTTAAAGACCCGAATGGAGGAACGAGATGGCCATAGGATATCTAATCATCATGCAGACTCAAATAAAGGATAGGAAACTGACCGGACGGTAATCGGACTCACAAAGCGATAATTACGAAGAGTTTTGTACACAAGAAAAGACTCCAGTTTAAAAGCCTATAACTATCGGTACGGGTTGGAGTTTTAAAGACCCGAATGGAGGAACGCGATGGCCAGAAGATATTTGATTATCATGCAGACTTAAATAAAGGATACGATACTGACCGGACGGTTATCGGACTAAAGAAGCGTTAATTACGTAGAGATTCGTACACAAGAAAAGACTCCAGTTTAAAAGCATGTAACTACCGGTACGGTTAGCGTTTTATACACCAGGATGGAGAAACAGGATGCCCGTAATATATCTGATTATCATACAAACTCAAATAAAGTATACAAAACTGACCAGACAGTAATCGGACTCACGAAGCAATAATTACGTAGAGATTCGTACACAAGAAAAGACTCCAGTTTAAAAGCCTGTAACTATCGGTACGGTTGAAGTGTTAAAGACCTGAATGGAGGAACGAGATGGCCATAGGATATCTAATAATCATGTAGACTTAAATAAAGGATACGAAACTGACCGGACAGTAATCGTACCCACGAAGCGATAACTACGTAGATATTCGTACACAAGAAAAGACTCCAATTTAAATGCCTTTAAATATCGGTACGGTTGGAGTTTTAAAGACCAGAATGGAGGAACGGTATGGCCATAAGATATCTGATTATCATACAGACTCAAATAAAGTATATGAAACTAACAAGATGGTAATCGGACTCACGAAGCGATAATTACGTAGAGTTTCGTAGATAAGAAAAGACTCCAGTTTAAATGCCTTTAACTATCAGTACGGTTGGAGTTTTGAAGACCGGAATCGAGGAATGGGATTGCCATAAGATATCTAATAATCATACAGACTCAAATAATGAATACGAAATTGACCGGACGGTAATCGGACTCACGAAACGATGATAACGTAGAGTTTTGTACACAAGAGAAGACTCCAGTTTAAAAGCCTTTAACTATCGGTACGGTTGGAGTTTTAAAGACCCGAATAGAGGAACGGGATGGCCAGAGGATATCTGATCATGATGAAGACTTAAATAAAGGATACAAAACTCACCAAACGGTAATCGGACTCACGAAGCGATAATTACGCAGGGATTCGTACACAAGAAAAAACTCCAGTTTAAAAGCCTGTAACTATCGGTACGGTTAGAGTTTAAAGACCTGAATGGAGGAACGGAATGGCATTAAGATATCTGATCATCATACAGACTCAAATAAATGATACGAATGTGACCGGACGATAATCGGACTCACGAAGCGATAATTGCGTAGAGATTCGTACACAAGAAAAGACTCCAGTTTAAAAGCCTGCAACTATCGGTACGGTTGGAGTTTTAAAGACCAGAATGGAGGAACGGGATGGCCATAAGATATTTGATTATCATACAGACTCAAATAAAGGATACGAAATGGACCGGACGGTAATCGGACTCACGAAGCGATAATTACGCAGAGATTCATACACAAGAAAAAACTCCAGTTTAAAAGCCTGTAACTATCGGTACGGTTAGAGATTAAAGACCTGAATTGAGGAACGGAATGGCATTAAGATATCTGATCATCATATAGACTCAAATAAAGGAAACGAAACTGACTGGACGGTAATCGGACTCACGAAATTATAATTACGTAGAGATTCGTACACAAGAAAAGACTCCAGTTTAAAAGCCTGCAACTATCGGTACGGTTGGAGTTTTAAAGACCAGAATGGAAGAACGGGAAGGCCATAAGATATTTGATTATCATACGGACTCAAATAAAGGATACGAAACTGACGAAGCGATAATTACGTAGAGTTTCGTACACAAGAAAAGACTCCAGTTTAAAAGCCTGTAACTATCGGTACGGTTGAAGTTTTAAAGACCAAAATGGAGGAATGGGATGGCCATAGGATATCTGATCATCATGCAGACTTAAATGAAGGATACGAAACTGACCGAATGGTAATCTGACTCACGAAGCAATAGTTACATAGAGTTTCGTACAAAAGAAAAGACTCCAATTTAAATGCACGTAACTATCGCTACGGTTGGAGTTTTAAAGACCCGAATGGAGGAACGGGATGGCCATAAGATATGTGATCATCATACAGACTCAAATAAAGGTTACGAAGCTGACCGAACAGTAATCGGACTCATGAAGCGATAAATACGTAGAGTTTCGTACACAAGAAAAGACTCCAGTTTAAAAGCCTGTAACTTTCGGTATGGTTGGAGTTTTAAAGACCGAAATGGAGGAACGGGATGACCATAAGATATCTGATAATCTTGTAGACTCAAATAAAGAATAGGAAACTGTCCGGACGGTAATCGAACTCACGAAGCGATAATTACGTAGAGATTCGTACAGAAGAAAAGACTCAAGTTTAAAAGCCTGCAACTATCGGTACAGTTGGAGTTTTAAAGACCCGAATGGAGGAACGGGATGGCCAGATGATATCTGATCATCATGCAGACTTAAATAAAGGATACGAAACTGATCAGACGGTAATCAGACTCACAAAGCGATAATTACGCAGGGATTCGTACACAAGAAAAAACTCCAGTTTAAAAGCCTGTAACTATCGGTACGGTTAGAGTTTAAAGACCATAATAGAGGAACGTAATGGCATTAAGATATCTGATCATCATACAGACTCAAATAAAGGATGCGAAACTGATCGAACGATAATTGGACTCACGAAGCGATAATTACGTAGAGATTCATACACAAGAAAAGACTTCAGTTTAAAAGCCTGCAACTATCGGTACGGTTGGAGTTTTAAAGACCTGAATGGAGGAACGGGATGGCCAGAGGATATCTGATCATCATGCAGACATAAAAAAGGATACAAAACTGACCAGACGGTAATCGGACTCAAGAAGCGTTAATTACGTAGAGATTCGTACACAAGAAAAGACTCCAGTTTAAAAGCATGTAACTACCGGTACGGTTAGCATTTTATACACCCGAATGGAGAAACGGGATGGCCGTACTATATCTGATTATCAAACAGACACAAATAAAGGATACAAAACTGATCTGAGGGTAATCGAACTCACGAAGCGATAATTACGTAGAGTTTCGTACACAAGAGAAGACTCTAGTTTAAAAGCCTTTAACTATCGGTACTGTTGGAGTTTTAAAGACCCGAATGGAGGAACGGGATGGCCTTAGGATATCTAATCATCATGCAGACTTAAATAAAGGATACGAAACTGACCGGACAGTAATCGGACTCACGAAGCGATAATTACGTAGATATTCGTACACAAGAAAAGACTCCAGTTTAAATGCCTTTAAATATCGGTACGGTTGGAGTTTTAAAGACCAGAATGGAGGAACGGGATGGCCATAAGATATCTGATTATCATACAGACTCAAATAAAGTATATGAAACTAACCGGAAGATAATCGGACTCACGAAGCGATAATTACGTAGGGTTTCGTACATAAGAAAAGGCTCCAGTTTAAATGCCTTTAACTATCGGTACGGTTGGAGTTTTAAAGACCGGAATCGAAGAATGGGATAGCCATAAGATATCTAATCATCATACAGACTCAAATAAAGGATACGAAACTGACCGGACGGTAATCGGACTCACGAAACGATAATAACGTAGAGTTTCGTACACAAGAGAAGACTCCAGTTTTAAAGCCATAAACTATCGGTACGATTGGAGTTTTAAAGACCCGAATTGAGGAACGGGATGGCCAGAGGATATCTGATCATCATGAAGACTTAAATAAAGGATACAAAACTGACCGAACGGTAATCGGACTCACGAAGCGATAATTACGCAGGGATTCGTACACAAGAAAATACTCCAGTTTAAAAGTCTATAACTATCGGTACGGTTAGAGTTTAAAGACCTGAATTGAGAAACGGAATGGCATTAAGATATCTGATTATCATACAGACTCAAATAAAGGAAACGAAACTGACCGGACGGTAATCAGACTCACAAAGCGATAATTACGAAGAGTTTCGTACACACGAAAAGACTCCAGTATAAAAGCCTGTAACTATCGGTACGGTTGGAGTTTTAAAGAC
Source organism: Ambrosia trifida (assembly GCA_028751855.1). Lineage (NCBI taxonomy): Eukaryota > Viridiplantae > Streptophyta > Magnoliopsida > Asterales > Asteraceae > Ambrosia > Ambrosia trifida. The sequence goes on along the minus strand of CM054127.1, from coordinate 69,589,625 downwards.
CAAAATAGAGGAACGGAATAGCCATAAGATATTTGATTATCATACAGACTCAAATAAAGGATACGAAACTGACTGGACGGTAATCGGACCCACGAAGCGATAATTACGTAGTGTTTCGTACACACGAAAAGGCTCCAGTATAAAAGCCTGTAACTATCGGTACGGTTGAAGTTTTAAAGACCTGAATGGAGGAACGGGATGGCCATAGGATATGATAGACCATCATGAAGAATTAAATAAAGGATACGAAACTGACCGAACGGTTATCGGACTCACGAAGCGATAATTACGCAGGGATTCGTACACAAGAAAAAACCCCAGTTTAAAAGCCTGTAACTATCGGTACGGTTAGAGTTTAAAGACCTGAATTGAGGAACGGAATGGCATTAAGTTATCTGATCATCGTACAGACTCAAATAAAGGAAACGAAACTGACCGGACGGTAATCGGACTCACGAAGCAATAATTACATAGAGTTTCGTACACAAGGAAAGACTCCATTTTAAAAGCATGCAACTATCGGTACGGTTGAAGTGTTAAAGACCTGAATGGAGGAACGGGATGGCCAGAGGATATCTGATCATCATGCAAACTTATATAAAGGATACGAAACTAACCGGACGGTAATCGGACTCACGAAGCGATAATTACGTAGAGTTTCGTACACAAGAGAAGACTCTAGTTTAAAAGCCTTTAACTATCGGTACGGTTGGAGTTTTAAAGACCAGAATGGAGGAACGGGATGGCCATAAGATATCTGATTATCATACAGACTCAAATAAAGTATATGAAACTTACCGGACGGTAATCGGACTCACGAAGCGATAATTACGTAGAGTTTCGTACACAAGAAAAGACTCCAGTTTAAATGCCTTTAACTATCGGTACGGTTGCAGTTTTAAAGACCGGAATCGAGAAATGGGATAGCCATAAGATATCTAATCATCATACAGACTCAAATAAAGGATAAGAAACTAACCGGACGGTAATCAGACTCACGAAGCGATAATTACGTAGAGATTCGTACACAAGAAAAGACTCTAGTTTAAAAGCCTTTAACCATCGCTACGGTTGAAGTGTTAAAGACCTGAATGGAGGAACGGGATGGCCAGAGGATATCTAATCATCATGCAGACTTATATAAAGGAAACGAAACTAACCAGACGGTAATCAGACTCACGAAGCGATAATTACGTAGAGTTTCGTACATAAGAAAAGACTCCAGTTTAAATGCCTTTAACTATCGGTACGGTTGGAGTTTTAAAGACCAAAATGGAGGAACGGGATGGCCACAAGATGTCTGATAATCATATAGACTCAAATAAAGGATACGAAACTAACCAGACGGTAATCGGACTCACGAAGAGATAATTACGAAGAGTTTCTTACACAGGAAAAGACTCCAGTTTAAAAGCCTTTAACAATTGGTACGGTTGGAGTTTTAAAGACCCGAATGGAGGAACTGGATGGCCATAGGATATCTTATCGTCATGCAGACTTAAATAAAGGATAAGAAACTGACCGGACAGTAATCGGACTCACGAAGCAATAATTACGTAGAGTTTCGTACACAAGAAAAGACTCTATTTTAAAAGCCTTTAACTATCGTTACGGTTGGAGTTTTAAGGACCCGAATGGAGGAACGGGATAGCCAGAGGATATTTGATCATCATGCAGACTTAAATAAAGGATACAAAAGTGACCAGACGGTAATCGGACTCACGAAGCGTTAAATACGTAAAGATTCGTACACAAAAAAAGACTCCAGTTTAAAAGCATGTAACTACCGGTACGGTTAGCGTTTTATACACCCGAATGGAGAAACGGGATGGCCGTACTATATCTGATTATCATACAAACTCAAATAAAGTATACAAAACTGACTGGGCAGTAATCGGACTCACGAAGAGATAATTACGTAGAGTTTCTTACACAGGAAAAGACTCCAGCTTTAAACGCCTTTAACAATTGGTACGCTTGGAGTTTTAAAGACCCGAATGGAGGAACTAGATGGCCATAGGATATCTTATCGTCATGCAGACTTAAATAAAGGATAAGAAACTGACCGGACGTAATCGGACTCACGAAGCGATAATTACATAGAGTTTCGTACACAAGAAAAGACTCTATTTTAAAAGCGTTTAACTATCGTTACGGTTGGAGTTTTAAAGACCCGAATGGAGGAACGGGATGGCCAGAGGATATCTGATCATCATGCAGACTTAAATAAAGGATACAAAAGTGACCAGACAGTGATCGGACTCACGAAGCGTTAAATACGTAGAGATTCGTACACAAGAAAAGACTCCAGTTTAAAAGCATGTAACTACCGGTACGGTTAGCGTTTTATACACCCGAATGGAGAAACGGGATGGCCGTACTATATCTGATTATCATACAGACACAAATAAAGGATACAAAACTGATCGGACAGTAATCGAACTCACGAAGCGATAATTACGCAGGGATTCGTACACAAGAGAAGACTTTAGTTTAAAAGCCTTTAACTATCGGTACTGTTGGAGTTTTAAAGACCCGAATGGAGGAACGGGATGGCCATAAGATATCTAATCATCATACAGACTCAAATAAAGGATATGAAACTGACCGTACGGTAATCGGACTCACGAAGCGATAATTACGTAGAGTTTCGTACACAAGAAAAGACTCTAGTTTAAAAGCCTGTAACTTTCGCTACAGTTGGAATTTTAAAGACCCGAATGGATGAACTGGATGGCCTTAACATATCTAATTATCATACAGCCCCAAATAAAGGATACGAAACAAACCGGACAGTAATCGGACTTACGAAGGGATAATTAGGTAGAGATTCATACACAAGAAAAGACTCCAATTATAAAGCCTGTAACTTTCGATACGGTTGGCATTTTAAAGACCAGAATGGAGGAACGGGATGGTAATAAGATATCCAAAACCATAAGTCACCTTTGCCCATTTAAGGAGGTCGAATGTGGAATTCTTCCACATTCGCACCAACTCAAACGGTCGAACCTAGACATAGGTTTTGGTCTATATTCATAAATGCATCAGATCCATAAAATGCCCTTATGGATCACCACAATCTCATGTAATACAATACAAAGACTCAACCCTAGTCTATTCAACAGTGACGTCCACAGAAAGTGCATCAACAATCTCCCCCTTGGACGTTGCTGGCGAATCCCAAACACACCTAGCATCTTCAGTCAGTTATTGTTGAAGTATCAGACACATTGTTACATCAACAATCTCCCCCTAAACTGATGCTTCACCAAGTTTCTCTGAGATCTCGTATGATAAATCAATCATGTTCTTGAGTAAGTTCATCTGTTCGACAGAATACAAGCCGTAGACGAGTGGATCAAGCAATCAGAAGTTTTCTGCGGGAACTACCAATACTTATTGAGGACTTGAAATGCTTCAGAAACTGAAGTTTTTGGCGGGGCCAACAATATCTACCAATAGCTCTTGAAATTCTTCATGACTGTGATCTTGAAACTTTCGTTGAACCTACGTGCCACATGACTCCTACTAGGATACCTCATTACTTTCAGAACATTGAAATCTCAAACTTGATTTCCTTCTTCATAACAACTATTTAGAACACGTTCCTTCAAACACACAGGAACTGGGTTGACTGTTCTCATCATGCGGAATAAAATCTGTCTATTTTCTGGGCCATAATAGTCATTTGAATCTGATTATCATACTGTTGATTCTTATGACTACCCCACAATAAAACGTTTCATCATCATCATTACTTCAACAATTTGGGTAAACCTCATCACCATTCTCCCAAAAATCTTCAAAAATTACCACACCCAAATTTTCGATAGAAAATTTTCAAAATTTTTTACCCCTTAAAATACCAATTTTTCATCCTCTATGTCGAAGGGGTGAAGGTGTAAATAAAACTACATTCGACCGTTTAGTAAGGTCGAATGTACCATCACTGGATGAAATTCCACATTCGCCCAATATTGAGGTACGAATGTAGAAAATTTTCACTTTCGCCCTAAAAGTTCTACATTCGTCCATTTACATTCCACATTCGTCCATCAAATCCTACGTTCGCCCAGTATAATTCCTCATTCGCCCACCCGTATTTCTGAAAGGTGCGAATGTGCAGAACAAACGTGTTCTTCTTCAATATTTTCTGCAAATCAGCCCATAAAAACTCTGATTGTTCGAATTTGATGATGAAACTTGTATAGAAAGGTGCGGAAATGAAAACCTAACCCTTGAATTCACAAAAACATGGTGAAATCACATGATTTTGGATTCAATTAAGAATCTAGGGTTTCTAGGGTTTCAACCTTTCAATCAAGAACTGAACTTTAACGTCTGAAATCATGAAAACGAGCTGTGATTGATTCAAACGACTGTTAGATCGTTCAAATCGGTACCACGGCTCTGATACCAGTTGAGAATCCGGTTAATAACCGAATTCATGGATCGATTACGCGAAAACAACTCGGTTTCAGACGGGAGATTCGAGACGAGACAGAAACATACGATAACAACGTCATCACAGATTCGTATTAATTCAGAAACGGTTACAGACACTGTCATCAGTAGGATAAACATCTATCTCGGGGCCGGGGGAGGTCGGGCATGAACTCCCCCTTGAGAGCATTCAAAGCACAAACTCAAATCTGCAAATGAAAACCAACACATGAGATTGCTATTTACAGTCCAAAACCATAAGTCACCTTCGCCCATTTAAGGAGGTCGAATGTGGAATTCTTCCACATTCGCACCATCTCAAACGGTCGAACCTAGACTTAGGTTTTGGTCTATATTAACAAATGCATCAGATCCATAAAATGCCCTTATGGGTCACCACAATCTCATGTAATACAATACAAAGACTCAACCCTAGTCTATTCGACAGTGACGTCCACAGAAAGTGCATTAACAATATCTGATTATCATACAGACTCAAATAAAGTATATGAAACTAACCGGACGGTAATCGGACTCACGAACTGATAATTACGTAGAGTTTCGTACATAAGAAAAGTCTCCAGTTTAAAAGCCTGTAACTATCGGTACGGTTGGAGTTTTAAAGACCCGAATGGAGGAACGGAATGGCCAGAAGATATTTGATTCTCATGCAGACTTAAATAAAGGATACGCTACTGACCGGTCGGTTATTGGACTAAAGAAGCGTTAATTACGTAGAGATTCGTACACAAGAAAAGACTCCAGCTTAAAAGCATGTAACTACCTGTACGGTTAGCGTTTTATACACCCGAATGGAAAAACGGGATGGCTGTAATATATCTGATTATCATACAAACTCAAATAAAGTATACAAAACTGACCAAACGGTAATCGGACTCACGAAGCGATAATTACGTAGAGATTCGTACACAAGAAAAGACTCGAGTTTAAATGCATGTAACTATTGGTACGCTTGGGGTTTTAACGACCCGAATGGAGGAACGGGATGGCCATAGGATATCTAATCATCATGCAGACATAAATGAAGGATACGAAACTAACCGGACGTTAATTGGACTCACGAAGCAATAATTACGTAGAGTTTCGTACACAAGAAAAGACTCCAGTTTAAAAGCCTGTAACTATCGGTACGATTGAAGTGTTAAAGACCTGAATGGAGGAACGGGATGGCCATAGGATATCTAGTCATCATGTAGACTTAAATAATGGATACGAAACTGACCGGACAGTAATCGGACTCACGAAGCGATAATTACGTAGATATTCGTACACAGGAAAAGACTCCAGTTTAAATGCCTTTAAATATCGGTATGGTTGGAGTTTTAAAGACCAGAATGGAGGAACGGGAAGGCCATAAGATATCTGATTATCATGCAGACTCAAATAAAGTATATGAAACTAACCGGACGGTAATCGGACTCACGAACCGATAATTACGTGGAGTTTTGTACATAAGAAAAGACTCCAGTTTAAAAGCCTGTAACTATCGGTACGGTTTGAGTTTTAAAGACCCGAATGGAGGAACGGGATGGCCAGAAGATATCTGATTATCATGCAGACTTAAATAAAGGATACGATATTGACCGGACGGTTATCGGACTAAAGAAGCGTTAATTACGTAGAGATTCGTACACAAGAAAAGACTCCAGCTTAAAAGCATGTAACTACCGGTACGGTTAGCGTTTTATACACCCGAATGGAAAAACGAGATGGCTGTAATATATCTGATTATCATACAAACTCAAATAAAGTATACAAAACTGACCAAACGGTAATCGGACTCACAAAGTGATAATTACGTAGAGATTCGTACACAAGAAAAGACTCGAGTTTAAATGCATGTAACTATTGGTACGCTTGGGGTTTAAACGACCCGAATGGAGGAACGGGATGGCCATAGGATATCTAATCATCATGCAGACTTAAATGAAGGATACAAAACTGATCGGACGGTAATCGAACTCACGAAGCAATAATTACGTAGAGTTTCGTACACAAGAAAAGACTCCAGTTTAAAAGCCTGTAACTATCGGTACGGTTGGAGTATTAAAGACCTGAATGGAGGAACGGGATGGCCATAGGATATCTAGACATCATGTAGACATAAATAAAGGATACGAAACTGGCCGGACAGTAATCGGACTCACGAAGCGATAATTACGTAGATATTCGTACACAAGAAAAGACTCCAGTTTAAATGCCTTTAAATATCGGTACGGTTGGAGTTTTAAAGACCAGAATGGAGGAACGGGGTGGCCATAAGATATCTGATTATCATACAGACTCAAATAATGTATATGAAACTAACCGGACGGTAAACGGACTCACGAACCGATAATTACGTAGAGTTTCGTACATAAGAAAAGACTCCAGTTTAAAAGCCTGTAACTATCGGTACGGTTGGAGTTTTAAAGACCCGAATGGAGGAACGGGATGGCCAGAAGATATTTGATTATCATGCAGACTTAAATAAAGGATACGATACTGACCGGACGGTTATCGGACTAAAGAAGCGTTAATTACGTAGAGATTCGTACACAAGAAAAGACTCCAGCTTAACAGCATGTAACTACCGGTACGGTTAGCGTTTTATACACCCGAATGGAAAAACGGGATGGCTGTAATATATCTGATTATCATACAAACTCAAATAAAGTATACAAAACTGACCAAACGGTAATCGGACTCACGAAGCGATAATTACGTAGAGATTCGTACACAAGAAAAGACGCGAGTTTAAATGCATGTAACTATTGGTACGCTTGGGGTTTTAACGACCTGAATGGAGGAACGGGATGGCCATAGGATATCTAATCATCATGCAGACTTAAATGAAGGATACGAAACTGACCGGACGGTAATCGGATTCACGAAGCAATAATTACGTAGAGTTTCGTACACATGAAAAGACTCCAGTTTAAAAGCCTGTAACTATCGGTACGGTTGAAGTGTTAAAGACCTGAATGGAGGAACGGGATGGCCATAGGATATCTAATCATCATGTAGACTTAAATAAAGGATACGAAACTGACCGGACAGTAATCGGACTCACGAAGCGATAATTACGTAGATATTCGTACACAAGAAAAGACTCCAGTTTAAATGCCTTTAAATATCGGTACGGTTGGAGTTTTAAAGACCAGAATGGAGGAACGGGATGGCCATAAGATATCTGATTATCATACAGACTCAAATAAAGTATATGAAACTAACCAAACGGTAATCGGACTCACGAACCGATAATTACGTAGAGTTTCGTACATAAGAAAAGACTCCAGTTTAAAAGCCTGTAACTATCGGTACGGTTGGAGTTTTAAAGACCCGAATGGAGGAACGGGATGGCCAGAAGATATTTGATTATCATGCAGACTTAAATAAAGGATACGATACTGACCGGACGGTTATCGGACTAAAGAAGCGTTAATTACGTAGAGATTCGTACACAAGAAAAGACTCCAGCTTAACAGCATGTAACTACCGGTACGGTTAGCGTTTTATACACCCGAATGGAAAAACGGGATGGCTGTAATATATCTGATTATCATACAAACTCAAATAAAGTATACAAAACTGACCAAACGGTAATCGGACTCACGAAGCGATAATTACGTAGAGATTCGTACACAAGATAAGACGCGAGTTTAAATGCATGTAACTATTGGTACGCTTGGGGTTTTAACGACCCGAATGGAGGAACGAGATGGCCATAGGATATCTAATCATCATGCAGACTTAAATGAAGGATACGAAACTGACCGGACGGTAATCGGACTCACGAAGCAATAATTACGTAGAGTTTCGTACAGAAGAAAAGACTCCAGTTTAAAAGCCTGTAACTATCGGTACGGTTGAAGTTTTAAAGACCTGAATGGAGGAACGGGATGGCCATAAGATATCTAATCATCATGTAGACTTAAATAAAGGATACGAAACTGACCGGACAGTAATCGGACTCACGAAGCGATAATTACGTAGATATTCGTACACAAGAAAAGACTCCAGTTTAAATGCCTTTAAATATCGGTACGGTTGGAGTTTTAAAGACCAGAATGGAGGAACGGGATGGCCATAAGATATCTGATTATCATACAGACTCAAATAATGTATATGAAACTAACCGGACGGTAAACGGACTCACGAACCGATAATTACGTAGAGTTTTGTACATAAGAAAAGACTCCAGTTTAAAAGCCTGTAACTATCGGTACGGTTGGAGTTTTAAAGACCCGAATGGAGGAACGGGATGGCCAGAAGATATTTGATTATCATGCAGACTTAAATAAAGGATACGATACTGACCGGACGGTTATCGGACTAAAGAAGCGTTAATTACGTAGAGATTCGTACACAAGAAAAGACTCCAGCTTAACAGCATGTAACTACCGGTACGGTTAGCGTTTTATACACCCGAATGGAAAAACGGGATGGCTGTAATATATCTGATTATCATACAAACTCAAATAAAGTATACAAAACTGACCAAACGGTAATCGGACTCACGAAGCGATAATTACGTAGAGATTCGTACACAAGAAAAGACGCGAGTTTAAATGCATGTAACTATTGGTACGCTTGGGGTTTTAACGACCCGAATGGAGGAACGGGATGGCCATAGGATATCTAATCATCATGCAGACTTAAATGAAGGATACGAAACTGACCGGACGGTAATCGGACTCACGAAGCAATAATTACGTAGAGTTTCGTACACAAGAAAAGACTCCAGTTTAAAAGCCTGTAACTATCGGTACGGTTGAAGTGTTAAAGACCTGAATGGAGGAACGGGATGGCCATAGGATATCTAATCATCATGTAGACTTAAATAAAGGATACGAAACTGACCGGATAGTAATCGGACTCACGAAGCGATAATTACGTAGATATTCGTACACAAGAAAAGACTCCAGTTTAAATGCCTTTAAATATCGGTACGGTTGGAGTTTTAAAGACCAGAATGGAGGAACGGGATGGCCATAAGATATCTGAATATCATACAGACTTAAATAAAGGATACGATACTGACCGCACGGTTATCGGACTAAAGAAGCGTTAATTACGTAGAGATTCGTACACAAGAAAAGACTCCAGCTTAACAGCATGTAACTACCGGTACGGTTAGCGTTTTATACACCCGAATGGAAAAACGGGATGGCTGTAATATATCTGATTATCATACAAACTCAAATAAAGTATACAAAACTGACCAAACGGTAATCGGACTCACGAAGCGATAATTACGTAGAGATTCGTACACAAGAAAAGACGCGAGTTTAAATGCATGTAACTATTGGTACGCTTGGGGTTTTAACGACCCGAATGGAGGAACGGGATGGCCATAGGATATCTAATCATCATGCAGACTAAAATGAAGGATACGAAACTGACCGGACGGTAATCGCACTCACGAAGCAATAATTACGTAGAGTTTCGTACACAAGAAGAGACTCCAGTTTAAAAGCCTGTAACTAGCGGTACGGTTGAAGTGTTAAAGACCTGAATGGAGGAACGGGATGGCCATAGGATATCTAATCATCATGTAGACTTAAATAAAGGATACGAAACTGACCGGACAGTAATCGGACTCACGAAGCGATAATTACGTAGATATTCGTACACAAGAAAAGACTCCAGTTTAAATGCCTTTAAATATCGGTACGGTTGGAGTTTTAAAGACCAGAATGGAGGAACGGGATGGCCATAAGATATCTGATTATCATACAGACTCAAATAAAGTATATGAAACTAACCCGACGGTAATCGGACTCACGAACCAATAATTACGTAGAGTTTCGTACATAAGAAAAGACTCCAGTTTAAAAGCCTGTAACTATCGGTACGGTTGGAGTTTTAAAGACCCGAATGGAGGAACGGGATGGCCAGAAGATATTTGATTATCATGCAGACTTAAATAAAGGATACGATACTGACCGGACGGTTATCGGACTAAAGAAGCGTTAATTACGTAGAGATTCGTACACAAGAAAAGACTCCAGCTTAACAGCATGTAACTACCGGTACGGTTAGCGTTTTATACACCCGAATGGAAAAACGGGATGGCTGTAATATATCTGATTATCATACAAACTCAAATAAAGTATACAAAACTGACCAAACGGTAATCGGACTCACGAAGCGATAATTACGTAGAGATTCGTACACAAGAAAAGACGCGAGTTTAAATGCATGTAACTATTGGTACGCTTGGGGTTTTAACGACCCGAATGGAGGAACGGGATGGCCATAGGATATCTAATCATCATGCAGACTTAAATGAAGGATACGAAACTGACCGGACGGTAATCGGACTCACGAAGCAATAATTACGTAGAGTTTCGTACACAAGAAAAGACTCCAGTTTAAAAGCCTGTAACTATCGGTACGGTTGAAGTGTTCAAGACCTGAATGGAGGAACGGGATGGCCATAGGATATCTAATCATCATGTAGACTTAAATAAAGGATACGAAACTGACCGGACAGTAATCGGACTCACGAAGCGATAATTACGTAGATATTCGTACACAAGAAAAGACTCCAGTTTAAATGCCTTTAAATATCGGTACGGTTGGAGTTTTAAAGACCAGAATGGAGGAACGGGATGGCCATAAGATATCTGATTATCATACAGACTTAAATAAAGGATACGATACTGACCGCACGGTTATCGGACTAAAGAAGTGTTAATTACGTAGAGATTCGTACACAAGAAAAGACTCCAGCTTAACAGCATGTAACTACCGGTACGGTTAGCGTTTTATACACCCGAATGGAAAAACGGGATGGCTGTAATATATCTGATTATCATACAAACTCAAATAAAGTATACAAAACTGACCAAATGGTAATCGGACTCACGAAGCGATAATTACGTAGAGATTCGTACACAAGAAAAGACGCGAGTTTAAATGCATGTAACTATTGGTACGCTTGGGGTTTTAACGACCCGAATGGAGGAACGGGATGGCCATAGGATATCTAATCATCATGCAGACTTAAATGAAGGATACGAAACTGACCGGACGGTAATCGGACTCACGAAGCAATAATTACGTAGAGTTTCGTACACAAGAAAAGACTCCAGTTTAAAAGCCTGTAACTATCGGTACGGTTGAAGTGTTAAAGACCTGAATGGAGGAACGGGATGGCCATAGGATATCTAATCATTATGTAGACTTAAATAAAGGATACGAAACTCACCGGACAGTAATCGGACTCACGAAGCGATAATTACGTAGATATTCGTACACAAGAAAAGACTCCAGTTTAAATGCCTTTAAATATCGGTACGGTTGGAGTTTTAAAGACCAGAATGGAGGAACGGGATGGCCATAAGATATCTGATTATCATACAGACTCAAATAAAGTATATGAAACTAACCGGACGGTAATCGGACTAACGAACCGATAATTACGTAGAGTTTCGTACATAAGAAAAGACTCCAGTTTAAAAGCCTGTAACTATCGGTACGGTTGGAGTTTTAAAGACCCGAATGGAGGAACGGGATGGCCAGAAGATATTTGATTATCATGCAGACTTAAATAAAGGATACGATACTGACCGCACGGTTATCGGACTAAAGAAGCGTTAATTACGTAGAGATTCGTACACAAGAAAAGACTCCAGCTTAACAGCATGTAACTACCGGTACGGTTAGCGTTTTATACACCCGAATGGAAAAACGGGATGGCTGTAATATATCTGATTATCATACAAACTCAAATAAAGTCTACAAAACTGACCAAACGGTAATCGGACTCACGAAGCGATAATTACGTAGAGATTCGTACACAAGATAAGACGCGAGTTTAAATGCATGTAACTATTGGTACGCTTGGGGTTTTAACGACCCGAATGGAGGAACGGGATGGCCATAGGATATCTAATCATCATGCAGACTTAAATGAAGGATACGAAACTGACCGGACGGTAATCGCACTCACGAAGCAATAATTACGTAGAGTTTCGTACACAAGAAGAGACTCCAGTTTAAAAGCCTGTAACTATCGGTACGGTTGAAGTGTTAAAGACCTGAATGGAGGAACGGGATGGCCATAGGATATCTAATCATCATGTAGACTTAAATAAAGGATACGAAACTGACCGGACAGTAATCGGACTCACGAAGCGATAATTACGTAGATATTCGTACACAAGAAAAGACTCCAGTTTAAATGCCTTTAAATATCGGTACGGTTGGAGTTTTAAAGACCAGAATGGAGGAACGGGATGGCCATAAGATATCTGATTATCATACAGACTCAAATACAGTATATGAAACTAACCGGATGGTAATCGGACTCACGAACCGATAATTACGTAGAGTTTCGTACATAAGAAAAGACTCCAGTTTAAAAGCCTGTAACTATCGGTACGGTTGGAGTTTTAAAGACCCGAATGGAGGAACGGGATGGCCAGAAGATATTTGATTATCATGCAGACTTAAATAAAGGATACGATACTGACCGGACGGTTATCGGACTAAAGAAGCGTTAATTACGTAGAGATTCGTACACAAGAAAAGACTCCAGCTTATCAGCATGTAACTACCGGTACGGTTAGCGTTTTATACACCCGAATGGAAAAACGGGATGGCTGTAATATATCTGATTATCATACAAGCTCAAATAAAGTATACAAAACTGACCAAACGGTAATCGGACTCACGAAGCGATAATTACGTAGAGATTCGTACACAAGAAAAGACGCGAGTTTAAATGCATGTAACTATTGGTACGCTTGGGGTTTTAACGACCCGAATGGAGGAACGGGATGGACATAGGATATCTAATCATCATGCAGACTTAAATGAAGGATACGAAACTGACCGGTCGGTAATCGGACTCACGAAGCAATAATTACGTAGAGTTTCGTACACAAGAAAAGACTCCAGTTTAAAAGACTGTAACTATCGGTACGGTTGAAGTTTTAAAGACCTGAATGGAGGTACGGGATGGCCATAGGATATCTAATCATCATGTAGACTTAAATAAAGGATACGAAACTGACCGGACAGTAATCGGACTCACGAAGCGATAATTACGTAGATATTCGTACACAAGAAAAGACTCCAGTTTAAATGCCTTTAAATATCGGTACGGTTGGAGTTTTAAAGACCAGAATGGAGGAACGGGATGGCCATAAGATATCTGATTATCATACAGACTCAAATAAAGTATATGAAACTAACCGGACGGTAATCGGACTCACGAACCGATAATTACGTAGAGTTTCGTACATAAGAAAAGACTCCAGTTTAAAAGCCTGTAACTATCGGTACGGTTGGAGTTTTAAAGACCCGAATGGAGGAACGGGATGGCCAGAAGATATTTGATTATCATGCAGACTTAAATAAAGTATACGATACTGACCGGACGGTTATCGGACTAAAGAAGCGTTAATTACGTAGAGATTCGTACACAAGAAAAGACTCCAGCTTAACAGCATGTAACTACCGGTACGGTTAGCGTTTTATACACCCGAATGGAAAAACGGGATGGCTGTAATATATCTGATTATCATACAAGCTCAAATAAAGTATACAAAACTGACCAAACGGTAATCGGACTCACGAAGCGATAATTACGTAGAGATTCGTACAAGAGAAAAGACGCGAGTTTAAATGCATGTAACTATTGGTACGCTTGGGGTTTTAACGACCCGAATGGAGGAACGGGATGGACATAGGATATCTAATCATCATGCAGACTTAAATGAAGGATACGAAACTGACCGGTCGGTAATCGGACTCACGAAGCAATAATTACGTAGAGTTTCGTACACAAGAAAAGACTCCAGTTTAAAAGACTGTAACTATCGGTACGGTTGAAGTTTTAAAGACCTGAATGGAGGTACGGGATGGCCATAGGATATCTAATCATCATGTAGACTTAAATAAGGGATACGAAACTGACCGGACAGTAATCGGACTCACGAAGCGATAATTACGTAGATATTCGTACACAAGAAAAGACTCCAGTTTAAATGCCTTTAAATATCGGTACGGTTGGAGTTTTAAAGACCAGAATGGAGGAACGGGATGGCCATAAGATATCTGATTATCATACAGACTCAAATAAAGTATATGAAACTAACCGGACGGTAATCGGACTCACGAACCGATAATTACGTAGAGTTTCGTACATAAGAAAAGACTCCAGTTTAAAAGCCTGTAACTATCGGTACGGTTGGAGTTTTAAAGACCCGAATGGAGGAACGGGATGGCCAGAAGATATTTGATTATCATGCAGACTTAAATAAAGGATACGATACTGACCGGACGGTTATCGGACTAAAGAAGCATTAATTACGTAGAGATTCGTACACAAGAAAAGACTCCAGCTTAACAGCATGTAACTACCGGTACGGTTAGCGTTTTATACACCCGAATGGAAAAACGGGATGGCTGTAATATATCTGATTATCATACAAACTCAAAGAAAGTATACAAAACTGACCAAACGGTAATCGGACTCACGAAGCGATAATTACGTAGAGATTCGTACACAAGAAAAGACGCGAGTTTAAATGCATGTAACTATTGGTACGCTTGGGGTTTTAACGACCCGAATGGAGGAACGGGATGGACATAGGATATCTAATCATCATGCAGACTTAAATGAAGGATACGAAACTGACTGGACGGTAATCGGACTCACGAAGCAATAATTACGTAGAGTTTCGTACACAAGAAAAGACTCCAGTTTAAAAGCATGTAACTATCGGTACGGTTGAAGTTTTAAAGACCTGAATGGAGGAACGGGATGGCCATAGGATATCTAATCATCATGTAGACTTAAATAAAGGATACGAAACTGACCGGACCGTAATCGGACTCATGAAGCGATAATTACGTAGATATTCGTACACAAGAAAAGACTCCAGTTTAAATGCCTTTAAATATCGGTACGGTTGGAGTTTTAAAGACCAGAATGGGGGAACGGGATGGCCATAAGATATCTGATTATCATACAGACTCAAATAAAGTATATGAAACTAACTGGACGGTAATCGGACTCACGAACCGATAATTACGTAGAGTTTCGTACATAAGAAAAGACTCCAGTTTAAAAGCCTGTAACTATCGGTACGGTTGGAGTTTTAAAGACCCGAATGGAGGAACGGGATGGCCAGAAGATATTTGATTATCATGCAGACTTAAATAAATTCGATACTGACCGGACGGTTATCGGACTAAAGAAGCGTTAATTACGTAGAGATTCATACACAAGAAAAGACTCCAGCTTAACAGCATGTAACTACCGGTACGGTTAGCGTTTTATACACCCGAATGGAAAAACGGGATGGCTGTAATATATCTGATTATCATACAAACTCAAATAAAGTATACAAAACTGACCAAACGGTAATCGGACTCACGAAGCGATAATTACGTAGAGATTCGTACACAAGAAAAGACGCGAGTTTAAATGCATGTAACTATTGGTACGCTTGGGGTTTTAACGACCCGAGTGGAGGAACGGGATGGCCATAGGATATCTAATCATCATGCAGACTTAAATGAAGGATACGAAACTGACCGGACGGTAATCGGACTCACGAAGCAATAATTACGTAGAGTTTCGTACACAAGAAAAGACTCCAGTTTAAAAGCCTGTAACTATCGGTACGGTTGAAGTTTTAAAGACCTGAATGGAGGAACGGGATGGCCATAGGATATCTAATCATCATGTTGACTTAAATAAAGGATACGAAACTGACCGGAAAGTAATTGGACTCACGAAGCGATAATTACGTAGATATTCGTACACAAGAAAAGACTCCAGTTTAAATGCCTTTAAATATCGGTACGGTTGGAGTTTTAAAGACCAGAATGGAGGAACGGGATGGCCATAAGATATCTGATTATCATACAGACTCAAATAAAGTATATGAAACTAACCGGACGGTAATCGGACTCACGAACCGATAATTACGTAGAGTTTCGTACATAAGAAAAGACTCCAGTTTAAAAGCCTGTAACTATCGGTACGGTTTGAGTTTTAAAGACCCGAATGAAGAAACGGGATGGCCAGAAGATATTTGATTATCATGCAGACTTAAATAAAGGATACGATACTGACCGCACGGTTATAGGACTAAAGAAGCGTTAATTACGTAGAGATTCGTACACAAGAAAAGACTCCAGCTTAACAGCATGTAACTACCGGTACGGTTAGCGTTTTATACACCCGAATGGAAAAACGGGATGGCTGTAATATATCTGATTATCATACAAACTCAAATAAAGTATACAAAACTGACCAAACGGTAATCGGACTCACGAAGCGATAATTACGTAGAGATTCGTACATAAGAAAAGACGCGAGTTTAAATGCATGTAACTATTGGTACGCTTGGGGTTTTAACGACCCGAATGGAGGAACGGGATGGCCATAGGATATCTAATCATCATGCAGACTTAAATGAAGGATACGAAACTGACCGGACGGTAATCGGACTCACGAAGCAATAATTACGTAGAGTTTAGTACACAAGAAAAGACTCCAGTTTAAAAGCCTGTAACTATCGGTACGGTTGAAGTGTTAAAGACCTGAATGGAGGAACGGGATGGCCATAGGATATCTAATCATCATGTAGACTTAAATAAAGGATATGAAACTGACCGGACAGTAATCGGACTCACGAAGCGATAATTATGTAGATATTCGTACACAAGAAAAGACTCCAGTTTAAAAGCCTGTAAATATCGGTACGGTTGGAGTTTTAAAGACCAGAATGGAGGAACGGGATGGCCATAAGATATCTGATTATCATACAGACTCAAATAAAGTATATGAAACTAACCGGACGGTAATCGGACTCTCGAACCGATAATTACGTAGAGATTCATACACAAGAAAAGACTCTAGCTTAAAAGCATGTAACTACCGGTACGGTTAGCGTTTTATATACCCGAATGGAAAAACGGGATGGCTGTAATATATCTGATTATCATACAAACTCTAATAAAGTATACAAAACTGACCAAACGGTAATCGGACTCACGAAGCGATAATTACGTAGAGATTCGTACACAAGAAAAGACTTGAGTTTAAATGCATGTAACTATTGGTACGCTTGGGGTTTTCACGACCCGAATGGAGGAACGGGATGGCAATAGGATATCTAATCATCATGCAGACTTAAATGAAGGATACGAAACTGACCGGACGGTAATCGTACTCACGAAGCAATTATTACGTAGAGTTTCGTACACAAGAAAAGACTCCAGTTTAAAAGCCTGTAACTATCGGTACGGTTGAAGTGTTAAAGACCCGAATGGAGGAACGGGATGGCCATAGGATATCTAATCATCATGCAGACTTAAATGAAGGATACGAAACTGACCGGACGGTAATCGGACTCACGAAGCAATAATTACGTAGGGTTTCGTACACAAGAGAAGACACCAGTTTAAAAGCCTGTAACTATCGGTACGGTTGAAGTTTTAAAGACCTGAATGGAGGAACGGGATGGCCATAGGATATCTAATCATCATGTAGACTTAAATAAACGATACGAAACTGACCGGATAGTAATCGGACTCACGAAGCGATAATTACGTAGATATTCGTACACAAGAAAAGACTCCAGTTTAAATGCCTTTAAATATCGGTACGGTTGGAGTTTTAAAGACCAGAATGTAGGAACGGGATGGCCATAAGATATCTGATTATCATACAGACTCAAATAAAGTATATGAAACTAACCGGACGGTAATCGGACTCACGAACCGATAATTACGTAGAGTTTCGTACATAAGAAAAGACTCCAGTTTAAAAGCCTGTAACTATCGGTACGGTTGGAGTTTTAAAGACCCGAATGGAGGAACGGGATGGCCAGAAGATATTTGATTATCATGCAGACTTAAATAAAGGATACGATACTGACCGGACGATTATCGGACTAAAGAAGCGTTAATTACGTAGAGATTCGTACACAAGAAAAGACTCCAGCTTAAAAGCATGTAACTACCGGTACGGTTAGCGTTTTATACACCCGAATGGAAAAACGGGATGGCTGTAATATATCTGATTATCATACAAACTCAAATAAAGTATACAAAACTGACCAAACGGTAATCGGACTCACGAAGCGATAATTACGTAGAGATTCGTACACAAGAAAAGACTCGAGTTTAAATGCATGTAACTATTGGTACGCTTGGGGTTTTAACGACCCGAATGGAGGAACGGGATGGCCATAGGATATCTAATCATCATGCAGACTTAAATGAAGGATACGAAACTGACCGGACGGTAATCGGACTCACGAAGCAATAATTACGTAGAGTTTCGTACACAAGAAAAGTCTCCAGTTTAAAAGCCTGTAACTATCGGTACGGTTGAAGTGTTAAAGACCTGAATGGAGGAACGGGATGGCCATAGGATATCTAATCATCATGTAGACTTAAATAAAGAATACGAAACTGACTGGACAGTAATCGGACGAACGAAGCGATAATTACGTAGATATTCGTACACAAGAAAAGACTCCAGTTTAAATGCCTTTAAATATCGGTACGGTTGGATTTTTAAAGACCAGAATGGAGGAACGGGATGGCCATAAGATATCTGATTAATAAACAGACTCAAATAAAGTATATGAAACTAACCAGACGGTAATCGGACTCACGAACCGATAATTACGTAGAGTTTCGTACATAAGAAAAGACTCCAGTTTAAAAGCCTGTAACTATCGGTACGGTTGGAGTTTTAATGACCCGAATGGAGGAACGGGATGGCCAGAAGATATTTGATTATCATGCAGTCATAAATAAAGGATACGATACTGACCGGACGGTTATCGGACTATAGAAGCGTTAATTACGTAGAGATTCGTACACAAGAAAAGACTCCAGCTTAACAGCATGTAACTACCGGTACGGTTAGCGTTTTATACACCCGAATGGAAAAACGGGATGGCTGTAATATATCTGATTATCATACAAACTCAAATAAAGTATACAAAACTGACCAAACGGTAATCGGACTCACGAAGCGATAATTACGTAGAGATTCGTACACAAGAAAAGACGCGAGTTTAAATGCATGTAACTATTGGTACGCTTGGGGTTTTAACGACCCGAATGGAGGAACGGGATGGCCATAGGATATCTAATCATCATGCAGACTTAAATGAAGGATACGAAACTGACCGGACGGTAATCGGACTCACGAAGCAATAATTACGTAGAGTTTAGTACACAAGAAAAGACTCCAGTTTAAAAGCCTGTAACTATCGGTACGGTTGAAGTGTTAAAGACCTGAATGGAGGAACGGGATGGCCATAGGATATCTAATCATCATGTAGACTTAAATAAAGGATACGAAACTGACCGGACAGTAATCGGACTCACGAAGCGATAATTATGTAGATATTCGTACACAAGAAAAGACTCCAGTTTAAATGCCTTTAAATATCGGTACGGTTGGAGTTTTAAAGACCAGCATGGAGGAACGGGATGGCCATATGATATCTGATTATCATACAGACTCAAATAAAGTATATGAAACTAACCGGATGGTAATCGGACTCACGAACCGATAATTACGTAGAGATTCATACACAAGAAAAGCCTCCAGCTTAAAAGCATGTAACTACCGGTACGGTTAGCGTTTTATATACCCGAATTGAAAAACGGGATGGCTGTAATATATCTGATTATCATACAAACTCTAATAAAGTATACAAAACTGACCAAACGGTAATCGGACTCACGAAGCGATAATTACGTAGAGATTCGTACACAAGAAAAGACGCGAGTTTAAATGCATGTAACTATTGGTACGCTTGGGGTTTTAACGACCCGAATGGAGGAACGGGATGGCCATAGGATATCTAATCATCATGCAGATTTAAATGAAGGATACGAAACTGACCGGACGGTAATCGGACTCACGATGCAATAATTACGTAGAGTTTCGTACACAAGAAAAGACTCCAGTTTAAAAGCCTGTAACTATCGGTACGGTTGAAGTGTTAAAGACCTGAATGGAGGAACGGGATGGCCATAGGATATCTAATCATCATGTAGACTTAAATAAAGGATACGAAACTGACCGGACAATAATCGGACTCACGAAGCGATAATTATGTAGATATTCGTACACAAGAAATGACTCCAGTTTAAATGCCTTTAAATATCGGTACGGTTGGAGTTTTAAAGACCAGAATGGAGGAACGGGAAGGCCATCAGATATCTGATTATCATACAGACTCAAATAAAGTATATGAAACTAACCGGACGGTAATCGGACTCACGAACCGATAGTTACGTAGAGATTCATACACAAGAAAAGACTCCAGCTTAAAAGCATGTAACTACCGGTACGGTTAGCGTTTTATATACCCGAATGGAAAAACGGGATGGCTGTAATATATCTGATTATCATACAAACTCTAATAAAGTATACAAAACTGACCAAACGGTAATCGGACTCACGAAGTGATAATTACGTAGAGATTCGTACACAAGAAAAGACTTGAGTTTAAATGCATGTAACTATTGGTACGCTTGGGGTCTTAACGACCCGAATGGAGGAACGGGATGGCCATAGGATATCTAATCTTCATGCAGACTTAAATGAAGGATACGAAACTGACCGGACGGTAATCGGACTCACGAAGCAATAATTACGTAGAGTTTCGTACACAAGAAAAGACACCAGTTTAAAAGCCTGTAACTATCGGTACGGTTGAAGTTTTAAAGACCTGAATGGAGGAGCGGGATGGCCATAGGATATCTAATCATCATGTAGACATAAATAAAGGATACGAAACTGACCGGACAGTAATCGGACTCACGAAGCGATAATTACGTAGATATTCGTACACAAGAAAAGACTCCAGTTTAAATGCCTTTAAATATCGGTATGGTTGGAGTTTTAAAGACCAGAATGGAGGAACGGGATGGCCATAAGATATCTGATTATCATACAGACTCAAATAAAGTATATGAAACTAACCGGACGGTAATCGGACTCACGAACCGATAATTACGTAGAGTTTCGTACATAAGAAAAGACTCCAGTTCAAAAGCCTGTAACTATCGGTACGGTTGGAGTTTTAAAGACCCGAATGAAGGAACGGGATGGCCAGAAGATATTTGATTATCATGCAGACTTAAATAAAGGATACGATACTGACCGGACGGTTATCGGACTAAAGAAGCGTTAATTACGTAGAGATTCGTAAACAAGAAAAGACTCCATCTTAAAAGCATGTAACTACCGGTACGGTTAGCGTTTTATACACCCGAATGGAAAAACGGGATGGCTGTAATATATCTGATTATCATACAAACTCAAATAAAGTATACAAAACTGACCAAATGGTAATCGGACTCACGAAGCGATAATTACGTAGAGATTCGTACACAAGAAAAGACGCGAGTTTAAATGCATGTAACTATTGGTACGCTTGGGGTTTTAACGACCCGAATGGAGGAACGGGATGGCCATAGGATATCAATCATGATGCAGACTTAAATGAAGGATACGAAACTGACCGGACGGTAATCGGACTCACGAAGCAATAATTACGTAGAGTTTCGTACACAAGAAAAGACTCCAGTTTAAAAGCCTGTAACTATCGGTACGGTTGAAGTGTTAAAGACATGAATGGAGGAACGGGATGGCCATAGGATATCTAATCATCATGTAGACTTAAATAAAGGATACGAAACTGACCGGACAGTAATCGGACTCATGAAGCGATAACTATGTAGATATTCGTACACAAGAAAAGACTCCAGTTTAAATGCCTTTAAATATCGGTACGGTTGGAGTTTTAAAGACCAGAATGGAGGAACGGGATGGCCATAAGATATCTGATTATCATACAGACTCAAATAAAGTATATGAAACTAACCGGACGGTAATCGGACTCACGAACCGATAATTACGTAGAGATTCATACACAAGAAAAGACTCCAGCTTAAAAGCATGTAACTACCGGTACGGTTAGCGTTTTATACACCCGAATGGAAAAACGGGATGGCTGTAATATATCTGATTATCATACAAACTCAAATAAAGTATACAAAACTGACCAAACGGTAATCGGACTCACGAAGCGATAATTACGTAGAGATTCGTACACAAGAAAAGACGCGAGTTTAAATGCATGTAACTATTGGTACGCTCGGGGTTTTAACGACCCGAATGGAGGAACGGGATGGCCATAGGATATCTAATCATCATGCAGACTTAAATGAAGGATACGAAACTGACCGGACGGTAATCGGACTCACGAAGCAATAATTACGTAGAGTTTAGTACACAAGAAAAGACTCCAGTTTAAAAGCCTGTAACTATCGGTACGGTTGAAGTGTTAAAGACCTGAATGGAGGAACGGGATGGCCATAGGATATCTAATCATCATGTAGACTTAAATAAAGGATACGAAACTGACCGGACAGTAATCGGACTCATGAAGCGATAACTATGTAGATATTCGTACACAAGAAAAGACTCCAGTTTAAATGCCTTTAAATATCGGTACGGTTGGAGTTTTAAAGACCAGAATGGAGGAACGGGATGGCCATAAGATATCTGATTATCATACAGACTCAAATAAAGTATATGAAACTAACCGGACGGTAATCGGACTCACGAACCGATAATTACGTAGAGATTCATACACAAGAAAAGCCTCCAGCTTAAAAGCATGTAACTACCGGTACGGTTAGCGTTTTATATACCCGAATGGAAAAACGGGATGGCTGTAATATATCTGATTATCATACAAACTCTAATAAAGTATACAAAACTGACCAAACGGTAATCGGACTCACGAAGCGATAATTACGTAGAGATTCGTACACAAGAAAAGACGCGAGTTTAAATGCATGTAACTATTGGTACGCTTGGGGTTTTAACGACCCGAATGGAGGAACGGGATGGCCATAGGATATCTAATCATGATGCAGACTTAAATGAAGGATACGAAACTGACCGGACGGTAATCGGACTCACGAAGCAATAATTACGTAGAGTTTCATACACAAGAAAAGACTCCAGTTTAAAAGCCTGTAACTATCGGTACGGTTGAAGTGTTAAAGACCTGAATGGAGGAGAGGGATGGCCATAGGATATCTAATCATCATGTAGACTTAAATAAAGGATACAAAACTGACCGGATAGTAATCGGACGAATGAAGCGATAATTACGTAGATATTCGTACACAAGAAAAGACTCCAGTTTAAATGCCTTTAAATATCGGTACGGTTGGATTTTTATAGACCAGAATGGAGGAACGGGATTGCCATAAGATATCTGATTAACATACAGACTCAAATAAAGTATATGAAACTAACCGGACGGTAATCGGACTCACGAACCGATAATTACGTAGAGTTTCGTACATAAGAAAAGACTCCAGTTTAAAAGCCTGTAACTATCGGTACGGTTGGAGTTTTAAAGACCCGAATGGAGGAACGGGATGGCCAGAAGATATTTGATTATCATGCAGACTTAAATAAAGTATACGATACTGACCGGACGGTTATCAGACTAAAGAAGCGTTAATTACGTAGAGATTCGTACACAAGAAAAGACTCCAGCTTAACAGCATGTAACTACCGGTACGGTTAGCGTTTTATACACCCGAATGGAAAAACGGGATGGCTGTAATATATCTGATTATCATACAAACTCAAATAAAGTATACAAAACTGACCAAACGGTAATCGGACTCACGAAGCGATAATTACGTAGAGATTCGTACACAAGAAAAGACGCGAGTTTAAATGCATGTAACTATTGGTACGCTCGGGGTTTTAACGACCCGAATGGAGGAACGGGATGGCCATAGGATATCTAATCATCATGCAGACTTAAATGAAGGATACGAAACTGACCGGACGGTAATCGGACTCACGAAGCAATAATTACGTAGAGTTTAGTACACAAGAAAAGACTCCAGTTTAAAAGCCTGTAACTATCGGTACGGTTGAAGTGTTAAAGACCTGAATGGAGGAACGGGATGGCCATAGGATATCTAATCATCATGTAGACTTAAATAAAGGATACGAAACTGACCGGACAGTAATCGGACTCATGAAGCGATAACTATGTAGATATTCGTACATAAGAAAAGACTCCAGTTTAAATGCCTTTAAATATCGGTACGGTTGGAGTTTTAAAGACCAGAATGGAGGAACGGGATGGCCATAAGATATCTGATTATCATACAGACTCAAATAAAAGTATATGAAACTAACCGGACGGTAATCGGACTCACGAACCGATAATTACGTAGAGATTCATACACAAGAAAAGACTCCAGCTTAAAAGCATGTAACTACCGGTACGGTTAGTGTTTTATACACCCGAATGGAAAAACGGGATGGCTGTAATATATCTGATTATCATACAAACTCAAATAAAGTATAAAAAACTGACCAAACGGTAATCGGA
This sequence comes from Ambrosia trifida, assembly GCA_028751855.1. Lineage (NCBI taxonomy): Eukaryota > Viridiplantae > Streptophyta > Magnoliopsida > Asterales > Asteraceae > Ambrosia > Ambrosia trifida. The sequence continues at coordinate 69,564,738 of CM054127.1, read as the reverse complement.
CTCACGAAGCGATAATTACGTAGAGATTCGTACACAAGAAAAGACGCGAGTTTAAATGCATGTAACTATTGGTACGCTTGGGGTTTTAACGACCCGAATGGAGGAACGGGATGGCCATAGGATATCTAATCATCATGCAGACTTAAATGAAGGATATGAAACTGACCGGACGGTAATCGGACTCACGAAGCAATAATTACGTAGAGTTTCGTACACAAGAAAAGACTCCAGTTTAAAAGCCTGTAACTATCGGTACGGTTGAAGTGTTAAAGACCTGAATGGAGGAACGGGATGGCCATAGGATATCTAATCATCATGTAGACTTAAATAAAGGATACGAAACTGGCCGGACAGTAATCGGACTCACGAAGCGATAACTACATAGATATTCGCACACAAGAAAAGACTCCAATTTAAATGCCTTTAAATATCGGTACGGTTGGAGTTTTAAAGACCAGAATGGAGGAACGGGATGGCCATAAGATATCTGACTATCATACAGACTCAAATAAAGTATATGAAACTAACCGGACGGTAATCGGACTCACGAACCGATAATTACGTAGAGATTCATACACAAGAAAAGACTCCAGCTTAAAAGCATGTAACTACCGGTACGGTTAGCGTTTTATACACCCGAATGGAAAAACGGGATGGCTGTAATATATCTGATTATCATACAAACTCAAATAAAGTATACAAAACTGACCAAATGGTAATCGGAGTCACGAAGCGATAATTACGTAGAGATTCGTACACAAGAAAAGACGCGAGTTTAAATGCATGTAACTATTGGTACGCTTGGGGTTTTAACGACCCGAATGGAGGAACGGAATGGCCATAGGATATCTAATCATCATGCAGACTTAAATGAAGCATACGAAACTGACCGGACGGTAATCGGACTCACGAAGCAATAATTACGTAGAGTTTCGTACACAAGAAAAGACTCCAGTTTAAAAGCCTGTAACTATCGGTACGGTTGAAGTGTTAAAGACCTGAATGGAGGAACGGGATGGCCATAGGATATCTAATCATCATGTAGACTTAAATAAAGGATACAAAACTGACCGGACAGTAATCGGACGCACGAAGCGATAATTACGTAGATATTCGTACACAAGAAAAGACTCCAGTTTAAATGCCTTTAAATATCGGTACGGTTGGATTTTTATAGACCAGAATGGAGGAACGGGATGGCCATAAGATATCTGATTAACATACAGACTCAAATAAAGTATATGAAACTAACCGGACGGTAATCGGACTCACGAACCGATAATTACGTAGAGTTTCGTACATAAGAAAAGACTCCAGTTTAAAAGCCTGTAACTATCGGTACGGTTGGGGTTTTAGAGACCCGAATGGAGGAACGGGATGGCCAGAAGATATTTGATTATCATGCAGTCTTAAATAAAGGATACGATACTGACCGGACGGTTATCGGACTAAAGAAGCGTTAATTACGTAGAGATTCGTACACAAGAAAAGACTCCAGCTTAACAGCATGTAACTACCGGCACGGTTAACGTTTTATACACCCGAATGGAAAAACGGGATGGCTGTAATATATCTGATTATCATACAAACTCAAATAAAGTATACAAAACTGACCAAACGGTAATCGGACTCACGAAGCGATAATTACGTAGAGATTCGTACACAAGAAAAGACGCGAGTTTAAATGCATGTAACTATTGGTACGCTTGGGGTTTTAACGACCCGAATGGAGGAACGGGATGTCCATAGGATATCTAATCATCATGCAGACTTAAATGAAGGATACAAAACTGACCAGACGGTAATCGGACTCACGAAGCAATAATTACGTAGAGTTTAGTACATAAGAAAAGACTCCAGTTTAAAAGCCTGTAACTATCGGAACGGTTGAATTGTTAAAGACCTGAATGGAGGAACGGGATGGCCATAGGATATCTAATCATCATGTAGACTTAAATAAAGGATACAAAACTGACCGGACAGTAATCGGACTCACGAAGCGATAACTATGTAGATATTCGTACACAAGAAAAGACTCCAGTTTAAATGCCTTTAAATATCGGTACGGTTGGAGTTTTAAAGACCAGAATTGAAGAACGGGATGGCCATAAGATATCTGATTATAATACAGACTCAAATAAAGTATATGAAACTAACCGGACGGTAATCGGACTCACGAACCGATAATTACGTAGAGATTCATACACAAGAAAAGACTCCAGCTTTAAAGCATGTAACTACCGGTACGGTTAGCGTTTTATATACCCGAATGGAAAAACGGGATGGCTGTAATATATCTGATTATCATACAAACTCTAATAAAGTATACAAAACTGACCAAACGGTAATCGGACTCACGAAGCGATAATTACGTAGAGATTCGTACACAAGAAAAGACTCGAGTTTAAATGCATGTAACTATTGGTACGCTTGGGGTTTTAACGACCCGAATGGAGGAACGGGATGGCCATAGGATATCTAATCATCATGCAGACTTAAATAAAGGATACGAAACTGACCGGACGGTAATCGTACTCACGAAGCAATTATTACGTAGAGTTTCGTACACAAGAAAAGACTCCAGTTTAAAAGCCTGTAACTATCGGTACGGTTGAAGTGTTAAGGACCTGAATGGAGGAACGGGATGGCCATAGGATATCTAATCATCATGTAGACTTAAATAAAGGATACGAAACTGACCGGACAGTAATCGGACTCACGAAGCGATAACTACATAGATATTCGCACACAAGAAAAGACTCCAATTTAAATGCCTTTAAATATCGGTACGGTTGGAGTTTTAAAGACCAGAATGGAGGAACTGGATGGCCATAAGATTTCTGATTATCATACAGACTCAAATAAAGTATATGAAACTAACCGGACGGTAATCGGACTCACGAACCGATAATTACGTAGAGTTTCGTACATAAGAAAAGACTCCAGTTTAATACCCTGTAACTATCGGTACGGTTGGAGTTTTAAAGACCCGAATGGAGGAACGGGATGGCCAGAAGATATTTGATTATCATGCAGACTTAAATAAAGGATACTATACTGACCGGACGGTTATCGGACTAAAGAAGCGTTAATTACGTAGAGATTCGTACACAAGAAAAGACTCCATCTTAAAAGCATGTAACTACCGGTACGGTTAGCGTTTTATACACCCGAATGGAAAAACGGGATGGCTGTAATAAATCTGATTATCATACAAACTCAAATAAAGTATATAAAACTGACCAAATGGTAATCGGACTCACGAAGCGATAATTACGTAGAGATTCGTACACAAGAAAAGACGCGAGTTTAAATGCATGTAACTATTGGTACGCTTGGGGTTTTAACGACCCGAATGGAGGAACGGGATGGCCATAGGATATCTAATCATCATGCAGACTTAAATGAAGGATACGAAACTGACCGGACGGTAATCGGACTCACGAAGCAATAATTACGTAGAGTTTCGTACACAAGAAAAGACTCCAGTTTAAAAGCCTGTAACTATCGGTACGGTTGAAGTGTTAAAGACCTGAATGGAGGAACGGGATGGCCATAGGATATCTAATCATCATGTAGACTTAAGTAAAGGATACGAAACTGACCGGACAGTAATCGGACGCACGAAGCGATAATTACGTAGATATTCGTACACAAGAAAAGACTCCAGTTTAAATGCCTTTAAATATCGGTACGGTTGGATTTTTATAGACCAGAATGGAGGAACGGGATGGCCATAAGATATCTGATTAACATACAGACTCAAATAAAGTATATGAAACTAACCGGACGGTAATCGGACTCACGAACCGATAATTACGTAGAGTTTCGTACATAAGAAAAGACTCCAGTTTAAAAGCCTGTAACTATCGGTACGGTTGGAGTTTTAGAGACCCGAATGGAGGAACGGGATGGCCAGAAGATATTTGATTATCATGCAGTCTTAAATAAAGGATCCGATACTGACCGGACGGTTATCGGACTAAAGAAGCGTTAATTACGTAGAGATTCGTACACAAGAAAAGACTCCAGCTTAACAGCATGTAACTACCGGTACGGTTAACGTTTTATACACCCGAATGGAAAAACGGGATGGCTGTAATATATCTGATTATCATACAAACTCAAATAAAGTATACAAAACTGACCAAACGGTAATCGGACTCACGAAGCGATAATTACGTAGAGATTCGTACACAAGAAAAGACGCGAGTTTAAATGCATGTAACTATTGGTACGCTTGGGGTTTTAACGACCCGAATGGAGGAACGGGATGTCCATAGGATATCTAATCATCATGCAGACTTAAATGAAGGATACAAAACTGACCAGACGGTAATCGGACTCACGAAGCAATAATTACGTAGAGTTTAGTACATAAGAAAAGACTCCAGTTTAAAAGCCTGTAACTATCGGAACGGTTGAATTGTTAAAGACCTGAATGGAGGAACGGGATGGCCATAGGATATCTAATCATCATGTAGACTTAAATAAAGGATACAAAACTGACCGGACAGTAATCGGACTCACGAAGCGATAACTATGTAGATATTCGTACACAAGAAAAGACTCCAGTTTAAATGCCTTTAAATATCGGTACGGTTGGAGTTTTAAAGACCAGAATTGAAGAACGGGATGGCCATAAGATATCTGATTATAATACAGACTCAAATAAAGTATATGAAACTAACCGGACGGTAATCGGACTCACGAACCGATAATTACGTAGAGATTCATACACAAGAAAAGACTCCAGCTTTAAAGCATGTAACTACCGGTACGGTTAGCATTTTATATACCCGAATGGAAAAACGCGATGGCTGTAATATATCTGATTATCATACAAACTCTAATAAAGTATACAAAACTGACCAAACGGTAATCGGACTCACGAAGCGATAATTACGTAGAGATTCGTACACAAGAAAAGACTCGAGTTTAAATGCATGTGACTATTGGTACGCTTGGGGTTTTAACGACCCGAATGGAGGAACGGGATGGCCATAGGATATCTAATCATCATGCAGACTTAAATAAAGGATACGAAACTGACCGGACGGTAATCGTACTCACGAAGCAATTATTACGTAGAGTTTCGTACACAAGAAAAGACTCCAGTTTAAAAGCCTGTAACTATCGGTACGGTTGAAGTGTTAAGGACCTGAATGGAGGAACGGGATGGCCATAGGATATCTAATCTTCATGTAGACTTAAATAAAGGATACGAAACTGACCGGACAGTAATCGGACTCACGAAGCGATAACTACATAGATATTCGCACACAAGAAAAGACTCCAATTTAAATGCCTTTAAATATCGGTACGGTTGGAGTTTTAAAGACCAGAATGGAGGAACTGGATGGCCATAAGATATCTGATTATCATACAGACTCAAATAAAGTATATGAAACTAACCGGACGGTAATCGGACTCACGAACCGATAATTACGTAGAGTATCGTACATAAGAAAAGACTCCAGTTTAAAACCCTGTAACTATCGGTACGGTTGGAGTTTTAAAGACCCGAATGGAGGAACGGGATGGCCAGAAGATATTTGATTATCATGCAGACTTAAATAAAGGATACTATACTGACCGGACGGTTTTCGGACTAAAGAAGCGTTAATTACGTAGAGATTCGTACACAAGAAAAGACTCCATCTTAAAAGCATGTAACTACCGGTACGGTTAGCGTTTTATACACCCGAATGGAAAAACGGGATGGCTGTAATATATCTGATTATCATATAAACTCAAATAAAGTATATAAAACTGACCAAACGGTAATCGGACTCACGAAGCGATAATTACGTAGAGATTCGTACACAAGAAAAGACGCGAGTTTAAATGCATGTAACTACTGGTACGCTTGGGGTTTTAACGACCCGAATGGAGGAACGGGATGGCCATAGGATATCTAATCATCATGCAGACTTAAATGAAGGATACGAAACTGACCGGACGGTAATCGGACTCACGAAGCAATAATTACGTAGAGTTTCGTACACAAGAAAAGACTCTAGTTTAAAAGCCTGTAACTATCGGTACGGTTGAAGTGTTAAAGACCTGAATGGAGGAACGGGATGGCCATAGGATATCTAATCATCATGTAGACTTAAATAAAGGATACGAAACTGACCGGACAGTAATCGGACGCACGAAGCGATAATTACGTAGATATTCGTACGCAAGAAAAGACTCCAGTTTAAATGCCTTTAGATATCGGTACGGTTGGATTTTTATAGACCAGAATGGAGGAACGGGATGGCCATAAGATATCTGATTAACATACAGACTCAAATAAAGTATATGACACTAACCGGACGGTAATCGGACTCACGAACCGATAATTACGTAGAGTTTCGTACATAAGAAAAGACTCCAGTTTAAAAGCCTGTAACTATCGGTACGGTTGGAGTTTTAAAGACCCGAATGGAGGAACGGGATGGCCAGAAGATATTTGATTATCATGCAGACTTAAATAAAGGATACGATACTGACCGGACGGTTATCGGACTAAAGAAGCGTTAATTACGTAGAGATTCATTCACAAGAAAAGACTCCAGCTTAAAAGCATGTAACTACCTGTACGGTTAGCGTTTTATATACCCGAATGGAAAAACGGGATGGCTGTAATATATCTGATTATCATACAAACTCTAACAAAGTATACAAAACTGACCAAACGGTAATCGGACTCACGAAGCGATAATTACGTAGAGATTCGTACACAAGAAAAGACTCGAGTTTAAATGCATGTAACTATTGGTACGCTTGTGGTTTTAACGACTCGAATGGAGGAACGGGATGGCCATAGGATATCTAATCATCATGCAGACTTAAATGAAGGATACGAAACTGACCGGATGGTAATCGGACTCACGAAGCAATAATTACGTAGTGTTTCGTACACAAGAAAAGACTCCAGTTTAAAAGCCTGTAACTATCGGTACGGTTGAAGTGTTAAAGACCTGAATGGAGGAACGGGATGGCCATAGGATATCTAATCATCATGTAGACTTAAATAAAGGATACGAAACTGACCGGACAGTAATCGGACTCACGAAGCGATAATTACGTAGATATTCGTACACAGGAAAAGACTCCAGTTTAAATGCCTTTAAATATCGGTACGGTTGGAGTTTTAAAGACCAGAATGGAGGAACGGGATGGCCATAAGATATCTGAATATCATACAGACTCAAATAAAGTATATGAAACTAACCGGACGGTAATCGGACTTACGAACCGATAATTACGTAGAGTTTCGTACATAAAAAAGACTCAAGTTTAAAAGCCTGTAACTATCGGTACGGTTGGAGTTTTAAAGACCCGAATGGAGGAACGGGATGGCCAGAAGATATTTGATTATCATGCAGACTTAAATAAAGGAAACGATACTGACCGGACGGTTATCGGACTAAAGAAGCGTTAATTACGTAGAGATTCGTACACAAGAAAAGACTCCAGCTTAAAAGCATGTAACTACCGGTACGGTTAGCGTTTTATACACCCGAATTGAAAAACGGGATGGCTGTAATATATCTAATTATCATACAAACTCAAATAAAGTATACAAAACTGACCAAACGGTAATCGGACTCACGAAGCGATAATTACGTAGAGATTGGTACACAAGAAAAGACTCGAGTTTAAATGCACGTAACTATTGGCACGCTTGGGGTTTTAACGACCCGAATGGAGGAACGGGATGGCCATAGGAGATCTAATCATCATGCAGACTTAAATGAAGGATCCGAAACTGACCGGAAGGTAATCGGACACACGAAGCATTAATTACGTAGAGTTTCGTACACAAGAAAAGACTCCAGTTTAAAAGCCTGTAACTATCGGTACGGTTGAAGTGTTAAAGACCTGAATGGAGGAACGGATTGGCCATAGGATATCTAATCATCATGTAGACTTAAATAAAGGATACGAAACTGACCGGACAGTAATCGGACTCACGAAGCGATAATTACGTAGATATTCGTACACAAGAAAAGACTCCAGTTTAAATGCCTTTAAATATCGGTACGGTTGGAGTTTTAAAGACCAGAATGGAGGAACGGGATGGCCATAAGATATCTGATTATCATACAGACTCAAATAAAGTATATGAAACTAACCGGACGGTAATCGGACTCACGAACCGATTATTACGTAGAGTTTCGTACATAAGAAAAGACTCCAGTTTAAAAGCCTGTAACTATCGGTACGGTTGGAGTTTTAAAGTCCCGAATGGAGGAACGGGATGGCCAGAAGATATTTGATTATCATGCAGACTTAAATAAATGATACGATACTGACCCGACGGTTATCGGACTAAAGAAGCGTTAATTACGTAGAGATTCATACACAAGAAAAGACTCTAGCTTAAAAGCATGTAACTACCTGTACGGTTAGCGTTTTATATACCCGAATGGAAAAACGGGATGGCTGTAATATATCTGATTATCATACAAACTCTAATAAAGTATACAAAACTGACCAAACGGTAATCGGACTCACGAAGCGATAATTACGTAGAGATTCGTACACAAGAAAAGACTCGAGTTTAAATGCATGTAACTATTGGTACGCTTGGGGTTTTAACGACCCGAATGGAGGAACGGGATGGCCATAGGATATCTAATCATCATGCAGACTTAAATGAAGGATACGAAACTGACCGGACGGTAATCGGACTCACGAAGCAATAATTACGTAGAGTTTCGTACACAACAAAAGACTCCAGTTTAAAAGCCTGTAACTATCGGTATGGTTGAAGTGTTAAAGACCTGAATGGAGGAACGGGATGGCCATAGGATATCTAATCATCATGTAGACTTAAATAAAGGATACGAAACTGACCGGACAGTAATCGGACTCACGAAGCGATAATTACGTAGATATTCGTACACAAGAAAAGACTCCAGTTTAAATGCCTTTAAATATCGGTACGGTTGGAGTTTTAAAGACCAGAATGGAGGAACGGGATGGCCATAAGATATCTGAATATCATACAGACTCAAATAAAGTATATGAAACTAACCGGACGGTAATCGGACTTACGAACCGATAATTACGTAGAGTTTTGTACATAAAAAAGACTCCAGTTTAAAAGCCTGTAACTATCGGTACGGTTGGAGTTTTAAAGACCCGAATGGAGGAACGGGATGGCCAGAAGATATTTGATTATCATACAGACTTAAATAAAGCATACGATACTGACCGGACGGTTATCGGACTAAAGAAGCGTTAATTACGTAGAGATTCGTACACAAGAAAAGACTCCAGCTTAAAAGCATGTAACTACCGGTACGGTTAGCGTTTTATACACCCGAATTGCAAAACGGGATGGCTGTAATATATCTAATTATCATACAAACTCAAATAAAGTATACAAAACTGACCAAACGGTAATCGGACTCACGAAGCGATAATTACGTAGAGATTCGTACACAAGAAAAGACTCGAGTTTAAATGCGTGTAACTATTGGTACGCTTGGGGTTTTAACGACCCGAATGGAGGAACGGGATGGCCATAGTGTAAGCGAATGATTTTGACTAAAACAGGATTAGTTGATCATACAAGTTACAAAACCAGGTGCGGAAACCCTAGCTTTGAACAAACTGATAGAAACTCAAATCAAAACACAATCAATATCATTTTCAAAGCTTTTCATAGATTAACTTTTGCATAAACTTGATTACAATGACAATACGGTTAATCTAGATCAATTACGGACACTCTCAAACAAACCTGGAACCTGACCTCAAAACACACACAACTAATAACTCTCCTTTTTCTCAAAAACTCATAAAATCTATTTATAGGCTCTGCAGGTTCGCCCCTTTTCATGATGCGAATGTGGACACTTTCCACATTCGCCCAGTGTGAATGGTCGAATGTGGAATCTTTCCACATTCGCCCACTATGATTCTACATTCGCCCACTTTATCCACTATATTTCCACCTTCGCCCACTTTTTCCACTTTCAACCCATCAGCACTTTTTAACACATGTAATCAGCACTTTTTAACACATGTTAACATTGTAGATCCAATCACTAGTCGCAATACGTGCATCTACAAACTCCCCCTCGACTATTGATTGGATTGACTTCATGTCTAAATCTTGGTCGTTTTCTGATTATCTGAACCTTCGACATTCTGTATCGGATCACTAGCTAGGGACATACATGAATAATGCACTAACAATCTCCCCGTTGGACCTAGCTAGTGATGTACCAAAGCAGAAAGTTATCAATTCTTCAAGTCTTGATTGAAAACTTTCCATCTTCATGCACGTTTGTATCGAAGTTCCTATCTATCTCTCCAATAAGCTTTGAAATCTCAGACAGACTCAAGAAATCTTGACTTGGTCATTTATTAATTCAGAGATGAAAATAGACGATAATCTTGATTTCTTCAATCTTCATCATTTCTTTAACCTCTTACTAACTTCTGTTGTTCTGGAAATTTTGATGTTCAGGTTTGGGTCTTGTTCAGTTACACAATTTGTCGATGGGTCATGAGTAGTGCACCTGTTGTATTTGATTCTGCAGAAAAATTTACTAAAAACTGCACAAACTACAACCGGCGTTAAACACGACAAAAATCTCGGAAGTACTCTTCACATTCCTTTTGACCCTCAATAATTCTCCCCCTGAACTATACACCATTTTCAATATGTACCAGAAACTTGAAATTTTGAAAACTTTTTCAACTTTTAAGTATCTGAGCATTCTCATTCAGTATCCCAACATCGGTTATCGAAAATAAAGTTGAAACAAAACTTTTTGATTTTTCAAAGTTTAAGCTAAAACACACCAAAAATCTTTTTGAATTTTCCAATGTAATTGCATAAAAGTAAATTCAACATATTTTTGTGAATTTTCTGGTTAAGAGGATCATATCAGTATTGAAACAGTCAGTCATAACTCTTTTTGATCAATTTTCTGTTTTTGTCATTGAGCATCCTACAACCATTACCAGTATGTTTGTCCACTTAAACTCAAAATCATTATTCATTGTTCAGCACTTTAGATACATTATGGTAATATTAGATACTGAAAAATCTATGGTCCCCGCATTCGCGACACATTCCCGTATCAAGAATTGCGCAAAGTTTCATTGTAACGCGTGATTATATTGTAGTTATCTGTTAGTTACAAGGTATGAGGCACAGTGGTGACAGGTCAGCAAATTAATGCTTCAAAGCGACTTGTGCACTCTACCAGGGTGAGGACTAATATCAATCATGATCTGCATCAATGATTGGATACGATGCATTAGATAATCTTTGATTATCATCACACATGTTAAGTTCCTCATTCGGTTACTTAAGGTTTTGTCATTAACAATCTTTTAATAAGATACCCTGACTGATCTAGGTCCGTAAATCAATACGACAAAAGATCAGTTAGGCTATCCCCAGATAACTTTCAATATAACAACCCGAAACCTCCGATTTTGGCAATCTATCAAACGAAATTTCGGTACTAAGACCATATGCCAACGATACGTTGATCCACATGATTATCAGTTATTGATTTTAAATTTATATCACCATGCTGAACTTTAAACTTTGATTTCAAGCCTACCAATATATAATTGCAGTGGCTACTCAATGTTTATCAAACTATTTTTGTTTTTAGAGTAGTCTGACAGTCCACTGATGTACTATCATCTCCTCTTTTTCTCCAGGAAAAACTCATTTTTGATTTTTTTAATTTTTTTTTTATTTTGAGTGATTTTTCTGAAATTTTCTCACCCTAAAAATCTAAAAATAAGCATATTTTTGGATTTTTAAACTTTTTGAAGAAAAACAAAATAAAATGATATCCAGTGCGGTTTACCCACTGAGTTTTTTAAAAATCATTTTCCACTCAGATTACTAGACTCATTAAGATTTTTCAATTAGCAAACCCTTTTGTCGTATCTGTTATTGAAATCCAACACCTGAGAGCAATTGCAAGAGATTGCAACTTTTTCCGGCTTCACAGATTGGAGACAGACTACAAACACTCTCCTCTCTGTTGAAATCATGTTATCCTTCTTCAATAACCCTACCTTGACCTTCACCTCTCCAATAAATAGTGTGTATACAGATGCTCCACTATCAACTATCAAAGAATAGCTAATAGGTCTGTCTGGAACAATCTGCACACTTATTAAACAATTAGCATGAGAGAGGCACCCATCCCTTCACAATAATGGGTCGTCCAAGGTCATCAATTCTCGGAACATCAATCCATTCTCCTTTTGAAAAATCAATTGGTTTTTCAATGGATTGATTTGAAGTAGAAATTGCTATTGACATAGAAAGTGATTTGGGTTTCCAAACACGTTCAGAGTTTATTTTAGATTTTGTTGAAATCGTTTTGATTTTTGACTTTTCAGGTTTCATGTTTGACACCTGCTTCTGAACTTTGTTTGGAATCTTCTCAGACTTAACTGATGAAGACCCAGGTTTAGAGTTATTCTTAGACTTAGCCTTAGAACTCCCCCTTACCTTAGCAACCCTACCACAATCTCCATTTTTATTCAAGGCAATTTTGTTACGATTGTCATACACAACCTGTTTCCCCTTTTGCTTCTTGATTGGTTTTGGGGATACAGGCTTTCTGACATTGCCTGAATTTCTAGCAAATTTCACTTCGGTCTGTTTCTGTTTAACATACGGACAGTAAGCAACTAAATGCCCACATTCTCCGCAGTTATAACAAGACCTATACTCTTCAAAATCACATGCATACCCGTCATCCCAATACCAATAGGTACAATGAGCTGCAATATGACCAACTTCACCACATTCAAAACAGCTTCTCCGTTCAACATAACCATGAGAATACTGTGGTGAGTTGTTTCCCCAATAACCATCAAATCGAGATTTATATGAATAATCATAATAGTCATATGATCTAGATGAAAAATTTCTTGAATTCTTTTGATAAGAATTTTTCATCTGATCATTTCCTTTCGATTTGTTTGGCTTTGATCCCTTTACTTTAGGACCATTCTTATTTTCAACATTTTTCTTTTGATCCTCTTTATTCTCATGTTGGTTAGGACTGAGTTCAAAATGAAGATGATCAAATTGATTTCTAAATTGATTTAACAAATCAATATTATCAACAAAAATACATTTAAGTAGAGATTGTTCGATATTCTCAATTAGAAAATCTTTGTTGAAAATCAATTTGTCATGTCCTTCCAACATGTAGGAACCTTCAACTCCTTCAGGAAAACTGAATATGGGTTTTTCTTCAGAATCAGATTCTGAAGTTGTTTCAACATTTTCAGTTTTCTGTTCAAACACTTGTTTCACTTCAGAATCAGAATTAACAACGCAAGGTGTTGTGATTTCCAACTCTGATGTGGAAGTATTCTTTGAAACATTTTTATTCATTTCTAACATTTCTTTCTTTAAAGATTCAATTTTATTTAACAAATCTTTTTCATTCTTTTCAAAAACTTTAATTTGGTTTATACAATTTTCTAGTTCATTTACTAGTTTCTGTTTGTCCTCAATACGTGGCATCAATTCACAATTCAACATGACACATTTAGAACAACTAGCACTTACCTCATCATCTGATTTATTACCATTATCAGATTTTGCATCACCATTTGAAATATCACTCTGTTCTGATGTACTTTGTTCTGAACTCGTATCAGAACTCAAATCACTTTTTGACAATTCACTGGAATCATCATGTCTCATTTGTTTGACTAAACATACAACATTCCTATGAACACCTTCTCTGTTAACACACTTGTTAACATGTACCATTTCATCAGTTGGTTTCGGTGTCATTGGAAATCCCCAAATGTTGTCAGCTTGAGAATTTTGTCTCTGTAATTGTTGTTGCTTTCTTTCAGCTTCGACTAGAGCTTTGATCTCCTCATCCGTTCTACATACGGCCATGTAATTAATCATTTTTCCAACAAAAATATCTAAAAAAAAATTTTCTCAAATCAGGTCGAAATTTTTAGGCACTAAATTCTACGTTCGCCCCTGGTAATTCTACGTTCGCCCCTTTTGATTCCACGTTCGCCCAAAAGTATCAGCCGAATGTAGAATAAACACCAGAATGTAGAATATCAAAATTCAAATTCCACGTTCGCCCAAAAATGTCTACGTTCGACCACTTCTATTCCACGTTCGCCCAGAAATTTTCAGGTTCACCCACTACAGTTCCAGGTTCGCCCAAAAAATTCCAGGTTCGCCCAAAAAGTTTCCAGATTCGCCCATAATGACTCCAGGTTCGCCCAGTTTGAGAAAAATTCAGATTTGAAAAACGGTTACACTTTGAAAAACGGTTATTTTGATCTCTAATTTTCAAAAGTTTGTGGATTTGAATGATCTTAATCAGGTTATGATTCGGAATTGATTTGGAGCAACATTAATTCTTGGAATTTTGAATTTTAACCACAAAATCAACTACAAATCAATCAAAAGCACTCAAAAACCATTTTCATGCAAAAACAGATGTATTTTGATCAAAAATATGTCCAAATCAGCTCTGAGTTTATCAAATTTGTTGTTGTATGATCCGTATGGCTCTGATACCACTTTGTAAGCGAAAGAATTTGACTAAAACAGGATTAGTTGATCATACAAGTTACAAAACCAGGTGCGGAAACCCTAGCTTTGAACAAACTGATAGAAACTCAAATCAAAACACAATCAATATCATTTTCAAAGCTTTTCATAGATTAACTTTTGCATAAACTTGATTACAATGAGAATACGGTTAATCTAGATCAATTACAGACACTCTCAAACAAACCTGGAACCTGACCTCAAAACACACACAACTAATAACTCTCCTTTTTCTCAAAAACTCATAAAATCTATTTATAGGCTCTGCAGGTTCGCCCCTTTTCATGATGCGAATGTGGACACTTTCCACATTCGCCCAGGGTGAATGGTCGAATGTGGAATCTTTCCACATTCGCCCACTATGATTCTACATTCGCCCACTTTATCCACTATATTTCCACCTTCGCCCACTTTTTCCACATTCAACCCATCAACACTTTTTAACACATGTAATCAGCACTTTTTAACACATGTTAACATTGTAGATCCAATCACTAGTCGCAATACGTGCATCTACAAACTCCCCCTCGACTATTGATTGGATTGACTTCATGTCTAAATCTTGGTCGTTTTCTGATTATCTGAACCTTCGACATTCTGTATCGGATCACTAGCTAGGGACATACATGAATAATGCACTAACACATAGGATATCTAATCATCATGCAGACTTAAATGAAGGAAACAAAACTGACCGGAAGGTAATCGGACTCACGAAGCAATAATTACGTAGAGTTTCGTACACAAGAAAAGACTCCAGTTTAAAAGCCTGTAACTATCGGTACGGTTGAAGTGTTAAAGACCTGAATGGAGGAACGGGATGGCCATAGGATATCTAATCATCATGTAGACTTAAATAAAGGATACGAAACTGACCGGACAGTAATCGGACTCACGAAGCGATAATTACGTATATATTCGTACACAAGAAAAGACTCCAGTTTAAATGCCTTTAAATATCGGTACGGTTGGAGTTTTAAAGACCAGAATGGAGGAACGGGATGGCCATAAGATATCTGATTATCATACAGACTCAAATAAAGTATATGAAACTAACTGGACGGTAATCGTACTCACGAACCGATAAATACGTAGAGTTTCGTACATAAGAAAAGACTCCAGTTTAAAAGCCTGTAACTATCGGTACGGTTGGAGTTTTAAAGACCCGAATGGAGGAACGGGATGGCCAGAAGATATTTGATTATCATGCAGACTTAAATAAAGGATACGATACTGACCGGACGGTTATCGGACTAAAGAAGCGTTAATTACGTAGAGATTCATACACAAGAAAAGACTCCAGCTTAAAAGCATGTAACTACCTGTACGGTTAGCGTTTTATATACCCGAATGGAAAAACGGGATGGCTGTAATATATCTGATTATCATACAAACTCTAATAAAGTATACAAAACTGACCAAACGGTAATCGGACTCACGAAGCGATAATTACGTAGAGATTCGTACACAAGAAAAGACTCGAGTTTAAATGCATGTAACTATTGGTACGCTTGGGGTTTTAACGACCCGAATGGAGGAACGGGATGGCCATAGGATATGTAATCATCATGCAGACTTAAATGAAGGATACGAAACTGACCGGACGGTAATCGGACTCACGAAGCAATAATTACGTAGAGTTTCGTACACAAGAAAAGACTCCAGTTTAAAAGCCTGTAACTATCGGTACGGTTGAAGTGTTAAAGACCTGAATGGAGGAACGGGATGGCCATAGGATATCTAATCATCATGCAGACTTAAATAAAGGATACGAAACTGACCGGACAGTAATCGGACTCACGAAGCGATAATTACGTAGATATTCGTACACAAGAAAAGACTCCAGTTTAAATGCCTTTAAATATCGGTACGGTTGGAGTTTTAAAGACCAGAATGGAGGAACGGGATGACCATAAGATATCTGATTATCATACAGACTCAAATAAAGTATATGAAACTAACCGGACGGTAATCGGACTCACGAAGCGATAATTACGTAGAGATTCGTACACAAGAAAAGACTCGAGTTTAAATGCATGTAACTATTGGTACGCTTGGGGTTTTAACGACCCGAATGGAGGAACGGGATGGCCATAGGATATCTAATCATCATGCAGACTTAAATGAAGGATACGAAACTGACTGGACGGTAATCGGACTCACGAAGCAATAATTACGTAGAGTTTCGTACACAAGAAAAGACTCCAGTTTAAAAGCCTGTAACTATCGGTACGGTTGAAGTGTTAAAGACCTGAATGGAGGAACGTGTAACAGTACTGATTTCTAGGAGATTAACATGGACCTTTGTATGACACCCTAGGCAAATCCCACATCGACCGTGGCCAGGAGAGATCCTTGGTTCATAAGTAATCCAAAGCCTCTTAAATCACCAACGCGTTTTGGGCTTAATGCTAGTGGATGAGAGGAGAACTCCACAGTTAAGCGTGCTCAGGTGGGAGTAGTATCAGGATGGGTGACCTCCTGGGAAGCCTCCACCGGGGCAACCAAAAACAAATCCGTGAGCTCTGGATGGGCAACCCATCGGGGCAAAGCGGACAATATTGGTGGTGAGAGGGGCCAGATGTTACAAATGGTATCAGAGCCACTCCTGTGCCGTTCGGGATGGTGGGGCAAACCTCATCGAGGACGATGAGTCCCTAAGGGGGGGTGATTGTAACAGTACTGATTTCTAGGAGATTAACATGGACCTTTGTATGACACCCTAGGCAAATCCCACATCGACCGTGGCCAGGAGAGATCCTTGGTTCATAAGTAATCCAAAGCCTCTTAAATCACCAACGCGTTTTGGGCTTAATGCTAGTGGATGAGAGGAGAACTCCACAGTTAAGCATGCTCAGGTGGGAGTAGTATCAGGATGGGTGACCTCCTGGGAAGTCTCCACCGGGGCGACCAAAAACAAATCCGTGAGCTCTGGATGGGCAACCCATCGGGGCAAAGCGGACAATATTGGTGGTGAGAGGGGCCGGATGTTACAGAACGGGATGGCCATAGGATATCTAATCATCATGTAGACTTAAATAAAGGATACAAAACTGACCGGACAGTAATCGGACTCACGAAGCGATAATTACGTAGATATTCGTACACAAGAAAAGACTCCAGTTTAAATGCCTTTAAATATCGGTACGGTTGGAGTTTTAAAGACCAGAATGGAGGAACGGGATGGCCATAAGATATCTGAATATCATACAGACTCAAATAAAGTATATGAAACTAACCGGACGGTAATCGGACTTACGAACCGATAATTACGTAGAGTTTCGTACATAAAAAAGACTCCAGTTTAAAAGCCTATAACTATCGGTACGGTTGGAGTTTTAAAGACCCGAATGGAGGAACGTGTAACACCCCAACCGATGGCGGAAACATCGGGGTGCCACGTATTGAATGATTGTTCAGTAGCTCATGGTGAATAATAAATTCCATTAAATAATTTAAATGAATTACATACACTTGTTCTAGAGTTTGTACATCAATTTGAATAAAGCTATACACATATCTTCAAGCATCAATTCAAATCCTCAAGCAAATAGAACCTGAAACATGTTAAGTTGAAAAGGTTTTGGGTCAACAAAAGTTGGTGAGAATTACATAGGTTTTTGATGATAAAATGAATAAAATGTTGTGCAATTCATGTGTCATGTTAATCTAGCCCATATGTGAGAACATATTAGAAATAAATCGAGTGCATAATCAACCCTGCTGACTGTTATAAAATGATACATACCATACACTTATGGTCCCAATGAATATGTTATGCGATAACAAACACCCACGTAACCTTTGTAGGAGGCACGTATCCGGGTGGGATTGTCAGTCCAATAGATCTATCAATGTATACCGTCGGCTGATCAATGTTAATGATTATGCTAGAATGGTGCTTACTCTAATCATGCTCAAGACATAATGCAACATAGAAAACACATAAACACATTGATGATTGAATTGCAATGATAATGTTATAACATGTTTCACCCCAAAAATGGTGATAAATAAAAGGGGCTATGTAAAACTCACCTGAAATTCACTGTGTAAGTATTTGCAAGTAGCAAAAAGTCTGAACTTGAATTAATTGAACTCCTGTATCCTATTACAAACAAACGATGCCTTAAATTCTAATGCAAATACGCTTGTTTCATTTATTGATTGTATAGATAGTTTATTCAACTACCTAGACTCGCATTGAATGAATGCGCGTCTTAAAGTTTGTATGACTTAGCGAACCGATAGTAATTTGGTTTGGATTTCTTGAAAATATAAGCGTATGTATAGTTGTTTGAAATAATTGCTTTAATATCTCATTCAAGGTCACGATTTGATGTTATTGGTAAAGACATATTTTTGCTAAAGAAAATAATATTTGGTGGCTCAACTCACAAGTTGACTCGTTTCGCAGATTGGATCGTATTATACATACTTGTTAATAAATACAAATTTTTCTATTTTCGACGACGTAAGATTTGAAAGTTAGAGTTTAGTTGTAAAAACATAATCTCATCTTCACGTAATTATAAACTTGGGAGGCCGATTAGTTTCTTATATTTTTTATAAAATTTGGGCAGAGTTTCCTCTGTTTTTGTAAGAAACCAGACAACACAAGTCGTCTATTTTTATCCCAAAAATTAATCGCCCAATATAGTTCAACTAAAGTTAATCAAGTCTTTATATTAAAACAAGTGGTTCGAGTTATCAAAGCTATAATTATAATGAACGAGTGATTATACGTTTGTAAAGTGATACATACAGTTATAGTTCGCCATTTAACCATTCTAATAACAATATGTATTATCATAAGCTAGTCGTGATTCTATTCGTCAAGCAAACCAAACAAATAAATAGTTCTTGTTACCACTCGGTTTGGTTCGTTTAGATTTTAGAATAAATATTTAATTACAATATGTATGAAAAAAAAATAATAAAAATAAAATGAGAATAACTAAGATCGTGGCGCGCGTTTATACCTCCCATTTATAAGCTCGTGAACGAAACGACACGTAACCTGGTCTCGGCTTTGTGTTGACCAGCTTTGATTGTGGACCAAAGTTGACCATAACCTTGATTAGGTTTGACTTTAGTTGACCAGCCTTGTTTGCATTTAACCACTCGGCATCACCATGACTAAGCGGAATTTGCCAACGAAACGAGACCATCATCACCGGACCAATCACCCAAACGGACACCATCTTGCTATACCACAACCCGAACCAGAAAGATAACCAAGACGAACAGACCTGACCCGAAACACTAACAAATCTGTCACCAAGATCCATACGGAACAGACCCGACCAGAGATAATACCGTGACTGAACTTGAACCGAACATCCGCTGACCCTGAACAATAGCCCCAAACGTGCTTCAACCATCCGATCGATATTACAGTAGCCAAATCTGAACCAGAAACTACTCGTGGTCGGTCGTCATCCATACCCCTTTACGGGTTTAAATCTTTTACGCCGCCACTGCTACAACCACCACTATCTCCGGCCATCCCTACCCAGATCAAACCCAACCGAGCACCATCAAATCCCAAAACCCGGACCAAACATAAGCTTGACCAAAACCTGACGTGGACCCCTGAACCCACCGGATCTGGAGCAACCCGTCATTACCTTCGAACCTGTCGTGGACCAACACAACACTAAACATCACCATCGAGCCTTCACGTCGCCACTATTGATGCTATTTTGCTTGTGTTTTCAGGTTCACAGACCTGCGCCGCCACCACCCGAGCTTGGTGGTGGCCGGTTTTCGTTGTCACAGGGGCGGGAGGGAGGATTATCGGGAAGGAGAGGCAAGGATGGTAGAGAGAGAGAAGGGCTGCGGTTTGAGAGAGAGAGAGTAGAGAGAGAGAGATAAGGTCAGCGGGTTTTTTTAGAGAGAGAGGAAGGAAGAGGTAAAGGTTAGTGGTGGTGGCTAGGGTTTGGGGGAAGAAGGATTAAGAAGGTAGGGGTGGTTTTAAGGTGTTTAAATAATGGATATGTAGGGTCTTGGGTAGGTTAAGTGGTTGGGTACCGCGTATACGAGCCAGCTACTGATTCGGTCTCGTTAAAATTTAATAACTCGTTAAACCACTAAAATAGATATTTTGTTAAGTTTATTTCTATAAACTGACTTAAAACGAGTGGTTGGACTGTATAGTTGTTATAATATATTTTTAGTCGCGATTAAATTTATAAGGATAGGTGTCAGTCATCTAGCATAACCCAATGTTATTTTCGACACACTAATAGCGTAATTAAATAGTTTAATATACAAATAAATAAGACGTATCTCTTGTTAACGAAATATTATTGTTAATAGATTAAGATCGTTATGCGAGTTATATATATATTATTATTATTAATATCGTTTAAGTATTCTAGAAAGTAACGGAACGTTACAGTCTCCCCTACTTTAGGAAACTTCGTCCCGAAGTTATTAAAACATAGGGTTGAGAGGGATTGGGTAGAAATTAAGGCAACTGTGATTTGGTAAATTTGGGTTAAGGCATAATGTGAATTTATAAGTAATAGAATAATATGTTTCGAATAATTCGGGTAAGAGTTTTGACATGTGTGAGTTGATTGACTATGGAAAGACTAAATGAATTACTAGGTAACTAGCATTTATAATTGATTAGCTACCGAAAAAACCTTGATAGAATTTCACACCACCTTAACGTACCTGTAAATTCATGATTACGTTCCGGACCGCAATCACCAATTTACCTTACATTAGGGTTTTGTGTCCTTCTGTAACTCTAAACACACATGTAAAAATGCAATTAACCTTGTTATTGAGTCATATACATTGTAATTGTATCCAAAAATGAGTCCAACTGTTGAGCAGGAAAAAGACTTCTACCAGTCAGTGAGTAAGAACCTCTACCGATTGTTGAGCAGGTGCGATAGCCTCTACCGGTCGTTGAGCAGGTTATTAGAACCTCTACCGACTGTTGAGCAGGCATGATGACCTCTACCAATCGTTGAGCAGGTTGTTAGATACTCTACTAACTGTTGAGCAAGCACTTCATCCTCTACCAGTTGTTTGATTAAGTGTAACAATTGTTTTTGATTTAGCACGTAAGTTGCAAGTTGTTAATATATACATGTAGCAAGTTTGTAAATGCATCAAGTATCAAGTATAGCATGCGAGTTGTAATAGAGTTGCCCTTTACAAGGCTAATGACTCTAGGTGTGTTTATAGCAAATAGTTTATATTCCATGCTTTCATGTATCATGAATAGTCAAATGTTCATGTAGATAATCAAGTCCTCATGTATAACTAAGAATCAAGTTTGATGTGACGAGCAATTAAGTTTTCAATAGTTTGGTTGTCGTAGGGGTCAAGTTCATGTTCGAGGAGGTAAAGGATGTGAATTTGGTTTTTGAGAGATGATGAAAACTCAAAGTAACATCAAGATTGTGAAAAATGGTGAATGTGTAAATGGTTGATAAAGGGTTTAATTTATAGGGTAACTTCCGTATTTTGTTTTAATGAAAATTTACAACAAAAAATTTTTTTATAGGGTTTCAAAAAGACGCAAGAATAATCGTGGGGTTTGAATGAATGGTTAGATACAAGCGTATGAGAAAACATGATTGCGGTATTCGCCAAACATTTGTAATAGTTCGAACAAGTTTAAAATAAGTGGGAGTCAATGGGAATAATTGTAGAGTAAATTTTGTTTCCTGTGGGTGAAAAGATTTTATTTTCTAAATTGGTTTCATATATAAAACAAAAGTCATTAAATTGTACAACTAAATTGATTTAGATCAAAATATTTCGATGAGTCATAGGTTTTAAACACGATGTCGGATTTCAAAAATCAAGAATTTGTTCAGACGTTTTGTATAATAGGCTTCGAGTAATACATAAAAGAAGTCATTCTTAATAGATTAAAACATTTTTATCGTAAATCATTTGTTACGTCAATAAATTTTTCAATAAAAATTTGAAATTTAGCAAATAAGTTTGTGGAAATAAAAGACTCTTTTAAAAAAAAAATTTATTTGTTATAGTTTGTGAAGTCCCCAAGTGATAAAAGTTTGACGAATTTCAGTACTCTTTAGCTTTGGTGCTACAGTATCTCCTATACACAGATCATAAGGTTACAGTTTAAACAAGGATTTTAAAATCTTGAACATGATGAAATTTTATGGTTGAGGATGCCTTTAAAAAGAAATGTAAGGAGGAGGTTTAAAATAAAATTGGCCCGAATGTAATGTAATATGATTTAAGAAGTAGAATATGCAATATGTTGTAAAGAGAAATATACGATTTGGATTGGATGTTGAAAATGATTAAACAAGCGGGTAATATTACAAGTTTGTAAAATGAAATATGATTTTGAGATCCACAAATGGTTCATGGAATTTAGACTAACGAGGGGATTATATGAGGAAGAAAATAGATTTGAATTGCAAAAATTTTGAGATTTAAATCTTGTGATTTAAATGAGAGGGAGATGATATAAATGGAGATGAAACACAAAGATTGTAGATATTTAACCACGAATAAACGAAAATGTTGGCTTATCAAACTGATCAGATCTAAGTCCAAAGAATTTGCTCTAATAATCTAGAAGTACGTTAGAATTGTACCAAATAAGTGAAAGAGAGTAGGCAAGACTAAGTTAGGCTAAGAATAAGGATGAGGATAGTGATAAGGATAAGGTAGCAAATAGGGTTACAAGTAATAGAAGCAAGTTCTGGTTTAAATCCTATGGTTATAGACTAGATTATTTTTCTAATAACCTAATTCCCTATAACCATGGCTCTGATACCAATCTGGAACACCCCAACCGATGGCGGAAACATCGGGGTGCCACGTATTGAATGATTGTTCAGTAGCTCATGGTGAATAATAAATTCCATTAAATAATTTAAATGAATTACATACACTTGTTCTAGAGTTTGTACATCAATTTGAATAAAGCTATACACATATCTTCAAGCATCAATTCAAATCCTCAAGCAAATAGAACCTGAAACATGTTAAGTTGAAAAGGTTTTGGGTCAACAAAAGTTGGTGAGAATTACATAGGTTTTTGATGATAAAATGAATAAAATGTTGTGCAATTCATGTGTCATGTTAATCTAGCCCATATGTGAGAACATATTAGAAATAAATCGAGTGCATAATCAACCCTGCTGACTGTTATAAAATGATACATACCATACACTTATGGTCCCAATGAATATGTTATGCGATAACAAACACCCACGTAACCTTTGTAGGAGGCACGTATCCGGGTGGGATTGTCAGTCCAATAGATCTATCAATGTATACCGTCGGCTGATCAATGTTAATGATTATGCTAGAATGGTGCTTACTCTAATCATGCTCAAGACATAATGCAACATAGAAAACACATAAACACATTGATGATTGAATTGCAATGATAATGTTATAACATGTTTCACCCCAAAAATGGTGATAAATAAAAGGGGCTATGTAAAACTCACCTGAAATTCACTGTGTAAGTATTTGCAAGTAGCAAAAAGTCTGAACTTGAATTAATTGAACTCCTGTATCCTATTACAAACAAACGATGCCTTAAATTCTAATGCAAATACGCTTGTTTCATTTATTGATTGTATAGATAGTTTATTCAACTACCTAGACTCGCATTGAATGAATGCGCGTCTTAAAGTTTGTATGACTTAGCGAACCGATAGTAATTTGGTTTGGATTTCTTGAAAATATAAGCGTATGTATAGTTGTTTGAAATAATTGCTTTAATATCTCATTCAAGGTCACGATTTGATGTTATTGGTAAAGACATATTTTTGCTAAAGAAAATAATATTTGGTGGCTCAACTCACAAGTTGACTCGTTTCGCAGATTGGATCGTATTATACATACTTGTTAATAAATACAAATTTTTCTATTTTCGACGACGTAAGATTTGAAAGTTAGAGTTTAGTTGTAAAAACATAATCTCATCTTCACGTAATTATAAACTTGGGAGGCCGATTAGTTTCTTATATTTTTTATAAAATTTGGGCAGAGTTTCCTCTGTTTTTGTAAGAAACCAGACAACACAAGTCGTCTATTTTTATCCCAAAAATTAATCGCCCAATATAGTTCAACTAAAGTTAATCAAGTCTTTATATTAAAACAAGTGGTTCGAGTTATCAAAGCTATAATTATAATGAACGAGTGATTATACGTTTGTAAAGTGATACATACAGTTATAGTTCGCCATTTAACCATTCTAATAACAATATGTATTATCATAAGCTAGTCGTGATTCTATTCGTCAAGCAAACCAAACAAATAAATAGTTCTTGTTACCACTCGGTTTGGTTCGTTTAGATTTTAGAATAAATATTTAATTACAATATGTATGAAAAAAAAATAATAAAAATAAAATGAGAATAACTAAGATCGTGGCGCGCGTTTATACCTCCCATTTATAAGCTCGTGAACGAAACGACACGTAACCTGGTCTCGGCTTTGTGTTGACCAGCTTTGATTGTGGACCAAAGTTGACCATAACCTTGATCAGGTTTGACTTTAGTTGACCAGCCTTGTTTGCATTTAACCACTCGGCATCACCATGACTAAGCGGAATTTGCCAACGAAACGAGACCATCATCACCGGACCAATCACCCAAACGGACACCATCTTGCTATACCACAACCCGAACCAGAAAGATAACCAAGACGAACAGACCTGACCCGAAACACTAACAAATCTGTCACCAAGATCCATACGGAACAGACCCGACCAGAGATAATACCGTGACTGAACTTGAACCGAACATCCGCTGACCCTGAACAATAGCCCCAAACGTGCTTCAACCATCCGATCGATATTACAGTAGCCAAATCTGAACCAGAAACTACTCGTGGTCGGTCGTCATCCATACCCCTTTACGGGTTTAAATCTTTTACGCCGCCACTGCTACAACCACCACTATCTCCGGCCATCCCTACCCAGATCAAACCCAACCGAGCACCATCAAATCCCAAAACCCGGACCAAACATAAGCTTGACCAAAACCTGACGTGGACCCCTGAACCCACCGGATCTGGAGCAACCCGTCATTACCTTCGAACCTGTCGTGGACCAACACAACACTAAACATCACCATCGAGCCTTCACGTCGCCACTATTGATGCTATTTTGCTTGTGTTTTCAGGTTCACAGACCTGCGCCGCCACCACCCGAGCTTGGTGGTGGCCGGTTTTCGTTGTCACAGGGGCGGGAGGGAGGATTATCGGGAAGGAGAGGCAAGGATGGTAGAGAGAGAGAAGGGCTGCGGTTTGAGAGAGAGAGAGTAGAGAGAGAGAGATAAGGTCAGCGGGTTTTTTTAGAGAGAGAGGAAGGAAGAGGTAAAGGTTAGTGGTGGTGGCTAGGGTTTGGGGGAAGAAGGATTAAGAAGGTAGGGGTGGTTTTAAGGTGTTTAAATAATGGATATGTAGGGTCTTGGGTAGGTTAAGTGGTTGGGTACCGCGTATACGAGCCAGCTACTGATTCGGTCTCGTTAAAATTTAATAACTCGTTAAACCACTAAAATAGATATTTTGTTAAGTTTATTTCTATAAACTGACTTAAAACGAGTGGTTGGACTGTATAGTTGTTATAATATATTTTTAGTCGCGATTAAATTTATAAGGATAGGTGTCAGTCATCTAGCATAACCCAATGTTATTTTCGACACACTAATAGCGTAATTAAATAGTTTAATATACAAATAAATAAGACGTATCTCTTGTTAACGAAATATTATTGTTAATAGATTAAGATCGTTATGCGAGTTATATATATATTATTATTATTAATATCGTTTAAGTATTCTAGAAAGTAACGGAACGTTACAGAACGGGATGGCCAGAAGATATTTGATTATCATGCAGACTTAAATAAAGGATACGATACTGACCGAACGGTTATCCGACTAAAGAAGCGTTAATTACGTAGAGATTCGTACACAAGAAAAGACTCCAGCTTAAAAGCATGTAACTACCGGTACGGTTAGCGTTTTATACACCCGAATTGAAAAACGGGATGGCTGTAATATATCTGATTATCATACAAACTCAAATAAAGTATACAAAACTGACCAAACGGTAATCGGACTCACGAAGCGATAATTACGTAGAGATTCGTACACAAGAAAAGACTCGAGTTTAAATGCATGTAACTATTGGTACGCTTGGGGTTTTAACGACCCGAATGGAGGAACGGGATGGCCATAGGATATCTAATCATCATGCAGACTTAAATGAAGGATACGAAACTGACCGGAAGGTAATCGGACTCACGAAGCAATAATTACGTAGAGTTTCGTACACAAGAAAAGACTCCAGTTTAAAAGCCTGTAACTATCGGTACGGTTGAAGTGTTAAAGACCTGAATGGAGGAACGAGATGGCCATAGGATATCTAATCATCATGTAGACTTAAATAAAGGATACGAAACTGACCGGACAGTAATCGGACTCACGAAGCGATAATTACGTAGATATTCGTACACAAGAAAAGACTCCAGTTTAAATGCCTTTAAATATCGGTACGGTTGGAGTTTTAAAGACCAGAATGGAGGAACGGGATGGCCATAAGATATCTGAATATCATACAGACTCAAATAAAGTATATGAAACTAACCGGACGGTAATCGGACTTACGAACCGATAATTACGTAGAGTTTCGTACATAAAAAAGACTCCAGTTTAAAAGCCTGTAACTATCGGTACGGTTGGAGTTTTAAAGACCCGAATGGAGGAACGGGATGGCCAGAAGATATTTGATTATCATGCAGACTTAAATAAAGGATACGATACTGACCGGACGGTTATCGGACTAAAGAAGCGTTAATTACGTAGAGATTCGTACACAAGAAAAGACTCCAGCTTAAAAGCATGTAACTACCGGTACGGTTAGCGTTTTATACACCCGAATTGAAAAACGGATGGCTGTAATATATCTAAATATCATACAAACTCAAATAAAGTATACAAAACTGACCAAACGGTAATCGGACTCACGAAGCGATAATTACGTAGAGATTCGTACACAAGAAAAGACTCGAGTTTAAATGCATGTAACTATTGGTACGCTTGGGGTTTTAACGACCCGAATGGAGGAACGGGATGGCCGTAGGATATCTAATCATCATGCAGACTTAAATGAAGGATACGAAACTGACCGGAAGGTAATCGGACTCACGAAGCAATAATTACGTAGAGTTTCGTACACAAGAAAAGACTCCAGTTTAAAAGCCTGTAACTATCGGTACGGTTGAAGTGTTAAAGACCTGAATGGAGGAACGGGATGGCCATAGGATATCTAATCATCATGTAGACTTAAATAAAATATATGAAACTGACCGGACAGTAATCGGACTCACGAAGCGATAATTACGTAGATATTCGTACACAAGAAAAGACTCCAGTTTAAATGCCTTTAAATATCGGTACGGTTGGAGTTTTAAAGACCAGAATGGAGGAACGGGATGGCCATAAGATATCTGATTATCATACAGACTCAAATAAAGTATATGAAACTAACCGGACGGTAATCGGACTCACGAACCGATAATTACGTAGAGTTTCGTACATAAGAAAAGAATCCAGTTTAAAAGCCTGTAACTATCGGTACGGTTGGAGTTTTAAAGACCCGAATGGAGGAACGGGATGGCCAGAAGATATTTGATTATCATGCAGACTTAAATAAAGGATACGATACTGACCGGACATTTATCGGACTAAAGAAGCGTTAATTACGTAGAGATTCATACACAAGAAAAGACTCCAGCTTAAAAGCATGTAACTACCTGTACGGTTAGCGTTTTATACACCCGAATTGAAAAACGGGATGGCTGTAATATATCTGATTATCATACAAACTCAAATAAAGTATACAAAACTGACCAAACGGTAATCGGACTCACGAAGCGATAATTACGTAGAGATTCGTACACAAGAAAAGACTCGAGTTTAAATGCATGTAACTATTGGTACGCTTGGGGTTTTAACGACCCGAATTGAGGAACGGGATGGCCATTGGAAATCTAATCATCATGCAGACTTAAATGAAGGATACGAAACTGACCGGAAGGTAATCGGACTCACGAAGCAATAATTACGTAGAGTTTCGTACACAAGAAAAGACTCCAGTTTAAAAGCCTGTAACTATCGGTACGGTTGAAGTGTTAAAGACCTGAATGGAGGAACGGGATGGCCATAGGATATCTAATCATCATGTAGACTTAAATAAAGGATACAAAACTGACGGGACAGTAATCGGACTCACGAAGCGATAATTACCTAGATATTCGTACACAAGAAAAGACTCCAGTTTAAATGCCTTTAAATATCGGTACGGTTGGAGTTTTAAAGACCAGAATGGAGGAACGGGATGGCCATAAGATATCTGAATATCATACAGACTCAAATAAAGTATATGAAACTAACCGGACGGTAATCGGACTTACGAACCGATAATTACGTAGAGTTTCGTACATAAAAAAGACTCCAGTTTAAAAGCCTGTAACTATCGGTACGGTTGGAGTTTTAAAGACCCGAATGGAGGAACGGGATGGCCAGAAGATATTTGATTATCATGCAGACTTAAATAAAGGATACGATACTGACCGAACGGTTATCGGACTAAAGAAGCGTTAATTACGTAGAGATTCGTACACAAGAAAAGACTCCAGCTTAAAAGCATGTAACTACCGGTACGGTTAGCGTTTTATACACCCGAATTGAAAAACGGGATGGCTGTAATATATCTGATTATCATACAAACTCAAATAAAGTATACAAAACTGACCAAACGGTAATCGGACTCACGAAGCGATAATTACGTAGAGATTCGTACACAAGAAAAGACTCGAGTTTAAATGCATGTAACTATTGGTACGCTTGGGGTTTTAACGACCCGAATGGAGGAACGGGATGGCCGTAGGATATCTAATCATCATGCAGACTTAAATGAAGGATACGAAACTGACCGGAAGGTAATCGGACTCACGAAGCAATAATTACGTAGAGTTTCGTACACAAGAAAAGACTCCAGTTTAAAAGCCTGTAACTATCGGTACGGTTGAAGTGTTAAAGACCTGAATGGAGGAACGGGATGGCCATAGGATATCTAATCATCATGTAGACTTAAATAAAGGATACGAAACTGACCGGACAGTAATCGGACTCACGAAGCGATAATTACGTAGATATTCGTACACAAGAAAAGACTCCAGTTTAAATGCCTTTAAATATCGGTACGGTTGGAGTTTTAAAGACCAGAATGGAGGAACGGGATGGCCATAAGATATCTGATTATCATACAGACTCAAATAAAGTATATGAAACTAACCGGACGGTAATCGGACTCACGAACCGATAATTACGTAGAGTTTCGTACATAAGAAAAGAATCCAGTTTAAAAGCCTGTAACTATCGGTACGGTTGGAGTTTTAAAGACCCGAATGGAGGAACGGGATGGCCAGAAGATATTTGATTATCATGCAGACTTAAATAAAGGATACGATACTGACCGGACGGTTATCGGACTAAAGAAGCGTTAATTACGTAGAGATTCATACACAAGAAAAGACTCCAGCTTAAAAGCATGTAACTACCTGTACGGTTAGCGTTTTATATACCCGAATGGAAAAACGGGATGGCTGTAATATATCTGATTATCATACAAACTCTAATAAAGTATACAAAACTGACCAAACGGTAATCGGACTCACGAAGCGATAATTACGTAGAGATTCGTACACAAGAAAAGACTCGAGTTTAAATGCATGTAACTATTGGTACGCTTGGGGTTTTAACGACCCGAATGGAGGAACGGGATGGCCATAGGATATCTAATCTTCATGCAGACTTAAATGAAGGATACGAAACTGACCGGACGGTAATCGGACTCACGAAGCAATAATTACGTAGAGTTTCGTACACAAGAAAAGACTCCAGTTTAAAAGCCTGTAACTATCGGTACGGTTGAAGTGTTAAAGACCTGAATGGAGGAACGGGATGGCCATAGGATATCTAATCATCATGTAGACTTAAATAAAGGATACGAAACTGACCGGACAGTAATCGGACTCACGAAGCGATAATTACGTAGATATTCGTACACAAGAAAAGACTCCAGTTTAAATGCCTTTAAATATCGGTACGGTTGGAGTTTTAAAGACCAGAATGGAGGAACGGGATGGCCATAAGATATCTGATTATCATACAGACTCAAATAAAGTATATGAAACTAACCGGACGGTAATCGGACTCACGAACCGATAATTACGTAGAGTTTCGTACATAAGAAAAGAATCCAGTTTAAAAGCCTGTAACTATCGGTACGGTTGGAGTTTTAAAGACCCGAATGGAGGAACGGGATGGCCAGAAGATATTTGATTATCATGCAGACTTAAATAAAGGATACGATACTGACCGGACGGTTATCGGACTAAAGAAGCGTTAATTACGTAGAGATTCATACACAAGAAAAGACTCCAGCTTAAAAGCATGTAACTACCTGTACGGTTAGCGTTTTATATACCCGAATGGAAAAACGGGATGGCTGTAATATATCTGATTATCATACAAACTCTAATAAAGTATACAAAACTGACCAAACGGTAATCGGACTCACGAAGCGATAATTACGTAGAGATTCGTACACAAGAAAAGACTCGAGTTTAAATGCATGTAACTATTGGTACGCTTGGGGTTTTAACGACCCGAATGGAGGAACGGGATGGCCATAGGATATCTAATCTTCATGCAGACTTAAATGAAGGATACGAAACTGACCGGACGGTAATCGGACTCACGAAGCAATAATTACGTAGAGTTTCGTACACAAGAAAAGACTCCAGTTTAAAAGCCTGTAACTATCGGTACGGTTGAAGTGTTAAAGACCTGAATGGAGGAACGGGATGGCCATAGGATATCTAATCATCATGTAGACTTAAATAAAGGATACGAAACTGACCGGACAGTAATCGGACTCACGAAGCGATAATTACGTAGATATTCGTACACAAGAAAAGACTCCAGTTTAAATGCCTTTAAATATCGGTACGGTTGGAGTTTTAAAGACCAGAATGGAGGAACGGGATGGCCATAAGATATCTGAATATCATACAGACTCAAATAAAGTATATGAAACTAACCGGACGGTAATCGGACTTACGAACCGATAATTACGTAGAGTTTCGTACATAAAAAAGACTCCAGTTTAAAAGCCTGTAACTATCGGTACGGTTGGAGTTTTAAAGACCCGAATGGAGGAACGGGATGGCCAGAAGATATTTGATTATCATGCAGACTTAAATAAAGGATACGATACTGACCGAACGGTTATCGGACTAAAGAAGCGTTAATTACGTAGAGATTCGTACACAAGAAAAGACTCCAGCTTAAAAGCATGTAACTACCGGTACGGTTAGCGTTTTATACACCCGAATTGAAAAACGGGATGGCTGTAATATATCTGATTATCATACAAACTCAAATAAAGTATACAAAACTGACCAAACGGTAATCGGACTCACGAAGCGATAATTACGTAGAGATTCGTACACAAGAAAAGACTCGAGTTTAAATGCATGTAACTATTGGTACGCTTGGGGTTTTAACGACCCGAATGGAGGAACGGGATGGCCGTAGGATATCTAATCATCATGCAGACTTAAATGAAGGATACGAAACTGACCGGAAGGTAATCGGACTCACGAAGCAATAATTACGTAGAGTTTCGTACACAAGAAAAGACTCCAGTTTAAAAGCCTGTAACTATCGGTACGGTTGAAGTGTTAAAGACCTGAATGGAGGAACGGGATGGCCATAGGATATCTAATCATCATGTAGACTTAAATAAAGGATACGAAACTGACCGGACAGTAATCGGACTCACGAAGCGATAATTACGTAGATATTCGTACACAAGAAAAGACTCCAGTTTAAATGCCTTTAAATATCGGTACGGTTGGAGTTTTAAAGACCAGAATGGAGGAACGGGATGGCCATAAGATATCTGATTATCATACAGACTCAAATAAAGTATATGAAACTAACCGGACGGTAATCGGACTCACGAACCGATAATTACGTAGAGTTTCGTACATAAGAAAAGAATCCAGTTTAAAAGCCTGTAACTATCGGTACGGTTGGAGTTTTAAAGACCCGAATGGAGGAACGGGATGGCCAGAAGATATTTGATTATCATGCAGACTTAAATAAAGGATACGATACTGACCGGACGGTTATCGGACTAAAGAAGCGTTAATTACGTAGAGATTCATACACAAGAAAAGACTCCAGCTTAAAAGCATGTAACTACCTGTACGGTTAGCGTTTTATATACCCGAATGGAAAAACGGGATGGCTGTAATATATCTGATTATCATACAAACTCTAATAAAGTATACAAAACTGACCAAACGGTAATCGGACTCACGAAGCGATAATTACGTAGAGATTCGTACACAAGAAAAGACTCGAGTTTAAATGCATGTAACTATTGGTACGCTTGGGGTTTTAACGACCCGAATGGAGGAACGGGATGGCCATAGGATATCTAATCTTCATGCAGACTTAAATGAAGGATACGAAACTGACCGGACGGTAATCGGACTCACGAAGCAATAATTACGTAGAGTTTCGTACTCAAGAAAAGACTCCAGTTTAAAAGCCTGTAACTATCGGTACGGTTGAAGTGTTAAAGACCTGAATGGAGGAACGGGATGGCCATAGGATATCTAATCATCATGTAGACTTAAATAAAGGATACGAAACTGACCGGACAGTAATCGGACTCACGAAGCGATAATTACGTAGATATTCGTACACAAGAAAAGACTCCAGTTTAAATGCCTTTAAATATCGGTACGGTTGGAGTTTTAAAGACCATAATGGAGGAACGGGATGGCAATAAGATATCTGATTATCATACAGACTCAAATAAAGTATATGAAACTAACCGGACGGTAATCGGACTCACGAAGCGATAATTACGTAGAGATTCGTACACAAGAAAAGACTCGAGTTTAAATGCATGTAACTATTCGTACGCTTGGGGTTTTAACGACCCGAATGGAGGAACGGGATGGCCATAGGATATCTAATCATCATGCAGACTTAAATGAAGGATACGAAACTGACCGGACGGTAATCGGACTCACGAAGCAATAATTACGTAGAGTTTCGTACACAAGAAAAGACTCCAGTTTAAAAGCCTGTAACTATCGGTACGGTTGAAGTGTTAAAGACCTGAATGGAGGAACGGGATGGCCATAGGATATCTAATCATCATGTAGACTTAAATAAAGGATACAAAACTGACGGGACAGTAATCGGACTCACGAAGCGATAATTACCTAGATATTCGTACACAAGAAAAGACTCCAGTTTAAATGCCTTTAAATATCGGTACGGTTGGAGTTTTAAAGACCAGAATGGAGGAACGGGATGGCCATAAGATATCTGAATATCATACAGACTCAAATAAAGTATATGAAACTAACCGGACGGTAATCGGACTTACGAACCGATAATTACGTAGAGTTTCGTACATAAAAAAGACTCCAGTTTAAAAGCCTGTAACTATCGGTACGGTTGGAGTTTTAAAGACCCGAATGGAGGAACGGGATGGCCAGAAGATATTTGATTATCATGCAGACTTAAATAAAGGATACGATACTGACCGAACGGTTATCGGACTAAAGAAGCGTTAATTACGTAGAGATTCGTACACAAGAAAAGACTCCAGCTTAAAAGCATGTAACTACCGGTACGGTTAGCGTTTTATACACCCGAATTGAAAAACGGGATGGCTGTAATATATCTGATTATCATACAAACTCAAATAAAGTATACAAAACTGACCAAACGGTAATCGGACTCACGAAGCGATAATTACGTAGAGATTCGTACACAAGAAAAGACTCGAGTTTAAATGCATGTAACTATTGGTACGCTTGGGGTTTTAACGACCCGAATGGAGGAACGGGATGGCCGTAGGATATCTAATCATCATGCAGACTTAAATGAAGGATACGAAACTGACCGGAAGGTAATCGGACTCACGAAGCAATAATTACGTAGAGTTTCGTACACAAGAAAAGACTCCAGTTTAAAAGCCTGTAACTATCGGTACGGTTGAAGTGTTAAAGACCTGAATGGAGGAACGGGATGGCCATAGGATATCTAATCATCATGTAGACTTAAATAAAGGATACGAAACTGACCGGACAGTAATCGGACTCACGAAGCGATAATTACGTAGATATTCGTACACAAGAAAAGACTCCAGTTTAAATGCCTTTAAATATCGGTACGGTTGGAGTTTTAAAGACCAGAATGGAGGAACGGGATGGCCATAAGATATCTGATTATCATACAGACTCAAATAAAGTATATGAAACTAACCGGACGGTAATCGGACTCACGAACCGATAATTACGTAGAGTTTCGTACATAAGAAAAGAATCCAGTTTAAAAGCCTGTAACTATCGGTACGGTTGGAGTTTTAAAGACCCGAATGGAGGAACGGGATGGCCAGAAGATATTTGATTATCATGCAGACTTAAATAAAGGATACGATACTGACCGGACGGTTATCGGACTAAAGAAGCGTTAATTACGTAGAGATTCATACACAAGAAAAGACTCCAGCTTAAAAGCATGTAACTACCTGTACGGTTAGCGTTTTATATACCCGAATGGAAAAACGGGATGGCTGTAATATATCTGATTATCATACAAACTCTAATAAAGTATACAAAACTGACCAAATGGTAATCGGACTCACAAAGCGATAATTACGTAGAGATTCGTACACAAGAAAAGACTCGAGTTTAAATGCATGTAACTATTGGTACGCTTGGGGTTTTAACGACCCGAATGGAGGAACGGGATGGCCATAGGATATCTAATCTTCATGCAGACTTAAATGAAGGATACAAAACTGACCGGACGGTAATCGGACTCACGAAGCAATAATTACGTAGAGTTTCGTACACAAGAAAAGACTCCAGTTTAAAAGCCTGTAACTATCGGTACGGTTGAAGTGTTAAAGACCTGAATGGAGGAACGGGATGGCCATAGGATATCTAATCATCATGTAGACTTAAATAAAGGATACGAAACTGACCGGACAGTAATCGGACTCACGAAGCGATAATTACGTAGATATTCGTACACAAGAAAAGACTCCAGTTTAAATGCCTTTAAATATCGGTACGGTTGGAGTTTTAAAGACCATAATGGAGGAACGGGATGGCAATAAGATATCTGATTATCATACAGACTCAAATAAAGTATATGAAACTAACCGGACGGTAATCGGACTCACGAAGCGATAATTACGTAGAGATTCGTACACAAGAAAAGACTCGAGTTTAAATGCATGTAACTATTCGTACGCTTGGGGTTTTAACGACCCGAATGGAGGAACGGGATGGCCATAGGATATCTAATCATCATGCAGACTTAAATGAAGGATACGAAACTGACCGGACGGTAATCGGACTCACGAAGCAATAATTACGTAGAGTTTCGTACACAAGAAAAGACTCCAGTTTAAAAGCCTGTAACTATCGGTACGGTTGAAGTGTTAAAGACCTGAATGGAGGAACGGGATGGCCATAGGATATCTAATCATCATGTAGACTTAAATAAAGGATACAAAACTGACGGGACAGTAATCGGACTCACGAAGCGATAATTACCTAGATATTCGTACACAAGAAAAGACTCCAGTTTAAATGCCTTTAAATATCGGTACGGTTGGAGTTTTAAAGACCAGAATGGAGGAACGGGATGGCCATAAGATATCTGAATATCATACAGACTCAAATAAAGTATATGAAACTAACCGGACGGTAATCGGACTTACGAACCGATAATTACGTAGAGTTTCGTACATAAAAAAGACTCCAGTTTAAAAGCCTGTAACTATCGGTACGGTTGGAGTTTTAAAGACCCGAATGGAGGAACGTGTAACACCCCAACCGATGGCGGAAACATCGGGATGTCACGTATTGATGATTGTTTCAGTAGCACATGGTATAAATTGAATTTTAAATAATTTATTCAAAACATAATATCCAATATAAAATGATGTCTAGGAATTCAATACATGATATCAAATAAACAAAACTTCAAATAACTTCAAATAATAACTTCATGATAAATCCTCATGCAAACTCAAGCCTCAGCTTCATTGTTACCTGAAACATGTTAATTTTGAAAATATTTTTGGGTCAACAAAAGTTGGTGAGAATTACATAGGTTTTGATAATCGAATAAAAATGTTGTGCAATTCATGTGTCATGGCAAGTCTAGTCCATATGTGAAAACATACTAGAAGTAAATCGAGTGCATAATCAACCCTTGTGACTGTTATAATGTGGTACATCCCATACGCTCATGGTTCACTCGAATATGTTATGCGATAACAAACACCCACGCTACCTTTGTAGGAGGCACGTATCCGGGTGGGATTGTCAGTCCAATAGATCTATCAATGTATACCGTCGGCTGATCAATGTTAATGATTATGCTAGAATTGTGCTTACCCTAGTCATGTTCAAGACATAATGCAACATAGAAAAACACATAGACACATTGATGATTGAATTGCATAAATGATGTTGTAACATGTTTCACCCCAAAAATGGTGATAAATAGAAAAGGGGCTATGTAAAACTCACCTTAGCAAAGTATTAAGTCTCGAGAAATAGAATATGTGTAGCCCCAAAGTTGCCAATTACAAGAGCTTATAATCAAAGCTTCAAGTGTAGAAGTAATAGACTATAGAAGAAAGGTATGAGGGAAAGTTTAATCGAATTGAAACAATTAGAGGTGCAAAGTATAATGGGTCATAGGTGGGTTTTTATACTAGTTTTGGATTCAATTAGCCATTAAAATTGGTCAACACCATAAAGTAAGGTTTTATGATGAATTGACTATTTGACTAAGACTTTGACTGTTTGACTAAGACTTTGACTAGGACTTTGACTATTTGACTCAAGGCTTTATTTAAAAAAAAAAAAAATCTTGTATTTGAAAAAAAAAAGAATTTAGAATCATATTATTATTATTATTATTATTATTTATATACATTTATGTATGTATATAAGTTGTGAGTTAGGATAAATAAAGACTTAGACACATTTGTATAATATTAATGATAAAGGTGTAATAAAAAAAAAATATATATATATATATATATATATAAGGGCTTTTTATGTATTAAAATTTTGGGGAAAATTTTGCGATGTTACAGTCTCCCCTACTTTTGGAAACTTCGTCTCGAAGTTTATTGAAAACACAGGGTTGAAGGTGATTGGGTAGAAATTAGGACAAGGGTGGTTTGGGAAGTTTCGAGTTAAGGCATGACATAAATTTATAGGTAAGAGAATAAACTGTTTCGAATAATTTGGGTAAGAGTTTTGATATGTGTGAGTTGTAAGGGTTGGATTAGGTTCATCTGAAATAGCAAGGAGAATAAGAATTTTAAGTTTTAGGAGTCCTAAAAGGAATGAGTTGATGGACTATTGAAAGACTAAATGAACTACCAGGTAACTAAGGTTTATAATTGGTCAACTACCGAAAACCTTGATAGAATTTCACACTACCTTAACGTACCTGTAAATTCATGATTACGTTCCGGACCGCAATTACCAATTTACCTTACATTAGGGTTTTGTGTCCTTCTATGACTCTAAACACACATGTAAGTAATGCAAAATAACATTGTGATTGAATCTTTGTATCAATGAGTCTAATAAATCTTTGTATCAATTTACATGTATGATGTATCCAAAGATGAGTCCAACTGTTGAGCAGGAAAAAGACTTCTACCAGTCAGTGAGTAGGAACCTCTACCGATTGTTGAGCAGGTGTGATAGCCTCTACCAGTCGTTGAGCAGGTTATTAGAACCTCTACCGACTGTTGAGCAGGCATGATGACCTCTACCAATCATTGAGCAGGTTATTAGAACCTCTACCGACTGTTGAGCAGGCATGATGACCTCTACCAATCGTTGAGCAGGTTATTAGGTACTCTACTAACTGTTGAGCAAGTACTTCATCCTCTACCAGTTGTTTGATTAAGTGTAACAATTGTTTTTGGCTTAACACATTAGTTGCAAATTGATAATACATACATGTAAGCAAGTTGGTAAATGCATCAAGTATCAAGTATAGCATGCGAGCTGCAATAGAGTTGCCCTAGACAAGGTTAATGACTTTAGATGTGTTTATAGCAAATAGTTTATTTTCCATGCTTCCAAATATCATGAATAATCAAATGTTCAGGTAGATAATCAAATCCTCATGTATAACTAATATTCAAGTTTTGATGCAATGAACAATTAAGTTTTCAATAGTGTGGTTATCTTGGAGATCAAGTTCATGTTCGAGGAGGTAAAGGATGTGAATTTGGATTTTGAGAGATGATGAAAACTCAAAGTATAATCAAAGTTGTGAAAAATGGTGAACGTGTAAATGGTTGATAAAGGGTTTAATTTATAGGGTTTCAAAAAGACGCAAGTAATAAGGTGATCATGCAGAAAAATCGTGGGGTTTGAATAAATAGTTAGATACAAGCGTATGAGAAAACATGATTGCGGTATTTGCCAAAAATTTGTAATAGTTCGAACAAGTTTAAAATAAGTATGTGTCAATGGAAAAATTGTAGAGTAAATTTTGTTCCTGTGGATGAAAAGATTTTATTTTCTAAATTGGTTTCGTATATAAAACAAAAGTCATTAAATTGTACAACTAAATTGATTTAGATCAAAATATTTCGATGAGTCATAGGTTTTAAACACGATGTCGGATTTCAAGAATCAAGAATTTGTTCAGACGTTTTGTATAATAGGCTTCGAGTAATACATAAAAGAAGTCATTCTTAATAGATTAAAACATTTTTATCGTAAATTATTTGTTACGTCAATAAATTGTCACATAAACATTTGGAATTTAGAAAATAGTTTTTGTGAAAATAAAAGACTCTTTGACAAAATATCTATTTGCTATAGTTTGTGAAATTCCTAGGTAATGAATATTTGACAAAATTTAGTACTCTTTAATGTTGGTGCTAGAGTATATCCTATAAATAGGTTACGTGATGATAGTTTGAACAAAGATTTTAAAATCTTGAATATGATGAAATTTGATGGTTGAGAGTACCTTTAAAAAAAATATACAAATAAAAATCTATGGGGAGGTTGAAAATAAAATTAGCCTAAAACATCAAAGGTAATAGATTAAAGAAGTAAAATGTGTAACATGTTGTAAAGGGAAAAATATGATTTGGGTTAGATTTTGAAAATAATTAAACATGTGGGTAATATTGTAAGACGTAGTATGATTGTGAAAGTCACAAATAATCATGAAATTCAGGCTGATTAGTAAATTACATAAGAAATGAAATTGATTTGAATTTCAAAGGTTTTGAGATTTCAAAGCTTAGAATTTAATGAGAGTGAGGGGGTATAAATGAAAATGAAATACAAAGATTGTATTCATTTGTCCACGTATATACGAAAATGTTGACATATCAAGATAGATCGGATCTAAGCCCAGTGATTTTGCCCTATTAAACTAGGAGTACATTAGGATTGCAACAAGTGAAAGAGAGTGTAGGCAAGACCGAGCTAGGGTAGGAATAAGGAGGAGGGTAGGGATAGAGATAAGGATAAGGTAGAGCTACAAGCAACTAAAGCAAGTACTGATTAATGTCCTAAGGCTATAGACTAGATTATTTTTCTAATAACCTAATTCCCTATAACCAAGGCTCTGATACCAATCTGTAACACCCCAACCGATGGCGGAAACATCGGGATGTCACGTATTGATGATTGTTTCAGTAGCACATGGTATAAATTGAATTTTAAATAATTTATTCAAAACATAATATCCAATATAAAATGATGTCTAGGAATTCAATACATGATATCAAATAAACAAAACTTCAAATAACTTCAAATAATAACTTCATGATAAATCCTCATGCAAACTCAAGCCTCAGCTTCATTGTTACCTGAAACATGTTAATTTT
The DNA here is from genome assembly GCA_028751855.1 of Ambrosia trifida. Taxonomy (NCBI): domain Eukaryota; kingdom Viridiplantae; phylum Streptophyta; class Magnoliopsida; order Asterales; family Asteraceae; genus Ambrosia; species Ambrosia trifida. The sequence goes on along the minus strand of CM054127.1, from coordinate 69,524,108 downwards.
GAAAATATTTTTGGGTCAACAAAAGTTGGTGAGAATTACATAGGTTTTGATAATCGAATAAAAATGTTGTGCAATTCATGTGTCATGGCAAGTCTAGTCCATATGTGAAAACATACTAGAAGTAAATCGAGTGCATAATCAACCCTTGTGACTGTTATAATGTGGTACATCCCATACGCTCATGGTTCACTCGAATATGTTATGCGATAACAAACACCCACGCTACCTTTGTAGGAGGCACGTATCCGGGTGGGATTGTCAGTCCAATAGATCTATCAATGTATACCGTCGGCTGATCAATGTTAATGATTATGCTAGAATTGTGCTTACCCTAGTCATGTTCAAGACATAATGCAACATAGAAAAACACATAGACACATTGATGATTGAATTGCATAAATGATGTTGTAACATGTTTCACCCCAAAAATGGTGATAAATAGAAAAGGGGCTATGTAAAACTCACCTTAGCAAAGTATTAAGTCTCGAGAAATAGAATATGTGTAGCCCCAAAGTTGCCAATTACAAGAGCTTATAATCAAAGCTTCAAGTGTAGAAGTAATAGACTATAGAAGAAAGGTATGAGGGAAAGTTTAATCGAATTGAAACAATTAGAGGTGCAAAGTATAATGGGTCATAGGTGGGTTTTTATACTAGTTTTGGATTCAATTAGCCATTAAAATTGGTCAACACCATAAAGTAAGGTTTTATGATGAATTGACTATTTGACTAAGACTTTGACTGTTTGACTAAGACTTTGACTAGGACTTTGACTATTTGACTCAAGGCTTTATTTAAAAAAAAAAAAAATCTTGTATTTGAAAAAAAAAAGAATTTAGAATCATATTATTATTATTATTATTATTATTTATATACATTTATGTATGTATATAAGTTGTGAGTTAGGATAAATAAAGACTTAGACACATTTGTATAATATTAATGATAAAGGTGTAATAAAAAAAAATATATATATATATATATATATAAGGGCTTTTTATGTATTAAAATTTTGGGGAAAATTTTGCGATGTTACAGAACGGGATGGCCAGAAGATATTTGATTATCATGCAGACTTAAATAAAGGATACGATACTGACCGAACGGTTATCGGACTAAAGAAGCGTTAATTACGTAGAGATTCGTACACAAGAAAAGACTCCAGCTTAAAAGCATGTAACTACCGGTACGGTTAGCGTTTTATACACCCGAATTGAAAAACGGGATGGCTGTAATATATCTGATTATCATACAAACTCAAATAAAGTATACAAAACTGACCAAACGGTAATCGGACTCACGAAGCGATAATTACGTAGAGATTCGTACACAAGAAAAGACTCGAGTTTAAATGCATGTAACTATTGGTACGCTTGGGGTTTTAACGACCCGAATTGAGGAACGGGATGGCCATTGGAAATCTAATCATCATGCAGACTTAAATGAAGGATACGAAACTGACCGGAAGGTAATCGGACTCACGAAGCAATAATTACGTAGAGTTTCGTACACAAGAAAAGACTCCAGTTTAAAAGCCTGTAACTATCGGTACGGTTGAAGTGTTAAAGACCTGAATGGAGGAACGGGATGGCCATAGGATATCTAATCATCATGTAGACTTAAATAAAGGATACGAAACTGACCGGACAGTAATCGGACTCACGAAGCGATAATTACGTAGATATTCGTACACAAGAAAAGACTCCAGTTTAAATGCCTTTAAATATCGTTACGGTTGGAGTTTTAAAGACCAGAATGGAGGAACGGGATGGCCATAAGATATCTGAATATCATACAGACTCAAATAAAGTATATGAAACTAACCGGACGGTAATCGGACTTACGAACCGATAATTACGTAGAGTTTCGTACATAAAAAAGACTCCAGTTTAAAAGCCTGTAACTATCGGTACGGTTGGAGTTTTAAAGACCCGAATGGAGGAACGGGATGGCCAGAAGATATTTGATTATCATGAAGACTTAAATAAAGGATACGATACTGACCGGACGGTTATCGGACTAAAGAAGCGTTAATTACGTAGAGATTCGTACACAAGAAAAGACTCCAGCTTAAAAGCATGTAACTACCGGTACGGTTAGCGTTTTATACACCCGAATTGAAAAACGGGATGGCTGTAATATATCTGATTATCATACAAACTCTAATAAAGTATACAAAACTGACCAAACGGTAATCGGACTCACGAAGCGATAATTACGTAGAGATTCGTACACAAGAAAAGACTCGAGTTTAAATGCATGTAACTATTGGTACGCTTGGGGTTTTAACGACCCGAATGGAGGAACGGGATGGCCATAGGATATCTAATCTTCATGCAGACTTAAATGAAGGATACGAAACTGACCGGACGGTAATCGGACTCACGAAGCAATAATTACGTAGAGTTTCGTACACAAGAAAAGACTCCAGTTTAAAAGCCTGTAACTATCGGTACGGTTGAAGTGTTAAAGACCTGAATGGAGGAACGGGATGGCCATAGGATATCTAATCATCATGTAGACTTAAATAAAGGATACGAAACTGACCGGACAGTAATCGGACTCACGAAGCGATAATTACGTAGATATTCGTACACAAGAAAAGACTCCAGTTTAAATGCCTTTAAATATCGGTACGGTTGGAGTTTTAAAGACCATAATGGAGGAACGGGATGGCAATAAGATATCTGATTATCATACAGACTCAAATAAAGTATATGAAACTAACCGGACGGTAATCGGACTCACGAAGCGATAATTACGTAGAGATTCGTACACAAGAAAAGACTCGAGTTTAAATGCATGTAACTATTCGTACGCTTGGGGTTTTAATGACCCGAATGGAGGAACGGGATGGCCATAGGATATCTAATCATCATGCAGACTTAAATGAAGGATACGAAACTGACCGGACGGTAATCGGACTCACGAAGCAATAATTACGTAGAGTTTCGTACACAAGAAAAGACTCCAGTTTAAAAGCCTGTAACTATCGGTACGGTTGAAGTGTTAAAGACCTGAATGGAGGAACGGGATGGCGATAGGATATCTAATCATCATGTAGACTTAAATAAAGGATACAAAACTGACGGGACAGTAATCGGACTCACGAAGCGATAATTACCTAGATATTCGTACACAAGAAAAGACTCCAGTTTAAATGCCTTTAAATATCGGTACGGTTGGAGTTTTAAAGACCAGAATGGAGGAACGGGATGGCCATAAGATATCTGAATATCATACAGACTCAAATAAAGTATATGAAACTAACCGGACGGTAATCGGACTTACGAACCGATAATTACGTAGAGTTTCGTACATAAGAAAAGACTCCAGTTTAAAAGCCTGTAACTATCGGTACGGTTGGAGTTTTAAAGACCCGAATGGAGGAACGGGATGGCCAGAAGATATTTGATTATCATGCAGACTTAAATAAAGGATACGATACTGACCGAACGGTTATCGGACTAAAGAAGCGTTAATTACGTAGAGATTCGTACACAAGAAAAGACTCCAGCTTAAAAGCATGTAACTACCGGTACGGTTAGCGTTTTATACACCCGAATTGAAAAACGGGATGGCTGTAATATATCTGATTATCATACAAACTCAAATAAAGTATACAAAACTGACCAAACGGTAATCGGACTCACGAAGCGATAATTACGTAGAGATTCGTACACAAGAAAAGACTCGAGTTTAAATGCATGTAACTATTGGTACGCTTGGGGTTTTAACGACCCGAATTGAGGAACGGGATGGCCATTGGAAATCTAATCATCATGCAGACATAAATGAAGGATACGAAACTGACCGGAAGGTAATCGGACTCACGAAGCAATAATTACGTAGAGTTTCGTACACAAGAAAAGACTCCAGTTTAAAAGCCTGTAACTATCGGTACGGTTGAAGTGTTAAAGACCTGAATGGAGGAACGGGATGGCCATAGGATATCTAATCATCATGTAGACTTAAATAAAGGATACGAAACTGACCGGACAGTAATCGGACTCACGAAGCGATAATTACGTAGATATTCGTACACAAGAAAAGACTCCAGTTTAAATGCCTTTAAATATCGTTACGGTTGGAGTTTTAAAGACCAGAATGGAGGAACGGGATGGCCATAAGATATCTAAATATCATACAGACTCAAATAAAGTATATGAAACTAACCGGACGGTAATCGGACTTACGAACCGATAATTACGTTGAGTTTCGTACATAAAAAAGACTCCAGTTTAAAAGCCTGTAACTATCGGTACGGTTGGAGTTTTAAAGACCCGAATGGAGGAACGGGATGGCCAGAAGATATTTGATTATCATGAAGACTTAAATAAAGGATACGATACTGACCGGACGGTTATCGGACTAAAGAAGCGTTAATTACGTAGAGATTCGTACACAAGAAAAGACTCCAGCTTAAAAGCATGTAACTACCGGTACGGTTAGCGTTTTATACACCCGAATTGAAAAACGGGATGGCTGTAATATATCTAAATATCATACAAACTCAAATAAAGTATACAAAACTGACCAAACGGTAATCGGACTCACGAAGCGATAATTACGTAGAGATTCGTACACAAGAAAAGACTCGAGTTTAAATGCATGTAACTATTGGTACGCTTGGGGTTTTAACGACCCGAATGGAGGAACGGGATGGCCATAGGATATCTAATCATCATGCAGACTTAAATGAAGGATACGAAACTGACCGGAAGGTAATCGGACTCACGAAGCAATAATTACGTAGAGTTTCGTACACAAGAAAAGACTCCAGTTTAAAAGCCTGTATCTATCGGTACGGTTGAAGTGTTAAAGACCTGAATGGAGGAACGGGATGGCCATAGGATATCTAATCATCATGTAGACTTAAATAAAGGATACGAAACTGACCGGACAGTAATCGGACTCACGAAGCGATAATTACGTAGATATTCGTACACAAGAAAAGACTCCAGTTTAAATGCCTTTAAATATCGGTACGGTTGGAGTTTTAAAGACCAGATTGGAGGAACGGGATGGCCATAAGATATCTGATTATCATACAGACTCAAATAAAGTATATGAAACTAACCGGACGGTAATCGGACTCACGAACCGATAATTACGTAGAGTTGCGTACATAAGAAAAGAATCCAGTTTAAAAGCCTGTAACTATCGGTACGGTTGGAGTTTTAAAGACCCGAATGGAGGAACGGGATGGCCAGAAGATATTTGATTATCATGCAGACTTAAATAAAGGATACGATACTGACCGAATGGTTATCGGACTAAAGAAGCGTTAATTACGTAGTGATTCATACACAAGAAAACACTCCAGCTTAAAAGCATGTAACTACCTGTACGGTTAGCGTTTTATATACCCGAATGGAAAAACGGGATGGCTGTAATATATCTGATTATCATACAAACTCTAATAAAGTATACAAAACTGACCAAACGGTAATCGGACTCACGAAGCGATAATTACGTAGAGATTCGTACATAAGAAAAGACTCGAGTTTAAATGCATGTAACTATTGGTACGCTTGGGGTTTTAACGACCCGAATGGAGGAACGGGATGGCCATAGGATATCTAATCGTCATGCAGACTTAAATGAAGGATACGAAACTGACCGGACGGTAATCGGACTCACGAAGCAATAATTACGTAGAGTTTCGTACACAAGAAAAGACTCCAGTTTAAAAGCCTGTAACTATCGGTACGGTTGAAGTGTTAAAGACCTGAATGGAGGAACGGGATGGCCATAGGATATCTAATCATCATGAAGACTTAAATAAAGGATACGAAACTGACCGGACAGTAATCGGACTCACGAAGCGATAATTACGTAGATATTCGTACACAAGAAAAGACTCCAGTTTAAATGCCTTTAAATATCGGTACGGTTGGAGTTTTAAAGACCAGAATGGAGGAACAAGATGGCCATAAGATATCTGATTATCATACAGACTCAAATAAAGTATATGAAACTAACCGGACGGTAATCGGACTCACGAAGCGATAATTACGTAGAGATTCGTACACAAGAAAAGACTCGAGTTTAAATGCATGTAACTATTCGTACGCTTGGGGTTTTAACGACCCGAATGGAGGAACGGGATGGCCATAGGATATCTAATCATCATGCAGACTTAAATGAAGGATACGAAACTGACCGGACGGTAATCGGACTCACGAAGCAATAATTACGTAGAGTTTCGTACACAAGAAAAGACTCCAGTTTAAAAGCCTGTAACTATCGGTACGGTTGAAGTGTTAAAGACCTGAATGGAGGAACGGGATGGCCATAGGATATCTAATCATCATGTAGATTTAAATAAAGGATACAAAACTGACGGGACAGTAATCGGACTCACGAAGCGATAATTACGTAGATATTCGTACACAAGAAAAGACGCCAGTTTAAATGCCTTTAAATATCGGTACGGTTGGAGTTTCAAAGACCAGAATGGAGGAACGGGATGGCCATAAGATATCTGATTATCATACAGACTCAAATAAAGTATATGAAACTAACCGGACGGTAATCGGACTCACGAACCGATAATTACGTAGAGTTTCGTACATATGAAAAGACTCCAGTTTAAAAGCCTGTAACTATCGGTACGGTTGGAGTTTTAAAGACCCGAATGGAGGAACGGGATGGCCAGAAGATATTTGATTATCATGCAGACTTAAATAAAGGATACGATACTGACCGGACGGTTATCGGACTAAAGAAGCGTTAATTACGTAGAGATTCGTACACAAGAAAAGACTCCAGCTTAAAAGCATGTAACTACCGGTACGGTTAGCGTTTTATACACCCGAATGGAAGCACGGGATGGCTGTAATATATCTGATTATCATACAAACTCAAATAAAGTATACAAAACTGACCAAACGGTAATCGGACTCACGAAGCGATAATTACGTAGAGATTCGTACACAAGAAAAGACTCGAGTTTAAATGCATGTAACTATTGGTACGCTTGGGGTTTTAACGACCCGAATGGAGGAACGGGATGGCCATAAAATATCTAATCATCATGCAGACTTAAATGAAGGATATGAAACTGACCGGACGGTAATCGGACTCACGAAGCAATAATTACGTAGAGTTTCGTACATAAGAAAAGACTCCAGTTTAAAAGCCTGTAACTATCGGTACGGTTGGAGTTTTAAAGACCCGAATGGAGGAACGGGATTGCCAGAAGATATTTGATTATCATGCAGACTTAAATAAAGGATACGAAACTAACCGGACGGTAATCGGACTCAAGAAGCGATAATTACGTAGAGTTTCGTGCACAAGAGAAGACTCCAGTTTAAAAGCCTTTAACTATCGGTACGGTTGGAGTTTTAAAGACCAGAATGGAGGAACGGGATGGCCATATGATATCTGATTATCATACAGACTCAAATAAAGTATATGAAACTAACCGGACGGTAATCGGACTCACGAAGCAATAATTACGTAGAGTTTCGTACACAAGAAAAGACTCCAGTTTAAATGCCTTTAACTATCGGTACGGTTGCAGTTTTAAAGACCGGAATGGAGGAACGGGATGGCCATAAGATTTCTGATTATCATACAGACTCAAATAAAGTATATGAAACTAACCAGACGGTAATCGGACTCACGAACCGATAATTACGTAGAGGTTCGTACATAAGAAAAGACTCCAGTTTAAAAGCCTGTAACTATCGGTACGGTTGGAGTTTTAAAGACACGAATGGAGGAACGGGATGGCCAGAAGATATTTGATTATCATGCAGACTTAAATAAAGGATACGATACTGACCGGACGGTTATCGGACTAAAGAAGCGTTAATTACTTAGAGATTCGTACACAAGAAAAGACTCCATCTTAAAAGCATGTAACTACCGGTACGGTTAGCGTTTTATACACCCGAATGGAAAAACGGGATGGCTGTAATATATCTGATTATCATACAAACTCAAATAAAGTATACAAAACTGACCAAACGGTAATCGAACTCACGAAGCGATAATTACGTAGAGATTCGTACACAAGAAAAGACTCGAGTTTAAATGCATATAACTATTGGTACGCTTGGGGTTTTAACGACCCGAATGGAGGAACAGGATGGCCATAGGATATCTAATCATCATGCAGATTTAAATGAAGGATACGAAACTGACCGGACGGTAATCGGACTCACGAAGCAATAATTACGTAGAGTTTCGTACACAAGAAAAGACTCCAGTTTAAAAGCCTGTAACTATCGGTACGGTTGAAGTGTTAAAGACCTGAATGGAGGAACGGGATGGCCATAGGATATCTAATCATCATGTAGACTTAAAAAAAGGATACGAAACTGACCGGACAGTAATCGGACTCACGAAGCGATAATTACGTAGATATTCGTACACAAGAAAAGACTCCATTTTAAATGCCTTTAAATATCGGTACGGTTGGAGTTTTAAAGACCAGTGTGAGCGTTGGATTTTAGCTAAAACAGGATTATACGATCATACAAGTCACAAAACTAAGTGCGGAAACCCTAGTTCTGAACAAATTGATAAAACACAAATCACGACACAATCAAGATCATTTTCAATATCATTTCATAGATTAACTTCATTCAAAAAGCATTTACAATCTGTTTATGTTAATCTAGAACACACACACTATTTCTCAAAAACACCTCTGAACCTGATCTGAACCTGGACACAAATGACAACTCTCTTACATTATCAAAATCACAAAAACTATATATAGGCACTGCACATTCGCCCATTGCAACTGGTCGAACGTAGCCTTTTTCCACCTTCGCCCACTTCTGGTGGTCGAATGTGTCTCTTGATCAAGTCCATTCTTCCTTCGTCCACTTCAAATCTACCTTCGCCCCATATCTATCTACATTCGCCCATTCTATTCACCTTCGGCCAAGCTTTAACATGTGTTAATTATGTATATCCAATCCTTAGTCGCAAAACGCATCAACAAACTCCCCCTCGACTATTGATTGGATAGTTTTCTCTGTTGGTCCATCGTCTTGTTCATCAACTTGATTCTAAGCTGTTTCTTCTGCTCAGAAGTCATTGGCGGCTCAAATGTTTTCTTCACAGGCTTAGACACATTGGCTATCTTCACAGTCTTGCCAAGTTTACCCTCCAAGTTGCTTCCTGCATTGATATCATACGCAAAACAAACTCCAACCACTTGCGTATACTTTCTCGCTTGAGCAAAGTCATTAGGTTCATAGTAGATCGGATTGTAGAACAACATGATGATGTCTTCAAATGTGCAATTAATCAACCACATAGGATCAAATACATGAACATGCTTGTATTTATCCTTTCCATCTCTCAACACGATCACCGCTTCTGCCTTTCTCCAATCATAATACCAAAAGATGAAATCAGCACTAAAATGCTGTGGCATCGGCATCAACGGTATCTTCCTCATCACATTAGGTGCTTTATAAATCAAAGTAACACGCTTCATATTGGTTTGTGGATCAATATCCCTATGCACTTTTCTTCTGGGATATTGAGGCTTGAACCTGTTCCATCTCGTACGACTTTCCCAAACCAATTTATCAGCGCACCAACCGACATGTGATCCATTTACTTCGGCACCTGACATTGGGAATCTGCATAAGTCTCTAACCGCCCAGTACGGTAGAGTAAGCAAGTCACAGAATCTGTTGAAGTACAGAATTCCGGTTTCCCATTTTGCAGCAATACATTTCAGTCTGCCTAAGTAAGTCCACCCGAGAGCTCTGCCTTTGAACTTGGCATTATGAAATCTGTAAAAGTTACCTTGAGCTTCAGGCTTTGGTCGGTTCTTATCCATTTCCTTCAATTTCTTCATATAATTCTTCAACTCATCAGACTGGTTAGAAGAATCTTTCTTTTCAGTACCAAATACCTTCTCAACAAACTCTTCACTCCTTTTCTTAGCTTTCAGTTTCGCTGACTTATTTGGTATCTCAGTGAAGTCAGGAAATACTTCATTTTCGTCATCTTGTCTGAAATATTGGGGAAACTCTTCATGAGTTATATCTTCTACCTCCACTTCATTGTTTTCTGGAGTCTGCACATCATCTGAATGACTTCCCATATCCTTTTCAGGAATATCAGGAATCGATTCATCCATCATAAACTCCTCAAACGTTTTCCCTACCCTCTGTGCAAGACCATCTAGTATCTCTTTTGCCACAGATGCAGGTAATTCCCCTTCTTCAAGATCTGGATCTTCATATTCCAACTCATATCTTAAATCATCAGTCTGGAATATTTCAGCGAAGCATCCTGTGAACTCAATGGTCCACTCTCTCTTTTCCAACATATTCTTATACAGCTGTTTAGCATCATCAGACAAAGATCTCACCTTCTCGTTCCAGAAAATACTTTCATCCGAATCAACATTCTCACCTTTCTTCTTGGAACTTGATTCTCCAGTATCCTTCTTCTGTGGTGTTCTCTTCTCATAAGTGAATCTAGAAGTATCATCTCCTCCATCATGATCACTTCCACTGCTAAACTCATCACCTTGCTTTTTCCCATCACCTTCAGCACCATCATCATCATCATTATTGTCATCATCATCATCATTATCATCATCGCTTTTCTCCGATTCATCATTATCCTCATCATCATCTTCTTCTTTCTCAGATTCAGAATATTCATAATCGACTTTCTGTTCATCTTCTTCTTCATCTTCTTCACCCTCTTTCAACTGGGGTGCCCTGCTATAAAGCTCTTCAATCAAATTACCAAGGCGTTTGTTTTCATTCTTTAGTTCTTTGTTATCAGCCTTAATCAGTTTGATTTTGCTCTTGTTTCTTGCACACTTTTTCTCAAGCTTCTCATTCTTAGCTTCCAACATCTTAATCTTATCATTTATATCATCCTGATTAGATTTTGAAGCAACCACTATCTGAAGCATTTTCTCCTCATTCTGCTTGAACTTAGCAATCTCAGCTTGTTGAGCAACCAACATCTTCATCATGTCTTCCATCATGACATCATCATCCACAGTTACTTTCTTCGACTTAGATCTAGATGGCTCAACTTCAATAACTTTCTCCTTCTGAGGCTTTCTAAACATATCGAGCACTTTATCCAAATCGACATTGAATTGATCGATTGGTAAAGTCTCTGCCTCTTTTGTTTTCTTCTGCTTCTTGGCAACAGGTGAAGATAGCTTAGATGGTGTACCAGCATCAGGTAATCTCTTTCCCTTCAATAACTGAGCTAACTCTTTCTCCCTCAGTTCTTTTACACTTGACTTCTTGGCCATAGTCTTTTGCTTCTTTGTTTTTCTGGGCAAATTCACCACTACAGTATCTCCAACACTCAGTTCTGCCAGGTCAACACCTAGTCCCTCATCTTCAACAGTTTTCTTTATTCTCTCAGCTTCTTCAATCGACTGATTCAAGGATTCAGACTCACCAACCATAGTGGCCTTACGTTTGGTGGTCCTCACATTCTCATCATCAGAATCCCACTGCTCATCAACCTCAGTCTCTTCTGAATCTACCGACTCTTCATCCACCAAACCTGATCCTTTCTTTGCCGTCGATTTCTTTCTAACCACTTGTTGCTTAGTGCTTCCCTGATCCACAGCCTTTCCCTTGCCCTTCCCTTTGGCTCCAGGATTGACTACTTGCCGTTTCCGCTTAGTGCTTGAATCAACATACACTAAGGGATCATCATTGTCTGAGTCACTATCTTCATGTCTTGCTTTGTTCTTGCCAGGATCAGTGTAATCCGGACGAGCCAAAGCACCAAATAATCTCCTGTTAGGTGGCTTCTCACTATCAGGCACACCTTTGTAACCCTTCATCCTCATCAAAGTTCTAATATTCATATGATCTTGACCTAGGATCATAGTCGGATCCTTTTTCAACATAGGATACTTGTAGTCAAATATCATCATCAGAAATCTCGGATATAACATGAACTTCTTGTTCTTCATTCCCTTCAGCATCTCCAGCATATGATCAAGAATCATCCCAGAAACATTAAATGGTTTGTTGAGTGTCAACGCAACCATTAATGAACTCAAACTCCTTCTCATGACATCATAACCACCACTCACACATCCAAAAACATGAATAAGAACATGTGCAAAATACTTGTACTGCACTCCCAGCTTCCCCTTATACATAGATCCGTCAGTGATTGGACCTTTGTATTTCATTCGTAAGAAACATGCCTTCTGTTCTGTCCATGACAACTCCCTGGGATCTTCACTATCTTCAAACTTAATCTATAAAGCTTTCCGAATATCAGCTTCAGTCAAGAACATATCCATATCCTGAATCTTGCTCTTGATGATCGTCTGATTCTCCCAGTAGTCATACTTCGCATTCTGATAAAAATCTTCAATGATGTCTTTGTATATGATGGTTGGTGTGGCTAAAGCATGAACAATCCTGCTCCTCTTCAGAAACTCTATAATCCCAGTAAACTCCGTGTTTTTCTCAACATCTCCTAGATAAGCGCAACAGTTGTGCGATCTTTCAAACGGCCAACTGTTCGGAACAGACGTTTCAGCTTCTGGCACTGGATCTTGAACTGTAATCTCTGCTGGAGTTTCCACATTGACTGCTGGTGCTTCAACGTTCTCGGGTTGATCAGCCATCTGCACATAAAAATAAATGAAACACGTCAAAATACAAAAACGACAAAATTATAAAAAAAATTCTGGTCAAAATAATCTGCACATTCGCCCGTTTTGAAATGGCCGAATGTGAGAATATTTGGTCGAATGTGAAATTATATGGTCGAATATGAAAAAGTTCTGATTAAAAATCACATTCGTCCATTTTGTTGTACATTCGTCCAAACCAGTTCCACTTTCGCCCGGTTTTTGAACCGAAGGTGAAATGGTTTTCCCCAAAAATTTAAATTTTTGCCAAATTTGTTTTTAAACCATAAAACTGATTCAAATGTGTCCTATATTGGCCGATTATCACTCGTTCATCACCAATTGTCCATTTATTTCATTCTACATCAGTTTTTAAAGGTGAATTAGGTTTAACTATGTTCAATCACACATTTAATCAATTTAAACAATGTTAAACACTAATTCCTGCATATATCTCCCCCTAAAACTTATGTGGAATGAAATGCGATAAAAAACAACCAATAAAACAGACTCTAAGACCATTAATTGTGAAACCCTAGGTCCGGTGATAAACACTACGATTCTGTGCAGATCATCAATCCAATACCTGTAAAAGTTGTCTCAAAATGATCAGTAATGGTCAGGGAACAAATCAATGAATCATAAGAAACACGAGCAACAAGGTCTGGTATTGAAAGAAATTTTGAAAAATTTTGAATGATGGGGATCGAACCTGAAAGGCTTATATATAAGCAGCCACGTTCGCCCGTTTGTTGTGGACGAATGTGGTTTAATTCCACATTCGCCCCAAGTGAATGGCACGAGTGTGAAAAAAATTCCACCTTCGCCCCTAATTAAAGACCCGAAGGTAGAAAATGTACCCGGAAGTGGAATTTACACCCGGAGGTGAAAAAGTCCACATTCGCCCAAAATCAAAACGGTCGAATATGATGATTTTTCCACATTCGACCCATTTAAGGGGCGAATATGAAATGGAAAAATCTGAAAATTTCGCCAAATCACGAATTCGAATCCCGTTCAACATTTTTCAATCCGTTAAACTTCCAAAACTCAAATTTTCATTTTTTTTTTGAATGATACAAAGCCCAGATGGTGTTATCAAATCTCAGAAATTGAGCATCAAGCATCCCCGGTTATCAAAAATAAAGCAGAAATGCAAATCTTTTGGATTTTCTGAAATTTTTATCAAAACACACCTAAAATCTTTTTGGATTTTGTATCTTTTTGACAATAAAAGTAAAAAGCGACAAAGTAAAATGCATCAAAGTAAATGAAAGCAGTAAACATTTTGTGATTTCCGGTAAGAGAATCATATCAGTTTTCTGAGAAATCTAAACAAAGCATTGATCTGTTTCAATATTATCATTAGAAACAATATGTGAAACGGCAATTGCTGATATTGTTGTCCACATAAGCTCACATGCAGACAATTACGCAATGCTTTAAAATGATACGTATTAGATGTATTAGACTAACACATTGTGGTTCCCACACACACGACATACTCCCGTATCAAGAAGTAATTTGCACAAAGACTCATTGTAAAGCGTGATTATGCTTTCGTCGTCTGTAACTGTACAAGATATAATGCATAGAGGTATACAGGTCAGCAAATTAATGCAGCAAAGTAACATATGCACCATACCAGGTTGAGGACTGATATTAATCATGATTTGCATCAATGATCAATACGATATTATAGATAATCTTTGATCATCATATAACATGGAAAGTTCCTCAATTCGGTAACTTTAGGATTTGGCATAAAGCTCTTTTATAAAGACATCCTGTCTGATCTAGGTCCGTAATGACTTACAGCAGAAGATCAGATAGGCTATCCCCAGACAACTAATAACATAACAACCCTAAACCTCCGAGTTTTGTACAAACACCCTGTCAAACGAAATTACGGTACTAAGACCATATGCCCATGAGGTGTTCAGCCACAAACGCGTAGGTTGTTATGTTTGTATCACTAATGCACGCAATATATAGTCTACGAAGCCTATCAGCATATCACACGTAATCAACATACGTCACATAAAACTATACAATTCTTTAGCCTGTGTCAGATCCCCACTGATGTACTATCATTTCCTCTTTTTATCCAGGAAACCATTTTGGGTTTTTCTAATTTTTAGGTATTTTGAAAATTTTCAATGTTTTTGGTTTTTCTGATAAAATGACTCCCCCTAAAATAAAGAACATATTTTTGGGTTTTAAATTTTTCTGAAAAACAAAACAAAAATTTGAAAGAAACAATCCACTTGAAAGCATCAACTTCTATGAGGATTAAACAACCCCCTCGAAAGCATCAACTTCTTTGAGGATTATGATAGTAAAGAGAAATTCCCAATTAGTAAAGAGAAATTCCCAATTAGCAAAAATTTAAAACTAAAACTAAAAACTAAAAAAATGATAAACCGAGGAGCCGATTAGTCCTGTTTTTCCTTTATATTGTTTACTTTCAAAAGATATTCAAAGCGGGATCTGTCAAAAGCTTTTGTAAACAAATCTGCACGTTGGTAGTCAGTATGGATTTTGACCATATCTATCAATTCCTTAGCATAACAATCACGGATAAAATGATATTTAATCTGGATATGTTTCGCTTTAGAATGATTTTCAGTATTTTTAGTTAATGCAATTGCGGCTTCGTTGTCACAGTGTATAGGGGTTTTAAGAAACTGCAAACCGTAATCGACCATCTGTTGTTGGATCCAGAGCACTTGCGAACAGCAACTCGAGGCTGAAATGTACTCGGCTTCACATGTAGATAGTGCGACGGAAGTCTGTTTCTTGCATTGCCAGGTAATTAACCTGCTCCCTAAAAACTGGCAACCAGCTGTTGTTGATTTGCTGTCTTTGTCACAACCGCCCCAATCTGCATCACTAAAAGCAATAAAATCAAAATCATCATCATTAGGGTACCAAAGTCCTTTTGATGGACAACCCTTCAGATATCGAAGGATACGCTTGACCGCCGTCAGATGACTTTGTTTCGGCTTCGATTGATAGCGAGCACAGAGACACGTTGCATACATAATATCTGGTCGAGACGCTGTCAAATACATCAGAGATCCGATGATTGCTCTGTATGTAAATGGATCTGTCAGCTCCCCCTTAGCGTCCACTCCAATCCCGTGATTGGGTTGAATCGGGGTATCCATCGGCTTAGAGTCCTCCATCTGGAATCGGCTCAAGATGTCGGCTACGTATTTCGTCTGGTGAATGAAGATCCCGTCGGGTCTTTGATCCACCTGTAAGCCGAGGAAAAACTGCATCTCCCCCATAGCGCTCATTTCGAACTTCTCCTGCATAATAGTTTCAAATTCCCTGCACAAAAGTTCGTTAGTTGAACCAAATATAATATCGTCAACGTAAATCTGTACTAGAAGCAAGTCATCTCCCGTCTTCTTCGTAAAGAGGGTGCAATCGACGAGGCCGCGCTTGAATCCTTTGGAGATGAGGTATGTACTTAGCTCCTCGTACCACTGTCTTGGAGCCTGGTGCAGACCATATAAAGCTTTGTTCAGCACGTAGACCTTGTCCCGGTGGATTGGGTCCTCAAAGCCTGGTGGCTGCCCGACATAAACCTCCTCCTTGACTTTCCCGTACAAAAATGCGCTCTTGACGTCCATTTGATAGACTTTGAATTTCTTGTACGAAGCAAACGCAAGGAACATCCGAATAGCTTCCATTCGTGCTACTGGTGCATAGATTTCGTTGTAATCAATTCCTTCGATTTGATGGAAACCCTGCACAACCAATCTGGCTTTGTTGCGAACAATAACTCCACGATCATCCTTTTTGCACTTAAACACCCACTTAGTGCCTATTTTCTTTCTTCCTGGCGGCAAATCTGTGAGCGTCCAGACTCCCAATTTCTGGAATTGCAATAACTCCTCCTGCATTGCCTCAACCCAAGCATCTTCATTCAAAGCGTCTTTGTATGTCCTTGGCTCTACCTGCGACACATAACATGCAAACGACCAATCATTTTGACTACCAGATTTCTGAATTTTGGCATACAATGCTAAAGCACCAAAACTCTCTGGCGAATTAACGCTTTTTAGCTGCCCTCTGGTCATCACACCACTTCCAGGATCTCCAATAACTTGCTCCAGCGGGTGAATACGATGAATCCGAGATTCCGGATTAACAGGTACAATCACTCCCGTCTGAGCAGTCAAATTCTCTACAGCATCCTGATCATGACCCGTGTTAGACGATGAAGCAACATCTGGATTTGGAGTTGGGTTCACAGTTTGCTCTTCTAAATCTTCTGCATGTTCAAGAACAGCTTCTTCAAATTGTTCATCTTCAGATTCTGAAGTGTCTAATGAAGTTGAAGCTTCTTGAAACATCTCTTCTTCTTGTATAGGAGCACTGGTATCATTAGAAGCTGGTGGGGGGTTTACGGTGATTGGACGCATCAACGGTGAAGTCGCCGCGTTTTCACACTCGTAAAGTAATCTGATCACAGCTTCTTCAACCAAGCTATCTAGGTTGAATGATTCAAAGAAATCTTTGTAATCAAACATCCAATCAGGGCCCGTGCCTTGCAAATTTTGTGTGTATCGTTGAACTTCCACGTTAGCCCAATCCTCCACTTGACGAGTTCTCTTGTTGAATACCCGTTTGAGCGGGGTTGCATATCCAACAAAATATCCCTCCTCAGCTTTAGGACTAAACTTCTCGCTTGGATTCAACATCGTGCATGGCGCCCCAAATGGTTCTAGATACTCTAAATTGGGCTTTCGTCGGTGTAACAGCTCATAAGATGTTTTTCCAAACTTCTTCACTGTTATAACCCGATTTAATGTATAATTTGCTGCATAAATCGCCTCATTCCAGAACATTACCGGAAGATTTGAATCAGCGAGCATTGTTCGAGCCGCCTCAATTAGAGTCCTATTCTTTCTTTCAGCAACACCGTTCTGTTGCGGGGTATACGGAGCCGAATATTCATGATGAATCCCTTTGCTTTCACAAAGTTCATCCATCTTTGCATTTTTGAACTCCGTCCCGTTGTCACTCCTGATTCTTTTTATCTTCAAATTGTAGATATTCTCCAGTCGAGTGAACAGAACTTGTAGGTTGGTAAAGGTGTCGCTTTTGTTCTTCAAACACATCACCCATGAGAATCATGAATAGTCATCAGTGACAACTAAACAATAAAGCTCTCCAAGATGACTTTTGCGCTTGACCGGTCCAAAAAGGTCCATGTGCAATCGCTCAAGCGGCATCTCAACAGAGTTGACTTTCTTCACTTTATGGGATTGTTTGTGTTGTTTTCCTTTCATACAGCTTACACACTTGTCGTTCAGATGGAAATGTTTCACGTTTACTCCATCAACAAGTCCATTTCTCACTAACTGATTCATTTTCCTCAGATGAATGTGCCCCATTCTGCGGTGCCACATTATCGATTCTTTTTCGGTCGCCTTGGATAGAAAGCATGTTATCTGTCCCTGTGATGTCATCGCCTTGGACATATCAAGAATATAAAGATTGTTGACTCGAGGTGCCATCAACATAACCCACTCCTTTGGAATTTTGAAGCCCGGTTTGAGAATATAGCAGGATTTGTCATCAAAATGCACAGAAAATTGTTTATCGCATATTTGACTGACGCTCAACAGATTATAGTCTATCTGCTTGACATAAGAAATCCGCTCGAAAGTCACAATCCCATTACTCACGCTGCCTTCCATCGTAATATATCCTCCTTTATTACCCGCGAACGCGACATATCCTCCATTAATATTCTTCACATCAAACAGCAACGCCAAATCCCCCGTCATGTGGCCTGAAGCTCCACTATCAACAATCCAGAGACTGCTAATAGGGCCAGCTGAAGCTCCCTGCACACAAAAAGTAAACATTTAGTTCTTTCGGGGGACCCAAGCCTGAGTCTTGGGCCTTTGAACATTGGATTTCAAAGAAACATCCTCAACAACTTTTTCAACAATTTTCTGTTTTGGATCAATCTTTTTCTGATTGTTCAAAACAGTTTCATTTTTCTCACTTACCTTCGAAGTAGAAGCTCCTGGAGTACCATTAGATGTCCAAGATTGTTCAGACCTTTTGAGAATACGAATTTGAGATTTTGGTTTCTCAATTGGTTTCTGAACATTGTTACTAAAAGTAACTTTCTTAGCAACCTTATCTGAATTAACAGACTTAGGTCCAACATTTGATTTGACAATTGGTTTTTGTGGAACCTTTTGTCTATCAGCTGTTGTGTTCACCACAGGTTTTCTCCAAGATTTTTCCATAGCTATCCGATTTCTGTGATCATATTGAAATGGACGGTTGTTCCTCATTTGAAAATTGTTTTGATTATAAAAATGTTGTTGTTGAGGAACAGCCCGTCTATGTGGTGGGACATAATGATCAATCGGCTTTCTCATGGAATTCCTAACTTCAACCTCATGTCTTTTATGCCTTACATATGGACACTGAGCAAGTAAATGCCCGCGTTCTCCACATTTAAAGCATTTTCTATATTCCTCAAACACATAATGAGCATTTGGTGAAGCAAATGATCTAACAGGAAATTGATCATTATACTGTTGATTTCTTAAACTCTCAGGAAGTGGTCCTTTCGAGTAAGAGGGCTCATGAAAACCATTTGCTTTATCATTTGGTCGAATGAACTCGGTGACATGTATCTTTGGTTCTTGAGGAACTTCTGAAAACAGTTTCTTTAAGATTTCTGGTGGAATTTCATTGGTTCTCTCATGTTTTGGAAACCATATTGTGCTTTCTTGCCAGATTTTATCAAGTTTAGAATAGTTAACGTTTTTGATCGGAAATTCCTCATCAGAAATGATCTTATCGGATCCTTCCATCCGATAAAACACCTTTACAGGTTTGTCACTTTGTTCATTCAGCCCATTCAATTTAACCACATTCTTAACACCATTATCTTTCTTAACATCAATCTTTTCAGACTTTTTATCACGATTAGCATTTGCCATCGGATGAACATGATCAGATGGTGACACTGGTTCAGTAGTAATGATGTGATTTTCTTTTGGAATCTCACATTCATTAACAGTTTGATCACTACCAGTATCATCATTCTCTGAGTCTGAATTATCACTCTCAGCATAAACACCCTCATTGTTCAAGCCCAAAATCGGTCTCACATCGGAATATGGATCACCAATACTCGAGGTATTAGATTCCATTTCTGATGATGAGTCTGATTTTACCGAACTCTCCGGTATAACTTGGTGATAGTTATGATTTTCAAAAAGAACCGGAGATGGTACAGACTTGTAATTGGTGGTGTTATCATCAATGATATGATCTACCACATAAGCAACATTCTTATAACTTTCCAGCTTCTTGTTAACCTTTTCAGCAAAGCATTTTATGGCTGCCATTTCCAACTTGGTGTTTTCAATTTCATTGATATAGTTGTTTATGGCCAATTGTTTCAATGACAAAGTATTTTTCAAGTCAGAAATGTCCTTTTTATAGCCATCCAATACTTTGTTAAAAGCATTCAACTCTTTGCGAGTAGATTGACTGTTCTGAATAGCACTATCACGTGAAATTCGGAGTTGTTTATTCTCCTCAGTCAATCTATCACATGTTCCACAATATTTATCACTCATAACATCAGTGCTAGATTCAGAACTTACAGGTTTTGGCGGTTCAGTCATGGCCATCAACGCAAAATGAGCTTCCTTTCCAGTGAAAAACTTGGAGTAGTCAATCTTAGTGAAAGCATCATCAGCGATACACGACTTTCTCGTCATCAAAAAGTCAGCTTCTGCCAGCAACTGATCAATATCATCATCTAAAGAATCAACACTTGCCTCTGTGTCTGATTCGCTCTAAGAATCTGAATAAACTGATCTACACTCTTCGGGAACATCAGAAACTGAATCAATCACCATTCCAGAACTCTTTTCCTCAGCCTTAACCTCAACAGGTTCACTCTCCACTTCCATCTCAGTCTCAGAATCATCACTTTCACATTCCTCAGTTTCTTTCTTCTCATCAACTGCCACCGACTCCTCCATATCAACCTGATAAGCAACACATGCCACATTCCCACCAGTAGTTACTTCCTCAACTCCTATTTGCATACCCGACCAGTCAAACCTCTCATCCTGTTGAGTCACCAAAGCTTGGTTCTGACTCGCATTCTGTTGAGTCTCATTAGGTGTAGTAATAGGTACAACTGTTCGGTTTGTGTGGTTAGGAGATTGGTTTTGAATCTGGTTTTGAGTGTTTGGTTGTCTGTTTTGGTTGTTAAAGTTTCGGTTTTGGTAGTTGTTGTTATTTTGGTAAGAAACTTGGTTTTGTTGACGGTTCTGGTAATTTGCATTGAAAGGGTTTCGATTACCTTGTTTAGGTGGCTGGGTGCATTCCCTTTTGAAGTGTCCTTTTTCTCCACAATTAAAACACGTAACCTTCTCCTTGTTGAATCCATATGTTGTGTTGGGAGAAGTTGCCAAATCAGTCCTTCCAGTTTTCTCGATGAACTCTGTTGCTCTTCTCATGATACTCGCAAAAGCCCATTGAATGTCAATGAGTTCCATCTCTTCCTTGTCTATCTGTGCGTAGTCTTCGTTGGTTAAGTTGTTGTTCCCAATCTGACTAGCAACCAACCCATTGTAGGATGAAACCATTGCTGAGACTAATGCAATGTGTTGCTGAGCAACCTCCACAGTCACATTTCCCAAGTTAGATGTATCCAAAACCACCGGTTGTTGTTTATGTTGAGTAACTTGGTTTACTGGTTGTTGTGTTTGGTTAGCGGTGTAAAAACTTGCTTGTTGCATTGGGGAGATTGGTGAAATGTAGGAATTATATTGTGGTGGTGTGTATGATGGTTGTGAGTAGGAATTGTATTGTGGTGGTGTGTAGTTGGTGGTTGGTTTTGATGATTCCATGACATTAGAAATACATGCAACATGTGGTGCAACGCTTCCTGAGCTCGAGTTTCCAGCTGGAACTGAAGTGCCTCCAAAATACAAACTGGGATTTTGAGGAATCTGTGACCTTCTAGCTTTCCTCCTATCCTCCAACTCTTTGTTCTCCAGCTTTTCAATAAACTCTGAAATGGTCCAGAATTGATAAGCATCCTTCTCTCTCAGTACTTCCACATGCTGATCCCATTGTGGTGGTAAAGCATCTGCAAACTTATCCACCTGCTTAGTCATTGGAATCTGTACACCATAACTAGACAATTCAGACAACAAATGCATATATCTCGGAGTTAGTTCTTTTAGAGTTTCATTATTAATAAAAGAAAAATTCTCAAACTCTTTGACCAATTCCTCCATTCTCAGACTCCTGGTCTTCTCATTACCATCATGCTTCCTCTTAAGTTTATCCCAAAGCTGCTTTGATGTAGTACATGTCCCGAACTGATGCAACAGGTCACTTGTGATTGCCTGTGTCAGTTGGGAAAATGCCTTCTTCTCCACCACATATTTCTTCTTTTCGTCCTCAGTTAGGCTTTCCAGAGGAATCATCTCACCTGTGTTCTCCAAAATAGGTGCTGTGTAACCTTTAACAATCATGCTCCATGCCTCTGCTCCTTCAACTCCCATGCCTTCCAAATGGATCTTGAACATGGTATGCCACTGATTATACTCTTGCATATCCATGAGCTTCGGTGGCCGAGTTCCACTACCTGTAGACAAATCTTTAATCAAAGTAGAAATAGCATTAGTGGTTTGAGTATTTACCGCCGCTGCAGCTACTCCCCAGTAATCAGATTGTAGTGCCGGATGTGCTACACTTTGAGGCATCGTGCTCGTTGTTGTCATGTAGTTAAGTGGTTGTGAAGACTGTGTGTTCGTCTTTTGCGCTGCCACTGTCCATGGATCCATCGTCTGCTGTTGTGGTTGTGTTGTTGCTGATCCCGGAGTAGTTTGAAAACGCCACATGATCTCAATCTGAAAATCTCAATACTTAGAAAAATTTTCAACAAAAATCCTAGGTTCGCCCGAAAAACAGTAGGTTCGTCCAAACAATCCTTTGTTCGTCCAAAATTTCTCACTTTCGTCCCTTTTGTTTCTATATTCGGCCACACAGTATCACCCGAATGTAGAAATGACCAGAATGTAAACACACCCTAACAGATTTTCACTTTCGCCCAAAATGAAAACGGTCGAAGGTGAAAACTTCTACCCGAAAGTGAAAAATTCAACAAGAAAATTCCAGGTTCGTCCACTCAATACTCAGGTTCGCCCAATTTCTAACACTTTCGACCACAACACTCAAGTCAGGTTCCAGGTTCGCCCAAAACAGTCAGATCTCATTTTTGAAAAACGGTTATTGTTTGAAAAACGGTTATTCTGATCTCAGATTTTCAAAAATTCATGGATTTGAATGATCTCAATCAGGTTATGTTTCGGAATTGATTTGGAACAACTTTAAGTCTTGGAAAACTTGAATTCGATCACAAATTCACCTTTAAATCGATCAAAAACTCTTAGAAACAATGTTTATGTAAAAACAGATGATTTTATGTCAAAAACATGTCCAAATCAGCTCTGATTTTATCAAATTTGTTGTTGTATGATCCTCTATTCTCTGATACCACTTTGTGAGCGTTGGATTTTAGCTAAAACAGGATTATACGATCATACAAGTCACAAAACTAAGTGCGGAAACCCTAGTTCTGAACAAATTGATAAAACACAAATCACGACACAATCAAGATCATTTTCAATATCATTTCATAGATTAACTTCATTCAAAAAGCATTTACAATCTGTTTATGTTAATCTAGAACACACACACTATTTCTCAAAAACACCTCTGAACCTGGACACAAATGACAACTCTCTTACATTATCAAAATCACAAAAACTATATATAGGCACTGCACATTCGCCCATTGCAACTGGTCGAACGTAGCCTTTTTCCACCTTCGCCCACTTCTGGTGGTCGAATGTGTCTCTTGATCAAGTCCATTCTTCCTTCGTCCACTTCAAATCTACCTTCGCCCCATATCTATCTACATTCGCCCATTCTATTCACCTTCGGCCAAGCTTTAACATGTGTTAATTATGTATATCCAATCCTTAGTCGCAAAACGCATCAACAACCAGAATGGAGGAACGGGATGGCCATAAGATATCTGATTATCATACAGACTCAAATAAAGTATATGAAACTAACCGGACAGTAATCGGACTTACGAACCGATAATTACGTAGAGTTTCGTACATAAGAAAAGACTCCAGTTTAAAAGCCTGTAACTATCGGTACGGTTGGATTTTTAAAGACCCGAATGGAGGAACGGGATGACCAGAAGATATTTGATTATCATGCAGACTTAAATAAAGGATACGATACTGACCGGACGGTTATCGGACTAAAGAAGCGTTAATTACGTAGAGATTCGTACACAAGAAAAGACTCCAGCTTAAAAGCATGTAACTACCGGTACGGTTAGCGTTTTATACACCCGAATGGAAAAACGGGATGGCTGTAATATATCTGATTATCATACAAACTCATATAAAGTATACAAAACTGACCAAACGGTAATCGGACTCACGAAGCGATAATTACGTAGAGATTCGTACACAAGAAAAGACTCGAGTTTAAATGCATGTAACTATTGGTACGCTTGGGGTTTTAACGACCCAAATGGAGGAACGGGATGGCCATAGGATATCTAATCTTCATGCAGACTTAAATGAAGGATACGAAACTGACCGGACGGTAATCGGACTCACGAAGCAATAATTACGTAGAGTTTCGTACACAAGAAAACACTCCAGTTTAAAAGCCTGTAACTATCGGTACGGTTGAAGTGTTAAAGACCTGAATGGAGGAACGGGATGGCCATAGGATATCTAATCATCATGTAGACTTAAATAAAGGATACGAAACTGACCGGACAGTAATCGAAATCACGAAGCGAAAAATTACGTAGATATTCGTACACAAGAAAAGACTCCATTTTAAATGCCTTTAAATATCGGTACGGTTGGAGTTTTAAAGACCAGAATGGAGGAACGGGATGGCCATAAGATATCTGATTATCATACAGACTCAAATAAAGTATATGAAACTAACCGGACGGTAATCGGACTCACGAACCGATAATTACGTAGAGTTTCGTACATAAGAAATGACTCCAGTTTAAAAGCCTGTAACTATCGGTACGGTTGGATTTTTAAAGACCCGAATGGAGGAACGGGATGACCAGAAGATATTTGATTATCATGCAGACTTAAATAAAGGATACGATACTGACCGGACGGTTATCGGACTAAAGAAGCGTTAATTACGTAGAGATTCGTACACAAGAAAAGACTCCAGCTTAAAAGCATGTAACTACCGGTACGGTTAGCGTTTTATACACCCGAATGGAAAAACGGGATGGCTGTAATATATCTGATTATCATACAAACTCATATAAAGTATACAAAACTGACCAAACGGTAATCGGACTCACGAAGCGATAATTACGTAGAGATTCGTACACAAGAAAAGACTCGAGTTTAAATGCATGTAACTATTGGTACGCTTGGGGTTTTAACGACCCAAATGGAGGAACGGGATGGCCATAGGATATCTAATCATCATGCAGACTTATATGAAGGATACGAAACTGACCGGACGGTAATCGGACTCACGAAGCAATAATTACGTAGAGTTTCGTACACAAGAAAACACTCCAGTTTAAAAGCCTGTAACTATCGGTACGGTTGAAGTGTTAAAGACCTGAATGGAGGAACGGGATGGCCATAGGATATCTAATCATCATGTAGACTTAAATAAAGGATACGAAACTGACCGGACAGTAATCGAAATCACGAAGCGAAAAATTACGTAGATATTCGTACACAAGAAAAGACTCCATTTTAAATGCCTTTAAATATCGGTACGGTTGGAGTTTTAAAGACCAGAATGGAGGAACGGGATGGCCATAAGATATCCGATTATCATACAGACTCAAATAAAGTATATGAAACTAACCGGACGGTAATCGGACTCACGAACCGATAATTACGTAGAGTTTCGTACATAAGAAATGACTCCAGTTTAAAAGCCTGTAACTATCGGTACGGTTGGAGTTTTAAAGACCCGAATGGAGGAACGGGATGACCAGAAGATATTTGATTATCATGCAGACTTAAATAAAGGATACGATACTGACCGGACGGTTATCGGACTAAAGAAGCGTTAATTACGTAGAGATTCGTACACAAGAAAAGACTCCAGCTTAAAAGCATGTAACTACCGGTACGGTTAGTGTTTTATACACCCGAATGGAAAAACGGGATGGCTGTAATATATCTAATTATCATACAAACTCAAATAAAGTATACAAAACTGACCAAACGGTAATCGGACTCACGAAGCGATAATTACGTAGAGATTCGTACACAAGAAAAGGCTCGAGTTTAAATGCATGTAACTATCGGTACACTTGGGGTTTTAAAGACCCGAATGGAGGAACGGGATGACCAGAAGATATTTGATTATCATGCAGACTTAAATAAAGGATACGATACTGACCGGACGGTTATCAGACTAAAGAAGCGTTAATTACGTAGAGATTCGTACACAAGAAAAGACTCCAGCTTAAAAGCATGTAACTACCGGTACGGTTAGCGTTTTATACACCCGAATGGAAAAACGGGATGGCTGTAATATATCTGATTATCATACAAACTCAAATAAAGTATACAAAACTGACCAAACGGTAATCGGACTCACGAACCGATAATTACGTAGAGTTTCGTACATAAGAAAAGACTCCAGTTTAAAAGCCTGTAACTATCGGTACGGTTGGAGTTTTAAAGACCCGAATGGAGGAACGGGATGACCAGAAGATATTTGATTATCATGCAGACTTAAATAAAGGATACGATACTGACCGGACGATTATCGGACTAAAGAAGCGTTAATAACGTAGAGATTCGTACACAAGAAAAGACTCCATCTTAAAAGCATGTAACTACCGGTACGGTTAGCGTTTTATACACCCGAATGGAAAAACGGGATGGCTGTAATATATCTGATTATCATACAAACTCAAATAAAGTATACAAAACTGACCAAACGGTAATCGGACTCACGAAGCGATAATTACGTAAAGATTCGTACACAAGAAAAGACTCGAGTTTAAATGCATGTAACTATTGGTACGCTTGGGGTTTTAACGACCCGAATGGAGGAACGGGATGGCCATAGGATATCTAATCATCATGCAGACTTAAATGAAGGATACGAAACTGACCGGAGGGTAATCGGACTCACGAAGCAATAATTACGTAGAGTTTCGTACACAAGAAAAGACTCCAGTTTAAAAGCCTGTAACTATCGGTACGGTTGAAGTGTTAAAGACCTGAATGGAGGAACGGGATGGCCATAGGATATCTAATCATCATGTAGACTTAAATAAAGGATACGAAACTGACCGGACAGTAATCGGACTCACGAAGCGATAATTACGTAGATATTCGTACACAAGAAAAGAGTCCAGTTTAAATGCCTTTAAATATCGGTACGGTTGGAGTTTTAAAGACCAGAATGGAGGAACGGGATGGCCATAAGATATCTGAATATCATACAGACTCAAATAAAGTATATGAAACTAACCGGACGGTAATCGGACTTACGAACCGATAATTACGTAGAGTTTCGTACATAAAAAAGACTCCAGTTTAACAGCCTGTAACTATCGGTACGGTTGGAGTTTTAAAGACCCGAATGGAGGAACGGGATGGCCAGAAGATATTTGATTATCATGCAGACTTAAATAAAGGATACGATACTGACCGGACGGTTATCGGACTAAAGAAGCGTTAATTACGTAGAGATTCGTACACAAGAAAAGACTCCAGCTTAAAAGCATGTAACTACCGGTACGGTTAGCGTTTTATACACCCGAATGGAAAAACGGGATGGCTGTAATATATCTAATTATCATACAAACTCAAATAAAGTATACAAAACTCACCAAACGGTAATCGGACTCACGAAGCGATAATTACGTAGAGATTCGTACACAAGAAAAGACTCGAGTTTAAATGCATGTAACTATTGGTACGCTTGGGGTTTTAACGACCCGAATGGAGGAACGGGATGGCCATAGGATATCTAATCATCATGCAGACTTAAATGAAGGATACGAAACTGACCGGACGGTAATCGTACTCACGAAGCAATTATTACGTAGAGTTTCGTACACAATAAAAGACTCCAATTTAAAAGCCTGTAACTATCGGTACGGTTGAAGTGTTAAAGACCTGAATGGAGGAACGGGATGGCCATAGGATATCTAATCATCATGTAGACTTAAATAAAGGATACGAAACTGACCGGACAGTAATCGTACTCACGAAGCGATAACTACGTAGATATTCGTACACAAGAAAAGACTCCAGTTTAAATGCCTTTAAATATCGGTACGGTTGGAGTTTTAAAGACCAGAATGGAGGAACGGGATGGCCATAAGATATCTGATTATCATACAGACTCAAATAAAGTATATGAAACTAACCGGACGGTAATCGGACTCACGAACCGATAATTACGTAGAGTTTCGTACATAAGAAAAGACTCTAGTTTAAAAGCCTGTAACTATCGGTACGGTTGGAGTTTTAAAGACCCGAATGGAGGAACGGGATGGCCAGAAGATATTTGATTATCATGCAGACTTAAATAAAGGATACGATACTGACCGGATAGTTATCGGACTAAAGAAGCGTTAATTACGTAGAGATTCGTACACAAGAAAAGACTCCAGCTTAAAAGCATGTAACTACCGGTACGGTTAGCGTATTATACAACCGAATGGAAAAACGGGATGGCTGTAATATATCTAATTATCATACAAACTCAAATAAAGTATACAAAACTGACCAAACGGTAATCGGACTCACGAAGCGATAATTACGTAGAGATTCGTACACAAGAAAAGACTCGAGTTTAAATGCATGTAACTATTGGTACACTTGGGGTTTTAAAGACCCGAATGGAGGAACAGGATGGCCATAGGATATCTAATCATCATGCAGATTTAAATGAAGGATACGAAACTGACCGGACGGTAATCCGACTCACGAAGCAATAATTACGTAGAGTTTCATACACAAGAAAAGACTCCAGTTTAAAAGCCTGTAACTATCAGTACGGTTGAAGTGTTAAAGACCTGAATGGAGGAACGAGATGGCCATAGGATATCTAATTATCATGTAGACTTAAATAAAGGATACAAAACTGACCGGACAGTAATCGGACTCACGAAGGGATAATTACGTAGATATTCGTACAGAAGAAAAGACTCCATTTTAAATGCCTTTAAATATCGGTACGGTTGGAGTTTTAAAGACCAGAATGGAGGAACGGGATGGCCATAAGATATCTGATTATCATACAGACTAAAATAAAGTATATGAAACTAACCGGACGGTAATCGGACTCACGAACCGATAATTACGTAGAGTTTCGTACATAAGAAAAGACTCCAGTTTAAAAGCCTGTAACTATTGGTACGGTTGGAGTTTTAAAGACCCGAATGGAGGAACGGGATGACCAGAAGATATTTGATTATCATGCAGACTTAAATAAAGGATACGATACTGACCGGACGGTTATCGGACTAAAGAAGCGTTAATTACGTAGAGATTCGTACACAAGAAAAGACTCCATCTTAAAAGCATGTAACTACCGGTACGGTTAGCGTTTTATACACCCGAATGGAAAAACGGGATGGCTGTAATATATCTGATTATCATACAAACTCAAATAAAGTATACAAAACTGACCAAACGGTAATCGGACTCACGAAGCGATAATTACGTAAAGATTCGAACACAAGAAAAGACTCGAGTTTAAATGCATGTAACTATTGGTACGCTTGGGGTTTTAACGACCCGAATGGAGGAACGGGATGGCCATAGGATATCTAATCATCATGCAGACTTAAATGAAGGATACGAAACTGACCGGACGGTAATCGGACTCACGAAGCAATAATTACGTAGAGTTTCGTACACAAGAAAAGACTCCAGTTTAAAAGCCTGTAACTATCGGTACGGTTGAAGTGTTAAAGACCTGAATGGAGGAACGGGATGGCCATAAGATATCTAATCATCATGTAGACTTAAATAAAGGATACGAAACTGACCGGACAGTAATCGGACTCACGAAGCGATAATTACGTAGATATTCGTACACAAGAAAAGACTCCAGTTTAAATGCCTTTAAATATCGGTACGGTTGGAGTTTTAAAGACCAGAATGGAGGAACGGGATGGCCATAAGATATCTGAATATCATACAGACTCAAATAAAGTATATGAAACTAACCGGACGGTAATCGGACTTACGAACCGATAATTACGTAGAGTTTCGTACATAAAAAAGACTCCAGTTTAAAAGCCTGTAACTATCGGTACGGTTGGAGTTTTAAAGACCCGAATGGAGGAACGGGATGGCCAGAAGATATTTGATTATCATGCAGACATAAATAAAGGATACGATACTGACCGGACGGTTATCGGACTAAAGAAGCGTTAATTACGTAGAGATTCGTACACAAGAAAAGACTCCAGCTTAAAAGCATGTAACTACCGGTACGGTTAGCGTTTTATACACCCGAATGGAAAAACGGGATGGCTGTAATATATCTAATTATCATACAAACTCAAATAAAGTATACAAAACTGACCAAACGGTAATCGGACTCACGAAGCGATAATTACGTAGAGATTCGTACACAAGAAAAGACTCGAGTTTAAATGCATGTAACTATTGGTACGCTTGGGGTTTTAACGACCCGAATGGAGGAACGGGATGGCCATAGGATATCTAATCATCATGCAGACTTAAAGGAAGGATACGAAACTGACCGGACGGTAATCGTACTCACGAAGCAATTATTACGTAGAGTTTCGTATACAAGAAAAGACTCCAATTTAAAAGCCTGTAACTATCGGTACGGTTGAAGTGTTAAAGACCTGAATGGAGGAACGGGATGGCCATAGGATATCTAATCATCATGTAGACTTAAATAAAGGATACGAAACTGACCGGACAGTAATCGTACTCACGAAGCGATAACTACGTAGATATTCGTACACAAGAAAAGACTCCAGTTTAAATGCCTTTAAATATCGGTACGGTTGGAGTTTTAAAGACCAGAATGGAGGAACGGGATGGCCATAAGATATCTGATTATCATACAGACTCAAATAAAGTATATGAAACTAACCGGACGGTAATCGGACTCACGAACCGATAATTACGTAGAGTTTCGTACAAGAAAAGACTCGAGTTTAAATGCATGTAACTATTGGTACGCTTGGGGTTTTAACGACCCGAATGGAGGAACGGGATGGCCATAGGATATCTAATCATCATGCAGACTTAAATGAAGGATACGAAACTGACCGGACGGTAATCGGACTCACGAAGCAATAATTACGTAGAGTTTCGTACACAAGTAAAGACTCCAGTTTAAAAGCCTGTATCTATCGGTACGGTTGAAGTGTTAAAGACCTGAATGGAGGAACGGGATGGCCATAGGATATCTAATCATCATGTAGACTTAAATAAAGGATACGAAACTGACCGGACAGTAATCGGACTCACGAAGCGATAATTACGTAGATATTCGTACACAAGAAAAGACTCCACTTTAAATGCCTTTAAATATCGGTACGGTTGGAGTTTTAAAGACCAGAATGGAGGAACGGGATGGCCATAAGATATCTGATTATCATACAGACTCAAATAAAGTATATGAAACTAACCGGACGGTAATCAGACTCACGACCGATAATTACGTAGATTTCGTACTTAAGAAAAGACTCCAGTTTAAATGGCTTTCACTATCGGTACGGTTGGAGTTTTAAAAACCGGAATCGAGGAATGGGATAGCCATAACATATCTAATCATCATACTGACTCAAATAAAGGATACGAAATTGACCGGACGGTAATCGGACTCACGAAACGATAATAACGTAGAGTTTCGTACACAAGAGAAGACTCCAGTTTAAAAGCATTTAACTATCGGTACGTTTAGAGTTTTAAAGACCCGAATTGAGGAAGGAGATGGCCAGAGGATATCTGATCATCATGAAGACTTAAATAAAGGATACAAAACTGACCGAACGAAAATCGGACTCACGAAGCGATAATTACGCAGGGATTCGTACACAAGAAAAAACTCCAGTTTAAAAGCCTGTAACTATCGGTACGGTTAGAGTTTAAAGACCTGAATTGAGAAACGGAATGGCATTTAGATATCTAATCATCATACAGACTCAAATAAAGGAAACGAAACTGACCGGACGGTAATCGGACTCACGAAGCAATAATTACATTGAGTTTCGTACACAAGGAAAGACTCCATATTAAAAGCATGCAACTATCGGTACGGTTGAAGTGTTAAAGACCTGAATGGAGGAACGGGATCGCCAGATGATATTTGATCATCATGCAGACTTATGTAAAGGATACGAAACTTAACGGACGGTAATCGGACTCACGAAGCAATAATTACGTAGAGATTCATACACAAGAAAAGACTCCAATTTAAAAGCCTGCAACTATCGGTTCGGTTGGAGTTTTAAAGACCTGAATGGAGGAACGGAATGGCCATAAGATATTTGATTATCATACAGACTCAAATAAAGGATACAAAACTGACTGGACGGTAATCGGACCCACGAAGCGATAATTACGTAGAGTTTCGTACACACGAAAAGACTCCAGTATAAAAGCCTATAACTATCGGTATGGTTGGAGTTTTAAAGACCAAAATGGAGGAACGGGATGGATAGAGGATATGATAGATCATCATGAAGACTTAAATAAAGGATACGAAACTGACCGAACGGTAATCGAACTCACGAAGCGATAATTACGCAGGGATTCGTACACAAGAAAAAACTCCAGTTTAAAAGACTGTAACTATCGGTACGGTTAGAGTTTAAAGACCTGAATTGAGAAACGGAATGGCATTTAGATATCTGATCATCATACAGACTCAAATAAAGGAAACGAAACTGACCGGACGGTAATCGGACTCACGAAGCAATAACTACATAGAGTTTCGTACACAAGGAAAGACTCCATTTTAAAAGCATGCAACTATCGGTACGGTTGAAGTGTTAATGACCTGAATGGAGGAACGGGATGGCCATAGGATATCTAATCATGATGCAGACTTAAATGAAGGATACGAAACTGACCGGACGGTAATCGGACTCACGAAGCAATAATTACGTAGAGATTCGTACACAAGAAAAGACTCCAATTTAAAAGCCTGCAACTATCGTTACGGTTGAAGTGATAAAGACCTGAATGGAGGAACGGGATGGCCATAGGATATCTAATCATCATGTAGACTTAAATAAAGGATACGAAACTGACCGGACAGTAATCGTACTCACGAAGCGATAACTACGTAGATATTCGTACACAAGAAAAGACTCCAGTTTAAATGCCTTTAAATATCGGTACGGTTGGAGTTTTAAAGACCAGAATGGAGGAACGGGATGGCCATAAGATATCTGATTATCATACAGACTCAAATAAAGTATATGAAACTAACCGGACGGTAATCGGACTCACGAACCGATAATTACGTAGAGTTTCGTACAAGAAAAGACTCGAGTTTAAATGCATGTAACTATTGGTACGCTTGGGGTTTTAACGACCCGAATGGAGGAACGGGATGGCCATAGGATATCTAATCATCATGCAGACTTAAATGAAGGATACGAAACTGACCGGACGGTAATCGGACTCACGAAGCAATAATTACGTAGAGTTTCGTACACAAGTAAAGACTCCAGTTTAAAAGCCTGTATCTATCGGTACGGTTGAAGTGTTAAAGACCTGAATGGAGGAACGGGATGGCCATAGGATATCTAATCATCATGTAGACTTAAATAAAGGATACGAAACTGACCGGACAGTAATCGGACTCATGAAGCGATAATTACGTAGATATTCGTACCCAAGAAAAGACTCCACTTTAAATGCCTTTAAATATCGGTACGGTTGGAGTTTTAAAGACCAGAATGGAGGAACGGGATGGCCATATGATATCTGATTATCATACAGACTCAAATAAAGTATATGAAACTAACCGGACGGTAATCAGACTCACGACCGATAATTACGTAGATTTCGTACTTAAGAAAAGACTCCAGTTTAAATGCCTTTCACTATCGGTACGGTTGGAGTTTTAAAAACCGGAATCGAGGAATGGGATAGCCATAACATATCTAATCATCATACAGACTCAAATAAAGGATACGAAATTGACCGGACGGTAATCGGACTCACGAAACGATAATAACGTAGAGTTTCGTACACAAGAGAAGACTCCAGTTTAAAAGCATTTAACTATCGGTACGTTTAGAGTTTTAAAGACCCGAATTGAGGAAGGAGATGGCCAGAGGATATCTGATCATCATGAAGACTTAAATAAAGGATACAAAACTGACCGAACGAAAATCGGACTCACGAAGCGATAATTACGCAGGGATTCGTACACAAGAAAAAACTCCAGTTTAAAAGCCTGTAACTATCGGTACGGTTAGAGTTTAAAGATTTGAATTGAGAAACGGAATGGCATTTAGATATCTAATCATCATACAAACTCAAATAAAGGAAACGAAACTGACCGGACGGTAATCGGACTCACGAAGCAATAATTACATTGAGTTTCGTACACAAGGAAAGACTCCATATTAAAAGCATGCAACTATCGGTACGGTTGAAGTGTTAAAGACCTGAATGGAGGAACGGGATCGCCAGATGATATTTGATCATCATGCAGACTTATGTAAAGGATACGAAACTAAACGGACGGTAATCGGACTCACGAAGCAATAATTACGTAGAGATTCATACACAAGAAAAGACTCCAATTTAAAAGCCTGCAACTATCGGTTCGGTTGGAGTTTTAAAGACCTGAATGGAGGAACGGAATGGCCATAAGATATTTGATTATCATACAGACTCAAATAAAGGATACAAAACTGACTGGACGGTAATCGGACCCACGAAGCGATAATTACGTAGAGTTTCGTACACACGAAAAGCCTCCAGTATAAAAGCCTATAACTATCGGTATGGTTGGAGTTTTAAAGACCAAAATGGAGGAACGGGATGGCTAGAGGATATGATAGATCATCATGAAGACTTAAATAAAGGATACGAAACTGACCGAACGGTAATCGGACTCACGAAGCGATAATTACGCAGGGATTCGTAAACAAGAAAAAACTCCAGTTTAAAAGCCTGTAACTATCGGTACGGTTAGAGTTTAAAGACCTGAATTGAGAAACGGAATGGCATTTAGATATCTGATCATCATACAGACTCAAATAAAGGAAACGAAACTGACCGGACGGTAATCGGACTCACGAAGCAATAATTACATAGACTTTCGTACACAAGGAAAGACTCCATTTTAAAAGCATGCAACTATCGGTACGGTTGAAGTGTTAATGACTCGAGTTTCGTACAAGAAAAGACTCGAGTTTAAATGCATGTAACTATTGGTACGCTTGGGGTTTTAACGACCCGAATGGAGGAACGGGATGGCCATAGGATATCTAATCATCATGCAGACTTAAATGAAGGATACGAAACTGACCGGACGGTAATCGGACTCACGAAGCAATAATTACGTAGAGTTTCGTACACAAGTAAAGACTCCAGTTTAAAAGCCTGTATCTATCGGTACGGTTGAAGTGTTAAAGACCTGAATGGAGGAACGGGATGGCCAGAGGATATCTGATCATCATGCAGACTTATATAAAGGATACGAAACTAACCGGACGGTAATCGGACTCACGAAGCAATAATTACGTAGAGATTCGTACACAAGAAAAGACTCCAATTTAAAAGCCTACAACTATCGGTACGGTTGGAGTTTTAAAGACCTGAATGGAGGAACGGAATGGCCATAAGATATTTGATTATCATACAGACTCAAATAAAGGATACAAAACTGACTGGACGGTAATCAGACCCAGGAAGCGATAATTACGTAGAGTTTCGTACACACGAAAAGACTCCAGTATAAAAGCCTGTAACTATCGGTATGGTTGGAGTTTTAAAGACCAAAATGGAGGAACGGGATGGCTAGAGGATATGATAGATTATCATGAAGAATTAAATAAAGGATAAGAAACTGACCGAACGGTAATCGGACTCACGAAGCGATAATTACGTAGGGATTCGTACACAAGAAAAAACTCCAGTTTAAAAGCCTGTAACTATCGGTACGGTTGGAGTTTTAAAGACCCGAATGGAGGAACTGGATGGCCATAGGAAATCTTATCGTCATGCAGACTTAATTAAAGGATAAGAAACTGACCGGACGGTAATCGGACTCACGAAGCCATAATTACGTAGAGATTCGTACACAAGAAAAGACTCTAGTTTAAAAGCCTTTAACTATCGTTACGGTTGGAGTTCTAAAGACCCGAATGGAGGAACGGGATGGCCAGAGGATATCTGATCATCATGCAGACTTAAATAAAGGATAAAAAACTGACCAGAAGGTAATCAGACTCACGAAGCGTTAATTACGTAGAGATTCGTACACAAGAAAAGACTCCAGTTTAAAAGCATGTAACTACCGGTACAGTTAGCGTTTTATACACCCGAATGGAGAAACAGGATGGCCGTAATACATCTGATTATCATACAGACACAAATAAAGGATACAAAACTGATCGGGCGGTAATCGGACTCACGAAGCGATAACTACGTAGAGATTCGTACACAAGAAAAGACTCCAGTTTAAAAGCCTTTAACAATCGGTACGGTTGGAGTTTTAAAGACACGAATGGAGGAACTGGATGGCCATAGGATATTCTATCGTCATCCAGACTTAAATAAAGGATATGAAACTGACCAGACGGTAATCGTACTCACGAAGCGATAATTACGTAGAGATTCGTACACAAGAAAAGACTCTAAGTTAAAAGCCTTTAACTATCGGTACGGTTGGAGTTTTAAAGACCCGAATGGAGGAACGGGATGGCCAGAGGATATCTAATCATCATGCAGACTTAAATAAAGGATACAAAACTTACCGAACGGTAACCGGACTCACGAACCGTTAATTACGTAGAGATTCGTACACAAGAAAAGACTCCAGTTTAAAAGCATGTAACTACCGGTACGGTTAGCGTTTTATAGACCCGAATGGAGAAACGGAATGGCCGTAACATATCTGATTATCATACAGACTCAAATAAAGGATACAAAACTGACCGGACAGTAATCGGACTCACGAAGCGATAATTACGTAGAGATTCGCACACAAGAAAAGTCTCCAGTTTAAAAGCCTGCAACTATCGGTACGGTTGGAGTTTTAAAGACCCGAATGGAGGAACTGGATGGCCAGAGGATATCTGATCATCATGCAGACTTAAATAAAGGATACAAAACTGACCGGACGGTAATCGGACTCACGAAGCGATAATTACGTAGACTTTCGTACACTAGAAAGGACTCTAGTTTAAAAGACTGTAACTATCAGTAAGGTTGGAGTTTTAAAGACCCGAATGGAGGAACGGGATGGCCAGAGGATATCTGATCCTCATGCAGACTCAAATAACGGATATGAAACTGACCGGACGGTAATCGGACTCACGAAGCGATAATTACGCAGAGATTCGTACACAATAGAAGACTCCAGTTTAAAAGCCTTTAGCTATCGATACGGTTGGAGTTTTAAAGACCCGAATGGAGGAACGGGATGGCTAGAGGATATCTGATCATCATGCAGACTTAAATAAAGAATACGAAACAGACCGGACGGTAATCGTACTCACAAAGCAATAATTACGCAGAGATTCGTAGACAAGAAACAACTCCAGTTTAAAAGCCTCTAACTACCGGTACGGTTTGAGTTTACTAGAACCGAATGGAGTAACGGGATGGCCATAATATATCTGATCATAATACAGACTCAAATAAAGGATACAAAACTGACCGGGCGGTAATCGGACTCACGAACCGATAATTACGTAGAGATTCGTACATAAGAAAAGACTCTTGTTTAAATGCCTGTAACTATCGGTACGTTGGAGTTTTAAAGATCCGAATGGAGGAACGGGATGGCCATAGGATATCTAATCAACATGCAGACTTAAAAGAACGATACGAAACTTACCGGACGGTAATCGGACTCACGAAGCGATAATTACGTAGAGTTTCGTACACAAGAAAAGACTCTAGTTTAAAAGCGTGTAACTACCGGTATGGTTAACGTTTTATACACCCGAATGGAGAAACGGGATGGCCGTACTATATCTGATTATCATACATACACAAATAAAGGATACAAAACTAATCGGACGGTAATCGAACTCACAAAGCGATAAAACGTAGAGTTTCGTACACAAGAGAAGACTTTAGTTTAAATGCCTTTAACTATCGGTACTGTTGGAGTTTTAAAGACCCGAATGGAGGAACGGGATGGCCATAAGATATCTAATCATCATACAGACTCAAATAAAGGATATGAAACTGACCGGACGGTAATCGGACTCACGAAGCGATAATTACGTAGAGTTTCGTACACAAGAAAAGACTCCAGTTTAAAAGCCTGTAACTTTTGCTACAGTTGGAATTTTAAAGACCCGAATGGATGAACTGGATGGCCATAACATATCTGATCATCATACAGCCCCAAATAAAGGATACAAAACTAACCGGACAGTAATCGGACTTACGAAGGGATACTTAGGTAGAGATTCTACACAAGAAAAGACTCCAATTTAAAAGCCTGTAACTTTCGGTACGGTTGGCATTTTAAAGACCTGAATGGAGGAACGGGATGGTAATAAGTCATCTGATCATCATACAGACTCAAATAAAGTATACGAAACTTACCGGATGGGAATCAGACTCATGAAGCGATAATTACGTAGAGTTTCGTACACAAGAAAAGACCCCATGTCAAAAGCCTGTATCTATCGGTACGATTGGAGTTATAAAGACCCGAATGGAGGAATGGGATGGCCATAAGATATCTGATCATCATACAGACTCAAATTTAGGATACGAAACTGACCGGACGATAATCGGACTCACGAAGCGATAATTACGTAGAGTTTCATACACAAGAAAAGACTCCAGGTCAAAAGCCTGTAACTATCAGTACGGTTTGAGTTTTGAAGACCCGAATGGTAGAACGAGATGGCCATATGATATCTAATCATCACACAGACTCAAATAAAGGATACGAAACTGACCGGACGGTAATCGGACTCATGAAGCGATAATTACAGTGAGATTCGTACACAACAAAACACTCCAGTTTAAAAGGATGTTACTATCGGTACGGTTAGAGTTTTAAAGACCAGAATGGAGGAACGGGATGGCCATAAGATATCTAATAATCATATAGACTCAAATAAAGGATACGAAACTGACCGGACGGTAATCGGACTCACGAAGCGATAATTACGTAGAGTTTCGTACATAGGAAAAGACTCCAGTTTTAAATCCTTTAACAATCTGTACGGTTGGAGTTTTAAACACCCGAATGGAGGAACTGGATGGCAATAGGAAATCTTATCGTCATGCAGACTTATATAAAGGATAAGAAACTGACCGGGCGGTAATCGGACTCACGAAGCGATAATTACGTAGAGATTCGTACACAAGAAAAGACTCAAGTTTAAAAGCCTTTAACTATCGTTACGGTTGGAGTTTTAAAGACCCGAATTGAGGAACGGGAAGGCCATAGGATATCTGATCATCATGCATGCTTAAATGAAGGATAGAAAACTGACCAGACGGTAATCGGACTTACAAAGCGATAATTCCGTAGTGTTCCGTACACAAGAAAAGACTCCAGTTTAAATGCCTTTAACTATCGGTATGGTTGGAGTTTTAAAGACCCGAATGGAGGAACGGGATGGCCATAGGATATCTAATCATCATGCAGAATCAAATAAAGGATAGGAAACTGACCGGACGGTAATCGGACTCACGAAGCGATAATTA
The DNA here is from genome assembly GCA_028751855.1 of Ambrosia trifida. Lineage (NCBI taxonomy): Eukaryota > Viridiplantae > Streptophyta > Magnoliopsida > Asterales > Asteraceae > Ambrosia > Ambrosia trifida. The sequence goes on along the minus strand of CM054127.1, from coordinate 69,484,488 downwards.
CGAAGAGTTTCGTACACAAGAAAAGACTACAGTTTAAAATCCTGTAACTATCGGTACGGTTGGAGTTTTAAAGACCCGAATGGAGGAACGGGATGGCCAGAAGATATTTGATTATCATGCAGACTTAAATAAAGGATACGATACTGACCGGACGGTTATCGGACTAAAGAAGCGTTAATTACGTAGAGATTCGTACACAAGAAAAGACTCCAGCTTAAAAGCATGTAACTACCGGTACGGTTAGCGTTTTATTCACCCGAATGGAAAAACGGGATGGCTGTAATATATCTGATTATCATACAAACTCAAATAAAGTATACAAAACTGACCAAACGGTAATCGGACTCACGAAGCGATAATTACGTAGGGATTCGTACACAAGAGAAGACTCGAGTTTAAATGCATGTAACTATTGGTACGCTTGGGATTTTAACGACCCGAATGGAGGAACGGGATGGCCATAGGATATCTAATCATCATGCAGAATTAAATGAAGGATACGAAACTGACCGGACGGTAATCGGACTCACGAAGCAATAATTACGTAGAGTTTCGTACACAAGAAAAGACTCCAATTTAAAAGCCTGTAACTATCGGTACGGTTGAAGTGTTAAAGACCTGAATGGAGGAACGGGATGGCCATAGGATATCTAATCATCATGTAGACTTAAGTAAAGGACACGAAACTGACCGAACAGTAATCGGACTCACGAAGCGATAATTACATAGATATTCATACACAAGAAAAGACTCCAGTTTAAATGCCTTTAAATATCGGTACGGTTGGAGTTTTAAAGACCAGAATGGAGGAACGGGATGACCATAAGATATCTGATTATCATACAGACTCAAATAAAGTATATGAAACTAACCGGACGGTAATCGGACTCACGAACCGATAATTACGTAGAGATTCGTACATAAGAAAAGACTCTTGTTTAAATGCCTGTAACTATCGGTATGTGAGAGTTTTAAAGATCCGAATGGAGGAACGGGATGGCCATAGGATATCTAATCAACATGCAGACTTAAAAGAACGATACGAAACTTACCGGACGGTAATCGGACTCACGAAGCGATAATTACGTAGAGTTTCATACACAAGAAAAGACTCTAGTTTAAAAGCATGTAACTACCGGTACGGTTAGCGTTTTAAACACCCGAATGGAGAAACGGGATGGCCGTACTATATCTGATTATCATACATACACAAATAAAGGATACAAAACTAATCGGACGGTAATCGAACTCACAAAGCGATAAAACGTAGAGTTTCGTACACAAGAGAAGACTTTAGTTTAAAAGCCTTTAACTATCGGTACTGTTGGAGTTTTAAAGACCCGAATGGAGGAACGGGATGGCCATATGATATCTAATCATCATAAAGACTCAAATAAAGGATATGAAACTGACCGGACGGTAATCGGACTCACGAAGCGATAATTACGTAGAGTTTCGTACACAAGAAAAGACTCCAGTTTAAAAGCCTGTAACTTTCGCTACAGTTGGAATTTTAAAGACCCGAATGGATGAACTGGATGGCCATAACATATCTGATCATCATACAGCCCCAAATAAAGGATACAAAACTAACCGGACAGTAATCGGACTTACGAAGGGATACTTAGGTAGAGATTCTACACAAGAAAAGACTCCAATTTAAAAGCCTGTAACTTTCGGTACGGTTGGCATTTTAAAGACCGGAATGGAGGAACGGGATGGTAATAACTCATCTGATCATCATACAGACTCAAATAAAGTATACGAAACTTACCGGATGGGAATCAGACTCATGAAGCGATAATTACGTAGAGTTTCGTACACAAGAAAAGACCCCATGTCAAAAGCCTGTATCTATCGGTACGATTGGAGTTTTAAAGACCCGAATGGCGGAATGGGATGGCCATAAGATATCTGATCATCATACAGACTCAAATTTAGGATACGAAACTGACCGGACGATAATCGGACTCACGAAGCGATAATTACGTAGAGTTTCATACACAAGAAAAGACTCCAGGTCAAAAGCCTGTAACTATCAGTACGGTTTGAGTTTTAAAGACCCGAATGGTGGAACGAGATGGCCATATGATATCTAATCATCACACAGACTCAAATAAAGGATACGAAACTGACCGGACGGTAATCGGACTCATGAAGCGACAATTACATTGAGATTCGTACACAACAAAACACTCCAGTTTAAAAGGATGTTACTATCGGTACGGTTGGAGTTTTAAAGACCAAAATGGAGGAACGGGATGGCCATAAGATATCTAATAATCATATAGACTCAAATAAAGGATACGAAACTGGCCGGACGGTAATCGGACTCACGAAGCGATAATTACGTAGAGTTTCGTACACAGGAAAAGACTCCAGTTTTAAATCCTTTAACAATCTGTACGGTTGGAGTTTTAAAGACCCGAATGGAGGAACTGGATGGCCATAGGAAATCTTATCGTCATGCAGACTTAAATAAAGGATAAGAAACTGACCGGGCGGTAATCGGACTCACGAAGCGATAATTACGTAGAGATTCGTACACAAGAAAAGACTCTAGTTTAAAAGCCTTTAACTATCGTTACGGTTGGAGTTTTAAAGACCCGAAATGAGGAACGAGAAGGCCATAGGATATCTGATCATCATGCAGGCTTAAATGAAGGATAGAAAACTGACCAGTCGGTAATCGGACTTACAAAGCGATAATTCCGTAGTGTTCCGTACACAAGAAAAGACTCCAGTTTAAATGCCTTTAACTATCGGTATGGTTGGAGTTTTAAAGACCCGAATGGAGGAACAGGATGGCCATAGGATATCTGATCATCATGCAGACTCAAATAAAGGATAGGAAACTGACCGAACGGTAATCGGACTCACGAAGCGATAATTACGAAGAGTTTCGTACACAAGAAAAGACTACAGTTTAAAAGCCTGTAACTATCGGTACGGTTGGAGTTTTAAAGACCCGAATGGAGGAACGGGATGGCCAGAAGATATTTGATTATCATGCAGACTTAAATAAAGGATACGATACTGACCGGACGGTTATCGGACTAAAGAAGCGTTAATTACGTAGAGATTCGTACACAAGAAAAGACTCCAGCTTAAAAGCATGTAACTACCGGTACGGTTAGCATTTTATTCACCCGAATGGAAAAACGGGATGGCTGTAATATATATGATTATCATACAAACTCAAATAAAGTATACAAAACTGACCAAACGGTAATCGGACCCACGAAGCGATAATTACGTAGAGATTCGTACACAAGAAAAGACTCGAGTTTAAATGCATGTAACTATTGGTACGCTTGGGGCTTAACGACCCGAATGGAGGAACGGGATGGCCATAGGATATATAATCATCATGCAGACTGAAATGAAGGATACGAAACTGACCGGACGGTAATCGGACTCACGAAGCAATAATTACGTAGAGTTTCGTACACAAGAAAAGACTCCAGTTTAAAAGCCTGTAACTATCGGTACGGTTGAAGTGTTAAAGACCTGAATGGAGGAACGGGATGGCCATAGGATATCTAATCATCATGTTGACTTAAATAAAGGACACGAAACTGACCGGACAGTAATCGAACTCACAAAGCGATAATTACGTAGATATTCGTACACAAGAAAAGACTCCAGTTTAAATGCCTTTAAATATCGGTACGGTTGGAGTTTTAAAGACCAGAATGGAGGAACGGGATGACCATAAGATATCTGATTATCATACAGACTCAAATAAAGTATATGAAACTAACCGGACGGTAATCGGACTCACGAACCGATAATTACGTAGAGTTTCGTACATAAGAAAAGACTCCAGTTTAAATGCCTTTAACTATCGGTACGGTTGGAGTTTTAAAGACCGGAATCGAGGAATGGGATAGCCATAAGATATCTAATCATCATACAGACTCAAATAAAGGATACGAAACTGACTGGACGGTAATCGGACTCACGAACCGATAATTACGTAGAGTTTCGTACACAAGAGAAGACTCCAGTTTAAAAGCCTTTAACTATCGGTACGTTTGGAGTTTTAAAGACCCGAATTGAGGAACGAGATGGCCAGAGGACATCTGATCATCATGAAGACTTAAATAAAGGATACAAAACTGACCAAACGGTAATCGGACTCACGAAGCGATAATTACGCAGGGATTCGTACACAAGAAAAAACTCCAGTTTAAAAGCCTGTAACTATCGGTACGGTTAGAGTTAAAAGACCTGAATTGAGAAACGGAATGGCATTAAGATATCTGATCATCATACAGACTCAAATAAAGGAAACGAAACTGACCGGACGGTAATCGGACTCACGAAGCAATAATTACGTAGAGATTCGTACACAAGAAAAGACTCTAATTTACAAGCCTGCAACTATCGGTACGGTTGGAGTTTTAAAGACCTGAATGGAGGAACGGAATGGCCATAAGATATTTGATTATCATACAGACTCAAATAAAGGATACGAAACTGATTGGACGGTAGTCGGACCCACGAAGCGATAATTACGTAGAGTTTCGTACACACGAAAAGACTCCAGTATAAAAGCCTGTAACTATCGGTACGGTTGGAGTTTTAAAGAGCAAAATGGAGGAACGGGATGGCCAGAGTATATGATAGATCATCATGAAGACTTAAATAAAGGATATGAAACTGACCGAACGGTAATCGGACTCGCGAAGCGATAATTACGCAGGAATTCGTACACAAGAAAAAACTCTAGTTTAAAAGCCTGTAACTATCGGTACGGTTAGAGTTTAAAGACCTGAATTGAGGAACGGAATGGCATTAAGTTATCTGATCATCATACAGACTCAAATAAAGGAAACGAAACTGACCGGACGGTAATCGGACTCACGAAGCAATAATTATATAGAGTTTCGTACACAAGGAAAGACTCCATTTTAAAAGCATGCAACTATCGGTACGGTTGAAGTGTTAAAGACCTGAATGGAGGAACGGGATGGCCAGAGGATATCTGATCATCATGCAGACTTATATAAAGGAAACGAAACTAACCGGACGGTAATCAGACTCACGAAGCGATAATTACATTGATATTCGTACACAACAAAACACTCCAGTTTAAAAGCATGTTAGTATCGGTACGGTTGGAGTTTTAAAGACCAAAATGGAGGAACGGGATGGCCATATGATATCTGATAATCATCTAGATTCAAATAAAGGATACGAAACTGACCGGACGGTAATCGGACTCACGAAGCGATAATTACGTAGAGTTTCGTACACAGGAAAAGTCTCCAGTTTTAAAGCCTTTAACAATCGGTACGGTTGGAGTTTTATAGACCCGAATGGAGGAACTGGATGGCCATAGGAAATCTTATTGTCATGCAGACTTAAATAAAGGATAAGAAACTTACCGGACGGTAATCGGACTCACGAAGCGATAATTACGTAGAGATTCGTACACAAGAAAAGACTCTAGTTTAAAAGCCTTTAACTATCGTTACGGTTGGAGTTCTAAAGACCCGAATGGAGGAACGGGATGGCCAGAGGATATCTGATCATCATGCAGACTTAAATAAAGGATGCAAAACTGACCAGAAGGTAATCGGACTCACGAAGCGTAAATTACGTAGAGATTCGTACACAAGAAAAGACTCCAGTTTAAAAGCATGTAACTACCGGTACGGTTAGCGTTTTATACACCCGAATGGAGAAACGGGATGGCCGTAATATATCTGATTATCATACAGACACAAATAAAGGATACAAAACTAATCGGACGGTAATCGGACTCATGAAGCGATAACTACGTAGAGATTCGTACACAAGAAAAGGCTCCAGTTTAAAAGCCTTTAACAATCGGTACGGTTGGAGTTTTAAAGACACGAATGGAGGAACTGGATGGCCATAGGATTTTCTATCGTCATGCAGACTTAAATAAAGGATATGAAACTGACCAGATGGTAATCGGACTCACGAAGCGATAATTACGTAGAGATTCGTACACAAGAAAAGACTCTAAGTTAAAAGCCTTTAACTATCGGTACGGTTGGAGTTTTAAAGACCCGAATAGAGGAACGGGATGGCTAGAGGATATCTAATCATTATGCAGACTTAAATAATGGATACAAAACTGACCGGATGGTAACCGGACTCACGAACCGTTAATTACGTAGAGATTCGTACACAAGAGAAGACTGCAGTTTAAAAGCATGTAACTACCGGTACGGTTAGCGTTTTATACACCCGAATGGAGAAACGGAATGGCCGTAATATATCTGATTATCATACAGACTCAAATAAAGGATACAAAACTGACCGGACGGTAATCGGACTCACGAAGCGATAACTACGTAGAGATTCGCACACCAGAAAAGTCTCCAGTTTAAAAGCCTGCGACTATCGGTACGGTTGGAGTTTTAAAGACCCGAATGGAGGAACTGGATGGCCAGAGGATATCTGATCATCATGCAAACTTAAATAAAGGATACAAAACTGACCGGACGGTAATCGGACTCACGAAGCGATAATTACGTAGAGTTTCGTACACTAGAAAGGACTCTAGTTTAAAAGACTGTAACTCTCAGTAAGGTTGGAGTTTTAAAGACCCGAATGGAGGAACGGGATGGCCAGAGGATATCTGATCCTCATGCAGACTCAAATAACGGATACGAAACTGACCGGACGGTAATCGGACTCACAAAGCGATAATTACGCAGAGATTCGTACACAAGAGAAGACTCCAGTTTAAAAGCCTTTAACTATCGGACGGTAATCGGACTCACGAAGCGACAATTATGTAGAGATTCGTACACAATAGAAGACTCCAGTTTAAAAGCCTTTAGCTATCGGTACGGTTGGAGTTTTAAAGACCCGAATGGAGTTACGGGATGGCTAGAGGATATCTGATCATCATGTAGACTTAAATAAAGGATACGAAACTGACCGGACGGTAATCGTACTCACGAAGCGATAATTACGCAGAGATTCGTAGACAAGAAACAACTCCAGTTAAAAAGCCTCTAACTACCGGTACGTTACTAGAAACGAATGGAGGAACGGGATGGCCATAATATATCTGATCATAATACAGACTCAAATAAAGGATACAAAACTGACCGGGCGGTAATCGGACTCACAAACCGATAATTACGTAGAGATTCGTACACAAGAAAAGACTCCAATTTAAATGTATTTAACTATCGGTACGGTTGGAGTTTTAAAGACCCGAATGGAGGAACGGGATGGCCAGAAGATATTTGATTATCATGCAGACTCAAATAAAGGATAGGAAACTGACCGGACGGTAATCGGACTCACGAAGCGATAATTACGAAGAGTTTCGTACACAAGAAATGACTACAGTTTAAAAGCCTGTAACTATCGGTACGGTTGGAGTTTTAAAGACCCGAATGGAGGAACGGGATGGCCAGAAGATATTTGATTATCATGCAGACTTAAATAAAGGATAGGATTCTGACCGGACGGTTATCGGACTAAAGAAGCGTTAGTTACGTAGAGATTCGTACACAAGAAAAGGCTCCAGCTTAAAAGCATGTAACTACCGGTACGGTTAGCCTTTTATTCACCCGAATGGAAAAACGGGATGGCTGTAATATATCTGATTACCATACAAACTCAAATAAAGTATACAAAACTGACCAAACGGTAATCGGACTCACGAAGCGATAATTACGTAGAGATTCGTACACAAGAAAAGACTCGAGTTTAAATGCATGTAACTATTGGTACGCTTGGGGTTTTAACGACCCGAATTGAGGAACGGGATGGCCATAGGATATCTAATCATCATGCAGACTTAAATGAAGGATACGAAACTGACTGGACGGTAATCGGACTCACGAAGCAATAATTACGTAGAGTTTCGTACACAAGAAAAGACTCCAGTTTAAACGCCTGTAACTATCGGTACGGTTGAAGTGTTAAAGAGCTGAATGGAGGAACGGGATGGCCATAGGATATCTAATCATCATGTAGACTTAAATAAAGGACACGAAACTGACCGGACAGTAATCGAACTCACGAAGCGATAATTACATAGATATTCGTACACAAGAAAAGACTCCAGTTTAAATGCCTTTAAATATCGGTACGGTTGGAGTTTTAAAGACCAGAATGGAGGAACGGGATGACCATAAGATATCTGATTATGATACAGACTCAAATAAAGTATATGAAACTAACCGAACGGTAATCGGACTCACGAACCGATAATTACGTAGAGTTTCGTACATCAGAAAAGACTCCAGTTTAAATGCCTTTAACTATCGGTGCGGTTGGAGTTTTAAAGACCGGAATCGAGGAATGGGATAGCCATAAGATATCTAATCATCATACAGACTCAAATAAAGGATACGAAACTGACTGGACGGTAATCGGACTCACGAACCGATAATAACGTAGAGTTTCGTACACAAGAGAAGACTCCAGTTTAAAATCCTTTAACTATCGGTACGTTTGGAGTTTTAAAGACCCGAATTGAGGAACGAGATGGCCAGAGGATATCTGATCATCATGAAGACTTAAATAAAGGATACAAAACTGACCGAACGGTAATCGGACTCACGAAGCGATAATTACGCAGGGATTCGTACACAAGAAAAAACTCCAGTTTAAAAGCGTGTAACTATCGGTACGGTTAGAGTTAAAAGACCTGAATTGAGAAACGGAATGGCATTAAGATATCTGATCATCATACAGACTCAAATAAAGGAAACGAAACTGACCGGACGGTAATCGGACTCACGAAGCAATAATTACGTAGAGATTCGTACACAAGAAAAGACTCCAATTTAAAAGCCTGCAACAACTATCGGTATGGTTGGAGTTTTAAACACCTGAATGGAGGAACGGAATGGCCATAAGATATTTGATTATCATACAGACTCAAATAAAGGATACGAAACTGATTGGACGGTATTCGGACCCACGAAGCGATAATTACGTAGAGTTTCATACACACGAAAAGACTCCAGTATAAAAGCCTGTAACTATCGGTACGGTTGGAGTTTAAAAGACCAAAATGGAGGAACGGGATGGCCAGTGTATATGATAGATCATCATGAAGACTTAAATAAAGGATATAAAACTGACCGAACGGTAATCGGACTCACGAAGAGATAATTACGCAGGAATTCGTACACAAGAAAAAACTCCAGTTTAAAAAGCCTGTAACTATCGGTACGGTTAGAGTTTAAAGACCTGAATTGAGGAACGGAATGGCATTAAGTTATCTGATCATCATACAGACTCAAATAAAGGAAACAAAACTGACCGGACGCTAATCGGACTCACGAAGCAATAATTACATAGAGTTTCGTACACAAGGAAAGACTCCATTTTAAAAGCATGCAACTATCGGTACGGTTGAAGTGTTAAAGACCTGAATGGAGGAACGGGATGGCCAGAGGATATCTGATCATCATGCAGACTTATATAAAGGATACGAAACTAACCGGACGGTAATCGGACTCACGAAGCGATAATTACGTAGATTTTCGTACACAAGAAAAGACTCCAGTTTAAATGACTGTAACTATCGGTACGGTTGAAGTTTTAAAGACCCGAATGGAGGAACGGGATGGCCATAAGATATTTGATCCTCAAACAGCCCTAAATAAAGGATACAAAACTGATCGGACGGTAATCGGACTCACGAAGGGATAATTACGTAGGATACGAAACTAACCGGACGGTAATCGGACTCACGAAGCGATAATTACGTAGATTTTCGTACACAAGAAAAGACTCCAGTTTAAATGACTGTAACTATCGGTACGGTTGAAGTTTTAAAGACCAGAATGGAGGAACGGGATGGCCATATGATATCTGATTATCATACTGACTCAAATAAAGCATATGAAACTAACCGGACGGTAATCGGACTCACGAAGCGATAATTACGTAGAGTTTCGTACACAAGAAAAGACTCCAGTTTGAATGCCTTTAACTATCGGTACGGTTGCAGTTTTAAAGATCGGAATCGAGGAATGGGATAGCCATAAGATATCTAATCATCATACAGACTCAAATAAAGGATAAGAAACTAACCGGACGTAATCGGACTCACGAAGCAATAATTACGTAGAGATTCGTACACAAGAAAAGACTCTAGTTTAAAAGCCTTTAACAATCGGTACGGTTGAAGTGTTAGAGACCTAAATGGAGGAACGGGATGGCCTGAGGATATTTGATCATCATGCAGACTTATATAAAGGAAATGATACTAACCGGACGGTAATCAGACTCACGAAGCGATAATTACATTGAGATTCGTACACAACATAACACTCCAGTTTAAAAGCATGTTACTATCGGTACGGTTGGAGTTTTAAAGACCAAAATGGAGGAACGGGATGGCCATATGATATCTGATAATCATCTAGATTCAAATAAAGGATACGAAACTGACCGAACGGTAATCGGACTCACGAAGCGATAATTACGCAGGGATTCGTACACAAGAAAAAACTCCAGTTTAAAAGCGTGTAACTATCGGTACGGTTAGAGTTAAAAGACCTGAATTGAGAAACGGAATGGCATTAAGATATCTGATCATCATACAGACTCAAATAAAGGAAACGAAACTGACCGGACGGTAATCGGACTCACGAAGCAATAATTACGTAGAGATTCGTACACAAGAAAAGACTCCAATTTAAAAGCCTGCAACAACTATCGGTACGGTTGGAGTTTTAAACACCTGAATGGAGGAACGGAATGGCCATAAGATATTTGATTATCATACAGACTCAAATAAAGGATACGAAACTGATTGGACGGTATTCGGACCCACGAAGCGATAATTACGTAGAGTTTCATACACACGAAAAGACTCCAGTATAAAAGCCTGTAACTATCGGTACGGTTGGAGTATAAAAGACCAAAATGGAGGAACGGGATGGCCAGTGTATATGATAGATCATCATGAAGACTTAAATAAAGGATATAAAACTGACCGAACGGTAATCGGACTCACGAAGAGATAATTACGCAGGAATTCGTACACAAGAAAAAACTCCAGTTTAAAAAGCCTGTAACTATCGGTACGGTTAGAGTTTAAAGACCTGAATTGAGGAACGGAATGGCATTAAGTTATCTGATCATCATACAGACTCAAATAAAGGAAACAAAACTGACCGGACGCTAATCGGACTCACGAAGCAATAATTACATAGAGTTTCGTACACAAGGAAAGACTCCATTTTAAAAGCATGCAACTATCGGTACGGTTGAAGTGTTAAAGACCTGAATGGAGGAACGGGATGGCCAGAGGATATCTGATCATCATGCAGACTTATATAAAGGATACGAAACTAACCGGACGGTAATCGGACTCACGAAGCGATAATTACGTAGATTTTCGTACACAAGAAAAGACTCCAGTTTAAATGACTGTAACTATCGGTACGGTTGAAGTTTTAAAGACCCGAATGGAGGAACGGGATGGCCATAAGATATTTGATCCTCAAACAGCCCTAAATAAAGGATACAAAACTGATCGGACGGTAATCGGACTCACGAAGGGATAATTACGTAGGATACGAAACTAACCGGACGGTAATCGGACTCACGAAGCGATAATTACGTAGATTTTCGTACACAAGAAAAGACTCCAGTTTAAATGACTGTAACTATCGGTACGGTTGAAGTTTTAAAGACCAGAATGGAGGAACGGGATGGCCATATGATATCTGATTATCATACAGACTCAAATAAAGCATATGAAACTAACCGGACGGTAATCGGACTCACGAAGCGATAATTACGTAGAGTTTCGTACACAAGAAAAGACTCCAGTTTGAATGCCTTTAACTATCGGTACGGTTGCAGTTTTAAAGATCGGAATCGAGGAATGGGATAGCCATAAGATATCTAATCATCATACAGACTCAAATAAAGGATAAGAAACTAACCGGACGTAATCGGACTCACGAAGCAATAATTACGTAGAGATTCGTACACAAGAAAAGACTCTAGTTTAAAAGCCTTTAACAATCGGTACGGTTGAAGTGTTAGAGACCTAAATGGAGGAACGGGATGGCCTGAGGATATTTGATCATCATGCAGACTTATATAAAGGAAATGATACTAACCGGACGGTAATCAGACTCACGAAGCGATAATTACATTGAGATTCGTACACAACATAACACTCCAGTTTAAAAGCATGTTACTATCGGTACGGTTGGAGTTTTAAAGACCAAAATGGAGGAACGGGATGGCCATATGATATCTGATAATCATCTAGATTCAAATAAAGGATACGAAACTGACCGGACGGTAATCGGACTCACGAAGCGATAATTACGTAAAGTTTCGTACACAAGAAAAGACTCCAGTTTTAAAGCCTTTAACAATCGGTACGGTTGGAGTTTTATAGACCCGAATGGAGGAACTGGATGGCCATAGGAAATCTTATTGTCATGCAGACTTAAATAAAGGATAAGAAACTGACCGGACGGTAATCGGACTCACGAAGCGATAATTACGTAGAGATTCGTACACAAGAAAAGACTCTAGTTTAAAAGCCTTTAACTATCGTTACGGTTGGAGTTCTAAAGACTCGAATGGAGGAACGGGATGGCCAGAGGATATCTAATCATCATGCAGACTTAAATAAAGGATGCAAAACTGACCAGAAGGTAATCGGACTCACGAAGCGTAAATTACGTTGAGATTCGTACACAAGAAAAGACTCCAGTTTAAAAGCATGTAACTACCAGTACGGTTAGCGTTTTATACACCCGAATGGAGAAACGGGATGGCCGTAATATATCTGATTATCATACAGACACAAATAAAGGATACAAAACTGATCAGACGGTAATCGGACTCATGAAGCGATAACTACGTAGAGATTCGTACACAAGAAAAGACTCCAGTTTAAAAGCCTTTAACAATCGGTACGGTTGGAGTTTTAAAGACACGAATGGAGGAACTGGATGGCCATAGGATATTCTATCGTCATGCAGACTTAAATAAAGGATATGAAACTGACCAAACGGTAATCGGACTCACGAAGCGATAATTACGTAGAGATTCGTACACAAGAAAAGACTCTAAGTTAAAAGCCTTTAACTATCGGTACGGTTGGAGTTTTAAAAACCCGAATGGAGGAACGGGATGGCCAGAGGATATCTAATCATTATGCAGACTTAAATAAAGGATACAAAACTGACCGGACGGTAACCGGACTCACGAACCGTTAATTACGTAGAGATTCGTACACAAGAGAAGACTGCAGTTTAAAAGCATGTAACTACCGGTACGGTTAGCGTTTTATACACCCGAATGGAGAAACGGAATGGCCGTAATATATCTGATTATCATACAGACTCAAATAAAGGATACAAAACTGACCAGACGGTAATCGGACTCACGAAGCGATAACTACGTAGAGATTCGCACACAAGAAAAGTCTCCAGTTTAAAAGCCTGCAACTATCGTTACGGTTGGAGATTTAAAGACCCGAATGGAGGAACTGGATGGCCAGAGGATATATAATCATCATGCAAACTTAAATAAAGGATACAAAACTGACCGGACGGTAATCGGACTCACGAAGCGATAATTACGTAGAGTTTCGTACACTAGAAAGGACTCTAGTTTAAAAGACTGTAACTATCAGTAAGGTTGGAGTTTTAAAGACCCGAATGGAGGAACGGGATGGCCAGAGGATATCTGATCCTCATGCAGACTCAAATAACGGATACGAAACTGACCGGACGGTAATCGGACTCACGAAGAGATAATTACGCAGAGATTCGTACACAAGAGAAGACTCCAGTTTAAAAGCCTTTAACTATCGGACGGTAATCGGACTCACGAAGCGACAATTATGTAGAGATTCGTACACAATAGAAGACTCCAGTTTAAAAGCCTTTAGCTATCGGTACGGTTGGAGTTTTAAAGACCCGAATGGAGGTACGGGATGGCTAGAGGATATCTGATCATCATGCAGACTTAAATAAAGGATACGAAACTGACCGGACTGTAATCGTACTCACGAAGCGATAATTACGCAGAGATTCGTAGACAAGAATCAACTCCAGTTTAAAAGCCTCTAACTAGCGGTACGTTACTAGAAACGAATGGAGGAACGGGATGGCCATAATATATCTGATCATAATACAGACTCAAATAAAGGATACAAAACTAACCGGGCGGTAATCGGACTCACAAACCGATAATTACATAGAGATTCGTACATAAGAAAAGACTCTAGTTTAAATGCCTGTAACTATCGGTACGTTGGAGTTTTAAAGATCCGAATGGAGGAACGGGATGGCCATAGGATATCTAATCATCATGCAGACTTAAAAGAATGATACGAAACTTACCGAACGGTAATCGGAATCACGAAGCGATAATTACGTAGAGTTTCGTACACAAGAAAAGACTCCAGTTTAAAAGCCTGTAACTATAGGTACGGTTGGAGTTTTAAAGACCAAAATGAATGAAGGGAATGGCCATAAGAAATCTGATCATCATATAGACTCAAATAAAGTAGACGAAACTGACCGGACGGTAATCAGACTCACGAAGCGATAATTACATAGAGTTTCGTACACAAGAAAAGACTCCAATTTAAATGTATTTATCTATCGGTACGGTTGGAGTTTTAAAGACCCGAATGGAGGAACTGGATGGCCATAGGATGTCTTATCATCATGCAGACTTAAATAAAGGATACGAAACTGACCAGACAGTAATCGGACTCACGAAGCGATAATTAGGTAGAGATTCGTACACAAGAAAAGACTCTAGTTTAAAAGCCTGTAATTATTGGTACGGTTGGAGTTTTAAAGACCCGAATGGAGGAACTGGATGGCCATTGGATATCTTATCATCATGCAGACTTAAATAAAGGATACGAAACTGACCGGACGGTAATCAGGCTCACGAAGCGATAATTACGTAGAGTTTCGTACACTAGAAAGGACTCTAGTTTAAAAGACTGTAACTATCAGTAAGGTTGGAGTTTTAAAGACCCGAATGGAGGAACGGGATGGCCAGAGGATATCTGATCCTCATGCAGACTTATATAAAGGATACAAAACTGACCGGATGGTAATCGGACTCACGCAACGATAATTACACAGAGATTCGTAGACAAGAAAAAACTCCAGTTTACACAGAAATAAAGGATACAAAACTCACTGGACGGTAATCGGACTCATGAACCGATAATAGGTTTTAAACGAACAAACATAAACGAACACGAACATGACAAATTTCTTAATGAACGAACATGAACACAAAAATGTATTTGATTATGTGTTCATGTTTGGTTAAAATTAAATGAACAAACACGAACACCGTGTTCGTTCGGTTCGTTTACAAGCCTAGGTATATAAGCTCAAAATATATATGAATATATAAATGCTTGGTGAACTAAGTGTACAAAAAACAATAACCGATTTTATGTTGATTTGGTTTTTGTTTAATTCAGTTTTCGATTGCTTTCCGTTCAGTTATGTTGTTTTTTAGTTCGGTTTCAGTTAAATGTTCAATTATTGTAGATGCAATTGTGCGACTAGTGCTTCGGATTGAACAATAAATATGTTTTGTGATTTGTCGTTGGTGCGAAGGAGGTTCTTAGAAGGTGCGAAGGAAGATCAGAAGGTGCGAAGGAACAAGTTTTGGTCGAATGAGAATAGTGTTTATTGTATAGCTTGGTTCGACCAGTTAGTTTGGGCGAACCTGCACATTCGCATGAACAAAGTGGGCGAATGTGCAGTCTATAAATAGACAAGCTTGATTTTTGAATGTAACTTTTTGTCATATTATTCCCTCCACTTTCTGATATTCTCTCTAGAAGTTTATTTAGCTCTTTTCACGTTCTTACCCTGTTTGTATCAATCTTTAAACATGTAATCGAGTTTATATTTAATGAAAAGCTTTTGAAAATGATGATTTACTTGTTTTGATATGTTTGACTATTATTTTGTGATTGTTTTAGGGATTCCGCACCTAAAACTAACTTGTTTGATCATTCTTTGTTGTCATACGATCCATACACGCACATACAAAGTGGTATCAGAGCCATTCTGAATCAAACAACCACAAATTAATAGTTTCTCAGCTGATTTGGACCCAATTTTGATCAAAAAGTTTCTGTTTTCATTGAACAAACTGATTTGATAAGATTTTGATTGATTACAACTTGATTTCAAGGTTAAATTGGATACTTCTCTTCATTAAAGTTGTTCCAAATCAATTCCGATTCAAAACCTGATTTAGATCATCAAAACCCATCAACATTTGATAAACATGATCAAAATTAACGGATTTTCAAAGAATAACCGTTTTTGAATTATCAGGGGTCGAACGTAGAGAGAGTGGTCGAAAGTGGAATTTCATTTGGTCGAAAGAGGGATTTTGTGGTCGAAGGAGGTGTTTTAGTGGTCGAACGTAGACTTTCATTGCTTATTTTGTTCATTGTAAAACGGTCGAACGAGAGAAGAAAGCGGTCGAAAGAGATTTTGTGATATCAGTCCACATTCGTATCAATCAAAACGGTCGAAGGAGAAGATTATTTCTCATTCGCACGTTCGATAGTACGAAAGAGTGTCCTGTTTTAAAACATTTCTAATATTTTCGTGTTTAAACGTTTACAAGTTAAGATGTGGAACTTCCCAACAACGCCAAGACCTACTCAAGCACCACAACAGCAGACGACACAAGATCCATGGTCAGTTGCAGCCCAGAAGACTAGTCCACCATCCCAGCCAATCAATTACATGGCTATGACTAGTTCGGCTCCTCAACAAGTTGTTCAACCATTACAACAACCAATTGACAACTATTGGGGAGTAGCAGCAGCTGCAGTTCATTCGCAGACGACCAATGCCATATCCACACTTATTCATGATCTATCATCAGGAAGCGGCAATCGTCCACCAAAGCTCATGGACATGAAGGAGTACAACACATGGAAGACAAAGTTCAAGATCCATTTGGAGGGACAAGGACTTGAGGGAGCCGAGGCATGGCAGATGATAGTAAAGGGTTATGTTGCTCCTATTCTAGAGAATACTGGAGAACCGATACCGTTGGAGAATTTGGCTGATGATGAGAAAAAGAGGTTTGCTATTGAGAAGAAGGCGTTTTCTTAGTTATCTCAGGCGATCAACACTGATTTGCTGCATCAGTTTGGATCGTGTACAACATCTAAACAATTGTGGGATATGCTGAGAAACCGACATGATGGTAATGAGAAGACAAGGAAGCTGAGAATGGAAGAGCTTCGGAAGGAATTTGAGAACTTTAGTTACATGGGCAATGAGACTCTAAAAGAGTTGGTTCCACGGTATTGCCATTTGCTCACAGAACTTTCGAGTTATGAGATCAGCATACCGATGTCAGAACTGGTGGATAAATTTGCTGATGCTTTACCACCATACTGGAACCAACACATTGAAGTGTTGAAGGAAAAGGATGCATACCAGTATTGGACTATCAACGAGTTCATTCAAAAGCTGGAAAACAAAGAAATGGAGGAGAAGAGGAAAGCCAAGAGAGCTCAGATTCCACAGAATCCAGATCTGTATGTGAGTGGTACATCTAACTCTCTTTCTGCTTCAAGTACTACTTCAAATGTTGCTCCTCACATTGCATGTGTATCCAATGTTGTTGAACCCACAAAAGCACCAATCAACTATCTTGCCCAAACTTCATCATATACACCATCATACACACCACAATCTTATCAAGCACCAAACTTTATTCCACCTTTTTCACCATTACAACAAGCTGCCTGTTACACAGCAAGTCAACCACAACAACAACAACAATATACTCTTCACATGAATCAGATGCAGATTACTCAAGCACAATCAAATCAAAGTCCGATTGTGTTAGAGACCTCGAATCTTAACAATGTGACTGTTGAAATTGCTCAACAGCATGTTGCTTTAGTATCTGCTATGGTTGCATCATACAACGGTTTGGTTGCGAGTCAGATTGGAAACAACAATCTCACCAATGAGGACTACGCACAAATCGATAAAGAGGAGATGGAACTTATGGACATACAGTGGGCTTTTGCAAGCATAATGAGGAGAGCCACTGATTTTATCCAGAAGACTGGAAGAACCGACCTTTCAACTTCTCCCAACACCACATACGGCTTCAACAAAGCCAAAATTACATGCTTCAATTGTGGTGAGAAGGGTCATTTTAAGAGAGAGTGTACACAGTCGGCACAGCAAGGTAATCGGAACCCGTTCAATTCAACCTACCAAAACAGACAAAACCAAAACCAAAATCAAGTTTCATACAACAGTCCCAACATTTCAAGCTTTCAACCTCAAAACAACTACCAGAACCGTCAACACACACAACAAAATACTAACACTAGACAACCCACAACTCAAAACCAACCTCAACAAAATCCAAACCGAACCATTGTTCCTATCTCTACACCTAACACTCAAAACCAAAACCAAACTGACAATCAAAACCAAGCACTGGTGATTCAAAAGGATGAAGGTTTTGATTGGACGGGTATGCAATTGGGAGTGGAGGAGATTACTGCTGGAAACGTGGCTTGTATGGCACAGAAGATGAGTTTGGATGAGAATGAGGAGATTGAAGAGGAGGTTGTGATTGAGAAAGTGTCGGAGGTGAAAATAGAGGAAGTGAATGAGGATGTGATTGCTGAGAGTGAAGACAAGAAATCTGGAATGATTCTTGATTCTGTCACGGATGTTGCAGAGCACTATGATTCAGCTTATTCGGATATGGAGAGTGATTCAGAATCAGAAGCTAGTGTGAATTCACTAGACGATGACATTGATCAGTTGCTAGCTGAAGCTGATTTCCTTATGACCCGCAAATCTTGCATGGTGGATGATGCGTGCACCAAGATTGACTACTCCAAATTCTTTGCAGGGAAGGAAGCTCACTTCGCATTAATGGCAATGACAGAATCTCCTAAACCGGTAAGTTCTGAATCTCAATCTAAAGTGTTTATTAAATGTGCTGATTTTGAAAAACTGACAGAAGAAAATAAGCTTCTCAAGGTACAACTTGAGAGTGCCAAAATAAACTGTCAGATTTATCAAAAAGATTTAAAAGATTTCAACAAAGTTCTTGATGGTTATAAAAAGGATGTGTCTGAACTTAAAAAGACTTTGTCAATAAAACAACTTGCCATTAATAACTATATTAATGAAATGGAAAACACCAAGTTAGAAATGGCAACCATCAAGTGCTTTGCTGAAAAAGTGAACAAGACGTTAGAGAGTTATAAGCACATTGCATATGTAGTTGACCATATCATAGAAGAACCCTCCCAGTCGAATAGTGCAAACTATAAGGCGGTCCCATCTCCGGTGTTGTTCGAAAACCATAATTTACATGCAATACCACCGGAGACTTTAGTCAATTCTGACTCCACATCAGATAACGAACCCAACACTTCCAGTGTCGGAGATCCGTATTCTGATGTGAGACCTGTATTGGGAAACAATGAGGGAGTGGTCGCTGCAGATGATTCTGATGAAGAAGATGAACAATCTGAGACGGTTGAAAATGACAGTGATATCCCTGATGAAAATCATATAATCACTACTGAGCCTGTCTCACCATCTCAGATCGTTCATCCCATGGCAAATGCTCATCGAAAGAATGTTGTTAAGAAAACTGAAAAGTCTGTTGGTAAGAGTGTTGAAAAGAAAGAGGTAAAGAAAATTGAGAAAAATGTGATTAAACCGGTTGAAAAGAAAACTGAAACTAAATCTGAGAAAAATGTGGTTAAACCGGTTGAAAAGAAAACTGAGATTAAATCTGAGAAATCTAATGAAATAAGCAACGAATCGTGTGACAAACCTGTGAAAATTTTCTATCGGATGCAAGGCTCCGATAAGATTTTATCTGATGATGAATATCCGATTAAATTTGTGAATTATTCCAAAATCGAAAAGATCTGGCAGGAAAGTACAATTTGGTTTCCAAAATTTGAACGAACCAATGACATTCCTCCAGAAATTTTAGAGAAAATTTATTCGGATAAAGATGCCAAGGTCAATGTCACACAATTTGTTCTGCCAGTTGATAAAGCAAATAGTTTCATTGAACCGACTTACTCGAAGGAACCAGCTCCTGAGAGTTTAAGAAAACAATGCATGGTTGATCGATATCCCATTGCTAGTTTTTCCAAGTCGCCGATCAAAGAAAACTATGAAGAATATCGTGCGTGTTATAAGTGCGGGGAAAGGGGACATTTACTTGCCGCCTGCACGCACGTACGACACAAGAGGCACGAGGTGGAGATGAGGCAACATCATGATTATCCGGTTGACAACTACAGTTATCCACAAAGACGGTATTTCCCTCAGCAAGCATCTTATTATAATCAAAACAATTTTTACAACAAGAGGGAAAACCGTCCGATGACTTATGATAAGCGCAACCGGATAGCCACTGATAAACCGGTAAAGAAACCTGTGATGAACTCAATTGCTGATAACAAAAAGGTTGCTCCTAAACCAAATGTAAAACCAGCAGTTGGACCTGTCTCTGTTAAATCAGAGAAGGTAACCAAGAAGGTTGCATTTAAAGACGAAGTAAAGAAACCGGCTGAGACCTCAAAATCTCAGATCCGAATCTTGAAAAGGTATGAACAATCTTGGTCATCTAAGGAGTCTGAGGGTGCCTCAACTTCACAGAATGTGAAAATTGAGAAAAAGAAAGTTAAGAGTGAGAAGAAAGGGGTTGAGAGAACCCAAGATGTTTGTGAATCGAAAGAATATTTGAAACAACCCGTTCAAAGACCCAAGACGAAACAGGCTTGGGTCCCCCGAAAGATCTAACTGCTTTACTTGATATGTGCAGGGAGCTCCAGCTGGCCCTGTTAGCAGCCAATGGATTGTTGACAGTGGAGCTTCTGGTCACATGACAGGGGACCTCACGCTACTCTTTGATACCAAGAACATAAACGGAGGTTATGTAGCGTTTGCAGGAAATAAAGGAGGCTACATTACGATGGAGGGTAGTGTAAGCAATGGGGTCATGACATTTGAGCGGATATCATACGTGAAACAGATAGATTACAATCTGCTCAGTGTTAGTCAAATCTGTGATAAGCAATTTTCTGTATATTTTGACGACAAATCTTGCTACATCTTGAAACCGGGGTTTGAACTTCCGAAAGAGTGGGTGATGCTAAAGGCACCGAGAGTAAACAATTTGTATATTCTCGATATGTCCAAAGCAATGACCACCCATGGCCAAGTCACGTGTTTCCTCTCTAAGGCTACAGAAAAAGAATCTATAATGTGGCACAGGAGAATGGGACACATTCATTTGAGAAAGATGAACCAGTTAGTGAAGAATGAACTTGTCACGGGAGTTAATGTGAAACATTTCCATTTGAATGACAAGTGTGTTAGTTGCAAAAAGGGAAAGCAGCACAAACAGGCCCATAGACCAAAGAAAGTCAATTCCGTTGAACTACCGCTTGAGCGTTTGCACATGGATTTATTCGGTCCAGTCAGACGTAAAAGTCATGCCGGGGAGTTGTACTGTCTTGTGGTGACTGATGATTATTCAAGATTTTCATGGGTTATGTGCTTGCATCAGAAAAGCGACACTTTTGACAACCTGAAAGTTCTGTTTACACGTCTGGAGAATATCTATGGTCTGAAGATCAAACGAATCCGTAGTGATAATGGGACGGAGTTCAAAAACGCTCAGATGGAGGATCTTTGTGCAAACAAGGGAATTCATCATGAATATAGCGCTCCGTATACACCCCAGCAGAACGGTGTCGCAGAAAGAAAGAACAGGACTCTAATCGAGACGGCGAGAACTATGCTTGCGGATTCAAATCTTCCAGTCATGTTCTGGAACGAAGCTATTTACGCAGCATGTTACACTCTAAACCGTGATTTAACAGTGAAGAAGTTTGGCAAAACTTCTTATGAGCTGTTGAACCAACGCAAGCCGAATCTGGAGTATCTAGAACCATTTGGTGCCCCGTGTACAATGCTTAATCCTTCAGAGAAGTTCGCACCAAAGGCTGAAGAAGGTTATATTGTTGGATATGCAACCCCACTAAAACGGGTATTCAACAAAAAAACTAGAAAAGTCGAGGAGTGGGCAAATGTCGAAGTACGAAGATACACACAAAATGTACAGGGTGGAGGTCCAGATTGGATGTTTGATTACAAAGACTTCTTTGAATCATTCAATCTAGATAGCATGGTTGAAGAAGCTGTACTTCGCTTATATTACGAGGTCGAAAACGCCATGACTTCACCGTTAGTGCGTCCGATCACCGTAAACCCCCAAGCAGCTTCTAATGATACCACTGCTCCTGTGATGGAAGAAGAGGTGTTCAAAGAAGCTTCTACAACGCTTAATTCATCAGATTCAGAAGATGAAGATGAAGATGATGATGCTACAAGTGAAGCCATTCTGGACAATGCTACAGTGACATCACCAGTGAACCCAACTACTACTGATGCTTCAACATCGAATGTGGGTAATGATCTGGTTTCTACAGAGAATTTGACAACTCAAACGGGAGTACAAGTACCTGATTATCCGGAATCTCGGATACATCGAATACACCCGCTTGAACAGGTTATTGGTGATCCTGGTAGCAGCGTTATGACAAGAGGGCAATTGAGAAATGCTCAAGCACCAGAAAATATTGGCAATCTTGCTTTATATGCCAAAATACAAAAATCTGGTTTTCAAAATGACTGGTCTTTCGCTTGTTATGTTTCGCAGGTCGAGCCGCGAACGTACAAGGAAGCTCTTTTAGATGATGCCTGGGTGGAAGCAATGCAAGAAGAGTTGTTACAATTTCAGAAACTCGGTGTATGGACGCTGACAGATTTGCCCCCGGGAAGAAAGAAAATTGGAACTAAATGGGTGTTTAAGTGTAAGAAGGATGATAGAGGAGTCATTGTGAGAAACAAAGCTCGTTTGGTCGTTCAAGGTTTTCATCAGGTTGAGGGAATCGACTACAATGAAATCTATGCACCGGTTGCACGCTTGGAAGCTATCCGAATGTTCCTAGCGTTTGCATCATGGAAGAAATTCAAGGTGTATCAGATGGATGTAAAGAGCGCATTTCTTTACGGTGTGGTCAAAGAGGAAGTTTACGTAGGTCAACCGCCAGGCTTTGAGGACCCTATTCACCGGGATAAGGTTTATGTGTTAAACAAAGCTCTCTATGGGTTGCACCAGGCTCCGAGACAATGGTATGTGGAGCTAAGCACGTATCTTCTCTCAAAAGGATTCAAACGCGGACTGGTAGACTGCACACTGTTCACGAAACGAGCAGGAGATGACTTGCTTCTTGTACAAATTTATGTTGATGATATTATTTTCGGGTCAACTAACGAACTTCTGTGCAGGGAATTTGAAAAAGTTATGCATGAAAAGTTCGAAATGAGCGCAATGGGAGAAATGCAGTTTTTTCTAGGCTTGCAGGTGGAGCAAAGACCAACGGGGATCTTTATTCACCAGACGAAATATGTTTCTGAAGTCTTGAGCCGATTCCAGATGGATGATTTGAAGCCGATGGATACCCCGATACAACCTAATCACGGGATTGGAGTTGACCTTAAGGGGGAGCTGACTGATCCATTTACATACAGAGCAATCGTCGGATCTCTAATGTATCTCACCGCGTCTAGACCGGATATAATGTTTGCGACATGTCTTTGTGCACGATACCAATCGAAGCCGAAACAGAGTCATCTTGCAGCTGTCAAGCGTATCCTTAGATATCTGAAGGGTTGTCCATCGAAAGGACTTTGGTACCCTCATGATGATAATTTTGACCTAATCGCTTTTAGTGATGCAGATTGGGGCGGCTGTGACAAAGACAGCAAATCCACAATGGCTGGATGTCAGTTTATGGGTAGCAGGCTCGTGACCTGGCAATGCAAGAAACAAACCGCAGTTGCACTATCCACATGTGAAGCAGAATACCTTTCAGCATCGAGCTGCTACTCACAGGTTCTTTGGATCCAACAACAGATGGTGGATTACGGTTTGCAATTTCTTAAAACCCCTATTTACTGTGATAATGAGGCTGCAATCGCATTAACAAAAGACTTAGTAAATCACTCAAAGGCTAAACATATCCGGATTAAATATCATTTTATTCGTGATTGTTATGCTAAAGAGTTGATCGATATGGTCAAAATCCACACTGATTACCAACGCGCAGATCTTTTTACCAAAGCTTTTGACAAATCCAGATTTGATTATCTTTTAAAAGCTAATGGTATTAAAGAAAAACAGGACTGATCACCACCTCAGTCTATCACTTTTTAGTTTTAAATTTTTTACTGTTTCTCAGAAAAATTTCGAAAATCCAAAAACATTGAAAAATTTCAAAATCCATAAAAATTAGAAAATCTCTTTGCCGACTGCTATATCTTCTTCCCTTAGATTAATGCCGTCAGATTTCTGTGAACAAACGATATCTGGGCAGTCACATATTTGAAATGCTCCAGCTTATCCTTGGGAACAGTAAATTCGAAAACTTTTAAAAGTCAGAAAAATCAAAAATGATTTCCTGGAGTATAAAGGGAAATGATAGTACATCAGTGGGGATCTGACACATTCTAAGTAATGTACTGCTATATAGGGCGTGTGTCTGAGTCTGTGCGATGTGCTGATAGGCTTCGTAGACCTATTACTGCGTGCCTGATACATACATATCAAACGATTTGTTGTGTGGATGAACTCCTCATGGACATATGGTCTTAGTACCGTAATTTCGTTTGATAGGGTATTTGTACAAAACTCGGAGGTTTAGGGTCGTTATGTTATTAGTTGTCTGGGGATAGCCTCTCTGATCTTCTGTTGTAAGTCATTACGGACCTAGATCAGATAGGGTGTGTTTATAAAAGAGCTTTATGCCAAATCCTAAAGTTACCGAATTGAGGAACTTTCCATGTTATATGATGATCAAAGATTATCTATTACATCGTATTAATCACTGATGCAAATCATGATTAATATCAGTCCTCAACCTGGTACAGTGCATATGTTACTTTGCTGCATAAATTTGCTGACCTGTATACCTCTGTGCATTATATCTTGTACAATTACAGACGACGAAAGCATAATCACGCTTTACAATGAGTCTTTGTATATTTACTTCTTGATACGGGAGTATGTCGTGTGCGTGGGAACCATAGGCCATTACATTTATACTATAAATATCAGTATCAGTTTAAAGCACTGCACAAAAGTCTGCATGTGAGTTTATGTGGATCACAATATCAGCAGTTGCCAGATCACACATTGTCTTTAATGATAATAATTCAAAAAGATCAATGGTGTGATCAGATTTCTCAATAACTGATATGATCCCTTTACCGGAAATCCCAAAAACATTTACAGTTTTTCATTTACATTTCTGCATTTTATTTTCTCGTCAAAAATTACAAAAATCAAAAAGATTTTAGGTGTGTTTTAGCATAAACTTTAGAAAATCCAAAAAGATTTTCTTTTTCATCTTATTTTTGATAACTGATGGTGGTTGATGTCGATTTTCTAAACCTTGTTACACCATTTGAGCTTTGTAACTTTTTAAATTTGAAAATATGAATGTTGGATGCTTAAAAGTTGGAAAATAATTGGACCGGGACTCGTTTTTGAGATTTGGAAAATTTAAAAAAAATCCCATTTCTCATTCGCCCATTCGGTTGGTTGAATGTGGGATTTTTCATGTTCCTTCGTATGTTTTACTCGGGCGAAGGAGAGTGTTCTTGAATATATGTTTCATTCGAACCCTTTTGACTCATTCGAACCTTTCACTAGGGTCGAAGGAGACAAAAGTTTCTCTTTCGTACGAATAGAATGGGCGAAGGAGGATGCCTATATATACCATTCCTGTCTCATTCGAACCTATTCAAAATTTTTTCAAAAATTTCACTCTAACCTCACTTTGTTGCCCTGTTATTTTAAATCATACCATTGTGATCGTCACATTCTACTGATTCTTTTCCACTATCTTTTACAGGTTAACATTCAGGATTCATGGATTTAATCCCTGTTTTATTGTTTCGAGCCCTAAATCTTAAAATTGTTATTAATCAACTTCATTGTTATAATTGCTGATTGGAATTCATTATATGTGTGTTTTAGGGGGAGAATAACTTTAAACCATGGATTCAAAACCAACAGTTTGATCAATTGATCATCTGTTGTGTTTAGAACCCTAGTTTTAATTGAAAACACAAAAATAATGAATAATTGATGAATCTGTTAGTATAGAATGGTTAATCGGCATTGTTAGGTGCAACACAAATCAAAAGAACATGATCAGAAACCTTTAATTTCAAAATTGAAAATTCAAAATAAGAACAGACTCCTTCGACCCTTTCGAATGGGCGAAGGAGATAACCAACTGGTCGAATGAAGAAATGTTGGGCGAATGAAACTTTTTCCCAAAAATTTATACTTTCGTACCATTTATTTTTCTCATTCGTACCATGGATTTCTCATTCGTACCCCCGTTTGGGCGAATCAGAATGTTAATTACCAAAATTTTCAACATTTGAATTTTTGTCGATTTTTAACATGTGTCTTTGTTTTGTTTTGCAGATTTAACCATGTCCGAGCAGGAGAAGACGACTAAGCAAGCTGGATCATCCTCACAACCTGCCAAGACAGTTCCTGAAGAGCTTTTAGCCTTCGAGAATGCGCATAATTGCTGTGCGTATCTCGGAGAGGTTAAAAAGCACACGGAGTTTATCGGTATCATTGAATTTTTGAAGAGATGCAGGGTGATAAATGCTATTGCTACACCGACGATTATTTACAGAGATATGATGCAAGAATTCTGGTCGGGAGCGAAGCTTGATTTCTGGAATTGCGAGTCGTGCTTGACTAGCAAGATCCAAGGGCAGAGAGTTATTGTTTGTGAGCAGGATCTAAGAGAAGCGTTGAACTTAGAAGATGAGAAGACAGATCCTAAGGAGTTTAGTTTCATGGATCAGCGAAAATGTTTCCTAAGAATGAAATACAATGGACCAATCACTGACGGTTCATTGCACAAAGGAAAACTGTGCCCCCAATTCAAATACTTGGCACACGTTTTAATACATGTCTTCGGATCTGCATCTGGAGGATATGACTTAATGCGCAAAAGTATCAGTTCTATGATGGTTGCCTTGGTGTTGAACAAACCATTCAATGTTTCAGGCATGCTGATGGAACATTTGCTAGAGCCTGTAAACGGCACGAGGAATCTGAAGTTTCTACTTTATCCTCGTTTTCTCCAGATGGTGTTTGACAACAAGTATAAAGACTTGAAAAGAGATCCTAAGCACATAGTTGTTCAGGAACATATGTCGCTGAATACACTTGCTAGGATGAAGGCGTATAAGGGATTGTCAGTCAATGAACGTCCACCAGTAAGGCGTTTATTTGGACATCTAGCAAGAGTAGATTATACAGATCCAGGTGAAGGGCTTGTGAGACATGCAAACAGTGATTCTGATCCTGATAACCCATTACATCCTGTTGATCCTGATGCGAAACGCAAATGACAGGTTGTGAATGTCGGTGCCAAGAGTGGAAAGGCTAAGAAGAAAGAGATAAGGTTAGAGGTTGCGTCTGAACCCGAGAAGAAGAAAAGCACACCAAGACGAAACAAGACGATGGCAAGGAAAGGTTTACATATAGTTGATGAAGCGTCGATTGATTCGGAAGAGATGCTAGAAGATGAACATTGGGACTCGGAGACTGAATCGTTAAAGACCGCCACGCCCAAGGCCACTGAGGCTGGTGTGTCTGCTAGTCAGAATGTTGAAGGTCAAGGGAATAAGAGTCCAATCCCAGTTGATGAAGATGAAGTGATTTTGAACTTAGATGAAGATCTTCCTGGTTCTCCTGTACAAGCTGATAAGTCAAAGAAGAAGAAACTAGAGAAAACAAGTATAAACAGAAAGAAGGAGATTGAATCGCTTATAGCTGGTAAGAAACTTCCACCAGTTTCTAGTTCTAAGTCACCGGTTACTGCACCAGCACAAAAGAAACAAAAGACTGCGACTACTTCGAGCACACAACAGAGTGAAGATTTACCTGTTGATTAGTTTAACGAAGCATTGGATAATGTGCTCAAGAAGATTAGGAAAGGCAAACTGCCTGATGTTGTTGAACCACCTATGAAGAAGAAGGTTTCGGTGGATAGTGATATCATGAGTGTTGTGAATCAAAGATTGTCTGAAATGATGAGTATTATCAACAAACAGCAAACTGAGATCGAGCAATTGAAGACAAATGATCAAAAGATGTTGGAAGTCGTAGTCACATCCCATGATGATAACGAAGTTTTGAAGAAAACTATCAAGAGGTTGAAAAGAGAGAATAAGAAGTTGCTGAAGCACGAGCAACGAAACACCAGAAGAATTATTGTCTTGAAGGAGGAGAACAAACAGCTGAAGAAGAGTAACAAGCATATGGATAATTTGATCAAAGACTTGTACTCTCGAGCTCCTCAACTTCAAGCTGGTGAAGAAGATAAGGAAAGAGATGAAGAGCAGGTCGATTTTGAACCATCTGACGAACAAGAAGAAGAAGAAGAAGAAGAAGAACTTGATGAAGATGCAGGTAATGATTCTAAAAAGAAAAAGAAGAAAGATGATGGAGATGATGGAGGTTCAGATGGTGGATCGAGTGATGGAAACAGCTCTGCTTTTGATAGTAGTGATGATGATGATGATAACGCTGAAAAGTATACATATGAAAAGCGTGATTCAAGTAAGGGTGGAGAGTCGAGCTCTAAGACTCCAGGAGAAAATGTGGATGACGATATATTCTGGAATGAGAAACTGCAGTCATTATCTGAAGAAGACAAGAACATGTATCGCCAGATGCTCACAGATCGAGTCTGGACGATTGACATGACTAGCAGATTTCCAGAGATATTCGAATCGAGCAATAAACTGTTTGAATTGGAGTTTGATGACCCTGATCTTGAAGATGGAGAGGTTTCTGCGGCGATTTCTAAAGAGATACTTGAGGGTTTAGCCAAACAGGTGGGAAAGACTTTGGAAGAACTGCTTGCAGATAATTTCATTCCAAAGATACCAGAGAAGGAAGCCGGAAATCATTCTGATGACCGTGATGTTCCTGCTTTTGAGGATGTTGAAATGGAAGACATAACGAGTGAGGAGTATCCACAATATTTCAAGAATAATCAAGATTGTGGATGTTGATGCGTTTTGCGACTAAGGATTGGATATACAATATTAACATATGTTAGTGATTGGCCGAAGGTAAATAAGTATGGGCGAATGTAGATAGATATGGGGCGAAGGAAGACTGATGATGGGCGAAGGAAGAATGGACTTGATCAAGAGACACATTCGACCACCTGAAGTGGGCGAAGGTGGAAATCACTCACATTCGACCAGTTGAAACGGGCGAATGTGCAGTGCCTATATATAGTTTTTGTGTTTTTGATAATGAAAGAGAGTTGTCATTTGTGTCCAGGTTCAGTTCAGGTTCAGAGGTGTTTTTGAGAGATTATTTGTGTGTTCTAGATTAACATAAACAGATTGTAAATGCTTTTTGAATGAAGTTAATCTATGAAATGATATTGAAAATGATCTTGATTGTGTCGTGATTTGTGTTTTATCAATTTGTTCAGAACTAGGGTTTCCGCACCTGGTTTTGTGACTTGTATGATCGTATAATCCTGTTTTAGCTAAAATCCAACGCTCACAAAGTGGTATCAGAGCATAGAGGATCATACAACAACAAATTTGATAAGATCAGAGCTGATTTGGACATGTTTTTGACATAAAATCATCTGTTTTTACATAAACATTGTTTCTAAGAGTTTTTGATCGATTTAAAGGTGAATTTGTGGTCGAATTCAAGTTTTCCAAGACTTAAAGTTGTTCCAAATCAATTCCGAAACATAACCTGATTGAGATCATTCAAATCCATGAACTTTTGAAAATCTGAGATCAGAATAACCGTTTTTCAAACAATAACCGTTTTTCAAAAATGAGATCTGACTGTTTTGGGCGAACCTGGAACCTGACTTGAGTGTTGTGGTCGAACGTGCTGAAAAGTGGTCGAACCTGAGGAGTTTTTGGGCGAACCTGAAAATTTGTGTTGAATTTTTCACTTTCGGGTAGAAATTTTCACCTTCGACCGTTTTCATTTTGGGCGAAAGTGAAAATCTGTTAGGGTGTGTTTACATTCTGGTCACTTCTACATTCGGTTGTTCCTGTTTGGACGAAAGTAGAACCAGAAGGGACGAGAGTGTAAAAATTTGGACGAACAAAGGATTGTTTGGACGAACCTACTGTTTTTCGGGCGAACCTAGGATTTTTGTTGAAAATTTTTCTAAGTGTTGAGATTTTCAGATTGTGATCATGTGGCGTTTTCAAACTACTCCGGGATCAGCAACAACACAACCACAACAGCAGACGATGGACCCATGGACAGTGGCAGCGCAAAAGACGAACACACAGTCTTCACAACCACTTAACTACATGACAACGACAAGCACGATGCCTCAAAGTGTAGCACATCCGGCACTACAATCTGATTACTGGGGAGTAGCAGCTGCGGCGGTAAATACTCAAACCACTAATGCTATTTTTACTTTGATTAAGGATTTGTCTACAGGTAGTGGAACTCGGCCACCGAAGCTCATGGATATGCAAGAGTATAATCAGTGGCATACCATGTTCAAGATCCATTTGGAAGGCATGGGAGTTGAAGGAGCAGAGGCATGGAGCATGATTGTTAAAGGATACAGAGCACCGATTCTGGAGAATACAAGTGAGATGATTCCTCTGGAAAGCTTAACTGAGGACGAAAAGAAGAAATATGTGGTAGAGAAGAAGGCGTATTCCCAACTGACACAGGCAATCACAAGTGACCTGTTGCATCAGTTTGGAACATGTACTACATCAAAGCAGCTTTGGGATAAGCTAAAGAGGAAGCATGATGGTAATGAGAAGACCAGGAGTCTGAGAATGGAGGAATTGGTCAAAGAGTTTGAGAATTTTTCTTTTATTAATAATGAAACTCTAAAAGAACTAACTCCGAGATATATGCATTTGTTGTCTGAATTGTCTAGTTATGGTGTACAGATTCCAATGACTAAGCAGGTGGATAAGTTTGCAGATGCTTTACCACCACAATGGGATCAGCATGTGGAAGTACTGAGAGAGAAGGATGCTTATCAATTCTGGACCATTTCAGAGTTTATCGAAAAGCTGGAGAACAAAGAATTGGAGGATAGGAGGAAAGCGAGAAGGTCACAGATTCCTCAGAATCCCAGTTTGTATTTTGGAGGCACTTCAGTTCCAGCTGGAAACTCGAGCTCAGGAAGCGTTGCACCACATGTTGCATGTATTTCTAATGTCATGGAATCATCAAAACCAACCACCAACTACACACCACCACAATACAATTCCTACTCACAACCATCATACACACCACCACAATATAATTCCTACATTTCACCAATCTCCCCAATGCAACAAGCAAGTTTTTACACCGCTAACCAATCACAACAACCAGTAAACCAAGTTACTCAACATAAACAACAACCGGTGGTTTTGGATACATCTAACTTGGGAAATGTGACTGTGGATGTTGCTCAGCAACACATTGCATTAGTCTCAGCAATGGTTTCATCCTACAATGGTTTGGTTGCTAGTCAGATTGGGAACAACAACTTAACCAACGAAGACTACGCACAGATAGACAAGGAAGAGATGGAACTCATTGATATTCAATGGGCTTTTGCGAGTATCATGAGAAGAGCAACAGAGTTCATCGAGAAAACTGGAAGGACTGATTTGGCAACTTCTCCCAACACAACCTATGGATTCAACAAGGAGAAGGTTACATGTTTTAATTGTGGAGAAAAAGGACACTTCAAAAGGGAATGCACCCAACCACCTAAACAAGGTAATCGAAACCCTTTCAATGCAAATTACCAGAACCGTCAACAAAACCAAGTTTCTTACCAAAATAACAACAACTACCAAAACCGAAACTTTAACAACCAAAACAGACAACCAAACACTCAAAACCAGATTCAAAACCAATCTCCTAATCACACAAGCCGAACAGTTGTACCTATCACTACACCTAATGAGACTCAACAGAATGCGAGTCAGAACCAAGCTTTGGTGACTCAACAGGATGAGAGGTTTGACTGGTCGGGTATGCAAATAGGAGTTGAGGAAGTGACTACTGGTGGGAATGTGGCATGTGTTGCTTATCAGGTTGATATGGAAGAGTCAGTGGCAGTTGATGAGAAGAAAGAAACTGAGGAGTGTGAAAGTGATGATTCCGAGACTGAGATGGAAGTGGAGAGTGAACCTGTTGAGGTTAAGGCTGAGGAAAAGAGTTCTGGAATGGTGATTGATTCTGTTACTGATGTTCCCGAAGAGTGTAGATCAGTTTATTCATATTCTGAGAGCGAATCAGACACAGAGGCAAGTGTTGATTCTTTAGATGATGATATTGATCAGTTGCTGGCAGAAGCTGACTTTTTGATGACGAGGAAGTCGTGTATCGCTGATGATGCTTTCACTAAGATTGACTACTCCAAGTTTTTCACTGGAAAGGAAGCTCATTTTGCGTTGATGGCCATGACTGAACCGCCAAAACCTGTAAGTTCTGAATCTAGCACTGATGTTATGAGTGAAAAATATTGTGGAACATGTGATAGATTGACTGAGGAGAATAAACAACTCCGAATTTCACGAGATAGTGCTATCTTGAACTGTCAATCTACTCGCAAAGAGTTGAATGCTTTTAACAAAGTATTGGATGGCTATAAAAAGGACATTTCCGACTTGAAAAACACTTTGTCATTGAAACAATTAGCAATAAATAACTATATCAATGAAATTGAAAACACCAAGTTGGAAATGGCAGCCATAAAATGCTTTGCTGAAAAGGTTAACAAGAAGTTGGAAAGTTATAAGAATGTTGCTTATGTGGTAGATCATATCATTGATGATAACACCACCAATTACAAGTCTGTACCATCTCCGGATCTTTTTGAAAACCATAACTATCACCAAGTTATACCGGAGAGTTCGGTAAAATCAGACTCATCATCAGAAATGGAATCTAATACCTCGAGTATTGGTGATCCATATTCCGATGTGAGACCGATTTTGGGCTTGAACAATGAGGGTGTTTATGCTGAGAGTGATAATTCAGACTCAGAGAATGATGATACTGGTAGTGATCAAACTGTTAATGATTGTGAGATTCCAAAAGAAAATCACATCATTACTACTGAACCAGTATCACCATCTGATCATGTTCATCCGATGGCAAATGCTAATCGTGATAAAAAGTCTGAAAAGATTGATGTTAAGAAAGATAATGGTGTTAAGAATGTTGTTGAAAAGAATGAGCTGAATGAACCAAGTGACAAACCTGTTATGGTGTTTTATCGGATGGAAGGATCCGATAAGATCATTTCTGATGAGGAATTTCCGATCAAAAACGTTAACTATTCTAAACTTGATAAAATCTGGCAAGAAAGCACAATATGGTTTCCAAAACATGAGAGAACCAATGAAATTCCACCAGAAATCTTAAAGAAATTGTTTTCAGAAGTTCCTCAAGAACCAAAAATACATGTCACTGAGTTCATTCGACCTAATGATAAAGCAAATGGTTTTCATGAGCCTTCTTACTCGAAAGGACCACTTCCTGAGAGTTTAAGAAATCAACAGTATAATGATCAATTTCCTGTTAGATCATTTGCTTCACCAAATGCTCATTATGTGTTTGAGGAATATAGAAAATGCTTTAAATGTGGAGAACGCGGGCATTTACTTGCTTAGTGTCCATATGTAAGGCACAAAAGACATGAGGTTGAAGTTCGAAATTCCATGAGAAAGCCGATTGATCATTATGTCCCACCACATAGACGAGTTGTTCCTCAACAACAACAATTTTATAATCAAAACAATTTTCAAATGAGGAAAAACCATCCATTTCAATATGATCACAGAAATCGGATAGCTATGGAACAATCTTGGAGAAAACCTGTGGTGAACACAACAGCTGATAGACAAAAGGTTCCACAAAAACCAATTGTCAAATCAAATGTTGGACCTAAGTCTGTTAACTCATATAAGGTTGCCAAGAAAGTTACTTTTAGTAACAATGTTCAGAAACCAATTGAGAAACCAAAATCTCAAATTCGTATTCTCAAAAGGTCTGAACAATCTTGGACACCTAATGGTACTCCAGGAGCTTCTACTTCGAAGGTAAGTGAGAAAAATGAAAGTGTTTTGAAAAATCAGAAAACGATTGATTCAAAACAGAAAGTTGTTGAAAAAGTTGATGAGAATGTTTCTTTGAAATCTGATGTTCAAAGGCCCAAGACTCAGGCTTGGGTCCCCCGAAAGAACTAAATGATTACTTTTTGTGTGCAGGGAGCTTCAGTTGGCCCTATTAGCAGTCTCTGGATTGTTGATAGTGGAGCTTCAGGCCACATGACGGGGGATTTGGCGTTGCTGTTTGATGTGAAGAATATTAATGGAGGATATGTCGCGTTCGCGGGTAATAAAGGAGGTTATATTACGATGGAAGGAAGCGTGAGTAATGGGATTGTGACTTTCGAGCGGATTTCTTATGTCAAGCAGATAGACTATAATCTGTTGAGCGTCAGTCAAATATGCGATAAACAATTTTCTGTGCATTTTGATGACAAATCCTGCTATATTCTCAAACCGGGCTTCAAGATTCCAAAGGAGTGGGTTATGTTGATGGCACCTCGAGTCAACAATCTTTATATTCTTGATATGTCCAAGGCGATGACATCACAGGGACAGATAACATGCTTTCTATCCAAGGCGACCGAAAAAGAATCGATAATGTGGCACCGCAGAATGGGGCACATTCATCTGAGGAAAATGAATCAGTTAGTGAGAAATGGACTTGTCGATGGAGTAAACGTGAAACATTTCCATCTAAACGACAAGTGTGTAAGCTGCATGAAAGGAAAACAACACAAACAGTCCCATAAAGTGAAGAAAGTTAACTTTGTTGAGATGCCGCTTGAGCGACTGCACATGGACCTTTTTGGACCGGTCAAGCGCAAAAGTCATCTTGGAGAGCTTTATTGTTTAGTTGTCACTGATGACTATTCACGATTCTCATGGGTGATGTGTTTGAAGAACAAAAGTGACACCTTTACCAACTTACAAGTTCTGTTCACTCGACTGGAGAATATCTACAATTTGAAGATAAAAAGGATCAGGAGTGACAACGGGACGGAGTTCAAAAATGCAAAGATGGATGAACTTTGTGAAAGCAAAGGGATACATCATGAATATTCGGCCCCGTATACCCCGCAACAGAACGGTGTTGCTGAAAGAAAGAATAGGACTCTGATTGAGGCTGCAAGAACAATGCTCGCTGACTCAAATCTTCCAGTAATGTTCTGGAATGAGGCGATTTATGCAGCAAATTATACATTAAATCGGGTTTTAACAGTGAAGAAGTTTGGAAAAACATCTTATGAACTGTTACACCGACGAAAGCCCAATTTAGAGTATCTAGAACCTTTTGGGGCGCCATGTACGATGTTGAATCCAAGCGAGAAGTTTAGTCCTAAAGCTGAGGAGGGATATTTTGTTGGATATGCAACCCCGCTCAAACGGGTATTCAACAAGCGAACTCGTCAAGTGGAGGATTGGGCTAATGTGGAAGTTCAACGATACACACAAAATTTGCAAGGCACGGGCCCTGATTGGATGTTTGATTACAAAGATTTCTTTGAATCATTCAACCTAGATAGCTTGGTTGAAGAAGCTGTTATCAGATTACTTTACGAGTGTGAAAACGCGGCGACTTCACCATTGATGCGTCCAATCACCGTAAACCCCCCACCAGCTTCTAATGATACCAGTGCTCCTATACAAGAAGAAGAGATGTTACAAGAAGCTTCAACTTCATTAGACACTTCAGAATCTGAAGATGAACAATTTGAAGAAGCTGTGCTTGAACATGCAGAAGATTTAGAAGAGCAAACTATGAACCCAACTCCAAATCCAGATGTTGCTTCATCATCTAACACGGGTCATGATCAGGATGCTGTAGAGAATTTGACTGCTCAGACGGGAGTGATTGTACCTGTTAATCCGGAATCTCGGATTCATCGTATTCACCCGCTAGAGCAAGTTATCGGCGATCCTGGAAGTGGAGTGATGACCAGAGGGCAGCTTAAAAGCGTTAATTCACCAGAGAGTTTTGGTGCTTTAGCATTGTATGCCAAAATTCAGAAATCTGGTAGTCAAAATGATTGGTCGTTTGCATGTTATGTGTCGCAGGTAGAGCCAAGGACATACAAAGACGCTTTGAATGAAGATGCCTGGGTTGAGGCAATGCAGGAAGAGTTATTGCAATTCCAGAAATTGGGAGTCTGGACGCTAACAGATTTGCCGCCGGGAAGAAAGAAAATAGGCACTAAGTGGGTGTTTAAGTGCAAAAAGGATGATCGTGGAGTTATTGTTCGCAACAAAGCCAGATTGGTTGTGCAGGGTTTCCATCAAATCGAAGGAATTGATTACAACGAAATCTATGCACCAGTAGCACGAATTGAAGCTATTCGGATGTTCCTTGCGTTTGCTTCATATAAGAAATTCAAAGTATATCAAATGGACGTCAAGAGCGCATTTTTGTACGGTAAAGTCAAGGAGGAGGTTTATGTCGGGCAGCCACCAGGCTTTGAGGACCCAATCCACCGGGACAAGGTCTACGTGCTGAACAAAGCTTTATATGGTTTGCACCAGGCTCCAAGACAGTGGTACGAGGAGCTAAGTACATACCTCATCTCCAAAGGATTCAAGCGCGGCCTCGTCGATTGCACTCTCTTTACGAAGAAGACGGGAGATGACTTGCTTCTAGTACAGATTTACGTTGATGATATTATATTTGGTTCAACTAACGAACTTTTGTGCAGGGAATTCGAAACTGTTATGCAGGAAAAGTTCGAAATGAGCGCTATGGGAGAGATGCAGTTTTTCCTCGGCTTACAGGTGGATCAAAGACCCGACGGGATCTTCATTCACCAGACGAAATACGTAGCCGACATCTTGAGCCGATTCCAGATGGAGGACTCTAAGCCGATGGATACTCCGATTCAACCCAATCACGGGATTGGAGTGGATGCTAAGGGGGAGCTGACAGACCCATTTACATACAGAGCAATCATCGGATCTCTGATGTATTTAACAGCGTCTCGACCAGATATTATGTATGCAACGTGTCTCTGTGCTCGTTATCAATCGAAGCCGAAACAAAGTCATCTGACGGCGGTCAAGCGTATCCTTCGATATCTGAAGGGTTGTCCATAAAAGGACTTTGGTACCCTAATGATGATGATTTTGATTTTATTGCTTTTAGTGATGCAGATTGGGGCGGCTGTGACAAAGACAGCAAATCAACCACAGCCGGTTGCCAGTTTTTAGGGAGCAGGTTAATTACCTGGCAATGCAAGAAACAAACTTCCGTCGCACTGTCTACATGTGAAGCCGAGTACATTTCAGCCTCGAGTTGCTGTTCGCAAGTGCTCTGGATCCAACAACAGATGGTCGATTACGGTTTGCAGTTTCTTAAAACCCCTATACACTGTGACAACGAAGCCGCAATTGCATTAACTAAAAATACTGAAAATCATTCTAAAGCGAAACATATCCGGATTAAATATCATTTTATCCGTGATTGTTACGCTAAGGAATTGATAGATATGGTCAAAATCCATACTGACTACCAACGTGCAGATTTGTTTACAAAAGCTTTTGACAGATCCCGCTTTGAATATCTTTTGAAAGTAAACAATATAAAGGAAAAACAGGACTAATCGGCTCCTCGGTTTATCATTTTTAGTTTTTAGTTTTAGTTCTAAATTTTTGCTAATTGGGAATTTCTCTTTGCTAATTGGGAATTTCTCTTTACTATCATAATCCTCAAAGAAGTTGATGCTTTCGAGGGGGTTGTTTAATCCTCAAAGAAGTTGATGCTTTCAAGTGGATTGTTTCTTTCAAATTTTTTTTGTTTTGTTTTTCAGAAAAATTAAAAACCCAAAAATATGTTCTTTATTTTAGGGGGAGTCATTTTATCAGAAAAACCAAAAACATTGAAAAATTTTCAAAATACCTAAAAATTAGAAAAACCCAAAATGATTTCCTGGATAAAAAGAGGAAATGATAGTACATCAGTGGGGATCTGACACAGGCTAAAGAATTGTATAGTTTTATGAGACGTATGTTGATTACGTGTGATATGCTGATAGGCTTCGTAGACTAAATATTGCGTGCATTAGTGATACAAACATAACAAACTACGCGTTTGTGGCTGAACACCTCATAGGCATATGGTCTTGGTACCGTAATTTCGTTTGATAGGGTGTTTGTACAAAACTCGGAGGTTTAGGGTCGTTATGTTATTAGTTGTCTGGGGATAGCCTATCTGATCTTCTGCTGTAAGTCATTACGGACCTAGATCAGACAGGATGTCTTTATAAAAGAGCTTTATGCCAAATCCTAAAGTTACCGAATTGAGGAACTTTCCATGTTATATGATGATCAAAGATTATCTATAATATCGTATTGATCATTGATGCAAATCATGATTAATATCAGTCCTCAACCTGGTATGGTGCATATGTTACTTTGCTGCATTAATTTGCTGACCTGTATACCTCTATGCATTATATCTTGTACAATTACAGACGACGAAAGCATAATCACGCTTTACAATGAGTCTTTGTGCAAATTACTTCTTGATACGGGAGTATGTCGTGTGTGTGGGAACCACAATGTGTTAGTCTAATACACCTAATTCGTATCATTTTAAAGCATTGCGTAATTGTCTGCATGTGAGCTTATGTGGACAACAATATCAGCAATTGCCGTGTCACATATTGTTTCTAATGATAATATTAAAACAGATCAACGCTGTGTTCAGATTTCTCAGAAAACTGATATGATCCTCTTACCGGAAATCACAAAATGTTTACTGCTTTCATTTACTTTGATGCTTTTTACTTTGTCGCATTTTACTTTTATTGTCAAAAAGATACAAAATCCAAAAAGATTTTAGGTGTGTTTTGATAAAAATTTCAGAAAATCCAAAAGATTTGCATTTCTGCTTTATTTTTGATAACCGGGGATGCTTGATGGTCAATTTCTGAGATTTGATAACACCATCTGGACTTTGTAACATTCAAAAAGTGAAAATTTGAGTTTTGGAAGTTTAACGGATTGAAAAATGTTGAACGGGATTCGAATTCGTGATTTAGCGAAATTTTCAGATTTTTCCATTTCACATTCGCCCCTAAATGGGTCGAATGTGGAAAAATCATCATATTCGACCGTTTTGATTTTGGGCGAATGTGGACTTTTTCACTTCCGGGTGAAAATTCCACTTCCGAGTACATTTTCACCTTCGGGTCTTTACAAAGGGGCGAAGGTGGCAGGGTGTTACATTCGTGCCATTCACTTGGGGCGAATGTGGACTTAACCCACATTCGTCCACAACAAACGGGCGAACGTGGCTGCTTATAAATAAGCCTTTCAGGTTCGATCCCCATCATTCAAAAATTTTCAAAATTTCAATCATTACCAGACCTTGTTGCTCGTGATTCCTATGATTCATTGATTTTTCCCTGATTATTCCTGATCATTTTAAGACTAAATTTGCAGGTAATGGACGACTTTTCAGATCAGATTTGATTATTTTAAACACAGGACCTAGGGTTTCAATTTTCGGGGTTTTTGATGCTTATTGATGTGTGTTTTTGATTTTCGATCAGTTCTCATAGGTTTTAGGGGGAGAATGTAGAAGGAATTAGGTTAATAACACATTTAGATGATAGTTTTGATTGTTTGAACACTGTTGAACCCTAATTCTACTTTAAAACCAATGAAAACTGATTAATTGTCAAAATTGTTAATGAACGAGTGTTAGTCGGACTTGTTAGCACATATTAGAATGAAAATTACAAGATAAAACCAACAATGGCAAAAATTTAAATTTTGGGGGAAAACTGTTTCACATTCGGGTGATACAATCGGGCGAAAGTGGAACTGGTTTGGGCGAATGTACAACAAAATGGACGAATGTGATTTTTAATCAGAACTTTTTCATATTCGACCATAATTTTTTCTCATTCGACCAGATTTACTCACATTCGACCAGTTCAAAACGGGCGAATGTGCAGTTTATTTTGATCAAAATTTTATAATTTTGTCGTTTTTGTATTTTGACGTGTTTTATTGATTTTCATGTGCAGATGGCTGATCAACCCGAGAACGTTGAAACACCAGCAGTCAATGTGGAAACTCCAGCTGAGATTACACCAGTGCTAGAAGCTGAAACGTCTGTTCCAAGCAGTTGGCCGTTTGAAAGATCGCACAACTGTTGCGCTTATCTCGGAGATGTTGAGAAGAATACAGAATTTACCGGGATTATAGAGTTTCTGAAGAGGAGCAGGATTGTTCATGCTTTAGCCACACCAACCATCATATACAAAGACATCATTGAAGATTTTTATCAGAATGCGAAGTATGACTACTGGGAGAATCAGACGAT
The DNA here is from genome assembly GCA_028751855.1 of Ambrosia trifida. Lineage (NCBI taxonomy): Eukaryota > Viridiplantae > Streptophyta > Magnoliopsida > Asterales > Asteraceae > Ambrosia > Ambrosia trifida. Next base: position 69,443,898 of record CM054127.1, on the reverse strand, counting down.
CATCAAGAGCAAGATTCAGGATATGGATATGTTCTTGACTGAAGCTGATATTCGGGAAGCTTTACAGATTAAGTTTGAAGATAGTGAAGATCCCAGGGAATTGTCATGGACAGAACAGAAGGCGTGCTTCTTACGAATGAAATACAAAGGTCCAATCACTGACGGATCTATGTATAAGGGGAAACTGGGAGTGCAGTACAAGTATTTTGCACATGTTCTTATTCATGTTTTTGGATGTGTGAGTGGTGGTTATGACGTCATGAGAAGGAGTTTGAGTTCATTAATGGTTGCGTTGACACTCAACAAACCATTTAATGTGTCCGGGATGATTCTTGATCATATGCTGGAGATGCTGAAGGGAATGAAGAATAAGAAGTTTATGTTGTATCCGAGATTTCTGATGATGATCTTTGACTACAAGTATCCTATGTTGAAAAAGGATCCGACTATGATCCTAGGTCAAGATCATATGAACATTAGAACTTTGATGAGAATTAAGGGTTACAAAGGTGTGCCTGATAGTGAAAAGCCACCTAACAGGAGATTATTTGGTGCTTTGGCTCGTCCGGATTATACTGATCCTGGCAAGAACAAAGCAAGACATGATGATAGTGACTCAGACAATGATGATCCCTTAGTGTATGTTGATTCAAGCACTAAGCGGAAACGACAAGTAGTCAATCCTGGAGCCAAAGGGAAGGGCAAGGGAAAGGCTGTGGATCAGGGAAGCACTAAGCAACAAGTGGCTAGAAAGAAATCGACGGCGAAGAAAGGATCGGGTTTGGTGGATGAAGAGTCGGTAGATTCAGAAGAGACTGAGGTTGATGAGCAGTGGGATTCTGATGATGAGAATGTGAGGACCACCAAACGTAAGGCCACTATGGTTGGTGAGTCTGAATCCTTGAATCAGTCGATAGAAGAAGCTGAGAGAAGAAAGAAATCGGTTGAAGATGAGGGTCTAGGTGTTGACCTAGCAGAACTGAGTGTTGGAGATACTGTAGTGGTGAATTTGCCCAGAAAGACAAAGAAGCAAAAGACTATGGCCAAGAAGTCAAGCGTAAAAGAACTGAGAGAGAAAGAGTTAGCTCAGTTATTGAAGGGAAAGAGATTACCTGATGCTGGTACACCTTCTAAGCTATCTTCACCAGTTGCCAAGAAGCAGAAGAAAGCGAAAGAGGCAGAGACTTTACCAATCGATCAATTCAATATCGATATGGATAAAGTGCTCGATATGTTTAGAAAGCCTCAGAAGGAGAAAGTAGTTGAAGTTGAGCCATCCAGATCTAAGTCAAAGAAAGTGACTGTGGATGATGATGTCATGAAGCAAGTTAATAAGAAGATGGAAGACATGATGAAGATGTTGGTTGCTCAACAAGCTGAGATTGCTAAGTTCAAGCAGAATGAGGAGAAAATGCTCCAGATTGTGGTTGCTTCGAAATCTAATCAGGATGATATAAATGATAAGATTAAGATGATTGAAGCAAAGAATGAGAAGCTTGAAAGAAAGTGTGAAAGAAACAAGAGCAAAATCAAACTGATTAAGGCTGATAACAAAGAACTAAAGAAGGAAAACAAACGCCTTAGTAATTTGATTGAAGAGCTTTATAGCAGGGCACCCCAGTTGAAAGAGGGTGAAGAAGATGAAGAAGAAGATGAACAGAAAGTTGATTATGAATATTCTGAATCTGAGAAAGAAGAAGATGATGATGAGGATAATGATGAATCGGAGAAAAGCGATGATGATAATGATGATGATGATGACAATAATGATGATGATGATGGTGCTGAAGGTGCTGGGAAAAAGCAAGGTGATGAGTTTAGCAGTGGAAGTGATCATGATGGAGGAGATGATACTTCTAGATTTAGTTACGAGAAGAGAACACCGAAGAAGAAGGATACTGGAGAATCAAGTTCCAAAAAGAAAGGTGAGAATGTTGATTCGGATGAAAGTATCTTCTGGAACGAGAAGGTGAGATCTTTGTCTGAGGATGCTAAACAGCTGTATAAGAATATGTTGGAAAAGAGAGAGTGGACCATTGAGTTCACAGGATGCTTCGCTGAAATATTCCAGACTGATGACTTAAGATATGAGTTGGAATATGAAGATCCAGATCTTGAAGAAGGGGAATTACCTGCATCTGTGGCAAAAGAAATTTTAGATGGTCTTGCACAGAAGGTAGGGAAAACGTTTGAGGAGTTTATGATGGATGAATCGATTCCTGATATTCCTGAAAAGGATATGGGAAGTCATTCAGATGATGTGCAGACTCCAGAAAACAATGAAGTGGAGGTAGAAGATATAACTCATGAAGAGTTTCCCCAATACTTCAGACAAGATGATGAAAATGAAGTATTTCCTGACTTCACTGAGATACCAAATAAGTCAGCGAAACAGAAAGCAAAGAAAAGGAGTGAAGAGTTTGTTGAGAAGGTATTTGGTACTGAAAAGAAAGATTCTTCTAACCAGTCTGATGAGTTGAAGAATTATATGAAGAAATTGAAGGAAATGGATGAGAACCGACCAAAGCCTGAAGCTCAAGGTAATTTCTATCGATTTCATAATGCCAAGTTCAAAGGCAGAGCTCTCGGGTGGACTTACTTAGGCAGACTGAAATGTATTGCTGCAAAATGGGAAACCGGAATTCTGTACTTCAACAGATTCTGTGACTTGCTTACTCTACCGTACTGGGCGGTTAGAGACTTATGCAGATTCCCAATGTCAGGTGCCGAAGTAAATGGATCACATGTCGGTTGGTGTGCTGATAAATTGGTTTGGGAAAGTCGTACGAGATGGAACAGATTCAAGCCTCAATATCCCAGAAGAAAAGTGCATAGGGATATTGATCCACAAACCAATATGAAGCGTGTTACTTTGATTTATAAAGCACCTAATGTGATGAGGAAGATACCGTTGATGCCAATGCCACAGCATTTTAGTGCTGATTTCATCTTTTGGTACTATGATTGGAGAAAGGCAGAAGCGGTGATTGTGTTGAGAGATGGAAAGGATAAATACAAGCATGTTCATGTATTTGATCCTATGTGGTTGATTAATTGCACATTCGAAGACATCATCATGTTGTTCTACAATCCGATCTACTATGAACCTAATGACTTTGCTCAAGCGAGAAAGTATACGCAAGTGGTTGGAGTTTGTTTTGCGTATGATATCAATGCAGGAAGCAACTTGGAGGGTAAACTTGGCAAGACTGTGAAGATAGCCAATGTGTCTAAGCCTGTGAAGAAAACATTTGAGCCGCCAATGACTACTGAGCAGAAGAAACAGCTCAGAATCAAGTTGATGAACAAGACAATGGACCAACAGAGAAAACTATCCAATCAATAGTCGAGGGGGAGTTTGTTGATGCGTTTTGCGACTAAGGATTGGATATACAATATTAACATATGTTAGTGATTGGCCGAAGGTAAATAAGTATGGGCGAATGTAGATAGATATGGGGCGAAGGAAGACTGATGATGGGCGAAGGAAGAATGGACTTGATCAAGAGACACATTCGACCACCTGAAGTGGGCGAAGGTGGAAATCACTCACATTCGACCAGTTGAAACGGGCGAATGTGCAGTGCCTATATATAGTTTTTGTGTTTTTGATAATGAAAGAGAGTTGTCATTTGTGTCCAGGTTCAGTTCAGGTTCAGAGGTGTTTTTGAGAGATTATTTGTGTGTTCTAGATTAACATAAACAGATTGTAAATGCTTTTTGAATGAAGTTAATCTATGAAATGATATTGAAAATGATCTTGATTGTGTCGTGATTTGTGTCTTATCAATTTGTTCAGAACTAGGGTTTCCGCACCTGGTTTTGTGACTTGTATGATCGTATAATCCTGTTTTAGCTAAAATCCAACGCTCACAGTGGATTTCCTGGATTCTCGGATGATGTGCTAAACCAAGCCGAGAAACTGGCGAAAGAGAAGAGCAAAGCATTTGAAGATGAAATTTTCAAAGGGCATGATAAACCACGGTTCGAGCAATCGGAGAGTTTGAAGGAATTCTTGAGGAAATTGAAAGAAAAAGAGAATAACCGACCGAAAGCTGAAATACAAGGTAGCTTTTACAAACTTCATAGTGGTATTTTCAAAGGTCGTGCATTGGCCTGGAAGTTTGTTAAAGAATTAAGATGCATAGCAGTGAAGTGGGAGAAGGGGATCTTATATTTCGATAAGTTTCATCATTTGAAGACTCTTCCCTATTGGGCAATTCGTGATATTTTCCGTCACCGTTTAACGGGAGCGTCAAATAGTCAGATTACCTACTTTGCTGAAAAGATGACAAGAGAAAGCCGAACCAAGTGGGATTTGTTTGAACCACAATATCCGAAACGGATTGTTCATAAAAAGGATATTGATCAGATTACAGGTATGCCCAAAGTGACGTTAAAGTATAAACCACCGCGAGTGTTGAAAAAGATTCCTTTGTTGCCTATCCCACAACACTTCGCTAAAGATTTCATTTGGTGGTATTACGATTGGAAGATAGCAGAGGCTGTGATTGTATTGAAACACGGAGAGAAGAACTACAAGAAAATACACATTTTTGATCCCATGTGGTTAATCAACTGTTCACATGAGGATATAATAATGTTGTTTTACAATCCGATCTATTCTGATGTGAAGGATGCTGAGCAAGCAGGAAAATACCAACGTGTGGTATTTTTGTGCTTTACGTATGACATTAATGCTGGTTGTAACTATGATGAGAAGCTCAGGAAGTTTGTTGAGAAGCAAAAGGTGCCTGAATTGAAAAATACGAAGCCAAAGCAATTTCTCAGGAACCGGTTTTGACTAAAGAACAGAAGATTCAACGACATATCAAACTGATGAACATTAGAATGGATGAACAACGTCGACAGCAATCCAAGCAATAGTCGAGGGGGAGTTTGTAGATGCAATTGTGCGACTAGTGCTTCGGATTGAACAATAAATATGTTGTGTGATTTGTCGTTGGTGCGAAGGAGGTTTTTAGAAGGTGCGAAGGAAGATCAGAAGGTGCGAAGGAACAAGTTTTGGTCGAATGAGAATAGTGTTTATTGTATAGCTTGGTTCGACCAGTTAGTTTGGGCGAACCTGCACATTCGCATGAACAAAGTGGGCGAATGTGCAGTCTATAAATAGACAAGCTTGATTTTTGAATGTAACTTTTTGTTATATTATTCCCTCCACTTTCTGATATTCTCTCTAGAAGTTTATTTAGCTCTTTTCACGTTCTTACCCTGTTTGTATCAATCTTTAAACGTGTAATCGAGTTTATAATTAATGAAAAGCTTTTGAAAATGATGATTTACTTGTTTTGATATGTTTGACTATTATTTTGTGATTGTTTTAGGGATTCCGCACCTAATAGTGCTTCGGATTGAACAATAAATATGTTTTGTGATTTGTCGTTGGTGCGAAGGAGGTTTTTAGAAGGTGCGAAGGAAGATCAGAAGGTGCGAAGGAACAAGTTTTGGTCGAATGAGAATAGTGTTTATTGTATAGCTTGGTTCGACCAGTTAGTTTGGGCGAACCTGCACATTCGCATGAACAAAGTGGGCGAATGTGCAGTCTATAAATAGACAAGCTTGATTTTTGAATGTAACTTTTTGTTATATTATTCCCTCCACTTTCTGATATTCTCTCTAGAAGTTTATTTAGCTCTTTTCACGTTCTTACCCTGTTTGTATCAATCTTTAAACGTGTAATCGAGTTTATAATTAATGAAAAGCTTTTGAAAATGATGATTTACTTGTTTTGATATGTTTGACTATTATTTTGTGATTGTTTTAGGGATTCCGCACCTAAAACTAACTTGTTTGATCATTCTTTGTTGTCATACGATCCATACACGCACATACAATTATTTTCACCCATAGTTATCTATACTATATATAATATATATTTGATAGGAGCATTTTAAGATACTCAAAAGTTAAGAGTTAACTTTTGTTTATTTAAATAACAGTTTCACTTTTTCTCATTATTTTAAGCCAACTGCCAACTACCCCTACGAATTGTAAACGATCATACATTAATACTTTAAAAAAAACCACATCATAAAAAATGGGCATTTTATTGTTTATAATGTTTTTATATGTTTATCCACTATCCGAAAGTAACTTGCTATTTGAAAAGTTTATGAACTATATCTATTAATTTGAGTATAGTATAACAATTCTTTTAATTAAAAATATTGATATGCTATGCGATTCACAATATCTAGGGAATAACAATATCTAGGGGTAAAAATAACTAAACCTTAACCGAAATTAACCAAAATTGATATGTGATGTGATTAGCAATATTTGTTGCCTGACTTTGTTTGGATGAACCTCAACATCATTGATGCAGGTGTGAAAGAGAGGGAAATCTCCACCACTTTTTATTTATGCTTTTCTTGCACAAACTTTCACTTACTTTATCTTTAAGCTGTTGAGAAATTGACCATTTATCATTTTTCTTAAAAAGTAATAATAAATATATAAATAGCATAAGTGCATTTGAACTGGTGATTGAAATCAAGATATATGTACTAAAAGTGCATTTGAACTGATGATCCTTAACACCCCGTTCAATTAATGTGTATATGTATTATTATAATTATACCTAGATGATGTTGTCTCAACAGTTGCTTTAATATACTTCATGACCAGCATGTATTATGCTCTAAGCCTATATGAATTCCATCAGCATGTTCATCCAACCAAACTGGATATTTTTATAAGCCTTCAAATTTGAACAAAGAGATTGGAACAAAAAACCGACGATCAAGATGAATAAACACATTTGAAATTGTCAAAAATGCAACTTTTGTAAGTATAATTTCACATGTTTATAAAGATTCATATAATTGGAAACCACAAATTTCTCAACCAGCTATAACATTAAACATAGGAGAATCAACAATATAAAAATTTTATCAGCACAAAAAATAAATGAAAAGACTTACTTAGGAACGTTTTGTTCTCCTGCAAGTTGTATATTTTCGAAGACGAAAACAAGCATACCATAGGCAGGTCCTAACGGCTAACTGGCTAACAATTAACAGTTGGGATGTTCTAATTATACTACTGGAACATGATAGAAGTGAGCTTGATGATGAAGTATTGAAATCACTATTCAATGGATTGAGATCTAAAAAAGTACAAAGACAAAAATAACATATAAACTGGAAATTACTATTCAACAAAATCCATGAACTCTATAGCGAGGCATAGAGTTTGTGTGAAGCCAGAGACAAAGGAGATGGCTTTAAAGGAAATACATAGAAAAGGCGGAATAAGTGGCGAGAATAAATGATTCAAATTTCAAATTCTAAAATTTCAAAACTCCCTCTATTTATACTGCCACTACAATTCAAAAACTTATCTACTTAGCTTCAAACCATATTAGAGTATAATTTGCTATATACTTTTAATTAAAATATTCATTTTTTACGTGATTAAAAATATCTAAGTGTGAACAATAATTGAACCCTCAACCGAAATCGAACAAAAACATACAAAACCGAAGTGAAAAATAACAAAAAACCGAGTTAACCTAGTACCGGTTTTTCGTACCCTAGGTTAACCAAGATTAACAAACTGAAACTAAACCATTTATACATTTATATCTTTTATACATCCATTACATGTATTTATACCTCCATTTCATGTGCTTCTAAGCATAGCAAAATTTTAACCAAATTTTAACAAAAATTAACTACACCGATCTAAAAATGACAATCTAACCAAATAGACTGATCCAATTAACCTGTTGGTTAATAAGATTGATAAACCGATAATGTCGATTTTTGTTTTGGTTAAGGCTTATAACTGAACTGAATCTAACCCAACCATGAACCAATAGAAGTGTGTGTGTTCCCTACCACATCGTGCGTGCACGTTGTTATGAATATATGAATGTGTCCGTTTCAGTTTAACTAATTTTGGTTAACTAAGGGTACAAAAAAAACGATAAACGATTTTAAGTTAAATCGGATGTTTTCAATTTTCAATAGATTTTGGTTCAGTTTGTCTGCTGTCTGCTTTAGCTTTGGTGAACGGTTTAGTTATTGCTCACTCCTAGATATTCTTAATCACGTAGCACATAAAGATTTAAAAAAATAGCAATACTATACTCAAATTAAAGATAATAAAATGCTCATTATTACGATCTAATTTTTTTATAAAAGTATCAATGTATGAAAAAAATATATGACTATTTAAAAATCATGTGGGATAGTTTGCTTAAAATAAGGAAAAGAAGTTTAACTATAATTTAAATAAACAAAAGTTAAGTAAGTTTAAGGGATTAAAGTATAACTAAGATAGGGTATTAAAATGTAAATAATGTATGAATGACTATTTTACCCTCATTTCAGGGTTATTAATGAAAAATAAGTACTTAACTTTTGGGTATCTTACACTACACCTCTCTCATGCATTATAATATAGCATAGATAAACATCCACGAATGGACATACATACACCCACACACATACGCGAGTGTGTGCTTGTGTGTCTAGGTATGCTTAAAAGTGAGAACAATCGTTTTTAGAAGTCAAAGTTGTTATATACACACAAAGGTGATTTTACAAGCATGTGTTAGAAAGCCATAAACATGTGTTAACTAGCTTTGACACTATTTTTCTGTTAAACACATGTTAAATAGCTAGGTATATGTGTTAACAAGTATAAAATACATGAGCATGGTATTTGGATACACAGTAGTCGAAATATGTACAAGTATTCAACTTTTAGACACAAATAATCGACACCTATACCGCATGATAACATTATGTAAACCGAAACATTGGTTTTACCATGATAGTTATTCATGATCACAAATAACAACAAAAGTAGACAATTCCTAACACATACAGTGTGTGACACACATATGGATAGAGGTGCAAAAACACCTAGTCCATAGTTGTTCAAGTCGGGTGAACAAATGCATGGTAGATAGAACAATACATAGACTTAAGTTGCCTATTAATGAATTTAGGGCATCCCGGTCCTAACATTTCCACATCAGACATAGTCCAGTCTAGCATTCAAATATCAAGTGAGTATTTCACGGCTCCTTTTTACAGCTTTTACATTTTTCGGGGGGAAAACATTCGTACAGTTTTCAGTTACAATCATGACTATTATGTGAGCATGTGAGACATTAAGGTTCAGGATCCATTAATCCCTCGTGTAATACATCATACCATAACCATTAGCTATGGACTTAGCCATGAAACACAGGGATAGATCTATTGGGTTGACACCCCCACTCTTGGCCAGTCGCTCTAACTGGATGACAGATATCAAAAGAGTGCTTTTATTTCACATTATTTCATTGTCTTTAGTGTACAATGGGCGAGGAACAACATGTCAAGGTTTGGTTATGGGCTCATGTCAGATCACATATTGATTATTGCCCTAGCTAGGCAATGATTTAGTCGGTTTTGGGTTACATGTCCACCATATGGAAAACCCGTGAACTCACCAACTTTGTGTTGACCTATATTTCCTTTAATGCATGTTTTTCAGAAGATTAGAATGGATAATGGAACTTGCAGGGGTCGCGTGAAAGCATTTGTGGGATACCTTCTTTTGAACCGTTGTGTTGTTTTAACTCTAGACATTTGCATACAATGGTTTTAATTTTAAACAATTAATGTTATGTTGGACAAATTTGGTTGTTTAATGAAAGTTTCCACTTTGTTTTAATAATGCTCGTGTGACCTTTGTGCTTGGAAATCATTCGAAGTCGCACCTCGCGTTTCCGCTGTGGCGGGGAGTGACACAAGGTGTTCATGATGCTATTGCTAGGGGCGATACAGAGGCAAACAGTATTGGAAAACTTGTAGTTTTACCTACGTTGTTTATTGGGGGCCCACGTTACGTGTATAAACATTATCATGATGCGTTAGAAATTTGTCATGTTCATGGTAACCCACAATATTTTATAACCTTCACTTGGAATGTTTAGTTGCCATAAATTACATGGGAATTGCAACGATGCAGTGCATCCCCTCCTCAAGATCGTCCAGACATTGTAACATGTGTTTTCCAGATGAAAGTGTGTTCTTTCATCAAATATCTTCATGCTTCCCAACCATTCGGTGATGTCACTGCTGGTACATCATTCTAAATAAATTTTCTTTGAGAATTTTTATAAATTTTCTTTGATAATTTTTTTATTCGTGCGTTTGTTATTTTTTAATTGAGATATGTAAGGCACATATAGATCACACTAATGTTACGAATAAAAAACTAACATGAACGTTATACAGTATACTATGAAAAGATTGTTAAACTAACCAAAAACGATTACCGCGTTGTAAATTGTAGTCGCCGCCGCATTGCGTGGGTTCCCTACTAGTATTGTGAAATTTATAACACGAAGTGTGATTTTATTATTAGGAATAATAAAACGAGATAAAGATATTATTATTGGAGAATAATAATGTGTGCATGTTTTATTAAAGAGTTAATAAAACAACATGGGAACTTATTATTTTGTACAATAATAAAGGCATAATTATAATAGGTGATTATAATTGGTATAAAGATTAAGGGTTGTCTTTGTAAATATTGGGGACTATTTAAAGACATTATGTTTTGTCATAATCCCTAATCACAAACCAATCAAAAACCCTAGCCACCACAAACCACCTTTCCTCTCTCTCTCTCTCTCTCTCTCTCTCTCTCTCTATCTCTCTCTCCCTCTCTCTCTCTCTCTCTCTATCTCTCTCTCTCTCTATCTCTCTCTCTCTCTTCCTCTCTCTCTCTTGTTTGAACTCACGGTCGTCCAAATGGAGGCAGCCGCCGCCGTCGACCGTCGAGACCACACCACACCATAATCCCGCCACGTCTCGTGTAACGTGCACATGTTGATTCAAAGGTGTGGGAGCTTTCGTGTTTGGTTTTCTAGCGGAACCATTTGTCAATCCATCGTGTTTTGACTTGTGTTTATTGAGGTATAAATCTAATCATCCTATGGTGTGATTTAGTTATTTACTTTTTTATGCAACTGGATTCTATGGTGGAAATAATTTGGTTTTTAAAACACATTCTGATCTATTAATATGTTATATTAGTGTGTGTGTGTGTGTATGGTATGGATATTTTGGAAACCCACTCTTATAGTGAAAACTCTGGAAACTCTGACTTCCCGAGCATTTTCTTATGAAAAAATTAGGGCGTGTAATATACATGATTTTAAGCGTTTTGAGCCAAAAAATCAAAAAAGCGCCGAGCGTTTTTTTAAATAAATAAATTTTCGTGTAACACATGTTATTTTCACCCGAAAACGCATTTAAAAAAACGCTTGACGCATTTTTTTCTCAAAATATTTAAAATCATGTATATTACATGCCCTATAACAAGGTTTTTCATTATCTACTTACATTATAACAAGGTTTTTCATTGTATACTTCCATTATATATATATACAGGGTAATTATTATATGCAAACCCTTATGAGATGAAGAAACCCAAAAAACCCTATCATATGGATCTGGTTGATCCACGTTTTCATCTTTGAAAATGAATGCAAGGTCATTTTTGGAATATTGGTTTTTGTTACTATGCTTTCCTAACACATTCTTTTCTCTCTCTTCATCTCGTTTAAACTACTATTCTCTTTCTTTCTATCATTCTAAAAACAAATACCAAACTTTCAGTATCATATCTCCAAGTCAATGGTGGTGCTGAATGGATCTTTCATAGACTCCCTATTTATTATGTTTCCCTATTGGTCTCACTACCATACCAAACCCTCCCTCTAGTCTCCTCGTTACCTTGCTTTGATCCTTTGTCTCTGAAACCGAGTAGGAGGAGTCGGAAGCCATCATCAGAAACGAATGAAGAAGAACTTTAGATCTGTACATTATACATTGTAGCAAGATGTCGAGAAGATCTTCAAGTTCCAAGCAATCAATGATGGTGATGGTACACCCATTTGCATATGTGCCGGTTCCGACCATCGTTGAAACCGGGGGTAACAGGATGCTTTGTTCCGACCGATTTTGGATGTGGGTTTTTTCTTCTTTATTTTTTTTATTCTAATTTTTTTTTTTTTTTTTTTTTTTTTTTTTTTTTTTTTTTTTGCTTAAGGATATGACAGGTCAAGGATGGGTTTTTTTTTTTCTTTTGAAGAAGGGGGTGGTACGACATCAAAGTGTTAGACAGATTGTTGTAAATGTTTATGAATTAATCGAAGTATTGACGGTTCTTTTTTTCTTTTTTCTTTTGTCTATCAAAGGTACAACATATGTTTTTTTGTTGTTTGGGTTGATAATTTGAATTTTTTTAGTGAGATAAGTTTGTGAAAACATATGTTTTTGTTGTTGGGGTATAGTTTTTTATATTTTTTTGGTGAGATAAGTTGTGAAAGCATATGTTTTTATTGTTTGGTTATAATTTATTTATATATTTTGTTGAGATAAGTTGTGAGATATGTTTGTGAAAACATATGTTATTGTTGTTGGGATATAGTTGTGAGATAAGGTTGTGAAAACATATGTTTTTGTTTTTTATATATACTTTTTGTGAGATAAGTTTATGAAAACATATGTTTTTATTGTTGGGGTATAGTTTTTATATATTTTTTGTGAGATAGGGCTTGAAACATGTGTTACCCGAAAATTTTACAAAAAAAAAAAACCGTCTGTTACCTCCTGATGCTTGAAACCTGATAATACTAGTTTGTTTTGTTTGTTTGAATTTTTTGATAGAAAAACATGAATCTATATTAATAGGAGAGAGGAAAGATAAGAGAGGAGAGAGGAAAGATGAGAGTTGAGAGAGGAGAGATGACACTCCAAAAATCTTGGACCATATTACCCTTTTTTTACTAAATATGAATCTTAATTTTTGATAAAAAGCAAGAAACTATCGCAACTATTGATTACTTTAGATGGATGTAGGATGTGGGTTTCATGGGTTTTCTTAAATGGGAAGAGTTTTTCAAATTATCCCTCCCCTATATATATATATATATATATATATATATAGGGTAGGGTTCAAATAGGAACCATACCTTAAGTAGGAACTATAGGAACCAATCATAGCCATTGTTCTCTAATGGCATGATTGTAAATAAGTAAAACATTAATTAAATCTTTAATTAAATCAAAGGGCAATGTGGTAATTGTATATTGACTATTAACAACAGATGTTTAATTAGTTTCCTTTTATTTTCAATATAGAATCTTAATTAAAGGGGTACTTTTAATATACATCATATTTACTATTTTTGTATTTTAAACTAAGAAGAAATCATTACCATTTTAAAAACTCAATCCCTATAAAATCTCCCTATCAGTTTTTTTTATTTCAATCATCATCTTCATCATTATCGACATATATATATACATTGGTGTATATCAGTTTTTTTTTGTTTTTACATTCAACATTATCACCAACACCAATATACATTGGTGTATATCAGTTTCTTTTTTTTTTTGTTCATTCATCATCATCTTCTCATTCAGCATCATCACCAACACAAATATACATTGGTGTATATCAGTTTCTTTTTTTTTGTTCATTCATCATCATCATCGACACATATATACAATAGTGTACATCAGTTTCTTTTTTGTTTTTTTCATTTATCATCATCATCGTTGACACAAATATACATTGGTGTATATCAGATTCTTTTTTTTCTTTCATTCATCATCATCAACACATATAGATATACATTGGTGTATATCCATTTTTTTCCAGCTTACATGACTATAATTTGGACACACATATACATTTGTGTATATCTGTCTAAATGTAAGTTAAATACACCATAGTACGTAGATGTTAGGGTTTCTCCCTTTTTATATATGAACGACATATACATTGGTGTATATGTAACACCCCAACCGATGGCGGAAACATCGGGGTGTCACGTATTGATGATTGTTTAGTAGCTCATGGTGAATAATAAATTCCATTAAATAATTTAAATGAATTACACACAATTGTTCTAGAATTTGTACATCAAATTGAATAAACTATACACATATCTTCAAGCATCAATTCAAATCTTCAAGCATATAGAACCTGAAACATGTTAAGTTGAAAATGTTTTGGGTCAACAAAAGTTGGTGAGAATTACATAGGTTTTTTGATAACTGAATAAAAATGTTGTGCAATTCATGTGTCATGTCAATCTAGTCCATATGTGAGAACATACTAGAAATAAATCGAGTGCATAATCAACCCTGATGACTGTTATAATATGATACATACCATACGCTCATGGTCCACTTGAATATGTTATACGATAACAAACACCCACGCTACCTTTGTAGGAGGCACGTATCCGGGTGGGATTGTCAGTCCAATAGATCTATCAATGTTTACCGCCGGCTTGTACGGAGTTAATGATTATGCTAGAATGGTGCTTACTCTAATCATGCTCAAGACATAATGCAACATAGAAAACACATAGGCACATTGATGATTGAATTGCATAAATGATGTTGTAACATGTTTCACCCCAAAAATGGTGATAAATAGAAAAGGGGCTATGTAAAACTCACCTTGGTAAAATATTATATCTGTTGAGAAATTTGGATAATTGTGTTGACCAAATGTATCAAGTATCACCCTAAAATGAAGTAATAAATATGTCTAAGTCTATCAAGTCTACAAATGTATAAGTTCTAGGGCTTCGAATTTGGGGATAAATGCTTGTTTGATTATTATTAAAAATATTCGCCAATTGAGAGAAATTTAGTAAATAAATAACTAAAAATCTTTTTATGAAATTTAAATTTAAGATGGTCACAATAATATGTTTAAAGTATAAAAATAATTTTTATAAAATTATTTTCTTTAAAATAGATCATTAAATCTATTTATTACAAATTGTCAAAACTTAACTTTAATATTCAAAAATACTAAAATTAAAGAATTATTATTTTAAAAATCATATTTCTGTTCTAAATGTTTAAAAATAAATTGTATAAAATTTTGGTGCAAAAATACCAAAAATTAGATTTATTATGATTTAATTATGTTTAAAACTAACAAAAATTGATTAAAAATACTAAATAAATGATTTTTCAGAAATAAAAATCATTTCTGAAAAGTTTATAGTTATAAAAACTTAGGATAATTTTTGTGGAAATTTATAAGATCGTTTTGATATTTTTATAGATTTTTATAAATAAAATAGAATAAACTTGATTTAATTATTATAAATATTAAATAAATGAATTTCAGAAAAGTAAAAATTGTAGATGAAACTTTGACATCAGATTTGTTAAAAATAATTTTTTTTAGAATTTATAACAAGGTTTTAATGATTAAAAATGAATTTACAAGTTTAAATGAAATATATATATATAATTGACTTGTTAAAAAAAATAAGTGGAAAATGGGTGCCCAAGCTGGGACTCGAACCTGAGTAGTCTCAGTCACAAGTCTCGAGCACAACCACTTGGCCTAGGCCTGTGGTTGTGTTTTAACTCTGTTTAAATTAAATAAATACACTATGTTGAATCAGTTTATCCCCAAATCAAGTTTACAAGCCCTAACTTTTCCAATCAAGCAATTCACACATCTTTAACCCGATTAATGTTAGGGTTTTTGATGTGTGAATGCCGATGAACAAAACCCATAACAAAAACACAACTTACAAATACGAATTCGTGATTTGATGCTCGGTCAACCAAAAGTCAAACGCGAGCTAATTCTTGATCATTACGAAAAATCAACAGAAAGTAAGAATAGAGGTTGGATTATCGGCGAGTTATGCTTGTGTAGAAGGTATCAATTTATACCAATAGCTCGTGATCTAGAATTTAGAAGTTTTGACCCATTAACGTGTGATTATTATTAATTTGGAAAGAATTGGTTTGTTAGACGCGTTAATTGTGCTCCGGATTGATGTGTAGTCGTTAGGTGATGTTAATTAGTCAAAGGTTACCATTTGGGTTTCAATTAAAAGATCAAAGTTTGAGTTGATGTTGCTGTCTTGCTGTTCACGTACAGCCAAGAAGAAAGAAAGGCAGCGAAACAAAGGTTAAATACATTATAATTTAGGATTAATCAGCGACTGTGTGGTAGCCCAGGTGGTGTGTGCGTTGTGTTTGCACTGGCCTTGCCCGGGTTCGAGCCTCAGGAGAAGCAGGCATTTTGTTTCTTTTTTTTTTTTTAAGAGTGAAGGGCTTGTGGGTGTGGGCTGGATTGTTTGGGCCGGGTAAGTTGGGCCGAGATCTGGGCTTTTAGAAAAGAGGGGGGTTTTATTTGGTTGGACTTGGGCTAATGAAGTGTAGTGTTTGGAAAAAAGAAAAATAACCTTTAACATTCTAAAAAAATCTGATTTATAATTATTATTATTATTATTATTTTTATTATTATTATATATATATGTATAGATATATATAAGTTGGGTGGTCGGGAAATAAAACTTAGGCACCTTATGAACGATAAAAAAAAATAACATACGTATTAAACTTTGAAAATTTTTGCGATGTTACAGTATATCTGGGCTGGAACCTATATGAAACTGAATACACCTGTGTATACAACAAATAAGTATTATTAATCAACATCAGTGTACACCATAATAGATGTTATATGAACGAAATATACATTGGCGTATATCTGGGCTAGAACCTATATGAAACAGAATACACTTGTGTATACAACAAAATAAGTATTATTAATCAACATTAGTTAATGCATTTAACATTACAAAAATAAATAAAACTATGTATATCATTGTATAGATTTATAGCATACACAAGTGTAAGTTAAAAACGTATAAACGCATTTCAAATGAAAAATGAAACATACACCATTAAAATTAGACAAATTAAAAAAAAGAGCACAAACGCATTACAGATAAACAAACAAGTCCCTTGAAAATCACAAAGAAATCCTAATTTAAATCACTATTACTTTACTTTTTTTTGGTCGGCACTATTACTTTACTTGATTAAAACAAATAATAGTTAACTAGGTGGGGGCAATTAATCTTAAACCTGTGATGCCAGATGCATGGACTTGTGAATCCGTGCGCCTAAACTCGATGCTGCTACCTTAGCGACCTAAGAAAACGTGCCAAAAAGATGTCAACATATAATGCTGGAGAGTTCACAGGTTTTAAGTTCACAAAGCGTTTCCATGCGTAAAGGTATTCATCACAAAATGCCATGCTATGCAAAACCTTCAAGTAAACAACAAACGTTCCCTAACTACTACGATCGTGTTGCTTAAACCATTACTGACAAACATTGCTTAGAGTTGATGCCCGTGTTTAAGTGCCAAAAGTAGAGACAATATGCACCCGCCCGGCCCCAAGCCGTCGAGTGGGGTTTGTCAGGCCCGATAGATCTATTCACATATTCATGGTTTCCCAAGGGACTTCGTGTTGCATCGTATAGTAAATAAAAGACAAGCCAAGTATCATAAGCGTTGCGTTTCCAAAATCGTTGCGTTTTCAAAAGTGTTGCGTTTCCAAAAGTGTTGCGTTTTTAAAACATAAACGTTGTATTTAAAACATGTGGCATGTTTCTCCCTCGAGAGAAAAGTGTATAAAAGAGGGGCCGTGAAACTCACCTTAGTGTGCGTCTTCCGATAAAATAGAAATCCGATACGTGTGTGATAGTCCGTACTAGTGGCGACCTATCAATGAGTTTACATAAGTGTGATGACTACTAACCCAAAGGCTAATCAGTCCCCAATTGTCTAGACCGTGACTATGTATGTTGAAAACATGTTTGAACGTCAAACCGACCATACCAGACAAAACCTGACATCCCATTGGTAACCCGACATTCCACGTGTTAGCCAAATACAAGATAGCATGCAACATATGCAATTAAAGACTTAGCATGCGCAAAAGTGCACATAGACTAGCATAACGCTCAAGTAATGCATAAGCGAATCCGAACACATGTTACCAAGTCATTAGACATGTCACGGGGTTCCTATCATGTTCCTAGGTGTCAAATCATGTTCGGGGATGTTGAAATACACTTACAACAACAAAACATGTGATTAGGAATCAAAAATGCAATTAGGAAAAGTCAACTAGTGAGTAGGAAAGTCAAACAGGCAATTAGGATTGTAATCACGTGTATTACACGCGAGTAGGGGCTACTCGCCTATAATTACATGCAAGTAGAGCCTACTCGCCTGTAGTTACATGCGAGTAGAATCCTACTCGCCCCCTGCAGCATTAGGTCATATTTCGCACGTTTAACCCTCCAAAACAGATACGAAACATGTGGAAACACCCAATATCAAACCCAAATCATTTATCAACCTATTCCAAGAAAAGTCCCTAATTTATCATCGCTCTAATAGCCCTAATTGTGAACATTTCCCAAAAAGGCATATTATTATCAAAACATCACATCAACTCATGCAAGACTTGCCCTAAACGGCAAATATCCAGATTTCATCACATAACAACGTTGTCCAACATTATCCTACTGTTCTAGCATCATCCAAGAGCAAACCCTATCCTTATACAATCATCCAAACACATCAAAACTCCTTAAATCTTCCTAAATCATTCAAACGGGTCAAAATGCATATTATCATCAAAACACAATCATAAATCCCCAAATTCATAGGTAAACATCCTAACAACTCATCTAGGTCAGAAACATATCAAACACATAAGAAACATCATGTTTTATCAATAAAAATCCTATCTTTTCATGATTACATCACATAGAACAAGTATGAAGGTTTAGGTTTGTCTAGAAACTGATTTTAATAGGTTTTCAAAGACACAAACATTTAGAAATCTGGTCTGGACCTTTAAGGAGTAAAACAATAACATTACAAAGGTTTGGGATGAAGAACACACCTTGGATTTTACTAAAGAATGGTGTATGATCTTGAAAAGATGATTTCTAGGTCAAAAACGTGTAACAGAGGTTGGATAAGGTGTGGAATAGCGTTGGGGTGTGTTAGGGTTTCCAAAATGATGTTTTGCAACACAAAGGTGGTATTTATAGGCGTTTCTAGTCGTCAGGCACATTGCAGGCAAGTACGGGCTGCTACAAGCGATTAGGACACGTAATCGCCTATAATTATAGGCGAGTAGGGCTACTCACCCATAATTACATGCGATTACACGTATTCGCCTCTAATTACATGCAATTAGGCTACTCACCCTTGATTACATGCAATTAGGCTACTCACCCCTATAATTACTTGCAATTAGGCTTCTCACCCCTGATTACATGCAACTACGCTACTCACCCCTGCTACTCGCCCCCTACAGGGTTGTTTGGGTTTTCGGCGCATTAAACACTATTTTAACACATATAAGCATGTATTCACATACCAACAAGTCATATAATGATTGTAAACACATAATGCATGATAACTAACACGTTCACATCCACTCACTAATTCCCGGGACTCGAGACTTGCGCGTGTGCATTAAACCCGACGATTCTACAAATCACCAATCCTTGTTCACATGGTTATGGACCGACTCCCAATCATCCCGTGGATCACTGTAACGACTCTCGATGATTCCCGAAACCATCATAACGACTCAACTGGCCTAGTTAAGTATGTTTGAAAACGTTTTTCGCTAAGGTAGACTTATGTGTTTATAAAATGTTAACCTAAACATGTCGGGTGTCACATCATCCCTCTGTTGAAAGAATTTTCTTCCTGAAAATTTTCCAAAGCCAAAGAGAATGAAACGATGAGAAAGAAAAATTTTTCCGATCGTCACATCATCCCCTTGTTGAAAGGAATCTCGTCCCGATATTCACTCAGCTTCAACAGTAGAGAGTGCCGACCTAAGCATATCCCCAAGTAACGCTTCCCCAAAATGCAAACGAAATGAGAATCACGAACGAAGAATGATAACGACAGGTACTCCATGTCGGGGAATCACTTCCCCAAGATGAATGCAAAACAAAAGACTCCTCCTGATCGAAGGCCTACTGGAGACTACTGTGATCAGTATAAATGACACACCGGTACCATCCAAGTAGCATCTCCAAAGGACCCACATCAAACCCATGAATGCAAAATGATAACCAAGTACAAAACCGAAAACACGTGATGAATGCCAAACTCCTAATGATGCAAATAAGGATAAAACCAAAGTACAACGAATACTAAGAAAAGAAACTCACCAGTAACAGTATCAGGATCCTCCTGGTTCTCCCTCGCACCGATGATGTAAGCACAACCAGTTCGACCGCCACCCTCGCCTTGTTTCACCTTAGGACAATCACGCTTGAAGTGCCCAGTATCTCCATAGTGATAGCATCCCTGCTTCCCCTGAGGAGCGGTAGCAGTGGTAGTAGCAGTAGTAGCCTGAGCCGGCTGCAGCTGAAGAGTAGTCCTATAGTCGTTAGCATGATAACCAAAACGCTGACACCGATGACAGCGAAACCTCTCACAATCACCCGTATGATGAAACCCACACCCAGTACACTTCAGGAGCTTCCCAGTATACCCCTCAGACTTCTGTTCAGATGACACACCCAGAACATCCTGTTTCTTCGCCTGCTGCTGGGATGACCCAGCGTTCTTCCCACCATTCTCCCACTTCCTCTTGTTATCCGCAGGGGCTTTCACAGCAGCACCCCTCGGTGGTAGAACACCCTCAGCAACCTTCATGTTTGTCAGCTTGTGAGCTGCCCGAACAGTAGCCAACATAGTAGTGTGGTCAGCGATAGCAATATGCCCAGCAATCTCCGGCACTAACCCAGCAATGTAGTGCTCAATCCTCCGGTACTCAGGTGTAGCCAAACCGGGGCACATCACAGCCAACTTGTTATGCCTAGCACTAAACTCCTCAATCTCGGACCCAACCATCTTCAGATTCTAGAACTGGTGTTCCAACTTCATAATCTCATCCCTCGGGCAATACTCCGCTCGCAACATTAGAATAAACTCGGACCACGGCATAGCATTGGCCTCACCCAGGCCAAGGTTCGCAGTGGTAGAGTTCCACCAGGTCAAAGCATGTCCCTCCAGAGTAGCTGAAACATAGTTGACGCGATCAGCATCAGGACAGTTCCACATAGCGAACACCGATTCGATCTTCTCTAACCACCAGAGCAGTCCCACTGCCCCTTCAATCCCATTGAAGTTATGGGGCTTACAGTCCATGAACTTTTTGTAGGTACACCCAGACTGCACCTGATTAGTATTTCTCAGGGTCTGTTGAGCAGCCTGGAAAGCAGCCAACGCAATGTTCAACTGCTGCTGCATCATGTAATCCAACTCCGCCTGTGTCATGGTGATGTTCCCACCACCTCGTCCACCGCCTGTGCGACCCCCGCCGCCACCACTGCGTCCCCCAGTACGTCCACCAGTACGACCAGACAGGTTTTGCCAAAACCTGAGATAACATACTCAGTGCCACTGCTAGATCAACTGTTAGTGACCAAATGAATTCAGAATGGGGCTCCAGCATGACCATTAGTCCGAACACGAAGTCCACCAAGATTTTCATGCATTTCGATTTATGATTTCGTCTGCACCCGAAATGATAAATCGCTCTACATGGTCCTCTAGGCGTGCTCCTAGCTAGAACTTCAAGTCACTCAATACCCACATCCTTAAAAGGGATTTTATTGCACAACGACCCCAAAGTGAACAATCACTTAGAGGTGTACTATAACAAGTACTAGTGCATGATAGAGTGTGTGGGCAAGTGCGTCCATTAGGTCATAAAGGGGAGATCTCCAAATTCCGGACAAATCTCAAGAATGTGCCGAAGCCGCCCCAATGTACGCTACTACCGAGTATAAGCGATAAGCCTCTTCATTTTCAAACCTGAAGAAGAAGATAGAATGGAGGTAAAAATAACCAAGGATAGATAGTATGATAATGTGTGATGAGGACACCGACACCCCGACAAGGTTAGTACGTTTACCAAATGACACGCCTTTATAAATATGTGTGACCGTCTAATGTGTGTGAGACTCGGCTATAGATTAGACTCTAAATGCAATCCTAGTTCACTATAACCATTGGCTCTGATACCAATCTGTCACACCCTCAAATTCACCGTGCGGGATTTTACCGCGAGGCACGTGACATACCAGGATCCAAGTCAACGGTCACAACGAACGACAACTATATGTGAAAAGATACGTAAACCAAACCATGCAATAGTTTAAAAACCATGATTCAAAACCCAGCGGAAGCAATTTAAGTTCTACAAAACTGAATAATGATAAAACATGAGTTTAAAGTTTTGACAATCCAAACCATGAAACATGATCCTAGACGCGAGTGCGACTCCGTGCGCCTAAACTCGATGCTGCTACCTTAGCGACCTGAGAAAACATGCCAAAAAGATGTCAACATATAATGCTGGAGAGTTCATAGGTTTTAAGTTCACAAAGCGTTTCCATGCGTAAAGGGTTTCATCACAAAATGCCATGCTATGCAAAACCTTCAAGTAAACAACAAACGTTCCCTAACTACTACGATCGTGTTGCTGAAACCATTATTGACAAACGTTGCTTAGAGTTGTTGCCCGTGTTTAAGTGCTAAAAGTAGAGACAATATGCACCCGCCCGGCCCCAAGCCGTCAAGTGGGGTTTGTCAGGCCCGATAGATCTATCCACATTTCCCCCGTTATGTATACCCACATATTCATGGTTTCCCTAGGGACTTCGTGTTGCATCATAAAGTAAATAAAAGACAAGCCAAGTATAATAAGCGTTGCATTTCCAAAAGCGTTGCGTTTCCAAAATCATTGCATTTTCAAAAGCGTTGCGTTTCCAAAAGTGTTGTTTTTAAAACATAAATGTTGTATTGTTAAAACGTGTGGCATGTTTCTCCCCCGAGACAAAACTGTTTAAAGAGGGGCCATGAAACTCACCTTAGTGTGCGTCTTCCGATAAAATAAAAATCTGATACGTGTGTGATAGTCCCTACTAGTGGCGACCTATCAATGAGTTTACATAAGTGTGCAATTAAACACTTAGCATGCGCAAAAGTTCACTTAGTCTAGCATAACGCTCAAGTAATGCATAAACGAATCTGAACACGTGTTACCAAGTCATTAGACATGTCACGGGGTTCCTATCATGTTCCTAGGTGTCAAATCATGTTCCGGGATGTCGAAATACACTTACAACAACAAAACATGCGATTAGGAATCAAACATGCAATTAGGAAAAGTCAACTAGTGAGTAGGAAAGGCAAACAGGCAAATTAGGATTGTAATCATGTGTATTACACGCGAGTAGGGGGCTACTCGCCTATAATTACATGCGAGTAGAGCCTACTCTCCTGTAGTTACATGCGAGTAGAATCCTACTAGCCCCCTGCAGCATTAGGTCGTATTTCGCGCGTTTAACCCTCCAAAACAGATCCGAAACATGTGGAAACACCCAATATCAAACCCAAATCATTTATCAACCTATTCCAAGAAAAAACACCCCAATTTATCACTGTTCTAATAGCCCTAATTGTGAACATTTCCCAAAAAGGCATATTATTATGAAAACATCACATCAACTTATGCAAGACTTACCCTAAATGGCAAATATCCAGATTTCATCACATAAAAATGTTGTCCAATATTATCCTACTGTTCTAGCATCATCCTAGAGCAAACCCTATCCTTATACAATCATCCAAACACATCAAAACTTCTTAAATCTTCTTAAATCATTCAAACAGGTCAAAACGCATATTATTATTAAAACACAATCATAAACCCCCAAATTCATAGGTAAACATCCTAACAACTCATCTAGGTCAGAACCATATCAAACACATAAGAATCATCATGTTTTATCAATAAAAATCCTATCTTTTCATGATTACATCACATAGAACAAGTATGAAGGTTTAGGTTTGTTTAGAAACTGATTTTAATAGGTTTTCAAAGACACAAACATTTAGAAATCAGGTCTAGACCTTTAGGGAGTAAAACAATAACATTACAAAGGTTTGGGATGAAGAACACAGCTTGGATTTTGCTAAAGAATGGTGTATGATCTTGTAAAGGTGATTTCTAGGTCAAAAACATGTTACAGAGGTTGGATAAGGTGTGGAATAGCTTTGGGGTGTGTTAGGGTTTCAAAAATGATGTTTTTCAACACAAGGGTGGTATTTATAGGCGTTTCTAGTCGTCAGGCACATAACAGGCGAGTACGGGCTGCTACAGGCGATTAGGACACGTGATTACACGCAATCTCCTCTAATTATAGGCGAGTAGGGCTACTCGCCCATAATTACATGCGATTACACGTAATCTCCCCTAATTACATGCAATTACGCTATTCACCCCTGCTACTCACCCTCTACAGGGTTGTTTGGGTTTTTGGCGCGTTAAACATTATTTTAACACATATAAGCACGTATTCACATGCCGACAAGTCATATAATGATTGTAAATACATAATGCATGATAACTAATACGTTCACATCCGTTCACCAATTTCTGGGACTCGAGGCTTGCGTGTGTGCGTTAAACCCGGCGATTCTACAAATCACCAATCCTTGTTCACATGGTTATGGATCGACTCCCAATCCTCCCGTGGATCATTGTAACGACTCCCGATGATTCCCGGAACCATCATAACAACTCAACTGACCTAGTTCAGTATGTTTGAAAACGTTTTTCGCTAAGGTAGACTTATGTGTTTTATAAAATGTTAACCTAAGCATGTCGGGTGTCACAAAAATCCATAAAATTAATGCAATCAAATGTTTTTTTAAGGTTTAAACTCTTTCCTACAGATGTGTTATATTATGAGTAGGTAATGCTCCTGCACAAAATTTGTACATGTGTAGGTTATATAAATTAATGAAATTACTTTATATACTTGTTTTATTTTTGAGATAGATGAATAAACAACACATTTCAACAATTTTCTTATATTTTTATTTTTTTTAGAATGATAAAAATGAATTATTTATCTTCTTCTCGCACTAAAACCTCTTCTGAAATGAACCATCCCCAATATATATAATAAATGAAAATGGTGGGGCACATTGCAACTTGGTGAGACCATCATCACCCTTGAAATCTCTTCAAAATTATTAAAGTTGGTTTTTTCTCTCATGTGTATGACACATGCACATTCCTCCATGATTTTTACACGTTAATAACCTTTTATACGACATTTTTTTTCAAAAAAAAAAATTACACCAAATTAAGAAGCGTTCTATTATCTTTCCAACAGTACCATAGTACTATACAAAAATTAAAAGAACGACTTTTTTAGTGAGATTTTGAACAGTATAGTAAAAAAAACAAATCTACTGCAGAAAAAACACAGTGTGTTATTTCGTCTGTCCATTGTATTATTTTCGTCTGTACATTGTGTTTTTTTGGCTTGTTCATTATGTTTTTCAATTCTCATCCTTGGGTTTTTTTGTTGCACATTGTAGAGGTGAGCAGATGTCGGTTCAGATCGGTGTTTACACGTAACTGAAACTAATCGGTTGAGTTGGTTTGGTTAATTCTGTTAATATGTCGGTTATCAGATTGGTTTTGGTTATGTTCAGTTAATTACCGAAAGCGAAACTTTGGCAAAATTATAAATTTAAAATAGCTAGTCAAGTGCTTTGAACCTTTTTTCAAGCATGCAAATACACGAAAACACTTGAAAAATACATGAAATACCTGGAAATACATGAACATATGTTTCAAAGACATGAAATAAATAGGAAATGAATGAAAATATATTTCAATACATGGATATATATGGAAAACACATAAATATATAATAATTGGTTGCTTTTGGTTATGTCGGTTATGGAAGAATGGAAAACCAAACCGTAACTGAATGTTTAGGTTTTAGCCATATTTTGACTGTAAGCGACCGGTTAAGTCAATTTCGGTTATTTTCGGTTTGGTTTCGATTTGTTTTTCTTATCGGTTTTCGTTTGCTCACCCCAAGCAGATTGTGTTTTTTCTCTGAATACGATGTTTTTTAGTACTGTGTGTTGTAATTTTCTAAGTTGTCATTTGTGTGTTTTTATGTTAAAGTCATATTTTGGACTTATAGTCAATTTAGTTTCGGTTGCTCATATGTTTTATGTTATTTATATATTTAGAGAACTATAAAAAATAGCAAAGCGTAGCTTCTTTTTATATCTTAATATTATGCTTTGATTTAATTTATCGAAATTCAAACATATTTAAGTTGGTTTTTGGATGATTTCTTCCATTTTTGTCACTGTTTCATACAACTTTACATTAGCCAATATTTCCTTTTTATTTAAAGTTGAGGTTGTGTCCATGATGCTTTGTATAAGTATTCATTAAGTTTGTGTTTAAGTAATTCATCAATCATGTCTAGGCAAGTCACTAATCATGTTAAAATAGTATATATGTTTTTGAACCTACAGTTACATATAAGAACCAACTAACTAACTAACTATATATATATATATATATATATATATATATATATATATATATTGGTAAGAATATTGTTTTATTCGGTGTCACCCAATGTGATCAATTGTATATCCATAATAAAGATTGAACATGTATGTTATTCTTTCACATATGCTCATTTTACACATTAGAATCACCTATCATCATCATGATGACATACATATGATACCAATTTGGTTGATTTTTTTCGGGTTCACATCGCAACTTTAGAGTGTCTTGAAACTCTGACAAAGTTGTACAGATGCTTCACTCGAGCAAAAGCTCCACTCCTAGAATTAGAAGTATTTTTATGAGCTATTAAGTGTTGATCGTTTACAACAAAAAAAAAGTAAAATAAAATTATAAAGAAACAACTTATTCATTTTTTTTTATACTCACATTTTATCACTTCATATTATATTTTTCTATCTTGGAAAGGTCTGATGTGATAAACTAGTTTATTCTAATAATCAATGCTACATTATAAAGTACCAAAGGTGTCTACAAAAGTCATTTACCATGTATTTTTAAGATGACATATGAAAAGTTCTTTGATTCACACCCAAAATATCATGAAAATTCTTTCAATACGGTCTATTTGCAAATATGAGTTTAAGCAATTTAAAAGGTTACAAACAGTTATTAAAAATGCTCATACTGTCTGACTTTTTTTTTTCTTTTATTTAATTTTACACTAAAATTCTTTTTGGTTGACTTCTAACTGTTGAACCTTTTTCGTTTTACATTATATATCAAGCTTACTCACCCGACTTATTAAAGATAAAGTACGACTATAACTATTTCTACATTTTAAACTTTAGCCATTTACGATGTTTGATTTAATTAATTAGTGGCCTAATCAATATTTCTATTCATAATTGTTAGGTTTGATGTGGATGTAAATAAAAATAATTCTAATCAACGCGTCTAACACTAGAGTGGGTGTATTATATCAACAAAACTGTATTATTTAATTTCAGTCTTAGTCTAGGGTTGATAAAACAATTTGAATACCGTAGTATAAATTGTTACCGTGACAACAACGCACGGGTTTCTTCCTATCTTAATATTTGGGTGGTAAAATGGGTAGGTTGGGTTGGGTTGATGGTTGGGTCAGGATGGGTTTAGATTAGGATGAGTTTGGGTCAAGATGGATAGATTAAAAAAATGGGTTAGGATGGGTTGGGTCAGGATGGGTTTTGGTCTCGATGGTTTGGATTAGGATAGGTTCACATCAAAATAGATTAAAAAAATTTAAAAAAAAAATAAAATAACAATAAAAAATTAAAAATTAAAAATTAAAAAACAAAATAAAAAAAGTAAAAAAATAAACTTAAAAATAAAAATTTAAGGGATCCGAAATATTTCATTTTGAACCGGATCGGTTCGACCCTATCGGGCTGGTTAACAACCCGGACCATTACGACCCAGACTGTTTCGACCTGACCGGACCCGTTAGTGACTAGGACCGTTTCGACCCGGCCGGGCCCATTAGCGACCAGAACTGTTTTGACTCGACCGGGCACGCTAGCGATCCGGACTGTTTCGACCCGATCGGGCTCGTCAATGACTGGGCCCATTAGCGACCCGAACCATTTCGACTCGACTGGGGCCCGTTAACGACCCGGATCGTTTTGACTCAACCGGGCCCGGTAACGACCCAGACCGTTTCAACTTGACCCGTCTCGTAGCGACCCGGACTTTTTCGACCCGGTCGAGCCCGGTAGCGATGCAGACCGTTTCAACCCGGCCGAGCCCGGTAGCGACCCGAACTGTTTCGACCCGGTAGCGACCCGGACCGTTTCGACCGGGTCGGGCCCGGTAACGATCCAGATCGTTTCAACCCGACCCGTCCTGTAGCGAACCGTACTGTTTCGACCCGGCCGGTCCCGGTAGCGACCCAGACTGTTTCGACCCGACTGGGCCCGGTAACGATCCAGACCGTTTCAGCCTGACCCGTCCCTTAGCGACCCAGCGGGGCCCGGTAGCGACCCGGACCGTTTTGGCCTGACCGATCCCTTTAGCAACCCGGACCGTTTCGCCCCGACCGGGCCCGTCAACGACCAGACCATTTCGACCCGAACGGGCCGGTCAACAACCAGACCGTTTGGACTCGATCAAGCCTGCTAACAACTCGAACCGTTTCGAGGAGATCGGTCTCGTTAATGACCAGAACGGTTTCGAGCCGACTGGGTTATCAACAAATGCAAAAGATATAGTTTTTTGTTTTTAATGACATTTATTTCTATGAGGCATCAACGCTTTTGGTGTTGTTTGAGTTTTAATTCAGATTTGTATATGGTTATCTAAAAACACCCATCCTGACCCATTTGTTTTTTTTTTTTTTTTTGACATACCCATCCTGACCCACTTACTTATATATTACAATTAAAACTATTCATCCTAACACCCTTGAAAATTATACTAAAGTGATTTTAACCCACAAGGTCAAATTTTAAACCTAAAACAACCCAAACTCAACTTGATGGGTTGAAATTACCGGGTCTACCTAGTATTAAACTAAAATTCAAGACTGAGGTCTAAAAATATCGGAGAGTCAAAATGGGAAATTCTTTATATACCCTAAAAATGTGGATGATATCTATCTATCCAAAAAAAATCTGTTTATTTGATTTGAAGGGAGTGTTTGTTTCATAACTGTCATGGAACTCTCTCTATGCACTTCTTGTGTCCTAATAATTCCCTCCTCGATCATTAGTAATTCTAGCTTCTTCAACTGCTTTTATTAATATTAATATTATAATTTGATTTGAATTCTGAAGAATTTGTTTGTTGTGCAATTTGCAAGGAAGGTATTACCCCATAAAATTAAGTTTGCATTCACATGTAATAATAATAATATCTCTTCTACTTCTACTTTTTTAGAAGCCTCTGCTGTGAGTAGTACCAACGCCCCCTCATTTTCTGAAAATCATGAGAGAAGACCACTTTTGATTTCTTTTCTTGCTACTGCTGCAGGTACTGTTTCTTTTAGCCTTACTTTGTTTATTATTTACTTGATTTGGTTATTGGTATCAAGCTACAACCATTACCATAGCTTGTTTTACTCTTTATCAATGCATGATCATGATCATCACTAGGAAAGTTTCATGTTATTTGATGGCCTAGACAAACTCCTGGATTTCAACTGTATATCGAAATTTGTAGATGTCCCTCTCTTGGATTTCAACTGTATATTGAAATTTGTAGATGTCACTTAGGGATTGAGTATACTTTTAGTATTCAATATGAAATGAAGCTAACATTTTGTCACTAAGTCGTCTTTCGACGCCCGAGAACAAACCGTTTGATATGGGTCACTGGACCTGTGCTAGGGAGTGCCCCTAACTCCCATCCAAATGTCCATTTGTTGAGACCACTCCTAAGAATTTCAAGTTTAGCTCTGTTCGTAGCTCTCTCGAAAAGAACTATCTAAAAAATAATGACCTAAGGTGAGCAGACTCATTTTGTAACCAAGTCGAGCTCAAGCCAAGGTCGGCTTGGTTCATGGCTTGGCTCGTTTAACTTCGAGCTGAGCTCAAGTCAATCCGAGCTGCCTCATTTAATATTGAGCATGAGCTCGAGCTCGAGCTCACCATGGCTAGACTTGGCTCGACTCGCTTACAAACCCTAAGTGTAGCTAGTAAACCCAACCGATCTTTAGACATTTGGTCTGTCACAATTTCGATTTCGAAGTTGATTTCCTTGTAGTTGAACATCCCGCGACCTCCGCTACGACTCCCGACTGTGTTTTCTTTTTGGGAACGGCTTGGCGTTCTGTTTTTATTTGTTGCCCCTGTAGCCTTGTTGGTGGTGTCGAAGTTGAGTGTCTTTTGGACTCGTTGTTGTGCCTGCTGTAATACCCGTTTTTGGTATCCTGCAGTAAGTTCTGCTTGCTTTTTGAAGAGCCAGTCGTCTGGGTCTTCTTCTTCCCAGTGCTCATCATCGTCCAAGTCGACAGTGTTGTGAGCTGCAGCTTGACTGACACCTAGCCTCCTTACTGGCTTATGGGCTGCCTTTGTGACTGTGGCCGGTGGGGTTTCCTCCGACCCTTCCTCGTGGTCATCCTCGATGACCGGTGGTTCTTGGTTCTTTGTCGAAGTTCCTTCAGTTGCCATATCCTTGTTCGAAAGATTGTGAAAATTGTTGCTCTAGCCGATACGGATGGCGCCACTGAAGAAACAAATGTTCACCTAGGGGTTAGTATGAACAATCTGCTCCTGCAAGGAAGATCCTTCGCAAGGATGGATGACTTCTTTACGATGGAAACCTGCAAAAGACAATATTCCGGTGTGGGGCGACCGCCTCGAATCCAGAGGATTCTACTTAGCAGACACAAAAACGTGGTCGGTCGTAGTGTGTTCTCCAGGGGTTTTCTGAATGGCCTATTCAAGGAGACGAAGTCCTCCTTAAATAGGTTCCACACGGACCTTGACATCCACCCTTAACTTAACCAGTGGGCCAAAGCCCAGTTAAGGGTTTGCCTCCACACCGGCCCATAGTTAGGCCCAACAGGAGATGTTATGTGACAGGTAGGAAATCACAAAGGATGGTCGTACCTGTCCTGATGACGTGTCGTCATGTGGTTAGTTGCAGGCCTGGGTCGATATGATTGGTCCTCGTATGTACGGTTGTCTCCTCTGTGGGCTTTCGTTAGTGGAGATCTTCACTGAGGTGGTCCCGTGTATTCTGATTGGCTAACCAGTGCATGAGATGTGCTGCCTGTCTCCCGCGGGTTTGATATTGGACACGTGTACGTCCCCTGCTGGTCGATCGTGCAACATGCTCCTTGTCTCACGTCGCTGGGCTTTCATTGGATCGTGCTTTATTGTACGATCAAGTGTGCAGCTGCCACGTGTCTGCTCAGGGTATTAACCCGCGGGGCTTAACGAGTCATCCCCGCCGATTGGCCGTTTAGTCCGCGTACGCGTCCCGCGAGTTTACCTGCCCCTAGTTGGGCTTACTTGGGCTTAGAGCCCTTGTTCTTATGTCTTGGCCTTTTTAGTTTTGGGTAGGGGCCCTAGTGAATTTGGGTCCCTACCCCTTCAAAAGGCAGCATGTTAAGTACATCATACTACCAGCAACAAACGTTTTTGCATCCAAAGTTGGATAAGGTAAGTTTTATATTTTCAATTTGACCTGTGGGGAGTAGAAAGTTAAAGTATACCTTGAACTATGTGGTACGCTTTCCCTCACATTCAAAAACTACAACTATTATGGCATAAGTTGATGATAGGATTTTTTATTTTTAAATCACAATAATTATCTTTTCATTCCATAAAAGCAAAAATTACAATAAAATAGCAGGCAGACATATAACAAGTTGTGCCGCCACCCCCTTTTGTATGTCGAAACCTATTCTACTGAAAACAAATCTCCCCCCCCCCCCCCCCCCCGGGTTGAAACATTGCTATAGATAACCCGTTGGACCTTGGTCAAAAAACGGATAGCTTCCCGTGCCAAGGGCCCAAAGGTATCAAAAGCCAGGGGGCAAAGACGTGCTGGTTCTCTTCACAGGCTTTAGCATGCTTTTCCACTTTCTTCATCTCTGCCCCTCGCAAAGCATGCCCTGCTACAAACCCATTATCCCTCAAACCAGCTAGAGGGGATACTCCTGTTCTGGGTTTTAAAAAGCGCGCCTGAGGGGCGCCTAGGCGCAAGGCGCATCAAGGTGCAGCCTAGGGCCCCTCAGGGCTTTGCGCCTATCATTTTTCCCAAAGGCACGCGCCTCAGGCGCTTTTTTGTCAAATTTAAGGGGCTTTTCTCTCTGAGGCGCGCGTCTCACGTAACCTAAGTATTTTTATGCATAAAAATTTGTACCTTGGTGTTTTTGGCTTGTACATGTAGGTAAAATCACATAAAAACCTTATTTATAGCTATATTTTGGGTAAATGAAGCTAAAAACTCCTGGAATATATATAGGATATATAAAAAATTATTTAATTAGTGTGCGCTTCGGGTACGAAAATCCCACGCTTTTTTCGCTTTGCGCGATGCGCTTAGACCTCGGCACTTTTTTCCGCCTAGCGCTTTTTAAAACCAAGCTCCTATTAGGTCAACACAAGCGTGTTTCCCCCCAGCCCACCCAAAGACAAAGCAAATCCGCTGGCCGCAAGGTGGAACTCCCTTTCGCGTGGTCCGAGAGAAAGTTGATAGGAGCCTCCTTCTTGGCTGATATCCCAGCTCTTCTTAAAATGTCCCAAAGGGCGTCCCGAACCCAGTCATGTCTGTGCTGAACCCGGGCAGCTTTTTACAGTGAACCGCATGCTCCCCGTACTTGTCCAAGCAGGATATTTAAAGTGGTTCCCTATAGGATTGAACACACACAAAACTGAGCGCGCACACACGAATATTTAAAGTAGTTCGGTTGGCTAACCTACGTCCACTGTGTTGCAACTAGGGTTTCTTTTATTATCTGGGTGCTACAAGGAATTACAAGTACAATGAATTTGTATTGAAAGTTGAAATATATCTCAAACTATGTATTACTCTTCCCTCACATGCAAAAACTGCAACCATTTTGGGATAACTTAAAGAAAGGTGTTTAACCACTCTTAAGCAGTCTTAAATAGGCTTCAATAGTGATAGAAAAGGATGGTATTGTGGGCCTAATGGGTGGATTTTTTTATTTTTGTTGTGTCTAATGTGAATGATTTAATTTCTAAAATGAGCAGCTGCTGGTCTTTGTGTCTATGATGTTGCTGGTGCTGTTAGTACAAGTAGACGAGCTGTGAGATCCCCCATTATATATATAGAATTTACTAATATATGCATAGCTTTCTACTTCATGTTTTGAATCTTTAACTGTCTCTTATTACAACTTAAGGGAGCAAAAGTGCCTAAGATTGAATATACCACTCTTCCCAATGGGCTAAAGTTAGTAATTTTCAAACACCTACCATTTTCCTTTTATGGGTCGCAATAAGAATGTATTATTTAAATAAAGTTTGTTTTGTATTAGTGTCGGCTAAAAAGCAATTGCTTACTTATAGCTTTTTTAGTGGATATGTGCTAGGTTAATTTTAACCAAGTAGAAATTTTTTAATGTACCTAATGTATCATGAGCAACTGTTCTCAGGTACAATGATTTAAAGGTTGGAAATGGAGCTGAAGCGGGAAAGGGATCTCGGGTTGTAGTACGGTTTGTGGCACATTTGTATATTTAGATCTTATCACATGCTTGGATGTTTTTGAGCCTATGTGTTACATGATTAAGAGGGTGTTTGGATGTTCATTTTGGATAAGAATATCTCATTATTAAGATTTGAAATCCCTATAATCAGTTTTTAGTCTTTGAAAAAACAAATCCTACTTGTTATTATATGATTATTTTGGGTCAATATTTTAGTTTCATACTTGTTCTTGGAATATCTTTTAACTTTTCATAAAATTCTCCGTTTTTGTTATTTTATTTATTAGTTTTCTAAAAAAAACAAAAGTTTATCAGACAATCAAACATCTGAGACACTATGTTGTACTAGTTTTATCACACAGTTATCTGAATTGGATTGTATATATCACGTTAATGTATTAACAAGCAAAAACATAGATGCCCTAAGTTCTCAGTAACATATTTCTTTGTCAAATCTATTAGAAAGCTGATATTTTAATATGTTTATGATTCGGGTTTCTTAGATTTCTTTGTACCTCTTAACTTGGTGGACCCATATGGTGTTGTAGGTACACTATGTTGCTAAATGGAGAAACATCACTTTTATGACAAGTAGACAGGGGCTTGGTGTCGGCGGGGGAACGGTAAGGAAGAATAGTCAGCTAACTTTTTTATAATAATTTATCTAAAAACAAAGTGGGTTTAACATGCCAAAAATTGCCCAAACATATATTCAGAGGCGTACAATGTCCTAAATTGGTTTGGTTGGGATGAAATGATCTTATTTTTTAGTAATTTGGTTTTAATTGCAATACATTAGTTACTAAGAGAAGTATTTTGATCTGAAACTATTTTGACCCATTTTACATGATCTGATCAACGTTGCCTATTTTTCCATCTCAACATGTTCCAGTTTTGTGTTTACATTGATGAAATTCGCCAAAGTTGTACATTAATGAAATTCCATTGTTCCAGCTTATGGGTTTGACGTTGGTGAATCAGAGAGAGGAAATGTTCTTAAAGGGTTAGACCTTGGAGTTCAAGGCATGCGGGTAGGAGGCCAGGTACGTACCTTGCCAATGAATCAAACCCTGAATTGAACCTCGATAACCCTTCTTGACCCACTTTCTTTCCAAAATAGCAGCCGGTTGAAGTTTAAACCTTTGTTCAGTAGGAAAAGGAATCACTTGTGTAGGGGGTCCAGTTGCTTGTTTTAATAAGGACACATGAAATGTAGGGTGAACTAACACATCATTAGGAAAGTCAAGTTTGCAGGCAACTGCTCCATTTTTTTCTAGAATCAGGAATGGGCCAAAGTATTTGGAAGACAGTTTATTGTGTTTAGTGTACCTCATAGTAGCCTGGCAATAAGGATGAACCTTAACATAAACCCAAGTGCCCACTTCAAAGTTTCTTTCAGACCTATAAGGATCAGAAAACTATTTCATCCTATTTTTGGCTTGATCCAATGACAACTTCAGGACTTTAATCAGGATGAACCTTAACATAAACCCAAGTGCCCACTTCAAAGTTTCTTTCAGACCTGTAAGGATCAGAACACTGTTTCATCCTATTTTTGGCTTGATCCAATGACAACTTCAGGACTTTAATCAGGATGAACCTTAACATAAACCCAAGTGCCCACTTCAAAGTTTCTTTCAGACCTGTATGGATCAGAAAACTGTTTCATCCTATTTTTGGCTTGATCCAATGACAACTTCAGGACTTTAATCATTTTTTCCCTATTCCTACATAAGTCATCCACTGCTGCCACCTTAGCATCCTTTGGAATATAGGGAATGAAAGTTGGAGGAGGATAGCCATACAAAGCTTCAAACGGACTCATTTTGATAGTTGAATGATAGCTGGAATTATACCACCATTCAGCTAATGGCAGCCACTTGAACCATTCTTTATTGTTGCTCATGGTCATACACCTGAGATAACTTTCTAGACATTTGTTCACAACTTCTGTTTGGTTGTCTGTTTGTGGATGGTATGCAGTGGATTGTGCTAAAGACACACCATGCAATCTAGTAAATTCTTTCCAAAAGTTGCTCACAAAAATTGGGTCCCTATCTGACACTATAGTGTCAGGCCATCCATGAAGCTTGAAAACTTGATCCAAAAACACTTGAGCAACTGTAGCAGCACTAAAATGATGGGAGAGACCAATAAAATGAGCAAACTTGATTAATCTATCAACCATAACCAAGATTGTATCCTTCCCACTTGATTTTGGCAGGCCCCCTATAAAATCAATAGAGATGTCTAAGAAAATATATTTAGGTGTTGGTAGGGGTTGAAGGAGGCCTGGTGAAGCAACTGTTTCAGCTTTATTTCTTTGGCAAACTTCAATTCTCACATACTGTCTGACATCTTTGGTTAACCCTTTCCAGTGAAAGAATTGTTTAATTCTTTGCAGGGTCACATGTACCCCTGAGTGACCTGCACTAGCAGTGTTATGATTCAGATAAAGAATCTTTTGCCTCAAATCAGCTACCTTGCCCACTGGAATCCTTCCTTTTCTTGTCAATAGTTGCCCATCTCATGAATAATTCTTGACCATTTTACCCCCCCTGCAGTTGGCTAAGATTATCAACCATCTTATCATCTGATTGCCATGATTCTTTTATTTCTTGTACTAAAGATGGGTCAAAAGTGGATAAGGTGATTGGTAACAAAGTAGGACCATCTACCCTTGACAGGGCATAAGCTGCTGTGTTTTCCCTACCTTGTTTATAAAGAATCTCATAGTCAAATCCCATCATTTTTGAAAGCCATACATGTTGAAGAAGTGTATCAACCTTCTGATCAATTAAGTATTTCAAACTTTTTTGATCAGTTTTAATAATAAACCTTCCAATAGACAAATAGTGCTTCCAATGTTGAACAGCAAAAATAATGGCAAGCAGCTCTTATTCATGTACAGACAAAGCTTGTTGTCTAGGGGACAAATGTGACAACAGTCAACGTAACAGGTCAACGACCGTACATGTTTCATTTATTAAGTCACTATATGATAATACACTTGTTTAGTCATACAACACCCGGACACACCATCAAAACAAGCATTACAAGAGGTTATGCCCACTAACACATGCTAATGCACCTCTAACACATGATTGTGAACACAAAGATCATCATGGGAAATCATTCAACAAACCCATGACACATGTGAAACAAAATACATGTTAGTGTCGTCATCAAGAGGCATGGATGATATTCCTATATCAAAGGTGTACTAGCGGCTATACACGAACAATCACAACACTATTAACATGAATAGGCCGATTTATTTAACATAACATGTTAAGTATTGGATCATAACCAAGATTATTGTCTATACAAGCTATGCCCACATGTGTATACCCACATACACACAGCATTACACATATACACACGCACGTATGCACACATACTCACAAACATGGATTAGTTATCACACTATACATAAACATAGAGTCTTACATCTTCTATTAACCTATGGAAGTCTTACTCTTCAGACAACTTCTTTTCCTCTACCTATACCTACGGCCGAGGGCTAGGATACAAGAAAACAAAGAGTTACAAAACTTGCTTTCCAACACATGCCTATAAACACCTAAACTCTACACATTTCGGCTACCTACACTAATTAACAAGGAACATGGATGGAACTAGGATGTTACACTAAAATAGATACAAAACACAAATCATTAGAGGATAGATCACACTTGACAAGCCTTCCTCTTATGGTTAAGAAGTGATCGGCCAAATGACTAGGAAGTGAGCAACTTTCACCTTTATAGATAGCACTAGAGTACACCATAAGAAGTCAACCTATCCCTTTATGGATTACCACCTTGTTTTCAACACATGTCCCTTGTTTTTCCCACCCCTTACACGCGTACAACAAGGAAGAGACAAGGAAAATCTTTGTCTTATGAAGGGTCACTCTCAACTCATGCCACCAAGCTTACACATAAGTAGGAAGAATAGACTTTCACCATGAGTCTTGCACAAAGTGGCTTGCCACAAATATCATTCCTAGACTTCTAGGAATCGGCTGAACATTCCCAAGAAAGTGAGATAGGGATAGCTCAATGAAACCTCCAACCTATGAGTATAGATCGACTAGAGTCAACAAGGAGACATAGAACTTACATGTAAATGGGAATAATCAAAAAACTAACCAACTAGCTAGCAATGTCAACCTTTCCCCTTTCATGATTAGTCTTTCCATCCATTGACTTTGCAAGAATCCATGAAACTTCTCTAACTCTTTGTTTCGGCCGAGAAGCATGAGGATACCACAAAGGTTTTGTCTTCTACCCACTAGAACCTCTATATAAGGACCTCAACCCTCACCTTCATTCCTTGCACCAATTCACATCTCTCTCTCTCTCTCCCTCTCTCTCAGTCTAAAACTCACGGCCAAAGTGATCAAGAACACAAAAGTTGGAAGCTTCAATCCATCGGCTCAAGGCTTGGCATAGGAAGCTCTCCAAGTCTAAGGATCACTAGCACTCACAAACACTCAAGGTAAGTCCTAAACCACCCTATTAGATATGGGAGCCCCTTTACGAACTCGATACCCAAGCACATTGATCACACCTATCGGCCTTAAGGAATCATTGATCTTAGATCGACCTAAAACACACCTAGAGAATGCATACTCATGTGATCACATTACTATGATCTTACATTTAAATGGTAATTAATCGACCTAAATCACTAAGAGCACATGCAAGCTCACGGCTTAGACTTAGCAATGCTTGAATCAATCACTAATGAACCACAAAACCATCGAATCCGAGCTCCATTAAGTGCATTTGGTCCAGCCATAATCATTTAACATAAGTTTAGTTATGCCGAAAACATGTGTTATCTTACAAATGGTTTTAAGAAGAAAATAAACATGTGTTAATCAAACCTTTCTCAAAAACCAACCACACATGATGAATAAGTACTAATATACAGCCCAAATACCCCATGTGAGGCCCAATATAGTTCACCATGTACATTACATTTCAAAACAACAAAGTTTTGGAAACTATATGTTTGTTAAAACATTAACAAGTATCATGAACAATGAAACACACTAAACACAATGGTCCACAAGTGTCGGGTGATCAATTTGTATGATAAACAACATTCGGGTGACTTACCGTGTCCATAATGATCATAGGGTATCATTTGTCAGGACGATGATCATCTACTAGCTCACTAGACCACACACGACTCAAACAGGTGAGTTTTCTATGGCCCCATTTTACTATTTTTACATTTTGGGGGAAATACATGCATCAATACTTGTGTCAATTTCAAGTGTGTGTACATTCTAGCATGACTACCATGTGGAACATGAGACATATTGGTTCATGAGCTCACTAGTCCTCGTACATCGTTCACTATAACCATTAGCTAGACATATAGCCATGGAACACTTTAATAGATCTATTGGATTGACACCCCCGCTCTTGGTTAGTCGCGCTAACCGGCCACATGCAAAAGAGTGTTAGTATTCTACTATACATACATTGTCTTTAGTGTACAATGCATGAGGCACCACAGTCATAAGGTTTGGTTACAGGACTCATGGTTCTCACAGTGATCATTTGCTTAGCTAGCTCATGATTGGTCAAACACGGATGACACGTTCATTTCACAGTATATTCAAAAACCCATAGACTCACCAACATTATTGTTGACAAAATCCTTTATGCATGTGTTTCAGGTAACTAATGGAGGGCCACAGAGGATTGAGGGAAGGGTTTGAGCATGCACACCGTGGTATCGCTTTGATGGCTTTTGTCAGCTTCAAGATGTTATGTTTACAATTTCCATAAGACAATGTTCATGTGCCTACACTATGCTTATTTTCAATAAAATCATGACGAATTCCATCTTTATGGTGGTACTATTTTTAATAAATGTGTGTTGCTTGAACCTTGTGCATGAAAACTTTTCGATCGTTGCATTCCCGTGTTTCCGCCTAGGCGGGGTGTGACAAATTGGTATCAGAGCACGAGGTTATAGCGAACTAAGATTCTTTGAATCAACTATAACTTAAAATATTTTTCGAAATGTTTTCACAAAATGCCACGAAGTCTCGCCATGCACCCTCAAACCTCAAGCCACTCCACGAAGACATGCGGGTACCATGGTTTATTTATCCATATGATTATTTACATATATGTGCATGTTGTGACAAGAAACATGGCCATTACTATTGATCTTGTTTCTTCACCCGAGTCAGAGTCAGATTATTTGGTAGATGATCCCCAGGGAGATGACTTACCTCTCACCCAGCCAGCCCCCGAGTCTCACCATAATGGATGGCTATCCGAGTCTGAGACGGACATTGTCTCACCTCCTGTGCAGAGACGTACCTCCGATGACGAGACGGACGATGACACTCCACCCCTAGCTGTCTCTGACCCCCATCCTTCAGTCACCCATTCTGTCTCATCTCCACCGGCCAGCCTAAACCCCTACTTTCGCTTAGACACTTTGGGACGTTTAGTCACTAAGTGTACTCCTCGTAACAGGATTCGACCGGCCTTAGCAAGCACTCCTCTCACCAACCACAGGACGCTGTGAAAGTTTTTGCTACTACTGCTATTGAGGAACCCAAACGCAAGTACAACGGACCTCATCCTCACTGCAGCAAATGCAACTACCACCACATAGGTACTTGCGACAGCATTCTGTGCAAGAAATGCAACCGTCGTGGTCATTCTACCGCTAACTGCAGGGCCAAAACCGCCAACACTCCTCCTGACCGAAACGAGTGTTTCGAGTGTGGTGCGACAGGACATTTCCGAAAGGACTGTCCCAAGGCCAAGGATCAAGCCCGTGGCAGAGCGTTTGTGTTAGGAGCTAACGAAGCACGAGATGATCCTAATGTAGTTACGGGTATGTTTCTCCTTAACAATCAATTCGCATCAATACTTTTCGATTCCGGCGCAGATTTTAGCTTTGTGTCCACCAACTTTAGGAAATCCCTAGGATTAGAATCTACTAAGTTGGACACACCATTTACCATAGAGCTAGCTAACGGTAAATTAATCTCTTCCGATGAGATCGTTAAGGATTGTATTCTGGTACTCGACGACCACGAATTCTGTATCGACTTACTGCCTATCCAATTAGGAAGTTTCAATATCGTCATTGGCCTGGATTGGTTGTCCAAACATCGTGCAGAGATCGTCTGTCACGAGAAGTTGGTACGAATCCCCTTGTCAAATGGTGAAACCTTAATGATTCGAGGGAGTCAGGGTTTACCCACTCTTCGTATCATCTCCTACATTAAGGCCCAAAAATGTTTAAGGAAAGGTTATGTCGCGTTCCTTGCACATGTCGTTGAACAAAAAGCTAAAGATCGGAAACTAGCAGACATCCCAGTGGTGCGAAATTATCCTGAAGTCTTTCCAGAAGACTTGCCAGGACTTCCACCACCGCGACAAGTCGAGTTTCGCATCGATCTTGTTCCGGGAGCTGCCCTAGTAGCCCGCACTCTGTATCGCTTAGCCCTATCCGAGATGCAGGAACTGTCCAATCAACTCCAGGAGTTGCTAGACAAAGGTTTCATTCGTCCGAGTTCTTCCCCGTGGGGGGCACCTATCTTATTCGTGAAGAAGAAAGACGAGAGTTTCCGCATGTGCATCTACTACCGAGAGCTGAACAAACTGACGATCAAGAACAAGTATCCGTTGCCAGGGATCCAGCTACTACTCAAAGATCGATCTACGGTCAGGATATCATAAGCTACGAATCCAGGAGGACGACATCCCGAAAACTGCATTCCGAACTCGTTATGGGCATTATGAATTCCTGGTTATGCCATTCGGATTAACGAATGCTCCAGCAGTTTTCATGGACCTCATGAATCGTGTCTGCAAACCCTACTTGGACAAATTCGTCATTGTCTTCATCGACGACATCTTGATCTATTCACGAACTCAAGAGGAGCACGAACAACATCTACGATTGATGTTGGAGTTGCTTAAAAGTGAGAAGTTGTACGCCAAATTCTCGAAATGCGAGTTCTAGATTTGAGAAGTCCATTTCCTCGGTCACGTTGTGAACGAGAAGGGTATACAAGTTGATCCTACAAAAATCGAAGCAATCAGGGATTGAGTTGTGCCCAAGACACCAACTGAAGTGCGACAATTTTTGGGATTAGCCGGTTATTACCGATGATTCATCGAGAACTTCTCTAAGATTGCCTAACCACTGACTGTCTTGACGCAAAAAGACAAGAAGTTCGATTGGGGGATCCGACAGGAGAATGTGTTCCAAGTATTGAAGGACTGCCTGTGAAGTGCACTAATTCTTTCCCTTCCTGAAGGCACAGATGACTTCGTAGTTTACTACGATGCTTCGCATCAAGGTCTTGGATGCGTACTCATGCAAAGGAATAAGGTCATTGCCTATGGATCCCTGCAACTCAAAATTCATGAAAAGAATTACACTACTCATGACCTAGAGTTGGGTGCAGTGATCTTTGCACTTAAGATTTGGAGGCACTACCTTTACGGTACCAAGTGCACCAACTTCACCGATCATAAGAGCTTACAGCACATCTTCAACCAGAAGGAGTTGAACATGCGGCAACGCAGATGGGTTGAACTGTTGAACGATTACAATTGTGAGATTAAATACCATCCGGGCAAAGCCAACGTTGTGGCTGACGCGGTAAGCCGGAAGGAACGAGTTAAGACCCTACGTGTGCGTGCACTAGGTCTAACCATCCGTACAAATCTCACGACCCGCATTCACAATGCCCAACAAGAAGCTCTGAAAAGTGAAAATCTTAAGAACGGGTCGCTATTTAAGATGGTTAATCTATTGGAACCAAAACCTAACGGCACAGTGTATTTCGCCAACCAGATTTGGGTGCCACTCAAGGTAAGTCCTAAACCACCCTATTAGATACGGGAGCCCCTTACCGAACTCGATACCCAAGCACATTGATCACACCTATCGGCCTTAAGGAATCATTGATCTTAGATCGACCTAAAACACACCTAGAGAATGCATACTCATGTGATCACATTACTATGATGTTACATTTAAATGGTAATTAATCGACCTAAATCACTAAGAGCACATGCAAGCTCACAGCTTAGACTTAGCAATGCTTGAATCAATCACTAATGAACCACAAAACCATCGAATCCGAGCTCCATTAAGTGCATTCGGTCCAGGCATAATCATTTAACATAAGTTTAGTTGTGCCGGAAACATGTGTTCTCTTACAAATGGTTTTAAGAAGAAAATAAACATGTGTTATTCAAACCTTTCTCAAAAACCAACCACACATGATGAATAAGTACTAATATACGGCCCAAATACCCCACGTGAGGCCCAATATAGTTCACCATGTACATTACATTTCAAAACAACAAAGTTTTGGATACTATATGTTTGTT
Source organism: Ambrosia trifida (assembly GCA_028751855.1). Lineage (NCBI taxonomy): Eukaryota > Viridiplantae > Streptophyta > Magnoliopsida > Asterales > Asteraceae > Ambrosia > Ambrosia trifida. Next base: position 69,401,045 of record CM054127.1, on the reverse strand, counting down.
AAAACATTAACAAGTATCATGAACAATGAAACACACTAAACACAATGGTCCACAAGTGTCGGCTGAACAATTTGTATGATAAACAACATCCGGATGACTTACCGTGTCCATAATGATCATAGGGTATCATTTGTCAGGACGGTGATCATCTACTAGCTCACTAGACCACACACGACTCAAACAGGTGAGTTTTCTATGGCCCCATTTTACTATTTTACATTTTGGGGGAAATACATGCATCAATACTTGTGTCAATTTCAAGTGTGTGTACATTCTAGCATGACTACCATATGGAACATGAGACATATTGGTTCATGAGCTCACTAGTTCTCATACATCGTTCACTATAACCATTAGCTAGACAATTAGCCATGGAACACTTTAATAGATCTATTGGGTTGACACCCCCGCTCTTGGTTAGTCGCGCTAACCGGCCACATGCAAAAGAGTGTTAGTATTCTACTATACATACATTGTCTTTTGTGTACAATGCACGAGGCACTCCAGTCACGAGATTTGGTTACAGGGCTCATGGTTCTCACAGTGATCATTTGCTTAGCTAGCTCATGATTGGTCAAACACGGATGACACGTTCATTTCATAGTATATTAAAAACCCATAGACACACCAACATTATTGTTGACAAAATCCTTTATGCATGTGTTTCTTGTGAGCGTTGGATTTTAGCTAAAACAGGATTATACGATCATACAAGTCACAAATCTAGGTGCGGAAACCCTAGATCTGAACAAATTGATAAAACACAAATCACAACACAATCAAGATCATTTTCAATAACATTTCATAGATTAACTTTCATTCAAAAAGCATTTACAATGAGTTTATGTTAATCTAGATCACACAGATAATCTCTCAAAAACACCTATTAACCTGATCTGAACCTGGACACAAATGACAACTCTCTTACATTATCAAAAACTCAAAATCTATATATAGGCACTGCACATTCGCCCCTTACAACTGGTCGAATGTGAGCTTTTTCCACATTCGCCCACTACAAGTGGTCGAATGTGTCTTCTTGTTCAGGTCCATTCTTCCTTCGCCCAGTCCAAATCTACCTTCGCCCATATCAGACTTCATTCGCCCAGTCATATCTACATTCGCCCCATCCTGATTCACCTTCGGCCATCACTAACATATGTTAATCAAGTATATCCAATCCTTAGTCGCAAAACGCATCAACAAACTCCCCCTCGACTATTGATTGGATAGTTTTCTCTGATAGTCCATCGTCTTGTTCATCAGTTTGATTCTGAGCTGCTTCTTCTGCTCAGAAGTCATTGGCGGCTCGAATGTTTTCTTCACAGGCTTTGACACATTGGTCATCTTCACAGTCTTGCCAAGTTTACCCTCCAAGTTGCTTCCAGCATTTATATCATATGCAAAACAAACTCCCACAACTTGAGTATACTTTCTCGCTTGAGCAAAGTCATTGGGTTCATAGTAAATCGGATTGTAGAACAACATGATGATGTCTTCGAATGTGCAATTAATCAGCCACATAGGATCAAATACATGAACATGCTTGTATTTATCCTTTCCATCCCTCAACACGATCACCGCTTCTGCCTTCCTCCAATCGTAATACCAAAAGATGAAATCAGCACTAAAATGCTGTGGCATTGGCATCAACGGTATCTTTCTCATCACATTAGGTGCTTTATAAATCAAAGTAACACGCTTCATATTGGTTTGTGGATCAATATCCCTATGTACTTTTCTACGGGGATATTGAGGCTTGAACCTGTTCCATCTCGTACGACTTTCCCAAACCAATTTGTCTGCGCACCAACCGACATGCAATCCATTTACCTCGGCACCTGACATTGGGAATCTGCATAAGTCTCTCACCGCCCAGTATGGTAGAGTAAGCAAGTCACAGAATCTGTTGAAATACAGAATTCCGGTTTCCCATTTTGCAGCAATACACTTCAGTCTGCCTAAGTAAGTCCACCCGAGAGCTCTGCCTTTGAACTTGGCATTATGAAATCGATAGAAATTACCTTGAGCTTCAGGCTTAGGTCGGTTCTCATCCATTTCCTTCAACTTTTTCATATAATTCTTCAACTCATCAGACTGGTTAGAAGAATCTTTCTTTTCAGTTCCAAATACCTTCTCAACAAACTCTTCGCTTCTTTTCTTTGTTTTCTGTTTCGCTGACTTATTTGGTATCTCAGTGAAGTCAGGAAATACTTCATTCTCATCATCTTGTCTGAAATACTGGGGAAACTCTTCATGAGTAATATCTTCTATTTCAACTTCATTGTTTTCTGGAGTATGCACATCATCTGAATGACTTCCCATATCCTTTTCAGGAATATCAGGAATCGATTCATCCATCATAAACTCCTCAAACGTCTTTCCTACCCTCTGTGCGAGACCATCTAGTATTTCTTTCGCCACAGATGCAGGTAATTCCCCTTCTTCAAGATCTGGATCTTCATATTCCAGCTCATATCTCAAATCATCAGTCTGGAATATTTCAGCGAAGCATCCTGTGAACTCAATGGTCCACTCTCTCTTTTCCAACATATTCTTATATAACTGTTTAGCATCATCAGACAGAGATCTCACCTTTTCGTTCCAGAAAATACTTTCATCCGAATCAACATTCCCACCTTTCTTCTTGGAACTCGATTCTCCAGTATCTTTCTTCTTCTGTGGTGTTCTCTTTTCATAACTAAATCTAGAAGTATCATCTCCTCCATCATGATCACTTCCACTGCTAAACTCATCACCTTGCTTTTTCCCTGTACCTTCAGCACCATCATCATCATCATCATTATTGTCATCATCATCATCACTTTTATCCGATCCATCATCATCCTCATCATCATCATCTTCTTTCTCAGATTCAGAATACTCATAATCAACTTTCTGTTCATCTTCTTCTTCATCTTCTTCACCCTCTTTCAACTGGGGTGCTCTGCTATAAAGCTCTTCAATCAAACCACAAAGGCGTTTGTTTTCCTTCTTTAATTCTTTGTTATCAGCCTTAATCAGTTTGATTTTGCTCTTGTTTCTTTCACATTTTCTTTCAAGCTTCTCATTCTTAGCTTCAATCAACTTAATCTTATCATTTATATCATCCTGATTAGATTTCGAAGCAACCACAATCTGGAGCATCTTCTCCTCATTCAGCTTGAACTTAGTAATCTCAGCTTGTTGAGCAACCAGCATCTTCATCATGTCCTCCATCTTCTTATTAACCTGTTTCATAACATCATCATCTACAGTCACTTTCTTTGACTTTGATCTGGATGGCTCAACTTCAACAACTTTATCTTTTTGAGGCTTCCTAAACATATCGAGCACTTTATCCATATCGATATTGAATTGATCGATTGGTAAAGTCTCTGCCTCTTTCGCTTTCTTCTGCTTCTTGGCAACTGGTGAAGATAGCTTAGAAGGTGTACCAGCATCAGGTAATCTCTTTCCCTTCAACAACTGAGCCAATTCTTTCTCTCTCAGTTCTTTCACACTAGATTTCTTGGCCATAGTCTTTTGTTTCTTTGTCTTCTTGGGCAAATTCACAACTACAGTTTCTCCAACACTCAGTTCAGCTAGGTCAACACCTAGACCTTCATCTTCAACTGATTTCTTTCTTCTTTCAGCTTCTTCTATCGACTGATTCAAGGATTCAGACTCACCAACCATAGTGGCCTTACGTTTGGTGGTCCTTACGTTCTCATCATCAGAATCCCACTGTTCATCAACCTCAGTCTCTTCTGAATCTACAGACTCTTCATCCACCAAACCCGATCCTTTCTTCGCCGTCTATTTCTTTCTAGCTACCTGTTGCTTAGTGCTTCCCTGATCTATAGCCTTTCCCTTGCCCTTCCCTTTGGCTCCAGGATTAACTACTTGACGTTTCCGCTTAGTGCTTGAATCAACATACACTAAGGGATCATCGTTATCTGAGTCACTCTCATCATGTCTTGCTTTGTTCTTGCCAGGATCAATGTAATCCGAACGAGCCAAAGCGCCAAATAATCTCCTGTTAGGTGGCTTCTCACTATCAGACACACCTTTGTAACCTTTCATTCTCATCAAGGTTCTAATATTCATGTGATCTTGACCTAGGATCATTGTCGGATCCTTTTTCAACATTGGATACTTGTAGTCAAAGATCATCATCAGAAACCTCGGATACAACATGAACTTCTTATTCTTCATTCCCTTCAGCATCTCCAGCATATGGTCAAGAATCATCCCAGAAACATTAAATGGTTTGTTGAGTGTCAACGCAACCATTAATGAACTCAAACTCCTTCTCATCACGTCATAACCACCACTCACACATCCAAAGACATGAATCAGAACATGAGCAAAATACTTGTACTGTACTCCCAGCTTCCCCTTATACATAGATCCGTCAGTGATTGGACCTTTGTATTTCATTCTTAAGAAGCACGCCTTCTGTTCTGTCCACGATAACTCGCTGGGATCTTCACTATCTTCGAACTTAATCTGTAACGCCTCCCGAATATCAGCTTCAGTCAAGAACATCTCCATCTCCTGAATCTTGCTCTTGATGATCGTCTGATTCTCCCAGTAGTCATACTTAGCATTCTGGTAAAAATCTTCAATTATGTCTTTGTATATGATGGTTGGTGTGGCTAAGGCATGAACAATCCTGCTTCTCTTCAGAAACTCTATAATTCCTGTAAACTCCGTGTTCTTCTCAACATCACCTAGATAAGCGCAACAGTTGTGCGATCGTTCAAAAGGCCAACTGTTAGGAACAGATGTTTCAGCTACTGGTACTGGATCTTGAACTGTGATCTCAGCTGGAGTTTCAACATTCACTGCTGGTGATTCAATATTCTCGGGTTGTTCAGCCATCTGTACATGAAAATCAATAAAAACACGTCAAAACACAAAAACGACAAATTATAAAAATTTTGGTCAAAAACATCTGCACATTCGCCCGTTTAGAAATGGCCGAATGTGGGAATAACTGGTCGAATGTGAAAATATATGGACGAGAGTGAAAAAGTTTTGATTTAAAATCACATTCGTCCGTTTTTAAGTTCATTCGCCCAACCATTTTCACCTTCGACCGTTTATCACACCCGAATGTGAAATGGTTTTACCCCCAAAATTTAAAATTTTGCCATAGTTTGTTTTAACCTGTAATTTTGATCCTAATGTATGCTAATAAGTCCGACTAACACCCATTCATTACCAATTTTATCAAATAATCAGTTTTCATTGGTTTTAAAGAGGAATTAGGGTTCATCTATGTTCAATCAATCAAACTAACATCTAGATGTTGTTATTATCCTAATTCCTTCCACATTCTCCCCCTAAAACCTATGAAAAATGATCGGAAATGAAAAACAAACATCAATCATCATTAAAAATCCCTAGAACAGAAACCCTAGGTCCGGTGTATAAACCCGATCAAAACTGTTCTGAAACAATGTCCATTACCTGCAATTTTAGTGTTAAAATGATCAGTAAAGACGAGGGAACAAATCAATGAATCCTAGAAAACACAAGCAACAAGGTCTTGTACTGATGAAATTTTTGAAAAAAGTTGAATGAGGGGCTCGAACCTGGAATGAGGTATATAAAGAGATTCACGTTCGCCCGTTTGAAGTGGACGAATGTGGGTTAAGTCCACATTCGCCCCAAATTAATGACACAAATGTGACAGAATTCCACCTTCGCCCCTATTGAAAGACCCGAAGGTGAAACTTTGTACCCGGAAGTGGAAATTACACCCGGAAGTGAAAAATCCACCTTCGCCCAAAAACAAAACGGTCGAACATGATGATTTTTCCACATTCGACCCATTTAAGGGGCGAATGTGAAATGGAAAAATCTGAAAATTTCGCCAAATCACGAATTCGAATCCCGTTCAACATTTTTCAATCCGTTAAACTTCCAAAACTAAAATTTTCACATGTTGAATGTTACAAAGTCCAGATGGTGTTATCAAATCTCAGAAATTGACCATCAAGCATCCCCGGATATCAAAAATAAAGCAGAAATGCAAATCTTTTGGATTTTCTGAAATTTTTATCAAAACACACCTAAAATCTTTTTGGATTTTGTATCTTTTTGACAATAAAAGTAAAATGCGACAAAGTAAAATGCATCAAAGTAAGTGAAAGCAGTAAACATTTTGTGATTTCCGGTAAGAGGATCATATCAGTTTTCTGAGAAATCTGAACACAGCGTTGATCTGGTTCAATATTATCATTAGAAACAATATGTGACACAGCAATTGCTGATATTGTTGTCCACATAAGCTCACATGCAGACAATTACGCAATGCTTTAAAATGATACTAATTAGATGTATTAGACTAACACATTGTGGTTCCCACACACACGACATGCTCCCGTATCAAGAAGTAATTTGCACAAAGACTCATTGTAAAGCGTGATTATGCTTTCGTCGTCTGTAATTGTACAAGATATAATGCATAGAGGTATACAGGTCAGCAAATTAATGCAGCAAAGTAACATATGCATCATACCAGGTTGAGGACTGATATTAATCATGATTTGCATCAATGATCAATACGATATTATAGATAATCTTTGATCATCATATAACATGGAAAGTTCCTCAATTCGGTAACTTTAGGTTTTGGCATAAAGCTCTTTTATAAAGACATCCTGTCTGATCTAGGTCCGTAATGACTTACAGCAGAAGATCAGATAGGCTATCCCCAGACAACTAATAACATAACGACCCTAAACCTCCGAGTTTTGTACAAACACCCTATCAAACGAAATTACGGTACTAAGACCATATGCCCATGAGGTGTTCATCCACAAAAGCCTAGTTTGTTATGTTTGTATCACTAATGCACGCAATATATAGTCTACGAAGCCTATCAGCATATCACACGTAATCAACATACGTCTCATTAAAACTATACAATTCTTTAGCCTGTGTCAGATCCCCACTGATGTACTATCATTTCCTCTTTTTATCCAGGAAATCATTTTGGGTTTTTCTAATTTTTAGGTATTTTGAAAATTTTTCAATGTTTTTGGTTTTTCTGATAAAATGACTCCCCCTAAAATAAAGAACATATTTTTTTTTTTTTTGGGTTTTTAATTTTTCTGAAAAGCAAAACAAAAATTTGAAAGAAACAATCCACTTGAAAGCATCAACTTCTTTGAGGATTAAACAACCCCTTCGAAAGCATCAACTTCTTTGAGGATTATGATAGTAAAGAGAAATTCCCAATTAGCAAAAATTTAAAACTAAAACTAAAAATTAAAAATGATAAACCGAGGAGCCGATTAGTCCTGTTTTTCCTTTATATTGTTTACTTTCAAAAGATATTCAAAGCGGGATCTGTCAAAAGCTTTTGTAAACAAATCTGCACGTTGGTAGTCAGTATGGATTTTGACCATGTCAATCAATTCCTTAGCGTAACAATCACGGATAAAATGATATTTAATCCGGATATGTTTAGCTTTAGAATGATTTTCAGTATTTTTAGTTAATGCAATTGTGGCTTCGTTGTCACAGTGTATAGGGGTTTTAAGAAACTGCAAACCGTAATCGACCATCTGTTGTTGGATCCAGAGCACTTGCGAACAGCAACTCGAGGCTGAAATGTACTCGGCTTCACATGTAGACAGTGCGACGGAAGTCTGTTTCTTGCATTGCCAGGTAATTAACCTGCTCCCTAAAAACTGGCAACCGGCTGTTGTTGATTTACTGTCTTTGTCACAGCCGCCCCAATCTGCATCACTAAAAGCAATAAAATCAAAATCATCATCATTAGGGTACCAAAGTCCTTTTGATGGACAACCCTTCAGATATCGAAGGATACGCTTGACCGCCGTCAGATGACTTTGTTTCGGCTTCGATTGATAGCGAGCACAGAGACACGTTGCATACATAATATCTGGTCGAGACGCTGTCAAATACATCAGAGATCCGATGATTGCTCTGTATGTGAATGGGTCTGTCAGCTCCCCCTTAGCGTCCACTCCAATCCCGTGATTGGGTTGAATCGGGGTATCCATCGGCTTAGAGTCCTCCATCTGGAATCGGCTCAAGATGTCGGCTACGTATTTCGTCTGGTGAATGAAGATCCCGTCAGGTCTTTGATCCACCTGTAAGCCGAGGAAAAACTGCATTTCTCCCATAGCGCTCATTTCGAACTTCTCCTGCATAACAGTTTCAAATTCCCTGCACAAGAGTTCGTTAGTTGAACCAAATATAATATCATCAACGTAAATCTGTACTAGAAGCAAGTCATCTCCCGTCTTCTTCGTAAAGAGGGTGCAATCGACGAGGCCGCGCTTGAATCCTTTGGAGATGAGGTATGTACATAGCTCCTCGTACCACTGTCTTGGAGCCTGGTGCAGACCATATAAAGCTTTGTTCAGCACGTAGACCTTGTCCCGGTGGATTGGGTCCTCAAAGCCTGGTGGCTGCCCGACATAAACCTCCTCCTTGACTTTACCGTACAAAAATGCGCTCTTGACGTCCATTTGATAAACTTTGAATCTCTTATACGAAGCAAACGCAAGGAACATCCGAATAGCTTCAATTCGTGCTACTGGTGCATAGATTTCGTTGTAATCAATTCCTTCGATTTGATGGAAACCCTGCACAACCAATCTGGCTTTGTTCCTTACAATAACTCCACGATCATCCTTTTTGCACTTAAACACTCATTTAGTGCCTATTTTCTTTCTTCCCGGCGGCAAATCTGTGAGCGTCCAGACTCCCAATTTCTGGAATTGTAATAACTCCTCCTGCATTGCCTCAACCCAGGCATCTTCATTCAAAGCGTCTTTGTATGTCCTTGGCTCTACCTGCGACACATAACATGCAAACGACCAATCATTTTGACTACCAGATTTCTGAATTTTGGCATATAATGCTAAAGCACCAAAACTCTCTAGCGAATTAACGCTTTTAAGCTGCCCTCTGGTCATCACTCCACTACCAGGATCACCGATAACTTGCTCCAGCGGGTGAATACGATGAATCCGAGATTCCGGATTAACAGGTACAATCACTCCCGTCTGAGCAGTCAAGTTCTCTACAGCATCCTGATCATGACCCGTGATAGATGATGAAGCAACATCTGGGTTTGGAGTTGGGTTCACAGTTTGCTCTTCTAAGTCTTCTGCATTTTCAAGAACAGCTTCTTCAAATTGTTCATCTTCAGATTCTGAAGTGTCTAATGAAGTTGAAGCTTCTTGAAACAACTCTTCTTCTTGTGTAGGAGCACTGGTATCATTAGAAGCTGGTGGGGGGTTTACGGTGATTGGACGCATCAGCGGTGAAGTTGCTGCGTTTTCACACTCGTAAAGTAATCTGATAACAGCTTCTTCAACCAAGCTATCTAGGTTGAATGATTCAAAGAAATCTTTGTAATCAAACATCCAATCAGGGCCCGTGCCTTGCAAATTTTGTGTGTATCGTTGAACTTCCACGTTAGCCCAATCCTCCACTTGACGAGTTCTTTTGTTGAATACCCGTTTGAGCGGGGTTGCATATCCAACAAAATATCCCTCTTCAGCTTTAGGACTAAACTTCTCGCTTGGATTCAACATCGTACATGGCGCCCCAAATGGTTCTAGATACTCTAAATTGGGCTTTCGTCGGTGTAACAGTTCATAAGATGTTTTTCCAAACTTCTTCACTGTCAAAACCCGATTTAATGTATAGTTTGCTGCATAAATCGCCTCATTCCAGAACATTACTGGAAGATTTGAGTCAGCGAGCATTGTTCTAGCAGCCTCAATTAGAGTCCTATTCTTTCTTTCAGCAACACCGTTCTGTTGCGGGGTATACGGAGCCGAATATTCATGATGAATCCCTTTGCTTTCACAAAGTTCATCCATCTTTGCATTTTTGAACTCCGTCCCGTTGTCACTCCTGATCCTTTTGATCTTCAAATTGTAGATATTCTCCAGTCGAGTGAACAGAACTTGTAAGTTGGTAAAGGTGTCGCTTTTGTTCTTCAAACACATCACCCATGAGAATCGTGAATAGTCATCAGTGACAACTAAACAATAAAGCTCTCCAAGATGACTTTTGCGTTTGACCGGTCCAAAAAGGTCCATGTGCAATCGCTCAAGCGGCATCTCAACAGAGTTAACTTTCTTCACTTTATGGGATTGTTTGTGTTGTTTACCTTTCATGCAGCTCACACACTTGTCGTTCAGATGGAAATGTTTCACGTTTACTCCATCGACAAGTCCATTTCTCACTAACTGATTCATTTTCCTCAGATGAATGTGCCCCATTCTGCGGTGCCACATTATCGATTCTTTTTCGGTCGCCTTGGATAGAAAGCATGTTATCTGCCCCTGTGATGTCATCGCCTTGGACATATCAAGAATATAAAGATTGTTGACTCGAGGTGCCATCAACATAACCCACTCCTTTGGAATCTTGAAGCCCGGTTTGAGAATATAGCAGGATTTGTCATCAAAATGCACAGAAAATTGTTTATCGCATATTTGACTGACGCTCAACAGATTATAGTCTATCTGCTTGACATAAGAAATCCGCTCGAAAGTCACAATCCCATTACTCACGCTTCCTTCCATCGTAATATATCCTCCTTTATTACCCGCAAATGCGACATATCCTCCATTAATATTCTTCACATCAAACAGCAACGCCAAATCCCCCGTCATGTGGCCTGAAGCTCCACTATCAACAATCCAGAGACTGCTAATAGGGCCAACTGAAGCTCCCTGCACACAAAAAGTAAACATTTAGTTCTTTCGGGGGACCCAAGCCTGAGTCTTGGGCCTTTGAACATTTGATTTCAAAGAAACATCCTCAATGACTTTTTCAACAACTTTTTGTTTTGAATCAACCGTTTTCTGATTTTTCAAAACAGTGTCATTTTTCTCACTCACCTTTGAAGTAGAAGCTCCTGGAGTACCATTAAGTGTCCAAGATTGTTCAGACCTTTTGAGAATACGAATTTGAGATTTTGGTTTCTCAATAGGTTTCTGAACATTGTTACTAAAAGTAACTTTCTTAGCAACCTTATCTGAATTAACAGACTTAGGTCCAACATGTGATTTGACAATTGGTTTTTGTGGAACCTTTTGTCTATCAACTGTTGTGTTCACCACAGGTTTTCTCCAAGATTGTTCCATTGCAATCCGATTCCTTCGATCATATTGAAATAGACGATTGTTCCTCATTTGAAAATTGTTTTGATTATAAAATTGTTGTTGTTGAGGAACAGTCCGTCTATGTGGTGGGACATAATGATCAATCGGCTTTCTCATGGAATTCTTAACCTCAACCTCATGTCTTTTGTGCCTTACATATGGACACTGAGCAAGTAAATGCCCGCGTTCTCCACATTTAAAGCATTTTCTATATTCCTCAAACACATAATGAGCATTTGGTGAAGCAAATGATCTGACAGGAAACTGATCATTATACTGTTGATTTCTTAAACTCTCAGGAAGTGGTCCTTTCGAGTAAGAAGGCTCATGAAAACCATTTGCTTTATCATTTGGTCGAATGAACTCAGTGACATGTATTTTTGGTTCTTGAGGAACTTCTGAAAACAGTTTCTTTAAAATTTCTGGTGGAATTTCATTGGTTCTTTCATGTTTTGGAAACCATATTGTGCTTTCTTGCCAGATTTTATCAAGTTTAGAATAGTTAACATTTTTAATCGGAAATTCCTCATCAGAAATGATTTTATCGGATCCTTCCATCCGATAAAACACTTTAACCGGTTTGTCACTTGATTCATTCTGCTCATTCTTTTTGACCTCATTCTTAACAACATTATCTTTCTTAACATCAACTTTTTCAGACTTTTTATCACGATTAGCATTTGCCATCGGATGAACATGATCAGATGGTGACACTGGTTCAGTAGTAACGATGTGATTTTCTTTTGGAATCTCACATTCATTAACAGATTGATCACTACCAGTATCATCATTTTCTGAGTCTGAACTATCACTCTCAGCATAAACACCCTCATTGTTCAAGCCCAAAATCGGTCTCACATCGGAATATGGATCACCAATACTCGAGGTATTAGATTCCTTTTCCGATGACGAGTCTGATTTTACCGAACTCTCCGGTATAACTTGATGATAGTTATGGTTTTCAAAAAGAACCGGAGATGGTACAGACTTGTAATTGGTGGTGTTATCATCAATGATATGATCTACCACATAAGCAACATTCTTATAACTTTCCAGCTTTTTGTTAACCTTTTCAGCAAAGCATTTTATGGCTGCCATTTCCAACTTGGTGTTTTCAATTTCATTGATGTAGTTGTTTATGGCCAATTGTTTCAATGACAAAGTGTTTTTCAAGTCGGAAATGTCCTTTTTATAGCCATCTAATACTTTGTTAAAAGCATTCAACTCTTTGCGAGTAGATTGACAGTTCAAGATAGCACTATCTCGTGAAATTCGGAGTTGTTTATTCTCCTCTGTCAATCTATCACATGTTCCACAATATTTATCACTCATAACATCAGTGCTAGATTCAGAACTTACAGGTTTTGGCGGTTCAGTCATGGCCATCAACGCAAAATGAGCTTCCTTTCCAGTGAAAAACTTGGAGTAGTCGATCTTGGTGAAAGCATCATCAGCTATGCACGACTTTCTCGTCATCAAAAAGTCAGCTTCTGCCAGCAACTGGTCAATATCATCATCTAAAGAATCAACACTTGCCTCTGTGTCTGATTCGCTCTCAGAATCTGAATAAACTGATCTACACTCCTCGGGAACATCAGAAACTGAATCAATCACCATTCCAGAACTCTTTTCCTCAGCCTTAACCTCAACAGGTTCACTCTCCATTTCCATCTCAGTCTCAGAATCATCACTATCACTCTCCTCAGTTTCTTTCTTCTCATCAACTGCCACCGACTCTTCCATATCAACCTGATAAGCAACACAAGCCACATTCCCACCAGTAGTCACTTCCTCAACTCCTATTTGCATACCCGACCAGTCAAACCTCTCATCCTGTTGAGTCACCAAAGCTTGGTTCTGACTCGCATTCTGTTGAGTCTCATTAGGTGTAGTGATAGGTACAACTGTTCGGTTTGTGTGATTAGGAGATTGGTTTTGAATCTGGTGTTGAGTGTTTGGTTGTCTGTTTTGGTTGTTAAAGTTTCGGTTTTGGTAGTTGTTGTTATTTTGGTAAGAAACTTGGTTTTGTTGACGGTTCTGGTAATTTGCATTGAAAGGGTTTCGATTACCTTGTTTAGGTGGCTGGGTGCATTCCCTTTTGAAGTGTCCTTTTTCTCCACAATTAAAACACGTAACCTTTTCCTTGTTGAAACCATAGGTTGTGTTGGGAGAAGTTGCTAAATCAGTCCTTCCAGTTTTCTTGATGAACTCTGTTGCTCTCCTCATTATACTCGCAAAAGCCCATTGAATGTCAATGAGTTCCATCTCTTCCTTGTCTATCTGTGCGTAGTCTTCGTTGGTTAAGTTGTTGTTCCCAATCTGACTAGCAACCAACCCATTGTAGGATGAAACCATTGCTGAGACTAATGCAATGTGTTGCTGAGCAACTTCCACAGTCACATTTCCCAAGTTTGATGTATCTAAAACCACCGGTTGTTGTTTATGTTGAGTAACTTGGTTTAATGGTTGTTGTGATTGGTTAGCGGTGTAAAAACTTGCTTGTTGCATTGGAGAGATTGGTGAAATGTAGGAACTATATTGTGGTGGTGTGTATGATGGTTGTGAGTATGAATTGTATTGTGGTGGTGTGTAGTTGGTGGTTGGTTTTGATGAATCCATGACATTGGAAATACATGCAACATGTGGTGCAACGCTTCCAGAGCTCGAGTTTCCAGCTGAAACTGAAGTACCTCCAAAATACAAACTGGGATTCTGAGGAATCTGTGACCTTCTAGCTTTCCTCCTGTCCTCCAACTCTTTGTTCTCCAGCTTTTCAATAAACTCTGAAATGGTCCAGAATTGATAAGCATCCTTCTCTCTGAGTACCTCCACATGCTGATCCCATTGTGGTGGTAAAGCATCTGCAAACTTATCCACCTGCTTAGTCATTGGAATCTGTACACCATAACTAGACAATTCAGACAATAAATGCATATATCTCGGAGTTAGTTCTTTCAAAGTTTCATTATTAATAAAAGAAAAATTCTCAAACTCCTTGACTAATTCCTCCATTCTCAGACTCTTGGTCTTCTCGTTTCCATCATGCTTCCTCTTCAGCTTATCCCAAAGCTGCTTTGACGTAGTACATGTCCCAAACTGATGCAACAGGTCACTTGTGATTGCCTGTGTCAGTTGAGAGAACGCCTTCTTCTCTACCACATATTTCTTCTTTTCGTCCTCAGTCAAGCTTTCCAGAGGAATCATCTCACCTGTGTTCTCCAGAATCGGTGCTGTGTATCCTTTGACAATCATGCTCCATGCCTCTGCTCCTTCAACTCCCATGCCTTCCAGATGGATCTTGAACATGGTGTGCCACTGGTTATACTCTTGCATATCCATGAGCTTCGGTGGCCGAGTTCCACTACCTGTAGACAAATCCTTAATCAATGTAGAAATAGCATTAGTGGTTTGAGTATTTACCGCCGCTGCAGCTACTCCCCAGTAATCTGATTGTAGTGCCGGATGTGCTACATTTTGAGGCATCGTGCTCGTTGTTGTCATGTAGTTAAGTGGTTGTGAGGATTGCGTGTTCGTCTTTTGCGCTGCCACTGTCCATGGGTCCATTGTCTGCTGTTGTGGTTGTGTTGTTGCTGATCCCGGAGTAGTTTGAAAACGCCACATGATTACAAACTGAAAATCTCAACACTTACAAAAAATTTTTCAGCAAAAATCCTAGGTTCGCCCGAAATTCAGCACGTTCGTCCAAATACTTCTACTTTCGTCCAAACTATCACACTCTCGTCCCTTCTGGTTCTACTTTCGTCCCAACAGTAATACCCGAATGTGAATTTGACCAGAATGTAACCACAGACTAACACTATTCCACTTTCGCCCAAATCAGAACGGTCGAAGGTGGAATTTTCTACCCGAAAGTGAAAAAATTCTAAACAAATTTTCAGGTTCGACCACTTTATACTCAGGTTCGCCCACTTTTAGTCAGGTTCGCCCACAACACTCAGTCCAGGTTCCAGGTTCGCCCAAAACTAGCAGATCTCATTTTTGAAAAACGGTTATTGTTTGAAAAACGGTTATTTTGATCTCAGATTTTCAAAAGTTCATGGATTTGAATGATCTCAATCAGGTTATGTTTCGGAATTGATTTGGAACAACTTTAAGTCTTGGAAAACTTGAATTCGACCACAAATTCACCTTTAAATCGATCAAAAACTCTTAAAAACAAAGTTTATGTAAAAACAGATGATATTTTGTCAAAAACATGTCCAAATCAGCTCTGATCTTATCAAATTTGTTGTTGTATGATCCTCTAGGCTCTGATACCACTTTGTGAGCGTTGGATTTTAGCTAAAACAGGATTATACGATCATACAAGTCACAAATCTAGGTGCGGAAACCCTAGATCTGAACAAATTGATAAAACACAAATCACAACACAATCAAGATCATTTTCAATAACATTTCATAGATTAACTTTCATTCAAAAAGCATTTACAATGAGTTTATGTTAATCTAGATCACACAGATAATCTCTCAAAAACACCTATAAACCTGATCTGAACCTGGACACAAATGACAACTCTCTTACATTATCAAAAACTCAAAATCTATATATAGGCACTGCACATTCGCCCCTTACAACTGGTCGAATGTGAGCTTTTTCCACATTCGCCCACTACAAGTGGTCGAATGTGTCTTCTTGTTCAGGTCCATTCTTCCTTCGTCCAAACAGTAATACCCGAATGTGAATTTGACCAGAATGTAACCACAGACTAACACTATTCCACTTTCGCCCAAATCAGAACGGTCGAAGGTGGAATTTTCTACCCGAAAGTGAAAAAATTCTAAACAAATTTTCAGGTTCGACCACTTTATACTCAGGTTCGCCCCCTTTTAGTCAGGTTCGCCCACAACACTCAGTCCAGGTTCCAGGTTCGCCCAAAACTAGCAGATCTCATTTTTGAAAAACGGTTATTGTTTGAAAAACGGTTATTTTGATCTCAGATTTTCAAAAGTTCATGGATTTGAATGATCTCAATCAGGTTATGTTTCGGAATTGATTTGGAACAACTATAAGTCTTGGAAAACTTGAATTCGACCACAAATTCACCTTTAAATCGATCAAAAACTCTTAAAAACAAAGTTTATGTAAAAACAGATGATATTTTGTCAAAAACATGTCCAAATCAGCTCTGATCTTATCAAATTTGTTGTTGTATGATCCTCTAGGCTCTGATACCACTTTGTGAGCGTTGGATTTTAGCTAAAACAGGATTATACAATCATACAAGTCACAAATCTAGGTGCGGAAACCCTAGATCTGAACAAATTGATAAAACACAAATCACAACACAATCAAGATCATTTTCAATAACATTTCATAGATTAACTTTCATTCAAAAAGCATTTACAATGAGTTTATGTTAATTTAGATCACACAGATAATCTCTCAAAAACACCTATTAACCTGATCTGAACCTGGACACAAATGACAACTCTCTTACATTATCAAAAACTCAAAATCTATATATAGGCACTGCACATTCGCCCCTTACAACTGGTCGAATGTGAGCTTTTTCCACATTCGCCCACTACAAGTGGTCGAATGTGTCTTCTTGTTCAGGTCCATTCTTCCTTCGCCCAGTCCAAATCTACCTTCGCCCATATCAGACTTCATTCGCCCAGTCATATCTACATTCGCCCCATCCTGATTCACCTTCGGCCATCACTAACATATGTTAATCAAGTATATCCAATCCTTAGTCGCAAAACGCATCAACATTTCTGGTAACTAATGGAGGGCCACGGAGGATTGAGGGAAGGGTTCAAGCATGCACACCGTGGTATCACTTTGATGGCTTTTGTCAGCTTCAAGATGTTATGTTTACAATTTCCATAAGGCAAGGTTCATGTGCCTACACTATGCTTATTTTCAATAAAATCATGACGAATTCCATCTTTATGGTGGTACTATTTTTAATAAATGTTTGTTGATTGTGCTTGAAAACTTTTCGATCGTTGCATTCCCGTGTTTCCGCCTAGGCGGGGTGTGACAACAAAGCCTTGCTTATGAAAGCAATAGGGTGATTGTTCTGCATCAACACAGCTCCTATTCCCAGAGCTAAAGCATCAGTTTCTATAACAAACTACAAATCAAAATTTGGAAGTGCTAGTACAGGAGGTGATGACATGGCTTGTTTTAAGGCTGCAAATGCTTGTTCATCTTTTGGTGACCATTTGAAAGCATCTTTTCTTGTAAGGTCAGTCAAGGCTTTTGCTAGCATGCCAAAAGATCAAATGAACCTCCTATAGTACCCAGCTAAACCAAGGAAACCTCTGAGTTGTTTGACTGTATTAGGGGTATTAGGGGTTGGCCAATCCTTAATGGCAGCAACTTTCTTGGGATCAGTTGCCACTCCTTCCTTGGATATCAAATGACCCAGGTACTCAACAGTACTACCCCCAAAACTACACTTAGACCTTTTTGCAAACAAATTGTTTTGTCTGAATAAGTCTAAAGTAAGTTGCAACTGGGTCAAATGATCTTCCAAAATCTTACTGTATGTTAGTATATCATCAAAGAATACAAATATAAACTTCCTCAAATACTAATGAAATAAAGAATTCATCAGTGATTAGAAAGTTGTAGGGGCATTAGTAAGGCCAAAAGGCATTACTAAAAACTCATACAGCCCCAATTGTGTTCTAAAAGAAGTCTTTGAATATCACCAGTGTGCATTCTAACCTGATGGTAACCAGACCTTAAATCCAACTTTGAAAAGATAGTTGCACCCTGCAATTCTTCAAAAAGTTCTTCTATCAATGGAATGGGAAACCTGTTTTTGATTGTGGCCTTGTTTAGTTTCCTGTAGTCAATACATAGTCTCCAACTGCCATCTTTCTTCTTTACCAATACCACAGGGAAAGCAAAAGGACTTGAAATGCTTCTTATAACCCTTGTGTTCAATAATTCTTGCACAGATTGTTCAATGATGTCTTTTTGCATGGCTTGGTATCTATAAGATTTTTCATTGATTACCACCCTTTCATCTTGAAGGATTATCTTGTGATCACAATTTCTTTGTGGTGGAAGAGCAGAAGGTTCTTTAAACACATCAACAAAATCAGCAAGAACTTTTTCAATAACTTCTTGATTACCATTGGACAAAACTGTGGTGGAATGTCGAAACTGGTTGTCATTAGTATCCATTTGCAGGCTCAGCAGTTGTGCATCAACAATCAAATCATCTTGATGGAGCCATTGATCCATCTTTTCAATTGAACAGATGGTCACCTTGTTATTAGCATACCCTTTCAACTCATGACAATAATCTCCCACATGATATTTCATTATCAAGTCCTTAAAATTCCAAGTGATGTCACCTAATGTTCTTAACCATTGAATGCCCAACGCCATATCATAATTCTGCAGTGGAAGTACTAAAACATCAGTTTTTTTACCATAGCCCTTGCATGGCCCAATGAAAATCCAAACACATAGTAACACAATCCAAGACTTCACCAATTGCTACTGAAACCTTCATACCATCAATCTTTTTCATAATAAGGTTCGGTTTCTTGGCCAATTTCAGGTCAATGAAATTATGAGTAGAACCTGAATCTATGAGAATGATCAATTGCCTTGTACCAATAGTACCAATGACTCCCATAGTGGAATAAGAAGGCATTCTAGTAATAGCATGAATTGATATTTGGGGATCAATCCATTCTTTACCACCAGGGTATTTTGGTCATTTTCAACTGGTAACACACAATTCAAGAATTCAATATCATCATCCTCATCCAATTCCAAGATGAACAACTGTTTGTTTTTACATTTGTGCGTTGCTGAGTATTTTCATTACATCCAATACACTCTCCCCTTGCTCTTTTTTTTTCTTGTTAAGGTTTTATAATTTCCATTGGAAGGTAACAGTTTGTTAGCGGGAGGTGTAGGTAATAGAGGTAAATGTTGAGTATTAATGGGTGGTTTAACATTGTTGAAAGGTTTATTGAAACTGGAATTGTACTTACCATAACTCTTGGAAGAGGAAACTCCCAATGACTTATTGGTTTTGTCCTGAATTTTAGCAAAATGGTAAGCATGTGACATATTGGCTGGTTAAAACATTCTTACAGGACCACCTATTTCAGGTTTTAGTCCTTTCAAGAATATGCTTACTGCATAAGGCTCAGGAATTGAGACCTTAAGCAAACAAGCATCAAATAATGTGCAGAAATCTTCCAAAGAATCCTCTTGAACTATTGAGGTTAGAACTCCCATAGCATCTTCATACAAGTTTTCAGAAAATCTTGAAATCATTGCTTTAGAATATTCTTTCCAAGATATTTCAGTAATTGGTACATTCTTGTTCTTGACAAATCTTTGATGCCACTTTACTGCATTTCCCTCTAGATGAATTGCAGCATACCTCACCTTACAATTTTCAGGTGTTTCATCTATTGAGAAGAAGTGTTCACTTCTGTAAATCCAATCATCAACATCATTGCCATTAAACTTTGGAAACTCATTTTTCCTACATTATGGAATATGTCTGTTTTAGTCAGATCCATCACTTGTTTGTTTATGAAAGTATTATTATCATTATGATTGTTTAATACTGAACTAATATTATCATTATGGTTATTATTATTATTATCATGAATGTGTGATACTGAACTATTAATATCATTATTTTTATTATTGAGTTTGGACAACACAGAATTGATGTTGACAAAATTTTGTTCAAGTTTTTCAAAATTTTTATCATTTTTCTGCAACTGGGAATCAACTCTGATGAGTGTAATTACCTGCTCATCTAAAGTTTTCTTGAGCATATTTTCTTGATCTTCACCAGCTCTGTTTCGAGTAGTCATGGTTAATGGACAAAATGAAGGAATTGCAACGAAATGAACAGGGTTTGGATTGGACAGATCACGAATTGATCGATCCAAAGAATGAATGAATTAATCAATCAATTGATCAATTCAGCTCAGAAAAGAAACGATTGAACGATAGAAAGAAAGAACAGAATGTGGTGACTGGTTTGGTCGGAGAAAATGAAGAAGACGGTGGTTGATGGTGGTTTACAATGGTGGAAGGTGGTTGGTGACGGTTATAACGAATTTGGATAGAGAAGGTAATGAGGAACCGAGAATCGGTTAGCTCTGATACCAATTGTTATGATAGAAAATCAGAAGAAGAGAATTAGCAACTCAAACATACATTCCCTCCATTTCTTATTCAAACTTATAGGCATAGCAGTTAGTTACAAGATATTACAATTGACACTATTAGTCCCTGATACTTCCAACTAACATATTACAACTATGACATTATTACACATTACACCCCTAAACTTATAATGACCATTTCTATCTTAACAAAATCATGTTCCAATTGAACAATAAATCGCTCCAATTAGCCTTTAATAGTGAATCTAATCGATTGGATTGGTGAGGATTTCTGGGGTTTGGTTGCTGGAAAGCTAGAAACCATGGAGAAGAGAAGAAG
Source organism: Ambrosia trifida (assembly GCA_028751855.1). NCBI lineage: Eukaryota > Viridiplantae > Streptophyta > Magnoliopsida > Asterales > Asteraceae > Ambrosia > Ambrosia trifida. The sequence continues at coordinate 69,380,423 of CM054127.1, read as the reverse complement.
AAAGATGTAAAAAGCGGTTGTGATATGTTGTAGGTTTTTAGGGCTAGATAAACTTAGGAATTTAAACGATTTAACCCATCTATCTTTAAATAGTTTAGATTTAGTCCCTAAAACTTGTAATTTTTTACATAAAAAGTGTACAATTAGTTTATGTATTTAAACATTTAACCGTCACTATTTTTAATAGTTTATATTTGATCCTTATAAATTTATACATAAATAGTATAAAATTAATATTATATATAAAATATAGATTATATATAATTATTAAAAAAAACTACATCATACCAGGCTCCATGGTACACCGTACCGGTTCGTACCGAAATGAACCTAACCCCCTCTGTACCGAATACGTTACCTCTAGCGAATTACGTACCCGTACCGGAGGGAACTGCGAATTAGGTGACTATGCTTGAATCACCTCGGCTTTGGATGAAAACCAACTTTCCAAAAATAAAATTTTATTCATTGGAACAACCCTTATAGTGGAAAATAAACAGGCTTTGAATTGCAAACCCTAGTGATATTCAATTAATTTATTTGCAGCGGCTGCTGATTATTCCCTCTGAGCTTGCTTATGGAAGCAAAGGTGTGCAGGAAATTCCTCCAAATTCAACCAATGAGGTAGCATATTTATTTCTAGCAGACTCATTTTGACTGATTATTATTTATGCCCTAATTTTATAGTAAGTAGTTACTTAAAAGTTTTGAAAAGCCTGAGCGGATGCAATGCAAACTTTGTTTATCTTGATTGTGAAAACCCTTCTTAAACTTTTGAACTCGTACTTTTTATTATTCATATGATTAGATAAAGTAATGCAAGAAGCTTCCTAACCCATTTATGTGGAAACGGGCGGATCAGTTTCGTCTGTATGTATAACAGGTAAATTGTAAGAAAGTTGTTGAAAATGAATTGATTTTGTCAATAGTCAGCTTAAAATGTCAAATCATTTCATCTAAAGTAAATTTTATTGGGTTTTTATATTACAGCTAATGATAATCATATTTTATTACCCTTAATTACTAACAAAACAATAAAAAAAAAACTGGCGTCTAATGTCAACCCAATTCGACTGGATTCATTTTGAACCGCACATAAAAATTACCCATATGTTCCATTACACGACCCACCTGTACTGTCATCTACCCATTGTAAGATGATCTCACCTTTTAGTGCGAAGGAAATATAGTTCGATCTTCTATAAACTTTCAAGTGTGTTTAGCAGACCAATGTTTATGTATATTTAGTGTTCAATTGCTTGATATTTCAATGTCAAATTCTATATCAGGCTTACTTTTGCTTACTTTTGCTTACTTCTTTATGTATCAGATTCACTAGGGACTTTATTCACATCTTGAAAGGTGTGGAGCCTCTTTTGACACCACTGCCAAAAGAGAGATTAAAAGTAACTGAATACATCTTTTGTAAACCGATGTAGCCATTACGTGAGAGATAATCGTCGAGTATATTGTGTTGTCTGTTTCATGTGATGTGTGTTGATTTGATATTATTTGCGTTGGAAAACTTGGCGGGTTTGGTTGGGTTGGGAGTGGTGAAGTGGGTAACGGATCAAAAATGTTAATTTTTTTAACAAACTTTTTTGTCTAAAAGTTTTAGTACTTTCATATTTCACTAACTTTATATGATTTCATTGATATCTAAGTTTTTACTTATACAAATTTTGGAGGTTTAATGCACTAAAGTACACTTTTGGCCATGTTTCATTTTAAGCTATTCAAATAAAATGGTTAAAATTGATTTTAAAAGAAAAATCTACAAGGGAAAGAGGCAAATGAGTTTAAGCTTTGCCCATAGCTTGTAATTCATGAAACATTTTAAAATAATTTGTTCAGGTACTAAGTTTTCCTTAAAATGATAATAGTTATTTTGTATTCTTCACACTAGTTGCATATAATAAAACTAAAATTCCTCGGCGAAAGGCCTTTATTCCTGACCCGGTCAGACCAAAATTACCAGGTTTGACCCATACACGTTAACCAAAATCGTCAAGTTTTCCACCTCTAGTAATGACCAGCTTTTATGCTCCTTTGGCCATAACATTTATTTTTATTAATCTCTTCTTTTTGTTTGTTTTCAAAAATGCAGATAGATATCTAATTACTGTCAATCTAACAAAGTCCATTTGGGTAAGCCGAAACATCCGCTTCGTTCCATGTGTTTTAAGTTGAGATACTTACAAGTAATCATAAACATTTTGCAGGACTCCTATCAAAATAGTTAAGGGATAAGATGAATATGCTCTATTACCTTTTGTTATACATGGAGATGACACATAAGCTGGAATATCATCAACATAAGGACCATTGTACTGCTTTTTAGAGCACCACAACTTTTCTCTACTTCTAGATGCCATATTGTTTAGTATTATTATTTTTGTATTTAAATGTGAAACGTCATATCCTGATTAATGATTTTTCATGGAAGGTATATAATATTGAACCTCGGTGCTTAAATTTGTATAATGAAAGTTAATATTATGGGTGCCGATTTCTGTTATACAATAATCAGGTTTTGAATTAACTAGTTTAACGTGTTTAAAAAACTAGTGGTGTTCTTGTTGGTTTCGTTTGATAAACCGTACATGTTAGGGGTTGTACTAATATTGAATGGTAAACCCGTCAAATATTTCAAATAACAATTACAAAAGTCATATAACATATTTTATGCAATCCGATTAAAATCTTTACAACTCGATGTAGATCCGTGTTTCGGTTTAATAAATGGTTACTCAAGAAAAAAAAGTTCAACTTTAACATAATCTGTTTATAACCTTAAACACATTTATTACTTTACCTGGTTAGAAATTTGTGTATCACATGGGTTGAATAAAAATGTGTTTTTATAGCAGGTAACAAAAAAGTCACATCTTTAAAAACTCATACATTGCACACGTTGAATAAATATGTGTAGTGCACTTATGATACTATTTCATATGATAGAGAATCAAGATAATTATGATATAGTATTATTATTTAATAGAAGAAACAACAAATAAATATGAAGATTATATATTAAAAATATTAGTTAGTTATAATCTAATATATTAATAATAATAATTAATGATATTATTAACAAATTACTAGAAAGAATACCATGTGGAACTAATTGAAATTATTTATTAGAAGTAGAATATGATTGTGATTCCATTTACATTTGACTTGTTTCATGTTTTACTTGATAAAAAAAAAAAAAAAAAAAAAAAAAAAAAAAAAATAATAATTACATGGTTAGTACCCGTGATTTAATAATTTTAACATTTTCATACATATTTATTGAAAATTATATCATTGATATCAATGGTTTCACCATTCATGATAGGGGTGTTCAGAATTCGATTCAGATTCGAAAAATTCGAAATTTGACTTAGTTCGATTCGATTACCAAGAATTCGATTCGATTATTAAGAATTCGAATTCGATTTCGAGTCCAGCAAATCGAACACGAATCGAATACAAATTTATGATTTTAAATTCGATTCGATTCGATTCGAAGAATAAAAACTATAAATGAATATTTCTTAAATATATATACACATATACACATTATTATATACATAAATATACAAATTGAAAAAAAAACTTCTAAATTTTGGTCAAACTCGAAGAACCTATAGTCACTGCAACTTTTACCATAACAATATTTTACATATTTACTATATGCATCACAAAACTCTAACAAAGTATACTCTCTACTATTTTTATTATTCTTGTATTTGACATATTGTTGTTTATCAATTTTGTAGATTTGTATTTTATTTGTCAAAAATAATGAGTTTGTATTAGTTTTAAAACTAAAAGTAAAACAATTTATTATCTGTGATGAATTTGAACTAAATCGAATTTATTCGAATTCGAGTTTCTTATTCGAATCGAATACGAATCGAATAAATGGAATTTTAAGTGAATACGAATCGAATACGAATTTATGTAAAAATATTAAAAATTCAAGAAATTCGATTCGAATAATTCGAAAATTCATTATTCAATTCGTTGAACACCCCTGATTCATGATGAAACCCTTTGAAAAAATCGATACCAATGGTATAGTTTTCTATAAATAGGTATGAGATGGAAAATGGGTAAACCACAAATATTACCCAACTAATTAATTAAGTTTGTTTTTTTGTAAGTAAACATAATAATACCAAGACATTAGTCTTTACATTCTCTAATACTATAATTTCAAGTCAACACTTTCTTTTTAGTTTATTTAGTAAATTACAAAAGAAGTTGGTCTCCACATAAATAGTTTCTTGTACCTTAGAATAGTCTTACTTTAAATTCCACACACTCCAGTGGTTTTCAACATAGATTCTAGCAACCACAAGATGTTATTTTATTTAGAACCACTTTATTCCAATGTTTAACCTTTATTTAAGTTCTCATAAACCCTTTTGTGCCATAAGCATTCCAATTTCACTCTACAAACAGAACCATGAGTAGACCAAGCAACCTTCAACAAACCTTTTTCTTTCTCCTTTGCTTCATTTCTTACTCTTATTCCCAAAAGATTTGCCCAAAGTGTGGCCTTCTAAACGTTCCATACCCGTTAAGCACCAACCCAGATTGCGGCGACATAGACTACACTCTTCGCTGCGACACGGGCACTCAAAAACTCTACTTGGATGCTCTTAACAAAAGTTCATATCTTGTGGTCAAAATCAACCCCAAAACTCAAAAACTAGTTATCCAAACTCCACCATGGGTTCCCAACACATGCATTACACAAGATTTCGCCGTTAGCGAGGGGCTTTGGTTAAACCAAACACTTCCCTTCAATATATCTTCCTCAAACACTGTCTTTATCTTCAACTGTTCGCCTCGTCTTTTTGTGTCCCCTCTCAACTGCACTCCCTCAAGTCTTTGCCATCGTTATCTCCATAACTCGGGACATGTTGACCCCACCCGTGCCATTCAATGTGCAAGTAGCACTAACCCGTGTTGCACGTTCATTGCAGGCGGTCTTCCATCCGCATACAAGATTCGCCTGCATGCTTCGGGCTGTAAAGCATTCAGAAGCATCATAGACTTAGATAAAGATAAACCGCCAAGTTCATGGGAAGAAGGAGTTGAGATTCAATGGGCCCCACCTCCTGAACCCCTATGTAAAACCCAACTTCAATGCCAATCCGATTCCTCCACGTGCCAACCTACCCAAGAAAAGGGTATATCCCGTTGTCTTTGTAACAAACATTACAAATGGGATCATGTTCTTGGACTATGTTTAAAAAACCGGTCTAACTCAATATCGACCAAGATTTCAATGGGGGTATTCTCCCTTTTTGTAATGGCAGTTCTAGTGACTGCCGTTATAATAAGAAAGTCTAGTAAACTCCATCAGAAAACGAAGACTGCAAAGGAGAGAGAAGAGTTGTTCAAAACGAACAATGTGATGAGATCCGCGAGGATGTTTAGCTGGAAAGAGTTGAAGAGAGCAACAAACGGGTTCTCTAAAGATAGAATTTTAGGTATTGGTGGATTCGGTGAAGTTTATAAAGGCAAGCTTCATGATGGAACAGTTGTCGCGGTTAAGTCTGCTAAAGTAGGCAACACAAAGAGTACTCAACAAGTGCTTAACGAAGTCGAGATACTTTCGCAGGTCAATCATAAGAATCTGGTTCGGCTTTTGGGATGCTGTGTTGAATCCGAGCAGCCGTTGATGATCTATGAGTATATCTCTAGAGGAACTCTTCATCATCATTTGCATGGAGATCAGTCATCCAACTTTTTAAACTGGAAATTAAGATTGACCATTGCTTTACAAACCGCTGAAGCATTGGCTTATCTTCACTCAGCTGCTCACACCCCAATTTATCACAGAGATATCAAGTCTACCAATATACTCTTGGATGACGACTTCAATGCAAAAGTCTCTGATTTTGGTCTTTCGAGACTGGCTCGACCAGGCTTGAGCCATGTCTCGACTTTTGCCCAAGGGACGTTAGGCTACTTGGATCCTGAGTATTACAAGAATTATCAGTTGACAGATAAAAGTGATGTTTATAGTTATGGCATTGTGTTGCTTGAAATTCTCACAAGTAAAAGAGCCATTGACTTTGGACGAGAGGAAAACGATGTGAACTTGGCGGTTTACGTGGCTCAAAGGGCTGACTCAGTTATGGATGTCGCAGATCAACGATTGGTTGGGGAGGCGCCTTCTAGTCAAGTTTCGAATAGTATTCGCCTCTTTTGTGAGATTGCACTTGCATGTTTAAGAGAGAAGAAAGAGGATAGACCATCCATGAAAGATGTTGTTCAAGAACTCCAATCAATTCTTGAGATTATTAATCTAGAAGAGGTTTCTTACGAGGGTGCAAGTCATGTAGAGATAACATGATGTTGTGTAAGTCTCTAGGATGGCTTTGACGATTTTAATTCGTCACTCATGGATGCTTTATCTTTAGATTTCTAATGGTGTGATATAAACACGTGTGTGGTGTGCTTATTTTATGAAAATGGCAATTGACAATTGGGATGTGGTGTGAATGAAGATAAAATGAAGTTCGCCTTTTAGTTATTATAAGAAAGAAAATAAAAGGTATGTTTAGCATACAAAATGTATCTAATTATTTTAAAATTTTCTTATCATGATAATATTATTGGGATTACATTGTTGACTTATCTCAAAGTTCATTCCATGTCTTTTTCTTAATATGACATTATGTTGATGCTCACGAAGCGCATCACAAATACGATAATTGGACTTACCATAATTTGTAATTCTCGAGTATATGTAATAGTTCAAAGCAATGTGACTTTAGTTTTTAAATATCACTATACGGGTTAATGTATAAAAGGAATTACCGTGCAAAGCGCACAAAGTTAATTACGCATGAAGTAAATAAGTACGCCTGAAGCATCATGATTACGAATGAAGTAAAAAAAGAAATTATTGAACATATATATGGATTTATGCATGATAATAAATAATTGCGCATGAAGTTATATAGTCACGCAACATGTATAACTAATTGTGCAACAAAGTTACGCAACTTATAAAAATAATTAACAGAACCTATATTAATCATTCCTACTCTTCACACATTAACAACCTTTTTGTATTTTAACCTTTTCGTATTTTAACCTTTTTATTAGGGCTGTAAATGAACCAAATGAACACGAACAAGGCTTTGTTCGTGTTTGTTTGTTAAGGTTTCTTGGACAAACGAACCGTTCACGAACACACTAACGAACATAAATCTATGTTTGTGTTTGTTTGTTAAGGAATTCAGTTGTTTGCGAACTGTTCATGAACACGGGTTTTAAACACAAACAAACAAAAACAAACATTTAATATGCAACTAACTAAAAAACATTGTTAATATTAACCGTTAGACAAAGTACATCTACTAAACGATGTCGATAAGTCAAATTGTACTAACTTAGACATAATTATCTAAAATTACTTAGGCATAGGCATTATTACATGATATTCCTAATTCAAAAGTTCATAATTATCCTAAGTTTTAACTAGTGATTGAACATAAACAACATACACGAACAGATATAAATAAACGAACGTAAACAAACACATTGCCGAACGTTCACGAACGCAATCGAACGAACGAGACATTTGTTCGTGTTTGTTTGTTTAGTTAATCAAACGGAATTTTTTGTTTGTGTTCGTTCATTTATTAAACTAACGGACACAAACGAACTTCCCGCCAAACGGTTTACGAACTGTTCACCGAACGTTTGGTTTGTTTACAGCCCTACTTTTTATTGCTAATAATTAATTACAAAAAGGTTTTTAGTTATAAAATAATTACACAACATGTTATGGATTTACGCATTATAATAAATAATCACGCATGAGGTTAAATAGTTACCCAACATACCAACAATTTTTTTTTCTATTCATGATACAACTTCACTACTCGGTTACTATTCATATATATTATCACCCACCATTTTTAGAAAAAGAAAAAAAAAAGAGTAAGAGGATCCTAATTTTTGATTTTAAAGTGTTTGATTCCATTAGAAAAGATGAGAAATCTACTTTACAAATATAAAGTAGAATTTAGGTAGTGTTTGGTATGGGGTAATGAAGGAAGGAATGGAATGCACCATTCAAGGATAATGAAATTTGACATGTTTGGTTGCATAAAGGAAAGGAATCACCCATTACTTACCCCATTCCATTCCCTCTAATCCTACTCTTTTTTATTCCAGCCCTCCCCCCTATTTTTTTTTTTTTTTTTTTTTTTGATTCCGTTCCAAAAAGATAAGCATTTCTCATTTTTGCCCTCATCCTCTCCTATTTTCCCTCCTCTATAATCAACGTATATCCTCTAAAGAAGGAATCGATTAGATTTTTGTTATATATTACCCTTCATCAACCAGCTGACCTTCAACTTTTTGGAACCCTAATCCATTCACTCGTTTGGGATTTTCGTCATCAGAGTTGAAACCAGGTAATTAGGTTTTTACTTCATCTTTATGTGTTCAATTCTTGTGATTTTATCATCCTACAGTCTCACAAGTTGTTTCAATATATTTGATTTGTATGTATGCATTAGAGCCAAAAATAAATTGAAAGCATCAAAACCAAAAAATAATTAAATTGAATTTTGTGGGTTAATTTGGTATGAGACACCTGTTTACCTTAACGAGGGTAGTGATACTTTCAATATTTTGTATTTCTATTGGTTTTTATATATGTCGAAATTTGGGTATATCAAAACTATATGTGGTTAATTTGAACTGAAATTGTTATCGTTGAGAAAGATGATGAATTGGACAATTGAAGATGCATAAGATTAATAAAATAATAAAAAGAGGTGGGAGCTGGCTGACGGACCATCTAATGTTGCTGCTATGTGTTTGTGTTTGACAGTTTCCATTTGGCATATGGCTGCAGCCTGCAGACCAACCAAACCTATGGTGTACCGTTTTGTTTATATAATACGTAGGGGTGTTCACGGTTTGGTTTGAAACCGTGAAACCGTCCAAACCGGGCATCGGTTTGGTTTCGCGGTTGGTTTATTTTTTAACTTTCGGTCGGTTGGTTTTAAAACTTTCAAAACATAGTGAACGGTTTGTTTTACGGTTCATACCAAAAACCGGCCATAAAAAACCGGACCGGACCGTGAACTTTGAGTTTTTTTTGTCTGAGGTTTACATTTACGCTTTTAAATGTTCTATATTAATTATGTTTATATTAGTTTTTAAGTATTTTTAAAATTTACTCGAGTTTTTTTTGTCTGAGGTTTACATTTACGCTTTCTGTATCAAATGTGTAGGTCCTTGTTTAAGTGTCTATTTGTTCAATGAGTTCTTATATACTCCACTTAAACAATTCAGCATTGCATTAGTTTAATTTGTTTCTTGCTTTCAATCACGTTTAATTAAAACACAAGTGTGGTAGCTTGTTTAAACCATGTGTGGTTTAATTTTTTTTTTTTTTTTGGTCACATAAACGTAGTGTGACAACCGGCAAATTTCGTACAACGATTAACGTGATGCTAATCATGTTTTAGAAATAATTAACATGGTTTAAGGTTAATTATGGTTAGTTGAGCTGATATGAGTCCTACGATGTCCTTTTGAAAGTTCATTGAAGTCTTGATGCCTTTAAAGAAAGACTTCGCGTGTTTAACGTAACGAACTGACATCAGCAAAAATTTGTCAAACTGGAATAACATAAGCTTATTCTATGAAAATACGACACGTATTTACTATCGATGCGAACGGATGTGAAATCGGCGTGGTAAACGGCCAAAAACGCAGCGTTTTGGAGAACGCGGAGAGGAACTGACGTGGGATTCGAACGTCAAAACGCGTGGCTTTAACCGTTACCAAACTTCCGGAATAATTATTTATTATAAATAATGTTATCGGTTGAATTTCGAAAGTTATCGGATCATTTAAATGAAGGATAACACAACCGAACCGATTAACGCGATTTTAACGCGTGTGCCGTCTTCACGCGTCGGGTGACGAAAATAATTATTGAATTGCTCGGTCTGGTGTTATTTATGACTACGAACAAAAACCGAGTCCAGAAGCGATAACGGGCTAAAACGGAGCAGTTGGTACGCGACGTTGGGCTTGAAGCCCAATCCAAAAGCCCACCTATAAAAGCCCAAAACCACTCCAATCTTCCTCATTTCCCCACACCACTTTCTCTCTCTAACACCAAACTCTCTCAACTCTCTCTCTCTCTAGATTTCTGGCGACCGGAGGAGGCCGGCCGGCGGCGTTCCGGCGGCTTCCGGCGGCCGTCCGGCGACTTTCCGGCGGTCCTCCGGCGACTTTTTCCGGCGCGTGACACCCCCACCCCCACTAATTTCGACGCCCCGAACGCGATGGTGAAGGCCGTTTTCCCTAAAACGAAGCGGTTTGAACGTTGGTACCATTCCGGCGACTTTTCCGGTAAGCTCGTTTTTGAGTTTTCTTTGTACAAACGTTTAGATCGGGTCTTTGGGGGACTCCTCACAAGTTTTCATGGAATTGCGTTCTCCGGCCACATTCCGGCGAGCCATTTCCGGCTGTTTGTGCGTTCGGGAGGGGTCGGAGTGGGTTGTGGTCGGGTTCCAATGGCGCGCACGAGGAAGGACGGCGGGGTAGTGGTGGTCCGGCCACGGTGCAGGTGGTCCGGCCACGGTGGCGGCGTCCGGCGGTTCGGGTCCGGCCAGTTTTAGTGGCTCGGGACTCGGGGCTCGGGTCAAGGGTGTGTTTTCGGGTCAGATCTGGTGCGGGTTCACGTTAATGGTCCGGGTTTTGTTCGGGTTTCGTCAGATCTAGTCAACCCCGGTCAAACGGGTCAGATCTGTAAAAATTCGCTTACGGATCAGATTTCGAGCTCGGTTAAACACGAGTCAACTCCGGTCAAACTTTGACTCGGTCAACGCGTCGTTCGAGACGTGTCAAGTCACGCACGCGCATATCGGTATAATTTAATCGTGTTTATTTTTCGTTACCATTATAAAGCATATATAAATATGAACGACTAACTCGCTAACGAACCGATAAAAATATTAACGAAAAGCATTATGAGCTAATATTTGCGTATTAGTCGTGACTTGCGTTGTTGTTGGACTAAATTGATGGACTATACGTATATATATATTTATATAAACAGGATGATTTATATAATAGTCACAACGTATAAAGTCCCGTGGATTAGAATGCGGATAAATATAATGTCGTCTTTGTTTAGGTGTTGATTTTGGGAATTTGTAGACAACTTGTGTTGTCTGGTTTATACCAAAAACAGAGGAAACTCTGCCGAAATTTTTATAAATCCGAAGCGCGACAAGTGTGACTTTATTGTTCGTTCTTATAAATAACTTTCCAAACGTTTGACAAGTGTAGTCATATACAAAATCACGACGTTATGACAAATATTATTTGTAACAATAATAGTCTATTCCGAGAAATATTTCAAACAAATATATAGTCTTTTGTTACCAAGCGTCAAGTACGACGAGTTTTTAAAGGTTACTTGGTAACTAAAATATGTTTGTTGTCGGATTAAAAGATGTATAAACGTTCGGTTTTAAATGGAAAACCTGTTCATAAAAAGGCAAAGTCTTGAGATTTGTGAGATACTCGGATTCGGGAAAAGAAATAACAAATGTTATTAAAAAGGATTTTAATAACTATATTATATTTCATCAAGGTATATTTTCCGAAAATAACTATACAAGACGATTACATTATCTGGTTTACGAGACAAGCTATGGCTCGGGATGAGTTATACGTTTCGCGATATTAGTCCAACATAGTTTACACACGAATAGTAACAAGTGCGCGACTTGGGTACTATTTCGCATGTGAACGCATGAACTACGATAAGTCACGATCGGTTCGTCGAGTTAAAACACTTAAGGACTCGGGTTAGTACACACGAGTCAAGATAGTTGAGTAAACTATCTTTTAACCGGAAAAATAAGCTAGATTTATATATGATAGACTTTAAGGTGTCCTTTATTGGTAATTAGGGCACGAGGGAGTCGGTCAAAGCTTTGGATTTTATTTGCTAGCTAAGCATGGAAATTAAGGTGAGTTTCACGGCCCCATTTTACTGTTTTAACTGGGGGGAAAGATATGTTTGTCAAAAGTTATCACATATTGAAATGTTTTCAAAGGTTAAAAAGTGATAAGTGGCATGATGAGTACTTGAGTTTTTGGTCGCCACTCGGGGTTGGGTCCTCGCTACTGTAACCATTAATTCAGGTAAATGAAACCAAAGGAATATTTGGATAGTACTATTGGTGCCTGACGAGGCCCACCTCTGGTTGATAGCGTCAACCCGGTAAAGACAAGAGGTGCACGTATTCTGAACTTAAGTCATTGGGTTCCGAGAAACGACTTGGAGCGGGGCATATTTATTAGTCTTGGTTTGGTTATTGGACTCAGGGGATTGCTTATCATCATAGTTTGTAGGAGCTAGCTACTCCGTACAAAGGCCACAAAATGTGCTGGATTTGCACAGGATGTAAAAATGTGCTGGAATTGCACAGGATGTAAAAATGTGCTGGAATTGCACAGGATGTAAAAATGTGCTGGATTTGCACAGGATGTAAAAATGTCGTATTTACAAAACTAAAACCTGTGAACTCACCAATATTTTATATATTGACGTCGTTTTAAACATATCTTTCAGGTAACTAAGTGCTGAACAGGTATGCGGCTAGTACGGTGGAATTTGGGATGTCGGACACTGGTTGGGGGTTTCATCTATTGTTACCTTCGGGTTGGGACATAAACGGAAACACCCCACTTTAAAACTTAATGTTTGTGGTTTAAGTAATGTTTGAAACCAGGTACTCCTTCCCGACATCTTAATATAATGATCTTTTCTAATTAAATATAGTTTGTGTTAATCTTGACTTTGATATGCTTTCGAGCGTCGCGCCACGTGTTTCCGCCATTGGCGTGGTGTGACAGAAGTGGTATCAGAGCCAAGGTTATAGCGAACTAGTATTTTTGAAAAATCTAGACTATAACCGGTTTTGGCTCGAAAACGAAGTTTTCAAAAATAAAACACAACGAAATATTTTTTAGAAAAGAAAGAAAAATTGTACATGGATTGTACAAGGGGAAAATTCCAACCGACTAGCCATGTGTGTCAATATATAAAATGTTAGAAAATAGGGATATGAATGTTTAAATTGTGTAGAGATCCGATTTTCTAACTAGTGCTAGTTAATGCATATAAGTAGTACAGATAGCTTGCCTTTAAGGATATCGTCTCACACTTCACTTTAGTCCACACTTTTGCATCGGTTACCGATATCGACAAGCGGGAAGGACAAGCGGTGGTCTACGACGAACTCACCCGTTTACCTGCGGACGGGATGATCGGAAGGGCTAACCTTTATCGTGCTTGTGGACGTTGTCGTGTTGCTGATGTTGTGAAGGCGAAGCTAGTCTAGGTCTTTGATTGTGCGAAATCTTTGTTTTGGATCAGGAAGCTCGGAACTAGCGGGCACCAAAATTACCTGGCAACACCGATTATCATTGCGGGTGCACACGTAATAATAACTTGTGGTGCACGGTAACCTAGGTGGGCGCTAGGGCTGGGGTTGGTGATCACTCCTTGTCTTGTCTATTCTTGTTCTGTAGGTTCAGTCTTAACTTTTGATTGGGCAGTGAGTTAAGAAGGGAGGTCTTGTTGATATCCCTTGATTTCGGTCCTCGCAAACTGAATGAGCTTTCTTCAGCATTACCTCTAAGGTACGAACACGGAAGAGCTCGAACGTCTATTCATATGAGTAATCTGACGTAAACCCTTGCATCGGATAGGGACAGGAGACGAAAACTTCCTTGTATAGGAGTTGAATGCCTCCACTCAAAGTTCCTCAAAGGAACGGACATACGGGGATGCACTGCCTACCGAAGAGATGAATGCTTGGTACGATGCGTGGAATGCTAAACTTGGAAACCAGTGAAGACCGAGGGTGCGTCCCTGCAAAACCAGTGCGTTTTGAGCACGTGACCATGTGTGGATCAGTATTGAGACTAGTGGCCCGTGTGCTGCTGTGCTATTACTGTGAGTAAGTCATTCTTGATCTAACACATGCCCAAGTTGTCTTCGAGAGCCAGGCGTTCCTTCCCCTATTGGAGGGCAGAATCGTCCTTGCTGAGTTAATAGGCTTGATCGTCTTATCTAGAAGGCATGATGGCCCCCGTCTAAATCAACAATGTCGAATCGGCAAGATCCTAGTATATTTATTTAATGGGAAAATAAATATATGGTAAAGTGAGCCGAGTCGGGTGTTGAAAATGAATTATCGATCGGCAAGATCCTAGTATATTTATTTAATGGGAAAATAAATATATGGTAAAGTGAGCCGAGTCGGGTGTTGAAAACGAAATATCGATCGGCAAGATCCTAATATATTTATTTAATGGGAAAATAAATATATGGTAAAGTGAGCCGAGTCGGGTGTTGAAAATGAATTATCGATCGGCAAGATCCTAGTATATTTATTTAATGGGAAAATAAATATATGGTAAGGTGAGCCGAGTCGGGTGTTGAAAACGAAATATCGATCGACAAGATCCTAGTATAATTATTTAATGGGAAAATAATTATACGGTAAAGTGAGTCGAGTCGATGGTTGTAAAATGTAGTGTCGAATCGACAAGATCCTAGTATAATTATTTAATGGGAAAATAATTATACGGTAAAGTGAGTCGAGTCGATGGTTGTAAAATGTAGTGTCGAATCGACAAGATCCTAGTATAATTATTTAATGGGACAATAATTATACGGTAAAGTGAGTCGAGTCGATGGTTGTAGAACGTAATATCGAATCGACAAGATCATAGTATATTTATTTAATGGGAAAATAAATATATGGAAAGGTGAGTCGAGTCGATTACGGGAAAAATGAAATCTCGACTGACAAGATCCTAGTATGACTACTTAATGGGAAAGTAGTTATATGGTAAAGTGAGTCGAGTCGGAGATAATTTTATCCAAGTCAGTTAATATATATGGAGACATACATATATATTGAATATAGGATCACGACGTGCGTTTTGCGTCTGAATCCGTCATAATACTCGGGGAGTGAAACCACATTTCGGGAGCCGAAATCGTAAAGCGTGTGACTCGTAATTGTCAAGTGTCACGGAACGCTCTGGCTGACATCGAAATTCCCCTCGAAAATCAAATAACGGACTACTGGAAGTGGTCACGTTATTCTGTCAACTAAACTTACCCATGGGACAGCAATTCCATTGCTCATGTTGCAATATTGAACGTCTACTACCCTCGTCAGGACGACGAGACTGGTTGTTTATTTGGGGTGGCAATTGATGCGAAGTGTTTTCCATCAATCCCCATAGATATTGAGACGTTGCGTCCCTTTTGTCACGGTGTTTTATAAACTAAGGTTGCGAGATCCATTCGTCATGGACAATGCGACTTGTCCAATCTCTTGTCATATTTCGATACTCTCACTGCGTGGCCTATCAGGAAGAAAGTTCGCTGGCCCCGCATAGGTGTCGGAGAGGCATTTCAGTTGATGACTATGGGTACTAGGGCCAAATAACATGCAAGAGGACCCTAATGAGAAGGATGACTCGGCTGAATTGCCAGAGTCTGTATCGTTTTATTTTATCGTGGTGTCTCGATAAATCATGATCCTTCTACCTCTACTATTCTTGTTGTGACCAATGTTTTGATACTGGAAAAGATGTTGGTTGGTTTCTAGGTCCTATGGATACTATTTACCACACATCTAATAGCTACGACGGGTCTAAGGTTTCTGCTGAGCCTGCTGTTGTTGCTGCCATCATTGTCCTACGGCTCAAGCGAATCCTGTTGTCATTACTAAGTGTGGAACTCTTGTCGAGTTGTTGTTGTTGTTCCCTAAATATCCGCTAGATTTGTCACAATCGTTTCTGTAACTTGTGTCAGGCTTCTTTTCGTTGTTCTATGGCCCAAGCGAATTATGTCGTCGTTGCTGAGAGTGTAGCTCATACTGAGCGTGTTGAGGATGTTTCTATGGCTGTTGTCAAGTTTGATGTTGCTGTTGTTTCGAAGGCTCCTGCCAAGATCATTGCCATGGACATAGATATCTCTAAGACCCTTGCCAAGCCGCTATGACCATGTTTGTGTCACGATGGAGTTCGTTGCCGTTAACTCCATTTTCTTGAGGTTTTCGTTGAACCGCTCGTTATCATTCCCTGGCTCCTGCCAAGAATGGTTCTCAAGCTTGGGTTAAGTCTGTCAATGATACAGTTGCTATTATTCGAGTGACTTATATCGAGCATACAGTCGTTCTCCCTAAGAACGATATCGGCCTAATAAGTCTACTAAATTATGTGGAACCCATCGTTCCCATTTCTTTTATGATGACGAATGCCCTTAATAACCCAATTGTTCCCACCGATGAGCCTATGGAGTATAGGTTGCTGTTGGGGTTACGAATAAGGATTCCGTCGCCATAAGTGAGCTGAAGCGCACCGGGATGCGTGCTCACCGTAATGGAGCTTCTTGTAGTTATGTATAGTGGACTCGCTAGGTTGTGTGTCGTCCTGCTGTCGTGAATTCATGTTGTGGTGTTACCCCTAACGATTGTGCATTCTTGTAGTTGCACAGTTTTGCCGACTGCATATCCATGCGGTTGCGTTTCGCTGTCGACGGTGCATTCCTGTTGTTGTGCTGCTCCTGCAGTGGTGTAGCCTTGTTGTCGTATTTCTCTGTGTCATGCGGTCCATGTTGCGGTGTTGCCTTGTTGTCATGCTTCTTTGTCGTTGTGCTGCTCCTGATGCGGTATTCCGTTGTTGATGTGTTTCGCGGACGTGTTGCGATCATTGTCGTGTTGTCCGTACTGCCGTATTGCACCGTGAACGTATTGCTACAATTGTTGGATTTACTTGATGATGTGATAACTTGTCGTTTGATTCACTCTTGGTTCCCTTAGGATAAAGACATTACCCCAAACCCACGTAACCGTTGTTATGTTGCTGAATGGTTGTGTAGTGATGCCGTCGATAATGTGGGAATTCGGGTGTCTAACGGACTTTCCAGTAGTCGTACTAAGACACTCTAGTCCTAGTGTTAGCACATGTATCCCTCTAAAGTTCGAACCTCGTAGTTTGAGTAATTGACCGAATCGTGTGTCGACCTCTCTATATGCTCGCGTGTCTCGTGAGCATTACCCCTTCAAGATCTAAGGCATCAGTGACGCCAGGTCCAGCCTTAACCTTTTACGTGCATATTGGTCGACTAACCACTCTTGAATCATGCCGGAAGGAATTCCCATGATCCACACATGACGGGGTGAGGCTCGTCTTCGTGATAAGGGATTTCGAATACATCTCGGACGTGAAGGAATCGAGTAAATGTGAGCGATATTATGACCCATACCTTTGGGCTAGTAAGAGTTGAAAGACTCAATTTATTATTGCTCATCCCAGTGGATTGTTTAACATCATACCTGCCAACGTGTCATGCCGATGACTACAGGAATAACAGTGTGGACCCACCCCCAGTGTGTGCATTGGTGGAGTCCCCGGTACATGATTCGGAAGTTTTATGAAACCCTGAATCTAGAAGGGGCATGTAGCATTGTCTACTCTGTGAAGGTGCTACCCTACCGTGATGAGATCTTCGATCAACTCAGCCCTTCGAATGATGTTATCCTGCTAATGGTAGGTTTATCTTGTCTTGGTGTCGTTGCGTAGATTCTTGGGATAGTGGAACCCTTTCGACCTTGGGTCAATACAGGTGTTCCCAGTTATTTTTCAGTAGCATTGCTCGCGCTAGAGCAAAACCCCCTGTCCTTGACAGACACTGTTAGAGACACCACAGTAATATGAGTTGCCAGGTCAGTGCGTTAGTACCTGACTAATCAAGATGAGATCGGAAGCTTACACATTGCACCCATTTGTGAGACTACCTGAGTCGTTGAATGGGATGCCTTATTGGAAGGCTCAAGACTACTTCTTGTAGGGCGATCTCGGTCGTTTGTTGTTTTAAGTAACGATTTTGGCGCATGAAGCCGTCAAGCCCCAAACGTGAGATCTATGCCAGATGCATTCATCTATGACTCAATTTCACCTCTTACCTCGAAAGATCCCGGAAGATGGAATATTCGGCGAGTGAGGATTCCGGGTCAGGACTCCTTTCACTCAGATCTCTGCATAGGATCTGAAAGTCAATTTAAGGAACGTGTGTCCTGTATTGTTCAGAATTGACTTACTAGGTTGCTAATAACGATGGGACACCAGTGCTCGTGAGGCACATATAGCAGGACAAGCACTGGGTACCCTTGTTTTGGGTAGTTACCAATGCTCTGCTTACCGTTTCGGTGGAAACCAACGTGTTGAGATGTTGTCAAGACCCTATCTTCTATTTATTACGGCAACCATATGATGATGGTTCATGTACATCAATCCTATGTTGACCAATGTGATGAGGTGATGTGCGCCTCTAGACATTTGTGTTTAAGTCGGCTTAAATTCTCGTGTATTGTGGAATTGTACGGCCGTATGTTGAATATACACCGTCTACTGTCTGGGGAACTGAGGGGTGAAAGTGACGCAAACACTTTCGACCACCATCAGTCCATATTAGGCGTCCTAGTACCACTAACCACAATCGCGCATACGAAAAGGTTGTAAGCTGGTGCATAGTGGATTTCGGTCCATGTGAAGACACAGGATTACCATCCGCTACTATAAACAACCTTAAGCGTCCTCGAGAATGTCGACTGCTTTGCAATCGAGAATGATCGATCGCTGTTTGGAACCTTTTCATCCCCTGCTGGTTTGCAGTTATAATATGAGGCATACGGATAGCCACCTATACTCTTGGAGAGTCGTGGCTAGACACTAGGTACCAACTTTCACAATATCGGATTTTAGTAGTTATCCTGCCCCAGGGTGTGCCAAACCTTGAACGCAAGTTTGGGATACCCAATTTGAGATGAGTATGGATTACCATTCTCGAACGAATGAATTATTGTCCTGAACGAAAGTGTCCTGTGTGATACGATTAGTGTCGGTGGCAAATCAAATACGTGTACTTCATCGCCAGAATCTCCTATGTGATAGGAATTATCACTCTAGTGTTCGGGGTGTACTGCTCGAAGTCCTCTGGAGTGCATAGGTGTACGTCTCTAGTACATTGAATGACAGATAGAGATATACACATAATCTGGCTTGAGTTCAAGAGATGACCGACGAATTTGGTAGATTCAAATCTGCTTGAATAAGTGGCCAAACCGATCAGGAAGTTGTACCAGCAAGGCGTTAGCCTTAGTGACTTTGAATCGGTATAGGACTTTGCTGAGCGTTATACTCTGAAAGGGTGTTGTTAAGCACGAAAACGGTAATGGAGTGACTTCGCTTAGTACTCCAGTGACTCGGATATGTCAGTTAAAATTGGCCTTGCAACGAACAAGCTCGAACTATCGCGAGAGCTTAGTGGGACTCCTGATGAATCTCGCAAGTCTGGCCTGAGGCAGCATTGTCAATTCCTCGACCGACAGAAATTCAGGTTGACGCAAAGCTCTACTGTTTCGGGAAAACCGATATTTGTGCCGGGTTGCGATACCCAAGAGCTCGGCCGTAGCCGACTCATGACATTGTGTTCGTCAGAACGCTAAGCGTGAACTTGGGTTCACGTAGTAAAGAGGTAATAGTGCGAGTCGCAAACATCCCGCCCTGTTCAAGGATACTAACGTATCGGATGACTTGAACCGAATTCCGGGACGGAATTCTCTTAACGGGGGGAGAATGTGACAACCGGCAAATTTCGTACAACGATTAACGTGATGCTAATCATGTTTTAGAAATAATTAACATGGTTTAAGGTTAATTATGGTTAGTTGAGCTGATATGAGTCCTACGATGTCCTTTTGAAAGTTCATTGAAGTCTTGATGCCTTTAAAGAAAGACTTCGCGTGTTTAACGTAACGAACTGACATCAGCAAAAATTTGTCAAACTGGAATAACATAAGCTTATTCTATGAAAATACGACACGTATTTACTATCGATGCGAACGGATGTGAAATCGGCGTGGTAAACGGCCAAAAACGCAGCGTTTTGGAGAACGCGGAGAGGAACTGACGTGGGATTCGAACGTCAAAACGCGTGGCTTTAACCGTTACCAAACTTCCGGAATAATTATTTATTATAAATAATGTTATCGGTTGAATTTCGAAAGTTATCGGATCATTTAAATGAAGGATAACACAACCGAACGCGACTTTTTCCGGCGCGTGACACCCCCACCCCCACTAATTTCGACGCCCCGAACGCGATGGTGAAGGCCGTTTTCCCTAAAACGAAGCGGTTTGAACGTTGGTACCATTCCGGCGACTTTTCCGGTAAGCTCGTTTTTGAGTTTTCTTTGTACAAACGTTTAGATCGGGTCTTTGGGGGACTCCTCACAAGTTTTCATGGAATTTCGTTCTCCGGCCACATTCCGGCGAGCCATTTCCGGCTGTTTGTGCGTTCGGGAGGGGCCGGAGTGGGTTGTGGTCGGGTTCCAATGGCGCGCACGAGGAAGGACGGCGGGGTAGTGGTGGTCCGGCCACGGTGCAGGTGGTCCGGCCACGGTGGCGGCGTCCGGCGGTTCGGGTCCGGCCAGTTTTAGTGGCTCGGGACTCGGGGCTCGGGTCAAGGGTGTGTTTTCGGGTCAGATCTGGTGCGGGTTCACGTTAATGGTCCGGGTTTTGTTCGGGTTTCGTCAGATCTAGTCAACCCCGGTCAAACGGGTCAGATCTGGAAAAATTCGCTTACGGATCAGATTTCGAGCTCGGTTAAACACGAGTCAACTCCGGTCAAACTTTGACTCGGTCAACGCGTCGTTCGAGACGTGTCAAGTCACGCACGCGCATATCGGTATAATTTAATCGTGTTTATTTTTCGTTACCATTATAAAGCATATATAAATATGAACGACTAACTCGCTAACGAACCGATAAAAATATTAACGAAAAGCATTATGAGCTAATATTTGCGTATTAGTCGTGACTTGCGTTGTTGTTGGACTAAATTGATGGACTATACGTATATATATATTTATATAAACAGGATGATTTATATAATAGTCACAACGTATAAAGTCCCGTGGATTAGAATGCGGATAAATATAATGTCGTCTTTGTTTAGGTGTTGATTTTGGGAATTTGTAGACAACTTGTGTTGTCTGGTTTATACCAAAAACAGAGGAAACTCTGCCGAAATTTTTATAAATCCGAAGCGCGACAAGTGTGACTTTATTGTTCGTTCTTATAAATAACTTTCCAAACGTTTGACAAGTGTAGTCATATACAAAATCACGACGTTATGACAAATATTATTTGTAACAATAATAGTCTATTCCGAGAAATATTTCAAACAAATATATAGTCTTTTGTTACCAAGCGTCAAGTACGACGAGTTTTTAAAGGTTACTTGGTAACTAAAATATGTTTGTTGTCGGATTAAAAGATGTATAAACGTTCGGTTTTAAATGGAAAACCTGTTCATAAAAAGGCAAAGTCTTGAGATTTGTGAGATACTCGGATTCGGGAAAAGAAATAACAAATATTATTAAAAAGGATTTTAATAACTATATTATATTTCATCAAGGTATATTTTCCGAAAATAACTATACAAGACGATTACATTATCTGGTTTACGAGACAAGCTATGGCTCGGGATGAGTTATACGTTTCGCGATATTAGTCCAACATAGTTTACACACGAATAGTAACAAGTGCGCGACTTGGGTACTATTTCGCATGTGAACGCATGAACTACGATAAGTCACGATCGGTTCGTCGAGTTAAAACACTTAAGGACTCGGGTTAGTACACACGAGTCAAGATAGTTGAGTAAACTATCTTTTAACCGGAAAAATAAGCTAGATTTATATATGATAGACTTTAAGGTGTCCTTTATTGGTAATTAGGGCACGAGGGAGTCGGTCAAAGCTTTGGATTTTATTTGCTAGCTAAGCATGGAAATTAAGGTGAGTTTCACGGCCCCATTTTACTGTTTTAACTGGGGGGAAAGATATGTTTGTCAAAAGTTATCACATATTGAAATGTTTTCAAAGGTTAAAAAGTGATAAGTGGCATGATGAGTACTTGAGTTTTTGGTCGCCACTCGGGGTTGGGTCCTCGCTACTGTAACCATTAATTCAGGTAAATGAAACCAAAGGAATATTTGGATAGTACTATTGGTGCCTGACGAGGCCCACCTCTGGTTGATAGCGTCAACCCGGTAAAGACAAGAGGTGCACGTATTCTGAACTTAAGTCGTTGGGTTCCGAGAAATGACTTGGAGCGGGGCATATTTATTAGTCTTGGTTTGGTTATGGGACTCAGGGGATTGCTTATCATCATAGTTTGTAGGAGCTAGCTACTCCGTACAAAGGCCACAAAATGTGCTGGATTTGCACAGGATGTAAAAATGTGCTGGAATTGCACAGGATGTAAAAATGTGCTGGATTTGCACAGGATGTAAAAATGTCGTATTTACGAAACTAAAACCTGTGAACTCACCAATATTTTATATATTGACGTCGTTTTAAACATATCTTTCAGGTAACTAAGTGCTGAACAGGTATGCGGCTAGTACGGTGGAATTTGGGATGTCGGACACTGGTTGGGGGTTTCATCTATTGTTACCTTCAGGTTGGGACATAAACGGAAACACCCCACTTTAAAACTTAATGTTTGTGGTTTAAGTAATGTTTGAAACCAGGTACTCCTTCCCGACATCTTAATATAATGATCTTTTCTAATTAAATATAGTTTGTGTTAATCTTGACTTTGATATGCTTTCGAGCGTCGCGCCACGTGTTTCCGCCATTGGCGTGGTGTGACACGTAGTCACCTTGAATAGAAATTGGTCTATGATACCTTTTTAATGGAACATGAAGTCTAAACCGTCAAACCAAACCGGAACCAAATCATTAACAACAGTTCGGTTCAGTTTGGTTTTATAGTTCAACGGTCGGTTTCGGTTTTCAATAATCAAAAACCGGTACTTACGGTTTGACTTAAAAACCGTCAAAACCGGACCGTGAACACCCCTAATTGAAATATATCACTGCATTTTCTTCATAAACAATGCATCTGATGTGTTGTATTATATATATTTTAGGAATGCAAACAAATGGTACAGAATAAGTTATACTTGCATTTTGTGGTATCCCATAGGCCATAGTATATTGTGTCAAAGGACTCTAGTAGTGTTAAATGATGCTCCATTATGTCAGGTGCTTGGTTTGTAAGTTTCATTGCTATATATAAATATGTTGTAGCTGTTTGTTTTGGTTTGCACATGCTAGCAGCCTACTACTACATGAGTGTTATCATTTGTTTTGATTTGTAATAACCATCTCTTAATGTACTTTATGTGACAATTGTTTTGACCCGCTTGTTTTGTCTGGCTTATGTATGTAGCTTAATACATTGTCTAATCAAATAATTACAACTTATTAATTTTGTGCTCATTAGGTCTTGGATTTTTACCGAAGTTATGTCTAGACTTAAACTGAAACGACAAAAAAAAACAAAAACAGATAGATGCATTTTGTGCGTTGTGGCTTCATATACTAGACATGGTTACTTGGTATATTCAAGCAATACAAACTATAATTAGTATGCGTTTAGATATGTGTCCAACTAGACCTCGCTACAAGATGTTCTACCCCGAAAGAAAAGAATATATGCATAGATTAGTGTATGAATGTGATGAGACATGTCTTCATCAACTAAGAATGAATAGGGCAACTTTCGTGACACTTTGTAATATGTTGGAGAGGGATGGAAAGTTGAAGGCGTCTAAGTATCTCCAAGTAGATGAACAAGTTGCAATTTTCCTATACGTGTTGGCACACCATGTGAAGAATCGAGTGGCGAAGTTTCAGTTTCATCGATCAGGAGAGACTATTAGCAAACATTTCAACAATGTCTTAAATGCTGTTATACGATTGGAAAATGGATTGTTTAAGAAGCCAGAGCCAATATTAGAAAATTCAACAGATGAAAGATGGAAGTGGTTCAAGGGATGTTTAGGAGCAACAGATGGGACACATATAAATGTACAAGTATCAGAGGAAGACAAACCAAGATATCGTAATCGAAAAGGAGATATAACAACTAATGTACTTGCAGCTTGCACACCAGACATGCAGTTCATTTATGTATTACCTGGCTGGGAAGGATCTGCGGATGACGGTAGAATACTTCGTAGTGCTATGATCCGAGAGAATGGATTGCAGGTGCCTAAAGCTAACTACTATCTTGTTGACGCCGGGTTCACCAATGGAGAGGGATTCCTTGCACCATTCCGAGGTCAAAGATATCATTTGAATACTTGGCTACATGGACATAGACCAGAAAAGCCTGAAGAGTATTTCAACATGAAACACTCAGCAGCAAGGAATGTTATCGAACGATGTTTTGGTGTTTTGAAGAAAAGATGGGCAATACTTAGAAGCCCATCTTTCTATCCGATCAAAACACAAAATAAAATTATACTTGCATGTTGTCTTATAGACGGAAACGAATAAGCTTTTGGGAAATGGAAAAAAAGTATATGCAATTGTTGAACAATTGGAGCAATTACTAGTATGATGTTGTAATTAATTATTATTATAGATTCGTGTAATTTATCAGGTTACTAGGTTATGTACCTGTGTGATACACGGGTTGAACAATTTAAATTATATATATTATATATAATTTTTTTTTTTCAATCGTAAACCCTCTATTATTAAAACCAACAAGAATTACAAGTGAGGCGTGGGTAGACGGGCAACAAGCTGCGCCGCAACCCCCTTTTGAATAGCAAAGCCTACTCTATTAAATATAAAGCTTGTGTCCTTGGCCGCAGGAGAGTTACTCTGCACCACCTTCTGCACCCGATCTAAAAACCGGATTGCATCGGGAGCAAGGCCCCCAAATGTGTCAAAAGCGAATGGCACAAAGACGTGTTGGTTTTCAAGACAAGCAGCTTCATGTTTGTCAACTTTCTTGGATTCAGCTTTTAAAACTGCTTACCCTGCCACAAACCCCGAATCCCGAAGTCCCACCAAAGGAGACACCCCTGTGAGATCAACGCACGCGTGTTTGCCCTGCGCCCACCCGAACACAAGGACATCCGCTGGTCTTAGGGTGGACCGCCCCTCAAGTGGATCCGTCAAAAAATTAACCGGGGCTTCTTTCCTAGCTGAAATCCCTGCTCTTAGTAAGACGTCCCATAAGACATCCCTGACCAGGTCATGTCTGTATTTAAATCCTGGCAGCTCCTTACAGTGAAGGGCATGCTCCCCAAATTTGTCTAAACATGCCTTTTTGCAAACTGGACACGACTCATCAACTGGGAACATGGGAATCATGAGTCTATACTTAAGGATAGGCCGATATTCAACAGCCGACATGTGTTGTCCAAGCCCATCGATGGGAAGGACAGTCAAGAAATCCTGGGCATGCGCTCCTTTAAGGCATTCAAGCACAGCTTTCTGGCGCGGGGACATGGAAAACTTTTCTCCCATAGTTTGAAGGGTTTTACCGGTAAAAGCACTCGCCAAAATATTTTGAGGTTTTTTGGGGGCGGTGTCCTTATCCATAAACCCGCCCAAATCAAAGTCCGGGAGAGAGCTGCGAATGTTGTCTAAGGCAAGCTCATAATCCAGGTCCATCCCCACCAACCCGCTATTCCTTAAGATGTGGTCTTGAAGGTCCCAGGACTGCACCCGAGAGGCCACAAAAGCATAGGCAGACACGTCCTCCGCCGAACAAAGACCAAGCCCTCCCAACCGAATCGGCAAAGACGCTAACCGCCATTGAAATTCCCCAAAGAACGCCCCTCCACAAACCACAATATCTTCCGCCGCTTCACGAAGGCCTTTGTCAAAAATGGATACAGCCTCATTAGCCATGGCCGGTGGACATGTTCGAAGGCCAAACAATAATTTGGCAACGCCCATACATGAACGAAGCAACAAAAGTTCACTTTGGGGGTCCCTCAATTTCTGCAGAGAGAGCATTAGTTCTGTTGCTTTCTTAGCCCTTTTAATGACCAAAGAGCTAATATACCCCTCATCCCGACTAACGGCCCCTCCTAGGAGCTTAACACCTCCTTCTGGTCTCCCTATCTCACTAGGAAATAAACCAGGCTTCTCTTTCTCTCCGTTGCACGATGGCCAAAAAACTTCAGATTTCTTAATATTAAGCGTAAGACCTAAATTCGGTCCCTCAGCTCGGATAATATCAAAAGCCTTAGCCACTTCCTTGGCCTCTCCAATAATCGTACCATCATCCAGGTACCAAGCATGGAATGAAAGGGAACAACACTCCTCCAGCCGACGAACCAATGGGTGCAGGACAAGCGCGAAAAGAAGCGGCCCTAATGGGTCCCCCTGCTGGACCCCGGTGGATGCCCCCATACAAGTATCACCCACATAAAGCCTAGCAGGCTGGGCATAAAGAAACTGAACCCAAGGGTAAATAGATGGGCAGCGAACGCTCACCTCCCGCAAAAGAATCGTCCTGTTAACTAAGTTGAAGGCATTCGAAAAGTCGACCGTGAGCATGGCCATGGATCCTTTATCGTGGAACGCATTCAGAAACCTGTTCGCGCTGTGAAGGATGGCCTCAGCCCCATTGGGAACCCCAACCCCATATTGATGATCACCCAAGTATGTCGCCATCTCCTTCCCGACTTTACGCATAGCTACTTTAGAGACTAACCTTCGCCAAATGCCCCCAACCGCGATAGGCCTAATCCCATTATCGGGCTTAAGTAACGGAGTCAGGGGGCAGATGCAATAAACTCGGCAAGGGCCTTAGGGCAAAGCCCCCCCAACCAGATGTTAACCACGTCAGTGATAGCCAAGAGCAGATCAGAAGGTGGCGAGGACCCCTGCCCACAAAGTGCATCCAAGATATGTTGAGCTCTAAGGCCATCCCTCCCGCATGACGTCCCTTTCGGAAAGGATTTAATATTCCGTAACACACAATCCGCATCGACTTGAAGGGCACCCTCAGAGGGTAAGACATTAGGCAATGCTGGGGGATCGGTGACGGGGTGTTTATCAATCAGGGCCTTCAAGGTGGAATCCCCAAATGGAGCAACCCCGGAGGAACATAGAACCTTAACTGCGGCTGTGAAATGGCCATCAGCGACCTTCCGCAAACATTGCTTGACATTGCCCCCGTTATCAGAGACAGGCCGGGTGTTGGGCCTGCTAACTAACCCTTCAGCAGATTGCATTAGGAGCGGGAGGGCAAGCTCCTCAATCCCATTCACGTCTTTCCACATAGCTAAAGCCCCCATAATACTGCTGCACTGCAATGATTTGCGGTTCCCAGAGCGCCGCTCTTGCCTAGAGGATGGTCGTATCACATGTAGAGTGCAACGAGGCAATAACAACAGTTTTACCCAAGACTCAACAGACCCAGGGGCAGCCACAACTCTACGCAAGGTCCCAGTTAACGCCTGGGCAAACGCCATCCGACAAGAGGATGGAATGCTTTTGACAGTCGCTAACGACAAAGCGAAAAGTTGTTCCAAAAGGCTAATATCAACAGCCAACCTCCCACCGGACTCAGGATTATGAACATTTTGTGATACCGGTGGGCAGGGCTTGGGGATACCCAAAATGAAATCATCGACACTGTTGGAATTATGGGAGAACTTCGTGACTCCGTCTTCGTGGTGACACCCCCTGCTGAGAGCATGCAGGGACATGCACCGCGCACACAACCACTGATCAATACTCCGCAAGGCTTCCCCGACCTCTCCAAAGAGGCTTAGATCCCTAGAAATTGCATCCCGCAAAACGTCCCTACCGTCGTCCCATCCTAAATGGTCGCGTTTAAGGTAAGCAAGCAACCGGGAGCTGCTTGATATACCGAATTTGCAAGAGTGAAAAAATTTTAAGGGGCAGGGGTGTGTTGCATCAGCAATGCAAGGTATGGCCACCAAATTAGGACGCCGACGCTGCCTACGAGAGGAAGGCATGGGTTTAGCTGCGAAAGGCTACATGGAACGTGAAATACGAACTATTGGGGCAGTAACCACTGTTGTTCTTATTATTATTATTATTATTATTATTATTATTATTATTATTATTATTGTTATAGGGAAACAAAAACACACTAAGACTTGGAGGCCATAAATAAAAATAAAAATAGTGCAAGGATAAAAGAGCTCAACCCATTATATATATATCAATTATATAATCTGCTTAAGAAAAACAAACACTGGAAAATGGGAAAATGGGGAAAGGGTCGAAGGAAAGAAGAAGGGAGACAAAAAAACGGTCGAACTAAAAACCAAGCAATGGCAAAGAGGTCGAAGGAAGGTTTGAAAAAAAAGAAAAAAAAAGACCGTTGGGCTTGATAACAAATCGGGTGGCTGACCAGATTGTGATGGTTTTGTGTTAGGTGACGGATAGGTAGTTGGGTAATGAGTTGGGGTCGGGTCGGGTTGGTTGCGGGTCGGGTGGAGTGGCAGAGGTGGGGGTTCGGGTGGAGTGGCAGAGGTGGGGGTTCGGAAGTGGAGGAGGGCGGTGGTGGTAAGGTCGGACGGTGGTTGAGTTGGGGTGCAGAGGGCGGTGTGTCAATCAATTGGGAGTTAAGAAAAATTTAAAATAAAAAAAAAGTTGCTTTTACAACCGAAAAAATATTAAATATTCATCAGCCCCTAAATGATTTATTGTAAAAAACATTTTTATTCACATAAAACTTTTTTCAAACATTCCAAAATATATCTTCCATACCGTGGTTATTACCTTATAAGACTGCAGGTACAACAAAACAAAAAAAAAATCAAAAAGTAATAAAGGTAAATCTGTTTAAGCTAGGATATAAAAAAATAAAATTAATTTAAAAGTATCTCCTCATCCATTAAACCATCCCAATCGAGTAATGTTCATTTTGGAATTTGACATCAAGTTTATTTCAAAGCCAAAGTATTTCTAACCTTGAGTGTATAATCATTTTTTTTTCTAACATCATGGTCCTTAAACATAATGACATTTATTGGTTCAATTTTACTGTATTATAAAAAAAATGTGTGAATTAATAGCATGGAAATAAAGATTGAAACGAATTAGTAATGAAAAGACTGTTTAGATATTGTATTTCTCTATTGAAGTAACTTGAAAAAGGATAGTAAATGAAGATTTCAAATAATGATTTTTCATATATAAAATGTATTTTATATATGAAAGTATATAATACGAAAATAGCCAAACATATTTAATTTTGTACTAAATCAAAATTTAATTAATGTGAATTGATTTGTTTTTATTTTGTTTGCTCAGAATATTGTAAGAAATATAGTTTTAAACTAAGAGTGAAAAACCACATATTAAAAACACGTTTTTAAGGTACACGATTTAAATTTAATAACACATAAATACGCTATCTTAAAAAAAATTAATAAAGATTACTTTTATTAGTTCATAAACATTTTCAAATTATGTCTAATAATTTATTTCTAATTTTGAATTATAATATAATTATATTAATTGATTTACAAAAAAAAACATAGAATATATATATTAAACTGAATTCCAGTAATTATACTAATAATTATAGTTGTAACAAATGAAAACTGAATAAGTAATAATTATTAAATAAAGCAAAAAAATAAAATAAATGTATTGTTTAAAATAATAAAATGGGAGGATTTGTGATGGAGTTCTATGTACTCCATGTGCTGTCTTTTATTACTATAGATAGAAATCGATTAATGTTAATTGATTTATTTTATTTATTTGTTTTGAACAACATGAAAGTCTCACAAAAAAGCTTAACTAATTGCAATATGTTATTCTTAATTTGTTTATTTGACTTTTGAATTTTAAGTATTAAAATTAATATGTATTTGTTGAGCATAGTATAACATCTAAAACAATGACCAAAAAAAAAAAAAAAACTTAATAATCATTTGTCAAATATTGTAACAAACTTAATTTTAAACTTAGAATAACAAATCAAATATTGTAAAAAGAATCATGTGTTTTCTTTTATTAATGATTTCAGTTACAACTCATCATCATCATACTCAGTTAATCCCACCTATAGCAAAGCTAAGGTAGGGTCTGAGGGGCGCGAGACAACTCTCTCTAAGGAACTCGGCAAAATAGCCCCGTAACTTCGGGAGAAGGGGTGCCTCCTCACAAAGGGGGTCGCAGTGTCCAGGCTCGGTCGACTGTTTACCAAAAACACAGGTCTCCGCAAAGTCGTAAGATCATGTATGGGGGCTGACGCCTGCCCAGTGCTGGAAGGTCAAGGAAGTTGGTGACCTGATGACAGGGGAGCCGGCGACCGAAGCCCCGGTGAACAGCGGCCGTAACTATAACGGTCCTAAGGTAGCGAAATTCCTTGTCGGGTAATTTCCTACCCGCACGAAAGGTGTAACAATCTGGGCACTGTCTCGGAGAGAGGCTCGGTGAACTATGATTATTAATATAATTAATAAAATTCAATTTAATACATTTATAATATGCTTTTGCAAATCAATTGTTGATGCGTTTTGCGACTAAGGATTGGATAAACATAATTAACATGTGTTAGTGACTTGGCCGAAGGTAGACAAAAGGGGCGAATGTAGATAGACAATGGGCGAAGGTAGAATGGAACTAACAAGAAGACACATTCGACCATTGGAAGTGGGCGAATGTGGAAAAGACCTACGTTCGACCAGTGAAAAGGGGCGAACGTGCAGTGTCTATAAATAGGTTTTGTGATTTTGATTATGTAATAGAGTTGTCAGTTGTGTCTGTGTTCAGGTCAGGTTCAGAGGTTGTTTTGAGATATTGTGTGTGTGTTCTAGATTAACGTTAAACTGATTGTAAAAGCTTATTTGAAAGAAGTTAATCTATGAAATGATGTTGAAAATGATCTTGATAGCGTTTTGATTTGTGTTTTATCAATTTGTTCAGAACTAGGGTTTCCGCACCTAGTTTTGTGACTTGTATGATTGTATAATCCTGTTTTAGCTAAAATCTTTCGCTCACAAAGTGGTATCAGAGCATAGAGGATCATACAATAACAAATTTGATAAAATCAGAGCTGATTTGGACATGTTTTTGACCTAAATACATCTGTTTTTACATAAACATTGTTTTTAAGTGTTTTTGATCGATTTAAAGGAGAATTTGTGGTCGAATTCAAGTTTTCCAAGAATTAAAGTTGTTCCAAATCAATTCCGAAACATAACCTGATTGAGATCATTCAAATCCATGAACTTTTGAAAATCTGAGATCAGAATAACCGTTTTTCAAACAATAACCGTTTTTCAAAAATGAAATCTAATCGTGGTGGGCGAACCTGGAACCTGACTTGATTTTAGTGGTCGAAAGTGTAGTAGAGTGGGCGAATCTGAGTAGTTTTTGGGCGAACCTGAAATTTCTTGTTGAAATTTTCACTTTCGGGTACAAAATTCCACCTTCGACCAGTTTGTTTTGGGCGAAAGTGGAAAGTCTGTTAGGTTGTGTTTACATTCTGGTCATATCTACGTTCGGGTGTTACTGTTTGGGCGAACATAGAATCAGAAGGGTCGAAAGTGATAAAGTTTGGACGAACCTAGAGTATTTCGGGCGAATCTAGGATTTTGTTGAAAAATTTTTCTAAGTGTTGAGATTTTTCTTAGTTTGTGATCATGTGGCGTTTTCAAACTACTCCGGGATCAGCAACAACACAACCACAACAGCAAACGATGGACCCATGGACAGTGGCAGCGCAAAAGACAAACACACAGTCTTCACAACCACTTAACTACATGGTAACAACGAGCACGATGCCTCAAAGTGTAGCACATCCGGCACTACAATCTGATTACTGGGGAGTAGCAGCAGCGGCGGTAAATACTCAAACCACTAATGCTATTTCTACTTTGATTAAGGATTTGTCTACAGGTAGTGGAACTCGGCCACCGAAGCTCATGGAAATGCAAGAGTATAATCAGTGGCATACCATGTTCAAGATCCATTTGGAAGGCATGGGAGTGGAAGGAGCAGAGGCTTGGAGCATGATTGTTAAAGGTTACACAGCACCGATTTTGGAGAACACAGGTGAAATGATTCCTTTGGAAAGCTTAACTGAGGACGAGAAGAAGAAATATGTGGTGGAAAAGAAGGCTTTTTCCCAATTGACACAGGCAATCACAAGTGACCTGTTGCATCAGTTTGGGACATGTACTACATCAAAGCAGCTTTGGGATAAGCTTAAGAGGAAACATGATGGTAATGAGAAGACTAGGAGCCTGAGAATGGAAGAATTGGTCAAAGAGTTTGAGAATTTTTCTTTTATTAATAATGAAACTCTAAAAGAACTAACTCCTAGATATATGCATTTGTTGTCTGAATTGTCTAGTTATGGTGTACAGATTCCAATGACTAAGCAGGTGGATAAGTTTGCAGATGCTTTACCACCACAATGGGATCAGCATGTGGAAGTTCTCAGAGAGAAGGATGCTTATCAATTCTGGACTATTTCAGAGTTTATCGAAAAGCTGGAGAACAAAGAGTTGGAGGATAGGAGGAAAGCTAGAAGGTCACAGATTCCTCAGAATCCCAGTTTGTATTTTGGAGGCACTTCAGTTCCAATTGGTAACTCGAGCTCAGGAAGCATTGCACCACATGTTGCATGTATTTCCCATGTCATGGAATCATCAAAACCAACCACCAACTACTTGACACAAACATCATCCTACTCACAACCATCATACACACCACCACAATACAATTCCTACATTTCACCACTCTCCCCAATGCAACAAGCAGGTTTTTACACCGCTAACCAATCACAACAACCAATAAACCAAGTTACTCAACCTAATCAACAACCGGTGGTTTTGGATACATCTAACTTGGGAAATGTGACTGTGGAGGTTGCTCAGCAACACATTGCATTAGTCTCAGCAATGGTTTCATCCTACAATGGGTTAGTTGCTAGTCAGATTGGGAACAACAACTTAACCAACGAAGACTATGCACAGATTGACAAGGAAGAGATGGAACTCATTGACATTCAATGGGCTTTTGCGAGTATCATGAGAAGAGCAACAGAGTTCATCGAGAAAACAGGAAGGACTGATTTAGCAACTTCTTCCAACACAACCTACGGATTCAACAAGGAGAAGGTTACGTGTTTTAATTGTGGAGAAAAAGGACATTTTAAAAGGGAATGCACCCAGCCACCTAAACAAGGTAATCGAAACCCTTTCAATGCAAATTACCAGAACCGTCAACAACAAAACCAAGTTTCTTACCAAAATAACAACAACTACCAAAACCGAAACTTTAACAACCAAAACAGACAACCAAACACTCAAAACCAGATTCAAAACCAATCTCCTAACAACACAAACCGAACAGTTGTACCTATCACTACACCTAATGAGACCCATCAGAATGCAAGTCAGAACCAAGCTTTGGTGACTCAACAGGATGAAAGGTTTGACTGGTCGGGTATGCAAATAGGAGTTGAGGAAGTGATTACTGGTGGGAATGTGGCATGTGTTGCTTATCAGGTTGATATGGAAGAGTCGGTGACGGTTGATGAGAAGAAAGAAACTGAGAAGTGTGAAAGTGATGATTCTGAAACTGAGATGGAAGTGGAGAATGAACCTGTTGAGGTTAAGGCTGAGGAAACGAGTTCTGGAATGGTGATTGATTCTGTTACTGATGTTCATGAAGAGTGTAGATCAGTTTATTCGGATTCTGAGAGCGAATCAGACACAGAGGCAAGTGTTGATTCTTTAGATGATGATATTGATCAGTTGCTGGCAGAAGCTGACTTTTTGATGACGAGGAAGTCGTGCATTGCTGATGATGCTTTCACCAAGATTGACTACTCCAAGTTTTTCACTGGAAAGGAAGCTCATTTCGCGTTGATGGCCATGACTGAACCGCCAAAACCTGTAAGTTCTGAATCTAGCACTGATGTTATGAGTGATAAATATTGTGGAACATGTGATAGATTGACTGAGGAGAATAAACAACTCCGAATTTCACGTGATAGTGCTATCATGAACAGTCAATATACTCGCAAAGAGTTGAATGCTTTCAACAAAGTATTAGATGGCTATAAAAAGGACATTTCCGACTTGAAAAACACTTTGTCATTGAAACAATTGGCAATAAACAACTATATCAATGAAATTGAAAACACCAAGTTGGAAATGGCAGCCATAAAATGCTTTGCTGAAAAGGTGAACAAAAAGTTGGAAAGTTATAAGAATGTTGCTTATGTGGTAGACCATATCATTGATGATAACACCACCAATTACAAGTCTGTACCATCTCCGGTTCTTTTTGAAAATCATAACTATCACCAAGTTATACCGGAGAGTTCGGTAAAATCAGACTCATCATCGGAAATGGAATCTAATACCTCGAGTATTGGTGATCCTTATTCCGATGTGAGACCGATTTTAGGCTTGAATGATGAGGGTGTTTATGCTGAAAGTGTGAATTCAGACTCAGAGAATGATGATACTGGTAGTGATCAAACTGTTAATGTATGTGAGATTCCAAAAGAAAATCACATCATTACTACT
This sequence comes from Ambrosia trifida, assembly GCA_028751855.1. Classification (NCBI taxonomy): domain Eukaryota; kingdom Viridiplantae; phylum Streptophyta; class Magnoliopsida; order Asterales; family Asteraceae; genus Ambrosia; species Ambrosia trifida. Next base: position 69,345,913 of record CM054127.1, on the reverse strand, counting down.
GAACCAGTGTCACCATCTGATCATGTTCATCCGATGGCAAATGCTAATCGTGATAAAAAGTCTGAAAAGAATGATGTTAAGAAAGATAATGGTGTTAAGAATGTTGTTAAAAAGAATGAGTTGAATGAACCAAGTGACAAACCTGTCAAGGTGTTTTATCGGATGGAAGGATCCGATAAGATCATTTCTGATGAGGAATTTCCAATCAAAAACGTGAACTATTCTAAACTTGACAAAATCTGGCAAGAAAGCACTATTTGGTTTCCAAAACATGAGAGAACAAACGAAATTCCACCAGAAATTTTAAAGAAATTGTTTTCGGATGTTCCTCAAGAACCAAAGGTCCATGTCACCGAGTTCATTCGACCAAATGACAAAGCAAATGGTTTTCATGAGCCCACTTACTCGAAAGGACCACTTCCTGAGAGTTTGAGGAATCAACAGTATAATGATCAATATCCTGTTAGATCATTTGCTTCACCAAATGCTCATTATGTTTTTGAAGAGTATCGAAAATGCTTTAAATGTGGAGAACGTGGGCATTTACTTGTTCAGTGTCCATATGTAAGGCATAAAAGACATGAGGTTGAAGTTAGAAATTCCATGAGAAAGCCAATTGATCATTATGTTCCACCACATAGACGAGTTGTTCCTCAACAACAACAGTTTTATAATCAAAACAATTTTCAAATGAGGAACAATCGTCCAATCCAATATGATCAAAGAAATCGGATTGCTATGGAACAATCTTGGAGAAAGCCTGTGGTGAACACAACAGTTGATAGGCAAAAGGTTCCACAAAAACCAATTGTCAAATCAAATGTTGGACCTAAGTCTATTAACTCAGATAAGGTTGCCAAGAAAGTTACTTTTGGTAACAATGTTCAGAAACCAATTGAGAAATCAAAATCTCAAATTCGTATTCTTAAAAGGCCTGAACAATCTTGGTCACCAAATGGTACTCCAGGAGCTTCTACTTCGAAGGTAAGTGAGAAAAATGAAAGTGTTTTGAACAATCAAAAAAAGATTGATCCAAAACAGAAAGTTGTTGAAAAAGTTAATGAGGATGTTTCTTTGAAAACCGATGTTCAAAGGCCCAAGACTCAGGCTTGGGTCCCCCGAAAGAACTAAATGATTTACTTTTTGTGTGCAGGGAGCTTCAGTTGGCCCTATTAGCAGTCTATGGATTGTTGATAGTGGAGCTTCAGGCCACATGACGGGGGATCTCGCATTGCTGTTTGATGTGAAAAACATTAATGGAGGGTATGTCGCTTTCGCGGGTAATAAAGGAGGATATATCACAATGGAAGGAAGCGTGAGTAATGGGATCGTGACTTTCGAGCGGATTTCTTATGTCAAGCAGATAGACTATAATCTGTTGAGCGTCAGTCAAATATGCGATAAGCAATTTTCTGTGCATTTTGATGACAAATCCTGCTATATTCTCAAACCGGGCTTCAAAATTCCAAAGGAATGGGTAATGTTGATGGCACCTCGAGTCAACAATCTCTATATTCTTGACATGTCCAAGGCGATGACATCACAGGGGCAAATAACATGCTTTCTATCCAAGGCGACCGAGAAAGAATCGATAATGTGGCACCGCAGAATGGGGCACATTCATCTGAGGAAAATGAATCAATTGGTGAGAAATGGGCTTGTCGATGGAGTAAACGTGAAACATTTCCATCTGAACGACAAGTGTGTAAGTTGTATGAAAGGAAAACAACACAAACAGTCCCATAAAGTGAAGAAAGTTAACTCTGTTGAGATGCCGCTTGAGCGATTGCACATGGACCTTTTTGGACCAGTCAAGCACAAAAGTCATCTTGGAGAGCTTTATTGTTTAGTCGTCACTGATGACTATTCAAGATTTTCATGGGTGATGTGTTTGAAGAACAAAAGCGACACCTTTACCAACCTACAAGTTCTGTTCACTCGATTGGAGAATATCTACAATTTAAAGATAAAAAGAATCAGGAGTGACAACGGGACGGAGTTCAAAAACGCTAAGATGGATGAACTTTGTGAAAGCAAAGGGATACATCATGAATATTCGGCTCCGTATACCCCGCAACAGAACGGTGTTGCTGAAAGAAAGAATAGGACTCTAATTGAGGCGGCTAGAACAATGCTCGCTGATTCAAATCTTCCAGTAATGTTCTGGAATGAGGCGATTTATGCAGCAAATTATACATTAAATCGGGTTCTAACAGTGAAGAAGTTTGGAAAAACATCTTATGAACTGTTACACCGACGAAAGCCCAACTTAGAGTATCTAGAACCATTTGGGGCGCCATGCACGATGTTGAATCCAAGCGAGAAGTTTAGTCCTAAAGCTGAGGAGGGATATTTTGTTGGATATGCAACCCCGCTCAAACGGGTATTCAACAAGCGAACTCGTCAAGTGGAGGATTGGGCTAACGTGGAAGTTCAACGATACACTCAAAATTTGCAAGGCACGGGCCCTGATTGGATGTTTGATTACAAAGATTTCTTTGAATCATTCAACCTAGATAGCTTGGTTGAAGAAGCTGTTATCAGATTACTTTACGAGTGTGAAAACGCGGCAACTTCACCGTTGATGCGTCCAATCACCGTGAACTCCCCACCAGCTTCTAATGATACCAGTGCTCCTATACAAGAAGAAGAGATGTTTCAAGAGGCTTCAACTTCATTAGACACTTCAGAATCTGAAGATGAACAATTTGAAGAAGCCGTTCTTGAACATGCAGAGGAATTAGAGGAGCAAACTGTGAACCCAACTCCAAATACAGATATTGCTTCATCATCAAACACGGGTCATGATCAGGATGCTGCAGAAAATTTGACTGCTCAGACGGGAGTGATTGTACCTGTTAATCCGGAATCTCGGATTCATCGAATTCACCCGCTGGAGCAAGTTATCGGTGATCCTGGAAGTGGTGTAATGACCAGAGGGCAGCTAAAAAGCGTTAACTCGCCAGAGAGTTTTGGTGCTTTAGCATTGTATGCCAAAATTCAGAAATCTGGTAGTCAAAATGATTGGCCGTTTGCATGTTATGTGTCGCAGGTAGAGCCAAGGACATACAAAGACGCTTTGAATGAAGATGCCTGGGTTGAGGCAATGCAGGAGGAGTTATTGCAATTCCAGAAATTGGGAGTCTGGACGCTCACAGATTTGCCGCCGGGAAGGAAGAAAATAGGCACTAAGTGGGTGTTTAAGTGCAAAAAGGATGATCGTGGAGTTATTGTTCGCAACAAAGCCAGATTGGTTGTGCAGGGTTTCCATCAAATCGAAGGAATTGATTACAACGAAATCTATGCACCAGTAGCACGAATTGAAGCTATTCGGATGTTCCTTGCGTTTGCTTCATTCAAGAAATTCAAAGTCTATCAAATGGACGTCAAGAGCGCATTTTTGTACGGGAAAGTCAAGGAGGAGGTTTATGTCGGGCAACCACCAGGCTTTGAGGACCCAATCCACCGGGACAAGGTCTACGTGCTGAACAAAGCTTTATATGGTTTGCACCAGGCTCCAAGACAGTGGTACGAGGAGCTAAGTACATACCTCATCTCCAAAGGATTCAAGCGCGGCCTCGTCGATTGCACCCTCTTTACGAAGAAGACGGGAGATGACTTGCTTCTAGTACAGATTTACGTTGATGATATTATATTTGGTTCAACTAACGAACTTTTGTGCAGGGAATTTGAAACTGTTATGCAAGAAAAGTTCGAAATGAGCGCTATGGGGGAGATGCAGTTTTTCCTCGGCTTACAGGTGGACCAAAGACCCGACGGGATCTTCATTCACCAGACGAAATATGTATCCGACATCTTGAGCCGATTCCAGATGGAGGACTCTAAGCCGATGGATACCCCGATTCAACCCAATCACGGGATTGGAGTGGACGCTAAGGGGGAGCTGACAGATCCATTTACATACAGAGCAATCATCGGATCTCTGATGTATTTGACAGCGTCTCGACCAGATATTATGTATGCAACGTGTCTCTGTGCTCGCTATCAATCGAAGCCGAAACAAAGTCATCTGACGACGGTCAAGCGTATCCTTCGATATCTGAAGGGTTGTCCATCAAAAGGACTTTGGTACCCTAATGATGATGATTTTGATTTTATTGCTTTTAGTGATGCAGATTGGGGCGGCTGTGACAAAGACAGCAAATCAACTACAGCTGGTTGCCAGTTTTTAGGGAGCAGGTTAATTACCTGGCAATGCAAGAAACAGACTTCCGTCGCACTGTCTACATGTGAAGCAGAGTACATTTCAGCCTCGAGTTGCTGTTCGCAAGTGCTCTGGATCCAACAACAGATGGTCGATTACGGTTTGCAGTTTCTTAAAACCCCTATACACTGTGACAACGAAGCCGCAATTGCATTAACTAAAAATACTGAAAATCATTCTAAAGCGAAACATATCCGGATTAAATATCATTTTATCCGTGATTGTTACGCTAAGGAATTGATAGATATGGTCAAAATCCATACTGACTACCAACGTGCAGATTTGTTTACAAAAGCTTTTGACAGATCCCGCTTTGAATATCTTTTAAAAGTAAACAATATAAAGGAAAAACAGGACTAATCGGCACCTCGGTTTATCGCTTTTTAATTTTTAGTTTTAAATTTTTGCTAATTGGGAATTTCTCTTTGCTAATTGGGAATTTCTCTTTACTATCATAATCCTCAAAGAAGTTGATGCTTTCGAGGGGATTGCTTAATCCTCAAAGAAGTTGATGCTTTCACGTGGATTGTTTCTTTCAAAATTTTTTTTGTTTTGTTTTCAGAAAAATTAAAAACCCAAAAATATGTTCTTTATTTTAGGGGGAGTCATTTTATCAAAAAAACCAAAAACATTGAAAAATTTTCAAAATACCTAAAAATTAGAAAAACCAAAATGATTTCCTGGATAAAAAGAGGAAATGATAGTACATCAGTGGGGATCTGACACCGGCTAAAGAATTGTATAGTATAATGAGACGTATGTTGATTACGTGTGATATGCTTATAGGCTTCGTAGACTAAATATTGCGTGCATTAGTGATACAAACATAACAAACTACGCGTTTGTGGCTGAACACCTCATGGACATATGGTCTTAGTACCGTAATTTCGTTTGATAGGGTATTTGTACAAAACTCGGAGGTTTAGGGTCGTTATGTTATTAGTTGTCTGGGGATAGCCTATCTGATCTTCTGCTGTAAGTCATTACGGACCTAGATCAGACAGGATGTCTTTATAAAAGAGCTATATGCCAAATCCTAAAGTTACCGAATTGAGGAACTTTCCATGTTATATGATGATCAAAGATTATCTATTACATCGTATTGATCATTGATGCAAATCATGATTAATATCAGTCCTCAACCTGGTATAGTGCATATGTTACTTTGCTGCATTAATTTGCTGACCTGTATACCTCTATGCATTATATCTTGTACAATTACAGACGACGAAAGCATAATCACGCTTTACAATGAGTCTTTGTACATTTACTTCTTGATACGGGAGTATGTCGTGTGTGTGGGAACCACAATGTGTTAGTCTAATACATCTAATTAGTATCATTTTAAAGCATTGCGTAATTGTCTGCATGTGAGCTTACGTGGACCACAATATCAGCAATTGCCGTGTCACATATTGTTTCTAATGATAATATTAAAACAGATCAACGTTGTGCTCAGATTTCTCAGTAAACTGATATGATCCTCTTACCGGAAATCACAAAATGTTTACTGCTTTCATTTACTTTAAGGCATTTTACTTTGTCGCATTTTACTTTTATTGTCAAAAAGATACAAAATCCAAAAAGATTTTAGGTGTGTTTTGATAAAATTTCAGAAAATCCAAAAAGATTTGCATTTCTGCTTTATTTTTGATAACCGGAGATGCTTGATGGTCAATTTCTGAGATTTGATAACACCATCTGAGCTTTGTATCATTCAAAAAGTGAAAATTTGAGTTTTGGAAGTTTAACAGATTGAAAAATGTTGAACGGGATTCGAATTCGTGATTTGGCGAAATTTTCAGATTTTTCCATTTCACATTCGCCCCTTAATTGGGTCGAATGTGGAAAAATCATTACCTTCGACCGTTTTGTTTTTGGACGAATGTGATTTTTTCACTTCCGGGTGACAAAATCCACCTCCGGGTATACATTTTACCTTCGGGTGGACGAAGGTGGCCATATTTCACATTCGTGCCATTCATTTGGGGCGAATGTGGACTTCACCCACATTCGTCCATTCCAAACGGGCGAAGGTGCCTCTTATATATAATCCATTTCAGGTTCGAGCCATTCATTCAAAATTTTTCAAAATTTCATCCATAACCAGACCTTGTTGCTCGTGTTTCTTTTGATTCACTGATTTAATCCCTGACCTTTACTGATCATTTTGAGACAATTTTCACAGGTATTGGAGCATTTATCAGATCAGAATCGTCATATTTTTAAACCGGACCTAGGGTTTCTATTTAGGGGTCTAGGATGTTGTTAAATGCTGGTTTTTGATTTCCGTTCACTTTTCATAAGTTTTAGGGGGAGAATATAAAAGGAATTAGGTTTATAACAATGATTAGATGTTCGTTTGATCGATTGAACCAGTTAAAACCTAATTCTACTTTAAAACTCATGAAAACTGAATAATTTTGACAATTGGTAATACACAAGTGTTAATCGGTCATGTTAGGTCATATTAGGATCAAAATTATATGTTGAAAACTGAATTGGCAAAATTTTAAATTTTGGGGGAAATCTTTTTCACCTTCGGTTCAAAAACCGGGCGAAGGTGGAAGTGGTTTGGGCGAATGTACATTTATCTGGACGAATGTGATTTTTACTCAAGATCCTGTTCACATTCGACCACAATTTTCACAATCGACCAAATTATCTCACATTCGACCATTCTAAAACGGGCGAATGTGCAGAATGTTTTTGACCAGAATTTTTGTAATTTTTGTCGTTTTTGTATTTTGACGTGTTTGTTTGATTTTAATGTGCAGATGGCTGATCAATCTGAGAATGTTGAAGCACCAGTAGAAAATGTGGAAACTCCAGCAGAGATCATAGTTTCAGATCTGGTGCCAGAGGCAGAAACGTCTGTTCCAAGCAGTTGGCCGTTTGAAAGGTCGCATAACTGTTGTGCATATCTCGGTGATGTAGAGAAGAATACGGAGTTCACCGGGATCATAGAGTTTCTGAAGAGGAGCAGAATAGTTCATGCATTAGCCACACCGACGATCATATACAAAGACATTATTGAAGATTTCTACCAAAATGCGAAGTATGACTACTGGGAGAATCAAACGATCATCAAGAGCAAGATTCAGGATATGGAGATGTTCTTGACTGAAGCTGATATTCGGGAAGCGTTACAGATAAAGTTTGAAGATAGTGAAGATCCCAGGGAGTTGTCATGGACAGAGCAGAAAGCATGTTTCTTACGGATGAAATACAAAGGTCCAATTACTGACGGATCTATGTATAAGGGGAAGCTGGGAGTGCAGTATAAGTATTTTGCACATGTTCTTATCCACGTATTTGGGTGTGTGAGCGGTGGATATGATGTCATGAGAAGGAGTTTAAGTTCGTTAATGGTTGCGTTGACACTCAACAAACCATTTAACGTATCTGGGATGATTCTTGATCATATGCTGGAGATGCTGAAAGGAATGAAGAATAAGAAGTTCATGTTATATCCGAGATTTCTGATGATGATCTTTGACTATAAGTATCCCATGTTGAAAAAGGATCCGACTATGATCCTAGGTCAAGATCATATGAACATTAGAACATTGATGAGAATGAAGGGTTACAAAGGTGTGCCTGATAGTGAGAAGCCACCTAACAGGAGATTATTTGGTGCTTTGGCTCGTCAGGATTACACTGATCCTGGCAAGAACAAAGCAAGACATGATAATAGTGATTCGGACAATGATGATCCCTTAGTGTATGTTGATTCAAGCACTAAGAGGAAACGGCAAGTAGTCAATCCTGGAGCCAAAGGGAAGGGCAAGGGAAAGACTGTGGATCAGGGAAGCTCTAAGCAACAAGCGGGTAGACAGAAATCGACAGCAAAGAAAGGATCAGGTTTGGTGGACGAAGAGTCGGTAGATTCAGAAGAGACTGAAGAAGAGGAACAGTGGGATTCTGATACTGAAAATGTGAGGACCACCAAACGTAAGGCCACTATGGTTGGTGAGTCTGAATCCTTGAACAAGTCGATTGAAGAAGCTGAGAGAAGAAAGAAATCTGTTGAAGATGAGAGTCTAGGTGTTGACCTAGCAGAATTGAGTGTTGGAGAGACTGTGGTGGTCAATTTGCCTAGAAAGACAAAGAAGCAAAAGACCATGGCCAAGAAGTCGAGTACAAAAGAGCTGAGGGAGAAAGAGTTAGCTCAGCTATTGAAGGGTAAAAGATTACCTGATGCAGGTACATCATCTAAGCTGTCTTCACCTGTCGCCAAGAAGCAGAAGAAAACGAAAGAGGCAGAGACTTTACCAATCGATCAATTCAATGTCGATTTGGATAAAGTGCTCGATATGTTTAGAAAGCCTCAGAAGGAGAAAGTAGCTGAAGTTGAGCCATCTAAATCAAAGACGAAGAAAGTAACTGTGGATGACGATGTCATGAGGCAAGTGAATAAGAAAATGGAAGATATGATGAAGATGTTAGTTGCTCAACAGGCTGAGATTGCTAAGTTTAAGCAAAATGAGGAGAAAATGCTTCAGATCGTGGTTGCTTCAAAATCTAATCAGGATGAGATAAATGATAAGATTAAGATGATTGAAGCTAAGAATGAAAAACTTGAAAGAAAGTGTGAAAGAAACAAGGGCAGGATCAAACTGATTAAGGCAGATAACAAAGAACTAAGGAATGAAAACAAACGCCTTAGTAATTTGATTGACGAGCTTTATAGCAGGGCACCCCAGTTGAAAGAGGGTGAAGAAGATGAAGAAGAAGAAGAAGAGAAAGTCGATTATGAAGATTCTGAATCTGAGAAAGAACAAGATGATGATGAGGATGATGATGGATCGGAGAAAAGCGATGATGATGATGATGACAACAATGATGATGATGATGATGCAGAAGGTGCTGGGAGAAAGCAAGGAGATGAGTTTAGCAGTGGTAGTGATCATGATGGAGGAGATGATACTTCCAGATTTACTTATGAGAAGAGAACACCAAAGAAGAAAGATACTGGAGAATCAAGTTCTAAGAAGAAAGGTGAGAACGTTGATTCAGATGAAAGTATTTTCTGGAATGAGAAGGTGAGATCTCTATCTGATGATGCTAAACAGTTGTATAAGGATATGTTGGAAAAGAGAGAGTGGACCATTGAGTTCACAGGATGCTTTGCAGAGATATTCCAAACTGATGATTTAAGATATGAATTGGAATATGAAGATCCTGATCTTGAAGAAGGGGAATTACCTGCATCTGTGGCAAAAGAAATACTAGATGGTCTTGCACAGAGGGTAGGGAAAACTTTTGAAGAGTTTATGATGGATGAATCGATTCCAGATATTCCTGAAAAGGATATTGGAAGTCATTCAGATGATATGCAGACTCCTGAGAACAATGAAGTGGAGATGGAAGATATAACTCATGAAGAGTTCCCTCAGTACTTCAGATACACAGATGAAAATGAAGTATTTCCTGATTTTACTGAGATACCAAATAAGTCAGCAAAACAGAAAGCTAAGAAAAGGAGTGAAGAGTTTGTGGAGAAGGTATTCGGTACTGATAAGAAAGATTCTTCTAACCAGTCTGATGAGTTGAAGAATTATTTGAAGAAATTGAAGGAAATGGATGAGAACCGACCAAAGCCTGAAGCTCAAGGTAATTTTTACAGATTTCATAATGACAAGTTCAAAGGCAGAGCTCTCGGGTGGACGTACTTAGGCAGACTGAAATGTATTGCTGCAAAATGGGAAACCGGAATCCTGTACTTCAACAGATTCTGTGACTTGCTTACTCTACCATACTGGGCGGTTAGAGACTTATGCAGATTCCCAATGTCAGGTGCCGAAGTAAATGGATCACATGTCGGTTGGTGCGCAGATAAATTGGTTTGGGAAAGTCGTACGAGATGGAATAGGTTCAAGCCTCAATATCCCAGAAGAAAAGTGCATAGGGATATTGATCCACAAACCAATCTGAAGCGTGTTACTTTGATTTATAAAGCACCTAATGTGATGAGGAAGATACCGTTGATGCCAATGCCACAGCATTTTAGTGCTGATTTTATCTTCTGGTATTATGATTGGAGAAAGGCTGAAGCGGTGATCGTGTTGAGAGATGGAAAGGATAAATACAAGCATGTTCATGTATTTGATCCTATGTGGTTGATTAATTGCACGTTTGAAGACATCATCATGCTTTTCTACAATCCAATCTACTTTGAACCAAAAGACTTTGCTCAAGCAAGAAAATACACTCAAGTGGTTGGAGTTTGTTTTGCGTATAACATTAATGCAGGAAGCAACTTGGAGGGTAAGCTTGGTAAGACAGTGAAGATAGCAAATGTGTCTAAACCAGTGAAGAAAACATTTGAGCCTCCAATGACTACTGAGCAGAAGAAACAGCTCAGAATCAAGTTGATGAACAAGACAATGGACCAACAAAGAAAACTATCCAATCAATAGTCGAGGGGGAGTTTGTTGATGCGTTTTGCGACTAAGGATTGGATAAACATAATTAACATGTGTTAGTGACTTGGCCGAAGGTAGACAAAAGGGGCGAATGTAGATAGACAATGGGCGAAGGTAGAATGGAACTAACAAGAAGACACATTCGACCATTGGAAGTGGGCGAATGTGGAAAAGACCTACGTTCGACCAGTGAAAAGGGGCGAACGTGCAGTGTCTATAAATAGGTTTTGTGATTTTGATTATGTAATAGAGTTGTCAGTTGTGTCTGTGTGAGGTCAGGTTCAGAGGTTGTTTTGAGATATTGTGTGTGTGTTCTAGATTAATGTAAAACTGATTGTAAAAGCTTATTTGAAAGAAGTTAATCTATGAAATGATGTTGAAAATGATCTTGATTGCGTTTTGATTTGTGTTTTATCAATTTGTTCAGAACTAGGGTTTCCGCACCTAGTTTTGTGACTTGTATGATTGTATAATCCTGTTTTAGCTAAAATCTTTCGCTCACATCAATTATTATAATTAAATTTGAATTTATTGTATTAAATTAAATAAGAAAATGAGAGAATTCATGAGGGATTGCCACGTGTCTCTCGTGTGTTTTCTTTTATTATATAGTGTAGATGTAGATGTAGATGTAAATGTAGATGTAGATGTAGATTATTTTTATTTTATTGTATAACGTATCTTAATTGATCATCTCACTTATTCATAAAATCATGTTTGTTTTTATGCTTTCTTTTAGTTATTAAACAAAGAAGTGTAACTATGTTCCTATTTCACATTTCACATAAAATGAACTTAACGTTGTTATATTGGTAGTTAGATTGCATAAATGGGAAATATAAAAATTGTTTAGTTTTGGTATTTGTCAAAAGGCTTGCTAATTTTTTTCATGAAATAAGATAATTGTTGTTGTAAAAACTCCAATGATTAAATTAGGCATCTTAAATATACTTAAGTAAAAAGCTTCTTTGTGATTGGTTATAAAAATGAGTTGATTTTAACCTCACTAGGATCCATAACCACATAATGCGACAACTATGATGGCTTGTTACAAGATGTTATATTGATAAATAAATTTTACCTTTATAAATAAAGTGAGCTCGCATCATACAATAATATAGATCACAACCCGAACTAAGTTGGGCCGAGCCAAGTGAATGCTAAATCAAACATATCTCTTTTATAACCAAAGTTCATTTCTAGTAAACTATTTTAGACTACATTCAAGCGATTTTCGAGCTATTTGTAACTTCAACTCAACATGATTTTACTTGGAGTCTCGATCCCGTAAATTGTTTCTTTGCTAGAAGATATTCTAAGCCATCGACTTTTGAAACCCGCCAGGGGAAATTGATTGACAAGTACGGGCTGGCAGAAAATGAGTGGTTGCGAGATATGTTTAATATCAAGGAGATGGGGTGCCTGCTTACTTTCGTGAAATCCCAATGCCGTGCCTCATGAAGACCACATCCCGATGTGAAAGCTCGAACGCGTCATTCAAAGTTAATTCTAGCTGGGCTAATACGTTTGTGTAGTTTTTGTTGTGTTTTGCTGCAACGTTGGACTCTCAAAGATACAGGCAAAGGGTTGCGGAGCATCAAACTGAATGTTGGCTTCCTGAACTAAAGACTGGTATGGCGATCGAAAAGCAATGTGCCATGATTTATTCCCAAACAATATTCCACGAAGTCCGAAAGGAAATTCAGAAGTCGCTGCTGTGGTGTTTCATTACCAACCAAGATGAAGTTGATGGGGTGAAGGTGTACACTGTAACGCACCTTGACAAGCGCACAGACCCGGTTAACGACTACACTGTAGTATCTTAGAACAATCATGCGTAGTATATGGTTTTTATTTTTGTTTTTTTTCTGTCTAATTTATTGTCTCTGTACACAGGTTAGGGTCGACTCTGGTAGTGGAGATGTAACATGCTCATGCAACTCCTGGATCCGAATTGGATACTTGTGCCGACACATTTTTTGTGTTTTCAGATACAAAAAAGTCGAGGAAATCCTTGAGAAGTGTATCATGGACAGGTGGAAGCGCGACGTGCTACCAAAATCTGTGTTTAGCATAGATGCGCGTTATGGAGTCGACAACAGCGACAATGCTGACATGCGAAATGCGTTGCTCGACATGTTTAATCAATGCGTTGATCGATTAAGCGTTTCACCTGATCGTTTATCTATGTTTTCAGAGTAGCTCAAGTGTATCAAGGATGATGTTTTTAGGAAGAGCAGCGAGCCAGTGCAGTCGGAGCCCGGGAATGTGAATGTGATTGCTGATTTGCTAGGGTACCAAATGACGCTAAACTTTCGTGTACCAATCCTCAGGGTATAGGGAACAAGGGCTGCGGTACCAATTGCCGACTCGTGGGACCTGGCGAAAAGGCTATAAACAAGAAGAAGAAGCACCCGCGCCAGTGCAAGACATGCCTTGAATTTGTGACCGACGACGACTCCAAGAACTACCCGTTGAAGAACAAAGATGCAGGAACTTAGGTGTTGTTGAATAGCCCCCAGCCCTGTGATATTTTTTTGTGGTAAAAACTGTCTTAATTATATTCAATATGAAACTGTAAGCAAGCCTGAACCCGCTGGGGGGTTTGGCATGGTGTAAATGTTTGTTCAGCATATACCTAAGTCGTATGTGCCGAACGTGCATTTTTTAAAACCATGCACAATGTGTAGCATCAGGTAGTGTTTTTTGTTTTGTGTGTGTATGTAAAAACCAAGACCCAAATATGGGGTAGGGGGTTGAATGATGGGTGTATATGTTTATCAGTTATAAGTACATGGATAAGATATATCCTTTTATCAGTTTTGTTATCTGCTTTTTTTTTGTTGGAAATTTTACGTTTTTTGCAAGTTTAGACTAGATATCTGGATATCACACAAGCATTAAACATTAAACATAACATAACAGGGGTGGGGGGACTTTTTACACCAGTGTATGTAACATCGCAAAATTTTCCCCCAAATTTTTATACATAAAGCCCTCATTTTATACATTTCATTAATTTTATACAAATATGCCTAACACACAACTTATATATATATATAAATATATATAATAATAATAATAATAATAATAATAATAATAATAATATTTCAGATTTTATTTTTAATGGTAAAAAAATATATAATTATGTATTAACACACTTACTTGAGCCCAACCAAACCTAACCATAACCCAAGCCAAAACCACCAAACTCTAAACCCCCTGAGCTCATTTCAGAGCTGGCCCAAACCAAGCAGCCCACATAACCGGCCCACTACCCTCCTATCTGTTTAAAAAAAAAAGATTGTTTGGGCCGGGACTCGAACCCGCGCCCAAACCGGTCAAGGGTCTAGCATCACACGACATAACCAACTGAGCCAAGGTTCATATCTGTTTGTATCCCAACCCAATATGTATATAAGCCCACTTCTATCCCGATAGCTCCTCCTGTTCTTCCTTCGCTGCAACAGGGACGAGCCATTTATGGCTTTGTTGACCAATTAATTCAAACAAACATGGTAATAAGCTTTTAATTACATTGTTATTATGGTATGACTGAATGAACGCGTCTTTATCACGCATTAACCCAGTCAAAACATACCAATTATATAAGAAAAACGCGTTTTTATAATTAACTTGGTAAAACTTACTAAATCTTTAATTCTGAATGATTTGTATAAATTGAAACCACTCCTGCAAACTAAACATACCGAAAATCAAACCCTCACCTCCAATTTCTTTTAACAAATCGTTTATAATCAAGAATCAAGCTCAGTTGACTTTTTCATTGACTGATTCAAATCGCACGAACACGCATTGTAAGTCTCGAATTTCTTAGTTGTTTTTGTTAATCGGCACTTGCCCTTCAAAAGCCCCATGACCAGTTCTGCAATCGGGGCTTGATTAGATCGATTAGAATTTTAGGGTTCTTACATATTATTTGGGGAAGATGACTCGCAAATGTTATAACATAAAAACAATTCGAATCGGAATAAAACACAAAAACTGATGTGGATCAGATGGGTTTTGTTTGGGTCTCAAGGCTTGGGGACGGGTTGACCCAGGTTCGATCCCCATGCCTTGCATAGTAATTCTTTTTTTTTATTAAACAAACTATTACATATCTTATATATATTTTTGCATATTATTTCTAATATGTGTTTAAAATACTAAAATTGCTTTATAAATTCTACAAAAATTATTTTATGTTATACCAATAGAAAAGTTTAACATACAATCTTTAATTTTCCAAAAATAATTTATTATTTATATATAATAAATATTTCAAGTTTATTCTATTATAATTATAAAATTCTATAAAAATATCAAAACGATTATATAAATTTTCACAAAAATTATTCTGAGTTTATATAACATTAAACATTTCTGAAATGATTTTTATTTCTGAAAAATCATTTATTTAATATTTTTAATAAATTTTTGGTTATTTAATCATAAATAAATCATAATAAATTCATTTTTCAATATTTTTGCACCAAAATTTTATATAAATTATTTCTATCCATTTAGAACAGAAATACAATTTTTAATTTAAAAATTCTTTAATTTTAATATTTTTAAATATTAAAGTTATATTTTGACAATTTGAAATAAATATATTAAATATTCTATTTTTAAGAAAATAATTTTATAAAAATTATTTTCATACTTAAAACCTTATAATGTGACCATTTTTTTATCTAAAGTTTACACAAAGACTTTTGTTTATTTATTTATTGAATTTCTTATATTTAATAAACAATTTGATTATTAATCAAACAAATACTTATCCCCAAATTCGAAACCCTAGAAAATACTTGTAGACTAGAAAGACTTAGACTTATTTGTTACCTTATACATAGGGTAATACTTGGCAACTTTGGGGCTACACTTATACTTTTTCTCGAGACTTAATACTTTGCTAAGGTGAGTTTACGTAACCATGTTTATGCAATTCTTTATACATGCAACATTATACTTAAGCAATTCTACATACATGTCTAGTTGTAAACTTTAATGCCTCATGATTTAGACAACAACAACAGTTAGACTTACGCTTCAACATAAATAATCATTAGCTATGGCCAAGCTGGCGATACTCAATAATAGATCTATTGGATTGACAATTCCACCTAGATTCGTTGACCATCTTTTATGGGGAGCGCGGGTGATTGTTATCGTTCCAACGTGATATTAAGGTGAACCGTGGATGACGGGATGGACCTAAACTAGTCGGAGGTTTGATTATGTGCATACAACACTTCATGTTTATTCATGTAGACTTAAACTTACAATAGACATTTGAATTGCTAAACTTTTATTCTTAAACTTAATTGCTTGACATGGCTTATGTATTCTCACCAACTTCTAGTTGACCCCCCCCCCCCCATTTTAACAACTCAACAGGAATTAATGATGCTTGAAGTCTAGAGCTAGCATGAGGAGATGTTTGAAGTTTTAAGCTTTGTTTGATTATTTGATGTAGACTTTAATGTAATTCAATTTTGTAATGAAATAAAGGATTATTTAAACATATGTATTACAATGAGCTACTGAACAACCATTCATACATGACACCTTGATGTTTCCGTCATCGGTTGGGGTGTTACAGATTGGTATCAGAGCCATGGTTATAGGGAATTAGGTTATTAGAAAAATAATCTAGTCTATAACCATAGGATTATAATCAGTACTTGCTCCTTTTACTTGCAACCCTACTTGTTTCTATTCTCTATCTCCCTCCTACTTCTTATCACTACTTTAGTCCCTACAAGAAGATTGTTCTCCATCACAAGATCTACTCTTAGACTAATAGGACAAACCCTCAGGTTTAGCCTGAACCACCTTGAAGATCTCGTCGAAGTTCTAGATTGTAATAACGAACACGTGCAATCTGGAAGGGTGAACGCCTGTATTCTGAGTTTTCTGTCTAGGACTGGCATTACGCATAAATCCCAATCAGACGAGGGACCCGGATGCCTACCTGGGAATTCTCGGGATGAGTGTTCACTTATAGGCTAAAGCATGTCTTCACTATGTTATTAGAATCTAGAATCTTTGATAAGTCAACGTTTTCATTTGTTCGTTTTAATTAATGAATAAATGATTACATTCCTTATATTACCTCATTCATTTCATTGTGTCTCTTATAGATCATGCCTCCTCGTCGCAGCACTCGCCTTAATAATGGCAGCAATCATGATGAAGGAAATAGCAACAATAACAACCACGACAACCATAACAACAACAACAACCACAACAACAACAATGGTGCCGATGCCCAACTAGCTGAGATCATTTCCCAACAAATGGCGCAACAAATAGCGACTCTGGTTCCTAACTTGGTGGCTCAAGTCATCCAGATGAATGGAAATGGAAATGGACATGGAAATGGACATGGAAACGACAATGGAAACCACAATGGGAACGGGAATGGTCTCCCAGCCTACACTCTAAAACACTTTAATACCTGTAATCCCCCTAAGTTTAGTGGAGATGAAGGAGCAACGGGTCTTCTGCAATGGTTCGAGGGTATTGAGAATACCTTCATTAACTGTGAGTGTCCCGATAACTTTAAGGTCCGCTATGCCATGAGTGTTCTTCACAAACGAGCACTCACTTGGTGGAATGAGGAAAAGCGCACCCGTGGAGCTGAAGTCGCACTGGCCTTAACCTGGGAACAAGCTAAAGATGTTATGAAGGCGGAGTTCTGCCCTCGTAATGAAATCAAAAAGTTAGAAGATGAATTTCATGATCTTGTTCAGGATAGTGGAGAAAACCTTGCCTACAACACTCGATTTCACGAACTTAGTCTACTACTACCACACAAGGTCACCCCCTTGCCTATTGCGATCGAAAAATACATTGGTGGCTTACCCATGCAGATTCAGGACACGGTGTGGGGAAGGAACCCTGCTACTCTGGAGGAAGCAAAGCGTTTGGCGGCCACCCTAACAGATAACCATGTGAAGGCAGGAACCCTGACTCGGAAAGGGGAAAAGAAAATTGTTGCGAAGGATACTCCCCAACCTGCCGTTGAAATTAAAACTGAGGCCTCAACCAATGGAAGGCGCAAGGTCAGGAATTTTGCCATAGACGCCACTGCCCCACCCAACAAGAAACAATATAACGGGAACCAACCTAAATGTGACACCTGTCAGTATCACCACCCAACCCCAAGTGCCCTGCCGTCAGTGTACCAATTGTCAAAGGTAAGGGCATCTTGCGAACGTTTGTCGAATTCCTGCTGCAAACGCCCTTACTGCTCCAAATAATCCTGCTAGGGACCCTCCAGCTACTTAACAACAAGTTCCACCATTTGAATGTTATTTTGCATTTAAAATTCTATGTATTGACGCTTTGATTCAAGTATTGGAATTTTTGTCTTTTACATGAGAGTCGTTTATCTAGTATGATCACAACACTTGGATGCATGCTTACTTGAATGTGAACTAATTGTTATATCAATATCTAAACCATATTCGTTATACTTATAAACTTGCTTACATAAACATACTATCAGTTGGCATTAAATGCTACACTGATAGTGGATGAAGTACTTGTTCAACAGTTAGTTGACTACCAAATAACCTACTCACCAATTGGTAGAGGTCATCATGTCTTTTCAACAGTCGGGAGAGGCCATACAACCTGCTCAACGACTGGTGGAGGCTATCGAACCTGCTCAACAATCGGTAGAGTCATAGAAGGACACAAAACCCTAATGTAAGGTAAATTGGTGATTGCGGTCCGGAACGTAATCATGAATTTACAGGTACGTTAAGGTAGTGTGATATTCTATCAAGGTTTTTGGTAGTTGACCAATTATAAACCTTAGTTACCTGGTAGTTCATTTAGTCTTTCAATAGTCCATCAACTCATTCCTTTTAGGACTCCTAAAACTTAAGATTCTTATTCTCCTTGCGATTTCAAGACACACCTAATCCTACACTCTTATCCAAATTATTTGAAACAAGATTATTCTCATCATGTCGTGTCCTAACACAAAATTTCCAGACCACACTTGTCCTAATTTCTACCCAATCACCTTCAACCCTGTGTTTTCAATAAACTTCGGGACGAAGTTTCCAAAATTAGGGGAGACTGTAACATGGCAAAATTTTCCCCCAAATTTTTATACATAAAGCCCTCATTTTATACATTTTTATCATTAATTTTATACAAATATGCCTAACACACAACTTATATATATATATATATATATATATATATATAATAATAATTATAATAATAATAATAATAGAAATAATAATAATAATATTTCAGATTTTATTTTTAATGGTAAAAAAATATATAATTATGTATTAACACACTTACTTGAGCCCAACCAAACCTAACCAAAACCCAAGCCAAAACCACCAAACTCTAAACCCCCTGAGCCCATTTCAGAGCTGGCCCAAACCAAGCAGCCCACCTTCAGCCCACATAACCGGCCCACTACCCTCCTATCTGTTTTAAAAATAATGATTGTTTGGGCCGGGACTCGAACCCGCGCCCAAACCGGTCAAGGGTCTAGCATCACACGACGTAACCAACTGAGCCAAGGTTCATAACTGTTTGTATCCCAACCCAATATGTATATAAGCCCATTTCTATCCCGACAACTCCTCCTGTTCTTCCTTCGTTGACTGATTCAAATCGCACGAACACGCATTGTAAGTCTCGAATTCCTTAGTTGTTTTTGTTAATCGGCACTTGCCCTTCAAAAGCCCCATGACCAGTTCTGCAATCGGGGCTTGATTAGATCGATTAGAATTTTAGGGTTCTTACATATTATTTGGGGAAGATGACTCGCAAATGTTATAACATAAAAACAATTCGAATCGGAATAAAACACAAAAACTGATGTGGATCAGATGGGTTTTGTTTGGGTCTCAAGGCTTGGGGACGGGTTGACCCAGGTTCGATCCCCATGCCTTGCATAGTAATTATTTTTTTTTTTTTAACAAACTATTACATATCTTATATATATTTTTGCATATTATTTCTAATATGTGTTTAAAATACTAAAATTGCTTTATAAATTCTACAAAAATTATTTTATGTTATACCAATAGAAAAGTTTAACATACAATCTTTAATTTTCCAAAAATAATTTATTATTTATATATAATAAATATTTCAAGTTTATTCTATTATAATTATAAAATTCTATAAAAATATCAAAACGATTATATAAATTTTCACAAAAATTATTCTGAGTTTATATAACATTAAACATTTCTGAAATGATTTTTATTTCTGAAAAATCATTTATTTAATATTTTTAATCAATTTTTGGTTATTTAATCATAAATAAATCATAATAAATTCATTTTTCAATATTTTTGCACCAAAATTTTATATAAATTATTTCTATCCATTTAGAACAGAAATACAATTTTTAATTTAAAAATTCTTTAATTTTAATACTTTTAAATATTAAAGTTATATTTTGACAATTTGAAATAAATATATTAAATATTCTATTTTTAGGAAAATAATTTTATAAAAATTATTTTCATACTTAAAACCTTATAATATGACCATTTTTTTATCTAAAGTTTACACAAAGACTTTTGTTTATTTATTTATTGAATTTCTTATATTTAATAAACAATTTGATTATTAATCAAACAAATACTTATCCCCAAATTCGAAACCCTAGAAAATACTTGTAGACTAGAAAGACTTAGACTTATTTGTTACCTTATACATAGGGTAATACTTGGCAACTTTGGGGCTACACTTATACTTTTTCTCGAGACTTAATACTTTGCTAAGGTGAGTTTACGTAACCATGTTTATGCAATTCTTTATACTTGCAACATTATACTTAAGCAATTCTACATACATGTCTGGTTGTAAACTTTAATGCCTCATGATTTAGACAACAACAACAGTTAGACCTATGCTTCAACATACATAATCATTAGCTGTGGCCAAGCCGGCGATACTCAATAATAGATCTATTGGATTGACAATCCCACCTAGATTCGTTGACCATCTTTTATGGGGAGCGCGGGTGATTGTTATCGTTCCAACTTGATATTAAGGTGAACTGTGGATGACGGGATGGACCTAAACTAGTCGGAGGTTTGATTATGTGCATACAACACTTCATGTTTATTCATGTAGACTTAAACTTACAATAGACATTTGAATTGCTAAACTTTTATTCTTAAACTTAATTGCTTGACATGGCTTATGTATTCTCACCAACTTCTAGTTGACCCCCCCCCCCCCCCATTTTTACAACTCAACAGGAATTAATGATGCTTGAAGTCTAGAGCTAGCATGAGGAGATGTTTGAAGTTTTAAGCTTTGTTTGATTATTTGATGTAGACTTTAATGTAATTCAATTTTGTAATGAAATAAAGGATTATTTAAACATATGTATTACCATGAGCTACTGAATAATCATTCATACGTGACACCTCGATGTTTCCGCCATCGGTTGGGGTGTTACAGTGTAACAGCCCCAAGCAACCCAAAACCTTATACACTAAACATAACAACCACACACGATCACACCTACATTATTTTTTAGATACATTGACCGCATCAAAGTCCAAAGGCCAGATACTTCTCTAACAAAGCCCCTTCAGTGACATCACTGCATCCGAGTCAGTTTCGTCTTCAAAAGGCCAGTCAAAACCAACCACGTCGTCTTCCATGTCTTTGCACTCGTCCGAGCACCAGTAGTCTTCATCGGGTATGGGGCCTTTGACGCCCCTGAAGTCAGGTCCCCTGCGGTTTAATGCGGCTGGTTTTTGCTTAACTTTCCCCGATGATAGGACTAGTATCCGGCACACGCAGGCGCATATCCACACCCAATGGTGTACCGTACCACAGATCGAGCAACTTGACTTCAGTCCCCTTCCTGCTGCCTTCATTACCGCGCCCCCTCCATGTTGCTTGATGGCTGGTGTAGTGACCGTGGGGCTGAGACCCCCTGTAATCCGTGACCCCCTGACCGGAGTACAATGATAGCGATCCATATGATGGTCTGGCCCCGTACACATCATGCGCGAGGGACTTGCGTGTTTCATAAGCTCGCTGCACAGCCGTAGCTGCAGCAGGAGGGGGTGGCTCCATCAGTGGAGGGCCAATCAACACAGGCTGGGGCGGAGGAATGGTTGTGCCCGGTGGTATCCCCATTTGCGAACGATGCCATACTTGCACGAGTTTCCCCTTCCTCTCATTACGTGGGAATTTATGAGGCCTGTATTCACCGCCACCCATGTCTGTTTAGTTTGATTTAAAACACGGTAGAAAAAAATAAGCAACAATTATAATCCAGGAAACAAATGAAAAAAGATAAAAATATAAATAAATAAATAAATAACGTTTGAAGTAAGATAGGCACACCTTTTTTTTCTTTTAGTTAGCACGAACGAGCGAGTTTCCCTTTTTGGCACCCAAAGGGGGTGATATAAGTAGTGAAAAAGAATGTGGGCCATGGTATCACAAAGATAGTACTTTTGTGAGTGACAACAATCATCATATGAGTTGAAAAAATTGAGCCCCCATGTGGGGGAAATGCAAGTGTCTTTGATGTTGATTGGGGGCACATCCATAGCACTGTTCAATTTTTTTATTCACACCTACTTTTGTCGTTGATGGGAACAGAGTCCATTTTCATACCATTTACACCGGTGTAAACACAACCAGATAAGATCCATGTTTTTTACATGTCTCCCCCATACAAACAGGGAATAAAATGGGTCCGACCCTTTTTGTTTTGGAATCAAGTGGCCCATGTAACGACGAAGACTTTTTTGTTTTCAGATCACGTGATGGTTGTTTTTTAACAGTTTTAACAAATTTAACATATTGTTTACACCGATGTAAACCCACGAAATGCCATCTTTTTCTTTGTTTTTTTCGCATGCCTCACCCCGTACAAACGGGAATAAAGTGGGCCATGCAATGATGAACAGAGCCTTTTTTTTCAGATCACGTGAAGGTTTTTGTTTTGGAACAAAGCATTTTTTACAATGTACAGCGGTGTAAACATATAGGCTTAACATAGTTTTGGCCATGCAACAGAACAAATGTATGTGTGTTTTTGTAGCTGGTTTGCCACGGGGTGTTTATGAACTTTTACACCAGTGTAAATATATCCAGCGAACGATGACAAAGCAATTTTTTAAATCAATCAACTGCACAAATATACAAGTCAACTTTTTTACCCCAGTGTAAACCATATCCAGATAAGAGCCCGTTTTTAATCGATGTCTGATGGTTGTTCTAAATTTTTACACCAGGGTAAACGTACATAGCGGACCATAACTTAAACTAACCATTTTTTATACAAACAAGCAACGGGCCATAACTATTAGCCCTACATCTAGTTTCACAGCGAGAACATTTTGTTTTTTTAACGTAGATCATCCTAAACCCAGCTAACAACCCAAAACATCTACTTTTGGTTACACAACAGTTGTTTTTTGAAATCACCAAACAAGATCAACAAACGCGCCAGCCAACCAGACACACACCACACCCACAGATTCTCACCGCGTCACGCCAAACCCGATCTTTGTAGATGTTCGTCCCCGACAGGAGGATGGTCGTCGTGTACCTCTTCTGTAAAGTGTCCAACTGCGATTGCTTTCTTTTACCATTCATGCTAAAGCTACAGTTGAAACATGTCGAAACCCCATAGTAGTTCTCCATGTGGCGCATCACGAATACTCCACAGTCCACTGTGTTCTTGTAGGTTTTCCACGGCAAAGAAACTGCCTGACGTGGCACTCGCTCATCGCAACCGCCTTTGGGTGGTTGACCATCACAAGGTACTCAACAAATATATGTTTCTGCAGTGGGGGTTTAGTCGTATAAGTTTTGTGACCGAAATATTAATAATAAAATAGAAAGAAACTATTTTTTTAGCACTTTGTTTGGCGTGCTCTTGATCACGTATACGTTGCTGTTGGACAGCACCACTAGCGACTTCTTTGGGGAAATGTTATCTAGGAGGCAGATGTCTTTATGTTTGAAGTCGAAGACAATAACGTAATAGTGTTCGTTTTCTAGGACGGGGACAAAAACCATGTCGAATGACAACAAGTCTAGTTGGCCCTTATTGCCGCAAACCGCTCTTAAAACACCACTCTTGAAAGCTGCCACACGGAGCCTGTCCCTGTCATCATCCAATTTCAATATCCATTCGACCTGGCCAAAAAAATAACCCCACTGTTAACCTAAATCCGGGAAAAAAAAAACCATTAAGCAACAAACTTGGCAGCCATGTCTACTCACAATTGTGGTACTTACAAGAAACAAGCGATGTAACCCCCAGCAGAACGGTACAGCAGGTCGTTGTTAAGGACATTCACCCAGGCATCCAACACCGAACCATACAACCTTCTTCCTAACGCCAAAGATTACAGAAGTGGGGCCTCAGAGCGCACACCATATCGGTCCTCAAACATGGCGTACCTGTAATCTCTAGTTTAACACAGGGGGCGGTGGGGGTCTGTTTTTACACTGGTGTAAACATATGGTGGATAACAGCAAACTTACGGGCAATACTCGGTGGGGTTGATGTTTGCCTCATCTATACAACCTCCAACGGCCTCTTTTCTACAACAATATCCACGAAGACGCAAAATAAATGTAAATTGTAAATAAAACGACCAAGAGGAGAGAAAAAACGAGAACGAGCGTTATTTTTGTTGGTCTTACTTTTGTTTAGCCTCAAGGATTGCCTGTTCCATCAGCTTCGTCTTTTCAGTAGTCCTAAACATTGTACTCTTTGTGCCTATTTCACCACGATCAGTCAACACAACGGGTAACCTAGCCACCATAGCCTTAGTCACGCCCCGGTATACATTGCTCTTCAACGTAGTGATGCCTCTGGAATCTGTTGATACAAAAGGGCAAAACATTGGTTTCTGTTTTTCAGGGGTGCAAATGACCAAAATTAAAAACATTTTTCTTTTATCTCAAACAAAAAGCGCCCAACACTTACCCTCCTTAGTCTCCTTAGTGGTTGTTTGTGAACTAGTTTTTCCCTTCCTTGGATCTTTCAACACCCCACCCCAAACTGCTGCTTTCCCACCCATCTCCGTCAAATCTACGGGTTCTCGGGTTAGCCCCAAGCAAAACATGGGTTGACTCAAACCAACCGCACACTCCTCCGGCTCTACACCAAAAATCACACACAAAAAATTGACCAACAGGGGAAAAGAGGCTAAAAAAAATAAATAAAAAAATTAATGTGTAATGCTAAAAATGTGCACAAAACCTTCAACATGCAAGGGATCCCCAACAGCAGAATCGGTCGCCATCTCCTGCATGAGACCAAGGCTAAAATTTGGTTGACTCGGGCCTTTCTTCTGTTGGCCACTCACATTGGGCTCTTCAGCGGCTGGCATGTCCTGTGTCAGGCCTAAGCTAAAGGTTGGCTGACTCAAACATGTATGCTCGTGATCTGAGGTGCCTGGAACTATGTTTTATGTTCAAGCACGACCTAGTACAGGTAGGCACAGACATACAAACAAACTGAATCGAAAAAGAGCATTATTTCAAAGGATAGGGACTTACAATCAGACCCAATCCAAATCGTTGAAAGACTGAACCTCTTCCTGTGTGCATCAAGCTCATTTGCCAATGTTTTAGCCACTCCCCCACTTATCCCAACATCAACCACCAATGGCCCTTCAGAATCAACAGCCGACACACCTTTCAATGCACCCGTTGCTGTAACGCCTTCTCCATTGTCAACTAGAAAATTTAAAAAATATTAAATACTAATAATAATCAACAAAAATAATAAACATATAAATAGTTAGACAGGAACACAAGTGTCAGAATGGGGACCTTTGCTGCCATTGCGGACAACGTCCTTATCAACAATCGGTGGCACCTCAACTGTATTAATAGGGGATGGAACATCGTCAGCAGGCTGGGGGTATGTCCAGTAAATAACCAATGACCATCACCGCTTAAATCGAACGAGTCATCGGTTTCAACTGCAGGGCCTTTACCAACAGCGTCTAAAGATGTGCCACCCGCCACATTTTTCATCACATGAACCCCAAGTAGAATGTTGGCTCCAATGAATCAGACGACTCCTCGCCTGCCCCTGTAGGGAAAAAATTTATTTTGTTTGTCTTTTTTTTTTCATTACACCGGTGTAAAAAAAATATTTTTTATTAGGTGATAGATTGATAGATTGTTCTTTGAACCTTCAAAACTGACTACCTCATCATTTGGTGCTGGATTCTTGTACTGCTCAGACAACTCTCTAACCACATCGTTTATCACCTTAGACGGTGTAGCCAAACGCTTTGACCTCCCACAAGCCGAATCCAGGCCTAAGCCTAATTCCTTCTCATAGGCAGCCTTCAAGCTGACAACGCCGTTCTTATTGGGATATCGCGAGATCAGGGAAGACAAGATCGAGTCCACTCGCGACTTTACCACCTTGAACTCTAACACCGCCTCACGTGCCGCTCGCAATTCAAGCTGGTACACATCCAAAAACAGTTTTAAAACGTACCGATAGACAAGCCGAAAAAGGAAGCAAAAAATAAATAAAATAAAAGAAAACAAAAAAGAAAACAAAAAACAGGCCCTGTGTACCCCAAGCTCATCACCAGTGCTGCCTGCCGAACCTGCCCTAAAGTCAGCTTGCCATTCAGCTTCAATTGCAGCGACACTCACATCCTTTACCCTATCCATACAAAACCCACCATGGCTTATCTCATACTCCTAATGCTTGGTTAGCAACTCTTGTGACCAGTGATGCATTGCACGCACCCCAACTGGAGTGTTCATTCCATCATGGAGCTCTAAACTATCCACATATAGTAGCTGCACAAAAAGGGAAATAATTCATTAAAAAATCAAAATAAATTAATAAAAATTAATTAATTAAATAAATAAAACAAATGCAATTGAAGCTGAATGGCAAAGCTGACCGTCAAGAAAGTTAATGGACCAGCGAAGGCAGATCCTGGGTCGCTTCGTCTCCACTTTTGCTTACATGTCCGCGGGGAAGTTATCATGAAATCACACCAATCAATACTCTCAAACCTTGTTTCACTCGTGAAACACTTTGGGATCTCTTCTCTACAAAGGCCATTTCCATGAGAACTGATCATTGTTACAAATAGCATAATGAAGTTGACTTTGAAGATGAGCATATCGTCATATTCATCTTCATGTATCTTCTCCCTAATCAATGACGTTGAAACATAAATTGTTGGTGGATAGAGATTGCGCCACACCCGCAGTTTTGGATGCCACTCGTCCGGCTCTGTTAAACTTGAGAACTTGATGTCGCCACAAGGGATAGCAAACACCTTGTGCACGACAGTTGCGTCAATATTCACTTCATGTTGGCGACACTTCAACCTCATTCTATCTGGTTGAAAGGCATCAACTACGTAGTGAGCAAGCTTAACAGGGATCCCGTCAACAACAAAACCCAACAAGTCCCCAAAACCCATCTGGCGAACGGCTTCGCGCTGCCTAGCACTAAGCTTTGAAATACCCAAGAAAAGCTGCCTGGGAGACGAACGTGATTTTAAGGTGCCCCATATGTGCTGATGGGAAGAGCTTGCGACTGTCTTTTGTAGTGGCGTGTCAGACACATATTCATCATCCGATTCAATGCCTGACTCAATTCTTGATCGCTTCTTTTTGTTTCATAGGCCCATTAACAACGGTGTCTTGTCCGCCCCTGTAGACGACCTTATGCATATTGGCTCAACAATAGATGCTTTATTTTGTTGCCTGCGAGTACGCACAGGCGTCTAGTCAGCTGCACAATGACCAATCAGGAAATAAGTAAAAAAAACTTCAAAAAAAATTTGAATAAATAAATAAACAAACAAACAAATAAAATAATAAATAAACAAATAATCAAAAATATAAAAAATATTGTGCAATGCAGAGGAACTTTTTTACCTTTATTACTCGAACTGAGGCAAATAACTTCTGCAAGGGTCGAGAGGTCACCATGGGATCGTTTAGAGCTCCTGGTACAGCCACCATGTTTTTTTTATTTTCCTGATAGCATACAAAAACCCAAAACAGGATCAAAACACAAAATAGTCCATTCCTAACACACCCAACTAAAAAATTTTACCCCAATGTAAAAATTTCCACTCCTACCCATACTTTTAATCCCTAAACATGTCATTTTACCCCGACGCTCATAACAAAAAAAAAAAAGTGTTTATTTCAAATACAGAGGAAATCGTATACCATAATTAGGGTAATGGAAAGAAAACGGCCACAACGAACAATTTATTCCTTCTATCTAAACACAGTCGACGATGAGTGTTAAGTAATCTAGGGTTTTCTTTATCTTTTATCAGGTTTCAAAAAAACGAACAAAAAAAATACCTCAGATACTACGATGATGGAGGAGGATGATCGGAGGGCAATAACAACAACGTTTCTACGATGATCGCCGGTGTCGGAGTACCTTAATGGGGAATGATGAGATAATGAGAGAGGAAGAGAGGGGTTTGAAGTTTTGAAATTTTTGAGAGAGAGAGTATGACATGATAACTGTCAGGAGGGAGGGAATCGAGGGGAGGTCAGAAGGTCTTTCATTTTTTTGGATACCCAAATTACCCTTTTCAGGGTTTTTTTATTCTTTTTTTATCTAACTCAAATATGTATGCCACAAAAGACAAAAAAAAACCCAAGATTAAATATGAGCCCTTGGATTGCCATAATCAAGGGTCCAAAAGAGTTCCTATGGTTCTCGCAACTCGGACGAGTTCTCAAACTATCCATTCCCTATATATATATATATATATATATATATATATATATATATATATATATATATAGGGTAGGGATCATACGAGAACCAACTTTAGGGAGAGAACTAGAGAACCATTGTCAACACAAACAAAAAAAACCTAAAAACCTTACCTTCACCCCCTAAAAACCTAAACCCACCCACCTCACTCCCTAAAAACCTAAACCCCCCATCCCCCACACCGCCCCAACCCCCCCCCCCCCCCCCAATTGTGAAATGCACATGTGCAGCTAACCCCACACCCCCCAAAAACCAAAACGCTCCATCCCATCCCCCCAAAAAGATACCCCCTCTTCCACCATACCAAAAAACTAAACCCTAAAGCTAAACCCATTAAAAAACTTAACTATAATAGTGAAATGCACATGTGCATGTAGTACAATTATCTTATTTTATAGTTTTATATAGGGGTTTTTTTAAGTTTATTCACCAACAACCCCAAAAAACCTAACCCTATTCCCATTATACCTAAAAACTAAACCCTAAAACTAAACCCATGAAAAAAAAACCTAACTATAATAGTGAAATGCACTTCGCGTTTATTTAAAGATCATTGAATAAATTTTTTTCCACCTTATATATCATATCACGTCCATTTAAAAGATCATTTCATTATGGCAATTGATAATTTATTCAAAAGTGTGCTCTAATAGTGAAATGCACATGTGCATACGGTATATGACGTAATTATGACGTAAAAAAAGGCCATTTTTTTGTTTTTTTTATTTTTTTTGTATTTTTTTATTTTTTTTTTTCAGAAAGATTAACACTAAAAAAACATTTTGGTGTTTTTATTTTTTTATTTTTTTATTTTTTTAGGTTATATAATTTTTTATTATTTTTTTTTTATTTTTTGGTGGAGGGGTTTTGTGTTCACACTTGGTTCTTTGGTTCTCTCCCTAAATAGTGGTTCTCAAATGATCCAAATCCTATATATATATATACATATATATATATATATATATATATATATATATATGTATATGTACACACACCATCTACAAGTTATCTTTTGAACTTATCAAAACCCTAACCCTTAAAACAATACAAAAACATTCACAACTTCAAATAAAGTACAAAGATTTGAAGATTACCAAAAACATGCAAATGTAATAATCATTTCCGAATAGCATCGCTCTCATCGATTCAATCAGCTTCCTAACCGGGTTTCTAGGACTAAACACAACACCGGTGGTTCCATGAAGCAACAACAACTAGGCCTGTAAACGAACCAAATGAACACGAACACAGGCGTGTTCATGTTTGTTCATTTAACTTTAACCGAACACGAACACAAACACATAATCGAACACATCTTTGTGTTCGTGTTCGTTCATTAAGAAGTTTGTCGTGTTCGTGGTCATTTATGTTTGTTCATTTAAAACTTAAACGAACAGTTCATGAACATAAATGAACACACATGATCAATATAAATGAACACAAATGAACATAAACGAACACAAACAAAAACAACTTAATAATAATTCATGACAATTCAACATAAACGAGGTAGGGCAGTGAAGTGCGGAGGCCAGAGATGGGGCTGTGGACGGCTGGAGACGGGGGTGTGGAGGCTGGAGGCGGGGCTGTGGAGGTGGTCGGCCGGAAGTGGAAGAAGGCAGGAATGTGGAGTGTGGAGAAGAAGAGAGGTGGGGCTGTGAAGTGTGGGGAGCGACTGTAATGTTTTGAATGTTAGGGTTAAGTATATAATATAATATGTATTAAGGTTTCTTAACAAAAAGGGAAATAAATAATAAAAATAAAGTAAAGTTTAATTAAAAGAACAAAAATAAGCGAACATAAACGAGCATAAATGAACGAACATAAACGAACGTTCATGAACATAAATGAACGAACCAAACGTGTGTTCATGTTCGTTCGTTTAATTAAACGATCAAAAATTTGTGTTCGTTTTCGTTCATTTATTTAAATAAACGAACTTCCCGCCGAACAGTTCATGAACGTTCGGTTCATTTACAGGCCTAACAACAACTCCTTTCGTCACCTCGTTTCTAGGGTTTCAATTGTGTGACCTTTTAAATTTTTAAATGTCTTTTATATTTATTTTATTGTAAATTAACTTCAACTAGTTTTCTACTACAACGAAGTACTTAACTAAAGTAAATGCATATGCCAATTACTTCAACCAAACCTACATTAAAGATGTATGTGTTGTAACAAACAATAATCAAAACTAAACGATGAAACCCAAAGTATATATCAAACTACTGATATCAATAAAAATGGTAAGGCATGTCCTTCTAAATAATGATATCGAAATGATCCACAAAGATGCACCGACAACAGCTAAATTTAAAAGGCACGAAGATATAAATTTGTTTGTGTTTGTGTTTGTGTTTGTGGTATAAGCATTTGTAATGAACGGGTTAAGTCTGCATTTCCATGACTAAATCCGGCACATATATCTAGCAATTGAGGCAAAGTCAAGCATCTTCATTTCCTGCAAAGTGATTACATGCATATTTACTAAGCAATGATGTGACCATGTAGCATAAAAGTAAATATGAGGCAATGACCTTAACAATGATGGAAGCAAATCCACATATGGTTGATATCTTTTTATCAACATTTTCATTAGAGATTCCCATTTTCTTGAAACTAAAGAATTTGCATAAATGGTTTGTGAATAGTCTTAAAAACAAACTTCCAAAGATTGCAATTGCATTGCCTCAGAGCCCCAAATATAAAATTGTAATCAAAGTTATAGTAGCTGTAAATGTGAATTTGGTCAACACAGGTTTTAACAACATATTATAACAAAAATCAAAAGAAAAAACGTATAACATGAGCTCGAAAACAAATAAAAATTTGTTATACTTTTGGGTGAGTTACGACTTGCTCAACGTATTTCACATGCCTCCTGTTTTAGGTATTTTCAATTTGACCCGTTCAGAGATGAAACATAAGTTCATTCTATATGTTTTTTAATTAACATGAAAAAATAACAATAGCTAATACATGAGTTGCATTTCCGCATATCGCCTAAAATAAACCCAAAGATCAAATATCTTACTGCAATTGAAGAATAGACCTACAGAATAAGAATGCAATCAACATCAGTTAAATCAAATAAAGCTTATCAATCATAAACAATATAATGGCCACAGGTTTCACAAACACCAAATATACCTGATGAGCTTATATTGGGCTTGAATACTAATGTTATTGTTATCGATTTAAATATGGGGTGAAAAGAAGAAGTGTCGTCTTCATTAAGTTACCGTAAAGGAATGTTTTCAATTCATAAAAACAACTACAATAGACTGCCACTCACAAAGGGAATTCATGTAAATGTTGCTTTAGACGCTCCCAATGTCACACCCCAAAAATGCCACAATAGAATATTAGCATGGTGGTGACGGAGGTTGGTAATCATAAGTGCAATTAGCAACTAATAAAGTATTTGGACACTTAGAGATAAACCCAAAAAAACATAAGTTCTTAAACAAAGTTTCACAACGAAACCTTCATTTATATTAGGTCCCAATCTTATTTGAAAACATGTCCAAAGATTATTTTGCTAAAAACACCTATTTTCGCCTAATCCCGAATCCAATCTCATGTACCTGAAAAACATGCTCATTAAAAACATGCTCATTAAAAATATCAGTAAAAATGGTGAGTTCACAGGTTTTTATAATAAAGAAATTTACCTTCCTTTATAAAAGCATAGTTATGGTAAATACTAAACATATAAACCGATCGAAGATTTGCAAGGTCATTCGACATGATCGCAACCAGAGCCCATAATCAACCCAAAACAATAAGTGGTCCCCTACTAATAACTTTCAAATATATTCCCCCGTCTAGAAGACCAGCGCGACTAGTCACGAGGGTGGGTGGTCAAACCCGATATATCTACCAATATACTCCGTGGTTCCCTCCAAGAACTAATGATTATGACTGCGGTGGGAGACACCATACACAAAATGCACACGAAAAATCGCACTTACTCTGGCCATCACTTGGTTACCAAATGAACTAGTTTTCTTACCATAATTGTAATAGCATGTTAATCCCCCAATTGTAAAAACGTTCAAAAACATTTAAAAAGAAATGGGGCTGTGAAACTCACCTCAAAGCTTGATAGCTTAGCTAGCAATTTAAACTCTAAGTTAATCAGTTAATCCCGACCTAACCATTCCCTATACACAAGGGACACCTTTATAGTCAATTTATAAGTCATTCCCGTGAGTTATTTACCTAACTCACATGACTATCAAGTCTAGTCCCGCAAGTTATTCACCTCAACTTACTAGACTCAATAAAATATTTTATCTTTTATAAGAAAAGACGTTTAATCATTTAATGACATGTTGGCGACCCAAACTCTCGGTTACATGCTTTAAGTGAAAAATTACTTAGTTAATTATTTAGCACCATATATTTAACAATATAATTATTGTATTTCATACTCCACATATACCCTAAGTCATGTATTTCAAGCACATCACATAGCACTTAATCATTTACCCAAATCACACTCAAAATGCATATCCCACAATATTATCAAAATAACTATTTTGCATAATATTTATAAAATATTTATTATTATTTTTCCAAAATAATAATATACTTAACCTAATACTAAAATTTTACTAAAACTAATAATTTTCATAAGTCATTTTCAAGACTTATTTTCATGAAAAAAACTATTTTTCACTTATTTCACCATAATTTCTTAAAAGTCAAATACTTTAATTTATTATGGTAAATTCTTTGGAAATTCATATCTTTCTATCTAATAATTGAGGTCACTTGGGTTGAATCAAGGCCTTAGAGAGGGCCTTTATGATCCAACAACTAATATGGAGCTCCAAATTATGACTATAAAAACCTTTTTCTTTTATTTTTTTTTTCATTCTCCATATCAAAACTCTCCTATTCTTCTTAATTCCTAACAAATCTTTCAATCTTTCTTCTTCACCTTGCATCATTTGTTGATTATCCACAACTGATTAAAGGTAAACATCCATACTACTCTTCTAATGTTGATTCCTATTATTATTTTGACTTTTTTTTATTGTTAACATTATTAAGAACAAATCAAACCGAATGAAAATTCTTATTCTTTTACGTGGATATCATTCTTCTTAAACACATGTTCTAATGAAACGGATTTGTGATGAACGTATTTGTGATAAACACATATTCAATGGGATTTGTGATAAAGGGATAATAAGGATTGCGTTCAATCAGATTTATGTTAATTTTATTATTGTCATCACGGTTTTTTAGACATATATTGAATCGGATTTACTATTCGATCGGATTTAGTAATGCTATATTTTAACATTTGAAAAACAGGATTTGATCCGAAGACACAAACGCTATTATGTCTTATCATAATGGTTCTCAATTCTTCAAGGTATTGCATGCCCTTCGGCAACAGTTTTGGTATATTTGTTATTTTCATGTACATATGCCTATTTAATTTTCAAAAATGATTCTTTATTTTTTTTTTAATGTTGTTTTTAACGTGTCAATCCAGACTGTGCTGAAGGCCATGAACAAATTTCTATTGTCTAAAAACATACATAACAGGGACGTTACAGTTACCACATACGAAGGACAATCTTGGTTGGTACGATTTTTAATGTTTTTAATGTAATTTATATGAATTACTGTTTTTCGAATTTATGTTTAATATTATTGTAATAATTGACTGTTATTCGAATTTTTTTAATCACATTTATTTATATTACTGTTTTTCGAAATTATTTTAATATTATTGTAATATTAGACCGAATTTAATGTCATCAATTCTGAATTATTGTTATTTATTTACATTAATAATAATTAACCGAATTTAATGTCATTTAATCTGAAATTTGAATGTGAATTATTGTTATTTATTTACATTAATAAAAATTGACCGAATTTAATGTTATTTATTACTATCTTTTAATAATTGACCGAATTTATATTAATATTAATATGAATTTCAATTTACCATAAGAAGCCTCATTTATTTTTTATTATGAATGATTGATTATTAATCAATTTAACCTTCATTTATGAACGAAATAACTCTCATTTATTTTTAATATTACGATTTTAGTTTTACTATTTGTAATAATAGTATTGTTGACCGAATATATTACTAATACTAATTGACATTAATAATAATTGACCGAATTGAATGTTATTTATTACGAATTTTTAATCTCATTTATTTATATTAATATTACTACGAAATTATGTTTAAACTATATTTATGAATTATTATTGGTCTTGCCTGCAATTAATAGGATTTATTTTGTTTTTTAATGTTATTTAGTATGAGTTTTAATGACATTAATTATAATTGACCGAATTTAGGGTTATATATTATGATTTTTAAGCTCATTTATTTATTATTGACTGAATTAAATTACAAATATATTACTAATACTAAAACTAATATTACGAATTATTATTGGTCTTGCCTGCAATTAATAGGATTTATTCATTTTTTAATGTTATTTATTATGAGTTTTAATGACATTAATAATAATTGATCGAATTTAATGTTATATATTACGACTTTTAAGCTCATTTATTTATTATTGACCGAATTGACCTAATTAAATTACGAATATATTACTAATACTAAAACTAATATTACGATTTTTAATTTAAATCCCATTTATGTCTTATTGACCGAATTAAAATTTTCTATTACTGTTTTTATGAATATATTACTAATTACTAATAATTACTAATACTAATACTAATATTACGTGCAGAAATTGTTTCACAAGTCGCTAGGTTTGTTATTTGCATATTCAACATTTATGTTTACAATATTCTTATTTTATAATTAGTTACACATTTTAAATTTTCTATACATAATTCTTTTGTAAAGGTTTACTGTGATTGGATGACCTGATTTACTTCAATCAAAAGATACTTCCATTGGCGAATACTGTGTCTTCAAATGGTGTTCAATCGAACACAAAATGTTTGTTACTAAGGTTACACCACAAGATGTCATTGATTTTGAAATTTAAATTATGATTTTGTTGTTATTTATGAAGAGTTTTAATGTTATTTATGATAATTTTTTGTCATTGATTTAAATGATTGATTATGATTTGGTTGTTATTTATTAAGATTTTTAATCTTATTTATTGATATTACTAATATTACGAAATTCATTTTAATATTGTTGACCGACTTTAATTTTGATATTACAACTTTCCTTTAATCAATTGTGATGAAACGATATTTTTTTTAAACATATACGGCTTTCTTTCAAACATTTAGTTAAATCTATTTTACAGTTTATAATTTAAATATAATCCGAAGATAACACTGTACATTTATTTTCCTACACTTTTGTTTTTCTTTTAATAATAAATATAATTTAAATATAATTAACAGTTTCCTAAAATATATATAATGTATACAAAATAATTTTCAATGCTATTACTAATATTACGACCTTAATGTTAATATTGTTGACCGAATCTGTATAAAAACTTTTTACGTTTTTGTTAAATTGATGGAGGTCAATTCTTTGACTATATGTCTTTGAATTTGATTGTGCTAATTTTAACCGTTGTTGACCAATTCACGTCAATTACCAATCTTTCCCATTTTTATAATTCAAAGACTTTCCTTTAATCATTTGAAATGAAACGATATTCTTTTAAACATATACGACTTTTCTTTAAACATTTATTTAAATCTATTTAACAATGTTAAATCGATTTAACAGTTTATAATTTATATATAATCCAAAGATAGGAGTGTACATTCATTTTCCTACACTTTTATTATTCTTTTAATAATAAATATAATTTAAATCTATTTAATAGTTTCCTAAAATATATAATGTATTCAAGATAATTTTCAATGCTATTACTAATATTACGACCTTAATTTTAATATTGTTGATCAAATATTAGTAAAAACTTTTTACGTTTTTGTTAATTTGATGGAGGTCAATTTTTTACCTTTATGTCTTTGAGTTTGATTGTGTTAATTTTAAGTGTTGTTGACCAATTCACGTCAATTACCAATCCTTCTATTTTTATAATTCAAATATATAAATAAATATTCCTACTCGATCACGTCAATCGAGGCACATTATTTCCGATTTTGCAAAATTGTTCGAGACACAACAATACTATATAAACCTTAACAAATAATAAAATCATTTAATCGTCATACCAAATTTAACAACAAAATTAAATGATAATATAAATTTTCAAAATGTTACTTTTGGTACAACTAAAAATGATTACTAATGATGTCAATAATAAATTGTATATAATGGGTAAGGCAATTTGAGACGCGGATGATTTTAATGTCATTTATTTGAATGATTGATTACGATTTTGATGTTATTTATTAAGATTTTTAATCTTATTTACTGATGTTACAAATATTACGAGTTTCATTTTAACATTGTTGACCGACTTTCATTTTGATATTACGACTTTCCTTTAATCATTTGTAACTAAACGATAATCATCATCTTGATTTCAATAAGTGTGCTAATTTTAAGTGTGCTAATTTTAAGATGTTAATAATAATTTGTATATAACGGGTAAGTTAATTTTAGACGTGGATTATTTTAATGTCATTGATTTGAATGATTGATTATGATTTTGATGTTATTTATTAAGATTTTTAATTGTTAAGTACTATATTTACACAATTTAAATAATGACGTTTTTTTGGCGGCTTTTTGTAACATGTCAAAAGTTGCCTAAAGTGTGTGTACAATGGGTCCTTTTGGCTACATGTTGAAATGGGTCTGGGGTTCCTTTTGGTGTCTATTTTTTAATAAAATATAGGGAATTTATATTACAACATGTGACATTGGACCCATTTTCTTATTAGTTGTTTTTTAGCTATGTAATCGGTTTGAACCATTGGAGAGATAACATGAAAATTTAAGCTACCCATTCAAGTAAGTGGGTTAAGGATTGTTTCTTGATTTACTTATCACCGTATCCATATCTTTACAACAACTATATTTTATGTAGAACACAAATATGGAATACAATGGTGGAGGTTTTCATAAATTATTGAAAATGAGCTGCACTCCGAGGATCGTGATGACAATTATAACAACTTCGAAGGTGAAAAATCAGCTATCAATGAGCAAGAGTTGGAAAATTTTGATTGAAGTAATGAAAATGGACCATTGGTTGAAGTTCGTTAAGCCCCAACTAAATGATAAGTGTTCTATGCTTAAGCTTAGTTATGATTATAATATAGATATTACCCTTACCCAATTGATGTAATGTGTGATATTAGTTGAAGTTCGTTAAGCCCCAACTAAATGATAAGTGTTCTATGCTTAAGCTTAGTTATGATTAGAATATAGATATTACCCAAATGATGTATTGTGTGATATTGTGATAGTATGCTATGTAGTTTGCAGTTGTCAAATTAAACTTTACTTACTCGATATATCCATCATTTCGTTACATTAAACTGTTAGATGACATTTTGCATTTAACATCAAAAATCATACATATTGCATTATCAAACATTTAGTAACCAAAACAAATCGTATAATACAATTCTTATTTTCCTACTTTTTTTTTCATTTTACTTTCGGGTAAACCGTGGGTCCCCACGGGACTCTAACCTAGTTAACTATAAAGTACCAAATTTTGTCTTTTTAATATCCAAAATATATAAATTTGACAAAATTTATTATTCTGGCATAACTGTCAACTATTTTTCAACGGTTGTCGCGTATACGTTTTTAATCGAAACGACTAACATTACTTAGCCGTGTTCCATGTTTTTCACATATTAACACATAAATCATCAATGTTTTTCTCTTATACCCAAGACTTTTAAGTTTTATCCTACAAAAGGTCTTACCTGAAAAGGATTTTGATTTTAAAAAGGGAAAATCTTTTCAAATGAAGAGTTTATCCCAAGACACTTTTACAAGAATGCTGGGTTCAAACACCAAAAAAAGGTGTCAAAAGTTAAAGTTTCAAAAACACAAGCAAATGTGTTAAGACAACAACTGTTATCCAAACCTCTGTTGCTGAGCCCACTGCTCCTGGTGATCATGGTACTACATCCAGTGCTGTGAAACCCACACCAGCCACTTCCAAAAAGAAACTTCCATCCACAAAACCCCCCAAGAAACCAAAAAGGGTAACTCTGGAAGATGAGATACCAGAGGAAAACCCTGTTGTAGCACAAAAGCAACAACAAACCACTGTTGATACTTCCTCTCAACAGATGGATATATCTCCACCCAGCCAATTTCCTCATGTATCCTCACAAAAGGATCATGTTGTAAGCCAAGGGAAAACACATCATGTAGCATATGAGTCACTTGACCATATGTTCAAAAGCCCTTCTCCCGAGGCTGCTTCTTTTTTCACTCCCGAACTTCACCATCACATGTTCTACCTACCATGAAACCATTGTTCGAAGCCATTGATAAAACTCAGGACAATCCCAGTTTCTCTCCATCACCTATCACTGAGAGCATACTTCAACAAGTGACTGGGTCTGAGAAAAATAAAATGGCTAGCCCACGAACAGAGGAGGCCACACCTCTTGAGTTACATGTAACTCAATGTGGTTTTTCAAGTGAAGCAGCCACTACTGCTGTAGAGACCATTGTCTCACAACAAGACAGTGGTTCCATCCCTAAGACTTCCTTGAAGGCAATAACTGATGAGGCCACTATAGTGACCCCAAAATCAGTTGGAAGTCCCTAGAACCAAGACAAAGGGGCATCCGGTTTCTATTCTATGGACTCACCTCCTAGAACTAAATCAGTTACAACTACCACTTCTGGTAGGAATTCAGATGATCCTATTAACTTAGGTGATGAATTAAAATACCAGGAATTGACGGAGAGAGTTACATCCATTGAATCATCTGTTGCTGAAATCAAGACTGATATCAAGACAATGATGCAAACTTTGGCTGCCCTCACCAAAAGTCAACCATCCAAAGAAGACATTGCTAGTGAGCTATGGAAGTTTGTCAGCCCCATCATAGCTCATTGAAAACTAGCAGATCAAACCCATGAAACATATATGGCTCAAATCAGAACCATGATGGATGCTAGGTACACAAATACCCAAGCAGACATTAAAGCCATTAAAGATCATCTGCTAAAGACCACTGCCTCTGGCCCCACAACTATCTTAAGAGATGAAGATGGTGATGAATTCACTGCTGATGATGCCAAAAAGGGGGAGAGTGGAAGAGATAGATTGCCAAAGCTAGATCCCTTTGGATTTCCACCTTCTCAAAAAGGTTAATCATAAAAGTCTGCTGCCAACAAACCAGGGTCTGCTCCAGCTCCACAACAATCCACTGCTCAAACCACTGCTACTGCTGAAACTGCCAAAGCTGATAAGGCAAAGGAAATTGATGAATCTGCCAATATCATAGCTGAAGAGGTTGCTGAAGCTAAGCTAAAAAGGTCTGAGATTTTTGAAGTCAAAGCAGATGCTTTAGTGCAGAAGAATCAAGAACAACAGCAGGAATTTGAAGATATTGGCTCCTCTAAAAGGAAGAAAATGCCTACAAAACATGTTAGGCAACCACCGTCCAAAACCAAAACCTCTGTTCCCAAAACATCTGCTAGAACCACTGCTACCACCAAAACAACCACAACCACTGGACCTATAATCACAACAACAACCACCACTATGCCACCCACATCACCACTATGCCACCCACATCACCATTACAACCCCAAACATCTGCTGGTCCTACACAAGTGCCAACAGATGTTAACACATCCACTACTACCCAAACACAATCATCTTCCCTGATCCTGTACAAAAGGAAGAGAAAATCAACCTTTATGGTACAGGATGAGAATATAGAAACCACACCAACTCCCATTTCATCACCAAAATCTGCACCCATTCCAGCCATTCCACTTACATCCTTTTCACCACACACTTCCCAATTTGCATCCCATAGACCACCACCATCCATCACACCATTGGCTGCTCAATATCCTCTTGAGCTTGATCTACTCAAGGGGGGAATTCAATCCTTCTATAATACTGAGGATCTATCAAAAATAACTTTCTAATCTCTCCCAAATCTGCCTGTACCCAGAAACATTGATGAATACCTGAAACTAAAAGCAGAGCAGACAGATTTGATCATCAAGGAGAAATGCAAAGGAAAGGATGACAGGACTGTTCAGGGCATCCATTTAGCAGAGCTTACTAAACTAAGAAGGATTGAAGATTTTGCTAAGACCCTGAGCAATTCCATGTCAGACATGCCAATCAGTGGTGATTTGGAAAAGGTAGTCAGGAAATCTATTCTTGATCAGATCTTGGAAACTAAGCCTTAAAAGAAAATAAGAAACAATTTGCAGGCTGGACTACTCATGCCCTTCAAGAAGAAGTGTACAGGATTGAAGAAATGACTAAAAATCCAGACAAAGTACCTGCTGCTCCTGATTTCAGAAAAGGCAGAGACCCAGTCAGAGCCTTAAAATACAAAAGAATGAAGGAAGAGATTGTTGCTGCAAAGTATGGAGAAATGAGGTCTGCGGCAAGATGGTCTGAGCTGAGGCTGGTTGAAACCTACAAAAAGCTTGAAGAGAATAGAAAAACTGATCCCACACTACCAAGAAAACCAACTTATCCTGATGCACCAGTGGTTAGAAGATCTCAACATACCTTTTCACTTGATAGCTTACTTGCAACATCTGATCTATCCATTGCTGCCAAGAAACAGTACAAAAGGCAGAAGCAGATGTCTGAAGAAGATGAAAAAGAGTTTGCTGAAACATTTGTGAAAGAAGGGATCTTTAACCAAATCCATTATTTCTCTGACCCTGTCACTGAAGAACTAAGAAGAATCATTGGCAGACCTCCATCACCAAACTCATATCAAATAAATCTGCAACTCAAGAAATCCCCAGGTTCAAAAATTCTAAAGTGGAAGGTCAACAAAGACACCCACGAATTGACTCTGCTCTGATCTGATGGAAAAGCTCATAAGTTAAGAATGGATGATGCATATGGTCTGTGTGTAGATGATTCAAAAGGTTGAGTTTTGGCATCATCTGTTCTACAGGGAGATTGTTGGGTCTGCTGACCTGGAGAAGAACAGATGATATGAAAAGCCAAAACATACTATATATATGATCCATAATAAATAAGTGTTTACATGTTGATCCCCCCAAAAGACTGTTGACTTCTAACAACTGTTGTTCTTCCTATGACTACTGGTGTACAAGTGCTGATCACAAAGGTCTGTTGAAGGAACAACTGCTGAGCTAAAGACTGTTGAAGACAAGGATTGTTGGAGCTAACAACACTTAGGCTCCAACAATGGATACAAGCCATCAGAGTTTTACCCATCAGCTGTATAATCATCAGAGTTTATCTATGTAACAGTGTCTGTATTCATCAGTTGTTTTATATTGTTATATATCTGTTAGATGTCGTTGTCTTAGGTGATGTCAGCCATAGGTCATCAGAGGTTTAGTTTGTCTATAAATAGAACAGTGCATGTACTATTCTCTATTTATCACTCCAAGCATTCTCTTAGACAAACATCTGTAAGTGATCAGGCTGAGGGGGAGTAATTGTGTAATCATTCCAATCTGTGTTGACGAATGAGAAGTTTGATTCTAAAACAATTATTCTGGTTGTTTTTATTTAAAGTATACTATTTCCGCTGCACTTTCCATATTTGTTTATCTTCATTCGTATTTCATTTATAAACTATGAAAACAAATCAAACACAGATCCTAACAAGTAAACTTTATACAAACATACATATTAATCTTATACTATAAATTTCAAATCTAACATGTATCTTGATGATATTAAACTATTATACTCATTAATTAAAATTAGCCCAAAGAATAATCCCATTTGCAATTCGTTAGATTTATCATGTAGTGATTTTCTTTGGTAAAAGATTTCATATTAGGAGGGTGTAACAATAATAAAAAAATCTACCAAATAATTAATTAGAGAAGTGAAGTTTTACCATCACAATATTTGGAGAAACTATTGCGTGTGTCATGTACAATTGTTTTGATTCGTCTTCCTGTGTGTGTTTTTTTTATTTTCGTCAAAAAAATTTATTTGACATAATTTTATAAAAGCTTATTGAAATATTGATTTCAAGTTATATTTAAGATAAAAAAAAGTTTGGAATTTGTGACATTTGAAAATTCCTTTTTCTTAACCCATGAATGGTGATATCGAAGATGGTTTTGGATGAAAACAACAAGAAAAAAAATGACACGTACTCATCCAGAAATCAATAAGCTATACAAGATCAATAAATAACAATCCCGTGACTCATACTTGTAGGATGGTTTTATTAAGCACATATGATAGTTTCATCTAACTCCAAAAACAACTCGTGTTGATAACGTGTTATATAACAACATCAATTAGCAACAAACAAAGTGTAACCAAGAACAAAGGGCCCAAAAAAATTTTCAGACATTATATTTTTCACGACGTGGATCTTTGTGGATTTCGAAAAATATTACTATTGAACGGTAGTATAGCCGTTATTAAAAAACAATTATTTAAATTCAACTTTTTACCTATTTAAACATCAACTTAACTCATTTTTTATTCACTATCTCCTATAATCTTATACTCTCTCTCTCTCTCTCTGTTTTTTTATAAACTCTCCTATATTTATAAAAAAATATTATCATGCATCCATTCCGCCCCCCTTTTGGTGTTCCATCTCACCCAACTAACCCAAATGCGTATCGCCCAAACACCACCCAACCCCCTGCCAACCTTTAACTACCAAGATTGCGACCCGAGTACGATGGGATTTTCGCAACTACTTAATTTGCCCCAACAATATTTTTAAGGTCCAATGGGTTTCGCAACCAATATTAATATTAGCGTAGGTGGTATGTCGGTTTCTCAAGAAGAACCCGACCTCGAACATGTGCTGGAGACACAACTCAAGCGCGAACCCGAGAGCTCTCAACATGGAAGATGTTATCATAAAAAAAGGAAGTTTTCACGCCTCGTACGAGAAAGGTCTATCAACCTTAGACCAATGACGAGGAGTACGCGCTCGCACGGACTTGGCTAGACATCTTGGAGGATCCCAATGTTTGTAAGTGTTATTTTTTTACAATTCTATTTTTTTTATAAAATAAAGTATAATAATATATATGTTCTATTTATTTTTAAAAGATAAAGTATAATAATATATATGTTATATTTATTTTTATAAAATAAAGTATAATAATACATATGTTCTTATTTTTGTAGCCAACTATCAAGGTTCTCCCCTATTTTAAACGAGGATTTGAGAAACCTTTTTCAAGGCAATGGGTAGAGGAGAATATCGGGGAAACGACTCGGTTTCAAGCAAATGGACCGACATAACGTGAGATGACATGCGTTTCAAGAAGTTTTCCAACGTTTAAAGGATAATTGGGGTAGCGATTGTAGAGATACAGATATATTTAAAAAAAACGTTGGAGGAGTACAATGCATCGCGTGGCACGTTTGCCTACAAGAGGTGTTGGGAGCTTATAAAAGGAAGTCCTAAATGGGCTAACGGTCCAAAACCTCTTATTCAGTTGATCCAGACACCCACTTCCGATACTCGAATTGTCGATTTAAATAAGGATGTCGTTGAAGAGGAAGAGGAGTTGTCCCGACCGCCTGGTAGAATAAACACGCGAAAGGGGGAAATGGCAGAGTCGTCTTCGGCGTGTGGCAAAATGAAAGAAGAATTTAAAGAGATGAATCGACGACTTCAAGATATACGAGACCTTGGAGCTAGGCGTTCGGTCACAATGCAAGAAAGAATCACCGAAAACAAAAAGTTTATCGCGATCCAAGAGGCGAGACAAATGGAGAAAGACATCGAGTTTATGTCTACATCGATCGATCACCTCACAGAAGACGCATTACTCCTAACACAAATGCGTAGGCAACAAATCCATATTAAATACAGACTTTAGATTGTTGCATCTTTTATTTTATTTTTTAGTACTTTTGCATTTTCGTG
This sequence comes from Ambrosia trifida, assembly GCA_028751855.1. Lineage (NCBI taxonomy): Eukaryota > Viridiplantae > Streptophyta > Magnoliopsida > Asterales > Asteraceae > Ambrosia > Ambrosia trifida. Next base: position 69,301,479 of record CM054127.1, on the reverse strand, counting down.
TTTTATTTTTTTTATTTGTGTTATTGTAATTATTATTGTTTGCCTTTAATGAAATATTTTTTATTAAATATTATTTGTTTAATTTAAAAAATAAACTAATTGGATAATGGGCTTTGTGGGGCTTAAAACCACTACACCTTTTTTTTTTTAATTTCAAACCCCATAATGCTCTATGTGTGACTAGGATGCCAAATGTCACACAATGCCCATGAGTGGAGCTTGAAATTTCTCTACCACTACATATGGTCTTATAGAGAGAAAGAGAGGATGTAGAGTTATCATTCATTGATATATCGATAAGAAATACAAGGACGCCTCTATATATATGGCTCTTACATTAATACAAAGGAAATAAAGAGACGAAAGTTGAAACGTGGGTAATCACCATAATAAATTATTAATAACAAACTTTTCTTTTTTTAAAAACTTTTTGGTAAAAAGAGAAATAATGTTTGCGGTGATTTATTTTTAGCCATGTTATGACTACATAACGAGTGTATTTAATAGGATGCTGATTGTCATTTCTATCTTTTCTTTGCCTATATTTTACCTCACATGGTGGTATAGATTCACGTTTTTGTTTTACTATTTTTTTTATTTTAGTTGTTGTTTGCTTGCTTGTTAGCACGATTTTAAGACCCCCGTCCTAGAATATGGGATTAAACACTAGTTTATTAACATTTGAATTACTTTGTTTTTGTTCACTTAAACTTTATGTATCGGAGAAAATAAAGTGGCAACAAATACAAAATATTCTACCTCTCTTTTTCTATATATTCAACTTTAAAAGGAACTAAAAGTAAATCACTATAATATATACAAGTTACGTAACTAAAGATACTAACAGCTTTTGAATTGGTGATTGGATATCATTTATATCGAGTTTTTGTTCTTAATAAAATATTGTGAGTGACATTTCAAAATTATCAATAAAGGTGTGATTTGCTTTGCATATCTTAAAATATTTGTTAGTTAACCGTATATCACTTGTAATCTCTCTCGTGCTATCTCTCCTAATTTTCCTTTTCTAGTACTTAGTAGTATGAAGAACGAAGAAGACAACCAACCACTCACAAATCGGTCAATCCTTTTAGGATTGAGTAAGACTGTTAGCTGTTGAACAAAACAAACTTTGACAAAGATGAGGCACAAATGAAAATTGGAGGGCGACGTGTGTTAGTTTCAACGCCCTAAAAAACTAATTTGTATTTTTTTTTTGTTTAAACCTTATCTATTCCCATACTTTCTAAATGGTCACAGACCAACTTTGAAATTATGAAATTCCGAAATTTACGAACCTTTGACTAACCTAGGTATCTTATACATATATCGTTCTTTACTATGATTCTAAAGGTTCGAGTTCGTGGTGACAGGTATGAACCGAAAATCGGCCACCCCTATGAGCAGTGGCGGATACAGAAAAGTTTTGTACGGTGGGCACAATCAGATTATATAATATCCGTATAGAAGTTCAGATTATATAATATCCGTATAGAATTTTTTTTGTATATATGGTTTCGACCCCTGTACCCGGTGACTTCCGACCAATGATTTTAAAACCGGACTGGACAATGGACCGGTCTCCTTACTAGTTTACTGGTCAGACCGAATCGGGTATATTAAATGTAAAGCAGTGAAAAAATGGTGTTAAATGCACCCTATTTATATATAGATAATTCTCTCTCGCACAAATTGGGAATAATAAAAAAGTAAGGGTGTGGCCATATCAAGAGGTGGAGATCAACACACATCATTTTTATCTTGCTTTTATGGTTGCATGTGTGCCATTTTTCATTTGTTTATTATCACCTGAGCTTTCATCAACCTTCTTTCATCTCTTAATCTTCCTTTAATATTATGAATAAGCCAACAAAATCTTCAATAATACAATCTCAGGCTTTATATGAAAAAAAAAACAGAGCACAACCCCCTTCGCCCCTTTTAAGATCCGCCATTGAGTGGTGTGCGGCGGAAAGTCGGAGGGAAGCCCACAATGGATGGACGAGGTAAGTATTTAGATTTTAGATCTTAAACAGCCGAACAAATTGGGGCTAAAACTTATAACTTTTTGAACTAACGTGGGCACGAACTGACCGTGACTATGCCACGAACCGACCGTGGGCACTAGGCTTTTCAACCGTGGGCACCGAGCTTTAATCAGGGTGGGCACTGGGTTTTTCAGGTAGAAAACATGAAGGCAACTGGGATCGTACGATGGGCACTAGCCCACCGTGAAACGAGGGTGGCTCCGCCACTGCCTACGAGTTATGATCACCTAGTTGCTTAAAATATGAACGAAACGAAAAGGAAAAGGATATTTATTTATTATTATTTAAGAAGTTTTAGAAAAAGAAAAATGATTAATAAAGCTAGTTCCCCTTAGACTATCTGTTGTGGCCCGCGAGCGACTAACCGCAAGCCACAAAACAGTCCACGTGGATCATTCGAACCATAACAACTTTTAGCGAGCCACGGCGCGAGCGAGTAGCCGTTGGCAACCACTAGTCGTTAGCCAACGGCTAGTTGGCCTATTTAAATTCAAGAAATTGCCATTTTTATTCATAAAACAATCAAACACAATATACATTTTTCACACTACACTTCAAAAATCATGCAAACAAAAAATGGATTCTTCACAATGGCAAAGATGCTACCAACCGGCTATATAATTCCTTGATGAAGAAGAGTATGATGTTAGTCCAACGAACGAAATCGAACTTAACCTTAGCCAAATGCCACCACTTTCACTGGATTTAGTAAACCCGGATACACAACCACCAACAACTCAAAGGCGAGGTGGCCGAGGTGGTGCTAGAGGTGGTGGCCGAGGTGGTGCTAGGGGCGGTGAATCGCCCGAGCAAGATATTCGACCAAGGCGTCAAGTGACCCATTGGACTAAAGAGGAGAAAATAGCCCTTTGTCAGGCTTAGGTTGAAGTATCGGAAGATCGAAAAGCGGGTATGTATTTTTTTTTAACTATATACTTTTTTTAACATACATAATTGATTTTTTAACATTAATATTTTTTTATTATATAGTTGATTATCCAAGGGCTAAGGTCTTTTGGCGACGAATCCGAGACCTCTTTTATGAGCAAGTAGGGAGTCAAACGCGTTCGACGTATATGATTTCCGGCCGGTGGGCCGAGATTAGGAAATATGTGGGTTTGTTTACGAAGGCGGCTCATCATCAAAGCGAGCCAAGACGTCTTCATCGGGTGGGTACGTCTCCTCTGCGAGCTCGGATGCTCACGTGGGGATTGACCTAAACAGTGATGAGGGTTTTCCCCCGTCTCCCCTAGGTTGACCCACTGGAAGGGACAAGGTGAAAGCCAAATAAACCGCTAACGAATCAAATACGGAGTTCTCGGGGGAAATTAGCAAAATAAGGACGACAATGGAGATGACAGCGAAAGCTAAAGTCGATAAAGTTCGAATGAGGAACATGGACTTTTTAGCGAAAGACTTTAGCCACATACCAATGCCTCGTCGAAAGATACTTGAACTAAAACAAGAGCGTATCGTGAAGGAATTCGAAGAAGAGCTCAACATCAACGACGAGTAGTTTATTTGTTTTTTTATGTTTGTTTATTAATTATGTCTTTTTATTTTTTTAATTAATGAATTTTTTATGCTTATTATTTATTTTGTGTTACAATTTTAAATATTATATAACTTTAAAATAAAAAAGTTTAAAAATAATAATAAAAAATAAAAAACTGGATAAAGCTGTTACTCACCTCTAGCCACAACAACATCAGACAATTGAGTAGTAGCTTTATCACTTTGCTATGTCACCGCCTACGTGGCTGAATATAAGAGGATAGAGCCACTGCTCAACTCTAGCCACAACAGATAGTCTTAGGGCTAACGAGTATGGATGAGCATGGTACCGGTCCAGTACCGAAAATACCGGTACCGAAATTTCCTAAAAGTGGGTACCGGTACCGAAAACAACCGATACGGTACGGTACCGGTATTTGAACGTAAAAATCATTAAATACCGATACCGTATCGAACCGGTAGCGGTACCGAATAACCAAAAATGTGGGTACCAATAATGATACCGAAATTGATTTGGTACCGAGAATTTATACAGTATTGGTTCGATACCGGTACCGGTACCGGTACCATTTGCTCATCCCCGCTAACAACGAGTGACAAATAAGAAAGGAAGTAGCGTAGCGTGTGGATACGGTAAGATCTGAACAACTAGAATAGAATAGAATAGAATAGAACTAGGGTTCTTTACCGTAACTCAAATCTCCACAAGGCTAAGGTGAATCAATCTCTCAACACTTTCACTCTCCTTAGATTAATAATAATAATAATAATAATAATAATAATAATAATAATAATAATAATAATAATAATAATAATAATAATAATAATAATAATAATAATAATAATAATAATAATATCTATGCTCTTCTCTTCTCTTCTCTTTTTCAGATTAATAAATTATCTACTTCATTCATCTTCTGAATCACTGGAGGTTTGATTGATTATCTGTTTGTTGAATGTTTATTTCTATAAGAATCAATTGTTCTGGTTTTGGTTATAGTTGAATTCTGCTACATTGCTCAAACACTTGAAATGTTTGATGAATTATGCTTTCGAATTCAATCCAAACTTGACTTATGTAATCGATAAGTAATTTATGTTGATTTCAAGATCAGACTTATTATATGCATGAGTAGAGTTATTGAGATTATGTTGCTTCATTTGTCATCTTAGATGTCAAAGTGTTTCTATAGATAACGTAGCCGCTAATGATGTAAAACTTTGGTTGAAGTGGTTTTGTGAGTTGTGATTAGAAAGGAAATTTCCTTTAAGAGCTAATGCTAAAAGATTCTTAAAACATAATTTTATAACCTTATTGACCTTTTACTTGAATGCATTTGAAAAATGATTCATGTGTTAGAAGCTTACTTAATAAGATGAATTGATTAGTAGGAACTTAATGAGGTATGTGCAACCACAAGTGAATAGGATACGTTTCGTAATGATTAGCGATCAAGTGGATAATAAAGTTTGACTTTAATAAGGTGCATCACATCTACATTTTATGCAAAGGTAAAATCCAGCAATTACAATATTAGTATTTAGCATTAGTATTAGTAATTATAAGCTTAATTTTGCTGGTCACATCAATCCTGAAGCAATTTTGGATACTTGGTAGTGCAACGTCACAAAATCAATAACCATGTTGGTTTGAGATTTGATTAACTATTTTCTTTTTTTTCGCCATGGGTGATTTGTGGCCCCCATCCTTATTTTTTCCATACGGAGGTCAATCATCATCATCGCCAACTTAGTAAATCTCACCAATAGCAAAGCTAAGGTAGGGTCTGATGAGGGTAAGATGTAGACAACCTTACCGGTTACCTCTACCCAGTAGGAGTAGAGAAACTGCTTCCAGTGAGACCCCCTTGTCTTTTGGCTACCAACGCCACCACTTGATGCATGACCTGTGAGATGAAATTCTTAAATAGCTAAATAGAAGAGAATTTGCAATTAAACCAATGATTTATTGGACCATAAGTGAAATATCAGTCTCTGATCCACTCCTGCACCCATATGGCGGACACCAGAAAACTGTTTTCTTTTCTAAGAATTACACTATAAAATGGCATCGTCTTCCCGGATGGATATCGGTGTTGACTCATTGACTTTATTGTATTCCTGCCTTAATTAGTATAGCGTCAGATTTCATCGTTCACCTATAATTAATATTGGAAAAGCAATCAGATGCGTGTGTTTAAACCATAAGCATTGTTACATCAGTTATGTTTTTATAATTGTTGATAAACATGTAATCTAATCAACTAGAGTCATTCATATGTTACAATGCACCTCTTTTCGTTACCTTCTGCTACATATCTTTTTCTTGATTCAAAAGTATTATCTTCAGTGCAGGTTGACAGATCTACTGTGTTTACTAAGAAATTAACATGGCTGCTTCAGAAGAGAATAATACGCTTTTCCCAATCTTTATTTTCTCTTTATTGGCTCTGCCTTTAGTACCTTACACAATATTCCAGTTATACCATTTAGCTACCAAAAAGGCTAGGATTGCCAAGTGCCAATGTTCCGTCTGCTTGCAGTCTGGAAAGTATCGGAAGTCCATCTTTAGGCGTGTCAGTTTCTTATCCTACCTATAACTCTATTTACATACATTCACTTTCTGTTATCTGTTCTGACTTCTGAACTTGGTTTTGGAACAATGTTTACAGATATCAAACTTTTCGACGTATAGTAACTTGACTCTTCTTATGCTTTGGGTGATAATGGTGATGTTGGCATATCACATAAAAAGTAGCAGCCATGCGGTAATATGCATACCAGTCTTTTATATATGCTTTTCTCAGTTCATTTGTATGCATAGCGTAGGTTCCAATATACCACTATTAGGTGCGGAATGAGGAAGGACTCAAGGACACCACTTGAAACAACGGTCGTACTTTGTTTGTGCCATTCACGATGTGTATCTTAATTGGCAGGTAGAAATTTTTGAACCATTCAGTATTCTTGGATTAGAACATGGAGCTACAGATTTAGAAATCAAGAAGGCATATAGAAGACTTTCCATTCAGTACCATCCAGATAAGAATCCAGATCCAGGTTGATGTTTACTTTAACCACTATTTAGAATTTTAGCTTCTATTCCTTCCCCAAACATGTTATCTTTGCTATGTAAATTCTGTGGGTGATAATTTTGTTTTTGCTTCCAGAGGCTCATAACTATTTTGTGGAATACATATCGAAGGCGTATCAGGCTCTAACGGATCCTGTGTCACGTGAGAACTTTGAAAAATATGGCCATCCTGATGGCAGGCAGGTATAACTTGGTGATTTATTTGTAATTGACATGGAGTTAGGTCATCCAACTCTTTACAGTTCTGTGTATATGCTGAATTGATTTGAGTATATTGTTTTTACAGGGGCTTCAAATGGGCATCGCCCTCCCTCAGTTTCTATTGAATATTGATGGGACGTCAGGCGCAATTAATTTACTCGGGATTGTTGGGATTTGCATTATTTTGCCCCTGGTGATGGCTGTGATGTACTTATCTATGTCATCCAAATATACTGGAAACTATGTTTTGAAGCATACATTATCGGCATATTTCTACCTTATGAAGCCTTCTTTGGCTCCAAGGTATGGCTTACTATTGACTTAGACCTTTTTAGTAGAATGTTTTTACCTAGTTGGATGACTTATGTTGTGCATTTCTAACCAACGATTTTGCCTCTTGGGTCTACCTACCTTTTTATGGTTTTTTATGAGATCCTGTTTGTACTTGTATTCTATTGAATGTTATTAGACTGCTACCTGAGAACCGATCAAAAGAACATCTTATTCTTGTTGTGCCTATATTTCAAATTGTTGTTTATATATATACAGTAAGGTGATGGATGTTTTCATAAAAGCAGCCGAATACATGGAAATTCCAGTTCGGCGGAGTGATGGAGAACCCCTTCAGAGACTGTTTGTCCTGGTCAGAAGTGAGTTGAATTTGGACCTTAAGAACATTAAACAAGAACAGGCTAAGTTTTGGAAGCAGCATCCAGCTTTAGTGAAGGTTATATTGACTTTATTATTTCTATGGTTAGCTCTTTCTGGTATTGATAATTGCTATTGATGATGCTTAGAATCTTTTGACTGCAGACTGAATTGTTAGTTCAAGCCCAACTAAATCGTGAGTCAGGATGTCTATCTCCATCCTTGCAGCGTGATTTCAGACGTATACTTGAGGTTGCTCCCCGCCTTCTTGAAGAGTTAATGAAGGTATGTGTATGTTGTTTATTATTAGGGAAAAAAAGTTGTGTGGATTCCTTTCTTCTGTTATGTTCTTTCTTCTGGTAGCGAAGCAACTTAGAATTTTTCATGTTCTAAAAACTTTTTGTATTTCTTTGTGGAGTTTCTCTGCACTGTTATGTTATTAACATGGATGAATAAAGATTTTCAAACTGCATGTTTAATCTCATTTCTTCTGGTCAATTTACTTTTTGCTCTTGTGTTCCTTCTTTGGCTTGCTATACCTACTTGTAATTTCTTACAAGAGGTAGGAATATTTATTTGTACTTCTTTTGGTTAGATTTTTTACGCATACTCAATGTTTCTTACTCAATTCATTATGGTTTGTATTCTAAGCCATGCCTTTCTTGTTTTAGATGGCAGTTCTACAGCGTCCTCCACATGGGCATGGGTGGCTGAGACCTGCAATTGGGGTGGTTGAGCTCTCACAGAGTATAATACAGGTGGTGTTTACTTCTGCTTTATCTTTTAATTATTATATTTTATCTAGCTGTGGGCTTTGCTGTGATTTTTTTAACACCACTGCTTCATTGGAGCCCTCCATGCATTTGGATATGCTCATATCAGCATAATCCTTTCAGGTGCAAAATGCAATGTAGTAGTGAACCGTTTGTTACACTCCTTAATATCTTTCAAGGTTACTTTATCTGTATGCATCTAAGATTGCGAATTACTCACTTCGTTTAAAAAAGATGCGACATTTGACTATAAGATGGTTGTTGCAGACTTTTTACTGAATATCAAAATACTCCCCTAGACCGAATAAAAGAATTGTGTAACACCGTTAAAGTTACTAATTTGATTTGATGCTTGCTAATTGCAAAAGGTAAAAGCAGGTAAAAGATTACCCCCAAAGGAATTGCTGTCTCGTTTTGGACAACCTGTGACAATGTTCCAGAAGGCGAAGGCGCTAGGCGGGTGGTGAGGTCCAGCCTAGGGACTAGTCGGGACTACGCGAAATTAGGCAGAATTAGGCGTTTTTGTATTTTTATACGTATTATACACACACACACAAAAAAAAAAAAAATTTAGGTGTTTTTTGAAAATATGTTAAGATATATACACATAATACTTAGATATATGCACATAATACTAAGAAGTACTTAGAAATTAACAAAAAAAAAAAAACCACCGCCTAGGCCCGCTTAATGGCCGGCTAATGGCCAAAACGCCCAGTCACCGCCTAGCGCCTAGGCCGATTTTTACAACACTGACCTGTGATGAATTGTTCACTTTTTATTGGGGATGGAGGGAGTATCATTTTGATGCTCTTTGTGTAATATAGCTAATTTACGGCTGTTGGACCTAAATCCAAACAACTGAATCTGAATGAAGAGCATATCAGCTGAGAGATTTGCCTTTTAATGAGATTTTTAATGTTTTGTTATGCCAAAGCTGGTGTGCTTCCTACAGAGACGCAAAAGAGTAATTTTATGACAACAAATATCAGTTAAATGCGAAAGATTATATGAAAGGTGTAAGTAAAAAAACTGTATGTAGGTACTTATTGAAACCTAGGTGAGTGGGTCATGGTAAGGTATAGGCCTAACAGCCTAAGGTGGGTGGTAATCTAGTTCATCTGGGGTGCAATACGAAGTTCATATTCTACAATATGACATAAGAATTAAAACTTTGAAGCAGTAGTGAGTAGCCAGTAATGTTAAGTCAACATAAGTCATCTGTCATCTAATGATCAGTTCTCATGTACTGAATAATTTATATTATAAATGCTTAATTACGATAAGCTAATTTGTAGTGTACTCACATAAGGTACGGTGAGCAAGAAAAGAACATTAATTAATTAGTTCAGAAACAAAATGGTACATGCATTTGCTGAGAGGGCCTAGTGTTTTAAGTTTTAACTGAGATAGATTGGGGCTACTGTTAACTTTAACATGGATGCATAAGTTTCTAAATGCTAGAAAGTACACACGTGAAAGGGTTGAATAGATATTAAAAATTGTAAAATGCAATTTTTTTCAATATCTAAATGATTGGCGCACTTAGAATAAAATGTCAATGATAATGATATGGAAGGATATTGTTGAAGCTTACCACTGACAGGGGCATAGTTTGTGCTGAATGCTGATCTTGATTTCC